>OX467305.1:22365000-24921250 GCA_950108535.1 Agriphila straminella | reverse complement strand
AATTAATCATTGATGACCCTATGGTCGAGGGTCGAGTGACTTGTAGGTACTCCGATTTTTGTAGTATCGCCATCTCTGAAGGTCCTGGGTTCGATCGAAAACGAACTTTTCTATCAATCTCAGATTTGAACAGAACTCAAGTGCTTTAGCTACACTTTTGAATCGGAGCAAATGTAAGTGTATGTGATGTTTTCCAATTCCAATATATTTTTTATCTTCAACAGTATGACAAATCAAAATATCGAAAAAAATATAATTATGAGATATGACGTGTAATGTAAAGGTACACACGACAGCACGTCAGGTTATACAGTTAAAATGGGAAAACGGCTTTTACTACGTAGGGCATAAAGACGGTTTCAAGGCTAAAAATCAACATGTATAGTCTGAGGTGCCGTCGTGTGTACAGTTAACCAAAATATATAACCAACAGGGTTGGCGAAGTCATAATATTTTTTACACATTTTAATTAATTAAAGCTTATTAAAAAACAGTAATTTACAGTTGTTCAAATAAGTCGTTACTAACCGGTGGAATTAAAACCCGAATCCTACAAGTAGCGTTGCTGATAAAAATGCTAATATTCTTTGCAGTCATTCACCCGCACGGTTCAGCTGTGAACGATAAACGGTTACCAACACGTTTCTGTGCAAAACTGTGCAAAAAATATTAAGGTGGGTCCACACTTGTAAAATTTTGGCGTGTCAGAACACCGTGACTTTTCATTTATCTCTAGTTTGATTGGACGTGCGTTGTGGTAATACTGTATCAATGAAACGATGTATGATAAAGACACGGTGTTCTGACTGACACGCCAAAATGTTACAAGTGTGGAACTGTGGGCCCACCTTTAGGTTATCGTTTGGGAACTATGGGAGATGGGAGATATTTTATTTAAAAATATCCTTTGCTTTGTTTCTCTTGTTAAATCAAATAGTTAAGCCGTAACAGCTTATAGTTTTTTAATATTTAGTTTATCATTAGATTCACTAGTGAATTTAGTTGTCAAAAGAAACTTTAGTTAAGGCGAGGCAGTTCCCGAAATTTACTCTTTCACTATGTCTTTAGAATAAGGTTGAATATGGCATTGCTTTAATTGTCGCTTCGCCAGAAATTTGACGAAATTTAGTACATTTTTATTGATTTCTGAAATACTGGATCATTTATTAAAAATGTACTCGGTTATTGTGTTAGATCGATAAAAAAGCTATCCTTTTTGCATAAAAAATCATGTCACTGTCGTTGAAAATTACGAAATCTGACGATTTGAAATTTATTTTTATAAGTTTTTATGGTGTTATTCAGGATTTTTTTACAGAGTTACCGTGCCATTTTTCAATATTCTGTTCGGTTACTTTGCTTCTTTGTTTCTTTTTCAGTCTACAGTAATTTTTGTGAAGTAGAATTTTACATCAGTTCTTCACATTGGAAGTTTAAAAATCAGACTTTTCATCAGATCGTGAACTGGCCTCGCCTTAACACGAATTATCGTGCGTTATGAAACAACCCAAATATCATAACATGAAATGAATGGTGTGGACTAACGGACTCATTTGGAACTTGTAAAAGTTATCAGAAAATATTTTTGTATACAATTAATAAGCTAGTTAATTACACATAATCCTATCAAAATCGCTCACTCTACAATATTTCACAGGAACACAGTACCAAGCGATGCGATGAGGTAAACGGCCGCACATCTGCCACTGAGCACAAAAAACGAGCCACCTGGCTGCGGGCTCGCAAGCCAACAAACGAGTGTAGGATATTTACCCTATTTTCATTTTGTTAGCTACTTGACCGAAGGAGTCTTGTCCAGTATAATTGAAGTTAACTAGAGATTTAGTAAAAGTTGGAATAATTTTAAAACATTTTATTATTATATCTGGGCCCTATTTAATAAAGGTGACCTGTCACCTGTCATGACAATTTGATACCCATTGCGTCAACCGAATTGAAAATATAATAAACTACTCATAGCTACGTCGCAATGTAAACCAAATTGTCATGACAATTGTCAAATTTTCACGTTATTAAATAGGGCCGGTTGTACTATTAGTTATTCTGTGGCCGGGCCCTGATTTAAAAGGAGAAACTAATGATTCGACTGACTCATATAATATCAACGCACACAGCCTAAACCCTAGTTTAGGCCCTAAACTATTAGGTCTAGGAACTTAAAAATTCGCACGACTCCCTTAATAATGTTAGGTAGGGACTTTAGGGAGGGACTTGCATAGGGTTCTTGAAAATTTCAACCCTTAATGGGGGAAAGGGTAGAAGATACGGGCGGTCGGATGCTAGCATTAGTCGAATTCATTATCTATCAGTTAATCTATCTAAAGCATACTAATAATCAAAATGCATACGTGTAGGTAGTTACTTATTTTGAGATATCAGTTCCTTAGTGACAGACTATTTCGCGTAACATGCGCTTCGCTTTATCTTTATTTATTATGTATTATCTTTTCATCTGCTATTGGCGTCAACATCAGGTGAGAGAAAGGTCAATTTATTGTTTCAGAGTGTTTAGTTGCGGTGCGGTCTGTGCGGTATCATTTATCGTTTCAAAGAGTTTTGGTTGCGGTGCGGTGCGGTAGGTCAAGTACTTATACACCGGGTGTCGCGCGCGGCTGAGGACTGACTCGCTTTGCATACGACACGCAACCGGGCGGATGTGCCAATATGCCGTGCGGCGTGCAAGCTGGTGTCGATTAGAAAATATCCTTATTAGATGTAAAAAATATTTTTAATGTTTTGTGATTGTTGCATTTTTTTTCCCATATTTTAACGTATCTGCATGACTTAAATCCATTCACTATTTGACTGTCTAGTGACGATAAATCGCTTTATCACCATAATCGTGTTTCTGTGGTCTTGCTACAAGGGTAGCTACTTATTTGATAAATAAAAGAAACATTTGACAAGAAAAAATCTCTACCGCTATCTGTGTCTCAGTTATTTTTAGTCAAATGTATGTTTGAAAGTTAAAAATAAACTTAAAAAGTTTCCTAATAATACAACCATACACTCTAGCATTATCTCAACTCGAGAACACCATGCATCGGTTCAACCTAAATAAAAATTAATGCATCGAACGCCGCTTGGGGTAAACTTATCTCGCACATGTCATGACATCGGTGTCAACGCTCTACCGCCCCTTTCTAAAATATGGTACAATACACTGCACTCCCATAAAATCGAGCGTCAAATAATTATCAACTGTATTTTAAAACGGTCTACGTCCAATTTCAACTAACAATCAAATGTCGCGAAATTAATAGCACTAATGACTCGGCAGTTTTCTAGAGAATGGTATATTAAAGATTTGGCCGCGTTTTTTGAATAGGTACAACATTCTTATCCTTCGTGACCGCGTTTTGGAATGTCAGTAAATAAAAAGTCCGTTATTTGGTTGGCCGTAGGAGAATAGGGAGATCAATAGCCTTTGATGGGTGTGGTTAATAAAGCCTTAATATTTCTCTATTGAACGTATAAAAAAATTAAAACAATTCCTCATCACTTACATATTAAAGTCAAATAAACACAAGCTTCCATTCGTTCTAGAATAATTAACAATAATTAAAAACATTTTGCATAGAAAACAGACGAGTAAAAACAGTTCAAGTACCAGGTGCGCATAAGGTCAGAAGCAGTAAGGACGGACGGGTAATGACCGGGCACCGCTACGCTACGCGCCAGTTTTGGGGGTCAACGACCGACGCGGCTGCCGAACGTCCTGGGACTACCTCCTACGTCACTTTGGTGCCCTAGTACTTCGACTTTGATAGACGCACTTTTTTGGGCAATTGGCACTTTTTTTTCTTTAAAAAGAACGCGTGTTTTATTCGGAAGATTTTTATTAACATGAAATTGAG
Organism: Agriphila straminella; assembly: GCA_950108535.1. NCBI lineage: Eukaryota > Metazoa > Arthropoda > Insecta > Lepidoptera > Crambidae > Agriphila > Agriphila straminella. Next base: position 24,917,372 of record OX467305.1, on the reverse strand, counting down.
TCATAGATGGTCATCATAGTTCGTGAAGTTGTTTTGCTAAATGATCTATAATAGACATCATAAAAATACTGTTGTGTAATACCTATGTTTGCGTAGTAATGAATGACGTCTGCCCTTTAGTATCAGTATGTATGTGTGATGGATGGACGTTTAAAACGCGTCCACAAGATTATTCAACTATTCGTACAGTACGGATCACAACAACAGAATGTCAATGAAACAATGGTTTACATAATCCGTGACAAATTGACGCACAATTGTAACAATATTGTATAGTGTGCATATCAGAATTGCCATAAGTGCAGTGATAACTTGCATTGCAATGCCACGACAGTTAGCTTTGTGTTAGCAATTCAATGTTTTGAGTTATATGCCGCAACCGGATTTTGTACGGTAACAAACACTGATTAGCATAAATATAAGTTACATTTGTTTACTTCTAGTGGATTTATTTAATTGTACGAGAATTCTGTAATTGCAGTATTGCACATGTGGACTTTACACACTTCATTTGCTTGCAAATAATAAGTACTATAAATTGTATCAGTTACCGTGACAACTTTTCGTAGCAATGTATTGCTTGATTTAATGAACATGTGTGTCTGCTGAAGCACGAAAAGTAATAAAAAAGTAGAAAATAAATAAATAAAATTTCAAATAAACACTTAAGTACATCTTATTTAATCAAAATATTTGACTAGTTACCAAATAACAAAGTCTTATCTTTAAAACAAAGTGTTGTTATATCAAAACCAGAAAGCCAGCTAAATAAATTAATTAAGTATCATGTGTTTAATGTTATATAGTAATTATTTCAAAGTAATAAATAATACAAACGCGGTTATTTGTCATAGATAGAAAACATAATACTCAAGTAGATAGTCAAAATGCAGATAAGGAAATAATTTTGTCATTAACTCTTGATAAGTTTTAGTGAACTTCATTTATTCACAACAAATTATGTTGTTTTTTTCTGTATTGTTATATTTTTTCTGTAATAAATTACTTATGTTGTTTATTCTTACTTATTTCAATACCATCCATCTTTTTTTGCGAAAATCAAATTTTAAAACAAATTTTAATGTGACATTGACTGCAGCAGTGTTTTTCAAACTTTCTGAATACGCGACCCAATTACAAGTTAAAAATTTCTAACGACACCCCCTAGGGCCAAAAATGTAAGTGATTTGAAAGACTACATACCATGACAATGTTACAATTTGTCAATTAAACATACGTTTGTAAATTTTATAAAAATAAACAGGTCCAGGATTCTAAAGGCCTTACCACAAAAGATCTTAAAACACTGTTTAGCTAAAACACTGTTTAAGTGAGTGTAATGCTGTCTCTTTCAAATAATATTGTCAAAAAGTGACAGCATCACATTTAAACAGTGTTTTAGCTAAATACTTGTTAAACAGTGATTTGTGGTAAGGTCGTAACTAACTATTTTTTATTCTTGTGTAGGGAGGACCTGAAACACTTGCCTTTTTCATTTACCTGCGTCCCCCGGGGGTCGCGACTCACAGGTTGTAAAACACTGGACTACATTGTCTGGCGTAGTTATTGTTTCTTATAAAATCCATAAAAACCCTAATGAAATCATGTGACCAAAACACATTGATTTCACAATATTAAAACCCCCAAAAAACACGCCTATCACGAGGGCTGGCGAGCCCATTGTAATGCAAAGTCTTCAAAGTAAACAAAAACAAATGAAAAACAACTGAACAACAAAATAAAGTTGTTGTAATAAGTCGATTGGCACGTGCGGCGGTCACGTTTGCCAATCGGACGCTAAGAGTTGTTGTTCAAGTAATACAGTGGTGGCCCGATAATAGGCATGACCATGATGACTATTTTTTTTATTTTATGTTACATAAATTACCTCTCAAAAAAAGAAACATTGGTAAAAGAATTAATTCGCTAGCATGAAAACTGCCCGAGATATCACAGTGTGAAATGCACACAAATGGACTCGCCCAAAAACGCTCCATACTAACGGCTACTAAGTGATGACGTCACGCCTAGATAGTTTGTATGCAACCCGTAGGAAATTTGATTGGCAGCTATATTAAATATTGTGTTTATCAAAATAGTTTCTTAGACAAATTTGCTATACATTTTAAGGACTAATTAAAGGTATCATTTATTTTAATAAATTTTATACTTTTTAAATGGACTTGTCCACCCATAACTTTGAAGGGTCATAAAATAAATAATATGCAATATATAAAACCAAGAGGTATACAAGCTACTCTAAAAGTTTAATATGTTTACGATTTTTATTAGTATTTCGTTATTTTATTCATTAGTCATCATCCCTATTAAGGACACCAGTCGATTTTCATACAAACGAGGTAACTTTAATTAAAGCACACAATATATAATAGTACCAAAGATTAAAGCCTAGTGGACCTAGCTGTGATCTGATGATGGACATCCAGGGAGTGAATGGAGGAGATTCAGATAGCTATACACACACACCCAACAGAGATATAAGGATCAGAGATTTCAGTTTCAAGATTTCAATACATTTTTATGCTAATTTCGCGGTTTTATAAACATCTTGTCCTCGTAAGAATTACGATGGAACCATCGAGAAAAAATATGAGAATGGCCAGAGAGGCTACAAAGAAAAGGGATATACTGACAACGTTCCCTTTTCTTCGTATTGCTCCGTCCCTCTCGGCCTCTCCGGCCGGCTCTCCGTGTGGACGGCTTATAAGGAAGCGCAGGAACTGTGCACGCGCTAGATGTGGACGCACCCTAACAGTCGTAACACAAGTACATTAATGTATTACATATCTTATCTATAATATATTATAAACTGCGCCAGCCAACAGCGTGACCTTGCGCATGAAAAGAACCATAACCCAGCAAGGACAACGTAATTCATTAACTTGCCAATGTCAGATCAAACGAGTTATCTTTTCATATTCGACGGCGAATTGCCGTATGTTTCGTTTCTTATTATGAAAGAAAGAATTTAAAGAAAATTATCGTCAATTACTTATACTGACAATTTTTTCTAGAGTCTTCTATCAGATAAGATAGGACTACTATTCGTGTCACAGACAGAACAGAATACGTTAGTTTAGTATGTGCTCCAAATGCGAATGGGAAAATATTGTGAAACTCCACCATTTTATGTTAGCGATACTTACTTTAAGAAAACAATCTGATTATTTTTATTCCAATATCAAAGTCATCTGTAGCATTATCGTACTACATGTTAAAGTAAAGAATTTGACATTTAAATTTGCAATTTTTTCTCACACAGAGAGGCTCTCATATCTTCTATGATGATAAAGGTACTTCAGTTACTTGTTATTATTTCGAATTATAATCAAGACGGCCCACTATGTTAGTACTATTATATTATATTCTGTGCCACTATCAGCAATAAAAATATTTCCTGAACGTTAAAATAAGTATCTTAAAAAGTGATTCCTTTTTTCGTTAGCAGAAATGAACATTTATATCGTTGTAGCTTAGCCGATACTTATTTTTTTCAATTAACAGATGTGGCATTAGTTAACTGAGTGTTTAGTTAGCGGAACTTGACAGACTGATCGTACTCGATCGCGTTTGTTAAGCAACGCTCGGTCCGGCCAGGTGTCGGATGGGTGATCGTAAAGTTGCATTACAACTTAGCGCTTACGTGCTTCGGAGGGCACGTTAAACCGTTGGTCACGGCTGTTGTCAATTGATAACAGTCGTTAAGCCAAGTTAGAGGCCTTATAGGCAGCTTTATAAAGTCTAACACGAGGTGGCCACTAATCCTCATTCGATAAGAAGAAGTTAGCTATGTAGCTAAACATTTGTGCATAAAAGTAAAACAACAGTTGATGGTTGTTAAATAAATTAAGAAAATGTAAGTATGGAAAATGCAAATTGTTTAAAATTCTCCGGCAAATGACACTTCTGTACCTTCTGTACCGGCAAATGAAGATTGCAAGTGCTAAAATTAGAAAAAATGGCGAATGATTAATTAAGAGTTCGTATAACTTGTTACCTCACGGTTCCGCATGGTTTCCATGTAAGTACATACCACGATTATTGCAACCGTTATGTAAATCGCACGAGCGGCTGAGCACCCCAGCGATACTATAAAGTGCCTATATTGTATTAGTGCATTGCATAATTACCTAAAGGTCACCGTACACAATAATTGCCTTGTTGCGTCACGCAGAGTAACACCAACCCTTCACACGGAACTGATGATAACTTATAGGTAATCATCTAGCTACACCTCCGTAGAATAGAAAACGGGCAGCAGAGCCCTTCAAGAGGTCGATGTGACCCATTTCCAACCCATTTTTTTTATGCACAACGGGATAGTGCTTGGCCTTCACCTCACCTGATGTTAAGTGACGATAAGGCAAGGTGGAAGCGCACTACACCCGGAATCATCATCACTGAGGAACTGGCTATCTTACCCCTAAGTGCCGGAACACAATAGTTTGTAATTGTTATCATGGCGTCAGATTTAGGTAAGATGGTGGTAGCTAACCAGGCGGACTTGAAATAAGCCTACCACCAACCAAACCGAGTACAACCCTTGGCTGTAAAATGACGCCGTCAGAAGAAGAGGGACTATGAGAACGATCCAACACTGCGCTCTTCAACCAGCCTGCTTCTCGTTCACACAGAGCGGTCCGTTTTCATCATCATCATATCATCCGCACGACATCCACTGCTGGGTATAGGCCTCCCCCAAGGATCTCCACGACGATCGGTCCTGCGCTGACCGCATCCAGCGGCTTCCCGCGACCTTCACCAGATCGTTGATTCACCTTGTCGGAGGCCTACCCACGGAGCGTCGTCCGGTGCGCGGTCGCTATTCTACAACCTTTCCGCCCCAACGGCCATCAGTTCTTCTCGTTATGTGTCCAGCCAACTGCCACTTCAGCTGAGCGATCCTTCGAGAGCTGTCGGTTACTTTGGTTCTCCTGCGGATCTCCTCATTTCTGATTCGATCACGCAGGGAAACGCCGAGCATGGCTCTCTCCATCGCACGCTGGGTGACCTTTAGCCTCCTTATGAGACCCATAGTTAGCGACCACGTTTCACTGCCGTAAGTCATCACGGCAACACACACTGGTCATAGACTTTCGTCTTGAGACACTGAGGTAAATTGGTCACAAAGATTTTTCGAAGCTTCCCGAATGCTGCCCGCTGTCCGTTTTACAGGTCTCCCTCCGGACGGAACGGAACGGAAACAGCCCTCCGTTTTATCGGATACGCTTTTTTTTCAGCGATGGCGTATGTAGTATGAGCGTGTTCACTTCACACTCAACACAATAGTGTTCCGGATCGAGTAAACACACGACCCGATGCGATTTTGTTACTGTGTCCAGTAGCGACAGATTCAAAACGGTCCTGTGAATACGGTGTGAGTGTGAACATTACGTCCAGTATAGACGGACCCAATGCATGATCCGTTAAACCATTTTTTTACGGATCCGTTTCATAACGATATTAAAGATAATTAAAGATTACACACTTTTTGTTCTTAAAATATAATTTTCATGTCACTATATCTGTTAAACTAAACAAGATAAGCTAACAATCAAAATAGCTTACAAAGTTGATAAGCAAACTATTTCGGTCTTGTGGGTCTTAATCTTAACACCAAAAAGCCTCAATCTATTAACATTTGAGTTATTGTTATTTGTTGTCCTCTTTACAACGTGACTGGTTATTTTCAAGGCTTCCTTTTCTAAACTTCAAAGTTTGTAAAGTCTTTACCAACTTATTTAATTTCATATTGTTTCTATTTTTACACGACTGCCCAATAAAAGAAGTGTATTGTGTTTAAGCTCCATGTATGTATACTATAGTATGTGAGTTTCTTTATTCCACCATATGCCTGAACAGATTTGAATGTGTAGGGTATTATTTAAAAAAAAAAGTATTCATATTTTTTCATTGAACTACACTCGAATACCTATCTCGACAGTCTGTTTTAAATGTTAATATTCAACGTTAAATTTTAAATCGACTGTATTATAAATTATAATGTAATATAATGCTCATTATTTTATTTTATTTATAACAAAAAATCTATTATTACAACAAGAAGTTGAAGGTGAACTGCTAACGTTCAGTTCCTAGTTCTAAACAATATAGTCTAGCTAGACTAGACATAGTTATAACTTGAAAATCACAGTTAAATTTTAATGTGTAATTAAACTGCTATAAATAGCAAATCAATCAATCTTTAACTATCCCATCAACATCGTCACATACATAGTATTAAGTTGTTAAATGTAAGATTGTTGGGGATAAATAAAAACCATCATCATAAATGGAGGAAATCCATTTTTCAATCACGCGAATTTTGTTGCAGATTCTCATCCACAATCTCCCTTCGATATTAATTTTCAAGACAAAATTTCTTCTCAATCTACTTATGTTTAACGTCAAGAGGTAGCCTAGTTTCCCAATATTCCCCATAATCTCTTTACCAATACCAAAATTCATCAAAATTGGTTCAATAGATTCATGCAAAAAAGGAAATTTGATATTACTCATTTCCAGGCATTGTAAATGCATGAATAGCACATCCTTTTGTAAGGTATCGATATTAATTTTCAAGATAAAAATTATTCCCAGTACACTATTTATTTTCGCGTCAAGAGGTAGCCTAGTTCCCCATAATCTTCAAAATTGGTTCAATAGGTTCACGCAAAAAGGTAACAATTTGAATAATTTCCAGGTGTTCATGTAAATGCATGAATAGCACATCCTTCTGTAAGGTAATGTTACATACCGTTCCAATCAGGTGTATACCGGTAACCAGTTACCACGGCTGGTAGCTGTGTGATTAAATAAATAGACTGGTTACGAAGTAGGGTGACGAGGTTGGGAATGCCATGCAATGCCATCTTGGCACGGATACGCATACGGCTTACGAGAACCTCCTTTTTTAAGTCGGTCAATAAAGGGTTTTAAACTTTAAAACAGATGGTACAATCAAACGCAGCGTTACAACAATTTTTGAATACTTTTTTTTATTTCAATTTCCTCTTGAAGTTACCAAAATATTGACTATAAATTTACTTACACACTTAGCAAAACCTCATGTGCCGTCAAACAAAAAAAGTTTCTGATTCCAGTAATTAACGTTTTCCGTATTCTTCATGTGCACGAGTTAATTAAACAATTAACAAATCGTCACCCAGCATCTAAAGTGCAGTGACCGCAGCACGGAAGTGCACTTCGACGCACGCGCGGAGAAAAGTGTTACGAACGAAGAATAAAAGTTTCATACGAAATGGGAAACCGCATGGCTTAGTATAGACATGTTTTGAGAAGGAATGAAAGGCACGTTGCCAAAAGAGAAGAGCGATGTGACATTATTGTAGTGTAGCTTCCGACCGCAACATCGTCCGCGTGGACATTAGAAAAATAGTGTTAATTCAGGTTGTAAACGAAGTCAAAAAGGCACAGCACACCCCTTCATTTGGAACCGTTTCAGCCGTTTTTGCGTGATTAAGTTACGGCATACAATTAGTAGATCTAATGGAGAAAAAGAGGTAGACAGAGCTGGGCTGCACTGCATCTAAAGAGCTAATTAGATCATCCTAAATATCGGACCCGATATGAAGTCTCTCCTAAATTCAGAGCAGTGTAATTGCATTCAGGAAGCTAGGATCCGATTTAGGATCCTAGTTAGGATAGAAATTGTCTCCGACATAACGGATGCTAAATCGGAAGCACTTAGGACAGTGTAATCGCATTCAGGACGCTCGGCTCCGACACAGTAGTACCACAGCATAAATAGTACAGTCAGTCAACGCCTTTTATGTTGGCGAAAAAAAATCCGCCGCGCCGTTCGTCTAGATAGACAGTTGGCGCAACGACTAAAAGTAAATAAGGGTTGTCACTCTGTGATTTGCCTTTTTTTTACCTACATCAATATAAAAAAACAAAAAAACCTGCCTCTGAAAAGCAAGAAATAATATATAAATCATTAGCTACGCATTATCATTTTTATAATAAAACACGTCTATTAAAGTCGGGTGGGGCTGGAGTACCTACAACTTTCTTTTTTTATTCTAAAAGCCCCACCCGACTTCAATAGACGTGTTTTATTATAACAATGATATGATAATGCTAATGCTAATCTAATGATTTATATATTATTTCTTGCTTTTTAAAGGCAGGTTTTTTGAAGTCGGTTTTTTTGTTTTTTAAACAATTTTTTATTTTTTTTATTTTTAGTATAAGTACCTTCTGTATTAGGTAGTGTAGGTATATTATTTAGGTAGTAAAATCGGTTCAGCCAAACGTGAGATAATCGCGGAGAAACGTACTGTTAAGGTTGATTATAAATCATACACCACGTTAACAGAAGTAATACTTTATTTCACGACCAGTTCAGACGATAGCTCGAGCAAAAGTGAGCACAATTTACAAAATCCAACGCTTTTATACGGTTTACCATAACTATCATAGAATTGTCCATAGACTTGCAACTGACAAGTATAAACACACGTGGAGCATAGACTTGAGCCGGAAACACACCATTGCGCCGTGCCGTGTCGCGCCACGGCACGTCAATCAATCTGTCAGTCTTTGCTCCACGATTCACAGACTAGCATTAAACGTCAGAAGGATGTTTTGTCTGTGAGTGATTGCCGACAACTACATGAACTATGGCAACACTAATGTCAATCTCAAGTATTGTCAAGTTGACATATGACACTCAACAAGGAAATGGCCAACAGATATTAGGATTGATAAACAATTGATTTACAAAATTAATTACTAACAATCGGCCTTTCCTGACAAATGATTATTACGTCCTCGTAATATCAGACGTTTATAAACGATATTGAAATTATATAAACAAAAAAAAACTCATTTAAGTTAAAGGTAAGACATTTTTCTTTTTATCGCAATTATTATTCACATAGATTCGGCCGTCCTGATAAACAATTACGACCTCGTAATTTTCATAGCATCTATGTAGAAAACAATGTTATTAGTTAAATATTACATGAACTAAGTGTTGCTCTTTTGCAGGGAATTAATTATTCATGTATTTTTTTTAATTATTATTATTAAGTAAGATAGCGTTCAATTTTTTTGTTTTTTTTTTTCACCGGACATAGGTACCAAGGTGATAACAAATATGTAAAAAAAACTCGCTCAGACTAAATATTAAATATTATTATTGATTCAGTTCTAAATATTGAGAAACTAGCTCAGATCTGTATCATATATTATTATTATACTGCTGGACACACCAAGTCAGTTCTAAATACTGCTGGACACACCAAGTCAGTTCTAAATACTGCTGGACACACCAAGTCAGTTCTAAATCTCTGAGAAACTTGCTCAGATCTCTATCATATATACTGCTGGACACACCAAGTCAGTTAAATAAACTGAAAAACTAGCTCAGACAATAAATTATTACTAAGAGAAAATATTGAACTACCGGACACACAACGGCAGATTGCAGCTACCAGAAACACTATCAGCAATAATGCTGCTAATATTATAATAACTGTAAGTTTTATTAATTAGTATTTAGTGTAATGTACAGAACATTCATGTATATTGTGATATTGCATTACTCTTTTATAAATCAAATAGATAATCCGCAAATAAATCTTACATTACTGTAATAACATATCATATTCTTAAATAAAAAAAAAACAATTTAGTACAAGATTTTATTTATATTGTAACAATTAAGTTTCACTCAGAACTATAATATTTTATATGATTCAAGCTATTGTGTGTAGTTTTATTGATAATCAATAGATTATTTATCAGGTACATTCCTATGATTTATAATGTATTGTTTTTAATATAATTGTATATAATATCATAATATTGAGTTAAGGTATAATTACGAGAATTATGTAAATAAACAGTATGGTTGTTTTGCTTTTAATTTAAAAAAAATCATGTCTTTAGTGTCTACTCACTAGTATAATCTTTTTAATTTTATTGGCAATTAAATTAAAACTAACGTGTTACGTAAGGTCGTCAAGGAAGTCTATTTCCTATTATAAATATTTTTGTATCTTTCTTTAAGGTTGGGCTCGTTATTCAAGGAAATGAGGCGCATTTGCTAGTTACTGGGAAGATTAATGTCAAAATCTAGATCTATAAGCTAATTTGTAGCTTAGTATTTGTGTAGTACTTTTTAATGGGGTGTTGCTATAATCTTAGTGACTCTGCAGCAAGCTGACTTTGGAATTTCAATTTTAAATTTATTATCAAATTTTTAGGAATATTATTATAACTATTATCGTCAAAATCGGTCCAGTAAAAACCAAATATCGAGAAAGATCCAGCCAACGAAATATTTAAAATTATAAGATCACTCAATAACACAACATCGTTCGGGTTAATCAATACCCACAAAAGTTATTAAGTATTGCTCACTATCAATATATATCAATGACTAAAGCCATATTCTCGGAAGCCCTTAAAATATCAATAATTAAATGGATGAGATGGACTATTACAGAACCATTATTTAATCGTATGGCGTAATTAAATTGTAGGTTGGTTATTATTATAGGTCCACATCCACAGAACCATTGCTCTAATTTCAGTACTGGCTATTTTGAAAAGGCAACGCATAACAGTATTTATAAATTTCTAGAAAAATAATGTACTGGCTAAAAATCAAAATTGCTTTATTTTGGAAAAGCAAGTCAGCTTCCTTAACAGCTTTTTATTTAATAAAAATGTTATTGAGAATATTTTTAAGAATATTAATACAATAATGTATATTTTTTTGACATTAACAAAGCTTTCGACTTTGTCTCGCATGATATTCTTTTGACAAATTGTGAGAAATATGGTTAAAGAGGAAATGCGCCAAACTGGCCACAAAATACCTTCATTATCGTTTTCAATGTGTTGAAATTAATCACATCAATGAAAATAAGAGAGAAGTTCCCGTAAAATATTACTTGTTAGAAATAATGTAGTTAGTTGGAAAGACAAGGAACTATACTAAGGCCACTATTATTTATGTGACTACTCATCAGTGTTATTTATTATCTGTCGATATAAAATAGTAATACTACAATTAAAATAAATAAATTAAATATCATTTCAAAAAAATACGTTTTTATAATAGAAAACCTATAGGCAATGATCTGAAAATACTTCATAATAATGAGCTCGTAATGGAATCGTAATTAGAAATAAGAAAAACATGTCAAGGAAAATGTGCGCTAAAATAAATAGATTTGCTTATTGTTGTAAGGCTTACGATTCAAATAAACCAAAATTGCTCTTTGATGGCTTATCATGAAAACGTAGCTTCAATTAAGCATCATATCATATGGTTTATTTTACTATTTTGGGGTTACTCTTACGACCCAAACAAAACTTTTATATCCAAATGCAATGTTAAGAGCAATATGTAACGTTTCACCTACACGTCGACGTCGTGTAAGCAAACCTAAACCTATTTACTCTTCCTTAATTATATATTTTAGAGTGCTGCAAGTTTGTCAAAACCCTATCCATATTTAATTGTGCATAGGGATACATTTTATATGATGAGAATTATATAGGCATCATAAAAAAAACTATTATTACCCAAAATGCGGACCGTCCTCTACAAGAGGAACTGTTACATAAGATGTGTGTGAATCTTTAATAAAATGCCACATTCTGTTTGAATGGCTTAAAACAAAATATTTTTACTTATTTGAGGAATATTTTAAGTATTTGTAAAATTAACATAAAATAATCAAATAATGGCATAATGTGTAAATTGTTTCTCTAAATAGTACATCCATTATTAACTATCTATTATTAATTTTGACAATAACACTAATTATTAAATTGTGTTTATTTTTTCAATTTACATGCCCTATTATTGGCAAAATAGATGGACTGCGAATATGCAACAACTGAATTGTACACACGACAGCACAGTAAGTTAAACAGTTTAACTACGTATACAGCTCTTAATTACGAATGATATAAAGAAGGTATCAAGGTCAAAATGTAATAGTCTGATGTGTCGTTGACTGTACTCTATTTTCGATGAGTCAATTTCATTTTCAATCGATTTTATACATTATAATCTACATTTTCAGAGTTCACTACTTTTTGGGGGTAAATAATCGATTGCCGCGTCGTACAATACATTGATTCATACCAAAAAAAAAAAAGTTCGACTTTGTAAGTACTTATGTGATCATTGTAAGGACAATAAATCATTAGTTCAAAGGAGAACATATTTATTTTATAGCCGGCTCACACTTGCTAGTTACAAAGTGTAAAGTTTTGGTTATAAAAATGAGACGCTCAAATATACTTTTTATTCACTGACTATGTATTCACTTCTCAAGCTTGTTCACGTCTCGACTATGTATGTTAGAAAACACATCATATTCAAAAGTACTGCGGTTTGTTTGTAAAAAGTTTTTATGGAGCTTACAAACCAAGGTATTTACTTCAAGATATTGAAAATTTTTTGTACAAACTTGCATTATTTCTTTTTCTGTATGCCACCTAAGTTTTCATAGTAAATAAATTCGTAAATTATTTCAGTAACAAACTTTGATGAAGCTTGAAATAAAACACTTTTAACGGATACTAGCGCGGTTTTATTGAAAGTACTTTGGTAATTAGTTGGTATTTGGTTTGATTTTTTATTTTCCTGACGTTTCGGCACCTTTGCAGCTGCCGTGGTCACGGGGGACTGAAGCTACTTGTGAGCCTACCCTCAAGCGATGAATTTTTTAAGACGTTCAGAAATTAAAATTTAACAAATTTTTATTGGTTTAAGTTTTGGTTTGGTTTTAATTTAATTTTATATGCAAAAATAGAGAGAATCTACTGAAATTACTACCATTTCATATAATTGGGAGGCCCTTCCAAGAAAGAAATGGCGAAAGAAAACTTGGAGAGGAAGGCCAACCTCCTTTGATGAAGCTTTTTTAAAAAAAAAAAAAAAAAAAACTCTAAATATCTATTCGTAGTTTTTATGTGTTCTTGTTTTTATTTTATTATATTGAAAATTCAAACTTATTTTGAGTGAGTCTGTTTGCGACTTTCGGCTTTATGCTTTTTTTTTTTTCAGAATCATATAATTAAATAAATAAATAAAAAAAAACAATTCTGTCAGTGGATACTGAAGTTATGATTTTTGTCCTTTTCCTCCATACATTCGATGCATTGTGCGTCGGTAAGATAATACAACAATACACGTGTATCCTTACAACCTGCACCATGAGATCATGAGCCCCTGCCTCAACCAATGGATAATGTATAAATTATAAAACCACAATTAATATCGTTAAGCTCACAAGGTTAACCTAGCGCCGCCGCAATAAAAGTCTATTACCCACTGTGACTCCTCACGGTACCTACTGTTAGCAGTTATGACGAAGAAACGAATAGTCTTAAAGACGTTTCTTCCACTCGTCCCAGGTCACATCCGATGTCTTGTTGATGTCCATACCACGAACGCGTTGCCTTCCAGAGTACCCAGTAGTGTGGTGGTAGGAGGGTGTTCAGCCGTAGATATTCGCCAATGACTCCAATCGATGAAAACATGCGTGAACAGACAATAGCATTAGAATTTCTTACGAATTAAGGCACGTTTTCAGGTTTTCCGATAAATCATAAACTATTCCTACTATTTCTAAAATTATGTAACAAGGATGTATTTTGGTCCATGATAGAAAAACATGGTTTGCGCGGGTCATATTTTAGCGTAAATAATAGCAGAAACGTACTGAACTCTGCATCAAAATACACTTTAACGTACTGTGAAGCTTTGCTCCAATATTTTTTTAAGAAAAAATATTGTGAATGAAAATGATGAAAAAAACAACGAAAAACATTTTTAAAAAAAAGTGCAGAAGTGAGGTTATTTTCCATACTGTTCACACGTAAATAAAAAGACAGAGACAAATGTTTCCGCATAACCGAGCCCTAAATCTGTTCGTCTCACATCAACATCAGGGTTGTGACTTGCACTGGTATTTAACTGGGTGGGATAAATTGATCAGTGGTAGAACAAGGTGGTTAGGTGGTAGGCTCACTTGAATTTGCTGATTTTGCACAGCACGTTAATTTCAACAGAAGGGTGTGGTTTCAAGACGGAAACATTGATTGGTAGAATTATTAATATCAGTGGACGTACCTGGCATAATACACTCCTCATTGGAGACTTGGGGCGTTGGATGTTGCTGTTGTCTGATAATTTGTTCCAGCAATGGGTCCAGCCGCATAATTCGGTCGATATTATTATCGGTCGCCTCGGAGCTCTCTTCGGTTCTTCTTCATCGTCACTTGAAGTTAGTAGGATGCCGTGTGCGTCGATTGTTCAACGTGACACGTGGTAAAAAAAAACGCGCACTTCTGAATTGTTAAGGTTGATTATAAATCATACACCACGTTAACAGAAGTAATACTTTATTTCACGACCAGTTCAGACGATAGCTCGAGCAAAAGTGAGCACAATTTACAAAATCCAACGCTTTTATACGGTTTACCATAACTATCATAGAATTGTCCATAGACTTGCAACTGACAAGTATAAACACACGTGGAGCATAGACTTGAGCCGGAAACACACCATTGCGCCGTGCCGTGTCGCGCCACGGCACGTCAATCAATCTGTCAGTCTTTGCTCCACGATTCACAGACTAGCATTAAACGTCAGAAGGATGTTTTGTCTGTGAGTGATTGCCGACAACTACATGAACTATGGCAACACTAATGTCAATCTCAAGTATTGTCAAGTTGACATATGACACTCAACAAGGAAATGGCCAACAGATATTAGGATTGATAAACAATTGATTTACAAAATTAATTACTAACAGTACATACATATACAAACTGAATACCTCCTTTTTTTGAAGTCTGTTAAAAAGACTACACAAAGGTATCCCTCCCCAACAAAAACAATCATCTAATTCGGTTCATAAATAACAAAGTCGTCAAGGTAGTTGATGTAAAGTCATAGTATTTTCGGGATTACTTGAAAACTACTGACCCGATTAAAAAAAAAAAATGGAACCATCTCGCAAGAAAACTCAATCGAACAACAAAATAATCATCAAAATCGGTCCATAAATGTCGAAGATACGCGCGAATAACGATAAAAAAAAAGTATACAATCGAATTGAGAACCTCCTCCTTTTGATGAAGTCGGTTAAAAACTAGTTCAGATTAGCGTTGAAAATGACACGTACCTACCTAGCTACCTACATATACCTCCTATTTACCTAGCTATGTATTTTTACGGCAACAAGAACATTCGTTTAACGACTGTATGATCGTAAAGCTGTGATATCGGATCCGACATTCAGGACGGTCTAATTGGCGACTGAATTTCTCGTCCTAAATCGGACACTGAATTCCGGATCCGACATTCAGGATGGTGTAATAAGCGCTTAACATGGGTTCCGTCCCAACCAATGGGGCATGCCTCACTAAGGGGGCGAAGAGTTATCAAAAGGTAAATATTTTAGACGCATAGGGTAAAAGGTTGGAAAACCATAGTTAAAGAACGAACCATAGTAAAGTGTCGTGCGGCTGATATGATGATGGTGATAATGAATACAGTATTCAGTTTTTGAGGACGATCGTACTTCCACGCACAGTATCCATTGACATAAACAACTATTTATTTGGATAAACGTTTAAATGGCATTTAAATGACAGTATATGGCAACGTTCAAGTTCAAGATGTCGAAAATTAACGTTTTGCAATCAATCCCGGAATTTCAAAAAAGGCAATCCAAGCTCGTCTACCAGAGGTCAATCATAAAGTTCCAAAGGCAATTAAAGTTTCCGATTTGTTCCTACCTGACTGATTTTTTTTTTAATGTCAACGGAAAGGTCCGCCTTGAACCGGATGCGAAGGCGACAGGGTCAGAATGCTTGCATGGTCTACAAGTGTGTAAAATAACCGAAAGACGTTTAAAATGTTATTATGGCATTTTTGTCTTGTTCTTTCGAATATCCCCCATGTCCTTATATCGACATTTTTTCGGTTTAATTAAGTAAATTTTGAGAGTGCCGAGCAAAGTATGCAGTAAAAAGCATTATTACGACGAGTATCGATTGGCATTTTGTGCGTATTTTTGATTTGATTTTTGATTCATACATTTTAGATCTTGTTTTTTAGGTACTTGTGGGTTTTCTATAAGTCTTCCAATCAGCAATTAGCGATCATTACCCCACTTGATCGGGTCAGCGACTCTTATGGAATACAATACAAGCAATGCGCCGGCGCAAGCTGTCGTTTTATGACGTTTTACATGCAAACATGATTTACTTATGGAAATTAATTAATTGGGTGACTTGAAATAATTAAAGGCGACTGTTAATGGGATACCTATTTAAATACTAAACCTGGCAGCGGTTTATTTTTTGGACGACAAAATAACTAAACAGGCGACAAAATGTGGACTACGAAAATACGTAAAACGGGCGACTACATGTGGGAGATAAATGATTTAAGTTAGCAGTTAAAATTCTATATGAGTGACAAAAATACTGACTGGGCAACTATTACACCAAATAGTACATAACTGATTTAAGCTGCCCAACATGGTATTTTTGTCATCTCGATTAGGATAATAATCACCTTTTTTAAATAAAATATATGCCAAATTTTAAATGTTTTGTGTGCCCTAAGGTTGTCGCCCAAATAGTAATTTAGTCGCCCGTTTTGAATAACTAGTTACTCAATCTGTATTTTAAAATCACCCATTTAAATACTACCCTTTACTTATTGCAGTGCATTTTTGCTATTTAGTAGTTTTTATACAATACACGTTTAGGGTTTGGGTATAAAGTCTTAATTAGGATCAATTAGTAGGGTTGCCATATGTATCTGTTTCTAGTGAACTATTTATTTAACAAGTAAACAGAAAATACCGACGTAAAATACAAAGGAAACATTTTTCTATGATATAATTATAATGTGATGTGATACAATAAAAATGCAGTTGGAAAATGGCAACCGAACTGAAGCAGTAACAATCAATATGACTCACCTCCCGTGCCAAGGACTTTGAGCAAGTCGAAATGTGTTATGTCCACCTTTGATGCGCCGTTGAGGTTAACTGTGGACAAATAAAAATATTACGTTATACATTCCCACGTTAAACAAATATTTTCCTTAAAAGTTACACTGTTACAATACACTCTTCGTTCGTTAAGAGTAGCGTAGTCAAGACTGGGTAATCAGAGATGTGGAGTTTAACCAAATGAACCTCACGTGGGTTGAAATCTGTGAGTTAATGAATAACTCAAAGCAACAAGTGTCAATTGTCGCACTTGCAAATCAGTGTATAAATAAACGGTGTGATATTTTCATCTTTTTATTGTAAAAGGAGTCGTTCTTTTCTGGGTTCACTTTTTCAAAATTTTCCTACACCCATAATATTTTTCTTTCTCGTAGATTTATCTCGTGGGACAAGGTTTCCAAAAAGAAAAAAGAAATATTAATACCTGCAAACATAAATAAAAAAATATTTAAAAACTTGAATAATGGTGCTCTTCTTCGTGTATTTCTTAATGTTTTCGCTTTAAAATGAAAGTGTCTTACTATTAATTTTACTCTCCCGAGTATATCTGATGCTTGTTACAAGTTTTTACTGTTGATTTAATACTGAAAATCCATTTTGTGCGGCTGCCGGCTGTTAAGGGATATTCCTTGGCATTTTTATTTCTATTAAAATGACTACATTGGCTGTTGATATGTCATTTGTCATTTTATTTGACATCTGACAGCATCAATGTGACCTATGACAGTAAAAAATCGATGTTGCCAAGGTAGAAAAACGTTTTGGGTTGCTGTTTTATTAACTTTAACTATCCAACTTTAAAAATAAATAAAAAATGTTTGCAGGTTTAAAAAACATATTGATACATGGACAGGTTCCTTATTTTGTTCTCTTTCCATAAAATATAATTTTATGACCGTAGGCCACGGGTTACCCAAATGGGCCCAGCCCCCATACAAAAATGGAACAACTCCTTTAGTATTATGTCCATAGTCTCTGCCTACCCTCATGGGAAACAGGCGTGAGTATACAGTGTGTATTTTTTTAAGGATGTGTTCAGTCCATGACACTGAACAACTTTCTCCATGAAACATGTGTCGAATCGAAATACCCAAAAAAAAATTGGTCATCCCGTACTAAACTGATCACGTGATCTCTTTGATTTGTATGAAAAGTCTTTTTTTTTACATTTTCGACCTTATGTTTCATGGAGAAAGTTGTTCAGTTTCATGGACTGAACACATCCTTAAAATTTGGAGAGTGGTTACAAATACACCTTGTATGTATGTAAATGTATGTAGTACTATGTATTCTCAAAACATTTCTTGAGTATTATACGATTGTAACTTATTCCGTGTCAAAATATAGAGGAGTCTTATTTTTCATTAAATTCCGTCCTCATTTTTATATTTTACGAGTTGGTTATCCTCTTTAACTAAATGCCTCAAAACTAACTCCATCGCTGACCTAGTCACCCTATTTTTGAACAGTTATAATATACCTACCTTACAATAAAGCAAATACTTTACAAAGAGTATGAAACAGGTCAAATAATTTTGCTACTAATTAAGGGGCCATAATAGGAAAGCGCGGGCCATATTTTTATATCGAAAACGTAAAGTTGTAGCCACAAAAAAAAAACATACGACAAGCTAAAGAGATTATCTAGTAGCTACAAGTATTAAATTGCGTATAAACCTTGTAAATTGCGTATATTGCGTATATTAATTGTGTATATTGTTAAAAAAAATCAGAATATCATCAAAAACGATTGTCGCGGGTCATATTTATGGCGTAAATAATAGCGGAAACGTATTGAATTCTACATCAAAAATACTGTGCAGTTGCTCCAATAACTTTTTTCAAGAAAGATAATTGTGCTACAGATTATGATGAAAAAACAACGAAAAACATCGAAAAAGTGCAGAAGAGAGGTTATTTTCCATACTCTTTACACGTAAAGAAAAAGACAGAGACAAATGATTTCGCATAACGGAGCCTTAATGACGCCCTAGTTTGTAACTTAGTACTTTGGCCACCGATCTTTATTCTAGGGGAATTAATGATAAGTTAAAGTGTTATGTCATGTTAAAGTAAAGGAAAGAAAAGGATTTTTTTTTTTTTATTAATTTCAAAAAATATGCTAAGTATTGCAAACCCGCGTTGTTGATAAAAAAAAAAAAAAAAAAAAAACATTTATTTCAGACTAAGTTTGTACATATAAATAATTGTTTAGTGACATTTTACAAACTATGATTAGTATTATGCTACTGTTAGTGTTTTCTTACAGCTATGTTAAAGTCCAGCACATGAAGTTTTATCAACCTCCCCAATACAGGCAATTCCGGGCTGTCAGCAATTTGCGAAAAGATTGCTTTTAAAGATTAGCGTTGTTGATAAAAAACATTTCGCAAGTTGTTACAATCGTGTTGATAACACATAACAAAACAAGACAGTGCAATGAACTTGAATGTCATATTGAATTTCATGTTGACTTTGCGTTCATAAGAATTAAATATTAAACTGTGACAATAAATTATTGATCTTGTAAAGGGGGAAATTATGATGACTCAGATCTTAAATTTTATAAAGGTTTACAAAACTGCCCCCTCCCAAGGGGCAGATTCTTCTAGGAGGCACTTTGTCTAGGGCCTAGACAAAGTCACATATTTTAAAAATCTTTGCTGTTGCTTCGCTGAAAGATGTATTAACTGGACGTTTTAATTATGAAAAAAATATAGATAAAAAATAAAAATCTAAAAAACCGTCGACTAGATAACCTCCTCCAAGTCGGTTAAAAATAGGTGTTAGTTAGCGAAAATTTACCTAAGTTACTTTAAGCACCAGCTTTATATTCTATGCTTATGTTAATCCCACACGCAAAAGTGCATGAATATCTTTCTGACAAAACACTAAAGTAAATGTTTTTCTATCTTAAACCTGACATGCATGATTTGATTTTAAACTGACATTATTATTATTTATATTTTAATTGTTGACATTTTTATTTGTAATTGACTGAAATTAAGTAAAAATAATAAATAAAAATGAATTTTTAATGAATTGGAATGAAATTTAATGTAATGTATGAAAATGAGACTGAAGTAACGTAATTAAATGAAATGTAATGTATTGTAATGAAATGAAATGTAATCGATGTTTATTTTCTATATTTGTATGTCTGCAAAGACTAATTGTGAGATACCTATATAATATATTTTAACCTTTGTACCACTTTTAAAACAAATAAATGAATCTGAATCTGATCTGAATCTGAAAAGGCAGGCTAAAAAGCTCTAAAGATCAATTACTTTGTTAAACACATACAACGACAGTTTAATAGGAATGCACTTATGGTGCAATAATTTAAAAAATAATACCACGAACACGGCCTGTGTAACATGTTGATTTTATAATGAAATGGTTACTCATCTTTTCAACAAACTGAATTTATTGAATTTTTAGATTTTAGCATTCATAGTGCTATTTTTATATATTAAGGAACTGAATTTATATAACCTGTGTAACGTCCGAATACTCAAAGGCTTCTTATCTAAAATCTTAAGTTAAGGTCTCCTTAACTTTAAGGAAGCTGTCAGTTTCATAGAGTTTCTGTCAAATCTGACAACTTTTATGTATTTGAGGTGGCCTTAACTTTAAGATTCGTTTGAGTATTTGGCCGTAAGTAAGAAATAATCTATTTTGTGGTCAGAGCACATAATATTATAATATTTACGGCCGAATACTCAAACGCTGCTTAACTAAAATCTTAGCTGAGGCCACCTTAAGTTTAAGAAGCCATTAGATTTAAGTGAAATACTCAAACGCTTTTTATCTGTTAGTAATGTCTGCTTAGCTAAGGACGCATTAACCATTTGCAATCTGGTAACATCACTGAGATTTGCAAACCGTTTCTTTGCATGCAATCCATCGATATCACACCTGGCACTACGTAATCAAAGTTATCTCAAAAATAATAGCGTGCAACGGAACAATCTCTCTCTATGCCACAGAAGCTCAATGTCGATACGACAATTATGTCAACTGTCAATAAATACTGACTGTCATAATAAATAACACCTTTAAACCGCCCAATTTATTTATTTTACTTTAAAATAATCAAACAGGAAAACGTGACTGGAGAATAAAAAGAAATGATAACGAAGAAAAGGACATTTTTAAAATATTTTTTCAAAATAATAACCTCACAACGCAAAACAATAGCGCCCTGCACACGTAAAGTTTGGACCGCGCATCTGGGACTGCGTTCCAAACCTGGGATGGATCTGTGCGGTTTGGACTGCGGATCAAACTGTAGTGCTATTTGTCGTGCGATTTACGATGAACGGTTTGGACTGCCGGCGAATCTTACATGTTAAGGCAAACGATCCGAACTGTGAGTGTAAATTGATTTTCAAGAGTTTGGACTGCAGTTCTCTCATAAATTTTAAAAGTTTTTCATCAGTAGTATGAAAAATGGATACTCGTTTGGTCATCGCGTTAGCCGGCTTTGTCACTGGAAGTATTTTATGAGCGCGCAGCAGATACTTGTACTGCATTACCTATGTGTCTATAGTGTGTTTACCTGTAATTTATACTTAGCATAATAGATATAATTACTTATAAAAAGAAATATTTGATGATTAAGTATTAGATGTTTCTCATTTTTTACCAACTTAGATAACTCTTTGGCAAAGTTATCTGGTGTTTATTGTACAGTAAATTACGAGCTCCTAACAGTTTGTAATTTTTTGTACAATAAACATCAGATAACTTTGGCAACTAATTTTCATTAAAATATTGACTAGGTAGGTAGGTACATACCTACCTACGTATACCTATAGCAGGGGTGCCCATACTTTCTCTTAATGAGATCGACCTAGCAAAAATTTATGACAGATCGACATTTTGACCGTTTAACCCACCAAATATTTTAAAAAAAAATTGCATAAATAAAACTACATTGGGTTCAAAATGTCAAATCTGTTATCCTTGGCGATCGACCGGTCGATCGCGATCGACCGTATGGGCCCTTTGACCTATAGCGACGTAATTTACTTCATGCAAAAGAGATGGCGCTGTATGCTTGTATCCGGTTATATGCAAAAAAATTGGCGAGTTGGCCATCTATAACCACCAGTATCATATGTTTCCCGCGTTCCGAACTTTACGTGTGCAGGGCGCTAATCACCTTGACGTGTGATACTTGAGGTACGTCCGAGCTTCCTTAAATTAAGAGCGACCTTAATCAACTTAAGGCGGCCTCAAATACCTGTCAGATCTTAATGAACGTTTGAGTATTCCATTTTCGATAGTTTTTGCAGATAAGCGGTCCTTAACTTAAGGCCGTCTTAGAAATTGAGCGGCTCTCAAATTTTGAATTGAGTATGAGTTAAGGCGGTCTCAACTGTGTGAGGAGCTCTCAACTATTTAAGCAGCGTTTGAGTATTCGGCCGTTAGAGTCCGATTTAAAGAGGAAATATATTTTTATTTTTTTCTAATAGTGTCTTTTGGTGGGTTAGTAAAAACGCGCTTAAATCCGTTGTTGATGTGCTACACAATGCGTTTTTAGGGTTCCGTACCCAAAGGGTAAAAACGGGACACTATTACTAAGACTCCACTGTCCGTCTCTGTCTGTTTGTCGCTAGGCTGTATCTCATGAACCGTGATAGCTAGACAGTTGAAATTTTCACAGATGATGTACATATTTCTGTTGCCGCTATAACAACAAATACTAAAAACATAATAAAATATTATATCCTATGTGGGGCTCCCATACAACAAAAGTGATGTTCTTTGCCGTTCTGATTCCGAAATGGTATATCGATAATGTATGAAAATTTCGAAAGAAAAATTACCGTAGATAAGTGGTATGGTGAAGCGCTCATGGCGGAACTTGACAGACTGATCGTACTCGATCACGTTTATTAAGCAACGCTCGGTCCGGCCAGGTGTCGGATGGGTGACCGTTAAGTGGCATTACAACTGAGCGCTTCCGTGCTTCGGAGGGCACGTTAAACCGTCGGTCCCGGCTCTTGTCATCTGATAATAGTCGTTAAGCCAACTTAGAGGCCTTACAGGTGGCTTGATAAACTCTAACACCAGCCTGCCTAGCATGACCGATTTATATCGCGTGATATAGCATTTTATCGACACTCAACTGTCAAACTCCTTTGTCTTTTTGACAGTTAAACGTGATAAAACGCTATATCACGCGATATAAATCGGTCATGCTAGGCATACAGAGGTGGCCACTATTCCTCATTCGATAAGAAGAAGAAGTGGTATGGTAGATCCATAGATTTGTATGGATTTGCTCCGTCTCGGAATTCCGCTTGTATGTGGGGCGGTACTGTATTTTAAACTAAGCGATAAAAGTTAGCAATATTAAAACCATTAACATTCAATAGGTATTTTCAACTGTTATCTAGAAATTATGCTGTGGTCAGGGTTGCCACTATCATGTGAACTGTTTGGATACTACGTATCCGTGGGAATTACGGGAATAAAAGTACTCGTACAATTTATTTATCTCTATTAAAAATTCATTAAAATTAGTTCAGCGTAATCGTAATCGGTCAGCGTATTAAAACGTAACAAATATAGAGTTACTTATTATACTTGGATAATGGATTTGATTAAATAGCGCAGTGGGTTAAGTATAAAGATAACTATTTTTTTTTTAACATTCCTTTAGGTAAATCGATAAATAGGTAATGAGAAAAGATGTAAGATACTTTTTGCTCTTTTGCCTACTACTATTACAACGAACTATATTTTCGTGCGGTTATTGTTTGTAAATAATTTATAGAACCTTAGCTTCAATCTGTACATGAGAATTTTCGATACGTTATGCTAGCGAGCAATAAATTTAATTAAGATAAGGGCGCCGCTTGAGGGCTATAGGAGCCTTAAGTAGGCAAATTGGAATTATTGTGACAAAACAACGTGACAACTGACACTGCGATGAAACGGTGGGAAGTAATACGAGCCTGAAAGAAGTGACAACCCTAAAATCGGTGTTGATGGTTTCTTGTTATCGCAGGCCTTGACGCTGAGCGATAAAGCCGTTTCTCTATCAGTCCCATGGTATCCAATTGTTGGCCGCAAATTATCGGTGTTTCATGCAGCCATACTAAACGTGCTGGTTTTTGTCCCGATTCCCAGAAGGGTAGCGACAGGTTACAGTTAAATAGACAGTACTATGCGAGCCAAATAAGTTCTTCGATCTTTGTTCCTTTTCTTGCACATCCTACACCCTGAAGTGAAAGCGAAACGCAAACAAATATGGCCGTTTTGACAGTACTATTCTTATTTGGCTCGCATAGTACAGTACATAATATAATATTTCAAATTCAATTATTTATTGGCCACATTATAACATAGAACGTTACATTTGGCATGTCATAGCGTTACATTATTTAAATAAATCTTAAATACTAGGTTTAAAGTCATACAAACTCGGCGCGGTGGCGGTGCAACTAGCGCCGCCACTACATTTATTTTTATTACTCGTAAACCAAGTCAATATTTAAAAAAAGCTCATGTAATAATCTCTTAATTTGTTTCTAATATTTTTTGAATAACTCTTCAACAGTTATCATTCATTCTGTAAGTTTTAAAATCCACAATTGCCAAAAGTGGCCACTTTGAGCTAAAATGGATTTTAAAACATTAAGAAAGAATGAAAACTTTTGAAGAGTTATTCAAAAAATATTAGAGACAATTTAAGAGATTATTACATGAGCTTTTTTTTAAATATTGAGTTTAAGAGTAACAAAAATAAATGTAGTGGCGGCGTCCTTAAATTCAGAAGCATGGTCCCTAGTTCCTGTGGAAATGCTCTATTACCTGTCGTAAGTTTTACGTGGATGACATATTAATGACCATTTAGACACAGCCGAAAATGTAACTGTATTTGTTATGTGCCGGCAGTGTCGGTATGCAAGATGGGTGACCTTAATTAACTTTCATTAATGATCACGTACCTACTGGAATGCGAATTTTAATTCGCCAAGCAGCCAGTTTAATTATTATCAATTAATTAATTGATTCCAAATTGATTCTGGTTAAGTTTTACTTATTTATTGACATATATTGATATTTATATTATTAGCTGAATAATAACAAGGCTTATTTTCTGATTATTGGTAACTTTTTATAATAATACATTGGCACTTTGGATTCCAGTCAAGAGTAGCCAAAGGTTTAATTAAAGAATTTAAATAATATTAATTTCCCTAAACTTAAACCGTAGTAACTATTTAGTGTAGTAACTATATAACTATTTAGTAATCTGAGTTTAAACTAGGTATGGCTTAAGTCACAAAATATACAAATAGCATACAATAAAAGAAATGCTCAGCTGTTGATTAAATAAAATGCACTTTTAATTAATTAAGGTCACCTTTTGTAGTTCTTCAAAAAACCTTCATTGACATTTCAGTATTTGTAGTACATTAATAAATAATAGTTAGACCAAGAATGTATTACAAACAATTAAAAACTATGTTAAATAATTTTGAAATTTGAGATTTTTGCATTCACAATGCTATTTTTATACAATACTAAATAATATACTAGAAAAAATCGCGGGTTCGATTCCTGTCTGAGTATTGATCTGGTGCGAGTCGTATTTTTTCTAGTATATTATTTAGTATAAAAATAGCATTGTGAATGCAAAAATCTCAAAATTAAAAATTATATAGCTATTTCATCTTAAACGATTGCCAAATATCTGGAAAGATATTTCAATTGAATGTCGAGGTAATTCCTCACATTGGTGAAATAACGCTGGCTTGCAGCGTAAGAGTAGGATATACTAGAAGAAATTCGACGATGTCACTTCACTAGTGACTCGGTAGCTCAGCGGTCAGAGCATTGGACCGGATATCCAAAGTTCGCGGGTTCGATTCCCGTCTGAGTATTGATCTGGTGTGAGTCGTATTTTTTCTAGTATATTATTTAGTATTATGTTAAATAAGTAGAAACTACCTATAACTTGCTCACACTGATTACCTACCTAAAACATCTTTTATCTTTCACTGTTAAAAATTATACACAAAGATTTTATAAAAGATTCAGATAAAAAAGCAATGTATTATCTTCAAGGAGAAACATTTATCAGTTAGATAAGTTATGCCAAACTTTGTGTGTTTATTGTTTCATCAAATCACAATACATGTACAGATTTATTAACATTAAACACATGTTTCCAACCTCTTGATATTTTTGAATATTATTGATATTTTGCTGATATAATTTTCACTCTTTAGTAAACAATAATTAGCTATCAAATAGAAAACATAGTTAATATCCTGAGATATTCATTGCAAACTAAGAAAAACATATTATTATTATAAAAGTCACATATTGTTAGGAAATCTATATTTTTTGTAAAAAGTGAAAAGCAAATTCTACTAATTGTGAATGAAAATACTTTGATTTTTTGTTTGTACATTCAATTTAGTGTAAAATTAAAGTCAGGTAGGTTGAGGAAAAAGTGGAGTGAAAAAGTTTTTACCTTTTAACTAAATAATAATGACACGGTATAGATACCAACCATGATATTGGTATTTGCTAATGAATTGTGCAATAAAATGTTGGTGTTACAACTAGCATATTTTTATTATTTCTAATAAAAAATGATTCAAATATGAAGTCTGTATTTCGAGAAAATGGAAGATTGTTTGGAAAAATGAATACCTTCAAAAATAAAGTAATAGTATAAAAAATTGTAAGTTATTGTTTAAAAAACTTAACAATAATGTTTTGTGCAGTGTAAATAGTAATAGAGTTTTCTGTCATTTACTATTGTATTGTTAAGAAGTTTTGGCTATTGCATACAATTTACACTGTAAATAAAATATTTCTATTGTCTTTATAAGAAGATGGCTGAACTTGTGCTTGTGTTAGACAATATCTCTCGAGGTGACACCCAAGGGCACCGGCAGAAATGATTCCCAGGGGGGGCAGCTTTTAGTTTTTCATGTGAGGTTCACAGGGTTAAATAGCTCTAGGTAATGTCGATCTCGAGATTCCCATGGGGTGCAAATGGACCATCTGGCACCCCCAGCCGGCGCCCATGGTGACACCCTGGATAGATCAAAGTGGAAAAGAAAGATTCGGAAGGTAGCAGTAGCGAGGGGTGACATTATGGCAAAGGTAAGCCGTTCTACAAAAATGTTATGATCTGCATAGTAGATTGATGGGGTGGGATTTCTAAAAGGTAAGCAGAGCCGATGGGAATTGGCTTGTATGGACCCTTCGCTACTGAAGGTGGATTCCACCATAATGTGGAAATAAAATACGTACAGGATTAGTTAAAACCTATTGTTCAATCAATCCAGCATTTTTTTTATTGTACCTAGCACCCATTAAGACTTGTTCATTCATAATGGTTCAGTAGCTGATCTATAAATAGCAATGCTGACCTATTCAATTTAATTTTTGAGTCCTATGGCTATGGCTGCATCGCTTTACATGACGATTCTGCCAACGCCTGGGTTGCGTTCAGAACGTTCGAGCGTCGGTTGTTTGGTTGTTTTTTAACTCGCTCTAAGGTTTGGAACGACCAAGAACTTTAAATGTCAATGTCAATACAAATTCTTCATTTTCCATTTGGAATACAAATAATTTTAACTTTTCTTTATACTAAATCAAATAAAATCCGTTTTTTGAGGATCTACCATGATTATTTCAAAAATTAGACATAAAAACATCAAAAATACAAAATAATGTCAAATGACATTGACATTTTTTCTATAGACAAACGTCAGAGCGTTTTACAACCATCATTTTTGATGGTTGTTTGGTTGCAACGCTCTGACGTTTGGAACGGGCCGGTTGTGTCAACCGAACGTCACGCTCAAATGTTTGGAACGCCGTTAGAGCGTTCGGTTGTGGTTAGGTTGCACTCGGAGTGTAGGTTTGGAACGCGCCTCTGAGTTAAAAGAAGCAACCAGTGTTGATTTGTTTAGTCGAACTAAATTAGATCTTGTCCCACAGGTATTAACAGGAGATATTATGATTAGGTTAAAGTTCAATATGATACGTCACCTTCGACGAGCAGGTAGGAGCTTAATGCAACAAATACTCTGACAAGTTGTCGTCCTGATGTTACACAAATAATTTTTAAGATGCGGCCTCATTAGAATTAGGTAACACAAAATGAGAAATGTTGGTCAAAGTAAATAATAAAAATTCAAATTAGTAATGTGTAATCCTACTTGACAATAATAATACTCAGAGTGGTGTCTGTTCTACTGACTATCGAAGCAACTTATAACTGTTGAAATAAAAAAATTACTGATCACAATGCGTAAAATTGTAACTAAAGTAATTGGTACACTTACCTTTATATCTTTTCCTAATTTTGCTAGCATCTACCAGATTCCAGTCTACAGAGTCGCGTGCCGGAGCTGGCACAGTTCCTCCGATGAGCTCCACGGAGCTACTTCGTTTGGTACTAGGTCCAGGCAAAGGAGGCACTTCCTCCACATTTTTAACGTCCTTAACTGAAGGCAAACTAGTACACTCCAAGATTTCCACACTACGGTCCGTGTTCCTGTTACTTGTGCTACAGTGGCCGTTCACAGGGGGCTCTGTTCTAGCCTTCTTAGGGGGCACCTTCTTGTGTTTCTGAGCGCTATGCCGACGCTTCAGCTTGGTGGAATGCGACGAATTCCGAGAGCTCACAGGTGAAGGGCATCCGCACTCCATACTGCCCTCCTGGTCACTGCCTTCGTAATATCCTGACTCGTGCTCCGGCTTCTTGTCGGGTAGGCTCATCTCGGCGGTGGCCATGGCTCAGCCCCTCAAAAAAACCATGTAGATTTCACGGCACTGCTCAATCACTACCCATGGAACTTTGCCAATAATTATTGGGTAATCGGGCGGCTGAACACTGCGTACTGCGTAGACTATCACCGAAAACCAAATGTATGTGTTTCCGCAACTATAATTACAACTTTTCCAGCGAAAGTACAGACACGTAAAGCATTTTTGCGAGTGGTTCTCGAGACGAGATCGTGCGAAGTTCACTCACTTCACACAGCATAACAGCAGAATTTTCTTCGTGGTGGCGCTAGTGGGCAATATTACGCGACTAAATCAAAAATCTTCACACGCCAAGGTGTCAGGGCAATGGACACGGCTTCGCAAATTGATCGATTATTCTCACCACTATTGTCTTTCTACTTTCACACTAATGTCAAAATTTAGAGTTCATCATCCAGTTTCACTTTATTTACATATCTATTGTGCTCTATTTAACCAAAAATCACAGCCAAGTCGTCGTCCTCTTGCACAGGGTTAGCTAACACACAATCCAAGTACGTGTAAAAAATCACTACACAAACGGTACAGTCCATTAAACCACTTGACACAGTTTGGTGATTTGTAACCTCTTATTCACTATCACTACTTGATAACTGTAATATTACTAGAAAGTCTATGTACACTTACTAAATAAATTATAAAATGCACGCGCGAATGGGACGTCAACCTACTCAACGCGATAAAGTAACTGAATTCAAGAAACGCAAAATAGAAACCGTGCGAGGTGCGAGTGGCGGCGGCGGCGCTTCCCCCACCATTTACGATTTACGAGGCCAGCAAGTATATGCAAAATGGGCAGACAAATTGTCTACGTGGCGCGTTTTGCAAATATTGAACTGGGTTTTTTATGAATAAAATTGGCCATGCTACATAATTTTTGATGTACTTTTTAATGATTTATTTTTAAAATTATAAGTCACAGTAATCACTTGATACATGTTTGATGTCAAGCCCTCAAGCATCGCTTCTAGTCCTACCCAGACGAACAAAATGTGATGTGAATGTGACAAGCCGAAAAATTTACGAGCTTGACAAGCCATGCTTGACCTATTTACTTCTCAAGCTTACGCGCTCACTAGACATGAAATAAAACACTTTTTAAAAAACCGCGCTAGTATCCGTTAAAAGTGTTTTATTCCATGCTTGACCGTTAGTTAGAGGGTACCCTTAACAATGTGGTGTGTATGTGTGTGAAAAATGACAGTCATGTCGACATCAAGCAACGTCAAATGGAAATGTCAGTTCATTCAGGCCGCGTTCCGAATCACGCCAACTGTATAATCCATTAATTAAATGAAGTAGGTACACAAATACCCTATTTGTGTAATATTTTGTGACTATTTTAATTTGACTATTTTAAATATTAAACAGCGCTATCAGCGTGATTCGGTCCGCGGCCTCAGTTGTACTTGTAAACATACGTGAATTTATGTGGAATATTATGTTATAATATGATAATATACTGTTCTGCATTTGCCCTCCGACCTGCCCTGTCTGTGCCTGACCGCCAATCGCTCTGGCGAGTATGACAGATAGATTTTGATAATTTTTTTGGCCATCCTGTCGTTCTCTTTCACTTGAGTATTATGTCAAAAATATAGCTTATATCGTTATTATTCTACCTGAATACTAAATTTTCCAGATGGAATTTACTTACTACCCGGAGTTCAGGACCCGATGCACTGACCATTTTCTGTACCCCAATTCGTATAACTAGAGATTGGATTTAGGTATTAGTCTTCTTAGTACGCAACTCAATAACTCACTCAATAACGTAACTCAATCGTGTATAAGTATTTTATTTGCCATTAACATTAGTGAAATGCCATTAAACAAAAATAAAATTTGTACTCGGTTTGGTTGGTGGTAGGGCTTATTTCAAGTCCGTCTGGCTAGCAACCACAATCTTACCTAAGTCTTGCTTGACGCCGTTACGTTACCCCATAACAACAATTAAAAATTGTTGTGTTCCGGCAGTTAGAGGTAAGATAGCCAGTTCCTCAGTGGTGAGGATTCCGGGTGTAGTGCGCTTCCACCTTCGGTCTTCCCGTCACTTAACATCAGGGGGTCAAGTCTGCTAATGTTAACGTCAAAATCGTGGTTCAATGGTGTTTGAATGGCAATACTTTTTGACATAGTTCTTGTTTCTTAAACCCAAAATCGAGACACAATGTGTTTCCGTTTTGGGTTTAAGAAACACAATGTGATTCTGTTTTGGGTTTAAGAAACAAGAACTGTGTCAAGAAGCATTAACACTCAAACACCATTGAACCACGATTTTGGCGTTAACATTAGCAGACTTGACCCCCAGGTGAGATGAAGGCCAAGCACTACCCCGTTGTGCACAAAAAAAAGTTAAATTAATTTAAAAAAAAGTGAAACTGTGAACTAAACATTTCAAACAAAACAAGTATTTCTTCTTTTAAAAGTCATGGACTTATCAAACCGCCCTCGTACTATATGTCAACGAAAAAATTTAAAGTTCCTAAAACGTTTAGATGTTAAGTTATTGGAAACTGAACCTTAAAATTAGGCGCAAAATTAGTTCCATTTCCAACCGAGTATCATCTTTCGTTGACCAAACTCTAGATACAATCGTGATAAATATCGTGCTGATGTGTGTGTTCGTGTGCAAACCTCGGTCCGCGTTTCGCATTTTGCGATCCGATGCGAACACGCGAGCACAAAGGGCAGGAATGCAGTTCGCCTGTTGACGTGTTTTCGCAGACACGCGCGCTCGGTGATCGTTTTTATTGTATCTTTCTCTGAAAAAATGTTGCCATTAATAGATAGAAGTGTACTATTATCATAGACTGCTGTTGGATCTAATCCAACACATCCTTCACATTCACATATAAAAATCCGTCCTGTATATGAATAAAAATTAAACAGTACTTAGTTACTTAATCTTAATACCTACTTAGCAAATTGTATTATTAATAATGATTAGATCACTGCAAGAAAACAATTTTTCACAACCTAAGTATTGTCTAAACTTAAAACATTTTGATCATTTTCTCAACATTCCCATAGGTTAATGAAAAATATGCTACACATCTATAATCTACGTGAAATTGTTTAAAAATTACCTTATGTTTCAATTGTCTCCGCGAAGCGGGTCATAAAGGTCCCAAACTCTATTAGCGATTTTTATTTAATAAATGAGGGATTTTCTTCTATACACAACTTCATCCCCCTTTTCACCCCTTCGGGGGTAGAGTTTTGGAAAACGCTAAAACCCGTATTTATTAATTTTCAATCGTCAGTCCAGACACAACATTTAAAGATCCTAGCTTTAAAACTGAGGGACTTTCATACAAACTTTCATCCCTTATTTCGCCCCCTTAGGGATGGAATTTTCAAAAATCCTTCCTTAGTGGATGCCTAGTTGCCTACACTGTATAAGGTATCTGTGCGCAAAATTTAACTCTCTAGGTCCAGCGGTTTTTGGCAGTTTACGATTTTATATATTAAGATTTCTCCCGATAACCCCAAAATCCGACATCTTCACCAGATATTTTGAACTTCTGATCTGGCAACCCTACTTCTAATTTGCCCAAAGAAATGCAGCAATGTTTTCACATCCATCTGTCAAACGAAAGCGATAGATTTTTAAATTAGACAATTAGCCTTGGTACGCCCATGCGGCCCATGGCATTGTATAATATTTATCTCAAATCACCGCATATACTACGAAGTCGTCGTTTCATGGACGTAAACAAAAAGAGATGCATGTACCGTTTGTCCATACAGTAGAGCGAGATGCCACGCTTACGAATGAAACGGTCGTATGTTTCCGACTCTTTCTGCTGCCATTTCACATGACTGTGTGCGTGGCCGAGTTACGATACGAATAGGGATTCATACTGTATTCATTTCGGATTTTAATACAATATCTTCCTTGCATTCTTCTGGCCTATTATCGATAGGTATGAAAAATTAAAAAAAATAAAGTTTTATTACTTACATATTATTTATTATTACAACAAACCTGCAAATTGTTCTTTTATGATTGCAATTGGAATTTGCAATGGTAATTTTCTCAAAATCAATGGGGATTATTGGTGGGGATGGGTAAAACAGAAAAGAAGTTTATCGATTAACGATTAAAATATCGATAAAATTGCAATAAAATAAATAACGGTAACCTTGTTTATGTAAATGTATTTCCTTTGAT
Organism: Agriphila straminella; assembly: GCA_950108535.1. Classification (NCBI taxonomy): domain Eukaryota; kingdom Metazoa; phylum Arthropoda; class Insecta; order Lepidoptera; family Crambidae; genus Agriphila; species Agriphila straminella. The sequence continues at coordinate 24,884,327 of OX467305.1, read as the reverse complement.
AATTCGTTTGTGATTTATTAAAATCAAGTTGGTTCATACCTAGATACTTTCTATTTTATACAATGTAAGTACCTACCTATCTATTCTGTGATTTCTGTGTTTTGGTTAAGAAAATAATAGAGTACCTAACCTACCTAGTACCTATGTAAGTTGGAGTTATATTAAATGTGAGGAAATTACTGAATAATAATTAAATTGTCATTATGGGTTATAAAACACACCTAGATCTTCAATTAATATAAAACCACACAAAACAAAGGTTTCACAGTTAGATACATAGCTAAGCTAGGTAGGTATTGATATCTTGAGTTTGAGTACCTCCCTACCTAGTACCTACAGGTTTTGTTTCCAATATTTTTACTTTTGATGAACATACAGGAAAATAAAGGTTTACCAATGGTGGGTGTTGGGTGTGTATTACGAGACTTCGAGTAGGTATTATAACTCTATAATTTCTGGTGCGGTATACTTATAGGTAGAAATAATAAATAGGCATAATTTTCATTTGTACTTGTAACATAGAGTATTTTCTGCCTTTCTTATTAGTTTAACTAGCGGCCGCCGCCCACGATTTCGTCTGCGTCGACAGTTATTTTTTATTTTTATCCATCCAGATTTTTTTTCTGGATTCATTAATTCCTTTATTCATTAATTTCAAAGTACCCTATATGTCCTTTTTTGTACCCCTGATAACGTTTATGCATGATAATTTCATGATGATCAGTTCAGTATTAAGTCGTGAAAGCGTCAAAAACAAAGAAACAAACTTTCGCATTTATAACATTAGTCAGGATTATATCATTACAATATTATACACTTAAATTGTATCGTTAAGGTTTTTGGTCAATTACCTTAATTATTTCGCGTTAGTATTTTTGCTTCATAATGTCGTTGTTCATTTTTTAAACAAGTTTTTTTGCTTGCATTCTATTAATCTAGGGCGCCTAGGAAATAATAATTTTAAAAATGTACCTAGCAGAAAATATGTATTATGTTTTATGGTAAAAATATCAATTATAAATATAGGTACTGTGATAGATTTGTCTTCACCTAATCAAATTATTTAGGAAAGTTTGATAACCATGAATTATAAATTAAAATAATTTGCCAGCAAGTTGTATCGTAAATATTTGGAAGGAATCAGTTTTTAACTGGTTGAGATACGACGCCCTTAGTAATTAACTAATCGTTAACTATTTCAACACGAAACACAAAAATACGGAAGGTTATGATCTTGAGTAGATAGGTAGACACGGAAATACAAAGACCTTCCGAGATTCTTAAAGATAATGACCAAGAAAATGGTAAATCTTGTATTTTATTGATGATAATAGAATAGTTTGGGTTTAGTAGCGAAGTACCTATAAGGAAATTTTAGGCACTAATTAATAGCTCAGACAGAATACCTACATAATAGTACTAGCATAAGAATAAGTTATTATTATTCTTATAGTACTAGGTTATTTATTAGTGGTTGCGGGCGTCACACTATGGATTGTAAATTTTAAAACCAAAAACCGAGGTAATAATAACAGGTTACCGTAGTACCTATGCCGAACAAAGATTATTTAATCATTTTGTTATTAACTTAAGTTGATAACAACAACTAGAGGCATAATTTAATATTTGGTGCTGAGCAGGAATCTATATTTTAGAATTGTGGGAAAACCTCTAAATAGTTAATTTCATAATTAGACACGCGGAAGGAAAATCATCTGAAACGCACACAATCTATTCGGTTTTAAGAGAACGGATAAAGCATCTGCAGGTGGCAAGGCAAACCGATATGGATAGAATTATGGAATTGTGAATTATGGAAAACATTATTCAAAAATTGCACAAACTTAGCAGATACGTATTAATATAATAAGTAATCGATTTAAAGATATTTCTTAAATTATCGCATTTACTTAAAGTATCGTTTAACAAACCGTTTTTGGACGTCGATACAAGTAAACATTTTAATTAAGTTGTTGTTTACGTAAGCAAAATGTGATAAAAAGCTGATATTTGTGCCCTATGATTGTATCAGTTCATATTGTTATTGTTTCATTGTCTTTTTTTGGCATTAGCATTGGCACTATATTTTTTATAATAATATTTTCTTAATACTCCTGCTGCTCATGAATGGTACTAAACGGCTAATCTATTTTTCATCAAAGTACCTACATGAAATTTGTCAATATTCAGTGCGGCACACTGCGTCAAAATAAAAACAGTGCCAACTATCTAAGAAGGTCAAACACAACCAGATAATAGTACCTACGTTCCCAAAAACAATGTAGGTAGACATGTAGGTTTAATTAAATTCAAGATGGTGTAAAAATGACGGTTTAGTGACTGGCAAACAAAACACAATGAAAAGAATAGGTACAGAAACACAAGCACCATTTACTTACTTACAATAAATAAACAAAGATGTAGGCACTAGACAAGCCAATGGTTGAAATATTGCTTTGTTGAAATATAAAGTTGCGTTACTACTTAACGAAGGTACTTACCATAGCCTATTTCGTGTCGAACGGTGTTGGCTTTCACAATAACTGGAGTCGTTTCATAAGTTTTATCATCAGCTGTTTCATCAGTTTTGGCTTCCACTTGAACTTTTTCATCTTTGTCAAATTCCTCAAAGTTTTTTTTGTTGAAAAACTCAAAATCTATCACTGCTCGCTTCATGGTAGGTGTACTGCTGGTCGCCACATCTACTTCAAATTGCAACATTCTGGCGGGCGACATGACCTCCACGGGAGAAGGCTTAACAAATACATCGTTCTTTTTAGTAAGCGATAGCTTAAGTAAATTCGGTGGCCGAACAACTATAGGCGATTCTTCAACAAGTTTTGGAGTTTCAGCCAAAGGAGGCGATTGTTCGTGTATATCTGGCGTTTGTGCCGGTGTATTTGCACAGATATCAGTATCAAAACTGGTATTATTGACATCTATTGAAGTAACCCTTTCGTCAATCGTGACATTTTCGCCTATTACTGAAATGCTGTCAAGACTGATGCGGAATGTGTCCTCAGGAAGGTCTAAATTTTCAGCAATGTACAGCTGATTGGAACTTGTTGATGTTCTAATTGACATGCGCTCTGAACTTTTACTTTCCATAATAGGTGACTCCATAGTTGCGTTTTTGCATACGGTGAGCTTTCATAGAAATAATAATAGCAAATTGAATGTTACTATAATTTATTTATTATTTATGTAACAAGCATTGAGAATTCTCGATTGTCCTTGAAATTATTATCTTGCTAATCGATAAGCGCAAGAAGTTCACATCACTTCGACGCACACATGCGCAATGACGTTTGTGTGTGTGTATGTATCCGTGAGCTGTCAAACTTGTTTTTCGCGGTTTCGTTTTCCTTTTGATAGAAAAATAGTCAATAATGGGCCAATACAATGTTTCTCCGACACAAATATACGAAATAATGTTTATTTGATACTTAAGTTTGTTGTTCCAGTCCAAAGCGGCATAGTCGCTATGTAGTTGTAGCTATAAATAGCTTGTATAATCACATGCACACAGATTTTGTCTACTCTTTTCATTCACTAACACAGGAAATAGTTTCTTGTTCAGCTTGTTATCACACTTTCCACAAATAAGTTCGCACTGTGTAGGTTTTGAATGTATATTGAGTTAAGTAAAGGGATTTTTAACGAAAGAATTACGAGATACGGCGCGATGGCGCGTAGTTACACACAACTACATGAGGTGGTGTCAACAAACAAGGTTCCGGTCAATGATATACATTTAATATCATTGGTTCCGGTCCGTCCGTATTTATGTAGAATGCGCGCGAACGACAAAATTGTAGAGTCGGATCAGTAAATTCCGCGTTGGAACCGCCCGTGTTTGGACTAAATGCTATCACATTTAGCTGTTACTTTGCGATAATCAAGTTATAATGCTCAAGCATAACTAGCATAAGGACTATATTCGTGTGTGCGCCCTACCCCTTGACGTACAATACGCTGTATTATATACTATATCTATCGATGTGTATTATCTACAACAAGTTTCGTCACGTCATGGAAGCAGGAAAGTCTTGAGCGTTGCGTTTCGTTTCATTGAATTATGTCGAAGACTATTTGAGAACTTTATCACATGAAGCTATAGAAGCCTGCTGTTTGCCTAAAGGCTGCTGTACACGAGTAGAGTAAAATAGTAGTCAACTAGCATACTACTCTACTAGTTCAAAGTACCTACTCTACCAGTTTTAGGAACTGTCTACACGTCATTTTCATTTTTAACCGACTTCCAAAAAAGGAGGAGGTCCTATTATTAGTATAGATTCTTCCATAAACGTCAATTCGATATAATATAGAGGCGTAAAATTAGTTCCATTTCCAATAACGCCACGTTATAGATAATACCTACTTTAGTACATTATTATACCTCTCAGTAAGCTCTCAGTGACTTTGAATATGAAAGGTTAACTATTTAAAATCATAATTCACGATATCGGAAGTAATACAACACAAAATACAATGGTATATGAATTTTATTCACAATAACAATTGATACATTTACACAAGTTTATTTAAACTTTTTCTTCTTCCCGCCAATCCCGTCGGCTTTCCCGCCTTTTCTTTTGCCATTTTTACTGTCCGCCATTTTGTTGAAGCCGCCATTTTGTTTCTTACTGAACTTCTTGCCGCCTTTCTTACTGCCGTGTATTTTCTTATTAAAGCCCTGTATCCACCTATCGCGATTTTCTTCCCACGCTAGTTGTTTCTTGCTAGAGTTGTCTGTGTTTGAGACGGCTTGACTGGATCCTTGTTTCTTGTTCGACGCAGTTTCTTCTAATAGAGTTGAGAATTCTTCGGCTGAAGCGAATAGGGTCCCGAGGTTGTCTTTACCTGTACAAAAATACAAAATAGGTGTGAGTTGTGTCAGGAGGGTACAATTTGTACTCGGTTTGGTTGGTGGTAGGGCTTATTATAAGTCCGCCTGGCTAGCTACCACCATCTTACTTAAGTCTTACCAAAACAACAATTAGAAAATTGTTGTGTTCTAGCAGTTAGAGGTAAGATAGCCAGTTCCTCAGTGATGAGGATTCCGGGTGTAGTGCGCTTCCACCTTCGGCCTTATCGTCACTTAACATCAGGTGAGGTGAAGGCCAAACACTATCCCGTTGTACATAAAAAAAGTTTAAAGGGCTTTACACATGCGCAAGCCCGGCCGGGAGGGACGGAGCAATATAAAATAAAAGGACATACGAATATTTCTCGTTCCTTTGTATTTCTCCGTCTCTTTCGGCCTTCCGGCCGGGCCTGCGCATATGTAGAGCCCATTATTAAGAGGTCGTTTCAGATTCGTCGTATTGAAAGTCGTAGAATGTGGTACAGTGGGTACTATTTGAATTTTCTATAATCCTTTATTAGTGCTCACTAAAACCATGAAATGGTCCATCCAAAAATGGAGTCTCTACTTTCAGCCGTTAAGGCTCTACGCGTATCCCAACAATCAATCAATCAATTTAGAGTTTTATACGGCGTGAAATTTTAATCATTTGGTTCCCGCCGTGGGGTGGTTCCACTCATGACAAGCAACATTTACCATGGGGCCAACTCTCCTCACAAAAAAAAACTGCTGTTCCATACAAAAGTGCAGTACCTACTATGGAACAGCTGATTTTTTTGAGGAGGAGAGTTGGCCCCATAGTAAAAGTTGCTTGTAATCATGAATGGAACCACCCCACGGCGGGAACCAAATTATTAAAATTTAGGCGTGTACCTATGTATAAATTAAGTACCTAGTAAAGTATTTAGGTTAATTTTTTTATGTAGTGATACCTTTAAGATTAAATCCCAAGCTTCCTTTCTTCTTTCTCTTGCCTGGAACGTCAATATTGTCGTCTTCATCGTCACTGTCTTGTAGCAACAGTTCTGTGAATTAAAATACTTATTAGAAATACTATTGCAACGTATTTTACGTATTAATCATAAGACTACTACGTAATAATATGATAAGGCTACTTATAATAAAAAAACTGGATAAATTTTCATAAATTTTTACATAAACTTAGAAGTTTTTTTTACAGCTTCAAGTAGGGTTGCCAACTTTTTTTGCATCAAATATAGTAGTTTTCAAAATTATCACGTAAACAAAATATAGTAGATGGTCAAAAAATCCTAAAAAGATCTAAAGCAACTACTGAGTTGACTTATCGTTAACTGCTTTAGATCTACAGAAAATATAGTAGGTGGCTGTTTTGTATGGAGGATTTAATTTTATTTTAATTATTTATTCATGGAAAACAAACGGCTATTTATCTTAAACATTAGTACAGTGTTTCTAAAAAAACAAAAAGCCTTAAACAGTTTTCACAATTAGAAGAAATTATTTGTATTACAATCACATTTATACTTTTTATCAACAAACAGTATTGTAACGGTATTTAAATACATACAAAATGTGATAATAAGCCATGATTGCAAAGAGTGAAAATAAGATATAAATCAATAAAGCCACATCAACCACAAAAGATACAATATTATTGTTTGAAAATTTTTTCATTCATCACTTTCGCAAAGTAACTTTTACCCGCCGTAAATAGGTCACTGTCACGAGAATAGTTGCTGTTAAAATTTTAATGAAGTTGTATTTTCATACTAACTAAAACACTAGTATAGTATTATAATCTGTGCTTAAACGTTTTCATAATTTATTCAAGTAATTGCATAAAAATATTATGCAATTACTCAATGCATACTTATTATAAGTAGGTAATATATTTTTGCTGCTTTTGTTTATTTTTTCAAATTCGAAATATATACCAATTTTTTCAAGAAATATTGTAGGCGAATTCGCAATATAGTAGGATACTATATTATAATAGTAGGATTGGCAACCCTAGCTTCGAGGGACCGTAGACCTGAGCTTAGGTTTTAATTTCATTTCAACTCGATACCCTTACGCGTTCCTGAGATAAAGGGTCTTGCTTGTCAGACAAACAGACAGACAGACGGACAACAAAGTGATCCTATGAGGGTTCCGTTTTTTCCTTTTGAGGTACGGAACCCTAAAAAGAAATTTATATTCGTTTTGTTCTCATTTCTTCCACTGGGCGGCAGATACAAGAACCTACCGTAGAACTAATGAGATTTTTTTCCCCATTTAAGGCGAGGCAGTTCCCGAAATTTACTCTTTCACTAGGTCTTTAGAATAAGGTTGAATATTGCGTAGCTTTAATTGACGCTTCGCCAGAAATTTGACGAAATTTAGTACATTTTTATTGATTTCTGAAATACTTGATCATTTATTTAAAATGTACTCGGTTATTGTGTTAGATCGATAAAAAAGCTATCCTTTTTGAATAAAAGATCATATCACTGTCGTTGAAAATAACGAAATCTGACGATTTGAAGTTTCATTTTATGGTGTTATTCAGGTTTTTTTTACGGAGTAACCATGCCATTTTTCAATATTCTGTTCGGTTATTGTGTTTCATGACATAATGTTCAGTCTACAGTAATTTTTGTGAAGTAGAATTCTACATCCGTTCTTCACATTGGGAGTTCAAAAATCGATCTTTTCATCAAATCGTGAACTGGCCTCGCCTTAAGCATGCTTACACTTATGTAGCAATAACAAAACTCTATAGCTAAAAATTAACCATCAAAGTCTTCGATCAAGAATACCCTAGATATCTGGTCAGAGTCTCAAAAATGGCACCTCAAATAGCGTCCCACTTTTTTGTACATAATCACCTCTTATTTTGTACAAGCTCACATTTTATATCACTTATTTTGTACAAAAACACATCTTTGATCACATACTTTGTGCAAAATAAACGCCCACTTTGTAAGTGGGACGCTATTTGAGGTGCCATTTTTGAGACTCTGACCGGACATCTAGGGTATTCTTGATCGAAGATCAAAGTAAACAATTTCATCACCTTCATCGCCAGAGAGCGGAGGTTCATCTTCATCACCCGACATGTTCAACTCGCCATCACTTCCTGATAAGCAATAAAAAAAATGATCACTTAGTAATAAAAAAGAAGTTTTAAGAATAAATAACTAGGTAAGTAACCCTCATTATCTATAGACGAGTAATGACTTTAGTAAAATTTGCAATTTTCAAATGTTTCTAATTTATGAAGTATATTCACATGCAATTTATAGTATTTTATCTTAAATGCACCAAAACTGCAAGGGGCTATGTCAAAAATAAAGCGTAAAGTGAGATAGCAATATGAAAACGACGCGCGCGGGAACGAGACCGATCAGGCATATTTGGCGCAAAAGTTACTTCAATTCGTAGTAAATACTTAACTATAGCGATTAAAGAGAAATGCTTCTACACGATTGTGAATATTGATGATACAAATAATTTAAAGCAATTTCGTCTTGATCACCTAATGTTGTTTCTAAATAATTTAGATTTTAAGTTTTTTCGCCATTAATTTAAATGTATCGAGCCAAAATCAGTAAATAAATATTTTTGTATTGTATAAAGGAACAGCATCTCAGCTATGATCTCAAGATAGCTCTCAACATTGAAACGGTTCATAAATACGGGCCTTAGTTTCTCGCATTCCTTACCTGCATCATCACTTCCACCATCATCGATTTCCTCTTCATCATCACCGTCCAGATGATCCAGCTGGTCATCATCTTCACCTTTCTTCTTTTTACTGCTGTTCTGTTGCTTCGTAGCTTCCATATCGGCGAGGTAATCTAATTCTTCATCGGAATCAGCTATAAATAATTTTGAAGATAGTTAAAAGGTGTCCATCAGCCATTTTTGATGTCCCCACTTCCCTCTCGTCCCTTCAGTTGAGTGCTGGGGCACAGGCCTTCTTTATGGGTGGTAAAGAGCACGGGGCATAACCTACCACGCGGGCCCAATGCGGATTGGTGGGTGTTAACGACTGCAAATGCAGCCGGGACCAACGGCTTAGCGTGCCTTCCGAAGCACGGAGGAGCTCGAGATAATACATTTTTGGTCACCCATCCCATGACACTTCAATCATGGACAGCAATAAATGCAAAAATCTGAAATTTAATTATAACTGTCGTATATTTGTATTTTTCCCTAGAGTATGACCACACTCCACAGGAATACCATAATATGGTATTCCTGTGGAGTGTGGTAACCGTGGTAAACGTGGTTTACCACGTTTAACTGTCAAAAGACAAAGGATTTTGACAGTTGAGTGTCGATAAAATGCTAAAACATGCGATATGCAGGCTGTATTTTTATTCACTCTCCAAATAAGGACGTGTTTAGTACATGTAACTGAACAACTTTCTGTAAGAAACATAAGGCCAAATATGTAAAAATGACTATAGTTCTATACAAATCAAAGAGATCACGTGATCAGTTTAGTGAGGGATGACCAACATTTTGTGGGTATTTCGACACACGTTTCTTAGAGAAAGTACAGTTTCATGGACTGAACACATCCTTTAAATTTGGAGAGTGAATAAAAATACATCCTGTATATCGTGTTTCGATGGTCATGCTAGGGGGGCTGTGTAAATACCTGTAGTCTTAGAGCCAGTGAAAGAATCCAGGTACTTCTCGAAGTCCTCGCTAGTGACGGACTCCGCGTCGCTGTCTTCATCATCAGACCCTCGGACTTCGCGCCGCTTCTGTAGGAAACTGGGTAACAAAACGTACAGTCAGCAGTACGTTGGGTTATACAAGGTGCATTTTTAACCACTCTCCAAATTTTAAGGATGTGTTCAGTCCATGAAACTGAAAAACTTTCTCCATGAAACATGTGTGTCGAAATACGTCAAAAAATTTTGGTCATCCCATACTCAACTGATCACATGATCTCTTTGATTTGTATGAAAAGTCTTTTTTTTACATATTTGACCCTATGTTTCTTAGAGAAAGTTGTTCAGTTTCATGGACTGAACACATCCTGAAAATTTGGAGTGATTAAAAATGCACCTTGTATAAAACTGTCAAAAATCTGCAATTTTTATACACGACGACGAGGTAGTTTAATATGCTTTAGATATTAATACTAAGAATACATACATACATAGTGTGTGTGTGTTTGTTTGTATAATTTTGTTACTTACTCGTATAAGAATTTCTCGTCCACTGGGATTTTCTTGGCATCCTCGTTTAGATACGTCGACGAGTTGACAGGAATGCTCTTCAAACCTGTTAGTATAAAATAATTTAGATTAATTTATATTCATTTGAAATGCACTTTATATCATTTAAATTAAGGTTTATTATCGCAAATAATCAATCAATGGTGCTGTAAGAATAGTGTTTTTATGTAAGGTGTTTGGAAAAAGCCTTATAAAGCCGAATATGGTAGATAAGGACCATCAAACCGAACAACTATTACTATGGGACTAACTCTGAAATCGTGAAAAAAAATCAGCTGTTTCATACAAAAATTAATAACGAAAATATCAAAATACATACATAAACTTTTTCTAGGGATACAGGTGTTATTTTCATACAAACGAGGTAACTTTGAAGCCTTGAATTCGTTCCAGGGATGTACCGTGCTGTGATCTGATGATGGCTATCCAGCGAGTGAATGGAGGAGATTCAGATCGCTATACACACCCAACTGATCTGATCAACATTCAAAAAGATTAAAGGACATGTTTAAAAAAACCGCGAAAATAGCATGAAAATGTATAGAAATCCTGAAACTGAGAACTCTGACCCATTAATCTTTTAGAATGCTGATCAGATTCTTTTGGTGTGTATAGCGATAAGAATCTTCTCCATTCACTCCCTGGATGGCCATCATCAGATCACAGCACGGTACATACATCTCTGGCAGAAAACCAAGGCTTCAAAGTTACCTCGTTTGTATGAAAATAACACTTGTATCCCTAGACAAAGTTGATAAGGATATAATATATGAAACATCTGATTATCCTATCTACCATATTCGGCTATGAAAGGCTATTTCCAAACACCCTGTATTAACAGTAGGTACGTCAAGATAAATAAAGGGCATCATGTTTTTGCTTTTCATAGAAATGACGTTGGTGTTTATTTTCATTGCAATAAAGTTGAAATTGTAAATGACTTTTGGGGCAAAACTACTTTTTGTGTCATGTAATGTATGTAAAAGATTGTTTCCGATGTTTTCCGATGCCCATTCTTTATCTTGAAGACATTGAACCTTTAAAAAAAAACATTATCTTTAGCAACATAGTTCTTCCTGACAGCAAACTTGGGATGTGACCGCCTGACCCTCTTGAACCCCTCGTCGTCATCGGTGGCTCGCCTCTTAGGGTTCTTGCACACGAAGCGACGATGTTTAACCTTTTTAATCATTTTTTTAACATTACCTTTAGCAACATAGTTCTTCCTGACAGCAAACTTGGGATGTGACCCCCTGACCCTCTCGACCACCTCGTCATCATTAGTGGCTCACCTGTAAGGGTTCTTGCACACGAAGCGAAAATATTCAACCTTTTTTAACATTTTTATTCAACCTTTTTAATATTTTTTAACATTACCTTTAGCAACATAGTTATTCCTGACAGCAAACTTGGGATGTGACCCCCTGACCCTCTTGACCACCTCGTCATCATTAGTGGCTCACCTGTAAGGGTTCTTGCACACGAAGCGAAAATATTCAACCTTTTTTAACATTTTTATTCAACCTTTTTAATATTTTTTAACATTACCTTTAGCAACATAGTTATTCCTGACAGCAAACTTGGGATGTGACCCCCTGACCCTCTTGACCACCTCGTCATCATTAGTGGCTCACCTGTAAGGGTTCTTGCACACGAAGCGAAAATATTCAACCTTTTTTAACATTTTTATTCAACCTTTTTAATATTTTTTTTAACATTACCTTTAGCAACATAGTTCTTCCTGACAGCAAACTTGGGATGTGACCCCCTGACCCTCTTGACCCCCTCGTCGTCATCGGTGGCTCGCCTCTTAGGGTTCTTGAACACGAATCGATCGAGGAACCTAATGCCGGCGAAATCTTTAAGGGGGTCGCCGCTGTATTGGATTATTTGGTCTGGAAATAAAAATGTGGTAAATGAAATAACATACGAAATACCAGGATAATTAATATGTTAGACAAAAAATCGACTCGCCCATAGCATTTCAGACAGGATGCCGTCCCACCCATCTGAGATTTTATGGGTGAGTAAGATAATTAATTACAAGCCGCGCAGATAAAGAATGGGATTGAAAATGGCGGCTCACCCCGCTTTTCACAATGAGTGGGAGTGAGAGAGCGATGAGCATGGCGGTGTAAGAGCGAGAAGTGAATATGAACGACACCATTTTTAAACACATTCTTTATCTGCGCGGGTTGTACTAGTAGTATTTTTTCTAGTAGGTATATTAATAGGATTGTAAATCTTTTGTGAATGCCTAAAATCAAAAAATTCTTACCAAGCACTTTTTTACGAGGTAAGATTATACCGTGTAATTCAATTAATTTTAATCAAATATGAAGATATTATAGTTCCAAATTAGTTAGAGATTTTTGACATATTTTAGTAAGTAAGTAAGTAAGTAAATCGTTTATTGGCCACAAAGTAGGAAACAAAACAGAAGAACGAAAACAAAGTGTGCGGCCAACTAGCCCATACAACCATTTTCGGTCGCAAAAATGTCAATAATTTTATATGCCGTAACAGTGTTGTAACTATTACGGAACGTAAAAACTGTGTGGATTTTGGTTGCTCTGTGTAGGAACAGCGGCGACATTTTGTGCCAATTAATGTTACAGTAACTATGTTTTGTCGCAGTGTCTACAAATTACGTCATTAATGTTACACAATTCATTCTTTACACATTGTGTCGACTTTAAATTTAAGTGTAGAATTTACAATAACTTTGTCGTAACATTGTTGAAACTAAAGTTACTACTTATTTCTTGTGTGCACAAATTACGATGATGTTACGAAACTAAAAAAAATATTAAAAAAAAGAAAACCTACAACGAAAACATCCTGATTCTCAAACATTTTGACGCCCTTTGTGAATAATTGTCACTTGGTACAATGAGCGAAAGGAAACCGAAGCGTTATCGTCAGTATCGTCACTCGTCGACGTTTCACAGAAAACTGACCAATAGAAAATCAATTCCTGAAAAAGCACGAGCCGGTTCAAAATTCAAAACAACCTTCAAATTCAACCTTCAAACCAAAATCGGTTGGCAGTAACGTGCATAACCTGTGTCACATAGTTAATGATGTCTCCAGATTTGGATCTTTACCCTCCCTGAAAGCATGCTGTTCAGAATAAAAAATCTCTTACGGAAAGGTGACCAACCATTGTCACAAGTAGCAAACAGTACCCTTAGCACGAACAGCTATCGAAAAAATAACTCGCGTAAAATCATTCGATAGTTAAATTTTGTATTGGAAATTTGTACGACGCCATCTATCGCCGATAAGCGAAATGAAATTTTCCATAGAGAATTGTCTATCGAGTAATTTTACCTTAAATTTTACGTGCGTTTTTTTTTCAATAGCTGTTCGTGCTAAGGGTACAGATTACAAGAATTATCAAAGTTAAATTCAAGCATTTGCCCAAATTCTCAGATGTACCCTATCGTCAAATACGAAAAAGAATTGGCAACGTGTGAAAAAGTGTTTTTACTGTTGTAAAACTTAATAAAAATTGTTTACTTTCCAGCAAAGACCACAAAGATAAATGGTTTTTAACTACAGACAAGACAACAATATAATTGAAATGGAATATGCAATTTTGATTCAGGGGGAAATAAAAATCAAAGGCAAAAGTATCAGAAATAAGTTTAATTTTTTCGAAAAACCTTTTAAATCTTCAAATATAAATGTCTACGCAACCGCACTTAATTACGAAATAGAAGAATCAAAAACGTACACGTTACAATGTGTAAAACGCAAACTTATATCACTGATCAACCATCATAACATGATCTTTATTCCAATCTTATCAACACTATAAGTAAGTTACATATCGGTAAGACAAAAAAACCCGCTTGCATCAAAAGACAAGTCAACTGAAAAGATGGAAACAAGATTAAATATTAAAAGCAACATAATAAAATGCACTCGGAGGCATAGAATTCAAATCATTCATAAGTTCGAATTATCCGTACAAATTAGGAACCTTCAGATTTAAGTAATATTTTAAAAATATAAATAACAAAAATAAATATATTATTATTTCTATCAAACACAGAAAAAACTCGTCACTTTATTGTTTATTTTCACTTCAGAAATAGTAACGACATTACAATAGGAAGATTCTACTGGACTCAGTGACTCTGTGGAATCATCTGTAAATAATAATAAAAAAAATCCATGCTTCTTGTCAGTATTGTTTTTTTTTATCAATAATTTCAGGATATCCTAAATTTAATATTATATTCTGCATATTATTCTCTTTAAAATCTCTCTTATCCTCCTTATCTGTCTTTTCCATGTCTTCCGTGACTTCTTCGGCTGGCCCTTTTTTTGTTATTTCCAATTTATATGGCATGTTTGGGAACCGCTGCAATCATAAAAAATAGAAGTAATCCATTTTGTAAAATCAGTAACGTTGTGATGATTTCGACAAATGTCGACACTTGTAGGCACAGTTCCGTAACATTGTGTCAAGAATTTTCGCAAATGGATAAACATTTTTTCCATTACAAAAAGCATTAATTAGATGCATTACTAACTTAAGTTGGCTGTTCAGAGCATGTTTTGATCATACATACATACATACCGTTTTGTATAACTTTACTGATGTTTCAAAATACAAATAAATTGCTTATTTCCCTATACAAAAGTACATCAATAATAAAAACATCACACTCATTTTATAAAACCATTAGAGCGCATTAGTGTATTCATTTATTAGACATCAAATCACACGATGAACTTAATTTCGCAAAAGAATTGAATGTTGATATGACCCTAAATTGGATAATATGAAATTAATACTCACATTTTTATTTTTTAATGGCGGCAGCGGCGCTAAGAAACAAAACAATCTCAAATTTCCGACACTGGCCGTCACATTGCTACAGGAATAAAATATTATTTAGCGATCGAAGAGCGAATGAACTGAATGAACGATTGAGGTAAAAGTGCACAAAAGCGCATACATCCCGTCGCGAAGATCCAACGCGGCGACGGCGCAATGCGACTAAAAGTTACTGTTACCATATGTTACAAATCGTCCCCACTTTTCGAAACGGCGACGGAACAACGGTCGACACGGCTACTAATTATATCTGGTGGGGCCTAATCAGTGGCGACATTGGACGTACAAAATATTTAAATATATACAAAAAACACAAATTAATATCTACACATACATAACAGCGAAACATTGGGTTGGCTGTACAGCCTTCAATTCCCTTGCTTCCATAGTAAAGGAAGGTTGTCTTAAAAATAAACTTATATTTTAGTTTACTTCATGTCCCTGCTGCAAGTTGTACTATTTTGTCAGTTAAACACAAAAAACATTAACTGAATCTAAAAAAGTATGTAACACAAACTTTCTTATAAATTTGTGTGTGTGTGTGTGAATGTCATTCATTTAGAATGTAGGTAGTTTAGTATGTAATTTAGTAATACCGGGTGTAACAAGACCCTCAACGAAGCCGAGGTCTTCGTATTCTGCCCATCATCAGGACCATTTCTGTTCAAAATTATTGCTGGGAAACGATTTTAATTTTTGGTGTTAAAAAAACATTGATTACATTACCACGCAATGTAACGCGTACAACATACCGCGCCTGCGAGTGTATGCTACACAGCTGCGTGCGGCCGAGTTGAAAGGCAGCGTTTATGTGCGTGCTCATGAGATACATCGAGTGATGAGATTTTAAAGCCATTGTTTGTTACGAAATACTTAAAAATTTGATAATGTTTCTTTGGACAAAAATTAGGAAATAACGAATAAAATAAGATTTCATAAAAATTTTGAAAAAAAAATTTTTAACTTTGACCTTCAATACTTCAGTAGCTATTGGTTTCCCAGGTATAGTCTAAAAGACAAAAATGATCCTGATGATGGGCGGAATGCGTGGACTTCGGCTTCGTTGAGGGTCTTGTTACACCCGTTATGTACGTACGTTTAGTGTTAAATTGGATGTTATAAAATAACTATTCCTCACCATTTAGCAGTTTCTCAGCGAACAGTTTGACGGTGGGATGGTAGTTCCTGGCTAAAGGCAGCAACTCCAAGTATGCTGTGTGGTTTGCGCCTGCGTACGAAGGGTTTCTGGCTAACGGGTCGTATGATGATACAACCTGTAATCAAATCAAATTAGACATTGATTGTTGCATCAAATCAGGTATTTTTGACAATAATAACACCTAGAAGCCGTGTCCTCGTGTGCAAAGTGAGGCAACTAATACTAAGCCAGAATAGCTTAGTTTTCAGATTTATATCCTTCATACGTTACCTAATCAGTATAGTATTATATTATCTGTGCCTAATCGTAACTAAAATCCAATAATATAGTAACTGATCTAATAAATGTAGAAAAATTGATACTGTTTTGTACATATTCGGTATGATTAGGTAATAATGGAGAATAAAAATCTGAAAACGGAGCTATTTTGGCTGTTTAAGTTGCCTCAGTTTTAATAGAGCGCTTTGTAGAGAACTATCGTTCTAGGTGTTATTATTCTAAGTATGGGGCCAAACACGGAATCTCGAAAAAAAAATCAGCTGTTCCATATAAAAGTACAACATCGACTCGACTATAATGTATGGAACAGCTGTTTTTTATCGCGATTCCGTGGTTGGCCCCATAGTAAAAGTAGTTCATTCACGTGGTCTGAAATCCCCATTTCATTTTTAGATATACTTAAAAATAACTGTGTATTGTTGGTTATGTGGAGGCAATGTTAAATCCAAGTCAACCTCGGCAGGCGACCGGGTCATTCTCAAAAAAAAAATACCTTTATTCAGTTTTTGTCGATTTTGACCCAGAAGGACTGTTTTTCCATCAAGATTGTGTAAGAAAGTTCACTCAGTATATTTAGTATTGTTTAAAAACAGCATTGTGAATGCAAAAATCTCAAATAAAAAAAAAACTTATACCAACCTTGTCTGTATTAAGTGCCCTCTTCAACTGTGTCTTCGTGTCCGCCACTTTATCCTCAGCTTGTTCCTCACTACCCTCATTCTTTACGCGCTTGTGCAACCAGCCTAATGTGACAATAGCTGGTTTACGTCTCTTCGGCTTGATGTTGCCAGATTCGTCGATTTTTAAGTCTACGTACGATTCTTCTTCATCATCGTCTGAAAAGGGTTTTTTTTATTTATTCTGATAATAAATAAATAAATAGCTATGACAATGTGTTGTTTAGATATGTTACTGAATCAACTCGAGATAAAAAATATTTTTTTAATGTTATATAAATAAATCTCTATCAATGTTAATTCTACCCGTTCCCAAGCCTCTCAAAAGTCTATCTACATTCTAAAATCTCTATCAATGTGTTTCCCATCCCCATTCCAAATTCTCTACCCCAATTCCATATTTTTTATCAGAATCTACCCCATTCTAAGATGTCTATTAAAGTCTACCCCCATTCTAAAATCTCTATTAGTGTCTACCCTCATTCTTAAATCTCTATTGATGTCTACTCCCATTCTAAAATCTCTATTCATGGGGGTAGAGCTCATTCTAAAATTTTTATTTAGGTCTACCCCGATTCTAAAATCTCTATTAATGTCTACTTCCATTTTAAAACCGCTATTAATGTCTACCCCTATACCATCTCTGTTCATGTCTACACCCATTCTAAAATGTATATTAATGTCTACCCCAATTCTATAATTTATATCAATTCTATGAACACTTTTAATTCAAAACAGAGAGCATACCCATTAACAGATCTTTCTTATCTCCCTTCAGCAAATCAATTTTCTTGTTTTCTACTTTATCTTCGTCTTCCTTGATTTCCGACAGTGATTCGTCGGTTTTATTTAATTCGGAATCATCTAAATCGTCTACCGTATGTTCTTTCTCGTTTAATACCACCGGTTCATCTTTTAACTCCTGGAATAATGGTATAATTTATTATTGCTGAGAGTAAATTTTAATATTTAATTTGATTTACTTATATTCACTCCATTATATATTTTTTTCAAATTCCTCCTTTTTTTTCACAATAGTTTAGTATATTTGTACACAATACTAAATAATATACTAGAAAAAATACGACTCGCACCAGATCAATACTCAGACGGGAATCGAACCCGCGACCTTTGGATATCCGGTTCAATGCTCTGACCGCTGAGCTACCGAGTCACTAGTGACATCGCCGAATTTCTTCTAGTATATCCTACTCTCAAAAATTATATAGCTATTTCATCTTAATCGATTGCCAAATGTCTGGAAAGATATTTCAATTGAATGTCGAGGTAATTCCTCGCATTGGTGAAATAACGCTGGCTTGCAGCGTAAGAGTAGGATATACTAGAAGAAATTCGGCGATGTCACTAGTGACTCGGTAGCTCAGCGGTCAGAGCATTGGACCGGATATCCAAAGGTCGCGGGTTCGATTCCCGTCTGAGTATTGATCTGGTGCGAGTCGTATTTTTTCTAGTATATTATTTAGTATTGTGTAAAAATTGCATTGTGAATGCAAAAATCTCAAATTCAAAAATAGTATATTTGTAATAATAATAAAACACAAATAATGTACAGTATATATTATATTGTTTATGATTTCAATACTGAAAAATGAGAGAAAAGGGGCGCAGCGCGATTGGTTGGGACCCGCCTAATAACGTTAAAACGCCTGATCTGATTTTGATGAAATTAAAACATAGAATACTATTTATCCTGGTTTAAGGTTCCCTAAGAACTTTCTCGAATATTTATACTTATAATAGATTATTCGATTTGGAACATACCTCTTTAACCTCACTCTTAGTCCACACTAATTTCACAGCATCTTTTTTATCTCCCTCCCTCAAAACCTGTGATACCAAAAACAGCATCCCGCAAGCTTGCGCAGGCGCCATATAACAGCACAACTGTAGCAATCTCTTTACAAACGCCGCCACTCTGCTTGTGTTCTTGTCCTGCTTCAACGACTTGTATAAGAGCGAGAAGAGGAGAGCTGAGTGGGTGGTGTTGAATATGTCTGAGTTTGTCAGTTTGCGGTATAGTGCTGTGTAGTAACTGTAATGGAAGTTAATAAATATTGATTATCACATTATTAAAAGTTTTATGAATATTGACTAAACATAGATTATAATTATATAGGTATTCAAGTTTGTAAATACAATACAGTTGCAGTCTTGACATTTATTGGACTTTATGTACTTAATAGGAATTATCAGGAACTGTGTGATGTTTAACTATATTAATATTAAATTATAATTAATAACTTTTTGCATGTCAAAACTTGACAAAATACGCTTGAACTTTATATACTCTGTAACAACTTGTATACCGTGTTTTATGGCAAATAAATAAATTTCATTTCATTTCATTTCAATATCGTTACTTATGGCTGTTACAGCTGATAAGTTTCTTGCGCCCGTTCTTTTTGTCAGCTAAAAAGTCTGCAACGGGTGGTAGCAAAATATAGACGATTCAAAAGTACTTAATAATTAAGTTTATATGAATAAAAATAAAAAAATAAAGTTAATCCTTCTTTTTCGAAAAGAAGATCAAAGGAGTTGTGGTTGTGGAATTCACTTTCCCGGAGTGTTATAGATAATTTTATAAGCTTTATTGATGTAACCTATATCGATGCTATACAGTAAAGCATCGATACCTATAGGTTTTTTTCAGTGGAACTTCAAATTATGTCTTATTACATTTACACAAGGTTTAAAATCGACCACTTACCGATTTGATGGTTTTTCTCATTGACATTTCAAATGAAGCCTTACAACTTTAACATAAGGTACAAAATCGAAAAACTTACCGATCGGAAATTCCTTTAGAAGCATCGCTAATGTGAAATAACAACGCGAGCGCATGAATAGCTACATTAATAGTAGCCAAATGCACCAATTTGTGAATAGCATCAACGTGAGACGAGGTTTCTGCTAGTCGATCTTTGTCAGCGAAAGGGTACGCACGTTTTACGCCAGTCAAAATGGCGGACATTAGGCGGGAGTCGATTTCACCCTACGAAGAAATTTTTAATTAAATAAATAAATATTAGACAACATCACAAACATTGGTCTGATTCTTCAATTATTACAATATGGACATCAAACAAAAGGTCTTAATGAGCACATTCCAAAACTATAGAATTTGTCACTAAAATGTGTGAAAAAAAAAAAAAAAAAAAATTGAAAACCCGACTGCCCTGCCAAAAACAAACCAAAAAGTTAAATAACATGTGTTATTGCAGTGGGGGGACCTCTTTGATTAAACATTGTTCCACAAACGGTCCCCCGACTGCAATGACACCTTTTCAGTTCTTTTTGAAAAGGTTTTTATAAAAAAAAATTTCACACATTTTAGTGACAAATTCTATAGTTTTGGAATGTGCTCATTAAGGCCTTTTATTTGATGTCCATATTGTAATAATTGAAGAATCAGAGCAATGAGCCTTTTTTCCATGGCTATTTTGGCACGCGTTTTACTGACCTTCTTGATGGAAGCCTTGAAGAATGAGAAGTATATCTTGATGAGGTTCTCCGCTATCTTGGAGTCATCTTTGCCGAGGAAAAACTGATTCAAAAAGCACACGCCGTAGTACTGCGCGCGGGGGGATATGTTCGATCTGCGAATTTAACGTTTTTTTATACACAACGGGATATAGCTTGGCCATCACCTCACCTGATGTTAAGTGACGATAAGGCCGAAGGTGGAAGCGCACTACACTCGGAATCCTCATCACTGAGGAACTGGCTATCTTACCTCTAACTGCTGGAACACTTAAGTAAGATGGTGTTAGCTAGCCAGGAGGACTTGAAATAAGCCCCACCACCAACCAAAGAGTACAAATTGCATCCCCCCTGGGAATCGAACTCGGGACCCCTGCGTCTTACACGGGTGGGCGAACCACTAGACCACAGAGGCGGTTGATCATGATAAAATCATAGAGCGTTTTAGTCGCGGCGTATAGTAAACGTAACTATACGCACTCATGGCAGAACTTGACAGACTGATCGAACTCGATCACGTTTGTTAAGCAATGCTCAGTCCGGCCAGGTGTCGGATGGGTAACCGTAAAGTGGCATTACACATGAGCGCTTCCGTGCTTCGGAGGGCACGTTAAACCATCGGTCCCGGTTGTTATTATTATTATTATTAAAAAGTAATGTACACAAAGTTTGCAACTTGTCTCGCAAAACCTAACATCAGGTTTGTCTGCGAGTACATAAATTAATCTAATTTAAGTACCTAGGTATTATATAAAATTAACAAGATTATACTCATACTTAAGGTAACACAAAGTTGTTTGTTTTAAAGGTTAAAAATAATCATAGGTTCAATAGATAATGTTTTTTAAGGTTGTCATCTGATAAGGGGTCATCCATAAATTACGTCACACGAATTTCATGATGACCCCCTCCCACGTCCTTGTCACAGCTGGTCACATTTGTGAGACCCCCCCTCCCTAGTGTGACGTCACATATTTTACAATTTTACCTCTAAAAATAATAATTGAATTAAAATAGCAGTACCGAAATTTGTTTTATATCAATTTCAATGATTTTGAAATGTGACGTCACCAAATTTAGAACCCCTCCCACCCCCTTGTCACTCAATGTCACACTTCTTCGACCCCCCCCCCCCCCCTTAACGTGTGACGTAATTTATGGATGGCCCCTAACAGTCGTTAAGCCAAGTTAGAGGCCTTAACTGTATTCTGTGGTAACTGTGCAAACTCATAACAAGTACTTACCTGAACAGCATCTTCTCAATGTCGTTTAAAACTACAGGTTTCATATTAGGGTGGTTGTACAGTAGCTGGCACAGATGGTATACCACTTTGGACGCCACGCTGGCGTTAGGATCTCCTAGTTTGTTGATTATGTTCGTCAATAGCATCTACAAAAAAACTACCATTAACTTAAGAGTCCGTACACATTTTGCCGCTGACTGCCGCTCTCTCGCTCGCACATTTCATGTTTTCTCAAGATTTCCTAAATCTGAGTGCGTAACTGAAAAACGTGTCTCGGCCACTTTTCGCAATATAAGATTACGGACATCATATATTTCAGTTTCGAGTTGCTGAAGTACAAAAAGTTATAGTATTTGCCAGTTCAAATAA
The DNA here is from genome assembly GCA_950108535.1 of Agriphila straminella. Classification (NCBI taxonomy): domain Eukaryota; kingdom Metazoa; phylum Arthropoda; class Insecta; order Lepidoptera; family Crambidae; genus Agriphila; species Agriphila straminella. The sequence continues at coordinate 24,862,160 of OX467305.1, read as the reverse complement.
CTGTTAGAAACGACAACTTTATGTACTTTAGCAACAAGAAACTGAAATATATTTTAAAATGTCTGTAATCTTATATTGCGAAAAGTAGTGGCCGAGACACATTTGGAGACACACAAAAATGTGTGTCGGCCACTTTTCGCAATATAAGATTACAGACATTTTAAAATATATTTAAGTGCACTCAGATTTGAGAAATCTTGATAAAATATGAAATGTGCGAGCAAGTGTAGGGACTCTTAAAAACATCGTCAATAGAAGTGAACCTACCAGATAAACGGTTGCGGTTGTGAAAAAATTCAGGACAGAAGTAATAATGAAGTTAAAAGGAATACTATTATCACTGCTAGGTAGGTAGTAATAATCTATCAACTTACAAAATTAATTTACATTGGAAATGTTTTCGTAGTACAGTCAGCAGCATATCAAGTTATACAAATCTGTCAAAAATCTACAATGAATAATGCTTGATTTAAAGTTGAAAAATGATTGAAGAAATTTGACAGGTTGTAGAAGCGTGCCGTCTACGTACATTGGATAGTTAGGAATTAAATAAGTATAAGTTTTAGGAGTTAGTTCTGTAAAACAGGAAAGAAATATAAGTTTTTGTTACCTTTTCCCTCTCAGGATGATGCATGAGTAGGTAAGACATGGCACTAACTGCTTTCTCCTTGTTTGCCTCCACAGAATCATGGGCGAACTTGTTCAACGCCTCCACATATGCTGTCGAATGACAAATAAAGCTTAAAATAATTAAGTATAATAACAGAAACTAAAAATTTAAAAAACCCCCCGACACACGGTAGCAAATTTCGAATCGATAGGACATGGAAGGTAGTCAGATCCCCTTATCAACTATTAAAGAGCTGATTATCTTCAAACGGCTGATCAGGTCATGCGGTTACCTTAACATATACTTCCAATGTCATTGGAGTAACACGGTACCAAATTTCGATTCGATCGGACATAGGAAGTTAGTTAGATCCCCTCATCAACTAGAAAAGAGCTGATGATCTTCAAACGGCTGAACAGATTTACACGGTACCAAATTTCGAATCGATCGGACATAAGGAAGTTAGTCAGCTCCGATCATTAACTAGAAAAGAGCTGATGATCTTCAAACGGCTGAACAGATTTACACGGTACCAAATTTCGAATCGATCGGACATAAGGAAGTTAGTCAGCTCCGATCATTAACTAGAAAAGAGCTGATGATCTTCAAACGGCTGAACAGATTTACACGGTACCAAATTTCGAATCGATCGGACATAAGGAAGTTAGTCAGCTCCGATCATTAACTAGAAAAGAGCTGATGATCTTCAAACGGCTGAACAGATTTTCATGGAACATGGCTAAGAACACTCGGGATAAAATTATCTATGACACTAAAAACGAAACGAAAATCGGTTCATCCATTTAAGAGCTGCGATAGTTATAACACCCCACTCTTTTTGCGTCGGGGGTTAAAAAGATAGTCTTCATACAAGGGGCCATCCGTAAATTACGTCACACGTTAAGGGGGAGAGCGATTTAGAGTAGTGGCCAGATCAAGACAAGCCAGAGCCAAGAGATTAATAGGCGATGGAGAACTGGTAGCAGCTAAGCTTATCAGTTTAGCTCACCGCCGAAAAGTTGCTTGCCTATCGGTCTTTTACAGATTGTACTTCGGTGAGTGTGCTCAAGAACTGCATGAACTCATTCCACCTTCTCCTTTCTACCATCGGACATCCAGACGCACTGCAGGTTACCACCCGTTCTTAGTTGATATACCTTTTCTGCGTACCAAACGCTACTCATCATCGTTCATAATGCGCACAGCTATGGAATGGAATTCCCTGCCGGCGTCTGTGTTTCCGAGCGCATACAACCTGACTCTATTCAAGGCCAGAGTGAATAAGCACCTTCTGGGCAAGCTCGCTCCATCGTAGACCCTGTCTTTGCTTTTGGGCAAGACTGGGGTCAAGAGCAAACCCATTAAATATAAAAAAAAAGATAATTATGGACACCAGTCGATTTTCATACAAACGAGGTAAATTTAAAGTTTTGGTTCTCCGCCAAGGATTGACCTAGCTGTGATCTGATGATGGCCATCTTAATAGTGAATGGAGAAGATTCAGATCGCTATACACACCCAACTGATCTAAGCAACATTCTAAGAGATAAAGGATTTGAAAAGGTTTAAAAAAAAATAGCGAAATCTGCTTAAAAATGTATGGAAATCCTGAAACTGAAAACTCTGATCCAGGTAATGCACCCGGAACCAACGGCTTAACGTGCCTTCGGTAGGACGGATGAACTCGAGATAATAAATTTTTGGTCACCCATTCTATGATCGACCCTTGCGAAAGTTGCTTAAACTCCGCAATCGCTGGGCCAGGTGCTAAACCACTGCACAATCGAGCAGAAAGATCTCTTCCATAAAGATCTGCACTTTCTTTAACTAACCAATTTCTATAACTTACTTCCATACAGTTCCTTTAACTGGTCTGCATAATACCACAGTTTGAGTATATTCCGTCGAGCCTGCTTGTTGCCTGATGTCATCTCATCCAAATGTCCTAGTGGGTGCTGTTCTAAAGTCCTCAGTTTTGTATCAGGTATGAGCAGTTCTGATATAAATAGTTCTGATAATGCGTCTGGAAGAAATCATAACAAATAATTTAATTTTTAAATTTTAATTCTTTTATTCAGTCTAGGCTGTTACAAACACTTGTCTATGAAGCTGTAAGTACTGAAAAAAAAACTTTAATATACAAATTAAAATTGTAAAAAAACCTATACAGTGCCTTTGGTCTTAAGCAAGCGATAATTTAAAGGCGTTAAATACACCTCATTTTATCGACAAAAACACCCACATGTTGGGGTCTATCTCTACCCCTGTTGCAATGGCCGCCATTTTAAATTTTACTTTTTATTTTAGATGACCCTGCGGAAAAATATTAATTTCACCGGATTTAGACGTCGTACAGTTATAACAAAAATACTGTTCGAAAGCTACCACCTATCGATTTAATAAAAAAATGAGTAAACTTTCAACTTCAATAATACATACATACATACATATACTCACGCCTTTCCCATGGTTTCCCATGGGGGTAGGCAGAGACTATGGATCGCCACCTGCTACGATCCTTGCACACTTCTTTCGCTTCATTAACATCCATCAATCTTTTCATACATACCCTGCGGTTTTTGTCACTACGTACACCAGCCTTTTTTATTAAAACCTCTATTTGGTCCGCGTAGGTTTTTCTGGGACGCCCTTGCGCAATCGTTCCTTCCACATTCGCACAATATATCTCTTTCGTGATTCGCCTTTCATTCATCCTCTCTAAGTAACCAAACCACCGAAGCATTCCTTTCTCAATTCTTGTCACTATATCATCTTTCAGACCACACCTTTCACGAATCACGTTATTGCTTACTCTATCACTCAATTTGACTCCACATGTTTTCCTCACCGAACGCATCTCTACTGCATTTATTCTGCTTTCATTCTTCTTCTGCCATACCCAAGATTCACTTCCATACATCAGTGTCGGCACCAGCACTCCCTTCCTGAATCCCGCTTGCACATCCCAAATACTCTGATCAGTTTTTTGCATCACTCTTTCAATCAGTACCTTTGCATACAATTTGCTGACAATGCTGAGAAGACTGATCCCGCGGTAGTTTTTAGCATCCTGCCGTGACCCTTTCCCTTTGTACAGCGGCACGACCACGGCTTTACGCCAGTCTTCCGGTACTTTGCCACTGTTCCAACATTTATTAAAGATCAGGCACAGCCAGGACGCAACCAGCTCTTTCCCACCTCTCAACATTTCAACAGTAATTCTGTCATATCCTGCTGCTTTCCCTTTTTTCATACTTTTCATTGCACTCATTATCTCATCCATATATATCTCACTTTCATCCTCTTCTGTCTCTTGGATATCTTCCACGCTTTTATCCGAGGCTTTTAGCATAGAGCCATCCGCCTCAAACAAACTCTCAAAATATTTCATCCATTCCTGTAGTACATCTTTCTCATCTGTCACTAGATCACCTTTTTTATCTCTTATCACATTCATATTGGACTTATGTGATCCACTTCGAGACGTCTTCACTTGTTTCCAAAACAATTTTATATTGTCTGGGAAGTTGTCACAGAGTTTGAAGTCACACTTTTCTTTCAGCTTTCTCTTTTTTTCGTCTACTTTTTCTTTCACTACTTTCTATAATATTTTTCTATTTCTATAATACATCATAAAAAATTACTGAAGTAAAATTTTACACGAAATTTGTGCTTTTTTTTAGTTTTTCTAACATATCTCAAAAACTAGGACATTAATTCAATTTTTTTTGTATTATTCGAATACTCAGGGATATTATCTTCAAAACGACTCTAAGATTTTTTGCTCTATGTTGCATATTTCGAGAGCTATTGTTGTTTCGTCTTTAAATTATCGCTAGTTTTAGACCAAAGGCACTGTATATGTGAATATTTGTCTAATATAAATAAATTACTAACCAATAACAATGATTCCATCTTTTTTCTTGGCAGGCTTAACGCTATTCACTAAGTTCCTCAATGCTGTCAAATTATAGATAGGATTATCCTGAAAAATAACAAAGCTTCAACATTTTATTAATGAAAAAACTTAACTAAAATTTATGTGAATTTTAAATTAGTGAAAATTATTATTTTGTGTTGCATATCAGCCATTTATTCTTCTTTTTAACCGACTTCATCAAAAGGAGGAGGTTCTCAATTCGATTGTATGTTTTTTTTTTTTTTTTTTTTTTTTTTTTTTATCGTTGTTCGCGCGTATCTTCGACATTTATGGACCGATTTAGATAATTCTTTTTTTGTTCGATTGAGTTTTCTTGCGAGATGGTCCCATTTAATTTTTTTTCAAATCGGTTAAGTAGTTTACAAGTAATCCTGAAAATACTATGAAATTAAATCAACTAACTTTTGTTTTTTATTTTATGAACCGAACAATTTTGTTATTTATGAACCGAATTAGATGATTTTTTTTGTTGGGGAAGGGATACCTTTGTGTAGTCTTTTTAACCGACTTAAAAAAAAGGAGGTATTGTATGTATGTTTCTCCGCGATTATCTCACGTTTGGCTAGGCCGATTTTTCTACCTAAATAATATACTTACCTACACTACCTAATACAGAAGGTACTTACACTAAAAATAAAAAAATAAAAAAAATGTTTAAAAAACAAAAAAACCAACTTCAAAAAACCTGCCTCTAAAAAGCAAGAAATAATATTCAAATCATTTGATACGCATTATCATTGTTATAATAAAACACGTCTATTGAAGTCGGGTGGGGCTTTTAGAATAAAAAAGGGAATATGTACTCCAGCCCCACCCGACTTTAATAGACGTGTTTTATTATAACAATGATAATGCGTATCAAATGATTTGAATATTATTTCTTGCTTTTTAGAGGCAGGTTTTTTGAAGTCGGTTTTTTTGTTTTTTAAACATTTTTGAGTGAGTACATTTTATATTCTTTTGTACACACAACAGCAGATCAAGTTGAACAACATGTATAAGTACTCTAATGTGCCGTCATCTGTACTATAATCATGTTTTAAATCATATTCAAATAATAAAAAAAATGCATTTTATATGAATTTAAAAATGATTTTTCTGAATGCATATCATACTATAATTATATTATGGAATAAATTATAGTCACTTGAATCAAGATAGTGGCTGCAGCGACTCTGTCCCCTATAGCACCTTTGTTCAGCAGTGTCCGCGCCCACTGTTGGTCAGACGAGCCACTTCTGTTTGATTCTAGAACATTAGTTAAATAAAATTAAGACATATTTGAGTAGTAGTGTGCAAGGTAAGGTAACTGATATCTTGAGAATTATAAGGGTCTATACTAGTGTAGATGAGCTTGGTGGCACAGTGGTTTAGCGCCTGGTCCAGCGAATGCGGAAATTAAGCAACGTTCGCAAGGGTCGGTCATGGGATGGGTGACCAAAAAATTATTATCTCGAGCTCCTCCGTGCTTCGGAAGGCACGTGAAGCTGTTGGTCCCGGCTGCATTTGCAGTCCGCATTGGGCCCGTGTGGTGGGTTATGCCCATCCTCCTTACCACCCATAAGGAAGGTCTGTGCCCCAGCAGTCATCAATAATGGCCGATGGACATACTGTAATTTACAGTATGAACTAGCTAGGTCCTGGCTCTTGGGACTTCGTGGAGGAGTTAGTTTAGCCCTAAGACTAAAAAGTTTAGTGACCCATGGACTAAAGAAAATCGTTTATATACAAGTTTGCCAGTTTAAAGTCGTAAAATACTTACTTGTTTCATAAGCTAGTGTGTCACCGTGTAAAGCACTGCTTGCTTCTTTCCGGACTTCCTCAATTTGGTTTTGTGTAAGATTTTTACTTATCGTACCGGGTTCTTCAGGTAGCTAGTAATGAAAAATAATGAGTAATCAAAGGTAAAACATTTTTTTTTTCATGTGACAATGAGAAATATGGAGGATTTTTATGTCTTGTTTTGTACAAGAGAAAATAGACTTTGGTCATAATTTCGAAGCAATAATCGATGCCAAGTACTAAATAATTATATGTGATGGTAAAAGAGTCTCAATACCTGATGAAACCATTTCTTTTTATCCTCATACTCAAGAGTTTCGGCGAAGTGTTTCGCGATCCCGTGGCTTTTCTTTTCATCTGCATTTTTATCAGTTTTACCATAATTTGTATATGCTTCGTCAACCAGAATATTCTCTTCAAATCTTTTGTGCTTCATTATGATAGATTTCTAATAAAGTTATATGTTATAAACATAAAGCACGTGAAAATATGAAATCAATCAAGTATGAAAATAGAATGCATGCCATGCCAGCCAATGCCATGCTATTTAAACTGTCACTGTCAAAGGTGTCAATGGGTATGCAATGGGTTGATGCATTCCAACATACAAATCGCTGAGTCACCGATCGCCATAGAATACATTATACTATATAGGCATATATACATTATGGAAAGTAAAAATAATAAAAACCCTCGACACAATAAGAGCTAACTCTTAAGCCGGGTCTCCTGCGCTTAATTTTCAAAATGTTTTGTGTTTTTCTAAACAAAACTCATAGGCAACGCCCCTCAAAACATTGTTTAATGTTTGAAAACACAAAACATGTTGAAAATTAAGCACAGGAGACCTGGCTTCAAAAAGTAAAAAATAATAACATCAAAGCATTTCGGTCTATGAAAAAATAGACGTCTCGCGTCGGGGACCATTATACTCAAACTCAAACTAAAATAATATAGCACAGTAGCCCGTGGTACATTTAAATCACGAAAAAATTTACCGTTTGCCTTTGTGATATAGTTATTTATTACGCCATTTTAGATACTAAAACCCAAGTTTTGCAATGAGTGGGTCTCCAGCTTCCTCATAGGCTATAATAGAAAAATTCTAAGCATGACATATTTTAAAGCATAATAGCAGCTATCAAACTTGCAGACATAATAATAGCAGCCACCATAAGTTCGTTACCATGAGTAGTTTTATGTGTGTGAGCTGGCGACACGTGTCTACAGCTTACACATGCCGCTAAGGCAAACCAGTGAGGTAAGGGTTTTAGACTATAGTCAGAAATTTAGAGCCTAATTGCAGCCATGAGATCCAAAAAAAAGATAAAGTCCAACCATTTTCATGTGGTCTTAAATCTGTGTATGGCTACTTTCCATTCTGTGGCAATCGATTAAAGCTGTAGAACACGACAATGCTAAACCATACCACTTCGAAAAATAAAAAAATCTCACTTTTGGAGATCATATAAAATAGGTTTCGATGGGTTGCGATATGCAAAACTTGGGTTTTAGTATCTAAAATGACGTAATAAATAACTAATATCACAAAGGCAAAGTACGGTAACTTTTTCGTGATTTAAATGTACCACAGGCGACTGTACTATTAGGTATCGCTAGACATGTGACAAGCTTAGAGATGCAGTCCCCCGACATCTTTTTTTTCATACATAATACTCAAATCATTTATTCATAGATCTATTCATGGTTTGATGATATTACTTTTTAAGAGTTAGCTTTCTTGTTCGGGGGTTTTTTAATTTTAAAAGTTTTATTTGAATTTTTCAAACTTAATTTTGCAATTTATTGTTTTTTTTGTGCTTTTTACTCAGTCTGTACATTTGCACTGACTCTGTATCTTTTACCGTTTCAGCAGGATTTTTTTTTCATTTCGATCTTCCATCAAACGTGGCGAACGTTATGAAACGTTAGTGATGGGCCTACCTGCGGGTCTACCGGCTAAAAATAATGAAGTTAATGTTAACTGTAATTTGACAGATGGATATGATACATTGCTTCTTTTCTTTGGTAAGTTTTTATTTGTGCCAAAACGAAGTAGCAATGTATCACATACTTACAGTTAACATTAACTTTATTGTTTTTAGTCGGTAGACCCGCTGGAATATACCCAATGTCATCACTGTGACTGTGACTAAGGCCGGCCACACACAGACGGAATCACGTTACGGAATTCCGTACATACGTGATTCCGAACGCAGCTAATCTATACAAATCTATGGACTACCTACATACGTGATTTTTCCGTACGGAATCTTCATACATTATCGAAATTCCGTTCGGAATTCCGTAACGGGATTCCGTCTGTGTGTGGCCGGCCTAGACGTAGTGATTATAATATTATTCTCTTTGACTGTGAAAGTCATCTAATGTGCAAAAACAAAACGTTGCTAGAATATTTTTTATTATTTGACCGTTTTTAATTTTTTTTGTAGGATTATGTAAACATTAATTATCACAAACTTGAAACAGCCAGTGCAGCTGCAGCTGAAACAAGGAGTATGTGTTCTGTGAGCTGAAACCACACGTCTGACGTGCTGGCTAACCAAGTGTCATGTGGCAACATTGGCTACAAAAAATATTTTTTAATATGGCTATACCAGACCCAAGGTGTGTCAAGTTAGTTTGATCAATATTAGAGCTTAGAGTTATGAAAATAAAGCTTATATTTCCACAACGTACAGACACATTAGCAAAAAGTTTGTCATAGAATTAAAAAAAAACTTTCGGGGTTGATAAAAGTGTTGGTTGGCTATTTTATTTATTATAGTTTTCTGTGTAAAGTCATTTAAAAGTGATCAAAATTCCACAAGTTTATCAACGATGGATGACCAAGGAAGGAAGGTCATCGTTTGCGACAATGGCACAGGCGTAAGTACATAGAAATTCACCATGTAAGCCTAGTTGAGATAAGGTTACTGAATCATCGTATATCCGTGTTATCCTTCTGTATATCCTCATATAAAAATATGTTTTACAGTTCGTCAAGTGTGGCTATGCCGGTAGCAACTTCCCCGCGTTTATATTCCCTTCGATGGTGGGCAGGCCCATCATCAGAGCCGAAAATAAAATCGGAGATATTGATGTCAAGGTTTGTATGTTTTCTTTGCTGGGGAGATTTTCGGTCGGAAAGTCTGGTTCGGGGCGTTTCTTTCCTAGGTAGACCAGGGGGACGCGGTAGACAGTGTAACTATATCTATATTGATATAAAGTTCATGTAAATGTTGACTGAATATCAACAAACTTTATATCTATGTTCTTACGCGGTAAGGGGCAGATACTTTTTATCTATTCTAAGTATACAGTTCTTACATCGTTTAGATTTGAGACTATTAAAGCCCTTGTTTCTTATCTTAATTTTAACGGCAACATTGCATACATTTATATTAGTGACTAGCAACCACCTGTGAATTTTATTATACATATTATTGTAATATGTTACAGGATATATGTATTGGAGTAAGTTTAAGAAAATTTTAATATTAAGCATGTAGGAAATTAACATTGCAAGTGTGTGACTTTTCTTCGAATAGTTTGTCTGTTAAAAGTAACTGTTTGTCTTAATACTCTTTGTGAATGTTTGAAAGTACTAAAATACATAATTTAAGTTATGGTTTCCTCGAATGTTGGTTCTCGAAGCTATAGTTCATCAGTGTAACTGTTGGTTAACATTAACGTTTCACGCAAACTAGGCATTCCATCCAGAGATTGTTCAGGTAACACTGAAATTATGTAGAAAGCAAATGTCGAGGGTTTCTAATTGGATATGCAACTCACAGTAAAGATTATTAAGCAAAATAAAAGTAGCTTTAGAATAAAATATTAATCTGGGCTTGAGAAAAAATTGATTTTTTTTTATGCATTTAATACAATATTACTTAAAGTAATTATAACTTTATATTATAACAGTTAGTAGTAGTATGTATAAAGTAGTTCACATGATGTTAAGGCAAAATAAACACAATTTTTGAGAGGATAAAGATGTTTTTAGACTACAATAGTTGACAATTTATCTTGGGCCAGAGGTAATGCATTTAAGATACACACACACAGTGTATATTTTTCATATTTATATTGTTACTTTAACAATCTTGGCAAGGGAAACAAATTGTGATGAAAATATATCTGCATAATAAATTAATGGTCTTCAAATTCAAATTATAAATAATGATATAATCTTGACCATTATTCATTTTGGATTATTATTTGGTATTGATTATACTTTCATTTTCTCTCAATAATGACACTTAAAAGTGAAAGTGAAATAAGCTTTATTCAAATAAACTTAATTATTAAGTACTTTTGAATCGTCTATATTTTCCTACCACCCATACCACTTAAATAATTAAGTTGTGAAATGCAAACAATTTGTTTAATGTTTCTAATAATAAACAACCTGAAGATAGGTCATGCCAAGATTGTTTACTAAATATGAGAAGTTCATACACAACAATAGATAATGCTTTAGATTAGAGCAATTGTAAATTTTCACAGCGTTTTATTTATAAAAGACTTTCTTTTTATATAAAAGGGAGCTAGTTACTACTATGCTTATAAAACTGAAATGAGTAGCTGAATTTTGCACTATAGGTAGGCCTTTTAGGATATTCTCTTTCTTATTTAAGCAAAGCTAAATATAATATATTTAAAGGTCTTTTCGGCAGTTTTTTTTTGTAAATACAAAAGGTATTTTTATATAAAAAGCATGTTAGTAGCACTAGTAAGTGCTTGCATAATCTGCTTTATTTTTTCAGTCATGCTGCGATTAGCATTTTGAATAAAATAAAGAAGAAAAATTATTTGGGGTAAAGAGCTAACTGATTAATAAATAAATGTTCTGTGGTATTGTATTACAAGCTCTTAATTTTTTAAATAACTAGAAGTTCGTCTCTTTGTCGCTGTATAGCTAATAAAAGAGAAGCATTGATAACCATTCAGCAAAACTGAGAAGTTTTAAGAGCTTGTAATACAGGGGCAGGCCACTAGTGGCAATGAAGAACATTCGCTCGCTCCGGCCGTCGCCGGCCGTCAGTCGCTCTGTTGCGTGGCCAGTTGAAAACACAGCTAACTTATAGATTCAGATGCTTAATGCAACAAATGTTAACTATGTTTTATTTAATTTTCATTTGCTAGATTAAACTCTTTCAATGTAAATATAGTGTAGTCCCCATTTGTAAAAAAGTCTTCAAATAATTCCCGTAGGACCCAGCTCCGTTATACCGACTACCGGTATGTACTTGTTTGGTGTGTTTTCCTGAATACGAATAGTGCGGTAGTCACTTCCTAGGGGTATGGAGAGGGGAGCTGTGACGTAGCAAAGATGGCGGCCGGCCCATTCTAGTAAACGGTATTTCTAAATAACTACTGAACCGATTTACTTAAATAAGGTGTCGGATGAAAGATACTGTAATGCATATTATTTGATTTTATACATCCGTTCATGTAAATCTAATATCAAATAAAATAATAATAAAAAACCAAAATTTTGAAAAAAAAAATTGTTTATTTATTTATATAATAGTAAATATCTCGGTTTCCGTTAAGATTATGGAAATGCAGCTTATTATAAAACGTATTGTTGCTTTTAACAGCCTTTTAATAAACCTTAAATCAATACAATCGAGTAATAAACAACTAAGCTACAGTCGTTATAGTGATGGGAGGGAGTAATAAAACTATCTTTTTTTTGTATGGAAGTATTTTTTTTTTCAAAACCCATCGTGTTTGGTATCGAATAAAATGGCTTCTTGAGCTGATTCCAAATATATATAATACTATTACATTTCAGCTCCTGGTTTAAGAAAAAAACAGAAAAATATTTTCAAAACATATTGAGTTTGGGCTCTTGCAGAAAGAAAACGGTTAATCGTATTCTTATGATGTGCGTGTGGTGTGAGTGTTCCTATCCTAGAAATTGATTTGACCATACGAAGATTTTAAGAAATAATTGTGAAAACTTGATGGTGAAATCGAAAAATTTGTGAAACCTATGTAGACTAAGTTATGGTCGATTATATAGAACACTCACACCGCCAGTCTCGCGAAAACGCCATACTTGATATCATAAAATATACTAGACGTATGTTAATAAAAGATATATGGAAAATTTGTGCTGAATTTGTGACAACTATTCACAAAATAATCAATTCATCATCATGATTAATTTGGATTTTATAAGGGTTTTTTAGGAACACTCACACCACACGGTGTGTGGTGTGAGTGTTCCTGAAATTACTAACTTTAACTGAATAATATTTAAATTTTATTATTGTATATGATAATTTGTATTCAGAGTAAATTTGTGACACATAAATCTTGTCACAAAACGTGATAGATCAAGAGCAATTAAACATTTTGTTTCTTTTTCAATGCTCGTGTGAGTGTTCCATATTTTGGCATTTATTTGATTAACCAGACCTCGTATATGAGTGGAGGCTGCAGCCAAAATTGTGAAAAGTTTGTTCTTAAAATTTAAAACATCTTCTATTTCCGTAAGTGTTATACTTTAATAGTTATATTTTTTTTTACATTTTCAAAGGAATATTTTATGTAGGGTGGGTATGCTTTTTTATTTTGTCGGACACAATTTTCGTCTACCCTCGTATTGGCTAACCTTTACTCGTAGTTTGGCGTTGTAATAATTCTATTTTTATTGCAGTCTGTTGTTAAATTCTCCAGTGTTTCTGTTTACTAATAACAAGTAATCATGTAAGTTATTATATTTTTCTACAGGTACTTTTTATTTATTTTATCTAATACTAGCTTTTGCCCGCGACTTCGTCCGCGTGGATATTCGGAAAATTCCTAGGGAACTTTTGACCGGGGGGTAATTATGTAACTCTGTTGGAATCAAATCTGGCAGAATCTGTGTGCCATTCCAAATCCGTTCAGCCATTTTTTGCCCCCCCGACGCAAAAAGAGAGGGGTGTTATAAGTTTAACGTGTCTGTGTATATGTCTGTGGTATCGTAGCTCCTAAACGGATGAACCGATTGGTAGGGTAACCATGACCTGATCAGCCGTTTGAAGATCATCAGCTCTTTAATAGTTGATGAGGGGATCTTACTAACTTCCATATATCCTATCCATTTGAAATTTGGTACAGTATTACTTCAATGAGCTTTTGATGAGAGACTACCTTTCATGTCTCCTATCGATTCGAAATTTAGGATCATGTTATATATGGTAAGGTAACCATGACCTGATCAGCCGTGTGTCGGGGGTTGATTGAGTAACAAACATCTAAACATCCAAAACATTAAACTTTCACATTTTTAATATAAGTAATTCCCGTTATCGTTCCTATTCCCGTTCCCGTATTTTACTTAGGGGAAATTTTTTTCAATACTAAAGATGATCCTGTTATTTTACATTCTCTGTCATACGGACTTTTAGACTTAAATAAAAAAGTGACTGTGACATACAGACGGACAGACAGACAGACGTGACGAATCTATAAGGATTCCGTTTTTTGTCTTTAGGCTACGGAACCCTAAAAAGATGTTATCGAGCCCAATAAAATGTAATACCTAGGTACTATAGCGTAAGTAACAAAATAACCGTTACATAAAGATGCTGGTAACAATAAATGCAACCCTTAATTGCATGTTATCAACCATAAATATTTTTTTTTTACATTTCGTGTTGTATCTATTTTTTGTAATAAAATGCTTAAACAAAGGTTTTTTCCCACTTTTTCTTCATATGCATGGTCACCCTACATAAGACTTTCCTTTGAAGATGTAAAAAAAATGATAACTATTAAAGTATAACACTTACGGAAATAGACGATGTTTTAAATTTTAAGAACAAACTTTTCACAATTTTGGATGCAGCCTCCACTTGTATACGAGGTCTGGTTAATCAAATAAATGCCAAAATATGGAACACTCACACGAGCATTGAAAAAGAAACAAAATGTTTAATTGCTCTTGATCTATCACGTTTTGTGTCAAGATTTATGTGTCACAAATTTACTCTGAATACTAATTATCATATACAATAATAAAATTTAAATATTATTCAGTTAAAGTTAGTAATTTCAGGAACACTCACACCACACACCGTGTGGTGTGAGTGTTCCTAAAAAACCCTTATAAAATCCAAATTAATCATGATAATGAATTGATTATTTTGTGAATAGTTGTCACAAATTCAGCACAAATTTTCCATATATCTTTTATTAACATACGTCTAGTATATTTTATGATATCAAGTATGGCGTTTTCGCGAGACTGGCGGTGTGAGTGTTCTATATAATCGACCATAACTTAGTCTACATAGGTTTCACAAATTTTTCGATTTCACCATCAAGTTTTCACAATTATTTCTTAAAATCTTCGTATGGTCAAATCAATTTCTAGGATAGGAACACTCACACCACACGCACATTTCTTATGAAACATACGCCAAATAGCTCTTAATATACTCTTATCTAATGTCTTGATAGCAATTTGGAAAATATTAGCATTGAGTATTTTTTTTTATTCTAATTCAATTAGTTAGTATTTTTCAAAACTTACTGTAGTTATTAGGCAAGAACTTTAAAATAATTGGTAATAGGTAACCGCAAACTATTGTACAGTTGCAGAAGATATTCCACAAGTTTTTATTTAATATTTTTTTATTATATTTCATTAATTTTAAATAAATTAATGAAATTTATTGATTAATTTTTAACTCTAGCTGGGATCGACAAAAAATGAACTGATTTTGGGGAGGGAGGGTGCAGTATAGGGGTGAAAAAGGTGACCTCCCCTCTTCTTCCGCGTTTTCATGTACCAGTGCGATGTATGACACTGCGATTACCTAATTTTTGAAAAATACTAACTGATAGAGTTAAAATAAAAAAAACTAAAAAAAAAATACTCAATGCTAATATTTTTCGAATTGCTTTCAAGATGTTAGACAAGAGTATATTATGAGTTATTTAGCGTATGTTTCATAAGATTTCGATTAACCGTTTTCTTGCTGCAAGAGCCCAAACTCAGTATGTTTGGAAAATGTTTTTCTGTTTTTTTCTTAAACCAGGAGCTGAAATGTAATAATACTATATATATTTGGAATCAGCTCAAGAAGCCCTTTTATTCGATACCAAACACGATGGGTTTTGGAATTTTTTTTTTTATTTCCATACAAAAAAAAAAGTAGTTTTATTACTCCCTCCCATCACTATAACGACTGTAGCTTCGTTGTTTATTACTCGATTATAATGATTTAAGATTTATTAAAAAGCTGATAAAAGCAACAATACGTTTTATAATAAGCTACATTTCCATAATCCTAACGGATACCGAGATATTTACTATTATATAAAGAATAAAATTATTTTTTTTCCAAATTTTGGTTTTATATTATTATTTAATTTGATATTAGCTTTACATAAACGTATGTATGAAATCAAATAATGTGCATTTTGAAAAAAGAAATATATGTGCGTGCGGCGTGCCATTTGCAATGGCAAGGAAAAAACGGAGGTTGGCAGGAAGTCGGGGATATATAAGTTAACATGTAACCAATGTAATTCAGTATACGTTGGTCAAACTGGCCGTAGTTTTGATATACGTTATAAAGAACATATTTCCGCCTATAGGAATGGCCGACCGGAACGATCTCATTTCGCGGAACATTTATTAAATACCGGACATCAATTATCTGATGGCCATTCCTATGAGGTTTTACATACTTGTAGTAAAGGTCTACGACTGAACGTGTTGGAAAACCTAGAAATTATCAAACACAATGTTGATGGAACCATACTTAACAATCAACTTGACGTCTCTTCCTCGCCATTGCTGCGTATTTTCTCAAATAATAATAATTCTTAAAAATAAGTATCTTATTAATAAAACACATTATTTAATGTATATCAATTTATTTGTAGGTAATTTAAATTAAAAAACATGTTTTCTTTCTTTTTTCTTTTTTATTTGAAACTGGCAACATTCTTCAAACGTTGTCACTGTCAGTCACTCGATGCGCAGTGGGGAGGAAGTGACAATAAATACGGTGTCGGAGGGCGTAGTTGCTCATTCGGTGTTGGTTTACGCACGATCTAACTCCTGAGGATGCTCCGGGTTGGGGCGAAACACGTGTAGAGTAGCCTAATTGGTGAAGGTGCAAGGTGTGTTGCTGTCTTGCTAAATGCAGGTATTGTGCACTTATATTTTGTGGTGTGCTGCATATTTTTGCGGGCGGGCGGGCGGTGCATCTTGCATATTTTGTTTGCGGAAGTAAGCTACATATATTTTCTTTTTTCAAAATGGTTTGGGACTTCCGCCAAGTGACGCCTGATTCAATCAAACAAATAATGTGCATTACAGTATCTTTCATTCGACACCTTATTTAAATAAATCGGTTCAGTAGTTATCTAGAAATACCGTTTACTAGAATGGGCCGGCCGCCATCTTTGCTACGTCACAGCTCCCCCTCCATACCCCTAGGAAGAGACTACCACACTTTTTGTATTCAGGAAAACATACCTAACAAGTACATATCTGTATTCGGTATAACGGAGCTGGGTCCCACGGAAATGGACTTTAGGTCTATTGGGGACTCATCTAATAGTTTATTTAATTGACACCTAAACTATAATGGGCCACATGGCATCGCATTTTCCGTAGCTCGGAAGGTCGAGTACCTACGGTTCCACTGAGGCGGAGCTCGACGTTGCGGTACACTTATGGACCAATCACATTGCCTGAAATCTTCTCTTTAGAGATTTCGAGCATCGTGATTGGTCATTTTAGGCACTTCTAAGCACCGCTCCGCTCAGATCCGTGAAAACGCAGCCTTAACATTTGGTATTGCTGTGATTTTTAACAGTTTTATTGAAGTCTGTCTACTAATATTGCATGCGTATAATGTGTGAACTGTAATTTGACTTGAAAAATATGTTTGTCAGGACTTGATGGTAGGAGATGAAGCGTCGCAACTGAGGTCTATGCTCGAAGTCAGTTATCCTATGGAGAACGGGGTAAGTTCTCTAAAGATCTGAGTCTCAACTAAAGCTACAATAAAATGTGAAGGTTTCTGTTTAGTGTGATTGAGTAAAAAACTTCCAAACATACAAACTTACGCACTTTAAAATAAACTGCCTTGCGTTACTGTATTATAATCTCTTACGCCTGTAGCACACCTCCGCCGCGAAACAGTACCAGCGAAACCGCTGTAGCTCCGCCATGAGTTATCTTCTACCGACGACGATATATGAGGTCCTCATATCCTCATAATGAGGATCACATATTCTGTGGTAGCTGTGTCGCTTACTTTTGTCAATGGTCTGAGCCAATGAAGAATGATAGCGATTTTTGTTTAGTGACTTATCTAATATCTTATAAGACCACATGCACAACTGTGTAGAAATTTTCGCGATATCTCTTAAAACAGAAAAGTTATATGGCCTAGAACACTGTTATTTTGTGTTGTAGAATGACGTCATTGGTCATACAAGTGAACCTTACGTCTTGCGTAATAAAGCACATATTTAAGTGCGTTTGGCATTTCCTTCAAACCCTTATAACTTCGAAACTACTCGCTTGATTTGAAACTAAAACATGTGTATTGCTAGATATTTAGTTACATGGTCACAAAGTTTCAAGTGATTTAACAGACCCAGTAACATTTTCCATTGGGCGGAGTCGCGCGTGAAAAATCTATGCATTAGAAGGCTGTTCGCATTTGTTTCGCTTGTCCAATCATGTCGGAACCAACTGCAGTGTTCCGCGGCGGAGGTGTGCTACTAGCTTTATTGCCAGCTAGTCAGTTATCACGTGACACCTTACTTCTTCTTATCGTATGAGGATTAGTGGCCACCTCTGGTGTTAGAGTTTATCAAGCCGCCTGTAAAGCCTCTGACTTGGCTTAACGACTGTTATCAGATGACATCAGCCGGGACCGACGGTTTAACGTGCCCTCCGAAGCACGGAAGCGCTCGGTCACCCATCCGACACCTTGCTTCACACCTTACTAACGTCTACCACAGAATAGATATAAGTGCTTCTGCCCGCAGGTGGTCCGCAACTGGGACGACATGTGCCACGTGTGGGACTACACGTTTGGGCCCAGCAAGATGAACATCGACCCCCACGAGACTAAGATCCTGCTCACCGAACCCCCTATGAACCCCACCAAAAACAGGGAGAAGATGATTGAGGTATGCCCTCCGTATCAAAAGGACAGTTTAGTAAAACGCCCTTGTAGTATAAATGACGTTAAAGTAAAACAACCTACTAGTAAAACGTCTGAAATTGATATCGAGTGATCTACTCAACCAAAATGTATGGAACAGCTGATTATTTTTTGCTCTGATTAAGTTGGCCCCTTCGGAGGGGTCAAATTGAACAACTTTGTCTATGGGGCCAAATTAATACATTACAGAGTTACCTATAAATTTTGCCCTTTAACTTAAGTGGCATATTGTCATAATAATACTTTTGTTCGCAGGTAATGTTCGAGAAGTACGGGTTCGACAGCGCGTACATCGCTATACAAGCCGTGCTCACTCTGTACGCGCAGGGGCTTATCTCGGGCGTCGTCGTCGATTCGGGTTAGTCTGTTGTTTAATAATAGTTATTTATGCAACTGTAGTATAATACCTAATTATGTACATTTGCATACAAGACTTTATCTACACCCATTTTTTATTTGTTTTTATTTTTATTTGGGAAACAAACTATATTTTGATAAATAGGGATCAAAACACCCATGATATTTATCTATACACACGATGTATCCTCTATAAAGATTTTTGACTTTGACCTTGACTTTGACCTTTAGATTGTCCTTGACTTTGACTTTTACTTTGACATTACTTTGTCTTTAACTTTCCTACCTCCTCCTAATTTTATCATGCGAATGATAATGTTGTACTGAATTATAGGCAGCCATGAATTACGTTTGACTAATTGACTGATGGAAAGAAGAAATCAACTTCACGCAACCATCAGTCACCCCATTACACGGTAGGTTAATCGTCAGTCACAGCCGTGACTGTCATGACTGATGGAATTTGACTGACGCTTGCATGAGCGTGTAATGGCTGCCTTATAATGGAACTCTTCGGGCGGATACTTTGACACTGGTAGTTATAATGTTGCCAGTAAGCTAACCGTTTCAGAACCCTTTACCAGGGGGGTATCACTCCGCGCTTAAACTTTTATATTAGCCTACTGCTCGCGGCCCACTCCAAGAGGGCCATTGTCGAGGGATATCACCGCGCCGACCGAAACGCGCGGCCGCGGCGTGTGCAAGCGACGAGAGCGCAGCGCGTGAACGTCACCAACGAAACGAGTCAGTCAAGCGCTGAATGCGAAACTGCATGCACTTCGTTTTTGATACTTAATTACTAACGTACCTACCAAAGTTTATTGTATTTTTTGTATACATATTTAGTATTTACATACTTAGTTGTATCGAAGTTCGAAATATGGCACCAGTAAAGAAAAAAGCTAAAAAATACTATTTTTTTTTCACCCATCCCATAACCGACCCTTGCAAAAGTTGCTTAACCTCCGCAATCGTTGGGCCAGGCGCTATACCACTGCGCCATCGAGCTTCTCTAACTACTTAGAAATACTTATTATTTATGCTCTTTAAATATGCTCAGCTCACCTATTAGGTAGATTTATTTTATTTTATAAGTAGGTACCTATTAGTAATTTCATTGTTTATTCATTGGCATAACGAATGTTTTCTATGATATCAGTAACTAGCGAGTAGCAACCCCGAAATGTGTCGGTTGAGACAGAGCTATGCGACAGAAAGAGACGCCTCTCTTTCTTCTTCGTAGGTGCATATAATTTTATCCACGCAGCGTTGTGCAGTTTGAAATTGTACTTTATTGCCGTGCAGCGAGAGTAGCTTATTATTTGATGGTCCTCGCGGGGACCGACTTCTGTACGTTAGTACTATTATATATTCTGTGCCTTTACAGAGGATTTAAAGCATGGGTGTAGATAAAGCAAATTAAACATTTCGGACTCTTATTTTTTTCTTTTATTAACGAGACTTGTAATGTTCATTGCATTACAAGCATCATAAATTTAAAATGTGAAAATGGATGAATATGAATATTAATTATTGTTAAAAATATTCGTTTATTACTAGTACAAATGCTCGTATTGTTTTGTCCAGGTGACGGTGTGACTCACATATGCCCAGTGTATGAAGAGTTCGCTTTACCCCACCTCACTCGCCGCCTCGATATCGCCGGGAGAGATATCACTAGGTACTTAATTAAGGTATGTCTGAATTTTGTGCTTTTTTTCTCAGTACCTATGTGGTTTTAGTTTAGTAACTCTCGTTAGGAGCCCGTAGCGATTTTGCCGCTGACTGCAGCCCTCTCGCTTGCACATTCCATGTTTTCTCAAGATTTCTTAAATCTGAGCGCGCATTTGAAAAATGTGTCCCGGCCACTTTTCGCAATATAAGATTACAGACATTTTAAATTATATTTCAGCTTTTGTTGCTAAAGTACAAAAAGTTACCGTTTCTAACAGTTATTTGAACTGGCCAATACGATAACTTTTTGTACTTCAGCAACTCGAAACTGGAATATATGTTGAAATGAAAAGTGGCCGAGACACATTTTTCATTTACGCACTCAGATTTAAAAAATCTTGAGAAAACATGAAATGTGCGAGCGAGAGAGCGGCAGTCAGCGGCAAAATGTGTACGGACTCTTAAAGCTATTCAAATGTTTTAAGCATAGTAGTATAATCATACAGCTTGGCAAAAAATATATATGGTTCGGTCAAAACTCATAAGTTTGAATCGGGCACAAAGATCACAGAGTCCTCTAGGGTACAATAAGACCAATATCAACATAATACATTTACACATTCGTGTTGCATTTTATTAGATTTAAATCACAGGTATTAAACGCGTTTAGCTCGTTTAGCGTGGAGCTCGCAGCGCAGTGGTTAAGCGCCTGGCCCAGCGATTGCGGAAGTTAAGCAACGTTCGCAAGGGTCGGTCATGGGATGGGTGACCAAAAATGTATTATCTCTAGCTCTTCCGTGCTTCGGAAGGCACGTTAAGCCGTTGGTCCCGGTTGCATTTGCAGTCGTTAACACCCTCCAATCCGCATTGGGCCCGCGTGGTGGGTTATGGCCCGTCCTCCTTACCACCCATAAGGAAGGCCTGTGCCCCAGCAGTGGGGACATCAAAAATGGCTAATGGACAAACGCGTTTAAACTAAAACGCAGGTGTTTAAACACCTACATTTTGCCGACGTTTCGACAAAATTGCATCGTCCTACACCCATGTTCGAACGTGTTTAATATCTGTGATTTAAATTGTAACAATATCATTTTTTCAATATTGTTTACAGTTACTCCTACTTCGTGGGTATGCTTTCAACCATTCCGCGGACTTCGAAACCGTTCGTATGATGAAAGAAAAGCTCTGCTATATCGGCTATAATATAGAACAAGAGCAGAAGTTAGCTTGGGAAACTACGGTGCTTGTTGAACCTTATGTTGTAAGTAATAAGGACCATAATTAAACTGCTATATCTGTTATAATATAAAACAAGATCAGAAGTTAGCTTGGAAGACTACTGTGTTGGTTGAACCTTACGTTGTAAGTAATAAGGCCCATAATTTAACTGCTATATCGGTTATAATATAAAACAAGATCAGAAGTTAGCTTGGGAGACTACTGTGTTGATTGAACCTTACGTCGTAAGTAATAAAGACCATAATTAAACTCTGGTATATCGGTTATAATATAATATAGAACAGGAACAGAGGTTAGCTTGGGAGACTACCGTGTTAGTTGAGCCTTAAGTTGTAAGTACTAAGGCCCATAATTAAACTTTGGTATATCGGTTATAATATAAAACAAGATCAGAAGTTAGCTTGGGAGACTACTGTGTTGATTGAACCTTACGTCGTAAGTAATAAAGACCATAATTAAACTCTGGTATATCGGTTATAATATAATATAGAACAGGAACAGAGGTTAGCTTGGGAGACTACCGTGTTAGTTGAGCCTTAAGTTGTAAGTACTAAGGCCCATAATTAAACTTTGGTATATCGGTTATAATATACTCGTAGTATAGAACAGGAGCAGAAGTTAGCTTGGGAGACTACGGTGTTAGTTGAGCCTTACGTAATAATAAGGACGTACGTACTAACGTAACGGAATTACGTAGTAATAAGGACCAGTGGCGTGCCCAGGCCTACAGGGTAGAGCAAGCTCGAACCTTCAAATCAAGCAAATTTTTTTACCAGCTCAATACAAGCAAAAAACAATGCATCTCACAATTTCTCGTTACTAATTTAAGATTTTTTTCATACGATGATCTTTACCAAAATATCGATGCGACACCGCCCAGCGCCATCTAGACTAATTCATAGATAACTCGCAAAAATCACTAAAAGCACACCCCATAAGCTTACTTTAATTATTCACAAAATGCTAGATAGCGTGACTTTATCGAATTATATTATTGTGTAATCAAATCTAAATTTCTCGTTTAAAATGTGTCACTCATAATAAATATCTAAATCATTTCACAAAATAATAGCGTCCCTGAGCTTTTGCTAGACAATTCCAATCCTATCTCCTGCATTCCAAACAAACATAAGACGCAAAACTAACCTTACTTATTTATTTTTATAAGAACCAACAATGTAAACAAGTCCACTATAAAATTACGATACATTGAAGAATATTATATTTCTTTGCAAAATACTCAAATGAAAAGGTTTATTACCGGACTGCAAGGAAAGAGTTATTTTGTATTTATCTTGGATCAACTCGACTCGTAGACACTTTCACAGATCACACAGTGAATAAACATTTTAATCTATCACAAAAAACCATTATCAATCATTAAACTGAAATTTAAACTCATTTTTAACACAAAAACACTAACACTTGTTGTTTCAAAACAGCTGTCGTGACAGATTGAAACAACTTCACACTGCACAGCGCGTTGTGCAGTCTACCGAACTGAGCAAACTTCGTAGGCATGCCGGCTTTCGCTCTGCTTTGTGTAGTTCTCATAGAATCTATAGATACGTACAGCAGTACTATGTATGCGGGTAGCACTTTTGTTGATGTTAGAAGAGAGCGGATATATACAGATCGCAAAGCCCGGTTGCAAGCCACCGAGTGCGAGGGAGATAAATGCATTGTAGAGGGTTTATTGAGGAAAGTAATGCAGTTTAGCGACTTGTTTATCGATCAGTTGTTGAAAAAATTTAATTTGTGGTTATTGATTATTGAAAATTAACATTTGTTAATAATATTGTATTGTAATTAATTACGATTCATTAGTGTAGTGTTAGCAACTTAGCAAGTTATTGTAAGGGCAAGCCGGGCTTTTGGGCTTGTATGGAGGTACCGCCACTGATAAGGACCATAATTGCTTGTATGCTTCGATAAGCAATACACTAACTACTAATAAATTAAATAAAGAATAAGTTTATAGTACTTATAGAGTCTGTGCGGAAAGAGATCCGTCATGGGAATGTGCTAGATTACTATTGTTTTTGTCATGTTGACATTGTTGACGGCGCTGATGTTTTTTTTATTCACAACGGGATAGTGCTTGATCTTTACCTCACCTACCTGTTAAGTGACGATAAGGCCGAAGGTGGAAGCGCACTACACCCGGAATCCTCATCACTGAGGAGCTGGCTATCTTACCTCTAATGGGGTTGGTAAACTTTTCCAAAACTGTTGTGAATTATATATTTTCTGGTAGCTTTTGGCTTTGGAGTCAGGAATAACAAATTGCGGAATTATATAATGCTTCATTTTAATTTAAATAAAAATTTAAATTTTTCATTTACAGCATAGTACAATAAATCACTATTACGGCTGTATGCGTAGGTTATGCCTTTGCTCCAAAGACTTTCTATGTTGTTGCTCAAAACAAAAAAAACAAAGGTATGATTACTCTTTGTCACTGTCTGTCAAATCTGTCAATCAGATTTTTTAATCAGTAAATGCAAAGGAACTTCGTGTTCAGCCGTATGTTTGATATTTTATCGCGATAATAATATAAAAAAATATATTTAGTTAACAAGGTAAAATAAAAAAATCATAATATTATTTTCTTTATTCTTCAAACTTGTGCTATCAAAAAAAAATATAAAACAATTCTTTTCAAAAAAGTTTACCAACCCCATTGCCGGAACACAACAATTTATAAATTGTTGTTATGGCATCAGACTTAGGTAAGATGGTGGTATCTAGCCAAGCGGACTCGGAATAAGCCCTACCACCAACCAAACCGAGTACAAATCGTACCACCACTGGGAATAGAACCCGGCACCCCTGCATCTTACAGGGGTGGGCGAACCACTAGACGACAGAGGCAGTTGGAATAGTTATAATTGTACAAATAGTCGTAGTATCTTGACTTGATAGATATCACAAGAATTTTGGTTTTGTCAGGGGTACAGAAAAAGACATAACATGACCTTACTTTCAGGAAAAAAAAATAACTTCTACGCAGACGAAGTTGCGGGCAGTCGCTAGTATGAAGATATTTAATTTTTCCCATCTATTTTATACACAGTTACCAGACGGTCGAGTGATCAAAGTGGGGGGTGAGAGGTTCGAAGCCCCGGAGGCTTTGTTCCAGCCTCATCTCATCAACGTGGAGGGGCAGGGGATAGCTGAGCTCGTCTTCAATACTATACAGGTAATTATTACTTTGATGAAAATTTTAATTCAATAAAATTCAATGGGTTTCGTGTATAATATGGCTATAAACTTATGTACTCTTTGCACAGATATTATAATACTATAGTTTTCCTTTTAACTTCATTATATGTATGAACTACTATCCTGAATTTTATCACGTTTCTAAAAGCAACCGTTTAGCATGGGAGGAGACGGGGGACACACACATGACATTAATATTTCTACTCTTTCTGGCCAAGTAGTAGCGCACTTTTTTATTTAATTCTCTTTCTGGCCGTGTATTTTTTTCTTTTTATTTATCCAAATAACATTAAAATTATTACATTAATTAATGGCTTTATGCTTATAAACCTACGAGGTTTGTCCAAGCGTTGCACATTCGACTCGGACGGATATTGAAATAAAAACATAAAAAACAGCGCACGTACTTATTTATTTTATATTTGTTGTCGTAGGCGGCGGACATAGACATGCGCAATGAGCTATACAAGCACATAGTGCTGTCGGGGGGCTCCACCATGTACCCGGGGCTGCCGTCGCGGCTCGAGCGCGAGATCACGCAGCTCTACCTAGAGAGGGTGCTGCGCAATGACTGCGATAAACTTGCCGTGAGTATACTTGCGTATTCCCTTCTCTTTAGCATTACCCCTAAATCCAAAAAATCAATCCACGGATAGGGATTGGTCTAATCCAGATTAGTTGCTAAGCAACTATCGTTCTCAAAGATAAAAATCGACTCGAGTCGATTTTTTCTAGTATTTTTCTATTAAAATATTTATCTTAATAAATATAAAAATAGCATTGTGAATGCCTAAAATCAAAAAAATCTCAAAGTTCTCAAACGTTACATAGTAATTAATCTGGATCTGGCCAATCTCTCTGTGGCAGGGATCGATAAAGTTATTTTTAAATGTAACGTTATTTCTTACTTTTTTTACCGTTACTTTTAACATTAACGTTATGTCAATAAATAACTTTTTGAAAAAAAGAAATATAATTATGTAGCTTACTTCCGCAAAAATATGCAAGATGCACCGCCCGCCCGCCCGCAAAAATATGCACATGCACACCATAAAATATCAGTGCACAATACCTGCATTTAGCAAGACAGCAACACACCTTGCACCTTCACCAATTAGGCTACTCTACACGCGTTTCGAGTGTCCCCAACGCGTGTAGAGTAGCCTAATTGGTGAAGGTGCAAGGTGTGTTGCTGTCTTGCTAAATGCAGGTATTGTGCACTGATATTTTGTGGTGTGCATGTGCATATTTTTGCGGGCGGGTGCTGATGCATGCCAACTTCAAGTGAATTTATCACGAGAAAAAAACGCAAGAGAAAAGTTTTAATGTTACAGTTGATTTTCTCACGCATTATACTTTTGATACAAAAAAAATTGATGCATGTTTCCTATAACTGAGAACACGTAGGTGTCCATCTACAGCACCGCCACCAATCAGGATTTTGTCATCCAACTATTACGTTGTTTTGAGATATTCTAGTTTAGATTGACTTTTTATTTCGTATTTTTAACCGACTTCAACAAAAGGAGGAGGTTCTCAATTCGATTGTATGTTTTTTTTTCTTGTTGTTCGCGCGTATCTTCGACATTTATGGACCGATTTTGATGTTTTTTTTTGTTCGATTGGGTTTTCTTGCGAGATGGTCCCATTTTTTTTTTCAAATCAGTTCAGTAGTTTACAAGTAATCCTGAAAATACTATGATATTAAATTAACTACCTTGACGATTTTGTTATTTATAAACCGAATTAGATGATTTTTTGTTCGGAAAGGGATACCTTTGTGTAGTCTTTTTAACCAACTTCAAAAAAAGGAGGTATTCAGTTTGTGTGTATGTGTATGTTTCTCCGCGATTATCTCACGTTTGGCTGAGCCGATTTTTCTACCTAAATAATATACCTACACTACCTAATACAGAAGGTACTTACACTAAAAATTAAAAAAAATTAAAATTGTTTAAAAAACAAAAAAACCGACTTCAAAAAACCTGCCTCTAAAAAGCAAGAAATAATATACAAATCATTAGATACGCATTATTATTGTTATAATAAAACACGTCTATTGAAGTCGGGTGGGGATTTTAGAATAAAAAAGGAAGATGTACTCCAGCCCCACCCGACTTTAATAGACGTGTTTTATTATAACAATGATAATGCGAATCTAATGATTTGTATATTATTTCTTGCTTTTTAGAGGCAGGTTTATTAAAGTCGGTTTTTTTGATTTTTAAACAATTTTTTATCATAAAACTAAGACGAGGACAATACGTTCTTTTCCCGCTTATAAAAATATTTTAATTTTTATAAACTTTCATGATTATTGACAGAAATTCAAGATCCGTATCGAAGACCCCCCCCGGCGCAAGGATATGGTGTTCATCGGGGGCGCAGTTTTGGCCGAGGTGTGCAAGAACAGGGATAACTTCTGGCTGTCCCGCCAGGAGTACCAGGAACAGGTAATAAAACTCAGAACACGGAAACAAAGGAGAAATGTTTTAGTTTGTTTGGAGACCGATGTCGCCACTTGCTCAAGCTCACACAACTGCATATTGATAGCATAATCATGACACCGCACGCACACACTAAACGTCAGCCCGTGATTGGCTCAAGCACACCTCCGCAACCCCGACCACCATGTTTTTAGGGTTCCGTACCAAAATAGTAAAAAGTAACCCTTATGGTGTGGCTCAGTCTGTCTGTCTGTCACAGCTGGATATCTCGAGAACTACTAATGGTATCAACTTGAAATTTGGAATAGTTTAAGATGACGTTTGCCCAACTATTTTGCAAATAAGAAAGATTTTTTTTTTACAACAGGGACTGAAAGGGCGTCTTAAAAATTTTAAGTGGGGCAACTAGGGCATGCGGGGTATCATATAAAAGAGCGCTGTTTGCACATTTTAAAACATTTTTTTCTTTTATTTTAGGCCGCTCTTGACCGGTTTTTTTGTTTGACAGTTCGCGGAAGCTACACCAGAGATATTAGTATCCCGTTCCGTTCCACTTCCCCTGCCCTTGCCCTTCCCTCTTCTCCTTATAATTTTTAATCGTCAGCCTAAACACAAAAGCTTTGAAACTGAAGGACTTCCATACAAACTTTTATCCCCTATTTCATTCCCTTAGGGGGTGAATTTTCCAAAATCCTTTCTTAGTGCTCACCTACACCAAGGTATCTACCCTCCAAAAATGGTGTCTCTACTCTCAGTCGTTAGGGCTCTACGCGTATCCCAACAATAAATTTAGAGTTTTATTATAGATATATTATTATACTGTGTAACCCTAAATTTCTATATTTCCAGGGTCTCGGCTGTTTACGAAAACTCGGTCCGCGCGCAAGTTAATAAATTATACATGACATTCTTATTTATAACAATGAAATTCCGCTTAGTTTCCAACTAGTTAATTAGTATACTACTTAAGATAACATGTATTATAATGTTTTGGAAAACCTTTTCAAGTCTGTTTTGTCTCACATGTGCTATTTGGTAAAACATCTTTACCCAGCCCGTTTATGTTTTTTTAAACAAATCGTTTGCTACACGTAAATTGCTTAAAAAATAAAACAATTATTTAACATGACAACTTATTTTAGCTATCACTGAGTATAAAAAAATATTAAGAACTCTCAAAAATTGTTTACCATAAATTAGGACAAGTAAAGAAAAAAACAATTTAGTACCGCTAAGACACCTATATTATATCGCTATGGACACTAGACGTACAGTTAATAAAAAAAATACAATGAGGAAGATGTAAATAAAAAAATATTCAATTTTTTTAGCCCTAATTAAAAGTATAAGCAATTATAAGACTAACTGTGAAAAAAATATGTTGATATCACGAAAATTGATTTTTTTATAAGCAAATCAATTTGGGGACGCGCGGAATCTGATTGCGTCGTTCGAGTGATGGCTATGACGTCACATCGCCGGTTGTACGATGGACAGCGGCGGCGGGCGTATGGAAGCTTAGCGACACTATGTGATTGACAGGCTCTGTAAACTTACTTTTGTTAATTTCGATACTTTTGTTTTGTTATTTTACATTTTTCATACAACCACTGTATTTTTCAATAAAATTAGGTAGGTACAGAAAGTTTCATAGAGTTCCTCGGATACGTATCTTTCGCAAGTTGACGTTTTAACAGGTATTTTTTGAGGTATTTTTTATTTTCTTAGGTCGTTATCTCGTTTATTTGTTTCTTTGTTTAATTACTGGGAATGATTTTATAATGAGCTAGACTTGAAACTTTGAATATAGGTCAGAACTGTAAGACAACGCTGATCATCATTCAGCTGATCTGATGACGGAGCTGGAAGAAGGCCACAGGAACTCTATAATAAAACCATACAATCACATCGACTTTTGTGCTCGTTTAATTCGTCTTGACAAGTACTCTGATAGGAATGGGAGATGAGGTCCAAGGTCTGATGATGGAGCCGGAAGAAGGCTACAGGAACTCTGTGTTCAAACCATGCAACCCCATCGAGTTAAGGCTCATTTAATTCGTCTTGACGAGTTCTCTGTTGAGAAATACTCGTAGTTTCAAGGGTCTGATATCATTTGGAATCGTTGGATTTGCCTTGACAAGTACTATTATGGGAGATAGTTTCCAGAGCCTGATGATAGAGTCGGAAGAAGGCCACAGGAACTCTGTATTCAAACCATGCAACCCCATCGAGTTTGGGCTCATTTGATTCGTCTTGACGAGTACTCTGTTGGGAAATAGAATCCGGGGTCTGATGATGGAGCTGAGAGAAGGTCACAGGAACTCTGTAATAAAACAGCAACTCCATCCAGTTTGGGCTCGTTTGATTCATTTTGACGAGTATTATGT
Organism: Agriphila straminella; assembly: GCA_950108535.1. Taxonomy (NCBI): domain Eukaryota; kingdom Metazoa; phylum Arthropoda; class Insecta; order Lepidoptera; family Crambidae; genus Agriphila; species Agriphila straminella. The sequence continues at coordinate 24,832,293 of OX467305.1, read as the reverse complement.
TGGGAAACAGTGTCCAGGGTCTGATGATGGACCTGAAAAAGGCTACAGGAACTCTGTAATAAAACCATGCAATCCCATCGAGTTTTAGCTCATTTGATTTATCTTGACAAGTTCTCTGCTGAGAATTAGTTTCTAGGGTCTGATATAATTTGGAATCGTTTGATTTGCCTTGACAAGTACTATGATGGGAGATGATTTCCAGAGTCTGATGATGGAATCAGAATAAGGCCACAGAAACTCTGTATTCAAACCATGCAACCCCATCGAGTTTGGGCTCATTTGATTCGTCTTGAGCTTGACGAGTACTCTGTTGGAAAATAGAATCCAGGGTCTGACGATGGAGCTGAAATAAGGTCACAGGAACTCTGTAATAAAAAAGCAACTCCATCCAGTTTGGGCTCGTTTGATTCGTCTTTACGAGTACTCTATTGAGAAATAGTTTCTAGGGTCTGATAATGAAGCCGGAAGAAAGCCACAGGAACTTTGTATCAAAACCATGAAACCTTATAGACTTTGGGCTCGTTTGATTCATTTTGACGAGTAATCTGTTGGGAAACAGTGTCCAGGGTCTGACGATGGACCTGCAAAAGACTACAGGAACTCTGTAATAAAACCATGCAACCCCGTCAAGTTTGAGCTCGTTTGATTCGTCTTGACGAGTACACTGTTGGGAAAAAGTATTCAGGGTCTGATGATGGAGCCAGAAGAAGGCCACAAGAATTCTGAAATAAAACCATGCAACCCCATATTCTAGTTTGAAATCGTTTGATTCGCCTTGACAAGTACTATGGTGGGAGATGGTTTCCAGGTTCTGATGATGGAGCCGGAAGAAGGTCACTGGAACTCTGTAATAAAATCATGCAACACCATGATCTAGTTTAGAATGGTTTGATTTGCCTTGACAAGTACTATGTATGATGGGAGATGGTCTCCAGGGTCTTAAAATGGAGCCAGAAGAAGTTCACAGCAATAAAACCATACAACTTCATCGAGTTTGGTTTTGTTTGATTTGTCTTGACTAAGACCTTAGACCCTATTTCTAGATGGTTCCCAGGGTCTCATGATGGAGCTAGAAAGTGGTAATGAGAGATCTGTAATAAAACGACACAACACCATTGAATTTGGGATCGTTTCAAACAAACCAGCCTAAATTCTAGGGTATTGCGTCATTTTATAACAGAGTTCCCATGGGCTCTTTCTGGCTCCATCATCCTTGGATTTTGTCTAAAGTTTTTGTCAAGACCAATCATACGAATCCAAACTCAATGGTGTTTCGTCGTTTTGTCAGGGTTTTATTACAAAGTTCCCACGGCCACCTTCTGGCTCCATCATAAACCTTGGATATCATCTAGAACCAGAGTCCTTGTTAAGACAAATTATACGAGCCCAAACTCACTGGTTTGGGTCGTTTTATTATAGAGATACCATGGCTACTTTCTGGCTCCATCATCACCCTAGATATCTTTTAGGACCAGAGTTCTTGTCAAGCCAAACCAAACGAGCCTAAATTCGACGGTGTTTCGTCATTTTATTACAGATTTGCCATAGCCACCTTCTGGCTCCATCATCAGAACTTGGATATCATCTAGTACCAGAGTCCATGTCAAGACGAATCAAACGAGCATAATCTCGATAGGGTTTCTTCATTTTATTACAGAGTTCCCATGGCCACCTTCTGGCTCCATCATAGTCTCATATTGTCTTGAAAAAATACACTGTTTTAAACAAGTATTTTAAGTGTACTAGCGACCCGCCCTCGCTTCGCTTCTTTCTTTTTTTGCACACCCTAAAATAAAACAAATATCGTACAGTCGTTACCTTTGCTCCAGAAGACGCGCATGAATTTATTTTCGCTCGCGTTATTTTTTGCGACAACTCCTAAGATATTCATTTAAATAGTATGGTGTTAAAGATTAAAATAATGTGCATGAAATGCTTCAGGTAACAGACGTATTTAAGTTGATAAGGATTAATAAAAGCCTTCTAAATAGCTTTCCAAATTACCGCATTGTATGTGACCGTTTTTTTAGAAGATTATAATGGGTATAGTGAGCTATTCTTAAAAGATAGATATATGCCATCGCGGACTTTTTTGTAGATCTATAAAAGAGAAACAATTCCATCATACATTATTTTGTTATAGCTCAAAATTTTTCAGCAAGCTCCCAGTCGGCTTAATTTTTGGCAAAATCTTTAACTATTATCGTCATATTTCTACCAATTTAGATAAAACCTTAACTTATTATACACTTAAACCTTCCTCAAGGATCATTCTATCATTTGGTAAAAACCGCATGAAAATCCGTTAAGTAGTTTTGAGTTTATCGCGAACAAATAGACAGATGCGGCGGAAAGACTTTGTTTTATAACATCTCGGCGGACGTAACCGGCGATGTGACGTCACGCCTTAAACGGTCAAGACCGCGCTGATTTTAAAAACATTCAACTTTGAAAATTAATAAAAAATTCAGTTTTTGAGATATCTAAAAAATTCTTTCACCAATATTTTTTAGATTTTACGTTTGATTTTTCTATATTATAAAAAAATTACACTCATCTTCCCCATTGTTTAATGTACATCTACTATTGTTTCATGCAATTTATCTGTTTAACTATAGTAAAGGATCCCGACGAACTGAGAACCTACTCTTTTTTTGAAGTCGGTTAAAAATAATATGTAAAAATAGCACTTATGAAATTGGTTTTTTTTATGATGACATTTTTTTTCATTGATAAAGTTCTTTAGCCTTATTGTATGTACTCTCATAATTATCATTATTTTTATTTTGTTTAAATAAACTAAACTGTATGCCATTAAAGCTACTTGCTACTTATGATGTTTTTTATTGCTATTTTATGAGTTTCATTCAAATTACAATAGTCTAGGACTTTAATTAACTTTTTGTGTATTGTAAATAACAGTGCTCTTTAAATGATTTCAGATTAAATAAAAAAAATATAAAACGTTAAATTTTAATGATAGCTGTATGCAATGATGGCCAATTTTTATTTGCTCTAATTTTAGTATTAAGTGAAAGTTGTTTTGTTTATGCGTTTTATTATAAATTCCATTGAACAAAAATCAAATAAGAATAAAATAAAATAAATTAATAAATCTTTAATAAATAATAAGTGTCTAATATAATCAGTATTAGTTTGGTATCTTTATTTTACAAAAATAAAATTTTAATAATAGTAAAAAAATACTTTTTTAGGTATTGTCAACAACTGTCATTTAAAACTTAAATTTTCATCCTATTTTCAGCCTTAAGTCGTACTAATAGAGTTCTTTATAAAACACCATTAACTGTAATTTAGTATTCTTTCGTATGTTGTAGTGTTAAATGAAGACTGTAAATATATTTGCATTTAATTTTCAATGTGAATTGATATGTTTTATACCAGATCAATATCTGCAACAATCATGTAATTATTGTATTATTTCTTGATTATAAGTTTCAACTTACCTATGTATTGATGAGAGATTTTTAAAATTAAAATTATTGGATATAGCTTTTTGTTTTATTCATATTTAAGTAAGTAGATAGAATTTTACTAAGCCCTTTGTCCACATCGCATGCCGTGGCTGCAGCACATGCACAGCATGCACCAGCAGCTGCGTACACCTTCCTGCCCAATGTGTGGAGACTACATATTTTAATTTAATTTATTAACCTATTTTAATTTATGTTTATTTAACTATTTGACTTATAAAAAAAATCTGTTTTGCCCCCCGGGCGCATATAAGCAAAATCTAATTCCTGAGTTTTGATAGTGATCTCTGATTGGTCAAAAAACTCAGTAGTTTTCCCGTTAGAGTAATTCTGTGGTACTTGTGGTAGTTAGTTATCTAACTACAGAGTTTTTAAATAGTTCGAAGGACTGTGGAGTATGTAAAAATATGATAAAAAAAAAAGATTAGGTCCTTTTATAATCATGAAATAAAAGGAAATAAGTATAATAGGTACGCTTCAATAAAATATTGCCTACCTCAAAGACACCAAAGAACTCAAAAACAGGTTAATCAAAAAACTCAGGAGTTAGATTTTGCTTATATGCCCCCCCGGTCCCAGAACCTGAGTACGCCCATGCATAGATACATACATACCCACTTATCGAAAAGAATCATAGCCCTTTTTTTGCAAGTAAAAGTAAAAAAATGTTTTTTACAAGTAACGCATAATAAAACAAAAATTAGAAAAACCAATGTTTATTTCGTGGTCTTGTAAAACATTTTAAATCTTGAAGATTATCCATGGCGCATTTTCTGTTTTTTGGCTATAATTCTGTAAAATGAAACATTTTTTCTATTAATTAGGTAATATTGATATAGGTACTTATTATCTATCAAAAAAAATAACGCGCGTAAAAACATTCTACAGAATTTTTTTCATGTAGGTATGTACAGCGCCATCTACCGAAAAGCGAAATTTTTCATAGATAATAATAGAAATGAATTTTTTCATAGTACCTAATACTACGCGCGTTTTTTTTCTCGATGGATGATCGTGCTGACAACATTTTTCTCCCAGCAATGATCTACGAGTGGTTCGGTTTCCAGTAGGAATAATAAATACTTACATAAAAATTAAATCAGACGTAGGTACGAATCATAGTTAATTAAGAGATCGCAGCGCGTACCCCTTGATGCAATCTCGCATATCTACCTACCCTCATTTTTTATTCACATCAACGGGATAGTGCTTGGCCTTCACCTCACTCACCTGATGTAAGTGACGATAAGGCTGAAGGTGGAAGCGCACTACACCCGGATTCCTGATCACTGATATGAGGAACTGGCTGAGTTTCCCAAAGTTGGTGGTAGGGCTTATTTCAAGTCCGCCTGGCTAATGTCTGACGCCGCCATAACAACAATTTAAAAATGTTGTGTTCCGGCATCAGCCTAAGATAAGCCTAGGTCTAAGCCTGTGATCAAAATTAGACCAGTCAGGCGTAGCATGACATGACGTAGACATAATATGTAATTATTGTCACGTCATTCACTTTGGACGGTTGATCATTTGAATCCCCCTAATCATCATTTGAGCTCGATGGCGCAGTGGTTTAGCGCCTGGCCCAGCGATTGCGGAGGTTAAGCAACGTTCGCAAGGGTCGGTCATAGGATCGATGACTAAAAATTTATTATCTCGAGCTCCTCCGTGCTTTAGAAGGCACGTTAAGCCGTTGGTCCCGGCTGCATTTGCAGTCGTTAACACCCATCAATCCGCATTGGGCCCGCGTGGTGGGTTATGGCCCGTCCTCCTTATCCACCCATAAGGAATGCCTGTGCCCAAGCAGTGGGGACATTAAAAATTGCCGATGGATTATCATTTACATTCAACCCCATATTTTATTAAACCATTGATAAGTGGAATTATTATGGTAAGCAAATCTTGAACTTACTCTGCGCTGTAGGATTATAAAAATAGTTAAATAAATTACTATTGTGTTTTATACGGACGGCTTCAAGATGGGGGCTGGAACTGGAGCTGGAGTATTCTCACAAGACCTACTTAAATATCAAAATATCACTAGCACTAGGCCAACACAATTCGATATTTCAATGCGAATGTGTTGCAATAATAAATGCCGCTACCACGGCCCTGTCTAGAGGTATGAAGGAACTAAACAAACATCCGCATACTGACCGACTGATCCTAACAGCACTGGAGGCTAACACGATTAACTCCAGTATCATCTACGAATGCCACCGAGTGTTGGATCGTTTAGCATCCAACAACGGAGTAATCCTACAGTGGATTAAAGGGCATAGCGGATCACACGGGAACGACGCCGCCGATGAGCTGGCTAGAAGGGGATCCTCCACAATAGTGGCAGGACCTATACCCATTCTGCCACTCCCGTTCAGCCAACTGCGCTCATGGGTAAGACAACGTACTCGTGCTGCACATAATACTCGTTGGGTAGATATAACAAGCTGTAGACAGTCCAAGTTGGCGATGACTGCAGTCTCGCCGCGGTTGAAGTTGTAGGTACACTTACAGGTCACCTAGCATTAAACCGACAACTATTCATCATGAATGCGACAGACAGTCCCCAATGTAGAGGATGCCTGGACGCAGAGGAAACAGCCGCCCACGTGATCCTGGAGTGCGTGGGTTTGGCCACACAGCGGGCAGAAATCCTCAAAGACGCGAGGTCGCTCCTAGAAGCCTGTGACGCCCCAGGAGGCTTCTGCGCTTCTGGAAGGAGCTGGGATGGCTTGACTAGCCATACCGATACTGTGTACACGCATAACGGACCAAATGGGAGTCTAAATGCGGAGAAAAGAGCCCATCACCAATACCAATACTATTGTGTTTGAGTCACAATAATATTCTTTGATTAATGATATCTGCCCCTCCTTAAATGGCCAGCAGTCTATCCGTTTGAACGCTACGCTCAAATAAGCAGAAAAGTATAAAACAAAGTGCCGGAAGCTTGCTTAGGAAACTGACCACTTAGGCTCTCCACTGTGTCAAGCGGGACACGCGCGCGGGGCGACAATAGATTAGAGCTTACTCATGCACTTCGCAAGCATCTGTTCGTCAAAAACCAGCAATCTATATTTCCGCGCCGTGTACCCGCGGCGGGATCCCGCTTTTTTATTGCAATCATTTTGCTTTCTATAGTCAGTAGTTTTTGTAAGTAAAGGCCTATGAAAAGCTTTTGGATATTAGTTTTCAATTCAGTGCCTTAGGATGGGTAGCCTAATGTCATGCTCTCTTTAATCATTTCTGCGGTGGTGTCGTGTGGGGCGGGTCGTTACGTTCCCTCAAATATGGTTGAGTGAAGCGATGGCTGGTCCACGCGTCATGCTCGTGAACGGGTGCTGCCAGTGGGAATGGGTCTGCTTCTGAGTACCTATCTTAACGCATATTGAATTGTAAGAATTGCGTTTTTTTATTGTTATTTTTTATGTCTTGTATCAAGTGTTTTTTGGTAAATTTTGCCTACCTACTTAGGTGCACTTTCGAGTAGCATAGTGATTACTGATTTCTCAACTAGTTGAAAGTTATTTACTCTCACAATTACCTATCCGATATGTAGTAGGTATTTAATTTCAACCTATTACCTACCCATTGTGTCAAGGGCGGATCCAGGATTTAAATTTGGGGGGGGCCATCGGAGCCTCGGGTCTAGGGTCTATGTAAGGGATCCCTGTCTAGGATGCACAAAATGCCTGATTTAGAAAAAATTACTGCCTATTGACAAAACGGCGATTTTTAGCCACTAATTTTGTGGTGTTACCTATCTATAGTAAAAAAAAACTGCCGCGCAGCGCGATTTTTTTGTCAGTTTAGCCACTTGTATAGTCAAAAAAACGGCCGCGCAGCGTGATTTTTTGTCAGTGTCATCCACTAATCTTGTACTCTTGTCTACAAGTAACGGCCGCGCAGCGCGATTTTAAACAGTTTTAGCCACTAATTTTGTAGTGTTGTCTATAGCAGAAAAACTGCCGCGCAGCGCGATTTTTTGTCAGTTTATCTACTTGTATGTACTCTTATGTATAGTAAAAAAAACTGCCGCGCAGCGCGATTTTTTGTCAGTTTATCTACTTGTATGTACTCTTATGTATAGTAAAAAAAACGGACGCCCAGCGCGATTTAAAGCCACTAAATTTGTGGTGTTGTCTATAGTAAAAAAATTTTTAGTCAGTTTCATCTACTAATCTTGTAGGTACTCTTGGGTACCTCGTGGGGGGGGCCATGGGGGCCATGGCCCCCCCCCACGAGGTACCCAAGAGTTAGTACCCAGGGGGTCTCTCGTTACCCACGAGAGACCCCCCTGGATCCGCCAATGCATTGTGTGCAAACTTTTGTTAATTATTGTGATGGAAAATGACCTCACTTTAAATGTGGAGCTCATTTTTCAATGTTGACGACTCTGTATGAAATATACAGGGAGAAAAAAGCAGCCCTTGACGAGTTTCTTGCCGGTTCTTCTCGTTACAAGGTCTCCCGTTTAGGGTTTGCGAACCGATAGCGTAGCTTCTTTGACATTCACAAGTGCTTGTAACAGCCTAGACTGAATAAATGATTTTTTGATTTTGATTTTGATTTTTGATTTTGACGCAGTGGAGGGCCTTAGAAAGGTGACCACTTAGGAAAGTGACGACTTTGGGAAGAAGACAACATTAGGAAGATGACCAGGTGACCCTGAGGGGTCAGTTCCATACAATGCATCAAAGTCGGCGATGTTGGTAATGTTGGCCATTTGAGGAAGGGGACTTTTCTAGGGTTCCGTACCCAAAGGGTAAAAACGGGACCCTAATACTAAGACTCCACTGCCCGTCTGCCTGCCTAGTATGACCGATTTATATCGCGTGATATAGCATTTTATCGACACTCAACTGTCAAACTCCTTTGTCTTTTTGACAGTTAAACGTGATAAAACGCTATATCATTATCACGCGATATAAATCGGTCATGCTAGGCAGGCTGTCTGTCGCCAGGCTGTATCTCATGAACCGTGACAGCTAGACATTTGAAATTTTCACAGATGATGTATTTCTGTTGCCGCTATAACAACAAATAGCTCATTTGCAGCAAGGTTGACATTTTTCAAAAAGTATCATTTTACAGGAGAGAATTTTAAAGTTTCAAGTACCTACCGGAACGAAAGAGACAGTGCTCCATTTTTCTATATTACTATATTATTAACAAAAAATTCGCCAATTTTGAGATATGCCAGCCTTGCAGCAAATGAACGAAATACTAAAAACAGAATAAAATAAATATATAAGTGGGGCTCCCATACAACAAACGTGTTTCTTGGCCGTTTTTGGTACGGAACCCTTCGTGCGCGAGTCCGACTCGCACTTGGCCGGTTTTTTAGCTATGGCCGCATCGCCCGCAACTTCGTTCTTGTGGACAATCGAATAATCTCTAGGGAACCTTTGTCATCCAAACATACAAACATTTACATTCATAAAATATATGTATTCTGTGATATACTTACCTATATAATATGTAAGTATAATACTAGTAGGGTAAGAAAGTAGGTAGGATGGAATAAACATACTTAAATAAGTATTTATATAAAACTTACATTGATCTGAAAAAATATAATTATAGATCTTTAACTATACATTTTTGGGTTACTTACATATTTTTCAACACACTTGCTCGTAAAGTGAGCCCAAATACATCGCTTTTAGGGCCATAAACCGAGCTATAACAAACGCGTGCAAAAATATTTATAAAACACTAGTTCGTAATAGAATTAACCCTACAAAGTTAAATTAGTACCTTACTGCGAGTTCTATGCGAGTAAACAGAGCATTCCCAATTTAGCCGGGTGTGGGGGGTGATGCGTAGATTTCTTCAATAAAAACTCAGTTGTTGCGTAGTAAATTAATATAATGAGAAAATTGCGAATTTGAACATGAATTATGAAAATAGCGAAAAATTAGTGTATGACGAAAGAGAAATTGTATGCGAATTCAAAATTGTACAGCGATGAAGAGGGAATGAAAATGATTGGCGCTCCTTTTCTTCATTAGGGTCACCGCGCGCGTGATTGGTAGACGCGCAGCCAATGAACGCTCGATGCTGTCGCGTACGTTCCGGTAGACGCAGATTCTTATGAACGTTGTTGCCCGAACATGCCCCCGGCCTTGGAAGCACCAGCGTCCAACATCGTGTCTTCAATGTCGATAAGAGGACAGATCCTGGGAAAAGCGCGACGAATCACTCCTGTAGTGGTTTGAATGTCTGCGACTCTCGATACCCCATCTTTTCCTGGCAAGGTAGAAATAATGCGTCCTATGTTCCATTTTAGAGGTGGAACATTGTCTTCCTTGATGACGATCAAAGTGTTTGGCTGAAGGTCCGTCTTCTGACTCCTCCATTTCGTTCTGATTTGCATCTCCGAGATAAACTCCTTGCTCCAGCGCGTCCAGAAATGCTGCCGGATTTGTTCTAGCCGCTGGTAGCGAGTCAGTCGATGAACTGGAACATCATCTAGCTGCATAGTTGCTGGTGTAGTTAACGGCCGACCAATTAGGAAATGGCCAGGACACAAGGGATTTAGATCGTTTGGATCAGCGGACATGGGACTAATGGGACGGGAATTTAGGATGGACTCAACCTGTGATAATACTGTGCTAAATTCTTCGAATGTTAAGTGTGCGTTTCCAACGACTCGTAACAGGTGATGCTTACACGCCTTTACCCCAGCTTCCCACAATCCACCGAAATGAGGCGCATACGGAGGGTTGAATGTGAATTTAATATCCTGACTTGTTGCGTATTCAAGGATATCTTTAGAGCATGTTGATAGAAACTTTGCAAATTCATTAGCAACACCCACAAAGTTCCTACCATTATCTGAAACAATTTGAGCAGGTTTTCCACGACGTGCAATAAATCTTTTTAGCGCGAGAAGATACGCATCCGAAGAAAGGTCACTGACTAGCTCTAAATGTACAGCGCGAGTAACAAAGCAAATGAATAGGCAAATGTAGCTCTTCACTAACTTTGAGCCTCTTCCTTTACGGTTCAATGTGAATACTGGTCCCGCGAAATCAACGCCGCAGTGGAGAAATGGAAAGCTCGGTGTGATTCTTTCTTGCGGTAAGTTGCCCATAATAGGAGACAAAGTTTTACCCCTCAATCGCTTACAAATAACGCAGTCATGTACAATGCGGCGAGCTAGATCTCTACCTCCTACTGGCCAATATGTTTCGCGTATATTGTACAACAGTGCCTGTGGCCCGGTATGCTGTAGCCGCTTGTGCTCGTCGCGGAAAAGTACAAGTGTAAACCAATGCTTTGAAGACAATAATTGCGGATGTTTTTTATTAAACGAAAAATCGGAAGAATTTTCTATTCTTCCGCCTACGCGTATAACTTTATCCTCATCCATGAATAAATTCAATTTACTTAAGTTATGATTATCTTTTAGGCGACCGTTATTTAGTAACAATTTGTATACATCCGGATATGATTCTTGTTGTGACAACCTTACTAAATACGTGTTTGCTCGCCATAATTCATCCACAGAAGGTGGTCCGCAATATTGATTTTTATTTTGTTGAATAAAGCGTAAAACATATGCGAAAGCGTGCTTCATTCGATTATATTGCGAATATCTATTAAATGGAAATAATATCGAAGTTTCCGTTGCAGTAACAAACGAAACTGACTTACTTTTTATTTCAGGTAAGTCCTTTTGCAATTGTGCATTTTCAAAAACCGGATTATGACTTTCATATTCTACGTTGTGAAGGAACGACGGCCCCTCCCACCATAACGCACATGATTTAAGCTCGCCTAACTTTAATCCACGAGAAACCAAGTCGGCAGGGTTGTCGGTCCCGCTTACGTGACGCCATGGTAATTCTTTAGTTATCTCATGAATTTCGGCAACTCTGTTCTGTACAAAGGTTTTCAATAAATTGGGAGCCATGCGTAGCCAACCCAATACAATAGTGGAGTCAGTCCAAAAAAATATTTTATCAAATTGAACTGAATGAAGTGACTCGCGAACTCTTTGAAACAATTTAGCGCTTAGCAGCGCCCCGCACAATTCTAATTTTGGAACGCTAATAGGCTTCAGCGGCGCTACTTTTCCTTTAGAACAATAAAGTCTGACAGTTACTGATGAATCATGGTTAATCGTGCGTATATAAATACATGTGCCGTACGCAGACTCCGAAGCATCACAAAAGATGTGAAGTTCGCGGCTAACGGGTTCGATTCCCAGGACATACCGCGGTACACGTATTTCACTGAGGATGAGCAACGAATTTGAAAATATTTCCCAAGTTTCTGCGACGTCCTTGGGCACCTCGTCATCCCAGTCCAATTTTAATAACCATAATTTTTGCAGTAGAATTTTAGCTAACATTATAAATGGACTTAACAATCCTAACGGATCAAAAATTTGCGATATTCTAGACATTATAAAGCGTTTTGTAATTATTTGATTTAAATCATTCAATTGCGTACTAAAATGGAATTGATCAGTTGTATGATACCAGCCCAAACCTAAAGTTTTCGAATGAACATTTTCACCTAGTGACAGCTCCTTCGACAAACTAGAATCACTATGTTGCGTATCATTTAAGTTAAAGTTAAACTTCCATTTGCGCAGTGGAAAGCAACCAGAACTTAAAGTTTTTTCGACAGACTGACATATGTTTAACAGCCTTTCTTTATCATTATCACCAGTGATCATATCATCAACAAAAAAGTCCTCGTTGATGACTCTTGTGACGTCACTATCTGTGCTATCAACAGCTAACTGTTTGAGACACCTACAACATAAAAACGGCGCAGAAGCGAATCCGTAGGTCACGGAATTTAATTTATAAATATCTAAGGGCTGCGAAGGGTCGTCACGCCACAATATTAGTTGAAAGTCACGTTGATCGTTGTGAACTAGACACTGGCGATACATTTTTTCTATGTCTGCGCAAGCCGTATATTTATGATATCTAAATCTTAACAAAATAGCCATAAGATCACCTTGTATTGGTGGCCCGACCATTTGTAAGTCGTTTAATGAAATACCATTGCTAGTGCGTGCGCTAGCATCGAATACCACACGCAGCTTGGTCGTAGTACTGTGCTCTCTGAAAACACCATGGTGTGGTAAAAAATAGTGGTTAATTGAATACTGGTCGACTTTATTCATGTGACCTAAGCGTATGTATTCATGGATAAAATCAGTATAAAGATTTTTATAATTTTCATTGCGCTGTAACCGATTTTCAAGCGATAAAAACCGACGTTCAGCTTGCGCGTAACTTTCACCTAATATTGCAGGACTTTTCTTAAAAGGTATTTGTACACAAAACCTTCCGTCACCTAGGCGCGTAGTAGTGGTGACGAAATGATTTTCACAAGCACGTTCCTCATCAGTTCGCATATCCCGAGTCGTATTTACCTCCTCGAGCTCCCAGAATTGACGTAACTGGGAGTCAACTGACTGAGTTAGATTGCAGTGAATGTACCGGCCCTGACGTAAAGTAGGTGAAATCGGTCCCGAAATAATCCAACCTAACTTAGATTCTAACAAGAACGGACCGTTAGACAATCGTATTTTATTATTAGTGTTGATTAAATCCCAAAATTTGTCGGCGCCTATTAAAATATCTATATTTTGCGAATTATAGAATTGCGGATCGGCTAACCGAATGTTATCGGGAATATCAAACGTAGCGCTTTGTAGTGTCGTCGCGGGCAGCGATGACGTAATAATTGGTAAGACGAAACATTGTAAGTGCGTAACATAAGGGTTGGTGCGCGATTTTATCTCGATGTCACACATTTGCGTTGAATTAGTGACGGAGTTCCCAACACCGCGAATTTCGTGTGTGGACTGTACTACTGGCGCTTTAAGTAAATCGCATAATGATTGTGTTATAAAACACCTTTGGCTACCGCTGTCCAAGAGAGCGCGCGCCAAATGATAGTTATTATGACGATCGGCTATTTCTACTAACGCGGTTGAAAGTAAAACTAGACTCGGTTCGTTTGTTTGCGAGTCATCGAAGTGCATGTTTGCTGATAAGGACGCAGACGGCGGCGGCGCCGAGCGCGCAGGGGGAGAGGGTCGCTTGACCGGTTCCGCGGCTGCGAGCGGCGGGCTACCAGTGCCTTGCGGAGAACTAGTTAAAGTAGAACTGTCACACGTTATTGCGTTATGCGGATGAACGAGCGAATTATGTTTTTGATTGCACATTCGGCAAGGGCCGAATCTGCAGTTATCTAACGTATGACCGGCGCGTAAACAGTTAATGCAAAGGTTCATGTCTTTAATGAATTTAAGTTTCGTGTCCAAGTCGTAATTAAGGAATGTGTTACAAGAATACAGTGGATGATACGTTTTACATATCAAGCAATTCTTTTTAGTGACATCGCGTGAATAGCGTTCGGGCGGCTTGTTTGTGGAAACGTTACAGTGAACTTTAGAATTAATTTGTTGCGGGTAGGGTTTTTTCTTTTCTAAATTCGTTTTATTGTGCGATAATTGTAACGTTTCTAACATATCAGACCGGCCTTTAAGGAAATTGATTAGATTTTCGACTTTAAGTTGCGTTTTAGTGTCACCGTTAGCGGAATATAAGGTACCTTTGTACTGTTCCCATTCGCGTTCAGTAATTGGGTCCAGTTTTGAAACCATAATGTAAATAACTAAAGTATCCCAATGTTCTGTCGGTTCCCCAAGAATTTTCAACGCGCGCAAATTCTTTAGTACAGTATCGATCAATTTCCTTAGTAACGCTGGCGATTCTTTACTTACACTTTGCATAGTGAACAATGACTTGACATGATTCTGCACTAATAGCCTGCTATTATTGTAGCGATTGAGAAGTAACTCCCAAGCAACGTTATAATTGTCACTACAGAATTCTACTGAATTAATTACTAGCTCCGCGCTTCCCTTAAGTGAAGACTTAAGGTAGTGAAACTTTTGAATATTAGAAAGTTCATTAGAATTGTGCACTAAAGAAAGAAAAGTATCTCTAAACTCCAACCATTGCTCACATGAACCGTTAAAGGTGGGCATAGAAATAGTGGGTAACTTTATTGATTGGTTGCTGTGATTACACTTATTAGAACTGTCAGCAACCTGACTCGGATTTAAAAGATATTCAGCTTGCGAAAGTATGCTGTAATAACTATCTTCGAACAACTCTCTTTGTGTTAATTGCTCATCTAAGTCAATGGACAACTCCTCAAGCTTGCTCTGGATATCATTAAAATCGGAAAATAAATTAGAAGCTCCTTGAATGCGCAACTTCAGATCAATACGAGTTTGACTAGTAATAGATATTTCTTTGAAATTCGATACATAATTTGCAAATTTAGTTAATCTCCCCTTTATAATCCCTCGTTTTTTCACTAAATCTTTAATTATGCTATCGTTAGTGGCTTTATAAGGAGATTTATCACGACTAAAAGTAGGCGCTTGTTGAGTGTCTGTCATTTCGATGGAAAGTAGTGAAGTGGAGTACTCACGTTTAAACTGTGTCCGTTACTGCTGTGACACGAAACGATTCGTTGGCTCGCACTGAATAAAACACCGATTTTCACACTGAAATTAGGCATAAAACACAGTATTACACAGTGGAAATGGAGAAGAAAAAGGAAAAGATAGGATTGGCCGGCCGTGGCTCTTATGCGCGTTTCTAAGGCTGGCTGGCTGCTCCCACAATTTGCGGCTCAGTTTCTTTGCTCCTTGGCTTCCTGACTGCTTAAACTGCTGCCTCGCTTTACTCAGAGTGACTTGTATGAAGAATCAGTACGTAACTTTGGCGTAGGTTTACCAACGACGATCAGATTCCTTGCTATAAGGCTCGCAGGTCCTGATGATCCGGCTCGAAGGACCAATGTGGGGGGTGATGCGTAGATTTCTTCAATAAAAACTCAGTTGTTGCGTAGTAAATTAATATAATGAGAAAATTGCGAATTTGAACATGAATTATGAAAATAGCGAAAAATTAGTGTATGACGAAAGAGAAATTGTATGCGAATTCAAAATTGTACAGCGATGAAGAGGGAATGAAAATGATTGGCGCTCCTTTTCTTCATTAGGGTCACCGCGCGCGTGATTGGTAGACGCGCAGCCAATGAACGCTCGATGCTGTCGCGTACGTTCCGGTAGACGCAGATTCTTATGAACGTTGTTGCCCGAACACCGGGTAATACAGTTATTTTTTTGACAACAAATAGATTTTATGCTGCTGAAAATTCATATATACATTTTTGGAATAAATAAGGATGTAAGTCCTTAATTAAGTCAAATAAATATATAATTATTATCAAATTATTCATAATTTACAATATCTATATATATAAAATTCAAAGTCCTGACTGACTGACTGACTTGACTGACTGACTGAGTGAGATATCAACGCACAGCCCAAACCGCTGAACCTAGAGACTTGAAATTTTGCACATAGGTTCCTTATGAGGTCCAGGGGTGCACTAAGAAAGGATTTTTCAAAACTCACCCCCCAAGGGGGTGAAACGGGGGTCCAAAGTTTGTATGAAAGTCCCTCAGTTTTGAAGCTAGGATCTTAAAATTTTGTGATTAGGCTGACCATTGAAAATTAATAAATACGGGTCTCAGCGTTTTTCAAAATTCAACCCCCGAAGGGGTCAAAAGGGGGATGAAGTTGTGTATTGAAGAAAATCCATTAATTTTCAAAGTAAAAATCGCTAAATTTATAAATTAGGCTTATGGATGGAAATCTATCGCAACGTATATTGTTATTGTTTCAACTCCTATGGGGATGAAGTGGGGGTGAAAAGGGGTAAAAAAACCCAAAAATAGATATGGATGTAGTTATTGGGGTTTTCTGGGATGACGATTGCAAAAATGACATTTATTTTGAAGTCCAACATGGTGGACATGATTTGACCCCTAAAGGAGTGAAAATGGGGTTCAAATTTCGTATGGAAAAATAATATAAAATAGACATTACAACTTTAAACTACGTAGGAGCACATCTTAAAATAAATAGGCAAACATATATTTTGTAATTTTGAAAATCAACCACTTAGGGGTAAATGGGGTGAGTAAATGAACATGAGGTTTCATGTGATGGTGATTGCGAAAATGACATTTATTTTGAAGTCCAACACGGTGGACATGATTGGACCTGGACATGTACATCCAGGGGACGGGGACAGGGACGGGAACGGGAACGGGATAGGGAACGGGAACGGGATACTAATATCTCTGGATACAATTCTGAATATTATAAACTAGCTTCCGCCCGCGACTTCGTCCGCGTGGACATTCGATAAAATCCTCATGTTTTAATTTCATTAAATTCTGATCAACCGTTTTTACGTGATTAGGCGGGTCTCCACCAAGCGAGCAGCCTCGTTCGAGGCCTGTGCGGCAAACGTCTTGTCTCGCGAGGCAGCGCGCTCGGTGGGAACCGAGCGCGTGGGAAACGGCTGATCAGAATTTAATGAAATTAAAACATGAGGATTTTATCGAATGTCCACGCGGACGAAGTCGCGGGCGGAAGCTAGTTTTGTTATAAAATATTAAAATATTTGCATTTTGTCACTTAAAATTATAATTTTGAAGTATTAGTAGTTGGCTGTATGCTCCTCATTCCTTTGTTCGCAAAATATTCTTACGTTGGGCTTGGGCGTGTGAAAAGAAAAACAAAAAAAAACATGCGTGCCTTTTCCTATAATTATCATATTTTGTTTTTGTAGTATTTGTTGCTGTGTGATAAATTACTTTGTTTTTTCCTCGCAAATGTGTTGAAAAACGTCGTATGAAACTCGTGAGCTCTTGCTTATTGCACACTCGGCTGAGTTACGCCCTCGCCTGCGGCTCGGGCTGCAACCCACAGCCTTGTGTGCAATGAGCAACCTAAGCTAACTTGTCTCATAATGTACCTACTATTATGGCAGTTCTTCACAACAGTAGAACTAGGATGGTTGGTTACGGAACCGCGTTCTATAATCTAGCTATACTATATCGGCTATAAAATCACTGAAGTATAATATTATGTAAGTACTACGTACTAGAACAGACATCGAGAAGTAAATTGCGATCTTTCCTTTTCAGAAAACCATAAGAATATAACTTCTAAGAAGCCATCAAACCATTAAAGAAGCCAAAGTAATCACAAACAAAGAGTCTTACTTCAAAACCAAGGAAAACCACAACAATAATTTCCTAGTACCCAAAGAACAACTAAAGACAGACCCAACAAGCCTCTGAACCGCAACAGACCCACGTAAAATGGAGTGCAACTACGTAATACAATAAATGGGTCCATTTTTATATGAATTGCGGTCCATTTTGGGTGGGCAAAATATTTCTTGGCGTTGTCTGCTCTAGTACGTAATTGTATAAAATATAATCGAAGCACTTGAGTGGTGCAGTGGTCAACATGCCGCCTACCACGCAAGAGCTCCCGGGTTCGATTCCCGGCCGGCCAAATTGAAATGATGCATTTTAATTTCTATGACGGGTCTGGGTGTTACCTACTAGATACTTATGTAAAGTATAATTTAAAAAGTATATATAAGTAGTATATATGTATATCAGTTGTCCAGCCAGCACCCATATTACAAGCTTTGCTTAGTTTGGTGCTAGATGGCACTGTGTGATATTGTCCAAGCATTTATTTATTTATTATTTAAATAATTTCGATACGTGGATTTGGCAATAAGACAAAGCTACAATACGACCGTCGTTCTTGTAAGCTCGATGATTTCATTGCAACTAAACGCGGGTCCATAGACAAGAGCTTTAAGTTTGATTACTGACACCTGCTCATACTTACTTCCACTGGAAAATTTAAATAGTTACAGCGAAATTAGTTCTTCAGAGATTCTCCGTAGTTTTTTATCTCTTTCTACAGATTAGAATCAACATTCGCTAGGTACTTTTTTCTCTCAATCTAGTGAAGACTTAAATTCAAGAGAAGATCACTTCACACCTGCAGCGTTTGTAAAGCATGAATTTCACCTCCAGAGTGTCCAAATAGCAAAACGTCAATGGTGCAAGCCTTCTAATTATTAAGCATTCTGTCTATGTTAAAACGTTGTTTACTGTTTAGAGTTATTAAAAAACTGACTGAATAAACCTATTTATAATTCGATATATTTAAGTTAAAACAATACAAAAACTTACTTTATCCTGTAAAAATAAAACCTGTTAATACAATCGTCGTTGGTTTTCAGATATGTGGTTCCTAATCCTAATCAATTTTATGAAATAGGCCCCAGAGCACAGAATATTATGCCCAGAGGGCAAAATACATTTGCTATTTTACAAGTAGGTAGGTACGTACTGGACATCCACCTCACCTCATAT
This sequence comes from Agriphila straminella, assembly GCA_950108535.1. Classification (NCBI taxonomy): domain Eukaryota; kingdom Metazoa; phylum Arthropoda; class Insecta; order Lepidoptera; family Crambidae; genus Agriphila; species Agriphila straminella. Next base: position 24,813,486 of record OX467305.1, on the reverse strand, counting down.
TTTTTTTTAATCTGAAAGAAAATTGACAAAATCTAAATTAACCATTTTCGCTTCATATAACCACAGAGGAAATAATCACTACGTTTTACATTTATAACTATGGTCCTCCATGGTGGAAAGTGGTCCTAAATTATTATGAGTCATTCAAAAAAGTAATTTTCAACACACTAGCTCGCAAAGTGAGCCCTAATACATAGCTTTTAGGGCCATAAACCGAGCTATAACAAACGCGTGCAATAATATATAAAACACTAGTTCGTAATAGAATTAACCTTACAAAGTTAAATTAGTACCTTACTGCAAGTTCTATGCGAGTAAACAGAGCATTTCCAATTTAGCCGGGTAATACAGTTATTTTTTTTTTTACAACAAAGAGGTTTTATGCTGCTGAAAGTTCATAAACATTTTTGGAATAAATAAATGTGTAAGTCCTTAATTAAGACAAATAAATATATATTATTATCAAATTATTCATAATTCACAATATTTTGTTATAAAATATTAAAATATTTGCATTTTGTCACTTAAAATTATAATTTTGAAGTAGGCTGTATGCTCCTCACCCCTTTGTTCGCAAAATATTCTTGCGTTGGGCTTGTAAAAAAAAAACAAAAAAAAAACATGCGCGCCTTTTCCCATAATTATCATATTTTGTTTTTGTCGTATTTGTTGCTGTGTGATAAATTACTTTGTTTTTTCCTCGCAAATGTGTTGAAAAACGTCGTATGAAACTCGTGAGCTCTTGCTTATTGCACACTCGGCTGAGTTACGCCCTCGCCTGCGGCTCGGGCTGCAACCCACAGCCTTGTGTGCAATGAGCAACCTAAGCTAACTTGTCTCATAATGTACTATTATTACCTATGTGTAAATGTAAAAAAACAAATTGTTCAAGATTTTAAAAATCTATCGCAATCGCTTTCGTTTGACAGATGGATGTTGGATGTGACACATTGCTGAATTTATTTGGTAAATTTTTATATGTGCCATAAAGAAGCTTCAATGTGTTAAATCCTGAAAGCGATTGCGATAGATTTTGAAATTAGACAATTAGCCCCAGACCCTGCTCTTAATATAAAAAAAAAATATATACAATACTAAATGTATACTAGAAAAAATACGACTCGCACCAGATCAATTCTCGGACGGGAATCGAACCCGCGACCGTTGGATATCCGGTCACCGGTCCAATGCTCTGACCACTGAGCTACCGAGTCACTAACGTATTTTTTGTAGTATTAGTATTATATAAAAATAGCATTGTAAATGCAAAAATCTCAAATTTAAAAAAAAAATCTTTTCAGGTAAGTGACAAATTCTATATTTGCAAATTTTTGGCTTTTCCGGGGTTGTATGATGTAGGTATGTATGTATATCTACCATTATTCGGCTTTAGGGCCTTTTTTTGTAATGTTATCTATGAATATGATATTTCATTTACCTCGTCCTGAAAATAAATTATTATTTAAAGTAAGTACTTTGGCTAATAAATCGATAATAATGAATTAATCAATGATAATAATAATGCTGAAGGGTGCACCCTTCAGCATTTTTCAATATCTAATTTCTTTTTATTTCAGGAAAACATCGATTTTATAAAGTTGCATTGGCTTTAAGCCCTCGATCGTGCCTCAGTGGTGTATCGATAGAATATATTTTTATGGTGTATTACAGCTAGTGAAATAACCGGGTATAACCCGCGCGCGATGAGAATGGTATAATACCTTTTGGAAATGAGACGCGCACGGTACCGCTAACGCGGCAGCGCGGCGCTGTACACTACTGCTTTACAGTTATTTTCAATTCACTTTGACAAGGTCCCTTACCATTCTCATCGCGCGCGGATATTTTTTTCTTAAAGTAGCAGATTTCCGCACTTTACCTAGTTATACCTTTAAAGTGTGGAAGACAATGAGTAAAATAGCTGTAAATTTAAGTAACTGACCTCTATTGAAAATTAATTCTACAAAAAGGTCGTAGTTAGATATTATATTCAAATAAAGTCGTTATAATTGAGTAGGTATTTGACTTAAGAATGGATTTCAGTTCACGATCTGAGATAAGATTGATTTTTGAACTTCCAAGATTTAGAACTCTACTTCACAAGAATTACTGTAGACTGAAAAAGAAACAAAGAAACACAATAACCGAACAGAATATTGAAAATGGCGTGGTAACTCTGTAAAAAATCCTGAATAACACCATAAAAACTTAGTTATAAAAATAAATTTCCAATCAATAATAAGTCAGATTTCGTAATTTTCAACGACAGTGATATTATTTTTTATGCAAAAAGGATAGATTTTTATCGATCGAGTACATTTTTTAATAAATGATCCAGTATTTCCGTCAAATTTCTGGCGAAGCGTCAATTAAAGCTATGCTATATTCAATCTTATTCTAAAGACATAGTGAAAGAGTTTTAGTGACCTTATAGTGCAAAATAAACCCCTAAGCGTTTTGGCTCGATTTGACGAAATTGATTTGATTTCTAAGAGTCCAAAGTTGTTAAAAAATCAAAATGCTCGAGAGACAAAATAGTGTTGATTATTAGAATACTTATGTAATAAAAAATATAAAAATGTCATGGAAATATTATATTGTAAAAACGTTATTTGCTTATTTCTTTTGCTATGGTAGGTACTACTACGACACTTTTGCGCGGTAGTAAGAAATAATTATTTCTACATACTTACGGGTATTTGGATAATCTGGAAATAATAAAGTTTTTTACAGTCATTACTTTTGCAGGTGCTATAGCAAGCATTATTGATGATATCTAAGTTTGAAAGTTGGCGCAACTCTCACTGTCTATCGTCCAACACACAGCAACGTTATTACGTTAGGTATATTTACCTTCCTATAAGAACCTTATAATGTGTAGATAAATACATACCTAGTACATTACAGCTGAGAACGGGAAGTTAGCATTTACATTGTCGGGGATCGTTTTAAATTTTGTGATATTGCTTTTCTCAGGAAATGTGAGGAAATGCGAGACTTGTATTTAAATAATATCAGTGTGTTGTTTTGTTCCTAATAAATAAAAAAAGGTCTTAATTTTATTAGTTCGTATGGCCCCATGGCCATGCCATGGGGCTGGAGTACAAATTCCTTTTTTTTATTCTAAAAGCCCCACCCGACTTCAATAGACGTATTTTTATTATTACGAATTTTATTTCTTGCTTTTTAGAGGTAGGTAAGTAGGTTTTTTGAAGTCGGTTTTTTGTTTATTTTAAACAATTTTTTATTTTTTTATTTTTAGTGTAGGTACCTTGTAGGTAAGATATATTATATATGTAGAAAAATCGGCTCAGCCAAACGTAAGATAATCGCGGAGAAACATACTTAAATACGGGTCAAACTGAGAACCTCCTTTTTTAAGTCGGTTAAAAAACTACACTTAAGATATCCCTCTTCCAACAAAAAAATAATTATCTTATTCAGTTCATAAACAAAGAAGTAATACGACCAATCATCGAGGTAATTCACACAAAATCATACTATTTTCGTGCTTTTTTCAAAATTACTTGAAAGTACTGAACCGATTTCCAAATTTTAAAAAATGGGACCAACTTGGGAGTGTACCTAATGTAATAACGTTTAAATCATTTCAATCGGTCCAGCCGTCTTCGAGTTATCGGTGGACATACACAAAAAAAAAAAACAAATATACAGACGAATATAGAACCTCCTCCTTTTTTGGAAGTGCGGTTTAAAACCAAAAACGTTACGTTGTCATTTAGGTTATATGTACCTAAAAATCTTTGGTTTAGCTTCGTAATTTTTACTTAAATTGTCCCAGATTGTAATCCTAGACTCCTTAGGCAGAGTATTTAACAATTTTAATAAAACTAAAGCGAGTATTTTTCTGTAAACGTAACTGAAACGGTAACGATTTAGCTTTGGTTTTATAGTTGAAAATTAGCGCGATTAGGCCCCAGACCACCACGTAAATGTGGAACCTCCCGCATTTTTTTTTTAAATGAAATGAAAACATTTACAAAATACATACGATTACATCGGATCCTGCACTTCCTGCGGCCGCGTCACTCCGAAGCTGAAAAAGATTTTTATGTAAATATCGAAGAAGAAGAAGTTTATTTTATTTATTTATATTCAGGCAACAATATTTTAAAACTAAAACACAATTATAAACAATAAGTTTAATCCGATAAAAAAATCATGCAAAACTTACCGCATGATTTCCATAGTATAGATTTGCATTCAGGCCCACGAATTGTACGAAAATCAATAAGAAAACTGTAAACCAACGCATTCTGGAATGTCATTTTCACCACAGCATAATCGGTTTTTATACCAAATTCAATATTAGGCTGTGTTCTTATAATTAAGATAGGTGTACTTTCATTAAAATCGCTTACACCTTCGACTTTTCCAATTAAAAATCCAATTTTTTGATAGAGAAATTGCGATACGTTTTTTTTAAGATTTACGGCTTAAGCGCCCTTACTCGCTAAGTAACAAACAATAGTACATTATGAGATAAGTTAGCTTAAATCAAGAGTTTACGAGTTTCATACGACGTTTTTCAACACATTTGCGAGGAAAAAACAAAGTAATTTACCACACGGCAACAAAAACGACAAAAACAAAATAACATGATAATTAAGGGAAAAGGCGCGCAGGTTTTTTTTGTTTTTTTCACACGCCCAACGCAAGAATATTTTGCGAACAAAGGGGTGAGTGAGCAGCAGAGTGATACAGCCTACTTCAAAGTTATAATTTTAAGTGATAAAATGCAAATATTTTAATATTTTATAACAAAATATTGTAAATTATTTATAATTTGATAATTATAAATATTTGTTTAACTTAATTGAGGACTAACACTTTTATTTATTCCAAAAATGTTATGAATTTTCAGCAGCATAAAACCTCTTTGTTGTTACTAAAAAAAATAACTGTATTACCCGGCTAAATTGGGAATGCTCTGTTTACTCGCATAGAACTTGCAGTAAGGAACTAATTTTTCAACACACTTGCTCGTAAAGTGAGCCCTAATAAACCGCTTTTAGGGCCATAAACCGACCTATAACAAACGCGTGCAATAATATATAAAACACTAGATCGTAATAGAATTAACCCTACAAAGTTAAATTAGTACCTTACTGCAAGTTCTATGCGAGTAAACAGAGCATTCCCAATTTAGCCGGGTAATACAGTTATTTTTTTTTGACAACAAAGAGGTTTTATGCTGCTGAAAATTCATATAAATTTTTGGAATAAATAAATGTGTAAGTCCTTAATTAAGTCAAATAAATATATAATTATTATCAAATTATTGATAATTCACAATATTTTGTTATAAAATATTAAAATATTTGCATTTTGTCACTTAAAATTATAATTTTGAAGTATTAGTAGTAGGCTGTATGCTCCTCACCCCGTTGTTCGCAAAAAATTCTTGCGTTAGCCTGTGAAAAAAAAACAAAATAAACATGCGCGCCTTTTCCCATAATTATCATATTTTGTTTTTGCCATATTTGTTGCGTTGTGATATATTACTTTGTTTTTTCCTCGCAAATGTGTTGAAAAACGTCGTATGAAACTCGAGAGCTCTTGCTTATTGCACACTCGGCTGAGTTACGCCCTCGCCTGCGGCTCGGGCTGCAACCCACAGCCTTGTGTGCAATGAGCAACCTAAGCTAACTTGTCTCATAATGTACTATAACTTTGTAGGGTTAATTCTATTACGTACTAGTGTTTTATATATTATTGCACGCGTTTGATTATAGCTCGGTTTATGGCCCTAAAAGCGATGTATTAGGGCTCGTGTGACGAGCAAGTGTGTTGAAAAAGTACCAAAGGTGCTGTCAAGGGCATGTATACATGTACATGTACAATGTATATTAACTTTACCGATAATACAAGTTTAGTTACAATTTTAGTCACTAAAATTCATAAATAAATATTTATCTAAAATAATGAACTGAAAATCCTTGATTGATTGGAAGTTAGTTGTAACAATTTCTTCGAGTACAAGTTTTAATTAACAATGATTTCTCTAATCAATTAATGGGCATTGGTTCAGCTCAGTTTCTGTTTGATTCGGTCAAGATGCTGGTGCTCCTCTTAGCGACTCTCCAACTTCTCCATGGAGGAATCCTGGTGAACGGTGACGAAGTAACGGTAACTGAGCATTTATTTTAAAAAAATAGTTTGATTATTTAGACCAACGGCAACGCATCGTTTGTGTTCCCTGCAGTTCACCGCATGAATGTTTAAGGCTGGTATTATAGAATCAAACTCAAACTCAGATCTCTGCTTGAGTACGGTTAGAAAGGGATGGCGCTATATGGAATAGCACCATTCCTTTCTAACTGTACTCAAGCAGAGATTTGAATTTGAGTTTGATTCTATAATACGAGCCTTAGACCGTACCTAGTAACCATTGACATTACATACAATTTCCTACTCCAGTTTTGAGCGCAGAGATCATTTTTCCGATCAAACTATAGTAATAAGAATTAATGTAAGTTCATGAAAATATTTATTATAATATTGATAATAGTATTCTATATTTTTTTTGAAGGAGCTCGATGGCGCAGTGGTTTAGCGTCTGGCCCAACGACTGCGGAGGTTAAGCAACTTTCGCAAGGGTCGGTCATGGGATGGGTGACCAAAAATTTATTATCTCGAACTCCTCCGTGCTTCGGAAGGAACGTTAAGCCGTTGATCCCGGCTCGTTAACATCCACCAATCGCATTGGGCCCGCGTGGTGGGTTATGTATGGCCCACATCCATACCTTATGGGTGGTATACCCATAAGGAAGGCCTGTGCCCTAGCAGTGGGGAAGCTAAAATGGCTGATGGTTAATTTTTTTACAGCTCCAAGAGAAGGAGTGGAGACGCGTGATGGATGCCAAACTTACTCCAGTACGTATAATGTTTACTTTTAATAATTATTATAATTATTACATTGAAGAATAGAGTATAGTTGTACGCATTACAGCACGATAAGTTAAACAGTTGAATTACGGACATTATACCACTGGCCAAGAGACTCATTTTCAATCTATTTGGGATCAGACCAAATTGGCATGATAGCCATTAGTTTGGTGTTATCAAATATCGTCGTCTGGGTTGTGAAGTAGGAAGCTTCTGGGAGATATGCCACCATGAAAATATGGCCTCCCATACAATGATCTCCAATCGCAATGTGTGCAAATACGGGTATATTTGCATTTATTAGTATTTTTGACCGACTTCATCAAAAGGAGGAGGTTCTCAATTCGATTTTTTTTTTATTTTTTTTTATCGTTGTTTGCGCGTATCTTCGACATTTATGGACCGATTTCGATAATTTTTTTTTGTTCGATTGAGTTTTCTTGCGAGATGGTCCCATTAATTTTTTTTTCAAATCGGTTCAGTAGTTTACAAGTAATCCTGAAAATACTATGATATTAAATCAACTAACTTGACAACTTTGTTATTTATGAACCGAATTAGATGTTTTTTTTGTTGGGGAAGGGATACCGTTGTGTAGTCTTTTTAACCGACTTCAAAAAAAGGAGGTAAGTTTTCAGTTTGTATGTATGTATGTTTCTCCGCGATTATCTCACGTTTGGCTGAGCCGATTTTTCTACCTTAATAATATACCTACACTACCTAATGCAGAAGGTACTTACACTAAAAATAAAAAAAATGTTTAAAAAACAAAAAACCGACTTCAAAAAACCTGCCTCTAAAAAAAAGGAAGAAATAATATACAAATCATTAGATACGCATTATCATTGTTATAATAAAACACGTCAATTGAAGTCGGGTGGGGCTTTTAGAATAAAAAAAGGAAGATGTTTAGAATAAAAAAAGGAAGATGTTCTAGATACGCATTATCATTGTTATAATAAAACACGTCAATTGAAGTCGGGTGGGGCTTTAAAATAAAAAAAGGAAGATGTTCTCCAGCCCCACCCGACTTTAATAGACGTGTTTTATTATAACAACTAGCTTCTGCCCGCGACTTCGTCCGCGTGGATATTAGAGAAAATCCTTAGGGAACCTTCAAAATCCTTAGGGAACCTTCAACCAGGATCTGACCAGCCATTTGCTGCTCAGAGCACGAGTTGCTGCCTATGTAATTTAGCTTTACGGTCATATGATTTGGCCATCATTAAATTCCACCAGCTTGGGACCCCATCATTCACAAGCTAAGGCCCCAAACACACACTGTAAGATCTAATGATACGGTTAGTTCCTTTTGCAAATAAATTAATTAATATAAAAGACGGAGGTCGGCCTTCCTCTCCAAGTTTTCTTTCGCCATTTCTTTCTTGGAGGGGCCTCCCAATTTTCTGAAATGGTAGTAGTTTCAGTAGATTCTCTCTTTTTAGCATATAAAATTAAATTAAAATCAAACCGGATACCAGCTGATTGCCAGGGTGCTTTCAATGAAACCGCGCTAGTATCCGTTAAAAGTGTTTTATTTCATGTCTAGTGAGCGCGTAAGCTTGAGAAGTGAATACATCAAAAGTCTTGTTTAGTATAATAGGCTAGTTGACAAAATTTCAATAACTGCTTAATATTTTAGCTTATTAGGCATTTCATCGAAAAAAAAGGTTTATTTATTTTTAATCGAGCGTTTACATTATAAATTTCGCGTTTTAAAAAACCAATTTTAATTTGGTTCCAAAACGCACAAGACTGTCATGGCGTCTTGAATGACGTCACGCCGTGCAAAACAAACCAAAGAGCGATCGTGTCTTCGTACGTTATAGCTAGTTTTTATCGTTTAAAAATGAATTTCTCATATTATAAGTACTGTATAGTGCCCCAGTGTGATAGCACGACTATAAAAACGCCAAACCAGTTATTTATATATGTTCCAAACAATGGAGAAATACGGAAAAAGTGGCTAAAACTTGCGTTCGGTTGTGGTTAGGTTGCACTCGGAGTGTAGGTTTGGAACGCGGCTCCGGTAGTGATACCCGAAACGTCAAAGACAAGATTGGAGTTTCGCACGGCGTGACGTAACGCTTTCTGATTGGTGTTCACTGTCACGTGACTAAAGGTTTCATTTTACGAAATTTATTTTTTTTAAATATTATTAATCTTTAACGCTTTTTATAATTAAAATTGTTTGTTATTTTCTCCATAATATAATAAATCATTATAAACCCCTATCCATTACATTTATTCTTAATGGAAACAAGCCTATTCGCGAGCCTTATTAAGGCTGCTCGTCAGGATGGTCGTGTGGGAGAATGCACGTCTTTTTCTTAGTAATTACATAAAAAACAATGCAATTAGTAGATTTTTATTACAATCAATATAATTGTTACAAATAATTAGTTAAATCAATGTAATTTATGAATAAAAGTCGCTAAACGACTCGTTAAGCGACTTTGTGCACGTGCGCCTCCCCACTACGCCCCACCGCGCTACCGAGCTTGTTTGCGCACGTGTATAAAAACGGCTTGCGCAGGTGTCGATAGCTCAGACGTTGTTCTACTGTCGGACACGGAACTTATCGGTGCACTGAACTATCCGGTATTGTAGTTAAGTATTACTCCTTTTATGACAGTAATAATAGTGTAATAAAATTACAATATTTAATGTAATGTTAAAGCGAATAAATCTAAGACATGTGATAAATTACGAATCAATAACTTACTCGGTAACTTAGACAGTATATTGACAGTATAAATGCAAGCCGAGGGCGCTAACTGGCGAGGCAAGACATTTGCCGCGTGTGGCGGGCCTCGCACGTGGCTTCCCGTTCCCGTTCCCGTTCCGGTTCCAGTTCCCGTTCCGGTTCCGGTTCCGGTTCCGGTTCCCGTTCCCATCCCCGTCCCCGTCCCCGTCCCCGTCCCCGCCCCCGTCCCCGTCCCCGTCCCCGTCCCCGTCCCCGTCCACGTCCCCGTCCCCGTCCCCGTCCCCGTCCCCGTCCCCGTTCCCGTCCCCTTTCCCGTTCCCGTCATTTATTTATATTGAATTTAATAATATTGTGTTTGTGGTTTGACAGACAGAAAAGAGAGTGAGTGACAAAGTCAATATTATGAATTTGGAACTACAGGCTATTCGCATTGGCCATGAAGGTTTAACACCCCCCCGCAATGTGAACACCCTGTATCTTCCTATACCTATGTGCTCCAAAAAATATACATTCGACATATCAAAGAACAAACACCCTATCTATACTTTATACAAACACAATTCAAAATTAACATAATTATTTACACCTTACTATTTATTTATATTAGATTTAATAATATATATTTATATTATTTAGCAGTGGTTTGACAGACAGATAAAGAGTGAGTGACAGAGTCAATATTATGAATTTGGAACTACAGGCTGTTCGCATTGACCATGAAGGTTTAACACCGTCCCTGTCCCCGTCCCCTGGATATGCATGTCCTGGTCCAATCATGTCCACCGTGTTGGACTTCAAAATAAATGTCATTTTCGCAACCACCATCCCATGAAACCTCAAGAACGACATCCACATCGATTTTCATGTTTACTTACCCCATTTACACCTTAAGGGAGGATTTTCAAAATAATAAAATATGTGTTTGCCTATTTATTTTTAGACATGCTCCTACGAATTTTAAAGTTGTAATGTCTATTTTATATTATTTTTCCATACAAAATTTAAACCCCATTTTCACCCCTTTAGGGGTTAAATCATGTCCACCGTGTTGGACTTCAAAATAAATGTCATTTTTGCAATCGTCATCCCCGAAAACCCCAATAACGACATCCGTATCTATTTTTGTGTTTTTCACCCCTTTTCACCCCCATTTTATTTATTTATTTTATTTTATTTATAATGGTATACTTACAGCTAAACATACACAACATTTAAATTTTTATCGCTTATTACACAAGGGCATGTATGTAAGCCACTTACAAGTATACACAGCATTCTTAGAAAAGTAAACATAACTAAATTAGAAACTAAGTATATGGGAAACTAAAACAAATTAATATTGCAAGCTACATTTCGTCTAGGAACCATGAGACTACCTACTGATCAAAACAAGAATTTATTAGTATAGGAATATTAAAATTAGATTAAATCAATCTCAACTAGATTCAAACAGTTTCAACAAATTTGATTGAAATTTATTTTGTGAAAAGTGAAAAATATCCAGGTCAGGTGACTGTGCATTAAGGCTATTGTATGTGTTACAAATTCTAGCAAGGGGATAGTGACGACCAAGATTAGTTCGGTGTGCGGGCAATGTAAAAGTTTTTGAAAGGGGCTTTCTTGGACATTTTCGAGGGACAGTTATGTTGAGGGAGGCTAGCAGGTCAGGACATGAGATTTTTTGATTGGTGATTTTGTAGAGGAATGCCATATCTATAATTGAACGACGGTTTTTCAACGATATCATGCCAAAAAATGACAATCGCATATTGTATGGAACCCTGTGGTTTATACCCGGTGAAATATAAGCTAGGTGTCTTGTGAAGGCTCGCTGAATACTTTCCACCCTTTGAGATGAGTTGGCATACACTGGATTCCATGCAATAGACGCAAACTCGAGTCTGCTTCGAACTAGGCTGTTATAGAGTATGATTCTTGCGTCTTGCCGCTTAAACCCTTGTAGATTACGCTTCAAAAAACCCAGCATTTGGGCAGACTTTTTAACAATAGCGTCAATGTGAAAATTAATTTTAGTTTATTATCTATTATGACTCCGAGATCCTTTACTCTATCAACCTTTGCCAAAGTATTACCGTCCAGCAAGTAAACCGTATTTATACTGTTAATCTTTTTCGTAAAACTTACGTGAAAACATTTTCCCAGATTCATAGTCATGCCATTATTTTTGCACCAATTATTGATGTTGTCAAGGTCAGATTGCAAAAGTTTAGCGTCAGGTGAATTATTGACGGTCAAGTACAATTTAAGATCGTCAGCAAAAAGTGACGTTTTACTATGTTTAATAGAAATAGAAATAGAAATAATTTTATTTGCATATGATTGGGGTACACAATTTTTAGGTCTTAATTAGTTACATTTTCTCCCATTCAGCCAACAAAATTAGCATGCAAATTAATATGTTATAATTATTTAAGTGATTTTATATATTATTGGGTGCAATAATCCATTTTAAATTATAATAAGTCATAAAAAAAAAAAAAATAGTAACCAAATAAAAACAAAACAATAAAGGCAATCATAAATACAAAGGCTTTATGACTTTATTCCTTTCGCCATAAAAAAGTGTTTAAAAATGTCAAATGATAGATGTCAATGTCAATTGTTATCTGTGAAAGTGTGAAGTGGCGTGGCGTCCATTTTGGAAAACTAATGAAAAGTTTTAAAAAGAAAAGTTTGCTAACATGTCAATTCTGAATTATTAATTTATACATTATGTCAAGTGAGATACAATAAAATAAAGAAACAAAAAGAGATATATACACCCAGGCTATTTGCAATTTGCGCAGCGCAGTAAGTACGTACTTAATTTTCTAATACAAAATAACCTGCTACAAGAAAAAAAAAATTACCTTATAAAATATACTTAACAGGATTCGCAATGATTGTGGTTCAAATAATCCTTCACCGAATAAAAAACATGTGCGATAAGCCATTTAAATAAACTACTTAAGAACTGTTTAACTTTAAGTTCCTTAATTCTTTCAGGCAGATGATTAAAAATTACTATGCACATCCAGAAGCAATTCTTTTTCAAGCGACTACTTCTTGGAAAAAAGTCTGACACCAATTTGCTTCCATTTCTAGTGTTACGTGGATACACATCTTTTGCCTGTTTGAAGTAGTGGCTGTTTTTTTTGACGAATTTTGAGATTTCAAAGATATACATACACGGAAGAGGTAAGACATTCAATGATTTAAATAGTGGTGCACATGGTTCATCTGGTGCAGTACCACAGATGGCCCTTATACATTTTTTTTGTGCAATGAATGCTTTATTCACATCAAGCAAGATAATGCAAGTAGTAATGTCGTTAATAAAAATTAAAAACAAAATTGGACCAAGATGGGAACCTTGCGGAACACCAGATTCTGCATAGTACACTTTAGATTCATATCCAGCTACAGATACCATTTGAGGTCTTTTTGCTAGGTATGAGCCAAACCACAGAAGCAAAGATCCGCCTATTCCACTGTTTTTTAATTTTGACAAGAGTATTGCGTGACTTACCCTGTCAAAGGCGCTACTAAAATCTGTGTATATTGCGTCGACCTGCCTGCCTGCATCAACATCTATGGATATGTTAGAAATCGTTGCGGCCAGATTTGTGTCTACAGAACGTCCCTTTCTAAATCCATGCTGAGATGGTGATAAGCTGTTTTCTACGAGGTTGTAAATATGTGGGTATACCAAAGATTCAAACATTTTAGAAAAAGAGGACAAAATAGATACTGGCCTATAATTTTTTACAGAAGTTTGATCGCCTTTTTTGTGAATGGGTACAATTCTAGCCTTTTTCCACTCATCTGGAAAAACACCTTGCTTTATAGAATTATTAAATAATATCATTAAAGGCAATGCTAGAGCACGTCTACAACGTATCACAAATAATGGCGGGATATTATCTGGCCCTGGACATTTATGTATGTTGAGGTGTTTTATGATTTTTAAGATGTCGCTTTCAGTGAATTTAAGTGATGAAATAAAATTATTTGCCATTGAATCAATATTATGGGGAGATGGGTCGTGAATGTCGTGATTGCTATAGACAGAAGAAAATTGTTCAGCAAACATGTTTACTACTTCATCACCCGAGGAAGCAGTGGCATCATCTCTGGTCATAGCAGTTGGAATTGCTGACCGACCTCCACGCTTATCTTTAATGTACCGCCAAAATAATTTGGGATTTTTACATAAGTTGGACTCCAATTCTTGTTTGTAGTTGCTTTGACATATGTCATATTTCATCCCAATAGGGGTTCAAATGCTAACAATAACAATATACGTTGCGTTAGATGTCTATCCATAATGTTGGACTGGCTGGCGAGCTAGCAACTGGCTAGCAAGTGTCGCTGATGAGTGATGACATAAACGTATAGTAATCTGTCTCTGCTAACTTACAACACATAAGCCTAAATTATAAATTTAGCGATTTTAACTTCGAAAATAAAGGATTTTCTTCAATACACAACTTCATCCCCCTTTTGACCCCTTCGGGGGTAGAATTTTGAAAAACGCTGAGACCCGTATTTATTTATTTTCAATGGTCAGTCTAAACACAAAATTTGAAGATCCTAGCTTCAAAACTGAGGGACTTTCATACAAACTTTGATCCCCTTTTTTACCCCCTTAGGGGGTGAATTTTGAAAAACCCTTTCTTAGTGCACCCCTAGACCTCATAAGGAACCTACGTGCCAAATTTGGAGTCTCTAGACTCAGCGGTTTGGGCTGTGCGTTGATAGATCAGTCAGTCAGTCAGTCATTCAGTTTACGATTTTATAAATATAGATGATAATGCGTATCTAATGATTTGTATATTATTTCTTCCTTTTTTTTAGAGGCAGGTTTTTTGAAGTCGGTTTTTTGTTTTTGTGCATGTGAATTTATACAAGGTGCATTTTTAACCACTCTCCAAATTTTAAGGATGTGTTCAGTCCATGAAACTGAACAACATTCTCCATGAAACATGTGTCGAAATACGCCAAAAAAATTTGCCCATCCATCCAACGGACCACGTGATCTCTTTCATTTGTATGAAAAGTATTTTTTTTTACATTATTTGACCCTATGTTTCTGTTCAGTTTCATGGACTGAACACATATTTTGGAGAGTGGTTACAAATACACCTTGTTATTTCGGTGCATAGATATCTTGCAAGTTGTACCATCAGCTGTGTGGAAGTTATTGCTCGTTATGGCTTTTTGTATTGAACTTCCGAAAAGTAATACACCACTCTATGAAATACTACAAATTGACTATGAAAAATAAACTGTAATAGTATTTTCAGTTACAAAGGTTACAACGACAGCTCCACTTTTTTATTAACACGTTTTTATTACCTTTTTTGTGGGCGAACCGAGGCGGTTGTACAACCTAATTGTGTAGAAAGAATTACTACTTACCTTAGAAAAACTAATTCCCATGGCATTATAATCGAACATACCGGGTGTAACAAGACCTTCAACGAAGCTGAGGTCTACGCATTCTGCCCATTATCAGGACCATTTCTGTTCAAAATTATTGCTGGGATACAATTTTAATTTTTGGTGTTAAAAAGCATTGCATACAATACCACGCAATGTAACGCTTGCGTACTAAACACCGCGCGTTCCAGTGAATGCTACACAGCTGCGTGCGGCCGAGTTGAAAGGCAACGTTTATGTGCGTGCTCATGAAATACATTGAGTGATGTCGTTTTGAAGCCATTGTTTGTTACGAAATACATAAAATTTAGAAAATGTTTCTGTAGACAAAAATTAGGAAATAACGAATAAAATAATATTTCATAAAAAATTTGAATTTTTTTTTTGACTTTGACCTTCAATAACTTCGTAGCTATTGGTTTCCCAGGTATAGTCTAAAAGACAAAAATGATCCTGATGATGGGCGGAATGCGTGGACTTCGGCTTCGTTGAGTGTCTTGTTACACCCGTTATTATTGTAAGTAGGTAATATTTTATTTTCGCAGTATATGAATTTGTACATCGCCCATCCAGCAGCAGTTTACGACGACCAATTCGATAAGAGCAAAGACCGTAAACGTCATAGCAAAAAAAATAAAGACAAGAGAAAAGTACGTATGTTTCTAAAGGTACAGTCAGCAAACAACAATGTTGACAGACAAAAATACTTAAGTCAGAGCAACTTTAAACCGCTTAATCTGTGGTCTAGTGGTTCGCCGTGTAAGACGCAGGGGTCCCGGGTTCGATTCCCAGGAGGGTACAATTTGTACTCGGTTTGGTTGGTGTTAGGTAGGGCTTATTTCAAGCCCGACTGGCAAGCTACCACTATATTACCTAAAACTGACGCGCAATAACAACAATTTAAAAATTGTTGTGTTCCGGCAGTTAGAGGTAATATAGGCAGTTACTCAGTGATGAGGATTCCGGGAGTAGTGCGTTTCCACCTTCGGCCTTATCGTCACCTAACATCTGGTGAGGTGAAGGCCAAGCATTATACTGTTGTGCATAAAAAACTGTTTTGATAAATGGTTTCAATGGTTAGACATAAGTATTTTGCCAACAAGCTGCTATGACATAGTACTAAAGAGTACTTTCGTTGCTGACTGTACCTACGCTTATCTCAATCACGCAGAAACGGCTGAACGAATTCTGATATCGAAAGGCACACAGATAGTTAGAACAGAAAACGTGTAATTTTATATCCACTCGAATATATAGGAATTTTTCGAATGTACTCGCGGATGAAGTCGCGGACGGAAGCTAGTTTGTAATAATCGTAATCTGTGTTGTGTAATAAATAAATAAATTGCCAGCCCTTGTAGGATGATCTGTGTGCAGTGGGCTGGACACTTAGCGAGAAGAACCTATGGCCGTTGGGGCGGAAAGGTTCTTAAATGGCGACCGCGCACCGGACGACCGACGCTGTGTGGGCTCCTGTCAAGGTGGACCGACGATCTGGTGTGCGGTTGCGGTGCGCCGCTGGATGAGGGCAGCGCAGGGGACCGATCGTCGTGGAGATCCTTGGGGGAGCGGAGCCTACCCAGCAGTGGGTGTCGTGCGGCTGATATGATGATGTAATGACGAGCTCGAGAGTGGGTTTGTCTGTTCTGCCTGTCGATTCTGTAACAAACTCGCATCTTACTTCGAACCTCACTTCACTTCGCGGGAATTTTAAATCATTAATGAGCTGATGATAGGCTATTTTTTTTTAACAAAAGATTTTAGATAGCTACGGTAGCTACCTAAAACCTTTTGCAAACGTTAAAATTGCTTATATTCAGCTAATTCCTAATAACAAATTCACGAGAAGTGAAGTAATGTTCGAAGTGAGATGTGAGTTTTGTTACATAATCGACAGGCTGGACTGAATTTCAAAACTTAATTCCCAAGAAAGGACAGAAAGTAAATTTTCCCGTTCTTGGCTGTAATGTAGAGGTACTAATAAATTAAACATTACAGATTCAGAAGTTATGGAAAACGGTAAGTGCAGCATTTTCAATTCGATACTGTTTGTAAGAACTTTAGGCACAAAATCTATTATTAAGGGTGTAGGTAAGGTGTTTGGTGACACACTTATAATAGTACATTATGAGACAAGTTAGCTAAGGTTGCTCATTGCACACAAGGCTGTGGGTTGCAGCCCGAGCCGTAGGCGAGGGCGTAACTCAGCCGAGTGTGAAATAAGCAAGAGCTCACGAGTTTCATACGACATTTTTCAACACATTTGCGAGGAAAAAACAAAGTAATTTATCACACAGCAACAAATACGACAAAAACAAAACATGATAATTATTATGGGAAAAGGCGCGCATGTTTTTTTTTTGTTTTTTTTTCACAAGCCCAACGCAAGAATATTTTGCGAACAAAGGGGTGAGGTGAGGAGCATTCAGCCTACTTCAAAATTATAATTTTAAGTGACAAAATGTAAATATTTTAATATTTTATAACAAAATATTGTCAATTATGAATAATTTGATAATAATAATATAATTTTTAAATTTGAGATTTTTGCATTCACAATGCTATTTTTACACAATACTAAATAATATACTAGAAAAAATACGACTCGCACCAGATCAGTTCGATTCCCGTCTGAGTATTGATCTGGTGCGAGTCGTATTTTTTCTAGTATATTATTTAGTATTGTGTAATAATAATATATTTATTTGACTTAATTAAGGACTTAAACATTTATTTATTCCAAAAATTTATATGAATTTTCAGCAGCATAAAACCTCCTTGTTGTCAAAATAAAAATAACTGTATTACCCGGCTAAATTGGGAATGCTCTGTTTACTCGAGAACTTGCAGTAAGGTACTTATTTAACTTTGTAGGGTTAATTCTATTACGAACTAGTGTTTTATATATTATTGCACGCGTTTGTTATAGCTCGGTTTATGGCCCTAAAAGCGATGTATTAGGGCTCACTTTACGAACAAGTGTGTTGAAAAGCCAATTATGGTTGATTAGATAGGGTAGGTACTATGCATACGATTCGATACAAATTGATACAATCCGTAATAATTAAAATTTAAATGTTAATGTTCATGCTCTGCCTTTTGTTTAAGATGCAGTGTCACTTAAGAAAAAATTTAATAATCAATATGAGTAATGAAAGCAAATGGACTGTATGGAATGAAAGATTGAGTGTGAATAAATATCATATTACAATATTATAATGAACTAAAACTACACGTCTTCACTGCTCTTTTAACCTGTCAACCACACCTACTCTCTCCGTCCTGCTTGCCCATAGAGCCCATAACGTTCCGTTGCATCCTTTCGATTGACATCGTGTCGTCCAAGTCGTCCTCTCAACTCCTCTCCAAATAATTTGCTGTGCCCTATTCAGGTCTTCAATGTATTTTGTTATTTTACCATATGTACCAACCATCTTGTTAATCATTGTGTAAAGCAATAAAGTGAATTGAATTGAATTTATTTCCATTTTTCGCCGACACAGAAAAGTTTTTTGACTTAACAGTCAAGTAATGATTTTTTTTTCAGGCGAATGTTTTCATCTTTGATCCGTTTATTTGGTAAATAGTAGTGAAAGGTAAGTTGATTTTGATGTCCCCACTGCTGGGCACAATGCGGATATGTGTGCGACTATGTATATCAGGGATGGGTGACCAAAAATTTATTATCTCGAGCTCCTCCTTGCTTCGGAAGGCACGTTAAGCCGTTGGCCCCGGCTGCATTTGTAGTCGTTGACACCCACCAATCCGCATTGGGCCCGCGTGGTGGGTTATTATGGCCCATCCTCCTTACCACTCATAAGGAAAGCCTGTGCCCCAGCAGTGGGGACATCAAAAATGGCTGATAGACATGTATATCAGTGCTTCCAGATCCCAAGAGTAAAATTACAGTGTTTTCAGCTAAAAAAACCGGTCAAGCAAGAGCGAGTCGGACTCGCGCACCGAGGGTTTCCGTACCATCATAATAAATACACTGCAGAGCTGTAGAATAATAAAATTATTATTGCAGTATTAGGTCAGCACCATCTCTTGGCCGATAGTAGAAATATTTTTTTTCTTTAGTCCAGCGCCATCTTTTGACCGTTAGTGGAACTAAATTAATTTTTCTTGGGTCAGGGCCATCTGTTGACTGGTAGAGGAACTAATAATTTTTTTGAATTTTTAAAAAAGTGTTATATTGAGACATCGTTTTATTTTTCTTGTAATCTTTACATAAACTACTATCAAATAGAATTATTTCAGATTTTTCTCTTTGCAAACTTCGGAGATAAAGGGGGGGAACGGTATTTTTTTTACATTTTTCATCATAAGTCGAAAACTATGCGGCCTAAAAAAAGAAAAAGATGATTTAAAATGTGCAAACAGCGCTCTTTCATATGATACCCCACATGTCGCCCCACTTAAAATTTTTAAGACCGCTTTTCAGTCCCTGTTGTAAAAAAAATATTTATTTTTTATTTGCAAAATAGTTGGACAAACGTCATCTTTAACTATTCCAATTTAGTAGTTCTCGAGATATCCAGCTGTGACAGACAGACAGACAGACTGAGTCACACCATAAGGGTTCCTTTTTATCATTTTGGTACGGAACCCTAAATACAGTAGATCCTAAAAATAATACAGTAGATTTCAAAATCGACAGAGATCGGATTGCTTACATACTTGTCTATAGATGAAGGAAAGCTACGAAACGCAGCTAGCGTCGTTTTACATTACATTACATTATATTATATCTATCTATACATACATATATCTACTGTATACTGTAATTTATATATATTTTTTATATTCTTTATTGCACTTGTAACATAATTACACAGGTAAATATGAAAGTTGTTTACAAAGGTAGGCTTATCTCTAAAAGAGATCTCTTCCAGCCAACCCTGCATTGTTTGAGATTTTTAAGTAAGCAGGTAATAGAAAGTGCATAGTAAGATGGAGATAAGTGAAATCCTAAATAAAACTTAACTTATATCATTTTATACTTATACATATACTTATAAATAAACTTTATAGTAGGTATAAACTTAACATAATTAAATAAATATAAATATGAATAAATACATACATACATACATAATATAATACATACATACATTTAGCATTAGGTACAGTAGACAGTAGAAACGTCTAAAATACAGTAGATCTACTGTAATTACAGTGAATCTGGAAGCACTGATGATCCATCAAGTGGCGCCCAGGCAAGGCAGATCACAAAATCTACTCTTCACTATCACTTTACTTTGCCAGAAATGTGACGAAATTTTGCACATTTTTATTAATTTCTAGAATACTGGATCATTTATTAAAAATCAGTCATAACAGTCGCCTTTAATTATTTCCAGTCACCCAATGAATTAATTCCCTTCTTAAAATAACACTTAATTTTTCAGAGCCGCATCGTTTGTGATTCAACGCTTGAATTTTATTAAATAAAATATTTTTTTTACGCCAATTGTTTTACTTTATTAATTCTAGCGCCGCCACTACATTTTTTTATTACTCAAACCAAGTCAATATTTAAAAAAAGCTCATGTAATAATTTCTTAAATTGTCTCTAATATTTTTTGAATAACTCTTCAACAGTTTTCATTCTTTCTGTAAGTTTTAAAATCCATTTTAGCTCAAAGACTTACAGAATGAATGAAAACTGTTGAAGAGTTATTCAAAAATATTAGAGGCAATTTATGAGATTATTACATGAGCTATTTTTAAATATTGACTTGATTTACGAGTAATAATAGTAGTTTGTTACACAAGGGACGTAAGAGAGCTATTACAGAACAAGATCCAATTTGGCACCCATGCGAGCGTAGCTCGCAAAGGGCGCTACGGATCGAGGGCGTAATAGCTACTTACAACCGAGGTAAGCATACTACTTTACATCATTCATGCGAGGTAAATATAATAAAAATAAAGATAAAGATAAAGATAAAGATAAAGATAAAGATAAAGATAAAGATAAAGATAAAGATAGAGATAGAGATAGAGATAGAGATAGAGATAGAGATAGAGATAGAGATAGAGATAGAGATAGAGATAGAGATAGAGATAGAGATAGAGATAGAGATAGAGATAGAGATAGAGATAGAGATAGAGATAGAGATAGAGATAGAGATAGAGATAGAGATAGAGATAGAGATAGAGATAGAGATAGAGATAGAGATAGAGATAGAGATAGAGATAGAGATAGAGATAGAGATAGAGATAGAGATAGAGATAGAGATAGAGATAGAGATAGAGATAGAGATAGAGATAGAGATAGAGATAGAGATAGAGATAGAGATAGAGATAGAGATAGAGATAGAGATAGAGATAGAGATAGAGATAGAGATAGAGATAGAGATAGAGATAGAGATAGAGATAGAGATAGAGATAGAGATAGAGATAGAGATAGAGATAGAGATAGAGATAGAGATAGAGATAGAGATAGAGATAGAGATAGAGATAGAGATAGAGATAGAGATAGAGATAGAGATAGAGATAGAGATAGAGATAGAGATAGAGATAAAGATAAAGATAAACTGAACAACTTTCATTACAGGACCAACCCCGAAATCACGAAAAAAAACAGCTGTTCCATTCAAAATTAATCTTATCATTTTATGAAAAAAATATTGTTTGACCAAGGAGTTTTGCATAGCTTGAACTGAAATGAAATACCGCTAATTTCATTGTAGTTTTTTTTTCAGTAAAAAGTTTCGTCAGTTTATAAATAAGAAAAAAGATTGGTTCACTAAGGAGTTTTAAATGCTTGAATTGTAAAGTGTACTTTACAATTAAAGCATTCACCATGCTTGACTTGTAAAGTGATTTGAAAATGGAACGTTCTATCTAACAATGCACTGTGTTGCACATGTCAACTTACACAGCCTCATACTATATTAGTAAATGCTAGTTACTGAGCAGTATGATGTAAAAATAAATGTATTGGTGGTGCTAGTGTTACTATAATAATAATTTTATAATAATAATAATAATAGCTTTATTGCACACGACAAAAAACAAAAACAGAAAGAAACAAAAAAGGCAAAAGAAAACAAACAAAGGCGGCCTTATTGCTAAATAGCAATCTCTTCCAGGCAACCTTGGGTGAAAGAAAAATAATAATAAAAATAAATAATAAGCAGCTGCAAAAGTGCCGAAACGTCGGGAAAATCAAAAATCAAACCAAATACCAACTAATTACCAAAGTACTTTCAATAAAACCGCGCTAGTATCCGTTAAAAGTGTTTTATTTCATGTCTAGTGAGCGCGTAAGCTTGAGAAGTGAATAATAAATAATAATATTTTATTTCGGACATAAAATCCATACCAAGGTGTTAGTTACAGCGAAACTTATTCTAGTGTTAGTAA
Organism: Agriphila straminella; assembly: GCA_950108535.1. Lineage (NCBI taxonomy): Eukaryota > Metazoa > Arthropoda > Insecta > Lepidoptera > Crambidae > Agriphila > Agriphila straminella. The sequence continues at coordinate 24,791,054 of OX467305.1, read as the reverse complement.
CGCCTTAACTATAAAGTCGTCTCGTGTGGGAAGAAATCATTCGCGCAGGTTTGGCACCTAAACTTGACCAGCTATATAGGTGATTGCGTAAAACCAATCGTGTTCATTTGACAGTTCATGTATCATAATCGGGTATTTTAGCGCCTGGCCCAGCGATTGCGGAAGTTAAGCAACGTTCGCAAGGGTCGGTCATGGGATGGGTGACCAAAAATTTATTATCTCGAGCTCCTCCGTGCTTCGGAAGGAACGTTAAGCCGTTGGTCCCGGCTGCATTTGCAGTCGTTAGCACCCACCAATCCGCATTGGGCCCCCGTGGTGGGTTATGGCCCATCCTCCTTACCACCCATAAGGAAGGCCTGCCTGTGCCCCAGCAGTGGGGACATCAAAAATGGCTGCTGGACATTGTATCACAATATCTGCATCCCATACAAATTGCAGCCGATGGAATACGATATGAACTGTCAAATGAATACTACTAGTACTATTCACAGTAAATTGTATATAGCTCTGTCTGTCTCTATCTTCTGCCGAGGTAGCCACCACTACAATAAAAGTCTCAGCTTTACACAACCAAGATCGCACCTATTTCAATTACTTATCCCACATTTGTTCAGATGCGTAGACACTTGTACCACAAAACTGCACCAATTTTAAGACACAATATCCACTATAAAACAATTTGCAAATAATTAAAATAGCCACCGAACTGAACCCGACAAAATGGCGCCAAAAACTCATGAATACGATTAGGTACCTTACGCAATTCCACCCCTGATTGCGCAACTCTGTTACTAAAAATTGTCGATTGAAATCGATTGAAAGCGCAGTTACATTGCTGCTTTAAAGTAAGATAGTTGTCACATTGGTTCTATTTTTGGTTTGACAGACAGAAAGAGAGTGAGTGACAAAGTCAATATTATGAATTTGGAACTACAGGCTGTTCGCATTGACCATGAAGGTTTAACAGTTGTACTAAAGCAGCAATGTAACTGCGATTTCTGTCAGAGTTGATTACAACCAAGTTACAAAATTAGGGGGCGGGTAGTAGTTCATATTAAAATGTTCATAGGATTTTTTTGTCAACATTAACTTAATTTTAACCGTTTTTTGACTTGATTGACAAAAATGTATAAATAGTCCGGTCGTGGGACATTAAATTTCATAAAAAAGTTTTGATAATACTAAAAGTTTTAATTTTTGGGGAGTGTATAGATTATGTGCATTGTGAGCTATTTTTGAAAAGTTAGAAGTTTTATGCCGGTGCTTTAGGTATAGTTTAGGTATTTCGTAATATTTCGTAATATTTCGTTTAACTTCATATATATAGAATTAAAGTTTGAAATGTTGATTGTTTCATAATAAGAAGTATGTTATCATCATGTTGTAAAAAAATTAGAAAGTTAATATATGCGTAACTGCGTAAATCACAAAATCACTCTTTTGTGTTCGAATAAAATTTTAAAATTTCTGAAATCTTATTTTAAGACTTTCAGTGGTTAGATATAGCTGTTGAACAAAGTTTAGAAAGTTAAGTGGTGTGCTTCTTTGATAAATTCATTTTTCTTTCGTAATATACGCAATAATGAATTAAAAATTGATAAGATCGCTCTTACATGACCTCTTCAATGCGCTTATATGCCACACAAAAAATTAGAAAAATACATACAGTGGATTTTGTTTAATTACAGATACATTGTTGTCGCTACAGGCCGCCCGCGCCGCGCCGTTACGCCGGCGCGGCGGCCAGCTACTATGCCCGCTCGCGCCATATGAATAAATTAATTAGGTGGCGATACTGGCGATTGATCTGTAACATTTCGGCGTAACGTAACATTACGGCTACTTAAGACGTGTCGACTCCTATCTGACCTATCTCTTATCCCGAAATGATATATTTTTATAATTCCACTAGCGGCCACCCGCGACTTCGTCTGCGTGGACAGTTTTTGCTATCCCTCGCGAACAATACTTTTTTCGGGATAAAACCCTATGTCCTTTTCTATACCCCTGGCAACGTGTATGTAAAATTTCATTGTAATCGATTCAGAGTCATGACGTGAAGGCGTAAAAATTGTTTACAAAAAAAACTAAAAACCGACTTCAAAAAACCTACCTCTAAAAAGCAAGAAATAATATTCGTAATAATAAAAATACGTCTATTGAAGTCGGGTGGGGCTGGAATACAAATTCCTTTTTTTTATTCTAAAAGCCCCACCCGACTTCAATAGACGTATTTTTATTATTACGAATATTATTTCTTGCTTTTTAGAGGTAGGTTTTTTGAAGTCGGTTTTTTGTTTTTTTTGTAAACAATTTTTTATTTTATTATTTTTAGTGTAGGTACCTTGTAGGTAAGGTATATTATATATGTATTCAATTCAATTCAATTCAATTCATTTATTTAGTAGTAAAGTAGAAAAATCGGCTTAGCGAAACGTAAGATAATCGCGGAGAAACATACTTAAATACGGGTCAAACTGAGAACCTCCTTTTTTAAGTCGGTTAAAAAACTACACTTAAGATATCCCTCTTCCAACAAAAAAATAATTATTTTGTTCAGTTCATAAACAAAGAAGTAATACGACCAATCATCGAGGTAATTCACACAAAATCATACTATTTTCGTGCTTGTTTTCAAAATTACTTGAAAAGTACTGAACCGATTTCATAATTTAAAAAAATGGGACCAACTTGGGAGTGTACCTAATGTAATAACGTTTGAATCATTTCAATCGGTCCAGCCGTCTTCGAGTAATCGGTGGACATACACAAAAAAAAAAAAAAAAAAAAAACAAATATACAGACGAACATAGAACACGTTAGTACTATTATATATTCTGTGATAGAACCTCCTCCTTTTTTGGAAGTCGGTTAAAAAAACAAACAAACGGACTTTGGAATTTATAATATTAGTAAGGATAGTGCAACTCTAACCTACCTAGCTCTAACTAACGTACCTACCTAATTTATACAACTGCCACATATATTATGTAGATAGACCCTAAAAGACGACAGTAATTTTATGAAATGAGCACAGTAGGTACATAGATAAATAAAACAAATTAAACAATTTGATTAATACTTTTTCAAGTATATTTTTATTTTTATCAAGTACCTAGTTTTTACTAGGCAAGTTATGTTTGCTTTAGTCAGAGTCAGAGATTGGCCAATCAACTTTTAAGGCACTCCTTTCTTGTCCCCGCTCTATAAAAAATCATATTATTACATACAACTCGGTTTAAACCTTACATTTTTCTACATTAATCTAAAATTAGATGCATTTGCGAGAACAACAGATTACAATATTTTTTCCTTTGAACATTTTATAGCTAGTATCTCAGGAGAACAAAGTCGCTCCCAATACAAAGAATCTGTGTTACCTGGCATAGCCGGTCAAAGCAAATCATGTCAAATCTTCAAAATATTGTATCAGAATACCCAATATTTTATACATTATTTAAGTTCTATATTGAATAATCCTTTATTTACAATACATAGTTTTAGTAATTTTGCTTAAACAATATTTAATTAATATTTGCGAAGGTTTGTCCCCAACAATGTCTAAAAAATCAGGGCTCCTGCGTGACCATTAATAATTGGTGATGGTATTAGCATGAAGGTCCTATCTAGCGTCGTTAGTATTGCCCCTTGTCTAACTTTAATTCTTGTTTTGTCATTCAATGTCTTTCTAGCGATAGCTCTCGAGGAGTGTGTGTGGGTCTATTGTTGTTCTGCTGTGTTACGTCGGAAATCACGATAAGTTCATGGATTATTTTATTATTATTACGTTAAGATATTAACTTTAATATCGGAATTTAAGATCAAGTTGAAATAGTTGTTCGATATGCAATGATTACTTACTTATTTGTACTTTTATCAATGTTTTCCATCGCGTTACCGGTAACACTAGAGAAATATCTGGTAACACCAGAGAATTTATGTACTGTACGTATATATATATAATATAATCAACCGATTACTTCACTGTAGTGAAGTAAATTAATGGTTGGTTTTACATTTACAATTTACATTTACACTCATTATCATCATCTTATCTTCTGTGTAAAAAACCTCCTCCAAGAATCTCCACAACAATCGGTCCTGCGTTGCCCGTGTAGCAGCACCTACCTATACGCCGCTCATTACCATACCAACACACGATTGCAACAAGATTCATCACCGTGTGACTAGATGGCGCTAATGTCGAATAAACACAAAGATTAGTAAGGAATAGCGTCTCGTAGTATGGAGAATAATTATGGAGAAACCTAAATCTCGCTAACGACGTTTAGTCAGCGACGCAGCATAATATACAACTGCCAACCATCATCGGTTGGACTAATACCACCAAGCCCGGAGGAAGATCTTCCATTTGGCGTTCCTCCTAGTGGTCACCTCTCTCCATACCTACCATACCTACTTCATTCACTACACTGGTGACCCCAACGGAGCACATCAAGCACCTTCAGCAAGCAACGCAGCGCAGCCATCACTCCCCATACCTTATCCCAGCATCCGCAGCAGTCACACTGCAAGCAGAAGCACAGCAAGCCAGGCCTTCAAGGTTCCATCGCAGCATCATTGACGACGCTTTCTTGGACCTTCGGCAACTCTCGACGGCATTATCCCGACCTGGTCTTCGCAGCCCACTACTGGAGCATCACTGGGCCCTCACTCCGGCGTGGCAGCTCTGCGCACCACACCAGCAGCTCGGACCCACCGTCACTCAACGGAAGTGTCCGATCTACCCAGTTTTGTATTCTTATCCTCATAGTTCATGAACACCAACTCTTAGCAGATACTCTTCGGTGCTCTGTGCAACCTGGAGCTCAATCGCGGTAATTCTGAACGATAAAACAAAAACGTAACGTAACGTTGTCATTTAGGTTATATTTAGGTACCGAAAATTCTTTGGTTTAGCTTCATAATTTTCACTTAAATTGTCCTAGATTGTAATCCTAGACTCCTTAGGCAGAGTATTCAACAACAAAACTAAAGCGAGTATTTTTCTGTAAACGAAACTGAAACGGTAACAATTTAGTTTTGGTTTTATCGTTGAAAATTAGCGCGATTAGGCCCCTGGTCATGGTGTAATGGTGCCTGCTTGGGAACCGGCTTGTTTGGAAGGTGAAGTCATCGAATCTGCGAGGGAATAGAAATTCCCGATCTCCTTCAGACTTATTATTTAACTCTATCATGTTCATCTCATTCCCACACTTTGGGGAGCACTACTGAGATATTAAAACATTATTTCCCAGTATTTTAAGGTCTTGACTATAAGAATTACATCATTAGCAAAATGAAGGCCTCCTAGGTGCTCGCCATTGATGCTGATGCCGAATTAATTCCAGTCCAGAAACCTAAAAAGATACATTACGGCTCCTTGTCTTGTTGTTATCTCGCTGCAGTTTGATGAGGTTTGAGCTCTGATTTTAAAATAGAATCAAATATCAATATAGTCGAGTTTTTAGCAATTTTAAAAATATACCATGTGCCCAGTCATTAAGTGCACAAATGAAAAGACGTGAAATTAAGCTCAAACTTATCGTTAAAAAAATAATACGATGTTTTTTATAAAGGTTACAGGTAGGTTTTGCCGAAAAAATCACTTAAATTGTAAAAAAAAATACATTTTCATACATGGGACATAGCGACAATATGTTATGTTAAATTGTGTTTTCGCTATGTTCCTGTTATGATTTGTGATCTCGTTAAGTTAATATAACTTCGTGTCTAGTTTTATAGCTTAGATTAATTGATGAATCACTACATATTATAAAACAAAGTCCCTCGCCGCGTCTGTCTGTCTGTTCGCGATAAACTCAAAAACTATAAAAACGGATTTTCATGCGGCGTTTTCACTAAATGATGGAATGATTCCTGAGGAAGGTTTAAGTGTATTATAAGTTGACGTTTTATAGAAATTGGTAGAAATATCAAGATGATTGTTGAAGAGGTCGGCAAAAATTAAGCCGGCTGGGAGCTTGCATTGAAAACGCTGCTCTAACCTTTAGAACTATAACAAAATAATTTATGATGAAATTATTCCTATTTTATAGATCTACAAAAAAGTCCGTGATGGTATATATCTATCTTTTAAAAATAACTAACTATACCAATTATATCTTCCTAAAAAAATTATCAAGTTCAAAGGATAAAGTACTAATCCTTATCAAATTAAATACGTTAGTTACCTTAAGCATTTTATGCACATTATTTTAGCCTTTAACACCATACCATTTAAATGAATATCGTAGGAGTCGTCGCAAAAAATTAACACGCGCAAATATAAATCAAACGCGTCTCTTATACCGACAACGGGACGGGACGAACGGGAGAGAAAAAACTTTAGAGCAAATGGAGGTGAGGACTGTTAGGTATTATTTTTTTATCTTTTTGGGTGTTGTTGGAAGGTTGCATTTAGCAAAAAAAGAAGGAACCGAAGCGAAGCAAGGACAGGTCGCTAGTTACAATATAATATTCTCAAATTCTTTCTTTTTCTCCGGAGTTACTAGTTACTATATATTATTCTCTAGTGTTACCCTGGTGTCCCCCTTGTAAACAATACAGTGAACGTAATTATAAAGAAAAGAAAAGTACTGCCTGACATAGAAGTAAGTTTCAAGTGGCTGTTTAATATCAAATTATTTTAAAGTTTAAGAAAGAAGAAGAAAAATCATTTATTGACCGCAAAACAAAAGAAAACAATGTACCTATACAAACTTAGGACTAATTACAGTGCGGCCAACTAGGCCCCAACCTCAGCAATGCTACAGAGGCAAACCTGAGTATGCCACTGCAACGCTGGTATTCTGGAGGAGCCTACTTGGTGACGACAGCGAACAGACAAACAAAAATTATAATTTAATAACAATTCAGAAGACAATAGACAATAATTTTAACGAAGTAATAGATAAATATTAACGAGCATCGATTCTATCATCACCAACACAAACAAAATAAAAATATTATTTAAGAGGAATAAAAATTAAAAAAACTTAATGGCTGTATGGAATTAGGTCTCCTTGCCTCTTCCATGACAGTTTGATATACATAGTAATAAAAAGAAATATATATATAAAAGAGCTGTTTGGTCAGACAAATCGAAGTACTCTTTGGTAGATTTGATATTTTTCGTTTTGATTTTATTTACGAAGAGATTATTTTATTTGGTTAATATGGCAAAAATACATCATTTCAAACAATTAAAAAAAGAAAAAGAAATCGCAACCTACATTACATACAAAGTGCAACTACAGAATAGTGTGATATGAAATGAAATGAGTTTATTTGACATTTTACAATATAATACAACCTCGGAACCACAAAATTTTGAACAGTAACTTAAGTCTATAAAAACAATTGCGTGAACACTCAGCGACATGGTTTTCAAAAGTTAGGTGTTCGTCCAAAGATCTTATGTTATAATCATCCCTAGTTTGCATCATACATTTGATAGAATCAGTGATCCAGAGGTGCGGTGGATGTTTGAATTTTTGCACCTTGGTTGGAGCATGCAAATCAAATAATGTAATGAGACAAGCCGTAAAGGATTCTGCAAGCTCATTGATGTTATCAAGTTTATGAAAATCATCCCAATTGATCGCATCAAGATCCCGATTTAAATGGTTCACCATTTTTTAGTGGCCTATATGTCACCCATCGTGGGCATATTTTGTCTTTCTTGACCATAAATTCAGCTAATATCATTCCATGACCACGTTCAGAGATTTGTTTAACAGTGACATTTAGAGCCCGAGTATCCGTGCATATTACATCAATTAAGCTGTAACTGTGATCGGTAAAATGTGTGGGTTCCTTAACTATTTGTTTTAAGTTGACACAGCTAAGAAACTGCATAAATTGTTTGTATTTACCAGTACTAACATCAAGCAGATTTATGTTGAAATCACCCAGCAGGATCAACACATCGTAGTTTCTGAAAGAGGCAATGGAATCCGCAATATCGTCCAAAAATACACCCGGGTCCTGCCATTGTGGCCTATAGGCGGTACCGATTATTACCCGCTGATTGTTAGTGCGAAAACTAACAATCAGTTACTAATCAACTCCACTGCGTTACTTTATGTCAAAGTAACGCAGTGGAGTTAAAATAATGTCAATCTTAAGAAACTATTACTTACTACATAGATACATTATTTGAATAGGATACTTTCTTGTTGTATTACTTAAATACTTAATGTACAGATTTTCTTTGAAGTATCATTTTAATTCACAAAAAAAACTCAACAGTAACAGAGGGGAAATTTTTACGACGATCCTTTGTTATTCTCAAAAATCTCAAAAACTAAACGTCAAACATCGTGGCCACCTTTAAAACCTAAATTTTAGATAAATGATACAAACTATAATCGAATCTATACCTTTGCTGAATGCCGTCGTACCGGGCCAAGATGAAGACGGTTTCCTCGGGGTTCGGAACAAAAAGCGACGTCGTCAGCGAGAGAGCAAGAACCACCATGGCACCGCACCGACAGGGCCCAACTTCCTGCTGCGAGCTGCCATACCGACCACGGCCGTGTACCTCTCCCGCCTGCACCATACCACCACAGTGCAGGACGTGATCGAGTACATAAAGAAGAAATCCAACTTTTGTTTGAGAGTTCAGCCACTGGAGTCGCGCCATAATACCAATTTTAAGGCGTTTGTGGTGCGCATCCCGACAGCAAGGCTGGACCTCTTCGTGAAGGAGGACTTCTGGCCGCAGGGCGTGGTGTACAGGCGCTTCAGAGGGACGCTGCCTTGTGCCACCGATTCGACACACAAAGTGTCTAGGTACTTGATTTTTTTACTAACATATGTTTTAAGTTATTTACTAACAACATTGTTTTATAAATTATATATATTTCGTTTTTAAGGTATATATCTATGGGCCATCGATGCCTGAATATAAATAAATAAATTAAATTAAAAAAATAAAACATAAATTCTTGTAAATTCGATTAAATTTAATTTTGTTTTTCTGTTTCAAAATGCTCTGAAAGGAGTGCCTCAAAAGTTGATTCGCCCAACTAACTTAGAAATACAATTATGCTCAGCCATTGATTAAACAAAGTTTAGATGCGTTATGCGCCAACATCATGCAATTTAAAACAGCGACAGGTACTGCAGATCAATGATATTATAATGTAGATACACACATTGACATATTACGTCAAGAGAGGGACAAAAATGAACGCCACCATACGGAATCCCTGTCGTTAGAAAGAGATAAACAGACATCATAACTTTCGTCTGATACGCTGCATGCTCATTGGCGCGATCATATGAGTGACAGTCACAATGACAGTAATAGGGGCGATGGGCAAAAGTGGTATATGGTATTAGGTTTTTTGTTTTTCGTTTCGATTAAAATAATAAAACAAAAGTTCTGTAAACGCTTGCTGCGTTTTATTTACAAAATGTTAATAAAATAATAATTAAACTAAAGATCCTCAAATAATAATAAGATAAATCCAAAAATATTGTCCTCACGCCGTTGACACCTAATTACATTTAGCCACTTTTCTTTCATCAATCTGTCTTTAGGTAATCTAAAATGAAAATAAATACCTACTTTAACTTGATATTCATAGCAACCACATAGCACCTACATGAAAAACAATTGGGTGCTTACATGGTTCGTAAAACAATATTGAGGTGGTACCCTGATCGAAAGTGACGCCTCGGTGAATTTTAATTATACTTTACTTATACACAATTATTTTAATAAAACTTTACGTAAATTTTTTAGGGCCCATCTAGTATTTTTAGATGGTATCATTACATTTTCTCGTACTGCTAGAAGAAGATAGCAAAACTCTGCTAAAAGTGGCCGTTTTTGAGTCATTTGCTATACACTTCTACGAATGACTACGACGGAATGTAGGTAGTACTAAAATACTAAACTAAGGCCCGTCCTTCCCTTCTATTCCACGTAAATTTAAAGTAAATTATTAAAATCCTTTTCTATTTACAACTTATTAGATCGTAAAGGACTTACAATATTGAAAATAATCCATCATAAATGTTGTAGGGCATTTAATCCTGCATAGAATTAGACCAGATTCATATTTTTTGGACAACACAACCCGTTCTTATGCTAATGCACATCAAAGATTTTAAATTTTTTAAGCATTACATTTTAAGCCTTTTACATTTTTATGAAAAAAATAATAGTTTTAACTACTATCTGGTCTCTAGTCTTATTCTACGCAAGATTAAATGCCCTACAACTTTTATGAAGGACGGTTTTCAATATTTTTAAGTCATTTACGAGATTATAACCGAAAAACCGGAAAAAAAAATTTTTGGTACATTTTTACCCCCATCACTTAATCACAACTCCGCCGGGGGAAAACCTAGGATAGTCATATTTGGCAACAAATGAAGCTATTAAAACAATAAAACCTTTTGAAGGAATTAAATCTGATTTCAATTCATAAGAGTGTAAAATAATTGCAAATAAACCGGTTTTTTATTAGACTATGGTTTAAAACCACGACTATGTTTTCAGCACATTAATGAAATACAAATACGTGGTCGTAATCATAAAACAATTTCTGGTTTAAAACCAGTTTTAATTGCGACTATAATCCCTGGTACAAAATAACCCCATCTCCCCTAGCATGTCCTTCCGCATGCGCGATACGTGCTCGTGCTCTCCTTCACTCTCATGCGCAAAACAGAAAACATCTCACTCTTTGTAAAAAAATGGCCGATTAGAGTAATACAAAATACGATAATACATTTTACGGTTAAATACAGTACTTACGTGTGAAATGAAACATTTTTCCGATCTCTGACTGTTGCTGTATAATTTGCACATCGTTTATAGACGCAGGAAGGCATTTTTGATCAGAATGTCACGGTTTATTAGTGTCGGACTGACGAGAGTGGTGTGTGTTTACGTGTCACGAGCCTGTGCCTGACTAATTGAAAGTCGGGCAATTACCTTACTTTCGTCTTGCCATTGTGGAGTGCTGGTAACGTATCTAAACTTTGTTTAATCAATGTGCTCAGCTCATTTAGTAGGTAGGTAGATTTATTTTATTTTATAAGTATTCTGTGTTATTTCATTGTATATTCATCGACATACATAACGGATGTTTTCTATGATATCGGCATCGGTAAGAACGACTAGCGAGCTACACGACAGAAAGAGAGGCGCTTCGTAGGTGCTTATTATAATATCAGGCACGCAGCGCTGTGCAATTTGAAATTGTACTTTATTGCCGTGCGGCGAGAGTAGCTTATAGTTTGTGGCCCCTCGCCTGCCCGCGCGGCGCGTGGCAGTCGGCGGGCCCTGCATGGACCCGCTCGCGCGTCCCGCATAATTCGTATTTAAGCGCAATAATTTATCCGTAATTAAACAAAATCCACATTATGTATGTTTCTAATTTTTTGTGTAGTATATAAGTGCATTGAAAAGGTCATGTTAGAGCGATCTTATCAATTTTTATTCATTATTCCGTATGTTATAAAGGAAAAATGAAAATATCAAAGAAGCACACCACTTAACTTTCTAAACTTTGTTCAACAGCTATATCTAACCACTGAAAGTCTTAAAATAAGATTTCAGAAGCTTTAAAATTTTATTCGGACACAAAAGAGTAATTTTGTGATTTACGCAGTTACACATATATTAACTTTCTAATTTTTTTACAACATGATGATAACATAGTTCTTATTATGAAACAATCAACATTTCAAACTTTAATTCTATATATATGAAGTTAAACGAAATATTACGAAATACCTAAACTATACCTAAAGCACCGGCATAAAACTTCTAACTTTTCAAAAATAGCTCACAATGCACATAATCTATACACTCAGCAAAAACGAAAACTTTTAGTATTATCGAAGGTAATTTTTCTTTAGCTACGCGACTAAAAGTAGATTTGAAACTGACCTAGTTATAGTAGTATCTACTATCTAGTCTGTCAAAAACTATAGATAGGTATAGGTAATAATTTTATAATAATAATAAACAACCCAATTGCCTTAGCTGCTGTTTCTTTTATTTATTTACTCGAAACATAAATTAAATATTGGGTAGCTAGCCTAGCCTAGCCTTTTCATTATTCTTCTTCCCATATTGATGTTTCTTCTGCAAACAAAACATAAAAAAATTTAAAGCAAAAGTAGAGTTCATTAACACATCATTCACCTTTTTGTTGCTTTTAAAGTTGTACAGTTATGATTTTTTAGGAAATAAAAAGATATTGGTACAAGCACCCTTAGAACTAATAGTTGAAGGGACCTTGTTAATAAATAAATTACTTTTTGTCAGTTATATGATATAAAACATTGAAATCTTATGTTTCACGGCAGATCTGGGCACGCAGCCTTAAAATATTCTTCAATAATATGTTGAAAAAATCAAAGTAGTTTTACCTCAAAGGCAGGTCCTAATTCGAGTCCTGCACATTCGTTCGTTTCCATATTGTTCTGGATTATACACAACGATCTTCGATCCTTTAATATTATAGAGTCAATATATTACTTATTTAAATAATCATTCTTCAAATCGTATCATAAAATGCTTCTGAAATATTTTTTCACTCCTCTTGCTTAAAAAGTCCGTCATTGTAGGCGTACAAGAGCCGAGATAAAATAGCATAATGGATAAAGTTTTTTCTTTTTTAATGTTTGTCTATTACCAATGAGCCTACTAAAACGAAAAACTCTTTATTCATAATCACGAATAAAAACTCGCTCGACTTAATACTGTTTATACTACACCTGCTCGGAAAGTACCTTGATACTTTATCAAATTTACGGAAGAAAGTACGTCATTGCATATCGAACAAATATGCGGGGAGAAAACGCATCTGAGCGGGAGAGAAAAGTGTATGAAAATCCATTTTTTACGTGGTTTTTCTTTTTTACCTGACTGCGGGTTATGTATTTCGCGCGTATCTTGTAAGTATGTTTGTATGTAATATTCTTTATTACCTCATATCTCTCAAACGGCTGAACGGATTTCTATGATTAAGATATCGTTAGATTGGTCTTTTCAGCCCAAGTGTTCTTAAGAAGGTGGCGTTATAAAAAAACCAACATGGCGGCTGTACGGTGCTATTATACGTAGTGAAAAAAAAAATTTTTTTAGTATACTGCAATATGGGTGTCAAATTAAAGGGCTTATTATAAGGATTTTAAAAAAGGTATATCATGACCGTAAAATATAATAACTAAAAAGAGATAAATAAAAAAATAAATTAAAAAAATTAAAAAACCCGCCTGCATAAAAAGACAAGTCGACTGAAAAGATGGAAACAAGATTAAATAAATATTAAAGGCAACATGTCATAATAACATGCAGTCGGAGGCATATAATTCAATCATTCATAATGTCACTTTCTTTATGCATGCCTCCGACTGCATGTTATTATGACATGTTGCCTTTAATATTTATTTAATCTTGTTTCCATCTTTTCAGTCGACTTGTCTTTTTATGCAGGCGGGTTTTTTAATTATTTTTTTTAATTTTGGGTAAGACTATGCGCCGGTTACCTAAATATCAAAAGCCAAAAAGTTTTTACAGTGAGTTTTTATCTCCAAGTTCGCAAAATGACACTGGCCATTAGCTGTGTGTCGGATGGTGTCGGGCTGGCAGTGCGACCCTGCGGCGGCAGGATAAACAATTTGAAAAAAGAACATGTGAAAATTGCAGACGCCATTGGCGCCATTTTCAATTTGTGTGTTGTTTGAGGATTCAGTTTTCGTAGAAAGTAAAATAAAACTATAAATGATAAGTAGTGATAGTGATGATGAAGATTTTTTTACTCCGCCGCAGTTGAAGGAAACAGCAAAAATACTGAATACCTTTTACCACAGAAATCAATTAAAAAATATAATATAAATAAATAAATAATAAATAAATATTTGACAACATCACATACATTGCTCCGACTCCAAGGTAAGTAGCTATAAGCACTTGTGTTATGGAAATCAGAGACAACGGTGGTATCACAAACACCCAGACCTGAGACAATATTGAAAAGTTAATTTTCTACATTGACCCAGCCGGGGATCGAACCCGGGACCTCAAGAGATGGTGACGCCTTGAAAACCGGCGTGCAAACCACTCGACCACGGAGGTCGTCATAATAAAACTATAATAAAACTTATGACGATTTTTTGCAATGGAATAGTGAAAAAAATGCGGCATCTTTTTCTGAAACTGTTTTGCTAGCTTATTTCAGTGAAAAAGCGCAAAAATACAAACCAAGTACGTTTTTTTACAAATTTCAATTAGTAAAGATTTAGTTTTTTATTTTCCTCGTAGGTGTAGTATAAAGCACTATGTTTCACTCGAGAGAAAGTGCGATTCCCGATCTCGGGCGTTTTAAAGCTCGGGTGTCAAACGACACCCTCGACGGTAATCGGTCTCTTTCTCCTCTCGGTGAACAATGTACTATTGTATGTAGTCTAAGTAAGTAAGGTATAATGGTAGGTGCTAATTTAAATGTTCCTGCAATTCGATTTATTCAGGCTAAAGTCCGCTAAAGTTATGTATTTGTTACACTCATATGCCATTATGTACTGCCTGCCAAAATAGAAAGTGACACTATTTTTATTTTATTTTATTTTATTTCATAGGAGAACATACAGTGACTTAATAGCTTTTTAAGTAATCCGTGTAGGAGTCTATGCACCATTACAAGTTCTCGCATATAACATCTAATGCTTGCTAATTAATATGAAAAAACATGCATTCACACACTAAGTACCTAACAACAAAGCAAATAAGCAATACAGAAACAACACAAATTAGGAACGGACAGTCCGAGAACCATCGAACCACTTCTGCACCATAAGATTTTGAATACTTCGCGAACTAGAATTAAATAGATCTAAATCATTAAAGTCTACAATTTTATTATACTCTACAGCCGATCTAATGAAAAAAGAGTTACGACGATATTTAGTCGCGGACCACGGCACGGCAAGACATGCCGGTCGTCTTAATGTAGTTCTCGCTGGTACTTGGAGCTGAATATTGGAGAGGAGTTCCGATGAGTCTATTTCATTTTGAGCAATATTCAAGAGCGTTTTCAAATCTGAAATATTACGCCTTATTTTCAAGGGTAAGATATGGTGCCTACGACATCTATCTTCATAGCTAGGGTCATGGCTTCTACATTTAAATTGTAAAAACTTAAGGAACCTGCGCTGGACTGATTCCAGTCTTTTGATTGCATAATCATACTGCGGGTTCCAGACTTGCGCACAATACTCAAGGACGCTGCGGACGAATGAACAGTAGAGTATCTTGATCACTTTAATGTTATTAAACTGCGAACTAGATCTAAGGACAAATCCTAGAGCCTTATTAGCTTTTTTGGCGACGCCATCAACGTGCTTCTCGTAAGTTAGTTTAGAGTCATGAATGAGACCTAGGTCCCGGATTTCATCAACCTGTTTCAACCCTACATTACTGAGCTCATATTTGGTCAAGATATTTAACGGCTTACGACTAAAAGTTATGAAATAGCATTTATTAATATTTAATTCCAATTTATTTAATTTACAGTATCGCTCAAATGATAATAAATCCCTTTGTAGAAGAAGGCCGTCATGAGGCCGTCATGGACCCCTGGGGAACACCTGAAGGGACGCTGTTCCAAATAGAAGAGAAGCCATTTATGACTACGGCTTGGGATCTATTTTTCACATACGAAGTAAACCATCTGTATAAATTTCCCCTTATCCCGGCTTTAAAGAGTTTCTGCAGAAGTATTTAATGGTCAATACGGTCGAAGGCCTTTTTAAAGTCAGTAAAGACCTCGTCTACTTGTCCTCCCGAATCCATACCAGAAGAGACAAACTCTGTAAAAGAAAGTAAATTAGAGGTTGTCGATCGCTTTTTTAAGAAACCGTGCTGCTCGGGTATATAGAAAGATTTTAAACTGTTATAGACCTGTTTATATACAATTCTTTCGAGGATTTTGGCGAAAATGCAAAGCTTGGAAATTGGTCTGTAATTTGTGATATCATTTTTATCGCCATTTTTATGGATGGGGCTAATGAAGGCGGATTTCCATAGTGTAGGGACTACTCCTTCGGAAGTTGACTTTTTAAATAGGATAGATAGAGGTATTTTTTTTTTTTTGTTTTGTTGGTTAATTCACAATCAGTCAGCCACTTTCAGTGAATGCGTTGTCCGTCCTTAGTAATTGCGACGAGTGTGCCTTCCATTGAAAGCACTACTCTCCATGTAATACGGAGCTATATCCGCTCCGGCAGTGACAAGATATTATGCCTTTTAAGCCTGTTACAGTAAGATTGCGTTGTCAGTGCGACCGCTAGCTCGTTAGGATGTTGAGCAAGACGTTTTTGGTATTTTGTAGATGTAGCGCGGATTTCTTCCTTTACTGTACTCATTTGTAGGTTCTCGTGGATTTCGTTGTTTGTTATGAACCGGGCACATTGGATATAGTTCGCAAGATAACATTCTGTAGTCTTTGTATTATAGAAATGTTGGAGTTACTCGCGCTACCCCACAGTTGAATGCCATACATCCATATTGGCTTAAGCAAGGCTTTATATATTAATAATTTGTTATCTACAGAGAGTTTACTGTTTCGTCCGAGCAACCAAAGCATGTTTCTGTATTTCAAGTTGATTTCTTCTCGTTTCGCTTTTATGTGATTCTTCCATGTCAGCCTGCGATCGAGATGTAATCCGAGATATTTCACGTTCTCCTTGTGGGGTAATATGTTGTCTTCTAAGTAAACAGGTGGACAATCTCCTTTTCTAAGGGCGAAGGTTATGTGTACAGACTTAGTGACACTTGCTCTGATCTTCCATTTTTTCAGCCAGGTACTTATTTCGTTTAGCCCTTCTTGGAGAGTATTAGACGCCGCAATCGAGCATTTATTGCTGGCTAATATAGCCGTGTCATCGGCAAATGTTGCTGTAGTTACACCTGCTATGGTTGGCAAGTCCGCAGTAAATATCGTGTATAACACTGGACCCAATACAGAGCCCTGTGGTACACCTGCTTTAATTTCGAAGAATTCGGAGGTTTCTCCCGATTCTTTCACCTGAGATATTCTGCCATCTAAGTACGATTGCATGAGAAGATGATAGCTATGAGGGAGGCAGTTTTTTATTTTACATAGTAGGCCTTCATGCCACACTTTATCAAATGCCTGTTGAACGTCCAGGAATGCTGATGAGCAATATTCCTTATTCTCAAGTGCTTTTCTGATCTCTTCTGTTACTCGATGCACTTGTTCCACAGTTGAGTGATTTTGTCTAAAACCAAATTGGTGGTCCGGTATTGTTCTGTTTTCCTTAAGAATGGGAAGTATTCTCTTCAGAATGATTCTTTCACATACTTTTGACAGAATTGGTAAGAGGCTGATGGGTCTGTAAGATGGGACTTCATTTGGTGGCTTGCCGGGCTTTGGAATCATAATAATTTGGGATACCTTCCACATAGTAGGAAAATGTTGCGTTCTAAATATGCCATTATATAGAGTGGTAAGGAATACAACAGCTCTCCTGGGCAATTTTGTTAATATTTCTTTTGTGATAAGGTCGAAACCAGGAGCCTTCCGATCGTTTAAGTCTTTAATTGTCGACCACACCTCTTTAACGGTTACTGGTTTGGGTGGTACCGACATCTGGTAAGGTTGATTTAGAGTATTTTTCACATATATGTTCGATTCCTGGTCGTTTGTAGCGTTAGGTGAGAAAACATTGGCCAGATGGTTGGCAAACAAACTTGCTTTTTCTGTTGCACTTTTAGCCCAGCCATTATCACTTTTCCTTAAGGGAGGTTTACATTCCTGGGGTCCGTTTAATGTCTTGGTAAACTTCCATAAGGAATGGCTAGTTGATGCATTAGGGGCAAGTGATTCCAACTTTGCTTCGAGTGTAGTGTCGTGCCAGTCTTTAAGTAGTGTTCTCAGTTCATCTGTCTCTCTGTTGAGTTTTCGCCTATCGTCACTGTGCCTACTCTGTTGCCATACGCGCCGAGTCCTTCTCTTTTCTAGTACTTTTTGTCTTATTTCTAGTGGTATGTTAGCGCTATAAGGTTTTTGTACTATGGTAGGAGTAGTCTTCCAACAAGCCTCCTGGATCAACATAGTGATATGTTTTGTCGCTTCCTCTATTTCTTCCGGGGATTTTAGAGACATTTTCATGTTTATGTTATCGTTGACATATTCACGAAATGAATACCAGTCGGTCTTATTATTGGAGAGTTGAGGTGGTCTTTCGACTTCAATAACCATGGTGCTGGCTGTTAGCAACACAGGAGTGTGATCCGATGAGGTATCCAGGCATGATTCCGGTTTGAAATAGTGGTGAGACAATCCCTTGATGATGAAAAAATCCAGGAGGTCTGGTATTTTATTCAAGTCTGTGGGCCAGTAGGTTGGTTCAAATGTAGATAATGTACGTAAGTTGTTTACCGTTACGCTAGATAGTAGTTGTCTACCTCTTGTTGTAATAAGTCTCGAACCCCAAGAAGTATGTTTCGCGTTCCAGTCTCCACCAGCTACGAAGCGACCACCAAGGGAGCCGAAGAATTCGGAGAACATATTTTCTGTTATTTTATGTTTGGGCGGACAGTAGACGGCAACGACATTGAAATACCCACAGTGGTCCTCAACTGCGACTGCGGTAGCCTGGATATGGTTTGTCTTGAATTCTGGTAATAGGTGATGTTTAATGGTATCTCGTATTATGACTGCAGTGCCTGCGTGCCCTGATCCGTCCGGATGATTGGTCGTGTACGTACGGTATCCACGGAAATTCACTTTAGATGAATTAGTGCAGTGTGATTCCGAAATAAGGATGATATCGAGTTTTTGTTGTCTTATTAGTAAGTCTACTTCGTGCTTGTTGGGTGATAGGCCATTTACGTTCCACGTCGCTATACGCAGAGACGCCATTAGGACAGTTTAGTTATCAGTGTGGTTATGAGCTGCATAAGTGTGCCCATTTGTTGTAGGATGATTTCGAACTTTTCGGATTGTTTCAAAAGTATTTTTTCTATTGTGGTCATCTGCGGCTCTGGACTTTGAGATTTATTGTTGTGATCTTTCTTTGTCTCCCACTTTGTTTGTTTATTCGTTTCTGTGGCAGATTTCTCTTTCTCGTTGTGGGTCTGTAGTACCTTAGCATATGTTGTGGGTCGTGATTCTGAATCTCCTTTATATTCTGGGATGGGGTTTGGTGCAATTTTTGGCTTCGGTATAGGTGGTGCTGCTTTCCTTGAGAGAATTTCTCGGTATACCTCACAGCCTTTATAATTAGCTGGGTGCGCACCGAAACACAGTGCACATTTAGCTGGAGTATTCCTGTCTTTCTTGGTGCAGTCTGACGTTTTATGTTGTTGAGCACATTTAACACAACGGTATGGCCTCATGCAGTTGTTTTTTGAATGCCCATACTGCTGACATCTTTGGCATTGCACAATCGTCTTTTTCTTTTTTGGATCTTCTATGACAACTGACTGATGGTATACATATTTCAGATCTTTGACAGCTTTGTTGTTAGGTCCTGGTAGGAGGTTAACAAAAAATGTTGATGTGGGAATTTTTTCCGGGCCATATTTAGCATTGATGATCTCTCCCGCTACCGAGTTCCCTGTACTTTCTATTGCTTCAACTATTGCATTTGTGGGAGTTGAATGGTGGAGATTCCGAATCACTATTCTGTAGTTCCTTTGGTCTTTTCTGGTGAAAGTATGTCCTATTAGCCCCTTTTCACGGACTAGTGAAATAAGATTTTTATACACTTCCACCTGAGTGCAGCTAACTCTAATTTGATTCCGGTTTACTATTTTGTAAGTGAATTGGTCCCTTTCAGCAACACTTTCAAGCAATTCAGTAAGTTTACCAACATCTTCTACTCCATATAGGATTATTGGAGGAGGTTTGCTTGGTTTTCTTTGTGTAATTTCCTCTTCCTTGTCAGTAATGTCTATAGGCAGGACTCTGAATCTATTTGAGGTCTTTACTTCTTCGGGTGACGGAGTTTGGGTTAACTTTTTCCTTTTAGGGTTTCTGACTACTGGTATTCTCTGCCAATCTGGAGGTTTATGGCTTGTTGGAGGTTGTTCATCAATCTCGAGGTCTGAATCGATGTTCACTACTGTATTTGGTGAGGCTGGTGGTAGGTCACCTTTAGGCAGGTTTCCTGTAGAGAAGCTTCTAGACCTGCTAATAAACAAACCAGGATGGAAGGCCTGTTGAATCATTCTTTTGTTTCCAGTAACATTTACCGACACAGAAGCCTGGTCACCTACTTCTGTGCAGTCTTCGGTAACTGATTTCACACTCTCTGGCCCGGGTACCGGAGAGCGCCGGGGGTTAGCCGGGTCGCATGACAAAACACATTCCTTATTAGACATATTCATTACGAGAGGGGGTTGGGAGAATACTAACAGTGCTTTCCCAAGGCACTGTCGCCACGATGTTCAAAGGGGATTTAAGTCCTTTAGGCTTGTGGTAGCCATAAACAGGTTAGTTGACCGCCGCCTGTGACTCGGCGTTGTTGCCCGTGTAGCACCACCCGGGGGACACGTGTAGGGTGGGCCTAGGAAAAGGTGGTAAATCCTACGGACGTGGGCAACTCCATCCCCCAAATCCATCCCTCTAGCTATACCATAGAGGTATAGCTAGAGAATCTGCACATTTAACTATAAATAAAGGTGTGATTTGATCGGGCCCCGCACCCTTCGATAGATTCACACTTTTTGGTAATTCTGACACTGTCTCTAAATCAATCTTTACGTCGCTAATATTATTGATGGAGCTGCAGTCGGAGCTACTTGAGGATTCATCCGCTACATGATTCGATACTTGAAGGAAGGTCGATTGAAAATATTGAGAAAAAAGATTACATATATCCTCACCGTTGTCACATAGTGGAAGGAAGGGCATTGGAACCTTTCTTGTTTGATTGAACAAAGGACCAAAAGGCTTTAGGGTTCTCAGTAATGGCTTCTTCCGATCGCTTAATATACTCGTCGTAACACTCTTGTTCTACACGCTTGGCTCTCCTACGAAGACGGGAGAATGCTTGATAATCAGAGGTGTTGCCGTATACCTTGTACTTGCTGTGAAATTTGTTTTTCTCACTTATGCTCTGAAATCTTATCATTCCATTTGAAAAAGGAATGCGGGGCGTTCCACATTTCCGAGGGGGTCTGGTTCATCACATTCTAAATTTAAAATTCAGGCCAGGAATGAATTTCAATACTTACTTCCCGCACCAGCAACGGGTGCGGGAAGTAGGTATTGAAATGCATTCAAGTGCGAAGATGATCTGGGTGGTCTGCGGCAACTCTTTTTTTTTGTTTTAGCTGTTCACAAAAACAAAAAAAGCAAAGGCACATTTGCACCATACAGCCATAACTTTAGTTCCTTTTTTCTGGCACGCAAGCCAACGACAAGACAGTTAATATTATAAAGGTAAAATTATTTAATAGGTAGTATAATAACGATACAATAAAAAAAATGGTGCGCACAGAGTATATTACTATAAGGTTAAATAAATATTACATTGTATTGTACCAGATTTATCAGAGACAAATCCTCTAAGTAATCTTGAATTATGTACAGCGCCATCTACCGCCGAGAAGCGAAATGAGATGGGTTTTTGCTTCTCGGCGGTAGATGGCGCTGCACGTAATTCAAGATTACTCAGAGGATTTGTCTATGATAAATCTAATTTTGCTTTTCGGCGCTTCGAGCGATTAAACTGCTGGAATGCACCCAAAAAAAAAAACTGGCGGGAATTTAATTTAATTAAGTTTCAATTGAAAAGTTTTTTATTTCCTCGCATTTCTTGAGAAAAGCACTATACAAGCCTTGTTCTGGAAGCTACTTGCATTGCCTCGAATGATTAAAGCCCTCGCCTGCGGCTCGGGCTTCAAACCATCCTCGACAATGCAATCGCTAGCTTCCCGTTCACGGCTGTAATGTACTATTTTTCATTTAATAGTTTTTTGAGCGAAGTGGTGTACCAAGGTGGATACGAAATAGTATTCACTAATCGACGAGGAATGTTTATCTCTAATGTTATGTAAATATGTATAAAAATCTGTTACTGCATCATCTAAAGAACTAATATTGCCCAGGCGAATCTCCCAATCTATTTCATTAAGGGATTTCATAAGTGAATCATAGTCGCCGCGCTACTCTGGGTATAGTTTTAAGAGTGTTTTCTACGGATAAGTTGACGGAAATGTTTAAAGATACGTGATGCGAGTCTTCGGGGTACTAAAGGGTCGGAACACGGGGTTACTGATATTTCTTTATTGCAAAGCGCGTAGTCTAGTATTCTATTGTTGATATTTAAACAATAATTATACTGAGAAAGATTGCAGGCGTCAAGGGTGTCAAAATAAAATTGCTGAGTTTCTCCAGCTAATCCTGACGGTTGCAGAGGACTCCGTCCGCCCGACCACTGCGTGTCGATTCTGTAACCAAACTCGCATCTCACTTCGAACCTCACTTCACTTCGCGTGAACTCGTTATTAGAAATTAGCTAAATATAATGTATTTTACCGACTGCAAAAGGTTTTGAGTAGCTACCGTATCTATCTAAAATCTTTTGTGATTCAAAAAATAGCCTATCATTATCTCATTTATGATTTTAAATTGCCGCGAAGTGAAGTGAGGATCGAAGTGAGATGCGAGTTTGTTACAGAATCGACAGGCTGTATGTTACTAAGATTGAAGTCACCGGTAATTAAAAAGACATCGTTAGGACAAGAGTTGACTATGAATGACAACCTTTCCGTAAAGTTATGCAGTTGTATATTAAATGAGTTCCCAAGGTTTTCCTGACAAAGATACAAACTACATATATGCAGACGGGTAGAAATTTTTGCCTTACTTAAGTTGATAGATACCCAAATATCTTCAGCGGAAGAAGACCATTCGGGACGAGCTATTGCACATAGGTTTCGACGTACAGCTGACAAAACACCTCCACCAAGCTTTTCCTTCGTACGCAGGTAATTCCTATCTCGCCTCCAGACAATATAACGATCATCAAATAGCTCATTATCACTAATGCCGTCCACAAGCCATGTCTCAGTAAGTGATATAATGTCATAAGAGTCCAGCAGCAAGTTTCGCTTAAAATTATGTGTTTTAGTTCGCAGTCCTCGAGTATTTTGATAGTATACGCTAAGTTCCGATAAAGCAATCACAGGGACCATAAACTAAGCTAAATATATAGGTAAAACTGATAGAACAAAAGAAGCATAAGAGTACAATTTATAACCGAGTATTTATAATAAAAATATGTAAGTTCAGCGAAGTATTCAAAATCATTGATATAACGTAAAAATGTAGGCAACAAACTAGTTTTTTTAAAAGGAAATATAAATAAGTTAAGCATAATTATAAGCGCAAATAGAATATGATTAGGCCCAGGCACATTCTCGCTACACACAAGTGCTTTAAAAGTTTTAGTGCTATGCTTTAAAATAAACAAATAGCACTTTCATCGAAATCCTATTTGCGAATAATCTATTCGAATACCCTACTTAAATTGTGATCTTCCACTATATTATTATATTTTCCAGACATAAGATAGTAAAGGTACCTTTGATCGTAAATAATACCGGCTGCGTCTGATATGCTGAAATGGAACAAATAAAAAAAAACGTTTAAATATGTCATATGAAGAAGGTATGACCTACCTATCTATTAGTTAAAAAGAAAATGAAAAATCTTCAGAATTCGGAACAGGCGGGAAAGTAGGTACAATTTTATTATAAATTTAAAACTTGTTCCGCTACCATAGAATACCTATACCTACTATTCCCTCTCTACCCTAGTCTTCTTTCTGGAATTAGTTTTAAACCACGTCTAACTTTAGTCGACCTTTAGAAACATTATAATATACAGGGTTATTTGTAAAACACCAGCAACTTCACAGGAGTAGATTACCAATATCAGAAACAACAATATTAAATTTGTTCTTAAACTTTTAATAATTCGTTAGATTTTACTTTTGTACAAAAAATATCATTACCGACTTCAAAAGGAGGGAGGTACTCAATTCGATCCGTTTTTTTTTTTTTTTTTTGTTTTTTGTATGTACACCGATTACTCGAAGACGGCTGAACCGATTGACATGATTCAAACGTTCTAACATCAGGTATGTTTTCAAGCTGGTCCCAATTTTAAAAAATTTGAAATTGGATAATGGGATCCTGGAGAAATCAAGGGAACTCTTCAAATATTGTAGGCACACCTATAGCGATTTTGCTATTTTCTTAAGTAACTCGTGTATTTGCTTTCGAAAAGTACTATTTTGGTGAAGTGGAACTGATGATGAAGACCATAGATGATCACCGGAACTATTCAATAGGTACTAAACTAACTATCTCACTGGTGCGATACGATTACTTTAATATGGTTGCTAGGCTATTTATGTGGTTTGTCATAATGCATATGGTGAACTGGAGCTGATAGTGAAGTACCAGGAGAACTCCTCAAGAATTAACGCCCCTGCGTCGGGAAAACCAGTATTTTGTAAAAGGTGATGAGCCATTGACATAAGACTTTTGTAACTTAGATAATATCGTCGCTAAATATACCATACTTACCACAAAAAAGTTAAATTTAAAAAATCTTAAGACCGATATTTTTAAAGGCGTGCATGCCGCACCTTTCGTGGGTCCACCCATGTTTTATCTACCTAGACAATATACCTACTGGATAAGACAATATAAAAAACTAAAGTAATTAGCTACCAAATACAGAAGGTACTTACTTACACTAAAAATAAAAAAATAAAAAATGTTTTGAAAACAAAAAACCGACTTCAAAAAACCTGAAAATGAAAACAAAACAGCTTCAAAATTTAATACCTCTAAAAAGCAAGAAATAAAATTCAAATCAATAGATACGCATAATATTGTAATAAAACACATCTAATGAAGTCGGGTGGGGCTTTTAGAATAAATAAAAAGAGTTAAACTTCAGCCCCACCCGACTTCGATAGATGTGTTTTATTACAATAATATGCGTATCTAGTGATTTGAATTTTATTTCTTGCTTTTTAGAGGTATTTAATTTTGAAGCTGTTTTGTTTTCATTTTCAGGTTTTTTGAAGTCGGTTTTTTGTTTTTTTTAATTTACCGTTCGTATGTTCATAACTCTACTCGCGGCGCGCGACCCGCCCGCCCCGCCGCCTTCCATAGACATAAAAAGTGTCGAACAGTTCAATAAAAATTTGAAAATTAATTTTTGGTGAATGTATTGAGTTATGATAAAAGTCGTTTGTTTTACAAATAACCCTGTTACTTATACCACACAAACAACGGTCACAATCAAATCCAAAAATGGAAAACCTATGATCTGGCTGGATAAGAGTAGGCTATTGTTTTTTTTTCGTTACTAGGAATTCTTGAAATCTGCATTTATATTGACTTGACAAAAAAAATTAAGAGTAGGTGTGGTAACAATACAAACCGCATCCGCCGAAAAGATAGTAATAATTGTCAGAAATAATAAAATCGCCACCTTCATTGTGCAACGTGATTCACTTGATTTATTGAAATGAATGTCATTTCGATTGTTATTTAATTTCCAAAGAAGATTTATCAGATAGGTAATAAACTGATGATTGAATATTTGGTTACACTTAATTGGATTTTGAAATAATTTCAATGAACGATTGTCTTTGATAAAGAACTACTTTCTGTGTGTGCGACAGTTGGTTGTTCGGTTCGGGCCGTGTCGGACACGCCACGACTACGCCGCCAAGTGTAGGATTAAAATGATTGGAGAAGGCCGGGGGACACCAAACCAAAGATATACAAGGTGTATTTGAAACCACTCTCCAAATTTAAGGGATGTGTTCAGTCAGAAACTGAACAACTTTCTCCATGAAACATAGGGTCAAATATGTAAATAAAATGACTTTTCATACAAATCAAAGAGATCACGTGATCAGTTTAGTATGGGATGACCAAAATTTTTTGGCTTATTTCGACACATGTTTCATGGAGAAAGTTGTTCAGTTTCATGGACTGAACACATCCTTAAAGGAGAGTGGTTACAAATACACCCTGTATAAGCTGTAAGAAGTGACCTGTAAGGCCCTGTAGAACAACCTGTCTACCTCAGCATCGTACAAAAAATATTTGTAAAAAAACCGGCCAAGTGCGAGTCGGACTCGCGCATGAAGGGTTCTGTCAAAAAATCACGTTTATTGTATGGCAGCCTAACATAAATATTAATTTTATTCTGTTTTAGTATTTGTTGTTATAGCGGCAACAGAAATACATCATCTGTGAAATTTTCAATTGTCTAGCTATCACGGTTCATGAGCATGAGCATGAGAGCCTGGTCGAGTATATATTCTGTGGCCTGGTGATAGACAGACAGACAGACGGACAGTGGACTTAGTAATAGGATCCCGCCTACTCAAACCGGTATCGCTACCGCCGTGGTTAGCGGTAATACCCGAGCGATATCCCGCGCGGTAATTGTATAGAATTTTCGCAGCTGTCGCGAAACCGTATAGGTACGAGGTTTGTCCCGCGTATTCGGCGAAACTTTTACTTCTCCCCGCGGACGCACACCGCGCCGCCGCGCGCCGCCCGCCCGCAGGGTTGCGTTCAGAACGTTCGAGCGTCGGTTGTATGGTTGTTTTTTTAACTCGCTCTAAGGTTTGGAACGACCAAGAACTTTAAATGTCAATGTCATTACAAATTCTTCATTTTCCATTTGGAATACGAATAATTTAAACGTTTCTCTATAGTAAATCAAATAAAATCCGTTTTTTGAGGATCTACCATGATTATTTTAAAAATTAGACATAAAAACATCAAAAATACAAAATAATGTCAAATGACATTGACATTTTTTCTATAGACAAACGTCAGAGCGTTTTACAACCATCATTTTTGATGGTTGTTTGGTTGCAACGCTCTGACGTTTGGAACGACACGGTTGTGTCAACCGAACGTCACGCTCAAATGTTTGGAACGCCGTTAGAGCGTTCGGTTGTGTTTAGGTTGCACTCGGAGTGTAGGTTTGGAACGCGCCTCAGCGCTCGCGTCGCCCGCCCGCAGCGCTCGCGTCGCTCGCGGCCAGTACCGCTACCGCCTACGGTAGCGGTAAAGTTTAAGCGGCCTAATGATTGTATGAACATATAAGTTATATTTTTTCTTTTTTAGATGTCTAAGGCTGAAGTTCACCAATACTTAAATCGTCATTTTGACGTTTTTATTATGTATGGAGAAAATAGCAAAAACAGATGGTTAAAAAATAATCGACTGTTGAAGTAGGTATAATTGGTGAACTTTAGCCTAAGGTTACCAGAAAAATTTTCAACTTTGGAATGCATAATGCAACACATTTGTGTGCCATACCAACATTATTAAACAGAGTGAAACATGTTGCATCAAAGGAAGCAGCGCTTATGGCCTACCATGGCTATGTGTCCTCGGTCCTGCGATATGGCATTATATTATGGGGAAACTCGGTGGATATGCATCGGGCTTTCAAATTACAAAAAAATGTGTTCGTACAATTTGTGGTGCTGGCTATTTAGACAGTTGCAAACCTTTGTTCAAGCCCTTAAATATTCTGCCCTTGCCATGCCTTTACATTTATGAGATTAGCTTATTTGTAAAAAAACATGGTCATTTATTCAAACAGAATCAAGACCTTAACTACAGAGGTAGAAAAGGATCCGACTTACGAATTCCTGGTCAAAGTTTGGTATTACATTAAAAAAACTCATTTTGTATGGCAATACGTATTTACAATAAATTACCAAATAATGTTAGAGAACTACCTACAACTAAATTTAAAAGCAAATTGTTTAATATTTTAATAAAAAAGACATATTACTGTATTAATGACTTCCTAAACGATAAAATTATTGACACTGCACACTAATTATAACTTTGACATTTTCTATTGCTGACATTTCAATAATTTAATCTCATTTTTAATTTACTGATTTAGTTATGTTTTAAATATGATTTGATGATATTATGTAATAAAATTGTATTATGTATTTAAATTTAAGTATTTGCACGTCGAAACATTCGACAGAATATGCTGGAAAAATTATTATAACAACTTGTATGTACCATATAGCAAATAAATGAATTATGAATTATTAATAGATCCGGGCGAGTAGTAGGAAATTGGGCTTTCTGACTCACGGTCTTTCAACATAATTGAAGTTTTAGTTTTCAGTTTATAGTGAATCATTCAACTTTAGAGCGCGCATGAGAGGCGCCTAGCGGCGCCTCTTGTGCGCGTCCTGAGTTGATTCACTATAAACTGAAAACTAAAACTTCAATTATGTTGAAAGACCGTGAGTCAGAAAGCCCAATTTCCTACTTTTACGCTTTTACATCCACAGACTGGATTTATGGAGTTCGTTTAGAGTGACAGCTTTACATAAGCATAGGATGAGTATTACTACCTAGCTAGGTTCCTTATTAGTGAACATCAGCACGCCCTGAGTTGAATGATTCACTTTAGACTGAAAACTAAAACTTGAACGACCGTGAGTCAGAAAGCCCAATTTCCTACTTTTACACCCACAAACTGGATTTATAGAGAGTGGTATGATAGCTTCACATAAAGCATAGGATAAGTATGAATATACTTAGGTAGGTTCCCAACACTCAAACTAGATTTTGGAGGGTGCTTCATGTTAGTAGTTCTATTTATGCAAAGGATGAGACGTCCGTTACTGATAGATAGGTTACCAAGCTAGAACCTATCAGTGATTGTCACCATCATTATTTGGAAAATATTCTAAGGTAGTATTATCTAATTAAGTACATATATAAAAATGTATTGATAGGTAGGTATAGGTATAAAATGAAAGAGACAAATTTATTTAAAAAGGTTTATTATCTTCACACCATTTGTTTAAACAAAATACATTTTTTAATGCACACACCTGAGTGTGATACATGCAACTCAATACATCGTTTGACTCTTTATACTTATCATACAAATTAAGTAAACTAGGACATAACTTATCATCTAAATTATAAACATTGTTATTTTCTGTTACATTTTTTAACCATATCACTTTTTCTATTCCCTTAGTATAAATAGTTTTGTTTGACAACAGTCGCACGATATGTTCTTTATGATAGGGATATGGTATGAAACCCTCTTTCCAGTAAACGGCTCTGTTTCTCTCAATCCAATTTACCTGTTTCCTCTCTGTTTTGCTGAGCTCGTAATAAGGATACGGAGGTTTTATAAGAAGAACTTGTAACTGTTGTTTGTTTAGAATAGCAATTTCTTTTAGAATGAATTTATTATCATCTGTTTTAAAACCCTGTACATCTACAATAACCTTCATGATAATTTTCGAACTATTTTACTCAGAGGCTTGTATTCAAACAGACGATCGTTAATAATTAAACAATATCCTGTTGTATCATCTGGTAAATATTCAGAACATTCAATTTCTATTCGCACATCTACAGGTCCAGTTTTCAAATTATCGTTTTGTCTTGAGCAATCAATGATGAATAAAGGAGCCTTGTTTTTAAAATTATCTAGATTGAGCAACGGGTCTGGTGAAATGTTGTAATAAGAGTGACGGAATTTAGTATACATATCGTATAATATACTATATTTATTCTCATTAAACTTCAAATTCATAGATTCGTAGGGGTAATATTGTGAATTCAAAAATAATGTAACGTTTGTTAATTTACAATGATCGAACTCGGAACAGTCCCGAGTTCTACTATTCTTTCTGTTTGTTTGTAAGCCTAAAATCACATAACGAGGTTTTTCTATTTGTGAACTAGTCTTCACTGACCATTAATGTTTTACTGTTTTAGGCAATACAGGATATTCATATAAATCCCAGTTTCTAAAAGCAATTTGGATAGGCTTATCTTTGTCAAGAAGTTTAAGCAAAGATAGTTTCTCATAATCCGAAACTTTAATATGTGGAACTCGCCACTGTACTTTTTGTATATTTATTTTAATGTGATTGACATCATCTGTCAACATGGTACTATTCAATACACTATGACCTCTGTTTAAAATAAGTTCATGCTTGCAGTTAATTATAATTTTCTTATAATCTTCTGCGAATCCTAATATTTTATCAAGGGGCACAACTGCACTGAAACTATTATTAATCCTAATAGTTCCATTCAAATTCCATCCCCATATAGCTGCAACTTTGCTCTCCCCTTCATTCATTGATATATACGATTTCATACAAGTGGTTATGCCAGCATTTTTAATGCGGTCTATTTCAATACCATTCATCTCATATCTAATATCTTGAAATAGAAATAAAACCGGGTTATTAGTGAGCTTAATAGCTTTTTGCATAGGTTTACCGTCTTTATCATAGAGTTGTATATCTCCTTCAATATATATAGCACTCGCCGATGGTAATATGTATATATCCTGCTGATGAATTGGAATTCTTATTTCATCATTTTCATTGAAATTATTATTGTAAGGATTATAAGTATGAATTTCATAGCTTTCAATTGAGTTATCGTATTGAGGTAAATCACTTATTCCAAGAATACTCATGTTTTAAATCCTAGGGCCTGAAGAAATTTTTTATTGACTCTCGTTATTTTTTTAACAGGTTTAACACGTGTGGACACTTTAGCGTTATGTCGGGTATTGACACGCTTGGTGTTCGTATTCCGAACTTTATGAAAGACTATCATGTTGCTCTACGTAAATGAAGACGTAATTGAATACTTTCTCCTCTGAAATCAATGTAGTTTCCGTGTTCATCAAGAATCTTTACACTCAGAGATGATATATTGTTTTTGTTAACTGGTAGATATATAATATTTTTCGGTATTTCTATATATCGGTGACCAGGTGATACGTCCGGCACAAATTCATGTATAATATGTGAGGGCGAGCCGTTATTATACGATCCTTGCACTAGATCACATTCTATCCTGATCACAGATAGAGGCAGAATGTTTACTTGACTTACAGATTCATGCCATTTATTTGCTTCTAACTTTACGTTCTGAAAGCCAAATAACTGTCCAATGCTGTTATTTACGCTGAAGTCTACTCTTTGAGAACAATAAAAATAACACTTTAACGTATTGTTGTTAGCTTTAATCTTGATTTCACAATCGGTGATATTTGTTTCAAGATATTCAGCAATATCGTAAAGATCGTAAGTTCCGACAGGTATTTTTAACTGCTTATTATCATCACCATAAGTAAATATGTTGTTAAGAGCAGTTACATTTGGTATGGAATTTAAAGCGGAAAAGTATAATAATCCACATTCACATTTTTCCCATAAATTTAAAGGGGGTTGGAATTGTGATTCCAAGTAGGACTTGTCTCCAGTAATGGTTAAAGTAATAGACATTATTTAATACTAACTAATTTAAAAGTTTTACTATCTATTTATTTAGTATTTTAGACCAAAAATTTAGAAATTGTAGACATAAATGCCCGCAGTTAAAAGGGTGATTGTGCTGTATATTTTCATTATTATATTTTATATTACTAGTACCAACATAAGAAATAAATTCTTTTGGTGGCTTCAAATTACCATAGCTATCGAAATACATTACACTTTTATGATATTTTGCATAGGCTACCCAGTGAGAACCTGGATTTTCGGAGCTATCTAGATTAATAATACCGCATTCTTTTGAAAGTATACTCCGGCAATTCATCACGCATATAAACACCACGAAAGAATGGAATATCTTTAGCATTTTTAATAATATCGATATTGCTCAAAGCTCGATTGGGTAGCCGATTACTTAGTTTTTTTTAATTAGAAATAAAAATTCCTAAGCCATTATGATGGGGTCTAATTTCTAAACCTTTTCCTATACACAAAGTTTCCATCTTTTCGTTGTGTCTTTTTAGTTCAGAATAACGTTTTTTAGCGGCTTTAAATTCATTAATAGCTTTGGTAATTGCTGCTGCTCCACCGGCTAAGCTTCCAGCCGCAGACAATCCAGCAAATATAGGTATGAGAGGAAGAACTCCACCAGTTTTTGGCATAGGAATCATTCGAGGTAGTTTTACAGAAAAATCTTTCATGGACTCTTTAGCTGCTGCTATTGCTAGCTCAATAGCCATTTTTTTACACTTAGGTTTTAGTTTTTGTAAATGTTTTTTTGTATGAGAAACAATTTTTTTTAAATGTTTCTTCACACCACCTCCACTTTTAAGGGTTTCTTTATTTTCTTTCTTATTTTTTCTCAAACCATAGCCTGTGCATACTTTAGCTAACATAGCTTTATTCACTAGATGAGCTGCAACCTTTTCTCCTAGACCAGCATTTAAAGCTTGAGCACGTTTTCGTGCCATTTTCATTAATTTTATATCAGCTTTATGACGATCACTTAATGAAGATGATTTGTAATAAGCTATATCGTGTTCTTTACAGTATTCGTCTAATAAATTAATACCCCTTTCTCTTCGAGCTAGTCGTTTTGGTAGTATAGTTCCAGGACCACAATAATTATATCCAGGTAAGTGAAGTTCAAAAGGTAAATTATTTATAAAGCAATTTAGTAGACTGCTGTCCACCATAACTCGTATAGAACTAGTTTGTGGAAGAATGTACCTATATTAATATACTATTGAACTATATTTGACTTATTAATCCAACTGTTTTCATTCGAAGGTAAACCCAACCATTTTACAAATACCTTTTTCCCCCTTGTTTTTAATACTTTTTCTATTAAGTATATATCAGGATGCTTTGCTTTCAATAATTCTTGCTCTTAAAATGCCCCTAAAATAGCTCGATTTCTTGCATCTTCTATTAAGTTTGTTGGTGGAGACGTATTTTGTAATTTAATTATCTTAAATATTTCTGCTGACCAATTAGGTGTATAACCTTTTTCAAATACCTTTGTATTTGCTTATTCGTACAAAATCCCCGACTTTAAACTTGTGTCTCTTCACTATTTTATTAGATGAGTTAGCATACCTAGCATGCAATATCTTAACATAATTTGTATTTACATTTACAGGCTTTAGACCTATAGTTCTATGATAAGTGTGATTATATTCACGAATCACATCATTTAAAGTTCCATCATTCCACTTATAATTACCTTTTAAACTAAATAATTTATACATTTTCATTTTCAATGTTCTGATAAGTCTTTCTGCAATAGAGGCCTTTTTAACAGAATACGTGGAATAATGTCTGATATTATATTTCGCAAAAACTTTTTTCAGTTCCTCATTATAAACCTCTGTTCCAAGATCAGTTTGTAAATTTTTCGGGACACGTCCATTACTGAATAAATCAGAAAAAGCCTCGCATACATCGTATTTTGTTTTTCGTTTTAAAGGATAGCCCCATGCATATTTTGAGAATGTATCAATTACTACTAAAATATATTTATAACCATTGTTTTCTTTAGAGACAGCTTGCATATCAATTAGATCAGCTTGCCACAAGTCATCAATATCTTTCATAATAACTCTTCGTCGTAGAAAATTCACCCTCACATTTTTATGTATTTCATTAACCACATCGGATTTACTCATTTTTTGGATTTGTTATTTATACTTTTTTCAAAACTATTTAATTTAATAGTTAACTCACTTAACTTCTTATCAGTTGACTGAATGGCTTTTAAACATTTTTCTAAGGATTTATATAATAACTCTTTGTCTATAGCATTTTTATTATCTATCTTTTTAAAGATGTCTTCAATAGATTTATCAACATATTCCTTGTTTGCACTATCTGTTACGTAAACAGGAAATTTTACATTTCGTATGTTTTTATTTTGAGCATCCAAATTGTTATCACTCAAATGTTTTAGAGCACATTCAACTACCATCAAATCATTTTTAATTCTTTTGTTTTTATGTACATGGTGACCAAATTTGTCGACGTTCATATTGAATGTTTATTTGATACTAAATATTTTTTTATCGAGTTCATGTTTTATTATTTAATAATTCCATATTCTTTTAATTCCTCAATAATCGATAAAATTTCATTATCATGATTAGTATTACCAGCTTCTTTGGAAGCAATCAGTAATTTTAGTCTTTCTATCAACTCATTAGGATCATCCCAGTATACCAAATCAGTATTAGATCTATACGTTTTAAACTTTGGCAAATTTCCGCCATGCTTTTCTATGTCGGTGTTATTGAAAAATGGTTTGATTAGTTCACGATATTTAGCGCTTTTATCACCCTTGATTTGTCCATTAGGATGATAATCCTTTCTATGCGCGTTAGTAATGGACAGCATATGTTTATATTTAACTTTATCATTTTCAGAAACCAAACTTAAATCGGGTTTCTTAGATAACAGCAATTCTTGTAGTCCTGGCGTTAATTCACATCGTTCACTATCTATAGTAATAAAATACTTGGTGTCATAACCTGGGGCATTACCCATTTTAGACAAAATTACTTTTGAGTCACCCATAAATAGATTTTGTTTTAGAGTTCTTATTCCACATGGAATATTTAGGTTATCATAAATATTTAACAAATCATCTTTCACTAATGACTTAAGTAAAATATTTTGTTCATCGTCAGAGCTTTTGTATGGTATGTTTATGTTTTCACTTTCATCTTCATCACCGTCGTCATCTTTTTTACCAATAACAGTATTGTTGGAATCTGAATCTTTGAAATCATCACTTGCTGTACTAAAGCTGTGCACTGAATTAGATTTTTTCATATTGTTATGTTGAAAAAAAATATTATTACTATTACAGCTATTTTCAACTAAGGTTTTAATTGGAACGCTCACAGGTTTCAACAACTTTTTCATAGTTAATTCAGTTTGATCGTCTTCATTTTTCATTTGTTTTATTTTAGCCTGGATAGAATTAACTGACCTAATTAATTGCTGTTTAATATTTCCCTCCATTATTACCACACAACCATCAATTGTAATAGAAATAAAGATACTAATATTATTATTATCGTTTCAACTGCTTTTTATAATCGATAACTCGTAATTTTCATAGTGTTATAATACTTTTCAGAATATTATAAATATGTCAAACTGTTTTCGATATCTTCCTTGTGCTATAGGCCTGTCTTTATCAATTATTAAAAAATTGTGCTGGTCTTTCCAAATTTCTGAGCACATGTTTTTAAAAGAATGCCAAACCATATCAGTATTAACATGCTCATTGTAAATATGCTTTAGATTAATATCGTCTTGTTTGAAGATTATTAAGAAGTTAGCGTTATCACGTATCAATTGTTTTGGTATTTTAGAGTATGTTTGTGACAAATAAAAGCAGTCAATATTGTTGTGTCTACCCATGGTAAAATAATTGCGAATATTTGATTGTCGATCACATACAACATCATCAAATATAATTATGGAATTCGGGAGAGCATCTCTGGGGTTAATAACTTCATCATGATCATTGAATCCAAAAAACTTCACTCCTTCTACTCTTTTTAACACATTTTGTAAAAATTTGTATTTAGGTTGAAAAGTTGTTTTGGAATATAAATAAACGTTACGAAACCTCAACCCATTTTCATGTAATAATAAACTTATCATAACATTTGTTTTCCCACAATTTGAAGGACCACAAATTATGCACCGTATTGTACTAGGTAAAAGCTTGCTATGCCTCGCATTATGTAATTTAGTATCAATGTTCAAATCACCGACCTCCAACGAAAGAGTTTGCTTAACGAGCTTCATTATGAGTATAAAGGCTGAAAGAATGTGTAGCTTCCTTAAATAAGATCCAGATTATGTTAAAGATTATGTTTAATCTGAACTCAAACATTGGTTTCTAAAAGTTTCGAAATCTTTAACATCTGGAACCCCAATTATCCACTACTTATGTTTTATTTTCAGCTTTTAAAATAGATAGTGAATCTTTTAGGTCTTTGTATAGGTTTAGGAAATATTAAAAAATAAAAAGTCTTAAATCAAGATAAGAAATATATTATATTTCACTCCTTACATAATAATAAAATTATATACAATTTTAACAAAGGACAATCAATACAGCTATCTTAATTTAATATTTAAAATAAAGTATCACAATGCCCCCATGGTAAAGTATAAATTTGATTTGAAAGAACTTGTCGTTTATCGTCTTGTCTATTTAACACCAGTTTATTAACTCTCTGTGAATATAATACATGTTTTAAAGATCTAATTAAATTCATACTAAATCTTATATTTATATTTTTATTCAATGTGTTTTCATAGTGACTTGGTTTCAGTTTCTTGGTTACAGACTTTGATATACCTTTTGCTTTTTTTATCTGAGTTTTTAAACTTTCAATACAATAGAGTTTTGCCCTCAAACCAATAAATTGTTTAATAATATCACCACCCATTTCATCCTTAAAAAGACCTGGTATTTTTGCATTCAAGGCAGGCATACCGTAAACATTATTCTTTTCAAAGTTACTAGTATCATAATAAGCAATATCTCTTTTCATTTCAGTATAGAAATCATTACTATTTATTAAATAAAGCAAACTGTCGGTGTCAGTATAACATAACTTTACGTTATCGTTATACTTCTTTTTAATGCAATTATAATGAAAATTATACATGTGTTGTTTAGCATATTCAAGTACTGAAAATCCTATGTATATTGGTCTATCTAAAATAATCTTTTCTAATTTTAACTGAATTGCAACAAAATTATCTGAAAATATGGATATACTTTTCAAGTTGGGTCTCGAAATTAGTTTTTCTGCTCCAATTATTTTATTAGTTTTATTATTAGTGTCTCTCCATTTTGTAACCAATTTAACATCTACCTGTTTTCTTCTGTTTTCAATTGTCTTCCCAAAAATAGCGTTATTTAAAAGTTTGAAAAAGTCTTTATCAAATGTTGAAGATGAATTTTGACGCAAATATGTATTTAAATTTATGTATTTAGCTAAAAAATTTCGCTGTCGAAAACTGATCACTCGGTGAATTTTTTTTAACACCAAACCATTTCTCATACACTCTTTTAAATATACATAATGGATAACATAATAAAATTTGTCATATAAATTTGCAATAAGTTTTTTAGTTTTGCCACCCGGTGGAATATGTTTTTCCGGTGCAAATGGTAAATCACTATGACTTGAATGTAAATAAGTAGGATAAACTAGATCAACTTCTAAGATCATATCCAAATTCAGCATCATCTTCAATACTTAATATGTTTAAATTTTGAATTTCATCGTCAGATAAAAATCTAAAGTCAGACATAGGCATTTTTTTCATCATAGCATAACCATACAGATTATTACAGTCTAAGTAAATAAGGTAGCTAGATGGTACTGATTCATCATAGTTTGACATGTATTTATTATTCGCCTTAGCATGTCTAAGCGAGCACTGAGCTAGGCCACCGCGTATTCCTTTCTCTATCATTTCATACATATCTTTATCATCTAGCAAGTCTAATTTAACACCTGTATATAAAAGCATGGCATCCCAACTTAAGCCTGGAGAAGTAACATAATAAACTGGATCAAGTTTATAATACTTAAGACTACTATTTCTAAACTTTTCGAAAATATCACATAGAAGCAACACATCACATTTCAAATATAAGTCTGTATATTCTCCGAGCGATTTAATGTTATGTGCGCGAGAATAATCCTCTTCATTTATGTGCTCACCGGTTAAACTATTGTAAAAGTAGTCTCTTTCTGGTAAACAAGTTTCTTCAAATCGTTTAAATGAATCCATGTAATCATAGGGATATACACCTTTCTGACGAAGTAAATAAAACTGTTCTTTGGAATAAAATATTTTTTGTAAATGTTTCAAATCTATATCTGCTAAGTTTTTACTTAAAGTGTCTAAACTGGAACTGAGAAACTGAAATGAGTCCAAAAACTTAATTTGAATTGCTGAAGGAAAATTAGGGTTTTTCAAAAATTTTGTAAAAGATAAATACTTTTCTTTAGTCTTCGGAATAACTTTGATATCACCTTCATATTTAGCTAATTCTTTTATGAACAAATGAGCATCATAGTTTGCTAAATTGTGAAAAATTACTGGCACAAAGGGACACACTCTATATAATAAGTTGCATTTAGTATGAGCAGCACCTCTGTATACACCGGTTATATGGTCATGATCCATTTACTAGCGGTAGTTTACAAACATGACAAATAATGGGGTTGGTAAACTTTTCCAAAACTGTTGTGAATTATATATTTTCTGGTAGCTTTTGGCTTTGGAGTCAGGAATAACAAATTGCGGAATTATATAATGCTTCATTTTAATTTAAATAAAAATTTAAATTTTTCATTTACAGCATAGTACAATAAATCACTATTACGGCTGTATGCGTAGGTAATGCCTTTGCTCCAAAGACTTTCTATGTTGTTGCTCAAAACAAAAAAAACAAAGGTATGATTACTCTTTGTCACTGTCTGTCAAATCTGTCAATCAGATTTTTTAATCAGTAAATGCAAAGGAACTTCGTGTTCAGCCGTATGTTTGATATTTTATCGCGATAATAATATTAAAAAATATATTTAGTTAACAAGGTAAAATAAAAAAATCATAATATTATTTTCTTTATTCTTCAAACTTGTGCTATCAAAAAAAAATATAAAACAATTCTTTTCGAAAAAGTTTACCAACCCCATTGCATTCCGATGCTCATCTTTTTGTGATTGAGTCATCGGTAGCATGGGTTTTTTCTTTCTAAGTATGCTTTCAATATATTTTACATCCTCGATGAGACGTTTTATAAAAACTTCAACACAATCTGAACCTCTATACAGCACAAGTTTATTTAAACTTTCATCATGTGAACAACAAATGTAATATGAAAAACATGAAGGTTGATGTAATTTATATGTTTCGGTATTACAACTGTTTTTTTCATGATTGTTTAATAGTAAACTTTCGAAATCAGCATAAATTACGAAATTAATTTTCTGTTGTCTTTCATAATTTTTGAATTCTAATTTACTATTTTTACCTGGTAATACTGTTAAAACTTTAGAACAAGTGTGTGAGTTATATTTTTCCTGAGTTATAAAAAACTGAAGACAGCTTTCGCATAAGTATGTTTTACCATGATGTTTACTGAATTGTCGTCTAGTAAGTTTTGTCAAGTCTTTAATTAAACAATAATGACCTCTAGATTTCTGTTCAAAATACAATAGGTTAACATGATTTTCTTTTCTCTGACTTGTCATGTATAATGGGCCAGTGATATGATTCTTATTATCTAAACCATAAATGCTGACACTAATAGAAGGATTAGTCTTTTCGAATAATCTAATATCTGTGTATGATGGTGGGAAATTCATTCCTTTGATATTTAAAACTGAAGAATAAAACGGATATGAACTCGTTCGATTGACGTTTTTGTTACAAGGAAATAAAGCAGCCACTATACTCCATGCAAAACAATGATTGTCATAATTTTTCACATTTAGACAACTTTTAATACTACTAATTTCTTTTGGTAATTCTAAATAGCTACCACCCCTTAGAGGGGAGTATTTATTAACGTTTATTTCTAAATGACTGACAGAGTTAAAACACCAGCCTGACTCACGATGCTGAAATTCACTTAGTTTATTAATCAATATATTCTGAGTTTTTGAATACAGTTCAGATAAATCAGTATTTCTAAATATGGTCTCATACTCATTGAATGATTTCATTTGGATTTCATCCGATGTAGGTAATTTGAAATTAGCAAACAATTCAAAATTAAGCTTTATGGAACCATGTTTAGACAAATTCATCACTATAAGTTTTTTCACATCATCTGTAATTTTATGCAAAAAATCCTCAGGAGTTGAACAAACATTATCATCAGAGTTTACTCTATAAGTAACTATTCTCTCTCGAAAAGCTGACGCTATAATATAAATGTTATTGAAAGTAGTTTTCAATAAGCAATTCTTTTTATGTAAATTAGTTCTTAAATGAAATCTGTAAGAGCTTTCCAAAACTTGAATATTACATTCAGTACAAATCTTTATTTTAATTTTATTTAGCTTTTCATTCATTGCTTTGGTGGGTAATTTGTCTGAAAGAATAAAAATATATTCGTTAATATTCATATTTTAATAATCATCTTAAACAATAAAGCTATTCTATGCTTACTTATACAATGAAACTGGGTAAAAAATAGGTATTATATGAATACTACATTATATTATAATATAACAATGATTATAAGTGCTTAATTCAACATAATGTTAAAAAACTTAAGAATTCAATAAGTACAGTGCAATAATTCAAGAATTCAGTCAGTATTTTATTTTATTATTTTACTGAATCAGTGTACTAACATAGGTTATTGGATAATCCTTAAAGTTCTTTTCATAGGTAAGTATTCAAAAACTGTAGGATTCAGTAAGTACAGTGCAATAATTCAAGAATTCAGTTAGTATTTTATTTTATTATTTTACTGAATCAGTGTACTAACATAGGTGATTGGACAATCCTTAAAGTTCTTTTCATAGGTGAGTATTCAAAAACTGTAGGATTCAGTAAGTACAGTGCAATAATTCAAGAATTCAGTTAGTATTTTATTTTATTATTTTACTGAATCAGTGTACTAACATAGGTGATTGGACAATCCTTAAAGTTCTTTTCATAGGTGAGTATTCAAAAACTGTAGGATTCAGTAAGTACAGTGCAATAATACAAGAATGGATAATTATTTTACCGTTGTTCTACTATTTGTTATAATAATAATAAAACTGACGGGAAAAACAACTCATATATGTTATACGGTATGACAAATAGAAATTATTTAAATAACAAAATCAGTAAGTATTTTATTTTATTATTTACTGATTCGGTGTACTAACATAGGTGATCGGACAATCCTTAAAGTTCTTTTTTACTTTTTTTTAAATTTTACCAAATAACGGTATGCTGGATTGTCGTCATCTATTTTAGTTTTTAGTGTTACTACAGCATGACGCCACCTGTTCATAGGTGAAATACTTTCAATTTCACTACACATGTAAAGCTTAAGATCTACAAAACGTAAGCCTCCAATATCTGGATTGAATTGTTTGGAAATGCCGTTAGATCCGCGACGACACAAATAAGATACAAGCTCATCTTTTTTACCGGCTTTTTGATTTTCATCCGCATCCGAATCGGTCCCCATAATATCTTTCGCAGTGACCTTGGTGGAAGACGTCCCAGCCGGTGGTTGTGCAACACGCTCATCACTCCTCACCTTATGCTTCTGACTCTTCTTAGATTTTTCTCCGTGTTTAGCTCTAGAATAATAATGTTTTAGGTTAGTGACTAGTTTTATTATAATATACTAGCTTTCCACCCGCGATATCGCGCGCGCGTGGAATACACAGAGCTAAAAAGTAGTATATGTAGTGCTCCAGCCTTCCAACTATAACCCACGCAATTATTAGACTAATTCATAGCTCCGGTTTTTTCAACATTCAACAAACACACTTTTAAAATTTTATAATATTACTTATAGTAAGGAAGTATGAAAACTTATACAAGAATTACGTATAATTCAATATCTAAAATAATATCATTCGACGTATAAATAAGAGAGTTTTAAATTAAGTAACTGAGTCAATAGCATACAATAAATAAACCTCTATCTATAAGATAACTATTTAAAACATAAAAGGAATATTTTATGAAACCATAGAAAATTATATAAGTAATATATATTATGGTTACCTTTTATTAGAAGAATGTGAGTGAGTGTACTTCCTCTTCCGCTCATGTGCTGCAGGCTCCGGCACTTGTTGGGGCGCGCGCTCGGGGGATGACTCCCGGCTGCTTGACGAGCTGCTATCGCTCGATGAGCTACTCTCACTCAAGTGCGCTTGCTGTACTTCTTGTTTGCCCGACCTTATAAAGATTATTTTAAAATATTAATCACGTTAAAAATATCACAGAAAATGTATGGAGAAAATCTAGTCAGTTATAAAGAACATCTTTGTAAAACTAAATGTTGGTGAGCTAAAATGGACTGTAGTTGGAGGATGATGGAAACACTTAGTTATTATAACAATTTAATTACTTAGTAGGTAATCAATAAGCAAAGATCACAAGGAATCAGACAACAAAAAACAGAGACCCCAAAAGACAACCAAAGAGCCTATTTTAAGGAAAACGTCATTATAAAAATATAAAACAAAAAGTATCAAAAAGGTGGCATCTCAGCCAGTCGCCAACATAATACTTACATGATTAATACTCTTGCTCCTTTTAAAACACTTATATTTTAAAACTGAAGTTATTTGAAAACGCGATAACTTGAATTAAGTACGTAGTAGTAAAATCAGTTACTAAAAATTGCAGCAAATGGTGGGGGGATACAAATTAGGGCCTATAAATAGATTCAGGATGTGCATTAGTGGTGGTTCGTTGTAAGACGAAAGAAACTTACCCGATATGGTACACGTTGGTGTGTGCGCACACTTCATAGCGCGTGGTGCATGTCAGCAAAATTTCCATATTAGAAAGACAATCAATATCTTTGTAATACTAATATTGTCATACGGTTTTCCTCGTACTATTTATTAATTTATTTTAAAGTGTAGGTAGCTATGCTATACCAATTTGAATATCCGCAATGTAGGTAGCTACCTGATTAACAGATTTGCGCACAGTAACAGTTTCTATGTAAGTATTTTTTGCTATAATAAAATGCTGTAGAAACAATTGTGGAATTTACCAGTTCATCCGTATTTTTACAGTCTTAAAATACTGTTGAGTGTGGTTGCACGTGTGCCTATCTGTTCAAAACTGAAGATCAAACGACAATGTCGGTAAGTTTAATAAAACTTTTTTAAACTACATAAATTGTGAAAGCAAGCTAAATTATAACGAGAAGCAATAAAATGTTCACTTTTTTAATATTCACTTCTCAAGCTTATTTATTTCTTTTTAATTTCAGGATACCGAGTCTCTGTTTAATTTTATTCGTCCTAATCAAGTTCAAGAAAATTATGGAAAACAAGTTGGTGAAGGATCAGGCGTCTCAAGAAAGCGAACCAAAGAAAACGAGACATATTCTTATATCAAAATTCCTGCCTTGGGGCGAAAAGTTATCAAGTTAGAAATCTATGATGCGGAGCAATTTAACAGTGAGGGGATTTGTAAATGTACCGCCGAAATATGTTGTCAGCATATCGTTCAAAATATTTTCAAGGATGAAATATATAAAGCTGCACGTGAAATAATTGATAAAATGAGTGAGCAAATATGTAAAGAAAAGTATTTTTAATATTATTTTCCTAATAAATATTAAGTGTGTTATATCTTTACTGTTTTATTTTCCCATGCAATACAGAACTAAATTACGCATGACTCAGGTTTCAGTTGACCTACCTACTTATTTCTATTTATAACATAAGAAGAGAAAAGATAATCATTATTAATAAGTT
Source organism: Agriphila straminella (assembly GCA_950108535.1). Lineage (NCBI taxonomy): Eukaryota > Metazoa > Arthropoda > Insecta > Lepidoptera > Crambidae > Agriphila > Agriphila straminella. The sequence continues at coordinate 24,747,699 of OX467305.1, read as the reverse complement.
CTGAATTGCAAACTCTTCGAACACAGAAGTTTAAAGCTGTTACTATTCACTCTAACTGAAAGCTGAGACCTTAACAAGGCCTAATTCAGAATATAGGTACTACTATTCACTTTAACTGAAAGCTAATAGTAGGTTCCCTAGTTAGGATTATTTACTTACCTACTAACAATAATATCTCATTTTCTATAGGTTATGAAAAATATTGCTGATGTTCACTTATAAGGAACCTAGCTAGGTAGTAATACTCATCCTATGCTTATGTGAAGCTGTCACACTAAACGAACTCCATAAATCCAGTCTGTGGATGTAAAAGCGTAAAAGTAGGAAATTGGGCTTTCTGACTCACGGTTTTTCAACATAATTGAAGTTTTAGTTTTCAGTTTATAGTGAATCATTCAACTCAGGACGCGCACAAGAGGCGCCGCTAGGCGCCTCTCAAGCGCGCTCTAAAGTTGAATGATTCACTATAAACTGAAAACTAAAACTTCAATTATGTTGAAAGACCGTGAGTCAGAAAGCCCAATTTCCTACTACTCGGGCGCCTAGCAGCTTCCACCAACCAAAATACCTGGCAATGTTATATTCGAATTAGATAGGTGTACATGATTGTCTATTATACCTTACCATACCAAATCCAGAGGTCTCTGTAAATTGTATACTTTGAATCGGTTTTCAGCCCCTTTGTTGCCCAACCACTCCCACCCCCACCACTGAAAAGGTGCCAGGCGCCTGGATCTATTAACAACGATAGTATGGCACACTAACTCAAGGGATTTTTTCGCTCTGTAAATTGCATACCTTTTTCCGGGGCCAGCCCTTAGTATAATGAGTGGTTTTAATGAAAAATATGGCACCAGGGTGCCTACTGCCATGTCTTAGCGCAGTATTATAACATTCTTACCATGCTATTTCGTACCACGACCTTCATAAAGTATGATTATTGTAATAATGTTTCCGTTGGAAGTTTTGTGACGTCATCGTTCAATCGTTCACTTAAACCGTACCACGACGTGTCTTTTGACAGCTAGCATTATTGTTTTTGTGTCAAATATTGAGAAATTTTGCAGTCTTAAAAAAGTTGCTTTTTCTCGACGGAAACAAAACTATTTTGAGTTATTTTATTTAGAAATTGGAAATTGCGTCATAAACAGTAAGTGAAACGTTTTTATACATATTGTTCTTCATTGTGAATGTAATATTATAGTTATTATGTTTCATTTCTATTTGATAACAAATACTTGTTTTCGGAGGAGCTCGGTGGCGCAGTGGTTTAGCGCCTGGCCCAGCGATTGCGGAAGTTAAGCAACGTTCGCAAGGGTCAGTCATGGGATGGCTGACCAAAAATTTATTATCACGAGCTCCTCCGTGCTTCGGAAGGCACGTTAAGCCGTTGGTCCCGGCTGTATTTGCAGTCGTTAACACCCACCAATCCGCATTGGGCCCGCGTGGTGGGTTATGGCCCATCCTCCTTACCACCCATAAGGAAGGCCTGTGCCCCAGCAGTGGGGACATCAAAAATGGCTGATGCACACACTTGTTTTCGGATGGACAGTGAAGTGAATACGAAGTATTTGAGTTTTTGGCAGCCGATAACGCAGAAACTAATAGAAATCGAAGGCAGCGTCGACTAATGTTGCGTTGAAGAAAGTGATCCCTTCGAATTAGAGGATGCTGAGTTTGTGAAACGTTATCGACTTACCAAGAAATTGGTTTATAACATCATCGAGGAGTTGAAACCTCTGCTGAATTCCCCTGTAAAATTAGCTGCTGCTGTTGCTGTAATTTCGTTGCATTTTCTGTGCGAGTGTATTCTTTAGCCTGCAACGACCTATTATAGGCCGAAGCAATATCCTTATTGGAATTTAGAAACTCCCATAGAAGTTCTAATTTTTTTGTCGTATAATAAGAAATAATACTTTATAGTTAAACTAAAGCACTGCGCGTTTAAAGGTGATGAAAGGAAATCTGTATTTACTTACTTTAAGTCCGACATTTAAGTTTAAAATATCAAACACAAGCGCGCTTACACATTGGGGTTGGCCAGTGAAAACTAAACGCAGATGGCGCCAGCATAGTTAGTTCCCAAGTGCATCGGTCATGGTTTTGTTTTGCGTTTGTTTACAACTTAAAAAAATATTTTCTCCATTCTTGACTTCATAGGGTATCGTTAATAGTGATATCTATGTTGTTACATTCCTCAAGACACCATGTACACTCACTGGCGAGTCAAAGAACTTAAGGATGAATTAATAAAACGTGGTGCTTCTTTACGAGGAAAAAAAGCAGATCTTGTTAAAAGGTATTTTTATTTCTCTACTAAATCTTCTATTCTACTTTACTGACGCTGTTTTTTACTCAATCAGTAACTGGTTTATCGAGCAGTATTAATTTTAGGTTGCAAACTACAGTCAAAATATGGAAAAAAATTGTTCAACCATATCCTATTTCAGGTTGGAGCTTTATGACAAAAACTTTCATTTCTGGCGTCCTGAATGTCCTGATGGTGATGATGAAGATCCAACAATGCAGCTACCATCAGAAGAAACTTATTTGGATATTAATAGCCACACAACTCTACCACCTCTAATCAGACTATGATAAGCATTATTTATCTTAGTAAGTAGGTACCTAATCATAGGAATATTTTATTTCTATAAAAAATGTGACAGACCTCTTAATGCAATAAAACACTTGTTTATAATATTGTAATCAGTTTTTATTTACAATCCCTTCTTTAAAGTTACACAACATGACACATATTGAAAATATTTTTGATGCTAAGGGCACATAAAAATGGTTAAAATTATTTTGCAATATCAAATATGTTTTAGTTAACCCAATAAGCCTTTCGATATGTACCCTTTAACAAGCCAATTTCTGGTCTGCAAGTAAAAGGCAAAGCTCAGTTGAGAATATTCTTAGTAACTATATGTGGAGTTTGAGTTTCTTGGTTTGTTTTATTTTCTAATGAAAGTGGAGTAGGAACAGTAGTATTCATCTCAGATTCAACCACATGAGATACATTACTGTCCATGCAGCATGCACACACTGCTATCTTTTACAAGCGGCACTATGTCCTCACAGCACTGAGATGTTGACGGCATCTGCATTTCAAAAAGCTGTTTCTTTCTGAGATTCCGGGACCCGGGACTCTAATCTATCTTTCTTGCAACTGCCATTTCTGAAACCGGTTGTATATTCCATTGAAAAATAGATGGAACAGCATTTTTCTTAAGGTATTTACGTTGATGATCCACACCTAGAACAAAAAATTATGTCAACATTATTATTGTTCCAAAAAAGAATTTCTATTATAACTGATCTTTCAAAATATATACTTTTTGGTATTTCATTATTAATTTAAACAGCTTACCTGTATATTTACTGCTTTTTTCATAGTCATTGTCCACAAAATGTTTTGAACATAACCTCTAACTAGGCTTCGGAATTAAATTGACACGGCGTATGGCTTTAACCAACGCCGACGAATATTTTTATCTTTGGGAATATGATGTACTCCAATTTCAGAGCATTTTGGTACAATACAGCGAGTCATAATATTATTTGGAATTGTTTTCTTCCATACACCATATAAAATTATTATGTTTTGGGAACTAGCTATGCTAGCGCCACTTTGACAGTTGCCAACCCCTTGTTTTGGCAATCTACTTTCCTCTTGGAAGTAATTTCTGCCAGTGTCAAGTGTAGATAGCAAATAAGCCGTAGTGATGGCTAGCAGGGAATAGACAATTTCGTAACATCATTCGTTCTTTGGCAGGAATAAAGTATTATTACTTTGTGCAGGTTGTGGTACGAATTTGAAAAATCTTATTGTAAGCTTATAACAAAACGTTCATAAAACATGATGGTTTTCTATGGAGGCTTACCATCACCTTTTAGAAAATTTTATTTATTTTATTTTTCAAATTCGTACCACAACCTGCACAAAGTAATAATACTTTATTCCTGCCAAAGAACGAATGATATTGCGAAATTGTCTATTCCCTGCTAGCCATCACTACGGCTTATTTGCTATCTACACTTGACACTGGCAAAAATTACTTCCAAGAGGAAAGTAGATTGCCAAAACACAATAATAAGAAGAGAACAACGGCCAAGAATGCGACAATTAAAAAAAATGTGTAAGCGCGCCTGTGTTTGAACTTTGTAAATAAATAAAATTGTATATTTTAAACTTAAATGTCGGACTAAAAGTAAGTAAATACAGATTTCCTTTTATCAGCTTTAACTTTTATACCTTTATCACCTTTAAACGCGCAGTGTTTTAGTTTAACTAAGTATTATTTCTCGTCTTTCAGTAAAAAAACTAGTCCCGTGTCCGTACGACAATTAGAACTTCTATGGGAGTTTCTAAATTCCAATAAGGATATTGCTTCGGCCTATAATAGGTCGTTGCAGGCTAAAGAATACTCTCACAGAAAATGAAACGAAATTACAGCAACCCTTAATGCCATAGGTAGGTGATGGGGTTCACAAGGATAATATGTTATCAAATATAAATGATACATGTCCATGTCCATCAGCCATTTTTGATGTCCCCACTGCTGGGGCACAGGCCTTTCTTATGGGTGGTAAGGAGGACGGGCCATAACCCACCACGCGGGCCCAATGTGGATTGGTGGGTGCTAACGACTGCAAATGCAGCCGGGATAAGCCGTTGGTCCCGGCCACGTGCCACTCCGAAGCACGGAGGAGCTCGAGATAATAAATTTTTGGTCACCCATCCCATGACCGACCCTTGCGAACGTTGCTTAACTTCCGCAATCGCTGGGCCAGGCGCTAAACCACTGCGCCACCGAGCTCCGATAAATGAAACATACCAACTAATATTACATTCACAATGAAGAACAATATGTATAAAAACGTTTCACTTACTGTTTATGACGCAATGTCCAATTTCTAAATAAAATAATTTAAAATAGTTTTGTTTCCGTCGAGAAAAAGCAACTTTTTTAAGACTGCAAATTTTCTCAAAATTTGACACAAAAACAATAATGCTAGCTGTCAAAAGACACGTCGTGGTACGGTTTAAGTGAATGATTTGAACGATGACGTCACAAAACTTCCATCGGAAACATTATTACAATAATCATACTTTATGAAGGTCGTAGTACGAAATAGCATGGTAAGAATGAAATAATACTGCGCTAAGACATGGCAGTAGGCACCCTGCACAGTTCATTTTTACCGACTTCAAAAGGAGGGAGGTACTCAATTCGACCAGTTTTTTTTTTGTTTTTTGTTTTTTTGTATGTACACCGATTACTCAAAGACGGCTGAACCGATTGACATGATTCAAACGTTATAACATCAGGTATGTATTCAAGCTGGTCCCATTTTTTTAAATTTTGAAATTGGATGATGGGATCCTAGAGAAATCAAGGGAACTCTTCAAATATTATAGGCACACCTATAGCGATTTTGCTATTTTCTTAAGTAACTCGTGCATTTGCTTTCGAAAAGTACCATTTTGGTGAAGTGGAACTGATGATGAAGACCATAGATGATCACCGGAACTATTCAATAGGTACTAAACTAACTATCTCACTGGTGCGATACGATTACTTTAATATGGTTGCTAGGCTATTTATGTGGTTTGTCATAATGCATATGGTGAAGTGGAGCTGATAGTGAAGTACCAGGAGAACTCCTCAAGAATTAACGCCCCTGCGTCGGGAAAACCAGTATTTTGTAAAAGGTGATGAGCCATTGACATAAGACTATTGTAACTTAGATAATATCATCGCTAAATATACCATACTTATCACAAAAAAGTTAAATTTAAAAATCTTAAGACCGATATTTTTAAAGGCGTGCACGCCGCACCTTTCGTGGGTCTACCCATGTTTTATCTACCTAGATAATATACCTACTGGATAAGATAATATAAAAAAACTAAATAAAAAAAACTAAAGTAATTAGCTACCAAATACAGAAGTTACTTACACTAAAAATAAAAAATGTTTTAAAAACAAAAAACCGAGTTCAAAAAACCTGAAAATGTAAACAAAACGGCTTCAAAATTAATGCCTCTAAAAAGCAAGAAATAATATTCAAATCACTAGATACGCATATCATTGTAATAAAACACATCTAATGAAGTCGGGTGGGGCTTTCAGAATAAATAAAGAGTTGAACTTCAGCCCCACCCGACTTCAATAGATGTGTTTTATTACAATGTTATGCGTATCTAGTGATTTGAATATTATTTCTTGTTTTTAGAGGTATTTAATTTTGAAGCTGTTTTGTTTTCATTTTCAGGTTTTTTGAAGTCGGTTTTTTGTTTTTAAAACATTTTTTATTTTGTAGGTCTAACTAATTCATATTTTACACTTTAAGCAGTAAAAGACTTTAAGTTAAATTGCTGTAATTATCACTTAGTTGGGTGCAACACCAATTTTAATAAATACAAAACCAAAAAGAAGTTTTTTATTTTACGATAAATCGAAGCAGTTTATGACTGGACACATGTACCTATTATGAACTTCAATATTCCGCCCGCCGACAATTTAATTGTTAAAACTTAGCTGACTGTTAATATACACACATCAACTTTGTCTAGGGATACAGGTGTTATTTTCATACAAACGAGGTAACTTTGAAGCCTTGGTTTTCTGCAGGACTGTACTGTGCTGTGATCTGATGATGGCTATCCAGGGAGTGAATGGAGGAGATTCAGATTGCTATACACACCTAACTGATCTGACCAGCATTCTAAAAGATTAATGGACTTTGTTTAAAAAACTGTATCCCTAGACAAAGTTGATGAGTATATAAGGTGGTACTAAATGATCTGATGATACTTAATACAGATGATACTGTTGCTTAACTGAACATAGGTCGAAAAACTAATATTTTTTTCGCCTTTTCATAGTAAGTCGGTCAGCTGACCAATACATTTTGTATGGGAGTATGAATTTTTTTTTCGTTTTTCGACCTATGTTCCTTGGAGAAAGTTATTCAGTTTAAGCAACACTATCACCTGTTTAAGTATCATCAGATCATTTGGTACCACCTTATATTTAAGTTATTATTCTGTTGGTCTTGCTGTTGGTCTTCCAAAGAATAAAAAAAATGATGAACAAATTGCATAAAGTTTCAGATTATATCTGTCTTGAAAGAATCGAGGAAAATTAATTTAAACGAATAATTTTGAATCAAAATGCTTTATTTCTGACTAAATGTTCATAATTTTCTACAAATATTTAATATCATTATACAACTTAGAAATTTTTGATGTTTCTGTAAAAAAATAAAGAATAATACATTTTAAGGGGCTATGTAAAAATAAAGCGTAAACGAGATAACAATGAGAAAACGTCGCGTGCTAGAGCGAGACCGATTTGACAGATAGGCGAAATAATCACGAAATCAATTCGTAGTAACTAACGATAGAGTTACTTAATATAATTGAAAAATACTAGAAAAAATCGACTCACCCGTAGCGGCTCAACCCGCACCCTTAGGATTCCGGCCCAATGCACTAACCAATTATGCTACCGAGTCGCTAGTGGGAGTGGCGAAATTTTCTAGTACTTTTTACGTTTTCGCTGTAAGCCGGCGTTATTTCATCAATGTGAAGAATAGGGATGTTGACTATTTTTTTTATCTTATGTTACATAAATTACCTCTCAAAAAAAGAAACATTGGTAAAAGAATTAATTCGCTAGCATGAAAACTGCCCGAGATATCACAGTGTGAAATGCACACAAATGGACTCGATCAAAAACGCTCCATACTAATGGCTTGCACGTTATGACGTAACGCCGTGCTTGTTTGTATGCAATGCATAGGAAATTTGTTCAGCAGCTATATTAAATATTGTGTTTATCAAAATGGTTTCTTCGACAAATTTGCTATACATTTTACGGACTAATTAATGGTATCATTTATTTTAATAAATTTTATACTTTTTAAATGGACTTGTCCACCCAACTTTGAAGGGTCATAAATCAAATAATATGCAATATATAAAACCAAGAGGTATACAAGCTACTCTAAAAGTTTAATATGTTTACGATTTTTATTAGTATTTCGTTATTTTATTCATTAGTCAACATCCCTATTACCTTCAACATTCGAATGCAACATCTTTACAGATGCCAGACAATCTATTAAGATGAAACAGCTATATAATATTTAATTTTTAGATTTTAGCATTCACAATGCTATTTTTATATATTAAGTTACTTAAAATAATTAAAAAATACTAGAAAAAATCGACTTACCCGTAGCAGCTCAGACGGGACTCGAACCCGCACCCTTAGGATTCCGGCCCAATGCACTAACCAATTATGCTACCGAGTCGCTAGTGGGATGGCGAAATTTTCTAGTACTTTTTACGTTTTCGCTGTAAGCCAGCGTTATTTCATCAATGTGAAGAATTAGTATTTTTCAATATATTAAGTAACTTAATATATAAAAATAGCATTGTGAATGCTAAAATCTAAAAATTCAATAACGATAGAGATTAAAGTGAAATACTTCTACACGATTGTGAATATTGATGATACACATTATTTAAAGCAATTTAGACTTGATAATCTAACGTTGTTTCTAAGTAATTTCAAACTTAAGAATTTTTAAGAGGTAGGTATTTTTGAAATTAAAAAGTATTGAGCGAACATCACTGAATCGTGTTACTTTTTTAATACGTGTCTGAAGAAAGATATAAAGAATATATATCTTGATTTCAGATCTGTAGGATCTTTCAGGCGACCTATGGCATTACATCAAAAAGTGTGAATTTTTTTAAACCTCTCCTTAAGTTTCCCAAAGCCTGCTATTCGTCAAGCTGCTCTCAACACTGACAGCGTCGAATCACGTAAAGATTCAGTTATATTGCCTTTAAACTTGTCTTCTTTTAAGGGTGGATTCGTCCAAACTTCAATAAAAACGGGAATAACTATACCAAGAATACATCTATTCCACGATTTTTTTTCGAGTAAAGAAATGGTATTTTTTCCATGAAATCCAAAGATAAGTTACTCTTGGGATTCTTATTCCTTCATTAGTGAGTCAATATGTGAATGAACGTATTATCCGGCCAATTGTCATTGTTCTATAAACGAACTATTTAAAAGGCAAAGTCTTGTCAACTTTATTTTGTCGCCTTATACGTATCTGTAGCGGTCAAAGTCAAATGTCAAACTAATGTCACTGACATACGGCACGCGAATGCCATTAAAATACTCGCGGATTAACTCTGTTATTCCCCGCGAAATGGTGGTATAGTGAGCTGAATAGGCGAAATACTCTGAGAATAGTATGTAGTAAAACGTAATTTCGGTTAACTCTCGAATAACTGGTCATTTTTTATCTAAGAATAACAGTTATTCTCAATTGGTCGAATCCGCCCTGTCAGTTTAAAATTGAACGGAATATGTATAAACTTCGAGCATCGCGGCTTCGTACCGAAGGGAGGCGCCTTAGCGATCTGTAATGACGACACTCACACATAAAAAATAAAACAAAACAGCAAAAATTTGTGTACGGATGAGTCACACATCAAAATATGACACGTTTTTGACATAAAGGGCTGGGCTCAACTGTTGATGCAGCAATATCGATAAATTTCGAAAAAGGAATAAAGGTCAAACATGAACATGCTCAAACATTTTACTACTATTTGTTATAATCAAACTTACCAATTAAACAGCGTTTCACTTGTAGAACCTTTTTTATTTCAACCACAGTAAATTCAGAACTAATATCCATCCAAACTTATTCTAAAATATCCGTCCAATAAATCTAACATCCATCTATAAACTAATATCCGACCAACAATCTAGCAGGGTTTCCCCTATACTTTTTTATACTATAAAAATCTGCAAACAACTGAGCTGAATTTTACACTACCCGCCTTTTTATAGACGAACAGACATCCCAGTGTTGCCAGAGCTAAGAATAACGTTCAACGATATGAAATGATACCATTATAAAAAATAGCGCTAACAGTTAAAATTAACGGTTTTAAACTTGAATTTTGCAGCGCTACTCAGCCCAGCCAACACAAAATGTCTATTTATTGCAATTAATTCTAACAAATTCGTCCATCCTGACCATCTTATCACGTCCTCGTGACTAATAAAACATTTATTGCAAAATTAAAAAAAAAAAACAAATACATCCTACAGCTTCTAAGTATAACTTATTTTAATCCATGCTTAAAAATATGTTTGAATCTGATCATAATATACAATCTTACAACGCTAGTGACAATTAAACAATATTTTGTACCTACACATAATATCCACATACTTAAATTTTGCAACAGTTAATCCACAGTTAATCCACAATTTTACAACAGTTAGACTTACCAAATCAATAAATACATAAGGTATTGTTAATAATAATGCATGATAAGATTAAAATGCAACAACTATGATTTTTCTTACCCAATAATAACTCAAGACTTCCTTTCTTTTTAATTAGCAAGTACTATAATTACCAATTTTATCAATCTAATAATTCATAATTAGGTATCAATATAAATGTCGTGACTTACATTGCTATCTATCCCTTTTCCATCTCTATCGTTATCTAAATCATCTTTTCTATTTTTCTCACACTCGTCTTTTTCACACTCATCCCTTTCATTCTCATCCTTTTCACTCTCATCTTTTTCACTCTCATCCTTTTCACTCTCATCCTTTTCACTCTCATCCTTTTCACTCTCATCCTTTTTACCCTCATCCTTTTCACTCTCATCACTGTCATTCATTCCTTTGAAATTTAGCCAGGGATAAATACGTTCTACAGGGTGAATACCTCTATAACTAGGCTTTCCTTTTCTTTTAGTTAAAGGTGTATCTTCCACTAAATACCTATCATTTTCTAATATTTTTACAATTCTATAAGGTCCGTAACATTTCGGAACTAACTTCTTACTTTTTCCAGGACATTGTACGTTTCTTTCAACCCTAACCAAATCCCCAACTTTGAATTTCCTAGGTCTACATCTCGATTTATCAAATCTTACTTTTTGCTTCTTTTGATCAATACTAACGTGCAAATCTACATCATCACGAATTTTTTGAAGGTCAATATTTGTATTATTTTCAGCTGTATCTAATGACGAAGTGATTTTACCATCACTCGTCCCTGATAACCGTAAGCCAAACAAAATTTCTGCAGGAGTACGACCAGTACCTTTATTAATTGTGTTATTTAATCCCCATTGTACATCTAAGACCTTTTCGTCCCACAAAGACTCATCTAAGCCATGATTCATCGCGGTAAGGGCATCTAACACAGTGCGATTATACCTCTCCACTTGCCCATTGGCTCGTGGAGTGGCAACTGCATTCATGATATGGTGGACACCAACATTTTTCAAGTAATCGCGTAACGATTTTCCGGTAAATGACGAATATCTGTCGGTAATAAGTCGAACAGGTGATCCGAATGTAGCAAAGTATTCTCTAAAAACTTTAATTGTGGTGTTAGCTTTTGTATTCTTTACAGGTTTAATGGTTATAAATTTACTGTATGCATCGACTGTTATAAGCAAATATTTATTTTTATTTTTACTAGGATTAAATGGCCCCAGATGGTCTGCATGTATGGTATGAAACGGGGTAGAAACCTTTGGAATAGGATGTAAGAATCCAGATTTCCTTCCAGATGGCGTTTTACTATGAGCACATTCTAGGCATGCATCCACATACTTCTTAACAAATCGCCTCATTTTAGGAAACCAGTATTTCTCATTAACCTTATCCAAAGTTTTCTCTAATGCAAAATGGCCAATGCTGTCATGACAAGCTTTTAATATCTGCCACCTAACCCCTTTTGGTACAAACCATTTGAGTCCATCATCTGTAATTTTAAAGACATTATTATTTTTAAGGCAATAATTTTGTTTAACATGAACTATATCATCACTATTGCAATCCTGCAATATGTTTTTGATTCTATTCACCTCATTATCCGCCATTTGAACCGTTTTCAACCATTCATCAGATATATTTAATACAACAGGTAAAGTTTTGCTAGAAGATTCTTCATCGATCGGATTTCTACTAAGGGCGTCTACGTGAGCCATAGTGCTACCGGTTTTATAAATGATATCACAATCAAATTCTTGAATCAGGCTCCACCAGCGAGCAACCCTAGGTATCATATCACGTTTCATAAATGTGGCACGAAGAGAATTGCAATCAGTCACAATAGTAAAACTTATTCCATATAAATACGATCTAAATTTTGCTAGTGATGTTATTACTGCTAACGTCTCTAACTCATATGAAGAGTACCGCTGCTCTTCAGGCGAAGTCTGACGACTATAATAAGCTACCGGTCTAAGATCCCCACATTCTTGACGTTGCAGCAAAATCCCACCTACGCCCCATTTACTCGCGTCAGTGTGTAATTCTGTTTTCAAATTAGGATTATACAAAGCTAATACTGGACGGGTCACTAAGCTATCCCTTATCACTTCAAATGCCACTTGCTGTTCAGACTCCCAGACCCATTGTGCATCTTTCCTCAGCAATTTCGTCAACGGACGAGCTAGTGCTGCAAAACCCTTAATAAATTTTCGAAAAAAACTTGCTAAACCTATAAATTGTCGAACATTATGTACATTTTTAGGCACTGGAAAATGTTTAACTGCCTCAGTCTTTTTGATACCAGGCTTTATTCCGCTACTAGAAATCTCAAAACCTAAAAAGTCTACGGACGTTTGAAAGAAATGGCATTTAGATAAGTTAAGAGTCAACTTAGCCTCCCTAAAACGTTGAAATATAGATTCTAAATACTTTAATCCCTCTTCTATTGACACCGATGGGACCAATATGTCGTCCATATAGGCAACAGCAGTATCAAACCTCAGTGGCCCTAGCGCTTTATTTACTGTTCTTTGAAAAATGGCTGGCGCATTGGCCAACCCAAAAGGCATTCTATTAAACTCCCATTGTCCGTCGGGAGTGACAAACGATGTTTTAGATTTAGATTCTTCAGATAGAGGTATTTGATAATATCCGCTTGCCAGATCTAAAGTAGTATAATATTTGTTGCCTGCAAGCCTATTCATCTGATCTTCCATGCAAGGTAAAGGATAATGTTGTTTAATAGTTTTCCTATTCAATGCCCTATAATCAACGCATAATCTCTTATCGCCTGTTTTCTTTCGCACTAATATAATCGGACTAGCATAGGGTGAATTCGATTCGCGTATGATACCACTGTCAACCATTTCATCAACCATTCCCTGCACTTCACTTCTTTCCTTATGCGATAGCCTATAAGGTCTATAAATGATAGGTTGATTATCATTTAAATCAATAGTCATTTGCTCAATATTTGTGCAACCTAGCTCATTCAAGTTGGTAGCAAAGCAATCTCTATACTGATTGATCAGAGTTAACAGTTTAAATTTATCGCCTTGGGACAAATCCCCTGAATTTATTTCATTAATAGAGAAAGGTTCATAAATTACAGAGTCTATTTTATTTACTGAAGATATACCAAAAGATTCGATAACAATCTCTACCCGTGCAAGTAACTCTCCTTTCTTAAAACTAATTGGATTGGATGTGTTGGGTATGATGATTATCAGACCCTTACCATCAATCAATTTGTAAACGCCTTCACTAACACAATACTCTCGATTAGGTTCACCCCTATAACCACTTTTTACATAAATACAACCGCTATACTTTGTATCACTACCAACCTGAATGGCATCGCTTTTATTGACAGTGATATCATCCAAAACTTTTAATTCTAATCGTCCACAAGCAGCACTTTGTTTATTTCTAGCATTAGTAATTATGAGGTCAGAATCAGTCTTAATTATGAGAACATGAGGTTGTTCACTAAAAGTTTGGCCAATTAATAAAGGATATTCAAGGTATTGGTCTGGTACCACCACACATATCAGTGTAGCTGATACGTCTTGTATCTGAATTTCAGCTGTGCATGATCCTATGGATGTTACTATTGTACCCCCAAACCCTAACATAGGCTGATGAAACTCCTTATCCAAAACTTTACATAATTTTAACGCGTCAGTCTCACGAATCAAAGTTAGTTGACTTCCCAAATCAATTAAACCTATTGTCTCCGTACCATTTATTTTACATTTTTGGATATATTTATCAGAATTGCTAGTAGGTAGCTTATTTATATTTAATACCTTTTTAGCCTCAGTCGAAACTACATTTCTAAAGCAGTCCGTCTCCGTATGACCATAACTTTTACACTTATCACATTTCCTAATTGGCTTTTGACACTTTGACACGGGGTGACCTTCCTCCTTACAATTGTAACATCTGAATACTTTAGTACTATGATTTCGTTTGTCCTCTTTATTAGAAGCATTGCTACCTACTTTCCTATTAGATAATACATCCGATTTCCTAATAACCTTAACGTTACGCAAATATGCCAACAATTTATCTGGGTCGTCAAATTGCGCAGCCTCAGCACCTACTCTAACTGACCTATCGTCAATACCATGTAGCACACAATCAACCGCTCTTTTTCCTGTGATACCGCAACGATTTATCAAAGCTACCTTATCATAAAAATAATTTTCCAACTGATCCCCAAACTTAGCCCGTTTTTCTAACATATCTGACAACATTTGACCATAGTTCTCATCCGCTGGAAACGCATTCCTAAGTTTAATTTGCCATTCATTCCAAGAAAATAAAACTGATGGTAAGCCCTCATACCATTTCTTAGCCATACCTGCTAATTTGGGAAGTGCATAGTGCACAATTTGCCTATCTGTCCAGTCATACAACAATGCACATTCATTAACTTTCATCAACCAAGTATTTATCGTCTGATTTTTCAAGGATGGATCGAATTCTGGGATAACATTTGTATTAGAGAAATTTTCCCTAGGTCTATGGTTTTGGCTTTCATTTAAGCCTTTTAAAATATCAGTAAACTTAGAAATAAAGTCTCTACCTTCATCTTGTCCTCTTCGGTTAGACTCGCTGTCCCGCAGCGGCGATATATCGACGCGACGACGACGGCGAGATCTTGATTGACGTCGACCCGGTTCCCGGCTACGGGAATGTCTGTTGACTGGCGTCACGGTCCTACGGTGTGGAGATCTGCTGCGATACCTTGCTCGTGTTGAACTGCGCCGAGTACGACTACGACTGTTCCCGGTTCTGTATGAGCGCATCGCGTTGTCTCGCAGATACTCGGTGTCCTCTGAAGATGTTTCATCGTAGGTTGTAGATGGTCTGGGTGTTGACAAACGTCGTAGTCTGTTTTCTTCCATTTAAGCTGGAATTTTAAAATAATTTTGGGCACTAATAGTTCTTTGATATTTTATTTATTCGTTTTTTTTTTTTGGTACATTTATTATTAGATAAATTGGATCTGGCTTTTACACTCATTGGACATACAAATATGATCACGACAAATGCAAAGTGTAAGAGGCGATGTCAGGGAGTGCCCTGACCAATCACCTCACACACAATGAAGACACTATTAGGGAGTACCCTAACCGAATGTCTAGCACTGCACAGTCGTAATCACAAATCATAATCTCAAACACATATTGAATCTAACTTCGGACATGCAACCATGACCACGACAAATGCAAAGTGTAAGAGGCAATGTCAGGGAGTGCCCTGACCAATCACCTCACACACAATGAAGGCACTATTAGGGAGTACCCTAACCAAATGTCTAGCACTGCACAGTCGTAATCACAAATTGCCGTCTCAATAGTTGACCAAATATTTTACACATTAAATCTTACTCATGTAATCATCGGACATGTAAACATGACCACGACAAATGCAAAGTGTAAGAGGCGATATCAGGGAGTGCCCTGACCAATCACCTCACACACACAATGAAGACACTGTTAGGGAGTGCCCTAACCGAATGTCTATCACTGCATAGTCGTTATCACAATTTACCGTCGCAATGCAGATTAAACAGCGTAACCATTAACCAGTGCTTCGTGTAAGAGGCGATTCCGTGACCCGAACAATCACCTCGCACACAATAAAGATGCTATCAGGGTGTACCCTAACCGAACATCTAATTGCACAAAGCCATGTGTACGCTACGCATACATTTACATTCTACAGCATAGAACATTACAAATCAGATCATGAACATGCAAAGCACATGAAGCAATATTAGGGAGTGCCCTAACCACTTGCTTCGATGTGCAAAAAGGGACACTATTAGGGAGTACCCTAACCAAATGTCCCTCCTGCTTGATCAAAATCATGAATATTAACAAACTCAGACTATGAACGCACATTAGCACATGAAGCAATATTAGGGAGTACCCTAACCACTTGCTTCGATGTGCAAAAAGGGACATTATTAGGGAGTACCCTAACCAAATGCCCCTTCTGCCCGATCAAAGTCATTAACGTTAATACTTTGGAAAAACAATAAGAAAGAAAAAAAAATATAGTGAATTACATCCCACTTCTGAAAATATAATCAAACTTACCAATTAAACAGCGTTTCACTTGTAGAACCTTTTTTATTTCAACCACAGTAAATTCAGAACTAATATCCATCCAAACTTATTCTAAAATATCCGTCCAATAAATCTAACATCCATCTATAAACTAATATCCGACCAACAATCTAGCAGGGTTTCCCCTATACTTTTTTATACTATAAAAATCTGCAAACAACTGAGCTGAATTTTACACTACCCGCCTTTTTATAGACGAACAGACATCCCAGTGTTGCCAGAGCTAAGAATAACGTTCAACGATATGAAATGATACCATTATAAAAAATAGCGCTAACAGTTAAAATTAACGGTTTTAAACTTGAATTTTGCAGCGCTACTCAGCCCAGCCAACACAAAATGTCTATTTATTGCAATTAATTCTAACATTGTATTAATCTTTATTATTATAAATTACTATATCTTGTAAAGTAGGTGTACATATCAATAATTTTAATATGAAAAGACAATCAGAATTAATATTAAATAACAAGTGACCTACTAACGCCATCAGCTAACCACCTGACATTAAATTATAATCGCTGTTAATGTGTTTATTGTTTCTTATTACATAATATTTTTTTGTCTTTTAAGGTGATATTCTTCATGTAGAACAAAAATATAAGATGAGTACTGAATTATGATACTTAAACAGGTGATAGTGTTGCTTAAACTGAACAACTTATGTGGTCCGCCTCTGTGGTCTAGTGGTTCGCCCACCCGTGTAAGACGCAGAGGTCCTGGGTTCGATTCCCAGGGGAGGTATAATTTGTAATGTTTGGTTGGTGTTAGGGCTTATTTCATGTCCGCCTGGCTAGCTACAACCCCACCATTCTACCTAAGTCTGACGCGATAACAACAATTTAACAACCCGTTGTGCCAAAAAAAATTCTCCAAAGAATCGTATAAACCGTATCTTGCAAAATCCTAGCTTGATTGTAATAGTTAAGGGACCTTGTTAATAAATAAATTACTTTTTGTCAGTTATATGATATAAAACATTGAAATTTTATGTTTCACGGCAGATCTGGGCACGCAGCCTTAAAATATTCTTCAATAATATGTTGAAAAAATCAAAGTAGTTTTACCTCAAAGGCAGGTCCTAATTCGAGTCCTGCACATTCGTTCGTTTCCATATTGTTCTGGATTATACACAACGATCTTCGATCCTGTAATATTATAGAGTCAATATATTACTTATTTAAATAATCATTCTTCAAATCGTATCATAAAATGCTTCTGAAATATTTTTTCACTCCTCTTGCTTAAAAAGTCCGTCATTGTAGGCGTACAAGAGCCGAGATAAAATAGCATAATGGATAAAGTTTTTTCTTTTTTAATGTTTGTCTATTACTAATGAGCCTACTAAAACGAAAAACTCTTTATTCATAATCACGAATAAAAACTCGCTCGACTTAATACTGTTTATACTACACCTGCTCGGAAAGTACCTTGATACTTTATCAAATTTACGGAAGAAAGTACGTCATTGCATATCGAACAAATATGCGGGGAGAAAACGCATCTGAGCGGGAGAGAAAAGTGTATGAAAATCCATTTTTTACGTGGTTTTTCTTTTTTACCCGACTGCGGGTTACGTATTTCGCGCGTATCTTGTAAGTATGTTTGTATGTAATATTCTTTATATATCATAGAAATCCGTTCAGCCGTTTGAGAGATATGAGGTATCTCTCAAACGGCTGAACGGATTTCTATGATTAAGATATCGTTAGATTGGTCTTTTCAGCCCAAGTGTTCTTAAGAAGGTGGCGTTATAAAAAAACCAACATGGCGGCTGTACGGTGCTATTATACGTAGTGAAAAAAAAAATTTTTTTTAGAATACTGCAATATGGGTGTCAAATTAAAGGGCTTATTATAAGGATTTTAAAAAAGGTATATCATGACCGTAAAATATAATAACTAAAAAGAGATAAATAAAAAAATAAATTAAAAAACCCGCCTGCATAAAAAGACAAGTCGACTGAAAAGATGGAAACAAGATTAAATAAATATTAAAGGCAACATGTCATAATAACATGCAGTCGGAGGCATATAATTATTCAATCATTCATAATGTCACTTTCTTTATGCATGCCTCCGACTGCATGCTATTATGACATGTTGCCTTTAATATTTATTTAATCTTTTTTCCATCTTTTCAGTCGACTTGTCTTTTTATGCAGGCGGGTTTTTTAATTTATTTTTTAATTTTGGGTAAGACTATGCGCCGGTTACCTAAATATCAAAAGCCAAAAAGTTTTTACAGTGAGTTTTTATCTCCAAGTTCGCAAAATGACACTGGCCATTAGCTGTGTGTCGGATGGTGTCGGGCTGGCAGTGCGACCCTGCGGCGGCAGGATAAACAATTTGAAAAAAGAACATGTGAAAATTGCAAACGCCATTGGCGCCATTTTCAATTTGTGTGTTGTTTGAGGATTCAGTTTTCGTAGAAAGTAAAATAAAACTATAAATGATAAGTAGTGATAGTGATGATGAAGATTTTTTTACTCCGCCGCAGTTGAAGGAAACAGCAAAAATACTGAATACCTTTTACCACAGAAATCAATTAAAAAATATAATAAAACTTATGACGATTTTTTGCAATGGAATAGTGAAAAAAATGCGGCATCTTTTTCTGAAACTGTTTTGCTAGCTTATTTCAGTGAAAAAGCGCAAAAATACAAACCAAGTACGTTTTTTTACAAATTTCAATTAGTAAAGATTTAGTTTTTTATTTTCCTCGTAGGTATAGTATAAAGCACTATGTTTCACTCGAGAGAAAGTGCGATTCCCGATCTCGGGCGTTTTAAAGCTCGGGTGTCAAACGACACCCTCGACGGTAATCGGTCTCTTTCTCCTCTCGGTGAACAATGTACTATTGTATGTAGTCTAAGTAAGTAAGGTATAATGGTAGGTGCTAATTTAAATGTTCCTGCAATTCGATTTATTCAGGCTAAAGTCCGCTAAAGTTATGTATTTGTTACACTCATATGCCATTATGTACTGCCTGCCAAAATAGAAAGTGACACTATTTTTATTTTATTTTATTTTATTTCATAGGAGAACATACAGTGACTTAATAGCTTTTTAAGTAATCCGTGTAGGAGTCTATGCACCATTACAAGTTCTCGCATATAACATCTAATGCTTGCTAATTAATATGAAAAAACATGCATTCACACACTAAGTACCTAACAACAAAGCAAATAAGCAATACAGAAACAACACAAATTAGGAACGGACAGTCCGAGAACCATCGAACCACTTCTGCACCATAAGATTTTGAATACTTCGCGAACTAGAATTAAATAGATCTAAATCATTAAAGTCTACAATTTTATTATACTCTACAGCCGATCTAATGAAAAAAGAGTTACGACGATATTTAGTCGCGGACCACGGCACGGCAAGACATGCCGGTCGTCTTAATGTAGTTCTCGCTGGTACTTGGAGCTGAATATTGGAGAGGAGTTCCGATGAGTCTATTTCATTTTGAGCAATATTCAAGAGCGTTTTCAAATCTGAAATATTACGCCTTATTTTCAAGGGTAAGATATGGTGCCTACGACATCTATCTTCATAGCTAGGGTCATGGCTTCTACATTAAAATTGTAAAAACTTAAGGAACCTGCGCTGGACTGATTCCAGTCTTTTGATTGCATAATCATACTGCGGGTTCCAGACTTGCGAACAATACTCAAGGACGCTGCGGACGAATGAACAGTAGAGTATCTTGATCATTTTAATGTTATTAAACTGCGAACTAGATCTAAGGACAAATCCTAGAGCCTTATTAGCTTTTTTGGCGACGCCATCAACGTGCTTCTCGTAAGTTAGTTTAGAGTCATGAATGAGACCTAGGTCCCGGATTTCATCAACCTGTTTCAACCCTACATTACTGAGCTCATATTTGGTCAAGATATTTAACGGCTTACGACTAAAAGTTATGAAATAGCATTTATTAATATTTAATTCCAATTTATTTAATTTACAGTATCGCTCAAATGATAATAAATCCCTTTGTAGAAGAAGGCCGTCATGAGGCCGTCATGGACCCCTGGGGAACACCTGAAGGGACGCTGTTCCAAATAGAAGAGAAGCCATTTATGACTACGGCTTGGGATCTATTTTTCACATACGAAGTAAACCATCTGTATAAATTTCCCCTTATCCCGGCTTTAAAGAGTTTCTGCAGAAGTATTTAATGGTCAATACGGTCGAAGGCCTTTTTAAAGTCAGTAAAGACCACGTCTACTTGTCCTCCCGAATCCATACCAGAAGAGACAAACTCTGTAAAAGAAAGTAAATTAGAGGTTGTCGACCGCTTTTTTAAGAAACCGTGCTGCTCGGGTATATAGAAAGATTTTAAACTGTTATAGACCTGTTTATATACAATTCTTTCGAGGATTTTGGCGAAAATGCAAAGCTTGGAAATTGGTCTGTAATTTGTGATATCATTTTTATCGCCATTTTTATGGATGGGGCTAATGAAGGCGGATTTCCATAGTGTAGGGACTACTCCTTCGGAAGTTGACTTTTTAAATAGGATAGATAGAGGTATAGCTAGAGAATCTGCACATTTAACTATAAATAAAGGTGTGATTTGATCGGGCCCCGCACCCTTCGATAGATTCACACTTTTTAGTAATTCTGACACTGTCTCTAAATCAATCTTTACGTCGCTAATATTATTGATGGAGCTGCAGTCGGAGCTACTTGAGGATTCATCCGCTACATGA
This sequence comes from Agriphila straminella, assembly GCA_950108535.1. Classification (NCBI taxonomy): domain Eukaryota; kingdom Metazoa; phylum Arthropoda; class Insecta; order Lepidoptera; family Crambidae; genus Agriphila; species Agriphila straminella. The sequence goes on along the minus strand of OX467305.1, from coordinate 24,726,484 downwards.
TTCGATACTTGAAGGAAGGTCGATTGAAAATATTGAGAAAAAAGATTACATATATCCTCACCGTTGTCACATAGTGGAAGGAAGGGCATTGGAACCTTTCTTGTTTGATTGAACAAAGGACCAAAAGGCTTTAGGGTTCTCAGTAATGGCTTCTTCCGATCGCTTAATATACTCGTCGTAACACTCTTGTTCTACACGCTTGGCTCTCCTACGAAGACGGGAGAATGCTTGATAATCAGAGGTGTTGCCGTATACCTTGTACTTGCTGTGAAATTTGTTTTTTTCATTTAATAGTTTTTTGAGCGAAGTGGTGTACCAAGGTGGATACGAAATAGTATTCACTAATCGACGAGCGCGTAGTCTAGTATTCTATTGTTGATATTTAAACAATAATTATACTGAGAAAGATTGCAGGCGTCAAGGGTGTCAAAATAAAATTGCTGAGTTTCTCCAGCTAATCCTGACGGTTGCAGAGGACTCCGTCCGCCCGACCACTGCGTGTCGATTCTGTAACCAAACTCGCATCTCACTTCGAACCTCACTTCACTTCGCGTGAACTCGTTATTAGAAATTAGCTAAATATAATGTATTTTACCGACTGCAAAAGGTTTTGAGTAGCTACCGTATCTATCTAAAATCTTTTGTGATTCAAAAAATAGCCTATCATTATCTCATTTATGATTTTAAATTGCCGCGAAGTGAAGTGAGGATCGAAGTGAGATGCGAGTTTGTTACAGAATCGACAGGCTGTATGTTACTAAGATTGAAGTCACCGGTAATTAAAAAGACATCGTTAGGACAAGAGTTGACTATGAATGACAACCTTTCCGTAAAGTTATGCAGTTGTATATTAAATGAGTTCCCAAGGTTTTCCTGACAAAGATACAAACTACATATATGCAGACGGGTAGAATTTTTTGCCTTACTTAAGTTGATAGATACCCAAATATCTTCAGCGGAAGAAGACCATTCGGGACGAGCTATTGCACATAGGTTTCGACGTACAGCTAACAAAACACCTCCACCAAGCTTTTCCTTCGTACGCAGGTAATTCCTATCTCGCCTCCAGACAATATAACGATCATCAAATAGCTCATTATCACTAATGCCGTCCACAAGCCATGTCTCAGTAAGTGATATAATGTCATAAGAGTCCAGCAGCAAGTTTCGCTTAAAATTATGTGTTTTAGTTCGCAGTCCTCGAGTATTTTGATAGTATACGCTAAGTTCCGATAAAGCAATCACAGGGACCATAAACTAAGCTAAATAGGTAAAACTGATAGAACAAAAGAAGCATAAGAGTACAATTTATAACCGAGTATTTATAATAAAAATATGTAAGTTCAGCGAAGTATTCAAAATCATTGATATAACGTAAAAATGTAGGCAACAAACTAGTTTTTTTAAAAGGAAATATAAATAAGTTAAGCATAATTATAAGCGCAAATAGAATATGATTAGGCCCAGGCACATTCTCGCTACACACAAGTGCTTTAAAAGTTTTAGTGCTATGCTTTAAAATAAACAAATAGTACTTGAGTACTTGTCACTTTCATCGAAATCCTATTTGCGAATAATCTATTCGAATACCCTACTTAAATTGTGATCTTCCACTATATTATTATATTTTCCAGACATAAGATAGTAAAGGTACCTTTGATCGTAAATAATACCGGCTGCGTCTGATATGCTGAAATGGAACAAATAAAAAAAAACGTTTAAATATGTCATATGAAGAAGGTATGACCTACCTATCTATTAGTTAAAAAGAAAATGAAAAATCTTCAGAATTCGGAACAGGCGGGAAAGTAGGTACAATTTTATTATAAATTTAAAACTTGTTCCGCTACCATAGAATACCTATACCTACTATTCCCTCTCTACCCTAGTCTTCTTTCTGGAATTAGTTTTAAACCACGTCTAACTTTAGTCGACCTTTAGAAACATTATAATATACAGGGTTATTTGTAAGACACCAACAACTTCACAGGAGTAGATTACCAATATCAGAAACATTTTACTTTCGTACAAAAAATATCATTACCGACTTCAAAAGGAGGGAGGTACTCAATTCGACCCGTTTTTTTTTTTTTTTTGTTTTTTGTATGTACACCGATTACTCGAAGACGGCTGAACCGATTGACATGATTCAAACGTTATAACATCAGGTATGTTTTCAAGCTGGTCCCATTTTTAAAAATTTTTGAAATTGGATAATGGGATCCTGGAGAAATCAAGGGAACTCTTCAAATATTGTAGGCACACCTATAGCGATTTTGCTATTTTCTTAAGTAACTCGTATTGCTTTCGAAAAGTACTATTTTGGTGAAGTGGAACTGATGATGAAGACCATAGATGATCACCGGAACTATTCAATAGGTACTAAACTAACTATCTCACTGGTGCGATACGATTACTTTAATATGGTTGCTAGGCTATTTGCTTTTTAGAGGTATTTAATTTTGAAGCTGTTTTGTTTTCATTTTCAGGTTTTTTGAAGTCGGTTTTTTGTTTTTTTTAATTTACCGTTCGTATGTTCATAACTCTACGCGCGGCGCGCGACCCGCCCGCCCCGCCGCCTTCCATAGACATAAAAAGTGTCGAACAGTTCAATAAAAATTTGAAAATTAATTTTTGGTGAATGTATTGAGTTATGATAAAAGTCGTTTGTTTTACAAATAACCCTGTTACTTATACCAAACAAACAATGGTCACAATCAAATCCAAAAATGGAAAACCTATGATCTGGCTGGATAAGAGTAGGCTATTGTTTTTTTTTCGTTACTAGGAATTCTTGAAATCTGCATTTATATTGACTTGACAAAAAAAAATAAGAGTAGGTGTGGTAACAATACAAACCGCATCCGCCGAAAAGATAGTAATAATTGTCAGAAATAATAAAATCGCCACCTTCATTGTGCAACGTGATTCACTTGATTTATTGAAATGAATGTCATTTCGATTGTTATTTAATTTCCAAAGAAGATTTATCAGATTGGTAATAAACTGATGATTGAATATTTGGTTACACTTAATTGGATTTTGAAATAATTTCAATGAACGATTGTCTTTGATAAAGAACTACTTTCTGTGTGTGCGACAGTTGGTTGTTCGGTTCGGGCCGTGTCGGACACGCCACGACTACGCCGCCAAGTGTAGGATTAAAATGATTGGAGAAGGCCGGGGGACACCAAACCAAAGATATACAAGGTGTATTTGAAACCACTCTCCAAATTTTAGGGATGTGTTCAGTCAGAAACTGAACAACTTTCTCCATTAAACATAGGGTCAAATATGTAAAAAAAAATAGTAGATTGTTATACAAGACGCTAAAAGTACCCATTGCATACGAGGTATTTTTATTCCCGAGCTTTAGCGAGGGAATAAATAGAAACCGAGTTACAATGGGTTTTAGCGTCGTGTGTTACACTATACTTTTCACTACGATTGCGAGAAAATAAAATACAATATTAAATAGTTTATACCTACTTACTTTCTTCCGTAAACGAATCCACTCGTTTTTTTTTCCTCCACTTCATAAACTTTTTGTACAATATTTAAATAAATGATTTGTGCTTGACGGCAGAAGATTAAAATTATTTCTTTCCAATTACAGTCACACAATTCAATCAGTTTGTAATTATAAAAAAATTCTAAAGATTTCGCGCCATGGTTCCTTTTTTAATTTCTGCTGTAGCAGCTAAGCAACACAAACACGCATTCTACGATTCACTCTGTACACAGAGTATAAATAAGTCTATGATTTTACCGAAGAGATGCTTTTAGTTCCATTTTCAAAAATAAGAATGAGAAACTGGGGGCCTATTACGAAACTTGGTCACGATAGTCGTCCGCAGTTCGTCGGTTATAGTTATTACAAATATTTTCAATGTAGCTATCGTAGTCCATAGTCTATTGAACGAATAATGACGGATCCACTAGAGAGAAACTGTCAAATTTACGCAATCACTTTGCAATATCGCATACGCAAGTGCTTTGTAATAGGAATCAATCAGAACGAAGCACGGACGCAGCCGCGTGTATCGCATTAAACTTTTCGTAATAGACCCCCAGTAAGTCGAGCGAGTTTTTATTCGTGATTATGCATAAAAACTTTTTCGTTTTAGTACGCTCATTGGTAATAGACAAACATTAAAAAAGAAAAAACTTTATCCCCTAGGGCTTATTATGCTATTTTATCTCGACTCTTGTACGTTACAATGACGCACTTTTTGAGCAAGAGGAGTGAAAATGACTTTTCATACAAATCAAAGAGATCACGTGATCAGTTTAGTATGGGATGACCAAAATTTTTTGGCTTATTTCGACACATGTTTCATGGAGAAAGTTGTTCAGTTTCATGGACTGAACACATCCTTAAAGGAGAGTGGTTACAAATACACCCTGTATAAGCTGTAAGAAGTGACCTGTAAGGCCCTGTAGAACAACCTGTCTACCTCAGCATCGTACAAAAAATATTTGTAAAAAAACCGGCCAAGTGCGAGTCGGACTCGCGCATGAAGGGTTCTGTCAAAAAATCACGTTTATTGTATGGCAGCCTAACATAAATATTAATTTTATTCTGTTTTAGTATTTGTTGTTATAGCGGCAACAGAAATACATCATCTGTGAAATTTTCAATTGTCTAGCTATCACGGCTCATGAGATAAAGCCTGGTCGAGTATATATTCTGTGGCCTGGTGATAGACAGACAGACAGACGGACAGTGGACTTAGTAATAGGATCCCGCCTACTCAAACCGGTATCGCTACCGCCGTGGTTAGCGGTAATACCCGAGCGATATCCCGCGCGGTAATTGTATAGAATTTTCGCAGCTGTCGCGAAACCGTATAGGTACGAGGTTTGTCCCGCGTATTCGGCGAAACATTTACTTCTCCCCGCGGACGCACACCGCGCCGCCGCGCGCCGCCCGCCCGCAGGGTTGCGTTCAGAACGTTCGAGCGTCGGTTGTATGGTTGTTTTTTTAACTCGCTCTAAGGTTTGGAACGACCAAGAACTTTAAATGTCAATGTCAATACAAATTCTTCATTTTCCATTTGGAATACGAATAATTTAAACGTTTCTTTATAGTAAATCAATCGTAATCATAAAATCCGTTTTTTGAGGATCTACCATGATTATTTTAAAAATTAGACATAAAAACATCAAAAATACAAAATAATGTCAAATGACATTGACATTTTTTCTATAGACAAACGTCAGAGCGTTTTACAACCATCATTTTTGATGATTGTTTGGTTGCAACGCTCTGACGTTTGGAACGACACGGTTGTGTCAACCGAACGTCACGCTCAAATGTTTGGAACGCCGTTAGAGCGTTCGGTTGTGTTTAGGTTGCACTCGGAGTGTAGGTTTGGAACGCGCCTCAGCGCTCGCGTCGCCCGCCCGCAGCGCTCGCGTCGCTCGCGGCCAGTACCGCTACCCCCAGTAAGTCGAGCGAGTTTTTATTCGTGATTATGCATAAAAACTTTTTCGTTTTAGTACGCTCATTGGTAATAGACAAACATTAAAAAAGAAAAAACTTTATCCCCTAGGGCTTATTATGCTATTTTATCTCGACTCTTGTACGTTACAATGACGCACTTTTTGAGCAAGAGGAGTGAAAATGACTTTTCATACAAATCAAAGAGATCACGTGATCAGTTTAGTATGGGATGACCAAAATTTTTTGGCTTATTTCGACACATGTTTCATGGAGAAAGTTGTTCAGTTTCATGGACTGAACACATCCTTAAAGGAGAGTGGTTACAAATACACCCTGTATAAGCTGTAAGAAGTGACCTGTAAGGCCCTGTAGAACAACCTGTCTACCTCAGCATCGTACAAAAAATATTTGTAAAAAAACCGGCCAAGTGCGAGTCGGACTCGCGCATGAAGGGTTCTGTCAAAAAATCACGTTTATTGTATGGCAGCCTAACATAAATATTAATTTTATTCTGTTTTAGTATTTGTTGTTATAGCGGCAACAGAAATACATCATCTGTGAAATTTTCAATTGTCTAGCTATCACGGCTCATGAGATAAAGCCTGGTCGAGTATATATTCTGTGGCCTGGTGATAGACAGACAGACAGACGGACAGTGGACTTAGTAATAGGATCCCGCCTACTCAAACCGGTATCGCTACCGCCGTGGTTAGCGGTAATACCCGAGCGATATCCCGCGCGGTAATTGTATAGAATTTTCGCAGCTGTCGCGAAACCGTATAGGTACGAGGTTTGTCCCGCGTATTCGGCGAAACATTTACTTCTCCCCGCGGACGCACACCGCGCCGCCGCGCGCCGCCCGCCCGCAGGGTTGCGTTCAGAACGTTCGAGCGTCGGTTGTATGGTTGTTTTTTTAACTCGCTCTAAGGTTTGGAACGACCAAGAACTTTAAATGTCAATGTCAATACAAATTCTTCATTTTCCATTTGGAATACGAATAATTTAAACGTTTCTTTATAGTAAATCAATCGTAATCATAAAATCCGTTTTTTGAGGATCTACCATGATTATTTTAAAAATTAGACATAAAAACATCAAAAATACAAAATAATGTCAAATGACATTGACATTTTTTCTATAGACAAACGTCAGAGCGTTTTACAACCATCATTTTTGATGGTTGTTTGGTTGCAACGCTCTGACGTTTGGAACGACACGGTTGTGTCAACCGAACGTCACGCTCAAATGTTTGGAACGCCGTTAGAGCGTTCGGTTGTGTTTAGGTTGCACTCGGAGTGTAGGTTTGGAACGCGCCTCAGCGCTCGCGTCGCCCGCCCGCAGCGCTCGCGTCGCTCGCGGCCAGTACCGCTACCGCCTACGGTAGCGGTAAAGTTTAAGCGGCCTAATGATTGTATGAACATATAAGTTATATTTTTCTTTTTTAGATGTCTAAGGCTGAAGTTCACCAATACTTAAATCGTCATTTTGACGTTTTTATTATGTATGGAGAAAATAGCAAAAACAGATGGTTAAAAAATAATCGACTGTTGAAGTAGGTATAATTGGTGAACTTTAGCCTAAGGTTACCAGAAAAATTTTCAACTTTGGAATGCATAATGCAACACATTTGTGTGCCATACCAACATTATTAAACAGAGTGAAACATGTTGCATCAAAGGAAGCAGCGCTTATGGCCTACCATGGCTATGTGTCCTCGGTCCTGCGATATGGCATTATATTATGGGGAAACTCGGTGGATATGCATCGGGCTTTCAAATTACAAAAAAATGTGTTCGTACAATTTGTGGTGCTGGCTATTTAGACAGTTGCAAACCTTTGTTCAAGACCTTAAATATTCTGCCCTTGCCATGCCTTTACATTTATGAGACTGACTGAGAGATTATTCAAACAGAATCAAGACCTTAACTACAGAGGTAGAAAAGGATCCGACTTACGAATTCCTGGTCAAAGTTTGGTATTACATTCAAAAAACTCATTTTGTATGGCAATACGTATTTACAATAAATTACCAAATAATGTTAGAGAACTACCTACAACTAAATTTAAAAGCAAATTGTTTAATATTTTAATAGAAAAGACATATTACTGTATTAATGACTTCCTAAACGATAAAATTATTGACACTGCACACTAATTATAACTTTGACATTTTCTATTGCTGACATTTCAATAATTTAATCTCATTTTTAATTTACTGATTTAGTTATGTTTTAAATATGATTTGATGATATTATGTAATAAAATTGTATTATGTATTTAAATTTAAGTATTTGCACGTCGAAACATTCGACAGAATATGCTGGAAAAATTATTATAACAACTTGTATGTACCATATTTAGCAAATAAATGAATTATGAATTATTAATAGATCCGGGCGAGTAGTAGGAAATTGGGCTTTCTGACTCACGGTCTTTCAACATAATTGAAGTTTTAGTTTTCAGTTTATAGTGAATCATTCAACTTTAGAGCGCGCATGAGAGGCGCCTAGCGGCGCCTCTTGTGCGCGTCCTGAGTTGATTCACTTTAAACTGAAAACTAAAACTTCAATTATGTTGAAAGACCGTGAGTCAGAAAGCCCAATTTCCTACTTTTACGCTTTTACATCCACAGACTGGATTTATGGAGTTCGTTTAGAGTGACAGCTTTACATAAGCATAGGATGAGTATTACTACCTAGCTAGGTTCCTTATTAGTGAACATCAGCACGCCCTGAGTTGAATGATTCACTTTAGACTGAAAACTAAAACTTGAACGACCGTGAGTCAGAAAGCCCAATTTCCTACTTTTACACCCACAAACTGGATTTATAGAGAGTGGTATGATAGCTTCACATAAAGCATAGGATAAGTATGAATATACTTAGGTAGGTTCCCAACACTCAAACTAGATTTTGGAGGGTGCTTCATGTTAGTAGTTCTATTTATGCAAAGGATGAGACGTCCGTTACTGATAGATAGGTTACCAAGCTAGAACCTATCAGTGATTGTCACCATCATTATTTGGAAAATATTCTAAGGTAGTATTATCTAATTAAGTACATATATAAAAATGTATTGATAGGTAGGTATAGGTATAAAATGAAAGAGACAAATTTATTTAAAAAAGTTTATTATCTTCACACCATTTGTTTAAACAAAATACATTTTTTAATGCACACACCTGAGTGTGATACATGCAACTAAATACATCGTTTGACTCTTTATACTTATCATACAAATTAAGTAAACTAGGACATAACTTATCTTCTAAATTATAAACATTGTTATTTTCTGTTACATTTTTTAACCATATCACTTTTTCTATTCCCTTAGTATAAATAGTTTTGTTTGACAACAGTCGCACGATATGTTCTTTATGATAGGGATATGGTATGAAACCCTCTTTCCAGTAAACGGCTCTGTTTCTCTCAATCCAATTTACCTGTTTCCTCTCTGTTTTGCTGAGCTCGTAATAAGGATACGGAGGTTTTATAAGAAGAACTTGTAACTGTTGTTTGTTTAGAATAGCAATTTCTTTTAGAATGAATTTATTATCATCTGTTTTAAAACCCTGTACATCTACAATAACCTTCATGATAATTTTCGAACTATTTTACTCAGAGGCTTGTATTCAAACAGATGATCGTTAATAATTAAACAATATCCTGTTGTATCATCTGGTAAATATTCAGAACATTCAATTTCTATTCGCACATCTACAGGTCCAGTTTTCAAATTATCGTTTTGTCTTGAGCAATCAATGATGAATAAAGGAGCCTTGCTTTTAAAATTATCTAGATTGAGCAACGGGTCTGGTGAAATGTTGTAATAAGAGTGACGGAATTTAGTATACATATCGTATAATATACTATATTTATTCTCATTGAACTTCAAATTCATAGATTCGTAGGGGTAATATTGTGAATTCAAAAATAATGTAACGTTTGTTAATTTACAATGATCGAACTCGGAACAGTCCCGAGTTCTACTATTCTTTCTGTTTGTTTGTAAGCCTAAAATCACATAACGAGGTTTATCTATTTGTGAACTAGTCTTCACTGACCATGAATGTTTTACTGTTTTAGGCAATACAGGATATTCATATAAATCCCAGTTTCTAAAAGCAATTTGGATAGGCTTATCTTTGTCAAGAAGTTTAAGCAAAGATAGTTTCTCATAATCCGAAACTTTAATATGTGGAACTCGCCACTGTACTTTTTGTATATTTATTTTAATGTGATTGACATCATCTGTCAACATGGTACTATTCAATACACTATGACCTCTGTTTAAAATAAGTTCATGCTTGCAGTTAATTATAATTTTCTTATAATCTTCTGCGAATCCTAATATTTTATCAAGGGGCACAACTGCACTGAAACTATTATTAATCCTAATAGTTCCATTCAAATTCCATCCCCATATAGCTGCAACTTTGCTCTCCCCTTCATTCATTGATATATACGATTTCATACAAGTGGTTATGCCAGCATTTTTAATGCGGTCTATTTCAATACCATTCATCTCATATCTAATATCTTGAAATAGAAATAAAACCGGGTTATTAGTGAGCTTAGCTTTTTGCATAGGTTTACCGTCTTTATCATAGAGTTGTATATCTCCTTCAATATATATAGCACTCGCCGATGGTAATATATATATATCCTGCTGATGAATTGGAATTCTTATTTCATCATTTTCATTGAAATTATTATTGTAAGGATTATAAGTATGAATTTCATAGCTTTCAATTGAGTTATCGTATTGAGGTAAATCACTTATTCCAAGAATACTCATGTTTTAAATCCTAGGGCCTAAAGAAATTTTTTATTGACTCTCGTTATTTTTTTAACAGGTTTAACACGTGTGGACACTTTAGCGTTATGTCGGGTATTGACACGCTTGGTGTTCGTATTCCGAACTTTATGAAAGACTATCATGTTGCTCTACGTAAATGAAGACGTAATTGAATACTTTCTCCTCTGAAATCAATGTAGTTTCCGTGTTCATCAAGAATCTTTACACTCAGAGATGATATATTGTTTTTGTTAACTGGTAGATATATAATATTTTTCGGTATTTCTATATATCGGTGACCAGGTGATACGTCCGGCACAAATTCATGTATAATATGTGAGGGCGAGCCGTTATTATACGATCCTTGCACTAGATCACATTCTATCCTGATCACAGATAGAGGCAGAATGTTTACTTGACTTACAGATTCATGCCATTTATTTGCTTCTAACTTTACGTTCTGAAAGCCAAATAACTGTCCAATGCTGTTATTTACGCTGAAGTCTACTCTTTGAGAACAATAAAAATAACACTTTAACGTATTGTTGTTAGCTTTAATCTTGATTTCACAATCGGTGATATTTGTTTCAAGATATTCAGCAATATCGTAAAGATCGTAAGTTCCGACAGGTATTTTTAACTGCTTATTATCATCACCATAAGTAAATATGTAGTTCATGTTTTATTATTTAATAATTCCATATTCTTTTAATTCCTCAATAATAGATAAAATTTCATTATCATGATTAGTATTACCAGCTTCTTTGGAAGCAATCAGTAATTTTAGTCTTTCTATCAACTCATTAGGATCATCCCAGTATACCAAATCAGTATTAGATCTATACGTTTTAAACTTTGGCAAATTTCCGCCATGCTTTTCTATGTCGGTGTTATTGAAAAATGGTTTGATTATTTCACGATATTTAGCGCTTTTATCACCCTTGATTTGTCCATTAGGATGATAATCCCTTCTATGCGCGTTAGTAATGGACAGCATATGTTTATATTTAACTTTATCATTTTCAGAAACCAAACTTAAATCGGGTTTCTTAGATAACAGCAATTCTTTTAGTCCTGGCGTTAATTCACATCGTTCACTATCTATAGTAATAAAATACTTGGTGTAAACCTGGGGCATTACCCATTTTAGACAAAATTACTTTTGAGTCACCCATAAATAGATTTTGATTTAGAGTTCTTATTCCACATGGAATATTTAGGTTATCATAAATATTTAACAAATCATCTTTCACTAATGACTTAAGTAAAATATTTTGTTCATCGTCAGAGCTTTTGTATGGTATGTTTATGTTTTCACTTTCATCTTCATCATCGTCGTCATCTTTTTTACCAATAACAGTATTGTTGGAATCTGAATCTTTGAAATCATCACTTGCTGTACTAAAGCTGTGCACTGAATTAGATTTTTTCATATTGTTATGTTGAAAAAAATTATTATTACTATTACAGCTATTTTCAACTAAGGTTTTAATTGGAACGCTCACAGGTTTCAACAACTTTTTCATAGTTAATTCAGTTTGATCGTCTTCATTTTTCATTTGTTTTATTTTAGCCTGGATAGAATTAACTGACCTAATTAATTGCTGTTTAATATTTCCCTCCATTATTACCACACAACCATCAATTGTAATAGAAATAAAGATACTAATATTATTATTATCATTTCAACTGCTTTTTATAATCGATAACTCGTAATTTTCATAGTGTTATAATGATAGCTTAATACTTTTCAGAATATTATAAATATGTCAAACTTTTTTCGATATCTTCCTTGTGCTATAGGCCTGTCTTTATCAATTATTAAAAAATTGTGCTAGTCTTTCCAAATTTCTGAGCACATGTTTTTAAAAGAATGCCAAACCATATCAGTATTAACATGCTCATTGTAAATATGCTTTAGATTAATATCGTCTTGTTTGAAGATTATTAAGAAGTTAGCGTTATCACGTATCAATTGTTTTGGTATTTTAGAGTATGTTTGTGACAAATAAAAGCAGTCAATATTGTTGTGTCTACCCATGGTAAAATAATTGCGAATATTTGATTGTCGATCACATACAACATCATCAAATATAATTATGGAATTCGGGAGAGCATCTCTGGGGTTAATAACTTCATCATGATCATTGAATCCAAAAACTTCACTCCTTCTACTCTTTTTAACACATTTTGTAAAAAATTGTATTTAGGTTGAAAAGTTGTTTTGGAATATAAATAAACGTTACGAAACCTCAACCCATTTTCATGTAATAATAAACTTATCATAACATTTGTTTTCCCACAATTTGAAGGACCACAAATTATGCACCGTATTGTACTAGGTAAAAGCTTGCTATGCCTCGCATTATGTAATTTAGTATCAATGTTCAAATCACCGACCTCCAACGAAAGAGTTTGCTTAACGAGCTTCATTATGAGTATAAAGGCTGAAAGAATGTGTAGCTTCCTTAAATAAGATCCAGATTATGTTAAAGATTATGTTTAATCTGAACTCAAACATTGGTTTCTAAAAGTTTCGAAATCTTTAACATCTGGAACCCCAATTATCCACTACTTATGTTTTATTTTCAGCTTTTAAAATAGATAGTGAATCTTTTAGGTCTTTGTATAGGTTTAGGAAATATTAAAAAATAAAAAGTCTTAAATCAAGATAAGAAATATATTATATTTCACTCCTTACATAATAATAAAATTATATACAATTTTAACAAAGGACAATCAATACAGCTATCTTAATTTAATATTTAAAATAAAGTATCACAATGCCCCCATGGTAAAGTATAAATTTGATTTGAAAGAACTTGTCGTTTATCGTCTTGTCTATTTAACACCAGTTTATTAACTCTCTGTGAATATAATACATGTTTTAAAGATCTAATTAAATTCATACTACATCTTATATTTATATTTTTATTCAATGTGTTTTCATAGTGACTTGGTTTCAGTTTCTTGGTTACAGACTTTGATATACCTTTTGCTTTTTTTATCTGAGTTTTTAAACTTTCAATACAATAGAGTTTTGCCCTCAAACCAATAAATTGTTTAATAATATCACCACCCATTTCATCCTTAAAAAGACCTGGTATTTTTGCATTCAACGCAGGCATACCGTAAACATTATTCTTTTCAAAGTTACTAGTATCATATTAAGCAATATCTCTTTTCATTTCAGTATAGAAATCATTACTATTTATTAAATAAAGCAAACTGTCGGTGTCAGTATAACATAACTTTACGTTATCGTTATACTTCTTTTTAATGCAATTATAATGAAAATTATACATGTGTTGTTTAGCATATTCAAGTACTGAAAATCCTATGTATATTGGTCTATCTAAAATAATCTTTTCTAATTTTAACTGAATTGCAACAAAATTATCTGAAAATATGGATATACTTTTCAAGTTGGGTCTCGAAATTAGTTTTTCTGCTCCAATTATTTTATTAGTTTTATTATTAGTGTCTCTCCATTTTGTAACCAATTTAACATCTACCTGTTTTCTTCTGTTTTCAATTGTCTTCCCAAAAATAGCGTTATTTAAAAGTTTGAAAAAGTCTTTATCAAATGTGGAAGATGAATTTTGACGCAAATATGTATTTAAATTTATGTATTTAGCTAAAAAATTTCGCTGTCGAAAACTGATCACTCGGTGAATTTTTTTTAACACCAAACCATTTCTCATACACTCTTTTAAATATACATAATGGATAACATAATAAAATTTGTCATATAAATTTGCAATAAGTTTTTTAGTTTTGCCACCCGGTGGAATATGTTTTTCCGGTGCAAATGGTAAATCACTATGACTTGAATGTAAATAAGTAGGATAAACTAGATCAACTTCTAAGATGTATCCAAATTCAGCATCATCTTCAATACTTAATATGTTTAAATTTTGAATTTCATCGTCAGATAAAAATCTAAAGTCAGACATAGGCATTTTTTTCATCATAGCATAACCATACAGATTATTACAGTCTAAGTAAATAAGGTAGCTAGATGGTACTGATTCATCATAGTTTGACATGTATTTATTATTCGCCTTAGCATGTCTAAGCGAGCACTGAGCTAGGCCACCGCGTATTCCTTTCTCTATCATTTCATACATATCATTATCATCTAGCAAGTCTAATTTAACACCTGTATATAAAAGCATGGCATCCCAACTTAAGCCTGGAGAAGTAACATAATAAACTGGATCAAGTTTATAATACTTAAGACTACTATTTCTAAACTTTTCGAAAATATCACATAGAAGCAACACATCACATTTCAAATATAAGTCTGTATATTCTCCGAGCGATTTAATGTTATGTGCGCGAGAATAATCCTCTTCATTTATGTGCTCACCGGTTAAACTATTGTAAAAGTAGTCTCTTTCTGGTAAACAAGTTTCTTCAAATCGTTTAAATGAATCCATGTAATCATAGGGATATACACCTTTCTGACGAAGTAAATAAAACTGTTCTTTGGAATAAAATATTTTTTGTAAATGTTTCAAATCTATATCTGCTAAGTTTTTACTTAAAGTGTCTAAACTGGAACTGAGAAACTGAAATGAGTCCAAAAACTTAATTTGAATTGCTGAAGGAAAATTAGGGTTTTTCAAAAATTTTGTAAAAGATAAATACTTTTCTTTAGTCTTCGGAATAACTTTGATATCACCTTCATATTTAGCTAATTCTTTTATGAACAAATGAGCATCATAGTTTGCTAAATTGTGAAAAATTACTGGCACAAAGGGACACACTCTATATAATAAGTTGCATTTAGTATGAGCAGCACCTCTGTATACACCGGTTATATGGTCATGATCAGCAACTTTATCATTTACTAGCGGTAGTTTACAAACATGACAAATAATTGCATTCCGATGCTCATCTTTTTGTGATTGAGTCATCGGTAGCATGGGTTTTTTCTTTCTAAGTATGCTTTCAATATATTTTACATCCTCGATGAGACGTTTTATAAAAACTTCAACACAATCTGAACCTCTATACAGCACAAGTTTATTTAAACTTTCATCATGTGAACAACAAATGTAATATGAAAAACATGAAGGTTGATGTAATTTATATGTTTCGGTATTACAACTGTTTTTTTCATGCTTGTTTAATAGTAAACTTTCGAAATCAGCATAAATTTCGAAATTAATTTTCTGTTGTCTTTCATAATTTTTGAATTCTAATTTACTATTTTTACCTGGTAATACTGTTAAAACTTTAGAACAAGTGTGTGAGTTATATTTTTCCTGAGTTATAAAAAACTGAAGACAGCTTTCGCATAAGTATGTTTTACCATGATGTTTACTGAATTGTCGTCTAGTAAGTTTTGTCAAGTCTTTAATTAAACAATAATGACCTCTAGATTTCTGTTCAAAATACAATAGGTTAACATGATTTTCTTTTCTCTGACTTGTCATGTATAATGGGCCAGTGATATGATTCTTATTATCTAAACCATAAATGCTGACTCTAATAGAAGGATTAGTCTTTTCGAATAATCTAATATCTGTGTATGATGGTGGGAAATTCATTCCTTTGATATTTAAAACTGAAGAATAAAACGGATATGAACTCGTTCGATTGACGTTTTTGTTACAAGGAAATAAAGCAGCCACTATACTCCATGCAAAACAATGATTGTCATAATTTTTCACATTTAGACAACTTTTAATACTACTAATTTCTTTTGGTAATTCTAAATAGCTACCACCCCTTAGAGGGGAGTATTTATTAACGTTTATTTCTAAATGACTGACAGAGTTAAAACACCAGCCTGACTCACGATGCTGAAATTCACTTAGTTTATTAATCAATATATTCTGAGTTTTTGAATACAGTTCAGATAAATCAGTATTTCTAAATATGGTCTCATACTTAGCATTGAATGATTTCATTTGGATTTCATCCGATGTAGGTAATTTGAAATTAGCAAACAATTCAAAATTAAGCTTTATGGAACCATGTTTAGACAAATTCATCACTATAAGTTTTTTCACATCATCTGTAATTTTATGCAAAAAATCCTCAGGAGTTGAACAAACATTATCATCAGAGTTTACTCTATAAGTAACTATTCTCTCTCGAAAAGCTGACGCTATAATATAAATGTTATTGAAAGTAGTTTTCAATAAGCAATTCTTTTTATGTAAATTAGTTCTTAAATGAAATCTGTAAGAGCTTTCCAAAACTTGAATATTACATTCAGTACAAATCTTTATTTTAATTTTATTTTTATTTAGCTTTTCATTCATTGCTTTGGTGGGTAATTTGTCTGAAAGAATAAAAATATATTCGTTAATATTCATATTTTAATAATCATCTTAAACAATAAAGCTATTCTATGCTTACTTATACAATGAAACTGGGTAAAAAATAGGTATTATATGAATACTACATTATATTATAATATAACAATGATTATAAGTGCTTAATTCAACATAATGTTAAAAAACTTAAGAATTCAATAAGTACAGTGCAATAATTCAAGAATTCAGTCAGTATTTTATTTTATTATTTTACTGAATCAGTGTACTAACATAGGTTATTGGATAATCCTTAAAGTTCTTTTCATAGGTAAGTATTCAAAAACTGTAGGATTCAGTAAGTACAGTGCAATAATTCAAGAATTCAGTTAGTATTTTATTTTATTATTTTACTGAATCAGTGTACTAACATAGGTGATTGGACAATCCTTAAAGTTCTTTTCATAGGTGAGTATTCAAAAACTGTAGGATTCAGTAAGTACAGTGCAATAATACAAGAATGGATAATTATTTTACCGTTGTTCTACTATTTGTTATAATAATAATAAAACTGACGGGAAAAAAAACTCATATATGTTATACGGTATGACAAATAGAAATTATTTAAATAACAAAATCAGTAAGTATTTTATTTTATTATTTACTGATTCGGTGTACTAACATAGGTGATCGGACAATCCTTAAAGTTCTTTTTTACTTTTTTTTAAATTTTACCAAATAACGGTATGCTGGATTGTCGTCATCTATTTTAGTTTTTAGTGTTACTACAGCATGACGCCACCTGTTCATAGGTGAAATACTTTCAATTTCACTACACATGTAAAGCTTAAGATCTACAAAACGTAAGCCTCCAATATCTGGATTGAATTGTTTGGAAATGCCGTTAGATCCGCGACGACACAAATAAGATACAAGCTCATCTTTTTTACCGGCTTTTTGATTTTCATCCGCATCCGAATCGGTCCCCATAATATCTTTCGCAGTGACCTTGGTGGAAGACGTCCCAGCCGGTGGTTGTGCAACACGCTCATCACTCCTCACCTTATGCTTCTGACTCTTCTTAGATTTTTCTCCGTGTTTAGCTCTAGAATAATAATGTTTTAGGTTAGTGACTAGTTTTATTATAATATACTAGCTTTCCACCCGCGATATCGCGCGCGCGTGGAATACACAGAGCTAAAAAGTAGTATATGTAGTGCTCCAGCCTTCCAACTATAACCCACGCAATTATTAGACTAATTCATAGCTCCGGTTTTTTCAACATTCAACAAACACACTTTTAAAATTTTATAATATTACTTATAGTAAGGAAGTATGAAAACTTATACAAGAATTACGTATAATTCAATATCTAAAATAATATCATTCGACGTATAAATAAGAGAGTTTTAAATTAAGTAACTGAGTCAATAGCATACAATAAATAAACCTCTATCTATAAGATAACTATTTAAAACATAAAAGGAATATTTTATGAAACCATAGAAAATTATGTAAGTAATATATATTATGGTTACCTTTTATTAGAAGAATGTGAGTGAGTGTACTTCCTCTTCCGCTCATGTGCTGCAGGCTCCGGCACTTGTTGGGGCGCGCGCTCGGGGGATGACTCCCGGCTGCTTGACGAGCTGCTATCGCTCGATGAGCTACTCTCACTCAAGTGCGCTTGCTGTACTTCTTGTTTGCCCGACCTTATAAAGATTATTTTAAAATATTAATCACGTTAAAAATATCACAGAAAATGTATGGAGAAAATCTAGTCAGTTATAAAGAACATCTTTGTAAAACTAAATGTTGGTGAGCTAAAATGGACTGTAGTTGGAGGATGATGGAAACACTTAGTTATTATAACAATTTAATTACTTAGTAGGTAATCAATAAGCAAAGATCACAAGGAATCAGACAACAAAAAACAGAGACCCCAAAAGACAACCAAAGAGCCTATTTTAAGGAAAACGTCATTATAAAAATATAAAACAAAAAGTATCAAAAAGGTGGCATCTCAGCCAGTCGCCAACATAATACTTACATGATTAACGGCCAAATACTCAAACGAATCTTAAAGTTAAGGCCACCTTAAATCATAGATATAGTATATTAAAAGGGGTAGATGCGCTACCGAGCGACCGGGTGTAAGGGATAGATATATTATGACGTCAAAATATGGGGTTGCCATGATCAGAAAAAGTACCCTTAACGGTGTAGCATCCGTTAATGTGCAGATTACTAGTTAAAGTACGGAAATCGTAATTTCGCACTTTAACTGACTAGACCAGTTAATCTGCAGATTAACGGATTCCGTACTTTAACGGTAAGATACGTATACATAGAGTAAACTAGCTGGGGTTGTTTGTAGATTGTGTGGTTAATGGAATAAAAAGATAAACTTTAAATTAAAACAGGTAAAGTCTTTATTAAACGTTGGAATACAGAACTTTTTTTATTAACGTTAGTTTTTCTGTTTTTCGGAAACAATTTTTTTTTATGTTTTGAACAAATTCGTGTGTGGCACCCAATTCTTTTTTCCAGTTGCTTCTATACCTTTTTCACGAGTTTTATCTTCCGTCGGAAATCTGAAAAAATCAAATCGCTTGAAATTCCCTGAAATATGGGGTAATTTTTGGGGAAAATTTTCTATATAGTAGGCATCCGGAAATCGAATTATAAACCTACTGATTTTAGTGGACGTCAAAGCTAAGCTGACTTCTACTATTACGTAGATGTACGCAATTTTACCGGTTTGCATGTCAAATGTTTACGAGGTTATTTTTAGAAATAATTTTTAGATTTTTCCTATTTATCAGGTTTTTCATGATATAACTAATGATTTAGCTCAGAAACTTGGTTCCTGTGAGATTTGAGAAAGAAATACGTGATCAAAATATAGAAAACAGTGTACTCACGCATGAAATGTAACGCCCGCTTCTTTCCTTTGATTGTTGCTTTTGCAGCTAAATATCGAACATCCCACCATTTTGTATGCTAGACACAAACACTACACATTCGATTTATAATAAATCTTCAATATTAATTAGGGAGTTATCCACAAAAACTTTAATTTCTCTGGCACTTTTGATATAACCCCACTTGTTTGTTTTGCTTAATTGAACTCTGCCTATAACCCGACCATGAAAAAAAGTGCGGTCGGTGATAGAGAAAAAACATGACACTCTTCTCTATTTCCTCCTATAGGAATCTTAATAAGACGATCTCGCTCTATCAAAGCATGTCAGACCCTTGCCTTAAATACATAAAAGTTGTCAGATTTGACAGAAACTCTATGAATCTGACAGCTTCCTTAAAGTTAAGGAGACCTTAACTTAAGATATTAGCTAAGAAGCCTTTGAGTATTCGGCCGTAATACTCTTGCTCCTTTTAAAACACTTATATTTTAAAACTGAAGTTATTTGAAAACGCGATAACTTGAATTAAGTACTTAGTAGTAAAATCAGTCACTAAAAATTGCAGCAAATGGTGGGGGGATACAAATTAGGGCCTATAAATAGATTCAGGATGTGCATTAGTGGTGGTTCGTTGTAAGACGAAAGAAACTTACCCGATATGGTACACGTTGGTGTGTGCGCACACTTCATAGCGCGTGGTGCATGTCAGCAAAATTTCCATATTAGAAAGACAATCAATATCTTTGTAATACTAATATTGTCATACGGTTTTCCTCGTACTATTTATTAATTTATTTTAAAGTGTAGGTAGCTATGCTATACCAATTTGAATATCCGCAATGTAGGTAGCTACCTGATTAACAGATTTGCGCACAGTAACAGTTTCTATGTAAGTATTTTTTGCTATAATAAAATGCTGTAGAAACAATTGTGGAATTTACCAGTTCATCCGTATTTTTACAGTCTTAAAATACTGTTGAGTGTGGTTGCACGTGTGCCTATCTGTTCAAAACTGAAGATCAAACGACAATGTCGGTAAGTTTAATAAAACTTTTTTAAACTACATAAATTGTGAAAGCAAGCTAAATTATAACTAGAAGCAATAAAATGTTCACTTTTTTAATATTCACTTCTCAAGCTTATTTATTTCTTTTTAATTTCAGGATACCGAGTCTCTGTTTAATTTTATTCGTCCTAATCAAGTTCAAGAAAATTATGGAAAACAAGTTGGTGAAGGATCAGGCGTCTCAAGAAAGCGAACCAAAGAAAACGAGACATATTCTTATATCAAAATTCCTGCCTTGGGGCGAAAAGTTATCAAGTTAGAAATCTATGATGCGGAGCAATTTAACAGTGAGGGGATTTGTAAATGTACCGCCGAAATATGTTTTCAGCATATCGTTCAAAATATTTTCAAGGATGAAATATATAAAGCTGCACGTGAAATAATTGATAAAATGAGTGAGCAAATATGTAAAGAAAAGTATTTTTAATATTATTTTCCTAATAAATATTAAGTGTGTTATATCTTTACTGTTTTATTTTCCCATGCAATACAGAACTAAATTACGCATGACTCAGTTTTCAGTTGACCTACCTACTTATTTCTATTTATAACATAAGAAGAGAAAAGATAATCATTATTAATAAGTTCTGAATTGCAAACTCTTCGAACACAGAAGTTTAAAGCTGTTACTATTCACTCTAACTGAAAGCTGAGACCTTAACAAGGCCTAATTCAGAATAAAGGTACTACTATTCACTTTAACTGAAAGCTAATAGTAGGTTCCCTAGTTAGGATTATTTACTTACCTACTAACAATAATATCTCATTTTCTATAGGTTATGAAAAATATTGCTGATGTTCACTAATAAGGAACCTAGCTAGGTAGTAATACTCATCCTATGCTTATGTGAAGCTGTCACACTAAACGAACTCCATAAATCCAGTCTGTGGATGTAAAAGCGTAAAAGTAGGAAATTGGGCTTTCTGACTCACGGTTTTTCAACATAATTGAAGTTTTAGTTTTCAGTTTATAGTGAATCATTCAACTCAGGACGCGCACAAGAGGCGCCGCTAGGCGCCTCTCAAGCGCGCTCTAAAGTTGAATGATTCACTATAAACTGAAAACTAAAACTTCAATTATGTTGAAAGACCGTGAGTCAGAAAGCCCAATTTCCTACTACTCGGGCGCCTAGCAGCTTCCACCAACCAAAATACCTGGCAATGTTATATTCAATTTAGATAGGTGTACATGATTGGCTACTATACCTTACCATACCAAATCCAGAGGTCTCTGTAAATTGTATACTTTAAATCGGTTTTCAGCCCCTTTGTTGCCCAACCACTCCCACCCCCACCACTGAAAAGGTGCCAGGCGCCTGGATCTATTAACAACGATAGTATGGCACACTAACTCAAGGGATTTTTTCGCTCTGTAAATTGCATACCTTTTTCCGGGGCCAGCCCTTAGTATAATGAGTGGTTTTAATGAAAAATAGGAGGCTTACCATCACCTTTTAGAAAATTTTATTTATTTTATTTTTCAAATTCGTACCACAACCTGCACAAAGTAATAATACTTTATTCCTGCCAAAGAACGAATGATATTGCGAAATTGTCTATTCCCTGCTAGCCATCACTACGGCTTATTTGCTATCTACACTTGACACTGGCAAAAATTACTTCCAAGAGGAAAGTAGATTGCCAAAACACAATAATAAGAAGAGAACAACGGCCAAGAATGCGACAATTAAAAAAAATGTGTAAGCGCGCCTGTGTTTGAACTTTGTAAATAAATAAAATTGTATATTTTAAACTTAAATGTCGGACTAAAAGTAAGTAAATACAGATTTCCTTTTATCAGCTTTAACTTTTATACCTTTATCACCTTTAAACGCGCAGTGTTTTAGTTTAACTAAGAATTATTTCTCGTCTTTCAGTAAAAAAACTAGTCCCGTGTCCGTACGACAATTAGAACTTCTATGGGAGTTTCTAAATTCCAATAAGGATATTGCTTCGGCCTATAATAGGTCGTTGCAGGCTAAAGAATACTCGCACAGAAAATGGAACGAAATTACAGCAACCCTTAATGCCATAGGTAGGTGATGGGGTTCACAAGGATAATATGTTATCAAATATAAATGATACATGTCCATGTCCATCAGCCATTTTTGATGTCCCCACTGCTGGGGCACAGGCCTTTCTTATGGGTGGTAAGGAGGACGGGCCATAACCCACCACGCGGGCCCAATGTGGATTGGTGGGTGCTAACGACTGCAAATACAGCCGGGACCAACGGCTTAACGTGCCACTCCGAAGCACGGAGGAGCTCGAGATAATAAATTTTTGGTCACCCATCCCATGACCGACCCTTGCGAACGTTGCTTAACTTCCGAAATCGCTGGGCCAGGCGCTAAACCACTGCGCCACCGAGCTCCGATAAATGAAACATACCAACTAATATTACATTCACAATGAAGAACAATATGTATAAAAACGTTTCACTTACTGTTTATGACGCAATGTCCAATTTCTAAATAAAATAATTTAAAATAGTTTTGTTTCCGTCGAGAAAAAGCAACTTTTTTAAGACTGCAAATTTTCTCAAAATTTGACACAAAAACAATAATGCTAGCTGTCAAAAGACACGTCGTGGTACGGTTTAAGTGAATGATTTGAACGATGACGTCACAAAACTTCCATCGGAAACATTATTACAATAATCATACTTTATGAAGGTCGTAGTACGAAATAGCATGGTAAGAATGAAATAATACTGCGCTAAGACATGGCAGTAGGCACCCTGCACAGTTCATTTTTACCGACTTCAAAAGGAGGGAGGTACTCAATTCGACCATTTTTTTTTTGTTTTTTGTTTTTTTGTATGTACACCGATTACTCAAAGACGGCTGAACCGATTGACATGATTCAAACGTTATAACATCAGGTATGTATTCAAGCTGGTCCCATTTTTTTAAATTTTGAAATTGGATGATGGGATCCTAGAGAAATCAAGGGAACTCTTCAAATATTATAGGCACACCTATAGCGATTTTGCTATTTTCTTAAGTAACTCGTGCATTTGCTTTCGAAAAGTACCATTTTGGTGAAGTGGAACTGATGATGAAGACCATAGATGATCACCGGAACTATTCAATAGGTACTAAACTAACTATCTCACTGGTGCGATACGATTACTTTAATATGGTTGCTAGGCTATTTATGTGGTTTGTCATAATGCATATGGTGAAGTGGAGCTGATAGTGAAGTACCAGGAGAACTCCTCAAGAATTAACGCCCCTGCGTCGGGAAAACCAGTATTTTGTAAAAGGTGATGAGCCATTGACATAAGACTATTGTAACTTAGATAATATCATCGCTAAATATACCATACTTATTACAAAAAAGTTAAATTTAAAAATCTTAAGACCGATATTTTTAAAGGCGTGCACGCCGCACCTTTCGTGGGTCTACCCATGTTTTATCTACCTAGATAATATACCTACTGGATAAGATAATATAAATAAACTAAATAAAAAAAACTAAAGTAATTAGCTACCAAATACAGAAGTTACTTACACTAAAAATAAAAAATGTTTTAAAAACAAAAAACCGACTTCAAAAAACCTGAAAATGTAAACAAAACGGCTTCAAAATTAATACCTCTAAAAAGCAAGAAATAATATTCAAATCACTAGATACGCATATCATTGTAATAAAACACATCTAATGAAGTCGGGTGGGGCTTTCAGAATAAATAAAGAGTTGAACTTCAGCCCCACCCGACTTCAATAGATGTGTTTTATTACAATGTTATGCGTATCTAGTGATTTGAATATTATTTCTTGTTTTTTAGAGGTATTTAATTTTGAAGCTGTTTTGTTTTCATTTTCAGGTTTTTTGAAGTCGGTTTTTTGTTTTTAAAACATTTTTTATTTTGTAGGTCTAACTAATTCATATTTTACACTTTAAGCAGTAAAAGACTTTAAGTTAAATTGCTGTAATTATCACTTAGTTGGGTGCAACACCAATTTTAATAAATACAAAACCAAAAAGAAGTTTTTTATTTTACGATAAATCGAAGCAGTTTATGACTGGACACATGTACCTATTATGAACTTCAATATTCCGCCCGCCGACAATTTAATTGTTAAAACTTAGCTGACTGTTAATATACACACATCAACTTTGTCTAGGGATACAGGTGTTATTTTCATACAAACGAGGTAACTTTGAAGCCTTGGTTTTCTGCAGGACTGTACTGTGCTGTGATCTGATGATGGCTATCCAGGGAGTGAATGGAGGAGATTCAGATTGCTATACACACCTAACTGATCTGACCAGCATTCTAAAAGATTAATGGACTTTGTTTAAAAAACTGTATCCCTAGACAAAGTTGATGAGTATATAAGGTGGTACTAAATGATCTGATGATACTTAATACAGATGATACTGTTGCTTAACTGAACATAGGTCGAAAAACTAATATTTTTTTCGCCTTTTCATAGTAAGTCGGTCAGCTGACCAATACATTTTGTATGGGAGTATGAATTTTTTTTTCGTTTTTCGACCTATGTTCCTTGGAGAAAGTTATTCAGTTTAAGCAACACTATCACCTGTTTAAGTATCATCAGATCATTTGGTACCACCTTATATTTAAGTTATTATTCTGTTGGTCTTGCTGTTGGTCTTCCAAAGAATAAAAAAAATGATGAACAAATTGCATAAAGTTTCAGATTATATCTGTCTTGAAAGAATCGAGGAAAATTAATTTAAACGAATAATTTTGAATCAAAATGCTTTATTTCTGACTAAATGTTCATAATTTTCTACAAAAATTTAATATCATTATACAACTTAGAAATTTTTGATGTTTCTGTAAAAAAATAAAGAATAATACATTTTAAGGGGCTATGTAAAAATAAAGCGTAAACGAGATAACAATGAGAAAACGTCGCGTGCTAGAGCGAGACCGATTTGACAGATAGGCGAAATAATCACGAAATCAATTCGTAGTAACTAACGATAGAGTTACTTAATATAATTGAAAAATACTAGAAAAAATCGACTCACCCGTAGCGGCTCAACCCGCACCCTTAGGATTCCGGCCCAATGCACTAACCAATTATGCTACCGAGTCGCTAGTGGGAGTGGCGAAATTTTCTAGTACTTTTTACGTTTTCGCTGTAAGCCGGCGTTATTTCATCAATGTGAAGAATTACCTTCAACATTCGAATGCAACATCTTTACAGATGCCAGACAATCTATTAAGATGAAACAGCTATATAATATTTAATTTTTAGATTTTAGCATTCACAATGCTATTTTTATATATTAAGTTACTTAATATAATTAAAAAATACTAGAAAAAATCGACTTACCCGTAGCAGCTCAGACGGGACTCGAACCCGCACCCTTAGGATTCCGGCCCAATGCACTAACCAATTATGCTACCGAGTCGCTAGTGGGATGGCGAAATTTTCTAGTACTTTTTACGTTTTCGCTGTAAGCCAGCGTTATTTCATCAATGTGAAGAATTAGTATTTTTCAATATATTAAGTAACTTAATATATAAAAATAGCATTGTTAATGCTAAAATCTAAAAATTCAATAACGATAGAGATTAAAGTGAAATACTTCTACACGATTGTGAATATTGATGATACACATTATTTAAAGCAATTTAGACTTGATAATCTAACGTTGTTTCTATGTAATTTCAAACTTAAGAATTTTTAAGAGGTAGGTATTTTTGAAATTAAAAAGTATTGAGCGAACATCACTGAATCGTGTTACTTTTTTAAAACGTGTCTGAAGAAAGATATAAAGAATATATATCTTGATTTCAGATCAGTAGGATCTTTCAGGCGACCTATGGCATTACATCAAAAAGTGTGAATTTTTTTAAACCTCTCCTTAAGTTTCCCAAAGCCTGCTATTCGTCAAGCTGCTCTCAACACTGACAGCGTCGAATCACGTAAAGATTCAGTTATATTGCCTTTAAACTTGTCTTCTTTTAAGGGTGGATTCGTCCAAACTTCAATAAAAACGGGAATAACTATACCAAGAATACATCTATTCCACGATTTTTTTTCGAGTAAAGAAATGGTATTTTTTCCATGAAATCCAAAGATAAGTTACTCTTGGGATTCTTATTCCTTCATTAGTGAGTCAATATGTGAATGAACGTATTATCCGGCCAATTGTCATTGTTCTATAAACGAACTATTTAAAAGGCAAAGTCTTGTCAACTTTATTTTGTCGCCTTATACGTATCTGTAGCGGTCAAAGTCAAATGTCAAACTAATGTCACTGACATACGGCACGCGAATGCCATTAAAATACTCGCGGATTAACTCTGTTATTCCCCGCGAAATGGTGGTATAGTGAGCTGAATAGGCGAAATACTCTGAGAATAGTATGTAGTAAAACGTAATTTCGGTTAACTCTCGAATAACTGGTCATTTTTTATCTAAGAATAACAGTTATTCTCAATTGGTCGAATCCGCCCTGTCAGTTTAAAATTGAACGGAATATGTATAAACTTCGAGCATCGCGGCTTCGTACCGAAGGGAGGCGCCTTAGCGATCTGTAATGACGACACTCACACATAAAAAATAAAACAAAACAGCAAAAATTTGTGTACGGATGAGTCACACATCAAAATATGACACGTTTTTGACATAAAGGGCTGGGCTCAACTGTTGATGCAGCAATATCGATAAATTTCGAAAAAGGAATAAAGGTCAAACATGAACATGCTCAAACATTTTATTACTATTTGTATTAATCTTTATTATTATAAATTACTATATCTTGTAAAGTAGGTGTACATATCAATAATTTTAATATGAAAAGACAATCAGAATTAATATTAAATAACAAGTGACCTACTAACGCCATCAGCTAACCACCTGACATTAAATTATAATCGCTGTTAATGTGTTTATTGTTTCTTATTACATAATATTTTTTTGTCTTTTAAGGTGATATTCTTCATGTAGAACAAAAATATAAGATGAGTACTGAATTATGATACTTAAACAGGTGATAGTGTTGCTTAAACTGAACAACTTATGTGGTCCGCCTCTGTGGTCTAGTGGTTCGCCCACCCGTGTAAGACGCAGAGGTCCTGGGTTCGATTCCCAGGGGAGGTATAATTTGTAATGTTTGGTTGGTGTTAGGGCTTATTTCATGTCCGCCTGGCTAGCTACAACCCCACCATTCTACCTAAGTCTGACGCGATAACAACAATTTAACAACCCGTTGTGCCAAAAAAAATTCTCCAAAGAATCGTATAAACCGTATCTTGCAAAAATCCTAGCTTGATTGTAATAGTTAAGGGACCTTGTTAATAAATAAATTACTTTTTGTCAGTTATATGATATAAAACATTGAAATTTTATGTTTCACGGCAGATCTGGGCACGCAGCCTTAAAATATTCTTCAATAATATGTTGAAAAAATCAAAGTAGTTTTACCTCAAAGGCAGGTCCTAATTCGAGTCCTGCACATTCGTTCGTTTCCATATTGTTCTGGATTATACACAACGATCTTCGATCCTGTAATATTATAGAGTCAATATATTACTTATTTAAATAATCATTCTTCAAATCGTATCATAAAATGCTTCTGAAATATTTTTTCACTCCTCTTGCTTAAAAAGTCCGTCATTGTAGGCGTACAAGAGCCGAGATAAAATAGCATAATGGATAAAGTTTTTTCTTTTTTAATGTTTGTCTATTACTAATGAGCCTACTAAAACGAAAAACTCTTTATTCATAATCACGAATAAAAACTCGCTCGACTTAATACTGTTTATACTTCACCTGCTCGGAAAGTACCTTGATACTTTATCAAATTTACGGAAGAAAGTACGTCATTCCATATCGAACAAATATGCGGGGAGAAAACGCATCTGAGCGGGAGAGAAAAGTGTATGAAAATCCATTTTTTACGTGGTTTTTCTTTTTTACCCGACTGCGGGTTACGTATTTCGCGCGTATCTTGTAAGTATGTTTGTATGTAATATTCTTTATTACCTCATATCTCTCAAACGGCTGAACGGATTTCTATGATTAAGATATCGTTAGATTGGTCTTTTCAGCCCAAGTGTTCTTAAGAAGGTGGCGTTATAAAAAAACCAAAATGGCGGCTGTACGGTGCTATTATACGTAGTGAAAAAAAAAATTTTTTTTAGAATACTGCAATATGGGTGTCAAATTAAAGGGCTTATTATAAGGATTTTAAAAAAGGTATATCATGACCGTAAAATATAATAACTAAAAAGAGATAAATAAAAAAATAAATTAAAAAAATTAAAAAACCCGCCTGCATAAAAAGACAAGTCGACTGAAAAGATGGAAACAAGATTAAATAAATATTAAAGGCAACATGTCATAATAACATGCAGTCGGAGGCATATAATTCAATCATTCATAATGTCACTTTCTTTATGCATGCCTCCGACTGCATGCTATTATGACATGTTGCCTTTAATATTTATTTAATCTTTTTTCCATCTTTTCAGTCGACTTGTCTTTTTATGCAGGCGGGTTTTTTAATTTATTTTTTAATTTTGGGTAAGACTATGCGCCGGTTACCTAAATATCAAAAGCCAAAAAGTTTTTACAGTGAGTTTTTATCTCCAAGTTCGCAAAATGACACTGGCCATTAGCTGTGTGTCGGATGGTGTCGGGCTGGCAGTGCGACCCTGCGGCGGCAGGATAAACAATTTGAAAAAAGAACATGTGAAAATTGCAAACGCCATTGGCGCCATTTTCAATTTGTGTGTTGTTTGAGGATTCAGTTTTCGTAGAAAGTAAAATAAAACTATAAATGATAAGTAGTGATAGTGATGATGACGATTTTTTTACTCCGCCGCAGTTGAAGGAAACAGCAAAAATACTGAATACCTTTTACCACAGAAATCAATTAAAAAATATAATAAAACTTATGACGATTTTTTGCAATGGAATAGTGAAAAAAATGCGGCATCTTTTTCTGAAACTGTTTTGCTAGCTTATTTCAGTGAAAAAGCGCAAAAATACAAACCAAGTACGTTTTTTTACAAATTTCAATTAGTAAAGATTAAGTTTTTTATTTTCCTCGTAGGTATAGTATAAAGCACTATGTTTCACTCGAGAGAAAGTGCGATTCCCGATCTCGGGCGTTTTAAAGCTCGGGTGTCAAACGACACCCTCGACGGTAATCGGTCTCTTTCTCCTCTCGGTGAACAATGTACTATTGTATGTAGTCTAAGTAAGTAAGGTATAATGGTAGGTGCTAATTTAAATGTTCCTGCAATTCGATTTATTCAGGCTAAAGTCCGCTAAAGTTATGTATTTGTTACACTCATATGCCATTATGTACTGCCTGCCAAAATAGAAAGTGACACTATTTTTATTTTATTTTATTTTATTTCATAGGAGAATACTAAATAATATACTAGAAAAAATACGACTCGCACCAGATCAATACTCAGACGGGAATCGAACCCGCGACCTTTGGATATCCGGTCCAATGCTCTGACCGCTGAGCTACCGAGTCACTAGTGACATCGCCGAATTTCTTCTAGTATATCCTACTCTTACGCTGCAAGCCAGCGTTATTTCACCAATGTGAGGAATTACCTCGACATTCAATTGAAATATCTTTCCAGATATTTGGCAATCGATTAAGATGAAACAGCTATATAATTTTTAAATTTGAGATTTTTGCATTCACAATGCTATTTTTACACAATACTAAATAATATACTAGAAAAAATACGACTCGCACCAGATCAATACTCAGACGGGAATCGAACCCGCGACCTTTGGATATCCGGTCCAATGCTCTGACCGCTGAGCTACCGAGTCACTAGTGACATCGCCGAATTTCTAGAGTAGGATATACTAGAAGAAATTCGGCGATGTCACTAGTGACTCGGTAGCTCAGCGGTCAGAGCATTGGACCGGATATCCAAAGGTCGCGGGTTCGATTCCCGTCTGAGTATTGATCTGGTGCGAGTCGTATTTTTTCTAGTATATTATTTAGTATTGTGTAAAAATAGCATTGTGAATGCAAAAATCTCAAATTTAAAAATTATATAGCTGTTTCATCTTAATCGATTGCCAAATATCTGGAAAGATATTTCAATTGAATGTCGAGGTAATTCCTCACATTGGTGAAATAACGCTGGCTTGCAGCGTAAGAGTAGGATATACTAGAAGAAATTCGGCGATGTCACTAGTGACTCGGTAGCTCAGCGGTCAGAGCATTGGACCGGATATCCAAAGGTCGCGGGTTCGATTCCCGTCTGAGTATTGATCTGGTGCGAGTCGTATTTTTTCTAGTATATTATTTAGTATTGTGTAAAAATAGCATTGTGAATGCAAAAATCTCAAATTTAAAAATTATATAGCTGTTTCATCTTAATCGATTGCCAAATATCTGGAAAGATATTTCAATTGAATGTCGAGGTAATTCCTCACATTGGTGAAATAACGCTGGCTTGCAGCGTAAGAGTAGGATATACTAGAAGAAATTCGGCGATGTCACTAGTGACTCGGTAGCTCAGCGGTCAGAGCATTGGACCGGATATCCAAAGGTCGCGGGTTCGATTCCCGTCTGAGTATTGATCTGGTGCGAGTCGTATTTTTTCTAGTATATTATTTAGTATTGTGTAAAAATAGCATTGTGAATGCAAAAATCTCAAATTTAAAAATTCATAGGAGAACATACAGTGACTTAATAGCTTTTTAAGTAATCCGTGTAGGAGTCTATGCACCATTACAAGTTCTCGCATATAACATCTAATGCTTGCTAATTAATATGAAAAAACATGCATTCACACACTACGAGGCAATACAGAAACAACACAAATTAGGAACGGACAGTCCGAGAACCATCGAACCACTTCTGCACCATAAGATTTTGAATACTTCACGAACTAGAATTAAATAGATCTAAATCATTAAAGTCTACAATTTTATTATACTCTACAGCCGATCTAATGAAAAAAGAGTTACGACGATATTTAGTCGCGGACCACGGCACGGCAAGACATGCCGGTCGTCTTAATGTAGTTCTCGCTGGTACTTGGAGCTGAATATTGGAGAGGAGTTCCGATGAGTCTATTTCATTTTGAGCAATATTCAAGAGCGTTTTCAAATCTGAAATATTACGCCTTATTTTCAAGGGTAAGATATGGTGCCTACGACATCTATCTTCATAGCTAGGGTCATGGCTTCTACATTAAAATTGTAAAAACTTAAGGAACCTGCGCTGGACTGATTCCAGTCTTTTGATTGCATAATCATACTGCGGGTTCCAGACTTGCGAACAATACTCAAGGACGCTGCGGACGAATGAACAGTAGAGTATCTTGATCATTTTAATGTTATTAAACTGCGAACTAGATCTAAGGACAAATCCTAGAGCCTTATTAGCTTTTTTGGCGACGCCATCAACGTGCTTCTCGTAAGTTAGTTTAGAGTCATGAATGAGACCTAGGTCCCGGATTTCATCAACCTGTTTCAACCCTACATTACTGAGCTCATATTTGGTCAAGATATTTAACGGCTTACGACTAAAAGTTATGAAATAGCATTTATTAATATTTAATTCCAATTTATTTAATTTACAGTATCGCTCAAATGATAATAAATCCCTTTGTAGAAGTAATTTTCTTAAAAACTTTCATGTCATCTGCGTATAACAGAAAATTTGACGATTTAAAACAGGAAGCTATCATTGATGAAAATATTAAAAATCAATGGAGCAAGCAAGGACCCCTGGGGAACACCTGAAGGGACGCTGCTCCAAATAGAAGAGAAGCCATTTATGACTACGGCTTGGGATCTATTTTTCACTTACGAAGTAAACCATCCGTATAAATTTTCCCTTATCCCGGCTTTAAAGAGTTTCTGCAGAAGTATTTGATGGTCAATACGGTCGAAGGCCTTTTTAAAGTCAGTAAAGACCGCGTCTACTTGTCCTCCCGAATCCATACCAGAAGAGACAAACTCTGTAAAAGAAAGTAAATTAGAGGTTGTCGATCGCTTTTTTAAGAAACCGTGCTGCTCGGGTATATAGAAAGATTTTAAACTGTTATAGACCTGTTTAAATACAATTCTTTCGAGGATTTTGGCGAAAATGCAAAGCTTGGAAATTGGTCTGTAATTTGTGATATCATTTTTATCGCCATTTTTATGGATGGGGCTAATGAAGGCGCATTTCCATAGTGTAGGGACTACTCCTTCGGAAGTTGACTTTTAAATAGAATAGATAGAGGTATAGCTAGAGAATCTGCACATTTAACTATAAATAAAGGTGTGATTTGATCGGGCCCCGCACCCTTCGATAGATTCACACTTTTTAGTAATTCTGACACTGTCTCTAAATCAATCTCTACGTCGCTAATATTATTGATGGAGCTGCAGTCGGAGCTACTTGAGGATTCATCCGCTACATGATCAGATACTTGAAGGAAGGTCGATTGAAAATATTGAGAAAAAAGATTACATATATCCTCACCGTTGTCACATAGTGGAAGGAAGGGCATTGGAACCTTTCTTGTTTGATTGAACAAAGGACCAAAAGGCTTTAGGGTTCTCAGTAATGGCTTCTTCCGATCGCTTAATATACTCGTCGTAACACTCTTGTTCTACACGCTTGGCTCTCCTACGAAGACGGGAGAATGCTTGATAATCAGAGGTGTTGCCGTATACCTTGTACTTGCTGTGAAATTTGTTTTTTTCATTTAATAGTTTTTTGAGCGAAGTGGTGTACCAAGGTGGATACGAAATAGTATTCACTAATCGACGAGCGCGTAGTCTAGTATTCTATTGTTGATATTTAAACAATAATTATACTGAGAAAGATTGCAGGCGTCAAGGGTGTCAAAATAAAATTGCTGAGTTTCTCCAGCTAATCCTGACGGTTGCAGAGGACTCCGTCCGCCCGACCACTGCGTGTCGATTCTGTAACCAAACTCGCATCTCACTTCGAACCTCACTTCACTTCGCGTGAACTCGTTATTAGAAATTAGCTAAATATAATGTATTTTACCGACTGCAAAAGGTTTTGAGTAGCTACCGTATCTATCTAAAATCTTTTGTGATTCAAAAAATAGCCTATCATTATCTCATTTATGATTTTAAATTGCCGCGAAGTGAAGTGAGGATCGAAGTGAGATGCGAGTTTGTTACAGAATCGACAGGCTGTATGTTACTAAGATTGAAGTCACCGGTAATTAAAAAGACATCGTTAGGACAAGAGTTGACTATGAATGACAACCTTTCCGTAAAGTTATGCAGTTGTATATTAAATGAGTTCCCAAGGTTTTCCTGACAAAGATACAAACTACATATATGCAGACGGGTAGAATTTTTTGCCTTACTTAAGTTGATAGATACCCAAATATCTTCAGCGGAAGAAGACCATTCGGGACGAGCTATTGCACATAGGTTTCGACGTACAGCTAACAAAACACCTCCACCAAGCTTTTCCTTCGTACGCAGGTAATTCCTATCTCGCCTCCAGACAATATAACGATCATCAAATAGCTCATTATCACTAATGCCGTCCACAAGCCATGTCTCAGTAAGTGATATAATGTCATAAGAGTCCAGCAGCAAGTTTCGCTGAAATTATGTGTTTTAGTTCGCAGTCCTCGAGTATTTTGATAGTATACGCTAAGTTCCGATAAAGCAATCACAGGGACCATAAACTAAGCTAAATAGGTAAAACTGATAGAACAAAAGAAGCATAAGAGTACAATTTATAACCGAGTATTTATAATAAAAATATGTAAGTTCAGCGAAGTATTCAAAATCATTGATATAACGTAAAAATGTAGGCAACAAACTAGTTTATTTAAAAGGAAATATAAATAAGTTAAGCATAATTATAAGCGCAAATAGAATATGATTAGGCCCAGGCACATTCTCGCTACACACAAGTGCTTTAAAAGTTTTAGTGCTATGCTTTAAAATAAACAAATAGTACTTGAGTACTTGTCACTTTCATCGAAATCCTATTTGCGAATAATCTATTCGAATACCCTACTTAAATTGTGATCTTCCACTATATTATTATATTTTCCAGACATAAGATAGTAAAGGTACCTTTGATCGTAAATAATACCGGCTGCGTCTGATATGCTGAAATGGAACAAATAAAAAAAACGTTTAAATATGTTATATGAAGAAGGTATGACCTACCTATCTATTAGTTAAAAAGAAAATGAAAAATCTTCAGAATTCGGAACAGGCGGGAAAGTAGGTACAATTTTATTATAAATTTAAAACTTGTTCCGCTACCATAGAATACCTATACCTACTATTCCCTCTCTACCCTAGTCTTCTTTCTGGAATTAGTTTTAAACCACGTCTAACTTTAGTCGACCTTTAGAAACATTATAATATACAGGGTTATTTGTAAGACACCAACAACTTCACAGGAGTAGATTACCAATATCAGAAACATTTTACTTTCGTACAAAAAATATCATTACCGACTTCAAAAGGAGGGAGGTACTCAATTCGACCCGTTTTTTTTTTTTTTTGTTTTTTGTATGTACACCGATTACTCGAAGACGGCTGAACCGATTGACATGATTCAAACGTTATAACATCAGGTATGTTTTCAAGCTGGTCCCATTTTTTAAAATTTTGAAATTGGATAATGGGATCCTGGAGAAATCAAGGGAACTCTTCAAATATTGTAGGCACACCTATAGCGATTTTGCTATTTTCTTAAGTAACTCGTATTGCTTTCGAAAAGTACTATTTTGGTGAAGTGGAACTGATGATGAAGACCATAGATGATCACCGGAACTATTCAATAGGTACTAAACTAACTATCTCACTGGTGCGATACGATTACTTTAATATGGTTGCTAGGCTATTTATGTGGTTTGTCATAATGCATATGGTGAAGTGGAGCTGATAGTGAAGTACCAGGAGAACTCCTCAAGAATTAACGCCCCTGCGTCGGGAAAACCAGTATTTTGTAAAAGGTGATGAGCCATTGACATAAGACTTTTGTAACTTAGATAATATCGTCGCTAAATATACCATACTTACCACAAAAAAGTTAAATTTAAAAAATCTTAAGACCGATATTTTTAAAGGCGTGCATGCCGCACCTTTCGTGGGTCCACCCATGTTTTATCTACCTAGACAATATACCTACTGGATAAGACAATATAAAAAACTAAAGTAATTAGCTACCAAATACAGAAGGTACTTACTTACACTAAAAATAAAAAAATAAAAAATGTTTTGAAAACAAAAAACCGACTTCAAAAAACCTGAAAATGAAAACAAAACAGCTTCAAAATTAAATACCTCTAAAAAGCAAGAAATAAAATTCAAATCACTAGATACGCATATTATTGTAATAAAACACATCTAATGAAGTCTGGTGGGGCTTTTAGAATAAATAAAAAGAGTTAAACGAGGTATTTAATTTTGAAGCTGTTTTGTTTTCATTTTCAGGTTTTTTGAAATTGGTTTTTTTGTTTTTTTTAATTTACCGTTCGTATGTTCATAACTCTACGCGCGGCGCGCGACCCGCCCGCCCCGCCGCCTTCCATAGACATAAAAAGTGTTGAACAGTTCAATAAAAATTTGAAAATTAATTTTTGGTGAATGTATTGAGTTATGATAAAAGTCGTTTGTTTTACAAATAACCCTGTTACTTATACCAAACAAACAATGGTCACAATCAAATCCAAAAATGGAAAACCTATGATCTGGCTGGATAAGAGTAGGCTATTGTTTTTTTTTCGTTACTAGGAATTCTTGAAATCTGCATTTATATTGACTTGACAAAAAAAAATAAGAGTAGGTGTGGTAACAATACAAACCGCATCCGCCGAAAAGATAGTAATAATTGTCAGAAATAATAAAATCGCCACCTTCATTGTGCAACGTGATTCACTTGATTTATTGAAATGAATGTCATTTCGATTGTTATTTAATTTCCAAAGAAGATTTATCAGATAGGTAATAAACTGATGATTGAATATTTGGTTACACTTAATTGAATTTTGAAATAATTTCAATGAACGATTGTCTTTGATAAAGAACTACTTTCTGTGTGTGCGACAGTTGGTTGTTCGGTTCGGGCCGTGTCGGACACGCCACGACTACGCCGCCAAGTGTAGGATTAAAATGATTGGAGAAGGCCGGGGGACACCAAACCAAAGATATACAAGGTGTATTTGAAACCACTCTCCAAATTTTAGGGATGTGTTAAGTCAGAAACTGAACAACTTTCTCCATGAAACATAGGGTCAAATATGTAAAAAAAAACTGACTTTTCATACAAATCAAAGAGATCACGTGATCAGTTTAGTATGGGATGACCAAAATTTTTTGGCTTATTTCGACACATGTTTCATGGAGAAAGTTGTTCAGTTTCATGGACTGAACACATCCTTAAAGGAGAGTGGTTACAAATACACCCTGTATAAGCTGTAAGAAGTGACCTGTAAGGCCCTGTAGAACAACCTGTCTACCTCAGCATCGTACAAAAAATATTTGTAAAAAAACCGGCCAAGTGCGAGTCGGACTCGCGCATGAAGGGTTCTGTCAAAAAATCACGTTTATTGTATGGCAGCCTAACATAAATATTAATTTTATTCTGTTTTAGTATTTGTTGTTATAGCGGCAACAGAAATACATCATCTGTGAAATTTTCAATTGTCTAGCTATCACGGTTCATGAGATAGAGCCTGGTCGAGTATATATTCTGTGGCCTGGTGATAGACAGACAGACAGACGGACAGTGGACTTAGTAATAGGATCCCGCCTACTCAAACCGGTATCGCTACCGCCGTGGTTAGCGGTAATACCCGAGCGATATGCCGCGCGGTTAATTGTATAGAATTTTCGCAGCTGTCGCGAAACCGTATAGGTACGAGGTTTGTCCCGCGTATTCGGCGAAACTTTTACTTCTCCCCGCGGACGCACACCGCGCCGCCGCGCGCCGCCCGCCCGCAGGGTTGCGTTCAGAACGTTCGAGCGTCGGTTGTATGGTTGTTTTTTTAACTCGCTCTAAGGTTTGGAACGACCAAGAACTTTAAATGTCAATGTCATTACAAATTTTTCATTTTCCATTTGGAATACGAATAATTTAAACGTTTCTTTATAGTAAATCAAATAAAATCCGTTTTTTGAGGATCTA
Source organism: Agriphila straminella (assembly GCA_950108535.1). Taxonomy (NCBI): domain Eukaryota; kingdom Metazoa; phylum Arthropoda; class Insecta; order Lepidoptera; family Crambidae; genus Agriphila; species Agriphila straminella. Next base: position 24,688,867 of record OX467305.1, on the reverse strand, counting down.
CCATGATTATTTTAAAAATTAGACATAAAAACATCAAAAATACAAAATAATGTCAAATGACATTGACATTTTTTCTATAGACAAACGTCAGAGCGTTTTACAACCATCATTTTTGATGATTGTTTGGTTGCAACGCTCTGACGTTTGGAACGACACGGTTGTGTCAACCGAACGTCACGCTCAAATGTTTGGAACGCCGTTAGAGCGTTCGGTTGTGTTTAGGTTGCACTCGGAGTGTAGGTTTGGAACGCGCCTCAGCGCTCGCGTCGCCCGCCCGCAGCGCTCGCGTCGCTCGCGGCCAGTACCGCTACCGCCTACGGTAGCGGTAAAGTTTAAGCGGCCTAATGATTGTATGAACATATAAGTTATATTTTTTCTTTTTTAGATGTCTAAGGCTGAAGTTCACCAACACTTAAATCGTCATTTTGACGTTTTTATTATGTATGGAGAAAATAGCAAAAACAGGTGGTTTAAAAAATAATCGACTGTTGAAGTAGGTATAATTGGTGAACTTTAGCCTAAGGTTACCAGAAAAATTTTCAACTTTGGAATGCATAATGCAACACATTTGTGTGTCATACCAACATTATTAAACAGAGTGAAACATGTTGCATCAAAGGAAGCAGCGCTTATGGCCTACCATGGCTATGTGTCCTCGGTCCTGCGATATGGCATTATATTATGGGGAAACTCGGTGGATATGCATCGGGCTTTCAAATTACAAAAAAATGTGTTCGTACAATTTGTGGTGCTGGCTATTTAGACAGTTGCAAACCTTTGTTCAAGACCTTAAATATTCTGCCCTTGCCATGCCTTTACATTTATGAGACTGACTGAGAGATTATTCAAACAGAATCAAGACCTTAACTACAGAGGTAGAAAAGGATCCGACTTACGAATTCCTGGTCAAAGTTTGGTATTACATTCAAAAAACTCATTTTGTATGGCAATACGTATTTACAATAAATTACCAAATAATGTTAGAGAACTACCTACAACTAAATTTAAAAGCAAATTGTTTAATATTTTAATAGAAAAGACATATTACTGTATTAATGACTTCCTAAACGATAAAATTATTGACACTGCACACTAATTATAACTTTGACATTTTCTATTGCTGACATTTCAATAATTTAATTTCATTTTTAATTTACTGATTTAGTTATGTTTTAAATATGATTTGATGATATTATGTAATAAAATTGTATTATGTATTTAAATTTAAGTATTTGCACGTCGAAACATTCGACAGAATATGCTGGAAAAATTATTATAACTTGTATGTACCATATTTAGCAAATAAATGAATTATGAATTATTAATAGATCCGGGCGCCTAGCAGCTTCCACCAACCAAAATACCTGGCAATGTTATATTCGAATTAGATAGGTGTACATGATTGGCTACTATACCTTACCATACCAAATCCAGAGGTCTCTGTAAATTGTATACTTTGAATCGGTTTTCAGCCCCTTTGTTGCCCAACCACTCCCACCCCCACCACTGAAAAGGTGCCAGGCGCCTGGATCTATTAACAACGATAGTATGGCACACTAACTCAAGGGATTTTTTCGCTCTGTAAATTGCATACCTTTTTCCGGGGCCAGCCCTTAGTATAATGAGTGGTTTTAATGAAAAATATGGCACCAGCACAGTTCATTTTTACCGACTTCAAAAGGAGGGAGGTACTCAATTCGACCAGTTTTTTTTTTGTTTTTTGTTTTTTTTGTATGTACACCGATTACTCAAAGACGGCTGAACCGATTGACATGATTCAAACGTTATAACAGTAGTAAGATATTGGGCATTCTAACTCACTTCGTTCGGTCGCACGACGCGACCTCACTCGTGTGTTAGAAAGCCCAATATCTTACTACTTCGAATTTGTAATGATCTAATACTTTTGTTTTCACCACACACCTCGCAGTTCGCCACCGCTACGTCGCAACAATCAATGTATTTGAACGCGAGTCTCTCACTTTCGTTTGGTTGCATATAATAATATCTAAACTAAATCATATCTAAATAATATCTATCTAAAATCAGTAGAAACCTTCAGATAGAAACTACTGCAGTATATTCCTATAAATTTTCGTTCGACATTTGACTCAATCTCATAAATTTGAGTCAATATTATAGTGTCATTAAACTAAGCTAATTATGAAGTCGGAAGAACGCCACACCAACTCTGTAATAAATAAAATAAAATGAAATTTGTTTATTTCAGACTTCCTAGGGTCCATATTATTATATTGTGAGTAACAAACAGCTTACACACTATGTTAATAAATCAAAATTTTAAAATTATAATAATGAAGACAATGACGTGTAATAGAACCATACAACCCCATAGCGATTGGGCTCGTTTGATTCGTCTTGACAAGTTACTCAGATGTTGCGAGATGAGGTCCGGGGTCAGATGATGAAGCCAGAAGAAGACCACAGGGGACTCTGTATTAAAACCATGCAACCCCATCGAGTTTGGGCTCGTTTGATTCGTCTTTACGAATACTCTGTTGGGGAATAGTATTGATGGAGCCCGAAGAAGGCCAGAAGAACTCTATAATAAAACCATACAACCCCATCCAGTTTGGGCTAGTTTGATTCATCTTGACGAGTACGTACTCTGTTAGGAAATAGTGTCCAGTGTCTGATGTTGAAGCTGAAAGAAAGCTACAAGGACTCTGTAATAAAATCATGCAACCCAATCGAATTTGGGCTTGTTTGAATCGTCTTTATAAGCCTGTCGATTCTGTAACAAACTCGCATCTCACTTCGAACCTCACTTCACGGAAATTTTAAATCATAAACGAGATAATGATAGGCAATTTTTTTAATCACAAAAGATTTTAGATAGCTACGGTAGCTACCTAAAACATTTTGCAATCGGTAAAATCTATATTTATAAAATCGTAAACTGAATGACTGACTGACTGATTGATCTATCAACGCACAGCCCAAACCGCTGGGTCTAGAGACTCCAAATTTGGCACGTAGGTTCCTTATGAGGTCTAGGGGTGCACTAAGAAAGGGTTTTTCAAAATTCACCCCCTAAGGGGGTAAAAAAGGGGATCAAAGTTTGTATGAAAGTCCCTCAGTTTTGAAGCTACGATCTTCAAATTTTGTGTTTAGACTGACCATTGAAAATAAATAAATACGGGTCTCAGCGTTTTTCAAAATTCTACCCCGAAGGGGTCAAAAGGGGGATGAAGTTGTGTATTGAAGCAAAAAAACTTTTTTTTGAAGTAAAAATCGCTAAATTTATAATTTAGGCTTATGTATAGAAATCTAACGCAACGTATATTGTTATTGTTAGTATTTAAACCCCTATTGGGAAGAAATGGGGGTGAAAAGGGGTAAAAAACCCCAAAAATCAATATGGATGTCGTTCTTGAGGTTTTATGGGATTGTGATTGCGAAAATGAGATTTATTTTGAAGTCCAACACGGTGGACATGATTTAACTAAAGGGATGAAAATAGGGTCAAATTTTGTATGGTAAAAGAATATAAAATAGACATTACAAACTTTAAAATTGGTAGGAGCATGTCTAAAAATAAATAGGCAAACACATAGTCCAACACGGTGGACATGATTGGACCTGGATATGCACATCCAGGGGCCGGGGACAGGGACAGGGACGGGCAACCGCCCGGCCCTGACACGAAGCCTATTAGGCTTGGTGGGAGGGTCGGGTGCGGCGAGGGACATGCTCGGGTTTCCCCGAGTATGACCGAGTCCAACATGCCGTTTGGTATGCGTAAAGACTGCATTCTCCTCTTGGACAGGGACAAGAACGGGGAGCCTTGTGCGAGGTCCGCCACACGCGGCAGATGTCGCAAGCAGCACGCCTAATTGCGTAAAAATGGCTGGTCGGATCCTGGTTGAAGGTTTCCTAAGGATTTTCTCTAATATCCACGCGGACGAAGTCGCGGGCAGAAGCTAGTAGCTTATATTAAGCTAATATCTAATAACAAATTCACGCGAAGTGAAGTGAGGTTCGAAGTGAGATGCGAATTTGGTTACAGAATCGACGGGAAGTTCTCCGTTGGGAAATAGTTGTCCATGGTCTGGTGATGGAACGGATGAAGGCCTCAGGAACTCTATAATAAAACTAAATAAAACCCGAGATTCGCATCTGACAGACTAAAGTAAGAAAAGCATTGTGTGATCTCGTGAGAGATGCGAGCAGAGACGTGAATAAAGCCAGCGCAGCACGCAGCGGTCCGAAAAAATTTGTCGCTTGTAATTATTGTGCTGATTATTCTGAATAACTTGTATGTATACCTACCTAACTCACATTTATATTTTGTATTTTAAAACATTTTCAATATTTGTTGTTGCCCACTTTCTATTTCAGTTCAATAGGGTATTTATTAATTTTGATATCTTAATTTATTATCGATTGGTTAAACTACCCAATGTAAAAAGAAGTGATGATTATAATAATTATAATCATCACTTCTTTTTACATACTAATAATACGTAGTTAAGCAAAAAGGACTCAATCCACACTTTGGCCAAAATTGAGTTAATTATGCCATCGTACTCCTGAGGGTCGAATCTATATTGTAGTGAAAACCCTATATTTTTTATGTAGACGGAAACTAGTTTTTTTACTACCCCGACTCAACCCACAGTATGAAGAGCACACAAAATGTATTTGCAGAATGAATTCAGTCCGCTTGAATTGTTTCTGAGTAATGTATTTTTATGAGTATGTTCAAACTAGAATAAATTCAAACTTTTAACGGATACTAGCGCGGTTTTATTGAACGTCGGGAAAACCAAAAATCAAACCAAATACCAACTATTTAGGTGTTCGAGCCTTCGCTTGAACCACTTGAGATTACGCTTCAATGAAATCGTCACTCACACACTTGCAAACTGTTCTACCGTGTATCTGTGCCCTGTTGCTATCTCTTTCTAACATGACGCAGCGCTCGGTGGAGCGGCGCTAGCGCCGCGCTCTTCAGTACGCTTTTGATTATCGAACGACTCACACGCTGCGTTTGAAATTTCGGATCGAATTACACAAAGTAAAACACACAGATATACAATTTCGGTAAACTTACTATTGACCCTAATTCCGCTCGGCACCCATGGTCCAGCGACGTCAAAGTGCCAGTCACTTTTCCGTCGGGTCGTACTGTCGCATCACATCGACACTATATAGTGGCATGAATTGAGGCGACGCGACGTCTAGTATCGCTCAACACAACATACAGTTCTCATTCCGCCCAGTGTCGCATGAAATAATGCGACACGTCGCATCATCTGATGGAACACGTCGTGTCAACTAGTGTGACACGTCGTATCGTCTGATGCGGCGCGTCGTCACAGAATACATAAGCGTCGTGTCATTTGATGCGACGCGTTATTTCAATCGTTGCGACAACGCATACCGGCGGCGGGTGTCGTGACAGTGTCATAGAATATACTGATACGACACCACCACCTTATCAGAGAATGAGACGATATGTAGTTTATCGACACATCAGTTTGTAATGATAATAATTAGATGTGTTATTCCTACAAATAAGTCATTATTCCTTTCTTTCCTTTATTTCGATCATGCCAAAACAACTTGGAGATTTAGCGTCTCGTCCATCATTCCATCATCACAAGAGCAATCGACGAAGTCTTTCCTTCGGATTGGCGAACATTGCTCTTTGGCGAGGAAATCTCCCCAAAAGTCGAAGCCGAGCTTAGGTTTGCTATCCCAACAGCGGACATAACTAAGGCTTTCGATCCTATTATTATTATTTGAATGTTAGGGGCTCTGCAGATAAAGCTGTAGTCACTGCGACCTAATAGATCTATTGTGACTCGCCACCTAATTATAGTAACTCTTTACCTTGCGGCTGCCAGGAATTCTAGTATCTTCCTGGTTTTAAGAATTTTATTTCCTCGGGGTCGATTACGTGTCATCCCAGGTTGATACTACGCTTGCGGATTAGGGATCCACAATCACATGAGAGGTGCTTGGGCGTTTCCTGCTCATCATTGCAATATCTGCAAACGTCAATATCACTTAATTTCAAATGAATAGGTTTAGTTTGCTGTGTCCAGTTAAGGCTCTAATAGTCGCGTTGACGATCAATCTACTGAACTATATATGCTCGCTCCACTCGTCCGTCTTTGCGAGTAGCCTTCCACTAAGGTTTTGACGTGTCTCAATCTTGGCTGTGTTAACCAGAATTTTTTCGACTCGTCCAAGAGATTGTCTTAAGGAGTTGCATAGCCTGGTATTTGAGATGCCGCAGAAAGGTTCTGGGCCGTTTTGTCGGCTTCGTGCCTCAGTTAGAGCAAGCTCGTCAGCTTTCTCATTACCGATGCTACCTGAATGACCTAGTACCCATTTCAGAATAACTTTATTCTTATGTCCTAGTTCATTAAATTTATCTACGCAGTCTTTCACCAGTTTCGATCGTATTACGGTCGAGTTTATGGCGCTTAGCTATCTGAAAAGATATAGATGGTCTGATTTGTGTATTTTTGTTGGCGGTTGATTACTGCACATTCTATAGTGGCATAGACCCTCTGCCTGGAATATTGTGGCGTACTTACCAAGATTAACACTAAGGTTGACTCTTGGTCTCACACCTTGTACACCACATCCTACATCAGGACCCATTTTGAAGCCATCCGTGAACCAGACTAGGCTCCCAGCCTTACAGGAGCCTTGGTCATCAGACCACATCTCTCTGCTAGGTAGTTCCACAGAGTAATTTCTAGTGAAGTTACAGAGTGGAAGCATAACATCAGATGTCATTGCAAGAAGCTTGAGTTCAAGTACTGATTCATGTAAAGACCTCAATGCTTGAGAGTGCCAGCTTACTTTACCGGTGTTGCTTACTCTATAAGTCCCTGCTTTCGCCTCCTTCAAAATAAACAGATGAAGTGGCGGTAAGTTTAGCAAGGCATTGAGTGCTGCTCCTGGTGTTGTAGACTTGGCCCCCTTTGCCATAAGGCACGCTTACCCTTGCAAGCTGGTTAGCTTGTTTATAACTGTCTACACAGGCATAATTTTTATTATGTTATCATCGGCCTGACTATGGCAGTATACATACATCCACAGGGCAATCTGGGCGTTTAGGCCCCATCTTGCACCCGCTTAACGACAGCAAATTCCTAAGACAATTTTAGCCTTTTGGATTATTTATGTATGTATTCCACGTCAGCTTTTGGTCGATTGTAACGCCCAGGTATTTGGCTTCCGTAGAAAATGGTATGGGATGGGAGTCCCCTTTATAGTGAGCGTTTTAAGTTTGTCCAACTTACGCTTCCTAGTAAAAGGAACCATTATTGTATTGTTCGGGTTCACTGACAAGCTGTTCTCAGTGCACCACTTATTGATGACATTGAGAGACCTTTGAAGTATGGATGATACTGTGCTCTGACAGGGGCATATCACGCAGGCTACCACATCGTCAGCATAGCCCTGTATATCTAGGTCTTTTTAGAGGCTTCAATCAATAATTGGTCAACAAGTGACCACAATAGGGGCGATAGTACGCCCCCCTGTGGGCATCCCTTAGTTATCTTGAAACCTCTAGTATACCTATAGTTCCGTGTAAACTGTCGCGGATGTTTACAGTTCTGTGAAGAAGCATGCTTTCGATCCAGCGGATGTTTGTGCTGTCAATGTTTTTGTCACGCATTCCCCTAGAAAGGGTTTCGATAGTGACGTTATCGAAGGCTCCTTCAATGTCAAGGAAAGCGCATAAGGCTATCTTCTAGGGCCGTTTCGATCCTCTCTGTTAGTTCTAGTAGAGCAGTTTCTGTAGACTTTTCCTTACGATAAGCGTGTTGCATTGCCTTGTATGTAGGGGATGCTCGCGCAGTGGCTCGTCCCTTATATACACTTCAAATTCAATGACCTTTTCTATACTCTTGAGTAGGAACGAGGTAAGGCTAATCAGGCTGAAGGATTTTGGTTGTGAAAAATCCTTCCTTCCAGCCTTTAGAATTGGTTTGCTTGGTATATATCCCCAGGCATAGCTTGCTCTGAAGATCTTTACTAAAATGGGGATGAGGATCTCCTTTCCTTGCTGTAAGAGAACAGGAAAGATATCATCTTCCCCAGCTGATTTGAACGGCTTGAACGAATCAATGGCCTATTCAACTTTGTTTGGCCTGAAGTTCCTTTCTGCTCTTCTCCAGTCCTCATTGTTAGGCCTAGCAAGGCAGCTCTGAGGAACATTTATTCCATCGGGCGTCTGGCACTGATCCAGGAAAGTGCGTTGACGCCAAGAGTTGGCGTCGTTGGCTGGTTTCTTTAATAGTCCCAGTTGATTCGAAGGCGATTTAGCCAGGACTTTGTGGATTCTATCTCCTTAGGGGGCACCAATGATACCCTCACAGAACTTTCTCCATGAAAGTCGCCTCACCTTTCGTATTTCCTCGATGTAGCCTGTCAATGCTTTTGCATACCGATCCCAGTTACCGGTCTATTTAGCCATGTTAAACAGCCTTTCGATCCTAACACTAGTTTTCTATCAGAGAAAAAATACCGAAGTGCTAGATCAAAGATTCTACGCTAGTGTCTGGGTCGAGCCTTGTTATACTTACCTAACCCACCTCAACATATTGTATCTTAGACATTTGGCTCGGGCAAGTTCTACTGTGCGTCCATGGATGCAGTTCGTGGCATTAAAAGCAAGAATCAACTAACCAGTCGTCATAGCATTTCTTCGGACTCTCAATGCACTTTAAGGAGAAAATCCTACTAGGAATAGGACTTTGACACCGTCAACACATACTATCATAGAAGATCCCAAACATCATATTAACCCTCAATGATTCCTCGGGTGATTTGCCACCTCAAAACCTCCAAAGGAATTTACTTGATAGTAGCCCTCAGTTGGAACAGAGCTTTCTGGAAGCCCGATCTTAGGCGAATTGCTGTATGCCCTCCAGTCCCAATTCCGGACCTGAGAATGAACCTTGTCGACCTCCGAACGAATCATCCGCCACAGAATGTAGAAAAGTTAAATTTATTGGTTTGGAAGGTACAAGCTGGCTGCTGGAATTGATATCCAAGATGCTGGTCAGAAGCAGATATAAGCCTTTTAGAAGCGTCTTGGAGGAAATCCACTATCAAAACCTATACACACCCATTTAGCTACGATGGCAGATGTGGTCCCGCTCCAACAATGCTACCACTGACAACCCACGGCCTTTAGATGTAGCGCAATATCTGTGTCACCTACATAAAGACATTAAACTGGCCCCCCGTACCATTGCCTTACAAATCAGTAAGTAATAACTTTATCAAATCCTGATAAAGTTAGCAGCCCTAAGCTCCCATGTACTAGTAAAAACCTTGGATCTTCCAAGGTAAAAACATGTCCTAAAAGCTATCTTCTCGAAGAACACTCCAGTGAAAAAACCATTGCCTTTGAAAATAAATGACCTCCTTGGGTTCCTTAATTCCTACAATAAGTATAAATAACAACAGCTTATTACACATTTTTAGACATACCGCCGTCCTTCTCCTGCCTCGGGACGTAGAGCACACGATCTTACTCTGTTAAGCATGGAAAAAGAATCGTTTACAGACAACGGAAATGAAATACTTTTATGCCCACATGATGACTCTGAAAAATATAGACAATCAGCGTGGGTCCTTAGAGATCCCAGATGAGGTTCAACTTGGACTCCTATCGTGGATCAGTAAATCCATACGGCTTTCTCATGAGAGACGAGAAGGGAAGTATCCAACAAGAGGCACAGTAGGTAAAGAGCGCATCCCGCTCAGTGATTGCAGGATGGATTTGAACATTTCGAACTTTTTTTTCGTGAAGCTGGTATATCCGCTTCAGCAGGCAGCTTAAGAGCGACTGTAGCATCCGAGAGCTGGACATCTAACAAATACGATATTGAAAAGATTCGAAAGGGGTTAACTGGAGATCAAGAAATACTTTCCTTAACCACTAATTTAAATAAATACTATTATTTAGACTACCTGTGGGGTAGTCTAAATATTATCGTAAAATTATCGTAAGCTAACAGTTTAAGTGATAATTTTTCAACTTTATAAATGTCTCCTATCAATATGATGATTTAGTGATCTTATCTGATTATAATCAACAAGTAGGTAAGGCCTTTGTCATTTATATAATTACGAAAATATACCTGATGGTTAGAATTTATATTACCTATTTAATCCAAATCATTAAAAGAATTTAATAAGAAGTTACCTGTTTTATTACTCATTTTAAACACTTACTAAAAATCACAGTACGCATTAGCAGCGCCGGCAGAATAGAAACACATCTCAAGTGGTTCAAGCGAAGGCTCGAACACCTAAATAGACCCGTTTTCCCCCCGAAGGGTAGAAAACGGATATTTAGGTTTCAGCCGTAGCTTGAACCACGCCTTTAAGTTCCTTGCCGGCTAATTTTCACGTACTGAAGAGCGCGGCGCTAGCGCCGCTCCACCGAGCGCTGCGTCATGTTAGAAAGAGATAGCAACAGGGCACAGATACACGGTAGAACAGTTTGCAAGTGTGTGAGTGACGATTTCATTGAAGCGTAATCTCAAGTGGTTCAAGCTACGGCTGAAACCTAAATATCCGTTTTCTACCCTTCGGGGGGAAAACGGGTCTAATTACCAAAGTACTTTCAATAAAACCGCGCTAGTATCCGTTAAAAGTGTTTTATTTCATGTCTAGTGAGCGCGTAAGCTTGAGAAGTAAATAAACTCAAACTGTTTGGTTGTCTTTCTCAGAATCAATTTTGACTGGAAATAGCATTTTATCAAATAACTGAAACGACTTAAACGTGTTGGGTCATTTCTGTGTTAATACTTAATACTAATTATTATGACTGTGGAGGATGACAAAGGTAAAATTATATAAAAGACGTGCTTCTATGCTACCGTGACCCTAAACAAAATGAGATAGTAACAGGAAGAACGATAATAATGCATTAATGTTATGAACCAATAAATGAAATGAAATGAAAAAAAAATCCTTTTCAGATATTACCTTTACGCGTTCCTCTCATTTCTGTAAGTAATAAACTAATAACCCACCAAAAACATTCTGTAAAAAAACTAGCCAAGTCTCGATAGAGCTGCTTGTTTATCTCTAAAAGGTAATGATATCTAGACAAAGTCATGCCAAGTCTAAGGTTCCTTACTGCGATTTCTTTATTATTATAGTTAATGTTGTGTGACTTGGTCGTTGAAGGGTACACAAGGGTACAAAACCAGGTACGGCCAACTCACACAATATTAACTATTAAAGAAATCGCAGTAAGGAACCTTAGACTTGGCACGACTTTGTCTAGATTTCATTACTTTCTACATCGAGACTTGGCTAGTTTTTTACAGAATATTTTTGGTGGGATTTCACTACTTTTTGTAGTATAAGACCTTCGATTTTTGACATCAAATGAAGCGGCCCACCAAGTTGAATATTTTTTTGTACAGGCGGTATGTCGATCTCTAATAGTTTGGTAGGTTAGTAGTAGTAGTAGGTAGGTTTCACCAGGTACTCCAGATCTTCGTTTATACTAGTTTTTATAGTTTTCCCTTTATGTGGCCATTAAACCCTAACTCTGTACCAAATTTCAGCTCTCTGAGTTTATGGGAAGTACTAGTTGAGCGAGTGAGTGAGTGTCATAAATGCAAAACTTTGTTTTCTCTTAACTTCGGAACTAAAGACCTACAGACTTGAAATTTTGGATTTTAAGTATGTGATTATAGTTTACTGGATGACAAAAATTTCTGCGTTCTGGGGCCCTATTTTTGAATCGCTCGTCTGGCGTCGAGCGCTCTTTTCTACTGATTTTCGTTCGACATTTGACTCAAATGTATGGAGGTCGAGTCAAATGTCGAACGAAAATCAGTAGAAAAGAGCGCTCGATGCCAGACGAGCGATTCAAAAATAGGGCCCTTGGTCTTATCAAGAGGTTCTCAAATAGGGGCCTGAAAATGCGGCGAAATGGTTCCCAGTAAAGGATGGTACGGCAGTGTTTGCTTCGCGCTCGACTTTGGCGGGGGCACTGCCGTGCGCCCAGGTACCGTTAATACCGTTGTTGAAATGTTTGTAAGTGGACAATCCCCAAAGCATCAACCAACCGGAACTTTAAACCCTGTCTCTGATAATAATAGGGCAGCTTTGTGGCGAGCTGTTGGGGAGTGACGAGATTACGGATCTAGTGCTCCACAGAGTCGGACAAGGCTCTCTCCACTGGAACCCGAGGGACCATAACTCTTACCTCTGGCTGGCCTTCACCGGCTGATCAGAGTGGAGTGAAGCCGCAAGAGCTAAACGCTCGCAGAGTTGAAGTGAAACATGCGTAAGACGCAAGTTGGCACATTGTCCCTTGTACAGTGGGTAGAAAGCGGTGCACACCTCTCTACACCCCTTTAAGCTCGCAGTCGCTGCGAGAACATGAAAAGATTAAATGACTAAAAATATAAATTAAAACAAAAGTTAAAGTAAATGTGAGTGTGTGTGTGTGTATGTGCGTAGGTACTTTGCAACACTGGTAGTACGGCAATGAATTCTATAGTGTAATAAGAATAATAAATAACAGATCGATATAAATAGTTTGCAACTTTGATGATGATGCTCTCTTTCTTTTAGCTAAAAGCGGTAAGATTATTTAAGATTTGCCATTACATATATGTATTTAGGGCCAGTTTAGGAATGACAGATAACTGTTCTATTTTTAACTGACTTCAAAAAAGACAAGTCTAAAGGCAATATAACTGAAACGTGATTCGACGCTGGAGCCCTATTTTTGAATCCTTCGATTGGCGTCGAGCCATGTCGAGCACTTGGTTTCTATTGATTTTCGTTCGACATTTGACTTTCCATATTTTTGAATCGCTCGACCGCAACGAGTGCCCCTAGCCACTGGTAAGGGCCCTCCGGTCCGTCAAGCGGGATCCCGCCGCGGGTACACGGCGCGGGAATGAAGATTGCTGGTTTTTGACGGACAGATGCTTGCGCAGTGCACTGCATGAGTAAGCTCTAATATATGTCGCCCCGCGCGCGTGTCCCGCTTAACACAGCGGAGAGCCTAACAGTCGAGCGATACGGTACGGCGAGCGATATTCCTTTCTACTAAAAAGCAAAGTTTTTCGATTTTTTGCGATTCAAAAATAGAGCCCCTGTCATCAGCGTTGAGAGCAGCTTGACGAATAGCAGTAGGCTTTTTTTGACCCATTTATAACGACCGATCGTTATAAAGATCAAAAATAAGTATAAGGAATATCCTCAATTTAAAAATATAAATGAGCGGGAAACTTTTTCTTATTGTTTACCAATCGCCGCAGTGATCGTTTGACATTGTTTTGGCTTTCCTGAAAATTTAGTTTTTTTTGGTATTTTTCCATGTATAGTTTATGCATCAAGGTAACAATACTAAAAAACTGCTGTGATACGAGATAAAAAAATGTTTCAGTAACAACTGGGTGGAGAGGGTTAAAAAAAATTACACTTTTTAATGTAATGCCAATGCCATAGGTCGCCTGAAAAATAGGGGCCCTATTTATGAATCACTCGGCTGGCGTCTAGCGCTCTTTTCTACTGATTTTCGTTCGACATTCGACTCGACCTTGTATGGACATTTGACTGTTTTATGATAAAGTTGCTGATAAAGTTATAGAACAGTACTATTATCTATTCTGTGATAGATCGTTGTATCAGCAGCGTTGAGAGCGGCTTGCAACTTGCAACGAATAGCGAGAGGCTATGGGAAACTTAATCATTCTTTATTTTTGCAGGGTCGTCAAAAAATGGGACATTGCCTCAAGAAACTTTGCTCTGATATATTTTGGTGATATTTATGAATAATAGTCAAAGATTATGAACATCGAGTTTTTAATAAAGCATTATGATTCCAAATTGTTAGTTTAAATTAATTTTCCTCGACTCTTTCAAGACTCGTTATATCTGAAACTCACCGGGCGGCTCGACCGCCTGACTCAAAGCGATAGCCATAGCCAAAGCAATGCTCTAGCTAAAGATATCACTTTGAGCGACCACTTAATGAAGCCCCTAGACGATCAAGCATTTCTTGTCACATTGCATTTACCATTTGGGGGCGTGGCCTACTTTTGATTGGCCACGGTAATCTATTTATTCTGTGGTGCTTGTCAAGCATCGCTCCTAGACGATCAAAATGTGATTGACAAGCAATGCAATGTAAATGATTGACAAGCAATTTTGATCGTTTAGGGGGTCCATAACTTTGCCATGCTCTGGCTATTGCTAATGCTTTTTTTATTTTATTTATAATTATACATGACATGTGTTCACATTTATTATATCTCGCCAAACTGCAGTGCAGTTTGTTGGCAAGTAAGTTCACACCCATTTTTACCCGACTGCGGGTTATGTTTTTCGCGCGTATCTTGTAAGTATGTTTGTATGTATGTTTGTATGTAATATTCTTTATTACCTCATATCTTTCAAACGGCTGAACGGATTTCTATGATTAAGATAGCGTTAGATTTGTCTTTTTAGCCCAAGTGTTCTTAAGAAGTGGGTGGCGTTATAAAAAAACCAACATGGCGGCTGTACGCTGCTATTATACGTAGTGAAAAAAAATTTTTTTTTTTAGAATACTGCAATATGGGTGTTAAATTAAAGGGCTTTTTATAAGGATTTCAAAAAGGTATATCATGACCGTAATATATAATAACTAAATAGAGATAAATAAAAAATAAATTAAACAAATTAAAAAACCCGCCTGCATAAAAAGACAAGTCGACTGAAAAGATGGAAACAAGATTAAAAGAAAGTGAAAGTGAAATAAGCTTTATTCAAATAAACTTAATTATTAAGAACGGGCGCAAGAAACTTATCAGCTGTAACAGCCATTAAGTAACGATATTTTCAACACACTTGCTCGTAAAGTGAGCCCTAATACATCGCTTTTAGGGCCATAAACCGAGCTATAACAAACGCATATAAAACACTAGTTCGTAATAGAATTAACCCTACAAAGTCAAATTAGTACCTTACTGCAAGTTCTATGCGAGTAAACAAAGCATTCCCAATTTAGCCGGGTAATACAGTTATTTTTTTTTACTAACAACAAAGAGGTTTTATGCTGCTGAAAATTCATATACATTTTTAGAATTAATAAATGTGTAAGTCCATAATTAAGTCAAACAAATATTTATTATTATCAAATTATTCATAATTCACAATATTTTGTTATAAAATATTAAAATATTTGCATTTTATCACTTGAAATTATAATTTTGAAGTAGGCTGTATGCTCACTCACCCTTTGTTCGCAAAATATTCTTGCGTTGGGCGTGTGAAAAAAACAAAAAAAAACCTGCGCGCCTTTTCCCATAATTATCATATTTTGATTTTGTCGTATTTGTTGCTGTGTGGTAAATTACTTTGTTTTTTCCTCGCAAATGTGTTGAAAAACGTCGTATGAAACTCGTGAGCTTCTAAGCTAACTTGTCTCATAATGTACTATTACAAACTTAAATACCTATATCGTTACCAGATTTTACTGCTGACATTTACTACTTTGGCAGTTTTTATCTTTTAAACGGTTGATTTTGAGAAAAAATTGTCTTAGGAACCTCAATGTCATTTTTAAAGACCTAACTATAGACACCCCGCACGTATTGGTATGAAGAAAAAGTTCCATGTATGGGGAGCCCCCCCTTAGTCTTTATTTTTTTAATTTTTGTGTTAAAATCGTTAAGCGGTTAACAGAATACATCTACCTACTAAGTTCCAACTGTGTGATCTTAATACTTTCGGAATAAAATGGCTGTGACATACGGACGGACAGACAGACAGACAGACATGACGAATCTATAAGGGTTCCGTTTTTTGCCATTTTGGCTACGGAACCCTAAAAAAGCAGCCCTTGACGAGTTTCTTGCCGGTTCTTCTCGTTACAAG
The DNA here is from genome assembly GCA_950108535.1 of Agriphila straminella. Classification (NCBI taxonomy): domain Eukaryota; kingdom Metazoa; phylum Arthropoda; class Insecta; order Lepidoptera; family Crambidae; genus Agriphila; species Agriphila straminella. The sequence continues at coordinate 24,672,967 of OX467305.1, read as the reverse complement.
GTCTCCCGTTTAGGGTTTGCGAACCGATGGCGTAGCTTCTATGACATTCACAAGTGCCTGTAACAGCCTAGACTGAATAAATTATTTTTATATTTTTTATTATTGACTTTAATGATATCTGCACTATCAACACTTATCAATGCACTTATCAACATTAGATTCCAGAAGGGAGACAGCGATGTTGGGACAAGCACTAAGAGTACTGGTAGTTTCAACAGGTATTCTAGCAAAGAAATCTTCAAGTACCTACTTTAGCGACCTCATTGTCAGATTCAAAAGTTTGATCACCAGTTTTTAAACAGAAGGAATTTATATTGGATTTTGATTTGCCCGTTTCTTTGTTAATAATATTCCAGGTAGCCTTAATTTTGTTATCAGCTAATTTAATTTTATTCAAAATTCAGTTCTTCGGAAAAGTGTTCTCCGTGTAATTTCCACAGCATTTTTGAAATCACTAAATTTAAGTGAATTACACAAAAAAAAATGAAAGCTTATGCAAATTCAAACATTATATCTACGCGTCCAGTATAATAACGCGTTCAGGATGTTGTTTGGCCTGCCGCGCCACTGTAGCGCGTCATTGATGTTCGCCGAGGCGCGTACTGATTGTTTTTATACAATCATCAGAAAGCGCTGCGCCTCGCTATGGGCACGCGTGCGCGGCAGCTCAAACAGCATCCTGAGCACGTTGGCTAACCGGTGGGACTCCCCACTGTTGCGCCGCTGGCTGGAGCTTCATGCCCCTGTCACTAGCTATGACATTCTATAGCGCAGGAGCCGCATCGGTGGCCAAATTATAATTTATAATTTGTTTTGTTTGTGTCCTTAAAATTACTAACACTAGAATAAGTTTCGCTGTAACTAACACCTTGTATGGATTTTATGTCCGAAATAAAATAAATTATTATTATTATTATTATTATATCAAAATTCGCCACGTAGCGAATGCATACTTTTGCTAAAAAAAATAGAAAATTTGCGATCCATGGAAATTACAGTAAAGACCACGGAAATTACCCAGCAGATAAAATTTTGCTTAACATCATGTCAGGTATGAAATTAAAGCTCAAATAAAAGTTAGTTGGGGTAGTATTAAGAACTACATTGTATTATAATTATATTTAGCAAAAATACGCCATTTACACATGGAAATTACGCCATGGGAATGACCAAAAAGCAATAAATTTGAAATTTATCGGCATTGAAAAGATAGAAAAAGTTAACTTGCACATATTTTGTCACTTAATTAAATTAAAATATGACTATCATACTTTCCTCACATACACACACCCTCCTACACACACTCACTCATTTTTCACTATTAACAAAAGGAGGAACCACACACTACTCATACTCACTACCTACCACTAAAATTCCCACTGAATAGTTAAGCTTTATATTTTGTATCTCTTGATGTTCTTTTACTTTATTTTTTATTATTATTTTTGAATAGGTATTGAACCTTCTAGTGCGAGCACAAGCAATTATTTTTATTGTATAATGTTAAGTTAGATCCTAGGGATGAGCGCTGTAGTCTGAGATACAGGTTTTTCAACCTAGTTCGATTACAGATGACCGCAATATATGTAACATTCGCCTATATATACTTGAAATGTTTGTACTGTGCTACTTTGTTATTTATGCTGGGAAATAAATAAAAAAAAAATAAAAAAAAAAAAATACTGTTTGTCTCCATTGTAAATGAAATGAAATTTGTAAATGTGCCATATTCACTGGTTATGTTAAAAAAAAAAGATGTAATGAAAATATGTATTTATGTATTTTTCGTTCCATTTTTTGTCATAAATGTAAGAGCCTCGTTTCTCAATTTATGCTTGTGCACTGGCTTACACTTGGTAAATATATTTAAATAGATATGAATTTATTCAGATTAAGTTTGAACATTGTCGGAATTTGTGAAACAGGTCCTGAATATTAATATAAATAAATATAAAAACAAGATACATAGATATACCTATAATATATTACATAGTTGATAAAATGCATGTCGTGGCAGCTTGTAAAAATGACAACACTGTAGCATGTAAGTCCTTCGAATGTATCATTGCCTTGTCTTTGGTGTATGTTCTTGTTAGCTGTCCTAAATAAATAAAAAAAAAAAACCTGCTACTTTGTTACTGGTTAAGTACATTTGGGAGTAAGGTATTACACCTCAAAACCCGTTTACAAAAAATAGCACAATTATATTGCAAAAATGTGACATGGGAATACATTAGAAATGAGAACCAAAATTTTTAAAATCGTAGAACTTAGTCTTGCACCAAAAGCGTGGGAAACAGCAACACAGCCATCTTACCTGTCAGTAGCGGTGTAACTGTCGATTCGAAAACATCAATCACTATTTGTCTGTGCCTAGTCAGTCGAGCAATAGCCTTCGCAAGAGGGCGCAGTGAAAATGTAGCTAGGCGTGTGACATACTTACTTAGGTCCATAAAATCAAAAGTTTCCCTCCGATAGGATTCAAAATTTGATCAGTATATAACATATGTCTATTTTAAATGTGTGTACAAAACTGATTAAAAACGTGGGTGATTTCAAAAATATCCGCGATTTCTCATATGTCGGCGCTCGTGTGACACGTAAAAACGTGCAAAATTAACCGGAACACCTCAAGTGTTGAGTGTGAGTTACTCCGATCTACGTAGTTTTTAACCAGTGAAATCTATATGACACGATGCTTAATGAAATGTAGAAACCGATGTAATGATAGTTTTAATCATAATTATTTGTTTTTATAGGAGATATGAGTCTGTGACACTCAAAAATTGCTCTCCCAAGAACTACCCTTATTCAGTCTAGGCTGTTACAAGCACTTGTGAATGTCAAAGAAGCTACGCCATCGGTTTGCAAACCCTGAGCGGGAGACCTTGTAACGAGAAAGTATTTGCAAAGTACTTGGACTTTGCTAGGATGCAAACTTCTCTGAATGTTTGTGAATACTTCTTGACAAATTTAATGAAGTTAGGATCACAAGAAGTAGCTTTCTCTGCATAAAGTTCGTATAATTCCCTTCTGCTCTTATAACGGGTGTAACAAGACACTCAACGAAGCCGAAGTCCACGCATTCCGCCCATCATCAGGATCATTTTTGTCTTTTAGACTATAGCTGGGAAACCAATAGCTTCAAAGTTATTGAAGGTCAAAGTCAAAATTTTTTCGGCCGCACACAGCTGTGTAGCATACACTCGCAGGCGCGGTCTTTTGTTCGCGTTACATTGCGTGGTAATGTATGCAATGCATTTTTAACACCAAAAATTAAAATCGTTTCCCAGCAATAATTTTGAACTGAAATGGTCTTGATGATGGGCAGAATACGTAGACCTCGGCTTCGTTGAGGGTCTTGTTACACCCGGTATATGCCGGGTGTGGCCCAGTCACTAAATTTCGTACTATCATTACATTTGATGACTTTTTGTTTAAAAGTTTCACTAAATTCAGTTTGAACTATGCTAAATAAATGATTATTAAGTTATTGGCTTAAAAAATTGGTTCTGGTATTGTTTCAATTTTACTTGTAACATTGATTCTGAATTTTTCAATGCAGTGTTTTTTTATTGGCCTTCACATTATTTCCAGTTTAGGCGGAACATGATGGTGCTCAATGGAGGCTAATTGTCCACTATGGTCGGATTTAATACAATTCAAAATTGATTTTTCATCGACATTATAGTTACAGAAAATATTATCTTCTTCGCTTTCAGGATGTGATACATTGATGCTTCTTATTTAATTAAACTTAGAAAGTAAGTTCTTTTTTGAGTTATATTTTCCTACCACTCACCACCCATTCGAGACTTTTGTAGCTGACAAGAAGAATGGGCGCAAGAAACTTATCAGCTGTAATGCTTATCAATAATTTTATAATCGTACAATCAGCTAATTTTATAACCAATTCGCACCATGGGCGTAGCCACGGTGGGGCAGGGCGGGGCGCTTGCCCCACCCTGGCTCTGACCTGTGAGGTACCTACCTTACCTACCTAATCAAACCTAAGTAAGAAAATATAAAAATGACGCGGAATTAATGAGGTAGGCCCGAAGCAATACAAAATATGCATGGAAAATGAATAGAAAAAAAATTAGCAGGGTAAGCCGTAAGACCACGGGTATAGTTTGCTAGTTACATATTATTTTAGACTGCTGCCCCACCCTGAGCCCATGGCTGGCTACGCTCATGGTTCGCACTAGTGCTAATTACACTACTATACGTACGTACGTAGCCGGACAAAGCAATGCAATCAGTCAGTATTCGGACAGTATCCGTTCTATTCTTATCAAGTGGATTTTAGCGAGAAACAGTAGCGTAGCTACTACGCGTTCACTTCATCATTGCCGCTACCTCCCGGCCCTCTTCGTCATACCGCACCCCCTGCGTCGCCTCTCTAGTACGGCTAGCAATGCAAAGCTTAATTTTTGTTTCTGTTGATTTAATCATTTCGTTCGATATTTGTGTTGTTATAATGATTAAAAGAGTAAAGTTCCAACATAATAGCGAACCTTACTTGTTAGATAAATAAATGACACTCTTTGAACAAGAAAAAAATGAAAAACAGTTGAAAAACATAATTACTTTTTTGTCTACAGTACCGTTAGCTGTGACGTCATAACGGTCGTCGACGGCAATGACGAAGTGAACGCGTAGTAGTAATGGATCGGACAATCCGTAGCGATCGGTCCTATCCCTATTGATTAAGTCGGCTGAACAAGGATTCGGACAATCTGAGGTGATCGGTCCTATCCTAGGCGACTCCAGCCACACCAAGTAGCGGATTTTAGTAGTTATGTGAGTTGCGGACGATTGAGAAGATCATGTCCTTTATTGAGTCGGATTTTTTCGCCCTTTCTGATGCTCAACACTTTTTAATGGATTTTAAAACTTACAGAATGAATGATAACTGTTGATGAGTTATTCAAAAAATATTAGAGACAATTTAAGAAATTATTACATGAGCTTTTTTTAAATATTGACTTGGTTTACGAGTAATAATAATAAATGTAGTGGCGGCGCAAGTTTCACTACCACCGCGCCTTAATATAAAAATAGCATCGTGGATGTCTAAAATCTAAAAATTCAAATACTTTTATTATATAAAATTTTAATAATTTATGAATCGCAGTAGGAGTAGGCGTAGTGTTTTCTCGTGGTCCCATGATTTTGTCCCTCCACGAGGGAGAACTTTTTCTCGTATATAGTCCCATTATATTATCATTCATTACCACAGTCAGATTAGAATACTGGTTCTAAAAAAACTGGGCTGGTTGAAAAAGAAATGAACGGTCGAGACCAGAAAGTATATTCACTGGTAGAAAAATCACCGGTAGAATGTGGAATTACCCCCAATGACGCAGTAAGTAAACTTGTATTTTTACCCGACTGCAAAGAAAGGGTTATGTGTTTCGCGCGTATCTTGTAAGTATGTTTGTATGTTTGTATGTATGTATGTATGTATGTATGTTTGTATGTAATATTCTTTATTACCTCATATCTTTGAAACGGCTGAACGGATTTCTATGATTAAGATATCGTTAGATTGGTCTTTTCAGCCCAAGTGTTCTTAAGAAGGTGGCGTTATAAAAAAACCAACATGGCGGCTGTACGGTGCTATTATACGTAGTGAAAAAAAAATTTTTTTTTTAGAATACTGCAATATGGGTGTCAAATTAAAGGGCTTATTATAAGGATTTCAAAAAGGTATATCATGACCATAATATAATTATAAAAAAAACAATAAAATAAAAAAAAGTAAATTATATTACGCAAATGCGAGCGGCCGCTATAAACATCTCAATGAGAAATTTATATTTTGTTTGTGTGTATGTTAGCCACATTCATGATGAAAAAATAGGCTATAATATCATCCCAAAATCCCTCGGGATCGAAGCCTCAGGCTATGCCGCAGGGCACGGCTAAGTTAATCAATAGATGGCGCTGTAGCCGAGTACATCGCGGTATGGTTTTGTATTCATCATCAATAGATTTCTAGTTGCATAGACCATATCAATAGATGGCGTTGTAGCCAAATACATCTCGGTATGGTTTAGCTCTCTGTAGATTATATAAGGTCTTTTGTGTTTATACTGAAAATAAAAAGATAATAATAAAAGAATCGAAGAAAGATGACGAGATATAAGAAGAAACGATTCTCGTTTATGGTCTTTAAAACAATTAACAACTTTTTTAATTGATAATTATTTTAATACGATTCCATCCATCTAGCTAGCTTAGCTAGAGTACATTCATTATTTATTATACTAGATTCCATCTATCTAATTGGAACGCGTGTTGCATTACTTGCATTAATATTGAAAAAAATATTAAAGAAGTAGATTTTGTTAGGTTTTGTAGCAAGCATACCTAGTTTAGTTAGGACTAAGGAATAGGGTGTTTAGGAATATCTTATTACTGAATTAGTGATTAATTACATTCTCTTTGATATCGATAAAATATTATTTAGAAAATTGGTAGCTTCTTGTATTGGTGTTCGGATTGAACCTTCTGCGTCTGAGTTTGATGGTTTACGCGGTAAAGGCAAGATCGAGCGACGTATGCTACCTCTAATTTTATGCTGGGCGGTGACTGTGCATAAATTGCAAGGTACAACTTTAGACCGGGTAGTTGTCGATTTGAGCAGTCACCTATTTGCTAAAGGTCAAGCTTACGTGGCTTTAAGCAGAGTTCGATCTCTCGCAGGGCTTGCTGTCAGTTGTCTTGACCCTAAAAAATTCTTATTTAAACCACACGATGAAAATTCTTTTAAAGAATTAGACCGTCTACGTAATTTGTAAGGAGAATATAACTAAAAAGACGTAAATAAAAAACAACTAAATTTAAAAAAATTAAAAACCCGCCTGCCTAAAAAAAGACAAGTCAACAGAAAAATAAAATAGAAAAACTAAAAAACCCACATGCATCAAAAAACAAGTCAACTGAAAAGATGGAAACAAGATAATATATAAAGGCAAACTTAAAAAATATTGATGGTAGTGTTTAGATTAAAGGCAAACTTAAAAAATATTGATGGTAGTGTTTAGATTAAAGGCAAACTTAAAACATATTGATGGTAGTGTTTAGAACTTTTGTTCAACATAATAACATGCAGTCGGAGGCATAGAATTGAATGATAAGTAAAATCATTCATAATGTCACTTTCTTTATGCATGCCTCCGACTGCATGTTATTATGTTGAACAAAAATTCTAAACACTACCATCAATATGTTTTAAGTTTGCCTTTAATCTAAACACTACCATCAATATTTTTTAAGTTTGCCTTTAATCTAAACACTACCATCAATATTTTTTAAGTTTGCCTTTATATATTATCTTGTTTCCATCTTTTCAGTTGACTTGTTTTTTGATGCATGTGGGTTTTTTAGTTTTTCTATTTTATTTTTCTGTTGACTTGTCTTTTTTTAGGCAGGCGGGTTTTTAATTTTTTTAAATTTAGTTGTTTTTTATTTTTAATTAAATTTTCTCATTTCTGTCGACAATTTGTGATTACAGAAGTGGTTTATTGCATTTTTAAATTTCTCATTTGTGTCGACATTTTTTACTTAAAATAGCATTTTACTCATTTATGTTAACAAGTTTTAATTATAGAACAATGAAGCAATCAGTTTTTCTAGGTGATATAAGCTAGGTAGAAAATTTGCGCGTGGACACTGTCTGTAGTCAAGATGCGTGTGATTTATGTTCTAATTTTGGCCGTTCTCTTGATGATGATGAGCGCGGGAGAGGCCGAGAGAGAGAAAATGAGGCGATGGCCGCCGGGCCGGCCTTATCCATGGCCGAAGCCGTTGCCACCGCGGGAGGTATTATCATTTTAAACACTTCACTTGCATTCCTAAGAGTTAAGCATTGTCGGCCGATTAGGCGACTGCGGCGTTTTATAGTTTAAGCCCCTTCGCACACAAGGCGTAATTCTAATATTGGCGGTTCTCCTGATGAGGATGATGAGCGTGGGAGTGGATGCGCAGAAGATTTGGTGCAATCATCTGGGATCCTAGAACCAAGAAGTACACTCTCATGGTTGAAAGAGTACAGAGAAAGTTTGCAAGGTACCTTTCTATAAGAACTTTCGGATACTATCCCTTCTTGTTCCCGTCATTATTTGTAACGGGAATGGTGGGCCTTGCTACATTGGAAGTCAGACGTAAACTCATACTTGCAATGCATTATTGTTTTTTGTTGCGAAATAAAGTGGACAATCCCACAGTGCTGAATTCTATAAGTTATTATGTCCCGCAGAATTACGTGCGTGTTGGTCGACGTCGTCGGCACGACCTATTGGCACTACCTCCTGCTGTACACACGCAGCACGCTCGTAATGCGCCTACACCTAGGGCTGTTACTCTTTTTAATCGTTTTTTGAATGATGTCCAAGATGCCGACATCCATACTGACCCAATAAGATATATTTATTGTAAATTATTTTTTTACCTAAGTAAATTGCCCAATGTGAATGTTTTGGTTTAGCTGTAAGTTCGCATTGTAATAAATGAATAATAAATGAATAATAAATATAAGAGAGGCAGGTGGAGTGGAGATCATGGCAGGTATTATAATTTATACACATTTAATTCCTAAGAGCTAATACATTACTACACTGTCGAAGCGGCGACTCGTAGACGATTTTTATTCATTTGTCTGTTTTTGCAACAAACGGCGTGCTTTTATTTTTACACGTTTTTATTAGGTTGCTTTCATGATTGTTTCTAAATTAATTTGTGTATTAAAAAAATAGCAAACGATTTTATACTAGCTTTCTGATAAGCTATATATCTTCCATGCAATATTATAGTGTCATTAAGCTGAGCTAATTATGAAGTCGGATGAACGCCACACGAACTCTGTAATAGAACCAACCCTATAGCGTTTGCGCTCGTTTGATTCGTCTTGACAAGTTACTCAGATGTTGGGAGATGAGGTCCAGGGTCAGATGATGAAGCCAGAAGAAGACCACAGGGACTCTGTATTAAAGCCATGCAACCCCACCGAGTTTGGGCTTGATTGATTCGTCTATATAAGAGTCTTCTGTCGGGAAATAATGCCCATGGTCTGATGATAAAGCCCGAAGAAGGCCACAGGAACCCTATAATAAAACCATACAACCCCATCGAGTTTGGGCTCGTTTGATTCGTCTTTACGAATACTCTGTTGGGAAATAGTGTTGATGGAGCCCGAAGAAGGCCAGAAGAACTCTATAATAAAACCATACAACCCCATCGAGTTTGGGCTAGTTTGATTCATCTTGACGAGTACGTACTCTGTTAGGAAATAGTGTCCATGGTCTGATGTTGAAGCTGAAAGAAAGCTACAAGAACTCTGTAATGAAATTATGCAACTTAATCGAATTTGGGCTTGTTTGAATCGTCTTTACAAGTTCTCTGTTGGGAAATAGTTGTTCATGGTCTGGTGATAGAATGATGATGATGATAAACGGATGAAGGCCTCAGGAACTCTATAATAAAACTAAATAACCCGAGATTCGCATCTGACAGTCTGAAGTAAGAAAAGCATTGCGTGATGCCGTGAGCGATATTACAAAAGCCTGTTGATTTGGGACAGGTACATGGACGAAACGCTCTGGCTTTTGGAGTAAATTTTTTTACTCCAAAAGCCAGAGCGTTTCGGCCAAGTACCTGGCCCAAATCAACAGGTTATTGGAGTAAATTTTATGAAAAAGAGAGACTACAAAAGCCTGTTGAACTCGGCCAGGTAAAGTACAAAATCAACAGGCTTTGTGAATAAAGCCAGCGCAGCGGTCCGAAAAAAATTGTCGCTTAGTAATTATTGTACTAATTATTCTGAATAACTTGTATGTATACCTACCTAACTCAGATTTATATTTTGTATTTTAAAACATTTTCAATATTTGTTGTTGCCCACTTTCTATTTCAGTACAATAAGGTATTTATTATTTTTGATATCTTAATTTATTATCGATTGGTAAAACTACCCAATGTAAAAATAAGTGATGATTATAAATGACTGTGAGGATAACAAAGGTAAATTTATAAAAAGACGTGCTACTGTTGCTACCCCGACCCTAAACAAAATGAGATAGCAACAGGAAGTACGATAATAACTAATTTATTAATGTGTCTATTCCTTTTCAGAAAATAAATTTACGCGTTCCTATCATTACTGTAAGTAATAATACCGTTGTTGAAATGTTTGTAAATGGACAATCTCCCAAGCATCAGCCAACCGGAACTTTAAACCCTGTCTCTGATAATAATAGGGCAGCTTTGTGGCGAGCTGTTGGGGAGTGAGTGACCAGACCACAGATCTAGTGCTCCACATGAGTCAGACAAGGCTCTCTCCACTGGAACCCAAGGGACCATAACTCTCACCTCTGGCTGGCCTTCACCGGCTGATCAGAGTCACAGAATAATACTCTAAACGTTCAGAGTGGAGTGAAGCCGCAAGAGCTATACGCTCGCAGAGTTGAAGTGAAACATGCGTAATACGCAAGTTGGCACATTGTTACTTGTACAGTGGGTAGAAAGCGGTGCACACCTATCTACACCCCTTCTATTCTGTAAGCTCGCAGTCGCTGAGTGAACATGAGAAGATAAGACTAAAAATATAAATTAAAACAAAAGTTAAAGTAAATGTGAGTGTGTGTGTGTGTACTTTGCAACAGTGGTAGTACGGCAATGAATTCGATAGTGTAATAAGAACAATTAATAACAGATCGATATAAATTTTTGTTTGCAACTTGAATGATGATGCAATCTTTTTTTTAGCTAAAAGCGGTAAGATTATTAATATTTGCCATATATATTTAAGGCCAGTTTAAGGGATGACAGATAATTTTATACACTTAGAGTAAGACGGGCTTCTGTCCCAGAAAGAGAAGCCATACGAAGCGTTCCCCTCTGCCGAAGTACAAGCCCAAATGGGCATACGCGTTAGTAAAACCAGTTGCGCCCGGATTTCTTTCTAGACCGAGTCCAGTCGCGCATGTGAACGCTGCTGTGTTTAAAATGTCGAATTGATGAGTTTTTTGCTGTTAAAAGAGGTCTGGAACATCAAGGATACAAAAAGACGGTGTTACATTTCACATGAAAGTATTTTTTTATCGTATTATTGCTATTTGTTTACATTTAAACATTAAATTCGTATATTTTATTCTTGATTAGTTGTCAGATTTGTTCAGTGACATCGGGTCTCCTAGTCCATGGCTCGTCCGTACAAATTTCAGATCTGTCGCTAGAAAAATCCGAGTTCTCGCCGATGGGCAACTTAGTGATGTTACCGTTATATAATGTTTGTCGATAAAGTTTTGGTCAATGTTGGTCTTTGCACTGATTCTGCGTCAAATTCATTTGCGATATTTTTGCATGACATGATTGATGGGTTAGGGCGAAAAATAAGAAGATATACTTTAGATTCACAACGATTTTAATTTCAGTAAAATATGTACGAGCAGGCTTACAGAACGGGCGAACAGCGAGAGGCGAACCACAGAGAGAAAACAGTGTTGCCAGATGAATGACATTGACATTTCGTTTACAAACCTAACACTACCCCTTAAACGAAAGACGTCCCCTTAAGAAACAATCTTAAAGACTACCCCTTAAACATATTTCTTCTACATGTTTAAACATTAGTAAAATGTTTTTAGGCAACAAACATTTATACCTACTGTAATAAAATATAACATCTGTGTGTAACAAACTCAGAGCTAAAATAATACCTAGGTACTTAGTTACAGATAGTGACTTACTAAACAACATAATAAGGTACCTAGTTGCTCTTTTTTTTTCAAACTAAATTAAACTGGGTTATTGAAACAACATTATGACTTAGTTACAAACAAGAACAGTTATTTCTTCCTAGAACAAAGAAACATTAATTGACCCAATTACATATTATATCATTTTGTACACATTACAATAGGACCTTATTAAACTGACAAAAGTGATGATACAAATTTAACATGTTTTTCTTTTGTTAGTGGTTTTGTGAGAACATCAGCAATCATTTCATTTGTACACAGATAATGAATGTCTATACAATTACTTTTAATTAAATCTCTAATGAAATGATGTCTCACGTCTATATGTTTTGTACGTGCATGAAACATTGCATTTGAACACAATTTTATTGCAGACTGATTATCATTAAATAGTTTTATTTTACAATCAATACCTAAACTTTCAGTAAGGAAAGATTTCAAAAACATAGCCTCTTTGCAAGCATCAGAGAGCGCCATGTACTCAGCCTCAGTGCTTGACAATGCCACCGTCCTTTGCTTACGGCTTTCCCAGGATATGAGTGAATGACCAAGCAAGAATACATACCCTGTGTATGAGCGCCTGTCAACCTCATTGGCAGCCCAATCAGCATCTGCGTAGCCAGCAACATCAAGATCGCCTGGTTTGAAAGCTAAAGAATATTGAATTGTACCTTTCAGATATCTAAGTACTCTTTTAGCCGCTTTCCAGTGTTCTTCCGAGTAGCATTCGTTGAACTGGCTCAGCACGCTAACTGCATGCGTTATATCAGGCCTGGAACAGACTGCAACATACATTAAGCATCCTATTAAGTTTCTGTAGTCATATTTAGAATCTTTTACATTCCCTTCTTTCAACTTGGATCCCGCTTCCATAGGAGTGGCAGCCGCTTTGCAATCAGACATATTAAATTTCTTAAGAACTTTTTCTATATAACAGGATTGATCCAAATAAATGTTTCCGTTATTTCTTGAGATTCTCATACCCAGAATTTGATGGGCGGGACCTAGGTCTTTCATTTCAAATTCTTTCATGAGATTCTTCTTAATGGATTCTCTCTCACATGACACATTTGAATAAAATAAAATAATATCATCGACATAAAGGGCAATAATAATCAAATCCTCCCCTTGTCCTTTATAATACACACATGGTTCAGATGACATTCTTTTAAATTGAAGTTTATTTATCAAAACTGCATTTATCTTTTCATACCAGGACTTCGCAGCCTGTTTCAGACCATAAATGGCTTTATGTAATTTATAAACTTTGTTTTCCTGACCTTTTATCTTAAAACCTTCTGGTTGCTCCATTAATACATTTTCATGCAAATCACCATTCAAAAAGGCAGTTTTCACATCCATATGCTATATATTTATATTATATTTTGCTGCTATTGCAAGTAATAATCGTATTGTCGAATACCTTACAACTGGCGAAAAGGTCTCATGGTAGTCAATACCATAGCATTGTGTGTACCCTTTTGCTACCAACCGAGCTTTATATTTTATTATTTGACCATCTAAGCCCATTTTCTTCTTATATACCCATTTACATTTCACTGGTTTTTGCCCTTCTTGCGGGTCCACAAGAGTCCAGCACTTATTAGAAATAAAGGATGAATACTCATCTTGCATAGCCTCCATCCATTGAGCAGCCTCACTGCCATTCAGTGCTTGCTGCACTGTCTCCGGCTCACCGTCCTCCTTGCATTCCGCTTCAGCCAGCCAAACTGCCATTGCCGTTCCATCGGCATCCTCGAAGACCGTTGTGCTTGAATTTTCAGATTCAGTTGGCGAGGACCCTGGAATGTAAGTTTCATCCGCCGGATCATCCGCATCGTATGATTCACTAAAATTAAAAATCGTTTCCCTACGTATTCGTCTTTGTTTGTCATCAGACTGTCGTGATGCCTCACTACTTGTAGCAGATATGTTCTCATTTATGCCAACAGGTACAAAATCACTCATATTACCCGAGCTTTCTATTGGTAAATAAACTATTTGAGTATTATCATCATTTGACAAACTATTTTTCCAAAAACGATTTTCAATGAATGTCACATTCCTTGCTTTTATACAATGCTCAGGACTGGATGGATCTAATAGCCGATACCCTTTACTATTATCACAATATCCCACAAAGATGTATGCCTTTGATTTTGGATCAAACTTCTTTGTATTTGTTTGTAAAGCATAGGCTACACATCCAAATATACGAAGATGTGAAACATTTACCTTTTTGTTGCTCCATTTCCCCTCCGGTGTCATTCCCATGACAGCCTTGGTCGGTGATATGTTCTTGAGATATACTGCTGTGTTCACAGCCTCTGCCCAGAACTCCATGACTAAGCCAGAGTCCCTCAGCATGCAGCGAGCTTTCTCAACAATTGTTCGGTTGGCCCGCTCCGCTACACCATTCTGCTGACTACTGTACGGGATGGTAGTCTGATGCCGGATCCCATGAGTTTGCAGAAAGTCCTGTAAAGCACGATTCATATATTCACCGCCATTGTCACTTCTAATACATTTTATTTTCTTGTTTGTCTCATTCTCAACAAGTAATTTAAAATGTTTAAATTTTTCAAACACCTCCTGCTTTGTTTTTAAGAAATAAATGAATGTTTTTCTTGAAAAATCATCTATAAATGTAAGGAAATAACGAGCTCCACTTAGAGATTTCACAGGCATAGGCCCACATAAATCAGTATGAACTAAACCTAATACCTTTTTGGACCTATTTATAGAATTTTTGGGAAAAGGCAACTTTGTCTGTTTGCCTTCTATGCAAGCAACACATGACCTATAATTGTCATTATTAAAGTTAATACCAGAAACCATACCTTTCATGACTGTCATACTCCTTGAGTTTAGATGTCCCAGCCTCTTATGCCAAACCTCTTGTGAAGCCATGCAGCTGTCAGCAGGTCCGCTGACCTCCTCGCTGGCATCGCGCTCTACACCATGTGTAGTCGTGCAGCCGTCAGCTGATCCGCTGGTCACTCCGCTGTCACCACTCTCCACACCCTGGGGTTCCATGGCACTCTCCAAAGCTGTACAACTCAAGGCAAAACCTAATGTGTCTAGTTGATAGACACCATTTACATATGTAGCTGTCGCTACAATTTCATTTTTATCAAAAATTTTACAGTGTTTATTATTAAAAATAATTTGATAACCTTTTCTAGAAAGTTCACTAACTGACAACAGATTTACAGATAGATTAGGAACATAATGAACATTACTAATAGTTTTTACACAATCTTTCAAATGTACCCTAACACTTCCACAACCTACGGACGATAGTCTTTCTCCGTTAGCAACGTTCACTTCCAGTGAGTCTATTTTTCTGAAGTCAAATATCACGCTCCTTTCGTTACACATGTGATTGGTAGCCCCGGAGTCCACATACCACACATCATTCCGCAGACCGACCGATAGTGCTAACACCAGCGCCTTCTCTTTGGCTGAAGAGGTATCCTTCTTGAAAGGTTTCTTGTCACTGTAGTTATTCTTGGGACAATCCTTCTTGAGATGGCCGTGTTTCTTGCACTTGAAACATTTAGGTCCAGTTTGATGTTTCCTGGCAACAAGCGCTGACTCTCCGTGCATGCCTTCATGTCTGTCATCACGACGCGTTGATTCCTGGAGTAACTTGGTCTTGACTATTTCGCTGATCAGCTTCGCATTGGAGTTCTCTAAGGCCATGATCAGGGGGTCGTAGTCAGGTGTCAACCCGCTGAGCATCAGAACTGCCACAAACTCGTCATCCAACGGGAATCCGACGTCGCTTAACTGTTGTGAGAGATCTGTTACCTTCGTTATGTAACTTTCCATAGTGCCGCATTCGCTCAGCTTGGTCGCAAACAGCATTCTCTTTAAACCAAGCCGCCTGCTCAAACCCATATCCTCGAAAGCTTTATGCAAATTTTGCCATGCATCATATGGTGTCGCTGCATTTCTTACGTACTGGAAAACGCTGCTGTGGACAGATAAGCATATTTTAGCTAAAGCCTTTTGATTCTTCTTGGCGTCCTGGCTACCAGCCGCCGACTCGATGCATTCTTGGAGGTCTTCGTGCATTAATACCATTCTCAGCTCAAACTTCCAATTGTTCCAGTTATCGATGCCACGTAGTTTATTGATTGGTATCGACGACGATGAAATTGATGCACCGGACATATTGCGTTGACCACCACACCACGTTTTCAATCGAGGAGGTTAAGTTGCCGAAATCTAATTTTAAGTATTTTTCGCCGAAATAATAATTTAAAAACTGTAAATTAAGCCTACTGGGCCCATAACCTGATGGGTTAGGGCGAAAAATAAGATGATATTCTTTAGATTCACAACGATTTTAATTTCAGTAAAATATGTACGAGCAGGCTTACAGAACGGGCGAACAGCGAGAGGCGAACCACAGAGAGAAAACAGTGTTGCCAGATGAATGACATTGACATTTCGTTTACAAACCTAACTGATGTGAGCGCGACAGACATCGTGAGATAAATGTCGAGAAATAGTCACGGCGCTCATCCTAGCGTGGCTGGTTTATACGATATTAACCTACGTCAGTAGTAGTCAGCTGACGGAAAGGCGTAAAAAATCGTTTTTCGACCTAGGTTCCTTGGAGCAAGTTGTTCAGTCTAAGGTCCGTATTATAGGACGAGACTCAAGCACTGCTTGAACTCTAATCACCTGATCTCTACTTAATACCTACCTACCTATAGTCCTATAAGAAGAGTCATGTTCTGACCAATCAGACTAAATCGACTCCAATCAGTATTCAAGTTTCAAATATTGTCTGAAACATACTGGGATTTTTACAAAATTGGATCCTAAAAAAATCTGGGAAGATTGAGAAAATCTATCTATGCGGGCCTTTACAATCAAGCTAGGATTTTTGCAAGATCCGGTTTATACGATTCTTTGGAGAATTTTTGGCACAACGGGTTGTTAAATTGTTGTTATCGCGTCAGACTTAGGTAGAATGGTGGGGTTGTAGCTAGCCAGGCGGACATGAAATAAGCCCTAACACCAACCAAACATTACAAATTATACCTCCCCTGGGAATCGAACCCAGGACCTCTGAGTCTTACACGGGTGGGCGAACCACTAGACCACAGAGGCGGACCACATAAGTTGTTCAGTTTAAGCAACACTATCACCTGTTTAAGTATCATAATTCATTACTCATCTTATATTTTTGTTCTACATGAAGAATATCACCTTAAAAGACAAAAAAATATTATGTAATAAGAAACAATAAACACATTAACAGCGATTATAATTTAATGTCAGGTGGTTAGCTGATGGCGTTAGTAGGTCACTTGTTATTTAATATTAATTCTGATTGTCTTTTCATATTAAAATTATTGATATGTACACCTACTTTACAAGATATAGTAATTTATAATAATAAAGATTAATACAAATAGTAGTAAAATGTTTGAGCATGTTCATGTTTGACCTTTATTCCTTTTTCGAAATTTATCGATATTGCTGCATCAACAGTTGAGCCCAGCCCTTTATGTCAAAAACGTGTCATATTTTGATGTGTGACTCATCCGTACACAAATTTTTGCTGTTTTGTTTTATTTTTTATGTGTGAGTGTCGTCATTACAGATCGCTAAGGCGCCTCCCTTCGGTACGAAGCCGCGATGCTCGAAGTTTATACATATTCCGTTCAATTTTAAACTGACAGGGCGGATTCGACCAAGTGAGAATAACTGTTATTCTTAGATAAAAAATGACCAGTTATTCGAGAGTTAACCGAAATTACGTTTTACTACATACTATTCTCAGAGTATTTCGCCTATTCAGCTCACTATACCACCATTTCGCGGGGAATAACAGAGTTAATCCGCGAGTATTTTGATGGCATTCGCGTGCCGTATGTCAGTGACATTAGTTTGACATTTGACTTTGACCGCTACAGATACATAAAATAAAGTTGACAAGACTTTGCCTTTTAAATAGTTCGTTTATAGAACAATGACAATTGGCCGGATAATACGTTCATTCACATATTGACTCACTAATGAAGGAATAAGAATCCCAAGAGTAACTTATCTTTGGATTTCATGGAAAAAATACCATTTCGAAAAAAAATCGTGGAATAGATGTATTCTTGGTATAGTTATTCCCGTTTTTATTGAAGTTTGGACGAATCCACCCTTAAAAGAAGACAAGTTTAAAGGCAATATAACTGAATCTTTACGTGATTCGACGCTGTCAGTGTTGAGAGCAGCTTGACGAATAGCAGGCTTTGGGAAACTTAAGGAGAGGTTTAAAAAAATTCACACTTTTTGATGTAATGCCATAGGTCGCCTGAAAGATCCTACAGATCTGAAATCAAGATATATATTCTTTATATCTTTCTTCAGACACGTATTTAAAAAGTATTGAGCGAACATCACTGAATCGTGTTACTTTTTACACGATTCAGTGATGTTCGCTCAATACTTTTTAATTTTGAAAATACCTACCTCTTAAAAATTCTTAAGTTTGAAATTACTTAGAAACAACGTTAGATTATCAAGTCTAAATTGCTTTAAATAATGTGTATCATCAATATTCACAATCGTGTAGAAGTATTTCACTTTAATCTCTATCGTTATTGAATTTTTAGATTTTAGCATTCACAATGCTATTTTTATATATTAAGTTACTTAATATATTGAAAAATACTAATTCTTCACATTGATGAAATAACGCTGGCTTACAGCGAAAACGTAAAAAGTACTAGAAAATTTCGCCATCCCACTAGCGACTCGGTAGCATAATTGGTTAGTGCATTGGGCCGGAATCCTAAGGGTTCGAGTCCCATCTGAGCTGCTACGGGTAATTCGATTTTTTCTAGTATTTTTTAATTATATTAAGTAACTTAATATATAAAAATAGCATTGTGAATGCTAAAATCTAAAAATTAAATATTATATAGCTGTTTCATCTTAATAGATTGTCTGGCATCTGTAAAGATGTTGCATTCGAATGTTGAAGGTAATTCTTCACATTGATGAAATAACGCCGGCTTACAGCGAAAACGTAAAAAGTACTAGAAAATTTCGCCACTCCCACTAGCGACTCGGTAGCATAATTGGTTAGTGCATTGGGCCGGAATCCTAAGGGTGCGGGTTGAGCCGCTACGGGTGAGTCGATTTTTTCTAGTATTTTTCAATTATATTAAGTAACTCTATCGTTAGTTACTACGAATTGATTTCGTGATTATTTCGCCTATCTGTCAAATCGGTCTCGCTCTAGCACGCGACGTTTTCTCATTGTTATCTCGTTTACGCTTTATTTTTACATAGCCCCTTAAAATGTATTATTCTTTATTTTTTTACAGAAACATCAAAAACTTGGAGGTTGTGTTTTTATAGCAAATTGTGGATAATTATGAACATTTAGTCAGAAATAAAGCATTTTGATTCAAAATTATTCGTTTAAATTAATTTTCCTCGATTCTTTCAAGACAGATATAATCTGAAACTTTATGCAATTTGTTCATCATTTTTTTTATTCTTTGGAAGACCAACAGCAAGACCAACAGAATAATAACTTAAATATAAGGTGGTACCAAATGATCTGATGATACTTAAACAGGTGATAGTGTTGCTTAAACTGAATAACTTTCTCCAAGGAACATAGGTCGAAAAACGAAAAAAAAATTCATACTCCCATACAAAATGTATTGGTCAGCTGACCGACTTACTATGAAAAGGCGAAAAAAATATTAGTTTTTCGACCTATGTTCAGTTAAGCAACAGTATCATCTGTATTAAGTATCATCAGATCATTTAGTACCACCTTATATACTCATCAACTTTGTCTAGGGATACAGTTTTTTAAACAAAGTCCATTAATCTTTTGGAATGCTGGTCAGATCAGTTAGGTGTGTATAGCAATCTGAATCTCCTCCATTCACTCCCTGGATAGCCATCATCAGATCACAGCACAGTACAGTCCTGGCAGAAAACCAAGGCTTCAAAGTTACCTCGTTTGTATGAAAATAACACCTGTATCCCTAGACAAAGTTGATGTGTGTATATTAACAGTCAGCTAAGTTTAACAATTAAATTGTCGGCGGGCGGAATATTGAAGTTCATAATAGGTACATGTGTCCAGTCATAAACTGCTTCGATTTATCGTAAAATAAAAAACTTCTTTTTGGTTTTGTATTTATTAAAATTGGTGTTGCACCCAACTAAGTGATAATTACAGCAATTTAACTTAAAGTCTTTTACTGCTTAAAGTGTAAAATATGAGTTAGTTAGACCTACAAAATAAAAAATGTTTTAAAAACAAAAAACCGACTTCAAAAAACCTGAAAATGAAAACAAAACAGCTTCAAAATTAAATACCTCTAAAAAGCAAGAAATAATATTCAAATCACTAGATACGCATAACATTGTAATAAAACACATCTATTGAAGTCGGGTGGGGCTGAAGTTCAACTCTTTATTTATTCTGAAAGCCCCACCCGACTTCATTAGATGTGTTTTATTACAATGATATGCGTATCTAGTGATTTGAATATTATTTCTTGCTTTTTAGAGGTAATAATTTTGAAGCCGTTTTGTTTACATTTTCAGGTTTTTTGAACTCGGTTTTTTGTTTTTAAAACATTTTTTATTTTTAGTGTAAGTAACTTCTGTATTTGGTAGCTAATTACTTTAGTTTTTTTTATTTAGTTTATTTATATTATCTTATCCAGTAGGTATATTATCTAGGTAGATAAAACATGGGTAGACCCACGAAAGGTGCGGCGTGCACGCCTTTAAAAATATCGGTCTTAAGATTTTTAAATTTAACTTTTTTGTGATAAGTATGGTATATTTAGCGATGATATTATCTAAGTTACAATAGTCTTATGTCAATGGCTCATCACCTTTTACAAAATACTGGTTTTCCCGACGCAGGGGCGTTAATTCTTGAGTAGTTCTCCTGGTACTTCACTATCAGCTCCACTTCACCATATGCATTATGACAAACCACATAAATAGCCTAGCAACCATATTAAAGTAATCGTATCGCACCAGTGAGATAGTTAGTTTAGTACCTATTGAATAGTTCCGGTGATCATCTATGGTCTTCATCATCAGTTCCACTTCACCAAAATGGTACTTTTCGAAAGCAAATGCACGAGTTACTTAAGAAAATAGCAAAATCGCTATAGGTGTGCCTATAATATTTGAAGAGTTCTCTTGATTTCTCTAGGATCCCATCATCCAATTTCAAAATTTAAAAAAATGGGACCAGCTTGAATACATACCTGATGTTATAACGTTTGAATCATGTCAATCGGTTCAGCCGTCTTTGAGTAATCGGTGTACATACAAAAAACAAAAAAAAAAACTGGTCGAATTGAGTACCTCCCTCCTTTTGAAGTCGGTAAAAATGAACTGTGCTGGTGCCATATTTTTCATTAAAACCACTCATTATACTAAGGGCTGGCCCCGGAAAAAGGTATGCAATTTACAGAGCGAAAAAATCCCTTGAGTTAGTGTGCCATACTATCGTTGTTAATAGATCCAGGCGCCTGGCACCTTTTCAGTGGTGGGGGTGGGAGTGGTTGGGCAACAAAGGGGCTGAAAACCGATTTAAAGTATACAATTTACAGAGACCTCTGGATTTGGTATGGTAAGGTATAGTAGCCAATCATGTACACCTATCTAAATTGAATATAACATTGCCAGGTATTTTGGTTGGTGGAAGCTGCTAGGCGCCTAATAATGTTGGTATGGCACACAAATGTGTTGCATTATGCATTCCAAAGTTGAAAAATTTTTTGGTAACCTTAGGCTAAAGTTACTATTATATATTCTGTGCTAAAGTTCACCAATTATACCTATTTGGCTCCTAGCTTGGGAGATGAATCAAACAGCCAGTGTAGCTTGTCGCTGAGAAGCTAAGAAGCAATGTTTATTTATTTTACAGATCTTTTATACTAAATTATTACATATAATTGTATGTGCGTCAGCTGGATATACTTAAGACAGTGTGTGTGAGTTTGCACTAGATACAAAGTCCGAGCTGACGCTACATCACTCCCCCCTAAAAATAAGGAATAGGGATAAAAAAGTTTAATACCTAAGCCTATTAAAAGTTAAATACAAAATAACTATTATTGTAAAAGTAAACTACGATGACTAATTACTATGAACAGGTGTTGTAAAATGACACTCTGTTCACTGACCGGAGTCAGTATTTGCTGTATAGGCAAAATACTCGCGGCGTTAAAAATAGATTTGTTTTTATTCAATTAATCATTGCATTCAGTGCATAGGATTAATTGAATTTAAATCTGACGACTGGCTTGGATATTCTGCCGGAACGGGTTGTCTTCACGTCTTTGGCTGGATGTTGACCCTCAGGACTCGTCGATGGTCCAGGCTTCGTCACGGGCGGCGGCTGCGGTTGTTCCTCGCTGATTTCGCCACTCTGCTCGTCGTGAAGTAGGAATGCTGGCTTGAGACGGTCGATAGAGATGGTGGCTGTTCTGTTCGGCAACTTGACGGAGTAAAACTTCTCATGACGTTCGAGCACTTTATTCGGGCCATTGTAGGGCGGTGTAAGTGCGCTCTTCATTGCGTCATTGCGTACGAATACATGTGAGCAAGTTCGTAGCTCGTCATGTACGAAGATGTTACGCTGAGTGTTGTCTCCTCGGTGTCGATAGCAGTGACGTCATCGTTTGCTGAAGTTGCTGTAACATGCCATTTTCATCTTGAGGTGTCATCCTGGCGGTGAAGAAATCTCCGGGTAGCCGTAGTGTTGTGCCGTAGGTCAGTTCTGCTGCGCTCACTTTTGTGTCGTCCCGTATTGCGGTGCGAAGTCCGAGCAGGATCATGGGTAATTCTTTGACCCAGTTTACTCGGTTGCACTTCGTCATCAGCGCGGCCTTGAGTGTTCTGTGCCAGCGTTCTACTTGTCCATTCGCTTGCGGATGATAAGCGGTAGTGTGGATGTGGTTGATGCCCAGCTTGTTTGTCAGCTTCCGGAATAGTTCGGATTCGAACTGTCGACCCTGATCTGACGTAATCGTCGTCGGTGTTCCGAATCTGGCAATCCAACCTCTGAGTAGAATCTGGCAGATGGTTTCAGCGGTGATGTCCTTGACGGGATACGCTTCTGGGCATTTTGTGCAGCGATCGATCATAGTTACGCAATATTTGCATTCTTCGGACGTAGGTAATACCCCGATTATGTCGATGTGCAAATGCGAGAATCGATCGGCCGGCGGAAAGTGCATGATTGGCGAAACAGTGTGACGTTGCACTTTGGACTGTTGACATAATAGACATGTCTTTGCCCATTTTCCGATGTCTGTGTTCATCGATGGCCAGAAATAGCGTTGCGCTAGCATACGTCGTGTTCCTCTGACGCCGGGATGGCTGATGTTATGCACGATGTCGAATGCTTTTCGTCGGTACAGCTGCGGTAGGTATGGTCGCATATAGCGCGTCGATGTTTCACACATTATGACTTTGTCGCTATTTGGTACGGGTAACATTTTAAACTGCAAGCGCGGGTTGATTCGCAATTCACTCAGCTCGCTGTCTTTTTCTTGCTCCGCCGACAGTTGCTCATAGTCGATGGGTGAAGGGAAGGTAATCTCCTCCACTCGAGATAGGCAGTCAGCAACAACATTATCTTTGCCGGAAATATGTTGTATGTTGGTGCAAAATTGTGAGATGAAATCGAGCTGGCGCAGTCTTCTTTCCGTGTCACATGAGCTCGCTGGTTTGTGTAAAGCAAACGTCAGCGGTTTATGGTCTGTATAAACCGTAAATTCTCTTCCTTCAATCATGTGACGGAAATGTTTTATTGCCATGTATATAGCAAGTAGTTCCCGGTCGTACGTGCTGTACCGTTTCTGTGTCTCGCTCAGTGTTTTGGAGAAAAAGGATAGGGGTTCCCATTTTCCATTCACGTGCTGCTGTAGTACTGCTCCTGCACATGTGGCCGAACAATCTGTCATCAGGCCGAGACGAGCGGAAGTGGATGGGTGAGAAAGTGCAACAGCGCTTTTTATGCTTTCTTTGCATTTCTCAAACGCTTCTTTTGACGTTTGTGTCCACTTTATTTCGCTTTTGTCCTTCCTCTTGGAGTTGTGCAGGTACTTGTTTAGTTCAGCTTGTATGTTAGCAGCGTGAGGTATATACTGGCGGTAGAAGTTCACCATGCCAAGAAAACGTCGCAGCTGTTGGACTGTGGTAGGCAAAGAAAAATTCGATATTGCCTCAGTCCTGTCATCCAGCGGACGTATGCCTTCTTTGGATATGTGGTAGCCCAGAAAATCCAGTTCTTCTTTGCCGAATTCGCATTTTTCCACGTTTAGTGTGATGCCGTATTCGTCCATTCTCTCTAGTACTTTGCGAAGTAGAGTCTCGTTATTCTCTTTCGTCCTTGATGGGATAAGGATATCGTCGATAAAAACAAATACATTGAGTCCTTTGAAAACTATATCGACGAAGCGTTGGAACGTTTGGCTGGCGTTACGTAATCCAAACGTCATCCTCGTAAATTCGAAAAGTCCGAATGGTGTTGTTATTGCCGTTTTCGGTATGTCATCTTCGAAAATTGGAATGTGATGGAACGACTTTCGGATGTCCAGCTTGGAGAAGACGGTCTTGTCACGCAGCAAGTATGTGAAGTCTTGAAGCCTTGGTATAGGGTAGCGATCAGGAAGTGTGACGGCATTTAATCTTCTATAATCGCCGCATGGCCTTAATTCGCCATTTTTCTTTGTGACGATGTGCAGCGGCGTTGCCCAAGGACTGTTAGAGGGGCGGCAAATGCCTAACTCCATCATCCTTTGGAATTCCTGTTTCGCGGCTTTATACTTTGCTGGGTTTAATGGACGAACTTTTGCATAGATCGGCAGCCCTGTCGTATGTAAATAATGCACGACATTATGCTTAGGTGCATTTTTCAGCGTCGACGGCCTTGTTACGTCAGGGAATTCACGTAGTAACTCGGCGTAGAGTCCGGTTACATCTATCGTACGGACCGATGAGTCATTCGAGTGCATTGTGCGCGCGGCAACCGATAATTTCGTTATTTTGTCGATCAATCTCTTTTCGCTCAGGTCAATGTTTAGTTGATTTTTAGCGAGAAAATCTGCCCCGAGAATTGATCTGCGCACATCGGCTATGACGAATGTCCACGTGAATGGTCTTCGTAGTCCCAGATCTATGCAAACTGTCTTAAATCCGTAGGTCTTGATTTGCGTTCCGTTGGCAGCATAAATTGCGTAATCGGCATTTGTGGGCTTTTCTTTTGTGCGGGCGAGTACAGATATGTCTGCTCCGGTGTCTATTAAAAATTGTGTCCCACTTTTTCGGTCGGTGACACATAGACGGTAGCTTGCTCCGTCAACACCAACTCCCGCCGTGGTTAGTGTCGGAGTTAGTTTTCCGATGGCGTACTTCGCTGCGCTTTATGTGTACAACGAGCCTTATCCTTACACCGCGTCGATTTGTTACCGAACTTTTTGTGGAACCAGCAAATCCAATCTTTGGGTTTTTGGAAACGTTTCCTGGAGTGGGAGTGGGACGTCGATTTGCGTCTGTCTCTATCTTGCTCTCTCAGCATGTGGCGATGAGATTTGCGCATCTCACTTAATTGTTGCGCAAGAAATTCCACTCTTCTCGACAGGAGTTCTTCTAAAGATTCTGTGGACAGCTGTGATGATGAGGACGCCATTTTGCTCTGAGAATGGGCTGTGCTTTGAAGCGTGCTTGTCTATGAGGCAACAGTGCTGTCTAGTTCGAATCTATGTGCGACTTCTCAATTTGACTGGTGAGACCCGCTTGTGTCAAACCGATCCGCTAGAAAATCGAACGACGCGACGTAGATAGTTACTTCAGATTGCGTAAATAGCGCTTTCTTTCCTCAGTTGTTCTTGCTTGATTTTTCACTGGGTGGCTGCGATCTGTTTGTCTCCCTGGGCGACGAAGGACATCCGTGATTTTATGCCTCTTGAAATTTCAATCGGTGAGATCCGCTTGTGGAAGGCCGATTGAAATGTGCGATCACGTAGAAATCCAGCAGAATCACGTCGGGGTCACCAATTTGGCTCCTAGCTTGGGAGATGAATCAAACAGCCAGTGTAGCTTGTCGCTGAGAAGCTAAGAAGCAATGTTTATTTATTTTACAGATCTTTTATACTAAATTATTACATATAATTGTATGTGCGTCAGCTGGATATACTTAAGACAGTGTGTGTGAGTTTGCTCTAGATACAAAGTCCGAGCTGACGCTACATCTACTTCAACAGTCGATTATTTTTTAACCATCTGTTTTTGCTATTTTCTCCATACATAATAAAAACGTCAAAAAGACGATTTAAGTGTTGGTGAACTTCAGCCTTAGACATCTAAAAAAGAAAAAATATAACTTATAACGGGTGTAACAAGACATTCAACGAAGCCGAAGTCCACGCATTCCGCCCATCATCAGGATCATTTTTGTCTTTTAGACTATACCTGGGAAACCAATAGCTACGAAGTTATTGAAGGTCAAAGTCAGATTTTTTTTTTATTTTTTTTATGAAATCTTATTTTATTCGTTATTTCCTAATTTTTGTCCAAAGAAACATGATAAAAAATTTAAGTATTTCGTAACAAACAATGGCTTCAAAACGTCATCACATGATGTACCTATCTCATGAGCACGCACATAAACGCTGCCTTTCAACTCGGCCGCACACAGCTGTGTAGCGCACACTCGCAGGCGCGGTCTGTTGTACGCGTAACATTGCGTGGTAATGTAATCAATGCTTTTTAAACACCAAAAATTAAAATCGTTTCCCAGCAATAATTTTGAACAGAAATGGTCCTGATGATGGGCAGAATACGTAGACCTCGGCTTCGTTGAGGGTCATGTTATACCCGGTATGTTCATACAATCATTAGGCCGCTTAAACTTTACCGCTACCGTAGGCGGTAGCGGTACTGGCCGCGAGCGACGCGAGCGCTGCGGGCGGGCGACGCGAGCGCTGAGGCGCGTTCTAAACCTACACTCCGAGTGCAACCTAAACACAACCGAACGCTCTAACGGCGTTCCAAACATTTGAGCGTTGCAACCAAACAACCATCAAAAATGATGGTTGTAAAACGCTCTGACGTTTGTCTATAGAAAAAATGTCAATGTCATTTGACATTATTTTGTATTTTTGATGTTTTTATGTCTAATTTTTAAAATAATCATGGTAGATCCTCAAAAAACGGATTTTATTTGATTTACTATAAAGAAACGTTTAAATTATTCGTATTCCAAATGGAAAATGAAGAATTTGTATTGACATTGACATTTAAAGAAGAAAAGGGCGTCAGTCCTCTTCACACGGTCGCTTTGCTAGCCACCAAGCTGGGGGTCACCCTGGAAGCGAGGGACATCGTTTTCGCCGAGCGAGTCGGGGCGACGACAGCGCCGTCCGGCGGTGCGGAGGTGCGCCCTCGTCGAGTTATAGTGCGACTGGCGCGCCGCGAGCTGCGAGACGAGGTGCTGCGCGCCGCTCGCGTGCGTCGCAACATCACCGCGGCCGACGTTGGCCTAGCCGGCCCGCCACGGCGCATCTACATCAACGAGCGGCTGACAACAACCAACCGCCGCTTATTCCATCGCGTCCGGGAGGAGTGTCGCAAGCGCGGGTGGCGATACTCATGGACCAAGAAGGGACGGATCTTCGCTCGGCAGGATGACGGCAAGCAGGTGCATTACTTTCGGTCGGACATAGACATAGACCGTGTTTTTCTCTCGGAACCCGTTGGGCGTGATAATTTGGCCTGAAACGAATTTAGGTATAGTTTATATAACTAGTAGTTTAAATATTGATAGGAGGGAAAACAAAAACGCACGAGTGTCTGAGACTATTATATTAAATTTAATAAAATCATATATCTTAATAAAAACAATTGGTATAATAACTATAACTAATTACGGTACACTTTATTGTAAACTGTATATTAATTCTTTTAATTATTTATGGTATTATGGTTATTGGCACTGCATCTTAAGTAATTCTCCACTCACTATGGGGCCATATTTATATTGCATTTTTATTTTCTTATTACATAACAATGGTTAATAAGCTTCTAAAGATTGGTTTGTATAATGCAGGTTCCCTTG
Organism: Agriphila straminella; assembly: GCA_950108535.1. NCBI lineage: Eukaryota > Metazoa > Arthropoda > Insecta > Lepidoptera > Crambidae > Agriphila > Agriphila straminella. The sequence goes on along the minus strand of OX467305.1, from coordinate 24,645,067 downwards.
GTACCAATCATGACAACTTTATTGCCTCAGTCACTCAGTTTGACTTAGATGTGCTAGCCATTAACGAAACCTGGCTCAGGGAGGGGGAGGAGGGTCGGGCACCCACGCTGCCGGGGTACCGGTTACGCCACATCCCGCGGCCGCGTGACAGGCGCGAGAGGGGAGGTGGTGTTGGTTTTTATATCAGGCGCGGCATGAGCGTCCGCACCTGGCCTCACCCGGTAGACCCAATGCACAAGCTGGTTGAGCAAATGTGGCTGGCGTTGACCCTTAACGGAAGGAAGCTTATTATTGGCACTGCATATCGACCACATTGGATGAACATTGACCTATTCTTTGACGCACTTTCAGATACAATCAGTTCAATTCCCAACTATGATAACCTTATATTACTTGGTGATTTTAACATTAATTTATTACAAGCTCATGAGCAAAGTACCATCAAATTTAATACCTTTACATCTTGTTTCAACCTAGCTCAATTAGTTTCTGAACCCACACACTTCACTTTAAATAGCCAAACTCTCATTGACGTTGTATGTTCGGATTTACATGTAAAAAAAATTGCCTTGGATCATGTTGGCTGCATCCATGGTCACTGCCTCATAGTTTGCGAGTTTAATGTCAAGCGGGAAAACCCTTTTCCCCAAATTATTAAATACAGACCTATTAAAAACATTTGTGTGGATAATTTTAACATCGATCTGCAAAGTATAAGATGGGATCTAATATCCAAAACTGACTGCGTAAATGATTTGGTAGGCCTTTTTAACCAATGTGTTGTGGCTGTGTTTGACCTTCATGCACCTGAGAAGACTATCAGAGTCAAGGAGCGTACACCACCTTGGATCACAGACACAGTCAGACTCATGATGAAATTGCGCGATGAGGCTTTGACAGATTACCACAACCATAGACCAGATAGTACTAATACATATTACAAATCTTTAAAATCAACAGTTAATCAAGCACTCTTTCATGAAAAGGCAGCATATTTCAAACATCATATCAATAACAAAATTAAAAATCCTAAATTATTATGGAAGACCCTTAAAAATTCTATTTTGCACCCGAAAAAGAATGAATTACCTTTATTTTTTAATAATCCAAATGTTATAAATAATTATTTTTTGAATATACCTGGCAGATCAGATGTGAGTATCTCACACCTGACATATTTTGAGTTTAATCGCTTTTCGGACGCAGTTTTTCATTTAAAACCTGTTTCTATGGAACAAATAATCAAAATAATACATAGTTTGAAATCTAATGCAGTGGGGTGTGATTTGATTAGTTTGGACATGCTTGCGAGGACCTTTCCATATACTTTAGATACTATCAAAAACATCATTAATCTATCTATCACTTCCCAGACATATCCTGATATATGGAAATTGGCTATTGTACTACCACTGCCCAAAATACCAAACCCAGTAAGTCTAAAAGATTTAAGGCCCATCAGTATACTACCGTGTCTATCTAAGATCTTAGAAAAGGCTGTAGGTGCACAATTAAATGACTATCTGGAGAAGAATAACATTTTGCCTGAGCTACAATCCGGATTCAGGAAGGGCCGCGGTACCACTACAGCCCTTCTTGATGTAACCGATGCCATACTTCATGCTCAAGATCAGGGTATGTGCACTCTTTTGGTTCTTTTAGACTTTTTTAGGGCATTCGAATCTTTAAATATAAATCTCCTTTTGTCCAAATTAAGTTACTATGGGTTCGACTATCAGGCCTTGCGGTGGTTTCATAGTTACCTCAGTAATCGCTATCAGTATGTTAAACTCAGTCATAGGGATGGTTCTGAAATGAAATCGGAAAGTGTGGCCATAGGTAGGGGGGTGCCTCAGGGCTCGATATTGGGACCACTGCTCTTCATTTTGTACTCTGCTGATATATCAACGCACATCTCTAATTGCAAATACCATCTGTATGCTGATGATACACAAGTCTATATTTCGTTTAAGCCTGAAGACGCTGACCAAGCAATAAATAAAATAAATGAGGATCTCTCAAGAATTGCAGATTGGTCGAATCAAAATTGCTTATTGCTAAACCCGTCTAAAACGAAATATATGATTTTTGGGACCCAGCAGCAGATAGGGAAAATAGTATCCTCTGTACCCGTCAAACTGAAAGATGAACCAATAGAGAGAGTGTATGAAGCACGTAATCTGGGTCTCAAAATGGATTGCTATTTGCGTTTTGAAAAGCATATTGGTGATTGCATCCGAAATTGCTTTTATAAACTAAGAGTATTATATAAAGTCAGACGTCACTTAAGTGTAGAAATACGTATTAAACTAGTGGAATCTCTAGTGTTATCAAAATTAAATTACATGGACACTGTTTATGGACCCCGTCTGCTTGCTAAAACAAAAAAACTAATTCAGCGAGTGCAGAATGCTTGTGCACGTTTCTGCTTCGATATTCCGTTAAGGGCCCACGTAACTCCATTCCTAAATAAACATGTTATGCTAAAGATGCAACACCGTCGAAAGCTACATTTGGCTTGCGTAATGTTTGGGGTAGTCAAACATAGCGCACCTGGGTATCTTTACAACAAGCTGTCCTGGATTTCAGACCACAGGCCCTATCGGGCGCGTAAATGTGCTCGACAGCTGGCTACCGCTCAACATGCTTCCGCCGCCTTCCGTGGTAGTTTCCGTTATGCAGCTTCCAAATGTTGGAATAATATTACTCCTCCAATCAGGGACCTGCAAAACATTAACAATTTTAAGAATAAACTAAAATCGTTCCTAGTTGCTAATCAACGAACACAGGAAACTCAAATGCAAGACGTGAGTGTCATTTAACCATTACATACCTCTATTTTCCGTCCCAAACATTCGTGAGGTGTTGTTTTCCCTGCTGGATAATAATTATGTCCATGTTGCTAGATGGTTTTTGCTCTGTCCAGCTGTTAAGAGGCGGCATTTTGGGTCACTAAAGCAAAACAATGATTGTTAATCCTTGTAAAATACTCGCCCAGTCTTGTCGTTCCTCCTTCAATGTTATGTTATGTTGTTATGTGCTTAGTTTTATGTATATTACGTACATATTGTATTGTTATTCTCTCATACAAAGACTTCTATTTTCGTATTCTTGCTATCATAGAATAGCGTCGGTTGATACGTTGACGTCTCGTCTGTGTTTTTGTTCTGCTGATTGATTTATAGAGAGTTTTACCTACCAATAAAACTTACCTATTATTTTTCCTGAGATATCCGGAATCCATATTGAGTTTAGCCTTCCGTTTTTCTTGCGTTTCCGTCTAGTCTTACCCTCTTTCCGCTAGGAGCGCCACCTGTTTCCGTATCCTGTTGTCCGTATTTCCGGCAAATGGACGCCTTGTTTGCGGCTATTTATTTCATCATTATACGTCTTAATACCAGGTAGGAATTACTTGGATTCCGGATATCTCAGGAAAAATAATAGGTAAGTTTTATTGGTAGGTAAAACTCTCTATTATTTGTTCCGTCATCGATATCCGGAATCCATATTGAGTGATGTGTTTGGTTTCTCCTGGTATACAAATACGATGTGATGCTATAATGTGTAGTATTAAAGTAAACGAAGTGTGACCCTGAGTAGAAACAGGGCATGATAAAAACAGACAACAAATTTGCGTATATTCGCTTTGAAATAAAATCAAATCCAACTTAACAATTTTGTAACATGTTAGGTAAATTCAGAACTGCATTATTCTTATTCGACAGAATTTGTTAAATAATTGCAATTAAAATTGCATTTTGGTAATATTACTAAAATTACTGTTCTTGTCACCAGTTTCCATTGGCAAGAATTTGATCTATAAAAAGTTTTCTCAATGAAGAAACCGCTGACCGAACAGATCCAGGTGACGCCTCCATTCCAGCCTCCTCGAAGAACAGCCTACAATAGGGAGAGATAATACCTGATAAGGACGTCTGTCTGTCCTAGTTGTGCTCCTTAGACGATATTCGATCTGTGGCGAACACGTCGAGTGCTTGTGCAGCGGTGGTAAACTCGAAGCCATCTTTACTCACAGCACGTGGAGTGCTTGTGCAGCGGTGGTGAACTCGAAGCCATATTTACTCACCAATTAGTCGGTTGAAGCATTGCAGTGTCCGACAGCGGTGCATATCCCTTGGGATGACGGACGAGGCAAAGTCGAGTCTCCTCATTAGGCGCTGGGTCTGTCTGAGGGACCAACTGCCTCTCTGTTCTGTAAGTGCACTGCGGCGCGTGTGGCACTACGGTTCCGACAGGGACTTGAGTTGCCTCGTGTGTCCCAGGTAACGCCTAGAAACTCAAGACGTTACGTCGGGACCAGAACAGATTTCTCGAAATTGAGACTGTCCATCCTAGTCGTAGTAGTAAAGTGACCTTATTCCTGACCTACTGTTGCAACAAATAGTAGAAATCGTCCAGGCACACTGCGCAAGCAAACGTTAAGGTTGAGGTGAGGCCTGAGGTGTTCCGCGAATCACTTGGTGACTGAGGCGAAAATACAGGGCGCTGTAGACAGGCCGCAAGGCAGCCATGTCATCTGGTAAAGTGTGACTCACCCTGAAAGCTGAGGTGCTGCTGAGCGGTGCTGTTGAGCTACAGAAACAAGCCAGGTTCAGATTAAAATTAATGAATTAGGTATACATATCTTTTTCCCTTGCTCCATGTAGGTAGATGCATATAGGTATGTTTGAATGGTCGACTGCTTCCGATTGCCGTGAACAGTGACTTTACTTGCTAAAATAGAATTGTCTCGAGAACACGTTGCGAATATTTGCCGGATTTTGATTTTATCTCTTGTGGCGGGTTCTGAATCTGACGTGGCATCTGAATGGCTTCTGCTTTCGGTCCATCAACCGAAAAACTTTGTCCCATCTAGGCGTTACAAAAGGTCGCGAGCAGAGTTGAGGCGATAAGGCCACGAGCCGAGTCGAGGTGATTTAGCCTTAGGGTACTTAGGTTGGGCGCTAGGAACTATATGCAAGCTGTAGGTAGGTAGTCCTAGCGACAGAGAAATGCATTATGAAATGTAATATCGTGGTCTCGTGGATATATATATATATATATATATATATATATATATATATATATATATATATCGATACGAATTGCGACACGACGTGCGATGGTTTTGAAGCAAACAGGACCACCGCTGGCACTAGCCTAAAGCACGGCCGTCGTTGCCAGCGGTAACAGGAGTCGCTCTGGATCGGTTTAGTGTGACAGTAAAACTACTTCTTCATAGTATCGCCCGGCAAAGTACTAAGTTATCAATGTAACGTTTAGATAATCGAACAGGGTCAGCAGCTGTCTGGTTGGTCGTAAAACTTTTGTGGCCCTCATTCTACATTAAGCAATGATAGTACAGTTACCTGTCTGTAGGAGTATGGCACGATACCTAGGATGCTGTTGGACAGATGTATCGCAGCTAGCTCCTTGCAGTAGAGGTGCCAGTTCCGTTGTTTCGTGGACGACTGACCTGATACGGACTTCTGTCCTAGTTGTGCTCCACGTCGGATCCGTCCGTTGTGAGCACGATGGACTTCGTGTTCACTTGTGCAGTGGTGTTGAACTCGATGCCATCATCACCTACGAATTCATTTCGGCAAGACTGGTTCCGGAAATGAATGTGTAAGTATAGTTGTTGAGATTTAGGCAGCTGACGGCTGAAATGCTGCAGTGTCCGACTGCCGTGCCTTTCCCTCGGAATGACGGACGAGGCAAAGTTGAGTCTCCCCATTAGGAGCTGGGCCTGTCTGAGGGACCAACTGCCTCTCTGTTCTGTAAGTGCACTGCGGCGCGTGTGGCACTACGGTTCCGACAGGGACTTGAGTTGCCTCGTGTGTCCCAGGTAACGACTAGAAACTCCAGACGTTACTTCGGAACCAGAACAGATTTCTCAAAGTTGAGACCGTCCATCCCAGTCGTAGTAAAGTGACAGTATTTCTGACCTGTTGTTGCAGCCACTTGTACGACCGATTAGCCAGTAGAAAATCAGCCAGGTAGATGAAGCAGCGAATGTCGAGGTTCGAGAGGGGTTTTGTGACCAAGTTGGTGACTGATGTAAGATTACCTGGTGTTGCAGACAGCCCGAAAAGCAAGTTTGTCTGGTAAGGTGTATCAGTAGCTTGACCAGAGTGGACGGCGGCGCTGTTGAGCTATTAGCAATAGAACATAAGCATCGCTCAAATGTAACTGAATTGTATACCGTCCAATTGCAGGACTAAGGCAAGTAATAAAGATAAATGAAAGTGAAGTAACTGGATAGTTAAAACTTTCTTACATACAAACCCGTTCAGTCTTATCAAACTGATAAAAATTGATTGAAACGATCCGTCCAACCTCGAAATCAGGAAAAGAGTTGACAGGAGGTTGGATGACGGAACCGTCCCCTCGATTACACAGTGTTGATCATGTCATTTATCTTCAGAGTTTGCGGATATGTTTAATACACCATGCAGTCAGATGTAATAGTAGCTAAAAGTCGTTGTTGCGAAAGACCTTACGATTAACCTTGAACGGTCGTCAAATCAAGCACGACAATTTCGACATCTTGCTGAGGAGCGGTAGCAGATCGTCCTGTCCTCAACTGCTTTAGTTTCTGTTGAAAAATCCTGTTTCTTTTGAATTGATTGGTCTTACCTTTGCTTTAGTAGCCATGGAATGAAAGAGTTTTTCTTTCAGTTTGTTGTAGGCAGGAACCTTCCATCTAAGACCACTACTAGAGCTGAGAATGCTAAGGATGCCTCGACTAAGTATCAGAATTAGAATTGACCATTCAAAGCGATAAGCATCAAATAATACTTCTGCACGAAGCAGAAAAGGCAACCCGGCACTTAAATATTCATAAAAAAAAAATTCAAGGAATAACTACGTTATCATCATCGTTACATTATCTTTTATAAGTTTTATAACACAGGTTGACCTCATATGAGAGCAGATCAATATTGCAATGTAAAAGTGTTTTTGCAAATAAATAGATTTTTTATTTTATTTTATTTATCATTACAACCCTCCTATATTCCACCGCAGGACAAAAATCTCTTCCGCGCGAGGATGTCGCTATAATATCCATGCTTGGCAGCCTGGATGGAGATCGCAGCGTTAACTAATCTAATTTATGTGCCGCATGCTATTTGTAAATTATTGTCGATCACTTTCATAAAAACATACTGTTTAAAATAACTGGTATTGGTGTCAAATCAGTATCTTTTCACGCGACTAATCAAGAATATGATTAAGAATGATCATATTTAAATAAGCGTTACACATATGTAACTGGCAATAGCAATTACTGCACAGTAAAGGAGAGTTATAACCATAAATCATTGTTATTAAGAGACTACTCGTAAATCTCTTTAATATCTCGTTATTAATTTAAAAATAATAAATAATAAAGGTTTTATAAATATTTCTTTTTCACATCGGCAACAAATTAGATAGAATGTCACCGCCCGTATTAAAACGACGTACTACTACTAACGTCGAATCAACTTTGGATTAGGATCCTTGCTTCCACGATACACACCAGAATACTCCGTACTCGTGGCACAAATAGTGGTCAAAAATGAATACATGAACAGAATCGCTATTTTCTAACCTCTGCGTAATGTCGAGTGGGATATATATTACACTGATTAACTATGGGTGTGTAATCAAGGCAGTAATAAAAACTCACTTGTTACGATAAAACACAGATTTTAAATCACTTACATGACGTGGCCCGCATTCTAGGCCGCGGGCCGGCCCCAACTGCTACAAGCTTACCAGCTTACCGTCTCCGAAGTTTGAACTTGATAACTGCGACGCACTGCTTTTACTTAATTTGCTTTTACTCGACGATTGCACTTTTTTACTTTTAATCGCGAAAAAGAGGGCAAAATAACTTAATTTAAAGTAGGTAAATGTCCCGTAATATTTCTTAGACGTGTGAACGCTACGAAAAACGACGCTATAATGATGAAATAAATAGCCGCAAACAAGGCGTCCATTTGCCGGAAATACGGACAACAGGATACGGAAACAGGTGGCGCTCCTAGCGGAAAGAGGGTAAGACTAGACGGAAACGCAAGAAAAACGGAAGGCTAAACTCAATATGGATTCCGGATATCGATGACGGAACAAATAATAAAAAATATGTTGTCTTGTCTTCCTTTTGTACACACGCACTGAGCACTAAAATATCCAATTAATTAATTTTATACACAAGGTACCTATGTTATTCTTTTTAATAGTGCTAATGCTAAAATAATAAGTAAAGTTCTTCTTCTTCTTCTTTTTTGTAAATTGTAAAAATAATGTAGCAGATAGCAGACGACAGCCTCTGCCTCTGTCACAGTGACGTCCGTCAGTGACAGATTAGATAGCTCTCCAGTCTCCGGTCCAGAGCATAGAGTAATATGCAAAATGTCAGTCTGTTTGATAGCAGAGTCACAGACTATTTTTGAAATTGCTGTGTGTTTTTTTTTTTGTTATGTGTGACCGAATCGCAGCGTCAACAAACCGGTCCCACGGAAGACCAGCGCTGGTCGCAGACCAGCATTATGCTGAGTTGGGACCGTTTTGAGACAAATAGTGTTTAAGTTTTATTGTACTACTGTATTGTTTTATTGTGTGTCTCAAATAAACTATTTTTCTTTCTTTTTTTCTTTCTAAAGTTCTTGGTCGTTCCAAACCTTAGAGCGAGTTAAAAAACAACCAAACAAACGTCGCTTGAACGTTCTGAACGCAACCCTGCGGGCGGGCGGCGCGCGGCGGCGCGGTGTGCGTCCGCGGGGAGAAGTAAAAGTTTCGCCGAATACGCGGGACAAACCTCGTACCTATACGGTACCACTTCGCTCAAAAAACTATTAAATGAAAAAAACAAATTTCACAGCAAGTACAAGGTATACGGCAACACCTCTGATTATCAAGCATTCTCCCGTCTTCGTAGGAGAGCCAAGCGTGTAGAACAAGAGTGTTACGACGAGTATATTAAGCGATCGGAAGAAGCCATTACTGAGAACCCTAAAGCCTTTTGGTCCTTTGTTCAATCAAACAAGAAAGGTTCCAATGCCCTTCCTTCCACTATGTACTATGAGGGAATGTATGATGAATCCTGAAGTAGCTCCGACTGCATCTCCATCAATAATATTAGCGACGTAGAGATTGATTTAGAGACAGTGGCAGAATTACTAAAAAGTGTGAATCTATCGAAGGGTGCGGAGCCCGATCAAATCACACCTTTATTTATAGTTAAATGTGCAGATTCTCTAGCTATACCTCTATCTATCCTATTTAAAAAGTCAACTTCCGAAGGAGTAGTCCCTACACTATGGAAATCCGCCTTCATTAGCCCCATCCATAAAAATGGCGATAAAAATGATATCACAAATTACAGACCAATTTCCAAGCTTTGCATTTTCGCCAAAATCCTCGAAAGAATTGTATATAAACAGGTCTATAACAGTTTAAAATCTTTCTATATACCCGAGCAGCACGGTTTCTTAAAAAAGCGATCGACAACCTCTAATTTACTTTCTTTTACAGAGTTTGTCTCTTCTGGTATGGATTCGGGAGGACAAGTAGACGAGGTCTTTACTGACTTTAAAAAGGCCTTCGACCGTATTGACCATCAAATACTTCTGCAGAAACTCTTTAAAGCCGGGATAAGGGGAAATTTATACAGATGGTTTACTTCGTATGTGAAAAATAGATCCCAAGCCGTAGTCATAAATGGCTTCTCTTCTATTTGGAACAGCGTCCCTTCAGGTGTTCCCCAGGGGTCCATGACGGCCTCATGACGGCCTTCTTCTACAAAGGGATTTATTATCATTTGAGCGATACTGTAAATTAAATAAATTGGAATTAAATATTAATAAATGCTATTTCATAACTTTTAGTCGTAAGCCGTTAAATATCTTGACCAAATATGAGCTCAGTAATGTAAGGTTGAAACAGGTTGATGAAATCCGGGACCTAGGTATCATTCATGACTCTAAACTTACTTACGAGAAGCACGTCTTACCCAAAATTAAAAAAGAAAAACCACGTAAAAAATGGATTTTCATACACTTTTCTCTCCCGCTCAGATGCGTTTTCTCCCCGCATATTTGTTCGATATGCAATGACGTACTTTCTTCCGTAAATTTGATAAAGTATCAAGGTACTTTCCGAGCAGGTGTAGTATAAACAGTATTAAGTCGAGCGAGTTTTTATTCGTGATTATGAATAAAGAGTTTTTCGTTTTAGTAGGCTCATTGGTAATAGACAAACATTAAAAAAGAAAAAACTTTATCCATTATGCTATTTTATCTCGGCTCTTGTACGCCTACAATGACGGACTTTTTAAGCAAGAGGAGTGAAAAAATATTTCAGAAGCATTTTATGATACGATTTGAAGAATGATTATTTAAATAAGTAATATATTGACTCTATAATATTACAGGATTGAAGATCGTTGTGTATAATCCAGAACAATATGGAAACGAACGAATGTGCAGGACTCGAATTAGGACCTGCCTTTGAGGTAAAACTACTTTGATTTTTTCAACATATCATTGATGAATATTTTAAGGCTGCGTGCCCAGATCTGAAGTGAAACATAAGATTTCAATGTTTTATATCATATAACTGACAAAAAGTAATTTATTTATTAACAAGGTCCCTTCAACTATTACAATCAAGCTAGGATTTTTGCAAGATCCGGTTTATACGATTCTTTGGAGAATTTTTGGCACAACGGGTTGTTAAATTGTTGTTATCGCGTCAGACTTAGGTAGAATGGTGGGGTTGTAGCTAGCCAGGCGGACATGAAATAAGCCCTAACACCAACCAAACATTACAAATTATACCTCCCCTGGGAATCGAACCCAGGACCTCTGCGTCTTACACGGGTGGGCGAACCACTAGACCACAGAGGCGGACCACATAAGTTGTTCAGTTTAAGCAACACTATCACCTGTTTAAGTATCATAATTCATTACTCATCTTATATTTTTGTTCTACATGAAGAATATCACCTTAAAAGACAAAAAAATATTATGTAATAAGAAACAATAAACACATTAACAGCGATTATAATTTAATGTCAGGTGGTTAGCTGATGGCGTTAGTAGGTCACTTGTTATTTAATATTAATTCTGATTGTCTTTTCATATTAAAATTATTGATATGTACACCTACTTTACAAGATATAGTAATTTATAATAATAAAGATTAATACAAATAGTAGTAAAATGTTTGAGTTTGTGGTCGCGTAGTTATCGCTCTGAACACGAGCCACGAAAACAACAACAGCTAAGCGAAGAAAGTTTAATTCACTCAAAAGCACGTTACAGTTTTTTGATATAGAAACTTTTAGGATTCACAATACGAGTATAGCTGTATAGAAAGAAGGTTGCGAGCGCAAAGTTTAGGTATAGGGCGTACATGCGAACGGCACGGGTGTCACTTCAAGTAGTTCGATCGTGACTGGCGTGAGCTCGGGCTTCGAATGAGCTCCGCGGCGACGGCGGGGAAGGGGCGCGGAGGACGCGGGTGGTAAGCAGGTAGCTGCGTACACGCCCACGCCGGCCGCGCGCATTCCACCGCAAAATGTATATATATAAAATGATTTTAATATTTTAAACTTGTCTGTATGTTAGTTGAATTATTATTAAATATTTGTAATGTTTAAATTATATTTATGCATGTAAATAGATACGTATATATTAAAATATTGTATGTATGTATGTATATATATATAATTATGTGTGTTTGTATGTCTGAATATGTATGTATTGTGTGTATGTATATGTGGGTTGCCCACATCACTCCCCCCTGAGAGTCCTTGCCTAAGGACGATAGAAATCTGGGAATCGAACCTGCCGACCGGAGCGTGTAGTTTTGGCGACGGTGTCATTAGTACTCGTCTCGGTAAGTGTCGTAGTATTGGTATTTTTAGTGTCAGACAATATGTAGGCCGGTTTCAGGCGGTCTACAGATACTGTGACTATTTTACCTTTGATACGAATTTTAAATACTTTAGGCCCTCTCTCGATCACCTCGTGTGGGCCGGTGTACGCCCGCCGGTCGTAAAGCTCCTTTTACAGCGTCTTCGCGGAGGAAAATGTGCGAACACGAAGAAAGGTCTTTGTATACGAAAACTTTTCTCACTGAGTGGTTTGATGTGGGAACGGGCTGCAATTTGTTGGCAAATGTTCTGATGCGTGCTGAGAAATCAGTCAGATCAGTTGTGCATTTGTCGACATTATGGCCGAAAAATTCGCCTGGCAGTCTCAATGGTTCGCCATAAACCAGTTCGGCTGAGGATGTTTGAAGGTCATTCTTAAAAGAGTTTCGAATGCCAAGTAGTACAAAAAGCAATGCCTCAGACCAACCGCTATCGGCATGACACATGATGGCGCATTTTAATTGGCGGTGAAAACGCTCGACTAAACCATTACACTGCGGGTGGTATGCAGTGGTTCGACGGTGTTTGAAGCCTAGTGTTTTCGACAGTTGCTGGAATGTTGAGCTCTCAAATTGTCGGCCACGGTCCGTCACTACGTCTGTCGGACAGCCAAAACGTGCCACCCAACCCAGTAGGAAAGCTTTGACCACAGATTCCGCAGTAATATCGGTAATAGGTACAGCTTCAGCCCATCGCGTAAAGCGATCGACCGCTGTTAAGCAGTACCGATATTCGTTGGATGGGGGTAGTGGGCCGATGAGATCTAAATTAACATATTTAAATCGCGCTCTAGGTAAATCGAGGGAGCCTAAAGGGGATTTTACGTGACGATTTACCTTAGTGCGCTGGCAGGCTAAACATGTCATAGACCACTCTCGGCAATCTTTCCTCATCTGTGGCCAAACGTAACGCTGCGCTACTAGTTTTGCGCTGGCGTTGGCTCCAGGGTGACAGAGTGTGTGTAAAGTGTCGAACACTTGTTTGCGCAATGGTTTAGGTACGAATGGCCTGGGGGTCGCTGTGCTGATATCACAGTACAATTTACTACGACTCCCAGGGATTACCATTTTTTTAATGCGCAGTGACGATTTTTTTCTGAGAAAGTGAGCCAATTCCGGGTCTTTGCTCTGCAATTTTGCTAAATGATCCAGATCCAGTGGTTCACTGAGCTCGTCAACACGAGAAAGTGTGTCCGCGACTGTGTTATCTTTCCCTGAGACATGTTGAATGTCTGTTGAAAATTGGGAAATATAATCTAAGTGTCTATACTGACGTGGGCTGCCAATACCTTTTCGTTCACGAAAAGCGAAGCAGAGAGGTTTGTGGTCAGTGTATATAGTGAAATGAGTAGCTTCAAGCCAATGGCGAAAATATTTAATATTTTCGTAAATGGCAAGCAGCTCTCGGTCATACGCTGAATATTTCTTTTGAGCTGCACTCAGCTTCCGGGAGAAAAAAGCAAGGGGCTGCCAATGGCCGTCCTTCTGCTGCTGCAAGACTCCTCCTATCGCCTCGTCCGAAGCATTAGTAAAGAGTCCGAGCTTGGCTTCGGAATCCGGGTGAGCTAATAGTGCTGCCTTACACAGACTGTCCTTACATTCTTCGAAAGCTTTAATCGCGTCTCCGTTCATGACAATTGGTTGTGACGCTTTAATATTACCTGTAAGCAAGGAATTCAAAGGGGACTGGATTGTAGCAGCGTGCGGTATGAATCGCCTGTAAAAATTTGTCATCCCTAAGAAGCGCCTCAGTTGCTTGGCTGTTTTGGGTTGAGGGAATTCCTTGATAGCCTGGACCTTGCTTTCCAGAGGTTTGGTTCCGTGTTGAGAAATGTGGTAGCCTAGAAATGTTACTTCGGATACGCCAAAGTTACACTTAGAAGTATTGATTACTATACCGTAGTCTCTCATTCGCGTGAATAGCTGACGGAGATGATCTTCGTGTTCGGCGTGTGACCTTGAGAAAACTAAAAAATCGTCCAAATAAGGATACACAAAATCTAAGCCACGGATCATTTCATCAACAAACCTCTGGAAGGTTTGGCCTGCGTTGCGTAAACCAAATGTCATGAACGGGAACTCAAATAGGCCGAAGGGAGTGGTGATCGCCGTCTTCGCGATGTCAGCTTCATGGACCGGTATTTGGTTGTAAGCTTTTACTAAGTCGATTGTCGAAAACACGCTGCAACCAGACAAGCTATGGGAAAAATCATGGATGTGACGTATGGGATGCTTATCTGGTATCGTCCTGGCGTTCAGCATCCGGTAGTCTCCACAAGGCCGCCATCCCTTATCCTTCTTAGCAGCGAGGTGCAACGGAGATGCCCAAGGTGACTCTGAGGGTCGCGCCACGCCACTAGTCAACATAGCGCTAAACTCGGCCTTGGCAATCTTCAACCTCTTCGGTGCTAACCTGCGGGGTGAACATGAAACAGGGGGGCCTGGTGTGGTGCGAATGTGGTGAACTGTGTGGTGTTTAGGTGTGTGTGGTGCTCCAGTAGGTTTTGTAATTTCTGGAAATTCAGAAAGTAAGTTATGATATTTAGACATACCAGTCACAACCTTCACACTTGGAATTAAGTTATTATTATTAACAATACAAGCATTAGAAGATAATTTAGTAGTACCATCAATAATGCGCTTATTACGTACATCAACAAGTAAATTGTAATATGATAAGAAATCGACACCAATAATTGCTTTTGTCACATCGGCTATTACAAATTTCCATGTAAAATCTCTACGTAAATTAAGATCTATATTTAAATGTACATAACCATACGTATCTATGCTAGTACCGTTAGCGGCACACAATTGATAGTTTGTTTTTTCACGACGCTCACGTAGTACCGAACGCGGGAAAACGCATAAATCACTTCCAGTGTCCACTAAAAATTGCAGCTTCGATCTTCTGTCCGTAACGAAAAGGCGACTATTGGGCGGCGACGGTGGGCAATCCTCAGCCGCCATTACAGACTGCCCTGGCCGTTTCCCGCTTTGTAATCACAGGGCAGTATGCACTTCTTAGCTTGGCTCCCGAATTTAAAATGATACCAACACTGTGGGAATTTTCTATAGTTGGATTGGGAACGCTTCGATGGTGTGCGGTGTCTCTGCCTGTCCTGGGATGCTTGCCTCTGGCGAGGGCGGGAACGGTTGTGTACTGTCGCGGTTAGGGAGCTGACCTGCTTTGTGAGAGCCGCTATGCTGCGCGCCATCGCGTCCAACGCTGATTCCGAAGCGGAGGTAGTTGCCACGTGCGGTGATGAAGGCGCGATGTCGTTCACTCTGTCCGCCAGCTCTGCCAGGTCATTGAGTGGCAAACTCATTTGTGATGCGATCACTGTCTGCAGGTTATTTGGTAGTCGGCTCGTCCAAATCGTCCGTAAAAAATTTTCAGGGATGCTGGGTCCGGCTAGGTGTTGCAAATGCCGCAGGAACTGAGAAGGCTTACGATCTCCAAGCTCCTCCGACTGTAAAAGTTGCTTCACTTTCCTTTCGCTCGATGTTGAAAGCCTTTTTATTAACTCCGACTTGAGTTTTTCATACTTGCCAGTACTTGGAGGTGAAGTGATGATATCTTCTACTTCCACGGCGTATTGGCGATCGAGGTGTGAAAGTATGTAGTAATATTTTGTACTATCGTCAGTAATGCGGGACATCGCAAACTGTCCTTCAATTTGAGAGAACCATATCGTCGGTTTTTCTGGCCAAAACGGAGGAATTCTCACGCCAACGCGGAAGGTTTCCGGTGCTGGTAGCATCATGCTTTCACTAGATTGAGCACTCGGTGCGTCCTCGTATCGTTCATGCTCGTCGCGAGCGGCGCCCGGCGTTTCCTTCGCGCTCATTCTCGAATGTTCCAACGGGTCACCAGTTGTGGTCGCGTAGTTATCGCTCTGAACACGAGCCACGAAAACAACAACAGCTAAGCGAAGAAAGTTTAATTCACTCAAAAGCACGTTACAGTTTTTTGATATAGAAACTTTTAGGATTCACAATACGAGTATAGCTGTATAGAAAGAAGGTTGCGAGCGCAAAGTTTAGGTATAGGGCGTACATGCGAACGGCACGGGTGTCACTTCAAGTAGTTCGATCGTGACTGGCAGGGGCTTTTCACTTAGTACTTGACTCACTACAAGGGAGCGCGGCCTAAGATTTTAGTTGCGGATTAATTTGATAGATGGCGCTCATTTTTCGTTTGTCAAACAGTCGAGAGATGTCGCTATCCCGTGCTGAATCGCGGTATCGTGTGTCTTTCACAGTTTTATATAGTCAAAGCTGATTAGCTATAAAGTAAATTATTTTAAATTTATTTCATGACATAGCGGTTACCTCCCAAAAAAAATTACAAGTCAAGATTTATAGAAACCTACTAGTACCTATATTATAATATCGTACACTTTTTGTCACATTTCGTTAGATGGCGTTGATCATTAGGTCTGACTGATAACTCTATCTCTAGTATAATAATGTACTCTATGGTGACTGGCGTGAG
Source organism: Agriphila straminella (assembly GCA_950108535.1). Taxonomy (NCBI): domain Eukaryota; kingdom Metazoa; phylum Arthropoda; class Insecta; order Lepidoptera; family Crambidae; genus Agriphila; species Agriphila straminella. The sequence continues at coordinate 24,628,641 of OX467305.1, read as the reverse complement.
CTCGGGCTTCGAATGAGCTCCGCGGCGACGGCGGGGAAGGGGCGCGGAGGACGCGGGTGGTAAGCAGGTAGCTGCGTACACGCCCACGCCGGCCGCGCGCATTCCACCGCAAAATGTATATATATAAAATGATTTTAATATTTTAAACTTGTCTGTATGTTAGTTGAATTATTATTAAATATTTGTAATGTTTAAATTATATTTATGCATGTAAATAGATACGTATATATTAAAATATTGTATGTATGTATGTGTATATATATAATTATGTGTGTTTGCATGTCTGAATATGTATGTATTGTGTGTATGTATATGTGGGTTGCCCACAAATTTGTTCATGTTTGACCTTTATTCCTTTTTCGAAATTTATCGATATTGCTGCATCAACAGTTGAGCCCAGCCCTTTATGTCAAAAACGTGTCATATTTTGATGTGTGACTCATCCGTACACAAATTTTTGCTGTTTTGTTTTATTTTTTATGTGTGAGTGTCGTCATTACAGATCGCTAAGGCGCCTCCCTTCGGTACGAAGCCGCGATGCTCGAAGTTTATACATATTCCGTTCAATTTTAAACTGACAGGGCGGATTCGACCAAGTTCGTTTATAGAACAATGACAATTGGCCGGATAATAAGTTCATTAACATATTGACTCACTAATGAAGGAATAAGAATCCCAAGAGTAACTTATCTTTGGATTTCATGGAAAAAATACCATTTCTTTACTCGAAAAAAAATCGTGGAATAGATGTATTCTTGGTAAAGTTATTCCCGTTTTTATTGAAGTTTGGACGAATCCACCCTTAAAAGAAGACAAGTTTAAAGGCAATATAACTGAATCTTTACGTGATTCGACGCTGTCAGTGTTGAGAGCAGCTTGACGAATAGCAGGCTTTGAGAAACTTAAGGAGAGGTTTAAAAAAATTCACACTTTTTGATGTAATGCCATAGGTCGCCTGAAAAATCCTACAGATCTGAAATCAAGATATATATTCTTTATATCTTTCTTCAGACGCGTATTAAAAAAGTAACACGATTCAGTGATGTTCGCTCAATACTTTTTAATTTCGAAAATACCTACCTCTTAAGAATTCTTAAGTTTGAAATTACTTAGAAACAACGTTAGATTATCAAGTCTAAATTGCTTTAAATAATGTGTATCATCAATATTCACAATCGTGTAGAAGTATTTCACTTTAATCTCTATCGTTATTGAATTTTTAGATTTTAGCATTCACAATGCTATTTTTATATATTAAGTTACTTAATATATTGAAAAATACTAATTCTTCACATTGATGAAATAACGCTGGCTTACAGCGAAAACGTAAAAAGTACTAGAAAATTTCGCCATCCCACTAGCGACTCGGTAGCATAATTGGTTAGTGCATTGGGCCGGAATCCTAAGGGTGCGGGTTCGAGTCCCGTCTGAGCTGCTACGGGTAAGTCGATTTTTTCTAGTATTTTTTAATTATATTAAGTAACTTAATATATAAAAATAGCATTGTGAATGCTAAACTTGCATAGATAATGTTTTTTCAGAATGTGATCCGGAAAACAAATTTGTTTTTAGTAATATTTCATCTGACCATTACGGTTTGAAAGTCTCATATGCTGTGAACGTCATAGATACGCCTAAGACTGTAGAATGCAGACCTATCACAAAAAAGGGATTGGACAATTTTAAAAACAACATTGATGAACAAATTTCTTTAATGCCATGGAATTCGGATAATCCTGATGTTTTGTACGGGAACCTCTTTCATTTAGTTACTTATGAGTTTGATCAAACATTTAAAACAAAGACAATTAAATGTACTCAGAAGTTACGGTTCTGCGATTGGGCTACGACAGGTATTTATAAAAGTAGAAACAGACTTTATGAACTATACAAACTTAGAGAAACGAACCAAAGCCCAGGTTTCTTAGAACATGTTAAAAAATACTCGAAGACTTTCAAAATACTATGTGCAGTTGCAAAGTCTAACTGCATTAAAAAGCAAATTAAAAACTCGAATAACAAAACTAAAACAACCTGGGATGTCATTAATCGTGAAACTGGTAAAACTAAAGCACGGGAAAATAGCCTAACGCTTAAAATTAATAATGAATTAATAAACACAGATAAAGAAATTGCTAATATTTTCGATAAGTTCTTTGTAAACATACCAGTAGAAACTACATCAAATTTGGATTCCTCACCAGCGGCTGCTGTATCTGTGCTAAAGGGACATGTGGCTGAAAGTGATTCATTGTTTAACTTTAAATGTATTAATGCTTTAGATATTATTAAAACTTTCAATTCTCTAAAAATGAAAAGCTCCACTGATTTATGGGGCATATCAGTTAAAGTTCTTAAAAATATTGTGTATACTATTGCCCCTTATCTTGCTGACGTTTTTAATCAGTGTATTGATCAAGGAATATTTCCTGATCTTATGAAGTTTAGCAAGGTAATACCATTGTTTAAATCAGGAGATAAAGAAGACCCTAGCAATTACAGACCAATATCGATATTACCTGCCCTAAGCAAGATTTTTGAAAAAATAATACTTGAGCAATTATTATGTCATTTTAATGTAAATAAACTTTTGCACAACAAACAATTTGGTTTTACGAAAGGTCGTTCCACAACTGATGCTGGGGTTGCGCTTTTGAAGCATGTCTTTGAGGCTTGGGAGGGGTCTCAGAATGCCCTTGGCATTTTCTGCGACCTGTCCAAGGCTTTTGATTGCGTGGACCATTGCACGCTGCTGTTGAAGCTGAATCATTACGGTGTAAAAAATAATGCTCAAAAATTAATACTGTCGTATCTCAGTTCCAGGACTCAAACAGTTAATATCAATGGAATAAGTTCGTCAGGTTCTCATGTAAAAATGGGCGTTCCGCAAGGCTCCATTTTGGGCCCTTTCTTATTTTTAATATATATAAATGATTTACCCTTTTTTGCAGAAAAATTCTGTGATATTGTTTTGTTCGCAGATGATACTTCTTTAATATTCAAAGTTGACAGAAATAAAACTGATTTTGACGATGTGAACAAAGCACTCTCGCAGGTTCTTGCTTGGTTTAATGTTAATAATCTCCAGCTTAATGCTAAGAAAACGAAATGTGTTAAATTCGCTTTACCTAATGTACAGGCGAATCCCACTGAAATTGTTATCAATAATGAGAAATTAGATTTGCTCGATTCAACAGTTTTCTTGGGTGTTACTCTTGACAGTAAACTTCAATGGAATATGCATATCGCAGCTCTGGCTGGCAAGCTCAGCTCTGCTGCCTATGCCATTAGAAAAGTTAGACAGTTAACAGATGAAGAAACTGCCAGATTAGTGTATTTCAGTTATTTTCATAGCATTATGTCATACTGTATTCTTTTATGGGGGATAGCAGCCGATATAAATACTATTTTTGTTTTACAAAAACGAGCAATAAGAGCTATTTATCAACTAAGTTCTAGAACATCTCTTAGGGATAGATTCAAAGAGATTGGTATATTGACAGCAGCATCTCAATTTATATTAAACTGCATAATTTTCGTGCGTCGCAATATTAACTTATATACAAAGCATAGTGATTGGCACAATCGGAATACCAGAAATAAAGACAAACTTGTAATGCCTCAGTATAGATTAGAAAAAATCCGTGGTTCTTTCATAGGTCTTGGTATAAAGTTTTATAATAAAATTCCAAGTAATATTTTGGATTTACCATTTGAAAACTTTAAGTCTCATGTAAAAAATTGTCTTCTCAAAAAAGGATACTATACCGTTAAAGATTATTTAATTGATAAAACAGCCTGGTCGTAGATTTTTCTATTCTATGTGAAAATTGAGGGAATTGTCCTACCTACTTAAAACTTATTGTAAGCTTTTTGACTCGACGACGCCTTAATGCGAGTAGCTTTAGTATGTCATGCTCACTTTAAACATTTCTGCGGTGGTGTCGTGTGGGGCGGGTCGTTACGTTCCCTCAAATATGGTTGAGCGAAGCGATGGCTGGTCCATGCGTCATGCTCGTGAACGGGTGCTGCCAGTGGGAATGGGTCTGCTTCTGTCTGCTTGTACTAAGGGCGTCGTATATTTATATATATTTTTTTCTCTGTTTGATGTTATCAATATGTATGGCACTTCTTACTCAAAACATAAAACTAATAGGCAAGTAAACCTTGTTTTGATTTCTCTTTTTTTTATTGCAATCATTTTGCTTTCTATAGTCAGTAGTTTTTGTAAGTAAAGGCCTATGAAAAGCTTTTGGATATTAGTTTTCAATTCAGTGCCTTAGGATGGGTAGCCTAAGTATGTCATGCTCTCTTTAATCATTTCTGCGGTGGTGTCGTGTGGGGCGGGTCGTTACGTTCCCTCAAATATGGTTGAGCGAAGCGATGGCTGGTCCACGCGTCATGCTCGTGAACGGGTGCTGCCAGTGGGAATGGGTCTGCTTCTGAGTACCTATCCTAACGCATATTGAATTGTAAGAATTGCGTTTTTTTTTTTTTGTTAATTTTTATGTGTTGTATCAAGTATTTTTTGGTAAATTTTGCCTACTTAGGTGCACTTTCGAGTAGCAGACATAGCGATTACTGATTTCTCAACTAGTTGAAAGTTATTTACTCTCACAATTAACTATCTGATATGTAGTAGGTATTTAATTTCAACCTACCTACCCATTGTGTACAAACTTTTGTTAATTATTGTGATGGAAAATGAACTCACTTTAAATGTGGAGCTCATTTTTCAATGTTGACGACTCTGTATGAAATATACAGGGAGAAAAAAGCAGCCCTTGACGAGTTTCTTGCCGGTTCTTCTCGTTACAAGGTCTCCCGCTCAGGGTTTGCGAACCGATGGCGTAGCTTCTTTGACATTCACAAGTGCTTGTAACAGCCTAGACTGAATAAATGATTTTTTGATTTTGATTTGATTTTAAAATCTAAAAATTAAATATTATATAGCTGTTTCATCTTAATAGATTGTCTGGCATCTGTAAAGATGTTGCATTCGAATGTTGAAGGTAATTCTTCACATTGATGAAATAACGCCGGCTTACAGCGAAAACATAAAAAGTACTAGAAAATTTCGCCACTCCCACTAGCGACTCGGTAGCATAATTGGTTAGTGCATTGGGCCGGAATCCTAAGGGTGCGGGTTCGAGTCCTGTCTGAGCTGCTACGGGTGAGTCGATTTTTTCTAGTATTTTTCAATTATATTAACTCTATCGTTAGTTACTACGAATTGATTTCGTGATTATTTCGCCTATCTGTCAAATCGGTCTCGCTCTAGCACGCGACGTTTTCTCATTGTTATCTCGTTTACGCTTTATTTTTACATAGCCCCTTAAAATGTATTATTCTTTATTTTTTTACAGAAACATCAAAAACGTCATAGTTGTATATTAATTATCAATAATTGTAGAAAATTATGAACATTTAGTCAGAAATAAAGCATTTTGATTCAAAATTATTCGTTTAAATTAATTTTCCTCGATTCTTTCAAGACAGATATAATCTGAAACTTTATGCAATTTGTTCATCATTTTTTTTATTCTTTGGAAGACCAACAGCAAGACCAACAGATGGTACCAAATGATCTGATGATACTTAAACAGGTGATAGTGTTGCTTAAACTGAATAACTTTCTCCAAGGAACATAGGTCGAAAAACGAAAAAAAAATTCATACTCCCATACAAAATGTATTGGTCAGCTGACCGACTTACTATGAAAAGGCGAAAAAAATATTAGTTTTTCGACCTATGTTCCGTTAAGCAACAGTATCATCGGTATTAAGTATCATCAGATCATTTAGTACCACTTTATATACTCATCAACTTTGTCTAGGGATACAGGTGTTATTTTCATACAAACGAGGTAACTTTGAAGCCTTGGTTTTCTGCTAGGGATGTACCGTGCTGTGATCTGATGATGGCTATCCAGGGAGTGAATGAAGGAGATTCAGATCGCTATACACACCCAGCTGATCTAATCGGCATTCTAAAAGATTGAAGGGTCAGATTTCTCAGTTTCAGGATTTTCATACATTTCATGCTATTTTCGCAGTTTTTTAAACAAAGTCCATTAATCTTTTAGAATGCTGGTCAGATCAGTTAGGTGTGTATAGCAATCTGAATCTCCTCCATTCACTCCCTGGATAGCCATCATCAGATCACAGCACAGTACAGCCCTGGCAGAAAACCAAGGCTTCAAAGTTACCTCGTTTGTATGAAAATGAAAATAACACCTGTATCCCTAGACAAAGTTGATGTGTGTATGTGTATATTAACAGTCAGCTAAGTTTTAAAAATTAAATTGTCGGCGGGCGGAATATTGAAATTCATAATAGGTACAATGTGTCCAGTCATAAACTGCTTTGATTTATCGTAAAATAAAATTCTTTTTGGTTTCGTATTTGTGGGGGGTGATGCGTAGATTTCTTCAATAAAAACTCAGTTGTTGCGTAGTAAATTAATATAATGAGAAAATTGCGAATTTGAACATGAATTATAAAAATAGCGAAAAATTAGTGTATGACGAAAGAGAAATTGTATGCGAATTCAAAATTGTACAGCGATGAAGAGGGAATGAAAATGATTGGCGCTCCTTTTCTTCATTAGGGTCACCGCGCGCGTGATTGGTAGACGCGCAGCCAATGAACGCTCGATGCTGTCGCGTACGTTCCGGTAGACGCAGATTCTTATGAACGTTGTTGCCCGAACATGCCCCCGGCCTTGGAAGCACCAGCGTCCAACATCGTGTCTTCAATGTCGATAAGAGGACAGATCCTGGGAAAAGCGCGACGAATCACTCCTGTAGTGGTTTGAATGTCTGCGACTCTCGATACCCCATCTTTTCCTGGCAAGGTAGAAATAATGCGTCCTATGTTCCATTTTAGAGGTGGAACATTGTCTTCCTTGATGACGATCAAAGTGTTTGGCTGAAGGTCCGTCTTCTGACTCCTCCATTTCGTTCTGATTTGCATCTCCGAGATAAACTCCTTGCTCCAGCGCGTCCAGAAATGCTGCCGGATTTGTTCTAGCCGCTGGTAGCGAGTCAGTCGATGAACTGGAACATCATCTAGCTGCATAGTTGCTGGTGTAGTTAACGGCCGACCAATTAGGAAATGGCCAGGACACAAGGGATTTAGATCGTTTGGATCAGCGGACATGGGACTAATGGGACGGGAATTTAGGATGGACTCAACCTGTGATAATACTGTGCTAAATTCTTCGAATGTTAAGTGTGCGTTTCCAACGACTCGTAACAGGTGATGCTTACACGCCTTTACCCCAGCTTCCCACAATCCACCGAAATGAGGCGCATACGGAGGGTTGAATGTGAATTTAATATCCTGACTTGTTGCGTATTCAAGGATATCTTTAGAGCATGTTGATAGAAACTTTGCAAATTCATTAGCAACACCCACAAAGTTCCTACCATTATCTGAAACAATTTGAGCAGGTTTTCCACGACGTGCAATAAATCTTTTTAGCGCGAGAAGATATGCATCCGAAGAAAGGTCACTGACTAGCTCTAAATGTACAGCGCGAGTAACAAAGCAAATGAATAGGCAAATGTAGCTCTTCACTAACTTTGAGCCTCTTCCTTTACGGTTCAATGTGAATACTGGTCCCGCGAAATCAACGCCGCAGTGGAGAAATGGAAAGCTCGGTGTGATTCTTTCTTGCGGTAAGTTGCCCATAATAGGAGACAAAGTTTTACCCCTCAATCGCTTACAAATAACGCAGTCATGTACAATGCGGCGAGCTAGATCTCTACCTCCTACTGGCCAATATGTTTCGCGTATATTGTACAACAGTGCCTGTGGCCCGGTATGCTGTAGCCGCTTGTGCTCGTCGCGGAAAAGTACAAGTGTAAACCAATGCTTTGAAGACAATAATTGCGGATGTTTTTTATTAAACGAAAAATCGGAAGAATTTTCTATTCTTCCGCCTACGCGTATAACTTTATCATCATCCATGAATAAATTTAATTTACTTAAGTTATGATTATCTTTTAGGCGACCGTTATTTAGTAACAATTTGTATACATCCGGATATGATTCTTGTTGTGACAACCTTACTAAATACGTGTTTGCTCGCCTTAATTCATCCACAGAAGGTGGTCCGCAATATTGATTTTTATTTTGTTGAATAAAGCGTAAAACATATGCGAAAGCGTGCTTCATTCGATTATATTGCGAATATCTATTAAATGGAAATAATATCGAAGTTTCCGTTGCAGTAACAAACGAAACTGACTTACTTTTAATTTCAGGTAAGTCCTTTTGCAATTGTGCATTTTCAAAAACCGGATTATGACTTTCATATTCTACGTTGTGAAGGAACGACGGCCCCTCCCACCATAACGCACATGATTTAAGCTCGCCTAACTTTAATCCACGAGAAACCAAGTCGGCAGGGTTGTCGGTCCCGCTTACGTGACGCCATGGTAATTCTTTAGTTATCTCATGAATTTCGGCAACTCTGTTCTGTACAAAGGTTTTCAATAAATTGGGAGCCATGCGTAGCCAACCCAATACAATAGTGGAGTCAGTCCAAAAAAATATTTTATCAAATTGAACTGAATGAAGTGACTCGCGAACTCTTTGAAACAATTTAGCGCTTAGCAGCGCCCCGCACAATTCTAATTTTGGAACGCTAATAGGCTTCAGCGGCGCTACTTTTCCTTTAGAACAATAAAGTCTGACAGTTACTGATGAATCATGGTTAATCGTGCGTATATAAATACATGTGCCGTACGCAGACTCCGAAGCATCACAAAAGATGTGAAGTTCGCGGCTAACGGGTTCGATTCCCAGGACATACCGCGGTACACGTATTTCACTGAGGATGAGCAACGAATTTGAAAATATTTCCCAAGTTTCTGCGACGTCCTTGGGCACCTCGTCATCCCAGTCCAATTTTAATAACCATAATTTTTGCAGTAGAATTTTAGCTAACATTATAAATGGACTTAACAATCCTAACGGATCAAAAATTTGCGATATTCTAGACATTATAAAGCGTTTTGTAATTATTTGATTTAAATCATTCAATTGCGTACTAAAATGGAATTGATCAGTTGTATGATACCAGCCCAAACCTAAAGTTTTCGAATGAACATTTTCACCTAGTGACAGCTCCTTCGACAAACTAGAATCACTATGTTGCGTATCATTTAAGTTAAAGTTAAACTTCCATTTGCGCAGTGGAAAGCAACCAGAACTTAAAGTTTTACCGACAGACTGACATATGTTTAACAGCCTTTCTTTATCATTATCACCAGTGATCATATCATCAACAAAAAAGTCCTCGTTGATGACTCTTGTGACGTCACTATCTGTGCTATCAACAGCTAACTGCTTGAGACACCTACAACATAAAAACGGCGCAGAAGCGAATCCGTAGGTCACGGAATTTAATTTATAAATATCTAAGGGCTGCGAAGGGTCGTCACGCCACAATATTAGTTGAAAGTCACGTTGATCGTTGTGAACTAGACACTGGCGATACATTTTTTCTATGTCTGCGCAAGCCGTATATTTATGATATCTAAATCTTAACAAAATAGCCATAAGATCACCTTGTATTGGTGGCCCGACCATTTGTAAGTCGTTTAATGAAATACCATTGCTAGTGCGTGCGCTAGCATCGAATACCACACGCAGCTTGGTCGTAGTACTGTGCTCTCTGAAAACACCATGGTGTGGTAAAAAATAGTGGTTAATTGAATACTGGTCGACTTTATTCATGTGACCTAAGCGTATGTATTCATGGATAAAATCAGTATAAAGATTTTTATAATTTTCATTGCGCTGTAACCGATTTTCAAGCGATAAAAACCGACGTTCAGCTTGCGCGTAACTTTCACCTAATATTGCAGGACTTTTCTTAAAAGGTATTTGTACACAAAACCTTCCGTCACCTAGGCGCGTAGTAGTGGTGACGAAATGATTTTCACAAGCACGTTCCTCATCAGTTCGCATATCCCGAGTCGTATTTACCTCCTCGAGCTCCCAGAATTGACGTAACTGGGAGTCAACTGACTGAGTTAGATTGCAGTGAATGTACCGGCCCTGACGTAAAGTAGGTGAAATCGGTCCCGAAATAATCCAACCTAACTTAGATTCTAACAAGAACGGACCGTTAGACAATCGTATTTTATTATTAGTGTTGATTAAATCCCAAAATTTGTCGGCGCCTATTAAAATATCTATATTTTGCGAATTATAGAATTGCGGATCGGCTAACCGAATGTTATCGGGAATATCAAACGTAGCGCTTTGTAGTGTCGTCGCGGGCAGCGATGACGTAAGAATTGGTAAGACGAAACATTGTAAGTGCGTAACATAAGGGTTGGTGCGCGATTTTATCTCGATGTCACACATTTGCGTTGAATTAGTGACCGAGTTCCCAACACCGCGAATTTCGTGTGTGGACTGTACTACTGGCGCTTTAAGTAAATCGCATAATGATTGTGTTATAAAACACCTTTGGCTACCGCTGTCCAAGAGAGCGCGCGCCAAATGATAGTTATTATGACGATCGGCTATTTCTACTAACGCGGTTGAAAGTAAAACTAGACTCGGTTCGTTTGTTTGCGAGTCATCGAAGTGCATGTTTGCTGATAAGGACGCAGACGGCGGCGGCGCCGAGCGCGCAGGGGGAGAGGGTCGCTTGACCGGTTCCGCGGCTGCGAGCGGCGGGCTACCAGTGCCTTGCGGAGAACTAGTTAAAGTAGAACTGTCACACGTTATTGCGTTATGCGGATGAACAAGCGAATTATGTTTTTGGTTGCACATTCGGCAAGGACCGAATCTGCAGTTATCTAACGTATGACCGGCGCGTAAACAGTTAATGCAAAGGTTCATGTCTTTAATGAATTTAAGTTTCGTGTCTAAGTCGTAATTAAGGAATGTGTTACAAGAATACAGTGGATGATACGTTTTACATATCAAGCAATTCTTTTTAGTGACATCGCGTGAATAGCGTTCGGGCGGCTTGTTTGTGGAAACGTTACAGTGAACTTTAGAATTAATTTGTTGCGGGTAGGGTTTTTTATTTTCTAAATTCGTTTTATTGTGCGATAATTGTAACGTTTCTAACATATCAGACCGGCCTTTAAGGAAATTGATTAGATTTTCGACTTTAAGTTGCGTTTTAGTGTCGCCGTTAGCGGAATATAAGGTACCTTTGTACTGTTCCCATTCGCGTTCAGTAATTGGGTCCAGTTTTGAAACCATAATGTAAATAACTAAAGTATCCCAATGTTCTGTCGGTTCCCCAAGAATTTTCAACGCGCGCAAATTCTTTAGTACAGTATCGATCAATTTCCTTAGAAACGCTGGCGATTCTTTACTTACACTTTGCATAGTGAACAATGACTTGACATGATTCTGCACTAATAGCCTGCTATTATTGTAGCGATTGAGAAGTAACTCCCAAGCAACGTTATAATTGTCACTACAGAATTCAACTGAATTAATTACTAGCTCCGCGCTTCCCTTAAGTGAAGACTTAAGGTAGTGAAACTTTTGAATATTAGAAAGTTCATTAGAATTGTGCACTAAAGAAAGAAAAGTATCTCTAAACTCCAACCATTGCTCACATGAACCGTTAAAGGTGGGCATAGAAATAGTGGGTAACTTTATTGATTGGTTGCTGTGATTACACTTATTAGAACTGTCAGCAACCTGACTCGGATTTAAAAGATATTCAGCTTGCGAAAGTATGCTGTAATAACTATCTTCGAACAACTCTCTTTGTTTTAATTGCTCATCTAAGTCAATGGACAACTCCTCAAGCTTGCTCTGGATATCATTAAAATCGGAAAATAAATTAGAAGCTCCTTGAATGCGCAACTTCAGATCAATACGAGTTTGACTAGTAATAGATATTGCTTTGAAATTCGATACATAATTTGCAAATTTAGTTAATCTCCCCTTTATAATCCCTCGTTTTTTCACTAAATCTTTAATTATGCTATCGTTAGTGGCTTTATAAGGAGATTTATCACGACTAAAAGTAGGCGCTTGTTGAGTGTCTGTCATTTCGATGGAAAGTAGTGAAGTGGAGTACTCACGTTTAAACTGTGTCCGTTACTGCTGTGACACGAAACGATTCGTTGGCTCGCACTGAATAAAACACCGATTTTCACACTGAAATTAGGCAAAAAACACAGTATTACACAGTGGAAATGGAGAAGAAAAAGGAAAAGATAGGATTGGCCGGCCGTGGCTCTTATGCGCGTTTCTAAGGCTGGCTGGCTGCTCCCACAATTTGCGGCTCAGTTTCTTTGCTCCTTGGCTTCCTGACTGCTTAAACTGCTGCCTCGCTTTACTCAGAGTGACTTGTATGAAGAATCAGTACGTAACTTTGGCGTAGGTTTACCAACGACGATCAGATTCCTTGCTATAAGGCTCGCAGGTCCTGATGATGCGGTTCGAAGGTCCAATGTGGGGGGTGATGCGTAGATTTCTTCAATAAAAACTCAGTTGTTGCGTAGTAAATTAATATAATGAGAAAATTGCGAATTTGAACATGAATTATAAAAATAGCGAAAAATTAGTGTATGACGAAAGAGAAATTGTATGCGAATTCAAAATTGTACAGCGATGAAGAGGGAATGAAAATGATTGGCGCTCCTTTTCTTCATTAGGGTCACCGCGCGCGTGATTGGTAGACGCGCAGCCAATGAACGCTCGATGCTGTCGCGTACGTTCCGGTAGACGCAGATTCTTATGAACGTTGTTGCCCGAACAGTATTCATTAAAATTGGTGTTGCACCCAACTAAGTGATAATTACAGCAATTTAACTTAAAGTCTTTTACTGCAAGTGTAAAATATGAGTTAGTTAGACCTACAAAATGAACTGTGCTGGTGCCATATTTTTCATTAAAACCACTCATATACTAAGGGCTGGCCCCGGAAAAAGGTATGCAATTTACAGAGCGAAAAAATCCCTTGAGTTAGTGTGTCATACTATCGTTGTTAATAGATCCAGGCGCCTGGCACCTTTTCAGTGGTGGGGGTGGGAGTGGTTGGGCAACAAAGGGGCTGAAAACCGATTCAAAGTATACAATTTACAGAGACCTCTGGATTTGGTATGGTAAGGTATAGTAGCCAATCATGTACACCTATCTAATTCGAATATAACATTGCCAGGTATTTTGGTTGGTGGAAGCTGCTAGGCGCCCGGATCTATTAATAATTCATAATTCATTTATTTGCTAAATATGGTACATACAAGTTGTTATAATAATTTTTCCAGCATATTCTGTCGAATGTTTCGACGTGCAAATACTTAAATTTAAATACATAATACAATTTTATTACATAATATCATCAAATCATATTTAAAACATAACTAAATCAGTAAATTAAAAATGAGATTAAATTATTGAAATGTCAGCAATAGAAAATGTCAAAGTTATAATTAGTGTGCAGTGTCAATAATTTTATCGTTTAGGAAGTCATTAATACAGTAATATGTCTTTTCTATTAAAATATTAAACAATTTGCTTTTAAATTTAGTTGTAGGTAGTTCTCTAACATTATTTGGTAATTTATTGTAAATACGTATTGCCATACAAAATAAGTTTTTTGAATGTAATACCAAACTTTGACCAGGAATTCGTAAGTCGGATCCTTTTCTACCTCTGTAGTTAAGGTCTTGATTCTGTTTGAATAATCTCTCAGTCAGTCTCATAAATGTTTCTACTGAAGGTTTCTATCTAAAAATCAGTGTAAACCTTTGACTTATGGACCATTGATATTTTAACTAGTTTGATATTTGAACCGTTTGACATTTTAAATTTTGCTATTATGAAGTTAAACATAATGATTTTTGACATTTTAAACAATTTGCATTTTGATTTTTGACATTTTGAACTTTGCCATTTTAAGTTTAGACATTCTAACTTTAGACATTCTGATACGTAGGTACCCGATATGACACCTTACCGACACTCATACCTAAATCACCTAAATGCAACAATTCCTGATTGTTTATGATTATCGATGAATGAATTCAATAAAAATATTATGACAATGACAACTTTAGTTAGTACTTGTTTATATCCATTTATCAAAACCCAAAGATCATTTTCAGTTTAATATAATAATTTATTACTTATGTTCAAACTTTATTAATATTAAATAACATATTGGAATTAAATATTATCCTAAACTGATTAAATGATGCATATAATATCTAAACTTCTAGTAAGTACTATTGTAAGAGATAGAATACAGAATGAGTAGGTAGGTACATACCTAAATGCCTATTTAGATAACTTATTCATCACGCAAACTTATCTTCCCTTCGAGCATTTTAACCCAAGTCCTTTAGGTAAAATCAAGCGATGATAAGGAATGCGATGGTGCTGTCTGTCGTGATATACCTACCTAATAATGAATCTCATTCTTTAGTTTAAGATAGGTATTAGATAAAAACATAAACCATCAATATTACCACGCATGGGAAGCGACTCGGTCTCTCTGTTACTTTTTTTTTTTTTTTTTTTTTTTTTCTTTTGCTCCCCGCTTTTTGGCAGGTCTTTTTTTGCCAATTTTTCTTTTTACTTCTTTTTTTTTTTTTTTTTTTTTTCTTTTGCTTCATGGGCAATTTTCTTTTCACTCATGTTTACAATTTCTTATCATTTTGGTTTCTTACTTTTACAATTTTATCTCTTAATCTTACTTTCCATTTATGTTTCTTATATCTATTTTATTTATTCTAGTGTATTATACCTACTTTAGGTTACTTATAACTACTGAGCTATCGTGCGTGACATATATAGTTAATCCGATAGATAATAATTAAATAATATGTCACATTTGTTGGTCAATCATAAAAAATGTAAAGATCTGGTTTTCGTTCTGATTCTGATCTAAATCGCTTTCCGTAACATTTTTTCATTCGGGGTAGGTACTATTGCAAATTGCAATAATAGCCAACATATCTACGATTTTGACACTTTTATAAAATCTTATGAGTAAACATTATAAAAATAACTACATCGTCTTTATAAGTAATAGTTAAATAATTCACTTGAAAAAATGCCAATGATGGGAATCGAACCTTGTTATTTTCGATGCTAGTTCTAACCACGGAGCTATCGCGACATTGCTTTTCTGAATTAATTTACTAGCAATTTGTTAGCTAGGAATTTATTTATTTTACCAATTCAATATTTTACTAATTAATAATTATAACTTACTAATAAGCAACTTAATTAAATATTAATTTTGCATTCACAATGTTATTTTTACATTGATTATTTTTTTCTATAAAAACAACTCTTCCTATCTGATCGTGTTTGCAAGTAATGATTAAAAAATTACGTGAAAAAAAATTGTTGCGGATGGGAATCGAACCTTGTCTTTTTCGATAGTCCTATCCTAGCTCTAACCACGAAGCTATCGTGACATTACGCTTCAGAGTGAATTTACCAGTAAATTGATAGTTAGGTATTTGTTTATTTTATCAATATAACTTAGGATTTAAGTTTTAGATTTTTACATTCATAATGGCATTTTTATATTACTTATTTTTTTTCTATAACAATACAACTCTTCCTATCTGAGTGGATTAGGGACAAATTATTTTTACTTTTTATATTTAGCGATGTTGGACTGGTAGGTAATGAATAATAAAAGGTATGGTAAATGAAAATAAGGATTCGGTAAAGACTACGGAGCCGTTTTATAAATTACGTTAACCAAAATTTTCTTTTAAATGTAAGAAGGTAAACGTATCGGCCCATTTTTCGTAAATAAAAGCATTGCCTAAAAAGTATATTATGTTACAGATTTATTTTGGATGTAAGCGTTATCCTTATTATTCACGATGTTTATAAAGTAAGAAAGTAGTCAGGTAGTAAAAAATCAAGAAATATACTGAATATTTAGTTATTGTTTCCTTTTATCCGTTTTAGGGTTCCGTACCCAAAGGGTAAAACGGGACCCTTTTACTAAGACTCCGCTGTCCGTCTGTCTGACTGTCTGTCACCAGGCTGTATCTCATGAACCGAGATAGCTAGACAGTTGAAATTTTCACAGATGATGTATTTCTGTTGCCGCTATAACAACAAATACTAAAAACAATAAAATAAATATTTAAGGGAGGCCCCCATACAACGAAACAAAACGTGTTTTATTTTTTTGCCGTTTTTTTGGTACGGGACCCTTCATGCGCGAGTCCGACTCGCAATTGGCCGGTTTTTTTATTTTTAAAAATAGTTATTACTTCTTCAATTTACATACACACCAATTATTATTATCAATAATTGATACATAAAATTAAAAGTTAAAGAAAATTTAGGTCGACTTTAAACGTGGAGTATTTTACGGATGTGTTATTACGTCAATCACAAGTCACGTTGCTACTTGCGCTAATTTGCAAAATACGACAGGGCTGGCAAAAATACCGCTACAGCAAACACGATGCTCATCGTTATGTTTTCAGAATTGATACGATCTTAATGATTTATTATTTCAGTTTGAGTAAAAATATTTCATTGTTTTATTTTATTTTTTGCTATACTTCACTTATAATGGTGTTGTTAATGATCATTTGAAATATTTAATAATAAAAAAATTCTAATTTTGATATTATGTACCTGTTTACTTATGAATGTCATGATTTTTTTATCTTAAAATATAATAACTAATTACTTAGTGAAGTGTAAGTATGAACATTTACGTAAACATTATCGTTCGCGGTTAAAAATATAAGTACGCAAAAAAAATTACATCTTAAAAATTTTGGTTAAAAAAATGACAACAAAAAAATGGAATACGTAATATCTTCACAACAAAAAAAGAACAATTTATATTGTAATAGATATCAAAACTTTTATTTTTTCCGACACGTGACAAGAAGTCAATTTCCGTTCAAGTATGATGTTGGCAACCCTTGTGCATTTCGCAAAATCAACAAATATTTACCAATAAAATTGGGAACATTTCTATCAATGCTTCATTCAGTGCTTCGGAAGTGCATCGCGTCTTCTGACTTTGGAATAATCTACGAGACTTCTCGCTCCTACTCTACACCTCAGTCTTCGTGCTTTTTTCTGAGTGAGTTCCAGGTATTAGCACTATGTGAGTAATAATTATATTTTTTGTTGAAAGACTTCGTGTTTTTTTTCAGATCTTACTTCGGTCTTCGGTCGAGTAGCGAGTCCATTTCTTGGCTGTGTGATTTTAAATTTAACGTTTATCTTTTTAAATCGCCAATAAATCGACTCACTCACCGATTTTTACTCGCTTTGTGCTACCGTATATAATAGGTAATTACGATTTTTTTCAGGTCGGATTCGGAGTTTGACGAAGTTTTCGAGATCCCCACGAAGGCGAAGGCGAGGCGCGAACCGGCGGCGGCTGCTCGAAACTCAAGGTAAGTTTGTTATTTAATCTAGTTTACAACTATTATACTAGTTTAGTCCATGTGCAAATGTAGGTAAGTGTTGTTGCTGTAGCTAACACGTCAAAGGTCTGGGTTTGAATCCCAGGTAGGTGAAATTATGATTGGTTGATAAGCAGGATCATTTTCGTTCACGGGTCATCAGTTGTTACATATTTATTTAGGTTTTATTTACATAGTTTACAGGTTTATCTGTTTACTTTTAATTATTAAATAATAGTCTGAAATTATTTACCTTTTTTTCCAGAACCGACTCTGACGTAGAGACGCAGCATTCCCGAGACCCTATCAGCAGTATCAGCAAAGCTACAACAGTCAAAAGGAAAGCGACAAGTCGAGCACCTTCTAAGTAAGTTATTTATTATGTATCATGATAGTTTTTATGTAAAAACGTATACGTGTTAACGTGATCATCGTTGTAACAAACTTATTTATTTTTATTTCAGAACCGCTTCTGCTGCAAAGAAGAAAATTACGAAGGTGGTGGACTTGTTCGGCTTGGGGTCTGACGACGAGGAGCCTGCGCTGAGCATCCCACGCCCGCAATCCAATCAGCTCCAGAGCAGCCTTTCCAGCAAGGTTGCGGACGGGTGTATCATCAGGCGCGCACAGCACGACGGGCGGTACTACGCCGAAGTCCGCGTGTACCTGACTAAAGACGCGCTCGACACCCGCCCGGAGCTGCGCTATACTAAGGCTCTAGCGACCCTCAAGCTGCAGCTGGACGAGGACCACCCCGAGTGGGAGCTGCTACAAAAGGTCTTCAAGAAAAGCAAAACCGCTTATTTCACCGAAAGCAAGCCAGTGTTTTACCCTGATAAAAAATAAATTTAAAATTATATATATTATAGCTTTATTAATAATCTTATGTTTTTAATAAAAATAAAAGTTTAAATTTTCATCGTTGTTAGCCTTTGTCCCTATTTCACACTAAGTAAAAGTTACATTTTCAGCCTGATTCTTTTTTAAAATATCATTTAAAGGTTTCTGTTAAATTTGCATCATAAAAGATAAATAGAGCTACCAAGGCTAATAAAACAAAAGTTTAGATCTTAAATAGTATTAGTTAAATGTAATAATAATTACTGACCCCAAGCCTTAGTAGGATACAAAAGGTAGGTAATTTAAATAGGTAGGTTAAATCTCGTAGTAGAGTACAAAAGGTAGGTAATTTAAATAGGTAGGTAGGTATAATATTCTGATAAGGATTGTAATAGGTATATGGTAAGTACTGGTTTCGTACTGGTATAGGTACTTATCGACTACTTGCACTGGCACACGGTAAATATTCGTTTTTCGTTTTTTTTATTTCGTTTTTAAGGTTGACTATAAAAGTCACGGGAAATTTTCTGTGTTACATTTGAATTATTTTTGTGATTCGTAAGATTCCTTGTTGTTCTGATTGCACCTTGGAAGTCGCGAACCGACAGTGGGTAGGGCATTTGAGAAGCAATAAGCATAAGAATAATGTTTCCACTCGGAAGGCTGACGTCGATGGCGTCGTGGAGTTCGCGACGGCTTTCCGAGGTCGAATCTCGTCATACAGAATTGTAGTCAGCGACGAATTACAAGAGTCTCTGCCGGATTCATTTTTACAAAGTTTATATTCTAAAATAAGTAATCTCTTGCAGATTGCTTTGAACAAGCATATAAGTTTAAAAGTGAATTTCGAATATTGTGCTAATTTTATTTTAATTAAAAATGATGTACCCGAAACAAAGTCCTTTACAACAAAAAAAAATATTATTCACCGTAATTATAATCACGAGAAGTTCTTTCAAACACTTGTCAGTAGTATTAAAAAAAAGATCGAAGAGTTTAAAGATCGCGATAGTGGTTGGACTTTTTTAAGTAATGTATCTTTTGATGTAAACATTAATAAATTTGATCCTTTAAGAGGTTCAGGATCAAGCTATGTTGATCTACCTGTAACAATAAAAAAGCGAAAAGCGTGTATCAACGTTCGAAATAAAGATAAACATTGTTTTTTGTGGAGCGTTGTTGCAGCCCTTTACCCTGTTAAAAAGAATAGTGAGAGGACTACGTCTTATCCTCATTTTAAAAATGTGCTTAATATTAAAGATATGTAAGTATTTTCCCGTTACCTTTAATGATATAGCTACTTTCGAAAGCAATAATTCTAATATAAGTATAAATGTGTATTCATTGAAAAATAACCGTACTGTAGTTGGTCCAATTTACAAGTCTGAATTCAAATCGGCTGATAGAACTAAGATAAATCTCCTTTTACTTGATAATAGTGCACATAGCCATTTTGTTTTGATAAAAAACCTTTCTCGACTTGTGCGAAGCCAAATCACTAAACATCACGGCAAATTATATTTTTGTGACGATTGCTTACTATTTTTTACTAGTGAAAGTAGTCTTGAAAATCACACATGCAGTGGTGTTTGTACGGTTTTACCCGATAAGGGAACGTATTTGGAATTAAAAAATTTTGAACGTAAACAAGATGTGCCCTTTGTCGTATAGCTCGACTTTGAAACACTTCTACAGCCGATTCAAGGTTGTGAACCAAGTCCATCTACAAGTTATACTTCGCCTCGTCAACGACACGTTCCAGCAGCTTTTGGTTACTATATAGTTTGCTCTTTTGATAGTAGTTTAAATCGATTCGTTCAGTATCGAGGCGCTGATTGTGTAGATAAATTTCTCTCTAAACTTTATAACGATGTTAGAAACATTTACAAAATATTGAATAATGAAGTACCAATGGAATTCAATGATAACGATGCTGAGGATTTTGCAAACGCTAATGTTTGCCACATTTGTGATCGCCTATTGTTTTTCGACAAAGTAAGAGATCACTGTCATCTTACAGGACGTTATAGAGGTGCAGCACACCAATACTGAAACTTACGATACAGCGTTCCTAAGTTAGTACCTGTATTTTTCCATAACCTAGCAGGTTATGACTGTCATTTGTTTATAAAAGAGTTAGCTGAGAGTTCTGGATCTGTAAAGGTCATACCAAGAAATAAAGAAAACTATATATCTTTTACCAAATTTATACAATTGCATGATGAGAAATATGCTCAAATACGATTTGTTGATTCATTTCAGTTCTTAGGTACTAGCTTAGAAAAGTTGTGTAAAGGTTTGGATAAAACTGATTTTGTACATTTAAAAAATAGTTATCCCCATGAAAAACATTTCGAATTATTAACTCGTAAAGGAGTCTATCCATATGACCATATGAAACAATTTGATTCATATTCTGAAACAAAGCTTCCTCAAAAAGAGAGTTTTTATAATTCACTTACTGATGAAGCTATAAGTGATGCAGATCACGCTCACGCTCAAACAGTTTGGTCTACATTCAACATAAAAAATATGGGGGAATACACAGACCTTTATCTGAAAACAGATGTTTTGCTTCTAGCTGATATTTTTGAAAATTTTCGACAAGTTTGTAAGTCAAATTATCAATTAGATCCTGCCTTCTATTTAACTTCACCGAGTTTATCTTTTGATGCAATGTTACTCAAAACAGGTGTTCAATTAGAATTGTTATGCGACTTAGAAATAATACGATTCATACAGAAGGGAATACGCGGAGGGATTTGTTTGTGTTCTACAAGATACGCGCAAGCTAACAATAAATATTTGCCTTATCATGATTGTACTGAGCCTGATTCGTTTCTTGTCGTTTCTACATCGATTGTAATAATTTGTATGGTTACAGTATGTGTCAGCCTTTACCTGTGTCAGATTTTAGACTTTTAGATCAAAATGAAATAGAGGAACTTAATATCATGAACATAGCCGATGATGCTTGCTTTGGTTTTATTCTCGAAGTTGATTTGACATATCCGGATGAACTACACAGTATTCATAACGATTATCCCTTTTGCGCAGAAAAATTTATACCACCTGGTGGTAAAACTCCTAAATTAATTCCTAACTTGTATTCAAAATATCAGTACGTAATACATTATGTTCATTTAAAAACCTGCATTAACCATGGGTTGGTTTTAGATAAAATTCATCGCGTTCTAACTTTCAGACAGAGTTCATTTTTAGGCGAATACATTAATTTAAATACCGAACTACGGAAAAAAGCAGTCACACCGTTTCAACAAGATCTTTTTAAATTGTTAAATAATTCCGTGTTTGGTAAAACATTAGAAGACACGGAAAAAAGAGTTGACGTTAGATTAGTTAATAAATGGTCCGATGAAACTAATACAACAAAAAAGTTTATTTCAGCAGACAAATTAATTGCAAGACCCAACTTTCATAGCGCAACAATTTTTTCAGAAAATTTAGTCGCTGTTCAGATGAAACCTGAAAGAATAATTTTAGACAAACCAATTTACATCGGTTTTGCAGTATTAGAGCTCTCTAAGAGCCATATGTATCATTTTCATTACTCTATTATAAAACCGTACTATGGAGACAAAGTACAGTTATGCTATACAGATACTGACAGTTTCGTGTACAAAATTGAAACGACTGATTTTTATCGTGATCTAAAATGCAATTTCTTAAACTATTTTGATACCAGTAACTATAAAGAAGATAATATTTTCGGTTTACCAATAAAAAACAAAAAAGTACCAGGCTTGTTCAAAGACGAACTGGGAGGTGAATTAATAACTGAATTCGTCGGTCTGCGATCTAAATTATATTGCGTAAAAACAGAATCGTCGTTTATTAAGAAAGCAAAAGGTGTTAAGAAAAATGTAGTAAGAGACTTGTCATCATCTGACTATCGTTCAGCTTTGCTTCGCGACAAGGTGATTCGCAAAAAGAATATTTTGTTCAGATGTATTAAGCACGAGATTTTTACCCAAAATGTTAATAAGATTGCACTGTCAAACTCTGATGACAAGCGATTAATTTTATCTGATAAGGCTTCTACTTTGGCATGGGGTCATTATAAAATTATATAGTTTATAAATATAGATTAATGTTATTGTAAATTTTACTTTTACTAATTATTACTAATATAACTTTGTAATTACTAGTTTTACTAATTAAAATACTAATTTTACTTTGTAATTGAACTTTTTATTCTAAGATAAAATAAATAAGTCAAAATAAAAACTGGTTTTATTTAAGAAAAAAATTTACCTATAGCATGTTAAGTTGCTGTTTTTACATTATTATCTATGGCAACTATGACGCAAATACAAAGCGTCAATTAGACAAAAAATATTGAAACCTTTATTCGATCACTTTCCCTCACTCGCTCGTTGTCTCTAGCGAACGCTGCACTACCGTTTTCATGTAAGTATGAATTAATCATTAATTTTATTTTACTGGTTTTTTATGATAATTAGCAATATTTACAAAAAATATTTATTTTGTTGCAGATAATGGGTGACTCTCCAGACATTCTGTTTTCCCAGTACGCTCAAGATCCTCTAGAAGGGTTTACACAAGAGTTCTCTGAGCTGTATCCTAAACCAGCCAAAGTACCCAGACAGGAGAAGAAATGTAAGCAGAAAAAGGCTATTTCAAAAACCGCACCGAGATCAACTAAATCTTATGTGATTACGAGGGAACAGAAAGGCATAAAGTTAATCAAAATAAAGGTGATGGACATCGTGAACGACATGGGATCCGATCTCCAGTCTGACATTGACGCCAGTGATGACGACGGTAGCGTGCTGCTCAGTGCGCAGTACGTAGTGCAGAATCAGGTGGATGAAATCATGGACCTCACCGACAATCTCGTGAAAAAAATATCAAAAAAACTTTGCGGTGATAACTTTTAGTTTTCTAATGTATATCCATAGACTTATGTATAATAAATAAATAAATTGTGAATTATAAATATTTTGTAAATAAATAAGTAGTTTTGGTTAAATAAATTACTTTAAATTATATTAAACTTGTTTATTTATTACAATACCACCTATTGTGTGTCTCAAATAAACTATTTTTCTTTCTTTCTTCTTTCTTTTCTTTCTTTTTAGATAAAGTACATTTTTTAGCGCACAAAACTTTGTATGATAAACACAATTAAATTGTTTATCTTCCTTTTCACAGTAATAATCATTATATAGTTTAATAAATTTAGGACAACCTTTTTCGCCTAATTCTATGATTTCACAATCTTGACATAACTCTTTGATCCATACAATTTTTTCCAAACCTTTGGTTAATACTTTTTTGCCACTTAGGTAGGGAACAATAACCCTTCGAAATTCACGATAGTCGATGAATCCTTCACTCCAAGTGATACCCCGATTTTTTTCCAACCATCGAACTTGCTTTTTTTCCTCATCAGATAGAGTTTTAAAAGTATAAGGTGGTTTAATTAGGAATGTTTGTGTATGATCTTTAGTTGCTATTGAAAATTCTTTAATAATAAATTTATTTTTTAAATCTTTAAATCCTTGTAAATCCACGATTATAGTATTGTCATTCATGATAGCTTTTTTACAATATTGCTCAAAGGTTTGTATTCAAATATACAGTCGTTCAGAATCAGACAATATGCGGCAGTCTGATCAGGAATCTCTCGGTCTGCTTCGATTTCAACTCGTACGTCGATTGACCCTTTTAGCGTCTCGTGCTGGCGTGAACAGTCAATCACAAATAAAGGAGCTATATCCTTGAATTCTTTTAAACTCATCAACGGTTCTGATCGACGTCCGTAATAAGACTGGTGAAATCTAGCATACTGTTCATATATTAATGTAAATTTATTATCTGCAAAATTGATATTCAGTCCTTCATAAGGGTAATATGATGAATTTAAAAAGACTCTGACATCACGTATGTTGCAATGATCGAATTCTGCCATTGACATTACCGCATTATGTTTACGGTTGGTTTGTAAAGCGATAATAACAAATCGGGGTTTCTCTACCTGTGATGAAGTTTTTATAGACCAAGTGTGTTTCCGTGTTATGGGGAGTAATGGATATTCATACAAATCCCAATTACGAAATGCTACTGTTATAGTGTAACATATCATTTTTGATATGTTACATTCATAATATGGGTAGTTCTTCGGAAAAGTGTTCTCCGTGTAATTTCCACAGCATTTTTGAAATCACTAAATTAAAGTGAATTACACAAAAAAATTGAAAGCTTATGCAAATTCAAACATTATATCAAAATTCGCCACGTAGCGAATGCATACTTTTGCTAAAAAAAATTATAGAAAATTTGCGATCCATGGAAATTACAGTAAAGACCACGGAAATTACCCAGCAGATAAAATTTTGCTCAACATCATGTCAGATATGAAATTAAAGCTCAAATAAAAGTTAGTTGGGGTAGTATTAAGAACTACATTGTATTATAATTATTCGACGGTTGAAAGGCTAATTGGTCTAAGCGACATTTTTTGCGATATTGAGTTATATACATATTCGGAATCAGCAAACTTTTCTCCGTCGTTTGAGCTAGGTTTCAAATTTTTCTGACTACTTTTTTGGCGCTTGGCACCCACAGCAAAACAGGCCTCATTTCTAAGCTCATTGATCTATACGACACAAAATTAGACCGATTTGAGGACAGGACAACTTAAGCTGTTTTGATTTTTCGAACTTTTATAACGTGTGTCGATTAAGGCATTTGGCTTTTTCGCCATGGTTGTGGTTTTGTCGTTTGGCATATTTTGGATTACACCAAAACGAAAAGCTATGTCGTTTGACCCATTTTACATTCAACTACATTAAAAAAATGTTAACTGTTAACTACATTAAAAAATTAAAAAAAATATACAAGACACCATCTAAAATTGTATAAAGTGGCAAAACAGCCTCAAAATTATCTTATGGATGTTGCTGAATAATGATGACCTTAGTATCAATATCTACTATAAACCTAGTAAGGGTTCATTTTGTTTCATTCTGCAGTCTTTCTAATGAGCATCTGCATCAAACAACTTCACTCGGGTGCAACACCATCATGTTGCTTTGACTCATTGGGTATATTCAACCGTCAGTTGACTTGGCGCTAAATTCATTTTCTCTCGTATTATTTTACTCGAAGTCTGCTTGAGCTAGTTTACTTTCAGCTATTTTATTTACGGTAAGCGTTTGAACCATTTTGCCTTTCTCTAAAAATAACTAAATTTGATGCATTTTGGGCCAACCAACATAAATTTTCTAAAATAATACACAATTATCATCAGTCATAGCTTAGAAAACTTCCCTATTTAATTAGGGATATACTGTATTATATAAATAAAAGTCTATTCAATAGTTGTTTTTTTATGATTTTTTTTCCAAATAATAAAACTTTAATCCTTCCCCCTGCAAGTTTCACAAAATGTCGTTTGGATCAATTAGCCTTTCAACCGTCGATATTGATTGCATATTATGGATGCGCATCATAATAATAAAAATAACAAATATTTGGTAAAAAGTATCAACAATCTGTACGACCTAGGTCAACACTCGTTTACTAAAGACTAGTTTTCACTAATTGTGTATGGTCTTCAAACAATAACGCTGACTAAGTTTACCAACCTGCTCTGTATAACGATACAAGTTCTAATGCAGATCAGTTGGACTGCAAGCCCCGGGCACAGACTCATAGCCCGGCAGAAGTACATACTTCCCTTTTCGCTGAATATACGACGTGACCTGCCGTCCTCAACAATGGTGACCTGACCACCGACACTGGACAGCAGCAAGGTATACCACCCCTCATGAGTGAAGATTGGAGTTAGCTTTCTAGGTCTGCAATCAAATGCAACTAAGCCCTGCAGCAGCAACTCGGCAACTGGCGGACGACGGTAACACGGCAGCCCACAGCCAGGTGATAATGCGACCTACACCGGTGTGGCAGTTCTGCATACGAAGCCATACCGCCCGTAGAGTAGAGCACATATCGTCATATCGGGAGACTGGAGTGTAACTGACCTATGTACGAGTATTTCAATCAAAAGCAAAGCCACTTGCTTTGCTTTTGATTTTCTTTTTTGAGTAACGAAGAAATTAATACAGGATCGACGAAAGCCAAGCTCACCCGACACTTTACCAAAGATATCCAGGACGCCAGCCTGAGAATAGTATGGCCCTCAAACAGCTAAAAAAGAACAAGGTGGCGGGTGACGATGGAATCACTAGAGAACTTCTGAGAGCTGACGGAAAGCCGATACTCAGAGGTTTCTAGAAGCTATAGGAACAGTGTACTCAAATTATCCAGACTATTAATTATACCTAGGACAGACAGTCCTAGTAAAGTGAGTCCAATTTCGAGGAAGAGATCTCTCGTCAGATCCAACTCAAAGCTTCGAAAATTGTTTGCGTCCAACTTACTTCAGTGTCTCAAAACGACAGTGTGTGTGTTGTTGCCAACTTGCCTTGTTTGGCAACAGAAATGAAGAGATCCGTAGAAGAACTTAAGTAACCGACATCACTTGAAGAATTGCACAGCTGAAGAGTAACCGACATCACTTCAAGGATTGCACAGCTGAAGTGGCAGTGGGCGGACATAGCGAGACAAACCGGTGGCTCTGGAATAGTGATCGCGCACCGGATGCCCCCACCCCCTGACAAAGTAGTCCGACGATCTGGTGAAGGTCGAAGGAAGCTGCTGGATGTGGGCAGGACAGGGCCAATCGTTGTGGAGAACCTTGGGGAAGGCCTACACCCAACAGTAAGTGTCGAGCGGCTGATATAATAAACCAAAAATAAAACAAAGTAATTTCCATGGGCTTTATGTAATTTCCATGGTGTTTTATACATGGAAATTACGCCATGGAAATTACCAAAAAGCATTAATTTTGAAATTTATCGGCATTGAAAAGATATAACCTGCTACTTTGTTACTGGTTAAGTACATTTGGGAGTAAGGTATTGCACCTCAGAACCCGTTTACAAAAAATAGCACAATTATATTGCAAAAATGTGACATGGAAATACATTAGAAATGAGAACCAAAATTTTTAAAATCGTAGAACTTAGTCTTGCACCAAAAGCGTGGGAAACAGCAACACAGTCATCTTACCTGTCAGTA
Source organism: Agriphila straminella (assembly GCA_950108535.1). Classification (NCBI taxonomy): domain Eukaryota; kingdom Metazoa; phylum Arthropoda; class Insecta; order Lepidoptera; family Crambidae; genus Agriphila; species Agriphila straminella. The sequence goes on along the minus strand of OX467305.1, from coordinate 24,601,268 downwards.
GCGGTGTAACTGTCGATTCGAAAACATCAATCACTATTTGTCTGTGCCTAGCCAGTCCAGAGCAATGGCCTTCGCAAGAGGGCGCAGTGAAAAAGTAGCTAGGCGTGTGACATACTTACTTAGGTCCATAAAATCAAAAGTTTCCCTCCGATAGGATTTAAAATTTGATCAGTATATAACGTGATATGTCTATTTTAAATGTGTGTACAAAACTGATTTAAAACGTGGGTGATTTCAAAAATATCCGCGATTTCTCATGAGCCGGCGCCCGTGTGACACGTAAAAACGTGCAAAATAACCCCGTTTTTGAGGTGTTGAGGGTGAGTTACTCCGATCTACGTAGTTTTTAACCAGTGAAATCTATATGACACGATGCTTAATGAAATGTAGAAACGATGTAATGATAGTTTTAATCATAATTATTTGTTTTTATAGGAGATATGAGTCACACACACTCAAAAATTGCTCTCCCAAGAACTACCCATATACTTTGACGATACCAACCTTTATTTATGCCTTTTTATCCAATATTTTACATCATCACACAACACTTTTTTATACATCCCACATTGCAAGGTACATACATTTTCATTAATTCAATTCCACGCAATAATTGCTAGTTTTTCTTACATCTTATGTAGACTTAAAATTTGTCAACAAACAACAGTTCGATCTGACGTGTGACATTTTAATTTTATTAGCATAAACATCATGATTCTCGGACTATTAGCTCAATCTTGCGAGGAATAGCAGAACTAATACAACGAACAAATATCCAAATATATACGCCTTCTCATTCTGGCAGTTATGTCTAGCTATTTGCATCTCTTCCTTTCACAAAGCCACCTAGCGTCGAGATTCCGCACTTCATCAAAACTTAAGCGCTATCTAGTGTCAAATAGTGGCAGTCTGTCGCGCGTATATTGCCATCTTTATCACACCTAAAATGCATTACCATCATGTCATCTCGTTCACACAATAGCACTCAAAAGTGACATCTAGCATGACGTAGCTTCCTGCCTTCACGTCTGGATTCACAGATAAAAAAATTGGATTACCTATGGTTTCTATAAACTTTTATCAATAACTTAATAAATATCTAATGTACAATGGGAGTAATTAGTTATTTATAATCTACGAATCTTCCTTTATTTGATTTCATAAAATTCTTCATTTATCTTTAACTAATTTTCTTAACCATAGACTATAATCTGATCATTCTAGAAGTATGCGAGTCTGTATTGTTTTTTCTTGCGATCTCGGGAATGTGGTGGATTGTTCGCGAAATTGAACGGCTGAAAGAAAAAGATATAAATAGGACTCGATTTCCTCCAGTGAGGATATTCGCTTTCTCTGAACTTCTACCTAGCTCGGTGTGCGCGATTGTTTACAGTGATTGAAAGATTTCTCATACGCTGTGTCAGGCGTCCCTGAGCAACTACGATATTTGCGTTCTAAACTGCATCACCGGGAATATCACAATTTCTTAAATTAGTCCTCGGATTCTCGACGTTCGGGTAAGTCTATCTGCTAAACGGCAATCATGTCTAATAACATCTTATTTATGTCACTGTTTTGTCATAACGCTGTGTTTTCTATCTCCTCGACAGTTTTCTTTTAATTCTGACGGGATCACCCATCCGAAACGAGTGCTGCTGGGCAGACTACAACATCGCCAAGCCCTTGTTCGCTGACCTTTGACCTTGAGTGACCGGGGGATCCAGAAGGCCTTCCTCAGAGCACGAATCTCAGGTGTAACTGTTCCTATATTTTATCTTACTACACCTTCGTATACTATTCACGTTTGTGAGTTATCCACAAACGTGTGGCGCCCGTACTCATTTCTACTCTTCTTTTCTGTCATCAGTTTAGCCTAGTTATATGCAGAATAACACCGCATAACTCACCTTTGGTTTGTAATCTACCACCTTAATCTAGAGTACACTTGTGTATTTCTTAAAGTACTTCCTATTGATTAATAGCCTATATCTGATCTAATACATTGTGAACCTATTTTAAGGATAGCGATAAGCTAGAGCTCTTATATATTTAGATTTCTTTTAAAATACCTTATTTGTTAGCTTTATTTTTATATTAAGCTTCAGCTTTATTACTCATATATGTGAACTCTCAATTCAGTGAGAATACTGTAATTTAAGGCCTTCCGCCAGTGCAACAAGTGAGCTGCAAATAATTATTATTCCCACGCCCTGCATTTCTTACAATCTTATAACATTTTATTCTCTTATTTATGTTGGTCTCAATAAAACTTCGTATTTGATTGTTTTTAAGTCTTTTATTTGTATACTTATACCTACAGCTAAAAACCTAGGTTACATTTAGCGCCCAATGTAGTTTGCACTCAATTCTTTGTTGGCAGTTTCTCACTGAGTTTAGGTAATAAACAGTAATTACTTTTCTTCTCAAATTGTACTTATATCAATTCCAGTGATGGAGCGTGCTGCGTTCTCCGGTCTACTCAAGGACGAGGTCAGCTATGAGCTCAACCTGCGGGGAGTGAGACACGAGCGTGGTGACACAGCGGAGACGTTGGCTGCCCTGCTGGAGAAGGCTGAACCGGCCGCTGCAGAGTTTGAGGACAAATTTATTGGTTCCCTCAATACGGGAACAGAACTAGAGGTATGTGCACGGAAGTTGGCCGAGCTAGGCGCTCTTGTCCCCAAATATTCAACGACTTCACACTACCAAAAATGCCGGGCAAGGTTGACCCACGTTATACAACGACTGGACAGACTGACCGGGCAGACCAGGGAGCAAAGGCTTTACAAATCTTCCTTACTGGAGGAATTATACAGACTCCGCTTTTCGATATCGAATAACCCTCCGCGCAGTAGAGATCCTTCCCCGTCAAAACAACACCTACATCCGACTACTTCCCGTGATGAAGAAAACCGCATCACAGACGTTCGGAAGAACGGTGCCGATGGGGATGTACACTCTGAGGGAGCATCTATCCCTATCCCTCCTCCTTACCCTTCTCACTCCTCTCCCAGAAATTCTCCAATATTAAAATGGGGTGTAACTTTTGACGGACACACCTGTGTCTTAGAATTTATAACTAAAATTCAAGAATTAGCTGCCTCCTGCTCTGCCCAAGACCATGAACTGCTCTCAAACTTCTCACACCTGCTTACTGGCGATGCATTGATATGGTTCCGCGGTTACAGGGACAATATAACTTCTATTTCTCAACTTTTTGAATATTTAAAAGAGGAATTTCTACCTGTTGATTATGACAGACGACTTCTACTGCAAATAAAAGGCAGATTACAAGAAAAATCTGAAGACATAAAAATTTATATTAATCTCATGCTCTATGAGTTGACTAAATTATCTAAACCACTCTCGGAAGCTGAGAAGTTGGAAATAATATTATCAAATATGAATACTTTTTATATTGCAAAATTAGCTCTCCATAATTTTTCTTCGATTGCGGAACTCAAATCAGTGTGCTCCAGGCTAGACATAGCAAAGTACAGATGTGAGAATAGAGGTGCTTTAAATTCTGGCAATACTGCTATTGTTCCCGGTTTCACAGTGAAATCTAATCTTACTAAATCAGTAAATCAACCGTTTAATAAACAAAAATATTCATCGGGAAATGTTGCTACCATCTCCCATGATGCTAACAATTCCGCTATGCTACAAAAAGATGGTGTCACTTGTTTAAATGTAGTGGCAAACATCACTATTCAGAATGTAATGTATACAATACACCTATATGTTTTAAATGTAAAAAACCTAATGTGCTTACTCGCGACTGTACTTGTTCAAAAAACTGAATAAGCGGTCAGTAGCATGTTCTCTCTCTCTTAAACCTGAACACTCTAAACAAACTAAACATACTACTGACCAGGAATGGCAGGAATATCTAATTTTTTTAAAAAACTTTTTCTCCTCTCAGAAGATAGCTCCGCTTTTTGAGTCAAACTTGCCTGACAACCGAGCGTTTATCAAAGTCAACATTTTGGGAACAGAGTGCTTGGCCTTGGCCGATTCTGGTGCATCAACTTCGATACTCAGCGGTGATGCGCTAGGGACGCTTAGGGAATTAGGTCTACAGACTCATCTTCAGCCATCTTCTAAAACTCTTAAAGTTGGCAATAACTCAAATCTTAATATTTTAGGATCCATTACGATACCTATTACTTACAAGTCAAATCTAAGACTAATTACTCTCAATGTGTGCACAGATATTAACAGTCCTCTTATTTTAGGTGTAGATTTTCTTAGGGCATTTAACCGATGTCAAGATATTCTGGAATATACGACTGACTTACAGTGTATTTCTGCTTTTAACTCTTTACTTGACACAAACACACACTTACATGCTTACGAGGATCTGTCGGTTGAACAAAAATCTCAGATTGATAACATTATCGCTGATTTTAAAAGTATCTCTGCTGATTCTAACAACTTAGGTCTCACTGATCTAGAAGAACATGTCATTGATACTGGTGATCATTCCCCAGTGAAACAAAAATACTACCCTATACCTGTTCACTATAAACAGCGAGTCGAGGCTGAAATTAATGATATGTTGAGAATGGGTATTATTGAAAAAAGTAATTCACCTTGGAATTCCCCTCTCTTAGTAGTACCCAAACCTAACGGAGACTTAAGGATCTGCCTAGACAGTAGAAAGCTGAATAGTGTTACCAAAATAGATTCATATCCTATGCCACGTATCCAAGACATACTTGATTCTCTTAATAATGCTAAATTTTTAAGCTCTATTGACCTGAAAAGCGCATTTTTTCAGATTAATTTACACCCAGACTCCCGGGAAAAGACTAGTTTCTCTATTCCTGGAGTTGGGGCTTTCCAATTTTGCCGCATGCCTTTCGGACTTGTAAATGCATCTGCTAGAATGATGAGACTTATGGATAAAGTCTTTGGACCTGAGTTTGCTGGTCGTCTGTTCACCTATATTGATGACATAATCCTAGTGAGTAATTCATATGACGAACACGTCAATTTATTGAAACGCGTATATCAACGTTTAAAAGAAGTAGGTCTCACCATCAATTTTGAAAAGTCAGTTTTCTGCAGATCTTCCCTTAAGTTTCTTGGCTTCATCGTCGACCGACACGGACTACGCACTGACAGTGACAAGGTTAAGGCCATTTTAGAATACCCTGTCCCGACTAACCAAAAAGAAGTCAGACGTTTCCTAGGCATGGCATCATGGTATAGGCGCTTTATCCAAAATTTATCTTTAGTAACTGCTCCTATAAATAACCTAATTAAAAAACAGCCCAAGGGCAAAGCTTTTAGTTTTCCGCAAGAAGCTCTCCTTGCCTTCAACGAGATTAAGCAACGTTTGGTATCTGCACCCATCCTCTCTATACCTAATTTTGATAAACCTTTTATCATCTCTACCGACGCCTCTGATTTAGGTCTCGGTTGTGTCCTCTCTCAACAGGATGACGAGGGTAAGGAACATCCTGTCGCCTTCGCTAGCCGTTCTCTTACTAAACCAGAGAGAAACCATGCCACAACTGAAAAGGAACTCAATGCTTTAATCTTTGCTCTAGAAAAATTTAGGGGTTATATTGAAGGCTCTCCTTTCCCCACTACGGTCTATACTGATCACAGTAGTCTGAAATGGCTTGTTAGTCTTAAATCTCCTACGGGAAGATTGGCGAGATGGGCGGTCCGGCTTTCTCAATTTAATCTTAAAATTGAGTATCGTAGGGGCTCTGATAATGCCTTGGCCGACGCTCTTTCTCGTTCATTTCCCATAAATGTCACTTCTGATGACGATCCGTCTCAAACTCCCCTACTTCTTCTTCTACTACTAAGGACTCTTGGTACCTCAAGAAAGTACAAGACGTCAATTCTACACCCCACAAGTTCTCTGATTGGAAACTGATTTCTGATCGCCTTTATAAAAGGATGAAAAATTCCAACCCTCTCTCTGCTGACTGTGAGTGGAAACTCGTGGTTCCTTTCGAATCGCGGCATGACGTCATAACTAAATGTCATGACCACCCGAGTGCAGCCCAATCTTACTATTGGCCATCACTACATAGGGATGTCAAGAAATATATCAAAAATTGTCAAGTTTGCTTGGCTTATAAAAGCACGAATGAAGGTCCCCCAGGCATCATGAAAAATCTTAAACAGGTCCAACGTCCCTGGCAAATGATCTCTACAGACATAATGGGTCACCTACCTCGATCTTATCAGGGCTACAAATTCATTCTAGTAGTTACCGACGTTTTCACTAAGTTTACATGCATATTTCTTGCTGATTTTGATTCATTTTCATTCAAAGAAAGATAAGATTTCATAGTTGTGGTAATTCCTGCATTTTTAACTCTATTTATTTCTACTCCATTTAGTTCATATCGAATATCTTGAAATAAAAATAACGCCGGATTATTAATAAAATTATTAAGATTATTAATAACATTCGAAATTTTTTCCTTTTCTTTGGCGCTGTTATATTTGTATACATCGACTCTGCCCTCAATATACAAACTGCTGAGAGCAGGCAATACATACAAGTCTTGCTGATCAATCGGTATCCGTATTTCATCATTCTTTTTTTTTTTTTTTTTATTTATTGGGGTCAACAAACAGTTTCACAATAAATAATGTTAAGCTAATCTTATATTATAGAATTGATAATAGGGATGTTGACTATTTTTTTTATTTTATGTTACATAAATTACCTCTCAAAAAAAGAAACATTGGTAAAAGAATTAATTCGCTAGCATGAAAACTGCCCGAGATATCACAGTGTGAAATGCACACAAATGGACTCGATCAAAAACGCTCCATACTAATGGCTTGCACGTTATGACGTCACGCCGTGCTAGTTTGTATGCAACGCATAGGAAATTTGTTCAGCAGCTATGTTAAATATTGTGTTTATCAAAATGGTTTCTTCGACAAATTTGCTATACATTTTACGGACTAATTAAAGGTATCATTTATTTTAATAAATTGTATACTTTTTAAATGGACTTGTCCACCCAACTTTGAAGGGTCATAAAACAAATAATATGCAATATATAAAACCAAGAGGTATACAAGCTACTCTAAAAGTTTAATATGTTTACGATTTTTATTAGTATTTCGTTATTTTATTCATTAGTCAACATCCCTATTGTGAGACCAACACCGTCAACCACGGCTTAAATTATTGTATATGTTGAGCGAGGGTGTACCCACAGGAAAATAACATATATAGAAAAGAAAAAAAAAGAGGAAGAAGGAAACATAATAATACACGGAGTAATATCACTGGCCATTATCGTAAGCAGCAACGATTAAGGTGTTGTTTTCACTTCTAATAGACAATTGATTACAGCCTTTTTGAAAGAAGGTTTGCTTGTGTTAAACATGTCCAAAGCAGCAAAGTTCTTGTTGTAAATATCAGTCAGACGTGCAATGGGGGAGCGTTTGCCTGCATTAGTGCGGTATCTAGGTGTTGTGAAGAGTTTCTGAGTTCGGCAAGCACGCACATGCGGCCTGACTGGTACTTGGTAACAAATTTTACTAACTATGTCATTACAATCATAATTGTTATTGCAGAAATCATGCAGTAACATAACCTCCAGCTGGAGTCTTCTACACTTAAGACTAAGCAAGCGAATTTTTTTTAACAATGATGAATAAGGTAAACGACTACGATAACATTTAAAATACATACATCGCAGGTATTTCTTTTGGACCTTTTCAAGGCAGATAGAATATTTTATGTAAAACGGATCCCAAATGTTGAAACTTGTCACGTAAGGTTTATACGAATGATATTCAAAACTTTCTATGCTGTTATCGTATGGCGTCGGTTGAGATATATTTAAAATATTCATTTTAACAGGCCAAGTTGCTTCAAAAATTCTTTATTGCTTTTGGTTAGCTTCTTTTTAGGATAAAGCGGTGTTTCTTTGAGAAGGAATCTTTTAGAACTGACTCGAATTGACGAAGCAGATGGGTTTTTATTGAAATTTAACATTTTTTAAAGTGTAAATACAGTTGCACTTCTTCACCACGTAAATTGATTTGTCTGTTTTCAGCGTCCAAAAGTCTTATATTTATAGCACTTATTGAACTTTGGTTGACAGGAAAATAAATTAAATTTTTTGGTATTTCAATGATTCTATAACCAGGTGGCACGTTTGGCACGAATTCATAAATTATATGACTTGCTTTCCCGTTTACAAATGATCTGCTGATAACGTCGCATTCGATGCGCACGATAGTTGTTGATAAAATGCTGACAGGATACCGAGACTCGGTACTTATATTAGCCTCCACTGTTTCCATACCAAAACCCAAAACTTTTCCAAGTGAGTTATTTCTATCGAAGTGAACATTTTCAGAACAGAATAAACATGTTTTTAATGTATTATTATTACAAGTCAACTTTAACGTAGCATTCTTTAAGTTGCTTTTAAGAAAAACACAAATATCTTGAAGTTCATAGGATCCTTCAGGTATTTCGATTACTCCATCGTTACCATAGTAAAATTTATTGTTTCTTTCGTCTATATTAGGAATAGAATTAAATGTTGAAAAATACAAGAGCCCACACTCATAGTTTCCGTCTAATTGTAGACTGGGAGAATAATTTGTTACTAAAGATGCCTCTTGGCCAGTTATTGACATAGTGAAAGACATGTTTGTACTGATCAGGATTTTTATTTCATTCTTAATATAAATAGTCTTTCCAATAGTCTCTTAAAAATTTTAAACAAAGATGACCACAGTTTATAGTACCAAACTTTTGATATTGTACATAATTATAGTTTATAGACATGTTTCTTAAATAATATACTAACTCTAATGGGGGCTTTAAATTACCAAAACTATCAAAATATTCACAGTAGTCATTTTGCTAGGCTACCCAATGAGTTCCAGGATTAACAGAACTATCAAGATTTAGTATGGCACACTCTATTTTTCTTGGTTTTGATGGTAGTGTATCTCTCATAAAGACTCCTCGAAAGTATGGTATATCAGACGCATGCTCTAATATGTCATAATTAGTGAGAGGACGTGTGGGTAGCCGCTTAACTAGTTTTTTGAAGATTTCAAATATAAACCAGCTCCTTTTTTATGAGGCTTGATATACATTCCTTTTCCAAGGGCGACGGATTCCATCAACTTATTATGTCGTTGAGATTATAGGAAGTTTTTCTGAGCAATTTTAGAATCATTGACAGCTTTTGCTATGCCCGCAGCACCTCCAGCAAGCGAGCCCAGAGCTGATAAACCAGCAAAAATTGGGATCAGAGGCAAGAAACCTCCGCTTTTGGGTATGGGAATACACCTTGGCAATCGTATACCCTTTCTATTTATAAACAATTTTTTTGCAGCTGCGTAGGCGTGTTTTATAGCAGAGGAGCTGTCTTTACATTTCAATTTTTTCATTTGTGTATGTATTTTTTTTACAATAGACATAAATGGTCTGACTCCAGCACCAGCTTTTAGTTTTGCTTTCATTGCATTTTTTACAATCCATGATGCAACTTTTTCTCCCTTTCCTGCATCTTTTGATTTTAACCGTTTCTTAGCCATGTCCAAAAGATGTAAATCAGCTTTATGTCGAACGTCTAAATCACGGTTATTATAAGCAATATCGTGATACATACAAGCTTCATCCAATTTATTTATACCTCTATCGCCTCTTAGTAATCGTTTCTGGAGTTTTGTTCCGGGCCCACAAAATTGATATCCAGGTAGATGTAACTCGAACGGTAATTTGTTTATTAAATCGTTAATAACACCACTTCCTTCCTTCATCGATATTATTGAAGTGACGATCCATAATTATACCACATAATTTATATGCATTACAAAATTAAGGCTTGTTTATCAACCCAACTATTCTCTTCATCACTCATACCTAACCATTTTACGAAAAGCTACCTTTCCTTTTTTAAACTTTTTCAATGAGATAAATATCAGGACATTTTGTTTTCTGTAATTCATACTCATAAAAAGACCCCAAAATTTTTTGTTTGTGTTTATCCTCCAAAAGATAAGTTGTTGGTTCTGTTTGATTAACTCTAACTACAACAAATACTTCCGTTGACCAGTTAGGGGTATAACCTTTATAAAAATCTCCTTTAAACTTGCTAATACGAACCTGATCTCCAACCTCAAATTTTGGTTTTTTATTCGTCTTATGCGTTTGTGTTTTAATAATATTAGACCTGACAGCCATCTGGTTTGCTTTATTGACATCAATAGGCTTAAATTTTGTAATTCGATGAATTGTATTGTTATAGTTATCTACAACTGAGTTCAAATTTTCTCCCGACCACTTATAAGAACCGTGCAAACTAAAAAGTTTGTAAAGCTGACATTTTAATGTTCGTATTACTCGTTCGACAATTGAGGCCTTTTTTACAGAATACGTGGAATAATGATTTATCTTATACTTGTCTAATAATTTTTTAAAAGTGTTATTATAAAACTCTTTGCATAAATCAGTTTGTAAATGTTTAGGTATTCGCGATGACTTTGTCAATATCTCTTGCATTGCGTTTGTAACACAATTTTTTTCTTTGGTTTTTATAGGTCTAGCCCAAACATACTTCGATAAGCTGTCTATTACCACCAAAATGTATTTATAACTTTTGTTATATTTCGAATACTTCTGTAAATCTATAAGATCAGCTTGCCATAAATCATCTATTCCTTTAATGAAAGTACATCGACGCGGAAAATTTCTTCTTGCTGCTTTATGGATTTCGTCGACTATATCTTTTTTACTCATTTTTGTTTAATTTAACTTCAATCAATTTATCTATTTCTGTTTTAGTATAATATAAAGTACTTAAACGATTCGTTGTTACTTTTTCCAAATTATTTAGATAATTTTTAACGTCACTCTGAACTTTCTTTATTTCTTTTCTTAGTTCTTGAATTGCTTTATCCACATAAGCTTTATTCACTGCTTCATCGTCTTCATTTGGAGATGATAAACCTTTTAATTTAGATGATTTCAAATCATAATATCCCGTATCTGATTTCGCCAAATAATCGTTGTAGGTATCAATATATTCTGCCAACCGTAAGCGCTTGTGAACGTGGTGACCGAACTTGTCTATATTCATTGCAGTCTAGATGCTTTGTTCAAGGAAATTACGAGTGCACTGCCAAATTTTCCCGAAGCATTGCGCTTTTTATATTCTTTTACGTTTATACTAGATAGATAGATAGATAAAAATTTTATTCATATACCACTACAACACACAACAACAACAACAACAGGAACACTTGAGAAAATGCAAAAAAAATGTGATAACTTAAACTAAAAACATTGTCCAAGATAATACCGTACCGGAGTGTGCAGCAGTGGCAGTCTGAAAAGGAACTCAAGCTCAGTGTTGATGGTTCCGAAGAACCAGACACTGATTTTCAGCCGAGCCCCTGTCATCGTTTGGTCGCAAGCAAAAACACAAAACAAAAGTGTGTACTTCAATACATTAAAAGATATATATATATATATATATATACATACATACATTTAAGTAGATATTTTAGATAAGTAGTGGGTAAAATAATGTGGCACCGTGAATAATAAATGAGCAGTAGGTACTAATAACTAATACCAGCCTCGTTTAATTCCTCAACTATTGATATTATTTCATTATCAACTCCAGTGTTACCTGCTTTTCTCGATGCTAGAAGTAGTTTTAAACGCTCGACTAATTCGTTTGGATCATCCCAATAAACATAGTCAGTATCCTTTTTATTTTTTTTCAAAACCTTTAAGCCCTCTCCTTGTGAAAGACTCTCCGTGCTTATTGTAGGATTTCTAGCGAACTTAAATATAGGTTTGATAATATTCATGTACTTAAATCCCTTGTTGCTATTTATTGGTTTAGCTGGATCACAATTGCGTCGGTGAGCATTGGTTTCTAATAGTAATAATTTATAGTTTTGTAAGTCAACGTCAGTAATAATATCTAAGTTAGGTTTCTTTTTAAACAAGAGCTCTTTTAACCCATTTGTTTTTTCCAAAGTACGAGCTTCTATTTTAAGGAAATTACCATCATCATGGACGCGGGTTCTGCCGAGCATTAGTTTCCCGCGTTCATTCCTTATTCCAAAAGGTATATCAGAAAATACTTCAGATGATGTGGACCATGACGATGACTGATTTTTAACGCTCGGTGATGAGTGAAAAGACTTGAACGATGTCTCGCTGATATTAGGATCTTCAGAAGGTGATACTATAAGGGTTTTGTCGCTGTTTAACCCTGAAGATGTCTGTTCGTCTTCTTCACTTTCAACTTCATTAAAATCTTCACCGGACGATGACGACGTTTCGCTATCTTTATTGCTACTTTTAACTTATTTTAGTAAGGGTCTATATTGATCTTCTTCTTCAAGGTGTTTTTCATCATTCCTATTCGCTATCAAGTTAAGTGGGTCAACTATAGGTTTAAATATTTTTTCAAATGCCATATTATCATTATTTTTTGCATCCTTTATCATTTCAACTTTTCTTTTTACAGCTGCAGCAGATTTTACAATTTGTTGTTTAAGATTTTTCTCCATTTTAAATAGTATAATACTATCCGATTCCGAATCACGAATAAGAATGAGGAATTACTTGCATAACAAACAATTATGTATGTTACGTTAGTCCATTATTACAAACGTATCAAATGCCAATCTGTAGCCGCCGTTATTTTTTTCACAGTCTTTATTAATCACAAGGTAATTGTAAGGCTTACTCCAAACAGCTGAGCACATTTCCCGAAACTGGGTCCAAGACATATCTGAACCTACATGCTCATCGTAAACGTGTTTTAAATTAATATCATCTTGTTTGAACAGTACTATTAGGTTCGTATTGTCTGTTACAAGCTGTTTAGGTATTTTAGTGTAAGTCTGATTTATATAAAAACAATCAATGTTCCTATGACGTCCCATAGCAAAATAATCTCGAATGTTATTTTGATTTTCACATGCAACATCATCAAAAATTATAATAGAATCTGGTAAAGCTTCATGCGGGCTCAAAATGTCAGTATTATGGTTATACTTGTAAAAGGATGTGCCAGAAACCATACTCAAAACTTTCTCTAGATATAAGTATTTAGGTTGGTATAGAGATTTTGAATACACATAAAGGTTACGAAAACGTGGACCGTCTTTATGCAACAATAAACTTATTACTAAATTAGTTTTTCCACAATTTGAAGGACCACAAACAACACATCTTATCGAATTCGGTAATAAGTTGCCATGTCGTTTTGGTTGACTAGGTGACATAGGACAGATGCATTCTAATTTAAGTGATTCTTTCTGTTTGATAAATTTCATTACACCGTTTAAACTTGTCCGCAATGGTTCATGAATTTCAAGTAAATGAGCATCAATTTTATCGTTACACCATTTAAAAGATTTAAAAATGCGACTCAATCGCAACCAAATTTATAATGGTTGCGATGTGGTGGCGAACTGCGAGGTGTGTGGCGAAAACAAAAGTATTATATAGATATTAAACGCGTGTAAGATATTAGGCTTAGGTCGCAACTACAACCGAACGATAATGAGCGACTCGCCATACGGAACGTTGAGGAATTGAACAAGCTCCTGTCCGTGTATGCTTTTGCGACGAGGCGGCGAGCTGCGAGGTGTGTGGTGAAACAATAAATTCGTGTAAGATATTGGGCTTTCTAACGCACGAGTGAGGTCGCGTCTGCGAGCGTCGTGCGACCGAACGAAGTGAGTTAGAATGCCCAGTATCTTACTACTTATAACATCAGGTATGTATTCAAGCTGGTCCCATTTTTTTAAATTTTGAAATTGGATGATGGGATCCTAGAGAAATCAAGGGAACTCTTCAAATATTATAGGCACACCTATAGCGATTTTGCTATTTTCTTAAGTAACTCGTGCATTTGCTTTCGAAAAGTACCATTTTGGTGAAGTGGAACTGATGATGAAGACCATAGATGATCACCGGAACTATTCAATAGGTACTAAACTAACTATCTCACTGGTGCGATACGATTACTTTAATATGGTTGCTAGGCTATTTATGTGGTTTGTCATAATGCATATGGTGAAGTGGAGCTGATAGTGAAGTACCAGGAGAACTCCTCAAGAATTAACGCCCCTGCGTCGGGAAAACCAGTATTTTGTAAAAGGTGATGAGCCATTGACATAAGACTATTGTAACTTAGATAATATCATCGCTAAATATACCATACTTATCACAAAAAAGTTAAATTTAAAAATCTTAAGACCGATATTTTTAAAGGCGTGCACGCCGCACCTTTCGTGGGTCTACCCATGTTTTATCTACCTAGATAATATACCTACTGGATAAGATAATATAAATAAACTAAATAAAAAAACTAAAGTAATTAGCTACCAAATACAGAAGTTACTTACACTAAAAATAAAAAATGTTTTAAAAACAAAAAACCGACTTCATAAAACCTGAAAATGTAAACAAAACCGCTTCAAAATTAATACCTCTAAAAAGCAAGAAATAATATTCAAATCACTAGATACGCATATCATTGTAATAAAACACATCTAATGAAGTCGGGTGGGGCTTTCAGAATAAATAAAGAGTTGAACTTCAGCCCCACCCGACTTCAATAGATGTGTTTTATTACAATGTTATGCGTATCTAGTGATTTGAATATTATTTCTTGCTTTTTAGAGGTATTTAATTTTGAAGCTGTTTTGTTTTAATTTTCAGGTTTTTTGAAGTCGGCTTTTTGTTTTTAAAACATTTTTTATTTTGTAGGTCTAACTAACTCATATTTTACACTTTAAGCAGTAAAAGACTTTAAGTTAAATTGCTGTAATTATCACTTAGTTGGGTGCAACACCAATTTTAATAAATACAAAACCAAAAAGAAGTTTTTTATTTTACGATAAATCGAAGCAGTTTATGACTGGACACATGTACCTATTATGAACTTCAATATTCCGCCCGCCGACAATTTAATTGTTAAAACTTAGCTGACTGTTAATATACACACATCAACTTTGTCTAGGGATACAGGTGTTATTTTCATACAAACGAGGTAACTTTGAAGCCTTGGTTTTCTGCCAGGACTGTACTGTGCTGTGATCTGATGATGGCTATCCAGGGAGTGAATGGAGGAGATTCAGATTGCTATACACACCTAACTGATCTGACCAGCATTCCAAAAGATTAATGGACTTTGTTTAAAAAACTGTATCCCTAGACAAAGTTGATGAGTATATAAGGTGGTACTAAATGATCTGATGATACTTAATACAGATGATACTGTTGCTTAACTGAACATAGGTCGAAAAACTAATATTTTTTTCGCCTTTTCATAGTAAGTCGGTCAGCTGACCAATACATTTTGTATGGGAGTATGAATTTTTTTTTCGTTTTTCGACCTATGTTCCTTGGAGAAAGTTATTCAGTTTAAGCAACACTATCACCTGTTTAAGTATCATCAGATCATTTGGTACCACCTTATATTTAAGTTATTATTCTGTTGGTCTTGCTGTTGGTCTTCCAAAGAATAAAAAAAATGATGAACAAATTGCATAAAGTTTCAGATTATATCTGTCTTGAAAGAATCGAGGAAAATTAATTTAAACGAATAATTTTGAATCAAAATGCTTTATTTCTGACTAAATGTTTCTTTTTGTTTTGTTTTGTTTTGCTTTGTTTCTACAATTTCCCACAAATATACAACTATCAAGATTTTGATGTTTCTGTAAAAAAATCAAGAATAATACATTTTAAGGGGCTATGTAAAAATAAAGCGTAAACGAGATAACAATGAGAAAACGTCGCGTGCTAGAGCGAGACCGATTTGACAGATAGGCGAAATAATCACAAAATCAATTCGTAGTAACTAACGATAGAGTTACTTAATATAATTGAAAAATACTAGAAAAAATCGACTCACCCGTAGCGGCTCAACCCGCACCCTTAGGATTCCGGCCCAATGCACTAACCAATTATGCTACCGAGTCGCTAGTGGGAGTGGCGAAATTTTCTAGTACTTTTTACGTTTTCGCTGTAAGCCGGCGTTATTTCATCAATGTGAAGAATTACCTTCAACATTCGAATGCAACATCTTTACAGATGCCAGACAATCTATTAAGATGAAACAGCTATATAATATTTAATTTTTAGATTTTAGCATTCACAATGCTATTTTTATATATTAAGTTACTTAATATAATTAAAAAATACTAGAAAAAATCGACTTACCCGTAGCAGCTCAGACGGGACTCGAACCCGCACCCTTAGGATTCCGGCCCAATGCACTAACCAATTATGCTACCGAGTCGCTAGTGGGATGGCGAAATTTTCTAGTACTTTTTACGTTTTCGCTGTAAGCCAGCGTTATTTCATCAATGTGAAGAATTAGTATTTTTCAATATATTAAGTAACTTAATATATAAAAATAGCATTGTGAATGCTAAAATCTAAAAATTCAATAACGATAGAGATTAAAGTGAAATACTTCTACACGATTGTGAATATTGATGATACACATTATTTAAAGCAATTTAGACTTGATAATCTAACGTTGTTTCTAAGTAATTTCAAACTTAAGAATTTTTAAGAGGTAGGTATTTTCGAAATTAAAAAGTATTGAGCGAACATCACTGAATCGTGTTACTTTTTTAATACGTGTCTGAAGAAAGATATAAAGAATATATATCTTGATTTCAGATCTGTAGGATCTTTCAGGCGACCTATGGCATTACATGAAAAAGTGTGAATTTTTTTAAACTTCTCCTTAAGTTTCCCAAAGCCTGCTATTCGTCAAGCTGCTCTCAACACTGACAGCGTCGAATCACGTAAAGATTCAGTTATATTGCCTTTAAACTTGTCTTCTTTTAAGGGTGGATTCGTCCAAACTTCAATAAAAACGGGAATAACTATACCAAGAATACATCTATTCCACGATTTTTTTTCGAGTAAAGAAATGGTATTTTTTCCATGAAATCCAAAGATAAGTTACTCTTGGGATTCTTATTCCTTCATTAGTGAGTCAATATGTGAATGAACGTATTATCCGGCCAATTGTCATTGTTCTATAAACGAACTATTTAAAAGGCAAAGTCTTGTCAACTTTATTTTGTCGCCTTATACGTATCTGTAGCGGTCAAAGTCAAATGTCAAACTAATGTCATACGGCAAGCGAATGCCATTAAAATACTCGCGGATTAACTCTGTTATTCCCCGCGAAATGGTGGTATAGTGACTCTTCCTGCGGGGCTATTCACGATTGTCGGAAATCTACCCGAAAGCATTCGATTCGAATCAGTCTCCGTTCCGATAGATTCGAAACTGCTATTCACAAATACATTCGACTAGCATTCGACTCGCTTTCCGACGTTGACTTTTTAGTCATTGTGAAATGCATTTACAAAGTTTGTAGCTTTTGGTAGAAATGATAAAAAATAAGTTCGATAACATAACATTGATATTTTTAAAGTTTTACGTAATAAATTACTAAAATTAACATTGAAATTTCACAAGATTTATCCTATTTATCTAAAAAAAAACTAACAGTCATCATTAATCTGCGATATTTAATATATTATAATATATTTCATTTTACATGGTAACATTCTTTGTAAACGTAACGTAAACAAACGTAGAGGTTATGTTTTTGACTTTTTGTGTTTGTTTACTCACTCACAGAGAAAGAAAGCAATACTTGTGTTTACTTAGTTGAAATTTCAAAGTGTTTTGTTTGATTTGGAAAAAAAGTGTAATGGAATAATCAGTGAGTAATGAAAAATGCTTAGTTTTTATATTTGATCACAATGGACTCAAAAATAATACCTAATATTTTTTAGATCCCTAGAGTCTCCTACGACCAGCGTTTAATTAGTCTCACTTTCATACATTTCATTTTCATAGAATATAACCTAGAAACTATAGGTACAGCACAAAAATTAAAATATTATTTACTTACGATGTTTAGGGTCTCGAATGTTGTTAAATTTCAAGTATTTTTACCTTTATTTATCATCTGTAATGTTTTTTTACATTCATTCTTACCTTCTTATATTGTTCGGATCTCTTTCCGATAGAAATATGCTCTCGGATACTAAATCGAATTCAATCGACAAAGTAATGTCAAAAATATTCGATCCGACAATCGTGAATCCCGTGTTTCGGGAGACTTTCCGATTCGATACGGAAAGTTGCTTTCCGACAATCGTGAATAACCCCCCTGAATAGGCGAAATACTCTGAGAATAGTATGTAGTAAAACGTAATTTCGGTTAACTCTCGAATAACTGGTCATTTTTTATCTAAGAATAACAGTTATTCTCACTTGGTCGAATCCGCCCTGTCAGTTTAAAATTGAACGGAATATGTATAAACTTCGAGCATCGCGGCTTCGTACCGAAGGGAGGCGCCTTAGCGATCTGTAATGACGACACTCACACATAAAAAATAAAACAAAACAGCAAAAATTTGTGTACGGATGAGTCACACATCAAAATATGACACGTTTTTGACATAAAGGGCTGGGCTCAACTGTTGATGCAGCAATATCGATAAATTTCGAAAAAGGAATAAAGGTCAAACATGAACAAACTCAAACATTTTACTACTATTTGTATTAATCTTTATTATTATAAATTACTATATCTTGTAAAGTAGGTGTACATATCAATAATTTTAATATGAAAAGACAATCAGAATTAATATTAAATAACAAGTGACCTACTAACGCCATCAGCTAACCACCTGACATTAAATTATAATCGCTGTTAATGTGTTTATTGTTTCTTATTACATAATATTTTTTTGTCTTTTAAGGTGATATTCTTCATGTAGAACAAAAATATAAGATGAGTAATGAATTATGATACTTAAACAGGTGATAGTGTTGCTTCGGGGGGTGCGTGGTCGGATAACCTCCTCGTGTGCCCTGCCACTGTTTTTCCCCGTCCATGTGGTCTGGCAAATGCAGTGGGAGGGACGGTGCACCCTGGGTATCACTGTAAATGGCGAACAATTCATTTTGTTCCCATTTACCGTGATGGCTAATAATCCGACACTCCTGTTATCCTGTACGTAGTGCAGGACCAGGGGCCCGCTTTGGGGGGCCGAGGGGAGACAACCCCAATAAAAAACTCAAACCGTAGCCCTGTACGTAGTGCAGGAGCGGGGGCCTGCTTTATGGGGGCCGCGAGGAGTAAACCTCTATAAAAAACCCTCAATTGTTCCTGTACTTGAGGACGAGGTGCAGGAAGCCTGTTGCAGGTGGTCGGCGAAGGTGGCCGACCTACGATCGCCACCCCTGGGCTCTCCCGCCACCCAGGGTGTAGTAGGGTTGTTCCCCCATACTCGTGGGAACATTATGCCTAAAAATATATTGAAACAAAAAGCCGTGGACAACACACAGGGTCCGTCTAAAAACCGTGTTCATAAAGCCGACAAGGACAACACACAGCGTCCGTCCAAAAACTGTGTAGTACGATTGGAGAGGATGTCGAGGACCCAGTCTTCGCCTTTGCCCGGAGACAGGAAAGCCGCCGAATATGAGGATGAGGCTTATAAGAGGTCGCAGGAGGTCGGTTCCTGCTATAATAGTAGCGCCGAGTCTGTCGGTTTGACTAGGGAGAGGAAGCTGAGAGATACGATAGGTAGCGTTGTGCGGGGAAAACCGAGTTCGGACCCCGAAGGTCAATGTGAGTCACAAGCAACGGCGATGGATACCACCGAGCAATCCGAGGCTGACGTGGAAGAGTCGAGGACTGAGGAAGAGTCTGAGAGCGAAAGTGTGGTGCGACCAACTGTACTGCGGGCTCGCAGGAAAATGGCCCCCAAGAGAAACCCCACCGCATTTGACGACCGGTTCATAAAGGACGTCAACTACCTCGTCAAGACTGTTCACAATTCTGGTCTATTTATTAGTGACGACAATGTAGAGATGGTTACTGAGAACTTCGCCGACGCACTTCTAAGTATACAGAAGAAGGCACAAGAAGAGAATACCAGGCTCAGTAAAGAAAACGTGTTTCTTAGGGGGGAGCTGGCAAATCTGAAGACAGACCTGGCTGAAATTAAGAAGAAGATGGGCCACTGTCCAGGCGGATGTACTGCCACCAAGGAGGCAGTCAATCAGGAGTCACTTGACAGGCTGGAACGCTCTCTAAAAGAGTCCCTTGAGAAGACGATAGACCGTAAGATTCAAAGTCTGGGATTAACCGTTCCTGTCCCTCCCCTTGGCGAAGGATCCCAGCCGGTACAGAGACGACCGGAAGCGCGTGCCCCATCCACGTTGCCTCCCACCACTTGGAGTGCTGCTGGCAGCAGAAAAAAGCGCAGGCGTCAGGCAAAAGCTGCAGCCAAATCAGCTGACGCCGAGAAGAACTCTGGAATGGAAACTGGCACCCCCGCAGCAAAAGAGCCGGTGGCAAAGAAGTTGCTGAGACTTACTCCCCCCAAGACAGCGGCAGTTGTCCTGACCCTGCTGCCGGAGGCCAGGGAGCGCGGTCTGTCGTATGCGGATATAATGTCGACGGCAAGAAAGGCGGTTTCCCTCCCGGAGATAGGGGTGACGGAGGGGGTCAGGACGCGCCTGAGCCAGACGGGGGCAAGGATTGTAGAGGTCCCGGACCCTAGCGGCGAGAAGGCCAACATGTTGGCAGAGAGGCTGCAGGCCGTGCTTGCCGGTGTAGCCCGAATAGGACGGCCTGAAAAGACGGCGGACCTGCTGGTTACTGGCCTAGATGAGTCCGTCCGCAAGGAGGAAGTGCTTCGCGCTGCGGCGGAAAAAGCTGGGTGCGACTCGAAGGCGATACTGTCCCAGGACGTGAAGCTGAATCCGGAAGGAAGGGGACGCATGCTGCTGCGATGCCCGGTGGCAGCAGCGAAGGCGATTGCGAAGGGAGGGAGGCTGACGGTGGGATGGAACTCCGCGAGGGTCAAGGTGCTGGCCCCCCTACCGATGAGATGCTTCCGATGCATGGGGGTGGGGCACACTAAGCCACGGTGCCCCTCGGATGTTGATCGAAGCACGCTTTGCTTTAGGTGCGGGCAGTCGGGGCACGTTGCAGCCGAGTGCAGATCTGAGCCCAAGTGGGCCCTCTGTGCCGATAGCGGTCGGCCTCATGGGCACGTGATGGGCAGTGTGAAGTGTGTCCCTCCACCGGTTAGGGGCAATCGTCCCGAGTACGGAGGGCCCAAAGCAGCAGAGGCGCAGGTGCCCACAACTATGGAGCTGTCTGTCGAGACACCTCCAACCCCAGCAGCCGAGGCGTCGACGTAACCGATGCCTGGGGTACATCCCCGGTTTTGCTCCCCACTCATCTCGTGGGAGAAGAGGTCAGGAGCACTAGTTGGAGGGAGGGAACTGAAAGAGGTTCCCCGGTCGGAGCCAAGCGGGCAGTGGGAGGTGAACCACTGCTCGCCTTGCACGGCCCTGACGAGTTTGGGGGTTTGGCTAAACTTGCCCGGCCATTCCCCGGCGGAGGAGGCCCGGTAGCGGGCAGGCCGCTGTCGTTGAGGTGATTGCCCACACGGACCCTCATACAGCCCAACGGTTGTCGACATTGCGGCGAGAGGGCAGGTGCCGGGGTTTTTTAGTGGGTATTCCCTCCTCCCGAGATCCCACCGAACCTCTTGGTTGGGTGGGATCACGGGAGGCAGTCGTGGAGGGAGCTGCAACGCTGAAAGTTGCGGTCCCCTCCTGGCGAGTCCCACATACCCCCCTCCCGCTCACCTGCGGGCGGGGAAGCGCGTAAATGCGTTTTTCCTCGGCATACAAAAAAAAAAAAAAAAAGGTGATAGTGTTGCTTAAACTGAACAACTTATGTGGTCCGCCTCTGTGGTCTAGTGGTTCACCCACCCGTGTAAGACGCAGAGGTCCTGGGTTCGATTCCCAGGGGAGGTATAATTTGTAATGTTTGGTTGGTGTTAGGGCTTATTTCATGTCCGCCTGGCTAGCTACAACCCCACCATTCTACCTAAGTCTGACGCGATAACAACAATTTAACAACCCGTTGTGCCAAAAATTCTCCAAAGAATCGTATAAACCGGATCTTGCAAAAATCCTAGCTTGATTGTAATAGTTGAAGGGACCTTGTTAATAAATAAATTACTTTTTGTCAGTTATATGATATAAAACATTGAAATCTTATGTTTCACGGCAGATCTGGGCACGCAGCCTTAAAATATTCTTCAATAATATGTTGAAAAAATCAAAGTAGTTTTACCTCAAAGGCAGGTCCTAATTCGAGTCCTGCACATTCATTCGTTTCCATATTGTTCTGGATTATACACAACGATCTTCGATCCTGTAATATTATAGAGTCAATATATTACTTATTTAAATAATCATTCTTCAAATCGTATTGTTTAGAAAAGATCAATGATTGCGCCATTATAATTCGTAAAGGTCCCGATTTATAATTAGTAAGTAGGGTGATTCTGCTCAATATAATTTTGGGACATTGTTTGATTTTATTTGTTTGAATTTTGAATTTGTGCCCGTTTGTAATTGCGTTTGTGCCTTTGTCGGAGTCGTTCGTCCGGTCGTTTCTTGGTTGATTTAAGTTGTTCTTTTTTTTGATTTTTTTTTTGTTAAGATCGCTTAACGCAATGGCGAAGGTCGCGGCTGTGAAGGCGGTGATCGCAGGTGAGCTCAGGTGGTTTGTGGTCGCGGGAGGACTACTGTCCCGCACCGACCGGGATGCGGCTATATTGGATCGAGCTGATCAACTTCAATCACAAACAAAACCAAGCCTTTGGTTTGCGCATGAAATATTCCTAAAACTAAGTCGACACAACTGGATTCCGGATTTCCGGAAATCCGGAACATGTGTATCCCCCTTAAATAATTTAATCTAAAGTTACCTTAAATCTAAGCTCTGCTACCAAAGTGTCTCTTAAATCGACACTTAAATACTAATATCAATAATTAATAGTTCATAACTCACAGGTCAAAGTTCAGGTTCCCCTCGTGCAGCCAAACCACGCGGCGAGCCTCCCGCCAGCGATTCGGTTGCTGGCACCGCTGTATTAACACTTCCTACCTACACTTGGCCAAGTAACACAGACGGTACACAGAGGGAACCGGACGGCACCGAAACAAGTTGGAGATTTCACCACGATTCCCTTTGTTCTTCCAAATAGTTGACGACACCCCGCGGCATCCGCACGTGTCACAAGGAGGTCACTTATTCTCACACAAGTTCACTTGAAGGGACGAAATATTAATAACATCTATTCGTGTCACTGAATTTACGATACAATCACAATACAATCACAAACAAAACCAAGCCTTTGGTTTGCGCAATTAGTTCAGTCCATTACAAAATGCCACATTTTAAGATGGCGGACTACGATCGGTAAAACGAACCGCAAAACAATACATCGTCCATACAAAAGTAACACAGTTCACCAATGGTAGTTCCGCTTGCCTCACCTTGATCTTGGCCGCCGCCTCCACGATGTCGTCGTGCAAGGTCATGATCTGAGTGTAATCGACTCCAGCAGCGTTTAGGCAACGTCGAAGCGGCCATGGTGGCGCTTGTAGAGGCTGGCGCGGACGCCACCATTCTGGCAACTGCTGAGGCCGATTACACTCAGATCATGACCTTGCACGACGACATCGTGGAGGCGGCGGCCAAGATCAAGGTGAGGCAAGCGGGCGGTCCCGCCCCTCGCACTTCCATCGGAACGGAGGGACCAGGGGTCACTGGTCGGCTCCCCACCCTGCAGTTGACCCACTTTGGCGGCAAAATGGAAGATTGGGTCGCTTTCAAAAATATGTTCGAGTCATTGGTGGACTCCAGACCGGACCTATCGAAGGCACA
The DNA here is from genome assembly GCA_950108535.1 of Agriphila straminella. Classification (NCBI taxonomy): domain Eukaryota; kingdom Metazoa; phylum Arthropoda; class Insecta; order Lepidoptera; family Crambidae; genus Agriphila; species Agriphila straminella. The sequence goes on along the minus strand of OX467305.1, from coordinate 24,577,464 downwards.
AAAGATGGCGTACCTCCTCTCCACTCTTGAGGGTGAGGCGCGGTTGCTCATCCAACACCTCCGAGTGGAGGACTCGCAGTACGATACGGCGTGGGAGCTTTTAAACTCCATGTATCAAAATGTACGACTCCACGAGTACCCACGGTTGGAATACCACCCGCCGTACGCTAGGTACGGCCGGGCTGCGGGTTATGCGCCCCCTCACATGGGGATGTGCGCTCGCCCAACGTACTATCCGGGCTGGAACCCCACTGGCGGCTTGGAGAGAGTGGGGAGCCCATAACTAGTTTGCTCTCACAGTGGGACAGAACCACGGACGGTTCTGCTCCCGACCGCGGCGGTCCGCGTATGGGGTAGAGAGGGGCGGTTTGTTATTGTAAGAGCCATGTTGGACTCAGGGGCTCAGAAAAGTTTGGTTACCACCCGGGTGGCGCATCAGTTAGGTTTATCCGTGGAGGATTCGCCTGTCCCACTTCTTGGGGTTGGTGGCATACAGGTGAAGTGTCTGACGGGACAGACACTTGTCACCTTTTCGTCGCTGAAGTCTCCCACATTGAGGATTACGACTTCAGCTCTGGTAATGGACACCATTGCGGGTTGGCAGCCCTCTACAGACATACCGCCGAGCGCGATGTCTTTGGTATCGGGTTTGGAGCTGGCTGACCCCCTTGTCTTTCATCCTGGCCCAGTGGATATGCTCCTGGGCTCGGACGTATTAGGTTGGATCTCGTTAGGCGCCCAGAAGGCCCTGGGTTCGTCTTCACTGGTGGCGGTATCCACCATTTTTGGATATGTCTTAATGGGCCCTGTGTTTGAAAGCGACTCCGTCCCTAGCCAAAATAACGATTTTGGGAGGTGGAAGAGCCACCTATGGTCTCCAGGATGGATCCAGACCACGCAGAATGCGAGGCCTATTACCAATCGAACACCGAGAGGTTATCCTCCGGCCGGTTTGTAACTAGGCTACCCTTTGTCACTTCTCGCCCTAGTCTCGGGCAAAGTAGGGCACTGGCGGAAAAGCGGCTGCTGTCCATGGAACGGCGCATGCAGCGTGACCCCGTGCTTCGTGAAAAATATATTGATTTCATGCGCGAGTACGAGGATTTGGGTCACATGTCTCCGGCTCGAGTCGATTGGAGCTCAACTGAGCATTATTTCTTGCCCCACCACGCGGTGGTCAAGGCCTCCACTGGCAAATTGAGGACCGTCTTTGATGGGTCGGCACCCACTTCGAACGGGGTTTCGTTGAATCAGTGTTTACATTCCGGTCCTAAGCTGCACAGAGGAATAATTGACATCATCCTGAACTTTCGAAGACATCAGGTGGTTTTTGGAGCGGACATCCGGATGATGTTTCGCCAGACGCTCATACATCCTGAGGACAGGCGATTCCAGTTGATTCTCTGGCGTGAGCGCCCTGAGGATCCCGTGACGGTGTATGAGCTCAACACAAATACCTATGGGTTGAAATCCAGTCCTTACATTGCCATCCGGTCATTGTTGGAATTGGCAGAGCGGGAACGGATCCGCTTTCCCCGTGGGGCTTCCGTGTTGTCACGTGACTTGTACGTGGATGACGTATGCACCGGAGCCCAAAGTATTGAGGAGGCGCTCTTACTGCGGGACGAATTGACTGCGATTCTCAGAGCAGGAGGCTATGAATTGCGGAAATGGTTGTCAAATGAGCCTCGAGTTCTGGAAGGGATCCCTGAGGATCACCAACAGAACCCTCAACTGTTTGAGGATGTGGAAGATCCCAACAGGATAGCGGTGCTGGGCATGCAGTACCAGCCGCTAACGGACATTTTTACGTTCCAGGTGGATTTGGAGGTACCAAAAGCCTGGACCAAAAGAACGGTGCTGTCCATGATAGCACGCATGTTGGATCCAAATGGCTGGATAAGCCCAGTCATATTCGCTGCGAAGTGTCTTCTCCAGCGACTTTGGACGTTGGGTGTCTCGTGGGACGAGCCGCTGATCGGGTCTACCTTGGATGATTGGCTCGAACTGATCTCATCGATTGAGGAAGTCAATCGGATTGCCTTACCTCGTCGAATATTGCCGCCTGGGAAATATCAGGCCAGCCTTCACGGCTTTTGTGACGCGTCCGAGCGAGGCTACGCCGCGTCTGTTTACATGCGAACAGTTGACGCCGATGGTCGGGTCAATGTCTCGCTTTTGTTGGCCAAGAGCAAGGTTGCTCCCATTAGGACTAGGCTCACTATCCCAAAGCTCGAATTGAGCGGGGCTCATCTTCTCGCTAGATTGTTGAGTCACGTCGCGCAAGAGTTGGCTGCCACGGTCGAGATACAGGACATCTTCGCCTGGTCGGATAGTCAGGTCGCGCTGGCATGGTTGCGCGCGTCTCCACATAATTTGGAAGTATTTGTGGGAAATCGGGTGTCCCAAATACAAAATATTGGATTTGACATCATATGGAGGCACGTACCGGGAGAGCTTAACCCAGCGGACTGTGCTTCCCGAGGGTGCACGGCTCCAGAGTTGGTGGCACACCCACTCTGGTGGGGCCCAGAATGGCTGGTAGGACCAGAAAGTTCTTGGCCTATTTGTCCAATGGACGGACCAGCCCAGATATTGCCTGGGTTGCGCGTGCATACCGCAGTCGCCGGAACGACTGCAGAACCGGATTGGCTACTGGCTCGTTACAGTAGTTTGGAGAAGCTGCTGGGTGTCACCAGCTGGATCAAACGCTTCATCCACAACTGCCGAAACCCCTAGGCAAAGCGTTTGGAACCTGTCGCGAGTGCAGAGGAGCGCCGGAGCGCATTGCTGCACTGGGTTCGTGTCGTGCAGACCGAACGCTTCGAATCTGAGCTTCGTATCTTGCGCGAAGGACGCGCTAAGTTGAAAGGCGCGGTCGCTCGTTTGAACCCGTTTGTCGACTCAGATGGGCTTCTTCGGGTTGGAGGCCGGCTCCGGAAGGCGGACCTTCCATTTGAGAGCCGCCATCCTTTGTTGTTGCCCAAGGGCGGACCCTTGGTGCAACTTTTGGTGTCGGACCGACACATCCGCAACGCTCATGCAGGGTGCAGCGCGTTGCTGGCTATTTTGCAACGGGAATTTCGGATATTGTCTGCCCGGAGAGCAGTCCGAGGTGTCTTGTTTCGATGCATCTCATGCTATCGAGTAAAGGCCTCCACTATGCAGCCTCAAATGGGTGATTTGCCGACTGACAGGATCCGGCCTTCGCGGTTAAGGCCGTTTGAGGGAACCGCGACCGATTTCGCAGGACCATTCTCCCTTAAGACGACCACCCTTCGCAATGCCAGGATTGTGAAAGGGTATTTGTGTGTGTTTGTTTGTTTAGCCACCAAAGCTGTCCACTTGGAAGTCGTCTCAGCTTTGACCACCGAAGCCTTCGTCGCTGCGTTAGATCGTTTTGTGTCGCGTAGAGGTCTACCCTCACTCATTCGCTCCGACAACGGCTCAAACTATAAAGGCACTGTAAATTATATTAAGGATGTTTGTGAATTTTTGGAAAGCAATTGTAATAGTATAAGTCAAATTGCTGCCCAAAGGGGGATAACTTGGCGGTTCAGTCCCCCAAATTGCCCTCATTGGGGAGGGATTTTTGAAGCTGCTGTAAAGTCAGCTAAGACCCACCTCCGCCGCACTATTGGAGAAACGGCTCTTACCTTTGAGGAGCTCGCTACGGTGTTTTGTAAAGTTGAGGCCGTCCTCAACTCTCGGCCTCTCTGTCCACTTTCGCAGGATCCAAATGACTTGGAGGTCCTTACTCCTGGTCATTTTTTGGTGGGAGGGCCTTTGAACGCCCTACCCGAATACCCGTGGAGGGATGAACGCGTCAACCGCTTGTCGCGATTTCAAATGTTGCAGCAGATGGCCCAACATTTTTGGAATCGTTGGTCTCTTGAATACTTGCATCTGCTGCAACAACGAGTAAAGTGGACGGATAGGACCGAGCCTCCCAAGGAGGGAGACTTGATCTTGTTAAAGGAGGCTAATCTGCCGTCCTTACTTTGGCGACGTGGTCGCATTTTGCGTTTATTGTTTGGGGAGGATAGAACTCCACGCGTGGCGGAAGTGTTGGTCGAGGGTTCCGTTTTAAGAAGGGCTGTGTCATCCCTTTCTCGCCTTCCGGTTGAGTGAGCTAGCGGTCTGCTTCTCAGACCGGGACGGGGGGATGTTTAGAAAAGATCAATGATTGCGCCATCTTCTGTGCATTTCACAATTTGTTAAAACTCAAAAGGCATGTCATTGTTTTGAACGCATGCTTTTGTGAACGCAACCTTTGTTTAGTTTTGTCATCTCGTGCTGGCTCCGCGAGATGGCGCGATAGGTCTTTTTAATATTGAATTGCCGGATCGGAAAACCGGCAACGCGATCGGCGCGGCCGCGGTTCGGGGCGAGTTGGCAACGGCGCGCGTGCGTCGGTGCTGGTCTCATAGCAAAGTTACTTTTCGTTCGTTATTACATTTCGCTGGGCAGGCGTCGCGAGCGGACGATGTATTGTTTTGCGGTTCGTTTTACCGATCGTAGTCCGCCATCTTAAAATGTGGCATTTTGTAAAGGAGTGAACTAATTGCAAACCAACGGTTTGGTTTTGTTTGATTGTATTGGGAATGTAACGTAAATTCAGTGACACGAATAAATGTTATTATACCACGTTGCCTCAAGTGAACTTGTGTTAAAATAAGCGATCTTTTCCACGGCACGTGCGGTGTCGTCAATCAAGTGGAAGAACAAAAGAAATCGTGGTGACATCTCCAATTTGTTTCGGTGCCGTCTGGTTCCCTCTGTGTACCGTCTGTGTTACTTGGCCAAGTGTAGGTAGGAAGTGTTAATACAGCGGTACCAGCCACCGAATCGCTGGCGGGAGGCTCGCCGCGTGGTTTGACTGCACGACGGGAACATGGACTTTGACCTGTGAGTTATGAACTATTAATTATTAGTTTTATTAGTAATATTAGTATAGTATTTAAGTGTCGATTTAAGAGACACTTTGGTAGCAGAGCTTAGATTTTAAGGTAACTTTGGATTATATTATTTAAGGGGGACACACATGTTCCGGATGTTACGAAATCCGGAATCCAGTTGTGTCGACTTAGTTATAGGAAACAGTATCATAAAATGCTTCTGAAATATTTTTTCACTCCTCTTGCTTAAAAAGTCCGTCATTGTAGGCGTACAAGAGCCGAGATAAAATAGCATAATGGATAAAGTTTTTTCTTTTTTAATGTTTGTCTATTACCAATGAGCCTACTAAAACGAAAAACTCTTTATTCATAATCACGAATAAAAACTCGCTCGACTTAATACTGTTTATACTACACCTGCTCGGAAAGTACCTTGATACTTTATCAAATTTACGGAAGAAAGTACGTCATTGCATATCGAACAAATATGCGGGGAGAAAACGCATCTGAGCGGGAGAGAAAAGTGTATGAAAATCCATTTTTTACGTGGTTTTTCTTTTTTAATTTTGGGTAAGACTATGCGCCGGTTACCTAAATATCAAAAGCCAAAAAGTTTTACAGTGAGTTTTTATCTCCAAGTTCGCAAAATGACACTGGCCACTAGCTGTGTGTTGGATGGTGTCGGGCTGGCAGTGCGACCCTGCGGCGGCAGGATAAACAATTTGAAAAAAGAACATGTGAAAATTGCAGACGCCATTGGCGCCATTTTCAATTTGTGTGTTGTTTGAGGATTCAGTTTTCGTAGAAAGTAAAATAAAACTATAAATGATAAGTAGTGATAGTGATGATGAAGATTTTTTAACTCCGCCGCAGTTGAAGGAAACAGCAAAAATACTGAATACCTTTTACCACAGAAATCAATTAAAAAATATAATAAAACTCATGACGATTTTTTGCAATGGAATAGTGAAAAAAATGCGGCATCTTTTTCTGAAACTGTTTTGCTAGCTTATTTTCAGTAAAAAAGCGCAAAAATACAAACCAAGTACGTTTTTTTACAAATTTCAATTAGTAAAGATTTAGTTTTTTATTTTCCTCGTAGGTGTAGTATAAAGCACTATGTATCACTCGAGAGAAAGTGCGATTCCCGATCTCGGGCGTTTTAAAGCTCGGGTGTCAAACGACACCCTCGACGGTAATCGGTCTCTTTCTCCTCTCGGTGAACAATGTACTATTGTATGTAGTCTAAGTAAGTAAGGTATAATGGTAGGTGCTAATTTAAATGTTCCTGCAATTCGATTTATTCAGGCTAAAGTCCGCTAAAGTTATGTATTTGTTACACTCATATGCTAATTATGTACTGCCTGCCAAAATAGAAAGTGACACTATTTTTATTTTATTTTATTTTATTTCATAGGAGAACATACAGTGACTTAATAGCTTTTTAAGTAATCCGTGTAGGAGTCTATGCACCATTACAAGTTCTCGCATATAACATCTAATGCTTGCTAATTAATATGAAAAAACATGCATTCACACACTAAGTACTTAACAACAAAGCAAATAAGCAATACAGAAACAACACAAATTAAGAACGGACAGTCCGAGAACCATCGAACCACTTCTGCACCATAAGATTTTGAATACTTCGCGAACTAGAATTAAATAGATCTAAATCATTAAAGTCTACAATTTTATTATACTCTACAGCCGATCTAATGAAAAAAGAGTTACGACGATATTTAGTCGCGGACCACGGCACGGCAAGACATGCCGGTCGTCTTAATGTAGTTCTCGCTGGTACTTGGAGCTGAATATTGGAGAGGAGTTCCGATGAGTCTATTTCATTTTGAGCAATATTCAAGAGCGTTTTCAAATCTGAAATATTACGCCTTATTTTCAAGGGTAAGATATGGTGCCTACGACATCTATCTTCATAGCTAGGGTCATGGCTTCTACATTTAAATTGTAAAAACTTAAGGAACCTGCGCTGGACTGATTCCAGTCTTTTGATTGCATAATCATACTGCGGGTTCCAGACTTGCGAACAATACTCAAGGACGCTGCGGACGAATGAACAGTAGAGTATCTTGATCACTTTAATGTTATTAAACTGCGAACTAGATCTAAGGACAAATCCTAGAGCCTTATTAGCTTTTTTGGCGACGCCATCAACGTGCTTCTCGTAAGTTAGTTTAGAGTCATGAATGATACCTAGGTCCCGGATTTCATCAACCTGTTTCAACCCTACATTACTGAGCTCATATTTGGTCAAGATATTTAACGGCTTACGACTAAAAGTTATGAAATAGCATTTATTAATATTTAATTCCAATTTATTTAATTTACAGTATCGCTCAAATGATAATAAATCCCTTTGTAGAAGTAATTTTCTTAAAAACTTTCATGTCATCTGCGTATAACAGAAAATTTGACGATTTAAAACAGGAAGCTATATCATTGATGAAAATATTAAAAATCAATGGAGCAAGCAAGGACCCCTGGGGAACACCTGAAGGGACGCTGCTCCAAATAGAAGAGAAGCCATTTATGACTACGGCTTGGGATCTATTTTTCACTTACGAAGTAAACCATCTGTATAAATTTTCCCTTATCCCGGCTTTAAAGAGTTTCTGCAGAAGTATTTGATGGTCAATACGGTCGAAGGCCTTTTTAAAGTCAGTAAAGACCGCGTCTACTTGTCCTCCCGAATCCATACCAGAAGAGACAAACTCTGTAAAAGAAAGTAAATTAGAGGTTGTCGATCGCTTTTTTAAGAAACCGTGCTGCTCGGGTATATAGAAAGATTTTAAACTGTTATAGACCTGTTTATATACAATTCTTTCGAGGATTTTGGCGAAAATGCAAAGCTTGGAAATTGGTCTGTAATTTGTGATATCATTTTTATCGCCATTTTTATGGATGGGGCTAATGAAGGCGGATTTCCATAGTGTAGGGACTACTCCTTCGGAAGTTGACTTTTTAAATAGGATAGATAGAGGTATTTTTTTTTTTTTGTTTTGTTGGTTAATTCACAATCAGTCAGCCACTTTCAGTGAATGCGTTGTCCGTCCTTAGTAATTGCGACGAGTGTGCCTTCCATTGAAAGCACTACTCTCCATGTAATACGGAGCTATATCCGCTCCGGCAGTGACAAGATATTATGCCTTTTAAGCCTGTTACAGTAAGATTGCGTTGTCAGTGCGACCGCTAGCTCGTTAGGATGTTGAGCAAGACGTTTTTGGTATTTTGTAGATGTAGCGCGGATTTCTTCCTTTACTGTACTCATTTGTAGGTTCTCGTGGATCTCGTTGTTTGTTATGAACCAGGGCACATTGGATATAGTTCGCAAGATAACATTCTGTAGTCTTTGTATTATAGAAATGTTGGAGTTACTCGCGCTACCCCACAGTTGAATGCCATACATCCATATTGGCTTAAGCAAGGCTTTATATATTAATAATTTGTTATCTACAGAGAGTTTACTGTTTCGTCCGAGCAACCAAAGCATGTTTCTGTATTTCAAGTTGATTTCTTCTCGTTTCGCTTTTATGTGATTCTTCCATGTCAGCCTGCGATCGAGATGTAATCCGAGATATTTCACGTTCTCCTTGTGGGGTAATATGTGGTCTTCTAAGTAAACAGGTGGACAATCTCCTTTTCTAAGGGCGAAGGTTACTTAGTGACACTTGCTCTGATCTTCCATTTTTTCAGCCAGGTACTTATTTCGTTTAGCCCTTCTTGGAGAGTATTAGACGCCGCAATCGAGCATTTATTGCTGGCTAATATAGCCGTGTCATCGGCAAATGTTGCTGTAGTTACACCTGCTATGGTTGGCAAGTCCGCAGTAAATATCGTGTATAACACTGGACCCAATACAGAGCCCTGTGGTACACCTGCTTTAATTTCGAAGAATTCGGAGGTTTCTCCCGATTCTTTCACCTGAGATATTCTGCCATCTAAGTACGATTGCATGAGAAGATGATAGCTATGAGGGAGGCAGTTTTTTATTTTACATAGTAGGCCTTCATGCCACACTTTATCAAATGCCTGTTGAACGTCCAGGAATGCTGATGAGCAATATTCCTTATTCTCAAGTGCTTTTCTGATCTCTTCTGTTACTCGATGCACTTGTTCCACAGTTGAGTGATTTTGTCTAAAACCAAATTGGTGGTCCGGTATTGTTCTGTTTTCCTTAAGAATGGGAAGTATTCTCTTCAGAATGATTCTTTCACATACTTTTGACAGAATTGGTAAGAGGCTGATGGGTCTGTAAGATGGGACTTCATTTGGTGGCTTGCCGGGCTTTGGAATCATAATAATTTGGGATACCTTCCACATAGTAGGAAAATGTTGCGTTCTAAATATGCCATTATATAGAGTGGTAAGGAATACAACAGCTCTCCTGGGCAATTTTGTTAATATTTCTTTTGTGATAAGGTCGAAACCAGGAGCCTTCCGATCGTTTAAGTCTTTAATTGTCGACCACACCTCTTTAACGGTTACTGGTTTGGGTGGTACCGACATCTGGTAAGGTTGATTTAGAGTATTTTTCACATATATGTTCGATTCCTGGTCGTTTGTAGCGTTAGGTGAGAAAACATTGGCCAGATGGTTGGCAAACAAACTTGCTTTTTCTGTTGCACTTTTAGCCCAGCCATTATCACTTTTCCTTAAGGGAGGTTTACATTCCTGGGGTCCGTTTAATGTCTTGGTAAACTTCCATAAGGAATGGCTAGTTGATGCATTAGGGGCAAGTGATTCCAACTTTGCTTCGAGTGTAGTGTCGTGCCAGTCTTTAAGTAGTGTTCTCAGTTCATCTGTCTCTCTGTTGAGTTTTCGCCTATCGTCACTGTGCCTACTCTGTTGCCATACGCGCCGAGTCCTTCTCTTTTCTAGTACTTTTTGTCTTATTTCTAGTGGTATGTTAGCGCTATAAGGTTTTTGTACTATGGTAGGAGTAGTCTTCCAACAAGCCTCCTGGATCAACATAGTGATATGTTTTGTCGCTTCCTCTATTTCTTCCGGGGATTTTAGAGACATTTTCATGTTTATGTTATCGTTGACATATTCACGAAATGAATACAAGTCGGTCTTATTATTGGAGAGTTGAGGTGGTCTTTCGACTTCAATAACCATGGTGCTGGCTGTTAGCAACACAGGAGTGTGATCCGATGAGGTATCCAGGCATGATTCCGGTTTGAAATAGTGGTGAGACAATCCCTTGATGATGAAAAAATCCAGGAGGTCTGGTATTTTATTCAAGTCTGTGGGCCAGTAGGTTGGTTCAAATGTAGATAATGTACGTAAGTTGTTTACCGTTACGCTAGATAGTAGTTGTCTACCTCTTGTTGTAATAAGTCTCGAACCCCAAGAAGTATGTTTCGCGTTCCAGTCTCCACCAGCTACGAAGCGACCACCAAGGGAGCCGAAGAATTCGGAGAACATATTTTCTGTTATTTTATGTTTGGGCGGACAGTAGACGGCAACGACATTGAAATACCCACAGTGGTCCTCAACTGCGACTGCGGTAGCCTGGATATGGTTTGTCTTGAATTCTGGTAATAGGTGATGTTTAATGGTATCTCGTATTATGACTGCAGTGCCTGCGTGCCCTGATCCGTCCGGATGATTGGTCGTGTACGTACGGTATCCACGGAAATTCACTTTAGATGAATTAGTGCAGTGTGATTCCGAAATAAGGATGATATCGAGTTTTTGTTGTCTTATTAGTAAGTCTACTTCGTGCTTGTTGGGTGATAGGCCATTTACGTTCCACGTCGCTATACGCAGAGACGCCATTAGGACAGTTTAGTTATCAGTGTGGTTATGAGCTGCATAAGTGTGCCCATTTGTTGTAGGATGATTTCGAACTTTTCGGATTGTTTCAAAAGTATTTTTTCTATTGTGGTCATCTGCGGCTCTGGACTTTGAGATTTATTGTTGTGATCTTTCTTTGTCTCCCACTTTGTTTGTTTATTCGTTTCTGTGGCAGATTTCTCTTTCTCGTTGTGGGTCTGTAGTACCTTAGCATATGTTGTGGGTCGTGATTCTGAATCTCCTTTATATTCTGGGATGGGGTTTGGTGCAATTTTTGGCTTCGGTATAGGTGGTGCTGCTTTCCTTGAGAGAATTTCTCGGTATACCTCACAGCCTTTATAATTAGCTGGGTGCGCACCGAAACACAGTGCACATTTAGCTGGAGTATTTCTGTCTTTCTTGGTGCAGTCTGACGTTTTATGTTGTTGAGCACATTTAACACAACGGTATGGCCTCATGCAGTTGTTTTTTGAATGCCCATACTGCTGACATCTTTGGCATTGCACAATCGTCTTTTTCTTTTTTGGATCTTCTATGACAACTGACTGATGGTATACATATTTCAGATCTTTGACAGCTTTGTTGTTAGGTCCTGGTAGGATGTTAACAAAAAATGTTGATGTGGGAATTTTTCCGGGCCATATTTAGCATTGATGATCTCTCCCGCTACCGAGTTCCCTGTACTTTCTATTGCTTCAACTATTGCATTTGTGGGAGTTGAATGGTGGAGATTCCGAATCACTATTCTGTAGTTCCTTTGGTCTTTTCTGGTGAAAGTATGTCCTATTAGCCCCTTTTCACGGACTAGTGAAATAAGATTTTTATACACTTCCACCTGAGTGCAGCTAACTCTAATTTGATTCCGGTTTACTATTTTGTAAGTGAATTGGTCCCTTTCAGCAACACTTTCAAGCAATTCAGTAAGTTTACCAACATCTTCTACTCCATATAGGATTATTGGAGGAGGTTTGCTTGGTTTTCTTTGTGTAATTTCCTCTTCCTTGTCAGTAATGTCTATAGGCAGGACTCTGAATCTATTTGAGGTCTTTACTTCTTCGGGTGACGGAGTTTGGGTTAACTTTTTCCTTTTAGGGTTTCTGACTACTGGTATTCTCTGCCAATCTGGAGGTTTATGGCTTGTTGGAGGTTGTTCATCAATCTCGAGGTCTGAATCGATGTTCACTACTGTATTTGGTGAGGCTGGTGGTAGGTCACCTTTAGGCAGGTTTCCTGTAGAGAAGCTTCTAGACCTGCTAATAAACAAACCAGGATGGAAGGCCTGTTGAATCATTCTTTTGTTTCCAGTAACATTTACCGACACAGAAGCCTGGTCACCTACTTCTGTGCAGTCTTCGGTAACTGATTTCACACTCTCTGGCCCGGGTACCGGAGAGCGCCGGGGGTTAGCCGGGTCGCATGACAAAACACATTCCTTATTAGACATATTCATTACGAGAGGGGGTTGGGAGAATACTAACAGTGCTTTCCCAAGGCACTGTCGCCACGATGTTCAAAGGGGATTTAAGTCCTTTAGGCTTGTGGTAGCCATAAACAGGTTAGTTGACCGCCGCCTGTGACTCGGCGTTGTTGCCCGTTTAGCACCACCCGGGGGACACGTGTAGGGTGGGCCTAGGAAAAGGTGGTAAATCCTACGGACGTGGGCAACTCCATCCCCCAAATCCATCCCTCTAGCTATACCATAGAGGTATAGCTAGAGAATCTGCACATTTAACTATAAATAAAGGTGTGATTTGATCGGGCCCCGCACCCTTCGATAGATTCACACTTTTTGGTAATTCTGACACTGTCTCTAAATCAATCTTTACGTCGCTAATATTATTGATGGAGCTGCAGTCGGAGCTACTTGAGGATTCATCCGCTACATGATTCGATACTTGAAGGAAGGTCGATTGAAAATATTGAGAAAAAAGATTACATATATCCTCACCGTTGTCACATAGTGGAAGGAAGGGCATTGGAACCTTTCTTGTTTGATTGAACAAAGGACCAAAAGGCTTTAGGGTTCTCAGTAATGGCTTCTTCCGATCGCTTAATATACTCGTCGTAACACTCTTGTTCTACACGCTTGGCTCTCCTACGAAGACGGGAGAATGCTTGATAATCAGAGGTGTTGCCGTATACCTTGTACTTGCTGTGAAATTTGTTTTTTTCATTTAATAGTTTTTTGAGCGAAGTGGTGTACCAAGGTGGATACGAAATAGTATTCACTAATCGACGAGGAATGTATTTATCTCTAATGTTATGTAAATATGTATAAAAATCTGTTACTGCATCATCTAAAGAACTAATATTGCCCAGGCGAATCTCCCAATCTATTTCATTAAGGGATTTCATAAGTGAATCATAGTCGCCTCGCTACTCTGGGTATAGTTTTAAGAGTGTTTTCTATGGATAAGTTGACGGAAATGTTTAAAGATACGTGATGCGAGTCTTCGGGGTACTAAAGGGTCGGAACACGGGGTTACTGATATTTCTTTATTGCAAAGCGCGTAGTCTAGTATTCTATTGTTGATATTTAAACAATAATTATACTGAGAAAGCTTGCAGGCGTCAAGGGTGTCAAAATAAAATTGCTGAGTTTCTCCAGCTAATCCTGACGGTTGCAGAGGACTCCGTTCGCCCGACCACTGCGTGTCGATTCTGTAACCAAACTCGCATCTCACTTCGAACCTCACTTCACTTCGCGTGAACTCGTTATTAGAAATTAGCTAAATATAATTTATTTTACCGACTGCAAAAGGTTTTGAGTAGCTACCGTATCTATCTAAAATCTTTTGTGATTCAAAAAATAGCCTATCATTATCTCATTTATGATTTTAAATTGCCGCGAAGTGAAGTGAGGATCGAAGTGAGATGCGAGTTTGTTACAGAATCGACAGGCTGTATGTTACTAAGATTGAAGTCACCGGTAATTAAAAAGACATCGTTAGGACAAGAGTTGACTATGAATGACAACCTTTCCGTAAAGTTATGCAGTTGTATATTAAATGAGTTCCCAAGGTTTTCCTGACAAAGATACAAACTACATATATGCAGACGGGTAGAATTTTTTGCCTTACTTAAGTTGATAGATACCCAAATATCTTCAGCGGAAGAAGACCATTCGGGACGAGCTATTGCACATAGGTTTCGACGTACAGCTAACAAAACACCTCCACCAAGCTTTTCCTTCGTACGCAGGTAATTCCTATCTCGCCTCCAGACAATATAACGATCATCAAATAGCTCATTATCACTAATGCCGTCCACAAGCCATGTCTCAGTAAGTGATATAATGTCATAAGAGTCCAGCAGCAAGTTTCGCTGAAATTATGTGTTTTAGTTCGCAGTCCTCGAGTATTTTGATAGTATACGCTAAGTTCCGATAAAGCAATCACAGGGACCATAAACTAAGCTAAATAGGTAAAACTGATAGAACAAAAGAAGCATAAGAGTACAATTTATAACCGAGTATTTATAATAAAAATATGTAAGTTCAGCGAAGTATTCAAAATCATTGATATAACGTAAAAATGTAGGCAACAAACTAGTTTTTTTAAAAGGAAATATAAATAAGTTAAGCATAATTATAAGCGCAAATAGAATATGATTAGGCCCAGGCACATTCTCGCTACACACAAGTGCTTTAAAAGTTTTAGTGCTATGCTTTAAAATAAACAAATAGTACTTGAGTACCTGTCACTTTCATCGAAATCCTATTTGCGAATAATCTATTCGAATACCCTACTTAAATTGTGATCTTCCACTATATTATTATATTTTCCAGACATAAGATAGTAAAGGTACCTTTGATCGTAAATAATACCGGCTGCGTCTGATATGCTGAAATGGAACAAATAAAAAAAAAACGTTTAAATATGTCATATGAAGAAGGTATGACCTACCTATCTATTAGTTAAAAAGAAAATGAAAAATCTTCAGAATTCGGAACAGGCGGGAAAGTAGGTACAATTTTATTATAAATTTAAAACTTGTTCCGCTACCATAGAATACCTATACCTACTATTCCCTCTCTACCCTAGTCTTCTTTCTGGAATTAGTTTTAAACCACGTCTAACTTTAGTCGACCTTTGGAAACATTATAATATACAGGGTTATTTGTAAAACACCAGCAACTTCACAGGAGTAGATTACCAATATCAGAAACATTTTACTTTCGTACAAAAAATATCATTACCGACTTCAAAAGGAGGGAGGTACTCAATTCGACCCGTTTTTTTTTTTTTTTTGTTTTTTGTATGTACACCGATTACTCGAAGACGGCTGAACCGATTGACATGATTCAAACGTTATAACATCAGGTATGTTTTCAAGCTGGTCCCATTTTTAAAAATTTTGAAATTGGATAATGGGATCCTGGAGAAATCAAGGGAACTCTTCAAATATTGTAGGCACACCTATAGCGATTTTGCTATTTTCTTAAGTAACTCGTATTGCTTTCGAAAAGTACTATTTTGGTGAAGTGGAACTGATGATGAAGACCATAGATGATCACCGGAACTATTCAATAGGTACTAAACTAACTATCTCACTGGTGCGACACGATTACTTTAATATGGTTGCTAGGCTATTTATGTGGTTTGTCATAATGCATATGGTGAAGTGGAGCTGATAGTGAAGTACCAGGAGAACTCCTCAAGAATTAACGCCCCTGCGTCGGGAAAACCAGTATTTTGTAAAAGGTGATGAGCCATTGACATAAGACTTTTGTAACTTAGATAATATCGTCGCTAAATATACCATACTTACCACAAAAAAGTTAAATTTAAAAAATCTTAAGACCGATATTTTTAAAGGCGTGCATGCCGCACCTTTCGTGGGTCCACCCATGTTTTATCTACCTAGACAATATACCTACTGGATAAGACAATATACAAAACTAAAGTAATTAGCTACCAAATACAGAAGGTACTTACTTACACTAAAAATAAAAAAATAAAAAATGTTTTGAAAACAAAAAACCGACTTCAAAAAACCTGAAAATGAAAACAAAACAGCTTTAAAATTTAATACCTCTAAAAAGCAAGAAATAAAATTCAAATCACTAGATACGCATATTATTGTAATAAAACACATCTAATGAAGTCTGGTGGGGCTTTTAGAATAAATAAAAAGAGTTAAACGAGGTATTTAATTATGAAGCTGTTTTGTTTTCATTTTCAGGTTTTTTGAAGTCGGTTTTTTGTTTTTTTTAATTTACCGTTCGTATGTTCATAACTCTACGCGCGGCGCGCGACCCGCCCGCCCCGCCGCCTTCCATAGACATAAAAAGTGTCGAACAGTTCAATAAAAATTTGAAAATTAATTTTTGGTGAATGTATTGAGTTATGATAAAAGTCGTTTGTTTTACAAATAACCCTGTTACTTATACCACACAAACAACGGTCACAATCAAATCCAAAAATAGAAAACCTATGATCTGGCTGGATAAGAGTAGGCTATTGTTTTTTTTTCGTTACTAGGAATTCTTGAAATCTGCATTTATATTGACTTGACAAAAAAAATTAAGAGTAGGTGTGGTAACAATACAAACCGCATCCGCCGAAAAGATAGTAATAATTGTCAGAAATAATAAAATCGCCACCTTCATTGTGCAACGTGATTCACTTGATTTATTGAAATGAATGTCATTTCGATTGTTATTTAATTTCCAAAGAAGATTTATCAGATAGGTAATAAACTGATGATTGAATATTTGGTTACACTTAATTGGATTTTGAAATAATTTCAATGAACGATTGTCTTTGATAAAGAACTACTTTCTGTGTGTGCGACAGTTGGTTGTTCGGTTCGGGCCGTGTCGGACACGCCACGACTACGCCGCCAAGTGTAGGATTAAAATGATTGGAGAAGGCCGGGGGACACCAAACCAAAGATATACAAGGTGTATTTGAAACCACTCTCCAAATTTTAGGGATGTGTTCAGTCAGAAACTGAACAACTTTCTCCATTAAACATAGGGTCAAATATGTAAAAAAAAATGTCTTTTCATACAAATCAAAGAGATTACGTGATCAGTTTAGTATGGGATGACCAAAATTTTTTGGCTTATTTCGACACATGTTTAATGGAGAAAGTTGTTCAGTTTCATGGACTGAACACATCCTTAAAGGAGAGTGGTTACAAATACACCCTGTATAAGCTGTAAGAAGTGACCTGTAAGGCCCTGTAGAACAACCTGTCTACCTCAGCATCGTACAAAAAATATTTGTAAAAAAACCGGCCAAGTGCGAGTCGGACTCGCGCATGAAGGGTTCTGTCAAAAAATCACGTTTATTGTATGGCAGCCTAACATAAATATTAATTTTATTCTGTTTTAGTATTTGTTGTTATAGCGGCAACAGAAATACATCATCTGTGAAATTTTCAATTGTCTAGCTATCACGGTTCATGAGATAGAGCCTGGTCGAGTATATATTCTGTGGCCTGGTGATAGACAGACAGACAGACGGACAGTGGACTTAGTAATAGGATCCCGCCTACTCAAACCGGTATCGCTACCGCCGTGGTTAGCGGTAATACCCGAGCGATATGCCGCGCGGTAATTGTATAGAATTTTCGCAGCTGTCGCGAAACCGTATAGGTACGAGGTTTGTCCCGCGTATTCGGCGAAACTTTTACTTCTCCCCGCGGACGCACACCGCGCCGCCGCGCGCCGCCCGCCCGCAGGGTTGCGTTCAGAACGTTCGAGCGTCGGTTGTATGGTTGTTTTTTTAACTCGCTCTAAGGTTTGGAACGACCAAGAACTTTAAATGTCAATGTCATTACAAATTTTTCATTTTCCATTTGGAATACGAATAATTTAAACGTTTCTTTATAGTAAATCAAATAAAATCCGTTTTTTGAGGATCTACCATGATTATTTTAAAAATTAGACATAAAAACATCAAAAATACAAAATAATGTCAAATGACATTGACATTTTTTCTATAGACAAACGTCAGAGCGTTTTACAACCATCATTTTTGATGATTGTTTGGTTGCAACGCTCTGACGTTTGGAACGACACGGTTGTGTCAACCGAACGTCACGCTTAAATGTTTGGAACGCCGTTAGAGCGTTCGGTTGTGTTTAGGTTGCACTCGGAGTGTAGGTTTGGAACGCGCCTCAGCGCTCGCGTCGCCCGCCTGCAGCGCTCGCGTCGCTCGCGGCCAGTACCGCTACCGCCTACGGTAGCGGTAAAGTTTAAGCGGCCTAATGATTGTATGAACATATAAGTTATATTTTTTCTTTTTTAGATGTCTAAGGCTGAAGTTCACCAACACTTAAATCGTCATTTTGACGTTTTTATTATGTATGGAGAAAATAGCAAAAACAGGTGGTTTAAAAAATAATCGACTGTTGAAGTAGGTATAATTGGTGAACTTTAGCCTAAGGTTACCAGAAAAATTTTCAACTTTGGAATGCATAATGCATAATTTGTGTGTCATACCAACATTATTAAACAGAGTGAAACATGTTGCATCAAAGGAAGCAGCGCTTATGGCCTACCATGGCTATGTGTCCTCGGTCCTGCGATATGGCATTATATTATGGGGAAACTCGGTGGATATGCATCGGGCTTTCAAATTACAAAAAAACGTGTTCGTACAATTTGTGGTGCTGGCTATTTAGACAGTTGCAAACCTTTGTTCAAGACCTTAAATATTCTGCCCTTGCCATGCCTTTACATTTATGAGACTGACTGAGAGATTATTCAAACAGAATCAAGACCTTAACTACAGAGGTAGAAAAGGATCCGACTTACGAATTCCTGGTCAAAGTTTGGTATTACATTCAAAAAACTCATTTTGTATGGCAATACGTATTTACAATAAATTACCAAATAATGTTAGAGAACTACCTACAACTAAATTTAAAAGCAAATTGTTTAATATTTTAATAGAAAAGACATATTACTGTATTAATGACTTCCTAAACGATAAAATTATTGACACTGCACACTAATTATAACTTTGACATTTTCTATTGCTGACATTTCAATAATTTAATCTCATTTTTAATTTACTGATTTAGTTATGTTTTAAATATGATTTGATGATATTATGTAATAAAATTGTATTATGTATTTAAATTTAAGTATTTGCACGTCGAAACATTCGACAGAATATGCTGGAAAAATTATTATAACAACTTGTATGTACCATATTTAGCAAATAAATGAATTATGAATTATTAATAGATCCGGGCGCCTAGCAGCTTCCACCAACCAAACTACCTGGCAATGTTATATTCGAATTAGATAGGTGTACATGATTGGCTACTATACCTTACCATACCAAATCCAGAGGTCTCTGTAAATTGTATACTTTGAATCGGTTTTCAGCCCCTTTGTTGCCCAACCACTCCCACCCCCACCACTGAAAAGGTGCCAGGCGCCTGGATCTATTAACAACGATAGTATGGCACACTAACTCAAGGGATTTTTTCGCTCTGTAAATTGCATACCTTTTTCCGGGGCCAGCCCTTAGTATAATGAGTGGTTTTAATGAAAAATATGGCACCAGCACAGTTCATTTTTACCGACTTCAAAAGGAGGGAGGTACTCAATTCGACCAGTTTTTTTTTTTGTTTTTTGTTTTTTTTGTATGTACACCGATTACTCAAAGACGGCTGAACCGATTGACATGATTCAAACGTTATAACAGTAGTAAGATATTGGGCATTCTAACTCACTTCGTTCGGTCGCACGACGCGACCTCACTCGTGTGTTAGAAAGCCCAATATCTTACTACTTCGAATTTGTAATGATCTAATACTTTTGTTTTCACCACACACCTCGCAGTTCGCCACCGCTACGTCGCAACAATCAATGTATTTGAACGCGAGTCTCTCACTTTCGTTTGGTTGCATATAATAATATCTAAACTAAATCATATCTAAATAATATCTATCTAAAATCAGTAGAAACCTTCAGATAGAAACTACTGCAGTATATTCCTATAAATTTTCGTTCGACATTTGACTCAATCTCATAAATTTGAGTCAATATTATAGTGTCATTAAACTAAGCTAATTATGAAGTCGGAAGAACGCCACACCAACTCTGTAATAAATAAAATAAAATGAAATTTGTTTATTTCAGACTTCCTAGGGTCCATATTATTATATTGTGAGTAACAAACAGCTTACACACTATGTTAATAAATCAAAATTTTAAAATTATAATAATGAAGACAATGACGTGTAATAGAACCATACAACCCCATAGCGATTGGGCTCGTTTGATTCGTCTTGACAAGTTACTCAGATGTTGCGAGATGAGGTCCGGGGTCAGATGATGAAGCCAGAAGAAGACCACAGGGGACTCTGTATTAAAACCATGCAACCCCATCGAGTTTGGGCTCGTTTGATTCGTCTTTACGAATACTCTGTTGGGGAATAGTATTGATGGAGCCCGAAGAAGGCCAGAAGAACTCTATAATAAAACCATACAACCCCATCCAGTTTGGGCTAGTTTGATTCATCTTGACGAGTACGTACTCTGTTAGGAAATAGTGTCCAGTGTCTGATGTTGAAGCTGAAAGAAAGCTACAAGGACTCTGTAATAAAATCATGCAACCCAATCGAATTTGGGCTTGTTTGAATCGTCTTTATAAGCCTGTCGATTCTGTAACAAACTCGCATCTCACTTCGAACCTCACTTCACGGAAATTTTAAATCATAAACGAGATAATGATAGGCAATTTTTTTAATCACAAAAGATTTTAGATAGCTACGGTAGCTACCTAAAACATTTTGCAATCGGTAAAATCTATATTTATAAAATCGTAAACTGAATGACTGACTGACTGATTGATCTATCAACGCACAGCCCAAACCGCTGGGTCTAGAGACTCCAAATTTGGCACGTAGGTTCCTTATGAGGTCTAGGGGTGCACTAAGAAAGGGTTTTTCAAAATTCACCCCCTAAGGGGGTAAAAAAGGGGATCAAAGTTTGTATGAAAGTCCCTCAGTTTTGAAGCTACGATCTTCAAATTTTGTGTTTAGACTGACCATTGAAAATAAATAAATACGGGTCTCAGCGTTTTTCAAAATTCTACCCCGAAGGGGTCAAAAGGGGGATGAAGTTGTGTATTGAAGCAAAAAAACTTTTTTTGAAGTAAAAATCGCTAAATTTATAATTTAGGCTTATGTATAGAAATCTAACGCAACGTATATTGTTATTGTTAGTATTTAAACCCCTATTGGGAAGAAATGGGGGTGAAAAGGGGTAAAAAACCCCAAAAATCAATATGGATGTCGTTCTTGAGGTTTTATGGGATTGTGATTGCGAAAATGAGATTTATTTTGAAGTCCAACACGGTGGACATGATTTAACTAAAGGGATGAAAATAGGGTCAAATTTTGTATGGTAAAAGAATATAAAATAGACATTACAAACTTTAAAATTGGTAGGAGCATGTCTAAAAATAAATAGGCAAACACATAGTCCAACACGGTGGACATGATTGGACCTGGATATGCACATCCAGGGGCCGGGGACAGGGACAGGGACGGGCAACCGCTCGGCCCTGACACGAAGCCTATTAGGCTTGGTGGGAGGGTCGGGTGCGGCGAGGGACATGCTCGGGTTTCCCCGAGTATGACCGAGTCCAACATGCCGTTTGGTATGCGTAAAGACTGCATTCTCCTCTTGGACAGGGACAAGAACGGGGAGCCTTGTGCGAGGTCCGCCACACGCGGCAGATGTCGCAAGCAGCACGCCTAATTGCGTAAAAATGGCTGGTCGGATCCTGGTTGAAGGTTTCCTAAGGATTTTCTCTAATATCCACGCGGACGAAGTCGCGGGCAGAAGCTAGTAGCTTATATTAAGCTAATATCTAATAACAAATTCACGCGAAGTGAAGTGAGGTTCGAAGTGAGATGCGAATTTGGTTACAGAATCGACGGGAAGTTCTCCGTTGGGAAATAGTTGTCCATGGTCTGGTGATGGAACGGATGAAGGCCTCAGGAACTCTATAATAAAACTAAATAAAACCCGAGATTCGCATCTGACAGACTAAAGTAAGAAAAGCATTGTGTGATCTCGTGAGAGATGCGAGCAGAGACGTGAATAAAGCCAGCGCAGCACGCAGCGGTCCAAAAAATTTGTCGCTTGTAATTATTGTGCTGATTATTCTGAATAACTTGTATGTATACCTACCTAACTCACATTTATATTTTGTATTTTAAAACATTTTCAATATTTGTTGTTGCCCACTTTCTATTTCAGTTCAATAGGGTATTTATTAATTTTGATATCTTAATTTATTATCGATTGGTTAAACTACCCAATGTAAAAAGAAGTGATGATTATAATAATTATAATCATCACTTCTTTTTACATACTAATAATACGTAGTTAAGCAAAAAGGACTCAATCCACACTTTGGCCAAAATTGAGTTAATTATGCCATCGTACTCCTGAGGGTCGAATCTATATTGTAGTGAAAACCCTATATTTTGTATGTAGACGGAAACTAGTTTTTTTACTACCCCGACTCAACCCACAGTATGAAGAGCACACAAAATGTATTTGCAGAATGAATTCAGTCCGCTTGAATTGTTTCTGAGTAATGTATTTTTATGAGTATGTTCAAACTAGAATAAATTCAAACTTTTAACGGATACTAGCGCGGTTTTATTGAACGTCGGGAAAACCAAAAATCAAACCAAATACCAACTAATTACCAAAGTACTTTCAATAAAACCGCGCTAGTATCCGTTAAAAGTGTTTTATTTCATGTCTAGTGAGCGCGTAAGCTTGAGAAGTAAATAAACTCAAACTGTTTGGTTGTCTTTCTCAGAATCAATTTTGACTGGAAATAGCATTTTATCAAATAACTGAAACGACTTAAACGTGTTGGGTCATTTCTGTGTTAATACTTAATACTAATTATTATGACTGTGGAGGATGACAAAGGTAAAATTATATAAAAGACGTGCTTCTATGCTACCGTGACCCTAAACAAAATGAGATAGTAACAGGAAGAACGATAATAATGCATTAATGTTATGAACCAATAAATGAAATGAAATGAAAAAAAAATCCTTTTCAGATATTACCTTTACGCGATCCTCTCATTTCTGTAAGTAATAAACTAATAACCCACCAAAAACATTCTGTAAAAAAACTAGCCAAGTCTCGATAGAGCTGCTTGTTTATCTCTAAAAGGTAATGATATCTAGACAAAGTCATGCCAAGTCTAAGGTTCCTTACTGCGATTTCTTTATTATTATAGTTAATGTTGTGTGACTTGGTCGTTGAAGGGTACACAAGGGTACAAAACCAGGTACGGCCAACTCACACAATATTAACTATTAAAGAAATCGCAGTAAGGAACCTTAGACTTGGCACGACTTTGTCTAGATTTCATTACTTTCTACATCGAGACTTGGCTAGTTTTTTACAGAATATTTTTGGTGGGATTTCACTACTTTTTGTAGTATAAGACCTTCGATTTTTGACATCAAATGAAGCGGCCCACCAAGTTGAATATTTTTTTGTAAAGGCGGTATGTCGATCTCTAATAGTTTGGTAGGTTAGTAGTAGTAGTAGGTAGGTTTCACCAGGTACTCCAGATCTTCGTTTATACTAGTTTTTATAGTTTTCCCTTTATGTGGCCATTAAACCCTAACTCTGTACCAAATTTCAGCTCTCTGAGTTTATGGGAAGTACTAGTTGAGCGAGTGAGTGAGTGTCATAAATGCAAAACTTTGTTTTCTCTTAACTTCGGAACTAAAGACCTACAGACTTGAAATTTTGGATTTTAAGTATGTGATTATAGTTTACTGGATGACAAAAATTTCTGCGTTCTGGGGCCCTATTTTTGAATCGCTCGTCTGGCGTCGAGCGCTCTTTTCTACTGATTTTCGTTCGACATTTGACTCAAATGTATGGAGGTCGAGTCAAATGTCGAACGAAAATCAGTAGAAAAGAGCGCTCGATGCCAGACGAGCGATTCAAAAATAGGGCCCTTGGTCTTATCCAGGGGTTCTCAAATAGGGGCCTGAAAATGCGGCGAAATGGTTCCCAGTAAAGGATGGTACGGCAGTGTTTGCTTCGCGCTCGACTTTGGCGGGGGCACTGCCGTGCGCCCAGGTACCGTTAATACCGTTGTTGAAATGTTTGTAAGTGGACAATCCCCAAAGCATCAACCAACCGGAACTTTAAACCCTGTCTCTGATAATAATAGGGCAGCTTTGTGGCGAGCTGTTGGGGAGTGACGAGATTACGGATCTAGTGCTCCACAGAGTCGGACAAGGCTCTCTCCACTGGAACCCGAGGGACCATAACTCTTACCTCTGGCTGGCCTTCACCGGCTGATCAGAGTGGAGTGAAGCCGCAAGAGCTAAACGCTCGCAGAGTTGAAGTGAAACATGCGTAAGACGCAAGTTGGCACATTGTCCCTTGTACAGTGGGTAGAAAGCGGTGCACACCTCTCTACACCCCTTACGGCCAAATACTCAAACGAACCTTAAAGTTAAGGCCACCTTAAATTCTAAAAAGTTGTCAGATTTGACAGAATCTCTATGAAACTGACAGCTTCCTTAAAGTTAAGGAGACCTTAATTTAAGATTTTAGCTAAGAAGCCTTTGAGTATTCGGCCGTTTAGCTCGCAGTCGCTGCGAGAACATGAAAAGATTAAATGACTAAAAATATAAATTAAAACAAAAGTTAAAGTAAATGTGAGTGTGTGTGTGTGTATGTGCGTAGGTACTTTGCAACACTGGTAGTACGGCAATGAATTCTATAGTGTAATAAGAATAATAAATAACAGATCGATATAAATAGTTTGCAACTTTGATGATGATGCTCTCTTTCTTTTAGCTAAAAGCGGTAAGATTATTTAAGATTTGCCATTACATATATGTATTTAGGGCCAGTTTAGGAATGACAGATAACTGTTCTATTTTTAACTGACTTCAAAAAAGACAAGTCTAAAGGCAATATAACTGAAACGTGATTCGACGCTGGAGCCCTATTTTTGAATCCTTCGATTGGCGTCGAGCCATGTCGAGCACTTGGTTTCTATTGATTTTCGTTCGACATTTGACTTTCCATATTTTTGAATCGCTCGACCGCAACGAGTGCCCCTAGCTACTGGTAAGGGCCCTCCGCTCCGTCAAGCGGGATCCCGCCGCGGGTACACGGCGCGGGAATGTAGATTGCTGGTTTTTGACGGACAGATGCTTGCGCAGTGCACTGCATGAGTAAGCTCTAATATATGTCGCCCCGCGCGCGTGTCCCGCTTAACACAGCGGAGAGCCTAACAGTCGAGCGATACGGTACGGCGAGCGATATTCTTTTCTACTAAAAAGCAAAGTTTTTCGATTTTTTGCGATTCAAAAATAGAGCCCCTGTCATCAGCGTTGAGAGCAGCTTGACGAATAGCAGTAGGCTTTTTTTGACCCATTTATAACGACCGATCGTTATAAAGATCAAAAATAAGTATAAGGAATATCCTCAATTTAAAAATATAAATGAGCGGGAAACTTTTTCTTATTGTTTACCAATCGCCGCAGTGATCGTTTGACATTGTTTTGGCATTCCTGAAAATTTAGTTTTTTTTGGTATTTTTCCATGTATAGTTTATGCATCAAGGTAACAATACTAAAAAACTGCTGTGATACGAGATAAAAAAATGTTTCAGTAACAACTGGGTGGAGAGGGTTAAAAAAAATTACACTTTTTAATGTAATGCCAATGCCATAGGTCGCCTGAAAAATAGGGGCCCTATTTATGAATCACTCGGCTGGCGTCTAGCGCTCTTTTCTACTGATTTTCGTTCGACATTCGACTCGACCTTGTATGGACATTTGACTGTTTTATGATAAAGTTGCTGATAAAGTTATAGAACAGTACTATTATCTATTCTGTGATAGATCGTTGTATCAGCAGCGTTGAGAGCGGCTTGCAACTTGCAACGAATAGCGAGAGGCTATGGGAAACTTAATCATTCTTTATTTTTGCAGGGTCGTCAAAAAATGGGACATTGCCTCAAGAAACTTTGCGCTGATATATTTTGGTGATATTTATGAATAATAGTCAAAGATTATGAACATCGAGTTTTTAATAAAGCATTATGATTCCAAATTGTTAGTTTAAATTAATTTTCCTCGACTCTTTCAAGACTCGTTATATCTGAAACTCACCGGGCGGCTCGACCGCCTGACTCAAAGCGATAGCCATAGCCAAAGCAATGCTCTAGCTAAAGATATCACTTTGAGCGACCACTTAATGAAGCCCCTAGACGATCAAGCATTTCTTGTCACATTGCATTTACCATTTGGGGGCGTGGCCTACTTTTGATTGGCCACGGTAATCTATTTATTCTGTGGTGCTTGTCAAGCATCGCTCCTAGACGATCAAAATGTGATTGACAAGCAATGCAATGTAAATGATTGACAAGCAATTTTGATCGTTTAGGGGGTCCATAACTTTGCCATGCTCTGGCTATTGCTAATGCTTTTTTTATTTTATTTATAATTATACATTACATGTGTTCACATTTATTATATCTCGCCAAACTGCAGTGCAGTTTGTTGGCAAGTGTAAGTTCACACCCATTTTTACCCGACTGCGGGTTATGTTTTTCGCGCGTATCTTGTAAGTATGTTTGTATGTATGTTTGTATGTAATATTCTTTATTACCTCATATCTTTCAAACGGCTGAACGGATTTCTATGATTAAGATAGCGTTAGATTTGTCTTTTTAGCCCAAGTGTTCTTAAGAAGTGGGTGGCGTTATAAAAAAACCAACATGGCGGCTGTACGCTGCTATTATACGTAGTGAAAAAAAAATTTTTTTTTTAGAATACTGCAATATGGGTGTTAAATTAAAGGGCTTTTTATAAGGATTTCAAAAAGGTATATCATGACCGTAATATATAATAACTAAATAGAGATAAATAAAAAATAAATTAAACAAATTAAAAAACCCGCCTGCATAAAAAGACAAGTCGACTGAAAAGATGGAAACAAGATTAAAAGAAAGTGAAAGTGAAATAAGCTTTATTCAAATAAACTTAATTATTAAGAACGGGCGCAAGAAACTTATCAGCTGTAACAGCCATTAAGTAACGATATTTTCAACACACTTGCTCGTAAAGTGAGCCCTAATACATCGCTTTTAGGGCCATAAACCGAGCTATAACAAACGCATATAAAACACTAGTTCGTAATAGAATTAACCCTACAAAGTCAAATTAGTACCTTACTGCAAGTTCTATGCGAGTAAACAAAGCATTCCCAATTTAGCCGGGTAATACAGTTATTTTTTTTTACTAACAACAAAGAGGTTTTATGCTGCTGAAAATTCATATACATTTTTAGAATTAATAAATGTGTAAGTCCATAATTAAGTCAAACAAATATTTATTATTATCAAATTATTCATAATTCACAATATTTTGTTATAAAATATTAAAATATTTGCATTTTATCACTTGAAATTATAATTTTGAAGTAGGCTGTATGCTCACTCACCCTTTGTTCGCAAAATATTCTTGCGTTGGGCGTGTGAAAAAAACAAAAAAAAACCTGCGCGCCTTTTCCCATAATTATCATATTTTGATTTTGTCGTATTTGTTGCTGTGTGGTAAATTACTTTGTTTTTTCCTCGCAAATGTGTTGAAAAACGTCGTATGAAACTCGTGAGCTTCTAAGCTAACTTGTCTCATAATGTACTATTACAAACTTAAATACCTATATCGTTACCAGATTTTACTGCTGACATTTACTACTTTGGCAGTTTTTATCTTTTAAACGGTTGACTTTGAGAAAAAATTGTCTTAGGAACCTCAATGTCATTTTTAAAGACCTAACTATAGACACCCCGCACGTATTGGTATGAAGAAAAAGTTCCATGTATGGGGAGCCCCCCCTTAGTCTTTATTTTTTTAATTTTTGTGTTAAAATCGTTAAGCGGTTAACAGAATACATCTACCTACTAAGTTCCAACTGTGTGATCTTAATACTTTCGGAATAAAATGGCTGTGACATACGGACGGACAGACAGACAGACAGACATGACGAATCTATAAGGGTTCCGTTTTTTGCCATTTTGGCTACGGAACCCTAAAAAAGCAGCCCTTGACGAGTTTCTTGCCGGTTCTTCTCGTTACAAGGTCTCCCGTTTAGGGTTTGCGAACCGATGGCGTAGCTTCTATGACATTCACAAGTGCTTGTAACAGCCTAGACTGAATAAATTATTTTTATATTTTTTATTATTGACTTTAATGATATCTGCACTATCAACACTTATCAATGCACTTATCAACATTAGATTCCAGAAGGGAGACAGCGATGTTGGGACAAGCACTAAGAGTACTGGTAGTTTCAACAGGTATTCTAGCAAAGAAATCTTCAAGTACCTACTTTAGCGACCTCATTGTCAGATTCAAAAGTTTGATCACCAGTTTTTAAACAGAAGGAATTTATATTGGATTTTGATTTGCCCGTTTCTTTGTTAATAATATTCCAGGTAGCCTTAATTTTGTTATCAGCTAATTTAATTTTATTCAAAATTCAGTTCTTCGGAAAAGTGTTCTCCGTGTAATTTCCACAGCATTTTTGAAATCACTAAATTTAAGTGAATTACACAAAAAAAATTGAAAGCTTATGCAAATTCAAACATTATATCTACGCGTCCAGTATAATAACGCGTTCAGGATGTTGTTTGGCCTGCCGCGCCACTGTAGCGCGTCATTGATTTTCGCCGAGGCGCGTACTGATTGTTTTTATACAATCATCAGAAAGCGCTGCGCCTCGCTATGGGCACGCGTGCGCGGCAGCTCAAACAGCATCCTGAGCACGTTGGCTAACCGGTGGGACTCCCCACTGTTGCGCCGCTGGCTGGAGCTTCATGCCCCTGTCACTAGCTATGACATTCTATAGCGCAGGAGCCGCATCGGTGGCCAAATTATAATTTATAATTTGTTTTGTTTGTGTCCTTAAAATTACTAACACTAGAATAAGTTTCGCTGTAACTAACACCTTGTATGGATTTTATGTCCGAAATAAAATAAATTATTATTATTATTATTATTATATCAAAATTCGCCACGTAGCGAATGCATACTTTTGCTAAAAAAATAGAAAATTTGCGATCCATGGAAATTACAGTAAAGACCACGGAAATTACCCAGCAGATAAAATTTTGCTTAACATCATGTCAGGTATGAAATTAAAGCTCAAATAAAAGTTAGTTGGGGTAGTATTAAGAACTACATTGTATTATAATTATATTTAGCAAAAATACGCCATTTACACATGGAAATTACGCCATGGGAATGACCAAAAAGCAATAAATTTGAAATTTATCGGCATTGAAAAGATAGAAAAAGTTAACTTGCACATATTTTGTCACTTAATTAAATTAAAATATGACTATCATACTTTCCTCACATACACACACCCTCCTACACACACTCACTCATTTTTCACTATTAACAAAAGGAGGAACCACACACTACTCATACTCACTACCTACCACTTAAATTCCCACTGAATAGTTAAGCTTTATATTTTGTATCCCTTGATGTTCTTTTACTTTATTTTTTATTATTATTTTTGAATAGGTATTGAACCTTCTAGTGCGAGCACAAGCAATCATTTTTATTGTATAATGTTAAGTTAGATCCTAGGGATGAGCGCTGTAGTCTGAGATACAGGTTTTTCAACCTAGTTCGATTACAGATGACCGCAATATATGTAACATTCGCCTATATATACTTGAAATGTTTGTACTGTACTACTTTGTTATTTATGCTGGGAAATAAATAAAAAAAAAAAAAAAAACTGTTTGTCTCCATTGTAAATGAAATGAAATTTGTAAATGTGCCATATTCACTGGTTATGTTAAAAAAAAAAAAGATGTAATGAAAATATGTATTTATGTATTTTTCGTTCCATTTTTTGTCATAAATGTAAGAGCCTCGTTTCTCAATTTATGCTTGTGCACTGGCTTACACTTGGTAAATATATTTAAATAGATATGAATTTATTCAGATTAAGTTTGAACATTGTCGGAATTTGTGAAACAGGTCCTGAATATTAATATAAATAAATATAAAAACAAGATACATAGATATACCTATAATATATTACATAGTTGATAAAATGCATGTCGTGGCAGCTTGTAAAAAAGACAACACTGTAGCATGTAAGTCCTTCGAATGTATCATTGCCTTGTCTTTGGTGTATGTTCTTGTTAGCTGTCCTAAATAAATTAAAAAAAAAACCTGCTACTTTGTTACTGGTTAAGTACATTTGGGAGTAAGGTATTACACCTCAAAACCCGTTTACAAAAAATAGCACAATTATATTGCAAAAATGTGACATGGGAATACATTAGAAATGAGAACCAAAATTTTAAAAATCGTAGAACTTAGTCTTGCACCAAAAGCGTGGGAAACAGCAACACAGCCATCTTACCTGTCAGTAGCGGTGTAACTGTCGATTCGAAAACATCAATCACTATTTGTCTGTGCCTAGTCAGTCGAGCAATAGCCTTCGCAAGAGGGCGCAGTGAAAATGTAGCTAGGCGTGTGACATACTTACTTAGGTCCATAAAATCAAAAGTTTCCCTCCGATAGGATTCAAAATTTGATCAGTATATAACATATGTCTATTTTAAATGTGTGTACAAAACTGATTAAAAACGTGGGTGATTTCAAAAATATCCGCGATTTCTCATATGTCGGCGCTCGTGTGACACGTAAAAACGTGCAAAATTAACCGGAACACCTCAAGTGTTGAGTGTGAGTTACTCCGATCTACGTAGTTTTTAACCAGTGAAATCTATATGACACGATGCTTAATGAAATGTAGAAACCGATGTAATGATAGTTTTAATCATAATTATTTGTTTTTATAGGAGATATGAGTCTGTGACACTCAAAAATTGCTCTCCCAAGAACTACCCTTATTCAGTCTAGGCTGTTACAAGCACTTGTGAATGTCAAAGAAGCTACGCCATCGGTTTGCAAACCCTGAGCGGGAGACCTTGTAACGAGAAAGTATTTGCAAAGTACTTGGACTTTGCTAGGATGCAAACTTCTCTGAATGTTTGTGAATACTTCTTGACAAATTCAATGAAGTTAGGATCACAAGAAGTAGCTTTCTCTGCATAAAGTTCGTATAATTCCCTTCTGCTCTTATAACGGGTGTAACAAGACACTCAACGAAGCCGAAGTCCACGCATTCCGCCCATCATCAGGATCATTTTTGTCTTTTAGACTAAAGCTGGGAAACCAATAGCTTCAAAGTTATTGAAGGTCAAAGTCAAAATTTTTTCGGCCGCACACAGCTGTGTAGCATACACTCGCAGGCGCGGTCTTTTGTTCGCGTTACATTGCGTGGTAATGTATGCAATGCATTTTTAACACCAAAAATTAAAATCGTTTCCCAGCAATAATTTTGAACTGAAATGGTCTTGATGATGGGCAGAATACGTAGACCTCGGCTTCGTTGAGGGTCTTGTTACACCCGGTATATGCCGGGTGTGGCCCAGTCACTAAATTTCGTACTATCATTACATTTGATGACTTTTTGTTTAAAAGTTTCACTAAATTCAGTTTGAACTATGCTAAATAAATGATTATTAAGTTATTGGCTTAAAAAATTGGTTCTGGTATTGTTTCAATTTTACTTGTAACATTGATTCTGAATTTTTCAATGCAGTGTTTTTTTATTGGCCTACACATTATTTCCCGTTTAGGCGGAACATGATGGTGCTCAATGGAGGCTAATTGTCCACTATGGTCGGATTGAATACAATTCAAAATTGATTTTTCATCGACATTATAGTTACAGAAAATATTATCTTCTTCGCTTTCAGGATGTGATACATTGATGCTTCTTATTTAATTAAACTTAGAAAGTAAGTTCTTTTTTGAGTTATATTTTCCTACCACTCACCACCCATTCGAGACTTTTGTAGCTGACAAGAAGAATGGGCGCAAGAAACTTATCAGCTGTTGTATGGGTTGAGGATACACCAAAGAAAGATAGTTTTGGAATTAACAGCGATATACTTTTATTGGCACAAATTACTTATTTATTATTTGATGATGTGTGAATCGCGGTTTAATGTACGAATGCGACTGACGCGCCGTGCCCCAGATTCGGCGCACTGGCGTAAAATGCTGACATGAACAATTGCAATAAATTAGAAATAATTCTGTGCGGTTATCTGTACCGTACATGTTGCGGGGCGCGAGAAGATGAGTATGAGATGGTGGTTTTAGTAATGGTGTGAAAACAAGGTGATTGCATTTTTTCAAGTTAGTAATGATAATACATACTGAAACCGACAATCAATCTCGTATGAAACTTATTTTGCTAAATTCAGGTGCGGTCACCTTAGTGTTACGTTTAGTGTTATGTCCACCACGTTTTGCACTCACATTTGGGACACTATACCCATGAATTTCACTCGCTCTCACTTCACACTGTTCACACTCACTGACCTCGGAGAGCGCCCTCTCCCTCATGCGTGAAGCCGGGGGAGGGCGCGCTGGCGCGGGTGACGCCGGCGGGGCGAGCTGAATGCTCACTGCTGCTGCTGCTGGGCCGGCCACCGGCGGCGGTGAGGGCGCGGCGTATGCGCGCAGCTCACCTGTCACTGTGCTTGCGGTGCAGCGCAATCGCCAACAGACGAAAGCTGCGCACGCAACGACTATCCCTGCTACGGTGTAAATCGCAGCGTATTGGTGGACGTCATGTGATGATAGGTCGTCCTCTCGATCCAGTCTGCCTTCCTCTGTCCTCATTTCAGAGATCTTTTTATCGACTGCATCAAATGACTGCCTCATGTCTGTGTAGTTCATAGATGTGACGGGTATAGTCAAGTTTATAATTTGGTTGACGGTCGCAATTTCGGCTAAAACTATTCCTGGTTCCAGATTCATTTCATTTGTGTTTTGTTTATGTGCCATTATACTGAAGGAATCACTCTTGATGATGCAATCACTTCCGAGCGCAATAATGTTAGCGCCTTTTAATTGTTCAGTGGTAATCTGACGCCTACATATGAATCTCAGGTTGCATTTGTCGCAACAGGTGACTAAGAATTTGTTTACATTGATAAGTTCTGTCCAAGTATCATGGCACGTGCTTGTATATGTTATACATGCCCTGTTTTGTTGATCTCTGATACATAAATCTTCATCCGAAACTCTATGGAATACCGGCTTTTGCAACTCGCACAAGGTTGATGTTTTGTCCAACTGGATGCATTTTCTAAGTTCCGTTTCCGATATTGGTAAGTAGGTATCTTTTTGTAAATTGATAGCTACGTAGTCTGCTATCGGGGAGATAAACACCGTAGAGTTATTATGTTGTTGTGGTACGGAGTAAGTCTTGTATAACTCATACGTGTCTCTGTTAACTAACGGAATCAGAATCTCAAAAATAAAATATTGTGTTGTCATACGAGCGCTGACCTTGAGAATCTCGTACACCTTTGGTAAGTCGGTTTGGATGTTATCAATGGGTAAAGCTGCATCTTTTGACAGTTGCCCTGATATAATATTTAGTTCACTGCGAAGCTGTTCTGGAGATAGAATGTGAAAGTTAAAATGGTGAGTATTAATCATCGTATCCAAAAGCGTGTCTTGAATGCTCTTCAAATTGTTGACGATGTTATTTGCAATAATACTTGCCAAAATAAATTCTTCGGAAATGTCAATTTGTTCTATCTCACTTTTCAGGCTGATTGTTGCTTGTTCTAATGCATTTAAGTGATTCTGAAATATTTTATGTTGGTTTTCCATGGTTCCACCAATGCGTTTCAGAATATTATTTTCCGCTTCTATAACCGACGTTTGATTCTTCCAAAGATTTACCAAATATTTCTGATCGGTTCTAATTTTGGAGATATCTTTCTCATATTTTTTTGCAAAGTTGTCATCTAATAATCCAAAGAGGCCATTAGCAATATTACCAACTCCGTTTATTAAGCCGCGTTTCATGCGCGTCGGCCTTTCAAAACGCTGATTTTGCAACATTGTATTATAGTACTCCAGTTCTGCGAAGCTATGACGTAGTTGTAGTGTTATTGTATCACAGTGGGATTTCCTTACGAACTTTTCGCAGAGTGAATTTAAGTTTTTATAATATTGTTGTAATAATCTTGCTCCACTCCAGTAAGGGTCCATATTATAATAAACTATCAGTTTCCATTTGTCCTGTATGATGCGAAGGTCCGATAATTTATCAAAATAAATACTGTTGTTACTATGCAAAGTCTTAATGTCGTAATTGCTTTGTGCACTTGCTGTTCCACATAACGCGAATAGCATAAACAGTGTCATAATAAAGTTTATACATGACGTCACGACGTTATTTTTCTTGACTGGCTTGGACGGCGCAGGTTTTTGCTGAGTAGCGGTTATTTGTTGTTGCTCTACTACGCTTTGATTTTTGTCACTGCTGTTTACGGGGAGTAGTGACACTTTTACTATGGGTCTTTTCAGGACACCGTTTTTCGTCTTGATGCTGATGACTCGTACGTGCCCGTCTTTCCCTGGATGTACGTCAACTACTCGTCCGAGTGCCCACTTTCCGGGGGGTAAGTTGGCATCGTGTATGACAACAATGTCATTCAACTTGATGTTATTTTGTCCTTGTTGCCATTTGGAACGTGCAGTCAGCTGTGTTAAATATTCAACGCGCCATCTTGCCCACACGTCGTCGAAAATCTTTTGTGTTAATTTCCAGCGAGTTCTCTCGTCCCTTTCTGTCTCATAGATCGTGAGTAGTGGGCCACTTGCCAAAAAATGGGATGGGGTTAAATAATTGATGTCGTTTGGATCTTCGCTGATCGCGCAGAGTGGGCGCGTGTTAAGGCACGCTTCGAGCTGAGCTAATAATGTTGTGTACTCCTCGAAGGTTAATTTTTGCTCGCCTACTACTCTGCGTAAGTGATGTTTTAAGCTTTTGACGGCAGCTTCCCATAGCCCGCCTGCACTGGGCCAAGATGGGGCGTTGAAATGCCAGTCAATTCGCATGTCACTGATTTCTGCTAGACACTCATCTGATAAAATTGACTTCAAAGTTGAAAATCCATTATTTAGCACTTTATTTGCTCCGACGAAATTCGTCCCGTTATCGCTGTATATATGGCGAGGGGTGCCCCTTCGTGCAGCGAGGCGTCGGAGAGCTGCTAAAAACGCTGATGATGTCAAATCAGAAACAAGTTCGAGGTGCACGGCTTTGGTCGCCATGCAAACGAAAACTGCCACATATCCTTTCGTTGTTTTAATGCCTCGACCCTTGCTGGCCTTGACGTCGACGAATCCCGTATAGTCAGCCCCAGTGTGGAAAAATGGTCTGGAAGGGTTGGTTCTAGCTTCAGGTAAGTCACCCATTATTTGATGTTGTTTATTTGGAGCATGCCTTTTGCAAATAACGCATTGATGTAATCGTTTTTTGACGGCTCGGTTGCCTCCCAATATCCAATATTCTCTTCGTAGATATGATAACGTCAAACGGGCACCTCCATGAAAGCTTGCTTTGTGTGCATGATCGATGATAAGATCTGTAAGATGGCTGGAGTGCGGTATTATTAGCGGGTGTTTCATGTCCTCGCTGATGTTTGAGTTTTCTAACCTGCCTCCGACTCTTAAAGCTCCATTTTTATCTAAATATGGATTAAGATTACTAATTTTGCTAGTCAGTTTGACTTTTCCATCTTTTTGTATATTAAATATGTCAGTTGAAAATTCGGACATTTGTACATATTTAATTATTTTCAATTTCGCGGCGATAACCTCATCAGCTGTTAAAAACGCCTGACTGAGACTTTTTTGTTTGATCGCTCGCATTACCCATGCAAGGACGCGCGCTACGCGCGTAATACTGCTGTGTTCGCGTAAAAGTTGTGCAATAATATCTATTTCTGTATTGTTTATTTGTATTGTGTTAGTTTGTAACTTTGTTTCTAAGTTAGTCTCAAACTTATTGTTTTGGGATGGCAAGTTGGTGGTTGGCAGCCAATGTGGTCCGTTCCACCAGAGGGGGTGATCCTTAAGTTGTTGGACATATAGACCGCGGCTCGCACAATCAGCTGGATTCTCTTCAGACTTTATGTAACGCCAGCTGTTTGGAGGGATGACTTCTGTTGTCTTTTTGACCCTGTTCGCGACGAATGGTTTCCATCTGCCCGGATCACCTTGCAACCAACCAAGTACTGCTGTCGAATCACACCACCCATAGATTTCAACTTTATGATCTTTTAGGCTTTCGACTATCTTTGCCATTAGTTTAGCGAGCAGGAGACTGCCACACAGCTCTAACCTTGGTAACGATGTTGTTTTGTTTAGTGGTACTACTTTCGTTTTGGAGGCCAGAAGTGTCACTGTAGTTCCATTTTGCTTCTGTACTCTGACATATACAACACCTGCGTACGCCTTTGTGGATGCGTCGCAAAATCCGTGGAGCTGTAATACGTCACTCTCTCCGCTCTGGATCCATCTAGGTACCGTTATCGTGTTGATGTATTCAATATCTTCTCTCAGTTGGACCCACCTCTTAAAATACTCGTCGGGGATCTCTTCATCCCACTGAAGATCTAGGGTCCATATGCTTTGGAATAGAAGTTTCAGCTGGACGACAACTGGAGATAACCATCCTAGGGGGTCGAAGATTTTGGATATTTCCGACAACAATAGCCTTTTAGTAGGTTTTTGTGATGATTTCGGAGCCATCTTACACTGGAATGTGAACTTATCTTCTTTTGAATTCCAGGCTAGCCCTAATGTCTTAGTGGACTCTTGATGACGAAAGTTAAAGGTTGGAGACTCTGGTTCAGGTAGCATATTTTCATCCAGAAGTAACAATTCATTTGAAGCCCATTTTCTGAGGTTAAATCCTGCTGAGCTAAGTAGTTTAATGAGCTCTACTTTCAACCGTTTTGCTGATTCAACGGAAAATTGACCCGTCAGGATGTCATCCATGTATATTTGCTCTTCCAGGACCTTCGCTGCTGCTGGATAAGTATGACGCTCGTCCTGTGCCAACTTGCGCAACGTCATGATAGCAAGAAAAGGCGCAGCCTTTGTACCATATGTAGCGGTAGAATGTACGTAGTCTCTAACTGGTTCTTCAGGTGAGTCCCTCCATACAATTTTTTGATACTTTTGATCCTCATAATGTACCAAAATTTGACGGTACATTTTTTCGCAGTCAGCTGTAAATGCGAATGGATATTGTCTAAATCTGAGGATAAGTACTAATAAATCGTGTTGTAAATTAGGACCTCGAAACATGAGATCATTCAAACTATAACCGGTTGATGTCCTTTCCGATGCATTGTAAACAACTCTCAATTTTGTAGTTGTAGAATCAGCTCGCTGTACGCAATGATGCGGCATGTAATAACCTATCGGTTTCTTGTTACCGGCGGCGATCGCTGAGGTGTCTAATTCCATATGACCTAATGAACGATATTCTTGAATAAATAATTTATAATCAGCTGCTAATTGTTGTTGTCGTTTAAACTTTCGTTCTAATTGATAAAATTGTGCCAAGGCCTTCGGTTTGGAGTGACCTAGTTTCTCATCAATATTTGCATGTAATGGGAGGCGCACAATATATCTACCATTAGTGTGGCGTTCAGTGGTCGACTGATATAATTGCAAACAATGTAAGTCTTCAGATGACATTTCCTGGTTTTCAGCGACATCTTCGATTTGCCAAAACCGGTGCAGGTCGTCATCGATCAAAGTTACATTACAATGATATGATTTTGTGACACTCGCGCTGCCACATAAAATCCAGCCCAAGCGCGTCTGCTGTGCTATAGGCATAGTGTCATTGTCCTTTATGATACCGCTTAATATGATCGCGGTATAAACGTCGGCTCCCAATAATATGTCAATAGAGCTGCTCTTGAAAAAATATGGATCGGCTAATTGAATGCTTTCTATATGTGACCAAGTTGGTTTCAAAAATGACTTATTCGGCAAATTGTTTACTAACTTCTTTGTGACGAAAACATTGACG
Source organism: Agriphila straminella (assembly GCA_950108535.1). NCBI lineage: Eukaryota > Metazoa > Arthropoda > Insecta > Lepidoptera > Crambidae > Agriphila > Agriphila straminella. The sequence goes on along the minus strand of OX467305.1, from coordinate 24,539,733 downwards.
TCCAGAGTGTAATCATTGTGGAGTGACGACATCACAATAGAAATCATGCCATGACATTTGTTTTCCTTGGAACCAACCCCACTAACGACTGCTCTGCATCCCTTACGTTTAATGCCTAAACGTTGCGCTGCTGACTCTGTAATCAAGGATACTTGCGACCCCTGATCCACTAGTGCTCGCATGGTTTGGACAGATCCGTCAGCCTTAGTTACCTTTACCAACGCCGTCGCCAGTAATATTTCGCAATCTTGCTCTTGCAGTACATTACTGTTTAATTGACCAGCTTGTTTGTATGCGTCATCCTGCTGTTCCGACGCGCGAGTTTTACTTACGACTTTGTTGGCGCAGCCGTGCAGTAATGTATTGTGGTCTCCGTCGCACTCGCGGCATTTTTTGGTGGTAAAGCATTTTCCATGTCGATGAAAGTGCAAGCAATTAGTGCATAGTGACAACTTAGTGACAATGCTTTGTCTCATTTGCGGAAGCATATTTAAAAACGCTTCACAATTGTAAATCGCGTGATCTCGATCTTTATTGCAAACGGCACATTTTGCTTTCTGGGTCAGTCTGTTGCTACTTTTCTGACTTACTTGATTTTGATGACTCATTAGCGACTTAAAATACTGAGGTTTCTTGAAATTATTTCCGAAATCTTGCTGATTTTGAGGTTTGGACGATTCTGGTTTACGTCGAGATGCCTCCAGGGAAGTAAATTTGTTTTCCAGAAACTGTAGTAAGTCAACTAATGAAGGTAAAATCCTTGGATTTTTTAAGGACTCTATATAATCAATGTGTGTGTCGGCATCTAATTTGTTGGACAGGATATAAACGATTAATGGATCCCATGTACTGATGTCTACACCGAGCGCTTTTATTGCATTAAGGCACTCATTAGTGGTGTCAAATAACTTTTTTATTGCCGTCGCCGATTGTTGCTGCATAGACGGCAAGTTAAATAAAATATTCACGTGGCTATTGAATATTAATTTCACATTATTGTACCTGTGATTAAGGATATTCCAGCTCACCTCATAGTTTTCGGATGTGATTGGTAAATGCTGAACCAATTTTTCTGCTTCACCTCGAAGTTTACTTTTCAGGAACTGGAGTTTTTGAGCGTTTGATAAGGAGCGGTTGTTATGTATTGCCTCTACAAATAAATCCTTAAAAGATACCCACTGATGGTAATTTCCGACGAAGGTAGGTATGTCCATCTGTGGAGTAGATTTTTCTCGATGACTTTGGCTCCACATTTTGCTGTTGATGTTCTTTTTTATATCATTGAATTGTTGCTCGTACTTACCAAAGGATTGCTCGTATTCAGTGTTTTCATAGAGCTCGCTGTCTATTTCCCAGTGCAGGGAATCAATAGCGGACCATCTGGTTTGCACAGTCTTCAAGATATCCTCGAACTCCCACTTGTCAGAGATATTGTCTAGGTTTATGTTACTAACCGTCCTTGCGAATGCCTTGAAGTTGCTGTTCTGCTTGCGAAGCATTTCTTCAAGCTTGCTGCTCATCCCCTGGACTGCACTGCTGTGCGAAGATTTTGAGTCCATTGGACACGGTTGCTGCGGAACGGCTGGTGACTCATTGCGAGATGTAGCAGGTCGCCCCCCATGTGCTAAGGGAGTAGCCGGACGCAGGAGCTGTTTTTCCTCCGACGATGTATCAGAGGGCAAGTAATTTTGTATGTGTGCACGTATATCAATGTAAAATTCTGATGTTCGCTTATAAGTATTGCTCGTAAAATAATCATGAGAGTGATCATCATACTCACAGAGTTTTATGTGATTGCTTTGAAATTCCTGCCAGTAACCTTCCAACGTGCTCAATCGCTTTTTTACGTAGCACGCAGTTTTGCGATCGGACCCGTCTTTTTTGAAATTAGTGAAAAGCGTGTTCATCGCATCTATGATGAGGCTCTGGTTTTTCAGAAGATCTTCCATGTTGATTGATGTAAAAGGCAAAGGTAACTCACCGAAGACTGGAACTGGTTGACTTACTCAACTCCACGTAAGCAACGTGGCGCTCTAAATTGTAGGGCACGAGTATTCAATCACGCACGTATCACGCGTATTTGGTGCCGCCTTCGGAGGCTCGAAGGACCATTTGATGTATGGGTTGAGGATACACCAAAGAAAGATAGTTTTGGAATTAACAGCGATATACTTTTATTGGCACAAATTACTTATTTATTATTTGATGATGTGTGAATCGCGGTTTAATGTACGAATGCGACTGACGCGCCGTGCCCCAGATTCGGCGCACTGGCGTAAAATGCTGACATGAACAATTGCAATAAATTAGAAATAATTCTGTGCGGTTATCTGTACCGTACAGCTGTAATGCTTATCAATAATTTTATAATCGTACAATCAGCTAATTTTATAACCAATTCGCACCATGGGCGTAGCCACGGTGGGGCAGGGTGGGGCGCTTGCCCCACCCTGGCTCTGACCTGTGAGGTACCTACCTTACCTACCTAATCAAACCTAAGTAAGAAAATATAAAAATGACGCGGAATTAATGAGGTAGGCCCGAAGCAATACAAAATATGCATGGAAAATGAAAAGAAAAAAAATTAGCAGGGTAAGCCGTAAGACCACGGGTATAGTTTGCTAGTTACATATTATTTTAGACTGCTGCCCTACCCTGAGCCCATGGCTGGCTACGCTCATGGTTCGCACTAGTGCTAATTACACTACTATACGTACGTACGTAGCCGGACAAAGCAATGCAATCAGTCAGTATTCGGACAGTATCCGTTCTATTCTTATCAAGTGGATTTTAGCGAGAAACAGTAGCGTAGCTACTACGCGTTCACTTCATCATTGCCGCTACCTCCCGGCCCTCTTCGTCATACCGCACCCCCTGCGTCGCCTCTCTAGTACGGCTAGCAATGCAAAGCTTAATTTTTGTTTCTGTTGATTTAATCATTTCGTTCGATATTCGTGTTGTTATAATGATTAAAAGAGTAAAGTTCCAACATAATAGCGAACCTTACTTGTTAGATAAATAAATGACACTCTTTGAACAAGAAAAAAATGAAAAACAGTTGAAAAACATGATTACTTTTTTGTCTACAGTACCGTTAGCTGTGACGTCATAACGGTCGTCGACGGCAATGACGAAGTGAACGCGTAGTAGTAATGGATCGGACAATCCGTAGCGATCGGTCCTATCCCTATTGATTAAGTCGGCTGAACAAGGATTCGGACAATCTGAGGTGATCGGTCCTATCCTAGGCGACTCCAGCCACACCAAGTAGCGGATTTTAGTAGTTATGTGAGTTGCGGACGATTGAGAAGATCATGTCCTTTATTGAGTCGGATTTTTTCGCCCTTTCTGATGCTCAACACTTTTTAATGGATTTTAAAACTTACAGAATGAATGATAACTGTTGATGAGTTATTCAAAAAATATTAGAGACAATTTAAGAAATTATTACATGAGCTTTTTTACCCGACTGCAAAGAAAGGGTTATGTGTTTCGCGCGTATCTTGTAAGTATGTTTGTATGTATGTATGTTTGTATGTATGTTTGTATGTAATATTCTTTATTACCTCATATCTTTCAAACGGCTGAACGGATTTCTATGATTAAGATATCGTTAGATTGGTCTTTTCAGCCCAAGTGTTCTTAAGAAGGTGGCGTTATAAAAAAACCAACATGGCGGCTGTACGGTGCTATTATACGTAGTGAAAAAAAAATTTTTTTTTAGAATACTGCAATATGGGTGTCAAATTAAAGGGCTTATTATAAGGATTTCAAAAAGGTATATCATGACCATAATATAATTATAAAAAAAAACAATAAAATAAAAAAAGTAAATTATATTACGCAAATGCGAGCGGCCGCTATAAACATGTCAATGAGAAATTTATATTTTGTTTGTGTATGTTAGCCACATTCATGATGAAAAAATAGGCTATAATATCATCCCAAAATCCCTCGGGATCGAAGCCTCAGGCTATGCCGCATGGCACGGCTAAGTTAATCAATAGATGGCGCTGTAGCCGAGTACATCGCGGTATGGTTTTGTATTCATCATCAATAGATTTCTAGTTGCATAGACCATATCAATAGATGGCGTTGTAGCCAAATACATCTCGGTATGGTTTAGCTCTCTGTAGATTATATAAGGTCTTTTGTGTTTATACTGAAAATATAAAGATAACAATAAAAGAATCGAAGAAACGATAACGAGAAATAAGAAGAAAAACTTTTTTAATTGTTAATTATTTTAATTCGATTCCATCTAGCTAGCTGTAGCTAGAGTACATTCATTATTTATTATACTAGATTCCATCTATCTAATTGGAACGCGTGTTGCATTACTTTACTTGCATTAATATTGAAAAAAATATTAAAGAAGTAGATTTTGTTAGGTTTTGTAGCAAGTATACCTAGTTTAGTTAGGGCTAAGGAATAGGGTGTTTAGGAATATCTTATTACTGAATTAGTGATTAATTACATTCTCTTTGATATCGATAATAGTACATTACAGCCGTGAACGGGAAGCTAGCGATTGCATTGTCGAGGATGGTTTGAAGCCCGAGCCGCAAGCGAGGGCTTTAATCATTCGAGGCAATGCAAGTAGCTTCCAGAACAAGGCTTGTATAGTGCTTTTCTCAAGAAATGCGAGGAAATAAAAAACTTTTCAATTGAAACTTAATTAAATTTAATTAATATTAAAAATGAGTAATCAGACAAATCCTCTGAGTAATCTTGAATTACGTGCAGCGCCATCTACCGCCGAGAAGCAAAACCCATCTCATTTCGCTTCTCGGCGGTAGATGGCGCTGTACATAATTCTCTCGCAGGGCTTGCTGTCAGTTGTCTTGACCCTAAAAAAATCTTATTTAAACCACACGATGAAAATTCTTTTAAAGAATTAGACCGTCTACGTAATTTGTAAGGAGAATATAACTAAAAAGACGTAAATAAAAAACAACTAAATTTAAAAAAAATTAAAACCCGCCTGCCTAAAAAAAGACAAGTCAACAGAAAAATAAAATAGAAAAACTAAAAAACCCACATGCATCAAAAAACAAGTCAACTGAAAAGATGGAAACAAGATAATATATAAAGGCAAACTTAAAAAATATTGATGGTAGTGTTTAGATTAAAGGCAAACTTAAAAAATATTGATGGTAGTGTTTAGATTAAAGGCAAACTTAAAACATATTGATGGTAGTGTTTAGCACTTTTGTTCAACATAATTATTACCCGACTGCGGGTTATGTATTTCGCGCGTATCTTGTAAGTATGTTTGTTTGTATGTAATATTCTTTATTACCTCATATCTCTCAAACGGCTGAACGGATTTCTATGATTAAGATATCGTTAGATTGGTCTTTTCAGCCCAAGTGTTCTTAAGAAGGTGGCGTTATAAAAAAACCAACATGGCGGCTGTACGGTGCTATTATACGTAGTGAAAAAAAAAATTTTTTTTTAGAATACTGCAATATGGGTGTCAAATTAAAGGGCTTATTATAAGGATTTCAAAAAGGTATATCATGACCGTAAAATATAATAACTAAAAAGAGATAAATAAAAAAATAAATTAAAAAAATTAAAAAACCCGCCTGCATAAAAAGACAAGTCGACTGAAAAGATGGAAACAAGATTAAATAAATATTAAAGGCAACCTGTCATAATAACATGCAGTCGGAGGCATATAATTCAATTATTCATAATGTCACTTTCTTTATGCATGCCTCCGACTGCATGTTATTATGACAGGTTGCCTTTAATATTTATTTAATCTTGTTTCCATCTTTTCAGTCGACTTGTCTTTTTATGCAGGCGGGTTTTTTTTAAATATTGACTTGGTTTACGAGTAATAATAATAAATGTAGTGGCGGCGCAAGTTTCACTACCACCGCGCCTTAATATAAAAATAGCATCGTGGATGTCTAAAATCTAAAAATTCAAATACTTTTATCATATAAAATTTTAATAATTTATGAATCGCAGTAGGAGTAGGCGTAGTGTTTTCTCGTGGTCCCATGATTTTGTCCCTCCACGAGGGAGAACTTTTTCTCGTATATAGTCCCATTATATTATCATTCATTACCACAGTCAGATTAGAATACTGGTTCTAAAAAAACTGGGCTGGTTGAAAAAGAAATGAACGGTCGAGACCAGAAAGTATATATATCACTGGTAGAAAAATCACCGGTAGAATGTGGAATTACCCCCAATGACGCAGTAAGTAAACTTGTATTTTTAATTAAATTTTCTCATTTCTGTCGACAATTTGTGATTACAGAAGTGGTTTATTGCATTTTTAAATTTCTCATTTGTGTCGACATTTTTTACTTAAAATAGCATTTTACTCATTTATGTTAACAAGTTTTAATTATAGAACAATGAAGCAATCAGTTTTTCTAGGTGATATAAGCTAGGTAGAAAATTTGCGCGTGGACACTGTCTGTAGTCAAGATGCGTGTGATTTATGTTCTAATTTTGGCCGTTCTCTTGATGATGATGAACGCGGGAGAGGCCGAGAGAGAGAAAATGAGGCGATGGCCGCCGGGCCGGCCTTATCCAAGGCCGAAGCCGTTGCCACCGCGGGAGGTATTATCATTTTAAACACTTCACTTGCATTCCTAAGAGTTAAGCATTGTCGGCCGATTAGGCGACTGCGGCGTTTTATAGTTTAAGCCCCTTCGCACACAAGGCGTAATTCTAATATTGGCGGTTCTCCTGATGAGGATGATGAGCGTGGGAGTGGATGCGCAGAAGATTTGGTGCAATCATCTGGGATCCTAGAACCAAGAAGTACACTCTCATGGTTGAAAGAGTACAGAGAAAGTTTGCAAGGTACCTTTATAAAAGAACTTTCGGATACTATCCCTTCTTGTTCCCGTCATTATTTGTAACGGGAATGGTGGGCCTTGCTACATTGGAAGTCAGACGTAAACTCATACTTGCAATGCATTATTGTTTTTTGTTGCGAAATAAAGTGGACAATCCCACAGTGCTGAATTCTATAAGTTATTATGTCCCGCCGAATTACGTGCGTGTTGGTCGACGTCGTCGGCACGACCTATTGGCACTACCTCCTGCTGTACACACGCAGCCTGCTCGTAATGCGCCTACACCTAGGGCTATTACTCTTTTTAATCGTTTTTTGAATGATGTCCAAGATGCCGACATCCATACTGACCCAATAAGATATATTTATTGTAAATTATTTTTTTACCTAAGTAAATTGCCCAATGTGAATGTTTTGGTTTAGCTGTAAGTTCGCATTGTAATAAATGAATAATAAATGAATAATAAATATAAGAGAGGCAGGTGGAGTGGAGATCATGGCAGGTATTATAATTTATACACATTTAATTCCTAAGAGCTAATACATTACTACACTGTCGAAGCGGCGACTCGTAGACGATTTTTATTCATTTGTCTGTTTTTGCAACAAACGGCGTGCTTTTATTTTTACACGTTTTTATTGGGTTGCTTTCATGATTGTTTCTAAATTAATTTGTGTATGTTATCATTCTCGATTATCAATAAGTTAATTAATTGTAATTGGTTACAATGTTATAATTTTTATTGATTAATTGTTGCAAAGAATATAATTTATAAACATTTTATTGATTATTCTAGTCGTTAAAAGTTCTGAATATGACTATTTCCGACGCACGCTCAACCGACCAGTTTGCTTGTTTGTAAGTAGGGGTAAAATGGAGGGGCGGCGGTCGGTTGAGCGTCGCTCCGGCCTGGACAGGAGAGTCAGTTGCTTTGGAGCCATCGAAGTGAATAGTCGATTATCAGTATACGTTAAGTTGCTGTATAAGTTACGTTCGACGTTATAACTGTGTGGTGAAAAGTGTTACGTACGTATTGGTGTGAAAATAAACTGTGAGTATCATTTGACCGTTGTTTCATTTGATTTTAAGAAAGACCTTTTACTTAGCATGAAACACCCTAGAAATTAAAACCCTAGTCCAACAAATCTCAGAAGTGAGATTGAGGCCCAACATTTTTTTTTCTTGTTTTTTTCTTTTCTTTTCCTTCTTTTTACTTACCTCAATAACTGATATAACAACTTTTAACTTATGTGAGGAAAGAAATGATGAAAACTGCAACCAAGGGGTAATTGACTGTTTTATTTTGTTTTTTTTTTTTATTAAAATAACTTCCTAAGCATAAAAATCACTTTGGTATCTCTTCTATCCAAAAATACTTTTAAGTTTTGAGTTGGATGAGATTGACGCCACTACTTAGTAGCCTACACTACTAGCCTATAACAATTCGGCAGAGCGCAGCGTTACAAGCTTCATAGTATCGTTTAAAAGAAAGAAAAAAAAAGGAGAGAAATAGCTATACTTAGTTATTTCGCGTCATTTTTTTTTATTTACATCAGTCAACTACTCTGAAACGTTTGCATTTTTGGACTTGGGTTTTGTTTCCTATTTTTCTCTCTTTCTTGTTTAAAACCAAACATCTTTGATATTTATTTTTTTTACATCGAGTTTTATAAGTGAGCAATACTCGTATATTGAAGTAAATAATAATAAATAATAAATAAACCGTAAGAGAGTCATACATTACACACACACATTGTATGTATTTTATATAATACTATAGGCCTATTACTTCCTGGCACTATATGTCTATCACTTAGAATAACATAATTTCATTTGATGTACTGCTCTATCTCATCAGACTGTTTGTTGCCACAAATAAATAAAATATAATATATAATATATAAATTATATATATAATATAAAATATAAATATAATATATAATATAAAATAATATATATATAACGTGTATTTAAAGGAAAGTGGTATTGAAGTATCTCTAGTCTAGTCCATCAGAATCTCACTAAATTTTCTGTTATTGTTAATTCTATACTTACTGTTAATGCACTTGCACATTTTTTCTCCCTTGTCAAAAAAATACTAACTCCTCAGTTTCTAGAAGCCTAAGTAAACTGAGTATCCTTTTATGCGAAAGTTTTATGGCATTTACATTCGTAAAAATTATTTTAGTTGGAGAATGGATATACTTCTCATATTATGTATATATACGTTTCAGGATCAGGACAAGGAATGGACGCGAACGGACGAAGTCGGGAAGTGCATACTCCGACAAGCCCAACGCTTCCCATTACTCGTCCGTCGCGGAGCCGACATCGTGCAGGCAGCAGAGACTACCGTTCCCGCAGCAGGTCGAGTCACCGCGGGAGGAGTCGCACGCCTCTGCGTCCGTCGCGGAGCCGACAACGAGCAGACAACAGGGTCAACCGCTCACGCAGCAGGTCCAGTCACTACGGGAGGAGCCGCACGTTTCTACGGTCGCCTGACTCCGTTCATCGCCGTTCACGTGAGAGATCCAGGTACCGTTCTCAAAATCACATAAAGTTTGCTGTAGAGAATAGTCCTAGACAGCGAGGCGCAACATCCATAAATCGGTCCCCTATTCAGAACGACTCCCGGAGTGGCAGCCGTGCCTCTCGCCGCTTCGATTCTACGACTGTGGATCGTCGTTCACGGCAGAGTCACTCTAAGCATGAGTTTAGAGATTGCTCGCCAACTCTAAAACGCGAAATTAGCGACACCTATGATCGCCATGGACCTCGTAGCTCAAAGGTCTCCGAACATCAGGGCGGTCAGACCGTCGGCGGTCACTCCGTTCAACAGAGCTTAGAGCACACTGGCGAGCGACCACTTCCACCTAACTCAACGTTGGCTGAGCTTCTGTCTGCTTTGAGGTCTATAGGAGGCAGTAACAGCTTGGACAGGCTAGGTTCTATGAACAACACTGTTCCAGAATTCGATCCAAGTAAACGAGAACAAACCATGACGATGTGGCTGCATAAAGTTAATGAGTGCGCTACAATATATAGCTGGTCTGAGAAACAAACAATTCATTTCGCTTTGCCAAAATTGAAGGGTGTTGCGCAGCGGTGGTACGAGGGACTCCCCTCTGTCTTGTTTACTTGGACCGAGTGGCAACAGAAATTGTTATCTGCATTTCCTTCGGAGGAAAATTATGGGCAGATGCTCAGTGACATGTTGGCTAAACGCGCTCGCTTCTCCGACTCTTTAGAAGAGTACTACTATGATAAGATAGCGTTGATTAATAGGTGTGGTATAGCAGGCAAGCGTGCGGTAGAGTGTTTATTGCACGGCATTGACGACAGGTCGGTTAGGTTAGGCGCTGAAGCAGCGCAGTACGACGATCCTGACAAGTTGCTTTCATACTTACGTAATGCTAGGAGTAGGCCGGTTGTTGACCGTAGAACTGTTAGGACACAGCAGGGAAAGCAGACAGAACAGACAAGACCATCGAGACCTCTTCGTTGTACTAATTGTAAAAAAGATGGGCATGTAACTTCACAATGTACACTCCCTGTTAAGAAGTGTGGTAGGTGTAGTAGAATAGGTCACGAAACTGAGCAGTGCTATGCCAAGTTGCCAAATACCGATAAAACGGTCATGCAGATTTCTGACAATAGTACAGACCCCGTTCTAGCAGCGAAGCCCATAACGCCTAACGAAAAATATTTTAAAACTGCTTTTGTTAATGGCCACCCCATCAAAGCATTTATCGACTTTGGTAGCGAATGCTCAATGATAAAATTCTCAGAATTTCGTGTTATCTCAACACATTATATCTCAACCGATTTACCTACTCTCCGTGGATTCGGAAATTCAATTGTTAATGCCATTGGTAGACAAACGGTCCGTGTCGTAATTGACAGTGTGGCGGCGGACGTAGACTTGTTAATCGTCCCAGATAGTGTCATGCATGTTCCGTTGATTATAGGCCAAACATATACAGAGCAACCTCATATAGCCATTACAAAAACTAGTAGTCGCCTTGAATTAACTGTTTGTGATCAAAACGACATTGTAATCACTTCCAACAAAGTGAAATTGCTTTGTCAGCATGAAGCTGATATTAATGGTTTGACTGTCATTGATGTTTATACTGAACCCTGTTATCAAGGTGAATTGTATGTTGAGAATGTACTAGGGTTATATAAGGAAGTTCGTTTCTCGGTTCTTGGGGGGTTGTTTTGTTTTGACGAAATGGGTGTTGGAAAAGCTGTTGTGGTCAATTTGTCTGTCGCGGCTAGGTTGCAATTTCCTAAAAAAATTCTTATTGCTCGAGGTTACATAGCTCATCCAGACTCTGATAAACGAATAGAAACCGTCTTGTCATGCGCCGTAGATAAGAAAACTAGTGAAGTTCCCTTGGATGCTCTTGTCTGTGGTAGGGACCTCAGTGATAAAGAAAAGGGCGATCTTTTATTACTTTTAAATAATACTAAATAATATACTAGAAAAAATACGAAAGAAATTCGGCGATGTCACTAGTGACTCGGTAGCTCAGCGGTCAGAGCATTGGACCGGATATCCAAAGGTCGCGGGTTCGATTCCCGTCTGAGTATTGATCTGGTGCGAGTCGTATTTTTTCTAGTATATTATTTAGTATTGTGTAAAAATAGCATTGTGAATGCAAAAATCTCAAAATTAAAAATTATATAGCTATTTCATCTTAATCGATTGCCAAATATCTGGAAAGATATTTCAATTGAATGTCGAGGTAATTCCTCACATTGGTGAAATAACGCTGGCTTGCAGCGTAAGAGTAGGATATACTAGAAGAAATTCGGCGATGTCACTAGTGACTCGGTAGCTCAGCGGTCAGAGCATTGGACCGGATATCCAAAGGTCGCGGGTTCGATTCCCGTCTGAGTATTGATCTGGTGCGAGTCGTATTTTTTCTAGTATATTATTTAGTATTGTGTAAAAATAGCATTGTGAATGCAAAAATCTCAAAATTAAAAATTATATAGCTATTTCATCTTAATCGATTGCCAAATATCTGGAAAGATATTTCAATTGAATGTCGAGGTAATTCCTCACATTGGTGAAATAACGCTGGCTTGCAGCGTAAGAGTAGGATATACTAGAAGAAATTCGGCGATGTCACTAGTGACTCGGTAGCTCAGCGGTCAGAGCATTGGACCGGATATCCAAAGGTCGCGGGTTCGATTCCCGTCTGAGTATTGATCTGGTGCGAGTCGTATTTTTTCTAGTATATTATTTAGTATTGTGTAAAAATAGCATTGTGAATGCAAAAATCTCAAAATTAAAAATACTTTTAAATAAATATAGGCACTGTTTTGCTTTTAACTTTAACGAATTAGGAAATACTAATGTGGGTGAGATGACTATCCGGTTGAATGACAATGAACCCGTGGTCTACCGACCATACCGGCTGGCCATTGCAGAAAAGGAGAAAGTAAGGGGCATGGTTTCTGAATTACTAGATAATGGGATAGTACGACCATCAACATCACCGTACGCAAGTCCCATTGTTCTGGTGAGGAAGAAAACGGGGGAACTAAGATTATGTATAGACTATCGAGCTCTAAATAAGAAAACTGTAAGAGATCATTATCCGATGCCTTTGATCGATGATCAACTCGACGTATTAGCCGGCAATGCATTTTATACAACCTTGGATTTGGCCTCGGGGTACTACCAGATACCCATAAGAGAAGAGGATAGGTTTAAGACTGCATTTGTGACGCCGGACGGCCACTACGAATTTAATCGTATGCCGTTCGGCCTTGCAAATGCACCCGCCACCTTCCAGCGAATCATGAACCAGGTCCTTGGGTCGTCTCGGCATAAGGAAGCCCTAGCATACCTTGACGATGTAATTATTCCGTCCAAGGATATTCCAGAGGGTATGAAGAGGTTAGAATCTATTTTGTGTCTGTTTTCAAACGCTGGGCTTACGCTCAAACTTTCAAAATGTTGTTTTTTTAGTCGTCAGGTAGAGTATCTTGGCTTTGAGGTCGGTACTGAAGGGATCCGTCCAGGAACGAGAAAGGTTGACGCAGTCGCAGACTTTCCCGTGCCTGAGAACCAGCATAACGTACGACAGTTCTTAGGGCTCGCAGGTTTCTTTCGCAGATTTGTTCCCGGGTTCTCTATTAAAGCTAGACCACTGACGCAACTTCTCAAAAAGGACACTGCATGGGAGTGGGGAACTAAACAAGAAGCCGCGTTCAGAGAACTGCAACAGTGTTTATCGCAAAAACCCTTATTGGCTTTGTATAACCCCCTAGCGGAGACGGAAGTCCACACGGATGCGTGTAAAATTGGTCTTGCAGGAATTTTGCTCCAGAGAGGCGGTGATAATTTATTGAAACCAGTTGCTTATTTCAGTAAGCAGACCACCCCTGAGGAAATGAATTACTCGTCTTATGATTTGGAAACATTGGCGGTCGTCTCTTCTCTTCAAAAGTTTCGTGTTTACTTAGTTGGCATTCACTTCAAAATTGTAACAGACTGCAATTCGTTGCGCGCTACCTTTTCGAAGAGGGACATGGTGCCTCGTGTTGCTAGGTGGTGGGAGCAGATGCAAGACTACGACTTCAATATCGAATATAGGGCTGGTAAGTCGATGGCGCATGTCGATGCGCTTAGCCGTAACCCAATATCCGGTAAACAAGGCGTGGTTTTGGATGTGCTCTCTGTCGAAACGGACTGGCTTGTTACAGTGCAGGGTGCTGACGATGACATACAAAAAATTATTGGTATTCTCAAAGATCCAGAACTCGACAATGTTGTTGAAATAAAATCTAATTACAAAGTAAAAAACGGCAGGCTTTTCAGAATAACTAAAGATGGCGATAGGTGGGTGGTCCCTAAAGGTGTACGGTGGCAAATTGTCAAACAGAATCACGACGATATTGGCCACTTTGCACTTGACAAAATACTAGATAAAATAGGAGCGTCGTACTGGTTCCCAAATATGCGTACTTTTATAACTAAATATGTTAATTCGTGCTTAGAGTGTGCCTACTCGAAGTCTTCCGGTGGCAAAAAGCCAGGTTTCCTTCATCCCATTCCAAAAGTTGACGTCCCCTTTGACACAATACATGTGGATCATGTTGGCCCATTTGTTCGTAGCAGTAAGGGTAACATGTACATTCTGGTATTGGTAGATGCTTTCACGCGATATGTTTTTCTGAAACCAGTAAGAAATACAAAATCTCAAACCACTATTAAAGTATTTCAGGAATATTTTGGCCTGTTTGGAGCACCAAGGAGAGTCATCAGTGATAGAGGTACATCGTTCACCAGTGATTTATTCAAAAAATTCCTTGCAGAACGAAATATTAAGCATGTGTTGAACGCTGTGTCCACTCCCCGAGCCAACGGACAAGTGGAAAGATATAATAGGACGCTAATTGATGCGCTTACTGCTAAAACAGTCAATACACCAGAAAATAAATGGGACGACCACTTGCCCGATGTGCAATGGGGAATGAACAACACGCTCAATAAAGGTATAAACAGAACCCCGGCTGAAGCTCTTTTTGGGATTAGACCTATAGGTATCAGTGAAAGTACTGTAAGGTCCGAACTTGCTGATGAGGTCACTTCCACTCCCGATAGCCAAGGTTTAGGTGAAATCAGAAAAGACATTCAGTCACATATAACTGTTTACCAAGAGGCCCAAAAACGAGCCTACGATAAAAAGAGGTGTTCTCCTATAAAATACAAAATTGGGGATCTTGTTCGGATAGAGAGACAAATCCCGGCAACAGGGTCTAGTAAGAAATTAATTCCAAAGTTTCAGGGACCTTATAGGATATCGAAAGTATACGACTGTGATAGGTATCTTGTAGAAAATACTCCTATAACAAAAAAGGGCAACCGATCTTATACTACAGTTGTATCTGTCGACAAAATTCGTCCCTGGCTTAATTATAAGAGGCCGCAGAGTTTGTCATCTAGTGAAGATGACGAAAACCAACCTGATTCAGAGGAAAAGTAGCATGCCTTCGTAATTTTCAAACTATGTCACTAAATTGTGCTACGTGCATAACATAGTTCTATTTTGCTATACTATACCTATTTAAATTTTCTTCCTAGTAACAAATGTGCAAAACACTATAGTCTACAGGCCATGAAACAAAGCCTTGTACTTCTTATATAATTTTTGCATTTCATTTCAGCACATAGACAGGCCATGAAATAATGCCTGGCTATTCTTAAGAGGCCATGAAATAATGCCTGACTATTAATTGTAAGGGCCATGAAATAACGCCTATTTATTTGTTTGTATGGGCCATGAAATAACGCCTATTTATTTGTTTGTATGGGCCATGAAATAACGCCTATTTATTTGTTTGTATGGGCCATGAAATAACGCCTATTTATTTGTTTGTATGGGCCATGAAATTACGCCTATTTATTTGTTTGTATGGGCCATGAAATAACGCCTATTTATTTGTTTGTATGGGCCATGAAATAACGCCTATTGGTTTGATATCAAGGCCATGAAATAATGCCTGTTGTTTTGGATTTTCCAATTTGATTTTTTTGTGTAAACCTATAAGCTTATTTTTATATATTATTAAGAATAAGATTACAGCTGTTATAAAAAAAATGTTGTCTTGTTTGCTTATTATTTGGTTTTAGGTAATTATGATAATTAATAATAATAGTTACATACATACATAAAATTATTAGTTTAGTTATGCATGAAATATACAACGAGGTCGTTTTGTAAATTTTGGATGGCCGACTGTTATCATTCTCGATTATCAATAAGTTAATTAATTGTAATTGGTTACAATGTTATAATTTTTATTGATTAATTGTTGCAAAGAATATAATTTATAAACATTTTATTGATTATTCTAGTCGTTAAAAGTTCTGAATATGACTATTTCCGACGCACGCTCAACCGACCAGTTTGCTTGTTTGTAAGTAGGGGTAAAATGGAGGGGCGGCGGTCGGTTGAGCGTCGCTCCGGCCTGGACAGGAGAGTCAGTTGCTTTGGAGCCATCGAAGTGAATAGTCGATTATCAGTATACGTTAAGTTGCTGTATAAGTTACGTTCGACGTTATAACTGTGTGGTGAAAAGTGTTACGTACGTATTGGTGTGAAAATAAACTGTGAGTATCATTTGACCGTTGTTTCATTTGATTTTAAGAAAGACCTTTTACTTAGCATGAAACACCCTAGAAATTAAAACCCTAGTCCAACATGTATTAAAAAAATAGCAAACGATTTTATACTAGCTTTCTGATAAGCTATATATCTTCCATGCAATATTATAGTGTCATTAAGCTGAGCTAATTATGAAGTCGGATGAACGCCACACGAACTCTGTAATAGAACCAACCCCATAGCGTTTGCGCTCGTTTGATTCGTCTTGACAAGTTACTCAGATGTTGGGAGATGAGGTCCGGGGTCAGATGATGAAGCCAGAAGAAGACCACAGGGACTCTGTATTAAAGCCATGCAACCCCACCGAGTTTGGGCTTGATTGATTCGTCTATATAAGAGTCTTCTGTCGGGAAATAATGCCCATGGTCTGATGATAAAGCCCGAAGAAGGCCACAGGAACCCTATAATAAAACCATACAACCCCATCGAGTTTGGGCTCGTTTGATTCGTCTTTACGAATACTCTGTTGGGAAATAGTGTTAATGGAGCCCGAAGAAGGCCAGAGGAACTCTATAATAAAACCATACAACCCCATCGAGTTTGGGCTAGTTTGGGTCATCTTGACGAGTACGTACTCTGTTAGGAAATAGTGTCCATGGTCTGATGTTGAAGCTGAAAGAAAGCTACAAGAACTCTGTAATGAAATTATGCAACTTAATCGAATTTGGGCTTGTTTGAATCGTCTTTATAAGTTCTCTGTTGGGAAATAGTTGTTCATGGTCTGGTGATAGAATGATGATGATGATAAACGGATGAAGGCCTCAGGAACTCTATAATAAAACTAAATAACCCGAGATTCGCATCTGACAGTCTGAAGTAAGAAAAGCATTGCGTGATGCCGTGAGCGATATTACAAAAGCCTGTTGATTTGGGACAGGTACATGGACGAAACGCTCTGGCTTTTGGAGTAAATTTTTTTACTCCAAAAGCCAGAGCGTTTCGGCCAAGTACCTGGCCCAAATCAACAGGTTATTGGAGTAAATTTTATGAAAAAGAGAGACTACAAAAGCCTGTTGAACTCGGCCAGGTAAAGTACAAAATCAACAGGCTTTGTGAATAAAGCCAGCGCAGCGGTCCGAAAAAAATTGTCGCTTAGTAATTATTGTACTAATTATTCTGAATAACTTGTATGTATACCTACCTAACTCAGATTTATATTTTGTATTTTAAAACATTTTCAATATTTGTTGTTGCCCACTTTCTATTTCAGTACAATAAGGTATTTATTATTTTTGATATCTTAATTTATTATCGATTGGTAAAACTACCCAATGTAAAAATAAGTGATGATTATAAATGACTGTGAGGATGACAAAGGTAAATTTATAAAAAGACGTGCTACTGTTGCTACCCCGACTCTAAACAAAATGAGATAGCAACAGGAAGTACGATAATAACTAATTTATTAATGTGTCTATTCCTTTTCAGAAAATAAATTTACGCGTTCCTATCATTACTGTAAGTAATAATACCGTTGTTGAAATGTTTGTAAATGGACAATCTCCCAAGCATCAGCCAACCGGAACTTTAAACCCTGTCTCTGATAATAATAGGGCAGCTTTGTGGCGAGCTGTTGGGGAGTGAGTGACCAGACCACAGATCTAGTGCTCCACATGAGTCAGACAAGGCTCTCTCCACTGGAACCCAAGGGACCATAACTCTCACCTCTGGCTGGCCTTCACCGGCTGATCAGAGTCACAGAATAATACTCTAAACGTTCAGAGTGGAGTGAAGCCGCAAGAGCTATACGCTCGCAGAGTTGAAGTGAAACATGCGTAATACGCAAGTTGGCACATTGTTACTTGTACAGTGGGTAGAAAGCGGTGCACACCTATCTACACCCCTTCTATTCTGTAAGCTCGCAGTCGCTGAGTGAACATGAGAAGATAAGACTAAAAATATAAATTAAAACAAAAGTTAAAGTAAATGTGAGTGTGTGTGTGTGTACTTTGCAACAGTGGTAGTACGGCAATGAATTCGATAGTGTAATAAGAACAATTAATAACAGATCCATATAAATTTTTGTTTGCAACTTGAATGATGATGCAATCTTTTTTTTAGCTAAAAGCGGTAAGATTATTAATATTTGCCATATATATTTAAGGCCAGTTTAAGGGATGACAGATAATTTTATACACTTAGAGTAAGACGGGCTTCTGTCCCAGAAAGAGAAGCCATACGAAGCGTTCCCCTCTGCCGAAGTACAAGCCCAAATGGGCATACGCGTTAGTAAAACCAGTTGCGCCCGGATTTCTTTCTAGACCGAGTCCAGTCGCGCATGTGAACGCTGCTGTGTTTAAAATGTCGAATTGATGAGTTTTTTGCTGTTAAAAGAGGTCTGGAACATCAAGGATACAAAAAGACGGTGTTACATTTCACATGAAAGTATTTTTTTATCGTATTATTGCTATTTGTTTACATTTAAACATTAAATTCGTATATTTTATTCTTGATTAGTTGTCAGATTTGTTCAGTGACATCGGGTCTCCTAGTCCATGGCTCGTCCGTACAAATTTCAGATCTGTCGCTAGAAAAATCCGAGTTCTCGCCGATGGGCAACTTAGTGATGTTACCGTTATATAATGTTTGTCGATAAAGTTTTGGTCAATGTTGGTCTTTGCACTGATTCTGCGTCAAATTCATTTGCGATATTTTTGCATGACATGATTGATGGGTTAGGGCGAAAAATAAGAAGATATACTTTAGATTCACAACGATTTTAATTTCAGTAAAATATGTACGAGCAGGCTTACAGAACGGGCGAACAGCGAGAGGCGAACCACAGAGAGAAAACAGTGTTGCCAGATGAATGACATTGACATTTCGTTTACAAACCTAACACTACCCCTTAAACGAAAGACGTCCCCTTAAGAAACAATCTTAAAGACTACCCCTTAAACATATTTCTTCTACATGTTTAAACATTAGTAAAATGTTTTTAGGCAACAAACATTTATACCTGCTGTAATAAAATATAACATCTGTGTGTAACAAACTCAGAGCTAAAATAATACCTAGGTACTTAGTTACAGATAGTGACTTACTAAACAACATAATAAGGTACCTAGTTGCTCTTTTTTTTCAAACTAAATTAAACTGGGTTATTGAAACAACATTATGACTTAGTTACAAACAAGAACAGTTATTTCTTCCTAGAACAAAGAAACATTAATTGACCCAATTACATATTATATCATTTTGTACACATTACAATAGGACCTTATTAAACTGACAAAAGTGATGATACAAATTTAACATGTTTTT
The DNA here is from genome assembly GCA_950108535.1 of Agriphila straminella. Taxonomy (NCBI): domain Eukaryota; kingdom Metazoa; phylum Arthropoda; class Insecta; order Lepidoptera; family Crambidae; genus Agriphila; species Agriphila straminella. The sequence goes on along the minus strand of OX467305.1, from coordinate 24,520,454 downwards.
CTTTTGTTAGTGGTTTTGTGAGAACATCAGCAATCATTTCATTTGTACACAGATAATGAATGTCTATACAATTACTTTTAATTAAATCTCTAATGAAATGATGTCTCACGTCTATATGTTTTGTACGTGCATGAAACATTGCATTTGAACACAATTTTATTGCAGACTGATTATCATTAAATAGTTTTATTTTACAATCAATACCTAAACTTTCAGTAAGGAAAGATTTCAAAAACATAGCCTCTTTGCAAGCATCAGAGAGCGCCATGTACTCAGCCTCAGTGCTTGACAATGCCACCGTCCTTTGCTTACGGCTTTCCCAGGATATGAGTGAATGACCAAGCAAGAATACATACCCTGTGTATGAGCGCCTGTCAACCTCATTGGCAGCCCAATCAGCATCTGCGTAGCCAGCAACATCAAGATCGCCTGGTTTGAAAGCTAAAGAATATTGAATTGTACCTTTCAGATATCTAAGTACTCTTTTAGCCGCTTTCCAGTGTTCTTCCGAGTAGCATTCGTTGAACTGGCTCAGCACGCTAACTGCATGCGTTATATCAGGCCTGGAACAGACTGCAACATACATTAAGCATCCTATTAAGTTTCTGTAGTCATATTTAGAATCTTTTACATTCCCTTCTTTCAACTTGGATCCCGCTTCCATAGGAGTGGCAGCCGCTTTGCAATCAGACATATTAAATTTCTTAAGAACTTTTTCTACATAACAGGATTGATCCAAATAAATGTTTCCGTTATTTCTTGAGATTCTCATACCCAGAATTTGATGGGCGGGACCTAGGTCTTTCATTTCAAATTCTTTCATGAGATTCTTCTTAATGGATTCTCTCTCACATGACACATTTGAATAAAATAAAATAATATCATCGACATAAAGGGCAATAATATCAAATCCTCCCCTTGTCCTTTATAATACACACATGGTTCAGATGACATTCTTTTAAATTGAAGTTTATTTATCAAAACTGCATTTATCTTTTCATACCAGGACTTCGCAGCCTGTTTCAGACCATAAATGGCTTTATGTAATTTATAAACTTTGTTTTCCTGACCTTTTATCTTAAAACCTTCTGGTTGCTCCATTAATACATTTTCATGCAAATCACCATTCAAAAAGGCAGTTTTCACATCCATATGCTATATATTTATATTATATTTTGCTGCTATTGCAAGTAATAATCGTATTGTCGAATACCTTACAACTGGCGAAAAGGTCTCATGGTAGTCAATACCATAGCATTGTGTGTACCCTTTTGCTACCAACCGAGCTTTATATTTTATTATTTGACCATCTAAGCCCATTTTCTTCTTATATACCCATTTACATTTCACTGGTTTTTGCCCTTCTTGCGGGTCCACAAGAGTCCAGCACTTATTAGAAATAAAGGATGAATACTCATCTTGCATAGCCTCCATCCATTGAGCAGCCTCACTGCCATTCAGTGCTTGCTGCACTGTCTCCGGCTCACCGTCCTCCTTGCATTCCGCTTCAGCCAGCCAAACTGCCATTGCCGTTCCATCGGCATCCTCGAAGACCGTTGTGCTTGAATTTTCAGATTCAGTTGGCGAGGACCCTGGAATGTAAGTTTCATCCGCCGGATCATCCGCATCGTATGATTCACTAAAATTAAAAATCGTTTCCCTACGTATTCGTCTTTGTTTGTCATCAGACTGTCGTGAAGCCTCACTACTTGTAGCAGATATGTTCTCATTTATGCCAACAGGTACAAAATCACTCATATTACCCGAGCTTTCTATTGGTAAATAAACTATTTGAGTATTATCATCATTTGACAAACTATTTTTCCAAAAACGATTTTCAATGAATGTCACATTCCTTGCTTTTATACAATGCTCAGGACTGGATGGATCTAATAGCCGATACCCTTTACTATTATCACAATATCCCACAAAGATGTATGCCTTTGATTTTGGATCAAACTTTTTTGTATTTGTTTGTAAAGCATAGGCTACACATCCAAATATACGAAGATGTGAAACATTTACCTTTTTGTTGCTCCATTTCCCCTCCGGTGTCATTCCCATGACAGCCTTGGTCGGTGATATGTTCTTGAGATATACTGCTGTGTTCACAGCCTCTGCCCAGAACTCCATGACTAAGCCAGAGTCCCTCAGCATGCAGCGAGCTTTCTCAACAATTGTTCGGTTGGCCCGCTCCGCTACACCATTCTGCTGACTACTGTACGGGATGGTAGTCTGATGCCGGATCCCATGAGTTTGCAGAAAGTCCTGTAAAGCACGATTCATTTATTCACCGCCATTGTCACTTCTAATACATTTTATTTTCTTGTTTGTCTCATTCTCAACAAGTAATTTAAAATGTTTAAATTTTTCAAACACCTCCTGCTTTGTTTTTAAGAAATAAATGAATGTTTTTCTTGAAAAATCATCTATAAATGTAAGGAAATAACGAGCTCCACTTAGAGATTTCACAGGCATAGGCCCACATAAATCAGTATGAACTAAACCTAATACCTCTTTGGACCTATTTATAGAATTTTTGGGAAAAGGCAACTTTGTCTGTTTGCCTTCTATGCAAGCAACACATGACCTATAATTGTCATTATTAAAGTTAATACCAGAAACCATACCTTTCATGACTGTCATACTCCTTGAGTTTAGATGTCCCAGCCTCTTATGCCAAACCTCTTGTGAAGCCATGCAGCTGTCAGCAGGTCCGCTGACCTCCTCGCTGGCATCGCGCTCTACACCATGTGTAGTCGTGCAGCCGTCAGCTGATCCGCTGGTCACTCCGCTGTCACCACTCTCCACACCCTGGGGTTCCATGGCACTCTCCAAAGCTGTACAACTCAAGGCAAAACCTAATGTGTCTAGTTGATAGACACCATTTACATATGTAGCTGTCGCTACAATTTCATTTTTATCAAAAATTTTACAGTGTTTATTATTAAAAATAATTTGATAACCTTTTCTAGAAAGTTCACTAACTGACAACAGATTTACAGATAGATTAGGAACATAATGAACATTACTAATAGTTTTTACACAATCTTTCAAATGTACCCTAACACTTCCACAACCTACGGACGATAGTCTTTCTCCGTTAACAACGTTCACTTCCAGTGAGTCTATTTTTCTGAAGTCAAACATCACGCTCCTGTCGTTACCACACATCATTCCGCAGACCGACCGATAGTGCCAACACCAGCGCCTTCTCTTTGGCTGAAGAGGTATCCTTCTTGAAAGGTTTCTTGTCACTGTAGTTATTCTTGGGACAATCCTTCTTGAGATGGCCGTGTTTCTTGCACTTGAAACATTTAGGTCCAGTTTGATGTTTCCTGGCAACAAGCGCTGACTCTCCGTGCATGCCTTCATGTCTGTCATCACGACGCGTTGATTCCTGGAGTAACTTGGTCTTGACTATTTCGCTGATCAGCTTCGCATTGGAGTTCTCTAAGGCCATGATCAGGGGGTCGTAGTCAGGTGTCAACCCGCTAAGCATCAGAACTGCCACAAACTCGTCATCCAACGGGAATCCGACGTCGCTTAACTGTTGTGAGAGATCTGTTACCTTCGTTATGTAACTTTCCATAGTGCCGCATTCGCTCAGCTTGGTCGCAAACAGCATTCTCTTTAAACCAAGCCGCCTGCTCAAACCCATATCCTCGAAAGCTTTATGCAAATTTTGCCATGCATCATATGGTGTCGCTGCATTTCTTACGTACTGGAAAACGCTGCTGTGGACAGATAAGCATATTTTAGCTAAAGCCTTTTGATTCTTCTTGGCGTCCTGGCTACCAGCCGCCGACTCGATGCATTCTTGGAGGTCTTCGTGCATTAATACCATTCTAAGCTCAAACTTCCAATTGTTCCAGTTATCGATGCCACGTAGTTTATTGATTGGTATCGACGACGATGAAATTGATACACCGGACATCTTGCGTTGACCACCACACCACGTTTTCAATCGAGGAGGTTAAGTTGCCGAAATCTAATTTTAAGTATTTTTCGCCGAAATAATAATTTAAAAACTGTAAATTAAGCCTACTGGGCCCATAACCTGATGGGTTAGGGCGAAAAATAAGAAGATATACTTTAGATTCACAACGATTTTAATTTCAGTAAAATATGTACGAGCAGCAAAGATATTAGAATTTTAAAAAGAGGTAGATGGGTTACCTGCGCCTTAACACTGGCAGTCTTAAACTTGGCTAATTAGCTCACCTGAGTGTAGTCTCGCAAAAGCATCGGCAACGTTGACACTTTGAAGTGCTCCCGCGAAACACAGTAAAAATGCCGTCCTGCGTAATGCGAACTTGTACTAATTACACAAGCAAGACTTCCAAAAGTCTAGGGATCACATATCATGCGTAAGTATTATATTTTAACTAATTTTCGTTCATATTTGTACATTAGAAATACAAAATGTCAGTAAATATTATCCTAAAAAGATTGAGTGCGACAGCAAATACTCCGATTACCGAGTGTGATAGAGATGTCTGTCATAGATTATAAATGTACAGAACGGACAATGCCACGACATTGCTCAAGCATTATCCACGAGATGAATAATTAATGAGGGCTTTTCACAATGACAAAAAACTGTAGGCTATCGAGCCAGATGATCTATCGAGATGGCGTTGATAAAAATAGGTGACAATGTGAGTTTTTTTACTAAGCTTCGAAGAGTGTCAACACCATCTAGTGATTCAAATAGTTACTATTTTTAGGGTTCGACGAGTATCAACACGATCTAGTGAGGCAAATAGTTACTGTTTTTATTTTTTAAATGTCATTTTGAAAAGCCCTCATTAACTTATTATATATTTACTATTATTTTTATAGGTTTCCAGCAAATGAATTGCGATGTATTAAATGAAATGCCACTGAATTTTATTAAAATACTAGCGGCCGCCCGCAACTTCGTCTGCGTGGAATGGTTTTTTGTTATCCCTCGGGATCATTACTTTTTTCGGGATGAAAGGTACCCTATGTCCTTCTCTGTACCCCTGACAACGTGTATGCAAAATTTCATGACGATCGGGTTTAGTAGTTAAGACGTGAAAGCGTAACAAACAAACGGACTTTCGCATTTTAATATTAGTAAGGATTACCTAAACCTTGTGACATGGAATTTCTTATCGCCCATATTTAATTAAAGCTAAATTCCTTACTAATTTGAACACTTTTACTATTTAAATTTACAAGTTTTACGAAGTTACATATATTTTAAAAATTCGTTTTGGTTACAAAAAATATTTTTTTCGAAGTGGAAATCCATTACGCAACAGACTATTTGTTATTTTAGCAATAGAAACTAATAGGTAAATTTTATTGTGCCCAAAAACAACCCAAGATATTAGTGGTAATAGGTTCGACCCGCTTTTTGGGTCGAAATCGGATTTAAACTCGTAAATACCCGGTTTAAACCTTTGGGTTTAAACCCTTGCACATCCCTAATTATGACTATTAGTAGCTTTTTTATTTTATCGCTTGAAGTAAAATGATTCATTATTTTATTCAGACATCATTGTAGTTCATAGGCATCAAACCATCGAATGTCTCTTCTGTGACACATTTAACGATATTCTATGATTAGTATCGCGACATTCACGACGACATTGCGCAATATGTATCTGTCTCGTTTACGCTCTTGTAAATAATCATACTATCTTGTTCACACTTTACAACACGGTCAAGTTAAGTCGGCCTATGCGACCATACGAAATTATCGACTTAAAGTGCCGAGTTACCTTGACCGTGTAATATCGTATTATTTAGTGTGTTATAACGAGGCAGGTATATACGCCTTGCGGACAAATTCATGGCGTCGCATATACTGACATAACACATCTTTTTAATTCTAATATCTTTGACGAGCAGGCTTACAGAACGGGCGAACAGCGAGAGGCGAACCACAGAGAGAAAACAGTGTTGCCAGATGAATGACATTGACATTTCGTTTACAAACCTAACTCATGTGAGCGCGACAGACATCGTGAGATAAATGTCGAGAAATAGTCACGGCGCTCATCCTAGCGCGGCTGGTTTATACGATATTAACCTACGTCAGTAGTAGTCAGCTGACGGAAAGGCGTAAAAAATCGTTTTTCGACCTAGGTTCCTTGGAGCAAGTTGTTCAGTCTAAGGTCCGTATTATAGGACGAGACTCAAGCACTGCTTGAACTCTAATCACCTGATCTCTACTTAATACCTACCTACCTATAGTCCTATAAGAAGAGTCATGTTCTGACCAATCAGACTAAATCGACTCCAATCAGTATTCAAGTTTCAAATATTGTCTGAAACATACTGGGATTTTTACAAAATTGGATCCTAAAAAAATCTGGGAAGATTGAGAAAATCTATCTATGCGGGCCTTTACAATCAAGCTAGGATTTTTGCAAGATCCGGTTTATACGATTCTTTGGAGAATTTTTGGCACAACGGGTTGTTAAATTGTTGTTATCGCGTCAGACTTAGGTAGAATGGTGGGGTTGTAGCTAGCCAGGCGGACATGAAATAAGCCCTAGCACCAACCAAACATTACAAATTATACCTCCCCTGGGAATCGAACCCAGGACCTCTGAGTCTTACACGGGTGGGCGAACCACTAGACCACAGAGGCGGACCACATAAGTTGTTCAGTTTAAGCAACACTATCACCTGTTTAAGTATCATAATTCATTACTCATCTTATATTTTTGTTCTACATGAAGAATATCACCTTAAAAGACAAAAAAATATTATGTAATAAGAAACAATAAACACATTAACAGCGATTATAATTTAATGTCAGGTGGTTAGCTGATGGCGTTAGTAGGTCACTTGTTATTTAATATTAATTCAGATTGTCTTTTCATATTAAAATTATTGATATGTACACCTACTTTACAAGATATAGTAATTTATAATAATAAAGATTAATACAAATAGTAGTAAAATGTTTGAGCATGTTCATGTTTGACCTTTATTCCTTTTTCGAAATTTATCGATATTGCTGCATCAACAGTTGAGCCCAGCCCTTTATGTCAAAAACGTGTCATATTTTGATGTGTGACTCATCCGTACACAAATTTTTGCTGTTTTGTTTTATTTTTTATGTGTGAGTGTCGTCATTACAGATCGCTAAGGCGCCTCCCTTCGGTACGAAGCCGCGATGCTCGAAGTTTATACATATTCCGTTCAATTTTAAACTGACAGGGCGGATTCGACCAAGTGAGAATAACTGTTATTCTTAGATAAAAAATGACCAGTTATTCGAGAGTTAACCGAAATTACGTTTTACTACATACTATTCTCAGAGTATTTCGCCTATTCAGCTCACTATACCACCATTTCGCGGGGAATAACAGAGTTAATCCGCGAGTATTTTAATGGCATTCGCGTGCCGTATGTCAGTGACATTAGTTTGACATTTGACTTTGACCGCTACAGATACGTATAAGGCGACAAAATAAAGTTGACAAGACTTTGCCTTTTAAATAGTTCGTTTATAGAACAATGACAATTGGCCGGATAATACGTTCATTCACATATTGACTCACTAATGAAGGAATAAGAATCCCAAGAGTAACTTATCTTTGGATTTCATGGAAAAAATACCATTTCTTTACTCGAAAAAAAATCGTGGAATAGATGTATTCTTGATATAGTTATTCCCGTTTTTATTGAAGTTTGGACGAATCCACCCTTAAAAGAAGACAAGTTTAAAGGCAATATAACTGAATCTTTACGTGATTCGACGCTGTCAGTGTTGAGAGCAGCTTGACGAATAGCAGGCTTTGGGAAACTTAAGGAGAGGTTTAAAAAAATTCACACTTTTTGATGTAATGCCATAGGTCGCCTGAAAGATCCTACAGATCTGAAATCAAGATATATATTCTTTATATCTTTCTTCAGACACGTATTAAAAAAGTAACACGATTCAGTGATGTTCGCTCAATACTTTTTAATTTCGAAAATACCTACCTCTTAAAAATTCTTAAGTTTGAAATTACTTAGAAACAACGTTAGATTATCAAGTCTAAATTGCTTTAAATAATGTGTATCATCAATATTCACAATCGTGTAGAAGTATTTCACTTTAATCTCTATCGTTATTGAATTTTTAGATTTTAGCATTCACAATGCTATTTTTATATATTAAGTTACTTAATATATTGAAAAATACTAATTCTTCACATTGATGAAATAACGCTGGCTTACAGCGAAAACGTAAAAAGTACTAGAAAATTTCGCCATCCCACTAGCGACTCGGTAGCATAATTGGTTAGTGCATTGGGCCGGAATCCTAAGGGTTCGAGCCCCGTCTGAGCTGCTACGGGTAATTCGATTTTTTCTAGTATTTTTTAATTATATTAAGTAACTTAATATATAAAAATAGCATTGTGAATGCTAAAATCTAAAAATTAAATATTATATAGCTGTTTCATCTTAATAGATTGTCTGGCATCTGTAAAGATGTTGCATTCGAATGTTGAAGGTAATTCTTCACATTGATGAAATAACGCCGGCTTACAGCGAAAACGTAAAAAGTACTAGAAAATTTCGCCACTCCCACTAGCGACTCGGTAGCATAATTGGTTAGTGCATTGGGCCGGAATCCTAAGGGTGCGGGTTGAGCCGCTACGGGTGAGTCGATTTTTTCTAGTATTTTTCAATTATATTAAGTAACTCTATCGTTAGTTACTACGAATTGATTTCGTGATTATTTCGCCTATCTGACAAATCGGTCTCGCTCTAGCACGCGACGTTTTCTCATTGTTATCTCGTTTACGCTTTATTTTTACATAGCCCCTTAAAATGTATTATTCTTTATTTTTTTACAGAAACATCAAAAACTTGGAGGTTGTTACATTATAGGAAATTGTGGATAATTATGAACATTTAGTCAGAAATAAAGCATTTTGATTCAAAATTATTCGTTTAAATTAATTTTCCTCGATTCTTTCAAGACAGATATAATCTGAAACTTTATGCAATTTGTTCATCATTTTTTTTATTCTTTGGAAGACCAACAGCAAGACCAACAGAATAATAACTTAAATATAAGGTGGTACCAAATGATCTGATGATACTTAAACAGGTGATAGTGTTGCTTAAACTGAATAACTTTCTCCAAGGAACATAGGTCGAAAAACGAAAAAAAAATTCATACTCCCATACAAAATGTATTGGTCAGCTGACCGACTTACTATGAAAAGGCGAAAAAAATATTAGTTTTTCGACCTATGTTCAGTTAAGCAACAGTATCATCTGTATTAAGTATCATCAGATCATTTAGTACCACCTTATATACTCATCAACTTTGTCTAGGGATACAGTTTTTTAAACAAAGTCCATTAATCTTTTGGAATGCTGGTCAGATCAGTTAGGTGTGTATAGCAATCTGAATCTCCTCCATTCACTCCCTGGATAGCCATCATCAGATCACAGCACAGTACAGTCCTGGCAGAAAACCAAGGCTTCAAAGTTACCTCGTTTGTATGAAAATAACACCTGTATCCCTAGACAAAGTTGATGTGTGTATATTAACAGTCAGCTAAGTTTTAACAATTAAATTGTCGGCGGGCGGAATATTGAAGTTCATAATAGGTACATGTGTCCAGTCATAAACTGCTTCGATTTATCGTAAAATAAAAAACTTCTTTTTGGTTTTGTATTTATTAAAATTGGTGTTGCACCCAACTAAGTGATAATTACAGCAATTTAACTTAAAGTCTTTTACTGCTTAAAGTGTAAAATATGAGTTAGTTAGACCTACAAAATAAAAAATGTTTTAAAAACAAAAAACCGACTTCAAAAAACCTGAAAATGAAAACAAAACAGCTTCAAAATTAAATACCTCTAAAAAGCAAGAAATAATATTCAAATCACTAGATACGCATAACATTGTAATAAAACACATCTATTGAAGTCGGGTGGGGCTGAAGTTCAACTCTTTATTTATTCTGAAAGCCCCACCCGACTTCATTAGATGTGTTTTATTACAATGATATGCGTATCTAGTGATTTGAATATTATTTCTTGCTTTTTAGAGGTAATAATTTTGAAGCCGTTTTGTTTACATTTTCAGGTTTTTTGAACTCGGTTTTTTGTTTTTAAAACATTTTTTATTTTTAGTGTAAGTAACTTCTGTATTTGGTAGCTAATTACTTTAGTTTTTTTTATTTAGTTTATTTATATTATCTTATCCAGTAGGTATATTATCTAGGTAGATAAAACATGGGTAGACCCACGAAAGGTGCGGCGTGCACGCCTTTAAAAATATCGGTCTTAAGATTTTTAAATTTAACTTTTTTGTGATAAGTATGGTATATTTAGCGATGATATTATCTAAGTTACAATAGTCTTATGTCAATGGCTCATCACCTTTTACAAAATACTGGTTTTCCCGACGCAGGGGCGTTAATTCTTGAGTAGTTCTCCTGGTACTTCACTATCAGCTCCACTTCACCATATGCATTATGACAAACCACATAAATAGCCTAGCAACCATATTAAAGTAATCGTATCGCACCAGTGAGATAGTTAGTTTAGTACCTATTGAATAGTTCCGGTGATCATCTATGGTCTTCATCATCAGTTCCACTTCACCAAAATGGTACTTTTCGAAAGCAAATGCACGAGTTACTTAAGAAAATAGCAAAATCGCTATAGGTGTGCCTATAATATTTGAAGAGTTCCCTTGATTTCTCTAGGATCCCATCATCCAATTTCAAAATTTAAAAAAATGGGACCAGCTTGAATACATACCTGATGTTATAACGTTTGAATCATGTCAATCGGTTCAGCCGTCTTTGAGTAATCGGTGTACATACAAAAAAACAAAAAACAAAAAAAAAAACTGGTCGAATTGAGTACCTCCCTCCTTTTGAAGTCGGTAAAAATGAACTGTGCTGGTGCCATATTTTTCATTAAAACCACTCATTATACTAAGGGCTGGCCCCGGAAAAAGGTATGCAATTTACAGAGCGAAAAAATCCCTTGAGTTAGTGTGCCATACTATCGTTGTTAATAGATCCAGGCGCCTGGCACCTTTTCAGTGGTGGGGGTGGGAGTGGTTGGGCAACAAAGGGGCTGAAAACCGATTTAAAGTATACAATTTACAGAGACCTCTGGATTTGGTATGGTAAGGTATAGTAGCCAATCATGTACACCTATCTAAATTGAATATAACATTGCCAGGTATTTTGGTTGGTGGAAGCTGCTAGGCGCCCGGATCTATTAATAATGTTGGTATGGCACACAAATGTGTTGCATTATGCATTCCAAAGTTGAAAAATTTTTTGGTAACCTTAGGCTAAAGTTACTATTATATATTCTGTGCTAAAGTTCACCAATTATACCTATTTGGCTCCTAGCTTGGGAGATGAATCAAACAGCCAGTGTAGCTTGTCGCTGAGAAGCTAAGAAGCAATGTTTATTTATTTTACAGATCTTTTATACTAAATTATTACATATAATTGTATGTGCGTCAGCTGGATATACTTAAGACAGTGTGTGTGAGTTTGCACTAGATACAAAGTCCGAGCTGACGCTACATCACTCCCCCCTAAAAATAAGGAATAGGGATAAAAAAGTTTAATACCTAAGCCTATTAAAAGTTAAATACAAAATAACTATTATTGTAAAAGTAAACTACGATGACTAATTACTATGAACAGGTGTTGTAAAATGACACTCTGTTCACTGACCGGGGTCAGTATTTGCTGTATAGGCAAAATACTCGCGGCGTTAAAAATAGATTTGTTTTTATTCAATTAATCATTGCATTCAGTGCATAGGATTAATTGAATTTAAATCTGACGACTGGCTTGGATATTCTGCCGGAACGGGTTGTCTTCACGTCTTTGGCTGGATGTTGACCCTCAGGACTCGTCGATGGTCCAGGCTTCGTCACGGGCGGCGGCTGCGGTTGTTCCTCGCTGATTTCGCCACTCTGCTCGTCGTGAAGTAGGAATGCTGGCTTGAGACGGTCGATAGAGATGGTGGCTGTTCTGTTCGGCAACTTGACGAAGTAAAACTTCTCATGACGTTCGAGCACTTTATTCGGGCCATTGTAGGGCGGTGTAAGTGCGCTCTTCATTGCGTCATTGCGTACGAATACATGTGAGCAAGTTCGTAGCTCGTCATGTACGAAGATGTTACGCTGAGTGTTGTCTCCTCGGTGTCGATAGCAGTGACGTCATCGTTTGCTGAAGTTGCTGTAACATGCCATTTTCATCTTGAGGTGTCGTCCTGGCGGTGAAGAAATCTCCGGGTAGCCGTAGTGTTGTGCCGTAGGTCAGTTCTGCTGCGCTCACTTTTGTGTCGTCCCGTATTGCGGTGCGAAGTCCGAGCAGGATCATGGGTAATTCTTTGACCCAGTTTACTCGGTTGCACTTCGTCATCAGCGCGGCCTTGAGTGTTCTGTGCCAGCGTTCTACTTGTCCATTCGCTTGCGGATGATAAGCGGTAGTGTGGATGTGGTTGATGCCCAGCTTGTTTGTCAGCTTCCGGAATAGTTCGGATTCGAACTGTCGACCCTGATCTGACGTAATCGTCGTCGGTGTTCCGAATCTGGCAATCCAACCTCTGAGTAGAATCTGGCAGATGGTTTCAGCGGTGATGTCCTTGACGGGATACGCTTCTGGGCATTTTGTGCAGCGATCGATCATAGTTACGCAATATTTGCATTCTTCGGACGTAGGTAATACCCCGATTATGTCGATGTGCAAATGCGAGAATCGATCGGCCGGCGGAAAGTGCATGATTGGCGAAACAGTGTGACGTTGCACTTTGGACTGTTGACATAATAGACATGTCTTTGCCCATTTTCCGATGTCTGTGTTCATCGATGGCCAGAAATAGCGTTGCGCTAGCATACGTCGTGTTCCTCTGACGCCGGGATGGCTGATGTTATGCACGATGTCGAATGCTTTTCGTCGGTACAGCTGCGGTAGGTATGGTCGCATATAGCGCGTCGATGTTTCACACATTATGACTTTGTCGCTCTTTGGTACGGGTAACATTTTAAACTGCAAGCGCGGGTTGATTCGCAATTCACTCAGCTCGCTGTCTTTTTCTTGCTCCGCCGACAGTTGCTCATAGTCGATGGGTGAAGGGAAGGTAATCTCCTCCACTCGAGATAGGCAGTCAGCAACAACATTATCTTTGCCGGAAATATGTTGTATGTTGGTGCAAAATTGTGAGATGAAATCGAGCTGGCGCAGTCTTCTTTCCGTGTCACATGAGCTCGCTGGTTTGTGTAAAGCAAACGTCAGCGGTTTATGGTCTGTATAAACCGTAAATTCTCTTCCTTCAATCATGTGACGGAAATGTTTTATTGCCATGTATATAGCAAGTAGTTCCCGGTCGTACGTGCTGTACCGTTTCTGTGTCTCGCTCAGTGTTTTGGAGAAAAAGGATAGGGGTTCCCATTTTCCATTCACGTGCTGCTGTAGTACTGCTCCTGCACATGTGGCCGAACAATCTGTCATCAGGCCGAGACGAGCGGAAGTGGATGGGTGAGAAAGTGCAACAGCGCTTTTTATGCTTTCTTTGCATTTCTCAAACGCTTCTTTTGACGTTTGTGTCCACTTTATTTCGCTTTTGTCCTTCCTCTTGGAGTTGTGCAGGTACTTGTTTAGTTCAGCTTGTATGTTAGCAGCGTGAGGTATACACTGGCGGTAGAAGTTCACCATGCCAAGAAAACGTCGCAGCTGTTGGACTGTGGTAGGCAAAGAAAAATTCGATATTGCCTCAGTCCTGTCATCCAGCGGACGTATGCCTTCTTTGGATATGTGGTAGCCCAGAAAATCCAGTTCTTCTTTGCCGAATTCGCATTTTTCCACGTTTAGTGTGATGCCGTATTCGTCCATTCTCTCTAGTACTTTGCGAAGTAGAGTCTCGTTATCCTCTTTCGTCCTTGATGGGATAAGGATATCGTCGATAAAAACAAATACATTGAGTCCTTTGAAAACTATATCGACGAAGCGTTGGAACGTTTGGCTGGCGTTACGTAATCCAAACGTCATCCTCGTAAATTCGAAAAGTCCGAATGGTGTTGTTATTGCCGTTTTCGGTATGTCATCTTCGAAAATTGGAATGTGATGGAACGACTTTCGGATGTCCAGCTTGGAGAAGACGGTCTTGTCACGCAGCAAGTATGTGAAGTCTTGAAGCCTTGGTATAGGGTAGCGATCAGGAAGTGTGACGGCATTTAATCTTCTATAATCGCCGCATGGCCTTAATTCGCCATTTTTCTTTGTGACGATGTGCAGCGGCGTTGCCCAAGGACTGTTAGAGGGGCGGCAAATGCCTAACTCCATCATCCTTTGGAATTCCTGTTTCGCGGCTTTATACTTTGCTGGGTTTAATGGACGAACTTTTGCATAGATCGGCGGCCCTGTCATATGTAAATAATGCACGACATTATGCTTAGGTGCATTTTTCAGCGTCGACGGCCTTGTTACGTCAGGGAATTCACGTAGTAACTCGGCGTAGAGTCCGGTTACATCTATCGTACGGACCGATGAGTCATTCGAGTGCATTGTGCGCGCGGCAACCGATAATTTCGTTATTTTGTCGATCAATCTCTTTTCGCTCAGGTCAATGTTTAGTTGATTTTTAGCGAGAAAATCTGCCCCGAGAATTGATCTGCGCACATCGGCTATGACGAATGTCCATGTGAATGGTCTTCGTAGTCTCAGATCTATGCAAACTGTCTTAAATCCGTAGGTCTTGATTTGCGTTCCGTTGGCAGCATAAATTGCGTAATCGGCATTTGTGGGCTTTTCTTTTGTGCGGGCGAGTACAGATATGTCTGCTCCGGTGTCTATTAAAAATTGTGTCCCACTTTTTCGGTCAGTGACACATAGACGGTAGCTTGCTCCGTCAACACCAACTCCCGCCGTGGTTAGTGTCGGAGTTAGTTTTCCGATGGCGTACTTCGCTGCGCTTTATGTGTACAACGAGCCTTATCCTTACACCGCGTCGATTTGTTACCGAACTTTTTGTGGAACCAGCAAATCCAATCTTTGGGTTTTTGGAAACGTTTCCTGGAGTGGGAGTGGGACGTCGATTTGCGTCTGTCTCTATCTTGCTCTCTCAGCATGTGGCGATGAGATTTGCGCATCTCACTTAATTGTTGCGCAAGAAATTCCACTCTTCTCGACAGGAGTTCTTCTAAAGATTCTGTGGACAGCTGTGATGATGAGGACGCCATTTTGCTCTGAGAATGGGCTGTGCTTTGAAGCGTGCTTGTCTATGAGGCAACAGTGCTGTCTAGTTCGAATCTATGTGCGACTTCTCAATTTGACTGGTGAGACCCGCTTGTGTCAAACAGATCCGCTAGAAAATCGAACGACGCGACGTAGATAGTTACTTCAGATTGCGTAAATAGCGCTTTCTTTCCTCAGTTGTTCTTGCTTGATTTTTCACTGGGTGGCTGCGATCTGTTTGTCTCCCTGGGCGACGAAGGACATCCGTGATTTTATACCTCTTGAAATTTCAATCGGTGAGATCCGCTTGTGGAAGGCCGATTGAAATGTGCGATCACGTAGAAATCCAGCAGAATCACGTCGGGGTCACCAATTTGGCTCCTAGCTTGGGAGATGAATCAAACAGCCAGTGTAGCTTGTCGCTGAGAAGCTAAGAAGCAATGTTTATTTATTTTACAGATCTTTTATACTAAATTATTACATATAATTGTATGTGCGTCAGCTGGATATACTTAAGACAGTGTGTGTGAGTTTGCTCTAGATACAAAGTCCGAGCTGACGCTACATCTACTTCAACAGTCGATTATTTTTTAACCATCTGTTTTTGCTATTTTCTCCATACATAATAAAAACGTCAAAAAGACGATTTAAGTGTTGGTGAACTTCAGCCTTAGACATCTAAAAAAGAAAAAATATAACTTATAACGGGTGTAACAAGACACTCAACGAAGCCGAAGTCCACGCATTCCGCCCATCATCAGGATCATTTTTGTCTTTTAGACTATACCTGGGAAACCAATAGCTACGAAGTTATTGAAGGTCAAAGTCAGAATTTTTTTTAAATTTTTTTTATGAAATCTTATTTTATTCGTTATTTCCTAATTTTTGTCCAAAGAAACATGATAAAAAATTTAAGTATTTCGTAACAAACAATGGCTTCAAAACGTCATCACATGATGTACCTATCTCATGAGCACGCACATAAACGCTGCCTTTCAACTCGGCCGCACACAGCTGTGTAGCGCACACTCGCAGGCGCGGTCTGTTGTACGCGTAACATTGCGTGGTAATGTAATCAATGCTTTTTAAACACCAAAAATTAAAATCGTTTCCCAGCAATAATTTTGAACAGAAATGGTCCTGATGATGGGCAGAATACGTAGACCTCGGCTTCGTTGAGGGTCATGTTACACCCGGTATGTTCATACAATCATTAGGCCGCTTAAACTTTACCGCTACCGTAGGCGGTAGCGGTACTGGCCGCGAGCGACGCGAGCGCTGCGGGCGGGCGACGCGAGCGCTGAGGCGCGTTCTAAACCTACACTCCGAGTGCAACCTAAACACAACCGAACGCTCTAACGGCGTTCCAAACATTTGAGCGTGACGTTCGGTTGACACAACCGTGTCGTTCCAAACGTCAGAGCGTTGCAACCAAACAACCATCAAAAATGATGGTTGTAAAACGCTCTGACGTTTGTCTATAGAAAAAATGTCAATGTCATTTGACATTATTTTGTATTTTTGATGTTTTTATGTCAAATTTTTAAAATAATCATGGTAGATCCTCAAAAAACGGATTTTATTTGATTTACTATAAAGAAACGTTTAAATTATTCGTATTCCAAATGGAAAATGAAGAATTTGTATTGACATTGACATTTAAAGAAGAAAAGGGCGTCAGTCCTCTTCACACGGTCGCTTTGCTAGCCACCAAGCTGGGGGTCACCCTGGAAGCGAGGGACATCGTTTTCGCCGAGCGAGTCGGGGCGACGACAGCGCCGTCCGGCGGTGCGGAGGTGCGCCCTCGTCGAGTTATAGTGCGACTGGCGCGCCGCGAGCTGCGAGACGAGGTGCTGCGCGCCGCTCGCGTGCGTCGCAACATCACCGCGGCCGACGTTGGCCTAGCCGGCCCGCCACGGCGCATCTACATCAACGAGCGGCTGACAACAACCAACCGCCGCTTATTCCATCGCGTCCGGGAGGAGTGTCGCAAGCGCGGGTGGCGATACTCATGGACCAAGAAGGGACGGATCTTCGCTCGGCAGGATGACGGCAAGCAGGTGCATTACTTTCGGTCGGACATAGACATAGACCGTGTTTTTCTCTCGGAACCCGTTGGGCGTGATAATTTGGCCTGAAACGAATTTAGGTATAGTTTATATAACTAGTAGTTTAAATATTGATAGGAGGGAAAACAAAAACGCACGAGTGTCTGAGACTATTATATTAAATTTAATAAAATCATATATCTTTGTTCACTCGTTGATGTGTTTAGGATTAAATAACTCATATTATCTTTGCAGAAAAACATTTAATTTATTGAAAAACGGTTTAGATCATTTTACATTTTAAATGACACTCATATCAAACTGACGTCTCAAAGACCATAAAGCTAATGTTATATTCTCTCTATTGAAATACCCGTGGTATAATAAAAGCATGAACTTACAAATCTAAACATTCCGCCCACCAAAAGACTTGTCTTTTAAACATTTTTAAACTCAAAATAGTATAAAATTACCGCCCACCGTTCACAACAAAAACAAATGAAAACTTACTGAACAAAAAAAAATGATAAATAAAAGAAAATTCACATTCACATCACTAATGTTTAAACAAAAAACACAACTTGTTACATGGTCTCTTGCAAATACCATTCTTGGTTTTTATTGTAACCACTCTCGTTATGCCATCCTTTCCTGGATGCTTTTCTAAAATTCTGCCCAGTAACCACTTGGCAGGAGGCATATTATCTTCTCTAATGATAACAACGTCATCTACCGCTGGTTCTCGTTTTTGTTTTGTCCACTTAAATCGTTGTTGCAAAGTAGACAAATATTCGTCTGACCATCTACACCAAAAATCGTTAACGATTTTTTGAGTCATTCTCCACCTTGAAAATCCAGTTGTATTAATTTGCGTCAAGTTTTCATCCGGTATAACTATTAAAGGCTCTCCCACTAAGAAATGACCCGGAGTCAATGGTAACGGATCACCTGGGTTGTCACTAAGATGAGTTAATGGGCGAGAGTTTAGACAGGCCTCAATTTGTGAGAGCACAGTAGATAATTCTTCAAAAGTCAAAGTTGATTAAAAAATAAAAAAAAAAAAATAAAAATTCATTTATTTCAGTAATCTTAGGTACAAAAAATTGCTGAGACTTCCCTGTAAGTAATCAAAAGATACTTGTATTGAGAATGACCCGCTTCTTCCCTATGGATAACAGTAGATTACAAAAATAAATATATTACAACAATAGAAATAGAAAAAGTAAACAAAAATCAAATAATAGAGAAAAACCAACTGTTTTTAATATGCGTGTTTGTTGAGGTAAGCGCGTGAGTGTGTGTGTGTGAGTGTGAGTGTGTGTGAGAATGTGTGTGTGTGTGTGTGTGTGTATTTAAGCGATTCTAGTTAAAAGATCTTCAACTTCGAGATATGTAAGCGTTCCTAACCATAACGTTATACATTTTTTACACATATATAGATGCATAGGATAAATTTTAAGTATTTTGTTAAGTTTATTATATATAAATACTGATTGGGATGGGTACTGTCTTCTAGCAAAGGCAGTACGTAGTACGATTCTCCTATAACTCGTTTCAAATGGGATTTGGTTGAGCGTACTCCCGCTTCCCAGAGACCACCAAAATTTGGTGCGTGTGGTGGAATGTAATGCCAAGCGGTCTGTTCTTCTGCTAACAATTTGCTCAATTCTCCAAAACCGTGATTAGCCTTTTCAAACATTTGTTGAAGCTCTTTATTGGCGCCAACGAAGTTGGTCCCGTTATCGCTATATAGATCTCTACAGGCACCTCTCCTTGACACAAACCGACGAAATGCGGCTATGAAACCCTTAGCTGTAAGATCTGATACAGCCTCTAGATGTATAGCACGGGTCACCATGCATATAAATAAACATACGTATCCTTTGTACGACTTGGACCCCCGTCCTGGGGAGAATCTTATGTTTATGTGTCCCGTGAAATCAACTCCAGAACTTAGAAATGGCTTTGACGAACGCAACCTGACTTCTGGCAATTCTCCCATCAAGGGATTGTGCTTTTGTTTTGAGTATCGTTGACATGTTTTGCACTCTCTATAGACTCTTTTGCCATGACTCTCGCTAAAATGATCCAATAATTAGTTCGTAAAAAGGCTAACATCAACTGAGGCCCTCCATGTAAAGTTCTTTTATGTGCGTCCATCACAATCAATTTGCTGAGATGACTATCAGCTGGCAAAATAATTGGATGCTTTCTATCATATTCTATCTTTGCCTTGTCAATTCGTCCGCCTACTCTTAAAACTCCGTTCTCATCTAAGAATGGATTAAGTGAATGAAGAATACTTTTGCGAGGAATCTCCTTACATGATTTTAACTGTTTAATTTCATTTGAAAAATGTAATTCTTGCGTCTCTCTTATGCAATGTTCTAGTGCTTTATTCTTTTCTGTGACCGTGACATACTCCGTGAATTTAACTCTCTGATGTATTGGCACTTTAAAGGTTAAAAACCTTCTGCAATAAGCTAGAACGTTAAGCAATTTAGTAAGTGATGAATACTTTAGCCAAAAGAAATCTTCTTTGATTTTTACTACAGAATGCGACTTTAGAGGTCTCGCTTTCTGATCTGTATCAAAAGTCTCTTCAGTTACATTATGTTCATGTTCCAATAACCATGGTGGACCACACCACCACAATGGATGCTCTCTAAGCTCAGCACAACTCACACCCCTCGAAGCACAGTCTGCGGGGTTCTCGCATGTCCTCACATGATTCCATTTCTCTTTGTCTAGCATGGTCAATATTTCTGAGACTCGATTACTCACAAACGTGGTCCATCGACTTGGTTCTCCTCTTATCCAAGCTAACACAACCTCTGAATCGGACCAAGCATGTAGCTGATCCTTGGGAACTGATAACACCTGTGATACTTCAAACAATAACTTACTGGCTAATACAGCTCCACATAATTCCAGTCTTGGAATTGATATCTCTTTCTCAATAGGTGCAACCTTAGTTTTTGCTGTTATTAGGGCAACATGTACATCGTTGTTATCTTTCACTCTCATATAAACTGCAGCACCATAAGCTGCTTGTGAGGCATCAGCAAAGGCGTGAAGTTCGATTATGCTTTCCTTACTCGTTTTTAACCATCTGGGTATTTCTAATGCCTGTACTCTCTTTAAATCCTCTTTAAATGTTATCCATTCATGAAGCAAATTAGGTGTCAATGGTTCATCCCAATCCAGACCAGACTTCCACAGTTTCTGAATAAAGATCTTTGCTGTAATAATAATTGGTGCAACCCAGCCCATAGGATCATAGATTCGACCAATAGTTGAGAGCACGTTTCTTTTTGTGACAGGGTTATCATCATCTGACAAATGTATATTGTACTCAAACTTGTCAGTGCATTTGTTCCAAGAGATTCCCAACACCTTAACCATATCATTGGATTTGATAATCATGGGCTGATTAGAACCTTTATTCTCTTCTCTAATGTGATCAAGTATCTTGGCGTCGTTACTGCACCACTTTTGGATTTGGAATCCTCCA
This sequence comes from Agriphila straminella, assembly GCA_950108535.1. Lineage (NCBI taxonomy): Eukaryota > Metazoa > Arthropoda > Insecta > Lepidoptera > Crambidae > Agriphila > Agriphila straminella. Next base: position 24,499,686 of record OX467305.1, on the reverse strand, counting down.
GCCTTCATCATTTTTGTAAATTGCTCATTGTTTGAGAACATAAAGGTGCAGATTATTGAAAGCCCGTAAATCTTGGTATAAATTGGTTTACTTCAAAAATATAGATCGTTACAGTGCGAAGGTTGACAGGCAAGTAATGACGCGCAGACATTGATTAGTACGGTCGTATTAAAACGCCTGCAAATTTGTTATAGCAATACGTTTATCAGCGGCTAAGTAGTCGAACTTGTGTAGGAGACGCCTTAACATGCTCCCCGCCGTTGAAAGGTACTTTCAACAGTCTATTCTTGAAGTTCCTCCGCCGTGGGTAGGGGACAAAGTCGAACAAAGGGACGACGCACGCAGCCCCTGACGGTGTTGACATCAGCTACCCTCGCGATGCCATCTGGACCAGGAAAGAGACGCAGCACGCGCCCTAGTCGCCACTGGAGCGGGGATGTGTTGTCTTCTGCCAGCAGCACCATGTCGCCGACTTTCAAATTAGCTGGATTCGTACGCCATTTCGTGCGTTGTTGCAATTCGGTGATGTATTCCTTTTGCCAGCGTTGCCAAAAGTGCTGTCTGATTTTCTCCAGTCGCTCGTATCGCTTGAGGTTGCTTTCCTTGCATTCAGTCAGCGCTGGAGTAGGAAGTGCAGTAAGAGGCCTTCCTATCAAAAAGTGTCCGGGGGATAGGGAAAGGAAATCGTCAGGACTGGATGAAAGTGGACACAAGGGACGGCTATTCAGAATGGCCTCCACTTGCGCAAATAAAGTGGAGATTTCCTCGAATGTAACATGACTGTTACCAATTACACGTTTAATATGATATTTTGACGATTTGATTCCGGCCTCCCAGATGCCACCGAAATGAGGAGCGTAAGTTGGAATGAAATTGAATTTAATGCCTTGTTGACTTGCAAAATCAGAGAAAGAATCTTTATTTTCGTTTAAAAATGCTCCTATTTCTTAAGCAGCGGCCACAAAATTGCGCCCATTATCGCTATATATTTCCGCTGGTTTTCCTCTCCTAGCTATAAATCTTTTCAATGTCATTATGAATGCATCTTTAGTTAAGTCGCTTACCGCCTCGAGATGTATACACTTATAACGCAGGCATACAAATAAACATAAATAACATTTCGTAACACGACTCCCGCGACCCTTGCGGTTTAGCACGAAGAATGGTCCAGCGAAATCAAGACCAACGGATAAATACGGAAAGCCCGGATTAATACGTGCGGCAGGTAAATTACCCATTTTAGTTTGTAAAGTTTTACCTCGCATGCGCCTACATCGCACACAGTTGTTAACTGTACGTCGAGCGAGACGTCGACCATCTACGGGCCACACGGTTTCTCGTACCGTAGCTAATAATAATTGAGGACCCGCATGCATGTGATTGTAGTGTTCATGAATGAAATATAATTTAGTAAGTTTGTGTGACGCATGGAGTAATATGGGATGTTTTTTCTCATAAGTGTAGCTAGACGAATCTATACGTCCACCCACTCTAATTAAATTATTCGAATCTAAAAAAGGTGATAATGATAATATTTTGTTGTGATTATTGAGTTGCTTATTACTTAACAATAATTGGTATTCATTCGGGAACGATTCGCGCTGAGCGATAAGACACAATGAGTGGAATGACTCACGCAACTCGCTAGCTGTTAACAAACCGGTCCGCTTGTTTACACTATTTTTTAAATTAAATATAAATCGTAAAACATAGGCAAATAATCTGTTAATTTTATTGAAATTCGAATAATTATCAAAATTGATTATTGTTGTATTATTTATTGTTACTGAATGTGATTTAATTTCCGGCAATATCACTGGTTCCGTGACCTTGAGTGTTGGCCAGTCTGTTTCGTTATTACGTAAGTAGTTAGGACCGAACCACCACAAATCCATATTTATCAATTGATTTGCGTTTACACCCCTAGATATAAGATCAGCCGGATTGGAATCCGTCGGAACGTATCTCCAAGCGGACGGATTGGTTAATTGTGTGATTTCATAAACTCGATTACTAACAAATGTTTTTAGTTTACTTGGGTCACTGTTTATCCAACTTAAAACCACGCTGGAATCACACCAGTGCACCACCCGATCCGGTTTATAGCGAAGTGAATCTAGTACACACTTAGTTAACCGACTGGCGAGTAGGGCTGCGCTTAGCTCGAGACGTGGAGTGGAGCTGGGTTTAAGCGGTGACACCTTAGATTTAGCGCAAAGCAGACGAACAGCAACTTCGTTATTATTATTTGTAGATTTCATGTAAATACAAGCCCCGATCGCCAAATTAGAGGCGTCACTAAAGGAATGTAACTCGATAGTCGTTGGTGAATCACACAACACCAACCTTGGGATGTGTAAATTGGATAAGCATTTAATATTTTTTGTAAACTTAATCCATTCATCTTTTGTTGTTTCTGGGACAGGTTCATCCCAATCAATCTTTAATTTCCATAACTTTTGTAACATAATTTTAGGTTGAATAACAATCGGACTTAGCAACCCTAAAGGATCGAAAATCTTAAACGAGTTAGACATAATGAACCGTTTCGTTATCACTTCGTTTTCGTAAACAATATTTTTTAATGGAAAATGGAATGTATCGTCAGAAGGTGTCCAACCGAGCCCGAGAGTACTTGATGACTCACTGATAAGCAATTTATCTTGAGTATTTTTGTGAATATCGTCGAGTATTTGTGGGCAATTACTTTTAAATTTCCTTAAATTAAAACAACCTGATTTTAATGCCTTTGAAACTGATTGTTGTATGTATTTTAACTGATCGATGTCGTTACTACCGGTAATGAGGTCATCAACGAAATGATCCATCTGAATAATAGTTTTTATGAGCTTATCATTAGTTTCTTCGCCAAGTTGCCATAAACATCGCGTGCTTAGATAACTGGCACTGGCGGTACCGTACGTAACGGTATTTAAATTAATTGTTTGTATAGGCTGAGACTCGTTCTCGCGCCATAATATCAATTGTAAATTACGATCATGCTCATTCACTAACACCTGGCGGTACATTTTTTCAATGTCACCAGTGATTAAAAATTTGTATTGCCTAGCCCTTATTAAAATAGAAAATAAAGAATCTTGTATGTTCGGGCCTACTCGCAATATATCGTTTAATGAATAGCCAGAAGTGGAGGGGGCGGAGCCATCAAATACCACTCGGAGTTTGGTCGACTCGCTTTCTTGTTTTAAGACCGCGTGATGGCAAAGATAATACTTTGGTTCCGTAGATTTATTTATGCTATTATTAGTAAAAGATAAATGACCTAACGCGGCATATTCGTTAATGAATTTAGAATATTCTAACTTTAATGTTGGATTTTTATGAAATCGCTTTTCTAAATTGAGAAAGCGTTTTTTAGCCAAATAATACGTGTCGCCAAGACAATCAGCGTTATCTTTCATTGGCAACCGTACACAAAATCTACCAAATTGGTCTCTAGTGGTGTTCGTTATAAAATGATTTTCGCAATATTGATCATTTTGACTTAAAATAGGTTTGTTGGGAACTTCTTCCAAGTCCCAAAATTTCGTTAACAGATTTTCTAAATTTTCATTTTGTGAATTAGATATAGTTGCGTGATTGCAATGAATGGTTTTGTGAGAAGTTACTAAGTTAACGGGGCCGGCTACGATCCAGCCTAATTGTGAGTTTCTTAGCTTTGTAGTGTTGCTATTTCCTACGGAACGCTGCTCGTTACCTAATATGTCCCAGACTAAATCGGCTCCAATCAAAATGTCAATCGGAGCTGGCTCATAGAATTTAGGATCGGCTAGCTGTATATCCTTAGGAAGGTTTAATTTTTTAATATCAATAGGACATTTCGGCAAATGACCGGTTAATTCGTTTAAAACAAGACAGTTTAATGATGCTAGATAATTAGTGTTTATAGATTTAATTTGTATGTTGCAGCTATCGACAGCTTGATTTGAGGTTACGTTACCTATGCCAATGATTTTAGTTGCAGTGATAGGATTTGATTTAAGTGAAAGTCTGGTCTTTAGGGACTCAGTGACAAATGAGGATTGACTGCCACAGTCTAGTAAGGCGCGAACTTTAATCTTTTGCTGATTAAATGGATTCGACGCCTCGACTATGGCAGTAGACAAAAGCACGACCTGATTGGCGTGGTTGGAATAATTAACAACTGTTTCGATTTGCTCTGTTTGTTCATCTGTGGTTAAAAGATTATTTACTGATACTGGACGGTGAAGTAAACTATTGTGTCTGCGTTTACATTCACGACAAGGTCCCAATCGACACTCGTTAGTAGGGTGACCTTGTCTAAGACAATTCATACACAACTTGTATTTTTGCACATCTCGTAACCTCTCATCAACGCTTTTGGATTTAAATGTAGGACAGTCGTAAATTCTATGACTTTCATTGCAAATAATACATGTGTAGTTTATAGATTTGTAATTATTATTATTTTTGTTATGATGACTTGAACTTAAAAATGACTTTGTGTATGTACTTTGCCCTGACCTCTGATTGTTATTATTATTATTAGGTGTAAAACGTGTATGAGATGTGGAAGGTTTCGACATGTCATGCTTGTTAGGATTAAGCGACTCGAGCACTTCCGCACGCTCGCTTAAAAACTTATAAAATTGATCTAAAGAAGCCACATCACCCTCTAATGTTTTGCGATGCTCTTCCCATTTCGTTAATGTAACATTATCTAATTTTGACGACAACATATAAATAATTAATACGTCCCACTTATCAGTTGGTTGCCCTAAACTCGCTAGCGCACGTAAATTTTTTGTGACATGGTCAATTAAATACCTAAGGGACCGTTCAGACTCGCGTTGTATCGGTTTGAAGCTAAAAAGTGAATTTAAATGATGATTGATAAGAGTTCTTTTGTTATTGAAACGATTAAATAATAAATTCCAAGCTTCCGTGTAATTTGCACTGGAAACTTCAAGGTTTGAAAGTACGCGCGCTGCGTCAGCTTCCAAGTAGGATAACAAATAATGGAATTTACTAATTGGCGGTATGCGCTCGTTGTTGTGAATTAAACTCGTAAAAGTGTCTCTAAATTCTAACCAGCGGAAATATGAACCATCGAACTTAGCGATTTGAATTTGAGGTAGTTTCATGCCTAACTCTTTATGCTGCTCAGCGCAGCACGAAGTGTTATGCATGGAATTGCGCCTTTCGCATTCTTGTTTTATAGAAAATGACTCAACTATTCTCTTGGCTGTAGCTATGTTTTTTATGAAATCGCGTTCAATGGTTTCGCGTTCATCAATTTCGGACATAATTTTTTCAGGAATTAAAACTTCGATCTCGTTTTGCAAGTCATCAAACCTCACTGATAATAATTCAAACTTTGCTAATTTTAAATTTAATTCTGTTAACTGTATATCGTCTAAAGTGTCTTGGTTAGTCACACTATTCACGTAATTCTTAAATTTAGTGATTTGCCCTTTGATGGACACTCGTTTTGTTAATAATTCTTTATAACGCTTATCTTCTGTAGATGTAGATGTCGATGTCGATGTAGACATTTTGCAAAATTAAAAATATAAATGTAAAAATTACGCGATAAAAATGTAAAAAAATGATAAGAAAATGTAAATAATGTAAAAACGCTCACGTTCCTCGTTTCGATGTCACCGTTTCACAGGAGGCTCCGATCGCGATCAGCCCTTTGCCGCCGACCACAACCCAGAACTTCACAGAACCACCGTGAATCACTTGTATACGCAGGTGCGTGAGAAGTGATTGCTATTTTTGCCCTGGAATTATCGGCAAATGTGTGAAAAACTATGAAATCACTTTCGATAAATTTTGTATGGGGGTATGTCGATAAAGAAAATTATGATGAAATATTTGATTTACGGAACAAATAGCACAATAATCTACACAAAAACACTTATTTACGCAAATGAATTCTATTCTGAATAGTTTTAAGATAGAAAGGAATAGGTTTTTTATGGAAATTGGATGAATAAATGAGTTAGGTGAAATGAAGGAGGACACTTATCTTTAGGTGAACCTTGCTGCACGGCGTGATGCTTTGGCTACACCACTGATCCACTCCAGATCCTTCGGCGTCTCTGGATGCAACTTTGTCCACTGGAAACTGTGGTCGAACTCCACCTTAGTGTTCCCGGCTTGTATTGCGCAACGTTGTTGGCGCGAATTCCGTCCTTCGTATTTCGATGTTTTCGTAATATTTTTGCCGTATCTTGATAACGGTTTTCTCATGGGCCACCAAATTATGTTTGAGAACATAAAGGTGCAGATTATTGAAAGCCCGTAAATCTTGGTATAAATTGGTTTACTTCAAAAATATAGATCGTTACAGTGCGAAGGTTGACAGGCAAGTAATGACGCGCAGACATTGATTAGTACGGTCGTATTAAAACGCCTGCAAATTTGTTATAGCAATACGTTTATCAGCGGCTAAGTAGTCGAACTTGTGTAGGAGACGCCTTAACACTCATATATCTCAATAGCTTCAGTAACAGTCCAACAACCGGTCAAAAGGTCATCCATATAAAAATCTGTAAGTGTTATCTCAGACGCGACTGGATACTGTGCTTGTTCGTCTTTGGCTAGCTGTTGTAACGATTTGCAAGCTAAATATGGAGCACAGGCAGTTCCAAACGTCAATCTCTCTAAACAGTAGTGTTGCAAAGGCTCAGAAGGATTTGTTCGCCACAAAAATCGTTGAAAATCTACATGCTTCTCATTAACACAAACTTGTCGATACATTTGCACTAAATCTGCTACAAGACATATTGGATGCAGACGCCATCTAACTAATATATGACGCAGATCTTGTTGTACTTTCGGACCCACCATTAAATCATCATTTAATGGACTGAATGAATGGATGCACCAACTAGGAGCGCCATACCGCCCGACCGACCGGTTCAATTCCATTGTATAAATGCACGATCAGTAGCAAGTGGACGGGGACACACTACTCTGCCGCAACACAGTTTAAACTAGTGTGGAGGGTAGGAGCCAACTTTCACTTTATACTAGTGCTATTTTTACCTACACCATAACAAGTACCTACCTAACTAGTATTAAGGAAAGCATTGTAAAATGTCAAATAAACTCATTTTCATTTTTCATTTCATTTCATTTAATGATACATTATTTATTCCCCTACACGAAGCATCAAAAACAGGACGTACTTTCGTAGTCTCCCTATCTTCTCGGACCACAGCGTGGTGGGGAAGGTACACTGATATAGGATTCTCAATCTCATCGCTTCTTAATATTTGATCAGCATGACCTTGCTTTATGTAATCGTCTATTGCATCGTTGTATTGCGGTTTAAGTGTAGGGTTATTTGTCAATTTTTTCTCTAGAAATATAAACCTCTTCATTGCGATTTCCCTAGACCGGCCATTGACACACTCTGGCTTATCAGATTTTAAAGGTAAACAAACCACGTATCGACCTTCATCGTTTCTCATTGTCGTTGTTTCAAATAAGTCTTCACAGGCTTTCTGCTCTTTACTCAATTTCTTTTGAATACAATCTGGCTCTGTCTCAATTTCCCAGAATTGCTTCAGTATGTCGTCTGTATGAAATGACGTGTGTAAACTGATTACTCTTTTCTCAGATAAAGGAGTTTGGTTGGATACCCTTCCAGATAAAACCCACCCCAACATAGTGTTTTGAGCTATAGGACCTCTATGTGTCGGATGCTTTAAGATTCCTGTCAACAATATCTCACAATGAATTTCAACTCCCAAAAGGATATCTATTTTCCTCGGTATGCCATACTGGTAATCAGCCAATGGTAAACTCTCAATCTCCGGCCAATTCTCAATTGTAATACTAGTAGAAGGCAGAAATGTAGTCAAAGTATTCAAAACAAATGCTTTCACTTGAATTGTAAACTCAGGATTCTGAATTGACTCTATGGTAAAAATTACCATGTGCTTAGTTCTCATATTACCATCTCCGACGCCCGACACAACTCCGTTCACAGGTACCTTCTTAAGACCAAGCAACTGAACGGTAGCTTCCGTTACGAAGGATGCCTCGGACCCTTGATCTATAAGAGCTCTTATCTTATGATGATTGCCGTTACTCGACACTACATTTACTATTGCTGTAGCTAACAATACCTCTTGATGGCTTTCTTTCTCTGAAGCAAAATGTGCTGTCATACGCTGATCATCCCCTTCATGCTCAGTTTTGCGTTTCTCATGTGTAACAGGCTCAGTATTAGACTCAGTTAAAGTAATATCTCGATTCTCATAATGAAGAAGGGTGTGATGTCTACGACCACAGCGACGACAGTTTGAATATTTTCTGCAGAATTTGACGGCGTGATTTGGCGTCAAACAGTTAAAACAAATGTTATTGTTTTGCACATAATCAGCTCTCTCTTTAGGTGACAGTTTTTGAAACTGCTGGCAGTGATAAATATGATGTTTCTCTGCACACATCGAACAAGTGACCAGTTTTGAATTATTTGTCTCAGGTGTTGAATTATTTGTCTCAGGGTTTGAACTATTTGTCTCAGGTTTTGAATGATTTGTCTCAGAAGGTACAGTTACTGCATGTAAACTTTTAGACTTTATCGGTAATGGTTTTCTCTGTTGATGGACAACTCTTGGTGGTTGGGTATCAATCATCTCAATTGTTCTAAATCTACGCTCTAAAAACAAAACCATTTGATTCCAGGTAGGCAGTTGATCTAATGACGCCGAATTCACTTCTGATTCCCATACTTTGCGTGATTCACTGTCTAATTTGGAAGTGACAATATGTATGATGATGACATCCCAAGTTTCAGTATCGACACCTATATTATTCAGAGCCTTCAAACAAGAGTTTGTCGTATCTAAAAGGCATTTGACGGCAGTCGCTGACTCAGAAGTTAGAACTCTTTGAGCAAAAAGTTTCTTTAATATCTCATTTGTATTATGTCTCTTATTCTTGTAGCGTCTTACTAACTGAGACCAAGCCTCGCAGTAATTATTCTCAGTAGTAGCTAAATCCTTTATAAGATTTGCAGGTTCTCCACACAAACTACTCTTCAAATAGTGTAGCTTCTGTACTCCACTCAAACTATGGTTATTATGGATTAGTGAAAGGAACATGTCATAGTAAGATTCCCACTCCTCGTATTTACCGCTAAATGACGGTAGCTTTATCTGTGATAATTTAACTTCACAATTTACTGAATTGGATTGATTATTTGCGGATGTAGTAGGAACAACAGGAACGTGAGATGTAAGTTTTACTCTGTTAGAATTGAGTTCAGTTTTGTACTCGAAATAAATCTCCTCAGCATGGTTATAAACATCATTCTTGAAATATACTACATCCTTTCGTTTCTCTACAGGTGCGCAATCTAAAATCTTGTCGTGAATGTTGCAAAAGTATAACCATAATTTCTCTAAATTTTCTAATCTCGTTTCAATGTACGGCAACGTAATGCGCTCTTTTGGAGACTTTTTATAATTTGCGGTAGCTTTCTTGATATTGTCAATAGTATCCTCTTGTTTTGCGACTAATACTTCCATTTTGAAAATTGTTCAAAATAAAGTCCGATAAATTCAACAAAAACAAACACTGTGCAAATGTCTTTTTATTCGCAAATTATTTTAAGTCATTAATTTAGAGCTTTGATAATTTATTCAGAGAAAATCAGCAAAACTATCTCAAGTCTTTTTATGCACTATTCACGACATTTTGTTTTTTCACTTTTCGTTCACTTTACTCACGGTTTACCAAGTCCAATTCATTTCCCGGGTTTCGGCACCAAATGTTCACTCGTTGATGTGTTTAGGATTAAATAACTCATATTATCTTTGCAGAAAAACATTTAATTTATTGAAAAACGGTTTAGATCATTTTACATTTTAAATGACACTCATATCAAACTGACGTCTCAAAGACCATAAAGCTAATGTTATATTCTCTCTATTGAAATACCCGTGGTATAATAAAAGCATGAACTTACAAATCTAAACAATCTTAATAAAAACAATTGGTATAATAACTATAACTAATTACGGTACACTTTATTGTAAACTGTATATTAATTCTTTTAATTATTTATGGTATTATGGTTATTGGCACTGCATCTTAAGTAATTCTCCACTCACTATGGGGCCATATTTATATTGCATTTTTATTTTCTTATTACATAACAATGGTTAATAAGCTTCTAAAGATTGGTTTGTATAATGCAGGTTCCCTTGGTACCAATCATGACAACTTTATTGCCTCAGTCACTCAGTTTGACTTAGATGTGCTAGCCATTAACGAAACCTGGCTCAGGGAGGGGGAGGAGGGTCGGGCACCCACGCTGCCGGGGTACCGGTTACGCCACATCCCGCGGCCGCGTGACAGGCGCGAGAGGGGAGGTGGTGTTGGTTTTTATATCAGGCGCGGCATGAGCGTCCGCACCTGGCCTCACCCGGTAGACCCAATGCACAAGCTGGTTGAGCAAATGTGGCTGGCGTTGACCCTTAACGGAAGGAAGCTTATTATTGGCACTGCATATCGACCACATTGGATGAACATTGACCTATTCTTTGACGCACTTTCAGATACAACAGATACAATCAGTTCAATTCCCAACTATGATAACCTTATATTACTTGGTGATTTTAACATTAATTTATTACAAGCTCATGAGCAAAGTACCATCAAATTTAATACCTTTACATCTTGTTTCAACCTAGCTCAATTAGTTTCTGAACCCACACACTTCACTTTAAATAGCCAAACTCTCATTGACGTTGTATGTTCGGATTTACATGTAAAAAAAATTGCCTTGGATCATGTTGGCTGCATCCATGGTCACTGCCTCATAGTTTGCGAGTTTAATGTCAAGCGGGAAAACCCTTTTCCCCAAATTATTAAATACAGACCTATTAAAAACATTTGTGTGGATAATTTTAACATCGATCTGCAAAGTATAAGATGGGATCTAATATCCAAAACTGACTGCGTAAATGATTTGGTAGGCCTTTTTAACCAATGTGTTGTGGCTGTGTTTGACCTTCATGCACCTGAGAAGACTATCAGAGTCAAGGAGCGTACACCACCTTGGATCACAGACACAGTCAGACTCATGATGAAATTGCGCGATGAGGCTTTGACAGATTACCACAACCATAGACCAGATAGTACTAATACATATTACAAATCTTTAAAATCAACAGTTAATCAAGCACTCTTTCATGAAAAGGCAGCATATTTCAAACATCATATCAATAACAAAATTAAAAATCCTAAATTATTATGGAAGACCCTTAAAAATTCTATTTTGCACCCGAAAAAGAATGAATTACCTTTATTTTTTAATAATCCAAATGTTATAAATAATTATTTTTTGAATATACCTGGCAGATCAGATGTGAGTATCTCACACCTGACATATTTTGAGTTTAATCGCTTTTCGGACGCAGTTTTTCATTTAAAACCTGTTTCTATGGAACAAATAATCAAAATAATACATAGTTTGAAATCTAATGCAGTGGGGTGTGATTTGATTAGTTTGGACATGCTTGCGAGGACCTTTCCATATACTTTAGATACTATCAAAAACATCATTAATCTATCTATCACTTCCCAGACATATCCTGATATATGGAAATTGGCTATTGTACTACCACTGCCCAAAATACCAAACCCAGTAAGTCTAAAAGATTTAAGGCCCATCAGTATACTACCGTGTCTATCTAAGATCTTAGAAAAGGCTGTAGGCGCACAATTAAATGACTATCTGGAGAAGAATAACATTTTACCTGAGCTACAATCCGGATTCAGGAAGGGCCGCGGTACCACTACAGCCCTTCTTGATGTAACCGATGCCATACTTCATGCTCAAGATCAGGGTATGTGCACTCTTTTGGTTCTTTTAGACTTTTCTAGGGCATTCGAATCTTTAAATATAAATCTCCTTTTGTCCAAATTAAGTTACTATGGGTTCGACTATCAGGCCTTGCGGTGGTTTCATAGTTACCTCAGTAATCGCTATCAGTTGTTGCGTATATAATTCGCAACCGTGGTATTTTCACCATTGTAACATGGTGGTGTTGTACTTTAGGGTCAATTCGTAGGACTCGACGCAGGTCGTGTGCTGAAATTCTTTCAGTGACACCAAGAAATGGCCATGAAGTGTAACACCACAAATGTAATGGTTTCGAGTTATCTTTCAGTATTTTCTGATGTTGGTCACTCACCGTATCTCACATACATGTGCATTTGTTTTGCCTTTCATGATTGTAAGGGTATTTTCCGGCATTTATGCATATTTTTCACATTTTCTTTATTGTTTTTAATGTTTGTTATTACAACCTAAAAGGAAAGTGACTTTGACAGGTGACAAATGACATTGACGTTTCAATGACATATTCCAGCGGGCTAATCGCTCCGTTCCGTTGTCTTCATTTTTCTATATCCTTCAAAATTGTAACAATATAAAGTTTATTTACAGAATATCTTCAGTATTCGGTTGAAATGTTTGAATCAGTCAGGAAATTAATTTAATTAAATCGGCAGCGATCCATTCATTTCGAGAAGTTTCTAGAATGTGGTAGTAATTGTCTATGATCGCGTTCTCGTTTTGTCCATGGATGACACTTTGGCCACTTTTCACTTTTTTGTTCGGAGAGGCGAACTGCTTTGCAGATTCTCCATGAAATAAGTTGGTTTTTTGTTTAAGAAGTAAAGGTGTGAATATTTCTCTTCGGGGCAAAGCCCCCAAAATATATAAAATGCATTCTTTATTATAAGAATCCAAAGAGCGGCCGGTAAGTTTTCATAATTTTGTGCCGTCTTGTAACCACGTTTTTGTGGGACTTTAGAAGTAATAATCGCGTGTTCTCTTGTTCCAGAGGGCCGTTCTTACCTTTTTTAGAACTTAATTCTTTATCTCCGTGTTGTCTTCATAAGAAATATGTGCCCATAACCTAACATGAACCGCAACCGCGTGGCATCTTATCACCTTTTCCCACATAATAAATGAGGACCTTTCCTGGAGCATGTGAGGAAAGCAGGCAACATCTTGGAGGCTGGCTGAGTAAGCTAAGGAATCCACTCCGTATGTTTTTTTTGTAACTTCTTACCTCAACATGTCGGCACATCTGTGAGTTCAGAATTTGTTTAGAATTAATTTAATTTAAGTTTAAATGCATGTATGTTAATACTTTTCTATAAAGAAAAGCTTCATGGGAGTACGCTTCCACTTATTCCTGAACCCAGGTCATGACCAGGAAACATTGTGATGTTAGGTACCTAGAATATTTAGTACTTACATTCAAGAACTAGGATATTTTCTAGATTTTATGTGCTTCACACAAAAGAATTTGTTGATTATAGTATTTGTATTCAACCAGAATTTATTTGTTTGATTTATCCCAACACTCTTGTGTTGGTGGCGCCCTTAGAAATAAGAACTTTAGAATAGCGACCTAATCTCAATCTTTTCTCCCGAGTGTAACAGCCATCCAAGGTAGAACCTACGATCCTCTCCCGAGTCTCATGACCATCTGAGCTGCCGAGTAGAATACACCTTGGGGACTGCGAGTGCATAAATACCACGGCCGTCCCCGGGTTGTAACATAAACTGGCGCCCAACGTGGGGCCCGGTGATAGAGCGCATCGTTAGAAAGTGACTTCGTTCGTTGTTGTTCAACATTTGGTATCTCGGTTGTTGAGGTTAGTGTTGACTTGTATTTGTTTTTCTTTTGTCATTAGAATTTTCATTGTTAGAAATGGCTCCGATTAAAATGAATTTCTATCACTTACAAAGTGATGAGTTAAAATATGAACTCTTTATAAGAGGTCATAGGAATTTAAGAAAGTTAGGTATAGGTAAACTAAGTTAGGAAAATATACTGTGCAATGAGATGGGGGACGAGAGCATGCTGACTAGAATGAGCAAGGGTGATAGAGACTTCTGAAAGAGATGAATGTTATTTCATGTTTGGATGAGAATATGAATGTGTGTGTGTGTGTGATTCAAAATTATTAGCTAGCTATGTACCATTTTTGGCAAATAAATAAAGTGTTTAGGGTTATGTTAGGTATTGATAGTCAATTTGTTCTCGGCCTGCATTCCGCTCCACACTTATTTTTAGTATAGGTAGGTAGGTTATAAACTTTTTCAACACTCATAAAGGGTTATGAACGTTACTCACGTTATGTATTCTAAAGCAGTATTGTTAAACAAACTGTAAATAAAAGAGAATTTACATTCAACACTCCTTAAGGGGTATAATGATGTTTATTAGCATCGTGTTGTTTTAAGTAAGTACACTATAATGTGCACTCATAAAATAGAATGTGTTTCAACACACTTTAAGAAACTAGGGTATTATCCCTATGTAATTAATTAGAAGTTAAGAAGTATACTTAACACTTAGGATTTTTAAGGAATTAGAAAGAAATAAGAACACTTAATAGCAAGTGATAGTTTATTGTTCCTTGGTAACAAAAATAGTTTTAAATAATAAGGTTAGGATTCCATTGAGACATCTTTGGTGATCTGTTGCTCATTTGAGTTATTAGTGTGTAAGTTGTCGTTGCTGTTGTTGTTTTGTTGTCGTTGTACATTGTCAACCATTCGTCTTGTTTAGCGAATTGGCCTTTGTTTCACACACCCGTCTTCGCTTTTGTGAGGGGGGTATGTTGCGTATATAATTCGCAACCGTGGTATTTTCACCATTGTAACATGGTGGTGTTGTACTTTAGGGTCAATTCGTAGGACTCGACGCAGGTCGTGTGCTGAAATTCTTTCAGTGACACCAAGAAATGGCCATGAAGTGTAACACCACAAATGTAATGGTTTCGAGTTATCTTTCAGTATTTTCTGATGTTGGTCACTCACCGTATCTCACATACATGTGCATTTGTTTTGCCTTTCATGATTGTAAGGGTATTTTCCGGCATTTATGCATATTTTTCACATTTTCTTTATTGTTTTTAATGTTTGTTATTACAACCTAAAAGGAAAGTGACTTTGACAGGTGACAAATGACATTGACGTTTCAATGACATATTCCAGCGGGCTAATCGCTCCGTTCCGTTGTCTTCATTTTTCTATATCCTTCAAAATTGTAACAATATAAAGTTTATTTACAGAATATCTTCAGTATTCGGTTGAAATGTTTGAATCAGTCAGGAAATTAATTTAATTAAATCGGCAGCGATCCATTCATTTCGAGAAGTTTCTAGAATGTGGTAGTAATTGTCTATGATCGCGTTCTCGTTTTGTCCATGGATGACACTTTGGCCACTTTTCACTTTTTTGTTCGGAGAGGCGAACTGCTTTGCAGATTCTCCATGAAATAAGTTGGTTTTTTGTTTAAGAAGTAAAGGTGTGAATATTTCTCTTCGGGGCAAAGCCCCCAAAATATATAAAATGCATTCTTTATTATAAGAATCCAAAGAGCGGCCGGTAAGTTTTCATAATTTTGTGCCGTCTTGTAACCACGTTTTTGTGGGACTTTAGAAGTAATAATCGCGTGTTCTCTTGTTCCAGAGGGCCGTTCTTACCTTTTTTAGAACTTAATTCTTTATCTCCGTGTTGTCTTCATAAGAAATATGTGCCCATAACCTAACATGAACCGCAACCGCGTGGCATCTTATCACCTTTTCCCACATAATAATTGAGGACCTTTCCTGGAGCATGTGAGGAAAGCAGGCAACATCTTGGAGGCTGGCTGAGTAAGCTAAGGAATCCACTCCGTATGTTTTTTTTGTAACTTCTTACCTCAACATGTCGGCACATCTGTGAGTTCAGAATTTGTTTAGAATTAATTTAATTTAAGTTTAAATGCATGTATGTTAATACTTTTCTATAAAGAAAAGCTTCATGGGAGTACGCTTCCACTTATTCCTGAACCCAGGTCATGACCAGGAAACATTGTGATGTTAGGTACCTAGAATATTTAGTACTTACATTCAAGAACTAGGATATTTTCTAGATTTTATGTGCTTCACACAAAAGAATTTGTTGATTATAGTATTTGTATTCAACCAGAATTTATTTGTTTGATTTATCCCAACACTCTTGTGTTGGTGGCGCCCTTAGAAATAAGAACTTTAGAATAGCGACCTAATCTCAATCTTTTCTCCCGAGTGTAACAGCCATCCAAGGTAGAACCTACGATCCTCTCCCGAGTCTCATGACCATCTGAGCTGCCGAGTAGAATACACCTTGGGGACTGCGAGTGCATAAATACCACGGCCGTCCCCGGGTTGTAACACAGTATGTTAAACTCAGTCATAGGGATGGTTCTGAAATGAAATCGGAAAGTGTGGCCATAGGTAGGGGGGTGCCTCAGGGCTCGATATTGGGACCACTGCTCTTCATTTTGTACTCTGCTGATATATCAACGCACATCTCTAATTGCAAATACCATCTGTATGCTGATGATACACAAGTCTATATTTCGTTTAAGCCTGAAGACGCTGACCAAGCAATAAATAAAATAAATGAGGATCTCTCAAGAATTGCAGATTGGTCGAATCAAAATTGCTTATTGCTAAACCCGTCTAAAACGAAATATATGATTTTTGGGACCCAGCAGCAGATAGGGAAAATAGTATCCTCTGTACCCGTCAAACTGAAAGATGAACCAATAGAGAGAGTGTATGAAGCACGTAATCTGGGTCTCAAAATGGATTGCTATTTGCGTTTTGAAAAGCATATTGGTGATTGCATCCGAAATTGCTTTTATAAACTAAGAGTATTATATAAAGTCAGACGTCACTTAAGTGTAGAAATACGTATTAAACTAGTGGAATCTCTAGTGTTATCAAAATTAAATTACATGGACACTGTTTATGGACCCCGTCTGCTTGCTAAAACAAAAAAACTAATTCAGCGAGTGCAGAATGCTTGTGCACGTTTCTGCTTCGATATTCCGTTAAGGGCCCACGTAACTCCATTCCTAAATAAACATGTTATGCTAAAGATGCAACACCGTCGAAAGCTACATTTGGCTTGCGTAATGTTTGGGGTAGTCAAACATAGCGCACCTGGGTATCTTTACAACAAGCTGTCCCGGATTTCAGACCACAGGCCCTATCGGGCGCGTAAATGTGCTCGACAGCTGGCTACCGCTCAACATGCTTCCGCCGCCTTCCGTGGTAGTTTCCGTTATGCAGCTTCCAAATGTTGGAATAATATTACTCCTCCAATCAGGGACCTGCAAAACATTAACAATTTTAAGAATAAACTAAAATCGTTCCTAGTTGCTAATCAACGAACACAGGAAACTCAAATGCAAGACGTGAGTGTCATTTAACCATTACATACCTCTATTTTCCGTCCCAAACATTCGTGAGGTGTTGTTTTCCCTGCTGGATAATAATTATGTCCATGTTGCTAGATGGTTTTTGCTCTGTCCAGCTGTTAAGAGGCGGCATTTTGGGTCACTAAAGCAAAACAATGATTGTTAATCCTTGTAAAATACTCGCCCAGTCTTGTCGTTCCTCCTTCAATGTTATGTTATGTTGTTATGTGCTTAGTTTTATGTATATTACGTACATATTGTATTGTTATTCTCTCATACAAAGACTTCTATTTTCGTATTCTTGCTATCATAGAATAGCGTCGGTTGATACGTTGACGTCTCGTCTGTGTTTTTGTTCTGCTGATTGATTTATAGAGAGTTTTACCTACCAATAAAACTTACCTATTATTTTTCCTGAGATATCCGGAATCCATATTGAGTTTAGCCTTCCGTTTTTCTTGCGTTTCCGTCTAGTCTTACCCTCTTTCCGCTAGGAGCGCCACCTGTTTCCGTATCCTGTTGTCCGTATTTCCGGCAAATGGACGCCTTGTTTGCGGCTATTTATTTCATTATTATACGTCTTAATACCAGGTAGGAATTACTTGGATTCCGGATATCTCAGGAAAAATAATAGGTAAGTTTTATTGGTAGGTAAAACTCTCTATTATTTGTTCCGTCATCGATATCCGGAATCCATATTGAGTTATGTGTTTGGTTTCTCCTGGTATACAAATACGATGTGATGCTATAATGTGTAGTATTAAAGTAAACGAAGTGTGACCCTGAGTAGAAACAGGGCATGATAAAAACAGACAACAAATTTGCGTATATTCGCTTTGAAATAAAATCAAATCCAACTTAACAATTTTGTAACATGTTAGGTAAATTCAGAACTGCATTATTCTTATTCGACAGAATTTGTTAAATAATTGCAATTAAAATTGCATTTTGGTAATATTACTAAAATTACTGTTCTTGTCACCAGTTTCCATTGGCAAGAATTTGATCTATAAAAAGTTTTCTCAATGAAGAAACCGCTGACCGAACAGATCCAGGTGACGCCTCCATTCCAGCCTCCTCGAAGAACAGCCTACAATAGGGAGAGATAATACCTGATAAGGACGTCTGTCTGTCCTAGTTGTGCTCCTTAGACGATATTCGATATTCGATCTGTGGCGAACACGTCGAGTGCTTGTGCAGCGGTGGTAAACTCGAAGCCATCTTTACTCACAGCACGTGGAGTGCTTGTGCAGCGGTGGTGAACTCGAAGCCATATTTACTCACCAATTAGTCGGTTGAAGCATTGCAGTGTCCAACAGCGGTGCATATCCCTTGGGATGACGGACGAGGC
Organism: Agriphila straminella; assembly: GCA_950108535.1. Classification (NCBI taxonomy): domain Eukaryota; kingdom Metazoa; phylum Arthropoda; class Insecta; order Lepidoptera; family Crambidae; genus Agriphila; species Agriphila straminella. The sequence goes on along the minus strand of OX467305.1, from coordinate 24,481,068 downwards.
AAAGTCGAGTCTCCTCATTAGGCGCTGGGTCTGTCTGAGGGACCAACTGCCTCTCTGTTCTGTAAGTGCACTGCGGCGCGTGTGGCACTACGGTTCCGACAGGGACTTGAGTTGCCTCGTGTGTCCCAGGTAACGCCTAGAAACTCAAGACGTTACGTCGGGACCAGAACAGATTTCTCGAAATTGAGACTGTCCATCCTAGTCGTAGTAGTAAAGTGACCTTATTCCTGACCTACTGTTGCAACAAATAGTAGAAACCGTCCAGGCACACTGCGCAAGCAAACGTTAAGGTTGAGGTGAGGCCTGAGGTGTTCCGCGAATCACTTGGTGACTGAGGCGGAAATACAGGGCGCTGTAGACAGGCCGCAAGGCAGCCATGTCATCTGGTAAAGTGTGACTCACCCTGAAAGCTGAGGTGCTGCTGAGCGGTGCTGTTGAGCTACAGAAACAAGCCAGGTTCAGATTAAAATTAATGAATTAGGTATACATATCTTTTTCCCTTGCTCCATGTAGGTAGATGCATATAGGTATGTTTGAATGGTCGACTGCTTCCGATTGCCGTGAACAGTGACTTTACTTTGTAATGTTATTACCTTTATGAGGTTCTTTCTAACGTTCCCAATAATGGAAACTAATGTAAATTATAGGGAAAAGCTGTATAAATGTAAATATAAGCTAGAAAACTGTATGAGGGGAACATGTACCTTAAAGTGCCTGTAACTTATGAGCGGCAGTTGCTACTGCCGTGAAATTTAGTCCATGATAATTTCATAATGTATTATTTGCTTTTATGTTGCTTTTATCCATATTTTCCGTTATTTTAATTTCATGATTTGAAAAGTTATTATCTACCAACAAATGTCTGTCATTATAATCGCCATAGCAACGCGCTAACTTTTTAATTCAATGTCAAAACTCTAGATTTTCAGCCTAGCTATGGATAAAACCTTCGTACTTTATTGTTCTGTATTCATAATTTCAAATGTAGAGTAGAATTCGATGGCGAGCGTATAAATAGAGAAGCGGGCTGCTCAATGAGTCAGTCTTACCACGAATTTGTCTTACTACACTACTGTCCCTAAACCGCCGCCGCCGTATTCTACGTCTATAATCAAACTATTTAAAAACTGTATAAGTACGTGAAAACTCTGAACAGCGGTTGGGACTAACGAGGCACGGTCCTCGGACACCGGCGGTGACCACTTAGACGTCGTGCATCTTCCCGTCTGCCCTACAGACGTCGGATCTTCTGGCCGTAAGCACGCTCTACCCTCGCCGCTACGTTAGCCGGCTCTGCAACATTCCGTGCTCTGCGCCACCACCTGCGCTACCTGATCCATCTGCACGTCCCTCATCTGATCCGCCGGGGCTCTGTAACCTCCTCGAGCGTCGCCCACTTCGACGTTCCAGTAAGACCGCCACTACATAACCTGCTCCGCCCTAATTTAGTCCTTCGTTAGTTGTAATTACTTAGCATAATAGTCCGTATGTCTGTATAATCTGTAACTCTAGGACGTGACATATTGCAATAAATTCCTGGCTTTCAGTTTTATCTTTTTATTCAAATTTTAATCTGTTACCTTCCGTAACGTGACAGTTTTTTGGGCGCCAAAACTGTTATTTATTAGTCCCAACCGCTGTTCAGAGTTTTCACGTACTTATACAGTTTTTAAATAGTTTGATTATAGACGTAGAATACGGCGGCGGCGGTTTAGGGACAGTAGTGTAGTAAGACAAATTCGTGGTAAGACTAACTCATTGAGCAGCCCGCTTCTCTATTTATACGCTCGCCATCGAATTCTACTCTACATTTGAAATTATGAATACAGAACAATAAAGTACGAAGGTTTTATCCATAGCTAGGCTGAAAATCTAGAGTTTTGACATTGAATTAAAAAGTTAGCGCGTTGCTATGGCGATTATAATGACAGACATTTGTTGGTAGATAATAACTTTTCAAATCATGAAATTAAAATAACGGAAAATATGGATAAAAGCAACATAAAAGCAAATAATACATTATGAAATTATCATGGACTAAATTTCACGGCAGTAGCAACTGCCGCTCATAAGTTACAGGCACTTTAAGGTACATGTTCCCCTCATACAGTTTTCTAGCTTATATTTACATTTATACAGCTTTTCCCTATAATTTACATTAGTTTCCATTATTGGGAACGTTAGAAAGAACCTCATAAAGGTAATAACATTACAAAGTAAAGTCACTGTTCACGGCAATCGGAAGCAGTCGACCATTCAAACATACCTATATGCATCTACCTACATGGAGCAAGGGAAAAAGATATGTATACCTAATTCATTAATTTTAATCTGAACCTGGCTTGTTTCTGTAGCTCAACAGCACCGCTCAGCAGCACCTCAGCTTTCAGGGTGAGTCACACTTTACCAGATGACATGGCTGCCTTGCGGCCTGTCTACAGCGCCCTGTATTTCCGCCTCAGTCACCAAGTGATTCGCGGAACACCTCAGGCCTCACCTCAACCTTAACGTTTGCTTGCGCAGTGTGCCTGGACGGTTTCTACTATTTGTTGCAACAGTAGGTCAGGAATAAGGTCACTTTACTACTACGACTAGGATGGACAGTCTCAATTTCGAGAAATCTGTTCTGGTCCCGACGTAACGTCTTGAGTTTCTAGGCGTTACCTGGGACACACGAGGCAACTCAAGTCCCTGTCGGAACCGTAGTGCCACACGCGCCGCAGTGCACTTACAGAACAGAGAGGCAGTTGGTCCCTCAGACAGACCCAGCGCCTAATGAGGAGACTCGACTTTGCCTCGTCCGTCATCCCAAGGGATATGCACCGCTGTTGGACACTGCAATGCTTCAACCGACTAATTGGTGAGTAAATATGGCTTCGAGTTCACCACCGCTGCACAAGCACTCCACGTGCTGTGAGTAAAGATGGCTTCGAGTTTACCACCGCTGCACAAGCACTCGACGTGTTCGCCACAGATCGAATATCGAATATCGTCTAAGGAGCACAACTAGGACAGACAGACGTCCTTATCAGGTATTATCTCTCCCTATTGTAGGCTGTTCTTCGAGGAGGCTGGAATGGAGGCGTCACCTGGATCTGTTCGGTCAGCGGTTTCTTCATTGAGAAAACTTTTTATAGATCAAATTCTTGCCAATGGAAACTGGTGACAAGAACAGTAATTTTAGTAATATTACCAAAATGCAATTTTAATTGCAATTATTTAACAAATTCTGTCGAATAAGAATAATGCAGTTCTGAATTTACCTAACATGTTACAAAATTGTTAAGTTGGATTTGATTTTATTTCAAAGCGAATATACGCAAATTTGTTGTCTGTTTTTATCATGCCCTGTTTCTACTCAGGGTAACACTTCGTTTACTTTAATACTACACATTATAGCATCACATCGTATTTGTATACCAGGAGAAACCAAACACATAACTCAATATGGATTCCGGATATCGATGACGGAACAAATAATAGAGAGTTTTACCTACCAATAAAACTTACCTATTATTTTTCCTGAGATATCCGGAATCCAAGTAATTCCTACCTGGTATTAAGACGTATAATAATGAAATAAATAGCCGCAAACAAGGCGTCCATTTGCCGGAAATACGGACAACAGGATACGGAAACAGGTGGCGCTCCTAGCGGAAAGAGGGTAAGACTAGACGGAAACGCAAGAAAAACGGAAGGCTAAACTCAATATGGATTCCGGATATCTCAGGAAAAATAATAGGTAAGTTTTATTGGTAGGTAAAACTCTCTATAAATCAATCAGCAGAACAAAAACACAGACGAGACGTCAACGTATCAACCGACGCTATTCTATGATAGCAAGAATACGAAAATAGAAGTCTTTGTATGAGAGAATAACAATACAATATGTACGTAATATACATAAAACTAAGCACATAACAACATAACATAACATTGAAGGAGGAACGACAAGACTGGGCGAGTATTTTACAAGGATTAACAATCATTGTTTTGCTTTAGTGACCCAAAATGCCGCCTCTTAACAGCTGGACAGAGCAAAAACCATCTAGCAACATGGACATAATTATTATCCAGCAGGGAAAACAACACCTCACGAATGTTTGGGACGGAAAATAGAGGTATGTAATGGTTAAATGACACTCACGTCTTGCATTTGAGTTTCCTGTGTTCGTTGATTAGCAACTAGGAACGATTTTAGTTTATTCTTAAAATTGTTAATGTTTTGCAGGTCCCTGATTGGAGGAGTAATATTATTCCAACATTTGGAAGCTGCATAACGGAAACTACCACGGAAGGCGGCGGAAGCATGTTGAGCGGTAGCCAGCTGTCGAGCACATTTACGCGCCCGATAGGGCCTGTGGTCTGAAATCCGGGACAGCTTGTTGTAAAGATACCCAGGTGCGCTATGTTTGACTACCCCAAACATTACGCAAGCCAAATGTAGCTTTCGACGGTGTTGCATCTTTAGCATAACATGTTTATTTAGGAATGGAGTTACGTGGGCCCTTAACGGAATATCGAAGCAGAAACGTGCACAAGCATTCTGCACTCGCTGAATTAGTTTTTTTGTTTTAGCAAGCAGACGGGGTCCATAAACAGTGTCCATGTAATTTAATTTTGATAACACTAGAGATTCCACTAGTTTAATACGTATTTCTACACTTAAGTGACGTCTGACTTTATATAATACTCTTAGTTTATAAAATCAATTTCGGATGCAATCACCAATATGCTTTTCAAAACGCAAATAGCAATCCATTTTGAGACCCAGATTACGTGCTTCATACACTCTCTCTATTGGTTCATCTTTCAGTTTGACGGGTACAGAGGATACTATTTTCCCTATCTGCTGCTGGGTCCCAAAAATCATATATTTCGTTTTAGACGGGTTTAGCAATAAGCAATTTTGATTCGACCAATCTGCAATTCTTGAGAGATCCTCATTTATTTTATTTATTGCTTGGTCAGCGTCTTCAGGCTTAAACGAAATATAGACTTGTGTATCATCAGCATACAGATGGTATTTGCAATTAGAGATGTGCGTTGATATATCAGCAGAGTACAAAATGAAGAGCAGTGGTCCCAATATCGAGCCCTGAGGCACCCCCCTACCTATGGCCACACTTTCCGATTTCATTTCAGAACCATCCCTATGACTGAGTTTAACATACTGATAGCGATTACTGAGGTAACTATGAAACCACCGCAAGGCCTGATAGTCGAACCCATAGTAACTTAATTTGGACAAAAGGAGATTTATATTTAAAGATTCGAATGCCCTAGAAAAGTCTAAAAGAACCAAAAGAGTGCACATACCCTGATCTTGAGCATGAAGTATGGCATCGGTTACATCAAGAAGGGCTGTAGTGGTACCGCGGCCCTTCCTGAATCCGGATTGTAGCTCAGGCAAAATGTTATTCTTCTCCAGATAGTCATTTAATTGTGCGCCTACAGCCTTTTCTAAGATCTTAGATAGACACGGTAGTATACTGATGGGCCTTAAATCTTTTAGACTTACTGGGTTTGGTATTTTGGGCAGTGGTAGTACAATAGCCAATTTCCATATATCAGGATATGTCTGGGAAGTGATAGATAGATTAATGATGTTTTTGATAGTATCTAAAGTATATGGAAAGGTCCTCGCAAGCATGTCCAAACTAATCAAATCACACCCCACTGCATTAGATTTCAAACTATGTATTATTTTGATTGTTTGTTCCATAGAAACAGGTTTTAAATGAAAAACTGCGTCCGAAAAGCGATTAAACTCAAAATATGTCAGGTGTGAGATACTCACATCTGATCTGCCAGGTATATTCAAAAAATAATTATTTATAACATTTGGATTATTAAAAAATAAAGGTAATTCATTCTTTTTCGGGTGCAAAATAGAATTTTTAAGGGTCTTCCATAATAATTTAGGATTTTTAATTTTGTTATTGATATGATGTTTGAAATATGCTGCCTTTTCATGAAAGAGTGCTTGATTAACTGTTGATTTTAAAGATTTGTAATATGTATTAGTACTATCTGGTCTATGGTTGTGGTAATCTGTCAAAGCCTCATCGCGCAATTTCATCATGAGTCTGACTGTGTCTGTGATCCAAGGTGGTGTACGCTCCTTGACTCTGATAGTCTTCTCAGGTGCATGAAGGTCAAACACAGCCACAACACATTGGTTAAAAAGGCCTACCAAATCATTTACGCAGTCAGTTTTGGATATTAGATCCCATCTTATACTTTGCAGATCGATGTTAAAATTATCCACACAAATGTTTTTAATAGGTCTGTATTTAATAATTTGGGGAAAAGGGTTTTCCCGCTTGACATTAAACTCGCAAACTATGAGGCAGTGACCATGGATGCAGCCAACATGATCCAAGGCAATTTTTTTTACATGTAAATCCGAACATACAACGTCAATGAGAGTTTGGCTATTCAAAGTGAAGTGTGTGGGTTCAGAAACTAATTGAGCTAGGTTGAAACAAGATGTAAAGGTATTAAATTTGATGGTACTTTGCTCATGAGCTTGTAATAAATTAATGTTAAAATCACCAAGTAATATAAGGTTATCATAGTTGGGAATTGAACTGATTGTATCTGAAAGTGCGTCAAAGAATAGGTCAATGTTCATCCAATGTGGTCGATATGCAGTGCCAATAATAAGCTTCCTTCCGTTAAGGTTCAACGCCAGCCACATTTGCTCAACCAGCTTGTGCATTGGGTCTACCGGGTGAGGCCAGGTGCGGACGCTCATGCCGCGCCTGATATAAAAACCAACACCACCTCCCCTCTCGCGCCTGTCACGCGGCCGCGGGATGTGGCGTAACCGGTACCCCGGCAGCGTGGGTGCCCGACCCTCCTCCCCCTCCCTGAGCCAGGTTTCGTTAATGGCTAGCACATCTAAGTCAAACTGAGTGACTGAGGCAATAAAGTTGTCATGATTGGTACCAAGGGAACCTGCATTATACAAACCAATCTTTAGAAGCTTGTTAACCATTGTTATTAATCATGTTTAAATAAAAATGCAATATAAATATGGCCCCATAGTGAGTGGAGAATTACTTAAGATGCAGTGCCATTAACCATAATACCATAAATAATTAAAAGAATTAATATACAGTTTACAATAAAGTGTACCGTAATTAGTTATAGTTATTATACCAATTGTTTTTATTAAGATATATGATTTTATTAAATTTAATATAATAGTCTCAGACACTCGTGCGTTTTTGTTTTCCCTCCTATCAATATTTAAACTACTAGTTATATAAACTATACCTAAATTCGTTTCAGGCCAAATTATCACGCCCAACGGGTTCCGAGAGAAAAACACGGTCTATGTCTATGTCCGACCGAAAGTAATGCACCTGCTTGCCGTCATCCTGCCGAGCGAAGATCCGTCCCTTCTTGGTCCATGAGTATCGCCACCCGCGCTTGCGACACTCCTCCCGGACGCGATGGACGCGGCGGTTGGTTGTTGTCAGCCGCTCGTTGATGTAGATGCGCCGTGGCGGGCCGGCTAGGCCAACGTCGGCCGCGGTGATGTTGCGACGCACGCGAGCGGCGCGCAGCACCTCGTCTCGCAGCTCGCGGCGCGCCAGTCGCACTATAACTCGACGAGGGCGCACCTCCGCACCGCCGGACGGCGCTGTCGTCGCCCCGACTCGCTCGGCGAAAACGATGTCCCTCGCTTCCAGGGTGACCCCCAGCTTGGTGGCTAGCAAAGCGACCGTGTGAAGAGGACTGACGCCCTTTTCTTCTTTAAATGTCAATGTCAATACAAATTCTTCATTTTCCATTTGGAATACGAATAATTTAAACGTTTCTTTATAGTAAATCAAATAAAATCCGTTTTTTGAGGATCTACCATGATTATTTTAAAAATTTGACATAAAAACATCAAAAATACAAAATAATGTCAAATGACATTGACATTTTTTCTATAGACAAACGTCAGAGCGTTTTACAACCATCATTTTTGATGGTTGTTTGGTTGCAACGCTCTGACGTTTGGAACGACACGGTTGTGTCAACCGAACGTCACGCTCAAATGTTTGGAACGCCGTTAGAGCGTTCGGTTGTGTTTAGGTTGCACTCGGAGTGTAGGTTTAGAACGCGCCTCAGCGCTCGCGTCGCCCGCCCGCAGCGCTCGCGTCGCTCGCGGCCAGTACCGCTACCGCCTACGGTAGCGGTAAAGTTTAAGCGGCCTAATGATTGTATGAACATACCGGGTGTAACATGACCCTCAACGAAGCCGAGGTCTACGTATTCTGCCCATCATCAGGACCATTTCTGTTCAAAATTATTGCTGGGAAACGATTTTAATTTTTGGTGTTTAAAAAGCATTGATTACATTACCACGCAATGTTACGCGTACAACAGACCGCGCCTGCGAGTGTGCGCTACACAGCTGTGTGCGGCCGAGTTGAAAGGCAGCGTTTATGTGCGTGCTCATGAGATAGGTACATCATGTGATGACGTTTTGAAGCCATTGTTTGTTACGAAATACTTAAATTTTTTATCATGTTTCTTTGGACAAAAATTAGGAAATAACGAATAAAATAAGATTTCATAAAAAAAATTTAAAAAAAATTCTGACTTTGACCTTCAATAACTTCGTAGCTATTGGTTTCCCAGGTATAGTCTAAAAGACAAAAATGATCCTGATGATGGGCGGAATGCGTGGACTTCGGCTTCGTTGAGTGTCTTGTTACACCCGTTATAAGTTATATTTTTTCTTTTTTAGATGTCTAAGGCTGAAGTTCACCAACACTTAAATCGTCTTTTTGACGTTTTTATTATGTATGGAGAAAATAGCAAAAACAGATGGTTAAAAAATAATCGACTGTTGAAGTAGATGTAGCGTCAGCTCGGACTTTGTATCTAGAGCAAACTCACACACACTGTCTTAAGTATATCCAGCTGACGCACATACAATTATATGTAATAATTTAGTATAAAAGATCTGTAAAATAAATAAACATTGCTTCTTAGCTTCTCAGCGACAAGCTACACTGGCTGTTTGATTCATCTCCCAAGCTAGGAGCCAAATTGGTGACCCCGACGTGATTCTGCTGGATTTCTACGTGATCGCACATTTCAATCGGCCTTCCACAAGCGGATCTCACCGATTGAAATTTCAAGAGGCATAAAATCACGGATGTCCTTCGTCGCCCAGGGAGACAAACAGATCGCAGCCACCCAGTGAAAAATCAAGCAAGAACAACTGAGGAAAGAAAGCGCTATTTACGCAATCTGAAGTAACTATCTACGTCGCGTCGTTCGATTTTCTAGCGGATCGGTTTGACACAAGCGGGTCTCACCAGTCAAATTGAGAAGTCGCACATAGATTCGAACTAGACAGCACTGTTGCCTCATAGACAAGCACGCTTCAAAGCACAGCCCATTCTCAGAGCAAAATGGTGTCCTCATCATCACAGCTGTCCACAGAATCTTTAGAAGAACTCCTGTCGAGAAGAGTGGAATTTCTTGCGCAACAATTAAGTGAGATGCGCAAATCTCATCGCCACATGCTGAGAGAGCAAGATAGAGACAGACGCAAATCGACGTCCCACTCCCACTCCAGGAAACGTTTCCAAAAACCCAAAGATTGGATTTGCTGGTTCCACAAAAAGTTCGGTAACAAATCGACGCGGTGTAAGGATAAGGCTCGTTGTACACATAAAGCGCAGCGAAGTACGCCATCGGAAAACTAACTCCGACACTAACCACGGCGGGAGTTGGTGTTGACGGAGCAAGCTACCGTCTATGTGTCACCGACCGAAAAAGTGGGACACAATTTTTAATAGACACCGGAGCAGACATATCTGTACTCGCCCGCACAAAAGAAAAGCCCACAAATGCCGATTACGCAATTTATGCTGCCAACGGAACGCAAATCAAGACCTACGGATTTAAGACAGTTTGCATAGATCTGGGACTACGAAGACCATTCACGTGGACATTCGTCATAGCCGATGTGCGCAGATCAATTCTCGGGGCAGATTTTCTCGCTAAAAATCAACTAAACATTGACCTGAGCGAAAAGAGATTGATCGACAAAATAACGAAATTATCGGTTGCCGCGCGCACAATGCACTCGAATGACTCATCGGTCCGTACGATAGATGTAACCGGACTCTACGCCGAGTTACTACGTGAATTCCCTGACGTAACAAGGCCGTCGACGCTGAAAAATGCACCTAAGCATAATGTCGTGCATTATTTACATACGACAGGGCCGCCGATCTATGCAAAAGTTCGTCCATTAAACCCAGCAAAGTATAAAGCCGCGAAACAGGAATTCCAAAGGATGATGGAGTTAGGCATTTGCCGCCCCTCTAACAGTCCTTGGGCAACGCCGCTGCACATCGTCACAAAGAAAAATGGCGAATTAAGGCCATGCGGCGATTATAGAAGATTAAATGCCGTCACACTTCCTGATCGCTACCCTATACCAAGGCTTCAAGACTTCACATACTTGCTGCGTGACAAGACCGTCTTCTCCAAGCTGGACATCCGAAAGTCGTTCCATCACATTCCAATTTTCGAAGATGACATACCGAAAACGGCAATAACAACACCATTCGGACTTTTCGAATTTACGAGGATGACGTTTGGATTACGTAACGCCAGCCAAACGTTCCAACGCTTCGTCGATATAGTTTTCAAAGGACTCAATGTATTTGTTTTTATCGACGATATCCTTATCCCATCAAGGACGAAAGAGGATAACGAGACTCTACTTCGCAAAGTACTAGAGAGAATGGACGAATACGGCATCACACTAAACGTGGAAAAATGCGAATTCGGCAAAGAAGAACTGGATTTTCTGGGCTACCACATATCCAAAGAAGGCATACGTCCGCTGGATGACAGGACTGAGGCAATATCGAATTTTTCTTTGCCTACCACAGTCCAACAGCTGCGACGTTTTCTTGGCATGGTGAACTTCTACCGCCAGTATATACCTCACGCTGCTAACATACAAGCTGAACTAAACAAGTACCTGCACAACTCCAAGAGGAAGGACAAAAGCGAAATAAAGTGGACACAAACGTCAAAAGAAGCGTTTGAGAAATGCAAAGAAAGCATAAAAAGCGCTGTTGCACTTTCTCACCCATCCACTTCCGCTCGTCTCGGCCTGATGACAGATTGTTCGGCCACATGTGCAGGAGCAGTACTACAGCAGCACGTGAATGGAAAATGGGAACCCCTATCCTTTTTCTCCAAAACACTGAGCGAGACACAGAAACGGTACAGCACGTACGACCGGGAACTACTTGCTATATACATGGCAATAAAACATTTCCGTCACATGATTGAAGGAAGAGAATTTACGGTTTATACAGACCATAAACCGCTGACGTTTGCTTTACACAAACCAGCGAGCTCATGTGACACGGAAAGAAGACTGCGCCTGCTCGATTTCATCTCACAATTTTGCACCAACATACAACATATTTCCGGCAAAGATAATGTTGTTGCTGACTGCCTATCTCGAGTGGAGGAGATTACCTTCCCTTCACCCATCGACTATGAGCAACTGTCGGCGGAGCAAGAAAAAGACAGCGAGCTGAGTGAATTGCGAATCAACCCGCGCTTGCAGTTTAAAATGTTACCCGTACCAAATAGCGACAAAGTCATAATGTGTGAAACATCGACGCGCTATATGCGACCATACCTACCGCAGCTGTACCGACGAAAAGCATTCGACATCGTGCATAACATCAGCCATCCCGGCGTCAGAGGAACACGACGTATGCTAGCGCAACGCTATTTCTGGCCATCGATGAACACAGACATCGGAAAATGGGCAAAGACATGTCTATTATGTCAACAGTCCAAAGTGCAACGTCACACTGTTTCGCCAATCATGCACTTTCCGCCGGCCGATCGATTCTCGCATTTGCACATCGACATAATCGGGGTATTACCTACGTCCGAAGAATGCAAATATTGCGTAACTATGATCGATCGCTGCACAAAATGCCCAGAAGCGTATCCCGTCAAGGACATCACCGCTGAAACCATCTGCCAGATTCTACTCAGAGGTTGGATTGCCAGATTCGGAACACCGACGACGATTACGTCAGATCAGGGTCGACAGTTCGAATCCGAACTATTCCGGAAGCTGACAAACAAGCTGGGCATCAACCACATCCACACTACCGCTTATCATCCGCAAGCGAATGGACAAGTAGAACGCTGGCACAGAACACTCAAGGCCGCGCTGATGACGAAGTGCAACCGAGTAAACTGGGTCAAAGAATTACCCATGATCCTGCTCGGACTTCGCACCGCAATACGGGACGACACAAAAGTGAGCGCAGCAGAACTGACCTACGGCACAACACTACGGCTACCCGGAGATTTCTTCACCGCCAGGACGACACCTCAAGATGAAAATGGCATGTTACAGCAACTTCAGCAAACGATGACGTCACTGCTATCGACACCGAGGAGACAACACTCAGCGTAACATCTTCGTACATGACGAGCTACGAACTTGCTCACATGTATTCGTACGCAATGACGCAATGAAGAGCGCACTTACACCGCCCTACAATGGCCCGAATAAAGTGCTCGAACGTCATGAGAAGTTTTACTCCGTCAAGTTGCCGAACAGAACAGCCACCATCTCTATCGACCGTCTCAAGCCAGCATTCCTACTTCACGACGAGCAGAGTGGCGAAATCAGCGAGGAACAACCGCAGCCGCCGCCCGTGACGAAGCCTGGACCATCGACGAGTCCTGAGGGTCAACATCCAGCCAAAGACGTGAAGACAACCCGTTCCGGCAGAATATCCAAGCCAGTCGTCAGATTTAAATTCAATTAATCCTATGCACTGAATGCAATGATTAATTGAATAAAAACAAATCTATTTTTAACGCCGCGAGTATTTTGCCTATACAGCAAATACTGACCCCGGTCAGTGAACAGAGTGTCATTTTACAACACCTGTTCATAGTAATTAGTCATCGTAGTTTACTTTTACAATAATAGTTATTTTATATTTAACTTTTAATAGGCTTAGGTATTAAACTTTTTTATCCCTATTCCTTATTTTTAGGGGGGAGTGATGTAGCGTCAGCTCGGACTTTGTATCTAGTGCAAACTCACACACACTGTCTTAAGTATATCCAGCTGACGCACATACAATTATATGTAATAATTTAGTATAAAAGATCTGTAAAATAAATAAACATTGCTTCTTAGCTTCTCAGCGACAAGCTACACTGGCTGTTTGATTCATCTCCCAAGCTAGGAGCCAAATAGGTATAATTGGTGAACTTTAGCACAGAATATATAATAGTAACTTTAGCCTAAGGTTACCAAAAAATTTTTCAACTTTGGAATGCATAATGCAACACATTTGTGTGCCATACCAACATTATTAATAGATCCGGGCGCCTAGCAGCTTCCACCAACCAAAATACCTGGCAATGTTATATTCAATTTAGATAGGTGTACATGATTGGCTACTATACCTTACCATACCAAATCCAGAGGTCTCTGTAAATTGTATACTTTAAATCGGTTTTCAGCCCCTTTGTTGCCCAACCACTCCCACCCCCACCACTGAAAAGGTGCCAGGCGCCTGGATCTATTAACAACGATAGTATGGCACACTAACTCAAGGGATTTTTTCGCTCTGTAAATTGCATACCTTTTTCCGGGGCCAGCCCTTAGTATAATGAGTGGTTTTAATGAAAAATATGGCACCAGCACAGTTCATTTTTACCAACTTCAAAAGGAGGGAGGTACTCAATTCGACCAGTTTTTTTTTTTTTGTTTTTTGTTTTTTTGTATGTACACCGATTACTCAAAGACGGCTGAACCGATTGACATGATTCAAACGTTATAACATCAGAACCTCAAGTGTAACTTTTTCATTCCAAATCATAAAACGTCACCAAAAAGTTAATCGAGTAGACGCAAACTTGAAAGTGTGTGTAACAGATGTGAGTGTAAGTTCTGTCTTACTACTCGATAAACGTTTGCGTTAGCTCACTTATTCGAAAGTTAAGTTTAAGTTATTAAGTTGTCGGCCTGTTTTCGGAATCGTTTTCGACCAATATTATGCGACCAAATTAACAGCTATACTTTAAGAGAGCCGTCTTTGTGTAACGTAATACCTCTTCCTAAAATAGGATAACATTTCTTATCAATGAGTTTAGTGCTTATTCCTTTTTACTCGCAAGAAAGACAGAGACAAAAAATTCGACCCGGCCCCGCCGGCCGGTCTACTATTAGAAGTTCTTGTGACATGTGGTGAGCACTTGTTTGTTTTTAAGTACAATAGAAACTTTCTAATACTTTGTCATGAACTTTATTACTAAAAAACTGCAAAAAAATGCATTTCGGCGGCATTCGGCTTCATTGTGGTGCGTGCATTTCATATCGGCGTTCGGCGAGCTTCCGTGGTTAAAGAGCAAAGTTTCAGAGAGCATTTTAATATTTTTTATAGTTTACTAAAACAATAGTAGTATTTTAGGATAGGCAATTTTATGAATGACTGATAACTTGTAAGTTAGCAAAACAAGATTCAAATAATATTAATATGTATAGTAAACTATGATAAGAGTGTATAATGGTCATTTGAATATACAATAATAATAATTTTTAGGTTTCAAAATGACACCAATGTTTTATAATTATAGTTTCAATCACTTTTCTTTATTATGTAGGCTTAGTTTAAAACAAAAAGTAGGTTATCAAATTTTTATTAGCTTTTTTATAACATATTTAAAAAAAATTGTAGGTATTTATGCCCAGTATTAAGTGAACAATTTTAATGTGCATAATTTATAGTTTACTAAAACAGTACTAGTATATAAGTTAGCAAAACATATAATAATAATTAATATAGTATAATAATAATATGGGTAGTAAACTATGATAAGAGTGTTATGTTACTGTAAAAGCCCGAATTTAGGTAAAATCCTAAGATTTTTTAGTAATACTTACCTAAGATTGTATTTTACAAGTTACTAATAAATATACCAAAAGCTAATTTTAACTACCTGTGTAAGAATTTGACTGATATGTACTAATTGTAATAATGTTGTATTGTAATTTAAGTACGAATTTTTAATAATAAGTACGTATTAAAATAAATTATTAAGTTAATTCTCTACAATCTCTACATTTACAAAGTCATTGGTAAAACGTAACATGTACCAAACTGTAATGGTAAAAGCTCGAAAACTTTGCCCTTATAAATAAAATAAAATCAATACATTTACCAACTTATGTTGATAAATCTTAACATTTACTAGTAAAACCTAAAATTTACCAATAATTATGCAATATGAGCTTTTACATTAACAGTATGTACCTAATCTATAAATAATATAGTGGTAGGCAGATAATTTCAGATCACAGCTCGGTCAATCCCTGGTAATGGTATACAAGTAATGGTTTTTATGTAGCTTAATTTAAATAAAACACTTTAACAGAATTCAACATAATTACTTTTATTTATTGGATTTTTAATTTTTTAAATATTTTATGCTGCATTCTAATTATAATATGTTTTTATAACCGAATTTAATTAATTAAAATTATTTGAAATAAGACTAAGCTACTGAACTATTTGAAACAAACAAAAAACAATTCCTTATGTTTAAGTTTTTTTTTACCCCCTCGCAATTCAGCCCATCCCTAGAAAAAAATATATAAAACTAAACTACTGAACTTTTTGAAACAAACAAAAAAGCAATGCCTTATATAAGTATAAGAAAAAAAATATATATGACTAAAGTTCTGAACTCTTTGAAATAAACAAAAAACAATGCTTTAAGTTTAAGTACTTATAGCAAAAATATATAAGACTATACTACTGAACTCTTTGAAACAAACAAAAAAAACAATGCCTTAAGTTTAAGTATAAGAAAAAATATGTAAGTAAGTACATAATATGAATAAATGTTTAACGATGCAGTCTTTGAGCTAATCGGTCCCTGTAAGCTCTTCCTCTTATCAAGTCATTATTACTAGTGTTTCTTTCCCTGTTAATTTCCTCTGGTTGTGGAAGTTCCCCTGAATCTGTAAGTTAATACAATATTTAGGTAAGTTGAGAAGTTAAGTATTTTCAAACTGCTATAAGATAAAGGTTACAAAACAGCGTTACTACTATTTTGTGTGCCCCCACACCAGCCCCGCTACCCAAATGACCAAAATTCTATTCGTTTGAACGTCATGCTTACTATTAAATCTTTAAAATAAGCAGTAAACTATAAATTTACGTGTCGTAAGCTTGTCAATTCGAAGTGTGTGATTTACAAAGTTTTTGACATGTGATTTGATCATCTATTGCTCATATATATAGGTACATTATACTGTGACACTAGTCTAGGCACTGACCATCTGACCAACTTCTATTGTCCATTTTTAGATTAGAGCTTTATTTCATCGGCATATAGTCTATAAATCTATATGAACTTATATTTATTCTTATGCCCATGAAATAAAGGTGTATAGCAAAGCTACTAACACTCATAATAATAGAATTAATCATTACATTACAATTAATTCAAATACTCAATTTTTTTGTGTAGTTAAATGTTTAAACTTACCAATAGAACTTGGCTCCGGTACACCATAATCTAGGGCAATGTTATATAACACACAACAAGCTTGAATAATTTGTGCACATTTCTTAGGTTTATAATGTAACACCCTGTCTTTGCACAAGCATCGCCATCGGTTCTTTAGTCTCCCGAAGGTGTTTTCTATGACAACTCTTGCTGCCATGTGCTTAGCGTTGTATGATGCTTGCGGTGAATTTTGGGGTGCATCTAAATATGGAGTCATTAACCAGGGTCGCTGGGGGTATCCAGAATCTCCTAAAATTTTAAAATACAATAAGGACATTATATATTGGTTGTAATTGTACGAACTGTAACAATGGAAATAATTGGCATATACATACCTAATAACCAACAAATTTCTCCTTGTGCATGGAGATTTTGCATGTAGTCATTTAGTTGGCTATTGTTCCATATAAAGGCATCATGATTGCACCCTCCAAATTTAGGATTAACATTTATTATTCGATATTCACTATCACAAACCTAAAAATGAAAACAGATAATTGTAACTAAATAGGCAAATGTTAAGACTTCTAATACATAATTAAGTAGGTATTTATACCTAGTTTACTTACCATTTGAACATTAATTGAGTGATAGTGTTTCCTACAGTAATAGAGGTGTTCTATTTCTTTTGGTGGGCCAAATATTTTAAAATGACTACCATCCACAGAACCGACTACTCCTGGTACAGCATATTTGTTGTGGAATCTGCAAAAAAGAATATAAAAAAATATTAAGTTATCTACATAACATTACTTAATTTACCAAAATTGATGTATTGAACAAAGTTTTAGTTTAAATACAAACTTTTGCATGACAGCTTTTCTAGCTGACCGTGTTTTTGGAAAAGATATGTATTTATTGAGCATTGTTGGATGAATTAATGCTTGAGTCACTTCTTGTATGTACACACTGCACATTTTTTGTGATACACTTTTGGCGACTCCTACTGGACGTTGGTAGCTTCCAGTCGCATAAAAAAATAAAGCAACGAGAACCTAAAAATCAAAACAATTTTTACATATGTAGCACTAAATATATTATGGCTTGGTGTATGGTTTATCATGTTAGTTGCAAATTATAGTAAGTAAGTAGGTACAAGTACTAATAAAAAAAGGAAACACACCTTTTCTTGGAGACTTATTTGTAGTGTTGACTTCAAATTTGTTAATTCTTCTAATTCTTCACACAGAAATAGCACAGCTTCCTTAGACAAGCGATATCTATTTCTAAATTCATTCTCCGTGAGATGCTTGATTGGATCAAAGGACGATCTAAAAAAAGTCCTTTGTCTGCGTAGGCGATTACGATCATCTTGCATTTCAGCGATCGCTAACATCCTCCAAGCAAAAAAATAACGAGCAGCCATAATATTACTTATTAAAATCCTTGCAAAACACCGAAACGTTGATCTCACTAGCGAAACTACAAGTGAATGACTTAACTACTACGTTTACGTTTAGTTAACTTCGTACTGTCGTGGAACTGTCAAAATTGTGAGTTACACTCGCAAAAAGCACACAAAAACGCATTCGGATAGCCAAACGCGCTCGATACGTTTGGAAACGAATCGTTTTACGTATTGAGGCAAAGTCACACTCGCGTGAATTGTTTCGACCTCTCGCCGCATGGCGGCGCTGTACTTTCCCCATACAAATATTGCTCGAAACGCAAACGCGGTAGTTACGTTTTTTCTTTGTGAAAAGCAGAACCTCAAGTGTAACTTTTTCATTCCAAATCATAAAACGTCACCAAAAAGTTAATCGAGTAGACGCAAACTTGAAAGTGTGTGTAACAGATGTGAGTGTAAGTTCTGTCTTACTACTCGATAAACGTTTGCGTTAGCTCACTTATTCGAAAGTTAAGTTTAAGTTATTAAGTTGTCGGCCTGTTTTCGGAATCGTTTTCGACCAATATTATGCGACCAAATTAACAGCTATACTTTAAGAGAGCCGTCTTTGTGTAACGTAATACCTCTTCCTAAAATAGGATAACATTTCTTATCAATGAGTTTAGTGCTTATTCCTTTTTACTCGCAAGAAAGACAGAGACAAAAAATTCGACCCGGCCCCGCCGGCCGGTCTACTATTAGAAGTTCTTGTGACATGTGGTGAGCACTTGTTTGTTTTTAAGTACAATAGAAACTTTCTAATACTTTGTCATGAACTTTATTACTAAAAAACTGCAAAAAAATGCATTTCGGCGGCATTCGGCTTCATTGTGGTGCGTGCATTTCATATCGGCGTTCGGCGAGCTTCCGTGGTTAAAGAGCAAAGTTTCAGAGAGCATTTTAATATTTTTTATAGTTTACTAAAACAATAGTAGTATTTTAGGATAGGCAATTTTATGAATGACTGATAACTTGTAAGTTAGCAAAACAAGATTCAAATAATATTAATATGTATAGTAAACTATGATAAGAGTGTATAATGGTCATTTGAATATACAATAATAATAATTTTTAGGTTTCAAAATGACACCAATGTTTTATAATTATAGTTTCAATCACTTTTCTTTATTATGTAGGCTTAGTTTAAAACAAAAAGTAGGTTATCAAATTTTTATTAGCTTTTTTATAACATATTTAAAAAAAATTGTAGGTATTTATGCCCAGTATTAAGTGAACAATTTTAATGTGCATAATTTATAGTTTACTAAAACAGTACTAGTATATAAGTTAGCAAAACATATAATAATAATTAATATAGTATAATAATAATATGGGTAGTAAACTATGATAAGAGTGTTATGTTACTGTAAAAGCCCGAATTTAGGTAAAATCCTAAGATTTTTTAGTAATACTTACCTAAGATTGTATTTTACAAGTTACTAATAAATATACCAAAAGCTAATTTTAACTACCTGTGTAAGAATTTGACTGATATGTACTAATTGTAATAATGTTGTATTGTAATTTAAGTACGAATTTTTAATAATAAGTACGTATTA
The DNA here is from genome assembly GCA_950108535.1 of Agriphila straminella. Taxonomy (NCBI): domain Eukaryota; kingdom Metazoa; phylum Arthropoda; class Insecta; order Lepidoptera; family Crambidae; genus Agriphila; species Agriphila straminella. The sequence continues at coordinate 24,461,514 of OX467305.1, read as the reverse complement.
AAATAAATTATTAAGTTAATTCTCTACAATCTCTACATTTACAAAGTCATTGGTAAAACGTAACATGTACCAAACTGTAATGGTAAAAGCTCGAAAACTTTGCCCTTATAAATAAAATAAAATCAATACATTTACCAACTTATGTTGATAAATCTTAACATTTACTAGTAAAACCTAAAATTTACCAATAATTATGCAATATGAGCTTTTACATTAACAGTATGTACCTAATCTATAAATAATATAGTGGTAGGCAGATAATTTCAGATCACAGCTCGGTCAATCCCTGGTAATGGTATACAAGTAATGGTTTTTATGTAGCTTAATTTAAATAAAACACTTTAACAGAATTCAACATAATTACTTTTATTTATTGGATTTTTAATTTTTTAAATATTTTATGCTGCATTCTAATTATAATATGTTTTTATAACCGAATTTAATTAATTAAAATTATTTGAAATAAGACTAAGCTACTGAACTATTTGAAACAAACAAAAAACAATTCCTTATGTTTAAGTTTTTTTTTACCCCCTCGCAATTCAGCCCATCCCTAGAAAAAAATATATAAAACTAAACTACTGAACTTTTTGAAACAAACAAAAAAGCAATGCCTTATATAAGTATAAGAAAAAAAATATATATGACTAAAGTTCTGAACTCTTTGAAATAAACAAAAAACAATGCTTTAAGTTTAAGTACTTATAGCAAAAATATATAAGACTATACTACTGAACTCTTTGAAACAAACAAAAAAAACAATGCCTTAAGTTTAAGTATAAGAAAAAATATGTAAGTAAGTACATAATATGAATAAATGTTTAACGATGCAGTCTTTGAGCTAATCGGTCCCTGTAAGCTCTTCCTCTTATCAAGTCATTATTACTAGTGTTTCTTTCCCTGTTAATTTCCTCTGGTTGTGGAAGTTCCCCTGAATCTGTAAGTTAATACAATATTTAGGTAAGTTGAGAAGTTAAGTATTTTCAAACTGCTATAAGATAAAGGTTACAAAACAGCGTTACTACTATTTTGTGTGCCCCCACACCAGCCCCGCTACCCAAATGACCAAAATTCTATTCGTTTGAACGTCATGCTTACTATTAAATCTTTAAAATAAGCAGTAAACTATAAAATTACGTGTCGTAAGCTTGTCAATTCGAAGTGTGTGATTTACAAAGTTTTTGACATGTGATTTGATCATCTATTGCTCATATATATAGGTACATTATACTGTGACACTAGTCTAGGCACTGACCATCTGACCAACTTCTATTGTCCATTTTTAGATTAGAGCTTTATTTCATCGGCATATAGTCTATAAATCTATATGAACTTATATTTATTCTTATGCCCATGAAATAAAGGTGTATAGCAAAGCTACTAACACTCATAATAATAGAATTAATCATTACATTACAATTAATTCAAATACTCAATTTTTTTGTGTAGTTAAATGTTTAAACTTACCAATAGAACTTGGCTCCGGTACACCATAATCTAGGGCAATGTTATATAACACACAACAAGCTTGAATAATTTGTGCACATTTCTTAGGTTTATAATGTAACATCCTGTCTTTGCACAAGCATCGCCATCGGTTCTTTAGTCTCCCGAAGGTGTTTTCTATGACAACTCTTGCTGCCATGTGCTTAGCGTTGTATGATGCTTGCGGTGAATTTTGGGGTGCATCTAAATATGGAGTCATTAACCAGGGTCGCTGGGGGTATCCAGAATCTCCTAAAATTTTAAAATACAATAAGGACATTATATATTGGTTGTAATTGTACGAACTGTAACAATGGAAATAATTGGCATATACATACCTAATAACCAACAAATTTCTCCTTGTGCATGGAGATTTTGCATGTAGTCATTTAGTTGGCTATTGTTCCATATAAAGGCATCATGATTGCACCCTCCAAATTTAGGATTAACATTTATTATTCGATATTCACTATCACAAACCTAAAAATGAAAACAGATAATTGTAACTAAATAGGCAAATGTTAAGACTTCTAATACATAATTAAGTAGGTATTTATACCTAGTTTACTTACCATTTGAACATTAATTGAGTGATAGTGTTTCCTACAGTAATAGAGGTGTTCTATTTCTTTTGGTGGGCCAAATATTTTAAAATGACTACCATCCACAGAACCGACTACTCCTGGTACAGCATATTTGTTGTGGAATCTGCAAAAAAGAATATAAAAAAATATTAAGTTATCTACATAACATTACTTAATTTACCAAAATTGATGTATTGAACAAAGTTTTAGTTTAAATACAAACTTTTGCATGACAGCTTTTCTAGCTGACCGTGTTTTTGGAAAAGATATGTATTTATTGAGCATTGTTGGATGAATTAATGCTTGAGTCACTTCTTGTATGTACACACTGCACATTTTTTGTGATACACTTTTGGCGACTCCTACTGGACGTTGGTAGCTTCCAGTCGCATAAAAAAATAAAGCAACGAGAACCTAAAAATCAAAACAATTTTTACATATGTAGCACTAAATATATTATGGCTTGGTGTATGGTTTATCATGTTAGTTGCAAATTATAGTAAGTAAGTAGGTACAAGTACTAATAAAAAAAGGAAACACACCTTTTCTTGGAGACTTATTTGTAGTGTTGACTTCAAATTTGTTAATTCTTCTAATTCTTCACACAGAAATAGCACAGCTTCCTTAGACAAGCGATATCTATTTCTAAATTCATTCTCCGTGAGATGCTTGATTGGATCAAAGGACGATCTAAAAAAAGTCCTTTGTCTGCGTAGGCGATTACGATCATCTTGCATTTCAGCGATCGCTAACATCCTCCAAGCAAAAAAATAACGAGCAGCCATAATATTACTTATTAAAATCCTTGCAAAACACCGAAACGTTGATCTCACTAGCGAAACTACAAGTGAATGACTTAACTACTACGTTTACGTTTAGTTAACTTCGTACTGTCGTGGAACTGTCAAAATTGTGAGTTACACTCGCAAAAAGCACACAAAAACGCATTCGGATAGCCAAACGCGCTCGATACGTTTGGAAACGAATCGTTTTACGTATTGAGGCAAAGTCACACTCGCGTGAATTGTTTCGACCTCTCGCCGCATGGCGGCGCTGTACTTTCCCCATACAAATATTGCTCGAAACGCAAACGCGGTAGTTACGTTTTTTCTTTGTGAAAAGTTACACTCAGGGTTCAGGTATGTATTCAAGCTGGTCCCATTTTTTTAAATTTTGAAATTGGATGATGGGATCCTAGAGAAATCAAGGGAACTCTTCAAATATTATAGGCACACCTATAGCGATTTTGCTATTTTCTTAAGTAACTCGTGCATTTGCTTTCGAAAAGTACCATTTTGGTGAAGTGGAACTGATGATGAAGACCATAGATGATCACCGGAACTATTCAATAGGTACTAAACTAACTATCTCACTGGTGCGATACGATTACTTTAATATGGTTGCTAGGCTATTTATGTGGTTTGTCATAATGCATATGGTGAAGTGGAGCTGATAGTGAAGTACCAGGAGAACTCCTCAAGAATTAACGCCCCTGCGTCGGGAAAACCAGTATTTTGTAAAAGGTGATGAGCCATTGACATAAGACTATTGTAACTTAGATAATATCATCGCTAAATATACCATACTTAACACAAAAAAGTTAAATTTAAAAATCTTAAGACCGATATTTTTAAAGGCGTGCACGCCGCACCTTTCGTGGGTCTACCCATGTTTTATCTACCTAGATAATATACCTACTGGATAAGATAATATAAATAAACTAAATAAAAAAAACTAAAGTAATTAGCTACCAAATACAGAAGTTACTTACACTAAAAATAAAAAATGTTTTAAAAAAAAAACCGAGTTCAAAAAACCTGAAAATGTAAACATATCATTGTAATAAAACACATCTAATGAAGTCGGGTGGGGCTTTCAGAATAAATAAAGAGTTGAACTTCAGCCCCACCCGACTTCAATAGATGTGTTTTATTACAATGTTATGCGTATCTAGTGATTTGAATATTATTTCTTGCTTTTTAGAGGTATTTAATTTTGAAGCTGTTTTGTTTTCATTTTCAGGTTTTTTGAAGTCGGTTTTTTGTTTTTAAAACATTTTTTATTTTGTAGGTCTAACTAACTCATATTTTACACTTTAAGCAGTAAAAGACTTTAAGTTAAATTGCTGTAATTATCACTTAGTTGGGTGCAACACCAATTTTAATAAATACAAAACCAAAAAGAAGTTTTTTATTTTACGATAAATCGAAGCAGTTTATGACTGGACACATGTACCTATTATGAACTTCAATATTCCGCCCGCCGACAATTTAATTGTTAAAACTTAGCTGACTGTTAATATACACACATCAACTTTGTCTAGGGATACAGGTGTTATTTTCATACAAACGAGGTAACTTTGAAGCCTTGGTTTTCTGCCAGGACTGTACTGTGCTGTGATCTGATGATGGCTATCCAGGGAGTGAATGGAGGAGATTCAGATTGCTATACACACCTAACTGATCTGACCAGCATTCCAAAAGATTAATGGACTTTGTTTAAAAAACTGTATCCCTAGACAAAGTTGATACTCATCAACTACGTAGTATATACTCATATAAGGTGGTACTAAATGATCTGATGATACTTAATACAGATGATACTGTTGCTTAACTGAACATAGGTCGAAAAACTAATATTTTTTTCGCCTTTTCATAGTAAGTCGGTCAGCTGACCAATACATTTTGTATGGGTGTATGAATTTTTTTTTTCGTTTTTCGACCTATGTTCCTTGGAGAAAGTTATTCAGTTTAAGCAACACTATCACCTGTTTAAGTATCATCAGATCATTTGGTACCACCTTATATTTAAGTTATTATTCTGTTGGTCTTGCTGTTGGTCTTCCAAAGAATAAAAAAAATGATGAACAAATTGCATAAAGTTTCAGATTATATCTGTCTTGAAAGAATCGAGGAAAATTAATTTAAACGAATAATTTTGAATCAAAATGCTTTATTTCTGACTAAATGTTCATAATTATCTACAATTTCCTATAAATACACAAAGTTTTTGATGTTTCTGTAAAAAAATAAAGAATAATACATTTTAAGGGGCTATGTAAAAATAAAGCGTAAACGAGATAACAATGAGAAAACGTCGCGTGCTAGAGCGAGACCGATTTGACAGATAGGCGAAATAATCACGAAATCAATTCGTAGTAACTAACGATAGAGTTACTTAATATAATTGAAAAATACTAGAAAAAATCGACTCACCCGTAGCGGCTCAACCCGCACCCTTAGGATTCCGGCCCAATGCACTAACCAATTATGCTACCGAGTCGCTAGTGGGAGTGGCGAAATTTTCTAGTACTTTTTACGTTTTCGCTGTAAGCCGGCGTTATTTCATCAATGTGAAGAATTACCTTCAACATTCGAATGCAACATCTTTACAGATGCCAGACAATCTATTAAGATGAAACAGCTATATAATATTTAATTTTTAGATTTTAGCATTCACAATGCTATTTTTATATATTAAGTTACTTAATATAATTAAAAAATACTAGAAAAAATCGACTTACCCGTAGCAGCTCAGACGGGACTCGAACCCGCACCCTTAGGATTCCGGCCCAATGCACTAACCAATTATGCTACCGAGTCGCTAGTGGGATGGCGAAATTTTCTAGTACTTTTTACGTTTTCGCTGTAAGCCAGCGTTATTTCATCAATGTGAAGAATTAGTATTTTTCAATATATTAAGTAACTTAATATATAAAAATAGCATTGTGAATGCTAAAATCTAAAAATTCAATAACGATAGAGATTAAAGTGAAATACTTCTACACGATTGTGAATATTGATGATACACATTATTTAAAGCAATTTAGACTTGATAATCTAACGTTGTTTCTAAGTAATTTCAAACTTAAGAATTTTTAAGAGGTAGGTATTTTCGAAATTAAAAAGTATTGAGCGAACATCACTGAATCGTGTTACTTTTTTAATACGTGTCTGAAGAAAGATATAAAGAATATATATCTTGATTTCAGATCTGTAGGATCTTTCAGGCGACCTATGGCATTACATCAAAAAGTGTGAATTTTTTTAAACCTCTCCTTAAGTTTCCCAAAGCCTGCTATTCGTCAAGCTGCTCTCAACACTGACAGCGTCGAATCACGTAAAGATTAAGTTATATTGCCTTTAAACTTGTCTTCTTTTAAGGGTGGATTCGTCCAAACTTCAATAAAAACGGGAATAACTATATCAAGAATACATCTATTCCACGATTTTTTTTCGAGTAAAGAAATGGTATTTTTTCCATGAAATCCAAAGATAAGTTACTCTTGGGATTCTTATTCCTTCATTAGTGAGTCAATATGTGAATGAACGTATTATCCGGCCAATTGTCATTGTTCTATAAACGAACTATTTAAAAGGCAAAGTCTTGTCAACTTTATTTTATGTATCTGTAGCGGTCAAAGTCAAATGTCAAACTAATGTCACTGACATACGGCACGCGAATGCCATTAAAATACTCGCGGATTAACTCTGTTATTCCCCGCGAAATGGTGGTATAGTGAGCTGAATAGGCGAAATACTCTGAGAATAGTATGTAGTAAAACGTAATTTCGGTTAACTCTCGAATAACTGGTCATTTTTTATCTAAGAATAACAGTTATTCTCACTTGGTCGAATCCGCCCTGTCAGTTTAAAATTGAACGGAATATGTATAAACTTCGAGCATCGCGGCTTCGTACCGAAGGGAGGCGCCTTAGCGATCTGTAATGACGACACTCACACATAAAAAATAAAACAAAACAGCAAAAATTTGTGTACGGATGAGTCACACATCAAAATATGACACGTTTTTGACATAAAGGGCTGGGCTCAACTGTTGATGCAGCAATATCGATAAATTTCGAAAAAGGAATAAAGGTCAAACATGAACATGCTCAAACATTTTACTACTATTTGTATTAATCTTTATTATTATAAATTACTATATCTTGTAAAGTAGGTGTACATATCAATAATTTTAATATGAAAAGACAATCTGAATTAATATTAAATAACAAGTGACCTACTAACGCCATCAGCTAACCACCTGACATTAAATTATAATCGCTGTTAATGTGTTTATTGTTTCTTATTACATAATATTTTTTTGTCTTTTAAGGTGATATTCTTCATGTAGAACAAAAATATAAGATGAGTAATGAATTATGATACTTAAACAGGTGATAGTGTTGCTTAAACTGAACAACTTATGTGGTCCGCCTCTGTGGTCTAGTGGTTCGCCCACCCGTGTAAGACTCAGAGGTCCTGGGTTCGATTCCCAGGGGAGGTATAATTTGTAATGTTTGGTTGGTGTTAGGGCTTATTTCATGTCCGCCTGGCTAGCTACAACCCCACCATTCTACCTAAGTCTGACGCGATAACAACAATTTAACAACCCGTTGTGCCAAAAATTCTCCAAAGAATCGTATAAACCGGATCTTGCAAAAATCCTAGCTTGATTGTAAAGGCCCGCATAGATAGATTTTCTCAATCTTCCCAGATTTTTTTAGGATCCAATTTTGTAAAAATCCCAGTATGTTTCAGACAATATTTGAAACTTGAATACTGATTGGAGTCGATTTAGTCTGATTGGTCAGAACATGACTCTTCTTATAGGACTATAGGTAGGTAGGTATTAAGTAGAGATCAGGTGATTAGAGTTCAAGCAGTGCTTGAGTCTCGTCCTATAATACGGACCTTAGACTGAACAACTTGCTCCAAGGAACCTAGGTCGAAAAACGATTTTTTACGCCTTTCCGTCAGCTGACTACTACTGACGTAATATCGTATAAACCAGCCGCGCTAGGATGAGCGCCGTGACTATTTCTCGACATTTATCTCACGATGTCTGTCGCGCTCACATGAGTTAGGTTTGTAAACGAAATGTCAATGTCATTCATCTGGCAACACTGTTTTCTCTCTGTGGTTCGCCTCTCGCTGTTCGCCCGTTCTGTAAGCCTGCTCATACATATTTTACTGAAATTAAAATCGTTGTGAATCTAAAGTATATCTTCTTATTTTTCGCCCTAACCCATCAGGTTATGGGCCCAGTAGGCTTAATTTACAGTTTTTAAATTATTATTTCGGCGAAAAATACTTAAAATTAGATTTCGGCAACTTAACCTCCTCGATTGAAAACGTGGTGTGGTGGTCAACGCAAGATGTCCGGTGCATCAATTTCATCGTCGTCGATACCAATCAATAAACTACGTGGCATCGATAACTGGAACAATTGGAAGTTTGAGCTTAGAATGGTATTAATGCACGAAGACCTCCAAGAATGCATCGAGTCGGCGGCTGGTAGCCAGGACGCCAAGAAGAATCAAAAGGCTTTAGCTAAAATATGCTTATCTGTCCACAGCAGCGTTTTCCAGTACGTAAGAAATGCAGCGACACCATATGATGCATGGCAAAATTTGCATAAAGCTTTCGAGGATATGGGTTTGAGCAGGCGGCTTGGTTTAAAGAGAATGCTGTTTGCGACCAAGCTGAGCGAATGCGGCACTATGGAAAGTTACATAACGAAGGTAACAGATCTCTCACAACAGTTAAGCGACGTCGGATTCCCGTTGGATGACGAGTTGGTGGCAGTTCTGATGCTCAGCGGGTTGACACCTGACTACGACCCCCTGATCATGGCCTTAGAGAACTCCAATGCGAAGCTGATCAGCGAAATAGTCAAGACCAAGTTACTCCAGGAATCAACGCGTCGTGATGACAGACATGAAGGCATGCACGGAGAGTCAGCGCTTGTTGCCAGGAAACATCAAACTGGACCTAAATGTTTCAAGTGCAAGAAACACGGCCATCTCAAGAAGGATTGTCCCAAGAATAACTACAGTGACAAGAAACCTTTCAAGAAGGATACCTCTTCAGCCAAAGAGAAGGCGCTGGTGTTGGCACTATCGGTCGGTCTGCGGAATGATGTGTGGTAACGACAGGAGCGTGATGTTTGACTTCAGAAAAATAGACTCACTGGAAGTGAACGTTGTTAACGGAGAAAGACTATCGTCCGTAGGTTGTGGAAGTGTTAGGGTACATTTGAAAGATTGTGTAAAAACTATTAGTAATGTTCATTATGTTCCTAATCTATCTGTAAATCTGTTGTCAGTTAGTGAACTTTCTAGAAAAGGTTATCAAATTATTTTTAATAATAAACACTGTAAAATTTTTGATAAAAATGAAATTGTAGCGACAGCTACATATGTAAATGGTGTCTATCAACTAGACACATTAGGTTTTGCCTTGAGTTGTACAGCTTTGGAGAGTGCCATGGAACCCCAGGGTGTGGAGAGTGGTGACAGCGGAGTGACCAGCGGATCAGCTGACGGCTGCACGACTACACATGGTGTAGAGCGCGATGCCAGCGAGGAGGTCAGCGGACCTGCTGACAGCTGCATGGCTTCACAAGAGGTTTGGCATAAGAGGCTGGGACATCTAAACTCAAGGAGTATGACAGTCATGAAAGGTATGGTTTCTGGTATTAACTTTAATAATGACAATTATAGGTCATGTGTTGCTTGCATAGAAGGCAAACAGACAAAGTTGCCTTTTCCCAAAAATTCTATAAATAGGTCCAAAGAGGTATTAGGTTTAGTTCATACTGATTTATGTGGGCCTATGCCTGTGAAATCTCTAAGTGGAGCTCGTTATTTCCTTACATTTATAGATGATTTTTCAAGAAAAACATTCATTTATTTCTTAAAAACAAAGCAGGAGGTGTTTGAAAAATTTAAACATTTTAAATTACTTGTTGAGAATGAGACAAACAAGAAAATAAAATGTATTAGAAGTGACAATGGCGGTGAATAAATGAATCGTGCTTTACAGGACTTTCTGCAAACTCATGGGATCCGGCATCAGACTACCATCCCGTACAGTAGTCAGCAGAATGGTGTAGCGGAGCGGGCCAACCGAACAATTGTTGAGAAAGCTCGCTGCATGCTGAGGGACTCTGGCTTAGTCATGGAGTTCTGGGCAGAGGCTGTGAACACAGCAGTATATCTCAAGAACATATCACCGACCAAGGCTGTCATGGGAATGACACCGGAGGGGAAATGGAGCAACAAAAAGGTAAATGTTTCACATCTTCGTATATTTGGATGTGTAGCCTATGCTTTACAAACAAATACAAAGAAGTTTGATCCAAAATCAAAGGCATACATCTTTGTGGGATATTGTGATAATAGTAAAGGGTATCGGCTATTAGATCCATCCAGTCCTGAGCATTGTATAAAAGCAAGGAATGTGACATTCATTGAAAATCGTTTTTGGAAAAATAGTTTGTCAAATGATGATAATACTCAAATAGTTTATTTACCAATAGAAAGCTCGGGTAATATGAGTGATTTTGTACCTGTTGGCATAAATGAGAACATATCTGCTACAAGTAGTGAGGCTTCACGACAGTCTGATGACAAACAAAGACGAACACGTAGGGAAACGATTTTTAATTTTAGTGAATCATACGATGCGGATGATCCGGCGGATGAAACTTACATTCCAGGGTCCTCGCCAACTGAATCTGAAAATTCAAGCACAACGATCTTCGAGGATGCCGATGGAACGGCAATGGCAGTTTGGCTGGCTGAAGCGGAATGCAAGGAGGACGGTGAGCCGGAGACAGTGCAGCAAGCACTGAATGGCAGTGAGGCTGCTCAATGGATGGAGGCTATGCAAGATGAGTATTCATCCTTTATTTCTAATAAGTGCTGGACTCTTGTGGACCCGCAAGAAGGGCAAAAACCAGTGAAATGTAAATGGGTATATAAGAAGAAAATGGGCTTAGATGGTCAAATAATAAAATATAAAGCTCGGTTGGTAGCAAAAGGGTACACACAATGCTATGGTATTGACTACCATGAGACCTTTTCGCCAGTTGTAAGGTATTCGACAATACGATTATTACTTGCAATAGCAGCAAAATATAATATAAATATATAGCATATGGATGTGAAAACTGCCTTTTTGAATGGTGATTTGCATGAAAATGTATTAATGGAGCAACCAGAAGGTTTTAAGATAAAAGGTCAGGAAAACAAAGTTTATAAATTACATAAAGCCATTTATGGTCTGAAACAGGCTGCGAAGTCCTGGTATGAAAAGATAAATGCAGTTTTGATAAATAAACTTCAATTTAAAAGAATGTCATCTGAACCATGTGTGTATTATAAAGGACAAGGGGAGGATTTGATATTATTGCCCTTTATGTCGATGATATTATTTTATTTTATTCAAATGTGTCATGTGAGAGAGAATCCATTAAGAAGAATCTCATGAAAGAATTTGAAATGAAAGACCTAGGTCCCGCCCATCAAATTCTGGGTATGAGAATCTCAAGAAATAACGGAAACATTTATTTGGATCAATCCTGTTATATAGAAAAAGTTCTTAAGAAATTTAATATGTCTGATTGCAAAGCGGCTGCCACTCCTATGGAAGCGGGATCCAAGTTGAAAGAAGGGAATGTAAAAGATTCAGTGCAGTCTGTTCCAGGCCTGATATAACGCATGCAGTTAGCGTGCTGAGCCAGTTCAACGAATGCTACTCGGAAGAACACTGGAAAGCGGCTAAAAGAGTACTTAGATATCTGAAAGGTACAATTCAATATTCTTTAGCTTTCAAACCAGGCGATCTTGATGCTGATTGGGCTGCCAATGAGGTTGACAGGCGCTCATACACAGGGTATGTATTCTTGCTTGGTCATTCACTCATATCCTGGGAAAGCCGTAAGCAAAGGACGGTGGCATTGTCAAGCACTGAGGCTGAGTACATGGCGCTCTCTGATGCTTGCAAAGAGGCTATGTTTTTGAAATCTTTCCTTACTGAAAGTTTAGGTATTGATTGTAAAATAAAACTATTTAATGATAATCAGTCTGCAATAAAATTGTGTTCAAATGCAATGTTTCATGCACGTACAAAACATATAGACGTGAGACATCATTTCATTAGAGATTTAATTAAAAGTAATTGTATAGACATTCATTATCTGTGTACAAATGAAATGATTGCTGATGTTCTCACAAAACCACTAACAAAAGAAAAACATGTTAAATTTGTATCATCACTTTTGTCAGTTTAATAAGGTCCTATTGTAATGTGTACAAAATGATATAATATGTAATTGGGTCAATTAATGTTTCTTTGTTCTAGGAAGAAATAACTGTTCTTGTTTGTAACTAAGTCATAATGTTGTTTCAATAACCCAGTTTAATTTAGTTTGAAAAAAAAAGAGCAACTAGGTACCTTATTATGTTGTTTAGTAAGTCACTATCTGTAACTAAGTACCTAGGTATTATTTTAGCTCTGAGTTTGTTACACACAGATGTTATATTTTATTACAGCAGGTATAAATGTTTGTTGCCTAAAAACATTTTACTAATGTTTAAACATGTAGAAGAAATATGTTTAAGGGGTAGTCTTTAAGATTGTTTCTTAAGGGGACGTCTTTCGTTTAAGGGGTAGTGTTAGGTTTGTAAACGAAATGTCAATGTCATTCATCTGGCAACACTGTTTTCTCTCTGTGGTTCGCCTCTCGCTGTTCGCCCGTTCTGTAAGCCTGCTCGTACATATTTTACTGAAATTAAAATCGTTGTGAATCTAAAGTGTATCTTCTTATTTTTCGCCCTAACCCATCAATCATGTCATGCAAAAATATCGCAAATGAATTTGACGCAGAATCAGTGCAAAGACCAACATTGACCAAAACTTTATCGACAAACATTATATAACGGTAACATCACTAAGTTGCCCATCGGCGAGAACTCGGATTTTTCTAGCGACAGATCTGAAATTTGTACGGACGAGCCATGGACTAGGAGACCCGATGTCACTGAACAAATCTGACAACTAATCAAGAATAAAATATACGAATTTAATGTTTAAATGTAAACAAATAGCAATAATACGATAAAAAAATACTTTCATGTGAAATGTAACACCGTCTTTTTGTATCCTTGATGTTCCAGACCTCTTTTAACAGCAAAAAACTCATCAATTCGACATTTTAAACACAGCAGCGTTCACATGCGCGACTGGACTCGGTCTAGAAAGAAATCCGGGCGCAACTGGTTTTACTAACGCGTATGCCCATTTGGGCTTGTACTTCGGCAGAGGGGAACGCTTCGTATGGCTTCTCTTTCTGGGACAGAAGCCCGTCTTACTCTAAGTGTATAAAATTATCTGTCATCCCTTAAACTGGCCTTAAATATATATGGCAAATATTAATAATCTTACCGCTTTTAGCTAAAAAAAAGATTGCATCATCATTCAAGTTGCAAACAAAAATTTATATCGATCTGTTATTAATTGTTCTTATTACACTATCGAATTCATTGCCGTACTACCACTGTTGCAAAGTACACACACACACACACTCACATTTACTTTAACTTTTGTTTTAATTTATATTTTTAGTCTTATCTTCTCATGTTCACTCAGCGACTGCGAGCTTACAGAATAGAAGGGGTGTAGATAGGTGTGCACCGCTTTCTACCCACTGTACAAGTAACAATGTGCCAACTTGCGTATTACGCATGTTTCACTTCAACTCTGCGAGCCTATAGCTCTTGCGGCTTCACTCCACTCTGAACGTTTAGAGTATTATTCTGTGACTCTGATCAGCCGGTGAAGGCCAGCCAGAGGTGAGAGTTATGGTCCCTTGGGTTCCAGTGGAGAGAGCCTTGTCTGACTCATGTGGAGCACTAGATCTGTGGTCTGGTCACTCACTCCCCAACAGCTCGCCACAAAGCTGCCCTATTATTATCAGAGACAGGGTTTAAAGTTCCGGTTGGCTGATGCTTGGGAGATTGTCCATTTACAAACATTTCAACAACGGTATTATTACTTACAGTAATGATAGGAACGCGTAAATTTATTTTCTGAAAAGGAATAGACACATTAATAAATTAGTTATTATCGTACTTCCTGTTGCTATCTCATTTTGTTTAGGGTCGGGGTAGCAACAGTAGCACGTCTTTTTATAAATTTACCTTTGTCATCCTCACAGTCATTTATAATCATCACTTATTTTTACATTGGGTAGTTTTACCAATCGATAATAAATTAAGATATCAAAAATAATAAATACCTTATTGTACTGAAATAGAAAGTGGGCAACAACAAATATTGAAAATGTTTTAAAATACAAAATATAAATCTGAGTTAGGTAGGTATACATACAAGTTATTCAGAATAATTAGTACAATAATTACTAAGCGACAATTTTTTTCGGACCGCTGCGCTGGCTTTATTCACAAAGCCTGTCGATTTTGTACTTTACCTGGCCGAGTTCAACAGGCTTTTGTAGTCTCTCTTTTTCATAAAATTTACTCCAATAACCTGTTGATTTGGGCCAGGTACTTGGCCGAAACGCTCTGGCTTTTGGAGTAAAAAAATTTACTCCAAAAGCCAGAGCGTTTCGTCCATGTACCTGTCCCAAATCAACAGGCTTTTGTAATATCGCTCACGGCATCACGCAATGCTTTTCTTACTTCAGACTATCAGATGCGAATCTCGGGTTATTTAGTTTTATTATAGAGTTCCTGAGGCCTTCATCCGTTTATCATCATCATCATTCTATCACCAGACCATGAACAACTATTTCCCAACAGAGAACTTATAAAGACGATTCAAACAAGCCCAAATTCGATTAAGTTGCATAATTTCATTACAGAGTTCTTGTAGCTTTCTTTCAGCTTCAACATCAGACCATGGACACTATTTCCTAACAGACTACGTACTCGTCAAGATGAATCAAACTAGCCCAAACTCGATGGGGTTGTATGGTTTTATTAGAGAGTTCTTCTGGCCTTCTTCGGGCTCCATCAACACTATTTCCCAACAGAGTATTCGTAAAGACGAATCAAACGAGCCCAAACTCGATGGGGTTGTATGGTTTTATTATAGGGTTCCTGTGGCCTTCTTCGGGCTTTATCATCAGACCATGGGCATTATTTCCCGACAGAAGACTCTTATATAGACGAATCAATCAAGCCCAAACTCGGTGGGGTTGCATGGCTTTAATACAGAGTCCCTGTAGTCTTCTTCTGGCTTCATCATCTGACCCCGGACCTCATCTCCCAACATCTGAGTAACTTGTCAAGACGAATCAAACGAGCGCAAACGCTATGGGGTTGGTTCTATTACAGAGTTCGTGTGGCGTTCATCCGACTTCATAATTAGCTCAGCTTAATGACACTATAATATTGCATGGAAGATATATAGCTTATCAGAAAGCTAGTATAAAATCGTTTGCTATTTTTTTAATACACAAATTAATTTAGAAACAATCATGAAAGCAACCTAATAAAAACGTGTAAAAATAAAAGCACGCCGTTTGTTGCAAAAACAGACAAATGAATAAAAATCGTCTACGAGTCGCCGCTTCGACAGTGTAGTAATGTATTAGCTCTTAGGAATTAAATGTGTATAAATTATAATACCTGCCATGATCTCCACTCCACCTGCCTCTCTTATATTTATTATTCATTTATTATTCATTTATTACAATGCGAACTTACAGCTAAACCAAAACATTCACATTGGGCAATTTACTTAGGTAAAAAAATAATTTACAATAAATATATCTTATTGGGTCAGTATGGATGTCGGCATCTTGGACATCATTCAAAAAACGATTAAAAAGAGTAATAGCCCTAGGTGTAGGCGCATTACGAGCAGGCTGCGTGTGTACAGCAGGAGGTAGTGCCAATAGGTCGTGCCGACGACGTCGACCAACACGCACGTAATTCGGCGGGACATAATAACTTATAGAATTCAGCACTGTGGGATTGTCCACTTTATTTCGCAACAAAAAACAATAATGCATTGCAAGTATGAGTTTACGTCTGACTTCCAATGTAGCAAGGCCCACCATTACCGTTACAAATAATGACGGGAACAAGAAGGGATAGTATCCGAAAGTTCTTTTATAAAGGTACCTTGCAAACTTTCTCTGTACTCTTTCAACCATGAGAGTGTACTTCTTGGTTCTAGGATCCCAGATGATTGCACCAAATCTTCTGCGCATCCACTCCCACGCTCATCATCCTCATCAGGAGAACCGCCAATATTAGAATTACGCCTTGTGTGCGAAGGGGCTTAAACTATAAAACGCCGCAGTCGCCTAATCGGCCGACAATGCTTAACTCTTAGGAATGCAAGTGAAGTGTTTAAAATGATAATACCTCCCGCGGTGGCAACGGCTTCGGCCTTGGATAAGGCCGGCCCGGCGGCCATCGCCTCATTTTCTCTCTCTCGGCCTCTCCCGCGCTCATCATCATCAAGAGAACGGCCAAAATTAGAACATAAATCACACGCATCTTGACTACAGACAGTGTCCACGCGCAAATTTTCTACCTAGCTTATATCACCTAGAAAAACTGATTGCTTCATTGTTCTATAATTAAAACTTGTTAACATAAATGAGTAAAATGCTATTTTAAGTAAAAAATGTCGACACAAATGAGAAATTTAAAAATGCAATAAACCACTTCTGTAATCACAAATTGTCGACAGAAATGAGAAAATTTAATTAAAAATACAAGTTTACTTACTGCGTTATTGGGAGTAATTCCACATTCTACCGGTGATTTTTCTACCAGTGATATATATACTTTCTGGTCTCGACCGTTCATTTCTTTTTCAACCAGCCCAGTTTTTTTAGAACCAGTATTCTAATCTGACTGTGGTAATGAATGATAATATAATGGGACTATATACGAGAAAAAGTTCTCCCTCGTGGAGGGACAAAATCATGGGACCACGAGAAAACACTACGCCTACTCCTACTGCGATTCATAAATTATTAAAATTTTATATGATAAAAGTATTTGAATTTTTAGATTTTAGACATCCACGATGCTATTTTTATATTAAGGCGCGGTGGTAGTGAAACTTGCGCCGCCACTACATTTATTATTATTACTCGTAAACCAAGTCAATATTTAAAAAAAGCTCATGTAATAATTTCTTAAATTGTCTCTAATATTTTTTGAATAACTCATCAACAGTTATCATTCATTCTGTAAGTTTTAAAATCCATTAAAAAGTGTTGAGCATCAGAAAGGGCGAAAAAATCCGACTCAATAAAGGACATGATCTTCTCAATCGTCCGCAACTCACATAACTACTAAAATCCGCTACTTGGTGTGGCTGGAGTCGCCTAGGATAGGACCGATCACCTCAGATTGTCCGAATCCTTGTTCAGCCGACTTAATCAATAGGGATAGGACCGATCGCTACGGATTGTCCGATCCATTACTACTACGCGTTCACTTCGTCATTGCCGTCGACGACCGTTATGACGTCACAGCTAACGGTACTGTAGACAAAAAAGTAATCATGTTTTTCAACTGTTTTTCATTTTTTTCTTGTTCAAAGAGTGTCATTTATTTATCTAACAAGTAAGGTTCGCTATTATGTTGGAACTTTACTCTTTTAATCATTATAACAACACAAATATCGAACGAAATGATTAAATCAACAGAAACAAAAATTAAGCTTTGCATTGCTAGCCGTACTAGAGAGGCGACGCAGGGGGTGCGGTATGACGAAGAGGGCCGGGAGGTAGCGGCAATGATGAAGTGAACGCGTAGTAGCTACGCTACTGTTTCTCGCTAAAATCCACTTGATAAGAATAGAACGGATACTGTCCGAATACTGACTGATTGCATTGCTTTGTCCGGCTACGTACGTACGTATAGTAGTGTAATTAGCACTAGTGCGAACCATGAGCGTAGCCAGCCATGGGCTCAGGGTGGGGCAGCAGTCTAAAATAATATGTAACTAGCAAACTATACCCGTGGTCTTACGGCTTACCCTGCTAAATTTTTTTCTATTCATTTTCCATGCATATTTTGTATTGCTTCGGGCCTACCTCATTAATTCCGCGTCATTTTTATATTTTCTTACTTAGGTTTGATTAGGTAGGTAAGGTAGGTACCTCACAGGTCAGAGCCAGGGTGGGGCAAGCGCCCCACCCTGCCCCACCGTGGCTACGCCCATGGTGCGAATTGGTTATAAAATTAGCTGATTGTACGATTATAAAATTATTGATAAGCATTACAGCTGATAAGTTTCTTGCGCCCATTCTTCTTGTCAGCTACAAAAGTCTCGAATGGGTGGTGAGTGGTAGGAAAATATAACTCAAAAAGAACTTACTTTCTAAGTTTAATGAAATAAGAAGCATCAATGTATCACATCCTGAAAGCGAAGAAGATAATATTTTCTGTAACTATAATGTCGATGAAAAATCAATTTTGAATTGTATTAAATCCGACCATAGTGGACAATTAGCCTCCATTGAGCACCATCATGTTCCGCCTAAACGGGAAATAATGTGTAGGCCAATAAAAAAACACTGCATTGAAAAATTCAGAATCAATGTTACAAGTAAAATTGAAACAATACCAGAACCAATTTTTTAAGCCAATAACTTAATAATCATTTATTTAGCATAGTTCAAACTGAATTTAGTGAAACTTTTAAACAAAAAGTCATCAAATGTAATGATAGTACGAAATTTAGTGACTGGGCCACACCCGGCATATACCGGGTGTAACAAGACCCTCAACGAAGCCGAGGTCTACGTATTCTGCCCATCATCAAGACCATTTCAGTTCAAAATTATTGCTGGGAAACGATTTTAATTTTTGGTGTTAAAAATGCATTGCATACATTACCACGCAATGTAACGCGAACAAAAGACCGCGCCTGCGAGTGTATGCTACACAGCTGTGTGCGGCCGAAAAAATTTTGACTTTGACCTTCAATAACTTTGAAGCTATTGGTTTCCCAGCTATAGTCTAAAAGACAAAAATGATCCTGATGATGGGCGGAATGCGTGGACTTCGGCTTCGTTGAGTGTCTTGTTACACCCGTTATAAGAGCAGAAGGGAATTATACGAACTTTATGCAGAGAAAGCTACTTCTTGTGATCCTAACTTCATTGAATTTGTCAAGAAGTATTCACAAACATTCAGAGAAGTTTGCATCCTACCAAAGTCCAAGTACTTTGCAAATACTTTCTCGTTACAAGGTCTCCCGCTCAGGGTTTGCAAACCGATGGCGTAGCTTCTTTGACATTCACAAGTGCTTGTAACAGCCTAGACTGAATAAGGGTAGTTCTTGGGAGAGCAATTTTTGAGTGTCACAGACTCATATCTCCTATAAAAACAAATAATTATGATTAAAACTATCATTATATGCGCTGAACCGTTATTCGAGACCTATAGAGTGAGACAGCATCACTTCCGCTTCGCTTGAACAGCCTCCTGGCAACCCCGCCACGTCACTTCCGGCGGCATAAGTGAGGTGGAGGGGGGGAATCGCTTGTCACAGGCAGCCATGATTTGACTCGTCACATTGGCATCGACTTTCGTCGAGTGAACACCTCCAATTAAAACAACGTTGTTGTTCGATAAAATATTTATTTAAATAAAAAAGTGTTATTAAAAGTGTTAGTTATACAGTTTGATTATAACTCTGCGGAAGAGTTTGTGTTTTTCACTATAAGAACTCTGCGGAAGAGTCATGGGTAAGAGTCCTGAACGGGATCCTAGGCCCCGGGAACGTACTCCAACGTCCGAGCAGGCTTCTAGGCCCGCCGAGCAACCACAGGTATCCCGTCGGGCTTCTAGGCCCCGAGAACGGGAGGATAACCTATCCACGCGCTCGCGGGCTTCTAGGCCACGAAAGCGTCCACGTCCTGTGAGTTCGTCGTCTAGTTCGAGCTCGAGCGAGAGCTCTAGTCGGTCTTCAACGTCGAGTCGCAGTCGCAGCGCATCCCGGCGGCAACGGAAACGGCGAGTAGATAGTGATAATTATGAATCATTGTCGAATCAAGTGAGTACCATCTTTAATTATTTAAAAGATCAGGATCGTTTAAATTCGAACAAGTTACCAAGTTATAATGATACTGATTCAGATGTATTATCATTGTACCCTACGCCGGAATTAACAAGTTCTTTACTTTCGAATGAGCCTCTTTTAAAAAAGCCTAGATTAGAGAAAAAGATCGATTGTAACATCAATACTAATTTAAAAGAGGCAGCAATCGATAATGCGTCAGAATCAAGATTGAGCATTTTGTCTAAATTACATTACTTTGATACAAATGATTGGGAACGAGTTCGTTATATTGACACAGAGAAAAAGTATCTTGCGAAACCAGGTTTTCAAGACATGGATGTTAATACTGAATTAAGATTTTATGATCCTGAATCTTCATGGTTGAAATCACTTGATCGTTCTTACGGTGCCTTAACACATGCAGTTATACAACAAAATGAACTTTTTAAGAATAATTTGCAGAATTTGGTAGAATGGTCTCACAAACCAGACACAATTTTGTCATCAGATTCATTATTTGATAAGCTTAGTGAACTTTTTTCCGAAAAATCCCAGTATATTAAAGTGTCCGAGGACATCCTCCAGCTGGTCTGCGGAAGACGAGCTGACACTATACAAAAACGGCGTGATAGTATATTGTCAAGTGTTAAAGACCGTTACATAAAAGAGGATTTGCGGAAAATCCCGCCTACCCGCACTACTTTGTTTAATCCCGAAATGATGAGCAGTTTCTTATCAAAAGCGGGGGGAGCAAATAAGATATTTTACAATAATAAGCGCTCAACAGATGAGCCTATTATGTCT
The DNA here is from genome assembly GCA_950108535.1 of Agriphila straminella. Taxonomy (NCBI): domain Eukaryota; kingdom Metazoa; phylum Arthropoda; class Insecta; order Lepidoptera; family Crambidae; genus Agriphila; species Agriphila straminella. The sequence continues at coordinate 24,440,792 of OX467305.1, read as the reverse complement.
TTTAAAAATAAGAATAACATTTCCTGTACTAAACGGCTGCGGAAGCCGGCAGCTCGCGATCGTGATCGTGACTATGATGATAATGACACTGGTCCGGGGCCGTCATCAAGTAAAAATTATGCTTTTAATAATAATAATAAAAATAAGAAGTTTACATTTAATAGTAACAAACCCAACTCTAAGTATCGTGACCGCGATGTTAAAAATAATAATTCTCATAACAAAGGCAATAGTCGATTTCGCAAATGACTTCAAACAAAACTCGTTTTACGGCGGCTGTTTAAAAGATTACATAGAAAATTGGAAAGAATTAAATGCTCCAGATCATATTATAAAAATAATATCAGGTTATCGAATCCCATTTCACAAAGTACCACCATTAATCAGTCACAATCGTTTGTTAAAATATCAGACCCCAACAAGTGTTGCAATGACAAAAGAAATTTTAAAACTAAAAAATCAAAATATTCTTGTACCCGCGCCGCCGACTCCGAGTTTTGTTTGTCCGATGTTTCTTGTGAAAAAATCAGATATCAGCAACAGACCAATATTCAATTTAAAAAACCTGAATCAATTTCTTGTTCAGTTCAAGTTCAGACTGATAAATGTCAATCGAGTGCCGGATTTTTTGCAACCGGGAGATTGGGCAATCAAAATAGATTTTTCACAAGTATATTTTCACGTCCCCATTGCTCGCGCTCATCTTCCATTCCTGAGGGTTCTCTTGTTGCGTATATAATTCGCAACCGTGGTATTTTCACCATTGTAACATGGTGGTGTTGTACTTTAGGGTCAATTCGTAGGACTCGACGCAGGTCGTGTGCTGAAATTCTTTCAGTGACACCAAGAAATGGCCATGAAGTGTAACACCACAAATGTAATGGTTTCGAGTTATCTTTCAGTATTTTCTGATGTTGGTCACTCACCGTATCTCACATACATGTGCATTTGTTTTGCCTTTCATGATTGTAAGGGTATTTTCCGGCATTTATGCATATTTTTCACATTTTCTTTATTGTTTTTAATGTTTGTTATTACAACCTAAAAGGAAAGTGACTTTGACAGGTGACAAATGACATTGACGTTTCAATGACATATTCCAGCGGGCTAATCGCTCCGTTCCGTTGTCTTCATTTTTCTATATCCTTCAAAATTGTAACAATATAAAGTTTATTTACAGAATATCTTCAGTATTCGGTTGAAATGTTTGAATCAGTCAGGAAATTAATTTAATTAAATCGGCAGCGATCCATTCATTTCGAGAAGTTTCTAGAATGTGGTAGTAATTGTCTATGATCGCGTTCTCGTTTTGTCCATGGATGACACTTTGGCCACTTTCACTTTTTTGTTCGGAGAGGCGAACTGCTTTGCAGATTCTCCATGAAATAAGTTGGTTTTTTGTTTAAGAAGTAAAGGTGTGAATATTTCTCTTCGGGGCAAAGCCCCCAAAATATATAAAATGCATTCTTTATTATAAGAATCCAAAGAGCGGCCGGTAAGTTTTCATAATTTTGTGCCGTCTTGTAACCACGTTTTTGTGGGACTTTAGAAGTAATAATCGCGTGTTCTCTTGTTCCAGAGGGCCGTTCTTACCTTTTTTAGAACTTAATTCTTTATCTCCGTGTTGTCTTCATAAGAAATATGTGCCCATAACCTAACATGAACCGCAACCGCGTGGCATCTTATCACCTTTTCCCACATAATAATTGAGGACCTTTCCTGGAGCATGTGAGGAAAGCAGGCAACATCTTGGAGGCTGGCTGAGTAAGCTAAGGAATCCACTCCGTATGTTTTTTTTGTAACTTCTTACCTCAACATGTCGGCACATCTGTGAGTTCAGAATTTGTTTAGAATTAATTTAATTTAAGTTTAAATGCATGTATGTTAATACTTTTCTATAAAGAAAAGCTTCATGGGAGTACGCTTCCACTTATTCCTGAACCCAGGTCATGACCAGGAAACATTGTGATGTTAGGTACCTAGAATATTTAGTACTTACATTCAAGAACTAGGATATTTTCTAGATTTTATGTGCTTCACACAAAAGAATTTGTTGATTATAGTATTTGTATTCAACCAGAATTTATTTGTTTGATTTATCCCAACACTCTTGTGTTGGTGGCGCCCTTAGAAATAAGAACTTTAGAATAGCGACCTAATCTCAATCTTTTCTCCCGAGTGTAACAGCCATCCAAGGTAGAACCTACGATCCTCTCCCGAGTCTCATGACCATCTGAGCTGCCGAGTAGAATACACCTTGGGGACTGCGAGTGCATAAATACCACGGCCGTCCCCGGGTTGTAACATAAACTGGCGTACCCAACGTGTGGCCCGGTGATTGAGCGCATCGTTAGAAAGTGACTTCGTTCGTTGTTGTTCAACATTTGGTATCTCGGTTGTTGAGGTTAGTGTTGACTTGTATTTGTTTTTCTTTTGTCATTAGAATTTTCATTGTTAGAAATGGCTCCGATTAAAATGAATTTCTATCACTTACAAAGTGATGAGTTAAAATATGAACTCTTTATAAGAGGTCATAGGAATTTAAGAAAGTTAGGTATAGGTAAACTAAGTTAGGAAAATATACTGTGCAATGAGATGGGGGACGAGAGCATGCTGACTAGAATGAGCAAGGGTGATAGAGACTTCTGAAAGAGATGAATGTTATTTCATGTTTGGATGAGAATATGAATGTGTGTGTGTGTATGATTCAAAATTATTAGCTAGCTATGTACCATTTTTGGCAAATAAATAAAGTGTTTAGGGTTATGTTAGGTATTGATAGTCAATTTGTTCTCGGCCTGCATTCCGCTCCACACTTATTTTTAGTATAGGTAGGTAGGTTATAAACTTTTTCAACACTCATAAAGGGTTATGAACGTTACTCACGTTATGTATTCTAAAGCAGTATTGTTAAACAAACTGTAAATAAAAGAGAATTTACATTCAACACTCCTTAAGGGGTATAATGATGTTTATTAGCATCGTGTTGTTTTAAGTAAGTACACTATAATGTGCACTCATAAAATAGAATGTGTTTCAACACACTTTAAGAAACTAGGGTATTATCCCTATGTAATTAATTAGAAGTTAAGAAGTATACTTAACACTTAGGATTTTTAAGGAATTAGAAAGAAATAAGAACACTTAATAGCAAGTGATAGTTTATTGTTCCTTGGTAACAAAAATAGTTTTAAATAATAAGGTTAGGATTCCATTGAGACATCTTTGGTGATCTGTTGCTCATTTGAGTTATTAGTGTGTAAGTTGTCGTTGCTGTTGTTGTTTTGTTGTCGTTGTACATTGTCAACCATTCGTCTTGTTTAGCGAATTGGCCTTTGTTTCACACACCCGTCTTCGCTTTTGTGAGGGGGGTATGTTGCGTATATAATTCGCAACCGTGGTATTTTCACCATTGTAACATGGTGGTGTTGTACTTTAGGGTCAATTCGTAGGACTCGACGCAGGTCGTGTGCTGAAATTCTTTCAGTGACACCAAGAAATGGCCATGAAGTGTAACACCACAAATGTAATGGTTTCGAGTTATCTTTCAGTATTTTCTGATGTTGGTCACTCACCGTATCTCACATACATGTGCATTTGTTTTGCCTTTCATGATTGTAAGGGTATTTTCCGGCATTTATGCATATTTTTCACATTTTCTTTATTGTTTTTAATGTTTGTTATTACAACCTAAAAGGAAAGTGACTTTGACAGGTGACAAATGACATTGACGTTTCAATGACATATTCCAGCGGGCTAATCGCTCCGTTCCGTTGTCTTCATTTTTCTATATCCTTCAAAATTGTAACAATATAAAGTTTATTTACAGAATATCTTCAGTATTCGGTTGAAATGTTTGAATCAGTCAGGAAATTAATTTAATTAAATCGGCAGCGATCCATTCATTTCGAGAAGTTTCTAGAATGTGGTAGTAATTGTCTATGATCGCGTTCTCGTTTTGTCCATGGATGACACTTTGGCCACTTTCACTTTTTTGTTCGGAGAGGCGAACTGCTTTGCAGATTCTCCATGAAATAAGTTGGTTTTTTGTTTAAGAAGTAAAGGTGTGAATATTTCTCTTCGGGGCAAAGCCCCCAAAATATATAAAATGCATTCTTTATTATAAGAATCCAAAGAGCGGCCGGTAAGTTTTCATAATTTTGTGCCGTCTTGTAACCACGTTTTTGTGGGACTTTAGAAGTAATAATCGCGTGTTCTCTTGTTCCAGAGGGCCGTTCTTACCTTTTTTAGAACTTAATTCTTTATCTCCGTGTTGTCTTCATAAGAAATATGTGCCCATAACCTAACATGAACCGCAACCGCGTGGCATCTTATCACCTTTTCCCACATAATAATTGAGGACCTTTCCTGGAGCATGTGAGGAAAGCAGGCAACATCTTGGAGGCTGGCTGAGTAAGCTAAGGAATCCACTCCGTATGTTTTTTTTGTAACTTCTTACCTCAACATGTCGGCACATCTGTGAGTTCAGAATTTGTTTAGAATTAATTTAATTTAAGTTTAAATGCATGTATGTTAATACTTTTCTATAAAGAAAAGCTTCATGGGAGTACGCTTCCACTTATTCCTGAACCCAGGTCATGACCAGGAAACATTGTGATGTTAGGTACCTAGAATATTTAGTACTTACATTCAAGAACTAGGATATTTTCTAGATTTTATGTGCTTCACACAAAAGAATTTGTTGATTATAGTATTTGTATTCAACCAGAATTTATTTGTTTGATTTATCCCAACACTCTTGTGTTGGTGGCGCCCTTAGAAATAAGAACTTTAGAATAGCGACCTAATCTCAATCTTTTCTCCCGAGTGTAACAGCCATCCAAGGTAGAACCTACGATCCTCTCCCGAGTCTCATGACCATCTGAGCTGCCGAGTAGAATACACCTTGGGGACTGCGAGTGCATAAATACCACGGCCGTCCCCGGGTTGTAACACTCTACAAATCAGAGAATGCAGCGGAACCAGAGCTTTTGCAGATCACGAGCTTACCATTCGGTCTGTCGACTGCACCCGTGACGTTTGCGACAATCACGAATTGGATTGCACAGATATTACGCGACAGAGGTATGAGGGTGATCGTATACCTCGACGATTATCTGGTTGTCAATCAGAACCGAGCAACATTACAATGTCAGGCTGCGGAAGCCGTGCGAATTCTGAGCTCACTTGGATGGAATGTGAATTACAAAAAGTCAGTACTGACTCCAACTCAGACCTTCGAATATCTGGGCGTCAACTGGGACACCAGACGAAATATCAAATACATTCCTGTCGAGAAGAGAGTACGAATCGAAACAAGACTGAAACATCTTCTAGATCTTGGCCTTTGGTGTCTCAGGGACGCTCAAAGAATTTTGGGGATGCTGAATTTCGCTTCGTTTGCCGTTCCCAGAGGTCGGCTTCATTGCCGCCCCTTACAACACGCAAGTGGTGTCTTACCAAGGGATCACCCACATTTAAAGTGCGCAATCGACCCTCAAGTTCTGACAGAATGCGAGTGGTGGTTGAAAGCACTGAAGACTGCTACGCCCATTCATTATGCTCCCGCTGCACATTTTTTGACAACGGACGCTTCCGGCACCGGCTGGGGTGCAGTAATAGACGGAATTCATTGGACTGGCGGTACTTGGCACCCCGACCAACTATCATGGCACAGCAATGTCAAGGAAATGTGGGCAATGGTACACGCTATTCAACGGCATTTACATCGATTGCAAAATTCAACTGTGCTAGTGCAGTCCGACAACAAGAGTGTAGTAAGCTACATAAGGAACGAAGGCGGACTTCGTTCGAGGACCTTACTGCAGATGACTTGGTGTCTGTATCAGCTGCTAAACCAGAACAACATTCATCTTGTTCCTCAATACATTCCTGGACTATACAATGTGGAAGCCGACATGCTTTCCCGACAGAAGGGTCCAGCAGAATGGACGCTCACGCAAGAAGCCTATCTAAAGATAATCAACCGCTTTGGAACACCAGAGATCGATCTATTTGCGTCGCAAAGTGCACACCTTCTCCCACGGTATGTGTCACGAGACTGCACCGATCTAAAAGCAGAATACCACGACGCGTTCAGCAGACAATGGGATTATCACAAAGCATGGATATTCCCGCCACCACATCTGGTACCTCGAGTCCTGGCACACCTAAACAGAGCCAAGGGCATGTATCTTCTGGTCGTTCCTCGTTGGAAGAAGGTATTTTGGCGGCCGGACCTGAAACGCAGAGCTGTAGCCGCACCTTGGACAATAGCGAACCTGAGGCACAATCTAATAGAAACACGAACTCGGAGACCGCCAGCTCAAGTAGACCAGATGTGTCTCGAAGTTTGGTACATCAGGGGTGGGGCCGCCTACTGACCGGTTGGTCGTCAGAAGAAGTCGAGTTACTAGACTCTAGCTGGAGAAATTCCACTAAAAAAGTTTACACTTCAGTTTGGAATAAATGGCAAAATTGGTGCCGAGGTCAACAAATCAATATTTATAGTCCGACAGGACCACTGTTGGCCAAGTACTTAGCAAACCTTCACTTAAAAGACGGTCTCTCTTATAAGACTATACTAGTCTACAAATCTGTCATAGCTACCTTGGCTACTCCTAACGCAGACTCTTTAAGCAACGATCCTATTGTCAAGAGAACCCTTAAAGCAATTGCTCTGGCTACTGCCGGAAAAGTAGTCAAAAAATCATTTATATGGGACCCATCCAGTGTTGTGGCCTGGCTGTCAGCTAACGTTCCCGCTCACTTAACGCTTTATGAAGTGTCACGACGTACCGCTTTGATACTACTTCTTGCATCTAGCCGCAGGGTGCACGACCTCACTCTCCTACACATCAACGAAGATAATTTCGAAGATCAATCGAATCATGTCATACTGCATCCACGGTTTGGTTCCAAGACCGACAATTATATGCATAGACAATCGTCCTGGAAATTGATAAAAGCAGAGAACGACAGGATATGTCCGGTTTATTGGGTCAAGAAGCTGATAGAAGTTTCAGCCTGTCGTAGAGAGGAAAGGAATATAACCGAACTATTCATCACAGCGCGTGGCTCACCGCGACCAGCATCGCGCACTGTGCTTGGCGGCTGGGTGCGGTCATTGCGGGCGTATAGGCTAGCGCTGGCTCCACACGAAGCGCCGCCGCATCACGCAACTGGCTCGACAACCACCATATCGACGAGATTATGGCAAAGGGAAATTGGCGTACTCCAAATACTTTTGTTCGATTTTACGCTTCTGAAATTCGTTACTCTCAGAATTCTGGAATCAATTTATCTAATACTTTCCAAGCCGTTTAAAGAGATTTACTTTTTAATTTTTTTGATTAATAACTGAAAATGATTTATGAGATTTTGTTATAATTATAATATACTTACCTGCGGAAGGAAAAGTAAAATAATACATACACTTATTTTCATTATTTTAATTATTTAATTTTTTTTTTTCATCATTCACACATTGGCATAATCTTATTTTATTGCTTGCCACCAGGCGATAACAAACACATCTCACTCTATAGGTCTCGAATAACGGTTCAGCGCATATAATAATATGTTTTACCTGAAAATAAAACAGTTATTATATGCAGAAACCTTATTCGAGACCTATATTTTAAATACTGCCTGATGGCTAATTCCACTGAACTCCAGTGAGATGTAATGTGACGAGTCAAATCATGGCTGCCTGTGACAAGCGATTCCCCCCCTCCACCTCACTTATGCCGCCGGAAGTGACGTGGCGGGGTTGCCAGGAGGCTGTTCAAGCGAAGCGGAAGTGATGCTGTCTCACTCTATAGGTCTCGAATAAGGTTTCTGCATATAATAACTGTTTTATTTTCAGGTAAAACATATTATTACATCGGTTTCTACATTTCATTAAGCATCGTGTCATATAGATTTCACTGGTTAAAAACTACGTAGATCGGAGTAACTCACACTCAACACTTGAGGTGTTCCGGTTAGTTTTGCACGTTTTTACGTGTCACACGAGCGCCGACATATGAGAAATCGCGGATATTTTTGAAATCACCCACGTTTTTAATCAGTTTTGTACACACATTTAAAATAGACATATGTTATATACTGATCAAATTTTGAATCCTATCGGAGGGAAACTTTTGATTTTATGGACCTAAGTAAGTATGTCACACGCCTAGCTACATTTTCACTGCGCCCTCTTGCGAAGGCTATTGCTCGACTGACTAGGCACAGACAAATAGTGATTGATGTTTTCGAATCGACAGTTACACCGCTACTGACAGGTAAGATGGCTGTGTTGCTGTTTCCCACGCTTTTGGTGCAAGACTAAGTTCTACGATTTTAAAAATTTTGGTTCTCATTTCTAATGTATTCCCATGTCACATTTTTGCAATATAATTGTGCTATTTTTTGTAAACGGGTTTTGAGGTGTAATACCTTACTCCCAAATGTACTTAACCAGTAACAAAGTAGCAGGTTTTTTTTTTAATTTATTTAGGACAGCTAACAAGAACATACACCAAAGACAAGGCAATGATACATTCGAAGGACTTACATGCTACAGTGTTGTCTTTTTTACAAGCTGCCACGACATGCATTTTATCAACTATGTAATATATTATAGGTATATCTATGTATCTTGTTTTTATATTTATTTATATTAATATTCAGGACCTGTTTCACAAATTCCGACAATGTTCAAACTTAATCTGAATAAATTCATATCTATTTAAATATATTTACCAAGTGTAAGCCAGTGCACAAGCATAAATTGAGAAACGAGGCTCTTACATTTATGACAAAAAATGGAACGAAAAATACATAAATACATATTTTCATTACATCTTTTTTTTTAACATAACCAGTGAATATGGCACATTTACAAATTTAATTTCATTTACAATGGAGACAAACAGTATTTATGTGCAAGTTAACTTTTTCTATCTTTTCAATGCCGATAAATTTTAAATTTATTGCTTTTTGGTCATTCCCATGGCGTAATTTCCATGTGTAAATGGCGTATTTTTGCTAAATATAATTATAATACAATGTAGTTCTTAATACTACCCCAACTAACTTTTATTTGAGCTTTAATTTCATACCTGACATGATGTTAAGCAAAATTTTATCTGCTGGGTAATTTCCGTGGTCTTTACTGTAATTTCCATGGATCGCAAATTTTCTATTTTTTTTAGCAAAAGTATGCATTCGCTACGTGGCGAATTTTGATATAATAATAATAATAATAATAATTTATTTTATTTCGGACATAAAATCCATACAAGGTGTTAGTTACAGCGAAACTTATTCTAGTGTTAGTAATTTTAAGGACACAAACAAAACAAATTATAAATTATAATTTGGCCACCGATGCGGCTCCTGCGCTATAGAATGTCATAGCTAGTGACAGGGGCATGAAGCTCCAGCCAGCGGCGCAACAGTGGGGAGTCCCACCGGTTAGCCAACGTGCTCAGGATGCTGTTTGAGCTGCCGCGCACGCGTGCCCATAGCGAGGCGCAGCGCTTTCTGATGATTGTATAAAAACAATCAGTACGCGCCTCGGCGAAAATCAATGACGCGCTACAGTGGCGCGGCAGGCCAAACAACATCCTGAACGCGTTATTATACTGGACGCGTAGATATAATGTTTGAATTTGCATAAGCTTTCAATTTTTTTTGTGTAATTCACTTAAATTTAGTGATTTCAAAAATGCTGTGGAAATTACACGGAGAACACTTTTCCGAAGAACTGAATTTTGAATAAAATTAAATTAGCTGATAACAAAATTAAGGCTACCTGGAATATTATTAACAAAGAAACGGGCAAATCAAAATCCAATATAAATTCCTTCTGTTTAAAAACTGGTGATCAAACTTTTGAATCTGACAATGAGGTCGCTAAAGTAGGTACTTGAAGATTTCTTTGCTAGAATACCTGTTGAAACTACCAGTACTCTTAGTGCTTGTCCCAACATCGCTGTCTCCCTTCTGGAATCTAATGTTGATAAGTGCATTGATAAGTGTTGATAGTGCAGATATCATTAAAGTCAATAATAAAAAATATAAAAATAATTTATTCAGTCTAGGCTGTTACAAGCACTTGTGAATGTCATAGAAGCTACGCCATCGGTTCGCAAACCCTAAACGGGAGACCTTGTAACGAGAAGAACCGGCAAGAAACTCGTCAAGGGCTGCTTTTTTAGGGTTCCGTAGCCAAAATGGCAAAAAACGGAACCCTTATAGATTCGTCATGTCTGTCTGTCTGTCTGTCCGTCCGTATGTCACAGCCATTTTATTCCGAAAGTATTAAGATCACACAGTTGGAACTTAGTAGGTAGATGTATTCTGTTAACCGCTTAACGATTTTAACACAAAAATTAAAAAAATAAAGACTAAGGGGGGGCTCCCCATACATGGAACTTTTTCTTCATACCAATACGTGCGGGGTGTCTATAGTTAGGTCTTTAAAAATGACATTGAGGTTCCTAAGACAATTTTTTCTCAAAGTCAACCGTTTAAAAGATAAAAACTGCCAAAGTAGTAAATGTCAGCAGTAAAATCTGGTAACGATATAGGTATTTAAGTTTGTAATAGTACATTATGAGACAAGTTAGCTTAGAAGCTCACGAGTTTCATACGACGTTTTTCAACACATTTGCGAGGAAAAAACAAAGTAATTTACCACACAGCAACAAATACGACAAAATCAAAATATGATAATTATGGGAAAAGGCGCGCAGGTTTTTTTTTGTTTTTTTCACACGCCCAACGCAAGAATATTTTGCGAACAAAGGGTGAGTGAGCATACAGCCTACTTCAAAATTATAATTTCAAGTGATAAAATGCAAATATTTTAATATTTTATAACAAAATATTGTGAATTATGAATAATTTGATAATAATAAATATTTGTTTGACTTAATTATGGACTTACACATTTATTAATTCTAAAAATGTATATGAATTTTCAGCAGCATAAAACCTCTTTGTTGTTAGTAAAAAAAAATAACTGTATTACCCGGCTAAATTGGGAATGCTTTGTTTACTCGCATAGAACTTGCAGTAAGGTACTAATTTGACTTTGTAGGGTTAATTCTATTACGAACTAGTGTTTTATATGCGTTTGTTATAGCTCGGTTTATGGCCCTAAAAGCGATGTATTAGGGCTCACTTTACGAGCAAGTGTGTTGAAAATATCGTTACTTAATGGCTGTTACAGCTGATAAGTTTCTTGCGCCCGTTCTTAATAATTAAGTTTATTTGAATAAAGCTTATTTCACTTTCACTTTCTTTTAATCTTGTTTCCATCTTTTCAGTCGACTTGTCTTTTTATGCAGGCGGGTTTTTTTATTTGTTTAATTTATTTTTTATTTATCTCTATTTAGTTATTATATATTACGGTCATGATATACCTTTTTGAAATCCTTATAAAAAGCCCTTTAATTTAACACCCATATTGCAGTATTCTAAAAAAAAAATTTTTTTTCACTACGTATAATAGCAGCGTACAGCCGCCATGTTGGTTTTTTTATAACGCCACCCACTTCTTAAGAACACTTGGGCTAAAAAGACAAATCTAACGCTATCTTAATCATAGAAATCCGTTCAGCCGTTTGAAAGATATGAGGTAATAAAGAATATTACATACAAACATACATACATACATACAAACATACTTACAAGATACGCGCGAAAAACATAACCCGCAGTCGGGTAAAAATGGGTGTGAACTTACTTGCCAACAAACTGCACTGCAGTTTGGCGAGATATAATAAATGTGAACACATGTAATGTATAATTATAAATAAAATAAAAAAAGCATTAGCAATAGCCAGAGCATGGCAAAGTTATGGACCCCATAAACGATCAAAATTGCTTGTCAATCATTTACATTGCATTGCTTGTCAATCACATTTTGATCGTCTAGGAGCGATGCTTGACAAGCACCACAGAATAAATAGATTACCGTGGCCAATCAAAAGTAGGCCACGCCCCCAAATGGTAAATGCAATGTGACAAGAAATGCTTGATCGTCTAGGGGCTTCATTAAGTGGTCGCTCAAAGTGATAACTTTAGCTAGAGCATTGCTTTGGCTATGGCTATCGCTTTGAGTCAGGCGGTCGAGCCGCCCGGTGAGTTTCAGATATAACGAGTCTTGAAAGAGTCGAGGAAAATTAATTTAAACTAACAATTTGGAATCATAATGCTTTATTAAAAACTCGATGTTCATAATCTTTGACTATTATTCATAAATATCACCAAAATATATCAGCGCAAAGTTTCTTGAGGCAATGTCCCATTTTTTGACGACCCTGCAAAAATAAAGAATGATTAAGTTTCCCATAGCCTCTCGCTATTCGTTGCAAGTTGCAAGCCGCTCTCAACGCTGCTGATACAACGATCTATCACAGAATAGATAATAGTACTGTTCTATAACTTTATCAGCAACTTTATCATAAAACAGTCAAATGTCCATACAAGGTCGAGTCGAATGTCGAACGAAAATCAGTAGAAAAGAGCGCTAGACGCCAGCCGAGTGATTCATAAATAGGGCCCCTATTTTTCAGGCGACCTATGGCATTGGCATTACATTAAAAAGTGTAATTTTTTTTAACCCTCTCCACCCAGTTGTTACTGAAACATTTTTTTATCTCGTATCACAGCAGTTTTTTAGTATTGTTACCTTGATGCATAAACTATACATGGAAAAATACCAAAAAAAACTAAATTTTCAGGAAAGCCAAAACAATGTCAAACGATCACTGCGGCGATTGGTAAACAATAAGAAAAAGTTTCCCGCTCATTTATATTTTTAAATTGAGGATATTCCTTATACTTATTTTTGATCTTTATAACGATCGGTCGTTATAAATGGGTCAAAAAAAGCCTACTGCTATTCGTCAAGCTGCTCTCAACGCTGATGACAGGGGCTCTATTTTTGAATCGCAAAAAATCGAAAAACTTTGCTTTTTAGTAGAAAAGAATATCGCTCGCCGTACCGTATCGCTCGACTGTTAGGCTCTCCGCTGTGTTAAGCGGGACACGCGCGCGGGGCGACATATATTAGAGCTTACTCATGCAGTGCACTGCGCAAGCATCTGTCCGTCGAAAACCAGCAATCTACATTCCCGCGCCGTGTACCCGCGGCGGGATCCCGCTTGACGGAGCGGAGGGCCCTTACCAGTGGCTAGGGGCACTCGTTGCGGTCGAGCGATTCAAAAATATGGAAAGTCAAATGTCGAACGAAAATCAATAGAAACCAAGTGCTCGACATGGCTCGACGCCAATCGAAGGATTCAAAAATAGGGCTCCAGCGTCGAATCACGTTTCAGTTATATTGCCTTTAGACTTGTCTTTTTTGAAGTCAGTTAAAAATAGAACAGTTATCTGTCATTCCTAAACTGGCCCTAAATACATATATGTAATGGCAAATCTTAAATAATCTTACCGCTTTTAGCTAAAAGAAAGAGAGCATCATCATCAAAGTTGCAAACTATTTATATCGATCTGTTATTTATTATTCTTATTACACTATAGAATTCATTGCCGTACTACCAGTGTTGCAAAGTACCTACGCACATACACACACACACACTCACATTTACTTTAACTTTTGTTTTAATTTATATTTTTAGTCATTTAATCTTTTCATGTTCTCGCAGCGACTGCGAGCTTAACGGCCGAATACTCAAAGGCTTCTTAGCTAAAATCTTAAATTAAGGTCTCCTTAACTTTAAGGAAGCTGTCAGTTTCATAGAGATTCTGTCAAATCTGACAACTTTTTAGAATTTAAGGTGGCCTTAACTTTAAGGTTCGTTTGAGTATTTGGCCGTAAGGGGTGTAGAGAGGTGTGCACCGCTTTCTACCCACTGTACAAGGGACAATGTGCCAACTTGCGTCTTACGCATGTTTCACTTCAACTCTGCGAGCGTTTAGCTCTTGCGGCTTCACTCCACTCTGATCAGCCGGTGAAGGCCAGCCAGAGGTAAGAGTTATGGTCCCTCGGGTTCCAGTGGAGAGAGCCTTGTCCGACTCTGTGGAGCACTAGATCCGTAATCTCGTCACTCCCCAACAGCTCGCCACAAAGCTGCCCTATTATTATCAGAGACAGGGTTTAAAGTTCCGGTTGGTTGATGCTTTGGGGATTGTCCACTTACAAACATTTCAACAACGGTATTAACGGTACCTGGGCGCACGGCAGTGCCCCCGCCAAAGTCGAGCGCGAAGCAAACACTGCCGTACCATCCTTTACTGGGAACCATTTCGCCGCATTTTCAGGCCCCTATTTGAGAACCTCTGGATAAGACCAAGGGCCCTATTTTTGAATCGCTCGTCTGGCATCGAGCGCTCTTTTCTACTGATTTTCGTTCGACATTTGACTCGACCTCCATACATTTGAGTCAAATGTCGAACGAAAATCAGTAGAAAAGAGCGCTCGACGCCAGACGAGCGATTCAAAAATAGGGCCCCAGAACGCAGAAATTTTTGTCATCCAGTAAACTATAATCACATAAGTACTTAAAATCCAAAATTTCAAGTCTGGTAGGTCTTTAGTTCCGAAGTTAAGAGAAAACAAAGTTTTGCATTTATGACACTCACTCACTCGCTCAACTAGTACTTCCCATAAACTCAGAGAGCTGAAATTTGGTACAGAGTTAGGGTTTAATGGCCACATAAAGGGAAAACTATAAAAACTAGTATAAACGAAGATCTGGAGTACCTGGTGAAACCTACCTACTACTACTACTAACCTACCAAACTATTAGAGATCGACATACCGCCTTTACAAAAAAATATTCAACTTGGTGGGCCGCTTCATTTGATGTCAAAAATCGAAGGTCTTATACTACAAAAAGTAGTGAAATCCCACCAAAAATATTCTGTAAAAAACTAGCCAAGTCTCGATGTAGAAAGTAATGAAATCTAGACAAAGTCGTGCCAAGTCTAAGGTTCCTTACTGCGATTTCTTTAATCTATATTTATAAAATCGTAAACTGAATGACTGACTGACTGACTGACTGACTGATCTATCAACGCACAGCCCAAACCGCTGGGTCTAGAGACTCCAAATTTGGCACGTAGGTTCCTTATGAGGTCTAGGGGTGCACTAAGAAAGGGTTTTTCAAAATTCACCCCCTAAGGGGGTAAAAAAGGGGATCAAAGTTTGTATGAAAGTCCCTCAGTTTTGAAGCTAGGATCTTCAAATTTTGTGTTTAGACTGACCATTGAAAATAAATAAATACGGGTCTCAGCGTTTTTCAAAATTCTACCCCCGAAGGGGTCAAAAGGGGGATGAAGTTGTGTATTGAAGAAAATCCTTTATTTTCGAAGTAAAAATCGCTAAGTTTTTAATTTAGGCTTATGGATAGACATCTAACGCAACGTATATTGTTATAGTTAGTATTTGAACCCCTATTGGGATGAAATGGGGGTGAAAAGGGGTAAAAACCCCAAAAATAGATATGGATGTCGTTATTGGGGTTTTCGGGGATGACGATTGCAAAAATGACATTTATTTTGAAGTCCAACACGGTGGACATGATTTGACCCCTAAAGGGGTGAAAATGGGGTTCAAATTTTGTATGAAAAAATAATATAAAATAGACATTACAACTTTAAAGTTCGTTGGAGCACATCTAAAAATAAATAGGCAAACATATATTTTGTAATTTTGAAAATCAACCACTTAGGGGTAAATAATGGGGTGAGTAAACATAAAAATCGATATGGATGTCGTTCTTGAGGTTTTATGGGATGGTGATTGCAAAAATGACATTTATTTTGAAGTCCAACACGGTGGACATGATTTGCCCCTAAAGGGGTTAAAAAGGGGTTTAAATTTTGTATGGAAAAATAATATAAAATAGACATTACAACTTTAAAATTGGTAGGAGCATGTCTAAAAATAAATAGGCAAACACATATTTTGTTATTTTGAAAATCCTCCCTTAAGGTGTAAATGGGGTAAGTAAACATGAAAATCGATGTGGATGTCGTTCTTGAGGTTTCATGGGATGGTGGTTGCGAAAATGACATTTATTTTGAAGTCCAACACTGTGGCCATGATTAGACCTGGACATGCACATCCAGGGGACATGCACATCCAGGGGACGGGGACGGGGACAGGGACGGGGACGGGGACGGGAACGGGATCGGGAACGGGAACGGGAACGGGAACGAGAACGAGAACGGGAACGGGAACGGGAACGGGAACGGGAACGGGAACGGGAACGGGAACGGGAACGGGAACGGGAACGGGAACGGGAACGGGAACGGGAACGGGAACGGGAACGGGAACGGGAACGGGAACGGGAACGGGAACGGGAACGGGAACGGGAACGGGAACGGGAACGGGAACGGGAACGGGAACGGGAACGGGAACGGGAACGGGAACGGGAACGGGAACGGGAACGGGAACGGGAACGGGAACGGGAACGGGAACGGGAACGGGAACGGGAACGGGAACGGGAACGGGAACGGGAACGGGAACGGGAACGGGAACGGGAACGGGAACGGGAACGGGAACGGGAACGGGAACGGGAACGGGAACGGGAACGGGAACGGGAACGGGAACGGGAACGGGAACGGGAACGGGAACGGGAACGGGAACGGGAACGGGAACGGGAACGGGAACGGGAACGGGAACGGGAACGGGAACGGGAACGGGAACGGGAACGGGAACGGGAACGGGAACGGGAACGGGAACGGGAACGGGAACGGGAACGGGAACGGGAACGGGAACGGGAACGGGAACGGGAACGGGAACGGGAACGGGAACGGGAACGGGAACGGGAACGGGAACGGGAACGGGAACGGGAACGGGAACGGGAACGGGAACGGGAACGGGAACGGGAACGGGAACGGGAACGGGAACGGGAACGGGAACGGGAAGCCGTAATGCGTAAAAATATCTGGTCAGATCCTGGTTGAAGGTTCCCTAAGGATTTTCTCTAATATCCACGCGGACGAAGTCGCGGGCAGAAGCTAGTAGTTAATATTGTGTGAGTTGGCCGTACCTGGTTTTGTACCCTTGTGTACCCTTCAACGACCAAGTCACACAACATTAACTATAATAATAAAGAAATCGCAGTAAGGAACCTTAGACTTGGCATGACTTTGTCTAGATATCATTACCTTTTAGAGATAAACAAGCAGCTCTATCGAGACTTGGCTAGTTTTTTTACAGAATGTTTTTGGTGGGTTATTAGTTTATTACTTACAGAAATGAGAGGAACGCGTAAAGGTAATATCTGAAAAGGATTTTTTTTTCATTTCATTTCATTTATTGGTTCATAACATTATTATCGTTCTTCCTGTTACTATCTCATTTTGTTTAGGGTTACGGTAGCATAGAAGCACGTCTTTTATATAATTTTACCTTTGTCATCCTCCACAGTCATAATAATTAGTATTAAGTATTAACACAGAAATGACCCAACACGTTTAAGTCGTTTCAGTTATTTGATAAAATGCTATTTCCAGTCAAAATTGATTCTGAGAAAGACAACCAAACAGTTTGAGTTTATTTACTTCTCAAGCTTACGCGCTCACTAGACATGAAATAAAACACTTTTAACGGATACTAGCGCGGTTTTATTGAAAGTACTTTGGTAATTAGTTGGTATTTGGTTTGATTTTTGGTTTTCCCGACGTTCAATAAAACCGCGCTAGTATCCGTTAAAAGTTTGAATTTATTCTAGTTTGAACATACTCATAAAAATACATTACTCAGAAACAATTCAAGTGGACTGAATTCATTCTGCAAATACATTTTGTGTGCTCTTCATACTGTGGGTTGAGTCGGGGTAGTAAAAAAACTAGTTTCCGTCTACATAAAAAATATAGGGTTTTCACTACAATATAGATTCGACCCTCAGGAGTACGATGGCATAATTAACTCAATTTTGGCCAAAGTGTGGATTGAGTCCTTTTTGCTTAACTACGTATTATTAGTATGTAAAAAGAAGTGATGATTATAATTATTATAATCATCACTTCTTTTTACATTGGGTAGTTTAACCAATCGATAATAAATTAAGATATCAAAATTAATAAATACCCTATTGAACTGAAATAGAAAGTGGGCAACAACAAATATTGAAAATGTTTTAAAATACAAAATATAAATGTGAGTTAGGTAGGTATACATACAAGTTATTCAGAATAATCAGCACAACACAATCATCCGCTAGATGGCGGTCGAAGTAACATTGGCTCCGTGTTTATTTATTATTAAAAATAGTTAAAGTGCCTCTAAATCATTTTGAGTGTTATCATTCTAAAGTGTATCCCTTAAATATGCAGTGTGAATGTTATTCACGATTTTCGTTTAGAATTGTCAGAAAAAACTGAACGTGTAACAAAAAGCAGTGATTTACATTAATAACCCAAATACAGTGATAATTAATCTGAACTGAAACGCAAAAAGTGTGGTCAATAGTGGTGCAAAGTAATTATAAACAAAACATTCCAATAATTTAGTGCCAAAGTGACTGATTTTTTAAATCTCCGTAAAAACAGAACGGTTTGTAGCAAGTGATTGTGCCTAAACTCCGCCCACCTCTTCCCATTGGTGCAGCGACTTTCCACATTACTCATTGATACAAGTACAATGCAAAATTTTGTCGTGCATATTGTAGCTTGCGCAGCGTAGTGGTGCCGCGCCTATACTGACGAAAGGACTGCTGCGGTCTACAGTTCGAACCTGACTTAGTGTTGATCTTTTTCTTTCTATTTTTTTTATCTCAAGTTCTTGAACAGACTATCACTGTTTTCGGCAAAATAAAATTTAATAGTACTCCAAGAATTAAAGTAGGAAGATGTCTTTGATAAAAGCAAAAAACGCCACTGGCAGTCGTAAGATGGCGCTGAGAGTCAAATGTAAAAAATGCAATAAAGAGGTTGACTCGAATAAAACAGTGTTATGCTCTATATGTAAGAACCACTATGAGTTCGATTGCATTGGATACTCGGAAAAACTCCATCGCCTGAAAGATCCAGAAATGAGAAGCAAATGGAAGTGTTTTATTTGTAGTGAGCATTCATCGTCAGGTCACCACTCCAATAATTCTGACAAAAGTAACGTAACAACTAGGAAAATGTATTTGGCACCAATAAAGACCAATGGAAAAGTGACGTCAAATACTTCAGAAAAATCGACACCTTGCTACAGCGAACCAAATGACGACATCATAGATAATATACGAGTACAAAAGCAAATTTGCACGCCTATTTCTAAACAGCCAAGCATTGACAGCTTATATTCACATGACTCGCATGTACTTACTGTTACGCAATCACCCGAAGAGTTTCAGGACACATCAAATGAAAAGTTGTCAAGAAGTGTAGATTATACATTTACTGAAACTATTCAAGTACATGATATGAAAGAAAAAATTGAAAAATTGCAGTTGGAACTAGCTAGCTTACAAAATGAACTTGAAAATACTATCCTAGAAAATAATGATCTACGAAAACATAATACGAAATTAACTAACGAAAACAATATGTTAAAAACTTTATGTCAATCGCCTCTGAGGGACAAAGCAGTGTACAGCAGCGGCAAAAAGAAAAATATGAGTTCATTGCAGCCGTCTGGTAGCTCATCCTCTTTGCATCAGTTACATTATAATACCAAGGTTACGGAAGAACGATTGAGTGATAGAGGTTCCCTGCTCAGGAAAGTAGTTGAAATGGAGAAACAGTTAAAACAAACATGCAATGAGATCTCAGTGTTAGAGAAACAAATCAACGATTATCAACAAAAACTAAAGTTGTACGAGGATAATAATACTATCCTGCCGCCTTCTCGCAACACATTAGTTACCCAAAAGGAAATTAAATGTCCGAACCAAATATTTATATTTGGAACTCAGCAATGTGTTGGCCTATCATCAGCCCTTACGTTATCAAGAGTGAACACTATGTATGAGAATTATTCTATTATGTCACAAACATACCCACACGCACTTACTGCAGATGTAATAAAACAATGTGGAGATCTCCATTTACAACCAAATGACAAAATTGTTTTTTGTTTAGGTGAAAATGATTATGACATTGGTATATTGTCTTCACACATACGTAAACTTCTAAACCAATTTAGTAATAATAGTGTAATAGTTCTTAATCAACAAAAAAATATGTATTTAAATGTAAGTGAGTTAAATAAGACCATAAAGAACATTTGTAAAGATTACAAAAATTGTCATTTTGTTGAATGTATGAACAGCAATTTGTTTGATATGTGTAGGTCAATTAATTACGTCATTGATTGTGTCGATTATGATGCTAAATATCTGAATGCTAAATCGTTAAAGAACTTGGTAGTGCGTGGTAAATCAAACAGGTTATCAGTAGCTTCTAATACGTCTATCTCAAAATACCCTAAGGGGACTATTCCGTACTATTTTGCAAAGGCACAGTCTGGGTGTGGCACCGGTGTTTCTTGTGCGAAAACCCCTGCTCCAATAAAGCGTACATTATTAGACTATTATCCAGTTCAAAAAAAGCCGCAGTTTTTTCGAGAATAACGATTCCTTATTATTGTTTCGGGTAATGCACCAAAACATTGCAAGCATATTATCAAAATGTGAAATTTTAGAAGTGACATTATTGGAGCTTTATAAGAAAGGTATCACGCCGGACGTTTTATGTTTCACAGAAACGTTCTTGCGAGCAGAAAATGAAAGATTTCTCAGACTTAATGACTATGAACTTGCTACAGTCTATTGTAGGGAAAAAAGTAGAGGGGGCTCTTGTATATTGGTAAAACAAGGCATAGTTTTCAAAGAACTGAGCAATATCAAAAATCACGTATCTCAAAATACCTTTGAAGCATGTGGAATCGAAATACCATTACATAATTTGCTGATTATCTGTGTATATCGAACACCCACTTCAGATCCCAATATTTTCTTAAAAAAACTGGAGCAATGCCTATATGAAATTTCTAAGAAATACAGAGGTAATACCAATATTATTATCACGGGTGATCTTAATATTGACACATTGAAAACAGGGAGAATCAATGACCATCTTCAAGACATTTGTCTTAACTACAACTTACAAATTCATATTAATGTTCCTACCAGAAAAAAATCTTGCATTGACCATAAATTGAGCAACATACGGCACGCAGTGGCAGACGTATTACCTCTATATTTATCCGATCATGACACTGCTCAAATGTTGGCATTCCCGGTTAAACAAAAAAGCTCAGAACTAAAATCTTATTATATCTTTAAGAGAGACTATTGTCCGGACAACATAAGAAAATTCAAAGCTTGCCTCTCTAGTATGTCATGGTCCAGTGTATATATAGAAAATGACTTGAACAAAGCATATGGTAACTTTCACGAACTTGTGTGCATGTTCTACTCTCTTTGTTTTCCACTTATAAAAGTTAAAGTATCCAATAATCTGGGCAATAACCAGCATTGGATAAGCAAAGGCCTCAGAATAAGTTGTAAAACCAAACGGTCTTTGCGATGCTCATACTACAAAAACAAAAGTAATTCATATAGAAATAGGTACGTAAATTACTCTCAGCTATTAAAAAAGTGCATACAAAGAGCGAAAAGCAATTCTAACATGAAATTTATAGACAGAAGTCAAAACAAATGTAGAGCGACATGGTCTTTAATTAACAATGAAATTGGTAATAAAAAGTTAGATACCGGAGCTGCGGAATTAAGGATAAAAGATGAGTACATATCTGATCCTCAAGACATCGCGACTGCTTTCAATAATTACTTCATTGAATTGACAAATACGGCAACATCAAACAATTCAAAAACGCAAGCACGAGCTTCTAACCATCTTGGATCCATCAATATGTCTAACTCTATGTTCTTACTGCCAATGACAGAAGACGAAGTTAGGTTTGTCATCAGGTCCTTAAAAAACACAAATTCGGAGGGTTTTGATGGATTAAGCACTAGGATTATTAAAGCTAGTACTAATGAGTTAATTACTGTTCTGACTTACCTAGTTAACTTATCATTTGCTTCGGGTACTTTTCCAGAAGTGTTAAAGCTATCTATTATAAAACCATTGCATAAAAAAGGCAGAAGAGATGAACTCGACAATTATCGTCCAATTACTATTATATCCGTTATGTCAAAAATATTCGAGAAGTGTATGCTTGACAGGCTTATAGAATTCTGCCGTAAATACAATATTATAACGGAGGCACAGTTTGGATTCCAAAAACAGAAATCGACTGTACTTGCAATCTTTACGCTTTTAAGTCAAATTCTGGCAAGTATCAACAACAATGTTTACACAACTGGACTTTTCTTTGATCTCACAAAAGCCTTTGATTTTGTTCCACACGATCTTTTAATTAATAAATTAGAGCGTATTGGCATTAGAGGCCCAGTGAAGAACTGGATATCGTCTTACTTAACTGGCCGGAAGCAATGTGTTGCTATCAACTCATTAAAAAATAATGAAGTAAATTCATATTCTTCCAACTACAGGGAAAATGTTGTCGGCGTTCCTCAAGGCAGCGTGCTGGGACCAATTTTATTTATTTTGTACTTAAATGACATTCCAGAAATAACTAGACACAAATGCATTCTATTCGCCGATGACATCTCTATTATTGTGACATCAGATAAAAATTCAATTAATAATCATGAAATAGAAATAAATAATACAGTTGACAACATTATAACATGGCTAGAACTAAATAACTTAAAAATTAATCTTGACAAATCGAATTTCATACAATTTAATCAATCAAAACATCCACAATACAATTTTAAATTGAATATTGCAAAAATTAATGAAGTCACTCACATTAAATTTCTTGGCATAATAATTGACCAAAACCTAGACTGGAAACAACATGTGAAAGATTTGTGTAGCAGA
The DNA here is from genome assembly GCA_950108535.1 of Agriphila straminella. Lineage (NCBI taxonomy): Eukaryota > Metazoa > Arthropoda > Insecta > Lepidoptera > Crambidae > Agriphila > Agriphila straminella. The sequence continues at coordinate 24,417,911 of OX467305.1, read as the reverse complement.
GTAAATAAGTTTGTTTATGCTCTCAGGCAGGTGAGACGTATAACAAATAAAAAAATAGCAGTAACGTGCTACCATGCCTATATAGCGTCAATACTACGCTACGGGCTCATAACGTGGGGTAACAGTACGGATATTGAAAGGGTATTTATTTCACAGAAGAAATGTATCCGGGCTATTACTGGTGTCGCCCCCGATGAATCCTGTGAACCTTTATTCAGGGAGCTGGGTTTACTACCACTACCATCGTTGTACATTTACGAAATATGTTGTTTTGTAAAAAAATATAAGTCCTTATTTAAAACAGCTAGTGAATCTAATTCTAGGCTAAAGAGAAACCCTCATAGACTCATTATGAAAGTTGTGCCGAAATCTGCGAAATATAGTAAAAACTGCTTGACTATGTGCGTACGTATATTTAATAAAATACCTTCTGACATTAAAAATTTACATGAAAAATTATTTAAAAAACAATTATTTAAATGGTTGAATGATAAAAACTTTTATAGTATTAAGGCATTTTTTGACATGATCTAATTTTGTAATAATAATGATAATAATAATTTTAGGATTCAATTAAATAATGTAATTAAATAATGTAATTCAATAATGGTAATTTAATTAATATTTTACTGGAAATCTTATATGATTTTAATAATTTTGCATGCTACTCTAAGTTAGCTTAACATGTTGTCCTAATTTAATGTATGTAACATCTTTTATACCATGTTAAACAGCAAATAAATCATTATCTTATCTTATCTTATCTTATCTTATCAATAATTACAAGCGACAAATTTTTTCGGACCGCTGCGTGCTGCGCTGGCTTTATTCACGTCTCTGCTCGCATCTCTCACGAGATCACACAATGCTTTTCTTACTTTAGTCTGTCAGATGCGAATCTCGGGTTTTATTTAGTTTTATTATAGAGTTCCTGAGGCCTTCATCCGTTCCATCACCAGACCATGGACAACTATTTCCCAACGGAGAACTTCCCGTCGATTCTGTAACCAAATTCGCATCTCACTTCGAACCTCACTTCACTTCGCGTGAATTTGTTATTAGATATTAGCTTAATATAAGCTACTAGCTTCTGCCCGCGACTTCGTCCGCGTGGATATTAGAGAAAATCCTTAGGAAACCTTCAACCAGGATCCGACCAGCCATTTTTACGCAATTAGGCGTGCTGCTTGCGACATCTGCCGCGTGTGGCGGACCTCGCACAAGGCTCCCCGTTCCCGTCCCTGTCCAAGAGGAGAATGCAGTCTTTACGCATACCAAACGGCATGTTGGACTCGGTCAAACTCGGGGAAACCCGAGCATGTCCCTCGCCGCACCCGACCCTCCCACCAAGCCTAATAGGCTTCGTGTCAGGGCCGGGCGGTTGCCCGTCCCTGTCCCTGTCCCCGGCCCCTGGATGTGCATATCCAGGTCCAATCATGTCCACCGTGTTGGACTATGTGTTTGCCTATTTATTTTTAGACATGCTCCTACCAATTTTAAAGTTTGTAATGTCTATTTTATATTCTTTTACCATACAAAATTTGACCCTATTTTCATCCCTTTAGTTAAATCATGTCCACCGTGTTGGACTTCAAAATAAATCTCATTTTCGCAATCACAATCCCATAAAACCTCAAGAACGACATCCATATTGATTTTTGGGGTTTTTTACCCCTTTTCACCCCCATTTCTTCCCAAAAGGGGTTTAAATACTAACAATAACAATATACGTTGCGTTAGATTTCTATACATAAGCCTAAATTATAAATTTAGCGATTTTTACTTCAAAAAAAAGTTTTTTTGCTTCAATACACAACTTCATCCCCCTTTTGACCCCTTCGGGGTAGAATTTTGAAAAACGCTGAGACCCGTATTTATTTATTTTCAATGGTCAGTCTAAACACAAAATTTGAAGATCGTAGCTTCAAAACTGAGGGACTTTCATACAAACTTTGATCCCCTTTTTTACCCCCTTAGGGGGTGAATTTTGAAAAACCCTTTCTTAGTGCACCCCTAGACCTCATAAGGAACCTACGTGCCAAATTTGGAGTCTCTAGACCCAGCGGTTTGGGCTGTGCGTTGATAGATCAATCAGTCAGTCAGTCATTCAGTTTACGATTTTATAAATATAGATTTTACCGATTGCAAAATGTTTTAGGTAGCTACCGTAGCTATCTAAAATCTTTTGTGATTAAAAAAATTGCCTCGTTTATGATTTAAAATTTCCGTGAAGTGAGATGCGAGTTTGTTACAGAATCGACAGGCTTATAAAGACGATTCAAACAAGCCCAAATTCGATTGGGTTGCATGATTTTATTACAGAGCCCTTGTAGCTTTCTTTCAGCTTCAACATCAGACACTGGACACTATTTCCTAACAGAGTACGTACTCGTCAAGATGAATCAAACTAGCCCAAACTGGATGGGGTTGTATGGTTTTATTATAGAGTTCTTCTGGCCTTCTTCGGGCTCCATCAATACTATTCCCCAACAGAGTATTCGTAAAGACGAATCAAACGAGCCCAAACTCGATGGGGTTGCATGGTTTTAATACAGAGTCCCCTGTGGTCTTCTTCTGGCTTCATCATCTGACCCCGGACCTCATCTCGCAACATCTGAGTAACTTGTCAAGACGAATCAAACGAGCCCAATCGCTATGGGGTTGTATGGTTCTATTACACGTCATTGTCTTCATTATTATAATTTTAAAATTTTGATTTATTAACATAGTGTGTAAGCTGTTTGTTACTCACAATATAATAATATGGACCCTAGGAAGTCTGAAATAAACAAATTTTATTTTATTTTATTTATTACAGAGTTGGTGTGGCGTTCTTCCGACTTCATAATTAGCTCAGTTTAATGACACTATAATATTGACTCAAATTTATGAGATTGAGTCAAATGTCGAACGAAAATCAGTAGAAAAGAGCGCTCGACGCCAGACGAGTTATTCAAAAATATGGGCCCCAGAACTGGAAGACAATGCAATATTATAGTGTCATTAAGCTGAGCTAATTATGAAGTCGGAAGAACGCCACACCAACACTGTAATAAATAAAATAAAATAAAATTTGTTTATTTCAGACTTCCAAGGGTCCATATTATTATATTGTTAGTAACAAACAGCTTACACACTATGTTAGTAAAATAAATTTATAATAATGAAGACAATGACGTGTAATAGACCACCTGCCTCTCTTCTGCGCATCCACTCCCACGCTCATCATTCTTATCAGGAGAACCGCCAATATTAGAATCGGCCGACAGTGCGTATGAACTTTTTGGAATTCAAGTGAAGTGTTTAAAATGATAATACCTCCATCGGTGGCCACAGCGGTACCGGCCCTGGAACCAGGCTCGGCTTCCAATACCTCATCGTCTTCTCTCTCTCGGCCTCTCCCGCGCTCATCATCATCAAGAGAACGGCCAAAATTAGAACATAAATCACACGCATCTTGACTCTGTAACAGTTCAAAACTGAACATGTTATTTTTATCTCAAATATTACTTAAATTGTAAAGAAAAGAAATATATTAAAGGAAGGTTGTCACTGACCTTGTTCTCAGGAACTTATCGGCATTTGATTATGCAGTTACTCATAAAAAACACAGGTTTTGTAGTAAATCGTAAGCACTTCAGATGTCAATCAACAATTAAAAAAATGTTCATTATTTTTCAAAGGAGCTTGTGTTGAACATTATTTGGATTCATAAATTGTTGTACTTCACAATTTGTTTGTCATGATTTGATGATGAGAAAGAATAACATAATATTAGCTTCGAAGGTTATAAATTAATAACAGATAATTACAGAAGATTATGACAGATAGGATGACGTAAACCTGACAGCAAGTGATAAAAATCGGAACTATTTAGTAATTGTAAATTTTCTGTGGGAAAGGCGAAGGTTTTTAACTTTACTGCCAATTTTGGAAAACAAAACGAATTAATTTCATTTCCACAGATAAGATCATGTGATAAATTAATAATGATTAAAAGCAAAAATTGTTGGGAAAAACTTAAATAAACATATTGGTTTGCATAAATGTGAAATTATTTTATTCTCGTTCAAGTTTGTTTACCAAGAGATAAATGTGATTAAATAATGCTGAATTGTGTTTGTTTATTTTACTGAATAATAATTAGTAAAATAGAACATGATTAAGTAATTAATTGTTATAATCATCTGTCTAAAGAGTAATTTAAGGCCATAAAAATAGGCGGAAGTTTCTTAAATCTTTCATGGCGCCAAGGTTTAAATATTTATCCTCGTGACGTTCAAAACATGGATTAAGTTATAATTCATTCATAATTATTATTGATAAAATTATTAGTTTTATTAGCACTCATCAGTTATCGTCATAATTGTTTATTTCTAAAAAATACTTTAAAGAGGAATGAAATTTGGCGATTAATTAGGTTTGGTAAGTTGGCAGCCATGGTACGCGTTGCACAATTGCACAATCACGATTAGGCGATCTGCACAATTTATATTTGCAATATGGCAGAACTGTCGCGTCGAGTCCACGGCGTCAGGCTGTCGCGTGGATAAAATAATAAAGAGTGTTGCTAACTAAAATTGCAAAGTACCCATTTTTGTATGTGTGTTTAGTTAAAGATAATAAGTTTACTGTACTTTAAGCAGGTAGAAAAGCGGAATATTTGCATTAATTAGTACTCAGCAATAGGTACTTTGGCAATTTAAATTATACGGGACTAGCTTCTGCCCGCGACTTCGTCCGCGTGGATATTAGAGAAAATCCTTAGGGAACCTTCATCCAGGATCTGACCAGCCATTTTTACGCATTACGGCTTCCCGTTCCAGTTCCCGTTCCCGTCCCCGTCCCCGTCCCCGTCCCCGTCCCCGTCCCCGTCCCCGTCCCCGTCCCCGTCCCCGTCCCCGTCCCCGTCCCCGTCCCCGTCCCCGTCCCCGTCCCCGTCCCCGTCCCCGTCCCCGTCCCCGTCCCCGTCCCCGTCCCCGTCCCCGTCCCCGTCCCCGTCCCCGTCCCCGTCCCCGTCCCCGTCCCCGTCCCCGTCCCCGTCCCCGTCCCCGTCCCCGTCCCCGTCCCCGTCCCCGTCCCCGTCCCCGTCCCCGTCCCCGTCCCCGTCCCCGTCCCCGTCCCCGTCCCCGTCCCCGTCCCCGTCCCCGTCCCCGTCCCCGTCCCCGTCCCCGTCCCCGTCCCCGTCCCCGTCCCCGTCCCCGTCCCCGTCCCCGTCCCCGTCCCCGTCCCCGTCCCCGTCCCCGTCCCCGTCCCCGTCCCCGTCCCCGTCCCCGTCCCCGTCCCCGTCCCCGTCCCCGTCCCCTGGATGTGCATGTCCAGGTCTAATCATGGCCACCGTGTTGGACTTCAAAATAAATGTCATTTTCGCAACCACCATCCCATGAAACCTCTAGAACGACATCCACATCGATTTTCATGTTTACTTACCCCATTTACACCTTAAGGGAGGATTTTCAAAATAACAAAATATGTGTTTGCCTATTTATTTTTAGACATGCTCCTACCAATTTTAAAGTTGTAATGTCTATTTTATATTATTTTTCCATACAAAATTTAAACCCCATTTTCACCCCTTTAGGGGTCAAATCATGTCCACCGTGTTGGACTTCAAAATAAATGTCATTTTTGCAATCACCATCCCATAAAACCTCAAGAACGACATCCATATCGATTTTTATGTTTACTCACCCCATTTACCCCTAAGTGGTTGATTTTCCAAATTACAAAATAAACAAATTACAAAATATATGTTTGCCTATTTATTTTTAGATGTGCTCAAACGAACTTTAAAGTTGTAATGTCTATTTTATATTATTTTTTCATACAAAATTTGAACCCCATTTTCACCCCTTTAGGGGTCAAATCATGTCCACCGTGTTGGACTTCAAAATAAATGTCATTTTTGCAATCGTCATCCCCGAAAACCCCAATAACGACATCCATATCTATTTTTGGGGTTTTTTACCCCTTTTCATCCCCATTTCATCCCAATAGGGGTTCAAATACTAACAATAACAATATACGTTGCGTTAGATGTCTATCCATAAGCCTAAATTAAAAACTTAGCGATTTTTACTTCGAAAATAAAGGATTTTCTTCAATACACAACTTCATCCCCCTTTTGACCCTTTCGGGGGTAGTATTTTGAAAAACGCTGAGACCCGTATTTATTTATTTTCAATGGTCAGTCTAAACACAAAATTTGAAGATCCTAGCTTCAAAACTGAGGGACTTTCATACAAACTTTGATCCCCTTTTTTACCCCCTTAGGGGATGAATTTTGAAAAACCCTTTCTTAGTGCACCCCTAGACCTCATAAGGAACCTACGTGCCAAATTTGGAGTCTCTAGACCCAGCGGTTTGGGCTGTGCGTTGATAGATCAGTCAGTCAGTCAGTCAGTCATTCAGTTTACGATTTTTATAAATATAGATTAGGTAAAGCAAAGTGAAACGATTAATTAGTTAAAATCTAAATGAAGTTGGTTTGAGGGTATTAGTTTATGAAAGGAAATTATATTAGTATTAGTATTTAATTATAGTAGTGAGTCCCTTATTACTTACGGGGTTCCGCAGGGCAGTATCATCGGGCCAACACTATTCCTCATCTACATTAATGACCTTTGTCAGTTGCGGCTCAGCGAGGGCAAGATCTTCACATTTGCCGATGATACAGCTGTCTTTTTCCATGGGGACTCATGGGCCAGTGCATTTGACTTAGCTCAGAGAGGTCTCGATACTGTTAATGGATGGCTGAGATGCAACGTCCTTACTCTTAATGTCCTCAAAACAAAATATGTCGCCTTTGCCTTAAAATCTAACCAACTACCACCGCCTGAGTTTAGTATTAAAGTCCACGAATGCGGTCCTCAGACTGCCCCAATTGTTTGCACCTGTCCTACCTTAGAACGCTCTGAACGCTTCAAATACCTTGGAGTGGCGCTCTCAGGAGACCAGATGCTCTCTTTCAAATACCACCTAGATTTGCTAGCTTCAAGACTCCGGAAGCTCATCTACATCTTTAGGACGCTGAGAAACGTTGCTGATCGCAAAGTCATAACCTCAGTATATTATGCATTGTGCCATTCTCTCATAGAATACTGCATCAGCTCGTGGGGTGGCGCTGCAAAAACTCTCATTCTGCCTGTGGAGAGGGCTCAACGTATATTGTTGAAGGTTGCTGCTGGTCTCCCGTACCGTTTTCCTACTGTCGAGCTCTACGTACACTGGAATATTCTCACTGTTAGGCAAACTTATATTCTTAAAACGGTACTTAAACAGCATTCACAGTTACCCTATAACCCTAACTTGCTAGAAGGCAAACGACGCAAACACCAAGTGTGCAACACACCTGCTGTCAGGACATCCTTTGCTCATCATTTCTTTGACTGTCTCGGACCACTACTTTATAATAGACTTAATGCTTATCTTAATATCTATCCGCTTCTGACTTCTAACTGCAAACGTACTGTGACTAAATTTCTTATGACTCTTGACTACGATGCGACTGAAAACCTACTCAGCATTCAGAAATAAATGTGAATGTTATTTTATTATATATTAATTACTTATGTCAAATATTGGATTTCGTGTCGGTATATATCTCTCGCTCCTACAGATATTCACGCACACACGCAGACGCATGCACACACCACCCATACAAACACGAACGCACATTCACCTACACACTCACTTACACATATACATCTTAGCTTTGGGGTGTATACTATATTTTAGTTTACATTGTTCTGTTTAGTTTTTATACCTGTAATTTTAGTTAACTTTTGTTTACCGTCTTGTACTAGGTGTAATAGTATCAAGTTACAATGCATACGGTAAAACTATTGTCTGTGGGTGGGCCTGGCGACCTGTGTCACAGGTTTCTTTTCCGAAACCTACTGCTGGCACCAGTCCCTCACAAATTTAGTAACCATCCATGTGTAGCTTCTAATTACCACTTAAGTACTTTATTTGTGATGGGAAAATAAACAATTATTTCATTTCATTTCATTTCATTTCATTTCATTTCATTTCATTTCATTTCATTTCATTTCATTTCATATTAATCGTATTATTAAAGATTGACAAGACAAAACTGATTACGTAACTTTTAGTAATATTATTGTGAAATTTTATTATTCAAAAATGATTTTCTCAAAGTGTTGCGAGGTTATTTCCATTAATAGGGTTAGTGAAATATTTTCATAAGCGGGGAACACTGAAAGAGGGGAGGAGTCAGGAACAGGGCACCAATAGGAGTGAAATAAAGTGCTCAATGTCAATTTAGCGCGGGAAATTTTAGCTATTTTGATGGAAAAGGCGCGAATTACTTGGCGCCGTTTTGGGGCGCGTGGGTGACGCTAACTTAGTCTTTATAAGGGGTAGAATCAGGGAAGCGAGTATCAATTCTCCGGCGTCGAGCGAAGCGTCAAGACGTAAATTTTGAAGAAGCCCCAAATCTCTGTAAGATCGCGTTACTGAAAAAGTATATTTTTAAATCAAGCAAATTTCTAGAAGTCAGCAAGAAAGTGGTCGAGGTTTTCTGACGAATAGGGCCGCATTTGTCCCGCGAATCTTTTGCATAAATGCTTTAATTTGAGCTTATCTGGTATAATTAAGTTCATAATTAAAGTATGTAGATTTTGCTTGCGAAAATCATAAAGTAACGTAGTTTTTCCTGTAAATTCTTGAATTAGTATAGTAGGACTATTAGGAATTGAAGTTCATAATTAAAATATGCAGATTTGTTAGCGAAATCCTATAGGGTGAAGTAGTCCTCTCGGTGGGGTCAAGAGGTAATACAACTGTATTGGTTCTTGAGTCTGCTGAGGTCAGGGCTGCATTATTTTGTGGGATGAAAGCTAACTAGATTTGCTAGTAATATTATACAATGTTGATTTTAGATGAGTATTCACTTAGTTTTGTGTCTTTTTGGGGCGATTTGTCAGATCCTCGCGGGGGGTTTAGGTAGAAAAGTCTAACCATGTGGCTGGTTAGATGGGTTTCTGTTTTAAAGATACCTAGATAGTCACATAAATGTAGCAAACGTGGTATCGTTGGCCAGATTTCCGCTCAATGAAGAAAGTTGAGGACTTGTCCCGCTGGCCCGCTGATATCCCTAGTGTTTGTTATATTTATTCCTTATGTAGGGCCTTGGTCGTTCCTTCCCACTCGATCAAGGGTTCGTCAAAGGTTGCTAGGAAATTAGGGAGTGCCACTCAAACTGTGCAGAATTGGGCGACAGGATTGATGGTAAGCATTCCAAGAATTGCATAGGAAATTCTAATTTTAGACCCAAATAGGCAGGTAAATTCATTAATAAGGTAGGAATATTATTATTAGGTGAATTGAGCAAAAGTAAAAGGTTAGCATTTCAAGAAGGTGGGGTATTCTTTGAAGTGAGATCTGTGTGGGCGTCAAAGATGTCGGAAAACATCATGGGAGTCGCATAGGAATTCAAAAATTTAGTTGTTGTTAGGCAGGTAAGTTCACTAGGTAAGATTCCATGTCTTAAAGTAGGCGCCTTAACAGGAATCCATAGGTAGATGCCTTAACAAGTATCCGTAGGTAGGCGCCTTAACAAGAATCCATTTAAACTATAGCTCAGTGTAGTGAATATTCACCATGTAGCATTAATTGTGTTGGCTTTACCAGTTTCGGTGAGTACATATTAAATAATTACTTCAGTGAGTGGATAGTGAATGTTGAATTAATACTACTTAAAGAAGAAAGTTCTTTTATCTTTGAATTGGATTGGATTTATGATGATTTTGCATGAAGACTACTGATTTTAAAAGAAATATTCTATTCTAGTAATCTAGAAGGTGTACTGAAATCTAGATCTAGGTTTTTGGAATAAGCCTGCGTTTCTATTTTAAGCTAAGGTTGAGTCACGGCTATTAGAACGCTAGATCAAAATGTCTGAGTGGACCTTTTCTATTAATAGAATAGTTTTGTATAATATAGAAACAATACTTCAATTATGTACTATAAAAGTATCAAACTGTTTAGTGAATATATCCAAATTCTCAAATGGTTGAATCAAAGTACTTTCTCATCAATATTTCAGCTAGGTTTCATTTACCAATTCAATTGGAAGTCGTTTCAATAGAACTATATTCCACAATTGAATTTAAGTACTTATTGACAAACACAATTAATGTACAGGTTAGATATCATTAGTAGACTAAACTGAAATTACCACAGTTCATAGAAGTTATGATAGTTTCCGATGTTGAGATGCGGAAAGTCTTCGACCAAATAATACATTCCCTTTGAATTAAATTGTCTTTCCTTCAGAAATTGGATCTATCAGGCCCTTTGAATGGATAGTAATGTTGTGTCCATAATTACGTTATAATGTTAAACAGTTTCGCTAACAATAAATATATCTTTAAATTAAATTAAAATTGTGCAAATCCGCCATCACAATAGAAAGATAATTCTTCATTGTGAAAAGCTGATAGATCACTTGAAGCACTTTGCTTGTCCTCTTTTATTAAGACAGACATACTAAGACTAAATAATTCAACTAATTTATTAATTAAAGTTGTCATGAAAGCAAATGGTGGATCCAGGGGAGGGATGCCCAAGTCCGGATGTCGAGTCCCACCACGGAGTGCGGGGATTGGTGCACTCCGTCTAGCTGGCAAAGAAACCATTGTTTACTTAGTACTTGACTATAGCACAATAGTATATTTTATATTTGACAAAAAACACTAGAACAATTATTAAGTAGCGATGATAGATTTTCTATATTCTGAATTAATACAACGTTAACTTCTAAATTTATTACCATTTTACCTTCTCTTACTCTATTCCTAAGCCACTAAACCACATAGGATATCCTAAATTAAATAAAATCAAAAAGTAAGAAAATAAAATCATAAATAGTAGCGGTGAACAGTTTTCCATATCTGACTTTTGGTGATCATAACTTTTGGTTATTTCATTCATTTCTTATTACTGTAATATCTATTAGCATTCCATCATACTAGACTTTTATAAACATACTGAGCAACTTATGCTAAAGAAGTAGGTATCATATTGAATTTTATATAAGTACAGCGGGTAGACATAAGAGTAATTTGTATACCATTTAAAAGTATGCAGAAAACTAAGTCAGCTAATAGAATAAGAATCTCCATAAAGCAATAACAACATTCTAGTATAGGTAAAATTTAGGTAGTTTCACTTTAAAGAAGTACTTAGGTTGACTGGAAGAGATTTCTTTAGAGATAGACTCTTCATTGCTCACAGGCCTTGTTATAAATTAGGTAATAATAATTATAAGTGCAATAAAGATTATATCTATGTAAAATTTAATATCAAATTCCATTAACATTTTACTAGGGTAACGGTTATTTTTGTGATATTATCACATAGTAACGGTCATAGTAACAGAATTAGTTAAGAATTAATAAGGAAAGAATGATAGCGTTATAGTCAGGAAATAGAACAATGATTGCACTTCTGAAAAGAATCTAGGTTACTATTAATCGCAATCAGGGACCGCCCTAGAAATCACGAGCCCTTTCAGACCACATAAAAGCACGTCAGTAATGTAGTTTATATCTAGGTAGGATGGGTTAACAAGGAATAACTAAGTAGACGATAGGTTTGAATATTTATGCTTACCGCTGACGGGCGCTATTTTGTAGCTGCGATAAGCGCGGCGTTAATCGCGGCGATATCGCTGCGATAAACGCGGCGATAATCGCGGCGACAATCACGGCGCTTTTTAGTCGCTGACGTAGGTTAACCCTAAAAGGCACCCGGTAATAATATTATAGAACAATCACTTTTATTATTGCTAAGCTCTATAAAATAAAGTTTATGATTTATTTATGTCAGTAATTATATACTTTTCACAAATGAAGCAAACAATGTATACGATTCAAATGTCTTCAGTACCCTTAGCACGAACAGCTATCGAGAAAAAAAACGCACGTAAAATTACTCGATAGAAAATTCTCTATGGAAAATTTCATTTCGCTTATCGGCGATAGATGGCGTTGTACAAATTTCCAATACAAAATTATCTATCGAATGATAATTTTTTTGATAGCTGTTCGTGCTAAGGGTACAGATCCTTTTATCGTCAAAATAGTGTGAAGAACAAAAATTCTGCATTTACTTTATATGCGCAAATTCAAGAATTAATAAAAATTTGTTCGATACCTACTGGAAGGTTTTGACCCCGAAAAAATATTGCGAGTCGCTCGAAGTGTTTTTTTTTGCAGACATAAGCTAGTTTTTGTATTACATCATTTTATGACATATTAAAAAATAATATTTTTATCCATGTTCCACAAACGGTATTTTTTATCTGTTTTAACTGTTACTGTGTATGTTACTATGATGAGATTTTGATGACATGTTATAGTGTGTTTTATATTAGCAATATACTCACAAAGCCAAAGGGCTTTGATATACCACATGGTATGAAAAAAATCTTTGTAAGTACTGAAAACTTTATGACATCACAGTTTCTACCCCCGCCATTTTCACGCTTTTCATCTTATATATTTGTGATCGGGGCATTGTATTGAATGCATCGATACCACATTTTCGTATTTTTGTGATGACTTGTGCGAAAAATAACCTCAAACCCTATAATTACCGATCGGCTAACAGTACAATAGAATATTTTATTCATGTTTTTCGAACGTTATAGTTATTGAATAATTATAATTAAATACCTCGAAAAACACGTAGTTATAATAACAACAAACGATCAAAATCATAACACGAAACAAAGAAAATTCTATCACAGAAATATTTAACAGAATGATACATGTGTCAAGCCACAGCATAAAAAAGTTTATTAAAAGTCCCTATCTTTTGTTTAAAAAAAATTATAATGTAGCGTCTGTTTAAAAGTACGTTAGCCTCAAATGGGTTAAATAGTATGGGTGGTGTGGACCTCACGGAAAATATTGCTAATAATAATAGTAATAATTGCCTATAACCGACCTTAGGTTCGTAGTGTAATCCTACCTTTTTTGGATCAGGATTAAAAACTATATAAATTGGTAAGCATAATATCATGTAATAATAATTCTCTTACTTTTTATTGCAAGCTCTACCATTACAAAAATAATTATGTCAAGCCAGCGAAAAAAATTGTGGTATCTTTTAGGGTTGAAGCCGCTTGTCACTCTTGTCAGTGTCATTTCGTGGGCGATTAGTCGCCGAGCTATGTGTCAGCTACTTTTTGTAGCTCGTGGGCGTTTACGTATTGAACTCCATATGTTCTATTCTGGGCTACAAAAAGTCGCTCAGCGATTTATCGCCCGTGAGCGGTGGCGCTTAATCGGAGCAAAGGATAAGATTTGATACATAAAAAACATTAGGTAAGTAACTCACATATAGGGAAATAGGTAGTTAATTGACATACATCATTCACCATAGTATAGCTTCGATTCGGTTTAGCATAGTAGTATGGTAGAAGTAGTGGTAGGTAGGGGGGGGGTTACAACTTCAGACAGTGTCCACGCGCAAATCATCTACCTAGCTTATACCACCTAGAAAAACTCGATTGCTTTATTGTTCTATGATTAAAACTTGTTGACATAAATGAGTAAAATGCTATTTTAAGTAAAAAATGTCGACACAAATGACAAATTTAAAAATGCAATAAACCTCTTCTGTAATCAAAAATTGTCGACAGAAATTAGAAATTTAATTAAAAATACAATTTAGGTATAGTCAGGTGGGGTAAGTGAAACATACTTTATTTTTATTTAACAAGGTTTAGTAAAGCTATAAAACTCGCAATTAAAGTAGCTGTGTAAAAAATTAAGTGTGTGAAAAATATTAAAAAATCCAAGATGGCGGCCAAACTTTTTTGCTTAGAATAGAATAGAATGATTTATTAGCATCACAACACACATGCGCATAGACAATAAATTAAAAATAAAATAAAAAGATAATTTCAACAATAAAATAAAAACTGCATATTGGCAACTAAATAATATTGGTTAAATTGTGTGTCACAGCGATGCAATTAGGTTAAAGCTCAGCGTATATCATTGCCCCGATGATTAGGCAAAACACTGGTTTTCAGCTGTCACCTGTAGACGCAAGGACACATTGACAAAATCGGCCGTGCCGTGATAAAAGAAAGTATTAAAAACGAAAAACAATATTTTTACAAAAAAATAAATAAAAAAAAACGTGGAAATCGATGTCTTATCGTGTTATAAAATATAATAGAATAAAATTAATTGCATTGAAATTAGGAACATAGGAGACCGCGACCAGCTATGCAATTCTCTAAGAGATTCGGCGTAGAGTTCAGCGGTGCGGCAAAGTCGTGATACAATTTGGTATTCCCTTAAAATTGTTTGACAACTCCTGGCGACACCAGCGCTCTCACTTTGAGCACGATGCGAGTCGGAACTAACAGTTTGACATTTTTCCATACAATTTGGTATTCAGCAAAAAAAACAGAGTCGAGCTCGCCTCACGGCCCGAGTGCTATTCTCCGTACATAGTAGCGCTCTAAAGTGGGTACAGCGCGCGGCGTCAAGTAGAACTATTCAAAGACGAGCATTTTCAGAACTTTGACATTTCTTTATAGATTTTGGTATTCACAAACCAAAAATAGCGTCGCGCCCGTCTGCGTTGTCAGCCTCGTCCTCACTTTTAAGTGTCAAATCCAAAAGCTACTAATTTTATGCTGAATTTGCATTGAATTGTGTAAAAAGTTCATGTTTTCTTTGTAAATTGTTTTGTGATAGAAATTAGCAGCTGCTCCTTTTGGAAAAATTCAATGAAAATTAATAAAAGTGAAAATTTAGGAGGCGTCGCCAGTCACAACGTCTCCGACGAAATTTTCACACGATTGCGACTTTATACCATGTTTACAGGTTGTCTGAGGACCTAATGATTACCATCTTAGAAAGAAATCGATCGGACATCTTTAACACCGTGTTTATCAATAAATGTGCTTTCCATCCGGGGGCGTATTAAGACTATCTATATTTCTTATAGTTAGGTAGGTATTATGAATAAAAATTCATGGTTTATTCGTAAAAAGTTTTTTATTTAAATTCAACATAACCTGCTTACGTTACGTTTCTAAGCGTCTTAAGTTTTTCAAAGCTTAACTTTGCCTATCCCACACCTCTCTCATTTCACGCAAAAAAACTTTGTTGAGTTTGCACCAACAAATTGTCTGCGATATGTAGTGGCTCAGCGTTGCGGCTTAAGCGGCAACTTATGCCACATAGATAACATCCGATCCGAGGATGAAGTTAGTATTAGGGCATCACATTGCATCATTTGCATCTTATCAACGACGACGATGAGCGACGTGGAGCTGTAAAACAAAAAAATACAACAATTATCTATAGCTCAGGTTTAGTAACGAAAAAATATAAATAAACTTCATTACACTGGGGCTTCAGTCCCAGTCAAGTGTGGTACCTACAAACTATAAATACCTACACGAATATGTACAAACCTTGGTGAGCATGGGATGTGAAAGCGTGTCCACTAATAAAACTAATAAAATTTCTCCTGTTGTGCTTGCAAACGGACGGCGATTCTTGACATGTGTTGAGGGAAGTATCGGACCTTCACGATGGAAGGTCTATGGTACGTTCGAATGTTAAGTCAGTACTATTATGTCAATCCTTGCACATGCGCGACAGCTATAGGTTTGACTCAGTCTATTGTGATCCGTGGTACCGTCAAGTGATAGTAAAGCTTAGTTAAGCATTTGCTTTTAATGTCTGTTATTTATATTAGTGATGTGAGAAGATAATAAAAGAGTTAAACACAAGTCTCCTGGTCTCATTCACACAAGTCTACAGGTTATGGGCCACTGCAAAAGACTGTAGAGACCGGGAGTGAAGAAAGAAGAAAACTTTACTTTTCAGCTTTGTTTTCAGAAATAACGTAACTGATTATAATGCCTAGCAACGCATTTGTTTACAAAATAGTGTAACCAAGGGAAATAAAGTACAACGAAAGTGTAAAGAAATTTAGTAAAAGTGTTGAAAAACAGATAAGAAGTGAAGTGAAATAAAATGAAAAGTTTGGAAATAATAAAATAATGGTGTTTTAAATCCTTGAAAAGATAAAATCAGAAAAAATATTTTGAATTTTGCTGTTGACATGTATGGCCGGAAAACAAAAGAACATTGAAGAAAATTTATTTGAATCTGAATTTCAACCTGAATTTAAACGTGAATTAATATGAATTTTTCTGAATTACACCTTTGGCCATGGAAAACATAAATAAATTAAAAAACCCTCAAAATTATAGAAGATGGAGAAAGCAGAAATAGAAGCTTTAGAGAAACAAGAGAGGGTAGAACAATCGACAATCGAATAAATGAAGACAGAAAAAATGACGGTGGAACAAATGACGGTGAAACAAATGACAAGGAAAATGAAGAAAGGAATTTTTTTTTTGAAAGGATTTTTAATGTGAAGAATTTTTTTTGGAACAAGTTTATTTTGAAGATGTATTTTTGGCGAGTATTTTATGATGAAGAGATCGAGCAGGATGATGATGAAGAAGAAGGAGGTGTCTTTGTGGGAGAGAAATAGAAGAAGTTTTTAATGATGATGAATCGAGTGGGAGAGAAATAGAAGTTTTTAATGATGATGATGATTCGAGTGGGAGAAAAATAGAAGTTTTATAATGTTGATGATGTCGAGTGGGAGTAAAGGTTTATAATGAAGATGATGTGAGGAGAAGAAGTTTTATAAAGAAGATGATATCGAGTAGGAGAAGGTTTTGTATTGATGAAGATGTCGAGTAGGAGAATTTAAGGATGAAGTAGTTTGAGAAGGAGAAGTTTTTATAAAGAAGATGTCGAGAAGGAGAATTTATATAGAAGATGTTGAGAAGGAGAATTTATATAGAAGAGATAGAGAAGGAGTTTATAATATTGGAGGAGTTGAGTTGGAAGGAAGTTTTGATAAGAAATAGAAGAGAAGAATAGATTAAAGAATTAAGGGGTGCTTTAAATAATTTAAGGGGGGTTTTAAATAATGATTAATTTAAGGGGGTGTGGGATTAGAAAGGATTATAAAGTAAATGAATCATCATTTAAAAGCAATAGAATGTTTTTGATATCCGAATGTATTGTATTATGTATTGTATTTTGATAATTCTTTGGTTGAGTTAGTTAGGTCTGGTTTGGATTGTGTAATTGGATTGTCTGTGTAGAAATTCTGTCGTTTGTGTTAGTTAATGTAACTGTTGGTAGGATTTAAGATTGTATAAGAATGATTAGGCAGATAATTCGAAATTTAGTAGTGCTGTACAGGAAGTTAGAAAACTGGTTTAGGTTAGGATGGTCAGCATGTGCAGCGGATTGAGGGAAGTATCGGACCTTCACGATGGAAGGTCTATGGTACGTTCGAATGTTAAGTCAGTACTATTATGTCAATCCTTGCACATGCGCGACAGCTATAGGTTTGACTCAGTCTATTGTGATCCGTGGTACCGTCAAGTGATAGTAAAGCTTAGTTAAGCATTTGCTTATAATGTCTGTTATTTATATTAATGATGTGAGAAGATAATAAAAGAGTTAAACACAAGTCTCCTGGTCTCATTCACACAAGTCTACAACATGCTACCTGCTTAATTTGAAAAAGCACAATCATGAGATATTTGCTAAAATAAAAATATAAGGTATATTATAGTAGGTACTAAGAGTATAGGACAGAAATAATCACTGTTTGACATTGGTTGACTTGATACTCTTTTCAGTCAGTCTTTTATATTGTACCAAGCCATGAAGTGAGCAGAACAGCAACATTGCAAAGTACATGGTTTTATAATACCTATTTTATTATCATTTATATATATTTAAAAAATCAACAAAATGTAGATTGACAACCATTTTTCCCTAGTTAACATTGCTTTACCTACTGTTTAAAATATAAAGCATTAATTCAATAAAATCACTCAATTATTTTCATATTTTCAACCCCACATGATTCAAACGAAAAAGAATATCGACCTTTTAAAATTGAATGATTAGTATGGAGACTGACCGACGACATGACCACGAACTGACAGTAACAAATTTATATTCATGGATGGCTTGGCACAATAGAGAAGGCTTTGGTTGATATCATTGAGGAAAGCCACAGAGGAAATAATTATTAAGCCACAGAGTAAGCAATAACTGTAGGAAGGCAAAGGAAGTCAGTTGCAGCCACAAGAAAAGGTTAAAATGACTTATTTATGCTTCAAAATTAATTAAATAGTATTGTGTTTCACTCTCTAGCACGATTTAAAGCAAATATAATACGGTTTTTTAAACGCTTTAAATAATAAGTCGATGTAATATCGATTATGATGATTTCAAATTGGTGTCAAGCCATAGCTCGCCTTTAAATCAAAGACGAGTAAACGCGTCCCACAAGTCGCCATAGAGCTTATTGCATTTGTGAATGCCGATTTATAGAACGCTAAGTTCGCCGACGTACTCAAGTATATGTAGGTCGACGACGAGTATACTGTCAACTTGTCAAGCAAACTTTCAAAATACCTAGTTAAAAGTCTAATTATTTTTTGCTTTTGCTCGTTTCGTATTGAATGTTTTAAGTTGGATTATCTATTCAGTAAGTTTTAAGTACAGACTCGTCATAAAATTCATCATAGAAGATTTCATAGAAGATTAATTGAAAGTGAACTTTATGTTGCTGCTGAAACTGAATACATCTGCAAGAACAGAACTAATTTTTGGAACAAAATCGATAAAATACTCTACTGTAATATTCTGCAAACGGATTAAGAGTGTTCACACAACCAACATGTCAAAATTATATCATGTGAATTTGTGAAATATTATACCAGTTATAACATCTGTATGTGTACCTGTTTTTATTTATTTTCTGTCTTTGTTAGTAGGTTTTCAAGATTTCAGGTGGGATTTCAGCAATCCCAGCCTAAAACAACTTTAATTCCTGACAAAATAGTGCAAGCCAATTTTTCAATAAGAGTAGGTAGCCTAAACAAGTTATGCAAGCTAAGTTCTTCGAGATTCTTATGTAGGAACTAGACAAACGAGTGTTTGGAGCGGAAAGCTTCTTTATTTCTTGTACCTAATATAGCGGTGGATATCATTTTTCTTAACCTTTGGCATGATATATCCACGACGCGAATTCGCTTTGTGGTCTTTCTGAGATTACCACAACGCGTCATGGGCGTTTTTCTAAGAGCCCAACACGAATCTCGCGTTTTGGATTTTTGGCAGTGACCATAACGCCTCGTGAGCGGTTTTTTCGCTCATTAGGCCTAACATATCCAACAAAATAACCTCGGAAAGGATCTCCCCGTCGCCATAAATAAAATAAGTAGGTAAGTACATAAATAAAAAAGCATGTATTATACTCGTAGAGAGTATTTTATATAATGAACTAATTAAGAAGCGTAGGTGTTGCTGCTGCTGCATGACCTTTCCTGATGGCTATCTTGCCAAGCTGCTCTTGTTCTGCCTTGAGCATATCCTATGCTCAACGTACGCGCGTGTCCTGTAGCAAAGCAAGCCACTTTTTTTTCTTCCAATGTCTCCTAATAATTTCTCCAGCTAATCTTGCGCAGTGACGGACGGCGCTCCTTGATATGCTACAAATCGTAAGAGCACAATCAAACATTAAATAATTGTATCTATGTTAATTAATATTATAGTATTTAGAGAGTACTTTACAAAATTCGTAGGTTTGGTTTGCAATTTCACTTTGATTTTACTTACATTTCCAGAGAAAATTATGAATAAATATCATAAATATGTGCTTCCGCACTAAATGCATTCGTTGCTTAGATTATATTACATTGTTAAAACACATGATTACAACTAAACTATTTATTTACCACAAATTTATTATTACTTATAATGAAAAATCTATATTTCCATATATATACGACACTGACATTAGTCTTTTTCTTCTTTTTCTTCGCCTGTGTCCAAAGACTACAAGTTTTATTATATTATCTTTGCTAACCTCTACAGATTAAGATTCGTTGTTATTCTATATATTGTCACAGAATACATAATATTGTTGCATTTTGCATTTGCAGCCACAAGTAAAGGTTAAAATTACTTAATTATGCTTTGAAATTAAGTTTATAGTATTTTGTTGCACTCTGGACCACTACTTATATCAATTATTATAATAAAACAATTTTTAAAACGCTTTAATTAATAAGTCGACGTATTATCGATTTTGATTTCAAATTGGCGTCAAGCCATAGCTCGTCCTTAGCTCGTCTTTAAAATAACGTCAAATTGATCCAATCTACAGTTCTATGGCGAGCTTCGTGAATACTGTTTTGTTTATGACTGACTGCACGGTCGATCTTAAGCACGTCTACGTCTACGAGTCCGTCTTTGAGCAGATCGACGTATTTGTATATTAGTGAATTGCAGCCCAGAACGACTGTTAGTGCGTATAAGTACCTAAATTTTGCATTTCCAATAAGCCTAATTCTATATGATTTTTGAATGTATATTTTGACGTCAGCTGCCGTATTGGAGGGGGTATATTGTTCCAGCACTTGGTCGCTTGGTAGCGGAAACTGCCCGTGAAAGCCACAGTCTTATGCACATGAAATTCCAGTAGAGGTCGATTTGATCTGGGAATGCCTGGCCCATACTTAGTATGAAAGGAGCGAAATGTCAATTTGCTGTAAAGATATTCTTGTTTTTTAAATTTCATAAGGTCAAACATAAGAACTGCAAGATGCAACCGTCTGCGTGACTCCATATTAAGAATAGAGGCTCTGTTTAAAAATGGTGACACATGAGTACGAGGAGGGATATTAAAACAAAATCGGCCACAAGCATTCTGAACACGCTGTATCATTATTTTTGTTCCTGATAATAAACGAGGACCATACTCTAAGTCGCCATAATTGAGTACCGATAAAATTAGTGACTCGCATAAGGCGATACGTGATTTTTCAGAAAGATAATTCCGGAAGATAAATCCTATAGAGAATTTTTAATCTATAAAAACAATTTCTGACTAGACTCAATACATGATTTTCAAAGCGTAAATTATCGTCAAAGAGTATTCCCAAGTTCCTGGCTTCTTTCACACATTCAATATCAGTACCCAGAACTTGAAGCGTAGGATTACAACTGTAGATATCCGCGGTTTGTTTTTTTGTGCCTACAATCATAAATTTTGATTTCAATAGATTAAGAACCAGTGCGTTGTTGGTCGACCAAGCAGCTATAGCGTCCAGATCTTCATTCACATTGCGCAGAGCATCAGATATTTTATCCGGGCTTGCTGATATGTATAACTGAACATCATCAGCGTAGCAATGAAACCGGCAATGTTTAATTACCGAAGGGAGATCTGCACTGTAAATAATAAATAAAAGTGGTCCCAGAATGGAACCCTGAGGGACACCCCGATTAACCAACTTAGGTTGTGATATTAAAATCGAGCCATCCGTTTTTTTAAGTTTGACTGATCGATAACGCTCACGTAGATAACTGTCGAAAAACCGTAGTGCATGAGGATCAACGCCATAGAATGAAAGTTTAGATAACAGGAGCGGAACGTTCAGACTGTCAAACGCACGAGAAAAATCGAGAAGCGTCAGCACAGTAGCCCGGCCCGCATCTTGATCCGCAAACATATTATCTGTCACATCAAGGAGAGTCGTTACAGTACCTCGTTTCCTCCGAAAACCAGACTGAAAGGATGGTAATATATCATGAGTTTCAACATGGTACAATAACTGTTCATAAATAGCCTTTTCTAAAATTTTCGAAAGAAACGGTAAAATACTAATAGGTCTAAGGTCTTTTAGTTCGTTCGGAGGCTCAACCTTAGGTAACGGTGTCACCAACGCCATTTTCCACTTTTGAGGAACCACACCAGATTCGATGGACTTATTAATAATATCCGTAATTGTAGACAGAGTACGGGGAAGAGATAGCAAAATCATATCTCTACTAATGCTATCGCACCCAACTGCATTTGACTTTATGGACCATATATTTTGAGATGTCTTCCATAGAGACAGAATTAAGTTTGAATGGGGGAGCCGCCGTGTCATGTCGATGAAATTCGAAATAAGTCAATTGAGAGAAGGGAACTTTATCTTTTTCAGGAATATTCAAGAAGTGGTCATTGATAATATTGGCATCACCCATACAATCAGGAAGACCTTCACTTTTGTCAGGCTTGACCAAAATTTTTTCTTTTACATTTTTCCAGAATTTTTTGGAATTGTTTATATTAGAATTGATTCATCATCATATCAGCCGCACGACACCCACTGCTGGGTATAGGCCTCCCCTAAGGATCTCCACGACGATCGGTCCTGCGCTGCCCGCATCCAGCGGCTTCCCGCGACCTTCACCAGATCGTCGGTCCACCTTGTCGGGGGCCTACCCACGGAGCGCCGTCCGGTGCGCGAATCGGAGAATTGATTAAGTGATTATAATAAACCCTTTTCTCATTATCAGTACTTTTAATTACTATATTTTTTAGGTCTCTGTAATACTGCCCATCAACATCTGACTTTGATTTACAGTATTTATTACGAGCCTCATCTCGCAGACTAATCATAAACTTAATCATGTCAGTTACCCAAGGCGGATTATAATTAAGTCTGATTTTCGCAGTCACAAGAGGAGCATGCTTATCCATAAGAGACAGTATGAGTGAATTAAACCGATCCACCATGCTTTCCACAGACGGCTGCTTAGAAACAGACTCCCAGTCGAGAGAGTCAAGATCCTCATTAAAATCAGAGTCAATTCGTTTAATAGGTCTGTAAGTAACATATCTTGGCGGTGGTTTATCCTTTTTTAGCAAAACAGTTAAGTTAATCATTCCGTGACCCAGGGGCCCAGAAATGTTAGATACTGTTACGTTTCGAGTCTTGCAGTTTGTGCACACAAGGTCGATCAAAGTTTGATCGTTTATAGAGAAGTGAGTAGGTTCACCAACGACCTGCCGAAGATCTAAACTTCCTAAGAAATCATTTACTTTTAAAACATTATTATTATTAGCGTTATCTAGCATATTAATATTGAAGTCGCCCATGAGAACTATGTAGTCATACTGTACAAAACTTGAGATAGTATCCGTCAGAGCATCAATAAATTCATCAACATTGTGAGCCACTGAGGCCTATGCCGTTCCTATTATTACTCGAAAACCATTTACTTGTGTAGACAGCCACAGTTGTTCAATGCCCGCATTAGGATGCTTTATGAACCGTACACGCAAATCCTGCTTAACATAAAAAGCAACACCGCCACCCCTTCCCCTACACATGCTGCGACGCTGCGAGGACGTGGAACTTTGCGCAGTCTGTAGCCGGGTGCACAGTGCACAGGGCGCGCGCGCCTCCTGACCCGCAGGCAGCCATGTTTCGTTAATAGCTACTATGTCGGCATCAAATCGAATCATCGCTATTAGGAAATTATCATGGTCTGTATTTAGTGACCCTGCATTATAAAGAGCTAACTCAAGATATTTAGTTTTAGACGTCATTTTTATAAAATAATAGATAAAAAATTATTGGACAAGAAATATTAGTTAGGACATATACATGATTCAGAAATTATCAAAATATGATACGTAAAAGCTTTTGAATTTTTAGATTTTAGGCATCCACAATGCTATTTATATATTAACTTTACTTAACTTTACTTATTATTTAAATTATCTTTGATGTCTGGGACAATGCCTTTAATTTGGAAACAATGTCATGTTATCCCTATTTTGAAAACTGGCGACAAGCACGATATTCAGAACTATAGGCCAATATCAAAAATTAGTACAATACCAAAGTTACTTGAAAAAATTGTGTATGACTCTGTTTTTCCTGCATTGAGACCCGTAATCTTGAATCAACAAAATGGTTTCATTAATAAGAGATCTACAGAATCTAATTTGTGCGAATTTGTACACCGTGTTGCCACATCAATGGATAAAGGAGGCCAGGTAGATTCTGTGTATACCGACTTCTCCAAGGCTTTTGATAAAATTCCGCATTCTACACTAATACAAAAGATTGGAGAGGCCGGTATACATGGTGATCTGCTGCGCTGGCTGAAGTCTTATAGAATAGAATAGAATAGAATAGAATAGAAAAGAATAGAATAGAATAGAAAAACGTTTATTAACAACACATAACAATACGATTAAGAAGAGAAAACAATATATAGGTAGATACACATTTACACAGAACAGAAGAGGGATAAAAAAGATAACAAAGTGTGCTGCTAAAAGGCCCCGTCTCAGTAAAAAACTTCTGAGTCATTCGTAGATGGTCAGAATGACCCAGAAGCTCTGTTATTCTGCCAGGGCCTGGAAACAGTCAGTGGTCGGACACAACACAAACACATACCACAAATTTAACGAAAAATGACATACAAGGAATAAAACAAATAACATGTTATCTCAGAGATCGTAGCCAAGCTGTAACTATAAAAGGATTCTGCTCGACGTTTGTTCCAGTATCGTCTGGAGTGCCCCAGGGGTCCCATCTCGGCCCCCTTATGTTTAACTTATTCGTCAATGATGTTGTTTCTGTACTAAAAAAACTCTAACATCTTAATGTACGCTGACGATATGAAAATTTTCAAAAAAATTGAGGCTCCTTCTGATTGCATTTTACTACAAAATGATCTCGATGCACTCTGCATTTACTGTAATATGAATTTTCTTCACCTTAATCCTAATAAATGCAGCGTTATCTCCTTTACGCGTAAATCGAAGGTCATTCATTGATTTTAAGTATAAGTTAAATAACAAATGCGTTAAAAGAGTGGCGGAGATGAAGGACTTGGGGGTAACTCTTGATAGTAAGTTGACTTTCAATGAGCATATTAGTCAAATCACAGCCAAAGCTTACCGCCTCGGTTTTATAATGAGAATAGGATTAGGAGATTTTAAACAGAGTTCTACTTTAGTAATTTTGTATAATGCATACGTCCGATCTGTCTTAGAGTATGCATCGGTGGTGTGGAATCCACAATACAATGTATATATAGATTCTATTGAAAGAATTAATAGAAAAATGTGTAAACATATACTTTTTAGGACCAGTCGAGATAAGCAAGCGACTATATGTCTTCCTCCTTTAATAGATCGTCGTCTCGAAAGAGACCAAGTTTTCCTCTATAAGATTCTTAATAACCTCATAGACTCTCCTTTCCTCTTGGAAAATATATGTATTAGATGCCCTCGGACAAGTTCACGTCTTAACAAAATGTTTTCTTTACCTACTACCAGCTCTAAATATGCTGGCAGCACTTTTTTGTTTAGAGCTTGTAAGGAATATGACAAAAGTTTCACGTCTATAGATTTTTTGAATTGTAGTATAACTCAGTTTAAAAATCATATACATGAATTGATTGATGAATAGGTAATTGTAATTGTAAACATATCTTTAATTAACAGTTCCATTTTAGATGTAGTATAACTGTTAACTTACTCTGTGAATTTAATTAAGTTCAAATTGCCCTGTAGTTAATTTTGTATGTTCTAATTATCAGAGGAAACTTTGCTGATCGCTGTTTCATAATATTTGGTAAAACTAAATGTACTGTGAAATTGTTTGTTTCCCAAATAAACTAAAATAAAAATAAAATAAAATTAAGATATTTATCTTAATGATGAAAGTTGTTTTTTTTCCACATATATAATATTTTCTTAACCTAATACCTATAATCTATCATAATAAGCATACTTGACTGACGCACGAATGAATGCTAATAATGTTATAAACTTATTTTAACTTATTGCAAGTGTCCTCTACATTTTCAATAATTAGTTATTATTGTTAGTTATTGTTACTAACTAAAATAAAATTATTAAAATAATAAATATATATATAATAATAAATAATAATAAATATAATTATAAAATTATAAGGCTGGAATTACGAGGTTAAGTAATTTTTATCTAATAATAAATGTACCTAACGTAGTATTTATAAGACTTTGATTTTCTACTATCTCCAAGTGGCATTTGGGGTTCTATATAAGATGTCTAATCGTTCACATGTACTCCAAAAGCTGTGTAAGTCAGCTGTATAAGAGCTGTATAGCTTGCTATAATGCTCTTATAGAACCAGTTTGGGCACAAATTAGACAGCCTTAAGTTCACTATGGCTGTACATTAGCAGTACAGTAGCATTATAATAGCAGTTTAAGTAGTAACATCGGACTTAAGGCTGACTTACGGCACTATATGGGACGCAGTGTGAACCATACAACGTACATGAGTGTAATAAAGAGTAACAAGTGGCTAAATACACAGCCTTCACAGTTATAAAATCCGACAAAAGTACTCCAGTGCTACCTAAAGTTCACGTGTGTCCTAAATTATTTCTTTATTTTATTAATTATTCCTCATTAGTTTGGTTTTGTGTGTGCCATCAGAACACATTAACTCCGGCGGATATATTATGTTCTGTATGATTTTATTATTACTGGTAGGTTTATAATTTGGGTTTATTACATTAAATTGTGTTAATATTATGGGCAATGTAAGTTTATTGTAAAGTATATACATATCTAGAGTTAAATTTTTTACGGGTCTCAGGAATATTGCCTTTTTATCAAAAATATATCTAAATAAGAAGGAACGAACAATTTTTTTTTTCATATTTTTGTTTTTATGGCATCCGAATTTTATGGCATCAGAATCAGTCTATAGTTTTGTATTTAAACTTTAAAACTAATCATGAAAACTCTGTAGTTCAAGATAAAATCTTAATTAAATTAAAAATATTATAGGTTATGAGTATAAACAAAATGGTGGAGTTGTCTCCAGCTACAGTGAACCATTGTAACCCCAAATTAATGTTATGACCTCTTAAAAGTTTCACATGTGTACCAATATAATGTCAATTACTGTACAACATATCTGGGAGGCTCATATTTAGCCCTGAGCTGGTATGCAGTTCTTCAATAGTTCACGTGAATACCTTTATACTTAGATATTTTAATATACTAAAATTTTAGAGATCCGCATTGAAAATAGATTGAATATCACAAGTTAGTTAGAGTGTATAGTCTATATTAGTAAATGCAGTAGGTTGTATGATTGGATGTATACGTTAATTTTAATAGACGTGTAGGCGTAAAAGAAAACCACCATTCAACAAGTGGTATTCGTGAACAAATAAACAGCTGCCAGTGTTATTAGATATCAATAGTGGTGCGTGTAACAGCTTGTGGGATAAGTGTATTAGAATATCACATTCACATTCATGTTCAGCTTACAGCAAATAAGAGTAGTACTTGTGGACAAATAAACTGCTATTGATGTTAATGGACAACACATGTCCTTTTAACAGCCTACAGTGCACATGCGAACCATTTAAACACTTCTGTACAGATAGTAAAGAAAGGTTATTTTAATGATTACAAACAAGTCCTACTACAGCTACTAGCTGTGTAACAGTCTAAAACAAGTAAACATAAGAGCCTTTGGCTTTATAAATGACCAGGTGTGTTCTATTAAAATGCTAGCTCTATAACATCGTACAAGTAGGCCGTTAAACAGCGGTTGCCGTATCTCTACCCTCCTATAATGCTCTTAGTCAGACGGCTGACTAAAGGATAGTTGTTAGAGTATTATAACACCAACAATCATATAAAAGTATAACTCTACACTCCTCTAAGTCCCTTAGACAGGTATAGGTGTTATTAATCGCAATAATGCAGCTTATACATCACGAGTGAACTGTAATAATGCTTCAAGTACACCTGGGAACTAAATGTGTACTCTTAAATGGAGTAAAATGCTACTTGGGTATGAGTCTACCAAAATGCTTAGTCATCGATTCTTTACTTTAACCATACTAATATGATCATTTTAATTCAAATGCAATTTTTTTCGTTACTATTGTAACGTTTTGTCGTAGTAATCAAAAATGATTATAGTCAGGTGGGGTAAGTGAAACACCGGGGTAAGTGAAACACCCAACCATATCTAAGAAACTATCGTAATTTATTCTCATAGAGATGTGTCGATAAAGCAGGAATGACGAATTACTGCCCTCAATACAACACAGATATCGCTGCGATCATTAAACTAGCTAGTAAACCAAAAAGAAAATTAAGTTATGTTATAAAATGAAAATTACGTTTTTTTGATAAATCTTTGAAACTGGACCCTATTTTATTAGAATTTGATACATTTTGGATGTTAACGGTTTAAAATGATCCTTTTGTCCTATTTTTATTAAAATTGACTCAATATTTAAAGCTATTTTGGCCACTGCTTGCCCCTTCTGTTTACCCCTTGTCAGGGGTAAGTGAAACACTTCTTAGCCCTTATATTCTTTTCGTGATTTTGTTGCTTAATGCAAGTCTTTAGATATTTATATTCATACCGTTAAAGGCTGATTTAATGAGGAGTACATTGCCTACACACACAGCTACTTTAATTGCGAGTTTTACAGCTTTACTAAACCTTGTTAAATAAAAATGTTTCACTTACCCCACCTGACTATACATTGTTATAATTTCGAATCTATTTGCTTCCACCATCTCGCTATCCGAAGACAAGGTAGGTACTCCTTCGATTCCTCTCCTCCCATTTTTTTTGTCAACAATGAGTCCCAAAAATTACTTCTGCTGCGCATTAACTGTCACCGCTAAAGAAACGTGCTGAGGCTTGTATCACTTAAGCATGTTCCAGACGGATGTAATCACGCCTCCCATCAGAGGTCACCTTAGTGGAAGCTTGATTGGGGCGTGATTTCCATCCGTGGATTGTGTTGCGGCTCGGCTACACGAGTTTCCATCCAAGCGCCAACACGGTCGATAGGCGTTTCTTGAGCGCTTTTGTCTCTAATTGACGACAGAAAACAAAAAAGAAACGAAATCCGCGCACTCTATCTTCGGATGGAAATCGCGCCCTTTCTGCTAAGGACGTTGAAGGTCATTTGGATTGGATGGAGAAATTTGGATTACCTACATCTACCGTCTAGATGGATGGCATCAAGCAAGGTCACCTCTGATGGGAGGCGTGATTACCTACATCCGTCTGGAACATCTTTACTCGTAGCTTACTCTTTCTCCTCAAATACAGTCATAATTAGAATTGCTCGTTCAACCAATAGGAATAGAAGTCATATCAGATTACTACATTTATTAAATGATTTTTCCTATGGTCTTATCTAGGTAATACGTTATCATCATGTCCTCCTACTCCTATATAAGGTCTTTCTTAAATAGTACACGGAATTTAAGGGGTCAATGCACTCATATGCATACAAACAACTTTTACTACGGGACCAACATTTAAATCGGGAAAAAATCAGCTGTTCCATACATTTTGATCTATTCGATTTTAAATTTTCTATGGAACAGCTGATTTTACTTCTCGATTTCAACGTTGGTCCCATAGTGAAAGTTAAGGTAATACACCTATGTTCATAGATGTTTATAATTTGGTGTTTATTTCTCATAGTGTGTAAACTGTGTCTTTTATGTGCGCCTAAATTGTTTTAGACTGTTGACAATATTGTGTTCTATAATTGCTTAGTTAGGTGAAGTTTCAGACATAACGAGTCCTGAAAGAGTCAAGGAAAATTAATTTAAACAAACAATCCGGAATCAAAATGCTTTATTTCAATCAATCTGTCTGCTTCTTCGTAATTTTTATTTATTTCTTTGTAGCACGGGGTTGGATACCTAAGATCAACACTCATTAGGTCAACATTTACTACATCAACACCACTAGATCAACTGTTCATTAGATCAACAGTTTACTACATCAACAAATTACGAGATCAGTGGATCATAAGATCGACAGATTATTATATCAACAATTCACTTCATCAACAGTTTCGTAGTCCAAATTTTAACATAAGTACTTATTGTTTGGTCACTCAACTCAACTCTAAGTTTTTGTCAAAAGAAAAGAAACAATTGCTTTACTTAAATCGAGTTTTTTTAGAATAACATGTTTATTTAATTTTGTTTCGGTAGATAAGTACGAAATTAATTTTTATTAATGAAAGTTAATTAAACGAAAGTGTATTAAGTAAAGTAATTGTTTCTTTTCTTTTGACTGTACCTAATAATTACAAAAACTTAGAGTTGGGTTGAGTGACCAAACAATTTGTGAAATTTAAGACTACTAAACTGTTGATGTAGTGAATTGTTGATATAATAATCTGTTGATCTTATGATCCACTGATCTCGTAATTTGTTGATGTAGTAAACTGTTGATCTAATGAACTGTAGATCTAGTGTTGTTGATGTAGTAAATTTTGACCTAACGAATGTTGATCTTAGCTATCAAACCCCTCCACGACCAAGCACCAAATAGCCACCCTAACATGACTACCGAAAGGCGATAAATTATGATATAGCGATTTATCACGATTAAATGTCAAAAGATAATGGATTCTGACAGTTGAGTGTCTATAAAACGCTTTATCACGCGATTATTACGTATTTCGGTGGTCATGCTAGGGTGGTAGGCCCAGCCAGAATACCAGCGTCGACACGACATACCTACCCGTTTTTACATGGGTTTCCTTTCTGGTCTTTACAAGGGATAATTGGGTGACAAGTATTGTTCATAAATATACAATCACCAAGCCTTTGACGTTTCTGCAAAAAATAAAGAATAATAACGCAACTGTAGGTATGCGTGAAGTCTAGGGCGGCCATTACACACATCAATCAGGGGGTCTATTACGAAAAGTTTCACGCGATACACGCAGCTGCGTCCGTGCTTCGTTAGGATTGTTTCCTATTACAAAGCACTTGCGTATGCGATATCGCAAAGTGATTGCGTAAGTTTGACAGTTTTTCTCTAGCGTATACGACATCATTCGTTCAATAGTCTTTGGGCTACGATAGCCAAATTGAAAATGTGTTTCATAGCCATAACCGACGAACTGCGGACGACTATCGTGACCAAGTGACTGCGTTACGCAATTGCGTATGTTATTTTCGTAATAGGCCCCCTGGTTTCACATCAATCTGGTTTTTGATGCGACGTTACACGGTCAATCCAGCAAGATCTGGTGGTAGATGGTGGTTTTTGGTAGGGTTGCCAACTTTTTTGCATCAATTTTCGCGTGATATCGATCGATGACCTGAGTGGTGCAGTATTCAACATGCCAGTCTACCACGCAAGAGATCCCGGGTTCGATTCCCGGACGAAATTGAAATGATGAATTTTAATTTCTGTGACGGTCTGCGTATAATAAGTACCTATCTATTTCGAAAAGAAAGTAGGTACCTAGTAAAATCAGTTGTCTAGCACCCATCTTATGCCTTGATTAGTTTAGGGTTAGATGGCGCTGTGTATGTGTAAAATCAAATATTGATAATTACAATACTACATTACCAAGCTATGATCTAACTGAGTGCCAAATTTCATCCAAATCAGTTATCCAAATCAGTAATCAGTGGAAGCTAGTTAAAAATAAACGTGGGGTTAAAAATAAATATAAGTTTTAATCCAGACTATAAACTGTTTGCCAAATTTCATCTAAATCAGTTCAGCCTTAAAAACGAATATACTGACGAACAGACGACGAATATCAAATATTTTTAACATGGACATGGACAGGACATGGACATGGACTTAAACATGGACATGTCCATGGACAGGACATCGGGAACTTTATAAGAAATATAGCCTATATTTATTTTTAACTAGCTTCCTAGCTAGTACATCCGGGTGGACATTTGAAAAATACCCTAAAAACATACAGGCGAAAAGAAAAACAATCTCCTGCTTTTTTGAAGTCGGTTAAAAGTATTGGATCGCAGTTACTTGTAGTAGATTGACAATCCGATACAAGTGATTGTCAATCTACCACAAGTTTACTTGTGGTAGATTGACAAGTAACTGCGATCCGATACAAGTGGACTTGTGGTTGATTGTCAATCTGCCACAAGTCCACAATATACTGCGATCCAATATTTTTAACCGACTTCAAAAAAGCAGGAGATTGTTTTTCTTTTCGTCTGTATGTTTTTTTAGGGTATTTTTCAAATGTCCACCCGGATGTACTAGCTAGGAAGCTAGTTAAAAATAAATATGGGCTTTATTTTTATAAAATTCCCAAAAGTAATACAAATAAATTTCAATGTTTAAAAAAATAAAAACCCCTAGGGTATCTTTGACCGAGATCAAAAGTATCCTATGTTTTAATCTAGGCTAATAAACTGTGCGCTAAATTTCATCTAAATCAGTTCAGCCTTCAAAAAAAAACATGTATCGGATAGCAGTAGATTGCGATAAGCTGACTGCAAGTTCTCTGTTCGTTTGTAGGTATGTTT
This sequence comes from Agriphila straminella, assembly GCA_950108535.1. Lineage (NCBI taxonomy): Eukaryota > Metazoa > Arthropoda > Insecta > Lepidoptera > Crambidae > Agriphila > Agriphila straminella. Next base: position 24,385,638 of record OX467305.1, on the reverse strand, counting down.
GTTTTTTAGCGATTTTTCGAATGTCCACCCACGCGGATGTAGTCGCGGGCGGAAGCTAGTTAAAAATAAATGTGGACTACATTTTAATAAATATCCCAAAAGTAAGTACCTACTATAATGTTTAAATGTTTTGAAAATAATACTATTACCTCGAAAAAAAGGTGCCAACCCTAAGCCAGATTGACAAAAAACCACGCCAGATTGAAACAAAACCACGCCAGATTGAAACGACGTTACACAATCAATCTCTGTCAATCTTTGTCAATCTGATTGAGTGTGTAATGGGTACCTACTGCCTAGGGCTACCGATTCTGTGCTACTATATAAATGTAAATACCATTAACTCGCCGAAACGTAAACTCAAAACCTTTAAGGCTTTAATCTGGCTTTAAGGCTTTTTAAAGCTTTAATCTGTTTGATAGTATTTTATACCGCCAAATGATTGTGATTGTCTCTCGCATTTTTTATAATAATAATAATAATATACTTTTATAGTATTGAAATTAAAACATTAATAAGTATACACACGATGTCAAAGTAAAATTAATTTTTACTTTAATCGCCGTCCCCAAGGAACAATGTGGTAATAGCTTATTACGATAGATTGCATTTTATCGCAGATTCGCTATGCTGAGACCCTTATACATTATTGACGGTTTTTCAAGACATTGCTCTTGATACTTTTAGATTTAGACATTCTGTAAAGATCTTTGTGATTATATTCAACGAAAGACATCAATGAAAATTTTACACGATTAATGACGCACTGATCTATTACCCAACTATCAGACTAAATCTTTTCGAGTAAGCTGCCATTACAATATTGTTCGAGTGAAAATTGATTGATTGTGAACCGATTCCTGTAATAGTAAAGTACTTTCTCACCTTTGCCCGAACGCCAAGCTTTTTTTAGATGCCAATTGTGTTTTATTTACGATGAAAGAGTCCATATTGCGAGTTTGAGTCAATGATATGCCGAGAAGCTCAAGTTGTTCATAAATCGGCACAGATATACCTCGGAAAGTAGGAGTCAAGTCGAAATTACTCCTTTTAGCAGAGAACAGACACGCCTGGGTTATTGGAACAATAAAAGATTTTTATTATCATAATTATTATTGACATTTGCAATCGTCATCCCAGAAAACCCCAATAACGACATCCATATCTATTTTTGGGGTTTTTTTTACCCCTTTTCACCCCCATTTCATCTCCATAGGGGTTGAAATACTAACAATAACAATTATTATTATTATTATTATAGTTCTTTATTTCAGGCAAAGCCCATATTAGTGTTAGTAACAATTTTCATTAAAAAACTATTGTTAGTAAATTACAATAAAATATTAATAAAATTACACGTCATTTCAATTCAAATTCATACCATTTTAACATAATTACAATATTATCATTAATTATTGAATTAAGAATCATTTAAATTTATATATTGTGTGACACTGTACCCACCGTTGTAATAATGGCATATCCCACCTATCAATAAATACATTCAGGATGCTATTAGTGCTGCTACGCAAACGATTCAGCGCAGAGGCGCACCGTTTCCTCATTATCGCACTAAAGCTTTCGATTCGAGCTTCCGCAAACATATTATATATAAACAATATACGTTGCGTTAGATTTCCATCCATAAGCCTAAATTATAAATTTAGCGATTTTTAATTCGAAAATAAAGGATTTTCTTCAATACACAACTTCATCGCCCTTTTGACCCCTTCGGGGGTATAATTTTGAAAAACGCTGAGACCCGTATTTATTAATTTTCAATGGTCAGCTTAATCACAAAATTTGAAGATCCTAGCTTCAAAACTGAGGGACTTTCATACAAACTTTGGACCCCGTTTCACCCCCTTGGGGGGTGAGTTTTGAAAAATCCTTTCTTAGTACACCCCTAGACCTCATAAGGAACCTATGTGCAAAATTTCAAGTCTCTAGGTTCAGCGGTTTGGGCTGTGCGTTGATATCTCACTCAGTCAATCAGTCAGTCAGTCAGTCAGTCAGTCAGTCAGTCAGTCAGTCAGTCAGTCAGTCAGGACTTTGAATTTTATATACTCGTATATAGATTTCCGAATTTTTGTCTACAGTAACATTATCAAAATATTATGTATTTCGTAACAAACAATGACTTCAAAACGTCATCACTCAGTGTATTTCATGAGCACGCACATAAACGTTGCAACTCGGACGCACGCAGCTGTGTAGCAATCACTCGCAGCCGCGGTCTTTTGTACGCGTTACATGGCGTGGAAATGTATGCAATGCTTTTTTAACACCAAAAATTAAAATCGTTTCCCAGCAATAACTTTGAACAGAAATGGTCCTGATGATGGGCAGAATACGTAGACCTCGGCTTCGTTGAGGGTCTTGTTACACCCGGTATGAAATAATAAGTGTTGACTAAGCATTCAACCCTGTACTGAGCAAGGGTATTCCAAAAGACTAATTTAATCGCACTAGGTACTAATCGCACTTGGATAGAAATTATCTGAGAGGTAATTTCCGCACTAAAGCTCTCCTAAGTTAAAGTTTCCTTTTCGTAAAGCTCCCTGAACAGGTGCACGAGGTGTTGGTTGTGGTATGCCCATGTCCAGTTATGTTTTACACTTTTTTAATTACAGACGTGGTTAATTGCATTTTTTTATTTTTTTATTTGTGTCGACAATTTTAGCTGCAGAAGTGGATGAAATTGCATTATTAACTCATTTCTGTTCGCAAGTTTTTAATTATAGAACAGTTGAATAATCGAGCTTTGCTAGCTGCATGCATACCCACTGACATTAATACGTAATGTTGTGTGGTGTGTGTGTATACTACATGATTTGCGCGTGGACAGCTGTCTGAAGTCAAGATGCGTGTGATTAATGTTCTAATATTGTCGGTTCTCCTGATGATGATGATGAGCTTGGGAGTAGACGCGCTGATGAAGAGATTAAGGCCGAGGCTACGGCAGGTATTATCTTGAAGGTGTCCTAAGTGTCCAGCCACCCGACACCGCATTTTACAAAGCTCTCTTTTCGTCACACAGAACCATCATTGACTAGAGCGAAAAATCAAATCGGCCATTTCCGCGCACTTCGATAGGGGCCATCCATAAATTACGTCACACGTTAAGGGGGAGGAAGGGGGTCGACGAAGTGTGACATTGTGTGACAAGGGGGTGGGAGGGGGTATTAAATTTCGTGACGTCACATTTAAAAATCATTTAAATTGAAATAAATCAAATTTCGGAACTGCTGTTTTTAATTTTCAAATTTGAGATTTTTGCATTCACAATGCTATTTTTATACAATACTAAATAATATACTAGAAAAAATACGAATCGCACCAGATCAATACTCAGACGGGACTCGGTAGCTCAGCGGTCAGAGCATTGGACCGGATATCCAAAGGTCGCGGGTTCGATTCCCGTCTGAGTATTGATCTGGTGCGAGTCGTATTTTTTCTAGTATTTTATTTATTATTGCTGTTTTTAAATTCAATTAACTCAATTTAATTCAATAATTATTTCTAGGTGTAAAATTATAAAATATGTGACGTCACACTAGGGGGGGGGGAGGTCTCACAAATGTGACCAGCTGTGACAAGTACGGGGGAGGGGGTTAAAAATCATGATATCCGTGTGACGTAATTTATGGATGGCCCCATTTATCTTTACTCTAGCGAAATATGTTTCTGAGCGACGGTTAAGATTGAGCAATAAGAATTAAGAATAATAATTAAGATAGCCCACGTATCTATGTAGGATATTTTAAAACTGTTGCAGCCTAGTAATTAATATATCCTTATCCTAATTCCTTCCGCTGATGTTTCCGAATCTGATGTCATGTCATCATGTGTAAAGGTGCGGGCATATTTGTCTGACGCCACGCGTTAACACGTTTTAACACGCCGTCAGATGACATCGGTTGTCATAGTAAATGTATGCACTAGGATCACAATTATCTGATAACACGTCCATACAAATACGGCGTGTTAAGACGTGGCGGACATTAACAACCAGTGTGTCTGAAAACGAAATCAAACGTGCGCGCGCGCAACCGTGTTTAAAAAGTACAATTTTAGTGAAAATTTACAGCCAGCTTTCCATTGAAGGACATTTTGCCTTGACTCTAAGGCTAAGTTCACATGACCGTGCGGTACAAACCATGATTATCATAGTAGATTATACTAATCTGTATTATATCGTCTACGTCTACATTACTGCGCGGTGTCGCGCGGTCATATGAATACTTAGCCTTCGCTGTTTCATCTTTGCATGAAAAATAGTGACGTTAGGTAGCCGGATACTTGGATAATCCTAAAGGTGCAGACCTATGGTGCAGACACACTTAATAATTTTATCAGAGAATCCATAAAAAAATTGTCCGAAAAAAGTTTTGATACAAAAAAAAATACCATTTTACTTTAAACGTAGTGATTCAAATTCTAATGTAACCAACTCGGACAATACGTTTTTTCGTGACTAGAAACCGAATAACCCTTGTGCATCAAAACATAGCTAGTATTCTCAGCAAACGTGACTTATTTCAACAAGCACTAAGCGAACTTAAAGATGAACTAGGAGATATTGACATTTTATGCTTAACGGAAACATTTATGAAACAAGGTTCTCAAAGCAATTTAATCATAAATGGTTACAACGTTGCCACAACCTTCTGTAGAGCAGAACGAAGAGGTGGAAGTTGTATATTATTAAGAAACACGTTAGATTACAAAGTTTATGATGTCAAAGAGTCAATTCCATTCTCATTTGAATGTTGTGCCATAGAAATTTTGCCATATAATCTAATCATAGTATGTATATATAGAACACCATCATCTAAAATTGACATATTTTTTGAACAACTTAAATTATTACTTAATAGACTATCACGAAAACGTAACAAAAACATTATATTATGTGGTGACTGGAACATAGATATGTTACAATCTAATAAAGAATCTCAGGAACTGACTAGTATTTTAAGCAACCACAACATGGTTAATCATATTAAACTGCCGACTCGAAAAAAAGCTTGTCTGGATCTCATTGTCAGCAATATTAATAATACCGTTACACCTAAAGTGCACTATAAATGTTTATCAGACCATGAGACATGCCAGACTATTACTTTTGAACATGAGACCGTGCCAAAGTACCAAAAAAAAACAAAAAACTTGGTTTGAGAAAAAGCGTGATATGAACAATAATAATATTAAAAAGTTTATAGAATGCATATCGTCATTGACCTTCAATGAAGTTCTACAAGAACAGGACACTGAAAAAGCCTTTAATATTTTTCATGACATATTTAAACTATTTTTTGACCTATGTTTTCCAATAATTAATGTTAAAAAAGTTGCGAAACCTATTAAAAATACTTGGCTGACTAAAGGTATTAAAAAATGCTGTATCCACAAAAGACGGCTATACCTTCAATATAGACTAGATCCATCTAATAAGAATGCAAAGAAATCCCATTACATTTCCTATACAAAAATATTAAAAAAATGCATTGATCAGGCACAACGTAACACTAATTCTCGTTACATTTCGAATGCAAAAAATACTAATAAAGCAGCGTGGGACGTAATAAAATATAATGTTAATAGTAAAGGCATAAAAAATGACATTGAAGAAATAAAATTAAATGACAATTCTTATACTAATGATCCCGTAGAAATAAGTGACAATTTCAATGAATATTTTATTAAGGAGACTAACGAAAATAATTTTGAAAATAAATCTGACATATTTAATGCTTCACGTAATGTTCCTATCTGCCCAAATAGTATTTATTTCACACCAGTTAACGAAAACGATATTTATAAGATAATAATGAATCTAAAAAATACATTTTCTACCGGTTACGATAACATAAGTACGGATATCATTAAAAAAAGTGCCAAGTATATTTGTACTCCACTTACTCACATAATTAATTTGTCCCTTGTCCAAGGTCACTTCCCTACAGCATTAAAACGATCTGTGGTTAAACCGTTACATAAAAATGGCGCATATAATGAAATGTGCAATTATAGACCAATAACATTAATTCCAATAATGTCAAAGATTTTTGAAAAGGTCATGTATGATAAAATTTATGCCTTTATCACACTTCATAAAATATTCAAGGAGGAACAATATGGTTTTCGGAGAAGCCGAAGCACAATTCTTGCTTGTTTTAACCTAATAAAACATTTGACGCATAGCCTTGACTCTAAACTGAAACCATTAGCGATATATTTAGACATGTCCAAGGCATTTGACTTCGTATCTCATAAGCTACTTTTAAATAAATTAGAAAGATACGGCATAAGGGGTAATGCTCTGGCCTGGTTAGAAAGCTACTTAAAAGATCGAATTCAATGTGTAGAAGTATCTAAAATGCAAGGTAAATATAGAAAATCTTTTACGTCTGAATATCGACAAAATAAATGTGGTGTACCACAGGGAAGTGTTTTGGGACCACTTCTCTTCCTTCTTTATATCAATGACTTACCAAATATTACTGAACAGACATGCATTCTATTTGCCGACGACACTACCCTAATTATCAAAGCTAAAGATGATGACATTGACTATATAGCTAATGCTGAATTTAAGAAAGTTGTACAGTGGTTGGAATCTAATAATCTTAAAATAAATATTAAAAAAACAAAATTTTCACATTTCAAAACAATCAATAGTAAAATGGATAAAATTGACATACATTTAAATAATAATAAAATCGAAGAAGTAGATGTAACAAAATTTCTAGGAGTAAGTATAGACAATCTCTGCAACTGGAAAGCTCATATTGACTCAATTATAAAAAAACTTGACAGATTTATATATGCTTTGAATAGGATCAGACAGATAGCATCGCAACAATCTGCTCTCGTAGCTTACCACGGTTATGTTTCATCTGTATTACGCTACGGTATCATACTTTGGGGTAATTCGGTGGATGCAATTCGAGTTTTTAAAATCCAGAAAAAATGTATTCGTTCAATCTGTGGTGCAGGTTATTTGGATTCTTGTAAGCCTCTTTTCAAATTAATGAATATATTACCACTTCCATGTTTATATGTTTTTGAAATGGGAATGTTTGTTAAAAAGCATTTCGATTTATTTAAACAAAACAAAGAGTATGATGCATACAGAGGTAGAAAAGGGGAGGATTTATGTATTCCACAACAAAGGCTTAGAGTGTTTTCAAGGAATGCCTACTGTATGGCCATTCGGGTATACAATAAAATACCTAATGAAATTAAAATATTGACTTTAACTAAATTCAGGACACAATTGTTTAAATTTTTAATTAACAAATTATATTATTCTATCAATGACTTCTTAAACGATAAAATGGTGTCGAATAAATTTTAATGGAGACTGACATTTTGATAACATAATAGGGATGTTGACTATTTTTTTTATTTTATGTTACATAAATTACCTCTCAAAAAAAGAAACATTGGTAAAAGAATTAATTCGCTAGCATGAAAACTGCCCGAGATATCACAGTGTGAAATGCACACAAATGGACTCTATCAAAAACGCTCCATACTAATGGCTTGCACGTTATGACGTCACGCCTTGCAAGTTTGTATGCAACGCATAGGAAATTTGTTCAGCAGCTATATTAAATATTGTGTTTATCAAAATGGTTTCTTCGACAAATTTGCTATTCATTTTACGGACTAATTAAAGGTATCATTTATTTTAATAAATTGTATACTTTTTAAATGGACTTGTCCACCCATCTTTGAAGGGTCATAAAACAAATAATATGCAATATATAAAACCAAGAGGTATACAAGCTACTCTAAAAGTTTAATATGTTTACGATTTTTATTAGTATTTCGTTATTTTATTCATTAGTCAACATCCCTATTATTTGTAAATTGTATATATTTTTTTTTATAATGATGATTGAATAATTTATTATACTTAATGCTTTTAAAATAATTAATCTGTTTAAATCTAAACAAGTAATATTTTTTTCTGACAGTTAGGTAATTACTAATATTTTTTTTTTGTAAACATTTGCACGTTGACATTAACAACAAAATATGCTGGTGACTTATATATGTAACAACTAATGTAACCATATTTTTGCAAATAAATTGATTGATTGATTGATTGATTGAATACAAGTGGTGACGACATGCTACGCCATTGTGATGACACGTTGGAAGCACACTAGTAACACGCCATTCTATGTGATGCGACGCGTCAGATGGCGTAATCGATAGATCACATTGAGCATGTGATGTGATGTTACGCTAGAAACACACGATTCCAATCTCGTAGCAAAAATGTAAACAAAGAAACGTCACAGTCACCGTCGACCGTGTCGCCGGCGACCCGTCGACGGTGCGTTCTCTTTTACGTGTCAACTCTTTTTCAGTTAATACTGTTACGTGTTCCTGTGATTTCTGTAAGTATTCATATCTATTGAACTTTTTGGATTTAAAGCTATTTTTATATTGCTACAATGCTATTTTTATATTAAGATACTTAATTTATTTAAAAAATACTAAAAAAAATCGACTAACCCGTAGCAGCTCAGACAGGATTCGAACCCTTGGGATTCCGGCCCAATGCACTAACCAACCGCCGCTCCCACTACGACTCGGTAGCATAATTGGTTAGTGCATTGGGCCGGAATCCCAAGGGTGCGGGTTCGAATCCTGTCTGAGCTGCTACGGGTACGGGTGAGTCGATTTTTTCTAGTATTTTTCAATTATATTAAGTCTCTTAGGCTCGTATTATAGAATCAAACTCAAACTCGGATCTCTGCTTAGGTATAGTTAGAAAGGGATGGCGCTATATGCGATGAATAGCACCATCCCTTTCTAACTGTACTCAAGCAGAGATTTGAATTTGAGTTTGATTCTATAATACGAGCCTTAGTATTAATATCGTTTGATCAGTTTCAAGGTTAGAGAATTGACGTTTCCCAAATAATCAGTTAGCTGGAACTTCAAATACAAATACAAATAACTTTATTTGCTGTAAAAGATGTAAAGAAAATATGTATTTTTCTTCTTTTCTTTGTCATAAATGTAGGAGCCTGTTTCTCAATTTATGCTTGTGCACTGGCTTACACTTGGTAAATATATTTAAATAGATATGAATTTATTCAGATTAAGTTTGAACATTGTCGGAATTTGTGAAACAGGCCCTGAATATTAATATAAATAAGTATAAAAACAAGATACATAGATATACTTATAATATATTAAATAATTGATAAAATGCATGTCGTGGCAGCTTGTAAAAAAGACAACACTGTAGCATGTAAGTCCTTCGAATGTATCATTGCCTTGTCTTTGGTGTATGTTCTTGTTAGCTGTCCTAAATAAATAAAAAAAAAAAAAAATAGGGTGATTACAATTCAGATGTTCGAAATAAAAAGAGTACCTAACTTGTTATTGATCCTGTCTCTAATGTTTCTTGTTTCATCTTGTTTGTTCTTTGGCACACCCCGGACACTCCATACAACCACCCTATTATAAACAGATGACGTCAGATGTCGTTTTTGTACACGCGCAACTGTGTGTGTAAGTCTAGGGCTACCATGCAGTTTGTACTGTATGATGAATAACTTCGATCAAGGTAGGTAAATAAAGAACTTACGACACATTGCTTTGAACTTAGAGCATTTAAATGCTCTAACTAATATCAAAGTAAATAAGTAGTTGACATATTCACTTCTCAAGCTTACGCGCTCACTAGACATGAAATAAAACACTTTTAACGGATACTAGCGCGGTTTTATTGAAAGTACTTTGGTAATTGACCACGGCAGCTGCAAAGGTGCCGAAACGTCGGGAAAATCAAAAATCAAACCAAATACCAACTAATTACCAAAGTACTTTCAATAAAACCGCGCTAGTATCCGTTAAAAGTGTTTAATTTCAAGTAGTTGACAGTTGACAAACATGACTAAACGAGCATACGATTCGGCATACGAACTCGTAAAACGTAAACGTAATTGATTCTGGGGCGGGGCGGAGAGTGTCCTTTCTATAATAGATTAATTAATACATTTTTATTATTAATACATTTTTATTATTCCAGAATGTGGTAGGTACCTACAGATGAAGTTCTTAATTACACAAGACACATTCATCCACTTTTGGGCATGCAAAATAATAGTACATTATGAGACAAGTTAGCTTAGGTTGCTCATTGCACACAAGGCTGTGGGTTGCAGCCCGAGCCGCAGGCGAGGGCGTAACTCAGCCGAGTGTGCAATAAGCAAGAGCTCACGAGTTTCATACGACGTTTTTCAACACATTTGCGAGGAAAAAATAAAGTAATTTATCACACAGCAACAAATATGGCAAAAACAAAATATGATAATTATGGGAAAAGGCGCGCATGTTTTTTTTTGCTTTTTTTCACACGCCCAACGCAAGAATATTTTGCGATCAAAGGGGTGAGGAGCATACAGCCTACTACTAATACTTCAAAATTATAATTTTAAGTGACAAAATGCAAATATTTTAATATTTTATAACGAAATATTGTGAATTATGAATAATTTGAATATAATTATATATTTATTTGACTTAATTGAGGACTTCCACATTTATTTATTCCAAAAATGTATATAAATTTTCAGCAGCATAAAATCTCTTTGTTGTCAAAAAAAATAACTGTATTACCCGGCTAAATTAGGAATGCTCTGTTTACTCGCATAGAACTTGCAGTAAGGTACTAATTTAACTTTGTAGGGTTAATTCTATTACGAACTACTTAGTGTTTTATATATTATTGCACGCGTTTGTTATAGCTCGGTTTATGGCCCTAAAAGCGATGTAATAAGGCTCACTTTACGAACAAGTGTGTTGAAAATGTATTTTGCATACCCAAAGAAAATCTAGGTAACTCTTTTTCGTGACATTAACATAAATTATTCGTTCATTAATTTTAATTAATTATTACATGCTTATAAGAACATTTCACACTGTATTCTTTATACCTATATACCTACGTCAAACCTAAATACATCTATAGGTAATAGGTACCTATATCACAGAATATATAATAGTACTATGCCTATATACCTAATATTATTACCGTATTCACTTTATGCAATTATAAGCACTTGGTCGGATTCGCAATAAGTCGAAAACTCATTTTGCATTTAAAATTTATATTAATTTAATAAAATTAGGTATTTTTCGTAAATATTTTTTATTAGGTTTAATAAAAACAACATTAAAAATATTTCTCCCTTGTTTTTCCATAAATCACACATTAGTGACAGACCATGACAACACAAGACATTTATAAGTGTCGGATTTCCGAAAATAATTTAACTTCCTTACATATTTATATAAAAATAATATGCATTTTGCAGTTACTAGTAGATACATAAAAAAACCATTTATTATTTGAGTACCTATATGTTATTGTCTGTACTGAATCTGGCGAAATGAGAATCCGACCAACTGCGAATAATCCACTTTATGGTATGCAATAAAATATTGAATTGAATTGAATTAATATATTTAATTAAATTTTACAAGTAAAAATTATAGTTTTTAATTTTTTTTAATGTAGAATTATAAACAATACAATTTTATATTGCAACTTTATTTAATGATAATCTACTTTTTTAGATAAAAAAGGTAAGGTTTTGGTTTTGAATGTAATAAAGGACCTATTTAAATATGAGCTATTACTATCTAGGCCAAGGGTCTTCAACCTTTTTGAAGTCAAGGGCCTAATATACTCTGATATTGGTTCGGTGGGCCTCAACACAAGAAAAACATATTCTAACTAAATAGGTAGGTAAAATAGGTATAATTTGTAGACATGTGAATTTAGTTTTGTCAATACAATGACGGGCCGCCAAGAACGTAACCGCGGGCCGCGGGTTGAAGACCCTTGATCTAGGCTTTTAAAGAAATGAAGTGTCAATTTCATAAAGAAAAGTCCCAAACAGAAAAACTTTTTCACTTCCTAGTTGTATGTAGGACTAATTCTCAGGATCATTCTCCACTTTATCGCATGTGTTCTAGTTATAATTCAGTATTATGATTTTGATATATTTTTAATGGTTCTATCGCCTTCGCTAGAAACTGCTTAAAAAGTCAAATTAAAAAAAAAACGAAGATAGAACTATGGAAAATCCAGATCTGCCTGCCTAGCATGACCGATTTATATCGCGTGATATAGCGTTTTATCACGTTTAACTGTCAAAAAGACAAAGGAATTTGACAGTTGAGTGTCGATAAAATGCTATATCACGCGATATAAATCGATCATGCTAGGCAGGCAGTGGTGGTTATTATATCGGCATTATGAGTATGATTATTGATAAACGTATTGCCGCGCTCAGTGATATAATATTTGACTTAAGGGGCCATAATAGGTAAACATGGTTTGTGCGGGCCATATTTTTATATAGAAAACGTAAAGTTGTAGCCACAAAAAAAACATACGACAAGCTAAAGAGATTATCTAGTACCTACAAGTATTAAATTGCGTATAAACCTCACAGATGATTGTAAAAAAAAACAGAATATATTGAATATAGTATTGAATTCTACATTAAAATACACTTTAACGTACTGAGCAGTTGCTGCGATAACTTTTTTTTAAGAAAGATTGTGCTAAAGATTATGATGAAAAAACAACGAAAAGCATCGAAAAAGTGCAGAAGTGAGGTTATTTTCCATCCTCTTTACACATAAAGAAAAAGACAGAGACAAGTGATTTCGCGTAACGGAGCCTTAAATGTTGTATTATATTCTCTGTGTGCTTATTATTAGCTTCAACCGCCTCTGTGGTCTAGTGGTTCGCCTACTCGTGTAAGACGCAGAGGTCCCGGGTTCTATTCCCAGGGAAAGTACAATTTGTTCTGGGTTTGGATGGTGGTAGGGCTTATTGCAAGTCCGCCTCGCTAACTACCACCATTTTACCGAAGGCTGACGCCATAACAACAATTTAATAAATTGTTGTGTTCCGGCAGTTAGAGGTAAGATAGCCATTTCCTCGGTGATGAGGATTCCGGGTGTAGTGCGCTTACACCTTCGTCCTTATCGTCACTTAACATCAGGTGAGGTGAAGGCCAAGCACTAAAAAAATATATAAGTATTACTTATTGATCTCATGGATTTGATAATATAATAAATAATTCAACACAACGATTTAAATAGGTAGCCTGAAAAAATATTTTAATAAAGAATAGAATAAAATAGAAAACATTTAATTGAGACAAAACAGAAATACACAAGAAATAAAAATAGAAATAAAAAAATAATAATAGAGGCTATCTAAGTTTTGTCCCAAATCGGTCCCGTCCCGACTCAAATGCTAGGCTTATGCTGAGACGGGACATATTTGCATCTGTATTTTATGATTCAACATTACGATTTAAAAAGATTGCAACTTTATTTAATGACGATCTTCTTTTTTTAGATACAAGAAAAGGTAAAATTAGGCTCAAATTGTTCTGTAATGAGACAGGGGTGGCTAAGAGGTTGATCGGAAGGCAGTTTAGTTAGCCCACGAGAGTGAAAACCAAATTCACAAAATGGTACCTTGAATGACAATAATTTAAGGATTAGGGTGACGGAACCAATAGCAGACCAGTCGCCCAAAGTTGTCAAAAATGGGGTTTTATTGCAATACAAAAAAAAAATCAAAATAAAATAGAAGACAATATTATGGTGTCATTGAGCTGATCGGTTGGTGGAGCCGGAAGGAGGCAAAAGAAACTCTGTAATAAAACCATATAACCCCATCGAGTTTGGGCTCGTTAGATTCGTCTTGACAAGTACTCTGATGGGAGATGAGGTCCAGGATCTGATGATGAAGCCGGAAGAAGGCCACAGGAACTCAGTATTAAAACCATGCTACTCTATCGAGTTTGGGCTCGTTTGATTCGTCTTCACGAGTACTCTGATGGGAAATAGTGTCCAGGGTCTGATGATAGAGGCAAAATGTCACCTTTTTGGAACTGATAAGTAACCGCCTCTGTGGTCTACTGGTTCGCCCACCCGTGTAAGACGCAGGGGTCCCGGGTTCGATTCCCAGGGAGGGAAGGGGGGGGGGGTACAATTTGTACTCGGTTTGGTTGGTTGGGCTAATATCAAGTCCGTCTGGCTAGCTACCATCAACTTACCTAATTCTGACGCCATAACAACAATTTAAAATTGTTGTGTTCCGGCATTTAGAAGTAAGATAGTCTTCCTGAGTGATAAGGATTCCGGGTGTAGTGCTTCCTTGTCGTCACTTGACATCAGGTAAGTTGAAGGCCAAGCTCACTATCCCGTTAAGCATATTTTTTTTTATTACTTATGGATCTTATTGATCCCGCTCTGATGTTTCTTGCTATACCTCATGGATTGATAATGTACTTATTTAACACAACTATAGTTTGCAACTTTATTTAATGATTCAACACAACGACTTAAATAGTTTGCAACTTTATTTAATGATAATCTTCTTTTTAGATACAAGGAAAGGTAAGATTAGGCTCAATTTTTCTGTAAAGTTAGTCTATGATACAGGGGTGGCCAAGAGGTTGATCGCGAAAGCAGTTTAGTTAGCCCACGAGAGTAAAAACCAAATTCACAAAATGGTAACTTAAATGCCAATAATTTCAGGATTAGGGTGACGGAACCAATAGCAGACCAGTCACCCTAAGCCGACCAAAATTTTTAGTTTTCCAATAGTTGCGGCACGGCACTATATCTGTCTGTGTTAAATAGTTGATTTAATTAGTTTGCAACTTTATTTAATGATTTAACGCAACGATTTAAATAGTTTCTCCGCTGCGTCAAGCGGGAACCTGCCGCGGGTACACGGCGCGGGAATATAGATTGCTGGTTTTTTAAGGACAGATGCTTGCGCAGTGCATGAGTAAGCTCTAATCTATGTCGCCCCGCGCGCGTGTCCCGCTCAACACAGCGGAGAGCCTTAATGATTTAACAGAGCAATATTTAAATAGTTTGCAACTTTATTTAATGATGATCTTTTTTTAGATACCAGGACAGGTAAGATTAGGCTTAATCTCAATTGTTCTGTAAGGTAAGTTCATAAAACAGGGGTCACCCAAATTGTATATGCCCAACGTTGATGTTCTTAGAAACATCCTTCAGGATGTTTCCGCGTCCCCGTCCCCGTCTCTTTAACTCCTCAGGCACTCAGTATTCAAACCATGCAACCCCATATTATTATAGTTTGGGCTCGTTTGATTCGTCTTGACGAGTACTCTGTTGGGAAATTGTGTCCAGGGACCGATGATGGAGGCAAACTGTCTCCTTTTTAACCGACTTCATCAAAAGGAGGAGGTTCTCAATTCGATTGTATGTTTTTTTTTTTTTTTTTTTTTCGTTGTTGTTGTCAAATTGTTGTTGTTGTTTTCAAATCGGTTCAGTAGTTTACAAGTAATCCCGCAAATACTATGATATTAAATCAACTAACTTGACAATTTCGTTATTTATGAACCGAATTAGATGATTTTTTTTGTTGGGGAAGGGATACCTTTGTGTAGTCTTTTTAACCGACTTCAAAAAAAGGAGGTATTCAGTTTGCATGTATATATGTTTCTCCGCGATTATCTCACGTTTGGCTGAGCCGATTTTTCTACCTAAATAATATACCTACACTACCTAATACAGCAGGTACTTACACTAAAAATAAAAAAATAAAAAATTGTTTAAAAACAAAAAAACCGACTTCAAAAAACCTGCCTCTAAAAAAAGTAAGAAATAATATACAAATCATTAGATACGCATTATCATTGTTATAATAAAACACGTCAATTGAAGTCGGGTGGGGCTTTTAGAATAAAAAAAGGAAAATGTACTCCAGCCCCACCCGACTTTAATAAATAATTATCGAATCAATAAATTAAAAAACATCATAATAGTGAAGTCGGGTGGTGTGGTGTGGCTTTTGAAATAAAAAAAATAAAAAAATGTTTTTTTTTATTTATTAATTTAATTCAGGCGACTAGGCCCATACAATCTATATGTTACAGACTAACATACATAATATTATATTTAAATTAAATTTAATATACTATTTTCCACGTATTGATGGCGGCGACGTGTTGCGCAACGCAGTGTCCGGTATCCGACCGCGAAACCGTCGGAACAAAACACCCTTCGGCCAAAAATCTGAATTCTGAATCTGAAATTCTGAATATTATAAACTAGCTTCCGCCCGCGACTTCGTCCGCGTGGACATTCGATAAAATTCTCATGTTTTAATTTCATTAAATTCTGATCAGCCGTTTTTACGTGATTAGGCGGGTCCCCACCAAGCGAGCAGCCTCGTGCGAGGCCCGTGCGGCAAACGTCCTGCCTGCATTTTGGCTGTTTTAGTTGCCTCACTTTTGACAGTGCGCTTTGTAGAGAACTATCGTTCTAGGTGTTATTATTCTAAGCATCGCGGGTTGTACTTATGCCTAGCCTTTTTTTAATACCTATTTAATAATAGTGTTATCTTTCTTTTCAGCCGATTAGCATTGGCAGTGGCAGTTGCAACTTCATAGCTACTTGTAAATTTGCGTTAGCATGAAAAATAAATAAAAAAATACTTTAGGCTACGAACATGGGAAAATTTATGACAGAGATTAGAAATACAAACTAATAACCAAACATTAGCTTTTTATTTTTTAGCATTCCTGCCTATGTATTTTGTAAGTGTCAAGCTCTGGGGTGGGCTCGGGGGTTCGAAGAGGGCTCGAGTGGGCTCGGGGAAAGCTCGAGTGGGATCGAGGGGGGCTCATTGAGTTTGGAATCGAACCTGCTTTACTTCTGTGGGTCCCGCGTATAGGTTAGAAATTTAAATTTCGAGGTTATTCTTACTATACTAAAACTCGTATAGCTTCTGCACTGGAACAGTAGCTTTGCATTATCCTATTGTATCGGTTAATCTAATGCCGCCTCTAAACATAGGCCAACGCGTTGGCAAGCGCGCTGGCCCAGCCACTGGTCCAATGTGTAGAACGGGCGTTGGCGCATTGGCGGTAGGTATTTGAACGCTGGCCGGCGCGCTTGCGAGCTTGCCGCGCGGTGTCGGCAACATCAAAGGACACTTGTCGCAAGCTTGGCGCACCATCCACACGTTGGCCGCGCGATCAGTTTGCCCGGAGCAGTAATCAAGAGCGCATGTTTTCTTCTTGCGGTGAATTAACACCTAACTTGACGAAATGGCGAACAATATGAGTATGAGTTCTTGTACACATTTACAAAGTAATTATAAGCTGTGAATATACATACAGCTGCAGCTGTTAGCGACTCAACATCCATTTTGAATCCGTCCGCACATTGGCCCGAACCAAAGCATACCGAACGACCTTCCATGTGTGGATTAACTCACAAGCGCGTTGGCAAGCGCACCGCCAACGCGTTGGCGAATGCGCTTGCCTATGTGTAGAGGCGGCATAAAACCGGGCAGTCGGGCACCCATCGCCCCGCCCCTCTTATCACGCTGCGCCTGCTTGCTGCGCTGCGTCACCAGTGCACGGCTAGACACGATGTGATTCGCATGGTAGTTGCTAGTGTTTCCTCCTAGTCATTTCACATTAGTTTTGTAGGGTAGGTAGGTATTAGGTATACGTTCATGGTAGCATTTCATTTTATTTTGATTTTACTACACATTAATTACAATTCAACACGTATTGAGTGAGACATTTGTGTAGTACATTAAAAATAAGGGTGAAGCACATTGAAAATAATGTTGTTAGGTTTTTATTTTAGTGTGTTTCAGACAGTCAGTGTATTCTTTTATTTATCTGTCAAAATTAGTGAGTTTGTGTTACTTATTTATTGGAACGCTGTCCCTGTTATTACCGGAGACGGGCGTTAGTGCTGCGAGACAGTTTTTATAACTTTTGCGGTCATTAACGTACAATACTAAGTGTAACAATGTAACTTGTTCCAAATAAACTTATTGTATTGTATTATTGTATGGTATACTTAATTAGAGCAAAAAAAATAATCAGCTGTTATATAGAAAACGTCGATATCTTACTCTACCAAAATGTATGGAACAGCTGATAATTTTTGTTTTGATTAACTTGGTCCCATAGACAAAGTTGTTCAGTTTGATGGGTCGACCTTTTTCGATTTCACCCTGTAGATTTAAGTTAAGGTGGTATCCTGAGCGAAAGTGGCGCCGCGGTGAATTATCTTTAATATTATAATTCTAATACACAATTCTAAAAATGTTTATCGTGGAGATTTTAGGGCCCACAGTCTAGTATTTTTAGACGGTATCGTTACATTCCCTCATAGTCACTGCTAGAAGTAGATAGCAAAACTGCTAAAAGTGGCTGTTTTTGACACATTTGCTATCTACTTCTACGATTGACTACGAGGGCATGTAGCAAAATCTCCACGATAAACATTATTAAAATCTTTTTGTATTAATAACGTATTAAATAAAAACCTCCGAGGGCGCCACTTTCGGTCATACAACCGCCTTAACAGAAAATAAATTAAAATTACTTAATATCAATGTTTATCACTTGAAATTACTTTACTATAGGCTAGCCCCTTACTACTAAAGATTGTATGATGTATAGTTACACATTGTTTTGTCACTCTCTTTTCAATGTCTTCTCAAATAGTTTGACAGAGAGTAACCGTAACAGTGTAACTATACATCTAATATTCAATCTTTATTAGTAAGGGGGTAAGAATATACATAATGACAGATGACAGTGCAAGCATTGGCATACACGAATTTTATTCAGTCACCTTCGAAACCACGGATTTCTCTCAACATTCGTAATTTGTGTAGTTATTCGTATCAAAATGAAACAGTCTAACAGATATTTATCTGAGGAATATAATAACTTAAGTAGGTGTTTTGTATTCAATAATTTTTCATCACTTCAACTTATATGATGTATACCTAATGGCTTGAGCTAACACCATTAACAGGACAGCGGTGGGGTGATCGTCACATCCACTATTCATAATGTTGCAGTAATAATCTCGGTATTTCTTCCTCTGTCTCAAATCACATTGGTCACATATAAGCATCGACTTCGTAATGTTCAAAAGGAAGTTTTTATTTTCAGCGATACAGCCTTCTTTATTTATCCAGCTTATAGCTTTATAATACCATTTCTTCCGGTGGAACTCTTCGTAACCCAGAAGACTGCAAAGTCCGACTGAAAAATTTCAAGTATCAATCACATAAATGTTACCGTTAGAGTACGGAATCCGTTAATCTGCAAATTAACTAGTGAATCTGCAGATTCACTGGTCAAGACAGTTAAAGTGCGAAGTTTTTCTCAAAGTAGACGATTTCCGCACTTTAACTAGTTAATCTGCACATTAACGGATGCTAAACCGTTAAAGTGCGGAATATAGTGAATGAAATAGCCAAGGCTTTAGGAAATTTAAATAAAGACTTATATTGAAAGTTCATTTTACAAAAACTTCGTTTCTGGCGCTTCGCCGGCCGCTCCCGCGGCACGCTCGCTCCGCTCGCTCGGCTCGCGCGTTTTTGGTCACGGTCATACTAACCTAACCTAATGACCTCTTTATGACTTTTCCATGGTGGGGGGCTACGCCCCCCCGTCACCCCGCTTTTGTGTCAACCCCCTTTTATCTAGTCTAGCTCTCCTCGGGCAGTCATACATTGTGTGACAGAGATGTGTAAAGACTTTATGTCATTACACATTTTTTTCAAAAAAAGAACCTATTTCCGTACTTTAACTGATCCTTGGTCGTTAATCTGCAGATTAGCTAGGGAATCAGCAGATTAGCTAGTTAAATAATTTTTCGCACTTTAACTGATTCGACCAGATAATTATAGGTACATAATATACTATAATTTGTATTCGATTTGGTTGGTGGTAGGGCTTATTTCAAGTCCGCCTTGCTAGCTGCCGCCATCTTCTCTTGACGCCATAACAACAAATTTAAAAATTGTTGTGTTCCGGCAGTTAGAATAGAATAAAATAGAATAGAAAACTGATTTATTTAGCGGCACAAAATAAATTACATGCTTAAATTAAAATACAGAATGTGACACTAAAAAGGCAACCTCCTCAGCATGTGTCGGGTGTCGCAGACATTCCGACGCTGATCTTCCGTGTTTACCTAGGTATCTTTTTTTTTTTTTTTTTTTTTTGAGAGCACTACTACGCCATGACTACGCTATGATTTATTTTCTTGTAAACTAAAAAAAGTCTCGAAAGGGTGGTAGGTAAATATAGACAATTCAAAGGCACCTAATTGTTAAGTTTATTTGGAGAGGGGAATTTCAATATCAATGATGTGGCATCGACCGCACACCGGGACAAATATTTACTATAGAACAGAACACATACATCTATAAGCATAATACCCACACTAGCACAGCAAGTAAAGCAATCAACTTATACATTTATCGTTTTTGTAATTCAAGTAAGTATTTTTTTAAATTACGTTTAAAAGCCGCAATACTACAGCAGTTTCTTAATGGAGGAGGTATATTATATAGTTGGAGGCAAGACAGCCAGTTCCTCAGTAACGAGGATTCCGGGTGTAGTGCGCTGGCCTTATCGTAAGTACTTAACATCAGGTGAGGTGAAGGCCAAGCACTATCCCGCTGTGCATAAAAAAATGCAGAGGAGCTCTATACAAGGTGTATTTGTAACCACTCTCCAAATTTTAAGGATGTGTTCAGTCCATGAAACTGAACAACTTTCTCCATGAAACATACACTGAGAAAAATGTCATTTTGGGGTAATCTTAAAATATCGTGGCGTACGTTTAAATTAAGTGCGTTGTCCTAAAATAAGGAAATAATAGGTTTATATTACGCTATCTTGAAACGTGTTATGATGTAGTCGAATTATATGGTTAAATAAGGCAATATTATGACACTTATCATCGTAAAAATTGGTCATCAAAAATAATATTATCTTCTTAATATTATAACACTATGTAATAGAAAATAGCCCACTGTCCTATAAATATGTATGATAATCTATAAATAAGATTATAATTCTAAATCACAATGAAAGTGCCACCTTCCATAAAAAGATGTCATAGTATTTGAGAAGAAGCATCTCTAGAATACGATGACGTCCCCTTATAGTAGTATGATAAAATTATGTGCCAGTTCCTTTTATTTTGAGATTACCTTCACTTAAAATATAAGGAATTGGCATCAAAATTTAAAATGAATCCTACAAAAATACGATTACAGAAACTTATTTAAGAGTTTTGGTCAAAATATTATATCGTAAAAATTGGTCATCAAAAATAATATTATCTTCTTAATATTATAACATTATGTAATAGAAAATAGCCCACTGTCCTATAAATATGTATGATAATCTATAAATAAGATTATAATTCTAAATCACAATGAAAGTGCCACCTTCCATAAAAAGTTGTCATAGTTTTTGAGAAGAAGCATCTAAAATACGATGACGTCCCCTTATAGTATCAAAATTAAAATGAATCCTACAAAAATACGATTACAGAAACTTATTTAAGAGTTTGCATCAATTTTTGTATGATTCCTAAAAAATACGATGACAGCACGTAAATTCGCCGTTCATTACTCATCGACTTGTCGTTCGTTTTGTATATTCTCTCCATTCAGTCAGTCGGAGTCGCAGAGTCGCAAGGACAGTTTTTAGCGTGTACAGAATTTATTTATATTTGACTATTTTTTTAAATGTGAGTGAGTGCAAAGTGCAATACTTATGGATAAAGCAACTCATGACTTGCTAAAATAATGGAATCTAGCTCAATACTTATATACAACGTTTTGAAGGTAAGTTGCCAAGCCTATGTAGTGCGCGTGCGCGTGCACACTTTATTGGGGGGGAAGAAAATTAACTTTTTATATAAAACGTATCATTTTGGAGGACAAAAAAACGTATTTGGGGTAAATTTTAATTTTCTCTTCATATAAAGTGTACTTATCATTTGAAGGAAAAAATCAAATGCATATTATTGCCATTGAAATGGACCTAAAACATTGAATTCTTATCACAAATTACATGTTTGATTTTAGCTTAAAATCCGGCGGTCTCGACAGCTTCGAAGCTTCATCTGACACCATTTAAAAGCTGCCCGGCAGAAGCTGAACCCCACAAAGCACAAGTTTCTTCGCAAAAAAATAACAGACACACTAGCAGTTTGTGACGGTAAGGATTTATGTAATTATTCTGGTCTGTCCTCGTTTGACGAAAAAATAAATAAATAATAATGTGTAGTGTTATATACAATAAGCATTTTTTTTTCAGATACAAAACCAGAGACTAAATTTCATTGCTGTCATATTACTCCTCGGTTGCTTATTTAACATACCTCCTGCGGCTCCTGCCCGTCGCTCCAGGAAAGATTGGCAAACATCACGAGCAGAAATATTGGAAGGATTTGACGGAGACGGTTGGTGTAACCCACAGTATCTTGCAGAATGCTGGGTGGTTCTTATCTTAAGTCATTGAAAGCGAATCATGATTTTACTTATTAAATTATTTTGCGTATTTTATGGATTTTCCAAAAGATTGTTCTTAGTGTCATGAGTATAATTAGGTACGTAAGTAAGTTGTGACATGCTAAATAGGTATTTATTTTTAACTATTTAAATTATTTTTGACTGACAAATACTGTGATTGTTATAAGCATAAAGGTACGGGATTATAAGCATGGGTATTAAGCCGAAAGGGGGGCATTGTACTCATCCATTAAATAACTTTTACTATCGGGTAAACTCTGAAATCGAAAAAAACTGCTGCTACTTAAGGCGGTTGTATGACCGAAAGTGGCGCCCTCAGTGGTTTTTATTTAATAAGTTATTAATAGAAAATTATTTTAATAATGTTTATCGTGGAGATTTTAGGGCCCTTGGTCTAGTTTTTTTAGAAGGTATCACTACATGCCCTCGTAGTCATTCGTAGAAGTAGATAGCAAATGTGTCAAAAACGGCCACTTTTAGCAGTTTTGCAATCTACTTCTAGCAGTGACTACGAGGGAATGTAACGATACCGTCTAAAAATACTAGACTGTGGGCCCTAAAATCTCCACGATAAATATTTTTAAAATTGTGTATTAGAATTATAATATTAAATATAATTCACCGCTGCACCACTTTCGCTCAGGGTACCACCTTAAGTAAATTTCGTCAAATTATGTTGTGCCCAAAGTAAGAGTTGTTCACCATAATGAGTACAATGAGTCCTTTTCGGATTAGTACACCGTAAGCTTATAAGCCTGTGTTATTATAATTAAGTACTATTATGTGCTCAATTTGCGAATAGGTAGGTACATTATTTTTGGTGTCTTTTTTTCTGTTGTACAATACATTTATTAATAAATAATTACTTATATAAAAGTAAAAAAATAATATTGTAAAAATTTACGTTACTTACTTTCAAAAAGAAATATTGATATTGCAATAATTAAACTTTCAAAAATAAATAAAATTACTCTTGATTACTATTTCTGTTTTTTTTATACACGTGTCTTCCTGTTCTCTTTAAGTTTTTAATGCAATTGCATATTGCCAAGTTATGAAGGTACCTATTACTTTTTCTATATTTCACATGCTTTAAATTGTTATTTTTTACTTATGCGCGATCCTCTTTTTTAAGTATTTTAGGAATGTGAATTAGGTAAGAAAGAAGTAGTAGGTACAGTCGTCTTTAGATATATTGTAGCAAATAAGGTGACTCATATCCTTAGATAAGTCCAACCAATTAAAATAGACTTTTCTTGTGTTTTGGGTAAGATCCTACAATTTAGCAACGATTTCCTCATATCTCCGGTTATATCCTATTACTTTACGTACCTACTATTTATTATTAGGTACATCCTCTTACCTTGGTTATCCTAGTACAGGCGCCATCAGATATACTGTAGCAGAAAAGGTGATCAAATACTTCTGAACAGTTTAAAATATCAATAAATTCCATACACTTCGTTTACACTTTGTATGGAATTTATTGATATTTAAACTTTTCAGAAGTATTTGATCACCTTTTCTGCTACAGTATATCTGATGGCGACTGTACTAGGATAACCCAAGGTAAGAGGATGTAATAATAAATAGCACGTAAAGTAATAGGATATAACCGGAGATATGAGGAAATTGTTGCTAAATAGTAGGATTTAACCCGAAATACGAGAAAAGTATATTTTAATTAGTAGGACTTCACTAAGGATATTAGGAAGTCACCGATAAATAGTAGAAAACAACCGAATATATGAGGAAATAATTTCTAAATAGTAGGAAAAATATTAGGACCTAACTGGAGATATGAGGAAGTCATCAATAAATAGTACGAAAAATAATAGGACATAACTTGAGATATGATGAAAGAATATTATATTTTTTGACATAAGAGGATGTCATCGAGAAATAGTAGGAAAAATAATAGGATATAACTCGATGTACAATGACAGTAACCATAAGTAGTAGGAACGAGCATACAATATTTTATATTGTAGGACGAGCATACAATATAAAAAATATTGTATGCTCGTCCTACCAAAGGTATGGTGACATGTCATCTTAAATACCGTTATCATCAGCAACAGTAGTATCATCGTACTTTTTGGTGATATCAGTATACTCCGTGCTTTAAGTGAATCCATCTTATTTTAATCTGAATTCACGTCATTTATGATGGGCATTTTTCTCAGTGTAGGGTCAAATATGTAAAAAAAGATGACTTTTCATACAAATCAAAAAGATCACGTGATCAGTTGAGATGGGATGACCAAAATTTTTTGGCGTATTTCGACACGTGTTTCATGGAGAAAGTTGTTCAGTTTCATGGACTGAACACATCCTTAAAATTTGGAGAGTGGTTACAAATACACTGTATTGTGCGGTGAGTTAGCGTTTGTACTTCTGAAGGCACATGCTGTTCTTGTGATCTCAACTGAATTGTCCGTCATACCCATCAATCCGGATTGGATTGGGTAATCCCCCCCTCCATCCTATGCACAAGGAATGCATGTACCCTATTTAAAAATTTCTGACGATGATGATGACTTACCATGCTCTAAAAACAAATCTCGACCGTAGAATCCTCGACGGGCCAAGTAAACCGACTCTCTAAACATATTTGCACACATTTTATCCATTAAGAGCTTGTCTTGTTTCTCCGACTTTACGTAACATCTCTTTATAGAGTGACGTAAATAAAGATTTAGGAGTCTGTAAGTAAAAAATTGTGTTAGCAGTAAAATATAATAATTATTTTTCTAATCAGTTATCGGCGTCAGATCACCTATTTTCGTTCTTTGGACGTGTCGTTCCATCGCATAAACCTATGCATTTGTAAATCTTAGGAGGGAAATGCACGAAATACTTTCTTGTAATAAGAATATCATTCTTAAAGTTAAACCTGGCATTATTTTGACGACCTGAATGGTGCAGTGGTCGCCAAAACATGCCGCCTACCACGCAAGAGGTCCCGGGTTCTATTCCCGGCCGGGCAGAAATTGAAATAATAAATTTTAATTTCTGTGACGGGTCTGGGTGTTACTATGTATATTAAGTATATATTTAAAAAGTATATAAGCACCCATATTATAAGCTTTGCTTAGTTTGGAGCTATATGGCGCTGTGTAAAATTGACCAAGCATTTATTCATATTTATTTATTTAAATTCTCAGAAAAAAGATGTTGCGATTGCGATGGCAATCGTATTATAATTTTCAACACACTTGCTCGTAAAGTAAGCCCTAATACATCGCTTTTAGGGCCATAAACCGAGCTATAACAAACACGTGCAATAATATATAAAACACTAGTTCGTAATAGAATTAACCCTACAAAGTTAAATTAGTACCTTACTGCAAGTTCTATGCAGGTAAACAGAGCATTCCCAATTTAACCGCGTAATACAGTTATTTTTTTTAGTAACAACAAAGAGGTTTTATGCTGCTGAAAATTAATATAATTATAGTTACATTTTTGGAATTAATAAATGTGTAAGTCCTTAATTAAGTCAAACAATTATTTATTATTATCAAAATATTCATAATTCACAATACTTATTTTGTTATAAAATATTAAAATATTTGCATTTTATCACTTAAAATTATAACTTTGAAGTAGGCTGTATGCTCACTCACCCTTTTGTTCGCAAATATTCTAGCGTTGGGCGTGTAAAAAAATAAAAAAAAACCTGCGCGCCTTTTCCCATAATTATCATATTTTGTTTTGTCGTATTTGTTGCTGTGTGGTAAATTACTTTGTTTTTTCCTCGCAAATGTGTTGAAAAACGTCGTATGAAACTCGTGAGCTCTTGCTTATTGAACACTCGGCTGAGTTACGCCCTCGCCTGCGGCTCGGGCTGCAAGTGCTGCATGCAACCCACAGCCTTGTATGCAATGAGCAACCTAAGCTAACTTGTCTCATAATGTACTATTACGGTACGGTATACCTTATACTTAGCAATAGTAGGTAAAAAGAAAATAAACTCTTATGAATTCAACAATGATTTGTGGTTTACCTAAGTAGTTCTATAAGTATTTGGGTATGGGTAATTTAATTAATTTATGTTTAAATTTATTACCTGTGGCTCAAACTGTATCCAATTGAAGGGTTTCGGTATATTCGTTTCTCACAATATGCGTTAGTTCTGCATTTTTCCATCTGACTAAAATCTATTGGCTCCTTATTAAAAGCAACACGAGAGATACAATAATCTGAAATTATATTATGGTACACGATTTTACAAATTAAAACTGACTCTAATTAATTGTAATCATGGGCTATAATTTTAGCGAAGGCAGGAATACTTAATGAGAATTTTCATTATTCAATTTTTGTATTAAAATTCTCAATAGGTTTCATAAAAGATTCGATTACTTATATCTATTTAAAAACCTATACTTTTTGTATTAGCCATTATTGAATGGATTATGGATTGTAAAATAAAATTTTTTTTTTTTAGAATACTGCAATTATGGGTGTCAAATTAAAGGGCTTATTATAAGGATTTCAAAAAGGTATATAATTATCATGACCTTAATATATAATAACTAAAAAGAGATAAATAAAAAAATAAATTGCGCTAATGTACCTATTGTTCGATTTAATAATACAATGAGCGCTGAGCATAAACGGACTTGGAAATGTCAGGCTTGTCACTGCAAAACGCCTAAAACCGACAACAAACACACGCCAGTTCGCACTCAAAATGCCACTCAACAATCAAGCAATAGCAATGTAACGCTGAGGAGAAAACCAACTTTAAGTGAGTACGACACGACACCAGTTTTTGATAAGGATGAAAGCATTTTTGGCAATACATGTACAAAAAACGATACTGTAAGTGATCGCCATACAATCGACTCAACAATAATAACTCAACTTGAAACTCTTTTGGATAATAAATGAGAAAATAATAAGAAAACACTACTATCTGAATTGAAAACCTTGATTATAGAAGAAATTACAAATAAAGTAACAAATGAAATATCTTTGAATTTAAATGCTTTATCTTCGGAGCAAAAATCAATTAGAAAGGATATGGCCGCCATGAATACTCACATAAAAAATCTACAAATGGAAAAGCTCAAATTACAGGCAGAAATTGAAGATTTACAACTTAAGATGACCCCACAAACAAACAAACATTTTAAATCACAAAATAATTTTGAATATAATTTTGAAAACAAAAAGAAATTTGTATTGTACGGATTAAATGAAAATCAATGGGAAACTGAAAATGAGTTATTTGACCGTGTAACTTATATATTTCAAGACTTACTGAATATTAATCTGGAGGAGTACCTAGAAAGCCTACATAGAATAGGGAAGAAAGGATACAGACGACCAATTGTTGTCGAGCTATTAAGCAAAAGAATGGTTCGCTATATTCTTTCGAATAAACAATATCTAGGAAATACAGGACTTGCTATCTCCGAATACTTGGACGAACCATCGCGTCAATTACGGCAAAAATTAAAAAACGTAATGAAAGAAGCTAGAAGCAACGGTCAATACGCTGTTATGCGAAATAATAAACTTATAATAAACGGCAAGGAATATATAAACACAAATGAGCCATACACAGAACGTGATGTAAACAGAAGTGATACATTAAGTGAAGTGCAAGCAAACGAAAAAACTTACCAGAATAATGACAGCCAACAACTACGAACGACCACTTATAATGACACCAATAACTTTCGTGAACACTAACACACAAACTTTTAATGTTATTTTCCAAAACATGCAGAGCTTGTTCAACAAAAGAGATATTCTTGAAGCATTCCTGGATGACCACAACAATGAGTATCAAGCACTTTGTATCTCTGAAACTTGGCTTACGAAAATTAAGGCTACTTTTGTTCATCTTAACGAATACCACCTGGCTGCATCGTTCCACCGAGAAAACTACACCGGCGGTGGTGTATGCATTCTATTAAATAATAACATTGAATACGTCGAACGTAAGGATATCATGGACATGTCTATTGAATATATTATTGAGTTTTGTGCCGTAGAACTTTTGAAACTAGACACATTGTTAATTGTTGTATATTGGAATAGTAGAGAGTCAGACATTTTCTATAGACAGTTAAACTTACTTTTAAAATATGTAACAAGAAAATTTCAAAATAAAAGAATAATAATAGGTGGCGATTTCAATATTAATACTTTAAAAACAAATACACAATCAACGGAACTTATTGATTTAATGTTAGAATATAATTTTAAACAACATATAAAAGAACCGACACGCTTAAAAAATTGCATTGATTTAATATTTACCAACTTCACTCATAACCTAAATACTGGTGTACTAGATTTAGGTTTTTCAGATCACAAATGTACAGTGTTAAAATTACAAAATGCTCCATTGGAAAAAGAAAACGCTTCTTATTTTTATACAACAAAACGAATATATGATGATAAAAACATAAATAAATTCAAAATTTATTTACAAAACATAAACTGGCACGAACACATTTCAAATAATGAATCTGTTGATGATAACTATAACTCACTAAATATAATTTTACAAGATGCATTAGATAGCTGTATTCCGCGTAAACGTCTAAAAATTTATTTTAAGCCAAAGAAATTATGGCTCACAAGAGGTATTAAAAAATCATGTAGACATAAAAGACTCCTCAAAATTCATGCTATGTATTCTAAAAATAAAATCCTACAAAATCATTATAAACTTTATGAAAAATATTTAAAAAAGGCTATAATACGATCCAAACGTTTACAATCAATTAAAAGAATGAATAAAGCAAATAATAAAATCAATTGCATGTGGCAAATCATAAATGAAAAAACAAAGCAAAACTTTAATAAAAAGAACAATAAAAACATTACATTGCGCATCCACAATAAACTAATATCGGACCCAGAACAGGTCGCAAATATTTTCAACGAGCTCTTCGCATCAGTCGGGCAAGCGACATCGCCGGGAGCAGGCAGCGCACGCGCAGCACGCGGGCCCTCGCCGCGCGGCCGTCCTGTCATGCGCCCCTCCCTACACTCGATGTTTGTACGCCCAGTCGACGAAACAGAGGTGTTGACATTATTGCGTGAACTCAAATCAAAGTCTAGTTTCGGTTTTGACGAACTGCCGTCTTCTCTAATTAAAAAATGTGCAATTGAACTTGTTCCACCATTATCTTTAATCATCAATCAATCTTTTTCCGAGGGAATATTCCCACAACAACTAAAAACTGCTATAATAAAACCCATACATAAAAGAGACGAAAAAACTGACCCAAACAATTATCGCCCTATCGCACTTCTACCAATACTTTCAAAATTTTTTGAGACAGCCATGTTCAAACGGCTGTATTCTTTTTGTGAAGCAAACAATATATTCGATAATGCTCAAAATGGCTTTAGAAAAAACCGTTCAACAATCTTAGCCACATATAAATATATTAATGAAATTTTAAATACATTGAATAATAAAAAATACGCTATAGGGATTCTCTTCGACATGACGAAAGCTTACGAAAAAATTAAATATGACATACTTTTAAATAAACTTTATAATATAGGCGTTCGTGGCGTGGCACATAAGTGGTTTACTTCTTTTCTCAGTAACCGTTCACAGTACGTCCAAATTGAAAATGTTGATGAGAAATCGCGGGTCATTTCCTATGTTCAGTCGAGGGCTAAACCGGTGCAGGACTCCATACCCCAGGGATCAGTCCTTGGATGTGCCCTCTTCTTAATATATATCAATGACCTTCCTAAAGCCATCAATGAGACTTGTGTGATGTTTGCTGATGACTTCTCCCTTGTGTTTCCATATAATAATGATACCGATCTCAATGATAAAATTAATAATATTATAAATAAAATTGTAAATTGGTTAAATGATCATAATTTAGAAGTAAATTTCAACAAAACTAAACTAATGCAATTTAGGCCAATACAAAAAAAGAACTAGACATTAACTTTACTTATAATCAAATTAAAATAGAATGCGTTCCTATTTTTTCTTTTTTAGGTATAAATATCGATTCAAACATTAATTGGAAATCACACATTCTAAAAATTAAAAAAAAATATCACAATTTATATACGCGCTAAGAGAATTAAAAAAATCTACAAATTTAAAAACCGCAGTGGCTGCTTACTATGCTTATGCGCATGCATGGTTGAACTACGGGGTCATATTATGGGGTAATAGTGTAGATGCGAAAGATCTTTTAATCTCACAAAAGAAATGTATACGAGTACTAGCAAATATAAAACAAACCGATAGCTGCAAACCACATTTTAAAAATTTTAAAAATTTAACATTACCTTGCTCATACATTTTAGAAATGTGCAAGTTTGTTAGGAAACATCCAAATCTTTATATTAAAACTATAGACGCGCCTCGTCACAATGTCCCGCGATATAAAAATAATCTTGTGCAACCTACATCTAATTTAACTTTACATAGTTCGGGTCCTTACCCGATGTCAATAAAAATTTATAATAAATTACCAGAAAATCTAAAAGCCGAACCAAAAATCAATAAGTTCATTAATTCAATAAAACAACTGTTACTAACTAAATGTTATTATTCTGCTAACGAATATTTTAATGATAGGAATATTTAAATGTCTGCCCCTCTCTTCCACATTGCTATGCCTGTCAAGGTGCATGCGATAATTAGTTACTTTAAGATCTAGTAGTTAAGTCGCATGTAGTGCAAATGTATAAATAAAGAAATAAATTATGAAAAATAAAAAACCGCAAAAATAGCATTGTGAATGCAACAATCTCAAATTTAAAAAGAAGCTATTTCAGTTCGGTACTGAGGACGTATTACAAAAAAAAAAAAACCCCGCTTTTCTTTTCAGTTGACTTGTCTTTTTATGCAGGCGGGTTTTTTATTATTTTTTGTAATACGTCCTCAGTACCGAACTGAAATAACTTCTTTATAAATTTGAGATTTTTGCATTCACAATGCTATTTTTATGCAATACAAAATACTTAATTTATATAAGAAAAATTACGACATTGGTGAAAAAACGCTGGCTTGCAGCGTGAAGAAATTCGACGATGCCACTAGTTAATTAATTAGCTCGGTAGCTCAGCGGTCAGAGCAATGGACCGGACATCCAAAGGTCGCGGCTTCGATTCTCGTCCGAGAATTGATCTGGTGCGAGTCGTATTTCTTCTAGATTATATAGTAAGTATTGAATTAACTTACCCGATGATCTTATATTTATATGAAAATCATCGAAATTGACCGATAGTTTAGAGTACTCCTCTCTGGGTAAAGTAGCTTCATCCAGTTGCTCCAAATATGAATTAATATTATTGTCCTTTGTGATCAGCCATTTCTTTAGTCGATTTCTGTTGAAATCACCAATAGTATAAACTTGCGATTCATCAAGTTCAAATATTCTAGACTCTGAAAGAATAAAATATGTATTTTGTTTGTTAAATCGGATAAGGAGTGGAGATAGGTACGGTTAATATTTCACTAACTGCCGAGATGAGAAATAAAATATTCTTGTTTCTAAAACAAACTTTGCTCTAGTTTCTAAAACAACTTCATTAATAATACCTATATCCAATGACGGGTTAAGTAAACCGATAATCCTCTTTGCGTTTCTATTTATTGTTTACATTTGATTCTTATGGAGTTAGTGTTTTTTTTCTAACTTTGTTGCAACATATTTTCATAAGAGTGCCATAAATGAATAAGTTAATAATGTTTTTAGATAAGTATTAAAAAGCACCTTCATCATTTAACAACTTTGACTATAGCCCATGAAAACGTTCGTGGTACGCGGGGCTGTAAAACGCGTCAGTGACGTAGTCATTTTAGGATTGCGCGTGCCATTGAAATGATCGGGCCCACAATATAGCTACTCCGTTTGCACATTTTACAACCTCGCGTGCCACGAACGTTCTCATGGACTATAGTATAATTATTTTATTTTTATATTGCATTCCTTAATCCTATTAAAAATCTTTAAAAAAACTTACAAATTATTAACGAAATTGATGCTCACCTCTATATT
This sequence comes from Agriphila straminella, assembly GCA_950108535.1. Classification (NCBI taxonomy): domain Eukaryota; kingdom Metazoa; phylum Arthropoda; class Insecta; order Lepidoptera; family Crambidae; genus Agriphila; species Agriphila straminella. Next base: position 24,353,196 of record OX467305.1, on the reverse strand, counting down.
CAAAATCATCCCAATCGTACGGTGCATAATCATACATGTAATGTGAAATAATGTTTTCCCCCATGTTGATAAGTTTGCGTATAGTCTCCCTTTGAAATTTACTTATTTTATTTGAATAATCTAGCAGAGTTCTCTTTAGCATTGCTAAAATCAATAAAAATATGTCGTAATTAAATAAGTAATAGGGTACTTTAGTAAACAAGAACATCCCTTATTAAACATTTCCTGAAAAAGGCAGGATTTCAAAAGTGCAATACCTTTCAAAAAGGCAGGGCTTATTTTAAATCCGCCTGGCTAGCTATTACCATCTTACCTAAGTCTGGCGACACCACAAAAATTTAAAAATTGAGGTGTATCGGCAATGGTGTTCAATTCTTTTGGTATTATATTACTTTTTTAATTTTTTTACTGTTGGTCTTCCGAATAATTGTGACGTGAAGGCCAAGTACTATCCCGTTGTGTATAAATAAGTACAAAGAACCAGCAATTAAACGGTTAGGTACAGTCGAGTTCATTAATATGTTGGCACTTTTTGACAGCTCATCAACCTTTATGGCTTTATAATAAAGGTCAACAGCCTGTCAAAAATGCCAACATATTAATGAACTTGACTGTACCTACTTACATTTCGCAAAAAATGTGGCCAACACTGTATTAGTATCCGATTCATTTGGAGCTCTATTGAAATAACTTAAAGTGAGATTTAAAGATTCAATAAATCGATTTAAGTCTGTTGAAGTTGCATCGTGTTCTTCTACTGAAAGGTACTTTGAAGGAAACTTTTCTCCGCCATAATGATGTAGTTTGTTACTTGCTTTTTCTTGAATAAATATTAGTATAATTAGTAAGTATATGACTCTCCACATCCTAGTCAACACACATTCACAATAATTCTAATCGCAACGTAAGAAACTTATTGAAGACCGGGGCACCACTGGAACGAAATTGAACAACTGCAATATTGGCTTGGTTTTAATTGGATCTTATACGCTACCATACCCCGGACACTCTATACAACCGCACCACTATAAACTGATGACGTCAGGTGACGTTTTTGTATACGCGCAAAGCCTAGAGCTACCGTGCGGTTTGTACTGTATGAGCGGCGTTCAATACATAATTCGAAGTTTTTGGTAATTATAAAGTTACATACAACGCATTGCTTTGAATATCAAAATAAGTTGACTGTTGATAAACACGACTAAACGAGCATACTTACTTTATTATCAAACATCAAGTTGTTATGTCCAAATTAATTTCCTTATTGTAAGTCATTGTAAGTTACTAAACATTTCTTTGTTTCTTACGTACTCATTTATATAAAATCTTGTTTATAACATAATGGTGGTAGGTCTATTTGTGTTTAATATTTGTTACTTTAATTGTTAAAGACTGTCTATTACCTAAATAAATAAATTAAAAAAAAATACAAGCATCTTGACTTCAGACCAGGGATGTTGCGAATATTCGCATCCGCATCCGCATATGCGGAACATCCGCATCGATTTAGACAATCGCATCTGCATCCGCATCCGCATAAATCGATGCGGAGCTGATGCGGATGCCGATGTGTAGCAGGTCGCGACAAGAAAGAAAGGGGCGGGCCCGGCGAGAGGCGCGTGTCGACCGCGCGTGCTAATTGACCTATAGGAAAGCAATAATTTTGTATTGGACTTCGGCGACGCGCCACGCTATTGTTTGTGTTGTGACAAGATCTGACGCGCACGTTTGTTGTTTTGTCGTAAATAGTCAATCACAAGTTTATTACTCAGTGAACAGTTATTAAGTAGCGCAGGATTAATATACGAACCCTTGCGAAACAGACTGGAGTCCGAAAAGGCGGCCATTCTACTTTTCATTAAATATAATGCTCCAATATTTAAATTTAATTACTAAAATGATTAATTTGTAATAGTTACTATTTGATTATTAAATAAAGAAGGGATAAATATTATACTATCTTTTTATTTTTTTACACACAATTAAGTTTTTTGTACAGATCCGCATCCGCATCCGCATCCGCGGATGTGAGCCTCTTAAAATACGCATCCGCATCCGCGGATGTGAAAAAATCTGCATCCGCAACATCCCTGCTTCAGTCTGAAGTTCAGACAGCTGTCCACGCGCATATTCATGCAAATCATGAAGCTTATTATACCTAGCAAAGCTACTGAAACTACTACGAAATAAGTAAAAAAATGCAATTCAATCCACTTCTGTAACTAAAAAATGTCCACACAAACTAGAAATAAAAAAAGCAATTAACCACTTCGTAAAAAGAAAAGAGTAAAAATACAATTTAAGTACCTCCTTAAGCGCTCCGGGTAACGATCATTTGCGATTGTCAATTTTTACGTAATTGGCGCTCATTGATGTGAAAATTGATCGTGTACACGTGCAATTGAAGCGATTTTCAATTGCTCCAACAGTAGCAAAGACGAAAAAATATCGCAATTGATCGTTACTGCGGCGGCCTTTACTGCGTCATTATTGTTTCTATAGACATATTAAGATCCTCCTTCAGAAGGATGACATCCCCACAGAAAAAGATTACCGCCTGCCATGATCTTTCACTCCGCGGCATCGCATTGATGATGCTGGGCTGCAAGAGCGCACTTCACCCGGAATCCTCATCACCGTGGAACTGGCTATTTTACAGAGGTAAGATAGCCAAAAAATTGTGGCTATGGCATCAGACTTAGGTACTATGGTGGTAGCTTAGTGGTGTCTTTCCAAAGATGTGGAAGGATGCCCAAAGTAATTTTAATTGGAAGCACCAATAAATTAATTAGGCTAATTGTCTAATTGCAAAATCTATCGCAATCGCATTCAGGATGTGATACATTGATGCTTCTTTTAGGCACAAACAAAAACTTACTTATGAAATGCAGCAATGTGTCACATCCATCTTTCAAATGAAAGCGATTGCGATAGATTTTGAAAATTAGACAATAAGCAGGCTGATTAAGATCCAAAGTAGACTTTTCTCAATTGCATTCTGTCACTTTTAACGGAACGAATCTGCAACTCAGTGATCAAGTTTCCTACTGCCACTTTGTACATGAACGCAGATCTTTTAACAGTAAGACAGCTGTACATTTTGCACACTATCCTTAAGAAACACAGGTCTATAGGTTATAACACAGCTGTTACTTTGAAAAGAAGAAATGACATCGTTGCAATTACAAAGCAAACACGTACTAGTTTTGCAAAATGTCAGTATCAATATCTGTCATCTGTTCTGTACAATAAAATAAATAAGAGTCAAAAAATTTACCATTTACGAAACAACAAGTGCAAAAAGTCTCTTACTACCTGGATTAAGACTTTAGATTATGACGCAACTGAAAGTCTCCTTAAAAATCTTGCTTAACGTACATACTTTTAACACACACACACACACACATACACACACACACACACTAGTGTGGTCCAAGTTAGTATGGGAAAAATTTTTTTTTCGTAGAATCCACGCCACCCCCTCATTTTGTGATACTCAATGATAGCAATATATTTGCATAGTTTCAACTTTCTAACTACAGGGGAAGGCAGTGCTCAGCAAGAATGAAATATTGTAATTTTTATGATATCTGTTTTGGTATAAAACAAAGGAAATAAAACGGTATTCTTAATGTTTTTTTTATTTATTTTAATAAGAAAAGCAGCTAAGTTTCAATATATACATAAATTGAGCACAGTAGGAACTCTTATTTTATTTTTATTAATCTTCATCTAACACTACTTTAACTAATCCGTGTGTTGTAGTCTTAAGTACCCACGACTTTTCTGCTCCTTTCGACCAGCTGAAGAATAAATTGCTTTTCCTCCTCATTCTTAGTAAGAGCTTTATTATAGTATACCTTGAATATTTCACTCCTCTTTCTGCAGTATCATTTACTACTCATAAGCTGTACGGTTTACATGTACATATTTATTTTACTTTGCTAACACAGCAAACGTCGCGGCTCACGCGTCATCGACCCGAAGTAACCTAAAGTATCATATTTAATTATTATAATAAGTACATATTTTAGCTCAGTGCAATTTATAACGCCAACTTAATCGGTTTCACACATTAGAGAAAAGAATCGTCTATTTTTAACTTACTTGTAACGTTTACGTAAATACATCTCAACTTCAATCTATAGCGATCTTTTCATCCTGCACTCCAACTAACTAACTTCTATATCTCAAGAGTGTAACCATACATAAGCTTTAACTCTGTCTCAGCACTGTAATATAATACTAGATACCCTAATAAATTAGTTCTTCCTGTAAAAACAACAGCTCTTTACAGCCAAAAAGGTCTAATAAGCATATACAATAGGTTGCTTGATGATCTCAAGAATTACCTTAAAATAAAATGATTTCAAAAACAACTGAAGAGTTGGTTGCTTGAGGACAGGTTTTTATTCAATCAAGTAATTCAATGAATTTATTTATTTACTTTTTTAACAGACTACGATAATGTAATGACACACACTGATTTGTTATGATTTTAATATAATGTTAAAGTAATTATACGATGTATTTAATGTGTAATTAATTATATTTGCATGCCAGTATCTGGAGAAAAGTGTGCGGCTTCATATACATTGTAACATCTTCTATACTTACCACTTTTTAAACAAATAAAGAAATATTCTATTCTATTCAGTCACAAATTTTAATACTTTCTCCCTTTTCTTTTGAACCTCAGAAGTCCGATGTTTGTTTTCATTTAAAAGTAATAACCAATACTTATGAATCTTTTCTAATTTTTCAATGCAAGCAATGCTTTGGTTGATGAGTTGCTATGCCAGTTTTATTCCAAATTTCTATTACTGCTTCTATAAATAAATGTGATGCATCTCTTACACTATTTTTATCGCTTGAAAACACATAGAAACATAGAAGAACTTGCCTCATTCTATGAATCTGATTAAGTCAAGATATTGGCTCCAAGTTCTGTATATGCAGATAAGAAAAATATTATCTTATGACATGTGGAAGATGACATTTTAATCACTTGTGCACTCACTTACAAATTGTTTTAGCTTTCTCCAACGTTTTAAATTCTCCAAAGTATTTGAAAATTGAATATTTAACTTCTATTTACGAATTTTATACGTGTAACAAGCTTTTAAATCAAATCATCACATTTAGCAATAAAATAAAAATCAAAAGGGTCGTTGAGCACTGCCTTCTGCTAATGCTATAAACATGAAAATTTGCAGTTATGATACTGCGGGTATGTGTCACAAAAATACGGGGTGGCGCGAACGAAAACGAAAAAAAAAATTTTTTGGACCACCCTAACACACACACACACACGCACACACACACACCGCAGAGTCGTAGGTTTAAGTTAGTTATACATATAATTATATAAATACATATAAAAATATTACTAAATTAAGTTGCTTATATTGTATCTTTGTGGACCGACGATCTGTATCTTTGTACCTTTACCTTATCTGTAATTGCTAAGATCTTTATGCTAAGGATGAGCGGTTCTGTCTAATACAGGTGCCTTAGCACCTAACAGGTGGAATCAATCACTGTTTTGTGTTTTAATTTTTAAGTTAAAGGAATAAAAAATATTTTATTTTATTTTTATTTTTAAGTTAAGAACCTAGGCGTATACTTTGACCGCAACTTGAGTTGGTGCGTACAACTTCAGGAAGTGAGCCGAAAACTTCGCATTGATGATGCTGGGCAGCCAGAGATCCCCTCCTATAAACAGGCATGCCTGTGTTAAGGGAAGCATTACGCCCAGCCTAATGGCCTAATCGCCTGCGGCCTATACAATAGTACAACCCTGCCTGCCTAGCATGACCGATTTATATCGCGTGATATAGCATTTTATCGACACTCAACTGTCAAACTCCTTTGTCTTTTTGACAGTCAAACGTGATAAAACGCTATATCACGCGATATAAATCGGTCATGCTAGGCAGGCTGGCCGGAACATCACCGCGCGTGCGTGGTCTCGACAACCACTGCGCGCTATCTAGATGTCATGTCGGCCTCCCTGAATATAAAATCATATCATTAACTTCCATCTTACTTTTTTTCAATCAATATTATACATTGGCTATTAATTTTTAAAATAAGCTGATTTTTTTCGAGATATCAGAGTTGGTCCCATAGTAAAAGTTGTTCAGTTTGATGGTCTATCTATATCTACCGTACCTATTCGGCATTATAGGTTTTTTGTAACACGTTGTATTAACTTCTCTACAAGATAAATTGATAAAAATCAATATTTTTACAGGTAAATGGGCATCCTACTTTTTGTAAATGACAAAATAGTAAATGGCCGATTTTTAAACACAAAACACGAAGAAATCTTTGATTACTTTTAAGCAATTTTCAAATGCTTTTGCATGTTGATGAAAATTTTACTTTCTAAGGAATGTGTTACTAATTACTTTTAATTTTAGTTTTCCGATAATCAAGAAAATTAATTAAAAATAGCAACACATTCTTTAGAAAGTACAAGTTTTAATTAACTTTCTAACTTTGATAAAATCTGCTTCCCTTAATTTTATTGAACAGTTGCTGTGCACATTTCGAGAAATGTTCTTGTTTCTGACTTTTGTTTTCATAGGCTTGCATCAAGGTGTACTTTGCGCGGATACAGTGGTAAACGCATTTCTTTTTTTTAATTTTTCACGAGTCGCCATAGAACGCTGGATGGACATAGAATAAAGATATGGATAAATTAGATATGGATATAGAAACGCGACTACGCATCATCGCAAGTTCGCGCGAATTTTAGTCGTATGAATCCGCGACCAAACACACTGATGCTCGCTCGAGCTCGGTCGGACTCATTTCAATGGCACGCGCAACCCGACTGACGTCACTGACGCCTTTTACGTCCCCGCGTGCCACGAACGTTATAGAATAAAGAATAGCAGAATAAAGGCCCTGTTTACACGAATTCCAAAATAACCCTAATTACCTTGTTTTTGATTGTATTTAAACATTTTACGTTTTCCCAAAAGGCTGTAGTGGTAAGTCTGTAAAAACTGCATAATTAAAAAAACACATCTGATGTATGATCACTAATAATTTCGGACTTTTTTTAAAGCACAACGGCATAGTGCTTGGCCTTCACCTCACCTGATGTTAAGTAACGATAACGCCGGTGGAAGCGCACTACACCCGGAATCCTCATCACTGAGGAACTGGCTGTCTTATTTCTAACTGCCGGAACACAACAATTTTAAATTGTTGTTAAGGCGTCAGACTTAGGTACGATGGTGGTAGCTTGCCAGGCGGACTTGAAAAAAGCCCTACCACCAACCAAACCGAGTACAAATTGAACCCCCCCTTGGGAATCGAATCCGGGACCCCTGCCTCTTACACGGGTGGGCAAACCACTGGTTTAACCAAATGATTAAAATTTCCGAGTGTATAATGTTATGTATGATACACAACATTTATAGCTTAGTAGTACAGTTACGAAAATATTCTAAATTAAGTGGAACGAAATGATGTAGGTAATGAATAATGATACTAAAACAGGTGATAAGAGTTGCTAAAACTGAACAAACAATTTTTTTTCAATTTTGTATGGGAGTATGATTTTGTTTCGTTTTTCACTTATGTTCCTTGGAGAATGTTGTTCAGTTTTAGCAACACTATCACCTGTTTCAATATATATCAGGGTTTTTTGTTACATAAATATTGTATATGGAAAATCAATCAATAAAACTTCTTATTTTTTATTTTAAGTTACCGTTAATACTATATTGATGTAAAAAAAAACAAAGCCCATTTAATGCAGATTTGAAGAACATAACTTTCAAGTACCTTTGTTAACGAGCATGTCCCAGACGGATGTAATCACGCCTCCCGTCAGAGGTCACCTTGGTGGAAGCTTAATTGGGGCGTGATTTCCATCCGTGGATTGTGTTGCGCGGCTCGGCTACCTACACGAGTTTCCATCCGAGTGCTAACACGGTCGCCCTTCATTGTGAATCGCGTTCGCGTAGCAAAATCACGTGCCGTATTGTAACTAAGTGGACCGTCGGCCAAGAAGCTCATTTTCAATCTATCGCATATTGGAACCAGACCACATTGACAAGATAGCCATTAGTTTGGTGTTATCAAATATCGTCGTCTGGGTTGCGAAGTTGGAAGCTTCTGGGAGATATGCCACCCTGAACATATGGCCACCCATACAATGATCTCCAATAGCAAAAACTAATCGACCGAATATTGATATAAATGGTGAACATCATTACAAACATGTTAGACATCGGCTTGGTTAGTTTTCAGGAAGCATGCGCGCGGCCAGGGTAGAAACATAGAGACTTTTTTCCAAAAAATAATCGACTACATATTGGCATGCCACGACCCTGTTCACCATTTATATAAATATGCGATAGATTTTTTTTTAGCGATGGGTGATCATGATGAGGGTGGCATATATCCTAGAAGCTTCCTACTTCGCAACCACGACGATGATATTTGATAACACCAATCTAATGGCTATCTTGCCAATTTGGTCTGGACTCAATATGCGATAGATCGAAAATGACCCTGGTTGGCCGCCGGTCCAAAGGCGTTTATTGAGCGCTTTTGGATGGAGAAATTTGGATTACATCTACCGTCTAGATGGATGGCATCAAGCAAGGTCACCTCTGGTTGGAGGCGTGATTACATCCGTCTGGAACATGCTTAAATAGCAAAAAAGTTTGAAACATCATTTTTTAGTTGTAAATGGGTATCAAACAAATGAAAGCTAAAAACGAGTCGAATTGAGTACCTCCCTCCTTTTGAAGTTGGTAATAAATAGACAATATTAGACAAATCTAAATAAATATGATATTTTAATTATATTACAGTTTTGAAAGAAACATAAAAAAAATATAGTAGCTCAGAAGTATGAAATATTCATAAATTATTTATTAGGCAGCCATTACACGCTCATGCAAGCGTCAGTCAAATTCCATCAGTCATGAATTACGTTTGACTGATTGACTGATGGAAAGAAGAAATCAACTTCATGCAACCATCAGTCACCCCATTTCACAGTAGGTTAACCGTCAGTCACGGGCCGTGACTGACGGTGACTGACAGCAAAACCTATAACGTAATCATAGTACATAATATATAAGTTTTTCAAACAGTAGACGAGCTAACGTCACTTAGGCCCTTTTGTCATTGCACTCCGTCGGATCGCTAGGGTTGGCATTCTCCGGCCGTCTCGTCGAATAGTAGGTATTTACACTAAAGCGAACGATGTTTCCGGGAAGCAGTACGTCGTTCGTCTATTGATTTAGAGGTAGGTTTTTTGAAGTCAGTTTTTTAAGTAGATAATGGGGAAACAAGGACATGGCTGTATAAAACTTATTCTGTTAATTTCTTCGTAAATTAATTTGGATATTTTGCAATTTATATGTTTGCTTTGGAAACAACGGCGAAAAATTTGATCCGTTTTTTCAACATATTGAACAAAATCCGCCGATGGTTCAACCAGGTAGGTATCTTATGTCTACATGTTTGCTATAGTCCCTGTACCTCAGATAATGACTTTCAGAACCGTTTTGGATAGTTTCATCCGGTTTTACATAAGATTTTAAAATTAAACAATTGTTGTGACGTTCGGCACATTTTTTCAAAAGATAACCGGAAACATAAAATAGTGATTTTTTTTTTCGGGAATATCCAGTTGGTTATATTCCGGGCTCATAATTTGAACGTTACTGTATATTTTATTACTTTTAAATAAATAGTTGAGATTTTTAATCGAGCACAAGTCGAGCACACAAACCCAATCGATGATACATTTTACAGGTTCGATTATTTAAAACATTTTACCTTTCAACATCGGCAGGAAGTTTAAATAATGAAAATTCAGATGAGTTAAAACATCCGTAGACAGCACAATATCGTTTACTCTGACGAATCATTTTAGCGAATCAATAAAAGTAAGTAGCAATAGTCTCGGTGAACTAATCCACGCGATGTGACAACCCCGACTAAAGTACTGCGAACTTTGCTTAGAGCTCTTAGAGTGACGTCAGCCGTCAAATTCGACCGTTTCTATGGAGCTCCTATACTGTTTGAAAAACTTATATATGTACTGTGACGTAATGGCTGCCTTAGAAAAACAAAAAAGCCACTCAATATCGACAAAAATATCGCAACGATTTTTTAAATGTTGTTAGATCCATTTAGAGTAGTTTATACCTACCCAAGTTTGCAATGCAATCCTGAAGATTTTGAATCTGATAATGTGTAAGTATCATAAACATTATTAGTAGCAGTGGTGAAGGTCCATACAAGCCGATTTCCATCGGCTTACCTTCAGAAATCTCAGCCCAACATTTTTTAGAACTAGGTACTTAGAATTACCATCGCCATAATTTCACTCTTCGCCACTATGCTGTACTCTAAGAACAAAAAAAGTGTTGATCTTTGTTTTTTTTTATCTGAGGCTGTACTTAATTTTATGCACTACAGATTAATATTATTATTATTATTAATCAAGCTTTTCTGGATGTCTCTTCACTTTTTTCAGCTGGGAGATATAGATACTACAAAAAATTATGACGTTGTAAGTACTACTGTTACAATGTCAGTTTTATAATAAAACTTCCGCGCGGTAACGATCATTTGCGATTGTCAATTTTTACGCCCATTGATGCGAAATTGATCGTTTACGCGTGCAAATGAAACTTACTAGCTGTGGTGTTCGGCTTCGCTCAGGGAGTTGATATGAGATTGGGTGGTAGTTTATGGAATAAAAAAAATAACAGGTATTTTTATATTGAAAGAATATTAAATACCGGAAGTGGGTTACGGGATTGGAAGGAAACGACGGGGTTGCAGAGACGATGCGATGCTTTATTTCGCCACTGAATGTCGCGGTCCTCTCTTCCGTGTGACCTAGTCTTCCTCCGAGCGACGTACACCACCATGCTTTAAATCCTCCATCAAATGTTATGAAACAGTTAAATAGCTTACTTCCAACATTTTAACAACCAATATCATAGTAACCATAATATCACAGCTTAAGGGATAATATTATCCAAACGCGCTGGGAGCGCAGCGCCGCCAGCCCTTATGGCGCCGGAGTAGAGTATAATAATATATTATGTGCCGGAGTTGCATTATGAAATTCAGTACAACATAATAACACTCGTTTGGATGATATTATGATGGCGGCGCACGCGGGAGAGCTGGCGAAGCCCTCAGCCACTCGTTCGGATATATGGTTACTACGACACTGGTTGTTTTAATGTTGGCAATAAGCTACTGTTTTAATTGTACCGGTTCTGTTGCAACCTTTTATGGAGGATTCATATCATGAGTGTAGAGAGAGAGAGAGAGAGAAAGTATTTATTTTAACCAGTGTAGATAAAGTCTTGTATGCAACTGTACATAAATAGATATTAAATCAATCATATTATGACACTCGTGTTTGTAATACCCCTCATTATACTACCCACATTTAATTACCTACAGTACCTACATAAATTTAGGCGCTGAAAGAGTTTTATGTAATTATAATTTATTCAATTGAATACCTTTACGATTTCAGGACAATTTAATATTTGTAAGCTTTATACCTACTTACTTATTAATATTATACTTACCTATAAGATAAATAAAAATTGGATATATTAAAAATATTGATATGACAATTATCACACATGAAAATCAACGAGGTATAAAAAAATGAGTTATTTTGTGTTCGGAATCAACATTTTTTTTATCTACAAAAGTCGTTTCTCGTAGTCAATGCGGCTACGGCACGTAGCTCCGTAGCAAAATATTATATGGTTCGCGGTTCGTAGCACTGGGGACTAATCGCGCAAATTTTCAACGATAATACCAAAGCTAAATCGTTACCGTTTCAGTTTCGTTTACAGAAAAATACTCGCTTTAGTTTTGTTAAAACTGTTGAATACTCTGCCTAAGGAGTCTAGGATTACAATCTGGGACAATTTAAGTGAAAATTATAAAGCTAAACCAAAGATTTTTAGGTAAATATAACCTAAATGATAACGTAACTTTTTTGGTTTTACCGTTCAGAATTACCGCGATTGGGCTCCTGAACACACTATTTTTTCCGAACGTGTCACACTATGTACATGAACTAGTGTTACTAGATGAGAATAAAAATTCACATCGAGTCAAACGTGTTACTCGTAGCGACGTTTTTTTCTCAACCAATCACAATGTGACACGATTGTAACTCGTTGAGAATATAGGCTATTTCCTACACGCTATATCTCAAAACAACGTTTTTGAGTTTTGACTATTGTTGATTTTTATGCGCAAAACATGTATTTAAGGCTATATGCAGTTCACGATCTGACGAAAAGATTTATTTTTGAGCTTTCAATGTAAAGAAAATATGTAGAATTTTATTGCTGTAGCGCATTCATTATTTATTATGGGTTGATTGTTAGATAATTCTTTCTTTCGACAATTCTTTGTGTATTAATGTAATATATAGGGAATAGAATATTATTATTATCTGCGATACAAACAAACCTAGTCAGTATTTAGTAGGTATAGTCCGTTTATTTTTAGATAGGTACTTGTCTTATTTGCTAAACAATCTTCACCCAACTATTTATTGAAATAATAATTAAGGAGGTAAGGAGGATGGGCCATAACCCACCACGCGGGCCCAATGCGGATTGGTGTGTGTTAACGACTGCAAATGCAGCCGGGACCAACGGCTTAACGTGCCTTTCGAAGCACGGAGGAGCTCGAGATAATAAATTTTGGTCACCCATCCCATGACCGACCCTTGCGAACGTTGCTTAACTTCCGCAATCGCTGGGCCAGGCGCTAAACCACTGCTCCACCGAGCTCCTCACAATGCTAACACAATAACTTGTAATAAATTAGGTATTCAGATTAATTATTATTTAAAAGAAGACAACCCTGAAGTCGTTAGAAGAAATAAGAGCTACGCGATAGAAAGAGAGGCAACTTCTAGGTGAATATAACTTTAGGCAAGGGAGCGGTGTGCGACCTGAATTGCACTTTATTGCGTCTGGGATAGAGTCGCTTTTTATTTAAATGACTTTGCGGAGTGGATCTTCTGTACTTGTACTATTATGTATTCTGTGATATAGGTAGATAAGTACCTGTTATGTATGAACTATAGCTATAGTCATGTATGTGACTGCGTCACTATACGGCGTTCCATTTGCTAAATAAACAGTGCGTTTCTAACCGTCGGTCTTGTCACTTGCCTCCTTGTTCGTATACGTAATACTGGCGACGAGTACCCACATTGTAGAATATAATTATGGCTACTTCTCATTTTGGAATTTTAACAAGTTTTGATCATAATTTACACAATTGGAATACGTATAAAGGACGTATCAGTTTTTATTGCAAATAGCATAGGCGCAGTTAACGATCCGAAAGGAGAAAGGAGACGAGCGATTTTTTTGAGCGCACTCAGCGAGGGCACGTACAAGCTCGCGGAGGATTTAGCTTTACCAAAGGTGCTAGAAGACGTGCCATTCGAAGACATTTTGCTGCTGCTCGATGTGCATTTTACACCAAAGCGGGTTGGTTTCGCCGATCGACATAGTTTCTACGCAGCGACCCAACAAGTGGGTGAAGGTCACGCGCAGTGGGCTGCTCGGTTGCGCGGTCTAACAGCTCACTGCCAGTTTAGCAACATTGAGGAGGCTCTACGAGATCGCTTTGTTATGGGAATGCTACCAGGACTCGAGAAGGAAAAACTTTATGTCCAAGATATGAAGAAGTTAACATTAGCCAAAGCGGTGGAGTTAGCGGAGAGTTTACGATGCGCCAAGATGAGTGCTGCAAGCGGAAGCGGCGGAACAACTTATTCCGCTACAGAGCAGCTGTTTAAAATTAATCATAGTGCAAAAAACGCGATCGGTGGTACAAAAAATAAGTGTTTAGTGTGTGGTTATTCTAACCACAAAACGTCAGAGTGTCGTTTCGCAAAATATACGTGCAAAAAGTGCAATACGAAAGGGCACCTCCGTAAAATGTGTGGGAAAGTGAATTACATCGAGACAGGTGATGTAGACGAAGGCGATGATGGTAAGTTATTTTATATTCGTTCGGTTAGGGGGGAACCTATGGTGGAAACGGTTTCTGTTAACGGCATAAAACTGAAATTTGAAATTGATACCGGGTCCGCTGTTACAGTTTTATCTGAAAATTTATTTAATTCGTATTTTAATAACGTGCCATTGTCACCAACGAGTAAAAAATTTATGACCTATACAGGTGATCATATCTTGCCCAAGACCGGAAAGCGCGCGGCAAAAAACCGCAAAAGACCACTGAAAGAAGAAAGAGATTGAAACTTGACACCCTTTTTGGCCTCTCTAAGCACATGCTCATGCGTTTGAATATAGTCTATATCCGATTAGTAATAGAGCTGAAAAACCGTCGAATCACGTCCAATCACCGGTCCCGGACGATGGCATTTATAAATGCCATTTTGCCTTCCCTGGTCCCTATAGGTGCAAACTCATATGGCATGCAGAAATGCCATCTGGTCCCGAAAAGGATATATCTTGTTTAGGTATGGCAACATTGCCCGTGTCCTACGCAAATCACATCCAAAATTTAAATTTTTATGTAATTCGAAATGGCGGGCCACCACTCTTAGGTCGTGATTTTATTTCGCTTTTTAAGTTGGAACTAATGGCCAATAATTTTTGTATTCAATCTAGACCCACAGCGGAACAACTCCAAATGCGGTTTCCGAGTGTGTTTTCTGATACATTGGGATTATTCAATAAATATAAAGTATCTTTGTCATTGAAAGAAAACGCGAAACCGGTTTTCTTCAAAGCCCGCCCTGTTGCTTTTGCACTGCGAGATAAGGTAAACAAAGAAATCGATAAATTGGTCGATTTAGGAATCCTTATACCGGTAGACCATTCTGACTATGCATCTCCAGTTGTACCGATTTTAAAACGTAACGGGGATATTAGATTATGTGCCGATTATTCGGTAAGCATAAACAAACAACTGGTAATTGACCAGTACCCTTTGCCCACAATTAAGGAGTTATTTTCAAAATTATATGGGGGCCAGCAATTTACAAAATTAGATCTGTCCATGGCCTACCAACAATTTGTCCTTGACGATGCGTCACAAAATATTACTTGCATTAATACGACTCGTGGTCTTTACAAATATACCCGGCTAGTGTTCGGTTTGGCCAGCGCACCTGCTATTTTCCAAAGAGCCATGGAAAATTTATTATCGGGGTTAGATGGGGTATTATGTCTGCTTGACGATATTTTGATATCGGGGAAAGACGATAATCAACATTTAGATCGTTTACATGCAGTACTCCAAAGGTTGCAAGATGCAGGTTTGACTTTGCAAAAGGAGAAATGTGAATTTTTTAAGGATGAAATAAATTATCTTGGGCATTTAATTAATAAAGATGGGTTAAAAAAGTGTCCTCAAAAAGTAAAAGCAATAGTAGAAGCACCAAAACCAACTAATATAGGCCAATTACAATCATTTTTGGGGTTGGTAAATTATTACAGGAATTTTATACCGGAGGCATCAACTATTTTGAGCCCATTATATGAATTATTAAAAAAGGGTGTTAAATGGAACTGGTCAGCAATTCACAATGTTGCGTTTACCAATATAAAATGCATATTATCATCGGACAAAGTACTTGCACATTTTGACCCAAGCGCCAAATTAGTTTTGACAGTAGATGCGTCCCCTAGCGGGCTGGGAGCTATTTTGTCACAGGTCGATAGTAACGGGTTAGAGAGACCGGTGTCTTACGCCTCACGTACCTTGAATTCTGCCGAACAACGTTATTCGCAGATTCAAAAAGAAGCCACCGCTATAATATTTGGGGTGCGTAAATATCATCAGTACTTGTACGGGAAATCTGTTCCATTTGTACTTCGAACTGATCACAAGCCGTTAATTTCCATATTTGGGCCATACCGGGGCATTCCGGAAGTAACGGCAAATCGGCTTCAAAGATATGCAATGTTTTTGAGCGCATATAATTATAACATTGAATATATACGTAGCGCTGATAACAGTGCCGACTATCTGTCTCGGTCTAGCCTGCCGGCGCCTGCGGCGGCCGCGCGGCCGCGCACGGTAAATGGAGATGATGACTCATTCGATGTGGAATGCGATCGCGCGTCTTACGTTAATTTTGTGGTGGAGGGCAGCCTACCAATAACATTGGATCAGTTGCGCGACGAAACCGAGAAGGATGTGCTATTGAATAAAGTGAAACACTTTATCTTAAATGGTTGGCCGCCTAGATTACCCAATTTACTTTTAAAACCCTATTATTTGTGTAGAAATCAGTTATCTTACGAAAGCGGGTGTCTGATGAGAGGACATAAAGTCGTGATACCACATTCACTCCGAGATAGAATGATTGCAGAATTACATAATTCACACTTAGGGATAGTGAAAACTAAAGCCGAAGCGCGATCACGGTTCTGGTTTCCAGGGATCGATGAAGCCTTGGAAAATATGATAAACTCTTGCGATATTTGTACTAAGCTGCGACCCGCTCCCCCCCGCGCTCCGTATTCTCATTGGAAATTTCCCCCGCAACCGTTTTACAGAGTACACTTGGATTTTTTAATGTTAGGTCAAACATACCTTGTAGTTGCAGATGCATATACAAAGTGGGTAGAGGTGTATAATATGAATAATTGTAGCACTACAACAGCACTCATAGAAAAAGTAATTGATTTCATGTCGAGATTTGGCACGCCACACACACTTGTTACTGACAATGGCACGGCATTTACTTCTCAGGAATTTCAAAGTTTTTGCAAATTGAATGGAATACTCCATATGACGTCACCACCATACCACCCAGCCAGCAACGGCCAGGCAGAGAGCTACGTAAAAATAGTTAAAAAGGGTATTATACTACGCGTCTCGTTCTCGATGATGGATAACCTGTAGTACTGTTAAGTATGTATCAACTCCACAACTTTTAGAGATTTAAATTTGAAGAAAATTCCCGCGCGCGCCGCGGTGCTAGTAGTCCTGCACCTCACGCGCGCCTGTAGCGGCTGTCATATTGTTTTGTTGTGCAATCAACTTTCGACGTTAGAGATTTTACTAAACAAATTAATACTGTGATAATTGTTATAATCGTGTTGTAATTGTGTTTTTCAACCATGCCAAAAAAGAGGTCACGTTCGCGATCCAGAGAAAGAGATCGGGACGATCGAAAAACCAGTAAAAAACTGAAGTCAATGCAGGAACAAATTGATAACCTAACAAAATGCATGACAGACTTTATTCAAAGTCAAAAGGAAAAGCTTACTACAGGTAAACGAAATGTGTATTTTTTCTTTTGGAAAAATTACCAATATGAACGTTCTATACGAACATCATATTAATACGTTGGGCCGCTCCACACGAGCGCGCTCAGTTCTATACGAACATTCCTTGTTTTGTACAAGAGTACCTAGTTTCTTTTAATTGTAGACACTGCCACATTTGAGCGAAGTTTCAACAAGAACAAGCTCTTATATGTACAAAGAGTACCTAATTTAATAATAACAAATTGCATTACTTATTGCAAATTGTGCATCATACAGGTACCTACCTATATACTTACACTTTCCCACTCATTACTTACAGATGCGGAGAATAATAAAGAAAATACACCAGAGATATCTAATAAAGACTCTGACAAATCTCCAAATAATTGTATTTCTCAAATAATTGATATGGATATACCCGATGAAAATGATCAAGAGCCAATTCAGGCTCAACAGGACTGGAATCAGGAATTCCTTGAAATAATGGGAGAAGAATTGCCTTCTACTTCTTCTGCAACAAACATTGATGAAACAATCCAAAAACAATGGACTCAGTGGATGACAAAAGGCTTGACGGAGGAGACTCGAAAGGATTTACTCAAAAAATACTCTAGAGAAGGTACTTTTCGCACTGAGGCACCCAAGGTCAACTTGGAAATAGTGAGTCATTTGACAGAAATAGCCAAAAAGAGAGATAAACATTTCACCGATACCCAGAACTGTGTGGGTACAAGTCTTATATCACTCGGGGCAGCAATCTCATTGTTGATTGAAAATCCTGAAGATGGAGTAGACCACATGCAGCTTATGAAATATCTATGGGACTCTGGGAAAATGTTAACAGACATATTTCATCAACACTCGGTCGCAAGAAAGTCTTTTATCACTCCAAATCTTGACAAAGACATTAAATCTACCCTTGAAGCGACAGACTCAGATGAATGGCTTTATGGTACAAAGCTTAATGACCAAGTAAAGGATGCCAAGAATATTAAGAAGGCTTCTGCATCACTAAAAACATCAGAAAAGCCACCAGCCAAAAAACCCTTCAACCAGGTAAACTGGAGAGGCCCGCCTGCGAAATCCAGACAGGTGGGCTATTATCCTCGGAGACCATTCACCAATGTGAAGTTCAAACCGAAGCCATTCCAGACGAGATATTCACAGAATCCAGGACGACCAATGAATCAAAAATCATACCGTCCTCCACCAAAGAAATAAACAAGGTAAATTACATTGCAGGTAGACTACAACATTTTGTTGAAATGTGGAAAAATATAACAACTGATGACTTCATTATAAATTGCATAAAAGGATATGATATCATTTTCAAAAACAAACCATTTCAAATTCAAGAACCAGGTCCCCCGAACTGGCCTCCGGACGAATTTAGGAAAATGGAACTGGAAATTTCTTCACTTCTATCCAAGGGAGCCATTGAAAGATGTACAGAATGCGAGGGACAGTTTGTGTCATCCTACTTCCTAGTTGCAAAACCAGATATGACTTACAGGTTTATTATTAATTTACAAAAATTAAATGAGTTCATACAACCACCTCATTTTAAAATGGAGGACCTTAGAGCAGCTAGAGACTTAATTTCTATTAATTCATATATGACAACATTAGACTTAAAAGATGCCTATTTTTTAGTTCCAATGAGTAAGAATAGTAGAAAATATTTAAGATTTAGATTTAATGGTATTTTATATCAATTCACATGTCTTCCATTTGGGTTATCAACCAGTCCTTACATATTTACCAAAATCATGAAACCTGTCATGAATCATATACGCTTAAATGGCATGTTATCCTTGATTTACTTAGATGATTTACTGTGTATTAGTAATACATATGAATCCTGTAAGAATAATGTAAAAAATATTATTTTATTAAAAGAAAAGCTAGGATTTATTATAAATTATAAGAAAAGTCAAACAAATCCAAGTAAAAGATGCAAATACCTTGGTTTCTTTTTGGACTCAGAAAAATATTCAGTAGATCTACCAGATAATAAAAAAACCCAAATTATAAATTTAATAAAACATTTTGAGGTAGGTAAAAAGTACAAAATCCGCCTTTTTGCGCAACTACTAGGCGTGTTAGTTGCAGCATCACATGCAGTTGAATATAGCAAAACATATTGTAAAAGATTAGAGAGAGCTAAGTGGCTAGCGTTAACTGTAAATAATGAGGATTTTGAAGGTTACATGAAGATTTCTGACTATGTGTTAGAAGATCTTGCTTGGTGGAACATTAATGTATTGACTGGTTCGAACCCCATACGGAATAAAAAATACAAAATAATCATATCTACAGATGCATCTGGATCAGGCTGGGGTGCAGAATGTAATTCAATAACCACCCGTGGATTCTGGAATCAAAGTGATAAAAAATTTCACATTAATTATCTTGAGCTCTTAGCTGCTTTTTTCGGATTAAAATGCTTTGCGTCCGATCTTTCCAACTGCGAAATTCTAATGCGTATAGACAATACCACAGCTATTGCTTACATTAATAAGGCCGGAGGTATCAAATTTCCCCACTTAAGTGAACTGGCCCGTGAAATATGGCAGTGGTGTGAGAGCAAAAAGATATGGATAGTAGCTTCATACATTGCGTCCAAAGAAAATATTGAAGCTGATACTGCTTCTCGTGATACCAACTTAGACACTGAGTGGGAGTTAGCGGACAAATATTTTAAGCAAATTGTGAATAAATTTGGTTCCTGTAATATTGATTTGTTCGCATCTAGAACTAACACCAAGTGCAAAATTTTTTGCTCACGCTACCCAGATCCAGAAGCATCAGTAATAGATGCTTTTACAATTTCATGGGAAAAAGAGCATTTCTACGCATTTCCACCTTTTGCAATAATATTGCCAGTACTTAGAAAAATAGTTAATGATAAAGCAACTGGGATAGTGGTTGTACCAAATTGGCCCACGCAAGCATGGTACCCGATGTTTACATCACTTTTATGTGAAGATCCCTTAATATTAAGGCCTTCAGATAACCTATTACTTTCTCCTTGCAGGAACAGAATACACCCTCTGTCCCACAAACTTTCTCTAGTGGTAGGGAAATTATCAGGGAGGCATACTTGAAAAAAGGAGTTCCAGAGATGTCTATTGATTTTATTATTGATTCTATATCACAATCCACCCTTAAGCAATATGAGGGATGCCTCAAAAAATGGGTACTTTTTGCCACAAGAAATAAATATGACATATTTGATCCCACCAGCGCTAATGTAATCGAGTTTTAACAATGAGGTTCAATGAGAATGCAAGTTATGGTACTTTAAACTCTTCAAGATCAGCAATTTCTCTCATAACAAAAAGCGATATATCTAAAGATGTCATCATATCCAGATTCTTTAAAGGTATTTTCAGGAGGCGTCCTTCTGCACCAAAATACTCTGAGACCTGGAATAAAGAGCAGGTTTTAGAATACATTGAAAATCAAGATAACTTAGAAAATCAAAACTTAAAAATGATATCAGAGATTGCTACAACACTATTAGTTCTAGTTACAGCCCATAGGTTGCAAACAATAGCCTTAATTAATATAGACGACATAGCTATAAGTTCATCAGGCCTCCAAATAAAAATTTCTGACAGGATAAAAACATCAAAACTTGGAAAAAATCAACCCTTACTTATAGTTCCTTTCTTCAGAGAACGCCCAAAAGTTTGTGTAGCATCCATAATTCTTCACTATTTAAAAATAACAGAATCATTTAGAGCAGAAAATAAGAAACTATTCCTATCCTCCGTAAAACCTCACAAGCCAGTTAGTCCTCAGACAATTGGCCATTGGATCAAGACTTTACTTAGCAAAGCAGGTATTGATACCAATAAGTTTAGTGCATATAGCACAAAACATGCCTCTGTGTCCACTGCCTATAGGAAAGGGATAGATATTGATACAATTAGGAGAACAGCGGGCTGGACAGAGGGGTCAAGGTCATTCGCTCGTTTTTATAACAGACCTCTTACAGAACCAAATGATAGATACGCTATTAGTATTTTGTCCAAAGATAATTAAGTGTTATTTAATTATAGACACATCTTTATGATTGTTTTGACATTTGATTGTTATGATTATGTATAATCAATAAATATTGTATTAAGGTTCTTTTAAAGTCAAAGTTACTAAATAAAAATAAATAAATAATAATAATTGTATTGTATTATTTAAAGGTAAAAAATAAATACAATATATACCTTTAAACAAAGCTCTATCACAGGCTCTAAAATTCTACAGGTTATCCATCATCGAGAACGAGACGCGTAGTATAATTATCCGATCAAACGAGCCCGCCGAAGGCGGGCGAAGTTCGATCGCAATTATACGAAGCGTCTCGTTCGAAGATGATCACTTCCCACCCGTAAGGAAGTTATATATCGAAGGAATATCGTAACAAGTGAATTCCCATCCCTGTAATCATCTTACGCAAAACGATGATATCGCTTTGTTTATCTTAATTACTCTGAAATATATGACAGCCGCTAGAGGCGCGCGTGAGGTGCAGGACTACTAGCACCGCGGCGCGCGCGGGAATTTTCTTCAAATTTAAATCTCTAAAAGTTGTGGAGTTGATACATACTTAACAGTACTACAGGTTATCCATCATCTTCGAACGAGACGCTTCGTATAATTGCGATCGAACTTCGCCCGCCTTCGGCGGGCTCGTTTGATCGGATAATAAAATCGAGTATTCAGTCAAGTAATAATGCAAAAACTATGAAAATAAAATTATTGAAATTTTTGTTTGACTATCGAAATTCTGTCCATTCAACCACAGGTTTCACACCCGCCGAGTTAGTGTTTGGTAGGAAATTGAGATCACGCTTGGATTTATTAAAGCCAACTAAATCAAAGCCATCGTCGCTCTCGTCTACATTAGCTTATAATGTAAAAAATAATCAGTGTTTGCAGAATAAATATGGAGGTACTAATAAACAAACCTTCAAGCCCAACGATAATGTATTTTATAAAAAAAATGTAAATGCTTCTAAATTTATATGGTGTAAGGGTATAATTGTTAAACGAATCGGTAAAGTGATGTATTTAGTTAAGGATAGTAGCTCTTTGAAATGTGTTAGTAAACATAAAAACCAAATTATAGCCTATAGGGGACATAATACGAAGCTCGCATTAGAGCAACGAGACCATGGCGTAAGTGTACAGGACATTTCATCTCTCGAATCAAATTCAATGGAGGCTTATATCGGCCATGGCAGCTCTGAACACAGCGGGGAGAGGAATGAAGGTGTTGGGTTGTCTGCCTCGACTCCAACCGATGTAGTAACAGCCATCTCTCCGCTACCTGAAGGCGATAACCTGTCAACACCATCTAGGAGATCAGATTTGAGAACAGACATTCTTTCGGCGCCGGAAGACGACGATAACTTTCAAGAGGCCCTGTCAGAAGGCGAGTTCGGGGCAGGAAGTGGAAGTGAGGAAATGCCCCAGTCGGCAAACCGCGTTCAGTCAGCCACGCCAAAACAGGATGATTCATCATCACGCCAAAGGGTCCGTAGATGCCCCCCTGTTAATTATAAACAGTTTTTCTAATGAAGATGTATAAGTTCATTAGGGGTAGGACTGTTATGTATGAACTATAGCTATAGTCATGTATGTGACTGCGTCACTATACGGCGTTCCATTTGCTAAATAAACAGTGCGTTTCTAACCGTCGGTCTTGTCACTTGCCTCCTTGTTCGTATACGTAATAGTACCTATGAAAAATAAATAGCCAAAATTAGTGTACACTGATTGAAACACAATACCTAACCCGATAATAATGAAAAATAGCTTGGTAACTCTGTAAAAAAATAGGTATTACCATAAATACTTTATAAAAATAAATTTGCGATCGTCTTATTATCGTAATTTTGAATGACAGTATATGTTTTTTTTTCAAAGACTTCCTATGTTGGTTTAATTTTGCACAAAACGTATAGAGATCGGTATCGGTAAAATGTAGGTAGGTACTAAATTTAGTGATAATCTAATCAAAGAGAAAGTAGTCAAAAAGTAGATTTCATGAACTGCCTGCCTTAAGACGGCTGTATGACCGAAAGTGGCGCCCTCAGAGGTTTTTATTTAATAAGTTATTAATAGAAAAAGATTTTAATAATGTTTATCGTGGAGATTTTAGGGCCCATGGTCTAGTATTTTTTAGAATTACTACATGCCCTCGTAGTCATTCGTAGAAGTAGATAGCAAATGTGTCAAAAACGGCCACTTTTAGCAGTTCTTCTATCTACTTCTAGCAGTGACTACGAGGGAATGTAACGATACCGTCTAAAAATACTAGACTGTGGGCCCTAAAATCTCCACGATAAACATTTTTAAAATTGTGTATTAGAATTATAATATTAAATATAATTCACCGCGGCGCCACTTTCGCTCAGGGTACCCACCTTAAAAGGAAATTTTAAAACATAACGCAATTTTGCTTTTTTGTAGGTTGGTTATACTCCTGTAAGTATGAATAAGAGAAAAACAAAATTATGTAAATAAATAGTAAAATACAATGCGATTAAGTTATCAAAGTTCAACAGTAGGACCAACTACAGAGCGCAGAGCGCTTGTGGTACAAAACGACATAATTATTTTAATCTGTAAAATGTTGTCTTTGCCATACACTAACGAGTGAAGTTGCAGCGGATCGCTGTCTATTGTCAATTTGATCATCATTACAATATGTAACTAAACCCTGTCAGATACTGAAACAGATTGTGACGCCATAAACGAAATATAATAAAAATATTTCAACTTTGCCTTACTGAATATATGATTGTTTACTATACTTACACATACTATACATTACTGTTGAGTTGACTATGGCTCAAACCAGCAAAATATTCTAATGATTAGAAATTGACACTTGTGAACTTTTGCTGAAAATATTGGAAAGTGGTATTAAAAATGTTAATAAATAAGAACATTTGTGACACAAATGGCAATATTTATTAAGGAACAGGGGCCCTATTTTTGAATCGACTCGACCGAGTCAAATGTCGAACGAAAATCAGTAGAAAAGAGCGCTCGACGCCAGCCGAGCGATGGCCCCAGGAACTATTGTGCCAAAGAGGCCTTGGACCAAACTTGACAAGTGCTAACTTAAGATTCCTAACGTCTTTGAATTCGTGGAAAGGATTGTGTGAAACAATAACGAAAAGTAAGTGAGAGAGGATAGCAATATGCGAGAGCCAAAGGTGCGAGGGTTCGGGATTCAAAGTGAGGCAGGCAAGGCGAGCGTAGTGTCCTGTTTTTCTGATGAGTAGTGTTGTGATCATTGGTAAGTTGATTGTATCAATGTAAGTCGTGGAAGTAGTAACGACAATGTAGGTATATAGTGTTATGATGTTGCAGGAGTGAGTGATATTAGTTTATAAATTCCCTTTCGGCAAGTTTTATTTAATTATACAAGTAGTTTGGTAAAAGCCTTATAAAGCCGAATATGGTAGATAGGGACCATCAAACTGAACAACTTTTACTATGGGACCAACTCTGAAATCGCAAAAAAAACAGCTGTTTCATACAAAAATTAACAACGCAAATATCAAAATATATGAAACAACTGATATATATATATATAGTTATATATATATATTTTCTATAACATACCTAATATACCTATAACGTAGCCTAACTTCTAACCACCTCGATTTTTCTTTCTCAATGTTCTATAAAAAATGCGACTTTTTCACAACGCAAAAAATAGGTGTAAAAAAAGACTCATGAGTATATTATTAAATAATTTTCTTATTAACTATTTTATCCACAGGTCTATGTAAGTATATTGATACAATGAATCAGGGTAAAAAAATCTTTAAAAAATCTAGATCATACCTGAAGTAATTATTATCTAAGATTATTTTATTATGTAGGTACTTACCTACTCCTATTTTTTCAGCATTGGCAAATATTTTAGAGATATGAAGTTAATGAAAGACTATTATTTACCTAAGTTCATTTAGTATTATAAAACTCACCTGAGAAATAATTAGTGCTGAGTTGTTTTGTAATTATTATTAACAAGCTGTGTTTGGGTATCCTTCTTAAAGTTCAAATATTATTCATGATGTTTTTTCATCTATTTTAAAATTAAAATTGATTTTAAAAAAAAGTGTTTATGATATAAATGACATTATTTTTTAATTACAGCCTACCGACTCAGAATCCTTTCACTTAGTAAGTACCTAGTCTAATCTTTTTAGGTCATTGATTAATAAATTAATATCTAATTAATTCCATACCAATATTTTAATGTGAATGTAACGATGTTGGTTTGTTTTTTTTACACTTTGACGCCCAAACTAAGGAGCTATTTTTGGGGTTATTCCCTGAGTACCCCGATCCCCACGGCCCCCGTAACCCTCCAAATACAAAAAAGGAGATAAATATTCCAGTGCTCCTCTCTTCTTGGGTGAAGACAGCGACATAGCACGGAATAAATAATAATACCATAGGTTACTATAATGGATTGTAAAACTGTGCTACTACTCTGAAATCTCAATGAAAACAAATCTGCAGATGCAGACGAAGTTAAAAGATATTGTCCTTTTTTCCAGGATTCCAAAGATGATATGGAATATGTGAACAACCTTAACGTAAGAACTTTTCATAATTTCTATGAATAATAAATCAATATTAAAAAGAAAGTGTACAAAATGTGCGTGGCCCTAAAACTCAAAAACGAGTCCTTGGGGCTGATTATGTAACTTTGTTGCAATCAACTCTAACAGAAATAGCTCGAATCGAGTTACATTGCTGCTTTAGTAAGAACCAATATAAGAACTATCGTACTTAAAGTAGCAATGTAAATCAGTTTCAATCGATTGCAATCGAGAATTGTTAGCAACAGAGTTACGTAATCTTGGGGCCGGTACGATCAAGTTATTGAGTTACATAGTGTAGTTATAATAATGTTACCGCTAAAGTACGGAATCCGTTAATATGCAAGTTAACTAGTTAATCTGCACATTAACTGATCGAGTCAGATAAAGTGCGTAACACTTTAACTAGTTAATATGCATATTAACGGATGCTACCGTTAAAGTGAGGAAAACGGTGAGTGGAATAGCCAGGCTTCCGGAATTTTAAGTTAAATACCTATATTGAAAGTACATTTTACAAAAATGTCGTTTTTGGCGTTTTTGGTCGCAATACTAACCTAACCTAATGAACTCTTTAAGATATTTTTCCATGGCGTGGGGCTTCGTCTAAGAAATAAGTTTAGTTTAGCGATATATTGACACTCGACTGTCAAATACATTTTATTTTGACAGTTAAAAGCATGTCTTATCACGTTTGTGGTCATGCTAGGACAAAGCCTAGCAGAGAAGTCGTATCTTGGCAGAAATTACTTTACTTTCCAAGTAAAACCGATAATATTAAATGTAATTATATAAATCTATTTCAGAATATAGGAGCGGTAAGTGTTTTATTTGTCAAACTTCAGCATTCTCCGAGTAACAAAAATAATTATTAATATTACTGCTTTTGTTTGAATGACTGTTTGTTGCCAAAAAAAGAATAAAGAATAAAAGTTTTTAGCTATTAAATGTAAAGAAACTATCAAAATTATACTTACATCAATTTATAAAAATAAGTGGGTTTTTTTCAGATAATACCTGTTTATGTTAGTATTTTTTGAAAATTATATTAGTGTATTATTTTTAAATTTGAGATTTTTGCATTCACAATGCTATTTTTACACAATACTAAATAATATACTAGAAAAACTACGACTCGCATTTTTTCTAGTATATTATTTAGTATTTAGTATTAGTGTATTATGTTACACCTATTTGTATAAGTATAACATCACGCAGCAAAATGATTCATACATTATTAGTAATCTAACCCCCGTCCCGGTTTATGAGGTACTTTATTGGAGGTTTTACTTTATCGGAGGGGTCCATATTTATTTATTTAATTGTGTTTGTTTGTTTATCGTTTTTGGATAGGTAACAGCTTATAAGCATACAGATAACAACAAATATATTAGGTAACTAAAAGCTATTGACAAGCTACCACGTGTTCTTACCTGGTTTATTATTATCTGGTAATTAATATCTGGTGTATAGTAATAAAATTAACTAAATATAATTTGATCCTTCCGATAAACTACCTCAGAAATCGGAGGAAATCATCAAAATTCTCCAATTGATTTAAAACTATGGTATTAAAATATTATTAAATAAGACCACGCTTTTACAACTTTTTTTTTTCTCTTTATTGGGGTTAACAAACAGTAACAAAGTTGAATATTTCTTACAGAATAAGTACACTTTATATTAAATAACATTGTCACCAGCAACGTTTACCACGTATTAAAACAAACATAATCTATGAGAGTAGTATACATTAAATAAACAAAGATACAAATTAGCATTTTAAGTTTTAAACTTCCTATACATATAAAAAAGAGAAGAATTTAGAATTAAACGTTAAACTAAATTCAAATTAAATCAGTAAGAACACACAATTTAGAATTAAAGGATGAATTTTGAAATTTGGTTAAAGTTTACATAGGTATTTTTGATAATATCATTTTCTTAAATAAACTTGGTCGGGTTGCCGCTATGTCGACTGTGTGAAACGATTCGTTGTATGTGTGCACAAGCCTATGTAGGGGCGAGCGTTTGCCAGCATTTGTTCTGCATCGAGGCGTTGCAAACAATCGACAAGGAGCACGAGTATGAACTCTGGTGGGTGTCTTGTAGCATATTTTGTTAATAATGGGAACACAATCATATCTATTGTGGCATAAATCATACAACATATTGGTACCAAGCTGTATACGTCTATGTTTCAAGCTAATGAGTTGATACTTATGAAGTAGCTGTTCGTAAGCGATGGAACTTCGAGCGCACTTGTAATGCATGCAGCGTAGGAATTTCTTTTGTACTCTTTCAAGTGCGTCTGTATATTTATTATAAAAGGGATTCCAAATAGGCACAGCATATTCAAGTTGTGGTCTTATCAATGATTTGTATAAACATAAGTATGTCGAGGCACTTACAATTTTTTTGCTGATACGCATTACAAATCCATACATCTTAAAGGCATTATTAATAATATTATATACGTGTATATCGAAATGCATTTTAGAGTCCAATGTAACTCCTAGGTCTCTTATGGTTTGTACCAATTCAAGCTGTTTGCCAGATAAAAAGTCATTGTAATCAGTTTTTTTTGTTTTTTTTGTGAAGGTGATGGTTTTACACTTACTTACGCTTAAATCTAGTTTATTATTGATGCAATAAATAGAAAAGCGGTCAAGATCAGACTGGAAACGCTGCTGATCATCATCATTTTCAATAGTGTGATAAATTTTTAAGTCATCTGCGTACAGTAAGTATTCACAAAACTGAAAACAATCACCTACGTCGTTTATGAACAGTATGAACAGCAGTGGTCCCAAAATGGACCCCTGCGGAACCCCTGAGCTTATAGGAACATACTTTGACTCATATCCATTGATTACAACTTTCTGGCTACGATTAGTTATATAAGATTTAAACCATCTCCAAAGATCCCCGCGGATACCATTATATGCCAGTTTGTCAAGTAATATTTTGTGATCAACTCTGTCGAATGCCTTTCGAAAGTCAGTGTAGACGCTATCCACTCGTTTATTAGCATCCATGCTTTCAAAAATATGTGATACATAAATTAGAAGATTTGTGCATGTTGATCTTCGCCTTACGAAACCATGCTGCTGATTGAGGATAATCTTATGTAAAGAGGGATAAATATTGTTATTTATGTACTAATCTTTCAATGTGGTTTAGCGCCTGGCCCAGCGATTGCGGAAGTTAAGCAATGTTCGCAAGGGTCGGTCATGGGATGGGTGACCAAAAATGTATTATCTCGAGCTCCTCCGTGCTTCGGAAGGCACGTTAAGCCGTTGGTCCCGGCTGTATTTGCAGTCGTTAACACCCACCAATCCGCATTGGGCCCGCGTGGTGGGTTATGGCCCGTCCTCCTTACCACCCATAAGGAAGGCCTGTGCCCCAGCAGTGGGGACAAAAAATGGCTGATGGACATGGACAATCTTTCAAAAAGCTTCGACAAAGTACACAAGAAGGGCGGTAATTGTCAACCTTTGATCTGTCACCACCTTTAAATACCGGGACAATACGTGCAGCCTTCCATATAGTTGGAAATACACCTTCTTTGAGACATTTGTTATATATGTATTGCAATGGATGACACAATGTCTTGGCAGTGGATTTTAAGAAAACAGGCGATATGTTGTCGACTCCAGAACCCTTATTGGTATCCAATTTGAGCAATTCTTTATACACGTCTTCCGCGCTGAAAGTGATATTGCACAAAACAAGAGCAGATGCTTGGTTATTATCCGGAATAGAGACTTTACTTAGAAGCGAATAAAGTTTCGGATGTTATATTGGAAATGTAATTTATGGTTTTCACTGTCTATAATAAAGGTCTTACGAGACGGGAAAATACCTCAGACGGGACGGGGACGTGATGTGTGTAGTGTAGGTATGTGTATCATATTTTTTTCGTCCCGTTTGGGGAAACGGACGGGGGTCCGTCACGTAAATTTTGTTACTTACTAGTTATTTGTCCCCTTCCGTGTTAAGGGATCGTCTTAATAGAACGCGATTACGCGATCATCGCAAGTTCGCGCGAATTTTAGTCGTACGAATCTGCGATCAAACATACTGATCGACATCATTCCTAATGAGGGCTTTTCACAATGACAAAAAACTGCAGGCTCGATAGATGGCGTTGATAGAAATAGGTGACAATGTGATTTTTTTACTAAGCTTCGAAGAGTATCAACACCATCTAGTGAAGAAAATAGTAACTATTTTTATTTTTTAAATGTCACTTTGAAAACCCCTCATTGGCATTCGCGCGATGCGAATCGGAATCGCACGCGAATGCCAATTAGAATAGCATGAATAGAATGTTCGAAATCCATTCGCGCGACCTAAGTTCGTAAGAATCCGCTATCAATGGCCCTACCATGAGTTGATGCAAACTGTTTACGTTACCGTAAACTATCGGATATACTGCTCACAGTCAGTGCGAGGGAAAGAGACAAAACGATAGTTTACGGTAACGTAAACAGTTTGCATCAACTCATGGTAGGGCCACAAACGTACTGATATCGAATAGGTGTCCTAATAGGCATTCGCGAGATAATCGCGTCGCGTCATCATCGCTACGCTATGGTCGCGTCGTAAATTCACGCTATGATAGCACATTTTTTTGTCATCGCGCGAAGCGAACACGCGATGGTCGCGCGCGACGCATACTCGTGCAATGATCGCGTAGTCGCCTTCCATTAGGACAATCCCTAAATCGAGTAAAAGAATCGAAGGTTGATAAATTTAAATTTTATTGTTTTAGGCCACCAAGAAGGATTATAATATTTTGGATGGATATGGTGTAAGTTACTAATACATAGTGAAAATACACGACATAATTAAAGAGATCATACAGAATCAAGTCTAGAAACAAAAACAAAATATAAAAAATCATTTCAAAAACTATTAGAAGTTATCTAACAAAAAAATCTTATTTAGACCTGAGCTATGAGACCTTGTCATATTTCTAGTAACCCTATTATTAAGATTTTAAATGACCTCTTACATTCACTTTTGTACCTCCAGGAGAGTACCTACCTAATTACGTCTTACCACACACAATTAAATGAAATTAAATTCAATCCGAGGAGCTCGGTGGCGCAGTGGTTTAGCGCCTGGCCCAGCGATTGCGGAGGTTAAGCAACGTTCGCAAGGGTCGGTCATGGGATGGGTGACCAAAAATTTATTATCTCGAGCTCCTCCGTGCTTCGGAAGGCACGTTAAGCCGTTGGTCCCGGCTGCATTTGCAGTCGTTAACACCCACCAATCCGCATTGGCCCATCCTCCTTACCACCCATAAGGAAGGCCTGTGCCCCAGCAGTGGGGACATCAAAAATGACTGATGGGCAAATTCAATCCAATAATTTTGTTGAATAAAAAAAAAAAAAAAAATCCCCCCGTCTCTGGCGGCAGCCCCGCTATTCCTAGCTACGGTAGCGGCTATATATACATACGGTCAACTGAGTTGGAAGAAGTTATTAGCCAGTTAAGTTGGGTGGGACATCATTGCGTTTACCCTTAGCACGAACAGCTATCGAAAAAAATAACGCGCGTATATAAAAGTAAGTAACTTTTGTATGGGAAATTTGTACAGCACCATCTACCGCCGAATAGCGAAACGAGATTTTCCATAGAGAATTACTCTATCAAATACTTTTACGCATGTTATTTTTTTCGATAGCTGTTAGCTAAGGGGTTCTGTTTCAACTAATTGGATTTTATTTCACAGGCACTGATTCCGTCTGTAAGTACAAATAAAAAATAATGTGTATATATATTTATTTAGCGTCTTCTGTCCTTCCAAATCATTTTTACCATTTTACCTGACTGAATTAAGATAAATTTTGAAATAAAGTTAATGGTTGAAAGAATGAAAAAACTGCTCCGCCAATCAGCTTCTTTCTGTGTCTGATGGTAACATAATGTTGTTCTGTTTTTTATTTATACAATAATACCTAACTTAGTTGATAATATAAAAGTAATATAATCATATTTTCAGCACGAAAGATCAGAAAGAGAAAAATTAAGCAATAAACCGGTAAATATTAATTCGTATACTAATATAGGTACAGTACTTATTAGTGAGATGTTTAATTTTTTATCACTAGGGTAAAAGTGATCCAGCTAACTGTAGGCCAATATCTATACTTGAGCACTTAGTGAAATATTTGAAAAAATATATAAGTATTCCCAATTAGTAGATTACTTCACATCAAATAATATACTTAAGTATATAAAATTACTTAAATTAAGTTCATATGTTACCGTTAAAGTACGGAATCCGTTAATCTGCAGATTAACTAGAGAATCTGCAGATTAACTGATCGAGTCAGTTAAAGTGCGATTTTTTTCTTAAAGTAGACGATTTCCGCACTTTTACTAGATAATCTGCACATTAACGGATGCTACACGTTAAAGTGCGGAATACAGTGAGTGGAATAGTCAAGGCTTCAGGAAATTTAAGTAAAAGACCTATATAGAAAGTTTATTTTACGAAAACTTCGTTTCTGGCGCTTCCCCAGCCGCTCCCGCGGCACGCTCACTCCGCTCTCGCTCGGCTCGCGCGTTTTTGGTCGCTTTACTAACCTAACCTAACCTAATAAACTATTTAAGACTTTTTCCATGGCGTCCCCCGTCCCCTCACTTTTGTAACTACCCCCTTTTATGTTATTACACATTTTTTTCAATAAAAGAACCTGGTCCTGTTTCCGTACTTTAACTGATCCTTGGTCGTTAATCTACACATTAGCTAGGGAATCTGAATATTACGTAGTCAAAGTACAAAATAAAAAACGCACCTTAACTGTTTCGACCAGTGAATCTGCAGATTAACTAAGTAATCTGCAGATTCACTGATTTCTGCACTTTAACGGTGACAAATAGACGTACCTATACTTATATAAAAATAAGTTTGGATTTTCCAACGGTAAAAGTACATACCTACCTACCTACTACCAGATGCTGGAATTGCATTTCTCAAACATATTCTTGACGCTTGGGAGGAAAAGCAAGATGCTAATAAGCATTATTTTGTGACCTATCTAAGGCGTTCGATTGATACAAGTTCTCACCTACCTACCTACTCGACCAGTTTGTATGAAACAGCAGATTTTTTTTTTGTTGAGTTGCAGAGTTGGCCATAGTAAAAGTTGTTCATATTCATGAGCACAATCACCACCTAAGAGGTTTTGCGTTTATTCATTAACACGTTGAAGACGATTAAGACCGCCGGCCAAGAGGTTAATATTCAATCTATCGCATATTGGGACCTTAGCAAGATAGCCATTAGTTGGTGATATCAAATATCATCGTCTGGGTTCCGAAGTAGGTAGCTTCTGGGAGATATACCACCCTGAACATGGTCTCAAAAAAGGCTCAGTCTCTATCCTGGCCGCACGCATGCTTCCTGTAAACTAACCAAGCCGATGCACGCCAATGTCTTGTTCCCTGTTCACCATTTATATCAATATGCAATGTGTTATTAATATAAAGCTGATAAATTCGATATTTTCAGACAAAATTGCTATGCGTAAGTTGATAAGTACACGTTTCAATCTAATAGAGTATTTTTTTATTGCACAACGGGATAGTGCTTGGACTTCCTCTCACCTGATGTTAGTGATGATAAAGGTGGAAGCGCACTACACCCGGAATCCTCATCACTGAGGACCTGGCTATCTACCTCTAACTGCCGACGGAACACAAACCATTTTAAATTTTTGTTATGGCGTCAGACTTAGGTAAGATGGTGGTAGCTAGCCAGGCGGACTTGAAATAAGCCCCACCAACCAAGCCGAGTACAAATTGTACCCACCCGGGAGTCGAACCCGGGACCCCTGCGTCTAAACGGGTGGGCGAACCACTAGACCACAGAGGCGGTTTCCTAATAGGTCATAGCCTTATAAAGCCGAATATAGTGGATAGGGCACCATGCATTCAATCCCCGGAAAATTATACCCTGCATTATAAACCTGCATTCAAATTTCAATTCTACTTGCGTCAGACTCATGCAATATACCTATAGGCTCTCCAGTCTCCAGTATAGGCTCTCCAATCTCCAGTATAGCCTCTCCAGTCTTCAGTATAGCCTCTCCAGTCTCCAGTATAGCCTCTCCAGTCTCCAGTCCAAACTGTGCGCTATCCATTTCAACTTTCTGCAATACAAATACTTTTTTTGAGAAGATAGGGCACTCTATTGAATGCAATAAGGCATGCCCATGGGCGTACCGAGGGGGGGGCAGGAAGGGGCAGCTGCCCCCCTGGATTTTGTTTACCTCTCCAACTAACTATCAATTGTTATCAATAAAAGTTCTTATTTGCCATACAATATATTTTATTAACAATAATTCCCCCCCCCCCCCCCTGGGAGCGATACAATAGATTTGCCCCCCTCTGGCCCAGAACCTGGGTATGCCCATGGGCATCTCTGTTGAAAACACAAAACGGGAAAGCGATTGTGTCAAGCAAGCAGTTGCAAAACTTCCGAAAGATTCCGAATAATTCCGGAATACTTCCCAGAAAGTTTCTTTCAATCAGAATTTTTCAAAAAAAAATAAAAAAAAAAAAAATTATCATAGGCTCAGACCAATATAAGTCTTAGATCATAGGTCAATCTTGCTAGAAAATATTATATACCCGCCCGACCGAGGCGACGACGACGGACGAACGGTATGAACAAACAACTCGTGCGCGGACCGCGGTGCGTGACGCGTAGCGCCATCCAGTGGCGGGTGGCGGCGGCGGCACAGAATACATAATAGTACGGCGGCGCGGCGCGGGCGCGGCGATCGCGGAGTGGCGGGCAGCGCGGCTCCCCCCGGAGAAGTATTCGCCCGCTCACCGCACCCCGCCGAGAAGTTTTCAGAATACTTCGGGAATACTTCGGAATAATTCGCACTCGGAGGGAATATTTCGTTCTGGATGATTTTAAAACTCAGTGAATCATTGATGGTAATGGGGAATTATTTTTTATTAAGGGTAAGTAAAGTTAAAGTGTTAATTTTATTACCTACATATGTAGAGCAATTTTTTTTTATTTTTCGAGGTTTACCACATGATTTAGCTATGGTCGTGTTCTACAGCTTTTTTGATTGCCACAGATAATAGTAATACCTACCATGAAAAGTAGCCAAACACAGATTTAAGACCAGTCTTTATCACAAAGTCAAACGGTAATCTTTTTTGTGATTTAAATGTAGGTAGGTAGGTTAAAACGCTCAAACTAAATCTTCGCTCAAAACTCTTCGTGCGCGAGTCCGACTCGTACTTGGCCGGTTTTTAATATTATCATAGATTAAGAAAATACTTACCTTTAAAAATCTCTGTGAATGATGAAAGATGTCTGAAATAAAAGATTTTTATTTTATTTTATTTTTATTTATTTAAAAAATTCGCTAAAATAGGTAGGTACTTAGTTTAGCAGGTACCTACTAGGTACCTACTTAAGTAGGTACCCAGAAGAGCTAGATAGTACGATATATCTACTTATCCATACCTACTTTACTACTTTTACTATGATCAGAGATTGACTGAGTTTTTTCTTGCTAGGTAGACTACCTAGGTAGGTATTTAAAAATGTGTCAACTATTTTCTGCTCCTTTTTTTACCGATCTTGCTGTTTTTTTATCGTTACTCCTGTATTTTGAGAATCGAAATATTCCGAATGTTTCCGAATAATTCAGAATAATTCGGAAGTATTCCAAGGGAATTATTCGGAATGTTTCCCGACAGCAACTGTAAGCAAGACACAACTTGATCCTTGATAGCCCTTCCTCTTTATCCACGCATAAAGGAAGGCCAGTGTGTTCTAGCAGTAGATGACATTACTTTTACTATAAATGGTTTATGATAATAATATAGTTTTTATTTTCCATTTTTAGTGTTCTTCCATTCCGCTCGTAAGTACCTACCTACCAACTTAGAGCAACACGGCTTCCTATGGAACGAAGCCGGGGCCTACCAACATTTAGACGGGCGTAGGGGGTCAATTCTGCTAATGTTAACGTCAAAATAGTGTTTAGATGGTAATGCTTTTTGACGCAGTTCTTGTTTCTTAAACCCAAAAACGAGACTCAATCCGTGTTATTTCAAAAAAAAATTAAACATTGTTTAACTAAACTAAACACCTGTTTAAATGTGATGCTGTCTCTTTCAAACAATATTGTCAAAAAAGTGACAGCATCACATTTAAACACGTGTTTAGTTAAACAGTGTTTCTCTTGTTTGTTGTTATGACGTCAGACTTAGGTAAGATGGTGGTAGCTAGCCAGGTGGACTTGGAATAAGCCGTACCACCAACCAAATCGAGTACAAATTGTACCACCCTGGGAATCGAACCCGGGACCCCTGCGTTTTACAAAGTTGGGCGAACCACTAGACCCCAGATGCGGTTATACTCAGCTTCTCCTGCTGTCTTCGGCATCAGCAAGCCGACTGTCGCTGAGCGGTATTCTCGCTCTATCAAACAATGTTTCTGTATGACAGACAGAGATAGATCTATACGTCTATATAATTTAACAAGTTTTAATTTCAACAGAAAAATAAAAAACCGGTGCGTATTTTAAACTAACTACATTTACCTACCTACGTGTTCTGTCTCTTTCTTTTTGATAGCAAGTTATAAGCATTTTTGACGAAGATAGAGTCACAGGACAATTCCTACTAATATCAGGGCTCTGTCACTCTGCGCGCGAGTCTGAACTCTGAAGCGCTCGGTGTCCTCTGAGAGGACAAATTTCATACATCAGAAAAGATAAGACCTACGCGATAGAAAGAGAGGCAACTACTAAGTGAATGTTTTGGAGCGTAGGGAGCACTATGCGACCTAAATTGTACTTTATTGTGTCAGTGCAAGAGTCGCAATTTATTTAAACGATTTTGCGGAGTGCAACTTCTGTACGCTAGTACTATTATCTATTCTGTGCTAATAATATTAATAATATTATAAATGCGAAAGTTTGTGTATACCTAGTGTGTTTGTTATCTTTACAAGTCTAAACGGCTGGACCTAGTTGGTACACAGCTTAGGACCTTTATTGACATACATGCTTAATTATAATTGATACTTTTTATTGGTGATGGGAGTCAAATCACAATTGATTCGAATGATTCGAATCAAGTTAATCCAAGCTCGATTCGAATGAGTATTTATGCTGATTCGAATCATCGTGATCCGAATCGGTTGGCTGATTTGAATTGGTTGGCTGATTCGAATCATCACCTGATTTGAATCACCGTTGGGATTCGAATCAGTTTTTGTATTCGAATCATTGATGGCGTAACACGCTTACCTTTAGGGGCTGAAAACGTTCTAACGAATCACGGAAGCAGCTGCGTGTATCGCATGAAACTTTTTGTAATAGACCCCCAGTTACGGAGGCCAAAGGGAATTTATGAACGTAAAAAATAGAAACTATAAAACAGAAAAAAACAAATAAGTAGGTAAATAGGTACTTTTTGAAACATTGTGATTGAAATTAATTTACAAATTATGCTTAATTATGTTCAAAATACATGCGATAATGGATATCATTATTTACAGAATTATGTAAGTATTATTAGTAACTTGGCACATTTATTTACATATATAAGTTTGAAAAATATTTACTAGTTTTCTTAAAAAAAAACGTATGAAACAGCAAAAGTTTAGTCAAAGTATGAAATATAGTTTAAGTAATATTTTCTCTATACCCAGCAGTGAGTGGGTGCATGCCTGTACCCAGCAGGTGGTGTCGTGCGGCTGATATGATGAATATTTTCTCTATGACTTTATATAATTTTTACAACTTTCAAATAACAAGATAGGCGACCGTTGCGACGGATCGCTCCTCCATAAAGTCCCAAAATGAACACCATGGAAGGCCTTGCTCCTTGTAAGGCCTTCTCAACTTAAGAGCCGCGCTCTTGTTTGTGTAAGGCCAATACCGTAAATGGCAGTTAAACTCAATGAACACAAAGTTCCAACCTATCCATAGCTACTAACGCGGCGCCGCCGTACTTACAATGTTAATTTTAAGCACAATGAATGACTTATAAAATTGGCCTTATTTGGAGCACATGTTCTTTGCAAGGCTGTTTGTAAGCACTGTGGTAAACTCAAATTTAAATAATGATTTATTACAAATATCAAACTTACTCCAGATCTTTATATTAAACAATGAAACAAAGCTTTAGCGTCCAGAAAACAAACCAATGAATTCTGTTTAAACGTTAAGATGGCCTTCCATGGTACCTACCTTACTTGTAAAGAAATTGCGTCCAGCCTGCAGCAATTAGTTGGCTGAAATAAATTAAAAAAAAAAACGGAATCGATTCTGATATGTAATATTTAATTGTTTTTCCACAGAGTTTGCTCTTAGTAAAAGTACCTACCTATAATTAAACTCAAAACAAAAAATAAAGGAAAGCAATTAAATAGTTTTCAAAACTTTTCATTAGTATATGTTTGCTTTTTTGCAGCACGTGAGTATACAAAAATACAGGCCACACAATCTCCAAATTATATATAACACCATCGAAATGTACTACGATGTATTACCTACTTTTTTTCGTCGGTTCGAGCTAAGAAAATTTATTTTTGTTCAAAAGTGTTAATAGAATTCACCATTCCTTTCCAATGCAACACCCTTACCTAAGCTATTATGAAATCAGCCCCTCTACTCAAATGGTCAATTTATTTTCAATTCGTTCGCTAACTCAAAGCTTAAAAATAAGCAATTAGACGATCAAGTCACACGTCGCAAGTTTATGTAAATCACAGACATTGTTGTATTGTATGGAATCGACAAGCCTACGACACGTAATTTTAGAGTTTATGGCTTATTTTTAACTTTTAAGTTAGCGAACGAATAGAAAATTGGCTATTTTATGACAATATGAAAAACTTTAAGGTTTAAATAAATATAAATAAATATTTGACAACATCACATACATTGTTCCGATTCCAAAGTAAGTAGCTAAAGCACTTGTGTTATGGAAATCAGAGACAACGGTGGTATCACAAACACCCAGACCAGAGACAATATTGAAAAGTTAATTTTCTACATTGACCTAGCCGGGGATCGAACTCGGGACCTCAAGAGATGGTGACGCCTTAAAATCCGGCGTGCAAACCACTCGACCATGGAGGTTTAGTTGTAGAACTAGGGTGACTTTTATATGACTTAGTTTCTAAAAGTTCAAAGGCCCTATCTGCTTGTGAGAATTTCCTGAAATTGGTCGAAAGTAGGTAACTTATCGGACTCGTTACTTTGAGCTCCCATTCACGTCTGCTATCAGAATCTAATTTTAACGAAAGAATATGGATCAGTAAAATATCCCAAGAAGTGGTATCAATCTTTAAATTATTTAGTGCACCTATACAATCAGTTGTGGTATTTATTAGTTTCTTTAAACCCCCGGCTGATTCTCCTACAATATTTCTTTGACTTAGCAGTCTTCGCAAAATGCAATGTGACAGATATCTCTTATTATTGTTCCGAGACTCTAACTGAGACAA
Source organism: Agriphila straminella (assembly GCA_950108535.1). Classification (NCBI taxonomy): domain Eukaryota; kingdom Metazoa; phylum Arthropoda; class Insecta; order Lepidoptera; family Crambidae; genus Agriphila; species Agriphila straminella. The sequence goes on along the minus strand of OX467305.1, from coordinate 24,313,750 downwards.
ACACCTATCATAGTTATCTTCTGTTAAAGGCACATGGCGCAAAAGTTGTTTTACTTCACCAGAATTTTTGTACCTTATCTAAAACTAGTATTCTTGTGAATAGCTGATAGAAATATGTCTCTAAAAGTTGGCCACTCGGTATATTTACCCGAAAAGTTGGGAATCGTAATTCTGGGCAATTTAATATTATTGTTCTGTTTTTCACAATCTTATCTGTACATGATTGATCCACTTCAGCAACCTTAAACTTAGTACATGCGATTTTGATGTTACACTTTAAATCTAAATACAATTCTTCCACATTAAAGTATATATATATTTATTGTGGTGTTGCGTTGGAAAGGAATTGATTCTATTCTGGGTAGTGCACCCCCTCCCCACGAGAGGTGGGGAGTAATGCCCCACCGATTAGAAATTTAGAGCTAGAGATGACGTCTTTGATCCAAATCGCATACATGTTGAACGTCTACTTTATAAAGTAAAAATTTTTTTGTCCATTTTGCAGATTGTGAGTATATATTTTACATATTATTTTTCTTTTATCTTCAATGGGTGTCCACTGTCCACCTACCATACGTCTCACAGATCCTGTCGAGTGAATAATCGTGAATATTTATTGATGGCGCCTGAGTTAAGTATTGACCGATCCTGTAGGTACCTTTTCCCCACTCTCCTCAGCACCGTGCAACCGCTTTGGACGGGCGCGAGTTTAGCTCAGTGGCCCTGCCATGAGTTGATGCAAACTGTTTACGTTACCGTAAACTATCGGATATACTGCTCACAGTCAGTGCGAGTGAAAGAGACAAAACGATAGTTTACGGAAACGTAAACAGTTTGTATCAACTCATGGTAGGGCCACAGTTTGCATCAACTCACGGTAGGGTCACAGGTGAGTAAAAACTGCTGGGGGAGGAAGAAGAGCTTGCAATTTTGTAAAAAAATATGTTATTAAGAATGTTCGTTTATTTCTGAGTTTTATTTTTATCCAATTTAAAAAAAAATACTATAAAGACGTTCCTATTAAGTAGGTACGTAAGTTTTTTTGTGGATCTCATTTTGCAAATGTGTTAGCGTCTTTAGTTTATCAGTGATTAAACCAAAAATATTGTTGATTTTCATGTGCCTTTTTTGCGAATAAATAGTTTAATATGTTCCTAATCAGACTTTTAATTAAAACAAAACCTTTCTTTATTTTTTTCCAATTGCGAATTATTTAACTCTCGGGGTCCGCCAGACGTATGGCAGGAGGTTGTGTGAATATAATATATTGTGGTAGGTGGTTAAGGGTTAAAACGTTTAAATTTTTTGCATTTCGTCAATTGTGCATTTTGATTTGTCTAATACTTGTACTATTATGTATTCTGTGCTAATACATACTCATAGTACCTACATAATATAGATAATTACCCAAAATTATAATATAATTGCTCAAAAATATGCCAAATATTGCCCAATATTATAATTGCTCAAAAAGCTTGCATCAGAGCCATATGTGATGTAGACAATATGGTTATCATGCAGGCCATTGTTTAAAAATCTAAATCTGCTTACTGTCCCTTGTTTATACATCTTAGAAATATGTATTTTTGTTAAAAGTCATCCGGATTTATTAACAAGAAATGATGAAATAATTCGTAAATTTCCTACAAGGTATCCAAATAAATTAAGATTACCAATGATGAGAACGAAACTCAGATCAAGGAGCTGTTATTCCATGGCTATCAAAATATTTAACAAGATTCTGATAACTTTAGAGATCTGCCTCTTAATCAATTTAAATTTATATTATATTAAAGACATGGCTAGTGAAAAACTGTTTTTATACGATGACTGAATTTTTTAATTTTAAATGCTTATAATTTTATAATATTTGACTTGTAAATTTGAATGATATTAATGTTGACATACTATATTTAATTTTATCACTATTATATTTTGCATGCCAGCTCCTGGTGAATGTGATGTGACAATATGAAATATATTAAGACCCTTATGTACCGCATTCTAGCAAATAAATTCTTGATTCTTGATTCTACCTACTCATAAATCCGATCAAAACAAAATAATTAACACTATTAAAATTTGTCTTCAGCTGGTAAGTACTTCGTACTTTAAGATTAGCATAATATAATAATGTGCAATACTTAATAATTATTATTGTTTAATTTACTTACATACAAAAACGATGTAAACTATAATTTCAGCCATATGTAAGTAAATGGTATACATACATATACTATAAGCTATAATATTGTTTCATACATCAATCATTGTTCATTAAAAGATTGATCAATTTTTTAGAAAACTGACAAGTTTTAAGAGCTTGTTAATATAGCCACTGGGCTTTCTACAATTTGAAAAGAATATTTATTTATTAATTTAATTCAGGCGACTAGGCCCATACAATATATACCTTACAGACTAACATACATATATTATTACATAATATATTTATACTATTTTCCACGTATTGATGGCGGCGACGTGTTGCGCAACGCAGTGTCCGGTATCCGACCGCGAAACCGTCGGAATATAAATCTCGTACAGAAAAGAAACTCTCCGCCCCGCCCCAGAATCAATTACCTCACCCCACCCCGCGAGTTCATGTGCGGAATCGTATGCTCGTTTAGTCGTGTTTGTCAACGTCAACTTGTTTTGATATTCAAAGCAATACGTCGTAATTTTTTAGTCGTGTTTGTCAATTGTCAACTTATTTTGATATTCAAAGCATTGCGTCGAAACTTTAATTAGGTACCAAAAAGTTCGAATTATGAATTGAACGCCGCCGCTCATACTGTACAAACTGCACGGCAGCCCTAGACTTAGACACACAGTTGCGCGTGTACAAAAACGTCATCTGACGTCATCTGTTTATTATAATGGCGCGGTTGTATGGCGCGTCAATCACGCGACTTTTCAAAAGTCTATTTCATACTAAAGAGTCACTTCTATTCAACTTACTAACTTAGTTTTTAAGGTGGTAAAATTAAAACACTGTTCTTCTTCTTCTTCTTAAGGTGGTACCCTGAGCGAAAGTAGTAGAATTATAATATTGAATTATATTTAATACTATAATTTTAAAAATGTTTATCATGAAGATTTTAGGGCCCACAGTCTAGTATTTTTAGACGGTACCATTACATTCCCTCGTAGTCACTGCTAGAAGTAGACAGCAAAACTGCTAAAAGTGGCCGTTTTTGACACATTTGCTATCTACTTCTACGAATGACTACGAGGGCATGTAGTGATACCTTCTAAAAATACTAGTCATAGTCATAGTCATATTGTTTATTGCAACATGTTGGTTACAGAGATCTTACAAAGTAAATGGTACCATAAACATGACCCTGTAAGGGTATTGCAACTTAAGATAAGATTAAATAAAAAAAATATTAAAATTACTTACACATTACAATAATGTTTCTTTTAAATAACAAAACAAAAAAAACTGGAATAGGTAAACAACATTATACCTAGATGAGATCAAAGAGGGGCTACTTAGACTAATTAAAAAATTCTGTTAATGTATAAAAACATTTTTCTATTAAAAAATCTTTTAGTTTATTATAAAAGTGAGTTTCTTTTTGAATATCTTGGATTTCTTTTAGTATTCTATTATATATCTTTATTGACATGTGGTAAGTTCCTGAACTTACTAAATGTAACTTAGTGAAAGGTGCTGCAAGTCTGTTTTTATGCCTTAAATTACGTGATTGTTGATAAAAATCTTTTGCTTGTGGATACATATGTTTGTTTTTCCTAACTAATTTACATATTTCAAGTATATATAAGGACGCAAGTGTAAGCATCTTTAGTTTAACAAAATGAGGTCGACAACTTTCCATATCATCTATATTTACAAGTATTCTGATACACCTTTTTTGCATCACAAACAATTGGTTTACATGAGTGCTATTACCCCAAAGGATAATTCCGTAGGTCAACCATGCATTAGCGTAAGCATAATAGGCACACATTGCAGTTTTTAAGTCGGTACATTTTTTTAGTTCATATAAGGCGTAAGTAAATTTAGAAAGTTTAGTAGCAATTTTTTCAATATGAGATTTCCAATTGACATTTGAATCTATTTCTATGCCTAACAGGGTGCATGAGGTTTCAAATTCTATTTTATTATTATTAAATGAGATTGTTGTTTCTATTGATTGTTTTTGTATGGGTTTGAATTGCATCAATTTCGTTTTAGATATATTAATTTCTAAATTGTGGTCTTGTAACCATTCTGTTATCTGGTGTAATGTGTTATGAAACTCTTGTTGAAGATCTTGACTGCGTACGCATGGGAAAACAATAGAGATATCATCTGCATATATTATACATTTTTTATTTATACAGTCTACCACATTATTTATATATATTAAGAAAAGAACACATCCTAATATACTCCCTTGAGGAATAGAACGTTCTATATCTAGTTTATTTGATCTAACAACATTTAAAATATTGTTTTTGGCATCATAATGTTCAAACTGCACGAATTGTTGGCGATTATTTAAATATGATTCAAACCATATGTGAGCTCGTCCTCGTATACCTATTTCATATAATTTTTGGAGTAAAATTTTATGAGAAACTCGATCATATGCCTTACTCATATCTAACATTATTCCTATTGCATATTGATTTTTATTTATAATATTTAATATTTCGTTAATAAAGTTATATACTGCTGTGATTGTAGATTTTTGTTTCCGGAAACCATGCTGACACTCGTTAAAAATATTGAATTTTTCACAAAAGGAGTTAATGCGGGTTGCCATTGCTGTTTCAAATATTTTCGAAAAGGTGGATAAAAGGGCTATTGGGCGCAAATCTTGGGGTTTGTTGGCATTTCTTATTTTAGGTATTGGCTTTACAATTGTAACTTTAAGTAAATCGGGAAAGACTGCCTTATCGAAAGATTGGTTAATTAAATAAGTTATAGGTTCTACCAGCTCCTCCCTACAATGCTTAATTAATGAGGAAGGAAATTCATCAGCACCATAACTTGATTTATTTTTTAAAGATTGTATAATTTTATCAACTTCGTCAGTGCTGACTGGACTGAGGTAAATGGAGTTTTCAATAGGTGTTTGAGTGGATCGACCTTTGGGATCAATATGATTTTTCTTATCAGATCCTACCGACACAAAGTATTTATTTAAGATATTTGATATTAAATGGGGTTCTTTTATGGTTTCATCGTTAAGTTTTAAACTTATATTTTTAAAAGTATTTTTATTTATTTTATTAGTGCGTTCTTTAATGATTTGCCACATTGTTTTAGTGACATTTTTGGATTTTTTCATTTTATTTATATATTGATTTTTTTTAGATATATTAACTGTATTTTTTAATAATTTGACATATTTTTTGTAATAATTATTTAATACTTCACTATTTGTTTGCAATTTTAGTATTTTAAGTAGTCGTTTATTTTTACACGAATTTTTGATCCCCTTGGTTAACCAGGATTTTAATTTATTTTTTATCAATATATTTATTTTTGGTATACAGAGATCAAGTAATGTAGTTAATTTTTCATGAAATACTTTATAGTTTTCATTAACACTTTTACCAGGTCTAATAATATTTCCCCATTTTATAGATTGTAATTTCTTCTTAAATAATGTCATGTTTTTATTGTTAAACTTTCTCCTTTTAACGACATGTCCCTGCCTAGTGTTAAAATTAAAACCAGATTTATTTAATGAAACAAATATACCTTTATGATCTGATAGCCCTTGTTCCTTAACCTTAAAGCTTATACAGGTTGTATCAAAGTTCGTGAAAATTATATCTAAGCAAGTGGCACTCGTGGCCGTAACTCTGGTAGGTTCATTAATATTTTGATGAAAATTAAAACTTTTAAATAACTTGACCATACCTTTTGATTGTGTGGTGTTAACAAGAAAGTCTACATTTAGATCCCCTCCTATTATTATATTTTTCTTTGCATACTTAGTAGTTATCAATTTTAACAATTTTTCTAATTGAGTTTTAACTAAACTTTCTTCTCTTTTTTTATCTGGCCAATATAACACTATCAATACAACACTTAAACTAGGTAGTTCTATACCACACAATTCTATAATATACTCCACTGATAATTTTTTAACGTCTTCGAGCTCAAAAAAGTCTATTTTGTCTTTCACAAACGCACATACACCTCCGCCATCACGATTTCGCATAGAGAACTGACTTGCCAGGGTATAGCCTTCTAGTGCCAGTAGATCAGATTTGGTCGTGGTAAACCATGTTTCAGTAAAACAGAGTACAGACAAATCATATTCTTCAGTGAGGTCCTCAATCAAATGTAATTTATTGCATAGACTACAGATATTTTGATAAAAAAAGGTTATATTTTGGTTATTTTTGTCATTAGGTACGAAAGGAATGTATCTTGTTCTGTCCCCGTACTGTGTCTATAGCTTTCGGGTGAAGGCCTTTGTAGGAATTAGTGTCTACTTCCGTGATTGTGTTGTGTGAGATGATATTATTCTGAAATTCATTAGGGATTTTTGTGACCCTTCGTGAATGTTGGGTTGATTTTCTGAAGTTCTCTCTTTCCTGCTTTCTACGTTGGAGCCCTTGTTCATCAAGGTAAGCCGATATCCATAATCCAGTGTTCTGAAAATAACCAATACATTCCAATAGATATTTTGTCATTTTTTTACTTAACAATTCAATTTGCAGAGGTCTCCTGTTTCCATGCCTTCCTATGCGGCTTATTTCTTCAATATATCCTGACAGATCTACGCCAGCTATGTCATACAAGATATCTATAACTCGGTCATGCACCTCATATTCTGTCTCATATCTATATTCGTTGAGTCCGTATAAAACTACTGCTTTATTCTGAGATCCTTGATCCGATGTATTCGTACAGCGTTCGTATGATTTTGTGCTGGGTTTATTACATGTGTTATTATTGGTGATATTGTTTTCTTTAATTTGTTGTATTTCCTGTATGAGTAGCCTATTTTCATCCTCCAAATTATTTATATGTTTAGTATTTGCTTCTGCAACTAGTCGCATTGATTTTAACTCAGTTTCCAAAGATGAGTGTTTATTTGTTATTTCTAGCAAACACGTTTGGAGCAATTTTATAGTCTCTGAGAGTTCACGGTCTCGAGCATCCTGCTTTTCTGATTGTTGATTTATTATTGTTCTTAACTCACGTAGCTCTGCTAGCAAGGTGGAATCCATGTTGGTCGTAGAGTTGGCTATTATCGTATCACCTCTAGGAGGAGTATCGTCTAGAAATTGTGAATCCTCATCACTCTTTGTAGTTTTTTTGTGCCTTAATGTTATATTGTTTGAATCCTTCACTGGAGTATGAGTGTTGTCATATTTTTGTGGTTTTGACTTGCATTGTGGACATTTCCAAACTCGTTTTTTTTCTATAGTCATCAGATAGAAAATTTTTTCAGATACATTTACGCAAAGCAAATCATATTTTTCGGTGCATATAGAGCAGACCAAAAATCGCCTGTCTGGTATTACTTTCAAGCAAGTTGCGCAATTATGTGCCATCTTTTGGAATTTAGTTGAGTTAATAACTTATTAAAAGCACAACATTTAGCAAAAGCATCTCATTATTATGTGCTGTCAGAGCATGCGGAAATATTTAATTTTTCCAATTTGCCGATAGAGTTCCCAGGAAACACCCTAGATGGCGTTAAGATCCATTTCGAGCAGAAAAAAATCGCAAAATATCTAAATTATTCACTTTTATAGGTTAGAAATTGTATTGTTGTTATTAAATCACTATTAAAATCATTTTCTTTGATCATTGTATTTTAATGTTCAACAATAACTCAATATTTTCGTATATTATTTGATATTTGTTAGTGCAAAAGCAATGAGTTGCAAAAAGATGCTAAGCAAAATTTCACTGTGTCTAAAGCTTAGTTTGCTTGGATAACACTCTCACTTATTTTTTGAACATAACACAATGTTTTTATTCACTCCACATTACTAGTAGTCCACTTTATTATTTTATTTTTATTAAAGTATTACGAGCTGTTGTTCACACGGCAGCTAGCGCCATCTTCCCTGACTAGACCATGGGCCCTAAAATCTCCACGATAAACATTATTAAAATCTTTTTCTATTAATAACTTATTAAATAAAAACCTCTGAGGGCGCCACTTTCGGTCATACAACCGCCTTAAGGTAAATTGTTACTAAAACTATCTATGGACTTCGTTCCGAAATAAATGAATTATTATTATACATTTATACATACATACATATACTCACGCCTGTTTCCCATGGGGGTAGGCGGAGACTATGGATCGCCACCTGCTACGATCCTTGCACACTTCTTTCGCTTCATTATTATTATTATTCTATTCAATAATAGAAAAGCCAAGTGTATGCTACCGTTTGCCCTCTTGTCTGCCCAAATTGCTGAATAGTTTTTACCTAGGTATATTTTTAATTTTGAAAAAATATTTTAAAATGTTTTTTTTTTCAAAGTTTGTAAGTATCAAAAACTTAATATTTTATCTATAACTAAACTTACCTATTTCCTTTACTTTTAGTAAAAAGATCACTTTTACCCTATTGTTACCTTACCGCCAACGCCGTTTGTCACCGGGACGTAAACGGGATGGAATGACGCGACGGCGCGGACTGGTAGATTTCCTACCTAGGTATACAGGGTGTAACAAGACCTTCAACGAAGCCGAGGTCTACGTATTCTGCCCATCATCAGGACCATTTCTGTTCAAAATGATTACTGGGAAACCATTTTGATTTTTGGTGTTAAAAAAGCATTGCATACATTACCACGCAATGTGACGCGTACAACAGGCCGCGCCTGCGAGTGTATGCTACACAGCTGCGTGCGGCCGAGTTGAAAGGCAGCGTTTATGTGCGTGCTCATGAGATACATCGAGTGACGACGTTTTGAAGCCATTGTTTGTTACGAAATACTTAAAATTTTGATAATGTTTCTTTAGTCAAAAAGTAGGAAATAACGAATAAAAAAATATTTCATAAAAAAATTGAAAAAAAAAATTTGACTTTGACCTTCAATAACTTCGTAACTATTGGTTTCCCAGGTATAGTCTAAAAAACAAAAATGATCCTGATGATGGGCGGAATACGTGGACTTCGGCTTTGTTGAAGGTCTTGTTACACCCGTTATAATAATCTATCGAAAAATAATGCGTTAAATTGTAAACAATACGAGGGTGATTGATAAGTCCATGACTTTTTAATGAAGAAAGACTGTTTCGGAATATTTTGTTTTATATCTACATAATCTTATTGTAGCTCTGCGTATTCAGTCCAACGAAGTTCTTATGTACCTCTTTAACCCATTTTTTTTTTCTTTCATCGCTTGAAAACTGATAACTGAATTGAGGGCCCATTTCAGACACCACCTTTTGGCTTGAGGAAAATCTTTGCCCGCCAAGACGTTTATTCATGATCGGTAGGAGAAAAAATCTCACTGGGGTTGAATCTAGAGAATATGAAGGATTCATCTTCATTCGATGAGTTTTGATGTCATGAGTGCCGCCGAGAGGGTCGACAGGGTCATTAAGAAAAGTTAGAAGTCGCTTGAGCTTTTTGTTTCCAAAAGTAATAAACATTTGCCGAATTTGAAAAAAATGTAGTGTAAAGATGCCTTAAGGAGTTTTTACCCGACTGCAAAGAAAGGGTTATGTGTTTCGCGCGTATCTTGTAAGTATGTTTGTATGTTTGTATGTATGTATGTATGTTTGTATGTAATATTCTTTATTACCTCATATCTTTCAAACGGCTGAACGGATTTCTATGATTAAGATATCGTTAGATTGGTCTTTTCAGCCCAAGTGTTCTTAAGAAGGTGACGTTATAAAAAAACCAACATGGCGGCTGTACGGTGCTATTATACGTAGTGAAAAAAAAAATTTTTTTTTAGAATACTGCAATATGGGTGTCAAATTAAAGGGCTTATTATAAGGATTTCAAAAAGGTATATCATGAACATAATATAATTATAAAAAAACAATAAAATAAAAAAAGTACATTATATTATGCAAATGCGAGCGGCCGCTATAAACATGTCAATGAGAAATTTATATTTTGTTTGTGTATGTTAGCCACATTCATGATGAAAAAATAGGCTATAATATCATCCCAAAATCCCTCGGGATCGAAGCTTCAGGCTATGCCGCAGGGCACAGCTAAGTAATTCAATAGATGGCGCTGTAGCCGAGTACATCGCGGTATGGTTTTGTTTTGTATTCATCAACAATAGATTTCTAGTTGCATAGACCATATCAATAGATGGCGTTGTAGCCAAATACATCTCGGTATGGTTTAGCTCTCTGTAGATTATATAAGGTCTTTTGTGTTTATACTGAGAGTATAAAGATAATAATAAAAGAATCGAAGAAACGATAACGAGAAATAAGAAGAAACGATTCTCGTTTATGGTCTTTATAACAATTAATTAACAACTTTTTAATTGATAATTATTTAAATACGATTCCATCTAGCTAGCTAGAGTACATTCATTATTTATTTTTCAACACACTTGCTCGTAAAGTGAGCCCTAATACATCGCTTTTAGGGCCATAAACCGAGCTATAACAAACGCGTGCAATAATAAATATAAAACACTAGTTCGTAATAGAATTATCCCTACAAAGTTAAATTAGTACCTTACTGCAAGTTCTATGCGAGTAAACAGAGCATTCCCAATTTAGCCAGGTAATACAGTTATTTTTTTTTGACAACAAAGAGGTTTTATGCTGCTGAAAATTCAAATACAATTTTTGGAATAAATAAATGTGTAAGTCCTTAATTAAGTCAAATAAATATATATTATTATCAGATTATTCATAGTTCACAATATTTTGTTATAAAATATTAAAATATTAGCATTTTGTCACTTAAAATTATAGTTTTGAAGTAGGTTGTATGCTCCTTACCCCTTTGTTCGCAAAATATTCTTGCGTTGGGCGTGTGAAAAAAAACAAAAAAAAACATACGCGCCTTTTCCCATAATAGGGATGTTGACTATTTTTTTTATTTTATGTTACATAAATTACCTCTCAAAAAAAGAAACATTGGTAAAAGAATTAATTCGCTAGCATGAAAACTGCCCGAGATATCACAGTGTGAAATGCACACAAATGGACTCGATCAAAAACGCTCCATACTAATGGCTTGCACGTTATGACGTCACGCCGTGCTAGTTTGTATGCAACGCATAGGAAATTTGTTCAGCAGCTATATTAAATATTGTGTTTATCAAAATGGTTTCTTCGACAAATTTGCTATACATTTTACGGACTAATTAAAGGTATCATTTATTTTAATAAATTGTATACTTTTTAAATGGACTTGTCCACCCAACTTTGAAGGGTCATAAAACAAATAATATGCAATATATAAAACCAAGAGGTATACAAGCTACTCTAAAAGTTTAATATGTTTACGATTTTTATTAGTATTTCGTTATTTTATTCATTAGTCAACATCCCTATTATCATATTTTGTTTTTGTCGTATTTGTTGCTGTGTGGTAAATTACTTTGTTTTTTCCTCGCAAATGTGTTGAAAAACGTCGTATGAAACTCGTGAGCTCTTACTTATTGCACACTCGGCTGAGTTACGCCCTCGCCTGCGGCTGGGGCTGCAACCCACAGCCTTGTGTGCAATGAGCAACCTAAGCTAACTTGTCTCATAATGTACTAATACTAGATTCCATCTATCTAATTGGATTCGAACGCGTGTTGCATTACTTTACATGTTGGCATAGAATTGAATGATAAGTAAAATCATTCATAATGTCACTTTCTTTATGCATGCCTCCGACTGCATGTTATTATGTTGAACAAAAGTTCTAAACACTACCATCAATATGTTTTAAGTTTGCCTTTAATCTGAACACTACCATCAATATTTTTTAAGTTTGCCTTTATATATTATCTTGTTTCCATCTTTTAGTTGACTTATCTTTTGATGCAAGTGGGTTTTTTTATTTTTTTTGAATTTATTTTTCGTTTACTTGTCTGACTTGTTTTTTGATGCAAGTGGGTTTTTTAGTTTTTCTATTTTATTTTTCTGTTGACTTGTCTTTTTTTAGGCAGGCGGGTTTTTAATTTTTTTAAATTTAGTTGTTTTTAAAACACAAAAATAAATTATGAAAAAAGTATATACCTACCTATTTCTACTTTTCAAAGTCATGGACTTATCAAACCACCCTCGTATGAAACGTTACGTATCACAATATTCACAATTTATCGTCAGAGATTATTTTGGCGGCAGATGCGTCGAAAACACGAAGTTTAACCACGGCAGATTTTACTGTGATCTAATAATAGGTACTTACAGAGTGTTTGGTTATACCCATAAAAATCCAAATATGGTAGATAGCGGCGATGTGTACAACTCCGCAGAAACCACCACTTCTTTATTGCTTTTTAATCCAATTGATTGATCTAAACTTTGGCTCACGTTAATCAATGTTAAATGAGTTATAAGGCTTTTTAAATTGTTAATAACTAAGAGTGTTTTTTTTTTCATTTTGCTGCTTAGCCAGGAAATGTAAGTAATTTTTATTACTTAAGTCTTTACAATTATATTTAAAATTGTCTTGTTACATGAATAAAATACCGCTATACCGTATATTGTAGATATTCATGAAAATTACTGCTAAGTTTCTACCCTAAACGCTGTTAGGTTATAAAATGTTTTATTTCAATTAATAGTACGTGCTAACGTGTTTAACTTGTTTTAGTCGCAAGACGTAAGTATGTTTAATATTTACAAAGTCCATAATGCATAATATAGTATTGTCACAGTCTTAATATTACTTAGGAATAGTATTTTATTACGAAGCCAGTGGCACTAGCGCCAACACTAAAGCACAGAATAGATATAAGTAGGTACTACCGTATAGAAAGGACACTCTCCGCCCCGTCCCAGAATCAATTACCTCACCCCGACCCACGAGTTCGTTCGTAGGTATGCCGAATCGTATGCTCGTTTAGTCGTGTTTGTCAACGTAAACAGCTTATTTTGAGATTCAAAGCAAGGCGTCGTTAATTTTTTGTCGTGTTTGTAAACTGTCAACTTATTTTGATATTCAAAGCACTGCGTTGTAACTTTATTTACCAAAAAGTTCGAATTATGAATTAAACGCCGCTCATACAATACAAACTGCACGGTAGCCCTAGATACTATCATTATTATCTATTCTGTGCTATTATTTTCTGCCTAAACTTACACACACAGTTGCGTACAAAAACGTCATCTGACGTCATCTGTTTATAATGGCGCGTTTGTATGGAGTGTCCGGGGCACTCCGGGGTGTGACTAAAAGCCAAGCCAATGCTGGTCTCATAGATATAGTATATTAAGCTGGTCTGGCCGGTTTTTTGGGTCTGTGATATGTCCATATCTGAATGCATAACATTTTTTGGCCGAATGATCAATTCGCATAATAATTACCGAATAAATGTTTACACATACTGTCATTTCGCGTAATTAATAAATACTATTATCATAATACCGACCACACACTCCTATTCGTGGATCAGAGACGTGAAATGAGGCTCCAGAGCTCAGCGGATGCTCATCGTTATCGGCAGCTCAATAGACAGATACGAGCGACCTTCGCCAATTTAATTTTATTCCATAAATTGTTTATCCAAACGATTAATTAATGCATAAGCTTAGTGCATAAGCATGCCAGCAAGGCGGTTTCGGTTAGCAAGCATTTCGATTACTACTAACCAAAATTGTTTCTTTTCCACAATTTGCTGTTTAGATTGGAGTGAGTACCTACTTTTAACGCAATTTTATGTAACATAATATATATAGACATATATATATTTATAGATATTTTAAACTTTTAGATTTTATGCATTCACAATGCTATTTTTATATTAAGAGTATTAATATAATTGAAAAATATTAAAATCTTGCTAGCGACTCGGTAGCATAATTGGTTAGTGCATTGGGCCGGAATCCTAAGGGTACGGGTTGAGCCGCTACGGGTGAGTCGATTTTTTCTAAAATTTTTTCAATTATATTAATAATCTTAATATAAAAATAGCATTGTGAATGCATAAAATCTAAAAGTTTAAAATTATATGGATAGTTTATCTTAATCGATTTGTCTAGCACCTGTTGTTGCTTTCGAATGTCGAAGACGTCGAACTTAATTCTCTTCACATTGATGAGATGGCGCTGGCCTACAGCGGAAACGTGAAAAGTATTAGAAAATTTCACCAATCTCTCACTTGGTAGCATAATTGGTTAGTGCATTGGGCCGGAATCCTAAGGGTGCGGGTTCGAGTCCCGTCTGAGCTGCTACGGGTGAGTCGATTTTTTCTAGTATTTTTCAATTATATTAATAATCTTAATATTTATAGATATATTCAACATATATATGTAGAAGTAGACCTATGGGTTTCTCAATTATTTCTTGCCGATATCAGTTATTCTTGAGTGTGGGTATATTTTTCTAAAATAAACTCGCAGACGTTTCCTCTAATCCCATTTTATTACAATTTCACAATTAAAGTTGACTGTTAACTACAGAGCACGGTATGAAGACTGATTAGAGAAACGCAGTGAGTTCTGAGTAGGCCTTTCACGATTCTCCATGAATAAATCACAATCACAACACAACTCGCAGTAATCAACCATCTCCATTTTCCAATATTATAACCTCCATCTTTTCTACACTGAGCTCACAGAATCGCTATACGAGGAAGACGACCCATCCACAGACCACACTCCAACGTTATGTTAAAACTGACGTAACGCTTGACATTTCTCCAACCAGCCAGTCACCCAATACCATAATCAAAGGAGTTTAGCAACATAAAGTTTAGTCGTATCCAGCCTGCACCGATTCTGTTCCGAATTGTCACCAGCATTACGCTCTCGCTCCGACATATATATATATATATAAATAAAGGGAAATAGGGATTCATTAGATATATATATATATATATATATAATGAATCCCTATTTCCCTTAGTCAAGCCATCACGCGTGAACGGCTGGACCGATTTCACTAACTCTTCTTTTGCTGTGTTTGTTATTATCAGGAGAAGGTTCTTATGAAAGAAAAAAATAAGAAAATTGCGCGGAAAGGAATAATACTTAACCACCATATAAAATTATTTTGGACAATAAGTATAAACTTTTTTAAAGTAACATAACTAAGACAGGACAACGTCTGTCGGGTCAGCTAGTGTATAATAAATTAACAATAACAATCTGCCCCCTTTCGACCTTTGGCGAATCCGACCAATCGAAGGACCAAGTTGACCTGAGTGGTGCCGTGGTCAACATGCCGCCTACCACGCAAAAGGTCCCGGGTTCGATTCCCGGCCGGGCAGAAATTGAAATGATGAATTTTAATTTCTGTGACGGGTGTGGGTGTTACTATGTATAATAAGTATATATTATTTAAAATGTATATAAGTAGTATATCAGTTGTCTAGCACCCATATTACAAGCTTTGCTTAGTTTGGGGCTAGATGGCTCTGTGTGAAATTGTCCAAGCATTTATTATTATTATTATTAAGTGCTAATAACTGCCCTAGCTAGTCAAATAATCAACATTTGATTCATTCGCTAACTTTTAAATTCGCTTAAATCTTAAAAAAATAAGTTAAGATTGTCATGTCACAAGTTTATGTAAATCACAGACATGTTTGTCTTCACCGAGTCGCTTCAACTTTCAATTCAACATTTGCATGCAATATTGCCTCCAAACCGTCCACTTTCCTTTTCAATTATCAATGAGCGGTTTTCTGACAGCAGAGAATTTTAGTATAATTTTATGTCGATAGATGGCGCTACTACAATTAGGTGGATTTTTTAAATATTATTTCCCGCTAATGGTCATATTGGTCATAGAAAAGTTCTTCGTACCACGCCAACGGACAACCAACGCACAACGCAACAAACCACATACTCAACAAACGTATAATAAAAAAAGTAATTACATTTCATCCTTTGCCTTTTTCATAAAAAGCCAAACGACATCTAGTTCTTTTTTATGAACTACTTTTTTTTCTTAAACTGCCTTTTGAAAATCGCTCATTCAACTTGCGTCAAATGATCAAAGGTTTTTTCTTTTGATGTTTTATTGAGAAGGTAGGGCATTTTATGCGCTATTGCATGAGGCATGCCTCTGTTGAAAGCGCAAGAAGAAATCGAAAGCGCACGGTCAGCGTGCGCTATTGAAAGCCTCAAGGCATGCATCAGATGAAAGTGAAAGGATACGGGAATGCGATCGTATGAAGACACCCCTTTTTCCCCACTGCTCAACTTTTGAAAACAAATGGTTTTTTTTTCAGATAGTAAAGGTAAACACGCACTTCATTCTGACATATAAAACAGTAGTTTTGATATAAAATATTAATTCTTTATTTAATCTTCACAAAGTTATCATGAAAAATGTGGTAAAATAACGTGATTTCACCAGCGTCGCCAATCAAGAAAAAATAATTACAACGAAACAACTACAATGTCTAGTAAAATTCTGAAAAATTTAAAGACTTATCCTTACTAATATTATAAATGCAAAAGTCCGTTTGTTTGTTAGTTTGTTACGCCTTCACGTCTTAACTACTGAACCGATCATGATGAAATTTTGCATAAGGTCAGTTGGGGTAAGGTCGGACGGTTTTTCGGTTAGTTGAAGAGCAGCAAATATTTTTTCCCTCATTTCCTAAAAAAATTTTCAAATCAAATCGAGCTTCTGTTGTTATGGATTAAATGTACTATCTATCAGCATTTTTAAAGTTTCTTTTACGTCAGTGGTTTTTGTGAAGATTAGGATTGCAAATCAAAATACTAGGTAAATATAGCGGGGCAAGCTCGGACTAATAACTAAAAGCGTCTGTGTGGCTTAAAACGAAAGGTTGTCATTATAGATTTATATCTGGTTTTATATCCGTATCATGACTATACTAAAGAATAAGAAAACATAATAAGTAGTTTCGTTACAAAAATTACAATACTATTTCTATAATAAAAATAGGATAATAGTATGTAAATCCGATGTTCAACCATAAGGCAGCCATTACACGCTCATGCAAGCGTCAGTCAAATTCCATCAGTCATGAATTACGTTTGACTGATGGAAAGAACAAATCAACTTCATGCAACCATCAGTCACCCCATTACACGGTAGGTTAACCGTCAGTCACTGGCCGTGACTGACGGTGACTGACAGCAAAACCTATCGTGTAATTGCTGCCTAAGGGGCAAGATCGGATCTCAGCCTACAGTCATCTTACAATTGCATTAAATCAGTTTTATATAATAATCGCTACACATTATAAAATTATTTCACATTCACAGTATAAGCAGAAAACGAATAAACACGTCATAAAATTGAAAAAAGTTGCCTGGGGGAAGTCCGGATCTTCGATTGAGACACGAAATTGAGTCGTTTTAGTTTTTGCTCCGAAAAACACACCTGTATGTCATCACATGACAACCGCAGACTGAGGGGAGCGGGAGGGGCAGAAAAAAATGGCGTTTCATATTAAGTTGCCAGCAATAAAAAATATTGCTACGTTTGGGAGTTATTAGAATTATCCGATCTTTACCCGATCCGTTCTTACCCCAATACCTTACAAGTAGTCAGGAGTATATATTGACCGAGATCAAAAGTATCCTATGTTTTAATCTAGGCTAATAAACTGTGCGGTAAATTTCACCTAAATCAGTTCAGCCTTCAAAAAAAAACATGTATCGGATAGCAGTAGATTGCGATAAGCAGACTGCAAGTTCTCTGTTCGTTTGTATGTTTGTTTTTTAGCGATTTTTCGAATGTCCACCCACGCGGATGTAGTCGCGGGCGGAAGCTAGTTAAAAATAAATGTGGACTACATTTTAATAAATATCCCAAAAGTAAGTACCTACTATAATGTTTAAATGTTTTGAAAATAATACTATTACCTCGAAAAAAAGGTGCCAACCCTAAGCCAGATTGACAAAAATCCACGCCAGATTGAAACAAAACCACGCCAGATTGAAACGACGTCACACAATCAATCTCTGTCAATCTTTGTCAATCTGATTGAGTGTGTAATGGGTGCCATAGAGTTCATCCTGAAAAAACATACAGTTCCCGAGGGATAGCATAAAAACTGTTCACGCAGACGAAGTCGCGGGCGGCCGCTAGTTAGTTATAGACTATTTAAACTACTACTTAGGCGTTAAGGCCTTGTGCGTCAAATCCCAATATTCAATTAAAATTATTGAATGATTACGCGCGTGAAGCTATCATGGAAAAAAATATAATGTATAGGTTACTTGAAATAATACACAATAGATTTAATTGAAAGCATTTATAAAAATGTGTAAAAAAATATTCCGTGGACCCTGTTTTTGGTCTTATTTGCAAAATTTCTCGAAAACAGAACATTCGTTTATGTTAAAACCAACCATAAAAATCGGCGATGTTAATTATACCTTAAATCTTAATTGAACAGATTTTTTTAAATAACGCAACCGCGCCGCGTTGGAACGCGCACTGATTCCCAAAGTGAGTAGAGTTACGTTCGATTTCACTCCATCACGGATCGACCCGCAGGCTGATTATCTAAATAGAAACTATTTAGCGACCGGTTTCATTTGACATACATTGCTACATTTCTTTGGTATGATTTTTTTACCCCAAAAAGAAGAAGCAATGTATAATATTCATCTGTCAAATGAGACCAGTCGCTAGGTGGTTTCTATTAGATAATCAGCCCCCCGCTCGGATTGACGCGTGTTAAGGCCTTAAATTAAATGCATTGTACTTGGACCGAGATTTTTTCTAACAAGTAAACTGTTATTAACTTCTTTTTTTAGGACGTAAGTACATGTTTAATATTTTCAGTTAGTATTGATAGGTTTTAGGTTTTACCAATGACTGTTGGTACGTTGCTCTGACGTTTTAGCACGCCCGTCAGATGATATTTCTCTGACGTTTTAGCACGTCCGTCAGATGACATTTCTCTGACGTTTTAGCACGCCCGTCAGATGACATTTCTCTGACATTTTAACACGCCCGTCAGATGACATTTATCTGACGTTTTAGCACGCCCGTCAGATGACATTTCTCTAACGTTTTAGCACGTCCGTCAGATGACATTTCTCTGACTTTTAAGCACGCCCGTCAGATGACACTTCTCTGACGTTTTAGCACGCCCGTCAGATGACATTTCTCTGACGTTTTAGCACGTCCATCAGATGACATTTCTCTGACGTTTTAGCACGCCCGTCAGATGACATTTCTCTGACGTTTTAGCACGCCCGTCAGATGACATTTCTCTGACGTTTTAGCACGTCCGTCAGATGACATTTCTCTGACGTTTTAGCACGCCCGTCAGATGACATTTCTCTGACGTTTTAGCACGTCCGTCAGATGACATTTCTCTGACGTTTTAGCACGCCCGTCAGATGACATTTCTCTTACGTTTTAGCACGTCCGTCAGATGACATTTCTCTGACGTTTTAGCACGTCCGTCAGATGACAAGGCTAGAAGAGCACACTTATCTTATAACACGTCCCTCAAAAAATTCGGTGTTCGGACTATAATGTGGCCTTGCATTAAAAATGTTTTACATTGGTAATAAATATGTTTTTTTTTTAAATTTGCTGCTTAGGAGGAAGTAAGTATGGAAAGCACTTTTCTACCAATCGGAAATCGTAAACCATATTTGCAAAACACTAACAACCTCGCAGGAGTAGATTACTAACATCATAAACAGCAACATTTTGTTCTACGACTTTTCGAAAAACAGCTAGGAAAATTCGACTTTTCATACAAAACTCGATCTGCTGTTCGGACATTGTAAGGAAAGTCGAGAACGGGAAGCTATCATTTGCATTGTCGAGGATGGTTTGAAGCCCGAACCGCAGGCGAGGGCTTTAATCATTCGAGGTAATGCAAATAGCTTCCAGTACAAGGCTTGTATAACACTAATCAACTTTGTCTAGGGACTTTGTCTAGGGATACAGGTGTTATTTTCATACAAACGAGGTAACTTTGAAGCCTTGGTTTTCTGCCAGGGATGAAACGTGCTGTGATCTGATGATGGCCATCCAGGGAGTGAATGGAAAAGATTCAGATCGCTATACACAGCCAACTGATCTGATCAGCATTCTAAAAGATTGATTGGTCAGAGTTCTCAGTTTCAGGATTTCCATACATCTTCATGCTATTTCGCGATTTTTTTAAACATTTCCTTCAATCTTTTAGAATGCTGGTCAGATTAGTTGGGTGTGCATAGCGATCTTAATCTCCTTCATTCACTCCCTGGATAGCCATCATCAGATCACAGCACAGTACATCCCTGGCAGGAAACCAAGGCTTCAAAGTTACCTCGTTTGTATGAAAAAACACCGGTGTCCCTAGACAAAGTTGATGTGTGTATAAGTAGGTACTCACTTTATTACTTACTAATTTTAGCACTTTTCTCACGAAATGCGAGGAAATACAATTTTCTTAGTAAAAATGAGATTTTTAATTTGGTTCGTGCGGTCATGTCAAATTAGTCAAGCAACCATAAAGTTTAAAAAAATGCTGGCTGATGAGTTCTTCCATTTAAATTTGGAATGTTACGTTTTTAACTGTTTTCGGAAACTCATTTACAAATAATGGTGTTATTGTTTATGATGAAGTAATCTACTTCTGCGATGTTGTCGGTGTTCTACAAAACTTTGTACCTTACGAGTACCGCTACATCTCTACTCCAAGTCGGTATTCAAATGTAAAAGTTAAAGCGAGCATTCAAAAAAAATTAAAAAAAGCATTTAAAAAAAGTCTATTACACAATAGGTACTCTCATTATCACCAACTGAAGTCGCCAATTTATCTAAAGCCGCGATTATTAGCATACCAATTTCGGGCTGCCACTCGTACTTGACAATAAAATATTGTTTTAAATTTGAGATTTTTGCATTCACAATGCTATTTTTATACAATACTAAATAATATACTAGAAAAAATACGACTCGCACCAGATCAATACTCAGACGGTAATAAAATATTGTATAATAAGTTCGATTTTAAAGGAGATAAACATTGTACAAGATTGGAGATGAGAATTGAAAATAAAAAAAAAATAAACAATGTTGACCTTTGCGTTATTTGTTTAATTTAATTGTTAAAATTTAACTTATTATACGGGTGGCAACTCTAAATTAGTAATGGTATGCTAGATTGGAATATGTAATCGCGGCTTAACTCATCAACTTTGTCTAGGGATACGCAGGTGTTTTTTTCATACAAACGAGGTAACTTCAAAGTTAGGTATATACCTCTTTTGTATGAAAAAATCAGTGTGTATAGCGATCTGAATCTCCTCCATTCACTCCCTGGATAGCCATCATTAGATCACAGCATGGTACATACATCCCTTGTAAAAAACCAAGGCTTCAAAGTTACCTCGTTTGTATGAAAAAACACCTGTGTCCCTAGACAAAGTTGATGTGTGTATAAGTAGGTAGGTACTCACTTTATTACTTACTAATTTTAGTACAGTAGGTACCTACAGACAGAGTACAGTTATTTTTTTTCTGAGTTTTTTGTTACAGGTAAATCCAGTAAGCAGTTCATTTTATTTTACTTTATTTTACCTACCTACCTACCTAAAAAAATCACATAATACGGAGAAGAAGTATAATAAGTACCTATACTTACTAAAACGTACACAAAGAATATTTAGTAAGATAATGTATAATGTGTCATTTTACCCGACTTCAAAAAAGGAAGAGGTTCTCAAGTCGATTGTATTTTTTTCAATCGATGTTCTTTGATGATTTTTGTTCGAAATAATGAGTTTGCTTTCAAGATGGTCCCATTTCTTTTAAATGAATTCAGTCAGTAGTTTTGAAGTAATTCTGAAATAATTATTTTTTTTGTGTTAACATTGCACGAGTTTTTACGGATTTTCGGGCCCAACTTCTTCTTTATAAACAGATTTATGTGATTTTTTTTATTGTTGGAAACGTATAAACCAATTTATAATTATTATTTTTTTGTTGGGGGTGGTTACGTTGGCATTGGACTTTATCTTATTTATTTGAGAGGTAATTTTTCTTTAAATAATAATTGATTTTGTTGAATTTGCAGGGGACCTTAATATATATAAATGTACGTACCTTACCATAGTTTTCCTGAAAAATCTTTTTTTTACTTTTTTTACTTGATTCGATCAAACCAAGCGGCCCGCGTGCCGGTCGAAGCGCATTTTACCTCTGCCAGATGAAAATAAAGCATCTAATAGTCTGCTAATGTTAACGTCGAAATCGTGGTTCAATCACAGAATACATGTGTTCGAATGGTAATGCTTTGTGACACACTTTTTGTTTCTGAAACCCAAAACTGAAAAACGGCAACACATTGTGTCAGTCTCGATTTTGGGTTTGAGAAACAAGAACTGTGTCAAAAAGCATTACCATACAAACTCAATTTGACCCGGTAGCTAATTCCTTTTGATTCCATCCATGCATGCGCGGTCGCGCGTCGGCTCCGCCACGCAAATGCCGCAGCAGAAGGTGAATGCTCTCCGAGTGATGCGGGCCGGTTGTTGTTGTATGGTCATTACTTGTTGTATGGTCTGTGGTTTTATCGTACATTTTTCATACAATAATTGAAGAGATCCGTCAAAAGATACCTAATAATACCTAGAAGTAGGGCTGCCACCTCTCCGGGTTTGACCCGGAGTCTACGGGTTTGAGTAGTGGATGTCCGGGCTACGGGTTTAACATCGATGTCTCCGGGTGGCGCCTGACAAAAATCGCGCTGCGCGGCCGTTTTTCTACTGTAAACTAACAAGATTAAATTAACTAGATCAGTGGATGAAAGTGTCTAAAAATCGCGCTGCGCGGCCGTTTTTTTACTGTAGATGAGAAAGACAAGACTACAAAATTAATGGATAAAACTGACTAAAAATCGCGCTGCGCAATCGCGCTGCGCGGCCGTTTCTTTACTGTAGATGAGAAAGACAAGACTACAAAATTAATGGATAAAACTGACTAAAAATCGCGCTGCGCGGCCGTTTTTCTACTGTAGACTGACAAGATTAAATTTACTAGATCAGTGGATGAAAGTGTCTAAAAATCGCGCTGCGCGGCCGTTTCTTTACTGTAGATGAGAAAGACAAGACTACAAAATTTATGAATAAAACTGACTAAAAATCGCGCTGCGCGGCCGTTTTTCTACTGTTGACTGACAAGATTAAATTTACTAGATCAGTGGATAAAAGTGTCTAAAAATCGCGCTGCGCGGCCGTTTCTTTACTTTAGATAAGAAAGACAAGACTACAAAATTAATGGATAAAACTGACTAAAAATCGCGCTGCGCGGCCGTTTTTCTACTGTTGACTGACAAGATTAAATTTACTAGATCAGTGGATAAAAGTGTCTAAAAATCGCGCTGCACGGCCGTTTCTTTAGTGTAGATGAGAAAGACAAGACTACAAAATTAATGGATATAACTGACTAAAAATCGCGCAGCGCGGCCGTTTTTCTACTGTAGACTGACAAGATTAAATTTACTAGATCAGTGGATGAAAGTGTCTAAAAATCGCGCTGCGCGGCCGTTTCTTTACTGTAGATGAGAAAGGCAAGACTACAAAATTAATGGATAAAACTGACTAAAAATCGCGCTGCGCGGCCGTTTTTCTACTGTTGACTGACAACATTAAATTTACTAGATCAGTGGATGAAAGTGTCTAAAAATCGCGCTGCGCGGCCGTTTCTTTACTGTAGATGAGAAAGACAAGACTACAAAATTAATGGATATAAGTGACTAAAAATCGCGCAGCGCGGCCGTTTTACTACTATGGACTTGCAAGACTACAAAATTAATGGATAAAATTGACTAAAAATCGCGGTGCGCGGCCGTTTCTTTACTGTAGATCAGAAAGACAAGACTACAAAATTAATAGATAAAACTGACTAAAAATCGCGCTTCGCGGCCGTTTTTCTACTGTAGACTGACAAGATTAAATTTACTAGATTAGTGGATGAAACTGTCAAAAAATCGCGCTGCCCAGCTGTATTTCTACTATAGACTGACAAATAATTCCTAGATTAGTGAATGAAACTGACCAAAAATATAAACGCTCGAGTTTAAAAAATCGGATTTTCTTAACAGTTGCCAACTTATTTAATTTAAATAAATAATATTTATTTACCTACCCAAAATATGATTTATTAAAAAAATGCGGTTTTTCGAAAATCTCCGGGTGTGCTCTTGTTGAAAGGTGGCAGCCCTACCTAGAAGTAATATTGATAAACAACAACGCTCTAACTATGAAAGTGTCTGAATCGTCAGTGAAAAAAAATTGTCATTTCGGACAAAGAGTCCGATTTTGTCCGAATCAGTAACTCGCTATTTCTGAATTTTCGGTGGCTATAATGGATTTTTCGGATCAGAACTTTCGGTGTGCGAAAACTCGTAACTACTAAGACATTTTTATTAAATCTTATCGTATTTTTTTACAACAACGGTGAAATACAGTTACTGACTCTTTGCTTACAGGAAGTGGCAGATATAGAAGATATGATCTCAAAAAGTGTAAGTAAGATAAATACCAGTTAGGACAAGGTATCATACAACAAACCTTATACAATTTGTAAATAAAATAAAGCAAAACGTAGGTATTGGTTTTTGTATGGAAGCAATCTTAAAATCGCGAAAAAAATAATTTTACAGCTCGTTTTAAAATGAGCTTAAATTATGATTTGATTGGGTACCTACGACCTACTTACTTAAATTTTATATTATACTTAATTGAGATTTATTTTAAATTTTTGTTTTTATTTTAGTCCGTGAATTCAGTAAGTTTAAAACTTATACAACTAGATTTCTGAAATGGATTTGAACCTCTTAGGCAGCCATTACACGCTCATGCAAGGGTCAGTCAAATTCCATCAGTGATGAATTACGTTTGACTGATTGACTGATGGAAAGAAGAAATCAACTTCATGCAACCATCAGTCACCCCATTACACGGTAGGTTAATCGTCAGTCACAGCCGTGACTGTCATGTCATGACTGATGGAATTTGACTGACGCTTGCATGAGCGTGTAATGGCTGCCTTACGGCCGAATACTCAAAGGCTTCTTAGCTAAAATCTTAAGTTAAGATCTCCTTAACTTTATGGAAGCTGTCAGTTTCATAGAGATTCTGTCAAATTTGACAACTTTTTAGAATTTAAAGTGGCCTTAACTTTAAGATTCGTTTGAGTATTTGGCCGTTTGTATGGGAGGCTGGCCTAGTGGTAACCATATTTTTTGTTTTTGACGGAATGTTTCCTTGATATTTCGAAAATAGTGGCGCACGATGGAACCTGTATAAATCGATAGATGATCTATAGACAAACAAAAAATGTCTGACGATATAAAGTCCTAAAGCGCAACGTTTTCGAGATAATCCACGTCAAAGACGGGGATTTCAGAAAAAGCGGCGCACGATGACCTGTGTATATCGATAGAGAATCTATATACCTATGAACAAAAATGTTATGTAATATAAAGTAAAATTGCTTCGATCATCTATACCTGAGGATGTAGCACGTCATACAATAACAAAACTGAAATGTGGTACATGCCGTTTGACAAATCACGCGACACTAAATGTCAAGTTGTATGTCAAGTCGTGGGGGACTTTCATAGTGGGCTGCGTTTTGGGGGAGTTTGAGGTGTCCCACAACCACAAATGCCATTGTCATGCAACATCCACAGGTATAAATGATCGAAGATTGATTGGCATTATTATTATTAATTTTGACTTATTGCATTTAATGAGGGCTTTTCAAAATGACATTTAAAAAATAAAAAATAGTACCTAACTATTTGCCTCATTAGATGGCGTTGATGGAAAGAGAAGTGTAAAAATTGGCTTTTAAAAACAAACGGCCTGTACCAAAGAAGCAAGTAAGCGCTCGCTGGCTGACATCTGCCCAAATTTTGGGTTACATCTGCGGAGCCTACCCGAGTACTCTTCGAAGCTAAGTAAAAAAAATACATTGACACATACGTCTACATTTCTATCAATGCCATCTATCGAGCTTACAGTTTTTTGTTATTTTGAAAAGCCCTTATTGATGAGTGGATGAAACCGATTAAAAATCGCGCTGCGTGGTCGTTTTTTTAATATAGACAGACAAGATTACAAGATTAGTGGATGAAACTGACTAAAAATCGGTTCGGTAAACTTTTTTACGGTTTTTTCTCGTTTCTGTCTACATTTGCCGGCAGATCCCGGTTTTTTTTTACTGTCCCGCAGAAAAAATTCTGTTGTCCCGGATATCTGTGAATAAGAGTTGGCAACCCTATGTATAAATTGTCTGTGATTGCATGCATGCTACCATATTTGGCTTTATAAGTCTATACCAAACAACATGTATTATTATTAACTTATATTACAGTTGCTGACGTTATTAGTAAGTAACTAGCGCATTTTACATAAACACATAACAGAAGCACAACATCTTCTACTTGCTACCACGACTAATAAATAAACTTGACCCTGAGTTTCGGGAATCACTAAATACAAAAAAATATAAGAAACAAACTAATGATTTTACTAAAGCGAAAAAACGGCATTAATGGCTTATCACAGGTATGTGGTCTCCAGTCTCCACTCTATACGTTATGGTTTATTGATATGGGGTAACTCAACTGATATAAATAAAGTCTTTCTAGTACAAAAAAAGTATTTGAGAGCCATATGCGGGGTCGGTCCTATGGTGTCTTGTCGTCCACTCTTTAAGAAATTTGGTTTGCTGACACTCGCTTGCCTCTATATTATGCAAATTGGTATGTTTGTTAAAGAGCATCCAGAAATGTTTGAGACATTAGCAAAATGTAAACATTTTCCCAGTAGAGACCCAACCATGTTGAAAATGTCTTCTTGTAAAAGTGCCCTTTATAGAAAAAACTGTAGTAGGTATAATGGCAATAAAAATATTCAATAAAATTCCAAAATTAATAAGAGAATTACAAATTATAGAGTTTAAAATTAAATTGTTTCACTGGCTCAAAGAGAATTGTTTTTATAAACTTAATGAATTCTTTAATTATAAATGTACCTATTGACATAACAATTAAATTATTTGTGATTAACTAAAAATTGTAACAATCCTATATAAAATGACATAGCTATATAATTAATTATTAGATTTTTGATACTTATTATTTTATTTTATTGTAACCTTGTAATTATTTGTATACCAGTAATTTTATAAGATTAATTTGTACCGTGTTTCGAACGAATAAATTTCTATTTCTCATTGGTGAGTTGGAACAGCGATCGAACTGGGTTTTATTGTTAGCAAGCAAGATAATGTAAAATAGTAACAATCATGTAATCAGTATAATCATAGATCAAAATACCTAATACTTAAGTACAATATCGAATTCTAGCACATTAATATAAATCTCAGTGGTTTCTGATGTGCTTTAAATGTAAAAAAAAATTGTATAATTTATTGATAATAAATGAAAAAAAAAAAACTATCGAAAAATCGCGTAAAAAATACTCGATAGAGTAATTTTGTATAGCCGAAAAAGGAAATTATATAGGTATTCTAATAGACAATTTTACTCTTATCTACCTAGTAGGTTTACTAGCGTTTTTTTCTAGAGCGATGTCTTCCGGTG
This sequence comes from Agriphila straminella, assembly GCA_950108535.1. NCBI lineage: Eukaryota > Metazoa > Arthropoda > Insecta > Lepidoptera > Crambidae > Agriphila > Agriphila straminella. The sequence continues at coordinate 24,286,104 of OX467305.1, read as the reverse complement.
ACTGCGCCCACTTTCAACGGCGCAGTCGCCGGATTGAATTTTTATTCCGTCAACTGCACCCATACGGTATTTTCAAAATATCATGTTTACATCGAATTAGGTAGTAGGTAGGTACAGTTGGAAAAAAGGCAACTGAAACAAGAGTTTTTTAAGATTTATTTATATTCATATCAAGTTTGTTTACTTTCTTAATTCATTTGTCGATATTTATATTTCCTCGAAAACTAATTGTTTTCGACTAAAATATTTAAAAAAAATGATTTTTTAATGCTTATCCACAGTTTTTATCCGTAAGACTTTTAAACATAATTTTATATTGATAGATTAGTCAGCTAAAGTGTCTGGAACGGGTGGTAGGATTGTTTAGTTTTTTTTGTTATTTATTTGGTTTTGTTACACAAACAGATAATAGAAAGATATACTTAGATGATTCAAAAGTGCTTAATTTTTAGGGTTATTTAAATTAAGATAATATGACTGACCAAAATCTAAACTATTTGTTGAATGAAATAAAACACTTTTAACGGATACTAGCGCGGTTTTATTGAAAGTACTTTGGTAATTAGTTGGTATTTGGTTTGATTTTTGATTTTCCCGACGTTTCGGCACCTTTGCAGCTGCCGTGGTCACGGGGGACTGAAGCTACTTGTGAGCCTACCCTCAAGCGATGAATTTTTTTAGAACGTTCAGAAATTAAAATTTATCAAATTTAATTAGTTTAATTTTGGTTTGGTTTTAATTTAATTTTATATGTTAAAAAGAGAGAATCTACTGAAACTACTACCATTTCAAAAAATTGGGAGGCCCCTCCAAGAAAGAAATGGCGAAAGAAAACTTGGAGAGGAAGGCCGACCTCCGTCTTTTATATTAATTAATTTATTTGCAAAAGGAACTAACCGTATCATTAGATCTTACAGTGTGTGTTTGGGGCTTTAGCTTGTGAATGATGGGGTCCCAAGCTGGTGGAATTTTCCAACCATCACGTCAAGCAAGTACTACGTAACAACAAGTTGCAAGTACCACGCCTTCGTCACAGAAAACGCACCAAAACAGCCACAGTAGAGCGTCAACCTGCCATCCTACCATACTTGAAGGGTGTCACTGACAAGATTGGAAACATTCTGAAGCGAGCGTCAATCAAAACTTACTTCAAGCCGCCGAAGAAGATCAACCAATTCTTACGACCTGTCAAGTGTAATATCCCCCTTCAAGCCGCAGGCGTCTACAAACTAGATTGTGACTGTGGGCTCTCCTACATCGGGCAAACAAAGAGAAGCATAGGGACCCGCGTTAAAGAACATGTAGCTGACATGAAACATAGGCGCGATAACAAGTCTGCAGTGAGTGAACACGCCTTTGAGGGGCCCAACCATTATATTAGATTTGACAAACCCCAAATCCTTGCTAGGGAACGTAGATTCATTCCTAGAATGCTCCGCGAGGCTATCGAAATAAATAAATATCCTAATTTCAATAGAGATGATGGTTGGAAAATTCCACCAGCTTGGGACCCCATCATTCACAAGCTAAAGCCCCAAACACACACTGTAAGATCTAATGATACGGTTAGTTCCTTTTGCAAATAAATTAATTAATATAAAAGACGGAGGTCGGCCTTCCTCTCCAAGTTTTCTTTCGCCATTTCTTTCTTGGAGGGGCCTCCCAATTTTTTGAAATGGTAGTAGTTTCAGTAGATTCTCTCTTTTTAACATATAAAATTAAATTAAAACCAAACCAAAATTAAACTAATTAAATTTGATAAATTTTAATTTCTGAACGTTCTAAAAAAATTCATCGCTTGAGGGTAGGCTCACAAGTAGCTTCAGTCCCCCGTGACCACGGCAGCTGCAAAGGTGCCGAAACGTCGGGAAAATCAAAAATCAAACCAAATACCAACTAATTACCAAAGTACTTTCAATAAAACCGCGCTAGTATCCGTTAAAAGTGTTTTATTTCATGTCTAGTGAGCGCGTAAGCTTGAGAAGTGAATATTTGTTGAATATTTTGTATAATTTCATTTCGGACAACCGACTTCATTTTTTGGGGATAAACATGAAAGCATTTTATATTTAAGTATAACAGGTGTAACAAGACACTCAACGAAGCCGAAGTCCGCGCATTCCGCTCATCATCAGGATAATTTTTGTCTTTTAGACTATACCTACCTGGGAAACCAATAGCTACGAAGTTATTGAAGGTCAAAGTGAAATTTTTTTTTGCAAAATTTTTATGAAATTTTATTTTATTCGTTATTTCCTAATTTTTGTCTACAGAAACATTTTCAAAATTGTATGTATTTCCTAACAAACAATGGCTTCAAAACGTCATCCCTCTGCATGTATTCTGCCCATCATCATGACCATTTCTGATCAAAATGATTGCTGGGAAACGATTTTAAATTTTAGTGTTAAAAAAGCATTATTACCACGCAATGTAACGCGTACAAAAGACCGCGCCTGCGAGTGAATGCTACACAGCTGCGTGCGGCCGAGTTGAAAGGCAACGTTTATATGCATTTTGATAGATAGATAGATAAAAATTTTATTCATTTGCGTGCTATGCGTGCTCATGAAATACACTGAGTGATGACGTTTTGAAGACATTGTTTGTTACGATATACATCAAATTTTGATAATGTTTCTGTAGACAAAAATAGGAAATAACAAAAAAAAGAAGATTTCATAAAAATTTTGATAAAAAATATTTGACTTCGACCTAGTCCAAATAACAAAAATGATGATGAAATTCCTGATGATGGGCGGAATGTGTGGACTTCGGCTTCGTTGAGTGTCTTGTTGTTGTTACACCCGTTATATATTCTATTATTTATTCTTTTACTGTAGGGATCTGAAGACGTAAGTATAACAGTTCTAACTACCTTAAATCAAATTTTCCTTTGATTACCTAGAAAAAAGTACTACTTACTTATGATACAAATAGGCTCATTTAATTTTATGTATTTTTATAATTCTATTATTTATTCTTTTACTGTAGGGATCTGAAGACGTAAGTATAACAGTTCTAACTACCTTAAATCAAATTTTCCTTTGATTACCTACAAAAAAGGACTACTTACTTATGATACAAATAGGCTCATTTAATTTTATGTCTTTTTATTATTCTATTATTTATTATATTTTACTGTAGGGATCTGAAACCGTAAGTATAACAGTTCTAACTACCTTAATAAAAGGACATCAGGCAGAGTCCCATAGAAAAAAACCAAAGAATGTATAGCGTTTTTGTTTTTTTCAAAATGTAGGCTTGTAATTAGTAAGCCATAGAAAATATTATTCAGATTTTTACGAAGATTTATGCTTTAAGAGTTATTTATGTTTGAAACTTTTTTTTTGGTTGCCCCGACACTAAATAGCAACACCAGTATCACGACAAACACGTTTCGTTAGCTGCGTTAGTGATACAGATTAGTACCACAATGTACAAACCGGAACCCTGATCAAACGGAAAATCTGTGCATATGTCGCACGTAACAAAACGCTTTTGACAGTTGACTGACAGATAGCTGTCAATTCAATAGTGTCAAATGAGATTCTTTTTTTTAATGCGCAATCACTTGTGCAATCGCTGACAAAGATGTCCGTTTCATTGATAATATACTTTCGTTTTTTTTTCAATAATTAATTAAGCAATACTAAATAATATAAGTACTAGAAAAAATACGACTCGCACCAGATCAATACTCAGACGGGAATCAAACCCGCGACCTTTGGATATCCGTCCGGTCCAATGCTCTGACCGCTGAGCTACCGAGTCACTAGTGACATCGCCGAATTTCTTCTAGTATATCCTACTCTTAAGCTGCAAGCCAGCGTTACTTCACCTCCAGTTTTAGTTGAGTTGTGCTATTGATTTCAAATTAATCTGTTTTTTTTAGACTGACGGTGGCGGTGTCACTTACATCGATGAAGTAAGTAAAATAAAAAATGAGAAATCAAAATAGTTTACTTCATAAAAGACTAGTAGGTAGGTAAAGCCTCCATTAAAAAAAATATTGAGAATTATTTAGAAGTCGTCATAAAGTTTGGCCACATGATGTAAAGTGTGTTAAGATGGCTACCCCACCGAAAGTTGCGCCCTCACACGTTTTTATTTAAGATTTTAAGGCTGTATTTTGATCACGATCCGTTTTCCGTACAAATGATCGAAACAACTCTGCGCGAGCCGTTATGGAGGCGAACTCTGAAAATTCCTATTAAGGCGGTTGTATGACCGAAAGTGGCGCCCTCAGAGGTTTTTATTTAATAAGTTATTAATAGAAAAAGATTTTAATAATGTTTATCGTGGAGATTTTAGGGCCCATGGTCTAGTATTTTTAGAAGGTATCACTACATATGCCCTCGTATCGTAGTCATTCGTAGAAGTAGATAGAAAATGTGTCAAAAACGGCCACTTTTAGCAGTTTTGCTATCTACTTCTAGCAGTGACTACGAGGGAATGTAACGATATCATCTAAAAATACTGGACTGTGGGCCCTAAAGTGGTGTGGAGCTCGGTGGCGCAGTGGTTTAGTGCCTGGCCCAGCGATTGCGGAAGCTAAGCAACGTTCGCAAGGGTCGGTCATGGGATGGGTGACCAAAAATTTATTATCTCGAGCTCCTCCGTGCTTCGGAAGGCACGTTAAGCCGTTGGTCCCGGCTGCATTTGCAGTCGTTAACACCCACCAATCCGCATTGGGCCCGCGTGGTGGGTTATGGCCCATCCTCCTTATCACCCATAAGGAAGGCCTGTACCCCAGCAGTAGGGACATCAAAAATGGCTGATGGATGATGGATGGATCGATAAACAATTTTTAAAATTGTGTATTAGAATTATAATATTAAAATATAATTCACTGCGGCGCCACTTTCGCTCAGGGTACCACCTTAAATTATTGAATAGATAATGTCTGATGGATATGTAAGACCGATTACGGTCTTTGAGCGAAATAAACGCTCACAACGCGTTCTGGTCATTGCCAAAATGCCACAACGTCAAATTCGCGTCATGGCTCTCATAACAACCCCCAGAACGCGTTGTGGTAATCATAGAAATACCACAAGGCGTTGTGGAAATGTAGAAAAGCCATAATGCGTCCTGAGCACTAGTTGGTGCAACTATATAACACGATGGACAGGTCGTAAATTGTCGGAACGCATAGGTACAACGATCCATTAAAACATCGGTAAACTGGTTTAATCATTTCGGTCGAAATAAAAACTTAACATTCCAAATTGTTTTAACTAAATTGTAGTTTCCAATTACTAATATTTTGTGTTCACCAATTATTATTAGTAGCGTTATTATGTTAATTCGAAAAATTCTATTGTAATAAAAAACTTAAATTTCCAACGACTAATTATATGTATTTGATTGAATCAGGCGTCACTTGGCGGAAGTCCCAAACCATTTTGAAAAAAGAAATATATGTAGCTGACTTCCGCAAACAAAATATGCAAGATGCACCTCCCGCCCGCCCGCTAAAATATGCACATGCACACCACAAAATATAAGTGTACAATACCTGCATTTAGCAAGACAGCAACACACCTTGCACCTTCACCAATTAGGCTACTCTACACGTGTTTCGCCCCAACCCGGATCTAACTCCTGAGGATGCTCCGGGTTGGGGCAAAACACGTGAACACATAAAGTACAAAAAAAATTCTTAAAGATATCTATAACAAGTTATGAGACTTGTAGAACCCACGCACTGGTATTGCAAATCAGTGTGCGTCGTATGCTATCTTTCTTTATCATGGTTCCATACGCGTCATGTGGCTTATCTTCATTTCCACACCGCGTTGTGGTCGTTTGGTATGTTGACCACGACGCGAATTTCGCTTTGTAGTTATTTCTATGATTACCACAACGCGTTTTGGGCGTTTTCATAAGAGCCATGACACGAATTTCGCGTTGTGGCATTTTGGCAGTGACCAGTGATCACGAGTTGATGCGAACTGTTTACGTTACCGTAAACCATCGTGTTGTCTCTTTCACTCGCATTGACTGTGAGCAGTATATCCGATAGTTTACGGTAACGTAAACAGTTTGCATCAACTCATGGTAGGGCCATAGAACTCATTGTGAGCGTTTTTTTGCTTCTAACAGATACATCTGTTAATGTTGTTTAATTGAGTTTAGGTACGTCTTTGAGTCGGTACTGGGCAAAATTGTTCTGGGTTAACGTAACGAAAAAAAATCATCTAGCTAGCCTAAAGAGTTTGACTATTTGCGAATAAATTCTAAACTGAAGATAAAACTTGTAGAATGTAGATAAAAATGTGAAAACTCGCAAAAGCACTGTCGTATTGTCACACAAAATGATTTTTAACTATTTATAGACAAAACAATGTAAAGATGTACCTATGTCCCCGATAAACTCCTCTCTTTCCATACTGTTCTGCGATAAAAAATCCTCAAACATTCATAACATTTTAAAGTAGGAACCTAAGCAGATTTTGGGCGAAAAGTTGCGATTTTTTACACAAAACAGAAGAAATTCTAGTGCAAGTCTTTATCCGTGGCCACTACTTTACGTTTTCTACTTATACAACGTGTTACAAAAAACTCCTAACGGCCCAGCCACAGCCAGTGCGGCAAGCGGCGAGACGGGCGGCGCGGCAAGCGAATTCGGTAATCACTGCGCAGTCGTGACTCGTGACTCGTGTCGTGACTATGAGCTGAGAGGCCACCAATAGCGCGCAGTGAATATTAAACGCCGCCTGCCGCGCCGCTTGCCGCGCTGGCTGTGGCTGGGCCGTAATGCCGAATATGGTACCTACCTATATAGGGACCATCAAACTGAACAACTTTGGACTAATTCTGAAATCGCGAAAAAAAATCTGCTGTTTCATACATTTTGATAGGTAGGTTACCTACTTACTTTCGTTTTTAATTTTTGTATGAAACAGCTGATTTTTTTTTGCTATTTCAGAGTTGGTCCCATAGTAAAAGTTATTCAGTTTGATGGTTCCTATCTACTATATACGGCATTAGGGATGTTTTTGTAACATGTTGTGTAAACTATGACCGTTTTTGCCGTAACCTATCCATAATAAGGATTTATCTATTATAATATTATCTATTTTCTTTACAGAAAAATATTAACTTTGAAGCGGGCTCAATCTCAGTGGAGGTACAATTCGGTTCCGCGACGCGCGACCGCGACCAGGCGACCATCGTCGCCTGTCGCGGCACAGTAGTACAAGTACAGAAGCAGCACTCCGCATAGTAATAATAATTAAAGAAATAGCGACTTTTGCTCGGTATTCTTTCGTTTATCATAATTTTATTTGTAATAATTTCATTTGCCATAATGATCCTCGGTCATAATATTCATTTGTAATAATGGCTTTTATACTAACAACTTATGACATAACAATCCATTAGCCATACTTTTCATTTGCCATAAAATTAGGTGCCATAATAACAAGTGTCATAATGATTAGTTCCTATAAATATTTATTTTATTTATTTATTTTTATTTTTATTTATTTGGCACAGAAACAATATACAAATTATAATTTTAACAAAAAAGAAATGAGCTTATAACCATGTTAAATTTGTATATCTATTACATCTATGCACAACATTTGACTACACACGTGGTTACATTGCAACATTATTACAATACATTTAAGAGTTAGTTAGCAATGACATTATTTCCTTCTTAAATTTAAACAAACTGTAATGAAAAATATCCAGATCCTTATGAAGATCATTGTACAGGGTGCACATTCGGGGTATCGGACTGAACCGTGTAACATGATTTGAGGAGAAATTTGTCGAGAACAAATGCTGTCTTCGGATAGATTTTTTAGGTGTCCTAAGTGAAAGCTGGCCCAGGATTGTTGTATCTAATTGAGAATGTACAATTTTATATAATGTGAGTAAGTCTGCAATTTTACGTCTTTTTTCTAATGTGTCCAATTTAAATTGATTATTAATTATTTGACATAATCAATAATTGACATAATATACATAACTTATAGCTCCCTAATGCTTGCGTGCATGCTGCATGCCTGATTGCTTGCTGCTTGCCTGCTGCATGCCTGGTTTGCCTGCTGCATGCCTGCTTGCATGCTGCATGCCTGCTTGCATACTGCGTGCCTTCTGCATGACTGTTGCATGCCTGCCTGCATGCTGCGTGCCGGCTGCATGCCTGCTTGCATGCTGCACGCTTGCTTGCATGCTGAATGCCTGCTTAGTGCAAGCATGCAATTGCAATTGCATGCTTACCTACTCATTATATTTAAAAAATAAATATTTAAAAAAAACCTAATTCGTATAATCATAAAGCTAATTATAATTTTATAAATCAAATATGAGTAAACAATTTTATTTAAGTCCCACAATTTTGTCGTTTTAAATTGAGATTCAATGCCAAAGCTCTCAAAAATTCTCTATTAGTATAATAAATAAATTATCTTGATTGGTCAAAATCTTATTAATTCTTTGATAAATATGAATTATGCTGGCTTCTTTCATTATTTCTTTGCTGAAATAAAAGAAAACAAGGTTTGTTTTGCCAAATATCGTAATAAGTAAGTATTATGGAAAATCATTGTTATGGATAATAACATTATTTTAAATGAAGAGTATGGCAAATAAAATTATGTAATAAGAACAATATGTCATTTGATTGTTTATGACCAATGAAATTAGTGAAAATAAATTTATGTCATTTGTTAGTTATGGCAAATAAAACATTATGTTTAATGAATTTACGGCATATGCAATTATGGCAAATGAAATTATTGCATTTAAAATTAGGGAAAACATTAGTAAACCCTTCTGCTCAGATACAATAAAGTGCAATTCAGGTCGCGCAGCGCTAATGGCCTGCAGTAGGTACAGTTATATTCACCTAGGAATTGCCTCTCTTTCTATCGCGTGCTCGCTCTTACATTTTCTGATGACGCAACGTTAGGGTTTTCTTCTTTTAAATGAACTGCGCAGCATATTATATCATAATGTGATGAAAAACAATTTGTTTATTGGTTTTTTTATTTTGACATCCTTATACGGCACGGTAATGCCGATTCGACATTGTTTCTATTATAAAGAGACAATACCTACGCAGGTATAAAAATAAAAATTGTTTATTCATGGAACAAGTCAAAATTACAGAAATCGTGTGAGTCTCATACCTTTTAAGTTTAATAAACCTGTATTAGGATGAAACTGCTTTTATAAGGTATCGGTATAATGCCACATTTTTATTACAGATAATTATATCTTTTTTTTTTATATGCCGAAGAAAAACGCATTTACGCGCTTCCCTTCCCGCAGGTGAGCGGGACGGGGGTATGTGGGACTCGCCAGGAGGGGACCGCAACATTCAGCGTTGCAGCTCCCTCCACGACTACCTCCCGTGATCCCACCCAACCATGTGGTTCGATGGGATCTCGGGAGGAGGGAATACCCACTAAAAAACTACGGCACCTGCCCTCTCCGCCGCTAGCGCCGACAGCCAAGGGGCTGTGCGTGGGACCGTGCTTGGCACTCACCACAACGGCAAACGCGGCCTGCCCGCATCCGGGCTTCCTCCGATGGGGAATGGCCGGGCAAGTTTGGCCAAACCCCTCCTCTCATCAGGATAAACAAAGAAAAATATTTGTTACATTAATAGCCTTTTAGGAAAGTTTACGATTGGACAGTAAATAATGATTCAGTAGTTATAATCAAGTTTTTTTAACCAAGAAGTTACTACTTTTTTACATACATAAAATGGCTTAGTATTGATGTTGAGTTTTCTATGTACTAAGTTATGGATTGTGCATCAAATTGCATTCTAGCAAATTTCGTTCTTAAGCTTGGATGAGTAGCTACAGAACGCGGATTACGTTTATTAATGATATTAGGGTCTGGTATGAGTTTTTTGTGTACATTAAGAATACATCTCAAGATATACAGTTGTCTAACCGTCAATAAGTCACAGTCCTGGTACAGTTTAAAAGTGCTGTATGAGATTTGTTGAAGGTCATTACTTTGAGAAGTTACCGCTGAGCTCTTTCGATTAAGATCATTTTAGTTTTGTGGGAACCCCCCAAATAGGCAAACAGTAGTTTAAGATGGATTGCACTTTGCACTAAAGTTGTGTAGATGTAAATAATTTGCTCTCGACTTGCAATGTGTCTAAGGTATTTAAATAGCCACAATAGTTTTCTGACACGAAGTGTGACTATTTCGATTTGCTTATGCCAATTCAAATGTTGATCAAGATAGTGTAAACTATAAATGAAATACACACGTGATTTAAGTACTTTTCTTTAATTCTGAGCCTAAGCAACACTAATACTGGTAATCAATTGAGCAATGGGAATATGAATATATTTATAATAAATTACAATTGGTAGATATTTTCGGCTTAAATTACAAATCGACTAATTGATTTCGGAGCACTATTACAGGACGAAGAATGGCGGCAAAATGAGGCAGAGTGACGTGCGCGCCGGTTTACATAGCCGCCGTCTTGTTGCAACTGTCACACGTCTGTTGCCACGCGTCGCCGCAAGGTGGCGTCACCTTTGCTTCCATTTTCCGGCACGCAGTTTCCGCCTAATTTTCTACGTTTGCCAACACGGCCATTCTGCAAGGTGCCTGCCCCAGGCACCATGATGGTGTAAGTGATCTGTAAAAATTTAACATTTTCAACTTTAGTGAGGAAGACTAAATATCAAGCAAAGTTAGCCTGCTTCTAGCGGAATCCCAGAGCACCATCTTCACGGTTAAACTAGTCAACTACTTGCACTTAAAGGGACTATGCCACACTTAGGAGGCCAAGTTCGTTAATAGCTTTTACAAACAACAACTCGCGCTTAAAGAGCTTTCGACTCACTTAAGTGTACCGAAATATTGCTATTTGCTACCGTTCGTTAGATAATGAGTGGGTCTTCAGCTTCCTCATAGGCTATAGAGAAATTCTAAGCATGCCATATTTTAAAGCATAATAGCAGCAATCAAACTTCCAAATATAATAATAGCAGCCATCATAAGCTCGTTACCATGAGTTGTTTTATGTGTGCGAGCTGGCGACACGTGTCTACAGCTTACACATGCCGTTAAGGCAAACCAGTGAGGTTAGGGTTTTAGACTATAGTCAGAAATTTAGAGCCTAATTGCAGCAATAAGATCCAAAAAAAACAACCATCATACTCAAATACTGTTGAAACTACGAGCATAAAACTGTGTGCGAGCTGGGGACCCGTGTCACTGGCTTGCACAGCTGTATTTTCGTAATTATTTAAGCTACGATTATGTACTATACCTCAAAATTTTCAGCCGAATTGCAGCATCAGGCTCCAAATTTTTCAAAACTCTAACTCGAAAGGTTTTTGAGCTACGAGCCGATATCTATGTGTAAGCTGGGGACCCGTGTCGCCGGCTGACACATGGTGAATTGCTGTAACGGTATATGTTAGAGCTTCGTTTTAAAGATCAAATGATATGTTATAATTGCAGCACACACGAGGCATAATTTCAAATCTCTGGGCCTCTTATATTCGAAATTATAAGCCAAAAACCGTTTTCCCGCCAAAAAATTCAAAATAATTGCTCGGATGCGGCTAATCGCGCCGTTGCCGTTCCGTGCGCTACACTATTGCAATCGAATTTGAACCTAAGAGCTAGTATTTTTTTGAGTCATTTTAATTTGTGCTCTCGATCGTTTTAATTTCTGTGCTGAGAATTTTAGTCTAGGAGGTAGGAGCCGATATAACTGGTTACCTAATTTAATAGAAAAGCAAAGTCTATTTATTTAGGACTGTTTATATCGCTAAGGTATGTACTTAATTTTATTTTATTAACACGTTTCTATTAGGTTACTTTCTCGTTTGTTTGTTTGTTTGTCCATAAAGTTTGCGAACGATTTTATACTATAGCTTCCCGATGAGCTAAAGACTTAAAACTTTAAACATACGTCAGAACTAAAAGGCAATGCAGTATTATGGTGCCATTGAGCTGATCTGATGATGGAGCCGGAAGAAGGCCACAGGAACTCTATGATGAAACCATACAATCCCATCGCGTTTGAGCTCGTTAGAATCGTCTTGATGAGTACTACAATAAGAGGTGAGGTCCAGGGTCTGATAATGAATCTGGAAGGTCATGCCATAGGAACTCAATATTGAAACCGTGCAACCCAATCGAGTTTGGGCTCGTTTGATTCCTCTTGCCGAGTACTTTGTAGGAAAATAGTGTTCAGGGTCTGATGATGCAGCCGGAAGAAGGCCACTGGAACTCTGTAATATAACCATGCAACCTCATCGAGTTTGGGCTCGTTTGAATCGTCTTGACGAGTACTTTGTTGGGCAATAGTTTTTAAGATATGATGATGGAGCCGGACGAAAGACACAGAAACTCTGTAATAAAACCATGCAACCCCATCGTATTTGGGCTTGTTGAATCGTCTTGACGAGTTCTCTAATGGGAAATAGTGTTCAAGGATATGATGATAGAGCCGGAAGAAGGCCATGGGAATTCTATAATAAAAATATGCAACCCTATCGAGTTTTCGCTCGTTTGAATCGTCTTGACGAGTTCTCCGATAGGAGATGGTACATTTTTGGTCTTAACTCGTTAACTTAAAAGCTGAAAATAATAATGTACTGAAAAAACTTTTTTTTAAACACGTTTTTAAAACGGACTAAATTTTACAGTAATCCCACAGTTCACTATAGGTTCCGTGGTAAGAAAGTAAAAAGTTTTATTTTCACCTTTCACCGAGTATCATAAGCTTTATTTTAATTCGGAGAAATTTTCAGAGGCGGCTTCAAAAGGCATTTTTTATATTTGATATGCGTACTTACCCCTGTTTTCTGGTGGTCTCATGATTTTGTTCCATTAATTAATAAAGTTACTAGTAACAATAATATCTACTCACTGATAGGTATCACTCACTGTTCTATACAACACATTTTATTAGACCAGTGACCCTTCCATGAGTTAATGCAAACTGTTTACGTTACCGTAAACTATCGCTTTGTCTCTTTCACTCGCACTGACTGTGAGCAGTATGTCTGATAGTTTACGGTAACGTAAACAGTTTGCATCAACTCATGGTAGGGCCACAGTAGATTACTATGGAAGAGTGGCATTATTCCTTATATCATTTAACTTCACTAATAACACTAATTTAAAGCTAGCTTATTCTTGTACACTAGCGCCGCCAAAAAAAATCAGTGTTTAAATAAAAACTTTTCACAAAAAATACTCCAATAAACTAAACGACAGGCTAGAAAATATGGTTTAAGAGATAAAAATAATTGATACAAAGCTTTTTCGGAGTACACTACAGAGATATAATTTACAATTTAGTCTTTATTTACTTTATTACTTTATTATACTTTTTGCCAGTTAAAATAACTGTTAAAAAGGACAACTTTTTGTACTTTAGCAACAAAAAACTAAAATATATATTAAAATGTCCGTAATCTTATATTGAGAAAAGTGACCGAGATACATTTTTCAATTACTCACTTAGATTTAAGAAATCTTGAGAAAACATGAAATGTGGGAGCGAGAGAACAGCAGTCAGCGGCAATATGTTTACGGGCTCTTAAGCACTATGTTTTTTCCAATGGCGGCGCTAGTGTGCAAAATAAGCTCTAGGGCTCAAAGTATTAAGAAAAATATTTTAACTTTAGTGTCACACTAATAAAAAAAAACTTATAACACCCCTCTTTGCGCTGCTGCGTCGTCGGGAGTTAAAACACAGTGAACTTCACAAACTTAAAGCCTAAGAAAAGTTGTGTACAACATAATATATTTTCATCCATGGTACAACCTACACTTTTAAAATAAAATGACATGTGCAGAAATTACTTACCTCAAAATAAATCCAAAGGTATTCTATTAAACGAAAATTGTTATTATTGGTTATTGTATTAATTTCAGATTATTTTGAGTTATGTGTATCCTTGGAATTAACTGCTCAACCACTGGGTTCTTGCTTTTTTGTAAATAACCAAAATATTATAAACTTTGTGTTATAAAATGTCAATCTTTGCTTTAAGCTCTGGTAACTCTGAAAACAATAACAATAAAACTTTATAAACTTAAATTAAAAAAAGTAAGTGAAGAAGAAAATAATGGGGGTAAAGGGAGGTCTAGCAGTAGGTAGTTGGAGCTGGAGCACGGAGAAGTAGTGGAAATGTCCTCGAGTAACAGCGCCCCGCCCTGATGGCTACGTCGTCGCTCGGAGCGAAGGAAGACCCTTCCGTCACACGGGCAGACCGCGACATCCGGAGCCTACACCACGTCACTTGAAGGAAGACCACGTCTAACTAACGGGAAACACTGCGTCGTTTGTCCGACACTCAGTATATGTACACTGTAATGTAGTTTTTCTCTTGCCCTCTGTTCAAGAAAAGTAAGTAAATACAAATCATGCGGTACTTACCATAATGACATATTCAGGGAAAATAAAGAACACAACTACATGTAAGGTAAATACCAAAATACAGTTTTATTGAAACTTCCTTTTGATTCTATATAATAATAAATATCTTTGCAATCACTGACTGTTAACCGCTGAATTTTCACTGAGGTACAAATGTAAATAACACAATAAAAATATCGTCTGCTTCCCCAGTGGTTATATAAGAAAAGTGGTTAACTCTTAAAACTAACTCAAAGATAATGTGGGTAAGGAATGCCTGCCCGAAGGATATCAGAATAGTTTCTTGTAAAAATCTAGCTCGAGACTTAACTAGAATGCCTAAATATTCGAGTCCGGAGACTATTTGTTGCCGAGGATTACTTGCCGCTTCGGTTAGTTTAAATGTTAGGTAGATTTTACAGTTAAATAGTACCTATTTGAACAGATTCGACGGCTGCTGATTATTGATTCCTAGGAGCCGTTAGCGAGTGACGAGTGTCAGGATATAACTCGACTTCTTTCTCTCGCCGTCTAGCCTTCAGACTACTTGGACGAACGGAGCAGTGGGCTGGGTATAAGCTTCTTCACCTGTATTCGGGGAACAGTACTGTGGTTAACAACGGCGACCCAGATCAACCCATAGATTTTACTAATAGCTCATAATTTTAAAGAACATAATTATTACAAGAAAGCTAACTATTCCTGCTGTTTAAAGTGTTGGTTTTGACAATAAATATTATCCATGAAAGCATTTTCTGTTTAACGATTCTACCTGCAGCCAAAATTAGGTTTCCCTTGACTAAGAAAAAGAGATGAGAGGTCAAAATATTTTGGCTGATGGCCGAGGCAACGGTCCATTTTAAGTTAGATTAATAATTCTCTCAATTTGCAAGGATCTTTTACACTCTAAAAGATCTGAAATTGAGAGTAGTAATTAGACCAATTCCAGGCATTTAAAACTAGGTACCTAATAGGGAATAACAATAAAGTACAGATTACCTCCGGCTCCTTGTGAAACGATAAATATGGTTTTAAATCCACCAAATCGGTACAAGCACTCAGCAGCTTCTCTTAGTAGCGAAATAAGCCCAGAAATCCCTGTAAACAACGAATAGGTAACGTGATAAAACAATTTTCCAAGATTCCAGGAAACGAAAATCTGTAGTATAAAATCCACAAACCTGATCAAATTCGATGGTCTGAATAAATAGGCTACAAAAGGCCGAATACTTTTAGCGTAATCAGACACTGGTCTGAATAAAATATATCAAAATGAAGTTATTTTCGAAGGAAGAATTAAATAGGTAATGTCTGAATCACACCAGCTGATATTTGAAAGTTCAACGACTCGACTTTTTTTCTGATGCATTCCCAGATTTCGGACGCCTTCCGGCAGGTCCAACGAGAGCTCAGCGATGGGTATGGCTTGACCGCCGACCTACTTTACCGCCGCCGCCACTCAAACCCCGCTGCGCAGCCCGCCAGGAAGCGACGGACACCAGCGAACACAACGGAACTACGGTCAAACAACTTCGCGGAACTAACCAACTTTTGAGGACTACAGAAAAGGATCTCAACATCAAGACTTGGACATCGGAAGTCATAACTGCACGCGCCCCGATTAGTGGGCGGCCTGGGGGAGTCGATTATATGTGGGAAATACGATTCTAATTCTTTTTTTTTTTTTTTTTTTTTTTTAAAGTCGATGACGCGAAAATTTAAAATGAACTTTTTACGGAAATAAGGAAAAGGACATGAGGCTTACTGCCAAACAATAAAAATTTATCATTAATAGGAAAAAGTACCTTTATACTTTGAAAAACTACCCTTTCAAGGGAAATCAACTAAACTATCATTCATTTAGTTTAATACACCAAAAAAACAACGCTACAGGGACCAGGGGGATATTATAACCTCTTAAAACTTGCCAGATTTATGAATTGCTATAGTTACATCTCTTCTCGCTGTATAGCAAATAAAAGAGCCCCATCGATAGCCATTCAGAAATGGCAAGTTTTAAGAGGTTGTAATACGAGGGCAGAGTGCTGAAAAAAGCGTCGTCTCTGCAACCCCGTCGCTTCCCTCAAATCCAATTCCGTAACCCACTTCCGTAACAATATGTTATCAACAAAAAAATGCCACTTATATTTTTATCCTAACTATACCACACAATCTCATATAAAACTACTAAAACGACTTATTTTACTACTTTTCTTCAAATACGCTATCATCTTAATGCATTTTGAAGCTAAATTGTAATGTCTGTCAAAATAGGTTATCGTTGCACTGCACTACACCAAACTGCACTCCACATCGTAACCAAGCACACCTGTGACATCTGTAGTAGTAGGTATCTTATCGCCAGAGTATCTTTTAGCTTCACCGGAGAAATGAAAACAGTACAAAATACGTCTATTGAAGTCGGGTGGGGCTGGAGTACAGATTCCTTTTTTTTATTCTAAAAGCCCCATCGACTTCAATAGACGTATTTTTTTTATTACGAATATATTTCTTGCTTTTTAGAGGTAGGTTTTTTGAAGTCGGTTTTTTGTTTTTTTTTAAACTATTTTTTATTTTTTTATTTTGAGTGTACCTTGTAGGTAAGGTATATTATAATATGTAGAAAAAGCGGCTCAGCCAAACGTAAGATAATTGCGGAGAAACATACATACGGGTCAAACTGAGAACCTCCTTTTTTAAGTCGGTTAAAGAACCTACACTTAAGATATCCCTCTTTTCTAAAAATAATTATGTTATTCAGTTCATAAACAAAGAAGTAGTACGACCATTATCATCGAGGTAAATCACACAAAATCATACTATTTTCGTGCTTTTTTCAAGATTACTTGAAAAGTACTAAACCGATTTCCAAATTTTTAAAAATGGGACCAACTTGGGAGTTTACCTAATGTAATAACGTTTGAAAAAAAAATACAGACTAACATAGAACCTCCTCCTTTTTTGGAAGTCGGGTAAAAAACGCGGGTAAAAGCACTCAATATAGTAATATTATCTATATCAATATAGTAACTTTATGGACAAACGAACAAACAAACGAGAAAGTAACCTAATAAAAACGTGTTAATAAAATAAAATTAAGTACATACCTTAGCGATATAAACATTCCTAAATAAATAGACTTTGCTTTTCTATTAAATTAGGTAACCAGTTATATCGGCTCCTACCTCTTAGACTAAAATTCTCAGCACAGAAATTAAAACGATCGAGAGCACAAATTAAAATGACTCAAAAAAATACTAGCTCTTAGGTTCAAATTCGATTGCAATAGTGTAGCGCACGGAACGGCAACGGCGCGATTAGCCGCATCCGAGCCATTATTTTGAATTTTTTGGCGGGAAAACGGTTTTTGGCTTATAATTTCGAATATAAGAGGCCCAGAGATTTGAAATTATGCCTCGTGTGTGCTGCAATTATAACATATCATTTGATCTTTAAAACGAAGCTCTAACATATACCGTTACAGCAATTCACCATGTGTCAGCCGGCGACACGGGTCCCCAGCTTACACATAGATATCGGCTCGTAGCTCAAAAACCTTTCGAGTTAGAGTTTTGAAAAATTTGGAGCCTGATGCTGCAATTCGGCTGAAAATTTTGAGGTATAGTACATAATCGTAGCTTATATAGTTACGAAAATACAGCTGTGCAAGCCAGTGACACGGGTCCCCAGCTCGCACACAGTTTTATGCTCGTAGTTTCAACAGTATTTGAGTGTGATGGTTGTTTTTTTTGGATCTTATTGCTGCAATTAGGCTCTAAATTTCTGACTATAGTCTAAAACCCTAACCTCACTGGTTTGCCTTAACGGCATGTGTAAGCTGTAGACACGTGTCGCCAGCTCGCACACATAAAACAACTCATGGTAACGAGCTTATGATGGCTGCTATTATTATATTTGGAAGTTTGATTGCTGCTATTATGCTTTAAAATATGGCATGCTTAGAATTTATCTATAGCCTATGAGGAAGCTGAAGACCCACTCATCGTTAGATACTCTAGAATTCCGGAACGAATACTGCAACAATAAAATAAAAATAAACATGAAACACATTATTATGTAACTCATATTATATGTTTCATTGATATATCAAAATTATATGTACATGCAATAAAGACATTATTTTGTAACGGTGTATTAATTTCTTGTTTAACTGTACCTTGCCAACACGAACATATGATGAAGATTGGTGAATGTTATCTTTACCTGGAAGTTAGTTTAGGTCCCATTCGTCAATCTTAATCCATGGTTTCATATTTTCAGCGCATATTACGCCAGTGTACTTCCTTGAGCTCCTTTCACTCCATTGCACATCCGTCACCTCATACCTGTCATTCTCCAGCACCTTCCTTACTCTAAATGGGCCTTTGAAAACCGGAAGTAATTTCTTGCTCCTCCCATCATTACTTTGACTTTGAATTTTGGCTAGAACTAGGTCACCTTCTGTATATATTCGCGCTCCAGTTCGCCTTTTATCGAAATCTTTCTTTTGAGACACCGCATTGGACTTAATATTTACATCAACTCTCTCGCGCAATTTGGTCATGTCTAAAATGGGTTCGTCAAGCTCTGGTGATAAATTATCACTATCAGTACGTAGTCTATAGCCGAAGAATACTTCACTCGGAACCGCCTTAGTGGATTTGTGTATCGTACTATTTAACCCCTGTTGTAAAACTTTTATATATTGATCCCAATTATCATCGGAAGTATTTGCCCCTATGGCCTTGAGCGCGTCTAGTATGGTACGGTTAAATCTTTCTACTTGCCCATTCGACCGAGGCATTCCTGTCGCTACTGTGTGGAGCCTTATATTTTTATTCGCACAATATTGGGAAAACTCATTAGAGGTAAATGCTGTGCCAGCATCAGTGATGAATCTTTTAGGGTTTCCGAAAGTTTTCGAAATATTTTCCAATTCCTTAATTGTACAGGAGGTCTTAGTCGAACGAATAGGCAAAATGAAAACAAATTTAGTGAACGCATCAACAACAACTAATAAGTATTTAAATTTATTTTTAGTTTCGACAAATGGGCCTAAATGGTCAAGGTGAAGTGTGTGAAACGGCTGAGCATATTTAGGTAAAGGGTATAATTGGCCCTCCTTGGCGCCGCCTTTTTGTTTATAATATATACAGTTCAAACAGTTTCCTCTCAACCGTTTTGTCGACAGAAAAATGTCCAATGTCGTCGTGGTTGCATTTTATTATTTGCCATATGCATTTTTTTGGTACCAACCAGCGACGACCTTGTGACGTCCTTCTGTAAACTTTACCTCCTAATAATTCATATTTGTTAAAGATATCTTTGTTATCGTCGGCTTCTCCTGATTCAAGAACTACCTTAATTTTTTGGATAGTAGAATCTTGCATTTGCACGGATAATAACCAATCCGCTTCGGTTATTGACATGATAAGTTCAACCTCAGATTTTTCACCAGACTCTACGGGGTTCCTACTTAGTGCATCGACATGAGACATTCGTGTACCATCGCGATGGATAATTTCAAATAGAAACTCTTGAGTGGACAACACCCACCGGGCGATGCGGGGAATAATTTCTTTTTTCGTTAGTGCATACCGTACAGCACTGCAATCGGTAACGATTTTAAAGCGAGAGCCTAATAGGTATAAACGGAATTTCTGAAGTGAATAAACAATTGCTAACAATTCTAGTTCGAATGAATGGTACTTCTTTTCATCCGGAGTGGTTTGTCTGCTGTTTGTAGTGTACTGGTTTTTCCCCTTCATTAGTTACTTGCATAAGTATACCAGCAATGCCTTCTCGACTGGCATCAGTATAAAGAATGCTTTCCTTATTGACATTAAAAATAGCCAATACACTATCTGATGTTAGTATATTTTTAAGAGATTGAAAACATTCTTCATGATCATTTTCCCAAGCCCAGACAGCATACTTCTTCAACAGTCTCGTCAAAACAGCAGAAATCATAGCGCAATTTTTAATGAATTTCCGGAAATAACTTATTAAACCGAGAAACTGTCGAAGTTGGTGTACTGTTTTGGGCTTAGGAAAGTTTTTGACAGATTCTAATTTTGATTCACTTGGCATAATTGCTCCGGATTTTACACGATAACCTAAAAATTCTATTTCGTTTTTAAAGAAGTGGCACTTTTTTAAATTTACCCCTGGAGCACCGCCATCTAGTGTGAAAAACCCACGAAACTGGGTTACGTAAATAAAAACGACCCAGCTCTTATATGTTTACCAATTCTAATTCTGTATTGTTTTTCAAAATCTAGAATAAATTTCCAATACAAAGATATAATACCTATAATACGCAATAATACTAACAAACCTTATAATACGCAATAACATGTTGAACTGCACGATATTGGGTCACACGAAACTAAACCTTATCTTTATCACAATAAGAGTCATATAGTCAAGTGAAAAAGTCCGACTAGTTTCGGTTGGCAATTGGAACGCATCCATTTACTCAATGCGGTCTGTGTATACGTCATTGGAAAGGCAATGGCATAACGATATAAGTCACAGAACATTACAAACAAAACTAAACCATATCTTCTTCACAATAAAACAAAACATCGCCTGCAAGCTGTTCGGCCGTTTGGTCCTATGTGAGCTGCCGGGGCTTGACGGAATGAGACTACTTTGGCCCGATGTGAGCTCAAGAGTGCCAGGCGTTAATGTTAATCCGTGAATTTTGAAAATTTGTAAGACTTCCTTTAGTAATTTTAAATTCTCTTCTACAGTTTCTGTCACAAGGTATACGTCATCTAGGTAAACTATAACGTTCTTAAATCTTAAATTTCCCAAAACTTTGTTCATCATGTATTGGAAAAATGATGGTGCATTAGCCAAACCAAAAGGAAGCCTTAAAAATTCATAGTGACCATCTTCTGTAATGAAAGCTGTTTTATCTATGGAACCCTCGCTCATCATTATTTGGTAGTACCCACTCTTTAAATCTAAGCTCGTGAAACACCTTTGACCAGACAGCCTGTCGATAAGATCTTCAATTCGCGGCATGGGGTACTTATCCTCTATCGTTACTTTGTTTAACAACCGATAGTCTATACAGAGTCTCTTTTCGCCATTCTTTTTGGTTACTAGGAGGGCAGGACTCGCATAAGGCGATTTACTTTCGCGTATTATATTATTTTCTAAAAGCTCACTCACTATTTCACGGATAAGTTTTCGACCAGGAATTGAAGCTCTAAAAGGCCTGCACTGAATGGGTTGCGGGTCAGTGACATTAATTTGCATTCCATGATTGTTCACTTTTCCCAATTCTTTGATAGTAAATGCTACACAATCCCGGAATTCATTGAAAAGTTCCTTTAGTTCATTATGATGCGAATCTGTATCCAAATCAAGTTCGTTAATAGTGTTACAAAATTCTGTATTTTTTTTTGCGTAATCAAATATAAATTCATGGCCAACCCGTGAATACACCAAATCGGACCGCTCTGTCACATTTCTCCCTATCAACATATCACAGCCAACGAGATCATCGAGGACATAGAGATCAATTTGAGATAAAGATATGGAATCAATTTTCAGATTAACTACTATTTTATAATTGACATATTTTTCACTATGTTTTAAAAAACTTTGTAACAAAACAGGAGGAGATAAAGCAATAACTTCAAATGAGCCGTTCTTTACAATCGTTTCAGAAACCAAGGAACAGCTACTACCTGTGTCAATAAATGCTTCACACTCGAAATCGTTAATTTTTACACTTTTTACAAATTTGTTACGAGAGTCAGAGGTAGAAATTAATTTAGTTTCTTGCGTTTCGGGCTTAGGTGCCTTTTTATGATAACACATAGACTCTAAATGTCCCCGTTTACCGCAAAAGTCACATTTATTTTTATCACATTGATTCCGTTTATGATTACCCCCACAAGTATAGCATTTTATCTGTTTACGTTGCTGCAAAGCTTGACTAGCAGTTTGAGAATTAGACAGAGCGGTTTGGTCCGGTGCACTACCGACAGTTTTTAAAGGTGATCGTTTGTGTGGTAGTAAATTTTAGTTGGTTATATTTTGCTGCAGTCAACGGTTTCACAGGCTTAGATTTAAAAGTACGTCCGTGTAGGAAACTAGCTAGACTATCACAAGTAACAAAATTACTGGCTTCGATTGACGCTCCTATACCGGTGTCACCTATATTTCCGACAATTATGGAAATAATATCTTGTTCAGAAAAGTTCAAAGATAACCGATCGATTTTACATTTTTGGTCAAAATAAAATTCATAAAGCGATTGATTTTCGGTAGGTTTCTTAGTAAGAATGTCTTTTAAAAGCTCAAACATATTTCTACGAACTCAAAAACAAGTTGATAATTTTGTTTTCCAATCTATCCATTTCCAAGATGGCCACTGGTTTTCCGTGCGCAACAAAGAATCGTACCATGTTTTTGCGGAGCCTTTCAATTTGTTCAAAGCTTGATAACGAATCACTTCATCCGACCATGCAAAAGTTTGAGAGTATGAGTCAATAATATTAAGCCAAGCGTTTATGTCGTCTTTCAAGGGATCGAATTCAGGAATAATGTTACACAATATTAAACTGTTATTTGTACTTACAGTTGTATCGACCTTTCGTGGTACCTTTTTCCTTTGTCTCGGTGGAGGTGATGGTGTACGGGAGCTGCTTGATTGACTCGATGTTGAGCTCGAACGTTTTTCTTTACCCATTTCGATGAGCGCTTTGGTCGCACATCCCACTTCTGATGTAAACTATAAATGAAATACACACGTGATTTAAGTACTTTTCTTTAATTCTGAGCCTAAGCAACACTAATACTGGTAATCAATTGAGCAATGGGAATATGAATATATTTATAATAAATTACAATTGGTAGATATTTTCGGCTTAAATTACAAATCGACTAATTGATTTCGGAGCACTATTACGGGACGAAGAATGGCGGCAAAATGAGGCAGAGTGACGTGCGCGCCGGTTTATATAGCTGCCGTCTTGTTGCAACTGTCACACGTCTGTTGCCACGCGTCGCCGCAAGGTGGCGTCACCTTTGCTTCCAGTTCCCGGCACGCAGTTTCCGCCTAATTTTCTACGTTTGCCAACAATAGATACTTAGGTACTTGGTGAAAGGGACCTTTTCAAGAGACATACAGCTACAGTGGTCCGATGGGTTGGGATAATCGCACGAGTGAGCTACAAGTTTCAAATTACTATTGGGTTGAGAGAGGAGTTCTTTAGAGAGAATGTAATGTAATTTGTTTTACTAGTGTTCAGAGTAAGAAGGTTACTACAGAGCCATCTAGTAACAATATGAAGACCTTGAGAAGCCAATTCATAAACCTCTTCCCAACCCTTCCCGTGAAACAGAAGTGCAGTGTCATCTGCGTACGAAAACATGTTTCCATTTTGTAATTTGGTCTCTGTCAGGTCGTTAATATACAGCAAGAACAGGGTAGGTCCAAGTACGCTACCCTGTGAAACACCATATTGGGTGGAGGATTCTACAAAACTAAGTGAATTATTATCCAATTTTACTTGTTGGGTTCTGTTCATCAGGTAGTCAGAAAGAAGATTGAGAAATTGACCCCGGATACCCAGCCTGTCTAGTTTGTTAATTAGAATTAGGTATAAGGTGTCGTGTCGCGCGACTACACAGGCAGGCGTGTGGCACCCCTCAGCTCACTTGTTCGTTCGAACGCACGGCTAGAGCGATAGGTGCTTATTGCTTATCGCTCGACCTTGAGCGAGTGATGGACCAGGAGCGAGTCTGCTAATGTTAACTTCAAAATCGTGTTTCAATGGTGTTTGAATGGTAATGCTTTTTGACACAGTTCTTGTTTCTTGTCAGGAATTTGATGCATCCGTCAGGAAAACAAGGAAATACTGTAGTTGTCAGAGATTTTTGAAATCCCAAAAAGTGTAAGTTCTTAAAGAAAACACATAAGTAGGTACCTAATTTGTTAATCATTCTGGTGATAAAAAAATATCAATCGTAAACTAAATTAAGAATGTAGATGTAGGTGTACAAAGTGTCAGAGAAAGAGGGGCAACTACTTGGTGACTCTCTCTATATTGTGATATAACTGTAAGTCATTAGCGCTGCGTGACCTGAATTGCACTTTATTGTGTCGGAGCAAAAGTCGTTTTTATAAGCTGTTAGCTGTCCAAAAACAATAAATATATAAATATTGTACTGCAATAGACCACAAGCGTAAATCTTCTCGTCAACCGTACAGCTGGCAATGGCGATGTCGCGGTCGCTGACATCGGAAAGCTAGAAGTCGCTCCGCGACAGGTCGCGCGGTCGCATTGTCGCGGTCCGGTCGCGCGTCGCGGTCGCTAAGAACCTTTAGATAATGGTCGCTTTTATAATTCCGAACGGCCCGGCCTGGCACGGCACGGCTGCCGTCCAACAGCAACTCCTTATGGAAGTGAAATGTATGGAATTATATGGGAACGCTTTTAAATTTCCCCAACGGCAACGGTTTGCCGTGCCGGGCCGAGCCGGTCACATCCTACGCTGCCGTGGAGTCCCGTGTTCTGTGGCACTACATCGCACGGGACCACAGAGCGCTGTAGTGATAATTTAAAAGTTTCAGTTTTTTTTTCAAATCAACATAAGTAATTAAAAAAAAAAATTGGAACTTTAAGATTTTTTATAATTTATAACTCTTAAGTTACGTAATATATAGAAATAGCATTGTGAATGCTAAAATCTAAAAAAATAATATTTATAACTCTTGGTGACAAATAGCATTTTATATATAAAAAAGTAACTTAATATATAAAAATAGCATTGTGAATGCTAAAATCTAAAAATGTAATATTAAGTATAACTCTTCCAAATTAACAAGAAATTAAGAAACCTGCCTGCCTAGCATGACCGATTTATATCGCGTGATATAGCATTTTATCACGTCTAACTGTCAAAAAGACAAAAGAGTTTGACAGTTGAGTGTCGATAAAATGCTATATCACGCGATATAAATCGGTCATGCTAGGCAGGCAGGTTCACAAATATTTTAATGCATCGTTGTACGTAGGTACCTACGCGTTCCGAAAACTACGACTTAGTGCTCAGAACGCGTCAAGGCTTTTCTTCATTTCAACAACGCGTTGTGGATGTTGACCACGAAGCGAATTTCGCTTTGTGGTATTTCTATGATTACATCAACGCGTACGAATTTCACGTTGTGACATTTCGGTTTACCTACACAACATGTTACAAAAATACACCTAATGTCGAATAATAATATGCTATCTAAGGACTATCAATCTGAACAACTTTTACTATGGCACCAACTCTGAAATCGCAAAAAAAAAAAAACTGCTGTTTGTATGAAAATACAAAAATTAAAAACGATAATATCAAAATGTATGAAACAGCAAACAGCAGATTTTTTCAGCGATTTCAGAGTTGGTCCCATAGGCATAGTAAAAGTTGTTCAGTTTGATGGTCCCTAGGTATACATACCGTAATATATTCGGCATAGGGTTTTTTTCTAACACGTTGTATTTATAATATTATTCGGAGTAAAAAAGTAGGTATGTAGCCAAGTACATACCCTATAGTAAATAATAATTTTAATTTTTAAAATTAACAGTTTGATGTGAGTAACTTCTATAAATATTTTCAATATTAGTACTTATCGTACAGTATAGTACCTACCTACATTACTTTTGCAAATGAAGATCATGTCAAATACCTCCTTAAGGCTGGCCACATACAGACGGAATCCCGATTCGGAATTCCGTACGTACGTGATTCCGTACGTACCACCACACACAGACGTTTTTTTTCGTTCGGAATCACGGCTCAGTCAGACGCTAAACTTTGATGAGGGAACATTGAGCGAAGATGAATTATTTTTCTAAAAATAAACAAAAACTACATAATTATAGACTAGAGATTATTTATATTAGGCACAGGTCAATTCTATTGCTTTTTTGGAAACTAGAACTACATAATAACTAAGCAAAATAATAAATGGTTTGCCAAAAGTCTGGCATCCAGAGCTGTAATAAAAAAGTTGTAGGTGTTTGTATACGTCACTCACACATAGGCCGTGCGTGTGAGCGCATTCCGTACGGAATAAAAACGGTTGTGTGTGGCAACCCATACAAAATATATGCTAGTCTTGCGTTCGGAATGGCTTTTTTCCTTGCGAGATTCCGAATGCACGGGCATGAGGAATTACGTACGGAATAAAATTACGTACGGAACGTTAACGCATGTGTGTGGCAGGCCCATAGATTTTGTATGCAATTGCTGCGTTCGGAATTCCGAATCGGGATTCCGTTTCGAGATTCCGTTACGTGATTCCGTCTGTGTGTGGCCGGCCTAATACCTAAGTACGCGGAACGGCCCGGCACAGCCCGGCATGGCAACAAGTACTAGGATTCACGATTGTCGGAAATCTACTCTAAAGCATTCGATTCGAATCCGTATCCTCCGATTGATTCGACAACTGCTATTCACAAATACATTCGACTGGCATTTGATTCACTTTCCTACGGGAAAGCGCAATTCTTTCACCATCTGATAGATTTCGTCAATCAGCGTCCTTTGACACCCTATTATCTATGAACTACCAAATAGCTTCCATACAATCGCCGTGTCGCACTAAACTCCCAAATGGGACCTAGGTAGTACCTTTTTCTTTTTTTTTATAGTAGGGGGAATGCGTTTATGCATCCGAGGTATGTGGGACTCGCCGGAGTACTACCCACTAAACCCCTACTACAGCCCGCACTAACACAAATACCTAGGTAGTACCTACCCAGCGATCTAAAAGTCATTTTCAATGACAAAAAACGTGTTAATTAGATCGAAGACCGAATTCCGATTCGATTCGGAATGTTGGTTTCCGACAATCGTGAATAACCCCCAAGATAAAGTAAATTTAACAAATGTTCAGTCTTTGCTGAAATTTCGTATAGCCGGGATTACTTGGCTGAAGTCCATTTAGCTTTGGTAAATGAGTGTTCACAGTCCTCACAAGGGGGGTGTAGACCAGAAAGTTTGACTTAGTAACTTTGTTTGGACTAGTTATAGGAGATAATCATACTAAAAGTCCTTACCCCTCCACATTTTTTGTTTTGTGGCACAATTTTTAATCAAAGAGGTCCCCCAACTGCAATGACACTAGTTTTTCGTCGTAGGTATATTCTTTTTTTTTTTGCCTACATCTTGTGTTTGTTATGCCTTCGTCTTTGTAAATTTTGTTATGCCTTCGGGCTTATGTTGTTATTTCGTTCGTGACCTATTGAGTATTGTGACTGTGCACCCGGTAGCGCAGTCACTAAATATTTTGTACATCGTTTTCAAGATTGTTGATTGTTTGTGATGAAGTGCTGGAAGAAGGTGAAGACAATGTTTCCAAGGTCGGTGAAAAAGGTATAAATTCTATGATTTCTGCCGTCTTCACCGCGTGGAAGTACTCCCAGCTTAATATGTTATTTTTTAATAGTGTGTGGGGGTTTTAATAGTGTGGGTGAGAGTAGAAAAGATTTTGGCAAATTCGTATTGTTACTGTCAATCATTTTTGAAAATCGTAAATTTTTCGAAGCTCAAGGCAAACATTGGAGATAGATAAAAATGTGAAAACCAAAGTTGTAGACAATTTTATCAGCTTTCATTATCTAGTATTACAACAAAATTTCGTACGAGCGACGCACCGATTTCGATATGTAGGCAAAAAACGGGAACTTCTTTGTGCCCTCGCTTTGAAAATTTAACATTTTTCGAAGCTCATAGCTAGGCAAAGATTGGGGATAGATAAAAAGGTGTGATGCTAAAGTTGTAGATAATTTTATCAGCCTTCATTATGTACAACGAAATTTCGTACAACGCACCGTTTTTGAGATGAAGGCAAAAAAACAAAAAACGGGACTTTCTTTGTGCCCCCCCTTGAAAATCGGCCTTTTTTTCGAAGCTCATAGCTAGGCAACCAAAGTTCCTAAAGTCAAACTTTCTGCTTTTAACTTTTCCATCCACAATTATTCGTTGATTGGACTAATTATACTAAAACTAGATATTATTACTTCTAACCAGCCTGCCTAGCATGACCGATTTATATCGCGTGATATAGCGTTTTATCACGTTTAACTGTCAAAAAGACAAAGGAATTTGACAGTTGAGTGTCGATAAAATGCTATATCACGCGATATAAATCGGTCATGCTAGGCAGGCAGAAGATGGTAAAACTGCGTGAGTGTGGTTTGAGGGCCACTTCCTCGAATGTCAATAAAAGTATACTGATGATTTAGTGAACATTACAAAATAAATGTGCAACTTGGAATCATTATTGTGAAAGTCATATTCACCGTGTTATTAGTTGAAGAGTCAGG
Source organism: Agriphila straminella (assembly GCA_950108535.1). NCBI lineage: Eukaryota > Metazoa > Arthropoda > Insecta > Lepidoptera > Crambidae > Agriphila > Agriphila straminella. Next base: position 24,257,376 of record OX467305.1, on the reverse strand, counting down.
ATCTCTCAAGAAGGCGGCCAGCTGTACCGAACAAACCATAAGAAGTTTTAACGCCTAAATCGAAGTTAATCCCGAACAAAAATTGTGAAAGTTTAATCTTAGTTCAAAAATCCACCAACTTACAAAAAGTCATTACGCATTTTTTTAAACTATATAACGGTTGTAACCAACCACTCAACGAAGCCGAAGTCCACGCATTGCACCCATCGTCAGGATCATTTTTTGTCTTTTGGACTATACCTGGGAAACCAATACCTACGAAGTTATTGAAGGTCAAAGTCAATATATTTTTTTCAAAATTTTAATGAAATCTTATTTTATTCCTTATTTTCTAAGTTTTGTCTACAGAAACATTATCAAAATTTTTCAACACACTTGCTCGTAAAGTGAGCCCTAATACATCGCCTTTAGGGCCATAAACCGAGCTATAACAAACGCGTGCAATAATATATAAAACACTAGTTCGTTATAGAATTAACCCTACAAAGTTAAATTAGTACCTTACTGCAATGCAAGTTCTATGCGAGTAAACAGAGCATTCCCAATTTAGCCGGGTAATACAGTTATTTTTTTAGTAACAACAAAGAGGTTTTATGCTGTTGAAAATTCATATTGATTTTTGGAAGAAATAAATGTGTAAGTCCTTAATTAAGTCAAACAAATGTTTATTATTATTAAATTATTCATAATTCACAATATTTTGTTATAAAATATTTAAATAATTGCATTTTATCACTTAAAATTATAATTTTGAAGTAGGCTGTATGCTCACCCCTTTGTTCGAAAAATATTCTTGCGTTGGGCGTGTAAAAAAAAAACAAAAAAAAAACCTGCGCGCCTTTTCCCATAATTTATTGTCATAAGTATTTTGTTTTTTGTCGTATTTGTTGCTGTGTGGTAAATTACTTTTTTTTTCCTCGCAAATGTGTTAAAAAACGTCGTATGAAACTCGTGAGCTCTTGCTTATGAGCAACCTAAGCTAACTTGCCTCATAATGAACTATTATGTATTTCGTAACAAACAATGACTTCAAACCGTCATCACTCAATGTATTTCATGAGCACGCACATAAACGTTGCCTTTCAACTCGGCTGCACGCAGCTGTGTCATTCACTCGCAGGCGCGTTCTGTTGTACGTGTTACATTGCGTGGTAAATTGTATGCAATGCTTAACACCAAAAAATAAAATCGTTTCCCAACAATAATTTTGAACAGAAATGGTCCTGATGATGGGCCGAGTACGTAGACCTCGGCTTCGTCACGTTGAATGTCTTGTTACACCCGGTCAAATTACAACTGTGGCCCTACCATGAGTTGATGCAAACTGTTTACATTACCGTAAACTATCGGATATACTGTTCACAGTCAGTGCGAGTGAAAGAGACAAAACGATGGTTTACGGTTACGTAAACAGTTTGCATCAACTCATGGTAGGGCCACTGTTGTAAGTTATATCCAGTGAGGTGTGGGGTACGTAATAAAAATGTAAAACAAATAGCTGGCCTCAATTCCTCCTAGTTTTAGAGTTTATTACCTTGTTAATATTCGGGCCCTCAATCCTCCACATTTTCTACTTCTTGACTTTTACGCACAAAGTATGCAACCTGAAGACTTCTGTTTATGTGACTTTTATTAACTTTCGAGGAAGTGGCCCTCGAACCACACTCACGCGTCACTATGCCTATGCTTTGCTGCCTTCTCGCTATAAGTTGTTTGTTGCATCTCACGAATGCGCGTTGGATACGAATGATGTTAGGCGTGCACATGCACAATATTGTTTCAGTGTGTGTCTGGTCTGCAAGCTTTCGTATTACGCACAGGGATTGAAATACCGTTAAAAAATACCGTTAAAAATACCGTTAAAACATTTTATCGGTAAATTTACCGGTAAAAATAACGTTTAAATTATTTACCGGTAGGTACACAGTAGTACCGGTAAAATTATCGGTAAAAAAGTAACGTTATTAATTGGAATAACGTTAATTTTAAAGTAACGATAACAAAAGTAAGAAATAACGTTAAAATTAACGTTATTTACTGAAATAACGTTAATTTCAATGTAACGTTGTCTAAAGTAACTTAATTTTTTGACATAACGTTAATGTTAAAAGTAACGTAACGAAGTAACTAAAGTAATGTGCATGAGTATAATAATAATGTACACCAAATTTTATGGAAAAATAAGAATATTTGACGGTCCTGGGTTCGATTCCCAAATGGAGGATACAAATTGGTTTGGTTGGTAATAGGGCTTATTTCAAGTCCGCCTAGCTAGCTACCACCAACCATCATCTTATCTAAGTCTAACGCCATAACAACGATTTTTTTTGTATTCCGGAAGTTAGTGTCCATTTCTTTTTTAGTAATTAAGTAAGGCCTATGTCTAGATGTACCTTATGTAGGACCTCTTGTGTGGCTGAATGGTGACTGAATATGATTCTAATGCAGATAGATATAAAACCCAACATTGCTGAAGCTAAAAAAATATGACAATATGTAGGTCAAATTTTTATTGAATTTCATTATCTGAAATCCTATTTTTCAATAATTTGATGACGCAAAAAATACTTTCGCACGAAAACTGCGTCAGTAATACCTAGACTAGTATTACCTATTCAATTTATTATAGTAAAAAAAATCCATACTAATGTTATGAATGCGAAAGTGCGTTTGTTTGTTACGCCATCACGTCTTAACTACTGAACCGATCGTCGTGAAATTTTGCATACACGTTGGTCAGGGTTACAGAGAAGGATATAGAGTACCTTTCATCTAAAGAAAACGTACAGTTCCTGAGGGAAAGCAAAAAATTGTCCACGCAGGCGAAAAGCAGGCTGTCGCTAGTAATTAAATAAATATTACAGTCGCCAAAGGGAAATGAGAAGGAGAAGCCGAAGCCGAAGACGACGCCGAAGCCGAAGCCGACGCGGAAGACGAAGAAACCGAAGAAACCGAAGAAGGGCAAACATGGAAAAAAGCAGAAACTGTGCATGTTGTCTGCTCGAACCGAATACTGTATTGGAGCTGAAACGGGTGGAGAGATGAAACGTGAAAAGATGAGACGGGTAAAGTATATGATTCATATTGTCGTGTCCTACTGTTCCTCGTAGATTTTCTAAAAAGGGGGATATTGAAAAAAGATTATGTTCCTGATTCGTCACACGGCTCAAAAACCCTTTTAACTTTCAATTTAACTCGCGTCAAACGCATACCATTATTTCCTACCTCAAAACCGTGAGTTTCACTTTCAACTTTCTACCAGTACGAATATGGCGTTTTTTAGAAGATAGGGCATGCGCTATTGCACGCCCTGAAGGGTGCCTCTGTTGAAAGCAAAAGAGGCAAGCGAAAGCGCACGAAATGTAGTCAGAGGGCCTATTACAAAACAGAATCACGATAGTCGGACGCAATTCGTCGTACAATTTACTTGATATTGAACCTAATTTGTGAGTCAATAGTGCCACGGTGTGCGACGAATATCGTACGCTTATCGTGATGCTTTTTTGTAATAGGCCCTCAGATTCAAGTCGTCGCGTGGCGAGAGGTGTCGCCACGTAAGCCCAATGTGTTTCCACCGAATGACGAACGAGAAAGCTATTGTATGAACCTTATAATCACAGTTTAGATGTTTAGAATTTAGATAATAGTACAAGAACAGTAGGTACCCCTAGCATAAACAGTAGGTCCCTTAGCACAAACAGCAATCGAAAAAATAACGCGCGTAAGTAGGTAGGTATAATACCTATGGGCCCCGTTGGAAATAGACAAAAAATGAGACTAAATTCGCTAAGCCTGCGATGTAATTCTGCATTTTTGGGTCTGTTTGCATGTTGTATGGGTCTGGGGCCGTAACGGCTAACGCATCGAACTTCGAAAAGTCTGCCGGGTTTCAAATTAAAACAGATAAATCGAGCCCCAATTGGGCCAAAATGGTAAACCCCAATTCATGATGTCACACTAACATCGATATCTTCCAAATAACTTCAACAAATGGTACAATACGAAATTCCTTTACTTTGATTTCTTTGTTTTAAGTTGAAACTCGGCAGACTTGCCGAAGTTCGAAAAGTTAGCCGGTACGGCCCCTGTTAGGGTAATGTGAATTCAAATTTGCAGCTTCGAAAAACCTGTGGAAACTGAGAAAATCGAGAAAAACTTGGACTTTTTTCACTATTTCCTCTCCAGGGCCAAAACTATGAATTTTTTGCGAACGCTGTCTTCAACACTTATAAACTGTATTAAATTACCTACAATTTGAGCCTAATTGCAGCTCTGTTGATTCTGTAGAAGCTGAGCTATTGCACTTCGAAGATGACCAATTTTCCTCAAAAGTTAAAATTTTCCGGTTTTACTCACGTATTTCCACAGAATTGGTATTTCGTGAAATATTGGCTAAACCGCTTGTCTTATGAAAAAAAGTTGTGATGGGGGAGGTCATTTGCAACAGTATTGGTATTGGCAAAAGTGAACCATTTTCAAGATATTTTAAAAGAAATATATTTGACATTGAAAATGTCTTTTCGTTCGCTCCGATTTCACGAAAAAGTGCGATCCCCTTATATCTCAGAGAGTTGTGAAGATAGGATATTCAAAAAGACTCAAAAGGCGCGTATTCACGAGAGCTGCAAGGTGCAAAAAGAATTATTTGAAAAAAAAAAAAATGAAAAAAATTATGGCCGAAATACCGTTAAGTCTGGCAACTGGACGTTCCATAAGCAACTTGCCCGTGAGTGGTCCTATCGAACAAAATCTTATTTTACGTAGAATTTAAGATAGATTGAGATATATTTTTGCCAGTAGTAGGTTTTCATGTTTATCAGTGGCAACATAAAGTTTTTTCACTGTGGTAACACCGTTGGTTAATCAAATACCTATGGCATTTTGAAGTCGTACAGTGACAAGACGTGTTTTTGCTGGTGTGTGAAAATTCTGTTTGCAGAACAAAAACTACTGATCACACATGAGTACAGTTTTGATTGTTATGAAATTAGTCCCGTAGATTAGAACAAAAACTACTGATCACACATGAGTACAGTTTTGATTGTTATGAAATTAGTCCCGTAGATTCATTTTAGGTTGTTAAATATCCGTTTTCAGTCCAGTCTGCCGAAATATTTGCGTTGGTCATGTTAGTAGCGGCATAGACCAAGCGGTTAGGTCAAGTAACCATTGTCTGCATATTGGCATCTTGACTATTCTTGACCTATGCCTAGGGTTGATACAAATGGTTGACACGAAATTTAAAAATAAAAAGTATAGTTGACTAATCCTAATTCCTAATTTAATATTATAAATGTGAAAGTGTGTTTATTTGTTTGTCCGCTCTTTATGTCGCAACGAAGCGACTTATCGGCGTGATCTTTCACATCGAGATAGTTGAAACTCAGGTATCCCTTGTCTCCATAATCTCTAAATGTAGTTTTTTAACCTAGGAAAACATCTTATTCCCTCAGGACGCGGACGGAGTCGCAGGCAAACCCTAGTTTTAATTTTCAAGTATTAAATAGTATTTTGAAACTTACTTGTATTTGTGACAGTCCTATACAATACAACACAAATGATTTGTATGAAAATCGTGTTGAATCTTTAGGCGTTAAATATGAGGAAATAAAATGCAATAATCTACGAGAACTGATGTACAGGTCAAGATGCCAAAGTTGTGTCAATTTGACCTCTGTTACAATTCTTTGTCTAGATCGCCAATTTCAAGGTTTATTAAGGAAATTAATAGTTAAAATGAATTATGAATGTATTGTAGTCATAAGCAAATCATAAAATATTAAAAAAACCTTTAATATTAATTTCTGAACGTTCTAAAAAATTCATCGCTTGAGGGTAGGCTCACAAGTAGCTTCAGTCCCCCGTGACCACGGCAGCTGCAAAGGTGCCGAAACGTCGGGAAAATCAAAAATCAAACCAAATACCAACTAATCACCAAAGTACTTTCAATAAAACCGCGCTAGTATCCGTTAAAAGTGTTTTATTTCATGTCTAGTGAGCGCGTAAGCTTGAGAAGTGAAAAAAATGTGGTCAAGATGCCAGAGTTGACAGTAGTGGAAAAAAAACATTTTTTTTCAGATTTTTTTATTTTGACGCTCGATATTTTGGAAACGAAGAATGATATCAAAATTTTGAGAAAAACTCCTCTGAACAATTCAGTCAGCTACAATTTGAGCTTAAAACAAAGACGATCGGGTTTAGGGTTTGCCCTGTAGCTTAACCTTTAACATTGAAAATGTTTTTTCGATCGCTTCAGTATAGCCCCCATTTTCGCTCAGAGTGCGACATCGCCTTGGTGTCGCAAGTTTTAAGGCTACATGAATGGTTGAAGCCTCAAAAGATGCGTATCAATGAGAGCTACACTATGTAGAGTGTTGATGCGCGTCGCGTCGCTGAGTTGCTATGGAGGTCTGACGTAGTTGAAGCCGAGGGCTTCAAAACAAATCTTAGATTTTTTTATATATTTTAGGTTATAGTAGTACTTAACCTAAAATATATAAAACTACTACCTACCTTTCAATAAAATAGTAATGTTTATAACAATGAAATATTTTTATATGAATTTCATACACACGAATCGCCGAAAACTAGATCCAAAATTGTTCATGGCTTTGCTGTGATTTCAAAGTATTGTAAGTACCATAGATATAGTATATTAAAATAAAAAGGTAAGTACCTACTAATTCAAAAAAGGAATACTATATTTTTTTATAAAATCAATAAATTCATTTTCAATGTACGAGAAGGTCGTGAAAGGCACGAGATCTGTGAATTTTTTAATAATACCATTTTCATTCATTCAAAAATTAATTTAAAAAACTTCAAATTAATTTGTTTTCTTGATATATTTATAGAGTTACGATATGGGTCTACAATACACAGTAAAAAAAAAACTCGTGTTATTCTTTATCCAAACGGAAAGAGAACAAATAGTAGATTTTACAAAAAATGCATAAAACGCATCATTTTACCAGAGACGTATTACGGCTCGAGTTAAACAATCTGCTTTTCACTTCGATTGTGAGGAAATTAAACACAATATTGAAAACAAAGTGACAAATTATATATGGAATGTGCTCATCAAGGCCTTTCATTTGATACCCATATTCAAAAATTGAAAAAAAAATTTTTTGTTCAATTTTAGTGTTAGGCCACAGGTTTTTCGAAGTTGCAAATTTTAATTTTCACTACCCTAACAGATACCAAAAATGCAGAACTACATCACTCTTTTCCAACGGCCAATACTTGTGTAGAGTTATATGTTAAAGAGAGGGAACCTGAATTAGTCTAAAGGCTTGTTGAAGTTTGTAACACGTTTCTAGAAAATAATGAATGTTTGACTTGTATATTGGGTGACTTCAACCTTGGTAGCATTGATTGGAACCTAGTAAACGATAAGTCCAGCTTAAGTCATTCTTCGGCAGTGTGTCAACTGTTGATAGATTTTGCATACATAAATAAATTGAGCTTTGCTTTGCTTTCCAAAAATCAGGGTAAAAATAAAACTAACACAAAAGATAAAATGGACATCTAAAGGACTCTCTAAAAGCTGCAAAACAAATAGAGCACTACGATTCAAATATTACTCAACCAAAACTACAAATGACCGTAAAAGATATATGACATATAATAAATTATTAAAAAAATGCACAACACAGGCAAAAAAATTAGCAAATAGAAAATACGTTTTAAATAGTCAAAATACCGGAAAGGCAACATGGACAGTAATAAAAAATGAAATGGGACAAACCAAATCAAAAAAACATATAAATAAATTGACATGTAACGGAACAGACATATTACAACCATCTGACATTGCCAATAAGTTTAATGACCACTTTACTGACAAATCTGACATTACAAAAAGGACATTGAATAATTCAAAGTATAATTACAGTTACAATACCTCCAGTCACTCTATTTTTATAACACCTGTTGACGAATTGACGATAAATAGGATAATTAGGACCCTAAAAGATTCAAAGTCGGAAGGCTATGACTCTGTTAGCACCAAAGTTATTAAGGCCTGTAGCAACCAATTATTAGTCATATTAACGTTCCTAATAAACCTTTCACTAGAAACGGGAACGTTCCCAGAAAAACTAAAATATTCGATAATCAAACCGATGCACAAAAAAGGAGACGTATCCGATGTAGCAAACTATAGACCTATCACACTTATCTCAATATTTGCTAAAATATTTGAAAAGGTTATGTATGAAAAGCTCATTTCATTTCTAACCAAGCACAATATTATACAGAAGAATCAATACGGCTTCCAAAAACATAAAAGCACGGTCAACGCGGCTTTTCACTTGGTAGATAGCATTCTGCGTAGTGCAAAAAGTAAAAAGAAAACCACGGTTCTATTTCTTGATATGTCTTCCGCATTTGATCTGGTGTCTCATGATATTTTGCTGAGAAAATTAGAAAGTTACGGGGTGAGAGGAACTCCAAATGACTGGGTTCGCTCTTATTTGAAAAACAGATACCAATGTGTTGAGATTGAATATTTAGATAAAAAAAATAATTCAGTACCAGTGAGATCAGACTTTAAGCGAAATTTAGATGGCATTCCCCAAGGTAGCGTCATCTCTCCTTTGCTATTTCTGCTCTATATAAATGACATTGTCCCTGTAACTAAACACGAAAGTATACTATTTGCCGACGATATATCCATAGTAGTAGCATCCGACATTGACGCCTCCATGGCACAACACGAGAAAGACATAATTGAAACCTTGACATTAATTACTAACTGGTTACAAAATAATAATCTTAAAATCAACCTATCCAAAACTAATTTAATAAATTTCAATAATTCTAAAGATGACCCCATTGACATAATTTTTAACGGACAAACTCTACAGACGGCTGAAAGTGTGACATTCTTAGGTATTATTATCGATTCAAAACTTAACTGGAAAGAACATGTGGAAAAAGTATGCAACAAGTTAAATAGTTTTGCATATGCTTTACATAAGCTTAGTATGATAGCATGTAGAAACACCGCACTAACCACATATTTCGCCTATGTGGAATCGGTTCTTAGATACGGCCTACTTATCTGGGGAAATGGAACAGAAAATAAAAAAGCATTTATTGCACAAAAAAGGTGTGTTCGTGCAATATGTCACATTGCTCCAGATGAACCTTGCCGACCCTACTTTAAATGCTTAAAAATACTTCCACTGCCATGCATTTACATTTTTGAAGTGGGAGTTTTCACATATCAAAACATAAATAAATTTACACAGTCTAAAGATTTGACAAGTAGGAGTAATAGAAATCCTAATAGGCTAGTACTAGGCAATATACCTGGATCAAAGTGCTACTTGAAAAACTGTTATGTGATGTGTATTACCATTTTTAATCATATACCAGATACCATAAAATGTCTACCCTTGAAAAAATTTAAAATAGTCCTGCGTGAATGGTTACTCGAAAATACTTTCTACTCCCTCGATGAATTCTTACAACATAAACAAGTAAAAAAATAAACATGAAATTGAATGATATGAAACATGAATGATGCATGGACAATTGATCCCAATATTGTAACATAAAATATAATTTTAGTTTAAAAATTAAGATTTGCATGCTATCATTGTATGGCTAAATAGGTTTAAGCAACATTTATATTATTTCTGACCATCACTGTTATACCCTATTTATGGCAAATAAACAATTATGAATTATGAATTATGAAACAATATAACAAAGTAAAAAACAAGTACGGTAATATACTTGATTTGGTATTCACAGATATGCCTTCATATGACGTCGCTCCAGCTCTTAGTGGCCTTAGTAATATAGATCCATATCATCCGCCATTAGACGTTACTTTCAATGTAGATAATAATGATAGAATGAAAAAATCTTTATCAAATCGTTACAATTTCTGGTTGGCTGATTATGAGGCTATCAATGCTTCTTTGAATGAATTGGATTGGGATGACTTATTTCGGGACTGTAAAGATATCATGATGAGTACACTGATGAGTACATGAATATATTTTTTCTAATATAAGGGAGGTTATATTAAAACATGTACCGATGACTAGAGTTAAACCCTAGGCCAAGTTTCCTCCTTGGTTTACTAGAGATTTGATAAATGTTTTGAAAGAAAAAAAAAAGCTTAGAATACGGTTTACAAAATACAATAATCCTTTAGACCAGTTATCGTTGAAATCAATAAAGAAAAGATCAGAAAAGTTAGCTCAGCAAAACTATAATTCTTATATGTATAACATCTCTTGAGAATAAAATTGCGCGTAATCCCAAATACTTTTGGTCATATATAAAAGCTAAACGTGGAGGCTCGAGCACGTATCCGTCTTCAATGAATGATGGTACAACTGTAAGTTGTGATGGGCCGGAAATATGTGAAATGTTTGCGAAACAATTCAAAACGATTTATACTAATTGAAGAACTAGGGCAAGTACTGTTTCTAATGTCAATGATTCTCCTGTGCCTAACGCTGACGCACTTTTAGCTTTTAATATTGATAAACAGATACTAGAGTGTAAACTCAGAACTTTGGACAAAAGTAAAGGAGCGGTACCTGATGGCATACCACCTGTGTTGATAGCTAATTGTGCTTCAAGTTTGGTAACACCTCTCCAGCTAATTTTCAATAAATCGTTGGATACCGGTACATTTCCAGATGAATGGAAATTAGCCAAAGTAGTACCTATTTATAAATCTGGTGATGAAAAATCCATTTCTAATTACAGAGCGATCTCAATATTGTCTTGTATGTTTTGCAAAAATACTCGAATCCCTGATTTGTACGCTGTTACAAAACTATTTTAAAAAGTACATGATTGAATCTCAGAACGGATTCGTCAAATCCAGGTCGACTACTACAAACCTTGCTAGTTTCACAGAGTATTTGGTTTGCCACTTAGATGCAAATGAACAGGTCGATGTAATATATACAGACTTTATTAAGGCGTTTGATAGAATATCGCATGAGCTACTAATAATGAAACTTCACATGTATGGTGTAGATAATCTATTACTTAAGTGGTTTAAGTCTTATCTAACAAATCGCTATTTTCATGTAGTCGTTAATGGTTTTAAATCCAACGAATATGAAATATCTTCAGGGGTACCGCAGGGATCCCATTTGGGCCACATTTTATTCAATATCTTTATTAATGACATATCGGGATGTTTTTTAAATTCTACTCCTTTTTTATTTGCTGACGACCTAAAATTTGTAAGTACTATAAAAAGCCAGGACGATATTGTAGTGTGTATAGTAGTGTTAAAAAAATGTTTTGTGTCGCGCGTCGGAATTTTGCGCCCGGACGTCAGCCTGTACGAGATTAGTATGGCTCTCAAACAGCTGAAAAACAACAAGGCGGCGGGTGACGACGGAATCACTACGGAACTTCTGAGAGCGGGCGGTAAGCCGATACTCAAAGTCCTCCAGAAGCTTTTTAATTCCGTCATCGTCGAGGGCAGAACGCCGAAGGCATGGAACATAAGTGAGGTGATTCTGTTCTTTAAAAGGGTGACAAGTCCCTCTTAAAGAACTACAGACCCATCTCACTTCTGAGCCATGTCTTTATGTTGTTTTCGAGAGTCCTTACGAATCGTCTCGCTCGCAGGTTCGACGACTTCCGAACTCCCGAACAGGCCGGGTTTCGAAAAGGCTTTAGCACCATAGACCACATCCATACGCTGCGGCAGGTTATACAGAAGACCGAGGAGTATAATCTGCAACTTTGCTTTAAATCTGCCTACAACGGAAGATGCACTTTGTAACAATATTCTCCGTGCAGTTTACCAAGGAGGCTATGTTTGGGGACAGATTAAAGCCCCTCAGCAACAGCTGTCATGCCCTGCTGACTGACTGGGGCTGGTCCAAACAAAATGGCTATTGGGAGCCTATTTAGAAAAGCCTACCTGCTGCATCTGCTGCTTGTTAAATTAATTCGTTGCTTGGAGGTGCAACTGCGAAAAAAATATAACATGCACAGCCCTATATGTGCATGTAAGTAGTGGCAACTGCGAACAATTTTAATTTTAACCCGCATTTTTTAAACATCTCATAACAATGTTAATTTTATCACATTTATAATAATTCTAATGGCGAACGTTTTCCCAACATCATTATTTAATTTAATTTGTATCATATATTTGTCACGTCCAGAACTAATTTATCAATGTAATGTAAATTATTGATGTAACCGCAAAAACAAATCATTTTTTTAATACAGTTACTAGACAAAATGTTTGAAAAGTTTATTATTCCATATAGTAGGATAACTGGGCTATTCACTAGTATTTTTTTTTTGGGGGCAAATCCTCATAGTTTTAATTCTGTAGACAATTTTCGAAAAAAAATGGTAAAGAAATTTCTGCCGTGCGTCACAAAACATTTTTTTAATACAGTTACTAGACAAAAATGTTTAACAAATGTATTATACTATATAGTAAAATAGCTGGGCTATTCACCAATATTTTTTTCTGGGGCAATATTTCCTAGTTTTAATTCTGTAGAAAATATTCGAAAATGAAAAAAAATGCAGAGAAAATTCCGCCACGCGACACAAAACATTTTTTAACGCAGTTTCTAGAAAAATAATGTGTAACAAATTTATTTTTGTTTATAGTAGGATAACTGGGCTATTTATTGGGGTATTTTTTGTCTGGGGAAAATATTCATAGTTTTAAATTCTGTAGAGGATTTTCGAAAAAAAATGATGGGAATTATGTAAGAATCAAATACAATATTATTAAAATCAGAATATTCATAACTTCAATATCATTGATGGCCGATTGACTAGTAATAAGGGGATTATTAAGTTCATCTAAAGGGAAAATTCCGCCGCGCGACACAAAACATTTTTTTAACACTATGACCAGACAAAAATGTTTAACAAATGTATTATTTTATATAGTAAAATAACTGGGCTATATACCAGTTTCTTTTTCTGGGGCAAATCTCCATAGTTTTAATTCTGTAGAAAATATTTGAAAAAAAATGTCTGAGAAAGTTCTGCCACGCGACATAAAATATTTTTTTGTAACACAGTTATTAGTCAGAAATGTTTACGAAGTTTTTTATTATATATGGTGGGATAACTGGACTATTCAGTAGTTTTTTTTTCGATCTTGTCTTCTTTTACAAGTTATTACGGAACCAAATTGACTGTCCAGATTTACTGAGCCAAATAAGATTTAAGGTGCCTTACAGATATCCGAGAAACCAGATCCTACCACTTTGCCCTCCTTTCAGAAAAACAAAATTCGGTTCGAACTCACCCATATGCAGAATTTGCAAATTATATAAAAAATTGTTTAAAAAAAACAAAAAACCGACTTCAAAAAACCTACCTCTAAAAAGCAAGAAATAATATTCGTAATAATAAAAATACGTCTATTGAAGTCGGGTGGGGCAGGAATACAAATTTCTTCTTTTTTTATTCTAAAAGCCCCACCCGACTTCAATAGACGTATTTTTATTATTACGAATATTATTTCTTGCTTTTTAGAGGTAGGTTTTTGAAGTCGGTTTTTTGTTTTTTTTAAACCATTTTTTATTTTTTTATTTTTAGTGTAGGTACCTTGTAGGTAAGGTATATTATATATGTAGCTCAGCCAAACGTAAGAGAATCGCGGTGAAACATACTTAAATACGGGTCAAAATGAGAACCTCCTTTTTTAAGTCGGTTAAAAAACTACACTTAAGATATCCCTCTTCCAACAAAAAAATAATTATCTTATTCAGTTCATAAACAAGAAGTAATACGACCAATCATCGAGGTAATTCACACAAAATCATCATCATGATATCATACTATTTTCGTGCTTTTTTCAAAATTACTTGAAACGTACTGAACCGATTTCCAAATTTTAAAAAATGGGACCAACTTGGGAGTGTACCTAATGTAATAACGTTTGAATCATTTCAATCGGTCCAGCCGTCTTCGAGTAATCGGTGGACATACACAAAAAAAAACAAATATACAGACGAATATAGAACCTCCTCCTTTTTTGGAAGTCGGTTAAAAACTAGAATTACATGCAGATAGTCTACTATATTTTAAAAAAGTATTGTCTCTAAATAGATTTTGTTTTTGTTTTGTAGTTGAAGGTAAGTAGTGCATAATATGCACTATACACACATATGCACTATATTATTAAAAAAAAAAAAAAATTATTTAAGTAGGTAAAGAAAGGCTTCTTTTGCCATTTTGCATGAGGTGTTTACCTGTAATTGGCTGTGCATTTAGCATAATACCACAATCTAAATTACTTAGAATAAGTGTGGATGTAATAGCTGTTGGTGAACCAAATAAATAAAATAAAAAAAAAAGGCCGAAATACAAAATAAATGACAACCATTTATTTATGTTGTAGTTCCAGTCGCCGCCATCTTGAGAGAGAGAGCTTTATTTGTCATAGATTAAACCACAGCAGAGTAAAGATTAAGCTAACACTATATTCCTTCTCTCAAGATGTTACCACTGATGAACTTTATTTAAATTAAAATACAACACGATTACATTTTACAAATATAATTAGTGAACATGTCCTACCTACTTAAAACTTAGGTATTGTAAGCTTTTTGACTCGACGACGCCTTAATGCGAGTAGCTTTAGTATGTCATGCTCACTTTAAACATTTCTGCGGTGGTGTCGTGTGGGGCGGGTCGTTACGTTGCCTCAAATATGGTTGAGCGAAGCGATGGCTGGTCCACGCAGTACGACCACGACTCTGTATGAAATATACAGGGAGAAAAAAGCAGCCCTTGACGAGTTCCTTGCCGGTTCTTCTCGTTACAAGGTCTCCTGCTCAGGGTTTGCGAACCGATGGCGTAGCTTCTTTGACATTCACAAGTGCTTGTGACTGAATAAATTATTTTGAATTTTGATATTTTTTTAATTTAATCATTTAACCATATAGGTTTATTTCTTTGTCTAATAAGGCGAGTAACTCTATTAGTATCATCACCAGAAATAGAGTCATCATTAGCATGATTGCTTACAATAGTTTCATCATAAATAAGTTATTATTTGCATTTATACTTTGATTGTTATTGCAACCTATTAAAATTACTATTGTTTATATCTAAGGCAGTATAACGGTTATTTTATTCACTTCTCAAGCTTACGCGCTCACTAGACATGAAATAATACACTTTTAACGGATACTAGCGCGGTTTTATTGAAAGTACTTTGGTAATTAGTTGGTATTTGGTTTGATTTTTTATTTTCCCGACGTTTCGGCACCTTTGCAGCTGCCGTGGTCACGGGGGACTGAAGCTACTTGTGAGCCTACCCTCAAGCGATGAATTTTTTAGAACGTTCAGAAATTAAAATTTATCAAATTTTTAATTAGTTTAAGTTTTGGTTTGGTTTTAATTTAATTTTATATGTTAAAAAGAGAGAATCTACTGAAACTACTACCATTTCAAAAAATTGGGAGGCCCCTCCAAGAAAGAAATGGCGAAAGAAAACTTGGAGAGGAGGGCCGACCTCCGTCTTTTATATTAATTAATTTATTTGCAAAAGGAACTAACCGTATCATTAGATCTTACAGTGTGTGTTTGGGGCTTTAGCTTGTGAATGATGGGGTCCCAAGCTGGTGGAATTTTCCAACCATCATCTCTATTGAAATTAGGAAATTTATTTATTTCGATAGCCTCGCGGAGCATTCTAGGAATGAATCTACGTTCCCTAGCAAGGAATTGGGGTTTGTCAAATCTAATATACTGGTTGGGCCCCTCAAAGGCGTGTTCACTCACTGCAGACTTGTTATCGCGCCTATGTCTATGTAACAAGTCTGCAGTGAATTTTAATAAATTTTAATAAATTAACGGTTATTCTTCTGTGATATTATCATAGAGTAACAGTCGTAGTTACAGGATTAATTAAGAATTAATAAGGAAACAATGATAGCGTTATAATTGGGAAATAGGATTAGGTCGTTAGTTGCACTTCTGAAATGAACCTAGGTATGCTACTAATCACAATCAGGGACTGCCCTAGAAATCACGAGCCCTTTCAGACCATATAAAAGCACGTCAGTAAAGTAGTTTTATATCTAGGTAGGATAGGTTGAACAAGGAATAACAAAGTAGACGGTAGGTTAGTATATTTAATCGAAGCGTAGGATATGATTTGATACATAAAGAAAATAGGATAGGTAACTTAAGGTAATAGGAAGTAGGTAGCTAGTTGACATACATCATTCATCAAAGCCATAGCTTCGGCATAGCAGAGTAGTGTGTAGACGGGGGGGGGGGTGTTACAACATCAGTTCATCATCCCTTAGCACGAACAGCTATCGAGAAATCTTACGCGGGTAAAAAAAATACTACTCGATAACGTACTCGATACGAAAGCTAGCGAAATCGGCAGCACGAATTTTACAGAGCTGGCTTACGTCAACTCGATAGTAGCGACTAGTAAAGCTAACGTGACACAATCCAATTATCAATGTGCGCAATGAAGCAATGTGCGTTCAGAAGCCATGTTAAATATCTATGTAAATCATAAATATGTAAATTATAATTCAATCAAGCTGTTTATCATCATAATTTTACATTTATTATTCTTATTATTGGGTTTCTGGGTTTCATTGCTATTTAATTTATCCCTCCCTATAGAGGGAGGGCGGGCTTGTATAGAAAAGAAAAGAAAGAAAAGAAAATATTTATGTAGGATTTATAAGTTTGAGCCAACGATATATTTAATTTTGATATATCGTTGGTTTGAGCATGAAGTGTTAAACGAAGCGGAAGAAAGGAGATGGATGAATCACTCGAGCTAGAGGAAACATTTATCAAGAGAGAGAGGGTTGGTCAGAGGTTGGAAAAAGGAAGATGTCAGTTAGATAATGGTGTGCCAGTTTAATTTAAAATAAAGAAGTACAAGTATAAAGAAGATAAGTATTTTATTAACCAAACCTTGACCCTACATTTATTAGACATACAGACGTGAGATGAGAGTTACATGCTGCGTCGGTTTGTATATTAATGAAAAAAAAACATTTTTTTTTATAACATAAATTTTCTTAGAATATGAATAAATTTTGTGCGTTAATGTTACTTGTAAATATAACCTAATATTTCAAGATTTCTGCCTTCAGCTGCTTTTATATACCTATAAATCTGGAGATTTCAGTTTGCAAACAAATTCCTCTGGAATAAATGATAATGTTCACTAGGTAATTGTATTTGTATTATGTAATCGACTAATCGTGTTGTATTTTAATTTAAATAAAGTTCATCAGTGGTAACATCTTGAGAGAAGGGATATACCTAGTGTTAGTTTAATCTTTACTCTGCTGTGGCTGTGGTTTAATCTATGACAAATAGAGCTCTCTCTCTCAAGATGGCGGCGACTGGAACTACAACATAAATCATAGATATAGATAGTATATACATAAATGTTTGTCTCATTTTATTATATTATATTACCGCCTTTAGACTATTCAGGTTCCCACTCTTTATTTTGTATGGAAAATTTGTACAGCGCCATCTACCGCCTTAAAACGGATCGAAATTTTCCATAGATAATTCTATATAGGTAGGTACCTACTCGTAATTTTACGCGCGTTATTTTTTTCGATAGCTCTGGAGGTAGAAGGTTCACTCCCGAACAACAAAAGTCCTACAGAAGAAATGAGTAGGCACCTACCTACCTATCAGATTTCTCACATTTCACTTTATTATTTTTTATATATTTTTTTCAGCCAAATTATTTATCACCAAAAAGTATTCCAATACTGACTGACTGGTACTAGCGACTAAGTAGAATTTGATTCTACTATGCTAGCGAGCGGCCTACCTGAGTGGTAGCAAGGAAAAATCTTAGCAATAAATACAATATTTCATTGAATTATTTATTTTATTTGAAGCAAAGGTATATTCTGTTTCCCCTTACAATTTTGCTAATATTAACGTCGAAATCGTGGTTCAATGGTGTTTGAATTTTAATGCTTTTTGACTCAGTTCTTGTTTTTTAAACCCAAAACGGAAACACGGCCTTACCACAAAATATTTTAAAACACTGTTCTTCTTCTTCTTCTTCTTAAGGTGCGCCGCGGTGAATTATATTTAATATTATATTATAATACACTATTTTAAAAATGTTTATCGTGGAGATTTTAGGGCCCACAGTCTAGTATTTTTAGACGGTATCGTTACATTCCCTCGTAGTCACTGCTAGAAGTAGATAGCAAAACTGCTAAAAGTGGCCGTTTTTGAAACATTTGCTATCTACTTCTACGAATGACTACGAGGGCATGTAGTGATACCTTCTAAAAATACTAGACCATGGGCCCTAAAATCTCCACGATAAACATTATTAAAATCTTTTTCTATAACTTATTAAATAAAAACCTCTGAGGGCGCCACTTTCGGTCATACAACCGCCTTAATGAACGGCTTGCTCTGTG
Source organism: Agriphila straminella (assembly GCA_950108535.1). Taxonomy (NCBI): domain Eukaryota; kingdom Metazoa; phylum Arthropoda; class Insecta; order Lepidoptera; family Crambidae; genus Agriphila; species Agriphila straminella. The sequence goes on along the minus strand of OX467305.1, from coordinate 24,238,954 downwards.
GTCTAAGCACCACGTAGTAAAACACTGTTCAACAAGGTTTAACTAAAAATCTGTTTTAATATGACGCTGTCACTTTTTGACAATATTGTTTGAAAGAGACGCATCACATTTAAACAGTGGTCTAACTTAAACAGTGTTTTAAAATCTTTTGTGGTTAGGGCGATTGTGTCTCGATTTTGGGTTTAAGAAACAAGAACTGTGTCAAAAAGAATTACCATTCAAACACAAGTCTCTGTTCAAACACAAGTCTCTGTTCAAACACTATTGAACTAATAGTACAGTCGCCCGTGGTACATTTAAATCACGAAAAAAGTTACCGTTTGCCTTTGTGATATAGTTATTTATTACGCCATTTTAGATACTAAAACCCAAGTTATACAAATCGCAACCCGCCGAAACCTTGTTATATGATCTCCAAAAGTGATATTTTTTTTATTTTTCGAGGTTACCACATGTATGGTTTAGATATTGTCGTGTTCTACGGCTTTGATCGATTGCCACAGATGTAAGACTATGGAATGGAAAGTAGCCATACACAGATTTAAGAGAAAACACCACGGTCGAGAGAATTGAAAAATTCCTATACAAAGTTGACAAAATCAACGTTTCATTGTACATACTACTATGAAAAGAAAACAGCAACCCAATGTTAAAAATATTAAAACTATCTAAATACTCGCGAAATAAAAAAAATATCATTGCGGGAAATATAAACATAGACGTTACCACAAGTACAAACTTAGCGCTTAGATTTAAAAATCTGCTAAAATCTTATGGTTTGAGTTGCCTTATAAAAGAACCTACCCGTGAGACTGCTGCGACTTCATCTTGTATATATGAGTTTATTGTCAGTAACGGCCGAATACTCAAACGCTGCTTAAATAGTTGAGAGCTCCTTACACAGTTGAGACCGCCTTAACTCATACTCAATTCAAAATTTGAGAGCCGCTCAATTTCTAAGACGGCCTTAAGTTAAGGACCGGTTATCTGCAAAAACTATCGAAAATGGAATACTCACGGCCGAATACTCAAACGCTGCTTAACTAAAATCTTAGCTGAGGCCACCTTAAGTTTAAGAAGCCATTAGATTTAAGTGAAATACTCAAACGCTTTTTATCTGTTGGTAATGTCTGCTTAGCTAAGGACGCATTAACCATTTGCAATCTGGTAACATTACTGAGATTTGCAAACAGTTTCTTTGCATGCAGTCCATCGATATCACACCTGGCACTACGTAATCAAAGTTACCTCAAAAATAATAGCGTGCAACGGAACAATCTCTCTCTATGCCACAGAAGCTCAATGTCGACACGACAATTATGTCAACTGTCAATCAATACTGACTGTCATAATAAATAACACATAAACCGCCCAATTTATTTATTTTACTTTAAAATAATCAAACAGGAAAACGTGACTATGGAGAATAAAAAGAAATGATAACGAAGAAAAGGACATTTTTAAAATATTTTTTCAAAATAATAACCTCACAACGCAAAACAATAGCGCCCTGCACACGTAAAGTTTGGACCGCGCATCTGGGGGACTGCGTTCCAAACCTGGGATGGATCTGTGCGGTTTGGACTGCGGATCAAACTGTAGTGCTATTTGTCGTGCGATTTACGATGAACGCTTTGGACTGCCGCCGGCGAATCTTACATGTTAAGGCAAACGATCCGAACTGTGCGTGTAAATTGATTTTCAAGAGTTTGGACTGCAGTTCGGACTGGCGCGTGGCGTGGAGCGTTATAAATTTTAAAAGTTTTTCATCAGTAGTATGAAAAATGGATACTCGTTTGGTCATCGCGTTAGCTGGCTACAAAGCCAGCTAACGCGATGACCAAACGAAAGTATTTTAGTACCGGAAGTATTTTATGAGCGCGCAGCAGATACTTGTACTGCATTACCTATGTGTCTATAGTGTGTTTACCTGTAATTTATACTTAGCATAATAGATATAATTACTTATAAAAAGAAATATTTGATGATTAAGTATTAGATGTTTCTCATTTTTTACCAACTTAGATAACTCTTTGGCAAAGTTATCTGGTGTTTATTGTACAGTAAATTACAAGCTCCTAACAGTTTGTAATTTTTTGTACAATAAACATCAGATAACTTTGGCAACTAATTTTCATTAAAATATTGACTAGGTAGGTACATACCTACCTACGTATACCTATAGCAGGGGTGCCCATACTTTCTCTTAATAAGATCGACCTAGCAAAAATTTATGACAGATCGACATTTTGACCGTTTAACCCACCAAATATTTAAAAAAAAATTGCATAAGTAAAACTACATTGGGTGCAAAATGTCAAATCTGTTATCCTTGGCGATCGACCGGTCGATCGCGATCGACCGTATGGGCCCTTTGACCTATAGCGACGTAATTTACTTCATGCAAAAGAGATGGCGCTGTATGCTTGTATCCGGTTATATGCAAAAAAATAGGCGAGTTGGCCATCTATAACCACCAGTATCATATGTTTCCCGCGTTCCGAACTTTACGTGTACAGGGCGCTACGTGATGCGCGCACAAAACTGTGAAAATGCACCTCGCATCGACATGCCAGATCGGACTGTCAGCCCCGCGCATATACATGTACGTTTCGGAGCGAGGGATGGAACGGCGCGTGCGTTTCCCGCGTTCCGAACTTTACGTGTGCAGGGCGCTAATCACCTTGACGTGTGATACTTGAGGTACGTCCGAGCTTCCTTAAATTAAGAGCGACCTTAATCAACTTAAGGCGGCCTCAAATACCTGTCAGATCTTAATGAACGTTTGAGTATTCCATTTTCGATAGTTTTTGCAGATAAGCGGTCCTTAACTTAAGGCCGTCTTAGAAATTGAGCGGCTCTCAAATTTTGAATTGAGTATGAGTTAAGGCGGTCTCAACTGTGTGAGGAGCTCTCAACTATTTAAGCAGCGTTTGAGTATTCGGCCGTATAACGTTCATTAAGATCTGACAGGTATTTGAGGCCGCCTTAAGTTGATTAAGGTCGCTCTTAATTTAAGGAAGCTCGGACGTATCTCAAGTATCACACGTCAAGGTGATTGTTTTGCGTTGTAAGGTTATTATTTTGAAAAAATATTTTAAAAATGTCCTTTTCTTCGTTATCATTACTTTTTGTTCTCCATAGTCACGTTTTCCTGTTTGATTATTTAAAAGTAAAATAAATAAATTGGGCGGTTTAAATGTGTTATTTATTATGACAGTCAGTATTGATTGACAGTTGACATAATTGTCGTGTCGACATTGAGCTACTGTGGCATAGAGAGAGATTGTTCCGTTGCACGCTATTATTTTTGAGGTAACTTTGATTACGTAGTGCCAGGTGTGATATCGATGGACTGCATGCAAAGAAACGGTTTGCAAATCTCAGTAATCTTACCAGATTGCAAATGGTTAATGCGTCCTTAGCTAAGCAGACATTACCAACAGATAAAAAGCGTTTGAGTATTTCACTTAAATGTAATGACTTCTTAAACTTAAGGTGGCCTCAGCTAAGATTTTAGAAATCAGAAATCAGAAATCATTTATTTGCTTTTAAACAAGGTACACTGGAGATCTTATATTACTAATTAAGTTCAGCTCGTTTAGCCATCAGCAATAGCATGCAAATATTTGTATTAAAAAGTAATGTAAGTAATAGTTATTATTGGTATTATTGACTACAATCACAGAAATTAATAATAAAATAATTCAATTCAATTCTAAGATACAATAAAATTAGGTAATTAATGTCAATATTACACACAAACATGTCAAATTAAACAATTAATAATAACAAAATTATAAATGTCAGATAAAAAAATAAAAAAAATATATATATAAGGATACACAATTAATTACAATGATTAATTAAGTAACATAATAAAAAATAAAAAAATTAAGGTTCATTGTAATTTAAATATTCAGTGATACTATAAAAGGCTTTTTCGTTTAACCATTTAGATAATGCTACTTTAAACCTATTAAAAGGTAAATCTTGAATTAATTTAGGTATTTTGTTATACAAAATTATACACATCCAGTAGCAGTTTTTTTTAAATCGTGTGCTCTTAGGAATAATATCTGATACTAGTCTATCGGAACTTCTGGTGTTACGTGGATATACATCTTTGGCTTTCCTAAAATAATGTAAGTGTTGTTTAGTAAATTTTGCAGCCTCCAAGATATATAGACATGGCAGCGTTAAAATGTTAAGGGATTTGAAAAGAGGTTTGCACTAGGGCATGCATTCCGAGATTCCGGAATCTCGTATCTCCGGAATCTCGGAGAGATTTTATCCGATATTTCAATTCCGGAATTGAGAGACCAAATATCGTAATTCCGATATTGATAGTTATCACTGAGTGACATTTATATATTTGTTTTGCTTTGCGAACACACACATAAACACTCATCCCACACTGGCCCTCAATCATCCGCATCCCCGCACGTCAAATAGACAGACTTATTAGTACTTTGCTGCCAGATTAGGCTAATTGTTATGTCGCCCGCCAATTTGCCATTTCACGAATGGAGAAAATGTCAAATTTTTAATTTATGAAATGGAATATACAATACAGTTCAAATTGTATATTGACAGTACACAAATACAAAAAATACAATTATTATCAAAATTGTAAGACTGTTTCTTAAATGTATTGCTTATCGAGAAGTAGGAAACAAAAAATATGATCTCGTTTCGTGCACGTGTTCTTTTATTTGAAATTAAGCTATAGAATAGAGGGTATCCCGAGAGTCATATTAAATGATTATTTTTAATAACATGTATTTCTTATTCGGGCTAGATTTTAAGCTGGGTTAGCTTAAAATCTAGCCAAGTATTGGATGATTTAGGCTATTTCGCACAAAAAATATCGGAAATCGAAATTCAGCGGGTTGATTTATCCGAGATTTGGCAACACAGGCCACTGTTTTCCTTAGTTTTTGCAGTCGCTCAAACACCTTTGTTTTGTTTTTTAATTGTTTAATTTGATCTCAGCTTTATTGCCAAATATGAATGTTTAATGTTTGTTCTTGTTTGTCTTAATTTTAGAGTCTTCAGATGATTAACAATATTGTGTTTTTTAATAACTTAAGCCTCCAGTAAAATAAAAGACTGATTAACGTAACATGACTTGTTTGATTATCTCATTGGATACGTAATTTTAACCGAGAAAAGAAAAATTAATAAAAAATTTCCAATACCGGAACTAGTACCGGAATTCCGATATTGGACTCCAATATCGAAACTCAGTTCCGGAATTGAGACCCTTCCGATATTGCATGCCCTAGTTTGCACGGTTCATCAGGTACAGCGCCACAAATTGCCCTAACACATTTTTTTTGAGCAATGAATGCCTTATTGATGTCCGTGCTATTTCCCCATATTATGAGACCATATCGTAGAACAGATTCGATATAAGCAAAATATGCTGTTAGAGCCGTACCCCGTGTAGCAATTTTTGTCAGTCTGTGGAGAGCAAATGAGAATCTGTTAATTTTATTACAAACGATTTCAACCTGTTTTTTCCAGTCTAGTTTCGAGTCAATTTCTACACCTAAGAATTTTACCGAATCCATACTCTTTAGAGCTCGTCCCTTACAGCTTATATTTATGTTTTGATCAATATTATTAAAATTTATGTAATTTGATTTATCAATGTTTATAATCAAATTATTATTCTTCAGCCAATTTACTATTGATGTTATTGTTTCATTAATGTCATTAATGTGTTCATTTATAGTCATTTTTTTATCTGTTGATACAATTACTGATATATCATCAGCAAACAATATGCATGGATGTTTTGTTACGTCTGGAAGATTATTTATGTAGATTAAAAACAAAAGAGGACCCAACACACTACCCTGCGGTACACCATACTTATTTTGCTGAAAGTCAGAAAGATATTTTTGAGCTACATTTTGATGGTCTAGTTTTGTGATTTCAACAGATTGTGTCCTATTTTCTAAGTACGTTTCAATCCATTTTAAAGCAACACCTCTTATGCCACAATAGTCTAATTTTTGTAAAAGCTGATTATGGGACACAAAATCAAAAGCCTTTGACATATCAAAAAATAGAGCAGTAGTAAATTTATTATTATTTAGAGATGTCAATGTTTTATTAACTAGATTGAAAATAGCGTCAGTGGTGGATTTCTTCTTCTGAAAGCCATATTGGTTAGTCTTTAATACATGATATTTATTTAGAAACGACACAAGTTTGTCATGCATGACTTTTTCGTAAACTTTTGAAAAAACTGACACTAGCGTGATTGGCCGATAGTTATCTAAGATGGTCCTATCGCCTTTTTTATGCAAAGGCTTCACTAATGATACTTTAAGACAGTCAGGGAAAGTACCAGTGGTTAAAGATAGATTAATCAAATATGCCAATACAGGACCAATTATAACACTACATGACTTTAAAACTTTGGTACAAATATTGTCATAACCTTCGGAATTAGTATTGCTTAACGAGTCAATAACCTTTTCCACATAATATCCGTCAACAGGGCTAAGATAAACGGAATTGCTTAAAGGTTCCTTGGCATGGTCATTTAATAATTTAGAATTAGATTTATTAGTCAGTCCAACAAAATAAGTATTAAATATATTTGCGATTGCTTTAGGATCGTCAATTAAATCATTATTATATTGGATTGAATTCATATAATTATTACACTGCGGTTTGGTAACAATTTCATCCTGTATTATTCTCCACGTTGCCTTACATGTATTTTTACTATTTAATACATATTTATTGTTGGTATGTTTTTTAGCTTTTAATATACATTTTTTTAACAATTTAGAGTAGTTCAGATATTTATTTTTAGCATTATCACTTCTCATTTTATAGTATCTTTGTCTTAAAATTCTACTAGTTCCACAGCTTTTTTTGATACCCTTTGAGATCCATTTAAGAGGTTTGGTACTACTATTAAGTCTAATTTTACAAATTGGGAAGCAGAGTTTATAAAGTAAACAAAACCAATCGTAGAATTTACCAAAAGCTTCATTTAGATTCGATAAACCATAAACTTCTGAATAAGAAAGACTAGAGAGATATGACTTGAACTTTTCAATATTTTCATCAGAATAATCTCTTTTATAGGTGTATATAGTTTTCTGTTGTATGTGCTTTGATTTTACATTGAAATTAAGTATTTGGGCTGTGTCATGATCGGACAATAAAAGTGGGAGGGTTACTGCAGTAGCATTTTTGACATTACTGAAAATATGATCAATGCAAGATGAGCTTCTAGTAGGGACGGTTATGTGTTGAGTTAAATTGTAGTTTTTTAGAATATCTGTCAGGCGTTTGGTTACATTATTATTCAGTAGTGTATTTATGTTAATATCACCTAGTATAACTAATCTCTGCTTAGGGTATTTATGTAGATATTTATTCAGCAGCTGTTCAAGCTTCTCTAGAAAGAACTCATAATGTCTTTTCTTCGAAGCAGTTGAAGACCGATAGACACAAAGAATTATAATATTATGAAGAGGAATTTTTATGGAGCAGCATTCAAAATGAAAATTAGTTGAGATATCATTATAAAAGTTGACTGCCTTACAGGATATACCTTTTTTTACTAATATACAAGTACCACCTCTTTTTTTATTTCTGGAGTAGTGTGTTGCGAGTTCATAGTTATGTATGTTAATGTTTTTTTCTTCTCCGCCTTTTACAAAAGTTTCCGAGAAACACAGTACATCAGGATAAACATCACTTTTTAGCTCCGAAAGCGTTACTTCAATAAGCTCTTTTTTAGAGAGAAGACCTTGAATATTTTGGTGCAGAATAATAAACTTTTTATTAAAGTTTTTTTCTTTAGGAACGAAAAAGTTCTGCTTTCTGTTCTATAAAAGTATTTAAGCTTTTTTTGTTTTGTATTGGGCGGAAATAATATGGTATAGTACCTTTTTTAATTGACTTTACAGGAATTTCAGTATTTAACAAAATCTTGTCACAACTATTTTTGTATTGCAAAGTATTTCTAAGTTTTAAATAATTTTTCAAATAATCCTGCTCATATTTTAAATAATCTATTTCAATATTTATCTTAAAAATGATTTTATGTAAAACTGGAATGTTATTACTTGCTTTATAGTTTGTAATAATTTCATCAATATTTATAAATGAGCAGTTTTTATAATTTCTTACAATTAAATCTAGTTGTGTGTTTAATTTATTAACATTTAAATACTGATTATATTGCACACTTAACAAAAATATTTTACATTTACACAAAGCGTATTACACAGATTAACTATTGTTGAATAGGGATTTCTATCATTGCTCCCTATAGACAAGATCAATATATCATCTTCACACAGGGACTCACGTAAATGATCACAACTTTTTAAGACTTCAGCGCTTAATGCAAATGGTTTTACTATGCCTGATACGCTATATACGTCATTCCATTTTTGGCATCTTGTATTTATTAGTTCTTCTTCTGTTATGCCTCGTACTTGTTCATCGCCTATCACATATATATGTTTTTTTGTCTTCGCACTGCTGGATTTGATTTCAGGAGCAGAGCCATCTGTTTTAGACAAGGGTGAACTACATATGGGTCTTTGATCGTCTGCGTTAGTAGCACTTGATTTTATGTTCAAGCTCGAGTTTGTTGGTACGTGTTGGTCATCAGAATTTATAGATGGCGCTGCCGCTTGTATTTTCCCTTCCATGTCATTTTCATCGAGCTGAGAAAACTGCAACTTGGTCTTTATTGGGGTGTCACGGTTTTTTTTATTGGAGGCGTTTTTCATTGGGGTTGATTTACAAATATGTGTTAACTTAGTTAAGCAGCGTTTAAGTATTCGGCCGTTAAGAATGTTAATGTTAATGGAGCTCGATGGCGCAGTGGTTTAGCGCCTGGCCTAGCGATTACGCAGGTTAAGCAACGTTCGCAAGATCGCAAGGGTCGGTCATGGGATGGGTGACCAAAAATTTATTATCTCGAGCTCCTCCGTGCTTCGGAAGGCACGTTAAGCCGTTGGTCCCGGCTGCATTTGCAGTCGTTAACACCCACCAATCCGCATTGGGCCCGCGTGGTGGGTTATGGCCCGTCCTCCTTACCACCCATAAGGGTAAGGAGGAAGGCCTGTGCCCCAGCAGTGGGGACATCAAAAATGGCCGATGGACAAGAATGTTAATATAAAAACTTTTGTACAAAAAAACCACTTATCAGATCACCAATTCACCATACACTTATTGCGCAGCTTCCTTTAGAAACACCAAAGAAAGGAAACGTGGTCCCATTCAAGACTAGCACAAGAATCTTCAACGTAAGAAATATGGTAGAGTTCAAAAGATATCTAAAACAAATTGATGCTATCTTCGAAATGGTATTCTTTCGTTTATCATAATTTTATTTGTAATAATTTCATTTGCCATAATGATCCTCGGTCATAATATTCATTTGTAATAATGGCTTTTATACTAACAACGTATGACATAACAATCCATTAGCCATACTTTTCATTTGCCATAAAATTAGGTGCCATAATAACAAGTCATAATGAGTAGTTCCTATAAATATTATTTGACGTAATCAATAATTGAAATAATATACATAACTTATAACGTATCTCTTCGCCTAAACGTACCTAGGGGTTATAAATAAAAACTTTTAATGCGACCACCACTACTGGTAGGTTAGGTTAGGTTAGTGTTTTGACCACTCGCAGCGGAGCTCCATAATGCTTGCATGCATGTTGCATGCTGAATGCCTGCTTGCATGCTGCATGCCTGCCTGCATGCTTGCTTGCATGCTGCATGCTGCTTGCCTGCTTGTATGCTCCATGCCAGCTTGCATGTAGAATGCTTGCCGGGGGGTGCAGGGGGGCTGGCCCCCCTGCTCGGGGGGGTCGGGGGCCTGAGGCCCCCCGCTATAAAGAAAAACTTTTAATGCACCTACCAGTAGGTTAGGTTAGGTTAGTGTTTTGACCACTCGCAGCAGTTGACCGCTCCCTAATGCTTGCTTGCATGTTGAATGCTGCATGCCTGATTGCTTGCTGTGTGCCTGCTGCATGCCTGCTTGCATGCTGCACGCTTGCTTCCATGCTGAATGCCAGCTTGCATTGCATGCAATTGCAATTGCATGCTTACCTGCTCATTATATTTAAAAATTAAATATTAAAAAAAACCTAAATCGTATAAAAGCTTATTATAATTTTAAATCAAATATATAAATATATATATATATATTATAAATAAATATATCCACCCATAAAGAAGGCCTGTACCCCAGCAGTACAGGGGACATTAAATATGGCTGATGGACAAATCAAATATGAGTAAACAATTTTATTTTAGTTCCACAATTTTGTCGTTTTAAATTGAGATTCAATGCCAAAGCTCTCAAAAATTCTCTATTAGCATAATAAATAAATTATCTCGATTGGTCAAAATCTTATTAATTCTTTGATAAATATAAATTATGCTGGCTTCTTTCATTATTTCTTTGCTGAAATAATAGAAAACAAGGTTTGTTTTGGCAAATAATGTAATAAGTAAGTATTATGGAAAATCATTGTTATGGATAATAACATTATTTTAAATGAAGAGTATGGCAAATAAAATTATGTAATAAGAACAATATGTCATTTGATTGTTTATAACCAATGAAATTAGTAAAAATAAATTTATGTCATTTGTTACTTATGGCAAATAAATCATTATGTTTAATGAATTTATGGCATTTATGCAATTATGGCAAATGAAATTATTGCATTTAAAATTAGGGAAAACATTAGTAAACCCTTCGAAATGTGATATAAATTCAAATTATGATAAGTTTGAAGCTGAAGTGAAAACATTGTTAGATAAACATTTACCATCTAAAAAAGTTAGAACACAAAACATAAGTAAATATAGATGGATAACAAAAGGAAAAAAAAGTGTTGTTACCATAAAAGAATACTGCGATTTCTGACTACTTTTATATAAAAATTAAAATTTAAGAACATTTGCCAAATCATATAATAAAATTCTAAAGAATATAATATCAAAAGAAAAACTTATATAAATAGATTAAAGAAGCAAGAAATAAATATTAAGAAATGTGGTGCATGATCAATGAAAAAATAAAACCCAGTAATAACATGAACCAAACTAATATAACTTTAATTCAGGACAATGTAGAAATAACATCACCGGACAAAGTAGCCAACCTGTTTCAAGGTTATTTCATTGGTGTAAGCTCAAATAGTCACACTAGCACTTGCCATCCAACGAATCCTTTGACAAATTCTATGTATTTAGGCGCAGTTACTGAAACTGACGTTGAAAAGGCTATAATATTTTCTTGTATAATAAAAATATGAAATCCCAGCTTGCCTACTTGCATACTGTGTTGATCACAGTATAAAAAATCAATTGCATTTTTATTAAACCAATCTTATGATGAAGGTTTTTATCCTGATAAATTAAAATTACCTAGCCATTATTAACTCTTAATATGGCAAAGAAAAAAATTCAATATAAAGCAAAATGTTTTACTGAAATTAGATTTTGAGCATTATTAGACATTACAGAAAAATGGAGAAAAAAAAAATTGCTACTTCAGTTCTCCTGAAAAACCATGTATGCCACAGCATACATTGCCAAGTGGACGGAAAAACAAGGTTGTATGCGGGGGGCATACACTGCCAACTAAAGTACAAAGTATTTATAAATTAAATATTTTTGAAAAACAACAAAAATTATCAAAAGACCTGGCAGTAACTGCTCAACTAAGCTCGCACGTGATAATCTAGTTGACAATTTCTAGAACTTTTGCCAGTTACAATACACAAACAGACATGCCAATTTCATGCATAACACACTCTTTAGCTTTTAGCACAGCCTACATCGACCTTGAATGGGTATAGTAGCCCAAAGAAGATGGGTTTTGAACATCAGTGTAATTAGAGTCTTCTTCTATAGTAGCCCTGTGCCGAAAACGAGTTTTCTTCCATTTGTAACACAGACTGAGCTTTGTAATTCGTCTAGGTCATTTAGGCACAGAAACAGTGGGACGATGTTGTGATCCTGTATTTCTAGGCAAACGTAACCTGGAGGAGGTAACTTGCACTGCAAAGTGAGGGGTTGCAGAGTGACTTGTTGGTAAAGATGGTGCAGGAGCTAGTGGATATGCTGGGGTAGCAGGAGGCTCTAGGAGTGACGGTATGTCACTCAGTACTGGTACTTTGTTACAATTTGATTCCAGAGAAGGACTTGAATAGATAGTTTGAAAGATTAGTGTGAGTCGAACATTCTCGCTACTGGAGTCTTCGTCCAAACGCCTAAAATTTTAAGATTTCTAAAGGACAAGGACTAACAGGAGGTGCTGGGAAGTTGACACAGAAAGTGGGGTGCGTACACGAAATTACTCTTCTACATTCGAAAATTCACTATCGTCAGAGGCTGCATTCTGAGAAGGCACAAGAACTAATATTCTACCACCACGAGTTTGAAGCTGTTGTTGGCGATAAAGAAAAAAAACATGCTAAAACACAAAGTAAAAAGCTACCTCAAACTGGCAATGTATGCAGTGCCATACAAACAAAACTAAGGGAATGTACGAATTTGGCAATGTATGCCACCGCATACATCAGGTTATTGACCAAAATAAATCCAGATTACAAAGTCAGAATTCACAATTGCCTTTCTGACTCATTTTATTACACTATAATGCATAAAATATATTCATAACACCCATCATAAAACATGTAATATTAGTGAAAATAATAAAAATACCTTGGATAGTAGAACTGTGTTCCGCCGAGCAGCCATTTTCTTGAAATAATGTCGAAATTGATATTGCCAGAGGTGTGTTTTATTTTTTTGTCCAAAAATAATTAGTGTTGCCATAAATTAAAAATTAATTATAACACAGATAATTGTTATTTATTTGACAAGTATTTTTGAGAAGTTTATGTATGCCAAGACTTATATTGCCAAATTAAGGGTTTAAACCAGTTTATAAGAAAGGAGTTAAACGTAAGTATAATTATTATACTACATAAGCTGGCATTTATTTTTTTTCAAAAAATTTTGATATCTAATTATCGACTTTCGATGATATCAATGATTTCGATGATGGTACACTTTTCTTGAAAATATAATAACTAGTAGTCTTTAGTGAAAACCAACATATTTGATCTCCACTATGAAGTACTGAAAGCCTTGAATGAAAATAAGTGCGCTGTTGCTATTTTCATGGATAGGTATTATGTATGTCCCAAGGCATACGATCTTGCCAACATAGTATTCTATTAGAAAAGATGGATGCATTGGGTTTGTTTACGAGGAAAGGCAAATAAATGGCTAACTTCCTATCTGAAAAATAGAAAGCAACTTGTACAAATTACACACGCAGTATGAAGTTACTAGAGAAATAATAAAGATTAACTCATCGAATGATAACATCTCAGGGAAGCGTGCTCGGATGCCTATTATTTTTGTCATACATTAATGATCTCTCATCCACAGTACTTACCACATAAAGTAGTTTTATTTGCAGACGACGCCACTCTTTTAATAACATGCGATCACAAAAATATAAACAACCTGAATAACGAAATTAATATTAATAATAAAACAAAGCTAATGCAGTTTAGGCCATAGGTACCAGAGAGCTGCATTATCGCTATCAGTTAGGTGATTGCGTAAAGTCAATCGTATTCAATTGACAGTTCATATTGTATCATAATATATGTCATCCCATACAAATTGCAGCTGAAGGAATACGATATGAACTGTTAAATGAATACGATTACCTTACGCAATTCCACCCCAGTACCTATCCCGACAGAACCAACCAGTGGAAGAAGTCAAATTCTTTAAGCAGTTAGGTATTACGATTGACTGGAACGGCGCGGCGGCGGCGAGAGGCGACGATTGCGGGGCGGGGCGCCGCCGGGGCGGGCGGCGCGGCGAGCGGCAAGCTTCAAAAACAAAATGTAGGAATGGGTACGTATCAGAATGTCTAAAGTTAGAATGTCTAAACTTAAAATGGCAAAGTTCAAAATGTCAAACATTAAAATTCAAATGGTTTAAAATGTCGAAAATCATTATGTATAAATCAAAATAGCAAAATTCAAAGTATCAAACGTATCAAATACTTGACGAGTTAAAATATCAATGGTCATTAAGTAAGTTCACAATGCTTTATTTGAATTGGGTTGGATCTTAAAACGAATCGCCTTCTTTGAGGTTAATTGAGTCTGTGGAGGTCTTTGGGCTTCGCCTGAAATGCTTTATAGCAAATTTAGCTGCCGGAAATGAGCTAGCGGCATGGCTATGGTGATGTGCGGCGGAGGCACAGGCGTTAACACGCAATTATTTTACCTAATTAATTAGGTACCTAAATGAAAGAAAGGCATAAGTAAATTTTATACGTCAATATTATGTATTTGGTATATTAGACATTTTAAGTTTTGATCATTTGAACTTAGACATTTTTAGATAGGACTATCTGACCGTTTGACATTTTCGTTTTTGACATTTTGAACTTTTGACATTTTAATCGTTAGACATTAAAATTTTTGACATTTTTAACTTTGCCATTTTAAGTTTAGACATTCTAACTTTAGACATTCTGATACGTACCCTATAATGTGTACGAGGTATGCCTCGTAGGCGACGATTGCGGGGCAGCGCGAGTCGAGCGGCGGCCGGCGGCGGCGGCGCGCGGCGGTGAGAGGGGCGGTAAGAGAACGAAACAAAGGGTTATCTCTATCTGGCAGAATCTTGATACTCCGAAATTTAATCTTCTTTAAACGATTATTTTTAAGGCATAAAAATTGTTTAATATAATTATTGTTTGGCCGAATATTTATATGTCCGAATTTACAATGGCATACCATACTATTCAGATGGCAGAATTTCATTTGGCATAGCATAAATACCTTTGGCAAAAATTTTATTCGCATAATTTCGTTTGGCACAACGTTTATTTAGTCGACAATTATTGGTATAATTTCACTTGGTATACTACGAATATGGCAGAATTTCATTTAGAATAATGTATTAGGCATTTTTTTTTAAATGCATTTTAACCTTAAATTGAATTAAAAACTGTATATTACGCTTTAGTCCAATCTATACTAAACTATTGTATAACAGCTTGGGGTGGGACCTGCAAGACAAAAATCATTAAACTAGAACGCGCTCAAAGATCATTGCTCAAGGTCATGTTCCGCAAGCCGTTCAGATATCCAACGTATAGCCTCTATCAGGAATCAAAAATTTTGGCAGTAAGGCAACTATTTGTCTTGCAAGTCACTTTACGCCAGCATAAACAACTAACATACAGCAGCACAGCGATACAGAGCACCACACGCAGAAAGAAAAATGTCTGTGAAACTAAAAAACACAACACTGTATTCCTACGTAGACAAACATGTTTCCTTGCCCCGTACGTATACAACAAATTGAACTCGGCACTAGACATTTACCCTAAAACACTATATCAATGCAAACGAACAGTTCATCATCATCATCATCATATCAGCCGCACGACACCCACTGCTGGGTATAGGCCTCCCCTAAGGATCTCCACGACGATCGGTCCTGCGCTGCCCGCATCCAGCGGCTTCCCGCGACCTTCACCAGATCGTCGGTCCACCTTGTCGGGGGCCTACCCACGGAACGAACAGTTACTGACTACATAATGAACTTGAGTTATATAGAGACAGATATAGAAAAGTGATTACTTTTTACCATTTTACGTTAACCCACATACATACATACACACACACACACACTCACACACACACACATACACACACACACACACACACACACACACACACATACACACACACACAAACACACAAACACACAAATAAACATACACATACTCGAATTCTTTATTATTTTTATATCTTTTTATTTTTCTCCAAATTAAGCTACTTCCACAGCATACATACCCTCACGCACACTTACCGTACCGTGTAGTACCACATCCAAACGCTGTCTTTCACCACGGGTGAGAGGCTGGAGTCCCGAAATACAGGATTGTCCTAGTTTAGGCTCCAGTCCATCAATTGTTTTATTATTACCTAGAATTTTGATTTATATACTTAGATAATAATGAATGTAACTTTGGTGGAAATAAATTATTTTTCAATTTTTCAATTTTTTTTCAATTTTCAATGTAAAGATTACAGGAAAAATAAAACGATGTCTCAATATAACATACTTTTTTAGAAATTCAAAAAATAAACAAAAAAATCATATGTTCCTCTACCAGTCAACAGATGGCCCTGACCCAAGAAAAAATAATTTAGTTCCACTAACGGTCAAGAGATGGCGCTGGACTAAGAAAAAAAAATAGTTCCACCATCGGCCAAGAGATGGTGCTGACCTAATACTGCAATAATAATTTTATTAGCAGGCTCTGCAGTGTATTTATTGTGATGGTACGGAAACCCTCGGTGCGCGAGTCCGACTCGGTTTTTTTACTATGGGAGCGCGCTCGCACCCAGTGTGCGCACTCCCACAGTACTTAGAAGGTTGGGATGTTCGTACGAGTCAAATTCGTACGAAAACGCATCCAAAGTGCGCATGGCCTTAACATGAACAGTAGGTCCCTTAGCTAGCACAAACAGCAATCGAAAAAAAAAATTGTATGAGAAATTTGTACAGCGCCACCTACCACCATAAAACGAACTAAGATTTTCCATACAAAATTTGACAGTTGCGCTCGATACGAATTAGTCAATCGATAGCTGTTCGTGCTAAGGGTAGGTAAGGTACTGAAAGTTCACTCCCGAATAACAAAAGTCCCACAGAAGAAATGAGTAGGTAGGTACCTAGGTACCTATCAGATTTTCTCACATTTCACTTTATAATTTTTATATTTTTTTTTTCAGCCAAAGATTTTAGAGTGGGGTAAAGAATTAATAAAAGGATTTACAAAAGGAATTGGAGAAGGATTTGGAGAACAAATTGTAGACAAATTTAAAGAAATGTGGTAGCAAGAGCAAGGAATAATCTCAGCAATAAATACAATATTTAATTGAATTATTTATTTTATTTGAAGCAAAAGTATATTCTGTTTCCCCAAACAATTTTTATCAAACGTGGGGTCAAAGTCTGCTAATGTTTTCGTCAAAATTGTGGTTCAATGGTGTTTGAATGGTTATGCTTTTTGACACTGTTCTCGTTTCTTAAACCCAAAATCGAGACACAATACGTTTCTTTATTATGGTTTTAAGAAACACAATGTGTTTCGGTTTTGGGTTTAAGAAACAAGAACTGTTTCAAAAAGCATTACCATTCAAACACCATTGAACTACGATTTTGACGAAAACATTAGCAGACTTGACCCCCGGGGGTCAATAGTCTGCTAATATTAACGTCGAAATCGTGGTTCAATGGTGTTTGAATGGTACCTATATAAGGTTTGTTAGGGTAAGGACGGACGGTTTTTCGGTTAGTTGAAGAGGTTGCAGCAAATCGTTTTTCCCACATTCCTAAAAAAGATTTTCAAATCAAATTGAGCTTCTGTTGTTAAGGATTAAATGTACTATCTATCAGCATTTTTTAAGTTACTTTTACGTAAGCGGTTGCCAAGTTATACCTTTGTGAAGATTAGGATTGCTAATTAAAATACTATGTAAAGACCGGATCATAGTGGGGCAAGTTCGGACAAACTTTTAAAAGCGTCTGTGTGGCTTATAACGAAAGTTTGTCATTATAGAAATATCCGGTTTTATCCGTAAAATATAAGTTCCTAAGTAGGTAGTTTCGCTACAGAAATTACAATACTATTTCTATATTAAAAATTGGATAATAGTATGTAAATCCGATCTTTAACCATAAGGGGCAAGATCGGATCTCTGCTTTCAGTCATCTTACAATTGCATTATCAGTTTTATACAACGTGTTACAAAAATACCCCTAATCCCGAAAGGTGGTTGAAGTACATCATAAAGAGTCCTCTGTAAATTTCTTAGGTTCCGTCCATGGACCGATTGGTCTGCGGTCGACGACGGGTCTAGGACCGATCACCGAAAGCCACTTCATCGAAAGCCATATCTCGATTGCCATATCATCGAAGATTCACTTTATCGATGGGCCATTCCACCTACGGGCCACCCCACCGAAAAGTCACCCGACGGAAAACCTAAATCACCGTCAGCTAGGGTTGCCAACCGTACTATAATATATAGTATTGTACTATATTTCGGGTCTGCGTACTATATACTGTTGAAGAAATATATAGTACGCAAAAATACTATATTTTTAACATCGAACGCTACGAAACAAATCTTATTTTTTTAAATTTGTGATCGTGCATTTTGACTGATTCGATAGCGTGTAGTGTAAATCGTATCTGAATTATTGCATCAATGTCAAATTCAAAAGCTTCAAACGATAGTTTGGTCATTGGTTGGTCTGCTCTATTTTTGTTTTGAGATTTTGTTGGTAATCATCTGCAAAATATAACATTATTCTTTCTTTGAGAACTATAACTCAAGTCTTAGATAAATTAGTTATGGAAAGTGGTAGCGCTAACTAAAGTGCGTCAAGTTCAATTCAAGTGCGATTAAAAAGCGAAAGATACAAAAAAGTCTCCAAAAATATCCAAAACTTGTTGAAAAATGCAAAAACTGAAAAAATATAGTTTTTATAAAAATAAATAAGTAAAAAATAATATTTGCCTATTAAATAAGTACTAAGTATATATTTTTTCAAGTGTACTATATTTTTTATAGCTTAATTTGAAAAATACTATATTTTGCCACAGACATGTTGGCAACCCTACCGTCAGCACACTTCCTCGAAAGCATCGAAAGAGAAATAAGATCTAAAAAATCAATGTAGACTAGGTACTAAATGTTATTATTATATTCTGCATTTTTTAACTAAGTATGCCATAGCGCGCGTCACAGCGGCATCGTTTGATGGTTTGTGTTTATATACTAAGAGCTGGCCCCGGAAATAGGTATACAATTTACAGAGCGACGAAACCCCTCTCGTTAGTGTGCCATACTATAATTATTAACAGATCCGGCTGCCTGGCAGATTTTCAGTGGTGCGGGTGGGAGTGGTTGGGAAATAAAGGGACTGAAAACTGATTGAAGGTATACAATTTACAGAGCTCATCATCAATCATGTATTTAAATCAATATAACATTGACAGGCATTTTGACTGGTGGAAAAGTTGCTTTTTTCTTAAAAAGTTACGTACTTAGTTGAACAACGACATCTAGCAGGGAGTATTTAGCGCCGTTTTGTCGGGTTCAGTTTGCCAGGCGGCATCAACAAAGGTGCGCGAAAAAGTGGTAGGTACCTAAAGTCGGTCTATCCTTACTTGTCTTATTTAGTAAACAGTTTTTGACAGTTTTCATACGTCTTAAATACTTAAATCGTTAATTAAAAATATGTTAGTAACTTTATGAAATTGTTAGGTATTTATTATTAACAATTTATTTCGTAATCTATTTATTTTATTTTATTTATTTGTCACACTAAACAGATTTACAGCAAATACATAAATATAGATCACAACATTATAAAAAGTAAGCAGGTAGGCTGCAACTCCAACAACATGTGTGAACAACATGATTAATCGGACAAGTCAGCAATTAAATTAAATTACATAAAATAAATTAAGTTGAATAATAATTAAATTGAAATGATTAAGATTAAATTCCATTACAAAATTAAATAAATTGGATTGGATTAAAAATTAATTAGATTGAATACAATTAAATTCCATTAACTAATTAATATAGACAGGAACAAAATACAAATTGAATATAGTCCATCATACCAGCCTGCGTAGTGAAGTTCTGAACTTATTGAGCGAGGAAGCGTAGATATCAGGCACATCGTCCAACTGGTTAAGCAGAGTGTTATGTTCAAGACACATTCTGAATATGGGGTTGTGGAATGAGACTTTGGTACCGCAGAATGGAATAGAGAAGGGACGATCATGTCTAGATGATTTCGTCGGTATTCTGAGGTGAATATCCGGTAGCAGAGTGGTATGTAGTGATCCGTGTAAGATTTTGTGAAGGTAGGTTTGGTCGTGCACCTTACGTCGGCTCTCGAGACTCTTTAAGTTGAAATAGCGTAATCGTTCCGCGTATGTTGTGAGCTCTCTTTTTTTACCAAACCTTAATGTCAGGATCCTGAGAGATGATCTATGTGTGGAAAACCATTTGTTGTGTTTTTAAATGGTTATTTCAATAAAGAATTGGGTGAAGATTGTTTACTATAATAGACAAGTAAGGATAGACAGACTTCAAGTATACATTTACGGGGCTAGCTCTTAGTACAACAGATAGGACTTCTGGGGGCCAACTCCCACCTTTTTTTAAAAGTAAGCTTATATCCATCAAGCTTGTTACAAGCTCTAAATGATTATTACTCAAATTCGTACCATATCATATCTTTCAATCAAATAACTTTTTTTTTTGTGCTGGGAATGAACGAATGATTACACATAATAGCAATGATAATATCAAAACAATATCATTATACCTACCTTATTATACTACCAATATTATTATACTACCTTGCTTGGAAAAAGCAAAGAAATTACTATAAGTAAATAGTATACCATTTATAAGAAATATAACTTACCTAGAATAAAACTTTATATATAATAACAGTTTCGGATTTAGGTCCTTATTTAAAGTTAATAATAACTTTCTATTCGGGGCCCTGAGTAATATTGATAAAATAAAACTTTTGGCATCAAAAGCACCTCTTCCCGTTTTACCCGACTGCAAGAGGGTTATGTTTTTCGCGCGTATCTTGTAATGTAAGTAAGTTTGTATGTTTTTAAGTATGTTTGTTTGTATGTAATATACTATTATTACCTCGTGTCTTTCAAACGGCTGAACGGATTTCTATGATAAGATATTGTATTTTATTTTATTACTTTGGGAACATACAGCTAAATAATACATAGTAATAGTGAAACAAAATATTAGTACATTCGCCAAAAAAGTTTCCACCACTTAATAGTATCTACATTACGTTGAACAGACTAATATGTAAGCAAACAGATGTAAGAAATTATTAAAAAAGTTTTTTTTATTGACAAATCATTCATCTTTAAAAGTTTTGAATGTAGCAAAAGACAATGCTACGATCTCAAAGAAAAAAAACCCAGAGTCGATTAAAATAATTTATGTATGGCGAGGTAGACCAGACCTAGTATGTCCCAAATATGCAATTTGATTTTGCTTAAACAATCCCCAACATTAAAAAAACGTGTGAGAACGCGGGGTATTACATAGTCAATATGTACATACGTACTATGTCATATGTGCGTTTGTGTATAAGATGTAAGTAGTTTTATTACATACAGTGCCGCTCAGGGCTCAGACTCAGAAGCGCTCACGGCGGAGCTCCGAAGCACGGAAGCGCTCAGTTGTAGTCCCACTTAACGGTCACCCATCCGACACCTAGCCGGACCGAGCGCTGCTTAACAAACGTGATCGAGTACGATCAGCTGTCAAGCTCCGCCGTGAGCGCTTCTGAGTCTGAGCGGCACGTAACAAAACTACTTACATCTTATACACAAACGCACTATGCTATGACATAGTACGTACATATTGACTATGTAATACCCCGCGTTCTCACACGTTTTTTTAATGTTGGGGATTGTTTAAGCAAAATTAAATTGCAAATACAAATACAAATATCTTTATTTGCTTTAAATAGGGTACAAATGGAGATCTTAAAAGTAGTTGTATCAGAAGCTTAACCTATTTAGCCAACTTAAGTAGCATGCAAACATAAACAGAAAATATTAATGTTATTAAGAATTAAATTGAATAAATTACATAATGTCATACAAGATATAAGATATTGAATTTGTTGTAGTCAACTGATGGTTAGGTAGTTTTTTTTTAAATTTATTGTCAAAAATATGAAAATTACAATCATAATTTAGATAGGTACCTAACCTTTTATAATCTCTTATCGACCATAAATCCCATTTTTTATTCATTACACAACACTACTTATTATCATATCTTAAGAATTCCTCAATTGAGTAGAATGCCATATCCACTAACCATTTTCGCAATAAAAATTTAAATCGACTAGTAGGAAGGTCCTTAAAGCTATCTGGTAATTTGTTGTAAATAGTCTTACACATGACATAGCAATTTTTCCGATATTTCGCAGAGTGTGGGACAGTTACTAGTACTAATCTGCGAGGATATCTTAAGCTTCTTTGGGTTAGATCACTAGCTTGAGTGAACCTTTGACCATTTTGCTTGACATATAAAGCTACTTCTAATATATAAAGGCAGGGTAGCGTTAGCATGTTCAAGGATTTAAAATAAGGCTTACACGATGTGTCCGATGTCAAATTGCATATGGCTCTGATGCATCGCTTTTGAGCAATGAATAGTCTTTTGATGTCAGTACCATTTCCCCAAATCAATATACCGTATCTTAATATCGATTCGACATAGGCGAAATAGGCTGTAATAGCCGTATGGACGTTAGCAACTTTTGTTAATTTATACAAAGCGAATGCAAAACTATTGCATATTTGGGACATACTAGGTCTGGTCTACCTCGCCATACATAAATTATTTTAATCGACTCTGGGTTTTTTTGTGGCATTCTCCTTTGAGCAATTTATGAGAAATCTTATCGAAACATTTAGTCGCGGTTGCTTAATAAAATATACGGTGTTTGGTGATCGAGGGATATCCTTTGGCAGGGTGAACCCCACACGATGGGTTTTGAAAAAAAAATCAAATTCCATACAAAAAAAGATTGTGTTATAACTCCCTTCCATACAAAAATCCAAGATGGCTCCCCTTCTTAAAATGATCTAAGGGTTCAGAAGGTTCACTCTGCCAAAGGATATCCCTCGATCACGAAACGCCGTATATTGTACTTTTATGTCGTGAGGAAATGCAACTAATTTAGAATAGTCGGTATACACGGTGTCCACCTGCCAACCATTGTCCATGACGTCCAGCACGTGATCTAAGAATTCACAGAGGTTAGTTTCGGTGGAGCGCCTATCAACGAATCCGTGTTGCTGTGACAATTAAATAGGTCTTATAATTGGGATAATGGAGTCATAAATTATCTTTTCGAAAAGTTTTGGTATCGTTGAGAGTTTGGAAATACCCCTATAATTACGAACGTTATGCTTATCGCCGTTCTTAAATATAGGCACCACCAGAGAGCGCTTCCAGACTGGCGGCATAACTCCCTGAGACAATCATCATCATCATCATCATCATATAAGCCGCACGACACCCACTGCTGGGTATAGGCCTCCCCCAAGGATCTCCACGACGATCGGTCCTGCGCTGCCCGCATCCAGCGGCTTCCCACGACCTTCACCAGATCGTCGGTCCACCTTGTCGGGGGCCTACCCACGGAGCGCCGTCCGGTGCGTGGTCGCCATTCCAGAACCTTTCCGCCCCAACGGTCATCGGTTCTTCTCGCTATGTGTCCCGCCCATTGTTCTCTTGCGGATCTCTCCGTTTCTGATTCGATCACGCAGGGAAACGCCGAGCATGGCTCTCTCCATTGCACTCCCTGAGACAATGATAGCTCAAAAAGTAAAGAAATTGGTAACGCCAACTGTTCGCGGCACGACCTTAAGAATAATGGATGTAGGCCATCGGCTCCAGGGCCCTTGGTTGTATCGAGGCGTGTCAGATATTTATTAACGATGTCTGGAGACACGTCCACAGAACCGATAGTAACACAAGTGCTGCGATCACGGGAGACAATCTCACAATCTCCATCCTCGTCAATCTCAAACACTGATTGGAAAAATATTAAACAAGTTCGAGATGGATAAATTATCTGAACCAGTTGTATCATCTAAGTATAAAGTATTGGGAATAGCATTAAAATCTTTTTTAGATTTAATAAAGGACCAAAAATGTTTACAATTTTTTTTATTATTATCCTGAGATAATTATGTACTCTGCGTAGCAAGTTGATTGAAGACGTTTGATTTTTTTACGTATTTTAGAAAATGAAATGAAATCACTTATTCTGTTATAAGTTTTAATTTTTTTATGAATTAGCAGCTTTTTGTTGATAAATTTAATTAGAGATCGAGATATTTGTTGATCAATTTAATTAGATATCGTTAGATTAACTTGTCAGCCCAAGTGTTCTTAAGAACCCTCCTTCTTAAGAACACAAATGAAAGGCCTTGATGAGCACATTTCGAAAATATATATTTTGCCACAAAAATTTAAGTTTTTTTTCAATTTTTGAATATGGGTATCAAATTTAAGGTCTTGATGAGCACATTTAAAAAAATATAATTTGTCACAAAAATTTGAGATTTTTTTTTTTTCAATTTTTAATATGGGTAAGTATCAAATGAAAGGCCACATTGACGACATTTCAAAAATATAATATATACCACATTCCATCTTTTGGTGCGTAAAAACTCGCAGCAAAATCGATTATTGTTGCGAGCGTGAGGCAAAGTGGTTTTTTAATTACTAACATCAACTTTTAAAATAATAAAGTGACAAGGATGAGACTTGTAAAATTGATATGTCAGAAAAGGATAGATAGGGTGCTTTATGGTGTCATATAAAAATTTTCAGCATAGGTTTGATCGAACTATTTTTATTTTTTATTTATTAAGGAAACAAACGGTCATACATAATACAATTGTTTTGCAATTTTAAATAGATCCAAAAAAAATACATATAGTTCCAATAACGTATACAGAAAAAGTAGTTAGTAACAAAACTTTTTGAAATCTAAAAGTTATTCAAAGCAAACAAAAAAAAATTGTAGGTAGGTAGGTATTTATTAAATGTTAGTTAAAGTTTAAATTGATTATAAACCTTATTCATAAAAACAAGGTTTTGTTAATTTTACTCTCTAGACAAATGATAAAGATAAAGATAAAAAAATATTTTAACGGTGCATAGTTAAAACAAAATTATTATTATTAGTAGGATTTCAACAATAAACAATCCACGGAGAAACAAGTCACACGTAAGGTGTGTTATATAGTAGATTGTTATATAAGACGCTAAAAGTACCCATTGCATACGAGGTACCTAGTATTATTCCCGAGCTTTAGCGAGGGAATAAATAGAAACCGAGTTACAATGGGTTTTAGCGTCGTGTGTTACACTATAATTTTCACTACGATTGCGAGAAAATAAAATACAATATTAAATTACTATTTCATATTGTATTTTATTTTCTCGCAATATTTATTAGTAAAGCAGTAAAAGTACATAAACAATTAACAATGTTGTCGTGTCTAAATATAAAACAACCTCTCCTTGCAGTCGGGTAATAAAGTTACCCGACTGCAAGGAGAGGTTATGTTTTTCGCGCGTATCTTGTTTTCATCATTCATTCTGCCTCACGTACCTATGTACGTCACTTGTATTATCACCATTAAAACTTTGTAAAATAGAATTATATTTTATATTTTTTCTAAAAGAAGACAATTTTATTTTTAAATAGAAATGGAACTGCATTCAAAGATTAACCAAGAATCGAACCCACCAAATATGTTTTTTTTTAATTTTTCCGATATCTGCCAATCTAAAGAATTGCTCGTTATGAAATGATAATTTTATAAGTGCACAGCAAACGCTATTAGTTATTCTGTGGCTATGGGCTGACCGTGAATAGGTAAGTATCCACTTTGTGGGATGTGACTGTGACGTCACCCGCTTGTACCAACATAACGCCACGAATACTACACCAACAATCGAGTTCACGTTAGAGAGGATAGTAAACTCGTGGATGATGAGCACTCTTACTATAGATTTTAGTTCTTCGCGTATCCGCTAGAGGCTCTGCTTCAATTTCCCATACAAATTGCTTACGCTGTCGATATCGAGAATGGTTTTTGTAAACTCATACTACCATGAGTTTACAAAACAAAAGCTATGCATATATTAGAATCACTCGCTACGCTCATGATTCAATTCTAGACTACTTCGCTAGTTCGTGACTTAAAGTCGGAACTAGCAGCACAAATTGATTTTGGTCACTTGTATAACGTGATGTGCTTTAAATGTAAAATAAAATTGTATAACTTTATTGATAATAAATGAAAAAAAAAACAAATATATAACTATTTTTTGCAATATTTCTGTTTAATTTCCTCGCAATCGAAGTGAAAAGCAGAGTGTACCTAACTCGTACATAAAACCCATTTTACCCTCTGCGTTAATGCGTTTAATGCACTTATTGTACAATATACTAATGTATGTTAGCTGTAAGGTATTTATAATATGGGCCTAATATCGTAATATAGTACATTATGAGACAAGTTAGCTTAGGTTGCTCATTGCACACAAGGCCGTGGGTTGCAGCCCGAGACACATGCGAGGGCGTAACTCGGCCGAGTGTGCAATAAGCAAGAGTAACGAGTTTCATACGACGTTTTTCAACACATTTGCGAGGAAAAAACAAAGTAATTTAGGTACCTACCACACAGCAACGGTAACCTATCATACTTTCGAAACTGTTCTGTTCGAATTTCAATTGTTCAAAAACAGTATTTCGAAGTTTTAAATATCAGATTGGTTGTTTTATATAATTTTGTTAGAACATAAACTTATTTCACGTACGTTTTATTTTCCAGAAAAACAGTTACTCAAATATCAAATCACTTATTTTTCTTTTTGACAGATGTTTTTCTAACCATAATTTTCTTAACTAGAAATTACTAAAGATCGAAGTAACTTTTGATAGAATTTCGTGTTTCATAATATTTAATATATTTAGAAAATTCGGGTGTATTTTTAACCCTAATATTGTCTTGCATAACGAATCGCCGAAAAACCGACTCCACGTAGTCTTGAAGGTAAGGTTAGGTAGGTTAGTAGACCACTCGCTCATGCTTGCATGTATGTTGCATGCTGCAAGCTGCATGTGGCATGCAAGCTGCATGTTGCATGAATGCTTGCTTGCTCGGGGGGGTCGGGGGGCCTCAGGCTACTATAAGGAAAAACTTTTAATGCGAAGACCATTAGGTTAGGTTAAGTTAGTGTTTAGACCACGCGCAGCGCAGCGAGCGGAGCTCCATAATGCTTGCATGCATGTATGTTGCATGCTTGCTCGCATGCTGCATGCTTGCTTGCATGCTGCGGGCTTGCTTGCATACTACATGCTTGCTTGCATACTACAACATGCTTGCTTGTATGCATGAATTTTTATTACAATAACGTAACTATGTGAGATTGTAATAATAATTTCTTAGACGTAGTAGGTACCTATACTTTGTGAGTAATACTTTGGAGACGTTTTTCTTATTTTAAATTTCGAATTTAAGATAGGTATAAGATTCTTTGTCAGATCAAGTGTTGTATTTTAATCAAAGATATTAGAATTTTATTTTAATAATATTGGAGACGTTTTTCTGGATACTAAATCATCTAACAATAATAGTTTCGGCAAAACGTTGAGTGGGATGTCAAAACATATGGAATTTGAAAAAATGTGTAATTCGGAGTTTCAATAATTTGTCAATTGTGTTTTCGGTAAAATGAAAATTATGGAAAATAAAAAAGAGCAAAACGATTTTGGCAAACCAAAATTCGTTAAGAGAAATTTCGAATTTAAGATCTAGGTAACCCACAGCAACAAATACGACAAAAACAAAATATGATAATTATGGGAAAAGGCGCGCAGGATTTTTTTTTTCGCACGCCCAATGCAAGAATATTTTGCGAACAAAGGGATGAGTGAGCATACAGCTTACTTCAAAATTATAATCTTAAGTGATAAAATCCAAATATTTTAATATTTTATAACAAAATATTGTGAATTAGGTATGAATAATTTGATAATAATAAATATTTGTTTGACTTAATTAAAGACTTACACATTTATTTATTCCAAAAATGTATATGAATTTTCAGCAGCATAATAACTATTTGTTGTTACTAAAAAAATTACTGAGGGCCTAGTATGAGTTGGTTTTTTGTACTCACTTCACTTTGCGAATAGTTAACTATCGTCTTCTCTCTTTCACTCGTTCACACACTCGCATGATTTTCTCTCTTTCACCCGATACTATTCGCAAAGTGAGGTGAGAAACACAACTCGTACTAGGCCCTCTGTATTACCCGGCTAAATTGGGAATGCTCTGTTTACTGGCATAGAACTTGCAGTAAGGTACTAATTTAACTTTTCTACTCACTTTCTCGTAAAGTGAGCCCTACCTAATACATCGCTTTTAGGGCCATAAACCGAGCTATAACAAACGCGTGCAATAATATATAAAACACTAGTTCGTAATAGAATTAACCCTACAAAGTTAAATTCATATACATTTTTGGAATAAATAAATGTGTAAGTCCTTAATTAAGTCAAATAAATATATAATTATTATCAAATTATTCATAATTCACAATATTTTGTTATAAAATATTAAAATATTTGCATTTTGTCACTTAAAATTATAATTTTGAAGTATTAGTAGTAGGCTGTATGCTCCTCCCTCACCCCTTTGTTCGCAAAATATTCTTGCGTTGGGCGTGTGAAAAAAAAACATGCGCGCCTTTTCCGATAATTATCATATTTTGTTTTTGCCATATTTGTTGCTGTGTGATAAATTACTTTTCAACACACTTGCTCGTAAAGTGAGCCCTAATACATCGATTTTTGGGCCATAAATTGAGCTATAACAAACGCGTGCAATAATATATAAAACACTAGTTCGTAATAGAATTAACCCTACAAAGTTAAATTGGTACCTTACTGCAAGTTCTATGCTAGTAAACAGAGCATTCCCAATTTAGCCGGGTAATACAGTTATTTTTTTTGACAACAAAGAGGTTTTATGCTGCTAAAAATTCATATACATTTTTGGAATAAATAAATGTGTAAGTCCTTAATTAAGTCAAATAAATATATAATTATAATCAAATTATTCATAATTCACAATATTTTGTTATAAAATATTAAAATATTTGCATTTTGTCACTTAAAATTATAATTTTGAAGTATTAGTAGTAGGTTGTATGCTCCTCACCCCTTTGTTCGCAAAATATTCTTGCGTTGGGCGTGTGAAAAAAAAACAAAAAAAACCATGCGCGCCTTTTCCCATAATTATCATATTTTGTTTTTGCCATATTTGTTGCTGTGTGATAAATTACTTTGTTTTTTCCTCGCAAATGTGTTGAAAAACGTCGTATGAAACTCGTGAGCTCTTGCTTATTGCACACTAAGCTAACTTGTCTCATAATGTACTATTTCAACACACTTGCTCGTAAAGTGAGCCTTATTACATCGCTTTTAGGGCCATAAACCGAGCTATAACAAACGCGTGCAATAATATATAAAACACTAGTTCGTAATAGAATTAACCCTACAAAGTTAAATTAGTAGGTACCTTACTGCAAGTTCTATGCTAGTAAACAGAGCATTCCCAATTTAGCCGGGTAATACAGTTATTATTTTTGACAACAAAGAGGTTTTATGCTGCTAAAAATTCATATACATTTTTGGAATAAATAAATGTGTAAGTCCTTAATTAAGTCAAATAAATATATAATTATAATCAAATTATTCATAATTCACAATATTTTGTTATAAAATATTAAAATATTTGCATTTTGTCACTTAAAATTATAATTTTGAAGTATTAGTAGTAGGTTGTATGCTCCTCACCCCTTTGTTCGCAAAATATTCTTGCGTTGGGCGTGTGAAAAAAAAACAAAAATAAAAACTTGCGCGCCTTTTCCCGTAATTATCATATTTTGTTTTTGCCATATTTGTTGCTGTGTGATAAATTACTTTATTTTTTCCTCGCAAATGTGTTGAAAAACGTCGTATGAAACTCGTGAGCTCTTGCTTATTGCACACTCGGCTGAGCTAACTTGTCACATAATGTACTATTGTAGGGTTAATCCTATTACGTACTAGTGTTTTATATATTATTGCACGCGTTTGTTATAGCTCGGTTTATGGCCCTAAAAGCGATGTATTAGGGCTCACTTTACGAGCAAGTGTGTTGAAAATTATATTTCTGTTGCCTGAAATAAATGATGATTGTTATTATTATTATTAAAACAATGGCGCATAAAAGCTAGAGGTAAATTGTATTTTAAAGGAGTCGTTCTTTCCTGGGTTCACTTTCTTAAAATTATCCTACACCCATAATATTTTTTTTCTCGTAGATTTCTCTCGTGAGACAAGGTTTCCAAAAAGAAAAAAATATTAATACCTGCAAACGTAAATAAAAAAATATTAAACAAATTGAATAATGGTGCTCTTCATCGTGTATTTCTTAATGTTTACGCTTTAAAATGAAAGTGTCTTACTATTAATTTTACTCTCCCGAGTATATCAATAAATTCTAATGCTTGTTACAAGTTCTTACTGTTGATTTAATCCTGAAAATCTATTTTGTGCGGCTGCCGGCTGTTAAGGGATATTCCTTTGCATTTTTATTTCTATTAAAATGACTACATTGGCTGTTGATAATATGTCATTTGTCATTTTATTTGACATCTGACAGCATCAATGTGACATATGACAGTAAAAAATCGATGTTGCCAAGGTAGAAAAACGTTTTGGGTTGCTGTTTTATTAACTTTAACTTTCCAACTTTAAAAATAAATAAAAAATGTTTGCAGGTTTCAAAAAAAATATTGATACATGGACAGGTTCCTTATTTTGTTCTCTTTCCATAAAATATAATTTTATGACCGTAGGCCACGGGTTACCCAAATGGGCCCAGCCCCCATACAAAAATGGAACAACTCCTTTCTCATTTCTTTCGCTATTTTTTAATTATAGAAGTGGTTGTATAATTGCATTTTTCTAATTTCTTATTTGTGTCGACATTTTTAATTACAGAAGTGGATAAAATTGCTCGAGTTGCTCATTTCTGTCGACAAGTTTGAATTATAGAACAGTTAAACATCAAGCTTTTGCTAGCTATATAGCTGTGTAGCTCGCTATATACCTAGCTATAGCTACATAAATTGGGCGTGGACAGCTGTCTGAAGTCAAAATGCGTGTGATTAATGTTCTAATATTGGCGGTTCTCCTGATGAGTATGAGCGCAGGAGTGGACGCGCAGAGGAAGAGAGCAATGAAGAAGCCACGGCAGCAGGTTTTATAATTTTAAACACTTGAAGGTGCCCTAAGGCTGCGTTCAGACGATAACACACGACCTGACCTCAAACCGAACTCAACTCAACCGGAGCCCACTCCTTGAAATAGAGCGCTTACACTTTTGAGTATTTTGACACATTAATTAGCTCCGTTATATTTTGTCGATGCATCTGCACACGCCCCGCGCTCAACCCGAACACAACCCAAACTCAACCCAAACTCAACCCAAACTCAACCCAAACTCAACCCGAACTCACCTCAAACTCACCCGAACATTACACAGGAGCTTATTAATGTGTTATAAGACTCAAAATTGTAAGCGATGTATTTCAAGGTGGTGGAGGTAAGTTTGAGTTGAGTTCGGGTTGAGCTCGGGTCGTGTGTTATCGTTTGAACGCAGCCTGCGTGTCCAACCACCCGCATTGCATTTTCCAAAGCTCTCTTCTCGTCACAATGAACCATTATTTGACTAGAGCGAAAAAAC
The DNA here is from genome assembly GCA_950108535.1 of Agriphila straminella. Taxonomy (NCBI): domain Eukaryota; kingdom Metazoa; phylum Arthropoda; class Insecta; order Lepidoptera; family Crambidae; genus Agriphila; species Agriphila straminella. The sequence goes on along the minus strand of OX467305.1, from coordinate 24,207,399 downwards.
AATTCGGCCATTTCCGCGCACTTCGAAATTTTTGAAAATTTGGAAAAATACTTAATTGGATATTTCCACAAAAACAATGCACAATTTTGAGAATATTTCGCTTTTTTTGTACCGTCTTTAATTGAAATATATAAATATATAAAAAAATTGTTTTGCATTGTGCATAATTTTGGGCATGCATATTTAACCGTTTTTTGTGCATATTTCGGCCTTTTTTCTATGCATATTTGCATGCATATTTCGGTGATTCGACGTTGTATCAGTGTTGAAAGCAGCTTTGTAACGAATAGCAGTAGGCTAGAAAAGAAACTATTTTATAATATTTTTTTTTGCAGAAACCTCGAGATACGACCTTTGATTATTTAATTCCGTTCGGTTGATTTGATATTCATGAATAATAGTTGTCACAGATTAAGAACTTGAGTTTTAAATAAAGTACCTATTATGATTCAACATTGTTTGTTTAAATTAATTTTTCTCGACTCTTTCAAGACTCGTTATAAGATACTTCACTTGGTTATCAAAAGTTTTAAAAATGAAATAATATAAAAAAGGCTATTTTTGTTAGTATTATTGTTTGAGGGCGGAATATTTAAGTTTATACTTAGGAAGGGGTACAAAGTACCCAGTCATAAAGTGCACAAACGAAAAGACGTGAAACTAGGTAGGTAACTCAATAAGGACAATGGACAAAAGTGGTCCAAGATCCTACACTGATGACACTTATGGAAATTGAAAATACCTACATATTCTCACTTCTATTTTCATTCGACAAAAATATCTTAAAAAGAAAAATTATTGATTTTTTATGCATTTCCACAGTTTTTGGACGTAAGGCTCTTATCCTACCTATCTCCTATTTTTAAAATATTATGAAAAAGTTATTCAAAAGCGCTTAATTTTTAAACAGCTAACTCTATTTTTGGGGATAAGCATAAAAGCATCTTATACCTACAACATTAACAGAATTAATTGCTAAACCAGAATATGGTAGATACGGAATTACGGACCATCAAACTGAACAACTTTTACTATGAAATTTAGTAAAAAAAAACAGCTGTTTCGTACAAAAATTAATAACGAAAATCGAAAATATGAAAGTGTATGAAACAAACAGCTTACTTCTTTTCGCGATTTCAGAGTTGGTCCAACAGTAAAAGTTGTCCATTTCGATGGTCCCTTTCTACTAATATTCTGCTTTAGCCATTGATATATCAAAACAAAGATTAGATGCGTTACCCGCACTCCACAATGGCAAGACGAAAGTAAGGTAATTGCCCGACTTTCAATTAGTCGGGCACAGGCTCGTGACACGTAAACACACACCACTCTCGTCAGTCAGACACTCAAAAACCGTGACATTCTGATCAAAAATGCCTTCCTGCGTCTATAAACGATGTGCAAATTATACAGCAACAGTCAGAGATCGGAAAAATGTTTCATTTCACACGTAAGTACTGTATTTAACCGTAAAATGTATTTTCGTATTTTGTATTACTCTAATCGGCCATTTTTTTACAAAGAGCGAGACGCGCCAATGAGCATGCAGCGTATCAGACGAAACTTATGATGTCTGTTTATCTCTTTCTAACGACAGGGATTCCGTATGGTGGCGTTTATTTGTGTCCCACTATTGATGTAATATGTCAATGTGTGTATCTGCAGTACCTGTCGCTGTTTTAAATTTCATGATGTTGGCGCATAACGCATCTAAACTTTGTTTTGATATATCAATGGCTTTAGCCATTAGTTCTGTTACACGTTTGTACCTACCTATACCTATCTATTGCCTCATTTTCCTGTATGAGTTAGTTTGTGAAATTGATCTTCAAATAAAACAGATATTTTTTTTAGAATACTGACGATAATGACGTAAGTAAAATTGAAAAGGGGAAACATCAAAATAGTTTACTTATTATCAGATGTAGGATATATGAAATCCATATAAACTATTTTTGTGACTCCGTGAGCTGCGTTTGTGAGATTTTTTCGAAATGGCTAAAATGGCATGTGTTTTTTTTAAATGAAATACTTGTTTGAAAAAAAAAAGAAGCTAGTACCTAGCAAGTACTATTATATATTCTGTGCTAGTAGCTTAGCTTACTTCCGCAAACAATATTTATTATTATGCAAGATGCACCGCCCGCCCGCCCGCAAAAATATGCACATACACACCACAAAATATCAGTGCACAATACCTGCATTTAGTCATTCGGTGTTGGTTTACGTAGGTACGATCTAACTCCTGAGGAGGGTAGGACTTAAAGACAAAGTAGTATGTATATTATGTAATTAGGTACCTTAGTATGAGAGATAAATAAATCCATTTTTTATTTTATTTATTTATGCTCCGGGTTGGGGCGAAACACGTGTAGAGTGCACTGATATTTTGTGGTGTGCATGTGCATATTTTTGCGGGCGGGCGGGCGGTGCATCTTGCATATATTGTTTGCGGAAGTAAGCTACATAGGTTATTTTTTTTTCAAAATGGTTTGGAACTTCCGCCAAGTGACGCCTGATTCAATCAAATTGTACTGTATTTAAAAATGTATGGTGTGTATCCGTTCTATCCCTTGATGTATTGGACGTTATTTGTGCTCGGAATGGTGGGGTACAATAAATTGTAAGTTAGGAGAGATTTAAGTTTAGTAACATATTTGTTCAAGTTATTGCGAGGCAAGGTATCCAAGAATAAGAATAAGAATAAGAATCATTTATTTGCTGAGAATGTAGGTACATGCATAATTGTTGTTAAAGAATTTTCGGTCCAGTACATTCTGCCAAAAATTAGCATGCAAATATTTAAATTAGAGTTCAGGTAAACTAAGTATACAATTGGATATTATCTTGATCATTTTACAATAAAAATAGTAGGTACCTTATCAATAATTTAAAACAAATATTTATAAACTAAGAAATGTCAATTAGAAATAATAAGGAATAAATTGTATGATGTCAAAATTTATCATTTAGAAAATCTGTAATAGAATATTAACATTTTTCTAATAATATAGATGTCAATTTCTTTTTAAATTTATAACTATTCAATTCCTTAATTTCGTCAGGTATTTTGTTATAGATGACTAATATATTTCTTCCTTCTTTGTGTTTTTGTTTATTCTACTGATTTCTACAAATTGTTTACGACCAGTAAGATATGACCAACCAACCAAGCAGTATTGCAATCGGTGGGGTTCTGTGTCCCAGACCGGCACGTGTGGCGGCGGAGACGGCCACCTTTGTTCGCTATACCGCGCGCGCGCTCTAACTTATTAAAAAAAGCACCATTTACTCGAGCACTGAGGATGCTAAACAACATGGCTGATACCGTGGATAATTCAGTTGCTCACTGAACGCATTCACAAAGGCGGCATTATTTAGTTATAATAATAGTTAATTTTAAGGATAAGTAAATAAATTAGTCTACACTATCGCATTAGGTTAAGAGCCTGTAATGATAGTTGTAAGTTGGAAAATAAATAAAAAAAAAACCTATTGAAATACTTTCTTGACAAAAAATAATTTAGGTAGGTACCTATATAATTATCGGACCACAAAATTTCATGAGAATCGGTTGAGAAATGCGACCTGTAGAGGGGAAAACGGACAGGCATCAGAAAGATTTTTTTTTCCTAGCTGAAGCAGAGACGCTTCTCACAATAATATATTTTCTATATTTTAATTTGAAATAATTAAATTTATACTCTAACGTTCTCCGGTCATAATATTAATTTACACTATTGTCCTTCCTTTAGACCGTCGGCGGACGGGTAATATTTTTATTTTATTTTCATTGATATCATTTACTCTATCGACTTCAGTAATTATAACAATTTTCACTATTGTCACGACATAACAATTTTATTAGCCATAACTCTCATCGCAGTAAGTAATTTTTGTTAAATTTCATTCAATGAGGATCAACGAGGTTTTTAGTTAAATAATATGTAGAGTTTCAGTCACATCAAAATAAATTATTTCAGTGAAAGAATTATTGAAATTGGACCAAAAATTACGAAGATAGAGCGATTTTCGTGTTGCATTCTCAAAAACGCTCTCCAAATTCACGATTGGCTGATGACGTCATCAGCCACGTGCGGCGCTCAGCGGCGCGGTTGGCGTTTGTTCGGGCGATCGTGGCACGTGACGTCATCGCATGATCCGCAAGGGCCGGCCGTGTTTTTAAACTCACTTTTTAAATCTTTAAAAATTTTGTCATTTCCTGATGGATTTGAGTTTAAACAGAGATGTACTCAGATATTGATATTGTATTTGATGTGATATACAAAATTGATATATTGATATTCAATTGTCGTGTTGATCCTCATTGCAAACAAACCCCCCATTATTATTAAATAAGTGCAAACGAAATTACAAAATGTCATTGCGGAAAAATGTTAACAATATTCCTTAAACTTAATTTTTATTAATAGGTACTGACATTACATTATTATACATCTTACTACAACCCAGTTGTTCGTATGTGTCGCCTCTACAATGATCTGACTCAGGAGCACCCTAACATTGATGTCATGAACGATAATCCAAATGCCTTCAAGAGGAGTATTTTTATTCTGCACATTACCTATATTAGTAATTTTGTCTCTGTACCTACTGTAGTTTGTTTAATGTTAATATTGATCCTACTATATATTTTTGTTACACTGATACGATACAATAACGATTTATAATTATTAAGTACTAAATTAGAGTTTAGTTAACTGAGTACCTAAGTATTTTAAGTATCTACCTATGTTTCTTTTTCACTCACAGAAAACATTGTTTATTAAAGGATGCATGTTGTTGGAGTTCAGTCTAGTACTTGGACATTGTACTATTGTAATCATTTGCTTTCATGACTGTATTCTGTTATGTGTCTAATAAAGAAAATGAAAATTAAAACCTACTTCTTTTTATTCGAAGCCAAAGCCGAAGCCGATGAAGCCGAAAGGAAAAAAGCAGAAACTGTGCATGTTGTCTGCTCGAACCGAATACTGTATTGGAGCTGAAACGGGTGGAGATATGAAACGTGAAAAGATGTTATTGGTAAAGTATATGATTCATATTATTACCTACCTATATTTTTTGATTCAGTTTTTTTTAATAAGTTTTGTTTATCGCCGCCACGATTTTTCTCCTTAACAACTTACCGGTTGACTGGTAGAGAATCCCCTTGGGCAATAAGTCCGCCATTTGCTGCCCTTTCCCTTTTAACTTTTAATTTAACTTGCGTCAAACTCATACCATGATTACCTACCTCAAAACCGTGCGTTTTCACTTTCAACTTTCTGCCATACTTTGACGTTTTTAGGGTTCCGTAGCCAAAATGGCAAAAACGGAACCCGGAGATCAAAATGTATGGAACAGCTGACCCCTTAAAATTTCGTGCACTATTTAAGAAGGACCCTATATAGAGAACATATCGATATTCATTTCGACTCACTCAACAGGGGCCGTACCGGCTAACTTTTCGAACTTCGGCAAGTTTGCCGAGTTTCAACTTAAAACAAAGAATCAAAGTAAAGGAATTTCGTATTGTACCTACTATTTGTTGAAGTTATTTGGAAGATATCGATGTTCGTGTGACATCATGAATTGGGGTTTACCCTTTTGGCCCAATTGGGGCTCGATTTATCTGTTTTAATTTGAAACCCGGCAGACTTTTCGAAGTTCGATGCGTTAGCCGGTATCGCCCCAGTTTCCGTAGAAATGGTTTAGATAATATGCCCACTTAAATAATTACGTAATTTTAGATGTAGGTAGGTACTTATGAAAGATCTGCACTTAGTTCTATAGTTTTGTTATAATTTATTCCCTAAATTTGCTTGCAGCCTTTCATTGTAAGTGTTTGTTACATTTGGGTTAATTTTATATTAAGAAAAAGTTGTTTTATGTAAGTAATAACTAATAGGTAATGTAAACAAGCGTAGGTAAATCAATAAACTAAACTAAAAAAAAATAAAAAAAACCTCTGTTGAAAGCTCCAGAGGAAAGCGAAAGCGCACGACAGCGTGCGCTATTGAATGTAGTCAGAGGGCCTAGCCAAAGTAACATTCGCTAATCTTCGTTACCGCTTCGCTTTCGAAACATACCGGGTGTAACAAGACCCTCAACGAAGCCGAGGTCTACGTATTCTGCTCATCATCACGACCATTTCTGTTCAAAATTATTGCTGGGAAACGATTTTAATTTTTAACCGACAAGGAGGAGGTTATATGTTTTTCTGTATATTTTTTTTTTGTGTATGTCCACCGATTACTCGAAGACGGCTACACCGATTGAAATGATTCAAACGTTATTATAAGTAAACTCCCAAGTTGGTCCCATTTTTTAAAATTTGGAAATCGGTTCAGTACTTTTCATGTCCTTAATCATGAAAAAAGCACGAAAATAGTATGATTTTGTGTGAATTACCTCGATGATAATGGTCGTATTACTTCTTTGTTTATGAACTGAATAAGATTTTTTTTTTTTGTAGGAAGATGGATATCTTAAGTGGAGGTTCTTTAACCGACTTAAAAAGGAGGTTCTCAGTTTGACCCGTATGTATGTTTCTCCGCGATTATCTTACGTTTGGCTGAGCCGATTTTTCTACATATTATAATATACCTTACCTACAAGGTACCTACACTAAAAATAAAAAATTGTTTAAAAAAAAAACAAAAAACCGACTTCAAAAAACCTACCTCTAAAAAACAAGAAATAATATTCGTAATAATAAAAATACGTCTATTGAAGTTGGGGGGGTTTTAGAATAAAAAAAGGAATCTGTAATCCACCACCACCCGACTTCAATAGACGTATTTTTATTATTACGAATATTATTTATTGCTTTTTAGAGGTAGGTTTTTTGAAGTCGGTTTTTTGTTTTTTTTTAAACAATTTTTTGGTGTTAAAAAAGCATAAATGTTACGCGTACAACAGACCTGCGAGTGTATGCTACACAGCTGTGTGCGGCCGAGTGGAAAGGCAGCGTTTATGTGCGTGCTCATGAGATACATCGAGTGATGACGTTTTGAAGCCATTGTTTGTTACGAAATACTTAAAATTTTGATAATGTTTCTTTGGACAAAAATTAGGAAATAACGAATAAAATAAGAATACATAAAAATTAAAAAAAAAAACACTTTGACCTTCAATAACTTCGTAGCTATTGGTTTCCCAGGTATAGTCTAAAAGACAAAAAAAATTGTTTAAGTACAAAACAAAAAAACCGACTTCAAAAAACCTGCCTCTAAAAAAAGTAAGAAATAATATACAAATCATTAGATACGCATTATCATTGTTATAATAAAACACGTCTATTAAAGTCGGGTGGGGCTGGAGTACATATTCCTTTTTTTATTCTAAAAGTCCCACCCGACTTCAATTGACGTGTTTTATTATAACAATGATAATGCGTATCTAATGATTTGTATATTATTTCTTACTTTTTTTAGAGGCTGGTTTTTTGAAGTCGGTTGTTTTGTTTTGTAAACAATTTTTTTTATTTTTAGTGTAAGTACCTTCTGTATTAGGTAGTGTAGGTATATTATTTAGGTAGAAAAATCGGCTCAGCCAAACGTGAGATAATCGCGGAGAAACATACATACATACAAACTGAATACCTCCTTTTTTTCAAGTCGGTTAAAAAGACTACACAAAGGTATCCCTTCCCCAACAAAAAAAATCATCTAATTCGGTTCATAAATAACAAAATTGTCAAGTTAGTTGATTTAATATCATAGTATTTTCAGGATTATTTGTAAACTACTGAACCGATTTGAAAAAAAAATAAATGGGACCATCTCGCAAGAAAACTCAATCGAACAAAAAAAAATTATCTAAATCGGTCCACAAATGTCGAAGATACGCGCGAACAACGATAAAAAAAAAACATACAATCGAATTGAGAACCTCCTCCTTTTGATGAAGTCGGTTAAAAATGATTCTGATGATGGGCGGAATGCGTGGACTTCGGCTTCGTTGAGGGTCTTGTTCCACCCGTTATATGGGATTGACATAAGGTTTCGTTATCAATCGAATTTTAAAACGTCAAACCAATGTTTCAAAGCGAAGCGATAGCGAAAATTTGCAAATGTTACTTTGGCTAGGGGGGCAGATTCAAATTGTGGCGTGGGGTGTCGTAACGTAAGCCCAATGTGTTTTGTCCGAAAGAGCAATGCGAAAGCGATTGTATGAATCTTATAATCTATACATATAAAACTCTAAATTGATTGACTGATTCAATACTCAATACTCAAATCATTTATTGCATTCCACAGTGTTACAGTAGTTCTTAAATTATAATATTTTAGATCACTATGGACCCTGTCGGGCACAACAACAATAATAGATAGCAAACACTTATTTATCATTATATTATATTAGTAAGTATATTAGTTTCATTACAATAGTAGTTATTACTTAATTAATAAAAACTATTTTATTTATTCAATTATATTGCACTTATGTATTTAATTTAAGTTAAGTATTTTAATGTTTTAATTAAGTTGACTTTTTATCTACAATATTCATATTTCTATATTTTGATTCACTGATTCATTGTTGGGATAGGCGTGGAGCCCTAACGGCTGAAGGTAGAGACACCATTTTTGGAGGGTAGATACCTTTCATGATGTAGATGAGCACTAAAAAAGGATTTTGGAATATTCCTGTTATACAAGGTGCTACAGGGTGTTCCAGTTTGTATGGGAATTTGTATAGGGCTGAAGATAGATACGCCATTTCTGGAGGGTAGATTCCTTTCATGGTGTAGGTGAGCACTAAGAAAGGGTTTTATAAAATTCCCGTTGTACAAGGTGCTACAGTGTTCCAGTTTGTACATGTTTTTTTATGGGAAAATTTAAATGTGTGAAATGAGGTCTATACTGATAAATACCTCGGTATATTGGTAATCCGTGACATGCAAATAAATAAATGCACAACTATCTTAATCACGCGAACGAAGTCGCGGGCAAAAGCTAGACACAGTATAAAATGAAAGTACAAGAACAGTACAAGAACAGTACAAGAACAGTACCCTTAGCATGAACAGTAGGTCCCTTAGCACAAACAGCAATCGAAAAAAAACGCGTGTGTATACTTGATAATTTTGTATGAGAAATTTGTACAGCGCCACCTACCAGCGTAAAATGAACTAAGATTTTCCATACATGACAGTTGCGCTCGATACGAATTCGATAGTCAATCGATAGCTGTTCGTGCTACGGGTACCTACTGTTCGTGTTCGTGCTACGGGTACAATACAAGTACCTAACTACCTACATAACTATCGAAAAAAAATACGTAAAAAAAAACCCGCCTTCATTAAAAGACAAGCCGACTGAAAAGATGGAAACAAGATTAAATAAATATTAAAGGCAACATGTCATAATAACATGCAGTCGGAGGCATGCATAAAGAAAGTGACATAATTTTTTTTATTTATTTTTTTATTTAAGTACTTAGGTATCTCTTTTTAGTTATTATATATTACGGTCATGATACACCATTTTGAAGTCCTTATAATAAGCCCTTTAATTTGACACCCATATTGCAGTATTCTAAAAACATTTTTTTTTCACTAAGTACGTATAATAGCACCGTACAGCCGCCATGTTGGTTTTTTTATAACGCCACCTAGATACCTATCAGATTTTCTCACATTTCACTTTTTTTTTCAGGGAAGGATCATCAAATTCATACCAGGGCTCATAGACTACTGATAGTAGCAAGGAATAATCTCAGTAATAAATACAATATTTCATTGAATTATTTATTTTATTTATTTAAGCAAAGGTATATTCTGTTTCCCTTAACATTATTTCTGGGGTATTAAAGTATCAAGAATCCTGCTTGGCTTTGCACGGTGTAATTATAGTACGCGAATATTCTGTACTATAGTTCCCTAAATGTACCTATAGGTAAGTATATCAATACTCCAGAACAAAGGCCTACTCAAATCTGAGCGTAAGCGGTATCCGCACTATCCGCTACCGCCGTGGGTAACGGTAATCCCGACCGATATCCCGCCTATCCCTGGAACCGCATACCGGATGGGTACTACGTACCGCGTGTTCGGCGAAACCAGCTCACTCTCCCATTGTGTTCGGTAAAATTCCGCTATGGTTTGAACAGCGCGTTATCTGCATAAAATGGGTCTATATTAGAATCCATAATTGAAAATGCCTATAATGAAAACGCCTACACATTAAAACACATACTAATCATTAAAATCCATAATTTTAAAATTTATACAGTAGTGCCTTTTTTCTTGAACAAGCAATAATTTAAAGGCGTGAAATACACCTAATTTTATCGACAAAAACACCCACATCCCCACTCCTGTTGGAATAGTCGCCATTTTAAATTTGACTTTTTATTTTAGATGACCCTGCGGAAAAATATTAATTTCTCCGGATTCAGAAATCCTACAGTTATAACAAAAATATTGTTCGAAAGTTAAGAAATAATATTCGTATATTAAAAATACGTCTATTGAAGTCGGGTGGGGCTGGAGTACAATTTCCTTTTTTTTTATTCAAAAAGCCCCACCCGACTTCAATAGACGTATTTTTAATATACGAATATTATTTCTTGCTATTTAGAGGTAGGTTTTTTGAAGTCGGTTGTTTGTTTTTTTTAAACAATTTTTTATATAATACTAAATAATATACTAGAAAAAATACGACTCGCACCAGATCAATACTCAGACGGGAATCGAACCCGCGACCTTTGGATATCCGGTCCAATGCTCTGACCGCTGAGCTACCGAGTCACTTCAAAATAGCATTGTGAATGCAAAAATCTCCAATTTAAAATTTTTTTATATTTTTATTTTTAGTGTAGGTACCTTGTAGGTAAGGTATATTATATTAGAAAAATCGGCTCAGCCAAACGTAAGATAATCGCGGAGAAACATACTTAAATACGGGTCAAACTGAGAACCTCCTTTTTAAGTCAGTTAAAAAACTACACTTAAGATATCCCTCTTCCAACAAAAAAATAATTATCTTATTCAGTTCATAAACAAAGAAGTAATTCGACCAATCATCGACGTAGTTCACACAAAATCATACTATTTTCGTGCTTTTTTCAAAATTACTTGAAAAGTACTGAACCGATTTCCAAATTTTAAAAAATGGGACCAACTTGGGAGTGTACCTAATGTAATTACGTTTGAATCATTTCAATCGGTCCAGCCGTCTTCGAGTAATCGGTGGACATACACAAAAAAAAAAAACAAATATACAGACGAACATAGAACCTCCTCCTTTTTTGGAAGTCGGTTAAAAAAGGATTATTAATGTTATGCAATTTAAGGGACCCCCGCATAGAATGCTATAATTTTGTATTAAAACTTACTACATTTTGTTTGATATTCTTCCACAGCTCTTTTGGATTAGATGAATTGTTATTTATATGATGCTTAAAGAATGCAGATTTTTCATTAAACATAGCTTGACAAGCCAAATGTTTAAATTTTTTATAATATAGGTACTTTGTCAGAATCAAGCTTAGTAGTTCGATTTTTAGCAAGAGCCGTCCCTTTGGTTAATAGTGATGTCACGTATGCACTGCGTCAACCAGGGTATCATATCATCTTTCACAATTGATTGCTTCAGGGGAGCATGGGTATCAAATATATGCAAAACATAATAATTAAAAGATTCAACAAACTGATCAATATCTTCATGCCATAGACGTTCCCAGTGTACTGCTTCAACTTGGTCGTTAAATTCTTTTAAATTTATATTTTTAATAGGTCTGTAACTAATGCAACGGGACAGAGGTTTTGGTTTCTTAATACGGACTTGAAAAGTAATTAAAGCATGTCTACCAAGTTCAGCGATTTGCTCAACAGTTACATTAGAAACATCAGTATCACTACAAATCAAATCAATAATAGTTTCAGAGTGGTCTGTAAAGTAAGTTGGCTGTGAAACATATTGCTTTAAATTCATACATTCTAAAAAGATAATAGCTTTTTAGTATCGGAGTCATTGACAGTGAGCATATCTATATTAAAGTCACCAAGTAGTATTAAATGATCATACGCAGACAACAAACTAACAGTATCAGATAGAGCATCTATAAAGGTATCTACATGCAACCAGGGTGGACGGTAAGCAGTACCAATGGCAAGCTTTTTACCGTTTATTGCAATACTTAGCCACATTTGTTCGACGTTGCTTGATTGAGGATGATAAATTTGTCGAGCATAAATACCATTGCGTATATAAAATCCAACACCACCACCACGTGAGCGTACAGTTTGAGGTCGTGGTACATGTCTAAGTCGGTATCTCGGTGGTGCTGGAAAGAGGGTCTCTTTTAACCATGTTTCATTGATAGCTATAATATCTACTGCGTGTCTTTGCAAAGCTAAAATGAATTCATCATGCTTTGAGCAAATTGATCCAGGATTAAGGAACCCTAAAGACAAGTGCTTAGTTTTAAGGAATTGTAAAACAAACGAGAATGACAACATAATATACTTAGAATTACCTAAATATAGTTTAATTATAGTTAGATGCCGTTTGCAAAGGGACATAATTATTAAGCACAGTAAAATTCACACTTGACCTTATACATTATACTCTTTTTGTTAATTCCTAAACAACTAAAATATTTTGTTATTGGATCGGCCAAGAAACCCAATAAAACTTTCAAAGATAAGTATTGTGAAAGTAGCTGATCAAAATACAATAGCCAATAATTATTATCGAAATATGAAAAACTGATAATTACAGCCAAATTAACATAATTAAATTCCTGCTTGACCTTATACTTACTATACGTATACACTATACATTACATTTTTTTTGTTTATACCTAAACAACTCGAATATTTTGTTATTGTTACTGAAAGAAAACCAAAAGAAACCTCTAAAAATATGTAAACAAGAAGTAACAATATTATTTTTAAATTTTAGATTTTTGCATTCACAATGCTATTTTTATACAATACTAAATAATATACTAGAAAAAATACGACTCGCACCAGATCAATACTCAGACGGGAATCGAACCCGCGACCTTTGGATATCCGGTCCAATGCTCTGACCGCTGACCTACCGAGTCACTAGTGACATCGTCGAATTTCTTCTAGTATATCCTACTCTTACGCTGCAACAAACAAACAATAGTACATTATGAGACAAGTTAGCTTAGGTTGCTCATTGCACACAAGGCTGCGGGTTGCAGCCCGAGCCGCAGGCGAGGGCGTAACTCAGCCGAGTGTGCAATAAGCAAAAGCTCACGAGTTTCATACGACGTTTTTCAACACATTTGCGAGGAAAAAACAAAGTAATTTACCACACAGCAACAAATACGACAAAAAAAATACCTATGATATTTATGGGAAAAGGCGCGCAGGTTTTTTTTTGTTTTTTTTTCACACGCCCAACGCAAGAATATTTTGCGAACAAAGGGGTGAGTAGCATACAGCCTACTTCAAAATTATAATTTTAGTGATAAAATGCAAATATATAAAATAATATGCAAATATTTTATAACAAAATATTGTGAATTATGAGTAATTTGATAATAATAAATATTTGTTTGACTTAATTAAGGACTTACACATTTATTTATTCCAAAAATGAATATGAATTTTCAGCATCATAAAACCTTTTTCATGTTATTAAAAAAATAACTGTATTACCCGGCTAAATTGCCAATGCTCTGTTTACTCGCATAGAACTTGCAGTAAGGTACTAATTTAACTTTGTAGGGTTAATTCTATTACGAACTAGTGTTTTATATATTATTGCACGCGTTTGTTATAGCTCGGTTTATGGCCCTAAAAGCGATGTAATAAGGCTCACTTTCCGAGCAAGTGTGTTGAAAACAATATTATGTTTTGTTCCAACCAACATTCATATATGTGCAACCGGATAGATAATTTTAGCAAAGTCCATTAAACACATTAGCTCACTTTACGAGCAAGTGTGTTGAAAATGATATTTCTGTTGCCTGAAATAAATGATGATGATTATTATTATTAGAGGTATTCAATTTTTATTTTTTCTCTCATTACTGAGGTAAATTCATGACTATGCGGGTTTTTGACCAAGCATAGCATGTTTAAATAAATAGTGACGTTTGTGAATGTGTGTGGCTGACTGTGGCTGTGTTCGTATATATGTGTGCGCGTTCGCGGGTGTGTCTGTGTGTGTGTGTGTGATGATTGTGTTCATTGTCTTCATCTGCGGATAGAAATATATGGACAATTCTACACGTGTTCAAAATGACAGCCTTTTGTATTTTTAAATATGATAATGGATGCATGTCGAGTGATTTAAGACTTTGTGTTGTGTGTACTATTTTTGGTATAATTTATTATTATAAAAACAATGGCGCATAAAAGCTAGAGGTAAATTGTATTTCTCATTTCTTTCGTTATTTTTTAATTATTGAAGTGGTTGTATAATTGCATTTTTCTAATTTCTCATTTGTGTCGACATTTTTAATTACAGAAGTGGATAAAATTGCATGAGTTGCTCATTTCTGTCGACAAGTTTTGAATTATAGAACAGTTAAAGATCAAGCTTTTGCTAGCTATTATAGCTGTGTAGCTAGCTACCTAGATATAGCTACATGAATTGGGCGTGGACAGCTGTCTGAAATCAAAATGCGTGTGATTAATGTTCTAATATTGGCGGTTCTCCTGATGAGTATGAGCGCGGGAGTGGACGCGCATAGGAAGAGAGCAATGCCGAAGCCACAGCAGCAGGTATTATAATTTCAAACACTTGAAGGTGCCCTAAGGCTGCGTTCAGACGATAACACATGACCTGACCTCAACCCGAACTCAACCTGAACTCAACTCAAACTCAACTCGAACTCAACTCAACCGGAGCCCACTCCTTGAAATAGAGCGCTTACACTTTTGAGTTTTTTGACACATTAATAAGCTCCGTTATATTTTGTCGATGCATCTGCACACGCCCCGCGCTCAACCCGAACTCAACTCAAACTCAACCCGAACACAACCCAAACTCAACCCGAACTCAACCCGAACTCACCTCAAACTCACCCGAACATTACACAGGAGCTTATTAATGTGTCATAAGACTCAAAATTGTAAGCGATGTATTTCAAGGTGGGCTGCGGTTGAGGTAAGTTTGAGTTGAGTTCGGGTTGAGCTCGGGTCGTGTGTTATCGTTTGAACGCAGCCTGAGTGTCCAACCACCCGCATTGCATTTTCCAAAGCTCTCTTCTCGTCACAAAGAACCATTATTTGACTAGAGCGAAAAAACAATTCGGCCATTTCCGCGCACTTCGAAATTTTTTAAAATTTGGAAAAATACTTAATTGTATATTTCCACAAAAACAATGCACAATTTTGAGAATATTTCGCTTTTTTGTACCGTCTTTAATTAAAATATATAAATTAAAAAAAAAAAATTTGCATTGTGCATAATTTTGGGCATATTTAACAGTTTTTTGTGCATATTTCGGCCTTTTTTCTATGCATATTTGCATGCATATTTTGGTGATTCGACGTTGTATCAGTGTTGAAAGCAGCTTTGTAACGAATAACAGTAGGCTAGAAAAGAAACTATTTTATCATTCTTTTTTTTTGCAGAAACCTCGAGATACGACCTTTGATTATTTAATTCCGTTCGGTTGATTTGATATTCATGAATAATAGTTGTCACAGATTAAGAACTTGAGTTTTAAATAAAGTACCTATTATGATTCAACATTGTTTGTTTTTAAATTAATTTTTCTCGACTCTTTCAAGACTCGTTATAAGATACTTCACTTGGTTATCAAAAGTTTTAAAAATGAAAAAATATAAAAAAGGCTATTTTTGTTAGTATTATTGTTTGAGGGCGGAATATTTAAGTTTATACTTAGGAAGGGGTACAAAGTACCCAGTCATAAAGTGCACAAACGAAAAGACGTGAAACTAGGTAACTCAAAGGACAATGGGCAAAAGTGGTCCAAGATCCTACACTGATGAAAATACCTACATCTGTCACTTCTATTTTCATTCGACAAAAATATCTTAGAAAGAAAAATTATTGATTTTTTAATGCATTTCCACAGTTTTTGGACGTAAGGCCTACCTATCTCCTATTTTTATTAACCAAGTTTTAAAATCTTTTATTAGTAAAAAGTCTAGAATAAATATTATGAAAAAGTTATTCAAAAGCGCTTAATTTTTAAACAGCTAACTCTATTTTTGGGGATAAGCACAAAAGCATCGTATACCTACAACATTAACAGAATTAATGGCTAAACCAGAATATGGTAGATACGGAATTACGGACCATCAAACTGAACAACTTTTACTATGAAATTTAGTGAAAAAAAAACAGCTGTTTCGTACAAAAATTAAAAACGAAAATCGAAAATATGAAAGTGTATAAAACAAACAGCTTACTTCTTTTCGCGATTTCAGAGTTGGTCCAACAGTAAAAGTTGTCCATTTCGATGGTCCCTTTCTACTAATATTCTGCTTTAGCCATTAATTCTGTTACACGTTGTACCTACCTATACCTATCTATTGCCTCATTTTCCTGTATGAGTTAGTTTGTGAAATTGATCTTCAAATAAAACAGATAATTTTTTTTTAGAATACTGACGATAATGACGTAAGTAAAATTGAAAAGGGGAAACATCAAAATAGTTTACTTGTTATCAGATGTAGGACATATGAAATCCATATACACTATTTTTGTGACTCCGTGAGCTGCGTTTGTGAGATTTTGTGAGATTTTTTCGAAATGGCTGAAATGGCATGTGTTTTTTTTTTAAATGAAATACTTTTTTGAAAAAAAAAAAGAAAACTGTGTAGCTTAGCTTATTTATTATTATGCAAGATGCACCGCCCGCCCGCCCGCAAAAATATGCACATGCACACCACAAAATATCAGTGCACAATACCTACCTGCATTTAGTCATTCGGTGTTGGTTAACGTAGGTACGATCTAACTCCTGAGGAGGGTAGGACTTAAAGACAAAGTAGTTTGTATATTATGTAATTAGGTACTTTAGTATGAGAGATAAATAAATCCATTTTTTATTTTATTTATTTATTTATGCTCCGGGTTGGGGCGAAACACGTGTAGAGTGCACTGATATTTTGTGGTGTGCATGTGCATATTTTTGCGGGCGGGCGGGCGGTGCATCTTGCATATTATATTGTTTGCGGAAGTAAGCTACATAGGTTTTTTTTTTTTCAAAATGGTTTGGAACTTCCGCCAAGTGACGCCTGATTCAATCAAATTGTAATGTATTTAAAAATGTATGGTGTGTATCCGATCTATCCCTTGATGTATTGGACGTTATTTGTGCTCGGAATGGTGGGGTACAATAAATTGTAAGTTAGGAGAGATTTAAGTTTAGTAACATATTTGTTCAAGTTATTGCGAGGCAAGGTATCCAAGAATAAGAATAAGAATAAGAATCATTTATTTGCTGAGAATGTAGGTACATGCATAATTGTTGTTAAAGAATTTTCGGTCCAGTACATTCTGCCAAAAATTAGCATGCAAATATTTAAATTAGAGTTCAGGTAAACTAAGTATACAATTGGATATTATCTTGATCATTTTACAATAAAAATAGTAGGTACCTTTTCAATAATTTAAAACAAATATTTATAAACTAAGAAATGTCAATTAGAAATAATAAGGAATAAATTGTATGATGTCAAAATTTATCATTTAGAAAATCTGTAATAGAATATTAACATTTTTCTAATAATATAGATGTCAATTTCTTTTTAAATTTATAACTATTCAATTCCTTAATTTCGTCAGGTATTTTGTTATAGATGACAAATATATTTCTTCCTTCTTTGTGTTTTTGTTTATTCTACTGATTTCTACAAATTGTTTACGACCAGTAAGATATGACCAACCAACCAAGCAGTATTGCAATCGGTGGGGTTCTGTGTCCCAGACCGGCACGTGTGGCGGCGGAGACGGCCACCTTTGTTCTGTACGGTTTACATGTACATATTTATTTTACTTTGCTAACACAGCAAACGTCGCGGCTCACGCGTCATCGACCCGAAGTAAACTAAAGTATCATATTTAATTATTATAATAAGTACATATTTTAGCTCAGTGCAATTTATAACGCCAACTTAATCGGTTTCACACATTAGAGAAAAGAATCGTCTATTTTTAACTTACTTGTAACGTTTACGTAAATACATCTCAACTTCAATCTATAGCGATCTTTTCATCCTGCACTCCAACTAACTAACTTCTATATCTCAAGAGTGTAACCATACATTCTATTTGGTCCTTCGAGAATTCGTGTAAGCGGGACCAGAGTTCGCGAGTGCGTGATACTTGTGGATCACCTATTCCTGCGCGCACGGACACCAACCTGTGGACACTGTCATCTGTCACCTGTGACTGCAAACAGCATCTTCGCAGTGTGTGATCTTGTGCCTTTTTTTGCGATAGCGAATCGGTTCGGCCGGCCTCCCACCAGCGGGTCTCACCGGTTGAATTGAGACGAGAGCGCACATATCGTATTTAGGGTACAGGCGCGCACACCTTGTGAATAGCAGTCGGAACTTTCAACAACAACTACTTATTAATTCAACAACAACATGTCTAAACTGGAACTTCAATCAACCTGTTTTGAAAACATCAAGACCTTGTGTGTCAACTATCGCAAGGATTCCTCATCTCGGAAAACTGAAAAGTATCTCAACCTTCGTTTGACGTCGCTAACTGAGCAATGGAAGGACTTCGAGGCGAGACACGCTCTCTTGGTACTTGAACTTGAAGATAAAACTATTAACTATTTCGCTGACGACATATTCGGCAAAACTAAAGAGATGTATTTAGCAACTAAGATGGACATACGGAATAAACTAGAACAACTGGAAGAACAAAAACGAAATGTGAAGTTCGACTTGAATGAAAATTCGGGAGAAGCTTCTCAAGATCAGAAAGATGATAAAACTACGAAGATTCAACTTTTACTTAACAAACAAGAATGCAATTTTAATGCTATCGACCGTGCTATGTCCAAAATTAACGTCACGAGCGACACCGCAAAATGGGAGCTGGAAGATAACTTAAATATTTTAAAAACTAAATGGGAACCGATGGACAAACTTCATTGGGAAATCGACTTTCAGCTGAAGGGGTCCAACAAAGAATATTACGAAATGTTCTCGGATATTGAAGATAAATATGATGAACTGCGAAAACAACTTCACTCCACGATTTGGTCGAGTGCCCACTACCAGCAATCAGTACCAAAAATGGAACTTCCAGACTTCTCCGGGAACTACAGCAAGTGGATTTCTTTCAAGGATTTGTTTCTTGAAACCATCCATAACAACCCAGCAATAAACAAAGCGCAGAAAATGAAACATCTGAAAACTAAACTGAAGGGTGAGGCCGAAAGTCTGGTGCAACATTTGTCTGTATGTGCTGAAAACTACAACTCCTGCTGGGAAATTTTAGTGCAACGTTATGATAATCGCCGCTTGCAATTTTCATCTTTTTTCAACGCAATGATTAACCTCTCCGTCATCCAGCATCCGGACGCCAATAACTTGAAGAAAATGCATGACGTCATTAAGGAATGCATGAACGGCATAGCAAACATCGGATTGGATACTTCAACATGGGATCCAATGATCGTCCACTTAATGTTACCGAAGCTGGATTCGACAACCTTGAACGATTATATGAATGAAATACGAGATCATAGAGAACTTCAAAATTTACAAGATTTTTTATATTTTCTGGAGTGCAAGTTTATGGCGTATGAAACTGCAAAATCTACGAAATCTGTGAAGGGAAATAATACTTCAGAAAAAACATCATTTTGGAAACCTATGAACAGACAACTTATGAAAAAATCTACTTATGATTTAAAGAAAACTTATTATACTGCTTATGGGAGTTGCCCCAATTGCAACGGAAGTCACGTTTTAATGCAATGTGACAAGTTCATCGACATGGACACGGCGCAGCGGAACTACACAGTTGCGAAATTGAAAGTTTGCAAAAACTGCCTTTTTAGTCATAACAATGTAGAATGTAAATCGACTAAAACTTGTAAGGAATGTAATATGAAACACCACACGCTGCTGCATAACTCCAACTGGAAATCTTCGTCAAATGGGAAAAATAACATTGGGCAACAACCATCAACATCTAAACAACAAGCTTCTAATCACTTATCTTCTGAGAACACTGAGATTTTACTAACTACAACTCAACTGAAAATAAAAACTATCGACGGAACTTACGTCACCCTTCGAGCCCTTCTAGACCAAGGCTCGCAGGTTAACTTAATAACTGAAAACGCTGCCCAGCTGCTGCGACTGCCCCGAAGGAAGATGGCCGCATCCATTTCAGGGGTGGGCTCAGTCTCTGGTGATTGCCGGGGACAACTAAACTTGACCTGTAAATCGATTCACTCTGACTACAGCTTCGAAATGCAGGCGCTTGTGATGAAAAAACTAACAAACAACTTACCCAATAATACTTTTGAAAAATCTAACTGGCCGCACATAGAAAACCTGAAACTAGCTGATCCTGAATTTAATATTTCGCGCCCTATCGACTTATTACTGGGAGCCGATGTTTATTCTGAAATTATCCTCGACGGAGTCCTGAAAGGAAGCTGCCAATCTCCGGTAGCACAACAAACTCATTTAGGATGGATTCTGTGTGGAAAAATGAAAACTTTTAACTGCCATGTAACTTTGATTAACTTAGAAGAACTGACTAAATATTGGGAAAGCGAAGAAATCCTAAACTCCGAAGATATTTCCAAAGATGACTACTGTGAGCAATTTTATTCACAAACTGTACAACGGGACCCTGAAGGAAAATACATCGTGAAGATGCCTCTTCTCCCTGATTATGAAGAAAAACTGAGATCATCAAGATCAATAGCTATTTCTCAATTTATTCAATTGGAAAAACGACTTGCAAGAAACCAACAACTATCAACTATGTACAAAGCTTTTATGAAAGAGTATGAAGATATGGATCATATGGCGCCGGCGGCTCATATTTCACCTAACGACTGCTACTTACCACACCACGGCGTTCTGAAAGAAAGTTCTACAACAACTAAGCTAAGAGTTGTATTTAATGGATCTCAGAAAAACTCGAGCGGCTACAGTTTGAACAGCCTCCTGGAAAAAGGACCTAACCTTCAAAAGGACATTCAATCATTAATATTGAAATGGAGAACTTATGAATTTGCCTATACTGCCGACATCGAAAAGATGTACCGCTGTATATGGATTCATGAAGAACAGCAGAACCTACAAAAAATCATTTGGCGAAACTCGCTAACCGAAGGTTTTCAAGAATTCAATCTTTGTACTCTGACATATGGTTTAAAGCCCTCTCCGTGGCTGGCACTACGCACCCTTAAACAACTCGCCATTGACGATGGCCATAAGCACCCCACTGCTGCAAAAGTACTGGAAACTGATTTTTTCGTTGATGACCTTGTCAGCGGGAATAATTCACTTGAAGAAGCTAAGAAGATACAAGAGTCCCTAATCGCTTTATTGAAGGGCGGGGGGATGAATCTGCGGAAATGGTCCAGCAACTGTCCAGCTTTACTTGAAAACTTACCAAAGGAGCAGATTTCAACAACAAACAACTATAACTTCAAAACTGAAGAGTCTTCTAAAACTTTGGGACTGAGCTGGAATACCGACACTGATACTTTCCATCTTAACTGGCCTGTAAAAGAAAATTCGAAGCAACTAACGAAACGATTACTACTTTCGGAAATATCGAAATTCTATGATCCGTTGGGCTGGCTCTCTCCTGTGACGATCACTGCAAAACTATTGTTTCAAAAACTTTGGACAAGTAACATCGACTGGGATGAGAAGGTTCCGCAAGATATTGAGAGAGAGTGGACGAAGCTAAAATTGGAACTGCCACACATTAAACAAATAACTTTAAAGCGATGGATTGGCGAAACAAAACAAAGCATCGAATTACTGGGATTCTGTGACGCAAGCGAGAAAGCTTACGCTTGTGTTATCTACAGTCGCGTCACCGATAAAACTGGAACCCCAATAATTACACTACTTGTGTCGCGAACTAGAGTTTCCCCGATAGCACAGAGACCTTCGTTGCCAAAATTGGAGCTCAATGGGGCCGTGCTGCTGGCTAAGCTCATGGAAAAAACACAGCAAGCTTTATCTGAATATCAACTAAAAATACAAGCCTGGTGTGACTCACAGGTCGTCCTAGCCTGGCTCCAAGGTGAAACATCTAAGCGAGAAAAATATGTAGCCAACAGAGTCACGCAAATCAAACGCATCATACCTGCGTCACAATGGAGTTACGTCAAATCAGAGCAAAACCCTGCAGACTGCGCGTCACGTGGCATGCTACCAAGCAAACTAGCAAACTTCGACTTATGGTTCCAAGGACCTGATTTTTTGAAGAAAATCAAATCAGAAGAAATTTTGAGCTGCAATACATTTTACACAAACATCGGAAACAATCAACTTTGCCAGAAAGAAATTGTACAAAACTATCAAAAAGAACATTTTATAACTAAGCTGCTGACTAACTTTAGTTCAATGACACGAATATTACGAATAACAGCATGGATACTTCGCTGTACAACAAACATGCGCGCTAAACGGAAATCGGAAACTCCATACCTACTGACTAGCGAAATAAATGCAGCAAATAAAATTATTATAAAACACATACAGCAAAATTATTTCATTGAAGAATATAAACTACTTGAAAATAAAGAAACATTATCTAAGAAAAGTGCTATTATGAAGCTGAGCCCTTACTTAGACGACGACAAGATCATACGTGTCGGTGGTCGCCTCCAGAACTCGAACTTGCCTGTGGAAATGAAGAACCCTATCATTATCCCACATACTAGCCAATTTACGCAACTTTTAATAGAACATTCGCATTTAACAACATTGCACGGCGGAGCGCGACTAACTTTGACTCATATAAGGCAGCGATATTGGATCGTCGGCGGCAACAGGGCTGTCAAAACACAACTAAGGAAATGTGTGCGCTGCCACCGTTTCAGACAGAACGATAATCATCAGATAATGAGTCAGCTTCCACAACAAAGAGTTACACCATGTCGAGCTTTCACCTTCACCGGGGTTGACTATTCTGGTTTCATCGAACTCAAGATAAATAAAGGCCGAGGCGTTAAAACTTCGAAGGGTTATATAGCAATATTTATATGTAAGGCCACTAAAGCCGTACATATTGAACTTGTCTCAGATCTCAGCACCGAGACCTTCATAGCAGCCCTACAACGGTTGTGTGCGAGACGTGGCACCCCTAAGCAAATGTATTCGGATTGTGAAACTAACTTCGTCGGTGCTGCAAAGGTGCTTCATCAAGAATTTGAAGAATTCAAGAAAATCATAACACCCGAGTTCTTCGACCAACTAACTAAACTGGAAATCGAATGGAATTTTAACGCCCCCGCCTGGCCAACTGCTGGCGGCTTGTGGGAAGCAGCCGTCAAGTCGATGAAATACCATTTGCGACGAGTGCTAGGTGACCAGAAACTCACCTATAAAGAGATGACTACTCTCCTGGCGAACGTAGAAGCCTGCCTGAACTCGAGGCCCCTGTGCCCACTTATCAAGGACCTCTATGCTTTAATTTACGTGAAAGCACGAGTCACCGAAAATTATTTTCTCTTTGAAATGCATATACCGCTGATAACTAACGAAGACTTCAACTTGTATCAAGCCATACCGTTACCTGTAAAAATAGAGAAGACCGCGGCGGCATATGTACAAACAACTTCAAAGTACATTGCAGTGAATTTGGAGAAAAACATTTATATTTCACTAAATGAAGATGACCTTGCCCACTGTCAACAACAAAGAACTGAAAAATTCATATGCAAAACGAACAGACCTATTTTTGATATGCATAGCGATAGTGCGCCGTGCGAGGCGAAACTGCTGTCACATCAAAACATTGAGCCCTGTGACGTTAAGCGCGCGTCATGCAAGGACGCGTGGATCGAGTTGCATTCAGCTAACAAGTGGCTCGCCCTATGTTGTGATACGTGTTCATTACGTACCATATGCAATAGTGACATCATTTCATACACTATGACGTCATCTGGAATAGTAACGCTACCACAAGGATGTGTACTACAATCTAAGGACTTATCGATTTACTCGCACAACCACTACAGCAGTCGTATGAAGATGAACTACAACGTCGCACCTACAACATTGGATACATCAGTAAACAAGATAGTGAACTTAACTCACCATAACACGCCACTTATATTCCGATCTACAGCTCGTGAAACAGAACAGATCGAAGAAAACATTACAAAACTGAAGGAACATGAAGCTAAATTGCCAACCATATCAAGTCATGACATACATCAATACGTCATCAGTTACGTATTATTGGCGTCAGCTGTCGCTGTTTTTCTTGTGTTGGTTGTGAGGAAATACTGCCCCAACTGTTTAAAGAAAAATAAGAGAAGCTCGACTGCTATCCAACGACCACATCCTGTAGACATCGAACTTCAAACCTTTTATCGAAGGGACAGACAACGCGACGACGCCGTGGTAACAGCGCCGCCGAAGCCGCCCCGAAGTCTCAACAACGCCGGATCAAGCAACGTTGCATTCAATTTCGATTAGTGACATTTTTTGCTTTGTGAAGGCTTTTCTTTTCTCTTTTGTTTTTGTTAACTTTTTTGTTTTCTTGGGTTGCCAAGATGTACGGTTTACATGTACATATTTATTTTACTTTGCTAACACAGCAAACGTCGCGGCTCACGCGTCATCGACCCGAAGTAAACTAAAGTATCATATTTAATTATTATAATAAGTACATATTTTAGCTCAGTGCAATTTATAACGCCAACTTAATCGGTTTCACACATTAGAGAAAAGAATCGTCTATTTTTAACTTACTTGTAACGTTTACGTAAATACATCTCAACTTCAATCTATAGCGATCTTTTCATCCTGCACTCCAACTAACTAACTTCTATATCTCAAGAGTGTAACCATACAGTTCGCTATACCGCGCGCGCGCACTAACTTATTAAAAAAAGCACCATTTACTCGAGCACTGAGGATGCTAAACAACATGGCTGATACCGTGGATAATTCAGTTGCTCACTGATTATAATATAGTTATAATAGTATAGTTATAATAATAGTTAATTTTAAGGTTAAGTAAATAAATTAGTCTACACTATCGCATTAGGTTAAGAGCCTGTTATGATAGTTGTAAGTTGGAAAATAAATAAAAAAAAACTTATTGAAATACTTTCTTGACAAAAAATAATCCAGGTAGGTACCTATATAATTATCGGACCACAAAATTTCATGAGAATCGGTTGAGAAATGCGACCTGTAGAGGGCAAAACGGACAGACATAAGAAAGATTTTTTTTCCTAGCTGAAGCAGAGACGCTTCTCACAATAACACATTTTCAATACTTTAATTTGAAATAATTAAATTTATACTCTTACGTTTCCGGACATAATATTTATTTACACTATTGTCCTTCCTTTAGACCGTCGGCGGACGGGTAATATTTTTATTTTATTTTCATTGATATCATTTACTCTATCGATCTTCAGTAATTATAACAATTTTCACTATTGTCACGACATAACAATTTTATTAGCCATAACTCTCATCGCAGTAAGTAATTTTTGTTAAATTTCATTCAATGAGGATCAACGAGGTTTTTAGTTGAATAATATGTAGAGTTTCAGTCACATCAAAATAAATTATTTCTGTGAAAGAATTATTGAAATTGGACCAAAAATTACGAAGAAAGAGCGATTTTCGTGTCGCATTCCCAAAAACGCTCTCCAAATTCACGATTGGCTGATGACGTCATCAGCCACGTGCGGCGCTCAGCGGCGCGGTTGGCGTTTGTTCGGGCGATCGTGGCACGTGACGTCATCGCATGATCCGCAAGGGCCGGCCGTATTTTTTAAACTCACTTTTTAAATCTTTAATAATTTTGTTATTTCTTGATAAATTAGTGCTTAAATAAAGACGAAATTGTGTTCTTCTAGCTAGTGCACTCCGAAGAAGCTAAGGTAGGTTTACGCTTGTTCAACAATTAGTTGAAGCAACGGATTGTCGTACGCAACAGTTTTCAACAGTGTCGTATGGTCAACAATGATCATCAACGTCTGTTGCAGCAGCAACGGATTCAACAGTTTCATTTTACATACATTCTACAACAGTTGTGTTCATCTACCTAATATACAGTCATGTCAACTCTATCGAGCAAGTCGTTGCTGCTGCTTTTCTTTGGAATGCCGTTCTGATATTTTATATTTTCTTTTTCACCATCTCTTCTGAACACTCATACCGATCGGCTAGTTGTAAGAAGGCATCTTTTTCTTTTTATGTCTTTACATTCACTTAGGGTTATATACCAAAGCACTTCTCTATAATCCTCAATAAACTGAATAACTTTTCATTACATTGGTACTTCACTGAATTTCCATTTTTCACAAAAGAAACAAGCAAAAGTTATGAATTGTTGAAG
This sequence comes from Agriphila straminella, assembly GCA_950108535.1. NCBI lineage: Eukaryota > Metazoa > Arthropoda > Insecta > Lepidoptera > Crambidae > Agriphila > Agriphila straminella. Next base: position 24,180,892 of record OX467305.1, on the reverse strand, counting down.
CAATATTGTTGAATGAATGCATCAGCTGTGGGTACAAAAGCAACATGTTTCAACAAGACATTTTTGCAGAACATTTTGTTGAACAGCTTTATATAATATTTTATGACCTGTTGTCATTTAGTTTATTGCCATAAGTGGCCACTTTTAGCAATAAAACTCCATGAAATTAAACGACAGACTAGAAAATATTGTTTAAGCGATAAAGAGTACCACAAAGCTTCTTCGGAGAACACTAGAAGAAGACAATTCACAATTTCATCTTTATTTAAGCACAATGATTTTTTTTTCCATTGGCGGAGGCCCATTAGCCGTCAACTATAGAGACCCCTTAAATGAGTCCTCGCCCGCGGGGCACAGGGGCGCGAGGGGAGACGAGAACGGGAGTCGTGAGAGGTGCGGGCGGCAGGCGTTCGCCGCCCGTCGTCGGTCGCCCGCATCGCGATGCGGCGAACGCCTGCCGCCCGCAACCCTAACGACCCCCGTTCTCGTCTCCCCTCGCGCCTCTGTGCCCCGCGGGCGAGGACTCATTTAAGCGGTCCCTATAGCGCCGCCAATTCATTTATTTTTATTAAATTGTTATGAATTCCTACTCGTTATTAGTAGGAAAATTGTGATTTTTCATACAGTTACAGTTTTTTTCTGCTTTGAGATGTAAATCAGAACTTTTCAAACAATTGCTTTTGTCGATTTGTTACAGTATGTAAGTAACTTATTTTATTACGAAATAAAAAACCATAGGTATTTTATGATCTTTGACTTTTAGTCTTTTTTTACCAACTCTGCACAAAATTATAAAGTGCAAAATGAATATTCAATTTTTCAGACCCATTAAAGTCAAGGTACTTGGAACAAGCATAAAAACATAGAAAGTTTCATTAATTTGATTAAATAAATAATAATTTCTTAAAACATACACTTATTGTCTATGTGAAAATTGAATGTCATTTTTGTGTATTGTAACATTGTAAGAAATCAAGATTTAATTTGGATATATAATTAATATATCCAAATCTGTGGTTTAATAATTAGATTATTGCCAACAAAGAGCACATTAAAGTTACGCCTATGCCAATTTTTGTTTTCACTAGTAATAAACGAATGTCATTCAAATTGATGATTATAAGAACTCATGGTATTATTTCATTGGCATATGCCATTATGCTGAAAATATCGGAACACTACTCTAGCATAGTGACAAAAAACTCATATTTTGAAATTTCTGTTTTGTTTGATTTTTTAAATTCTGATAGGCGAGGTCAGTTCACGTCACGATCTGACGAAAATATTGATGTTTGTGGTTCTAGTGTGAAGATGTAGAATTCTACACAAAAATAACCTTAGATTTAATAATCGTTGGACATACACAAAAAAAACAAATATACAGACGAACAGAGAACCTCCTCCTTTTTTGGAAATCGGTAAAAAGAAGCTAAGAACCACTATAATCGCACGGAATATTAAAAGTGTTTTTGTAAGTTTCTGTCCCCAGTCACATTGCCAATATTTAATTCGTTCGCTAGCTTTAAACTAAAAAAAAATAAGCATGAGAGTTTGGGATGTATTCTGTGGTTTGGGCTCGTTTGAATCGTCTTGACGAGTGCTCCGATAAGATGGTAAATTTTAGTCTTAACTCGTTACTAAAAAGCAGAAAATAATAATTTACTAGAAAAAAATATTTTTTAAAAACACGTTTTTCCGCGACACATACGACACAGGCACAGTACATATTATATAAGTTTGAAAAACTTATATATGATAAACTGAACATAGGAAATGACTCGCGATTTCTCATCAACATTTTCAATTTGGACGTACTGTGAACGGTTACTGAGAAAAGAAGTAAACCACTTATGTGCCACGCCACGAACGCCTATATTATAAAGTTTATTTGAAAGTATGTCATATTTAATTTTTTCGTAAGCTTTCGTCATGTCGAAGAGAATCCCTATAGCGTATTTTTTATTATTCAATGTATTTAAAATTTCATTAATATATTTATATGTGGCTAAGATTGTTGAACGGTTTTTTCTAAAGCCATTTTGAGCATTATCGAATATATTGTTTGCTTCACAAAAAGAATACAGCCGTTTGAACATGGCTCTCTCAAAAATTTTTGAAAGTATTGGTAGAAGTGCGATAGGGCGATAATTGTTTGGGTCAGTTTTTTCGTCTCTTTTATGTTATATTTTTTTATATTTTATTATAGCAGTTTTTAGTTGTTGTGGGAATATTCCCTCGGAAAAAGATTGATTGATGATTAAAGATAATGGTGGAACAAGTTCAATTGCACATTTTCTTTACTTTCCTTCCCCCATCGATTATCGAAATCGAAAAAAAAATGACGTTGAGTGCATTCCAGATGACCAATAGCCAAGTCATCGGTCACCAGTCACAACACAACGGGGAAAAAAGATCTCTATTTCGACCGATGACTTAGCAATTAGTCTGCTGGAATGCACCTCCAGTCAATTTGACATTGGAGATATTTGACTTTGTTTGATTGAGACTTTCGAGTTTTTGGCGCCATTTCGTCGAGTTCAGTTCGGCAATTTGTTTTACATTTGGAACAGTACTTAGTCGTATACATTTTTAAATGTAAGTAATGTCAAATTAATTGATATTTTCGCAAATCCGATTGTTATCGTTGAGTAATAATAACCCTTTAAGAATAAAAAACCTTAAAGAAGTCTTTTTTATTATTTTATGTTGCATATTTTGGCCCTTTTTATGGATTTTTGAGCATATTTAGCAATTTTTCTTGCATATTTGCATGCATATTTTGGGCTTTTCATCCGGTCTCTAGTCATTACTCACATGAACTTTGTCTGGTGATACAGTCAGGGGCTTATATTAGGTCAACTAGCGCCACCAATACATTTATTTTTATTACACCCGGTATAATTAAGACTGTTTTAAGTTATATCCAATGGGGCGTGGGGTACGTAATAAAATGTGAAACAATTAGCTGGCCTCAATTCCTCCTAGTTTTAGAGTTTATTACCTTGTTAATATTCGGGCCCTCAATCCTCCACATTTTCTACTTCTTGACATTTACTCACAAAATATGGAATATAAGACCAAACAACCTTAAGGAATCACACCTAAACCACTAAAACGGTGTAGGAATGATGTATGGTAGTATGGAGAAGGTAGCCACTAGTAGGAAGGCCAAAGGGGAAGATCTTCCTCCGGGCTGGGAGGTATTAGCCCGGGGACCGCGGTCCAACCGATGATATGGTTGGCAGTTGTATATATGCTGCGTCGCTGAATAACTTCGTCAGCGAGATGTAGTTTTCTCCATATATTCTCCATACTGCGACCTTATTCCTTACTAATCTTTGTGTTCTTACGATACTAGCGCCATCTAGTCACACGGTGATGAATCTTGTTGCAACCGTGTGTTGTGCGGCGTTAGGTAGATGCCGCTACATCACTCCCCCCCTGAGACCGGAGGTCGATAGTCCAAGGATTGTCCAAGCTCAGCTGTCAGTGCGTCAGAGCTATGCAAGTGCCAGAGTAGAATGCTGCAGGAGATGCCCCAGTCTGCGGTGAGTCGATACAGTCTACGGTGAGTCGAGACGTTGTGGAGAGAAGGAAGGCGCGTCCGCCAGTGCTGCAGGTAGATCCGTGTCCACGGTGAGTCGGGACCTGTCCACGGTGAGTCGGGACAGTGGAAGGTGACGGTAGGTCCGAGCTGCTGGTGTGGTGCGCAGAACTGCCACGCCGGAGTAAGGGCCCAGTGATGCTCCAGTCGTGGGCTGCGAAGACCAGGTCGGGATAATGCCGTCGAGAGTTGCCGAAGGTCCAGGAAGCGTCGTCAATGAGGCTGCGATGTAACCTTCAAGGCTGGTGTGCTGGCTTGCTGTGCGTCTGCTTGCGGTGTGACTGCTGCGGATGCTGGATAAGGTAGGGGAGAGTAGTGGGGAGTGAAGGCTGCGATGCGTTGCTGAAGGTGCTTGATGTGCTCCGTCGGGGGTCACCAGTGTAGGAATGATGTATGGTAGTATGGAGAAGGTAGCCACTAGTAGGAAGGCCAAAGGGGAAGATCTTCCTCCGGGCTGGGAGGTATTAGCCCGGGGACCGCGGTCCAACCGATGATATGGTTGGCAGTTGTATATATGCTGCGTCGCTGAATAACTTCGTCAGCGAGATGTAGTTTTCTCCATATATTCTCCATACTGCGACCTTATTCCTTACTAATCTTTGTGTTCTTACGATACTAGCGCCATCTAGTCACACGGTGATGAATCTTGTTGCAACCGTGTGTTAATGTGCGGCGTTAGGTAGATGCCGCTACAACGGCTTAATTATAATAAATGTGATTTTGCCCAAGTTAAATTGGAACTCTCTCTCGTCCCTTGGTCGACTTTACTTTCATCATCTGATGTTAACGTAAATGTAAAGACCTTTTACGATACCCTTAACGCGATTATTACTAAGCATACACCCTACTCACTTAAAAATAGCGATTGCTATCCCATTTGGTTTAACTCTAGTTTGAAGCGTTGCATTGCCGATAAACTTAAGTATCACAAATAATATAAAAAGAATAAAAACCCTCGTGTCGTGACTATGATGCGTTTGACCGTCTTCCTGCTCGTAGCAAAACTTTAATGTCACAATGTTATGGGTAGTTCTTCGGAAAAGTGTTCTCCGTGTAATTTCCACAGCATTTTTGAAATCACTAAATTAAAGTGAATTACACAAAAAAATTGAAAGCTTATGCAAATTCAAACATTATATCAAAATTCGCCACGTAGCGAATGCATACTTTTGCTAAAAAAAAATATAGAAAATTTGCGATCCATGGAAATTACAGTAAAGACCACGGAAATTACCCAGCAGATAAAATTTTGCTCAACATCATGTCAGATATGAAATTAAAGCTCAAATAAAAGTTAGTTGGGGTAGTATTAAGAACTACATTGTATTATAATTATATTTAACAAAAATAGTAGATTAATAAAAAAAAACTTACAAAGGAACTCAATGTAGAAACATGAAGGTAATAAATAATAATGTTATTAATTAATAAATTTCTTTTAGAGTATATTATTGATTGCATATTATGGATGCGCATCATAATAATAAAAATAACAAATATTTGGTAAAAAGTATCAACAATCTGTACGACCTAGGTCAATACTCGTTTACTAAAGACTATTTTTCACTAATTGTGTATGGTCTTCAAACAATAACGCTGACTAAGTTTACCAACCTGCTCTGTATAACGATACAAGTTCTAATGCAGATCAGTTGGACTGCAAGCCCCGGGCACAGACTCCTAGCCCGGCAGAAGTACATACTTCCCTTTTCGCTGAATATACGACGTGACCTGCCGTCCTCAACAATGGTGACCTGACCACCGACACTGGACAGCAGCAAGGTATACCACCCCTCATGAGTGAAGATTGAAATTAGCTTTCTAGGTCTGCAATCAAATGCAACTAAGCCCTACAGCAGCAACTCGGCAACTGGCGGACGACGGTAACACGGCGCAGCCCACAGCCAGGTGATAATGCGACCTACACCGGTGTGGCAGTTCTGCATACGAAGCCATACCGCCCGTAGAGTAGAGCACATATCGTCATATCGGGAGACTGGAGTGTAACTGACCTATGTACGAGTATTTCAATCAAAAGCAAAGCCACTTGCTTTGTTTTTGATTTTCTTTTTTGAGTAACAAAGAAATTAATACAGGATCGACGAAAGCCAAGCTCACCCGACACTTTACCAAAGATATCCAGGACGCCAGCCTGAGAATAGTATGGCCCTCAAACAGCTAAAAAAGAACAAGGTGGCGGGTGACGATGGAATCACTAGAGAACTTCTGAGAGCTGACGGAAAGCCGATACTCAGAGGTTTCTAGAAGCTATAGGAACAGTGTACTCAAATTATCCAGACTATTATTTATACCTAGGACAGACAGTCCTAGTAAAGTGAGTCCAATTTCGAGGAAGAGATCTCTCGTCAGATCCAACTCAAAGCTTCGAAAATTGTTTGCGTCCAACTTACTTCAGTGTCTCAAAACGACAGTGTGTGTGTTGTTGCCAACTTGCCTTGTTTGGCGACAGAAATGAAGAGATCCGTAGAAGAACTTAAGTAACCGACATCACTTGAAGAATTGCACAGCTGAAGAGTAACCGACATCACTTCAAGGATTGCACAGCTGAAGTGGCAGTGGGCGGCCATAGCGAGACAAACCGGTGGCTCTGGAATAGTGATCGCGCACCGGATGCCCCCACCCCCTGACAAAGTAGTCCGACGATCTGGTGAAGGTCGGAGGAAGCTGCTGGATGTGGGCAGGACAGGGCCAATAGTTGTGGAGAACCTTGGGGAAGGCCTACACCCAACAGTAAGTATCGAGCGGCTGATATAATAAACCAAAAATAAAACAAAGTAATTTCCATGGGCTTTATGTAATTTCCATGGTGTTTTATACATGGAAATTACGCCATGGAAATTACCAAAAAGCATTAATTTTGAAATTTATCGGCATTGAAAAGATATAACCTGCTACTTTGTTACTGGTTAAGTACATTTGGGAGTAAGGTATTGCACCTCAGAACCCGTTTACAAAAAATAGCACAATTATATTGCAAAAATGTGACATGGAAATACATTAGAAATGAGAACCAAATTTTTTAAAATCGTAGAACTTAGTCTTGCACCAAAAGCGTGGGAAACAGCAACACAGTCATCTTACCTGTCAGTAGCGGTGTAACTGTCGATTCGAAAACATCAATCACTATTTGTCTGTGCCTAGCCAGTCCAGAGCAATGGCCTTCGCAAGAGGGCGCAGTGAAAAAGTAGCTAGGCGTGTGACATACTTACTTAGGTCCATAAAATCACAAGTTTCCCTCCGATAGGATTTAAAATTTGATCAGTATATAACGTGATATGTCTATTTTAAATGTGTGTACAAAACTGATTAAAAACGTGGGTGATTTCAAAAATATCCGCGATTTCTCATAAGCCGGCGCCCGTGTGACACGTAAAAACGTGCATAATAACCCCGTTTTTGAGGTGTTGAGGGTGAGTTACTCCGATCTACGTAGTTTTTAACCAGTGAAATCTATATGACACGATGCTTAATGAAATGTAGAAACGATGTAATGATAGTTTTAATCATAATTATTTGTTTTTATAGGAGATATGAGTCACACACACTCAAAAATTGCTCTCCCAAGAACTACCCTTATGATAATTTTATTGCATCTACAGAGTCTGAACTATGCAGAAATACTAAGCCTTTTTGGTCTTATGTAAACAGTAAACGCGATAAGTGTAGCTCAATACCACCTGTCATGAAATATGATGACGCTGAAGCTTCTGACCACAAAGGGATATGCGAGCTTTTCTCTAATTATTTTGGTTCAGTTTTTGATAGACTAACAGCCTAAATTCAGCTACCTCATCGATCAATATCTCCACAACTAGCACGCTTGCTACAATCTCAGTCACTGTTGAGGAAGTTATCGACCATATTAAGAAACTTGATTCTACCAAAGGGGCTGGGCCTGATACTATTCCACTATTCTTTATTAAACGGTGTGCTGACGAAATTAGTGTTCCACTTTGTTTATTATAGTAGTAGTACCGAGCTTATTTACCTTCACAAAATTGTCTACTCTATAATAGATTCCCCATCTCTCTTAGCCTCCATTAACCTCAAAACCAGTTACAGGTCTCGCGACCGAAACCCTAAATTATTTTCTCTTCAAGTATACCGTAATAATACATCTTATTACAACCCAGTTGTTCGTATGTGTCGCCTCTACAATGATCTGACTCAGGAGCACCCTAACATTGATGTCATGAACGATAATCCAAATGCCTTCAAGAGGAGTATACACAATATACTTAAGTAGATGAGTCGATTTAGCTTGCTTTTTATTCTGCACATTACCTATATTAGTAATTTTGTCTCTGTACCTACTGTAGTTTGTTTAATGTTAATATTGATCCTACTATATATTTTTGTTACACACATACGATACAATAACGATTTATAATTATTAAGTACTAAATTAGAGTTTAGTTAACTGAGTACCTAAGTATTTTAAGTATCTACCTATGTTTCTTTTTCACTCACAGAAAACATTGTTTATTAAAGGATGCATGTTGTTGGAGTTCAGTCTAGTACTTGGACATTGTACTATTGTAATCATTTGCTTTCATCACTGTATTCTGTTATGTGTCTAATAAAGAAAATTAAAATTAAAACCTACTTCTTTTTATTCGAAGCCAAAGCCGAAGCCGATGAAGCCGAAAGGAACAAAGCAGAAACTGTGCATGTTGTCTGCTCGAACCGAATACTGTATTGGAGCTGAAACGGGTGGAGATATGAAACGTGAAAAGATGTTATTGGTAAAGTATATGATTCATATTATTTTTTGATTCAGTTTTTTTTAATAAGTTTTGTTTATCGCCGCCACGAAGTTTTGTTTATCGCAGCCACGATTTTTCTCCTTAACAACTTACCGGTTGACTGGTAGAGAATCCCCTTGGGCAATAAGTCCGCCATTTGCTGCCCTTTCCCTTTTAACTTTTAATTTAACTTGCGTCAAACTCATACCATGATTACCTACCTCAAAACCGTGCGTTTTCACTTTCAACTTTCTGCCATACTTTGACGTTTTTAGGGTTCCGTAGCCAAAATGGCAAAAACGGAACCCGGAGATCAAAATGTATGGAACAGCTGACCCCTTAAAATTTCGTGCACTATTTAAGAAGGACCCTATATAGAAAACATATCGATATTCATTTCGACTCACTCAACAGGGGCCGTACCGGCTAACTTTTCGAACTTCGGCAGGTCTGCCGAGTTTCAACTTAAAACAAAGAAATCAAAGTAAAGGAATTTCGTATTGTACCTACTATTTGTTGAAGTTATTTGGAAGATATCGATGTTCGTGTGACATCATGAATTGGGGTTTACCCTTTTGGCCCATTTGGAGCTCGATTTATGTTTTAATTTGAAACCCGGCAGACTTTTCGAAGTTCGATGCGTTAGCCGGTACAGCCCCAGTTTCCGTAGAAATGTTTTAGATAATATGTCCACTTAAATAATTACGTAATTTTAGATGTAGGTAGGTACTTATGAAAGATCTGCACTTAGTTCTATAGTTTTGTTATAATTTATTCCCTAAATTTGCTTGCAGCCTTTCATTGTAAGTTTGTTACATTTGGTTTAATTTTATATTAAGAAAAAGTTGTTTAATGTAAGTAATAACTAATAGGTAATGTAAACAAGCGTAGGTAATGAGGTAAATCAATAAACTAAAATAAAAAAAATAAAAGAACCTCTGTTGAAAGCTCAAGAGGAAAGCGAAAGCGCACGACAGCGTGCGCTATTGAATGTAGTCAGAGGGCCTAGCCAAAGTAACATTCGCTAATCTTCGTTACCGCTTCGCTTTCGAAACATACCGGGTGTAACAAGAACCTCAACGAAGCCGAGGTCTACGTATTCTGCTCATCATCACGACCATTTCTGTTCAAAATTATTGCTGGGAAACGATTTTAATTTTTAACCGACTTCCAAAAAAGGAGGAGGTTATATGTTTTTCTGTATATTTTTTTTGTGTATGTCCACCGATTACTCGAAGACGGCTACACCGATTGAAATGATTCAAACGTTATTATAGGTAAACTCCCAAGTTGGTCCCATTTTTTAAAATTTGGAAATCGGTTCTGTACTTTTCATGTACTTAATCTTGAAAAAAGCACGAAAATAGTATGATTTTGTGTGAATTACCTCGATAATAATGGTCGTATTACTTCTTTGTTTATGAACTGAATAAGATAATTATTTTTTTGTAGGAAGAGGGATATCTTAAGTGGAGGTTCTTTAACCGACTTAAAAAGGAGGTTCTCAGTTTGACCCGTATGTATGTTTCTCCGCGATTATCTTACGTTTGGCTGAGCCGATTTTTCTACATATTATTATAATATACCTTACCTACTGTAACGGTTTAACTTTTTTCTATCGAAATAAGCTATGAGCTAACTTATAAAATAGTTACATCATAAATTAAAAACTTTAAAAACTTAATTAAGGGATTAAAATTTATTTACAATAATTAAACAAATAATAACACTATTTCTTCTTGAAGATTAAATAGAATTTAATTATAAAACGTATCTACTTAAATCTAAATAACAATAAATTTTTATTGTATCAAAATAATTAAATTGACAAGCAAACCCGAAGCGCATCGCTTGTTATCTAATTCTTTTGTTAACGCGCTTGAACACCGGCCGGTTGTTTGAAGGCCATGCGCGCGGGATCGCCGCCGCGCCACTCGCTCTATAGCACCGGCTCGACAACACGTACTAATTTTGTGTTCTGTTCGTTCACGCTCACCTCTCGAGTTTTCTTCAAATACTTATTTAATCATCTAAATCATATCGAGTTGCTGTTTCTTTTAATATAAAAGTGAATTCCCCGTATTGGGTAAGTGTTGCAAACTAATACTCGCTTTTAGCTGTAGTTAGAATGTGCAAATCATCCGTTGTCGCGAAGGTCGCCTTTAAAAATTTAACGACTTTTTATTTTTGGTTGTATTCTTACTGTTTTGAATACGTTTTAGTAATTATTTCTATAGGACTTTGAAGGCGGCTTTCATTGATTTTAGTCTAAGTAAAATTATAGTTTAGTGTTGGTAAATACCAGATACCTTCCTAGGTACTGGGGCTGATGTAGATTTTAAACTATAGGTAGGTAGTGTCGATAAGTATTTCGTGGCGTTTATCCTGCACAACGTTATTATTGTGCACGCTTAGCTTTTGAATGTAAGCAGATGGATGCCGCGAAATAAATAATAAGATTATAATGTTTCTGTGAATCACTGTATTTATCTATACAAATTTTATAGAAAGTGCTTATTGATTTCATGTTTGTCTGCCTCATCATTGATCACTATTTATGCTAGTCATTCCACATGTACCTAACTGCTTTGCTTCGCACTACCTGGAAATCAGTGATGTCGCAGTCAAACCATGAGGTCCGGATGTCGACAATATGTCTAATTTTGACATCATTTCAGGGACCTACCACCGGCTAGGATCTGCCTAAAGCTACTCTGAAAAATATTGCCACTCCTACTACCAGGCGTAACCGAAGTGAAATCCCAATTCAAAACCCCGAAGGATAACCAGGGCAGTGGTAGACCGAAGGTTATTTTGTGCGACGTCGGCCCAACTGTAACGAACCCACGCTTTGTCTATTTAATAAACTTATTTGTTACTATTGAATTGTGCTAGTTATTTCTCTACCCGCCACACTACACTAAAAATAAAAAATTGTTTAAAAAAAAAAACAAAAAACCGACTTCAAAAAACCTACCTCTAAAAAGCAAGAAATAATATTCGTAATAATAAAAATACGTCTATAGAAGTCGGGTGGGGCTTTTAGAATAAAAAAAGGAATCTGTACTCCAGCACCACCCGACTTCAATAGACGTATTTTTATTATTACGAATATTATTTCTTGCTTTTTAAACAATTTTTTGGTGTTAAAAAAGCATTGATTACATTACCACGCAATGTTACGCGTACAACAGACCGCGCCTGCGAGTGTATGCTACACAGCTGTGTGCGGCCGAGTGGAAAGGCAGCGTTTATGTGCGTGCTCATGAGATACATCGAGTGATGACGTTTTGAAGCCATTGTTGCAAAAATTCAGTAGATAATTTCCGACCTATTGCCATATTGAGTACTTTTTCAAAATTATTAGAACGAATTATTAACTTCCAACTTTGTTCATTTTTAGAAACTAACGAATTGTTATCAAAAGCTCAGTATGGATTTAGAAGGGGAAAGTCGACTAGTGATGCCGTTCACGATTTAACAAATTATATAGCACAAAAACTTGATAGTGGAAAACGTTGTTTAACCATTTTTTTTGGACCTTAGAAAGGCGTTTGATACGGTTTCTTTACCATTACTTATTGAAAAGCTTGAATACCTTGGAATACGTGGTCTACCTCTACTCCTGTTGAAAGATTATGTTGGCAATAGAACACAAAGGGTAAAAATTGGAGAAGTAATTAGTGATGATATTTCTATAAACTTTGGTGTGCCGCAGGGTAGCGTTTTAGGACCTAACCTGTTCCTTTGTTACATAAACGAACTGTGCAATTTAGAAATTGAAAACTGTCAAATTATAGCATACGCTGATGATACTTCCCTAACTTTTTACGGTAACTCTTGGGAGAAAGTCTATGTTAAAGCTCAACTAGGTCTAAATATAGTTTGCCATTGGCTTGCATTAAATTTTCTAACGTTAAATATAAATAAAACAAAGTATATGCATTTCTATATTAAACAATCACGTGATATACCAGATAAAAAATTAATAGCTCATAATTGTTCATATCCCCCTTTTAATTTCTGTTCATGTATAGCACTTGACCACGTGCAAAGCATTAAGTATCTCGGAGTAACCTTAGATAACACCTTCTCTTTCCAAGAACACATTACCAGCTTATCTAAAAAGGTCAGAAAATTAACATATATATTTAAGCAACTGAGACATATCACAAATGGTAAGACCTTAAAATATGTGTACATAACTTTATGTCAGTCGATCATATTATATTGCATTACTGTTTGGGGTGGGGCAGTGAAGAGTCGTTTTATAAAAATTGAAAGGGCACAAAGGATGATCCTCAAAATATGTTTGTTCAAGCCAATTTTATATCCAACTGTAATATTATATGAAGATGCCGAGGTTCTTACAGTACGCCAGTTATATATATTAAATGTGATAATTAAGCAACATAAAATGGTGGAATATAGTGACGTATTGATTAATAGCAGACGTTCATGTCGCAATGTATGTCGCAATGAAGCATTTAAAACAGCATTCATGCACAAGTTTTTCTGTTATCAGGGAACTAGTTTGTTCAACAAAGCTAATAAATTGCTTGCTATATACCGTAGGAATAAGTATGAATGCAAAAAGACCATAACTGAATGGCTAATGACCTTATCATATCAACAAACTGAAAATCTTTTGAGCAATTAAAACGAACCAGTCTATTTGCACTTATATAATAAATTATGATGTAATGAGTTAACCCTACGCATTATGCTGGGTATAATTACTGAATAATATTATAGGGTGGAGACCTGGGGGTCCGTAACACGAGTTTTTCGATACTTTTCATAGATCTCCAGTCTCCACAAACAAGTAATGTAATTTGTCATACCTTGTTATTGTATTTAAAACTACTGTTACTGCTTGTTTGTGGTGAAAAATAAATAAACTTTATTATTATTATTATTGTTTGTTACGAAATACTTAAAATTTTGATATTGTTTCTTTGGACAAAAATTAGGTAATAACGAATAAAATAAGATTACATAAAATTAAAAAAAAAACACTTTGACCTTCAATAACTTCGTAGCTATTGGTTTCCCAGGAATAGTCTAAAAGACAAAAATGATTCTGATGATGGGCGGAATGCGTGGACTTCGGCTTCGTTGAGGGTCTTGTTCCACCCGTTATATGGGATTGACATAAGGTTTCGTTATCAATCGAATTTTAAAACGTCAAATCCATACATGTTTCAAAGCGAAGCGATAGCGAAAATTTGCAAATGTTACTTTGGCTAGGGGGGCAGATTTAAATTGTGGCGTGGGGTGTCGTAACGTAAGCCCAATGTGTTTTGTCCGAAAGAGCAATGCGAAAGCGATTGTATGAACCTTATAATCTATACATATAAAACTCTAAATTGATTGACTGATTCACTGATTCATTGTTGGAATAGGCGTGGAGCCCTAACGGCTGAAGGTAGAGACACCATTTTTGGAGGGTAGATACCTTTCATGATGTAGATGAGCACTAAAAAAGGATTTTGGAATATTCCTGTTATACAAGGTGCTACAGGGTATTCCAGTTTATATGGGAATTTGTATAGGGCTGAAGATAGATACGCCATTTTTGGAGGGTAGATTCCTTTCATGGTGCAGGTGAGCACTAAGAAAGCATTTTATAAAATTCCCTTTATTCGGGGTACTACATAGAGTGTTCCAGTTTGTATGGGGATTTGTATAGAGGGCTGAACCGTTTTGCTGGTAGAGATACTATTTTATTTTTGGAGGGTAGATGTACCTTTCATGGTGAGCACTAAGAAAGGGTTTTGGAAAATTCCCGTTGTACAAGGTGCTACAGTGTTCCAGTTTGTACATGTTTTTTTATGGGAAAATTTAAATGTGTGAAATGAGGTCTACTGATAAATACCTCGGTATATTGGTAATCCGTGACATTCAAAATAAATGCACAACTATCTTAATCACGCGAACGAAGTCGCGGGCAAAAGCTAGACACAGTATAAAATTAAAGTACAAGAACAGTACCCTTAGCATGAACAGTAGGTCCCTTAGCACAAACAGCAATCGCAAAAAAAAACGCGTGTGTACTTGATAATTTTGTATGAGAAATTTGACAGCGCCACCTACCAGCGTAAAATGAACTAAGATTTTCCATACAAAATTTGACAGTTGCGCTCGATACGAATTCGATAGTCAATCGATAGCTGTTCGAGCTAAGGGTATTGTTCGTGTTCGTGCTACGGGTCCAATACAACTATCGAAAAAAATTACGTAAAAAATAACCCGCCTGCATAAAATGACAAGTCAACTGAAAAGATGGAAACAAGATTAAATAAATATTAAAGGCAACATGTCATAATAACATGCAGTCAGAGGCATGCATAAAGAAAGTGACATTATGAATGATTTTAATTTTTTTTTTTATTTAAGTAGGTATCTCTTTTTAGTTATTATATATTACGGTCATGATATACTCGTACCATTTTGAAATCCTTATAATAAGCCCTTTAATTTGACACCCATATTGCAGTATTCTAAAATCTTTTTTTTTTCACTACGTATAATAGCACCGTACAGCCGCCATGTTGGTTTTTTTTATAACGCCACCTTCTTAAGAACACTTGGGCTGAAAAGACAAATCTAACGATATCTTAATCATAGAAATACGTTCAGCCGTTTGAAAGATATGAGGTAATAAAGAATATTACATAAACATACTTACAAGATACGCGAAAAACATAACCCGCAGTCGGGTAAAAACATTCGATAGAGTAATAGGGAAGTTTCCGATTTTTTTATTTTCTTTACAAAACATCACATTAAGCTTGCAATGAATGCCAGTAAATATTTTTTTCAAATATCTCTGAAAATGACGAAATTATAGGACTTTTCCCTTTCGTTAAAAAATTAATGGTGTGACGTCATGCGTACCTATTTTACTGAGAAACCGTGAACTTCCACGGCAAGGCCTAGCTCGCTTTTTGTTTGCTAGTGCAGCAGAGCTGCCAGACTAAGAGATTTTCCCGCGATTTGGGTAAAATAGGGAAAAACTCAACTCTTCACAATCACAACTATCGGATGGCTCGGCTAACTAACTGATTGTCGAAAATCTAACTCTTTGGTGACTGTTCGCTGCGCTATCGTTCACACCATATTTATATTATCGAGTGAAGTTGCCGCGGACCACCGTCGTTGTCAAATTAATAATAATAATCGTGTTGTAAGCACAGAATACATAATAGAAGTACAATCGAGAATGTATGGCAACATCGTTTTACATCGCAACGCAAGCGTTCTGAAGTTGGTCACTTCTATTGTACTTTTATAATTATTTTGCATTGTACTTAACTATTTATTGGTTTTAATAACTTTTTGGATGTTACTGTTGCAAACTCCTTTAATGTAATTTGTCATTGGTTTTATGGGAAAAAACTGTACCTAATTTGTTTTTATGTAACGTCAAATAAAATAAATGGTTGTTGTCACATGCACGGCTATCGAAATTATTCCTTTACATTTACTTTTTTGGAATCTGGGGAAATTTATGAAATTTCCCCAGATTTAAAAAAAATCGGACTTTATCGGACGATGTTCGTCGTTCGATTTACTCCTTGGTTTTAAAAATGTCACGGATGAGTACTACGATTTTCGCTATTCTTTTTTTGTAATAGGCCCTTGAGTGACATATGTCATGTTTAACCCTAGATTAGGTACCTAATAATATTCGACTGTAACAGTTTTTTGTGCGTTCAATAGATACCTATTGTGAAAATAAAAATTTTAAAAATGACGAATGACTCATGTTTGGGCCGATTTCGATGAAATTCAGTTTGGGGCACTATTTTTAGAAGAAAACAGCAACGCAATGTTAAAAAAATCTAAAATCCATGATGGCGGCCAACTTATTTGTTTGTGGGCCGATTTCGATAAAACTCGGTTTGGGGCACTATTTTGACAAAAAACAGCAACGCAACGTTAAAAATATAAAAAATCCAAGATGGCGGCCAACTTTGTTGTTTATGGGCCAATTTCGATGAAACTCGGTTTGGGGCACTATTTTGATAAGAAAACAGCAACACAATGTTAAAAGTACAAAAATTCAAGATGGCGGTCAACTTTTTACCCGACTGCAAAGAAAGGGTTATGTGTTTCGCGCGTATCTTGTAAGTATGTTTGTATGTATGTATGTTTGTATGTAATATTCTTTATTACCTCATATCTTTCAAACAGCTGAACGGATTTCTATGATTAAGATATCGTTAGATTTGTCTTGTCAGCCCAAGTGTTCTTAAGAAGGTGGCGTTATAAAAAAACCAACATGGCGGCTGTACGGTGCTATTATACGTAGTGAAAAAAAATTTTTTTTTTAGAATACTGCAATATGGGTGTCATATTAAAGGGCATAATATAAGGATTTCAAAAAGGTATATCATGACCGTAATATATAATAACTAAAAAGAGATAAATAAAAAAATACATAAAAAAAATTAAAAAACCCGCCTGCATAAAAAGACAAGTCGACTGAAAAGATGGAAACAAGATTAAATAAATGTTAAAGGCAACATGACATTATGACAGGCAACATGTTATTATGACATGTTGCCTTTAACATTTATTTAATCTTGTTTCCATCTTTTCAGTCGACTTGTCTTTTTATGCAGGCGGGTTTTTTAATTTTTTTTATTTTTTTATTTCTGGACCGATTTCGATGAAACGCGGTTTCGGGTTTTATTTTTAAAAGTAAACAGCAATGAAATGTTAAAAATGTCAAAAATCCAAGATGACGGATTTTTTTGTTATTCTTCTTTTTTCAACCGAGTCTTCTAGAGCAACCCAAAAACAATGTTGGCTGCCATTTTGATTTTTTTGTCAAAATAATGACCCAAACCAAGATTCATCGAAATCGGCCCACAAACAAAAAAGGTGGCCGCCATCATGGATTTTTAAATTTTTAACATTTCGTTGCTGTTTTCCTTTAAAAACAAACTCAAGCAAGCCAAAACTAAAAATTCTTGCGATTAGTTTTATACTCACTTTTTTATAGTAAGTAATGAGTAGTAACAGTAAGTAATAAACATCAATAAAATTACGTAAGTTTTTAGGGTTAAGTTCAAAACGAACAAATGAACCTAGACTAGGCCACAGACTGACTATTTTATGCTGTGGCCGGACGGTACATGTGACGTCACAGAAAATTTAATAAACGCGACTGTAAAAAATTGAATAACTTCGTCATTTTTCAACATATTGGAATAATTTTTTTACCATTATTCATGTATTTTGTTTATCTTTCCATTCATATATGTTGTTGTTGATTTTTGAGACTTAGGAAACTTCCCTATTTTGTGTGGGAAATTTGTACAGCGCAGTAAAACGGATCGAAATTTCCCATAGATAATTAATTCTCTATCGAGTAATTTTACGCGCGTTAGTTTTTTCGATAGCAAGGGTAGGTACTGAAGGTTCACTCCCGAACAACAAAAGTTCCACAGAAGAAATGGGTATACCTATCAGATTTTCTCACATTTCCTTTTTTTTTGCAGGTAAAGGCCACATTATTTATCGTACCAATATTACCAGATCTCTATAAGCGGGTCCGCAAGGGATAATCTTAGTAATAAATACAATATTTAATTGAATTATTTATTTTATTTATTTAAGCAAAGGTATCAGGGTGACCAGATTAAAATTTGTCATTATGCTAGCAGCTCCGTTAAATTCTGCTAAACTTTTTTTTCAAAATGCTAAAATTCTGCTAAAAACAAACACACATTTTGTATGAAAGTATATAAAAAACTACTTTTTTGTGTTTCGTTGAAGTTACCATGATCTTTTAAAACAGTAAAAACTTGATACTAACCCTCTAATTTCAAAATCTATCGCAATCGCTTTCATTTGACAGGTGGATGTGACACATTGCTACATTTTTGCGAAGTTTTTAATTGTGCCAAAATAAAGTATCAATGTTTGACATCTTGAAAGCGATTGCGATTAGAAAAATAGATAGGCAAATTATAAAATTGGACAAGAGATAGACAGAATTTTATTATCGTTCTGAGTTGGAGGAGGATCTGAGGGCCTAGCCAAAGTAACATTTGCAAATCTTCGTTATCGCTTCGCTTTCGAAACATGTATGGGATTGACATAAGGTTTCGTTAACTATCGAAATTTAAAACGTCAAATCCATATGTTCCGAAGCCAAACGATAACGAAAATTTGCAAATGTTACTTTGGCTAGGGGGGCTGATATTTTCATCCTGGCTATCGAGAGCCAAAGATAGGTAATGCTGCTTTTTGTATAGCATGTATTAAAAAATATTTTTATATTAGGTACATGCTTTACCTAAAAAAATAATTTTACATTAGATACTTTATGTACTTACTAACAACTGTGAACTGAAGAAAATGCACTCTACATAATACAATAAATTCGAGTAAAAATACACATGAGCCCCCACTCATTTGTTTTTCACTCAGTTATCCTAAAAAAATAGAGTAAAAGTACACACCGGAGGTTGCCAGTACAACAAGAAAACTCAGACAAATTGAATTCTGCTAAATTTCTGTTAAGGTTTTATTAGATTCTGCTAAATTCTGCCAACTTTACAGAACTTTCTATTCTGCGACATAATATGCTAAGCCCAAAATGGGGGGTCAAATTCTGCTAAAATAGCAGAATTCTGCTAAATCTGGTCACCTTGAAACAATGATATTAAATGTAAAGATAGGTTACCCGCGCTTCACAATGGCAAGACGAAAGTCAGGTAATTGCCCGACTTTCAATTAGTCAGGCACAGTCTCGCGACACGGTAACACACGCGGCTCTCGTCAATCAGACGCAATAAAATTGTGAAATACCATAAAAAGATGTCTACTTGCGTCTTTAGACGATGTACAAATTATACAGCAACGGTCAGAGATCGGAAAAATGCTTTATTTAACACGTAAGTACTGTATTTAATAAAAATATGTATTTTCTATTACTTTATTCGGCCATATTGTACAAAGAGCGAGCTGTCTGCTTTGCGTGTGGGAGTGAAGGAGACAGCTGACGCGCTGTCAATTGGCAGCCAATGCGCATGATGTGTGTATCTATAGTACCTTTACGCTGTTTTAAATAGCAATGATGTTGGCGCATAACCTATCTTTACGTTTAATATCATTGCCTTGAAAGGTATATTCTGTGGCCCTACCATGAGTTGATGCAAACTGTTTACGTTACCGTAAACTATCGTTTTGTCTCTTTCACTCGCACCGACTGTGAGCAGTTTATCCGACAGTTTACGGTAACGTAAACAGTTTGCATCAACTCATGGTATGGCAACTGTTTCTCTTTAAAAAATCTGGGGTATTAAAGTATCAAGCGTCCTGCTTGGCTTTGCACGGTGTAAATAGTACGCGAATATTCTGTACTATAGTTCCCTAAATGTATAGGTAAGTACCATCAATACTCCAGAACAAAGGCCTAGGTACTCAAATCTGAGCGTAAGCGGTATCCGCACTATCCGCTACCGCCGTGGGTAACGGTAATCCCGACCGATATCCCGCCTATCCCTGGAACCGCATACCGGATGGATACTACGTACCGCGTGTTCGGCGAAACCAGCTCACTCTCCCATTGTATTCGGTAAAATTCCGCTATGGTTTGAACAGCGCGTTATCTGCATAAAATGGGTCTATATTAGAATCCATAATTGAAAATGCCTATAATGAAAACGCCTACACATTAAAACACATAATCATTAAAATCCATAATTTTAAAATGTATACAGTAGTGCCTTTTTTCTTGAACTAATAATAATTTAAAGGCGTGAAATACACCTAATTTTATCGACAAAAACACCCACATCCCCACTCCTGTTGGAATAGCCGCCATTTTAAATTTGAATTTTTATTTTAGATGACCCTGCGGAAAAATATTAATTTCTCCGGATTTAGAAGTCCTACAGTTATAACAAAAATGTATTTTTTCACAATCTTGCACAATTATATATTGTTTGTATCAAGTAATGGTACTTTAAGGTCTATTTGTTTATAAATGTTAATTTAAGAATGATTGTATAATGACTGTTTGTTACCTAAATAAAATAAAATAAAGATATTGTTCGAAAGCTAATAATACCACATATCAATTCAATAAAAAAATGTGTAAACTTTTAACTTAACTTAATTTTAAAGTAAAATTTTACACGAAATTTGTGTGCTTTTTTTTAGTTTTCCTAACATATCTCAAAAACTAGGACATTGATGTACATTTTTGCATTATTTAAATAGACAGGGATATTATCTACAAAACGACTCCAAAATTTATTGCTCTGATAGATGTGGTCCCCAATCCTTAGACTTTTTTCATGGCATCCCCTGCTTTTGTGTCTGCCCACTCAATTTTACAATGGACCATAATTTCAGATTGATTCATATTATTAAACTAAAATCTTTTATTGCTATTTATTTAAAAATTATGGATTTTAATAATTACATCTTTTCATGTTATGAATTCCAAAGTTATAGTTTTTATAATTATGGATTTTAATTGGTATGCTAAATAATGGTATGCATTTTGAAATTATACATTCTAATTGTTATGCGAATTAAGTTTACGGCAAGACTGTTATGTATTTTCAAAATAGGATTATTAATGTTATGCAATTTAAGGTTTAGCATTGTTTAGCATTATAGCATTTTATGCGGGACCCCCGCATAGAATGCTATAATGCTAAACAATGGCAGTGGTACCCTATATAACAGTATTTTATTATAACAGCTAAAAGCTATGGATTTATGGAATCTTAAGGGCACTAGCGCCGCCACTCGAGAAAAAATCATTACAACGAAATAACTATGTTTTATGGAATTCTGAAAAATATAAAATCTAGTATTAGTTATAAACAATTTTTGTATGTGTTTTTTCTGGTTTAAATGTGTTTGTGTAATCAAAACCTGGATTAACGCCTAAAGTGGCCACTTTGGGCGTTAATCCTGATTTTAACTACGCGAACACATTTTAAACTAGAATTACCGCATACAAAAATAGTTGATGGCTAACACTAGTTTATCTATTTTTCAGATTTTTATATAACATAGTTATTTCGTTGTAATGATTTTTTCTTCATTGGCGGCGCCAGTAGACGCACGATGCACCCTTAAGGTGCTACGGTGAGCTCAGTAGCGCCACCAATGGAAATAAATCATTTACGTTGTATCAAGGGCTTAGAATAAAGTTAGAAAAAAGTTTTTTGCGCAAATAAAAGAGTAAAGTGCAATTTTTAAATATTTTTTCATGGCCTCAAATATAAACAATAAGTTATGAATGTGGATATTGCTAAATGTGGCCACTTTTGGCACTAGTGACATACACGACTTATTGCTTAAGTTTGAGTTCTTGAAACTATATTTAGAAAATGCATTTTAGTCTTTTATTTGCGCAAAATCGTCAAAACTTTTAATCTAAACCCTTGATACAACGTGAATGATTTATTTCGATTGGTGGCGCTACTGAGCTCAACGTACCACCTTAAGTAAAATCTTTCAAAACAGCTCTGAAAGATAAGTCAACGAGAAGCCTCTAAAAAGAATAATTTCAGACATATTTTCATCACTATTTCGAACATAACAAGTCCTCTTCGAGGAACAGGTAATACTTAGGGTTCCGTACCTTAAAAGGAAAAAAACGGAACCCTTATAGCGTCACTTTGTTGTCCGTCTGTCTGTCTGTTTGTCTGTCAAGCAAGACCCTTTAATTCGGGAACGCGTGGAGGTATCGAGTTGAAATTAAAACCATATTATACTACTCAAGTCTACGGGCTCTTGAAGCTGTAAAGAAATCAAACTTGAAATGCCGCTACATCAGGGGGCTAAGTCGAATATTCACCGTAGCCCGCTGAAGTGACCGAGTAGCATACCGGGTGTGACAAGACACTCAACGAAGCCGAGGTCTACGTATTCTGCCCATCATCAGGACCATTTCTGTTCAAAATTATTGCTGGGAAACGGTTTTAATTTTTGGTGTTACAAAAATAAATTAAAAAAATTAAAAAACCCGCCTGCATAAAAAGACAAAACAACTGAAAAGATGGAAACAAGATAAAATATTAAAAGCAACATGTCATAATAACATGCAGTCGGAGGCATGCATAAAGAAAATGACATTATAAATGATTTGAATTATATGCCTCCGACTCTTCGATCAAGAATACCCTAGATGTCCGGTCAGAGTCTCAAAAATGGCACCTCAAATAGCGTCCCACTTACAAACTGGGCGCTTATTTTGCACAAAGTAAGTGATAAAAGATATGTTTTTGTACAAAATAAGCTTATTTTGTATAAAATAAGTGATATACAATGTAAGTTTGTACAAAATAAGAGGTGATTATGAACAAAACAAGCGCCAAGTTTGTAAGTGGGACGCTATTTGAGGTGCCATTTTTGAGTACTGTTTTAGTTCGTTAAGCGTTATCTAGAATATTCTTGATCGAAGCTCCGACTGCATGTTATTATGACATGCTGCCTTTAATATTTTATCTTGTTTCCATCTTTTCAGTTGTTTTGTCTTTTTATGCAGGCGGGTTTTTTTTTTTTTTTTATCTGTTTTTAGTTATTATATATTATGGTCATGATAAACCTTTTTAAATCCTTATAATAAGCCCTTTAATTTGACACCCATATTGCAGTATTCCAAAAAAAACATTTTTTTTCACTACGTATAATAGCACCGTACAGCCGCCACGTTGGTTTTTTTATTAACCGACTTCCAAAAAAGGAGGAGGTTCTATGTTCGTCTGTATATTTGTTTTTTTTTTTGTGTATGTCCACCGATTACTCGAAGACGGCTGGACCGATTAAAATGATTCAAACGTTATTACATTAGGTACACTCCCAAGTTGGTCCCATTTTTAAAATTTGGAAATCGGTTCAGTACTTTTCAAGTAATTTTGAAAAAAAGCACGAAAATAGTGCAAGTTTTACACAACAATAAAACTTGTATTATTGAGCAGAGACGATGCACAGCATCTGTGAGAGTGCGCCGACTTCTAGTATAGCTACATCCTGTCAAAGTAGTCATTCGACTTACCCTTTATGCAGTTTTCCTTTCAAAAATTGTAAAACAAACTTACTTCCGGTTGGCGCCATTTTTTATTCACCTATGGAGTCATTGCAACGAAGTGTCTTCATAGAAGTCTCTCACCAGGAGACCTTAATGGGATGCTGTGCATCGTCTCTGCTCAATAATACAAGTTTTATTGTTGTGTAAAACTTGCACTATTATCGGCATGTGACGATGCACAGCATCTGTGAGAGACGTGTTTATTAACTCCTGGTGACTCCAAACGACGCTATGTGATGCTGTTGAAGGCATGATTAACTTGAGATAACTGAAAACACATTTAATTTCATTGAAATATTGATAATATAACATGTGTCACCTCTGTATCAGAGTTATTAACATAAATCACTTTAAAAGCTAGCTTTGATTACTAAAATCAATTTGATTATATGACTACGAGCAGTTTTATAATCAATTCGATTATATGACTGCAAGCAGTCTTCGTCTCTATGAAGGCTATTAGTTGGAGAAACAATATTATTGTACTAATTTAGGGAGGCAACGACCGAGCCCAACGAACCTGCAGCTACGGTTATAACTGCATCTCTCCCATGGTTTCATTTATTTGCAGATTACTTACAGTTCATGAAGTGGCTCGGGGCACAAGCTTTTAACACTAACGCCTGTGCGTCTCTGGAATCTTAGTTTTATAACTCATCTCAACCAAATACAGGAAAAATAATCATATTGCTATGTTCACTTCTCAAGCTTACGCGCTCACTAGACATGAAATAAAATTTCAATAAAACCGCGCTAGTATCCGTTAAAAGTGTTTTATTTCATATTGCTATGTTTTAATTTTTAACCTGTCTGTTAAACGCTGTGTCCGTTTTTTATCCAAGAGCTGGACTCAGGATGATGTGGTCGCCGGCATCACTGTAGTGGCTCGTAGATACACTTAGAAAAGTGAGGTTGTGTACGCGCCCGCCGCCGCCGGCCCGATGTTAGAAGCAGCAGGCACTAACCTTGCTCGTGGATTCTCTGCTCCTTAATGGTTAGGGTAGGTTAGGTTAGGTAGGTAGGTAGGTAGGTAGGTGTGTTAAGGCCCTGTTGGCGGTCCCCCCGATGCGCGCTGGGCGCGCGTAGTGTCGAAGTTTAGGGTGGGGCAAAATGGGCCCCCATAAGTAGGCGCTTGGGGGTGATTTCGGTAATTTTCCCGCGTTGCCGGTGGTTGATAGATAATGTTAAGAAAAAAAAAATTCGGGGCTTGACAGGTCTGGCTCCAGGGTTCACATGTGACTCGGGAAAAAAAACGGCGGAATTTCGAAATTCTGAAAACGGGGTTGGGTTAGGTTAGCGCCGCCCCTACTACGAGGTTAGGTTAGGTTAGGTTAGGTTAGGTTATTTTAATTTGGGAACCTGTCATTCCCAAATTAAAATGACTATCTATGGCTAAACTTATCTTATATAGCTAGGCAAATGCATTAATTTCTAATCAAGTTATTAGTAGGTAGTAACTAAACCGATGATTAAACCTTTGGTTACACTTAATAGGATTGTGAAATCATTTCGAATAGCGATAGTCAATGAACTATCTATTCTAAGGCTAATGATACACTCAGTGCTGGATAAACCCTTAAACAAATTAAGCAATTGCTTAGGGCATCACGTCTAGGGGGGCACCTTAATCGGCACCGAAAAAAAACGAAAAACATTTTTTTTTGTAAGGATTAAAAAAATAAAAATGTTTTATTTCAAATTCATTTGTGTGGCCATGTAAAACGACTTACTACATGATTAGTGGATGAAACTGACAAAAAAACCGCACTGCGCGACCGTTTTTTTACTTTAGACAACAGCCAAGTTAAGAGTACAAAAATAGTGGATGAAACTGTAAATATTTTTTCACTTGTCATGCTCGTAAAGTTCGTCATTATGTTGGGTATAGGCTGCATAAAATCGCTTTTCATGCTCTAGAGCATAAAGTAAAATCTTCGTCTAAGTTCAGACTTTAAGACAAAGGTCGTCAGGTAAACAGCCACACGCAATTAAACTTCGTTAAATAAACTTGTTATTTTTTTAATTTTTATACATAATCCATGTTGAATACTTTTTTTTTTAATTTTTGAAACCTTGATGAAAAAAATTTTTTTTTCTATTTTTGATTAGGGGTATCAAATGAAAGGCCTTGATGAGCACATTCCAAAATTATAATAATTTGTCACTAAAATTTAAGAAATTTTATTTTTTTATTTTTTGAATATGGGTATCAAATGAAAGGCCTTGGTGAGCACATTCTAAAATTATATAATTTATCACTAAAAATGATCAAAAAAATTTTTTTTCAATTTTTGAATATGGATATCAAATGAAAGGCCTTGATGAGCACATTTCAAAATTATATAATTTGTCACTTTTTTTCAATATTGTTGAAAAAAAAGTTTAATTTCCTATTTCCTCACAATCGAAGTGAAAAGCAGAGTGTATAACTCGTACATAAAACCCATTTTATGCACTTGTTGTACAATCTACTATTTTACAACAATGAGGTTTTATGCTGCTGAAAATTCATATACATTTATTATTATCAAATTATTCATAATTCACAATATTTTGTTATAAAATATTAAAATATTTGCATTTTGTCATTTAAAATTATAATTTTGAAGTAGGCTGTATGCTCCTCACCCCTTTGTTCGCGGTGCGGTTATTTTTATTACTCTTCACACGTAAAAAAAATACAGAGACAGATTTTTAGGAATATACTGGCTTTAAAGAGTTCATTAGGTTAGGTTAGGTTAGTACTGCACAGCAACCAAAAACGCGCGAGCCGAGTGAGCGGAGCGAGCGTGCCACAGCAGCGGCCGGCGAAGCGCCAAAACGACGTTTTTGTACGGTCTCGTCTTTTACACACATTGCTCGTTTTGTAGGTATGGGAAATTTATTCAGCGCCATATCTACCGCCGAAAAGCGCCGGCGGTGCTAAGTGTCCAAATGAAGTACCGGCTGTACATCTTAACGGTGTACCTCTAGATCAAGGGTCTTCAACCTTTTTGAAGTCAAGGGCCTAATATACTCTGATATTGGTTCGGTGGGCCTCAACACAAGAAAAACATTATATTCTTACTAAATAGGTATAATTTGTAGACATGTGAATTTAATTTTGTCAATACAATGACGGGCCGCCAAGAACGTAACCGCGGGCCGCATGCGGCCCGCGGGCCGCGGGTTGAAGACCCTTGCTCTAGATAGAGTGTACCAATTCAAATATCTAGGACACATAGTTACCGCGGACCTCAGAGACGATGTTGATATTGAACGCGAGCGGAGAGCGCTGTCGAGGAGAGCAAATATGTTGGCTCGCAGGTTTGCGCGGTGTTCGGTGGAGGTAAAGGTCACGCTGTTTCGTGCGTACTGCACTTCTTTGTACACCTGCGCCCTGTGGGCCAACTGTTTGCAAAGAACGTACAACGCTCTCCGAGTACAATTTAATAATGCTTTTAGGGCGATATTGGGGTTGCCCCGTTTTTGCAGCGCCTCTGGTATGTTTGCAGCGGCACGTACTGACTGTTTTTATGCGACTATGCGCAAGAGATGCACTTCATTGGTGCGCAGAGTACGGGCCAGCCCCAATGCCGTCCTAACCATGATAGCCGAGAGGCTCGATTGCCCCTTTATCCGTCACTGCTGTAATAAGCATGTCTCTACGTTTAAGACGGTGGGTAATCGATATTTATAAACTAGATAGGTATAATTTATTAGTTGTTTTCATAGTAACAAATTTTATGTAAGGAATTTTAATTATAATATTTTATTTTATTTTAATTTGAATTACTTTATTTAATGAATTAATTTCTTAATGCCTACTTAATCTTATTTTTATTTTGTCATTTAATTTATTATTGTTCTTAGTGTGTCAATTTTAAACTGATTTATGGGTGTGAAGCCTGAAATAAATGATTTTTATTTATTTTATTTTATTTTAAAGCAAAATGAAATTTCCCTTACATAATACTCTATCCAGTAGGTAGGTAGTTTTACTGTTTTCGTTAACGAAATATCACTTTCTCTCTTTAACTTGTACTGACTATGAGCAGTTTATCCGATAGATTTTGATACCAAAAATAGTTTTCACAACTCATGAGTCATGGTAGGGGTAAAGGAAATTTAACCTGAAAAATATACTTATTTTTTTATATTTTTCACGACTGCTAAAAAAAGGAGTAGGTATACTTACTGTGTTTAAGGTTCGTGTACACTTATGTTTGTTTTAAAGTATTTTTTACGTTTCAATCATAAACTGAAAACTCACTGCTTTTTCTCAACCGTAATAATTCGAGAAAATTTTATGAAAATTGCATGTACCTATCTCATTATCTACTATCTCTGCCATTTCTTTGATTTGAGCCATCAATTTCAAAGATGTTTCTTAGAGTGATTTGTATTTATGTTTTTATTTCTGTAACAGTAAGTATTTTAATAAATTAAGTTAGTGGTATTGAAAGTAGTGAAATCTACTGTCAAGCTAAGTACTTATAATCTTATGCTCTAAGCTTATAACTTTAGAGCATTCAACCTTTTAACAGTCAGCAATGAACAGCGTTGTAGCATAGTCGGGCAGTTCTGAAAAAACTTGCAGATCCCGATTTTTGGGTTGTCCATAGCATAAATGTTTTTTTTTGGAAATTTGAGCCACGGTTTTCGTAAAATAACTACTTTAGAACATATTTTAAGGACTTGGCAACCCCATCTATATTTTTAAAGTAAGTATTATAGTTGCCATCAATTAATAAAATTCATTTAAAAATCGTCAAAATTTTCTCCCAATACTGTCCAAAAAAAAATACTTTGTGTTTTAATAAGGTTAATTTAATGGTTTTAATGTGCAATATCATTATAGAGCTATCATAAAACTTAATAATACTTGGAAAACAAGCGTTGTATCATATTTTTATTGAATTTTAAACTTTGTCCACGGGAAATCGCTTTGTCTCGTTACCAATGCGTCAAGATATGTTACGGTCAATAAAATATTTAATTAAAAAAAAAAAAAAAACGATTATTGAGCTTATTTAATAATATTTATTATATTTAGGTACATATTAATAAAAGTTTTAAATTGGTTGTGATCTCATTAAGTAAAACTATAAATAAGAGTAAAAAAAGTTAAAGTTAGACAAAGATTTATTACCTAACGTAACGAAACGGGTTCCTATTGTGATCTATTTAATAATTGTAAGACAAAGTGAGGTTTTTTTGAGTTTAATTTGTTAAATGTTTGTATATCTTTATAATTAAAGCAAAGTTACAACTTAAGTTTGTGTTTTTTATTTACAACAATAAGAATCTCTTCGTAACGACCTGACCTACAAATTGCCTCTGATGATACAAAAAAGCGAATTTACTTAATAAAACTATAAAATAAGTGAGAACCTTTATGCACACATTAAAATTAAATATATTTTACACCTATTGAAATAAAAAAAACAGTAATATATCATCTTTTTTATTTTCACATCATTTTTCAAAGTATCTGCAAGTTTTTTTGAGAACTGCCCTACTATAGTTGTAGCTAGGGGCTCGCAAGGGGGCGGCTGCTAGGGGCGCAACCCTCATGGAGGCACACTTTGCTGACCCATAGCTGGAAAGGCTTGGGGCGCAATATCCTAATCTTGCCAAGGGCGCTCATGATCCTAAAAATAAGTCTTGGGGCAAAATTTTAATCTTGTCAGGGGCGCTTATGACCCTAGCTTCGATGCTACTTTGTTTGTCATAGCTACTTTTTAATTACCTAATGCTCCAAAGATATTCTGTCAAAAAAATGTTTTGACCAATGACAAAGTACGTAGGTACCAAATCTGACAATCTG
This sequence comes from Agriphila straminella, assembly GCA_950108535.1. NCBI lineage: Eukaryota > Metazoa > Arthropoda > Insecta > Lepidoptera > Crambidae > Agriphila > Agriphila straminella. Next base: position 24,151,640 of record OX467305.1, on the reverse strand, counting down.
TCTTTTATTTTATTTCTTCTGTTTTAACTAAAGTAAAACACTGAAGTGGCAAGTGGCGAGGTATTCCTCGAAGCGCATCCATTTTGAAGCGCACCTAAACTATTCCTCAAAACACACCTAAATACCTATGTAATTTGTTTTGATAGCTCACCTATTTAGGTGCGTTTCGAGGAATAGTTTAGGTGCGCTTCAAAATGGGTGCGCTTCGAGGAATACCTCGAAGTGAAGTGGGAGGCAGTCAGTGTGCAGGACACATAGCGAGAAGAACCGATGGCCGTTGGTGGGGCGGCGCGGTTCTGAAATAGTGACCGCGCACCGGACGACGCTCCGTGGGTAGGCCCCCCACAAGGTGGACCGAACGTGAGGGTGCAGTCGCGGTGTGCCGCTGGATGCGGGCCAAGCAGGACCGATCGTTGTGGAGATACTTGGGCCTACACTCAGCAGCGTCGTGCAGCTGATATAGTGATGATGATGATGATGAAAACAAAAGTTTGCACCCGTTAGAGCCGGTTGGGTGACCATTAGGGTTGCCAGAAGGCCGGTATTTCCGGGATTGTCCCAGAATTACGTGCCTTGTCCCGTGTCCAGGAATTATACTTTAGTGTCCCGGATTTTAAATACCTACCAGGCTACCACTACTTTTTGTTTTCATTATCTCAGGGGGCAGCACATCTGGCAACCCTAGCCATAGTAATTAATATAATAAAATGTTTATTTTTCTCTTTACAAATAATTCTTATGCTAAAAAACAACACCAAAAATTAATAAAGCACTTATTTGTAAGGAGACTGGCACCATAAACTAGGCCGAGGCCTGTAAGATAGGTTACCAGGATCTCCACCCTAGAAAACAATATTTGGTAACGATAAATACTTATCAATTTATTAAACATTATTTGTAAGAGTAACATATTTTGATGTGATGAAACCTCCGAGTAGTAGGTTTTGATTTGTCGGGTAATGGACAAATTCGATGTTGCCGAAGTATTGTGCCAAGAATGTATAAGTACTTAGTTGTCTAACCGACAAAACCTTAGCCTCCCGATACGTCCTTTTAGTATGAGCCTCTGTGCTCTTTCTAATATTATCAAGTTAGTTTTAGGTGCTCCACCCCACCCCATGAAGTTACGCAATATGATATAATTGATTGAACAAAAGCATAGTAAACACTCTTAAGTATATCTGGGTCCGCAACATGTCGTAGATTTTTGAATATATATATATGTAAGCTTGCGAACTCTGTTTGCTACATTTATTATATGTTGGGCAAAGGATAGGAAAGGAAGTAATTTGAATTATCAAAGACTAATCTATCATAAAACTTTTTTTTCAGCACCAGGAGTTCTTAAAATACTTACCAACATCTGATGACTTACGCCACTCTAGGGTTAGTTTAGTCTATTAGTTAATCTGTGGTTTAGTACTAACCACCTTTTCTATCGCAGCCAGGGGGCTGATAACGTAACTCTGTTGCTAACAATTCTCGATTGAAATCGATTGAAACCGCAGTTACATTGTTGCTTTAGGCCGGCCACACACAGACGGAATCACGTAACGGAATTCCGTAGATACGTGATTCCGAACGCAGCTAATCCATACAAAACTTTTGACTTCCACACACATGCGTGATTTTTCCGTACGGAATCTTCATACATTATCGAAATTCCGTTCGGAATTCCGTAACGTGATTACGTCTGTGTGTGGCCGGTCTTAAGTAAGATAGTAATGTGACAATGGTTTTCACTAAGGCCGGCCACACACAGACGTAATCACGTAACGGGATCTCGAAACGGAATCCCGATTCGGAATTCCGAAAGCAGCAATTGCATACAAAATCTATGGGCCTGCCACACACAAGCGTTAACATTCCGTACGTAATTTTATTCCGTACGTTATTCCACATGAGAGCCCGTGCGTTCGGAATCTCGCACGGAAAAAATGCATTCCGAACGCAAGACTACCATATATTTTGTATTGGTCGCCACACACAACCGTTTTTATTCCGTACGGAATGCGCACACACGCACGGCCTATGTGTGAGTGACGTATACATACACCTACACCTTTTTTATTACAGATCTGGATACCAGGCTTTTGGCAAACCCTTTATTATTTTGCTTAGTTATTATGTAGTTCTAGTTTCCAAAAAAGCAATAGAATTGACCTGTGCGTAATATAAATAATAAATAGTCTATAATTATGTCGTTTTTGTTTATTTTTAGAAAAATAATTTATCTTCGCTCAATGTTTCCTCGTCAAGGTTTGGCGTCTGACTGAGCCGTGATTCCGAACGAAAAAAAACGTCTGTGTGTGTGTGTTACGTGACTACGTCTGTGTGTGGCCAGCCTAAAGCAGCACTGCAATGTAACTGCGATTTCTGTCAGTTGTTTTTTTTATATAATGCTTGGACAATTTCACACAGCGCTATCTAGCCCCAAACTAAGCAAAGCTTGTGATATGGATGCTAGAAAACTGATATACTACTTAGATACTTTTTTAAATATATATTTATTATGCATAGTAACACCCAGACCCGTCACAGAAATTAAAATTCATCATTACAATTTCTGCGCCGGCCGGGAATCGAACCCGGAACCTCTGCGTGGTAGACCGGCATGTTGACCACTGCACCACTTAGGTCGATTGCAACAGAGATGCGTAATTAGGAGGCAGGAGTAGGTACCTAATCGTAAATCTTCCATTGTTACCAGTCAGTCTGGCGAGTTGTACCGTTACCACGAAAAAAATAACGCGCATAAAAACATTCAATAGAGTATTTTTGTATCGGAAAAATTGTACAGCGCCATCTAGCGCCGAAAAGTGAAATGAAATTTTCCATTGATAATTATTAGTCAATCGAGTACTTTTACGAAAGACTGAAACAATATCTTATTTTTCAGGTGAATCATCACAAACAAACCCTTTGTATGATAAAAGTCGGCAGCGAGATATGTTTCAACGCTTCCAAGGTATTTTCACTACAAACTAACTTTCATTTTACCTTATAAACTTACTCAAATCCGCCTGGCTAGCTACCAACGCCGATTTAGCATACCAATTTCGGGTTGCCACTCGTACTTGACAATAAAATATTGTATAATAAGTTCGATTTTAAAAGTGAATTTACCCTCTAACGGAAAGATAAACATTGTATAAGATTGGAGATGAGAATTGAAAATAAAAAAAAACATAAACAATGTTGACCTTTGCGTTATTTGTTTAAATTAATTGTTAAAATTTAACTTATTATACGGGTGGCAACTCTAAATTGGTATGCTAGATTGGAATATTATTATGTAATCGCGGCTTTACCTAAGTCTGACGCCATAACAACAATATTAAAAATTGTTGTGTTCCGGTATTAGACGTAAAATAGCCAGTTTCTCAGTGATAAGGATTCCGGGTGTAGTGCGCTTCCACCTTCGGCCTAATCGTTACTTAACATCCGGTGAGGTGAAGGCCAGGCAGGCACTAACCCGTTGTGCATAAAAAAATAAGAAAAGAGTTAAAGACTCAGAATAATGCATATCATAATTTAACCCTAAAATAATTTCAGTCACCCGGTGACGCTGAAGAAGTTGCCTCTACGTTTAAAATTATAGAATATGGAGACTCTTCGAGAGTTAAACCACAAAACGAAAATAATTATGAAAGCGCAAGAGATGATGATAACGATTACGAACGAGATGATGATGATGATGGTTCCGAACGAGATGATGATGATGGTTCCGAACGAGATGATGATGATGATGGTTCCGAACGAGACGATGGTGATGGTTACGAACGCGACGATGATGAAGAAGACGAAAACGATGATGGCGATAACTAAAAAAATACCGTCGAGTCATAAAATGTAATCTAAACAGAAGAGACGTTCTGGACAAATTGGATTTGCACGCACACATGCATAGACATAACGTTAGTTTCGGGTCAAACCGGGCTATATGTAGTCTGTATCAGTAACTGAACTGTTCTCCTATATAGCTAGCGCAACAAACAAAATAGGTCAGTCAAATTCTACATTAAAAACACAAAGCTGGCTTTTGGTATGTTTTTTGATTTAACCCCTTAGGGGGGTGTGAAACTACGTTTTGAAAGCAAAAGTTGTGCTACCTAAGTAATACGTGAAAAAGCAAAATTTTTCAGTCATTGCAGTCCAATTCAATAACTATGGACTTTTGACATTAGTTGCGGCTATCATTTTGAAATTACCTATATTAAATTTAAAACAATTAAAGCCAACCCACAGCTAATAGTTTTTGAGATATGTTGCTTGAAACATTGACACTCATAGGTATACATCTAACCGCCTACTAATAAATAAAAATTGCATTTCTTCAATGATTTGTATATTGATAGATTTAATTAGTCAGGTGCTAATTTTGCGAATAAGAATAATTTTAATTCCATATTATCATTGTACGGAACGAGAAAATTGGTTTACTTACCTTTCCTCTTTTTGGATAAATTGAGCTGTCTAGGTATACTTATTTGACATTCTTATTCGAAAAATGAGCACCTGACTTGACTACTGTCATGACATACAGAGCCGAAACGTGGACACTCACTGTAGGGCTGGCTCACAAATTTAAAGTCGCACAGCGAGCTATGGAAAGGGCTATGCTCAGAGTTTCTCTGAGAGATCGGGTCCGGAACGAGGTGATCCGACAGAGAACTAAAGTCATCGACATAGCCCACCGGATTAGCAAGCTGAAGTGGCAGTGGGCCGGCCATATTAGCCGTAGAACCGATGGCCGCTGGGGCAGACGAGTTCTTGAGTGGAGACCGCGTATCGGCAAACGTAGTGTGGGACACCCTCAGACAAGGTGTAGCGATGATCTTCGCAAGGTGGCTGGCAAAAACTGGATGAGTATAGCCGCGGATCGTGCTCAGTGGCGTGCTCTCGGAGAGGCCTATGTTCAGCAGTGGACGATGATAGGCTGATGATGATGATGATGTGTTTTTTATATAGGACTGTGAATTAAGCATGTTTGTATGAAAATAACGGCGTGGGCGGTTAGTTTATAACGCCACCTTCTTAAGAACACTTGGGCTGAAAAGACCAATCTAACGATATCTTAATCATAGAAATCCGTTCAGCCGTTTGAGAGATATGAGGTAATAAAGAATATTACATACAAACAAACATACTTACAAGATACGCGCAAAATACATAACCCGCAGTCGGGTAAAAAGCCCGGTAGTTTTCGAATTAAACTGAAAAAACTGCTTTTTCACGTTACGTTACGCAGCGCAGGTAGCACAACTGTTTTTTTTCTTTTCACATTTCCTAAGGGTCCAAATAACATACTACTAAAAAGTTTTTAGGACAATTTTGTTGTGAGATTTTACTGGCCTGAAATGCCAGAAAGCTTTTTTTAATTTGGCCAGAGCGACGCTTCTGTCACAAAATAGAAGACACAATAGTCAAGCATAGTACCTACCCTACTGCGCGCGCTCGAACAACGCACACGGGCACCTCTCACGACAAGAAAATCTCAAACGAGTTGGAGTACGGGACGCAGTATCGTCGGTCGGTGAGAGCTGTCTATGTGTGTGCGCTGCCCGAGCGCGCGTAGTACAGTATGCGCAAAATATCTTGGCAGCTCGGAAGTTATCTGCAAGTGATATTTCGAGTTCCATAGTTTCGAATGCTTCCGCCCGCGCCCCGTCCCTGCGCACGCCTGTATTCGTCTACTGCGCAGCGTTCCGCGCGAAGTTCAGAGCCGCCAAGTTGTTTTGAGCATACTGTACTAAGCTTGACTTCTGTCCTCTCTCTATTTTGTGCTTCTGTTCAGAACATAGACTTTATATTTTGTGTTTGAGTAATAAAAACACAGTTTCTAATAATTAAGTTTATTAAAAATTGCAAATGCATCTTTCTTTCAATACATGACCTAAACATTACACTTTGTTAATAATAAAAAAGTACAAATCTTACACCTAATTTAGATAGAAAATTATAAAAAAAAATCAGTCAATATCACATAAGTATAGATAAATATTATTAAGTAGTACCTATTCAAAATAATTGGGAAATGGCAAAGTTTTGAAAACACGCTAAACCATCAATAGCAATTTGAAATTAGCATGTTACGAGCCCGTAGCTATTTTGCCGCAGCTCTCTCGCTCGCACATTTCATGTTTTCTCATGATATCTTAAATCTGAGTACGTAATTGAAAATTGTGCCTCGGCCACTTTTCCCAATATAAGATTACAGACATTTTAAAATAATATTTCAGTTTTTTGTTGCACAAGTACAAAAAGTTGTCGTTTCTAACAGTTATTTGAATTTTGAACTGGCAAATACGATAACTTTTTGTACTTCAGCAACTCGAAACTGAAATACCTATATGTTGAAATGTCAGTAATCTTATATTGCGAAAAGTGGCCGAGACACAGTTTTCAATTACGCACTCAGATTTAAGAAATCTTTAAGAAAACATGAAACGTGCGAGCGAGAGAACGGCGGCAGTCAGCGGCAAAATCGCTACGGGCTCTTAAAGAACCTCTATCCATATCGCTCTAACAAATTAAGCTTTTATGTAAATGTAAGGGATAGATATTATAGCACTCTAACTAGTGCTATATATGACCCCAACACAAAATTAAATTACATTTTATTTTTTGTTCTTAAAATTAGTACTTACAAAAAACATAGTCGTTTTATAGCAATTATAGCATCACACTAAGAATTAATTTAAATGGCGAATGTTAACTAAACTTTTATCTAATCGAAAAAGATTTAAATTGAATCCTCAAAGCTTCAAAAGTGGCGTAAGTACTTTGACACAGCTACTTTAAGGTTTTTTTCGTATATTGCAACCCTACTATAGCACAGGGTTGCATTCAGAACGTTTGAGCGCCGGTTGTTTGGTTGTTTTTTAACTCGCTCTAAGGTTTGGAACGACCAAGAACTTCAAATGTCAATGTCAATACAAAGTTTTCTTTTTCCATTTGGAATACGAATAATTTAAACTTTTCTTTAATCTAAATCAAATAAAATCCGTTTTTTGAGGATCTACCATGATTATTTTAAGAATTAGACTCAAAAACATCAAAATACAAAATAATGTCAATTTGACATTGTCATTTTTTCTATAGACAAACGTCAGAGTTCATCCATTTTGATGGTTAAAAAGTTGCAACGCTCTGACGTTTGGAACGACATGGTTGTGTCAACCGAACGTCACGCTCAAATGTTTGGAACGCCGTTAGAGCGTTCGGTTGTGGTTAGGTTGCACTCGGAGTGTAGGTTTGGAACGCGCCTCTGTCTTAATAGTTTAATACTACTAACAGTCGTCCGACTCATGTACTTGCGCGGGGCAACGGGGGTACGCGGGGAAGTGAGCTTCAGAGTCGGCGAGCGCAATCTCCTCTAGTTTGCGCTCTCTAACTTGAAGGGGTGTACGTTTTAAGAAGCGTAACGAAATTTCAAAACGTCATTGGTTTACAAGATTTGTTCCGTTTTTAATTGTAAATTCACGTCAAGGTTTGATAGGGAATTAGGGACCATCAAACTGAACAACTTTTACTATGGGACAAACTTTCAAATCGCGATGTTTGCTGTGTCTGTTTTGTCTGTTACGATGTTATTCTTGGCAAGGCTCTATTGACTAATTTTATTCTTACGTTATTACAAATTAAAACATTTATGTAATATATTTGAGTAGTTTTTGTTGTGACAACCCTGACCATTGACGGAGTTTTCTGAGTGGCGGCATGCGTTTATCAACAAAGGAGTCGGATTACTGGTAGGAGCTTTATAATACTGTGACTATAGTTTTGATAAAAAAAGTAAAAAAATCGCTTAAAGTCGGTAGTTTCACTGTCAAACAATTTGAACGTTTATCTCTATTGGGCTGGGTAATGCATAAAATCATTTAGAAGAGTTGAGAGCCGTCGACTGCCGAGTTATGCGATGCGATACTGTGTTTTACATGTTTGATGTTGGACATAAAGCTTAAAGTGGTTTGACAGCCAAACTGCCATTTCCATATTATGCCTCGAGTTTTATTTGAATTTTGGAGTTTCAATAGTTTGGAAGATAAGCTAGGAAGGATCATTGAAATGCTTTTTAAAATCTAACATTACAATTGACGTAAAACTAATATTACACTTTAGAACTATCTGGCACTAAAATATTCTAAATTACTTATGTCAATTCACAACTGACATTTCGCTAAATATAAATTATAATTTTACTCTTATAAGTTTATATATGACATAATTAATATTTATTTTTAAATATAACTTACTTTTTAATTCAACCATAATGACAGCACGCAATTTAATCTGGAAATGTCATGATCATTTTTAACAGTTTAAAGTATAAATGACCATGGTATGTAACTTTATATAACATAGTTATAATAGTGTTATACGTTTTTAAATTAAAAGAAAGTATGATCTAAGTAACAGATCATAAGATTATCACTAATGATAATGACATCAATTTATACTTATGCCTAGTTTATACGGAATCAGTAACATGGCAGTACAGTAACGCAGTCCAGCGCTGACTTGCTACTGGGCTCGTGTAGACACTAGTTTCAACCCAATCCAGTGCTGATTTCTCGCTCGCAAGTCAGTCCAGCTGATTAGCCACTTGTTCTATTTTCGGGCACAGTGCGACTTAAGGTTGATTTACATTGATCCAGTAAAAACGATTTAGTAGAGGTACAGTCAGCAGCACATCAGACCATACATGTTGACCTTGAGACCGCCTTTATGCCGTACGTAATAAGAGCTGTTTTCGTAGTTCAACTGTTTAACCTAGCGTGCTGTCGTGCGTACATTACGTAGTGTTTTTGACGTTCTTTTAAAATCAACGAACATGCCAAGCAATGTTTCTCTACTGGATCATTTTACTGGATCAATGTAAATCAGCCATTACTGCCGATCATGTCTACATGTACCCAGCACTGGGTCCGAAACTCCGAGTCACTGGGTCCAGTCACTGACACCGTATAAACCAGCCCTTACTTAAAATTAAAACTTTAATTAAAACTTAAAATCAATAAATGCAACATCTGGTATCATTAGAGTAATATACAAACAAATAAGAATTTTCAATTATTAATGAAAAAAAACAAGACGCAAAATAAATTCATTACACAAATAATGCAAATCACTAGATTTAAATGAAAACAAAATTTTATAAGTGTAAAGTATCGTTTTTAAAAACCTTTTTTTATCAAAATCGATTTAAATAATAAAATAATGAGATCTAGTTCTGATTTTTATAACTATAAGTAATACTTCTCGATCTTGCAAGATTATTTAGTAACATTTTTTTATTAAATCGACATACTTCTATTTAAAAAAAGTTCAATTTTCTATATCTATAATATCTAAAATTTTGAATACGAATGTTTAGCGATCGCATATACTGATTACTGACCAAGTTAAATTAGCTACTTACACCCATATTCACAAACATTACTATGAGGTCTCACAGTGCCCGCGGACGCACACGTAATACATAAAACAAACGAACCAATCACAGATCTCTTAAATCATCATAGCTCATAACAAAACAACGCAGTTCATTCGCATGGGGAAGAGTCATTTGAGTATTGTTCTTGATTGCAGGCGAGTGACGATTTTGAAATAATAATAATAATAATTTAATTTATTTCAGATATACTTAGTCCATATCATTTGTTAGTAACAATCATGACTTATAATTATCGCCGAAAGAAAATAAAAAAAACCGGTCAAGCACGAGCGAGTCGAACTCGCGCACCGAGGGTTTCCGTACCATCATAATAAATACACTGCAGAGCTGTAGAATAATAAAATTATTATTGCAGTATGAGGTCAGCACCATCTCTTGGCCGATAGTGGAACAATTTTTTTTCTTAGGCCATCGCCATCTCTTGACCGATAGTAGAACTTAATAATTTTTCTTAGGTCAGGGCCATCTGTTGACTGGTAGAGGAACTAAATAATTTTTTGTTTGTTTTTTGAATTTCTAAAAAAGTGTGTTATATTGAGACATTGTTTTATTTTTCCTGTAATCTTTACATAAACTACTATCACATAGAATTATTTCAGATTTTTCTCTTTGCAAACTTCGGAGATAAAGGGGGGGGGGGGGGAACGGTATTTTTTTTACATTTTTCATCATAAGTCGAAAACTATGCGGCCTAAAAAAAAAGAAAAAAAAGTTTTAAAATGTGCAAATGGCGCTCTTTTATATGATACCCCACATGGCCTAGTCGCCCCACTTAAAATTATTAAGTCCCCTTTTCAGTCCCTGTTGTAAAAAAACTATTTATTTTTTTATTTCTTTCTTATTTGCAAAATAGTTGGACAAAGGTCATCTTTAACTATTCTAAATTTCAAGTTGATACCATTAGTAGTTCTCGAGATATCCAGCTGTGACAGACAGACGGACAGACAGACGGACTTAGTCACACCATAAGGGTTCCTTTTTACCATTTTGGTACGGAACCCTAATGAACCTGCTGTAAAAATATCTAGTGTTCACTACGTAAGAAATACAAATACCAATTTGTTAAACTTGGATCTCTATCGAATTTACAGAGTTTCATAAAGGATCAAGACAAATACGACAATTTCTTCATTCGATTTTCAACCTAAAACTGCCGTACAAAAAAACAAAGAATAAGTTTATATTGAATTTTTAGATTTAAGCATTCACAATGCTATTTTTATATATTAAGTTACTTAATATAATTGAAAAAATACTAGAAAAAATCGACTCACCCGTAGCAGCTCAGACGGGACTCGAACCCGCACCCTTAGGATTCCGGCCTAATGCACTAACCAATTATGCTACCGAGTCGCTAGTGGGAGCTTCTAGTACTTTTTACGTTTTCGCTGTAAGCCAGCGTTATTTCATCAATGTGAAGAATTACATTCAACATTCGAATGCAACATCTTTACAGATGCCAGACAACCGATTAAGATGAAACAGCTATATAATAATAGAATTTTTGGATTTTAGCATTCACAATGCTATTTTTATATATTAAGTTACTTAATATAATTGAAAAAATACTAGAAAAACTGGTTAGTTTAGCATTGGGCCGGAATCCTAAGGGTTCGAGTTCCGTCTGAGCTGCTACGGGTGAGTCGATTTTTCAATTATACACACATCAACTTTGTCTAGGGATACAGGTGTTATTTTCATACAAACGAGGTAACTTTGAAGCCTTGGTTTTCTGCCAGAGATGTACCGTGCTGTGATCTGATGATGGCCATCCAGGGAGTGAATGGAGGAGATTCAGATCGCTATACACACCTAACTGATCTAACCAGCATTCTAAAAGAGTAATGGACATGTTTAAAAAAACCGCGAAAATAGCATGAAAATGTATGGAAATCCTGAAACTGAGAACTTGACCCATCAATCTTTTAGAATGCTGATCAGATCAGTTGGGTGTGTATAGTGATCTGAATCTCCTCTATTTACTCCCTGGATGGCCATGATCAGATCACAGCACGGTACATCCCTGGCAGAAAACCAAGGCTTCAAAGTTACCTCGTTTGTATGAAAATAACACCTGTATCCCTAGACAAAGTTGATGTGTGTATAATTGAAAAATCGACTCACCCGTAGCAGCTCAGACGGAACTCGAACCCTTAGGATTCCGGCCCAATGCTAAACTAACCAGTTTTTCTAGTTGATGAGTATATTAAGTACTTAATAAGTTTATACTTAGAATAACCAAAAAAATTGTTTAAGAATATGACGCTTTGAGACGTTAAACGTAAGGTTAAACTAGGTATAAACTAATTCTTCGGTTATTTGTACGGCAACTAGAGTTCTATATTAACCTTATATTTATCGCCCATTACACATAAGTCTAGAACCTACCTACAAATAGATTACAAAACTTATTTGCTATAAAAAATTTCGATTCAGATAGGACGTCAATATTACACAATTTTCGGACGAACGATTTAAGTTATTCTTATAAGTAAAAATGGCTAATTCAGTCTTAAATCCTAATATAATTCTATGTACAGAGTGGCAGTATTGTTTAGCTTCAGTTTTAGCTTAATTTTACCTAACCTATTTTTTAATTAACAATTACTTAGAAAAAACTTAGAAAGAGAATCGAAAATTCAATCAAATTATTACTAGTCGAGATTGCAGATGAAACGAAAACTTAAAACTCTCCTAAGACTTAATATAATTATAAATGCATAAAAATCACTACTTAAGGCGAGGCCAGTTCACGAAATTTACTCTTTCACTATGTCTTTAGAATAAGGTTGAATATTGCATAACTTTAATTGACGCTTCGCCAGAAATTTGACGAATTTTAGTACATTTTTATTGATTTCTGAAATACTGGATCATTTATTAAAAATGTACTCGGTTATTGTGTTAGATCGATAAAAAAGCTATCCTTTTTGCATAAAAAATCATATCACTGTCGTTGAAAATTACGAAATCTGACGATTTGAAATTTATTTTTATAAGTATTTATGGTGTTATTCAGGATTTTTTTACAGAGTTACCATGCCATTTTTCAATATTCTGTTCGGTTACTTTGCTTCTTTGTTTCTTTTTCAGTCTACAGTAATTTTTGTGAAGTAGAATTTTACATCAGTTCTTCACATTGGAAGTTCAAAAATCAGACTTTTCATCAGATCGTGAACTGGCCTCGCCTTAATAAGTTTCATACTATATAATTATTAAATACTTACAAACAACGAATCGCCGTTTTTAATGAATTTTTATCAATAATTTAAGGTTGCGTCTTATTAAAATCTTATAACTTTTGAAAGATTGTTTTTAAGTAAGATATTTAGCACATTTCTTGATGGTGACACATTTTTTAAAACATCTCAGCTGAACATATTTTTCAATGCAGAAATACTCGGATTATAATTTATAGAGATTATTATTAAAGTAATTTATCAACCCAGCAAAGGTTTTACTTTATGTCACATTTTCACATTTTTTAAAATATTTTAAATAAAAGTTGTAATATTTTTTTTCATTGGACGTTACTCTACTCATAAAATTATTTTACACGTTAAACATTTACCCATCTCGCTCCCGCATTTAAGATTCCGTATTACCGTCCTTTTCTTCCACGTCTTGCGTAGGGTTGTCAGCAGTCACCGTTTTCAAGATGGCCGCCAATTCCTCACTGATTTCTGTGAATTGAGGTCTATCGGCAGGGGATTTACTCCAGCACCGTTTCTGAAAAAAATATGGGATAAAGCCTCGCATACACTAGAAGAGAGGAAAAAACCGAGAAAACATTATTTATGGTTTTATGTTTTTACTTAAGGCGAGGCCAGTTCACGAAATTTACTCTTTCACTATGTCTTTAGAATAAGGTTGAATATTGCATAAGTTTAATTGACGCATCGCCAGAAATTTGACGAATTTTAGTACATTTTTATTGATTTCTAAAATACTGGATCATTTATTAAAAATGTACTCGGTTATTGTGATAGATGATTATGATGATCGATAAAAAAGCTATCCTTTTTGCATAAAAAATCATATCACTGTCACAAATCACAAATCTGACGATTTGAAATTAATTTTTATATGTTTTTATGGTGTTATTCAGGATTTTTTTACAGAGTTACCATGCCATTTTTCAATATTCTGTTCGGTTAATTTGCTTCTTTGTTTCTTTTTCAGTCTACAGTAATTTTTGTGAAGTAGAATAGGGATGTTGACTAATGAATAAAATAACGAAATACTAATAAAAATCGTAAACATATTAAACTTTTAGAGTAGCTTGTATACCTCTTGGTTTTATATATTGCATATTATTTGTTTTATGACCCTTCAAAGTTGGGTGGACAAGTCCATTTAAAAAGTATACAATTTATTAAAATAAATGATACCTTTAATTAGTCCGTAAAATGTATAGCAAATTTGTCGAAGAAACCATTTTGATAAACACAATATTTAATATAGCTGCTGAACAAATTTCCTATGCGTTGCATACAAACTAGCACGGCGTGACGTCATAACGTGCAAGCCATTAGTATGGAGCGTTTTTGATCGAGTCCATTGGTGTGCATTTCACACTGTGATATCTCGGGCAGTTTTCATGCTAGCGAATTAATTCTTTTACCAATGTTTCTTTTTTTGAGAGGTAATTTATGTAACATAAAATAAAAAAATAGTCAACATCCCTATTTTACATCAGTTCTTCACATTGGATGTTCAAAAATCAGACTTTTCATCAGATCGTGAACTGGCCTCGCCTTAAGAGCCCGTAGCGATTTTGCCGCTGACTACAGGTATGATTCCGATCTCCGCAGCAAGCAGCAGTGCTACCTCAGCACTGCGCTCCAAATTGAACCGTAATATTAATAAAAGGCGGCTCAATTTGAAGTGAGCGGAGATCGGAATCATACCTTACCGCTGTCTGCCGCTCTCTCGCTCGCACATTTCATGTTTTCTCAAGATTTCTTAGATCTGATTGCGTAATTGAAAAATGTGTCTCGGCCACTTTTCGCAATATAAGATTACGGACATTTTAAAATATATTTCAGTTTTTTGTTGCTAAAGTACAAAAAGTTGTCCTTTCTAACAGTTATTTGAACTGGCAAATACGATAACTTTTTGTACTTCAACAACTCGAAACTGAAATATATGTTAAAAAGTCCGTAATCTTATATTGCGAAAAGTGGCGGAGACACATTTTTCAATTACGCACTCAGATTTAGAAAATCTTGAGAAAACATGGAATGTGCGAGCGAGAGAGAGGCAGTCAGCGGCAAAATCGCTACGGGCTGTTAAAGGGCCGTACAACGCAATTTTCATAGTAAAAAATCATCTAAATTATTTTCAATATTAACGTTTTTAATTAGTAACTACTAAACTATTTCTTATTTTAGAAAACTTCAATCACAAAACTAGAGAGTTAGTTAAGGCGCTGTAGGTAGTGAAACTAGCGCCGCCACTACATTTATTTTTATTACTCGTAAACCAAGTCAATATTTAAAAAAAGCTCATGTAATAAACTCTTAAATTGTCACTAATATTTTTTGAATAACTCTTCAACAGTTTTCATTCTTTCTGTAAGTTTTAAAATCCATTTTAGCTCAAAGTGGCCACTTTTGGCAATTATGGATTTTAAATCGCATAGAATGAATGAAAACTGTTGAAGAGTTATTTTAAAAAAATATTACTTATAAATAAATAAATATTATAATATAATATGCTGTTGTTTTTTTGGGAAAATTACATTTTCTATTACTACTGTAAAAATTAAATCTAAGATGGGAAATTGGCTTCATATATAGCGCCCCTTAAAATGGCTGATACTTACAAGCAAAGCACCGAGCGCTTCGGGCATCGAACTTGGGATCGACCATTCCAGAATTCCAGCTTTCATCCTCTCCAATACTGAGTTGTCGTTTAGTTTAGCAAACGGCTGTTCTGCTTTTGTGTATATCTACAAGAGAAAAAACCCTTCTTTGAATATTTTTAAGGTTAAACATTAGCACGTGACTCGCTATTGTAGACACATAACGTGGTTTCCCAGGATTTTAGCTTTTACACTTGTACTATTATGTATTCTGTGCTTTTACACAATATATTTTAGCCTGTTCCGACAACTAACGGCAATTGTTTACCATCCATGAACTATGTTCACAAAGCAATTTTACTATAATAATTTTACGATAACCTACTATCTATAAAATACAAGATTTAAAATTCAAAGATGAATAGTTTACTTATAGACAAAAATTATACACATAAAAACGTAGTAAAACATAATTAATATTTATTAAATAAGTAGGTACTCTGGACAACAATGACTAAAAACCCTAAGTTTGATAAAGGAGGCAGAAACAACTGTCAGTTTCATGTTTCGAGAAATTCCCTTTTAAACACGCTGAAGAGTGCCACAGGAATAATGAAAAAGAAAACTTTGCCCCTGTGACAAAAGTATTGATTGGGCGTACCCAGGTTCTGGGCCCGGGGGGGGGGGGGGGCAAATCTATTGTATCGTCTCCAGGGGGAGGGCAAATTTATTGTAAATCAAATATATTGTATGGCAAATAAGAACTTTTATTGATAACAATTGATAGTTAGTAAACAAAATACGGGGGGCAGCTGCCCCTCCCTGCCCCCCCCCCTCGGTACGCCCATGATTGATTATCAAACTCAACAGTTTTTTAAAACTCATTCTATCTTTTCTTTTTCTAACTAAATAGTATCCTTACCTCCCACACCGTAGCGGCAAACATGTAAACGTCAGATTTTGTAGAATATTCTCCTTCCATGACCGCCTCGGATGGCAGCCATCGTAATGGTATCACCTGCGAAGAAATATTAAATATAAATAAATAATATAATAATAAATGAAGTACCTACTTAAGCATTTCTCTTGCGATACCTGCTATGAAAACTGCTGATCAAAAATGTGTTTTATTGCTTACCGCATAAGGTGATGCGGTAAGACATTATACAACAACCAGGATATGGTAGATGGGGACCATCAAACTGAACAACTTTTACTACGGGATCAACTCTGAAATCGCAAAAAAAACAGCTTTTTCATACATTTTGCTGTTTTCGTTATTAATATTTGTAAACAGTAAAAGTTGTGCAGTTTGATGGTCTTCCCTATCTACAATATTCGGATTTAAAGGCTATTACCAAACACTCTGTATAATAATAGTACATTATGAGACAAGTTAGCTTAGGTTGCTCATTGCACACATATTTGGAGTAGAGAGTGATTTTCTTCCATCAATGGGTTCACTTGAAACTTTGTACCTATACAGGGTTATTTGTAATTAATTTAAAACCTCTCTTGGCCACACCGAGTGTGCAATAAGCAAGAGCTCACGAGTTTCATACGACGTTTTTCAACACATTTGCGAGGAAAAAACAAAGTAATTAACCACACAACAACAAATACGACAAAAACAAAATATGATATTTATTTATGGGTAAAGGCGCGCAGGTTTTTTTTCACACGCCCAACGCAAGAATATTTTGCGAACAAAGGGGTGAGTAGCATACAGCCTACTTCAAAATTATAATTTTAAGTGATAAAATGCAAATATTTTTATATTTTATAACAAAATATTGTGAATTATAAATAATTTGATAATAATAAATATTTTTTTGACTTAATTAAGGACTTACACATTTATTTTTTCCAAAAATGTATATGAATTTTCAGCAGCATAAAACCTCTTCGTTGTTACTAAAAAAATAACTGTATTACCCGGCTAAATTGGGAATGCTCTGTTTACTCGCATAGATCTTGCAGTAAGGTACTAATTTAACTTTGTAGGGTTAATTCTATTACGTACTAGTGTTTTATATATTATTGCACGCGTTTGTTATAGCTCGGTTTAGTTAGTAAGGTACTAATTTAACTTTGTAGGGTTAATTCTATTACGTACTAGTGTTTTATATATTATTGCACGCGTTTATGGTTTATGGCCCTAAAAGCGATGTATTAGGGCTCACCTTACGAGCAAGTGTGTTGAAAATTGAGTAAGAAAACTGCTGATTAAAGATGTTTTATTGCTGTATGTATGTCAAGTCAACTGACCTACAGGTCTACCGCGTAACTGTGTAAATAAAATAATTTAGGCTTATTTTGGCATTTTTAGTCCCAATATTTATAGTTTTTTTATCGATTTAACTGTTATTTGTAACGAACGACGCCTTCTCATTTTAACGACGATGAAATGGAAGCGGTCAGCTACAAAACACTATACTAAAACTAAACTAAACTCTAGTCTAAGCGGTGGTGTTTTGTAATACTATAGTTAGTTTATACTAACTTTTCTAAAGTAGCTCAGGTCTGGGTGTTTGTAGTTCCACCGTTGTCTTTGATTTCCATAACACAAATGCTTTACTTGGGAATCAGAGTAATGTTTGTGATGTTGTCTAATGTTTAAAAAAACTTGAATGTTGAGGCGATCGAAATGTTTTTATGAGACAAGTTAGCTTAGTGTGCAATAAGCAAGAGCTCACGAGTTTCATACGCGTTTTTCAACAGATTTGAGAGGAAAAAACAAAGTAATTTATCACACAGCAACAAATATGGCAAAAACAAAATATGATAATTATGGGAAAAGGCGCGCATGTTTTTTTTTCACACGCCCAACGCAAGAATATTTTGCGAACAAAGGGGTGAGGAGCATACAGCCTACTACTAATACTTCAAAATTATAATTTTAAGTGACAAAATTCAAATATTTTAATATTTTTTAACAAAATATTGTGAATTATGAATAATTTGATAATAATTTTATATTTATTTGACTTAATTAAGGACTTACACATTTATTTATTCCAAAAATGTATATGAATTTTCAGCAGCATAAAACCTCTTTGTTGTCAAAAAAAATAACTGTATTACCCGGCTAAATTGGGAATGCTCTGTTTACTCGCATAGAACTTGCAGTAAGGTACTAATTTAACTTTGTAGGGTTAATTCTATTACGAACTAGTGTTTTATATATTATTGCACGCGTTAGTTATAGCTTGGTTCATGACCCTAAAAGCGATGTAATAGGGCACTTTACGAGCAAGTGTGTTGAAAAATGTATTAGATTTTTTTTTTATATATGTATGTGTATTTTATATATTATGAATAAGAATAAGTATAGGTTTTTGTATTATTATCCAATTATTTAATTATTATTTTTTGGTTGGTTATTTTTATGTTGGCTGGAAGAGATCTCTTTAGAGATAAGTCCACCTTTGCTCACAATTATTATTATGAATTATGTAACCATTATTATTAGTGCAATAAAGAATATATATAAAAAAATACTAGAAAAAATCGACTCACCCGTAGCAATCTTAAAAATCAATAATTAATATAGCTTTTTCACCTTAATCGAATGTTTATCTGTAAAGATGTTGCATTCGAATGTCGAAGGTAATTCTTCACAATGATGAAATGACGCTGGCTTACAGCGAAAACGTAAAAAGTAGTAGAAAATTTCGCCGCTCTCACTAGCGTAGCGACTCGGTAGCATAATAAAATTGCTCAGTGCATTGGGTCGGAATCCCAATGATGCAAGTTCGAGTCCCGTCTGAGGTGCTACGGGTGAGTTGATTGTTTTCTAGTATTTTTCTGATATATTAATTATCTTAATAATAAAAAAATAGCATTGTGAATGAATAAAATCTAAAAATTCAATGTGTCTTATTTCTTGAAATATAAGGTGCATTATGTATTAACTGACCTGATCATGATGTTTATAGTACTCGTGAGAATGAGGTCCCCTGGTTAGCGCGGGGAAAGACAGCTTGAGTGACAAACTTGAAGTTATCACGCAGTTTCGAGCCGCTATGTCTCTGTAACAACACATAATCTTTGTTAAGGCTCCGTTACGCGAAATCACTTGTCTCTGTCTTTTTCTTTATGTGTAAAGAGTATGGAAAATAACCTCACTTCTGCACTTTTTCGATGTTTTTCGTTGTTTTTTCATCATAATCTTTAGCACAATTATCTTTCTTAAAAAAGTTATTGGAGCAACTGCTCAGTACGTTAAAGTGTATTTTGATGTAGAATTCAATACGTTTCCGCTATTATTTACGCCAAAAATATGGCCCGCGACAAGCGCTTTTGATGATATTCTGATTTTTTTTACAATCATCTGTGAGGTTTATACGCAATTTAATACTTGTAGGTACTAGATAATCTCTTTAGCTTGTCGTATGTTTTTTTGTGGCTACATTTTTACGTTTTCTATATAAAAATATGGCCCGCGCAAACCATGTTTTCTTATTATGGCCCCTTAACTGCGGAAGGGCCAATGTCCAGTCACACCCCGGACACTTCAAACAATACAACCGCGCCATTATAAACAGATGACGTCAGACGACGTTTTTGTACACGCGCAACTGTGTGTGCAAGTGTAGGGCTACTGTGCAGTTTGTACTGTACGAGCGGCGTTCAATTCATAATTCAAACTTTTTGGTTAATAAAATTACGACGCATTGCTTTGAATATCAAAATAAATTGACAGTTGATATTGATGAACACGACTAAACGAGCACACAATTCGGCACATGAACTCGCGGGGTGGGGTGAGGTAATTGTTTCTGGGGCGGAGCGGGGAGTGTCCTTTCTGTACGCAGTACTTATATCTATTCTGTGCTCCAGTCTTGAGACATAAGGTGTTTTTGAATAAACGTACATGCTTACTTTCTAATCAAGTTACCTATGTGTGAGCCAATGTGAAGCAAGCCTCTGTGCAGCGGCGGCCACCCTCAAAGCTAGTAGCGCACAGTGGGGTAAATTTATTCTGAAGTTAACCAAAAAAATGCTTTTTCTTCGTCCCTTTATTTCTCTGTTGCAGTGGTTTTTGAATAAACGTACAAGCTTACTTTCTAATCAAGTTACCTATGTGTGAGCCGATGTGAAGCAAGCCTCTGTGCAGCGGCGGCCAACTTCAAAGCTAGTAGCGCACAGTGGGGGGGCGCCAGGGGGGGCGCGCGCCTTGACGAGGGGGGCGCGGGGGGGAAGCCCACCCGGGCTGTGTATTCTGCATTCTCTTCTTCCGTACGAGTCGCTATTAGGAAGCTTTTGAGATCACCCTAAAGGGAGAGACAGTCATGTGTAAAGTCTTTATAATCATTTTCCGGGGTTTTATGTGTAGAATAGAATAGAATAAACATTTCACACAAATTACAGGAAATAAAACGAAAAAAAACAACATTGGCTTAAAATAAACAAAAGGATTTATAATAATACAATGGGGTTGGTAAAACTTTTCGAAGAGAATTGTTTTATATTTTGTTTTGATAGCACAAGTTTGAAGAATAAAGAAAATAATATTATGATTTTTTTATTTTACCTTTTTAACTAAATATATTTTTTTATATTATTATCGCGATATCAAACATACGGCTGAACACGATGTTCCTTTGCATTTACTGATTTAAAAAACCGGTCAAGCAAGAGCGAGTCGAACTCGCGCACCGAGGGTTTCCGTACCATTATAATAAATACACTGCAGAGCTGTAGAATAATAAAATTATTATTGCAGTATGAGGTCAGCACCATCTCTTGGCCGATAGTGGAACTATTTTTTTTCTTCGGCCAGCGCCATCTCTTGACCGATAGTAGAACTAAATAAATTTGCAAATGGCGCTCTTTTATATGATACCCCACATGCCCTAGTCGCCCCACTTAAAAATTTTAAGACCCCTTTTCAGTCCCTGTTGTAAAAAAACTATTTATTTTTTATTTCTTTCTTATTTGCAAAATAGTTGGACAAAGGTCATCTTTAACTATTCCAAATTTCAAGTTGATACCATTAGTAGTTCTCGAGATATCCAGCTGTGACAGACAGACGGACTTAGTCACACCGTAAGGGTTCCTTTTTACCATTTTGGTACGGAACCCTAAAAACTGATTGACAGATTTGACAGACAGTGACAAAGAGTAATCATACCTTTGTTTTTTTGTTTTGAGCAACAACATAGAAAGCCTTTGGAGCAAAGGCATAACCTACGCATACAGCCGTAATAGTGATTTATTGTACTATTACTATTTATTTAAATTAAAATGAAGCATTATAAAAATTCCGCAATTTGTTATTCCTGACTCCAAAGCCAAAAGCTACCAGAAAATATATAATTCACAACAGTTTTGGAAAAGTTTACCAACCCCATTAGAAACAGATATGTACAAACAAAAGAAAAACAAGTTAAGGCGCTGTAGGTAGTGGAACTAGCGCCGCCACTACATTTATTTTTATTACTCGTAAGCCGAGTCAATATTTAAAAAAAGCTCATGTAATAATCTCTTAAATTGTCTCTAATATTTTTTGAATAACTCTTCAATAGTTTTCATTCTTTCTGTAAGTTTTAAAATCCATTTTAGCTCAAAGTAGCCACTTTTGGCAATTATGGATTTTAAAACTTACAGCCGGGGATCGAACCCGGGACCTCTAGAGATGGTGACGCCTTGAAAACCGGCGTACAAACCACTCGACCACGGAAAAACCCTTTCTTAGTGCACCCCTAGACCTCATAAGGAACCAACGTGCCAAATTTGGAGTCTCTAGACCCAGCGGTTTGGGCTGTGCGTTGATATGTCAGTCAGTCAGTCAGTCATTCAGTTTACGATTTTATAAATATAGATTGCACGCGTTTGTTATAGCTCGGTTTATGGCCCTAAAAGCGATGTATTCGAGCTCACTTTACGAGCAAGTGCGTTGAAAATTCACTTACCCAATCAGTATGTTCTAGCAACATACAATGTGGTTCCATTTCGTTGCAGAGGCCGATCAGCCGCGCGATATTCTCATGTCGCACGCGCGTAAACAATTCTAGTTGTCGACGAAATTCTGCTAATTGTATCTGGAAACAAAAGTATATTAATGTTATAAATAGGAATTACCTTTTTACTATTCAGCCAGGGCCTATTCAAATCTTGGCGGTATCCTCTACCGGTGGTGGCGGTAACGATATCGCAACGGGTATGCGGATAATGCGCTGTTCAAACCATAGCGGAATGTTACGCGAATTATTTCCGCCTGCGGTAGCGGTACTGGCGCGCGACGCGAGCGCTGCGGGCGGGCGGCGCGGGGTGGGGTGGGGTCGTGGGCGGAGTAAAAGCTTCGCCGGATACGCGGTACGTAACCGCGTAGATCCGATATGTGGTTCCGGTTTCGCGACAGCTGCGAAAATGACATACAAATTACCGCGCAGGATATCGCTCGGATGTTACCGCTACCCACGGCGGTAGCGGATACCGCCCAGGTTTGAGTAGGCCTTGACCTTTTTACTAATCCAGCCAGATTACGGAAAGAATGATTGTAAACAAACTATTAATGTGAAACGTATTCAACAGTTTACTTTATGTCAAACGTCTTTTAGTTTAAATTCTTGCTATGTAGTTTTAAAACAACTTCAAAATATGGAGGGCATTCTTTTATTCGTTTGTAATTTTATCATCATCATCCATAATATCAGCCGCACGACACCCACTGCTGGGTATAGGCCTCCCCCAAGGATCTCCACGACGATCGGTCCTGCGCTGCCCGCATCCAGCGGCTTCACGATTTTCTTTTAAAGTCTTTAATTGCTTTAAAACTTAAAAAGCCAAACAGCGTGGTTATTAAATAATAACATTTATTGTTTGAATATTGAATAAAAACATTATTTGTTATGTCTCGCAGTCATCGATCAAGAATACCCTAGATGTCCGGTCAGAGTCTCAAAAATGGCACCTCAAATAGCGTCCCACTTACAAACTGGCCGCTTATTTTACACAAAGTAAGTGATAAAAGATATGTTTTTGTACAAAATAAGCTTATTTTGTACAAAATAAGTGATATTAAATGTGAGTTTGTACAAACAAGAGGTGATTATGTACAAAATAGGCGCCATGTTTGTAAGTGGGACGCTTTTTGAGGTGCCATTCTTGCGTACTGTTTTAGTTTGTGAAGCGTCATCTAGGATATTCTTGATCGAAGCTCACAGTCCCACTTGTTATACTACTGGGCAGTTTTACCGTAGAACTATTGAGGCATTTCCCATTAGTGCTACGAATTAGTACTTTTTTATGATACACTAGCTTTTGCACGCAACTTCGTTCGCGTGGACATTTTAGAAAATCTATAGAATGCTTAAGCTGTAGAAGGCGTTCCCGTCCCCTTTCAGAATTGGGTCCAGAGATATAAGTATTCCGTTCCCGTTTCCGTTTCCGTTCCCCTTACACTTACACGTCCACTTCCACTTTCAAATGCCCAATAAAACAAGTGGGTGCAAAAATTATTAATTTCCTTACCTCGTCTTTAGAAGTCAGCGCCTTCACCAAGACGTGGATTATCTTCGGTTCAGTTTCTACGTAGTCTTTGTTCCGAATCTTCTTCATTTGACACAAGTCTATTTTAGCTAAAGTAACTTCGCCGAATTCACCGCGCCCTAAAATAATAATACTAGTGTCAATATCGCGTGCACATATTATGTATTTTACAGGTTACACCGTTTTTCGCGCTACAAAAATTTAAGACCCCGTAATTTGCAAAATTAAATACGGCTAATAAGCTGCTTTCGTTAAAAAATAAAAAACCCGTATTTTTGATGCTGGTAACCCTTAAATCGAGTAGTGACAGGTGGCAACTCTACGTGCAAAGGGCAAAACGGTCATAGTTTTGAACTATCATTAGCTTAATTATTCCATCGATGGGGATGCATACTGAGGAACTAATGGCGCCACAAGCGTTTGTCCTAAAATCGTTTGATTGGCTGTTTTTAACCGACTTCATCAAAAGGAGAAGGTTCTCAATTCGATTGTATGTTTTTTTTTTTTTATTTTTTTTTTTTTATCGTTGTTCGCGCGTATATTCGACATTTATGAACCGATTTAGATAATTCTTTTTTTGTTCGATTGAGTTTTCTTGCGAGATGGTCCCATTTAATTTTTTTTTCAAATCGGTTCAGTAGTTTACAAGTAATCCTGAAAATACTATGAAATTAAATCAACTAACTTGACAATTTTGTTATTTATGAACCGAATTAGATGATTTTTTTTGTTGGGGAAGGGATACCTTTGTGTAGTCTTTTTAACCGACTTCAAAAAAGGAGGTATTGTATGTATGTTTCTCCGCGATTATCTCACGTTTGGCTAGGCCGATTTTTCTACCTAAATAATATACTTACCTACACTACCTAATACAGAAGGTACTTACACTAAAAATAAAAAAATAAAAAAATTGTTTAAAAAACAATTAAACCGACTTCAAAAAACCTGCCTCTAAAAAGCAAGAAATAATATTCAAATCATTAGATACGCATTATCATTGTTATAATAAAACACGTCTATTGAAGTCGGGTGGGGCTTTTAGAATAAAAAAAGGAATATGTACTCCAGCCCCACCCAACTTTAATAGACGTGTTTTATTATAACAATGATAATGCGTATCTAATGATTTGAATATTATTTCTTGCTTTTTAGAGGCAGGTTTTTTGAAGTCGGTTTTATTGTTTTAAATATCATTCTGTTTTAAGTGTCATTTCTGACGTATTTTAACCAATCAAATCCATTGATAGCGGTTGCTTCGCCGCTAGCGCCATCTAGGGGGCGTCCATTAATCACGTGATGTTTTTTTGGTCAATTTTTAAATAATAATAATATTTTACTATTCCTTTAGTTCTTATTGCATTATCAACAGATTGACGCTAACTATAAAAATAATATACAGGGTGTATTTGTAACCACTCTCCAAATTTTAAGGATGTGTTCAGTCCATGAAACTGAACAACTTTCTCCATGAAACATGTGTCGAAATACGCCAAATTTTTTTTGTCACCCATACTAAAGTGATCACGTGATCTCTTTGATTTGTAAGAAAAGTCATTTTTTTTTACATATTTGACCCTGTGTTTCATGGAGAAAGTTGTTAAGTTTCATGGACTGAACACATCCTTAAAATTTGGAGAGTGGTTACAAATACACCTTGTATAGTTAATTAATAATAAATATAAATAAATATTTGACAACATCACATACATTGCTCCGATTCCAAAGTAAGTAGCTTAAGCACTTGTGTTATGGAAATCAAAGACAACGGTGGTATCACAAACACCCAGACCTGAGGCAATATAGAAAAGTTCATTTTCTACATTGACCCAGCCGGGGATCGAACCCGGGACCACAGAGATGGCGACACCTTGAAAACCGGCCTGCAAACCACTCGACCACGGAGGTCGTCATAATTATTGTAGTTATAAAAGGAACTTGATTAATAATATTAATATTATGATTACTTAACATAATAAATATAATATATTTGCATGCCAGTCTGGTAAAACATGATTGTACGCTCAAATGTTTTGATCATCTTTTTTACCATGCTTTTTGCGAATAAATTATCATTTATCATTTAAAAGAAAAACACAGCAACATTATGGGCAGTTCCTTTCAAAAGAAATCGAAGGAGTCCATTTCACTAGAAAAACCACTTACCCAGTGTTATTTGATCAATCAACAAACTTCTTGGAACAGCAAGGTGATCATATTGCCCAGATTTTTTCGAAGCTCTTGATATACCAGACACTTCAGAATTGTCCGCACCTAAAACATCAATAATATTAAATAAAAAAACCGGTCAAGAGCGAGTCGGACTTGCGCACCGAAGGTTTCCGTACCATCATAATAAATACACTGCAGAGCTGAAGAATAATAAAATTATTATTGCAGTATGAGGTCAGCACCATCTCTTAGCCGATTGTGGAGCTATTTTTTTTCTCATGACCGATAGTGGAACTAATTTTAATTTTTGTTTTTTTAGGTCAGGGCCATCTGTTGACTGGTAGAGAAACATATGAATTTTGTTTGTTTTTGAATTTCTAAAAAAGTGTGTTATGTTGAGACATTGTTTTATTTTTCCTGTAATCTCTATATAAACTACTATCAGATAGAATTATTTCAGATTTTTCTCTTTGCAAACTTCGGAGATAAGGGGGGGGGGACGGTATTTTTTTACATTTTTCATTATAAAACTATGCGGCCTAAAATAAAAGAAAAAAATGTTTTAAAATGTGCAAATAGCGCTCTATCATTGATACCCCACATGCCCTAGTCGCCCTACTTAAAATTTTTAAGACCCCTTTTCAGTCCCTGTTGTATTTTTTTTTCTTTTTTTTATTTCTTTCTTATTTGCAAAATAGTTGGGCAAACGTCATCTTAAACTATTTCAAATTTTATTACTTAGCAATCAATTTAATTAAGATGAGGGCGCCACTTGACGCCAGCACACCTCCGCCGCGGAACACCGCAGTAGGTTCCGCCATGATTTCGCCAAGCGGAACAAACGCGAACAGCCTGTTCTAATGCATAGATTTTTCACGCGCGATTCCACCCGATCGGCTCCGACTGTTGACATACGCGAAAGTAGGTAATAACGCGAAACCGCTACGTAGTAGTGATCTTCATATATCGTAAAAAAAATCGTCGGAACTACATCGGATCTACCGCGGTGCCATGCCGCTCTTATGGTTTCGCGGCGAAGGTGTACTACAGGCGTGAGGGCTTTAGGAGCCTTAATGGCTGATGTTCGTCCTAATGCATTTAACCGACTTTAAAAATAAGGAGGTTTCATTAATTATTCAAACATTAGTTAAAAAGAGACAGAACATACCGCTGTCCCTGTCGTGCGGCAATAACCGGCCGTTTGGCGCCGGCGCTCCGTTGGTTAGTTTCTTGTCTTCTTCTTCCACCAACTTTTCGCGACCTTCTGCCATTTCAAGTTCTTCTTTTTCAGCTGAGAATAAAAGGTATTATTTCAACAAAAAAGTAAGTATTTAAGCCTTATTTTAATAACTTCCGCATTCCCCTATAATAAATATTTATTTGGTTTAAGTATGTAACACAATGAGGGCTTTTCAAAGTGACATTTAAAAAATAAAAATAGTAACTGTTTGCCTCACTACTTAGATGGCTTTGATGGAAAAAGAGAAGTGTCAAAATTGGCTTTTAAAAGTAAACGGCCTAAAAATAGAAGAGCGCTCGCTGGCTGACATCTGCCCGAAGATAAACATTTTAGGATTACATCTGCCTGCCTACCTGAGTTGAGTACTGTTCGAAGATTAGTAAAAAAACTCACATTGACATATACATTTTTATCAACGCCATCTATCGAGCTTACAGTTTTTTGTCATTTTGAAAAGCCCTCATTTATGATAATGACTAGCGGCCGCCCGCGGTTTCACTCGCGTGGTTCTCGTTCCCGTAGGAATGTCGGGATAAAAAGTATCCTATGTTTTAATCTAGGCTATCTACTATCTGTGTGCCAAATTTCAACCAAATCCGTTCAGCAGTTTTTGCGTGATTGAAGAACAAACATCCAAATGCACAAACTTAGGGAGGAGTAGGAAGTAATAAGTAATAGAGGCTAGTGATTATGATGATGACAATAATGATAATTGATGATGATAATGATGATGATAATAATTATACCCCTTTGCCATTTATTGAGTCGCCTCTTACGACAGTACACCATGAGCGCGAGCACTAGTATCATATAAGCGCCTACCAATGATATTGATGATGATATTGATAATGATAGTGACAATAAATTATGATAATAATTATGATGATGATGATAGTGACAATAAATTATGATAATAATTATGATGATGATGATAATGATAGTGACTATAATTATGACAATAATTATGATGATGATAATGATAGTTACTATAATTGATGATGATGATAATTATCATACAACGTGTTACAAAATAACCCCTAATGCTGAATATGGTAGATAGATAGATAGGGACCATCAAACTGATCAACTTTTATAATGGTACCAACTCTGAAAACTGTGAAAAAAAATCATCTGTTTGATAAATTTTGATATTTTCGTTATTAATTTTTGTATGAAACAGCTGATATTTTTTTAGTGATTCCAGAGTTGATCCCATAGTAAAAGTTGTCCAGTTTGTTGGTCCCTATCTGGGATATTTTTGTCACACGTTGTATTACATACCTCTTTGCCTTGTGTTCAGTCGTCTTCTTCGACAGTACACCATGAGCGCGAGCACTAATACCATATACGCGCCGGCCACTGATATTGACACTACGACTGCTTTACCACCTACCCCAGATGCTTCTGATGGCGGCATTTCACCTTCTACAACAAAAAAAAAATAGGTGAAAACAGTGGTTTCGTAAATATCGTTACTTATTTCTGTTAAAGCTGAGAAGTTTCTTGCGCCCGTCTTTTTGTCAGTTAAAGGTGGTGGGAAAATGTAGACGATTCAAAGTTTATTTGAATAAAGCCATTTTGACTTTGACTTTGGTTTTTGAGCATTTTCTATGTGTGACCGAGGAAATATAGCTCCTTAACGTGCTAAAAACTAGGTAAACTCGATTTAAACTAAATTGTTTTGTTTTCTAATGGCACAGGTTGCCACAGCGAGCTATTGTTTATTATATCAATTTATTTTAGTGTATAACACTGTACTAATATTCTATGGTACAATAGGGATGTTGACTAATGAATAAAATAACGAAATACTAATAAAAATTGTAAACATATTAAACTTTTAGAGTAGCTTGTATACCTCTTGGTTTTATATATTGCATATTATTTGTTTTATGACCCTTCAAAGTTGGGTGGACAAGTCCATTTAAAAAGTATAAAATTTATTAAAATAAATGATACCTTTAATTAGTCCGTAAAATGTATAGCAAATTTGTCGAAGAAACCATTTTGATAAACACAATATTTAATATAGCTGCTGAACAAATTTCCTATGCGTTGCATACAAACTTGCAAGGCGTGACGTCATAACGTGCAAGCCATTAGTATGGAGCGTTTTTGATCGAGTCCATTTGTGTGCATTTCACACTGTGATATCTCGGGCAGTTTTCATGCTAGCGACTTAATTCTTTTACCAATATTTCTTTTTTTGAGAGGTAATTTATGTAACATAAAATAAAAAAAATAGTCAACATCCCTATTCCACGACCATTATTTCACATTCAAAAAACTTTTTTTGTTGGAAAACTTACTCTTATAACTTGCCAGGTTTATGAATTGCTATAGTTACATCTCTTTCTCGCTGTATTAGCAAATAAAAGAGACGCACTGATAGCCATTTAAAAAAACTGGCAGATTTTAAGAAGTTGTAGTACGAGGGCTGGGCAGGCATTTGACCACCATCTTGCTTGGTAAACAAGATGTGGTCTTAGGTGTAGCTTGCTTGCCCAGGAAATGCCTATTCACTCTTGCGTTGAAGAGGCCAAGGTTGTAACTATCGGGGAACACATGAGCAGGCAGCCCATTCCATTCTCAAGCAATTCGCTTAAGAAATGTATTGGCAAAGCGCTTGGTACTTTATTTGAAAACAACGCCATCTAGTGACAAGTAGCAGTACTAATACCAGGTTTATATAACTATATGCTTTCAAACAAAAAAATAATTTTTAAAATCGGTTTGAGATTGACAAAGTTATGTTAAAACATACATAAAAAAAAAATACCGTCGACTTGAGAACCTCCTCCTTTTTTTGAAGTCGGTTAAAAATTATGATCGAAGCTGTGTTTATGTTTGATAGTCCGTTCTGTTAGATGAAAAATAGCAGAAAACATAATCAAAAACTGCAGACCAGTCAAATTCGGGTAAGTTTACCTATTGTCTGTCGGAACGAGGATCCACGGGAGACAAATTGATATTCTATTCTATTGTGTCTGGAATTCTGACAAGAGCTTAATATCTAACTGGCAGTTTTCATCACGAGCCGCGAGCGAGAGGCGGTATCAAAAACATAATTATGGGGTATAGGACATTTTCGTAGGGTCTATATGGCATGCCCTATACCCTATGGCTTGTTTCACAGGTTTTGGATATCGCTTATATTTTGCCTTTATTTAGAAATGCAACTGAATCTGTATGAAGTTACCTGTCAAGTTTGGAATCTTTTTAGCCCGTGCTACACGGAGAAAGCCGCGGGAATCCGCTCCAAAACCGCACTAGACACAACGGGTGTACCATATACCCAGGTGGGTGTGCCATGTTATACTCACCTTGGTGTACCATGTTATACTCACCCGGGTGTACCATGTTATATTATACTTACCCTGGTGTGCCATGGTATACTCACCCGGGTGTACCATGTTATACTCACCCGGGTGTAAATTGTTATACTCACCCGGGTGTACCATATTATACTCACCCTGATGTGCCATGTTATAGTCACTCGGGTATACAATGTAATACTCACCCGGGTGCACCACCAGCACGAGCTCGTTGCGCGCGAGGCCGGCCGCGTTGCCGGCGATGCAGCCGTAGCGATCAGAGTCTAGTTCCGACGCGTTCCTTATTAGGAGCGTTCCGTTGTTTAAGATTAGTACTCTACAAACAAAAAATTTTAAATTAACTGCTAAATAATCTGAACAAAAAAAATAGGGGTTGGTAAACTTTTTCGAAAAGAATTGTTTTATATTTTTTTTTGGTAGCACAAGTTTGAAGAATAAAGAAAATAATATTATGTTTTTTTTTTATATTATTATCGCGATAAAATATCAAACATACGGCTGAACACGAAGTTCCTTTGCATTTACTGATTTAAAAATCTGATTGACAGATTTGACAGACAGTGACAAAGAGTAATCATACCTTTGTTTTTTTTGTTTTGAGCAACAACATAGAAAGTCTTTGGAGCAAAGGCATAACCTACGCATACAGCCGTAATAGTGATTTATTGTACTATGCTGTAAATGAAAAATTTTAATTTTTATTTAAATTAAAATGAAGCATTATATAATTCCGCAATTTGTTATTCCTGACTCCAAAGCCAAAAGCTACCAGAAAATATATAATTCACAACAGTTTTGGAAAAGTTTACCAACCCCATTAGCTAAAATTATTGTTCTTTAAGGGTGCACCAATCAAGAAAAAATCATTACAATGAAACAACTATGTTTTACGAAGTTCTGAATAATACTACTTGTATTGTATTAGTACTAATCTATTTTTGTATGCGTTAATTCCTAGTTTAAAGGTGTGCATGTAGTTAAAATCTGTATTAACGCCCTTAACTTTAGGCGTTAATCCAGATTCAGTCAGATCAGATCAGATCCAGTGCCAGCGCCGCCATTGGAAAAAAAAACATAGTACATTATATTAAGACGAATCCTACCAAAGGAAATCTTTGGTTCACGAAACGCCGTATTTTTGACCATTCACCTATAGGACTATACATACATAATGAAAAAAGCATTCGTCCACTATTTTGACTTCAAGTTTTGTCATCAACTAATTCGAAATGGAGAGAAACCGTTCCAATGCACGTTTGAGGAGTGTGACATATGAGAAAGTATGTTCAATAGGCTTGTTTCCATTAAGAATAATTATAATGGATAGGGGTTTATAATGATTAATTATATTATGGAGAAAATAACAAACAATTTTAATTATTAAAAGCGTTAAAGATTAATAATATTTTTAAAAAATAAATTTCGTAAAATGCAACCTTTAGTCACGTGACAGTGAACACCAATCAGAAAGCGTTACGTCACGCCGTGCGAAACTCCAATCTTGTCTTTGACGTTTCGAGTATCACTACCGGAGGCGCGTTCCAAACCTACCTGTCGATTCTGTAACCAAACTCGCATCTCACTTCGAACCTCACTTCACTTCGCGTGAATTTGTTATTAGAAATTAGCTGAATATAAGCTATTTTACCAATTACAAAAGGTTTTAGGTAGCTACCCTAGCTATCTAAAATCTTTTGTGATTAAAAAAACAGCCTAACATTATCTCATTTATGATTTAAAATTTCCGCGAAGTGAAGTGAGGTTCGAAGTGAGATGCGAGTTTGTTACAGAATCAACAGGCTACACTCCGAGTGCAACCTAACCACAACTGAACGCAAGTTTTAGCCACTTTTTCCGTATTTCTCCATTGTTTGGAACATATATAAATAACTGGTTTGGCGTTTTTATAGTCGTGCTATCACACTGGGGCACTATACAGTACTTATAATATGAGAAATTCATTTTTAAACGATAAAAACTAGCTATAACGTACGAAGACACGATCGCTCTTTGGTTTGTTTCGCACGGCGTAACGTCATTCAAGACGCCATGACAGTCTTGTGCGTTTTGGAAACAAATTAAAATTGTTTTTTTAAAACGCGAAATTTATAATGTAAACGCTCGATTAAAAATAAATAAACCTTTTTTTTTTGATAAAATGCCTAATAAGCTAAAATATTAAGCAGTTATTGAAATTTTGTCAACTAGCCTATTGTCTTAATAAATTAATACCTCGCTGAAGACGCGTTAACACCATCTTCGATATCAACGCCATCATCTGAAAGAAATAAGTCAACTTAATTTCATACTAACTGCCAGAATTAATAATCAATCCACAGATAGGGATACGCCTAATCTACATTAGTTGCTAAGCAACTGTCAGAATTTTTTTATTCATAAGTATTAACCGTTACCATACTATGCAGTTACATAGTTAGCAAAGCAATAAGCAACTATATAATCCACACATATCCACTATCTGTGGATTGATTATTGGGCCTAGCAACTAACGGCCAGCGTTAGTTGCTAGGCAACATTTGATCTTAATAAAGAATAATCGAAAGTTGCCTAGGCGTTGCTTAGCAACTAATCTGGATCAGACCTATCCCTAACTGTGGATTAAGGGCCGGTTTCGCATAGCACTAAAAGTCTGTTTTTTTAAATAAAACAGAATTTGATTTTTTTAATTAAAAATAACGGGAATCTGTAAAACGGAGTTATAGAATTCATTCATTTATCAAAAGCCAAATACGTCATTTAAATGTGTCAAACTAGGCTGTCCGGCTAGGGTCCCTTTGTCTTTTTAAGAAAAGTGAAAAATAAATTGCTACATGTCCATTATGTGGCAGAATTATTGCCAGCCTTAAAAGTAACAGACTGAGGTAAAGATACATCCTTAGAACAAATTCCGGCACAAATCAAAATTATAGCCCTGTTACACTCACGTTGCAACTTCAGCATCGTCCTGTTGCGGTCCCACTGCGTGGTGGGCAGCGGGTCGCCGGTCGCGCGACAGTTCAAAGCAATCGATGAACCCACGCGAGCATGCATCTGCTCGCCAGGAGACGGTTCCAAGACACGGGGGGAAACTATAATATAATATAGAAAAATGGTTTACTCACCCAGCTGTGATCTAATAGTGATGGCCATCCAGGGACTGATTCAGATCGCTATACACAGTCTGTACCCTTAGCACGAACAGCTATCGAGAAAAAAAAGGGACGTAAAATTACTCGATAGACAATTCTCTATGGAAAATTTCATTTCGCTTATCGGCGATAGATGGCGTTGTACAAATTTCCAATACAAAATGTATCTATCGAATGATTTTACGCGAGTTATTTTTTTCGATATCTGTTCGTGCTAAGGGTACTGATCAGCATTCTAAGAGATATAAGGTTACACGTATGTTTAAAAAAACTGCGACATTAGCATAAAAATGTTATGTATGGAAATCCTAAAATTGAAAACTCTGATCCTTATCACACACACGCACATCAGTTGGGTGTGCTGTGCAACGATCTGAATCTAGTCCATTCAGTCCCTGGATGGCCATCATCAAACGACAGCTTGGTCAATCCTTGGCGGAGAACCAAGGCTTCAAAGCTATCTCGTGTATGAAAATCGACTAGTGTCTTTATTTATGTGACCGCCAAGTCGAGAAGATCACCCAGGCGCAACTGAGGACCTTCATATCCCTCATGCTCAAGAACTCCATGGGTGAGCGATCTATCTATCTATCTCTTTCTACATTAGGATAATGCGAGGAAACACCTTGCATTCCTTAACTCACCAACAACATCCAGGTTGATTTTGGCGGTGATAGTGTTATCACCGTCAACAGCCTTGCAGCTGTACGTGCCGGCGTGGCGACGAGCCGTCTCCGCCACTACCAAAGTGCCATTTGAAGACGTGATCCCTTCTGGGAGAGGGTCTTGCTCGTTCTGAAATAATGCCATGTATATTCAACGTCGATTTGGAGAAAGCCCATTTGAGCAGTCATCTAGTGGTGTGGCTAAGACCGTTAAACTGAACATCTTTGTTTATGGGACCAACTTGATCAGAGCAAAAAATAATCAGCTGTTCCATACAAAACGTCAATATCTACTCGACCAAAATGTATGGAACAGCTGATTGTTTTTTGCTTTGATTAAGTTGCTTTTCTTCTTATTATTATTTATTTATTTCCAGATAACAAAGATCCATTATTGTTAGTAGCGACTTAAAAAATGGAAAATTACAGATTATTACATGTCAATTACTTACTTATACTATTGCCTAGGCCTACGAACCTATTATTCAAATGAATTGGTAAGTGATTTTTATGAATAAGTACAATATATTATTGTTACCAAATAAAATTTTGAAGAAGTTACTATTTTAGAAAATTTATGTAAGAATAAGAATCTCATTAAGGTTTTGTATTCACTTCCCCCTTGTAAAAGTCCCTTGTAAAAGTGAGCCATTATTACGCAGCATTTATCATTAATATGGCGCAGTGGTTAAGGCGAGGCCAGTTCACGATCTGATGAAAAGTCTGATTTTTGAACTTCCAATGTGAAGAACTGATGTAAAATTCTACTTCACAAAAATTACTGTAGACTGAAAAAGAAACAAAGAAGCATAGTAACCGAACAGAATATTGAAAAATGGCATGGTAACTCTGTAAAAAAATCCTGAATAACACCATAAAAACTTATAAAAAAAAATTCAAATCGTCAGATTTCGTAATTTTCAACGACAGTGATATGATTTTTTATGCAAAAAGGATAGCTTTTTTATCGATCTAACACAATAACCGAGTACATTTTTAATAAATGATCCAGTATTTCAGAAATCAATAAAAATGTACTAAAATTCGTCAAATTTCTGGCGAAGCGTCAATTAAAGTTATGCAATATTCAACCTTATTCTAAAGACATAGTGAAAGAGTAAATTTCGTGAACTGGCCTCGCCTTAAGCGCCTGGCCCAGCGATTGCGGAAGTTAAGCAACGTTCGCAAGGGTCGGTCATGGGATGGGTGACCAAAAATTTATTATCTCGAGCTCCTCCGTGCTTTGGAAGGCACGTTAAGCCGTTGGTCCCGG
The DNA here is from genome assembly GCA_950108535.1 of Agriphila straminella. NCBI lineage: Eukaryota > Metazoa > Arthropoda > Insecta > Lepidoptera > Crambidae > Agriphila > Agriphila straminella. The sequence goes on along the minus strand of OX467305.1, from coordinate 24,116,047 downwards.
CTGCATTTGCAGTCGTTAACACCCCCCCAATCCGCATTGGGCCCGTGTGGTGGGTTATGGCCCATCCTCCTTACCACCCATAAGGAAGGCCTGTGCCCCAGCAGTGGGGACAAAAAAATGGCTGATGGACATGGACATAGCGCTCATACAATTTGAAATATTTTCGAAATAATATTTTCTAATAAATGATTAAAAAACTTACCAAATACCACTGTACAGTGGGCGACACACCGCCTGCGACTTTACAATGAATTTTTCCGGAGCTGTTCAGCTCCAATTTTCTGCTGTACGGCTCTGGCTCGAAGCGTAGTTTGCCATCTGTCGGTGGGTAGAGGAAGCTGTTTAGTTTCGCTTTCACATACTAGATGGCGCTACTAGACGCATGTGTGACTTAAAATATAATTAGGTTTTCTTCTTTTCAGATAAAAAATATTCTAAACAATTAATTATATCTACGAAAATAAAGCAGTAGGTACTTAAACGAATGTCTGTCTCTTTTAACACCATAAATTATGCACTTTTTTACTTGTGCCAAATAAAAAAGCTAAACTTATAGCAAAGATTCACAGCATAATAATGTTGATTCAGTCAAAAAGATGTCCAATCTATCTTTCTATATTTCCCGCCACATCCAAATTTAATAAGCAATATAATCCCAGTGGTCTAATAATGGTAGAGACCACAACAATAAAGCCGGCGTCATAAAACTAGACCCTTCCGATAGTAAACAACACTAGCCGCAAGTGTTGCCAGAATAACACTTAATTAAAGTGTTACCACAGCATAGATTTATTTTACATACCCATGAAATAAAATACCCATGACAATAATCCCGCCCAGAATGTGATATATCTGAATGTGAGCTAATTGCATTGCATCGAAATTGTGCTCTGCGCATCATCTCGCGCGATGTTCCGAGTCATCAATAAGATTGAAACGTACAAGCGTACGTGAATACGTAAAACTTCAGTACAGCACTTTTATAGGAAAATTTAGGTACGGCTCGCCTGCTCGGTAGCGGTGGGGGGGCGGCGGCCCTTTACCCCGCACCCTTCATCATTTGTTACCCTGTCCCTGTCGACACGGCCGAGTTACCCCACTATACTGATCATAATCATAATAACGTAACGTGTGATAATTGGTAACGCCATCTTCTAAAGGTGCAGAGCTGAATAGCTTAGGCAGAAAGAAAAGTAGTCAGTGTTGCCAAGTTATTCGTGATTTTGACGTGTTTGCATAGAATAGAAAGTAGCGCCCTCAATGACAACTCTTTATGGTCAAGCTGTACACGTCATCAGAAAAAACGTCGCGTTTCAATCTACCATCCACAATCAATAAATTCTAACTCTGAGTTATAAATAAGCTCGTAATATGAAGTAGATGAGTTTTAAAGCTGAATAAAGTTTTTATTACTTATCTTTTTACTTCAGTAAAGTTTCAAGAAGTACTTAAACTTTTACTGCCAACATTAAAATTTTAATATTTAACTTTACGATTGATGCAGCGCAGAGTTGAACCGACCTCCTCCTCCTTACCACCCATAAGGAAGGCCTGTGCCCCAGCAGTGGGGACATCAAAAATGGCTGATGGACAGAGTTGAACCGAAGAGAGAGACAATCTAAAATTGTTAGATATTTCGTGAATTGATCACTATTTCTACATAATTTACACGAACGCTTTCATTAATTCATTTCGAAGTTCATGGTTTCGATAGTAAACTTATGTCGGTCGTTATGATGCCGATGATGCATCATACATTATGTGAATCAAACTTATCCACCAAATTTATACATTTGAGATTTTTGCATTCACAATGCTATTTTTACATAATACTAAATCGCGGGTTCGATTCCCGTCTGAGTATTGATCTGGTGCGAGTCGTATTTTTTCTAGTATATTATTTAGTATTATCCACCAAAATCTAAAACCGCAACCACCCTACTAATCTAAATATAAGCACCGACCGGCCCATGCGCGGCTGCTCAGCATCGAACTCGAGACTTCGCCGCAATCAATTAACGCCCCGCCAACACAAACAGTTGTTACTGATCTAACACGGTAGCTGGTTCCGTGCCGAGTGATGTGCTTGGATCACAAATAAAAAAACTACAACTTAGAAATAATAACAACTGTACCTAGGTAATTTTGTTTTGTACCGTCTGTACTATAGAATCCTGACTTTTTTAGCTGACAAGAAAAACGGGCGCAAGAAACTTATCAGCTGAAACAGCCATAAATATCGTTACTTATGGATGTTACAGCTGATAAGTTTCTTGCGCCCGTTCTTCTTGTCAGCTAAAAAAGTCTGGAACTGAGACGATTCAAAAGTACTTAATAATTAAGTTTATTGAATAAAGCTTATTTGACTTTGACCTAATACGCACGTACTAAATTGGTATAGATTTAGCACCTTCGGGCGTTGCTAATGGTGCTCCCTCAAGTCAAGCCTCACATACCTACACTGATAAGGTGTGCTTCATACGATCGCTTTTCCATTCCGTTTCACTTTCATCTGACGCACGTCTCAAGGCATTTCAATAGCACACGCTGACCATGCGCTTTCGTTATCTTATCCTCTTGCGCTTTCAAGAGAGGCATATCTCGGGGCGTGTAATAGCGCATGCCCTATTTTCTCAAAAAAAACGATAAAGTAATGGCAGAAAGTTGAACGTGAAAGCGCACGGTTTGGAGGCAATCAATATTGCATGCGTTTGACGAAAATTGAATTGAAAGTTGAAAGGGAAAGCGCACGGTTTGGAGGCAATAATGCATGCGCAAGTTGATTTGAAGGTTGAATAGAAAGTTGAAAGCGACCCGGTGAAGTGAAGACAGACCAATACAATCTGCAATCTGTAATACCTATTTGAACGCACCACTTTGAATTACAGAATATGCTTCTAAGGACTAACTCTTTAAACTAAAGACGAAACCTTACGTGCCCAGCTTTCAACGAAAATTACATCAAGCAAATTATACCATTTTTACACGCATCTCGGCTATAAAACCTCTTTATCGAAAACACGATACAGTAGCGCCGCCGCGGCGCGAGAGCGAACTATTACGAGTAATGGCGGCGTTGCCATGGAAACCGCTCGTAAAATTTTATGGCGCGAACCCCCGGCAAACGCTTTGAAAAGCTACTTAGTGAGTGTCGAGTGAGGGGCTCAATATCAGTCCAACTATTCAGAAATGAGCTGATATTTTAATCTGTGTGCAGACACAATACAAGCTGTATAGGGAAAACTATTTAGTCGGCCGGTATGTTTTGATACTTACAGAATTCGAAGCGAGTGAAAAATTACATTACGCTTTTCGGCGGTAGATGGCGCTGTACAAATTTCCCATACAAAATTACTTTTTTACGCGCGTTTAATTTCTGGTACGTCCAGTTACGTCAATAAATTTTAATGCTTCTTTATTAAATCGCGTCATTTTCTTTTTAATTTTTTTTTTGGAAAAGAAAGAGACATCTATCACCAACTTTGATTGGGTAGGTACTTTGACTGCAGCCGGGCCGCTGTTAAACTACTTACACGTATATAATTATGTATTGTATACATCCTTTTTTTAAAGGGACTCAAAATACGCCATAAAATATAACATGAAAAGTTGCATAGAAAAACCAGCAGAAAATACGCAAAGCAGGTACTAATTAAAGCACAACCTGTGCTTTTCATGGTGTTGTGGCACAGAAGTGATTCTAAGACCCACTTCTCTATTCTTAGTAAAATCTTACCCATGAAAAACCTTCACATTCTGAATAACTCCTCACATTGAATACAAACATGAAAAAGCCAGCTACTGTGCACTTCTTAATTAAAAAAAAGAATAAGCCCCATTCACTTGCAAATAAAGGCACAATTAAAACCTCAAACTTAATTAGACTGCGGCACTTTGTTAAATAATTAAACCTGAAACCACCCCCCGTGCCATAAAGTACCCCTTGGAGTCATAAACTGTCGCGGGTTGATGGCATTTGGACCCCTGAATGATTTTACGAGTAGCGTGTTCGAAAGCGTTAATGGGAATCGTAAAAAATTTACGGCGAATGCAACTGAAAGGTATTTGTTGATGACGAGGTTTTTTTTAATAACAATTTTTGTATAGAAACCTTTTTAATTAAAGTTACAGGTGAACTGAAGGGTGGTGACGACGTTTAAAAAAAATGATTCAAAATATTAAGAGGATTGTCAACCACGTGGTCTCCATACAAACGGCGATAACGTTTCCCACCCTCTAAACCTTAACCACAGCAATGAATTTTTGGTATGTTTTTGAAATGCCTAAAAACTAGGTCCGTACGTTTTGATTTTTTAAATATTCATTGTAGATTTGAAAATATTGGCACTTCTGTGTTTTGTATGAAGTCACTAAAATGCAAATATTTCGAAATCTATTCAAAAACATACCAAAAATTCATTGCTGTAGGTTAAGGTTTAGAGGGTGGGAAACGTTATCGCCGTTTGTATGGAGACCACGTGGTTGACAATCCTCTTAAAGATTATTTCGTCTTTATTTATTCAATGGAAAAACACAATTGAATTTCGTAAAATCTGACCACCATTGTATATAGGATTAGGTAGTCTGTTTATCCTTTTACTGGCAAAGTTGCCACTCTTCGTTACATAAAAGCACAAAATAAATAAGTAAAAGATCAAGTCAGAACTCAAAACTAATTAACGTCACGTCGCCACGAAACGTCCAGACCAGACAGGCGTTATTGTGAACGTGACTGGAGTCCAAGATCTGACGTCATTTTCGGGAAGAGATGTCTCTTACGATAGTTTCGTGAACGGTTAGCTTTTGCTGAAAAGCTTATAATAGAGAAACAATGAAAACAACCGACCTATCTACATTATATGAAAGAAGAACTATTATAGTGACAATGACCACTTCCCATACAAGATTTGTATGGGATGGGACATGGGACCCACTTAAAAACTTGAGCTGTCAAATATAAAGTGGGTGTACTTATGTATAATGATAATAATAATTATATTTGAAATGTTGCTATCACCGTAGAGCAGAGCTTGAATTTTAATTTGGCAATCAGAGAAATATGTAATGGTACCTAGGTACTGTGGTGTATATGGCCGCGCACCGAATCCTCTGTACCAAAATTTTCCAAAACCTACAATCAATTTGTTCTAGTTGTAATTATTGTTAATCTAATTATTATTAATTTTTCATTATTTTCCGATTTTAATTTTAAAATGCGATTTTATATCATCATTTTGTCAGGTCAGAAATGGGCGTCCCTGCATGTTGTCAGGAGTACCTACCGGGTACAGAAAAAGACATGGGCGTCCTTCTTTTTTTTGCAAACATGTTATATACAGAAAAGAACATAGAAGACTCTTCCTGAGGGATAGAAAAAAAATGTTCACGCAGAAGAAATCGCTGGTGGTAAATTCATGCCTAATAATAATAGTTCCAATCCGAAGCAAGAATCCCAGAAAGCAAGCTAAAAGCTTCTCGTAATACCAACTACAGAACTAATATGCAATAACTATTAATTTGGCGTCTACCAACTTAGACAAAGCCATTTATGCGAATGATATAGGAAGCCAAAAATAGACTGGCAATTATCTTACTATCTGTAGATACCCTTCTATAGCAGTTATAGTAGGTACCTATAGAGAACCAAATAGCTAGGGTTGTGAAATAGGTACCTACCAAAGAAATTTATTTGCAGCATTTTTTTTACTTCAAGTATATTTATAGGTCTTTTCTTTTCTCAAGCCCCAGACTCTTTTAGCTGGAGATAACTAAGTACAATCGAAATATTAAAAAACGAATTTTTGAATAAATCTTTACGAATAATATAATAGAAAAAATTTGTTTGCATTGTACCTAGACATCTTCTTTATCTCATTAAAACTACTTACTAAATTTATTTATTTACATCCAGATTCTTAAAATCTTTAGGAAATGGTACTATAATTGTTTTTACCAACCCTACTGACTACCTCAGACGAAGAGCTCTCAACACGCTAGCGATAAATCCAGTAATTTAATTTAAATGTTAGTTGGAAAAAGCATTTACGAAAATGCAATTTCATAAAAGCTAAAATACTAGGTATATTAGTTTATATGGAAGAGAGAAGGGAAGTTTGCCTCAGAAGGAGCAAAGAGCCGTCTGCTATTTTCAAATAAAAAAAACTTTCAAAAATATTGCTATTGTAAGCAAAAACTATTTCATTCCCTTTTTTTTTTGGCAAAGTTCGCAATCGTTTTTTCGAATGTGACTTTGCCAACTTTGCCAACCTCCAAAAATCCGTAGTGAAATAACACTAACTTTTAATAGTTGAGTTTTCGTCGATATAAGAAGAAGATAGTAAGAATTGCAAAAACTTGGAGAGACAATGTAAATGGATAGCAAGGAAACAAAACTATACGATTCAGTTAAGGGATGTTAAGGGTCCATAATAGAAAAACATGGTTTGCGGAAGTCATATTTTTATATAGAAAACGAAGTTTATGAGAATCTGTTTAAAAGAGATTCTCAAGTAGCTACAAATATTAAATTGCGTATAAACCTCACAGATAGCGTAAATAATAGCGGAAACGTATTGATTTCTACATCAAAATACACTTTATCGTATTGTGAAGTAGCTTCAATTACTTTTATTCAAGAAAGATAATTGTGATAATAATAATAATGATGAAAAAACAACGAAACCATCGAAAAAGTGCAGAAGTGAGGTTATTTTCCTTACTCTTTACATGTAAAGAAAAAGACAGAGTCAAATGTTCCAGCGTAACCGAGCCTTAAACCAACTTAACACTTCTTAATTTAAGTTTCATTAATCATGTGATTAAAGTTTCCGCTTTTGCTCTGCTCTGCGACCAAAAAGGTGTGCAAAGCAGTTCCTATTTCGCAAAACCCGTTTTCAAAGACAGCAAGGATCGTGCAGCCATTCGTTCGCTTGTGCTTGTGGCACAGCTGTATGAAATTATCCCTTTGCCCATCCCACGGGTCACGACTCGTCTGCGAATCATATTAAGTTTTGTACGTGTTTGGTGCACAAACTTAGAATTGTCTGCCTTCGAATTGAAACAATAATAACATTCGAGGATTTAAGAATCGAATCCTGAACGTTGTAGCCACCAGCCAACTAACGTACGGTCAGCAACGAAAGTTGTTTAACGCTTTAGTACTTTGTCGTAGCAATTTTTCTGACTAATTTTTCAAACTGTGAGACATCTGTCATAAAAGTTGCAATGGCAAAGTACTAAAAAAACAACATTCGTTGCTGACCGTACGTACAATCCAAGTTACGTATAATCCAAGTTTAACTAAGAAAAATACTAATAAATTACTACTACACTAATAAATTAACAAATTGCAAGGTAGAATGCGAATAAAGATTCTTTTATATCTACTTACGCCTATAAAATCGGAAATTGATTGAAAACTGAACTAAAGGTTGACCAGGTTTAAAACTGACGTCTTTTTATTTGCTGAAAGTAAAGCAGCATTAGTTTAAACCGGGTCTAACTTTAATCCAAATTTTAAACCGGGGTTTATCTTTCGAGAGTAAGAAAGATTCACGCTAAATAGATATAAAAAAGGGTAACGAAAACGAAAGTATTTTCAAGATTTCTTGAAAACTACTGAACCGATTTCAGAATTTCAAATTTCAAAAAATGGGACCAACTCGGGAACAAACCTGATTTTATAGCGTTTAAATCATTTCAATCGGTTCAGCCGTCTTCGAGTACCTAATCGGTGTGTAATATAAACGCAACGAATAGATAGCTTCCTCCTTTTCATTGAAGTCGGTTAAAAACAATATCTATTAAAAGAAGAACTCATTTGAAATGCTCGTCGTAAAGAAGTGAAATAAGAAAATACTATACAAAAAGCTCTGTTTCGAAATAGCCCATTGTTTGGAAGGCTGGTTGGAATTAGCCCTGGATAACAAAACGATCGCATAGAAGCAGAAAAACGTTTTTTCTTTTAACGATTAAAGGTAAGATTCCAGTGAGAGATAGGGCGAAGCTATTTGGTAGCTATAAACATGAGATGTAGCATAGCGTCACGGATATCCTGTCTTTCTCTACTCCAGTATGAAAGAAAGAAAGAAAGAAATATGAAGAAATAAATATATAATATAGTATGGTAGGTAGGGTAAATCAAAATCAAGGATGTTTTCTTGCTACAATCATGGAGCACTCATTTTCTCTTCTATATTTATAGACCATTAAACAACTATACGTTTCAGGCAAAGGATATTGATAGACAGAAAATGCTGAAGTCTAAAATACTACATTAGGTCATATAAAGACAGAAGTCTTGTATCGCTTTCTTAAAAATGCTAAGAGAAATCTTAGCATATTTACTTGAATAAATTAAAATAAAAGCTTGAATTGCTTGAATAAGTTTATACAACGTGTAACAGAATTACCTAATGGCTAAAGCAGAATAGGGTAGATAGGGACCATCAAACTGAACAACTTTTACTATGGGACCAACTCTAAAACCGCGAAAAAATCTGTTGTTTCATTTATTAGACTGAATAAATGATTTTTTGATTTGATTTTGATTTTGATTTGACATTTTCATATTTTATTTTCCTTTTTTTTTTGCGATTTTAAAGTTGGTCCCATAGTTAAAGTTTGATAGTTCCTATCTACCATATTCTGGTTTAACTATTAATTCTGTTACAAGAGTTGTTAGCAAGACAGCATATCTTACAGTGGATAAAATACCCAACAGCGAGAAAAACTCCCACCTCATCTCAACCCAGTCACGTGCCGGCCCAAATATTTGGTCACCCCTGCCTGGCACCTTTATTGGAAATTAGAGCTACAGAAACCGTCATTTTTCTTATAGCGTTGTTGGTTTATAGCGGCGTTGTTATTGTGAAATTACTCTGGAAAGAAATATTAAAAAGTTTGCAATTGTTTTTAAGGCTTTCATTAAAAAATCGTAGAAAAGAACAATTTGGTTGGTGGTAGGGCTTATTTCAAGTCAGCCTGGCTAGCTACCACCATCTTAAATAAGTCTGACGCCATAACAACAATTAGCCAGTTCCTCAGTGTTTGAGGATTCCGGGTGTAGTGATCAGGTGAGGTGAAGGCCAAGCACTATCCCGGTGCATAAAAATATTACTTAAAACCAGATAAAGTACTTACCTCAGAAACCGGGGGTGAGTGATTCTTGGCATAGCAGTTTTTATTTCATCTGCTGTGTAGTGTGTATCATTAAAAACAACAGCTGGTTATTGAATGAAAGCGTTATTAACTTGGTTGCGCCAGCGTTATTGCTTCTCAATATTGTCACTTATAGCACCATCGAACCGAAATGTCCCAAAAACCTCTGACCCAGAGCCCTAATAGGAAAATAACTCCGGCAGCGGCACGGAGAAGGGTGAATTTCTATAAAGTAATCATCGCCGAGCTAACCAAGACTCCATTTTAAGAGTTCAAATACCAAAAACTAAATTAAACATTGTTTGGGATTGGTAGGTGGTGAAAATCCTCATTTCACTCATAAGGTAATCTTATGTTAACACAAACCCTAATATCGAAGCCTAAAAAAAACCATTTTGTAGAATTCTTCATTATGAACGAACGTCTTTTTATGAGGAGGCAACCTAAATTGTGAAAATATATCGAATAATCCATACATTTAACAAGAGTTCAACTTGTGTTGTAGCTGTAGCTTTCGTGGTTTTAGGGTTTCAGTTAGTCATAGTAACTTTAAAATGGTTTTCATGCTTTGTGTAAAAAAATACGTTAAAGTTTGTACTAGACCTTTACTAGATCATTGCGTAGGACATAACTTTTTTCTTTAAGCAAAACGTAAACTCTCGTCAATTTCACGAATTCTTCTCTTCGAAATTCACCTTCCTATCCAAAGTCCTTCTTGTTTGTGCCTTCCCATATTTCCGTACCGCATTATGTAAATTTCCTTCGGGACACGGTATAATAGACTTTTGATCATCACCATTCCGGCGTCGTAGCGGCAATGACGTGAATCGTAATCAAGTCTTGTTTTGCTCGAATGCGAGTGCTGTGGCGAAATAATAAAATGCATTTTTTTCCATGTGGAATTTTTGCCAATATTGCGACTTCGTCTGCGTGAATAGTCTTTTTCTAGCCCTTGGGAAGAGTTCCTTTTTTTCGGGATGAATGGTCATATCCTTTTCTGCACCCTTAACAATAAAATGTATGCATAATTTCAAGATGATCGGTTGAGTCGTTAGGTCGTGAAGGCGTAACAAACAAACTGACTTCCGTATTTTTATTAGTAAGGATAAAATAAATTAATGCTCATCCCCAAGATCCAATACAACCTAATTTCATAATAAGTGTTTTAATTTTTTTTATTTTTATTTAATGGAAGTTCAACAGCTAGAGTTACAGAATAGTTAACAAATAATAGCTACAGAAAGCCAATTACAGAACTCCACAAATAGCAAACATAGTGGTTTTTTAAAGTTATGCAACGACAATTCGTCGTGTACTCATTAATTATGAATTATGGTATGCATGAGTAGTTAGGTACTTAATATAATACAATATTTATCTCATTTACCTTATACAAATCAGATACAGAACAAAAACTAATAGTCAAAAAACGGATTGGCTACTGTGTTCCTCGCCAAAACCAAACTGGTGTTAAACAAATCGAAATTATATTTTTTGCATAGTTTGTTGAATAAGTCACTGGCTCGCCACATGTATTCATTTTGCCTATAGTTAGTACTCGCTGAAGGAAGATGCAAAAGTTGGTTACTCCTCAATGGCTTCGCTGAGCTCCTTAGGGATAAAAGTGCAAGCAAGTCTGGACAGTCTATGGAGCTCGACGCTATATCCGTAACAAAAATGTCAAGTCACTAATATCGCGGCGGAGTTCTAGTGGAAGAAGAATTAAGTTGATTTAAAAATAAATTGCCTACCAACCTTGATGATACCTATTAACTTTAAGTGCCTAGGTACTCGTAATAAGTATAAAGTTTTAGTTTCCAAAATAACATGAAGCTCATACACCAGCCCAAAAAAGAATTCACAAAACATGAAAAGGTTTCCCGCTCTGAAAATTCAGTCCACGATTCTAACAAAACTTTGAAGTACAATAGGTGGAAATGCCAAAAGAGTTTGGACATGTGAAACAAACATTTTAGAAACTGAATAGGAACGGGTAAAAAAACTAGCAAAAACATGTAGAGCTTTGAAAAAAAAACGAATATCTAACCCGGGGACAGATTGGTGTTAGAATATTAGTGGATTCAATTGGTAGAAGGTTCTGTACTTTATCTGACCAACTTTTTGATAAAACAACAATAATATTATGTAATCCATCATTCCGCCTTTGTGGTCTAGTGGTTCGCCCACCCGTGTAAGACGCAGGGGTCCCGGGCTCGATTCCCAGGGGGGGTACAATTTGTACTCGGTTTGGTTGGTGGTAGGGCTTATTTCAAGTCCGCCTAGCTACCACCATCATACCTAAGTCTGACGCACAACAATTTAAAAATGGTTGTGTTCCGGCAGTTATTGGTAAGATAGCCAGTTCCTCAGTGATGAGGATCAGTTTCGGGTGTAATGCGCTTCCACCTTCGGCCTTATCGTCACTTAACATCAGGTGAGGTGAAGGCCAAGCACTACCCTGTTGTGCATTTTTTTAAACATTTTGGACTCTCGCCGTGTTACGTATTAGAAAACATGGTCTTAATTTAAAGGATTAAACTACGTTTAAGCCATGGTCTAAAACTTTATTGCAAGGTCTTCCTTGGTTTGGTTTCTTAACCATTAAATCACGAGTCTTACTGGCCTTACTTATTTTAAATTGTTTAACGACCTATTCATAAAAAAAGAAGTACATTTATTATTATTTATTTATTATTAAAAAGTAATGTAACAATATAAGCATAAGAAGTATACATAAAGAAATAAACATAATATACTACTAATAAAAATCACTATTATTAAAATGACTCATTCATCACTGTGTGCAGTCAGTAGAAAGAAGCCTTAAAAATGGATCCCTAAAAAGTTCGCATACCTAGTGGACTTTAATCAATTATTCGGCAGTTGGAATTTTTGCGGATGGTAACACAATGGCCCATCAATCCGGAGACAAAAACTGGCAACACTAACATTCCGTCCGGCAAACAAAAGGATGGAAAAAGCTATCGTATTGTGTCACTTTTCGGCGAACAGATGATGATGGACATGGATTTCGTTATCGGTTTTAATTTGGCTGTTGCATTTTATGCTGTTGTTCTCTGTTAGCAGCTTTGATTCGTCGTTGCTGCAGCGCTGTCAGGGACTGGCAGGTGTTATAGTAGCCGCAGAATAATTCTATACGCGTAGTGTAGCTTAGCCTGTGAATTATTCTCTTTAATTTTACCAGGTTCTATCCATTTTTTATCTTTATTATTTTTGCAGGATTTCAGAACTAATTTGATAGTTTTGTCAGTTTTACTTTACATCACATTATGAGTACACGCTTCTATTGGCAGATTTGTAAATAATATTTTCCTCTCGCCAGGTCAACGATTGGTCGCATCTCATACATGCAAAATATCGCAATAATTACTGACAGGTACCTTCTAATGACACACATCTATCGCCGTCCTCTTCTCTCACGCACAATGAGAAGGGAATGGCGAACACAAAAGAACACTCCCGTATTCATGGGGAGAGGCGTCGAACCATGAGCACTACACTACTCGATGACGGAGATGTAGTGAGGTACATAGCTATTATCGATATCGATAAAAGACACTCTTTACTCTTCTCTGTGCTTCTCTAAGCACGGGGGAGCTCAAGATATTTTTTTTATCCACAACGGAATAGTGCTTGACCTTCATCTCACTCACCTGATGTTAAGCGCACTTCACCCGGAATCCTCACCACTGAGGAACTGGGCTATCTTACCTCTAACTGCCGGAACACTTTTTAAATTGTTGTTATGACGTCAGACTTAGGTAAGATGGTGGTAGCATGCCAAGCGGACTGGAAATAAGTTCTACCACTAACCAAACCGAGTACAAATTGTACCCATTCATTTGGGAATCGACAAAGGCGGTTGATCAATTTTTGATCACCCAACCCTATTATGTATTCTGTGACCCAACAAGCTCATTTTCTTCTTCAACCATCATAAAATTACCCAAATGGTGTCAAATCAATAGCAGAATATGTTTATGATATTCTACACAATTCAAGAAACATATTTTTTTCCTTTCACTTAAACATGAAAATAAAACACAACACAATGATATATACGACCAGTCGGAAAAAACATAGTGTTTATTTTTTTCTTCGATGTAATTTAGTCTTTGTTTTGTTTACTATTTTTGTATTATTTTATTAGATTATTACAGCTGTTATTACTTAGAAAAGAAGCACCATTCACACCACTGAGCAGCTGCTGCTCTGCTGTAGCAACCTGCCTGCCTAGCATGACCGATTTATATCGCGTGATATAGCATTTTATCGACACTCAACTGTCAAACTCCATTGTCTTTTTGACAGTTAAACGTGATAAAACGCTATACCACGCGATATAAATCGTGTTATGCTGCCTGCCTAGCATGACCGATTTATATCGCGTGATATAGCGTTTTATCACGTTTAACTGTCAAAAAGACAAAGGAGTTTGACAGTTGAGTGTCGATAAAATGCTATATCACGCGATATAAATCGGTCATGCTAGGCAGGCTGGTCATGCTAGGGGGGCTGAAGTTCAAAATGTTTGGAAAACTATCGATAAACACGTTTCCCATCCTTAGTTCGAAATAGACAGTGCCACTTGATGACTCCTTCGCCTGGCGCATTGAAACTGGAAATATCAGCCGTACCATGCAATCTCGACTAGGTATTCTCAACATATTGACGATAAGAATACACCTCACTTGCATTTCGGTTGGTGGTAGACTGGTAGGGCATGGGAAGAGCAAGTAAATCATGTTTCCATATAGTGCTTGTAAGTTGTAACTACTTAACCACTAAGGCTGTCTCCACGTAGAGTCAAAAGTACCTACTTGTGATTTTTATTTAAAGTACAACAAATAGTAAGTGAAATTAAGCGCACCAATGCAAGCTACGAAAAGGAGCCAATCAACTGACATATAAAACAATAAAAAAAGCTTAAATCCTATTAAAAAAGAAATATCTGCGATGTCCGTCGCTATATACTATATCTATGGTCCAAACAATGAGTTCCAGTTCCGCCGACAATATGGCGGAAATTCCGTTTCAATAACCAAAGAGACGACAGACTTTTGTCTATGGAAACAGGCGCCATACTGACGCACGCAGCTTAACATCGGTTGTACAAATAATACCACAATGGGCATGGTTTTTCAACTTTCTTTTGTATTTTGTGAAAATCGGCAAAGTACGAATATTAAGTAGGTACCTAGCAATTTTAAAACAGCTCCATCTATTAGCTAGATAACATAACCACAACTCTTTATGATAAAGGTTAGGTGAGTAATACAAAATCTACACAGAGTAGACCCCATAACTCAGAATAAGATTGTTCTGTATTCTGAGAAATTTCTGAGCCCCATAGTATTATTTATTCTACAATCTCCTAAGACCAAAGTCATAAAAACCAAGCATGATCTTAAAAAGAAACTTGCAATATTAAAAGGGATGCAACAAAGGTCGCCGCCGGTCAAAAACATAAACGGTAAAGAGAACATTGAACTTTATTAGAATATGAATAGGGACGAAAATAAGCGTGTAATTGTATCCTGCCATTATTAAAAAAACCACGAAGAGAATATAATGAACATCATTTTCTAATCATGGGCTATTTAATGCTGGAGAACAGGCATGCCTAACGGATGTGTTACGGCTAATACCCTAAGCACGGAGTAGCTCGAGATAATCAGTTTATGGTCACCCATCTCGTGACCAGCCCTAGCGAAAGTTACTTAAATGCCGCAATCATGGATTGAATGCGCCAACTAACTTTGAGCTAATCAATAGTACCTAGACTACCTAGTATCTTATAAATATAAAAAATTGAATGCGCCAACTAACTTTGAGCTTCTTAATATACTTAGGGCGGATACGACCAAGAGAGAATAACTGTTATTCTTAGATAAAATGACTAGTTATTCGAGAGTAAATCGAAATTCCGTTTTACCACACACTATTCTCAGAGTACTTTGCCTATTCGGGAATAGTCGCTATACTACCATTTCGCGGAGAATAACAGAGTTAATCCGCGAGTATTTTAATGGCATCCGCGTGCCGTATGTCAGTGACATTAGTTTGACATTTGACTTTGACCGCTACAGATACGTATAAGGCAACAAAATAAAGTTGAAAAGACTTTGCCTTTTAAATAGTTCGTTTATAGAACAATGACTATTGGCCGGATAATACGTTCATTCACATATTCACTCACTAATGAAGGAATAAGAATCCCAAGAGCATAGATATAGTATATTAAAAGGGGTAGATGCGCTACCGAGCGACCGGGTGTAAGGGATAGATATATTATGACGTCAATATATGGGGTTGCCATGATCAGAAAAAGTACCCTTAACGGTGTAGCATCGTTAATGTGCAGATTAACGATGCTACACAAGATTTATTGTACATTTTCTAAAGCACTAGACTGTGTATGTTTATGTTAGTACTTACTTACTTCCATAACACTAAACTCTGTGTAATTTTATATACTTTATGGATCTATAGGTCTATAAGAAACTCATATTTTTTGTATGCAATACCAATGTATAAGACTGTTTGTATCCTAAATAAAATAAAATAAAATAAAATAAAATTACTAGTTAAAGCACGGAAATCGTCTACTTTAAGAAAAATTTCGCACTTTACCTGACTCGACCAGTTAATCTGCAGATTATATTATATTAACGGATTCCGTACTTTAACCACAGAATACATAATAGTACAAGTCTTTAACGGTAACATAAGTATACATAGAGTAAACTAGCTGGAGTTCGCTCAGGTAGTTGATATGAGATTGTGTGGTTAATGGAATAAAAAGATAAACTTTAACAGTCCCCCGTGACCACGGCAGCTGCAAAGGTGCCGAAACGTCGGGAAAATCAAAAATCAAACCAAATACCAACTAATTACCAAAGTACTTTCAATAAAACCGCGCTAGTATCCGTTAAAAGTGTTTTATTTCATAAACTTTAAATTAAAACAGGTAAAGTTATTAAACGTTGGAATACAGAACTTTTTTTATTAACGTTAGTTTTTCTGTTTTTCGGAAACAATTTTTTTCAAAATGTTTCGAACAAATTCGTGTGTGGCACCCAATTCTTTTTTCCAGTTGCTTCTATCCATTTTTCACGAGTTTTATCTTCCGTCGGAAATCTGGAAAAATCAAATTGCTTGAAATTCCCTGAAATATGGGGTAATTTTTGGGGAAAATTTTCTATATAGTAGGCATCCGGAAATCGAATTATAAACCTACTGATTTTAGTAGACGTCAAAGCTAAGCTGACTTCTACTATAACGTAGATGTACGCAATTTTACCGGTTTGCATGTCAGTCAAATGTTTACGAGGTTATTTTTAGAAATATTTTTCAGATTTTTCCTATTTATCAGGTATTTCATGATATCACTAATGATTTAGCTCAGAAACTTGGTTCCTGTGAGATTTGAGAAAGAAATACGCGATCAAAATATAGAAAACAGTGTACTTACGCATGAAATGTAACACCCGCTTATTTTCTTTGATTGTTGCTTTTGCAGCCAAATATCGAACACCCCACCATTTTGTATGCTAGAGACAAACACAACACATACGATTTATAATAAATTTTGGGTATCAATTAGGTAGTAATCCACAAAACCTTTAATTTCTTTGGCACTCTTGATATAACCCCACTTGTTTGTTTGGCCTAGTTGAACTGTACCAATAACCCGACCATGAAATAAAGTCCGGTCGGTGATAGAGAAAAAACATGACACTCTTCTCTATTTCCTCCTATAGGAATCTCAATAAGACGATCTCGCTCTATCAAAGCATGTCAGACCCTTGCCCAAGAGTAACTTATCTTTGGATTGCATGGAAAAATGGCCATTTCTTTACTCGAGAAAAAAATCGTGGAATAGATGTATTCTTGGTATAGTTATTCCCGTTTATATTGAAGTTTGGACGAATCCACCCTTAGTATCTTATAAATATAAAACGTCAAACTCAAACTTACCGTTCGTTCCATATGCCAGTTCGATACCTGCAACAAAAAAAAAGAAACTTATTAAAAAAACCGGCCAAGTGTTTCATTCTGTACCATTCTTACAACATTGTTGTATGAAAGCTCCCCTTAATTTATTTTATTTCAATTTAATTATTAAGTAATAAATAATAATAATAAATTACGCTTTATTGCACACAAGTAAAAATATTACAGAAAAGAGGACAAAAATACAAAGAAGAAAGTATACAAGAGGCGGCCTTATTGCTAAGCAGCAATCTCTTCCAGGCAATTTTTGGGTGAAACATAAATAGAAAAAAAAGGAAAAATTATGTATTTTTTTAAGTGAATATTTCAAGCGTCAACCTGTTGCCGTTATTAATATCGAGCAAAAACGGCAAAAAAAAACACGTTTGTCGTATGGGAGCTCCCCTTCAATAATTATTTTATTGTTTTTAGTATTTTTTGTTATAGCGGCAACAGAAATACATCATCTGTAAAAAACTGTCTAGCTATCACGGTTCATGAGATACCTACAGCCTGGTGAGAGACAGACAGACAGACGGACAGTGGAGTCTTAGTAATAGGGTCCCGCTTTACCCTTTGGGTACGGAACCCTAAAAATACAGATAGCGAGCGATCGCAATCCTTAAACATGCCAAATAAACTAACATTTACTACCTAGTCAACTGCTTACTAAGTATAAGTACGAAATATGGAGTAGCTCATAACTAAGCTAAAGCTACTCAAGTTAACACAAAGCTCTACTAACTCAATTAAAATTTAACACTCGGCAAACTAACAACTTAAGCATGCAGCGAATCCAAATTGGTGTTAAGTGTTAACTGACCAAATACTTAAACTAAATACCGCACGACGTAATTAAAAGCTGGTTTGCTAACGATTTGCAGGCTTAACTAACTAATGCATCAATATTTTCACGAACGTGTATTTCTCTCCCAAGGTAAAAAAATCGCCGTGCAAAATTCTGCACGTTTACGTAGTCGGCGTGTACTTAATTCGAATTTCAAATGTATTTTTAATCGAATACACGCGTGAATATTGTGACTCCATAGCTGTTACCTCTATTAAAATTGCAACGCTAAAATTTCTCTTTTTTGACGGAAATATTATATCGAAAACATCGAAATCTTCTTCTAACTCGTCTCTTCTTATTTCAATAAAGTTTTATAAAGTAAAGTTACCGTTACGTCATCATCAGCATCCATAAGAATATTAAATGTAAGAAGTTATGTCGTTGGTTTTGGGTTTCTTACGTGAGTGAATTAAGGTGATTAGTAACATCAAGTGGCGCCCTCATCTTAATTAAATTTATTGCTCGCTAAGTACATAATGTATCAAAAATTCAAACGTTGAGATTAAAGTCAAGGTTCTGAAGTTTATTTACAAACAATAAACTTTGTAAAATATAGTTCGTTGTAGTAGTAGCACTTTTGCCAGTGCCAAAAGTGGCCACTTTTTGCTCTTTTGCCTACTACTACTACAACGAACTATATTTTACAGAAGTTATAGTTTGTAAATAAACTATATAACCTTAGCTTCAATCTCAACGTCTGAATTTTTGATACATTATGTACTTAGCGAGCAATCAATTTATTTAAGTTGAGGGCGCCACTGTGAGGAAGCCTTCGCCTTAATATACTGGTTTTGGTATCGTTCCGTTTGTGAGGGTTGTTCAGCCAAACGTCAAGTTCACTGCTCGTTTACCTTTTGTGACAATCTCTTAACTGACTGATTTTTTAAAGTGTTCTAATCTTGAATCTAATCCTGATAAGAGAATAAACATTAAAGAATTAAAAAATTCAAATCCACTGTGCATCGTTGAGGAGCTAACAAGAGATTATGTTTTCCGTCTCGGCCCGTCTTCTCATGAATTTTTTATACGCCAACTTTTGCGGGCTGAAGAATTCTCGTTTCTTTTTCACTGTCCATTGTAGTGAGGCTCCGCTCCGGTGAAACATTCGCAAATTAGCTTTATTTATTTTTAGTGAAAAAGGAAAGTCGGTTTGTTGGTGTAAAAAAATGAAGATTCATACGTGGAAACAATCTCTAGCAATTTAAATATTGACGGTGGCTTTATAATTTGTCTATCAAAAATTAACTCTTAGAAATCTATCAATTTGATTGCACATCGCATATTATGCTAACCTAATACCTATATCGAACTTTCAAACTATTCGTAATTCATATGCAATATTTAATGAAACTCGGGTAATTAATATCTGCGCTGCGCTCGAGTTTCCGATTTGCGAATAAATTGCAATTTTTTACCAAACCCTCTCTCTCTTAATCGTTAACCTCATAACTGAGGATCGTGATAACCAGCCGCTTTTACGATTTGCCTCCATCGGTCTCGGTACATGCTCTGACTGCTAGATGGAATTTGCTTGAGGAAGTTGCTTTGCTACTATTACTTGGTCAGAGCATCTAGTTGGCGAAAGACCTTCGGGCTCTCTTACCTTCTATTCTACCAACCACGACCAGCTTTTCGAGACTCTCGTCTCCTCTTCGCATTATGTGGCGAAAGTATGAGAGTACGCGATGTAAGCAGATAGTGGACAGCCGTGTCTTGACATTTAATTGTGTTAGGATACATTTGGAGTTTGGCCGTCCAGGGTATCCCAAGCATTCGCACCAAAACAACACCGATACCTATATCACAGAAATATAACCTTTATCGCGTAAGTACACCACGTGTTTCAGTAAGAAAGGCTGAAAATCTTTGAACTAGCTAGATCACTTTCGTGTGCCTCTTGACTCCACATAATAAATTGAAGAAAGAGAATAATAATAGAATAATATTAGTCCACACTAGACGGTAAGCGCATAGCATTAGCATAGCACCCATTAGGTTGACTGTAGAACACTTGACTATCAAATATACCGCTTTTTGGGTCGTGCGTATTAGTAAGCTATGCAAAAAGCGCTCTGACATTTCCTAAAAAATGAAAATTCAAATTAGATTTAAATTTCCTCATCACATTTAAACATTTTCCAGTACGCCGCAAGGTTCGAGACAGTGAATTTAAATTTCAGAAATATTCATTCAAAACAGTAAAAAACCTGCCGGTACCGCTCCATTACATTTGTGGAGGAGTTACCTGACAGATAAAGCGAATGTGGATCCTAAAGATTAAGAAGTAAAGTCGAATTTAGATTAGCGGTTTGCTGTGTTTTCCTGTTGTTACTTTCGTGGCGCGGGGCATAAGCGCCAGCGATTTTCTTTAAATTTGACAATGTCGTGGACGAAAAATATTTTCGTCCATGACAATGTGAACATCAAATTATGTTGAAAAACTGAAATCGTCATCGAGACTGAAATAACATAAAACTTACAAATACCATCTAAATTCTAAGTTGGTTATTCTTGAGTTTCGAAAAAATGCCACCCCAAAAGGGCAGTAGGCTTATTATGGTATGGTTAATACGATAATGATAATATGAAATATTATTGCTAGCAAATCTAAAGCACTTAATTAAACTTGAAACCTAATCAATTTGAGAATAAATTGATTTGGTAAATTTTGAGACCATCCGTTATTATTTGGTTTCTGATATTTTGTTTTATGTTATGTTTACAAGCAAATAAAGATTTTGTATTTGTATGTTTAGTAAAGGAGTGAACACCTGTATTCAGGTTCAAAATTCAAGTTTTTTAAGGTAATTTTTTTTTAATTATTTTTGGAGTAAAACCTGACAAAACATCCTTAAGGCGCTGCTTAATCGAGTAGCAAGCCCCCGGGCGTTCATCCTGCCCGCGCTAGCAAATATTTTGCGAAATGCATGTCTCTTTACATTTTTCAGGCGCTAAAAAACCTGTTTATTTTGATTTTAATAGTGATCCATAACATTTACATTCTTTTTTTTAGGTAACTCATCTTCATTCATCGTAATTCATCTTATGTCCAATTTGTAATTTGAAAAAAATATGCTAGTTACCGCTGAAAATTTCGAGTATTTCGCGACGAAAAAACTTTTTAGAAATTTTTTTTTTTCTCTGACTAAGCTTTTTCTTGAAATTATTTATAGCTATGTATCTCATTCAGGATATGTCAAATACTTTTTTCTAACTTTCAAAATGAGTGGATTCTTATAACTATGCGACAAAACTTTATATGTTTTCATTGACGCTACGTTTTGCAGGCCCTTAAAATCGCTACCTCCCATAACTTGCAACGCGCAAACCCAAGGGGAGAATGAAGCTCGTAAATATGTCGGGTTTTATAGTTGCGCACCCCTGTCCGGGTTATGCGCCCCTAAGCAGGGGTGGTGAACCGTCGGCACGGGATTTTTTCTTTACTTTTCTCGTTACCATTGTTAGCACTGATTATTTGATTGCTTATCTCAAACTTAACAGTGTTTACGCAAATTTGTTTGGATGTAATGTAATTCGATGCTGCTAAGTTGTCACTTGTTTATTTATAGGTATGGAATGTAAATGTCAGTTAATTATCAGTCTGACTCACTCCCTGTTGACTCATTTGCCTTTTCTCTACCAAACATTATGCTTTGAAGTTTAGTTTTTTTTTTAATTAGTTCATCATCATCACATGAGCCCATTATATCTACTGCAGGACATAGTTAGACCTCTCCCGAGGGAGAAGCTCTCTCGCTTACTAGGGTACAATTTGTACTCGGTTTGGTTGGTGGTAGGGCTTATTTCAAGTCCGCCTGGCTAGCTACGACCATCTTACCTAAGTCTGATTCCGTGCCATAACAATTTAAAATCTAGGCAGTTAGAGATAAGATAGCCAGTTCCTCAGTGGCGAGGATTCCGGGTGTAGTGCGTGCGCTTCCACTTTCGGCCTTATCGTCACAATAATCCAATACCAGGGATTAAAATACCGTTAAAAACAAAAACGATACAAAAAAAATAACATTAAAAATACCGTTAAAACATTTTATCGGTTAATTTACCGGTAAAAATAACGTTAAAATTATTACGGTACGATAGTACCGGTAAAATTATCGGTAATAAAGTAACGATATTAATTGGAATAACGTAAATTTTAAAGTAACGGTAACAAAAAGTAAGAAATAACGTTAAAATTAACGTTATTTACTGAACGTTAATTTCAATTTAACGTTATCTAAAGTAACGTTATTTATTGACATAACGTTAATGTTAAAAGTAACGGTAAAAAAGTAACAAATAACGTTACGTTACATTTAAAAATATCGTTATCAATCCCTGCCTAATATCAGGTGAGGTGAAGGCCAAGCACTACCCCGTTGAGCATAAAAAATAAGCTATAAAAATCTTCTGTAATCCTTAATTACTTCAAGACAAGATTAACCAAGGCTAAGAATAATACGTTAAGAGCATCGAACTCTCATGATCGTGTCCCGTCCCGACAGGTTTTATGCAAATCGGACCGCTTTTTAATTGAGGTCTGTAATAATTGTTATCTTTGAAATCGACAAACCTTTTTTGCAAGTTGACTCGGCGCCGCGCCGCGCACCGCCCGCGCCACCAACAAACTTTAGTGAGCTTTCGTCAAGGTTTTAGATTTCCTACGACCTACCTACGTTATGACGAATGCGGAATGCCACAACAAATTATCGAAACTTTTGACCGATGCTTCATTATACTCGTACGAACGTTTCAAATTGTAGAAAGTTCATTAGCGCGAATTAGATTCGTATAAGTAATGAAGCATCGGTGAACAGTATTCAAGAGTTTGTTATTCGATTTTGTGGCAATCGACATTGCGTAGTAGGGACCCCGTATCTTTTATATTTTCTATAAAGGTACTCTACAATACAATATAGGATGGATCATTATACCACTTTATTCTAAAACGTTGGACTCAGTTTTAAATTAAAACATTTTAGGATAACCAGAAAAGATTATCATTCAGAAAAGATTATATAATTGCTTAATTTAATTTCTTTTTGTATATTTACTTAATTTTCGATGTTCTAAACAAAACTATATTCTGCAATGTTCATTCTGGTTTAACTTGATGGTTTAACAATTCAAACATTTTAGGATAACCAGAAAAGATTATTATTCAGAAAAGATTAATTGCTTAATTTAATTTCTTTTTGTATATTTACTTAATTTTCGATGTTCTAAACAAAACTATATTCTGCAATGTTCATTCTGGTTTAACTTGATGGTTTAACAATTCACATAAACAAACCTGTGAATAAATTAGGTAGATAATTATCGCATAAATCTAACAGAAGCGTTTATTATCATTTTCACAGTTAAAGTGTGTAATTAAGAGTTAAATTAACGTTGACTTGACAACTTGATAAATACAGAAGACGATACACCAATAAACAGCAAAAGCTTGAATGACTTATTACAAAGTTCGTACTATTTCGTGACATGAGTTTAGGGGCTGCGAACGCACCGACAGGTGCCTCGATTGACGCCCAGATATATCCAGGTTACTTGCTAGGATACACGGTGACCACACTGGAAGGTGAGTCGCTAGGATAGTCGCCTTGGTCTCTTAGTCTTTGGTTGCAAGCCTCGCGCCTACGATACATTCTAAGTAGTCGCCTGGATGTATCGAGCGAGGCACCTACCCTAGCGAGCAGCGCAGTGCGGCCGGTTGCGAACGTTCCTGAATGTTCGTTTTACTTGGTTACCTACACCTCTAGGCTCTATAGGCACCTGTCGGTGCGTAGGCGGCCAAAGGGCTACTTTAGGTAGTACACTGTAGGTACACCTGTCACCTCCGTGGACCTGAAAATGTGCAGTATCGTTTCTGATGAAAACTGTCTAACCCTGCGATCTCCCTCCGCCTCCACCCCCAGAGCGTCAAGATCATGGCAAAAGTTTCCTACGGCCCTCCAATAAAATTCAAAACTAGGGTATTCTCAATGATATTAAACGTAAAGATAGGTTATGCGCAAACATCATTGCTATTTAAAACAGCGTAAAGGTACTATAGATACACACATTGGCCGCTGCATGCGCATTGGCTGCCAATTGACAGCGCATCAGCTGTCTCCTTCACTCCCACACGCAAAGCAGACAGCTCGCTCTTTGTACAATATGGCCGAATAAAGTAATAGAAAATACATATTTTTATTAAATACAGTACTTACTACTTACTGTGAAATAAAGCATTTTTCCGATCTCTGACCGTTGCTGTATAATTTGTACATCGTCTAAAGACGCAAGTAGACATTTTTTATGGTATTTCACAATTTTATTGCGTCTGATTGACGAGAGCCGCGTGTGTTACCGTGTCGCGAGACTGTGCCTGACTAATTGAAAGTCGGGCAATTACCTGACTTTCGTCTTGCCATTGTGAAGCGCGGGTAACCTATCTTTACATTTAATATCATTGGGTATTCTATGTTTGACGTCTGATGTAACGTAGCTCTCAAACTAATGGACCGATTTTTTCTCAAAATCCAATCCAACAGACACTAATATCCTGGTTAGGGAACAAAACCCTCATTAATCATAACTATGGCATGTCTTAATTAGGTTCCCTGCGGGGATAGGCGGGCCAGCCCAGGTAGAGAACTAAACTAAGCAAAAAGTTGGCCTTCACAAACAGAAGACCATATTTGTCGATGAAGTTTAAATTTTGATCGAATGCCACTCCTTAAACTTTCTTAAAAAATTAATGACTACAAATTATAAAAGGTAACTATTTTAATGAAAGCACTGTTTTTTGTGGCTACTAAATACAATTACCTAGTTAGTTTTCTATCCTTTGCCAATTAATGTGGCCGATTTTTGTGCTATAGCCTACCTGCCTACCTATAGTAAAAATTATTGTGTTGGGTAGGTGCATTATAGTTATTTGGTGGTAGGTAAGTAATTTTTCATCAGCCGTTTTTGTTTCTTAAAAACAAGTTACGATCTTGATCTTTCGCTAAATGGCCAATTATTAGTGGGATCTAACGAATATTTTGAGCCGATTTTTTCGCAAGACTTTTGCGTTAGTAGGTAGGTACCTACCTAATACCTATATTAGAATTTATTCCATTTTCTTGTAGAAAAACTTGTTGTCTTATATGTATGTGTCACTGTCGCATTATAAGTCGCCTACCGCGAAGTTTAAGCAATCAACTGAGCCAATGTAACTTGAATAATGTTATTGTTTTGCCACTCGTGTGCGCCAATGAGTCTACTTCTGAAAGGTTAATAAATGTCGCATTAGGATATCATATGTGATACCAGATACAGCTGTGTAAGCTATTTTTATGGTGCATGTGCACTGTGAATATTCGTCGTTTTAAATATAAAGAACTATAAAAATATTATATCAAGGGTTTCTGGATTAATTCTAAAAGGAAACAGAATTTGTATGAAATTATTTGTCAAGTCTTAAAATCTGAAACATCCAAAACCTGCGAAAATGTTCCTAAAAACATTAGAATAAAAACGAAAATACATTGAAACCCAACTTAATTAATTACTAAAGAACATTACAGTTTGATGTAATACTGCGGACTACAGTATTAGAAGGTTATAAAGGTTAAGGAGCAGTGTTCGGTTAAAAAGTTAGTGACGAGAAGTCAGTTCTAGAACAATGCAGGAGCAAAGAGTGTCAAGAGTAGTCAAGACCTATGTTACTCGGAGCATGTTTGGAAAAAATCATATCTTTAAAAAAACCACAGATTTATTGCATGAGCATTTAAAATCCACTAAAAATAGTGCATGAAACCACAATGCCCGTTTGTTTTACTTATTTGACCCTTTTATTTGGAAGAAACACAAGTTAAAGATCAATAAAATAGTTAAAAATGCCTGTTAAAAAACCACCAGTGGTGGTATATAGTTATACTATAAGGATGGATGATTTATGGCCGAATACTCAAAGGCTTCATAGTTGAAATCTTAAGTTAAGGTCTCCTTAACTTTAAGGAAGCTGTCAGTTTCATAGAGTTTCTGTCAAATCTGACAACTTTTATGTATTTAAGGTGGCCTTAACTTTAAGTAACGTTTGAGTATAGCAGTTTTTTTTTAGAAAAAAAAAATTAAGCAGGTAGGTGCCTACTTAGTTCTAACACAAAGTTATTTTTTACATACATTTGTATACGTGTCTATACTGTCTATCCATTATCTAAAATTAAGAATTAAATTTTTTATACAAATATGTAAGTAATAATGCAATTTTATTTAATCAATGATTTTTATTGAAAAAGAAAACACTTGATTTAAATCGAAATTATTTAATCATGCCAACCCTGACTGTACCCTATAACTTAATGTCTCTTATCGCTGACAGTTAAGACAAGTTAGGTATTCTTATTCCAGTAAGTGCTTATGACATAAGTATAACATTTAAAGATCAGAATTAGATGGGTAGGGCTAGTAGGTATTACATTTTGCTTAAGATCAGATTTTTGTAATCGTCATAGGATCAGAATAAACAATTTTTCATTATGCGCAATGGGATAGTGCTTTGCCTTCACGGCACCTGATGTTAAGTGACGATAAGGCTGAAGGTGGAAGCGCACTACATCTGGAATCCTCACCATCGTGGAACTTGGCATTGGCTATCTTAGAAGATGGAAGAGCACTACACCTGGAATCCTCACCACTGAGGAACTTGGCTATCTGACTTCTAACTGCCAGAACCCGGAACACAATACAATAATTAGGATCTTGTTGCTGGATTTAAACATGAACCATAGTTGTGGCATACTTAGTGTATAAAAATCCTAAAATCTATAGATATAATAGCTGCCTGCTACTTATATACCTATACCTGCTACTTAGCTCTCGTCAAAGTGGAAAAGGTGATGCTAATAAAAGAAACAATTGAAGATCATACTTAGCTGTGTTAAAATGCATTTCAACAATATTGTCATTCAGTGTCGAGTCTCACACGTCGTCAAATAAATATTCATAGCAAGCTATTCCCCACTCGCTTATTATTAAACATCAAACGAAGTCCGTTTGTGAGCCGTGTCCGCCGACATCAAAGACAGCGGAGCAAATTACATATTCCACTAACAAAATACATCAATATCTTCGAGGAATGACCGTAAACGGCTAAAAATAGCATCGCAAGTCCGCCAGGATGCAACTCACCAGATAAAAACAGGCTAATGATCAGAATATCCCGACACCACAACATTTTTCACTGCTCACTTAGAATAACACCACTTTACTTATAATTTAGTTAGGGTCAGAGTGTACTAAACACATTTTTAACACAGAAGACTGATGGAAGAATGTTGCATGGTCCTTTACAAGTCTGGAAAGCACTAGGTATGTAAACAAAATGTACCCGACCCGGCGGCGTCCGTCGTTACAGACATCTACAAGCGAAGTCCGCCGAGTGAACGCGGAGCGGAGCAAACGAGCGACCGATCAACTCGACTCGACAGTCGACAACACGAAAGAAAACGAGCTTTTTCACAGAACACATGCAAAAAAGCTTTTACACCGATACACACAAACGAATGTTTTGGAATCCAGACAGTGGCTAACTTCATGGTATTCATTGACAGTTCAGTTCATTCACACTTGAACCCTCGTTCAAAAACCTCTAACTTTGCATGCATTGGTTTGGTTGACTACTTTAGTAGGTATTCGCGTGGATTTCAAAACTTTACTTTACCTCTTATTTTCTTTGAAATTATTCAAAGAAAAAAATATTACTGCGTTTGTTTATTTTATTTGATTCTTGTTATCTAAAGTGGTTTTCGAACGAGTTTCTAATAGTACCAAATAATTTCGACAGATGTCGTGTTAAAGTAGTTTTTAGTTGTGCTACTCGTCGCTAGATGGCAGCAGTAACAAAATTAAAAATAAATTATTGACTACTAGGTAGCGTGGATTTCAAAACTTTACTTTACTTTAGCTCTTATTTTCTTTGAAACTATTCAAAGAAATATATTTCTGTGTTTGTTTATTTTTATTTGATCTTTGTTATCTAAAAAAATGCATATGCATGATGGTGGTTTTCGAACGAGTTTCTAATAGTACCAAATAATTTCGACAGATGTCGTAGTAGTAGTTTTTAGTTGTGCTACTCGTCACTAGATGGCAGCAGTAATGTAGCCCCTAGACGATCAAGCATTTCTTGTCAAGCATTTACATTGCATTTACCATTTGGGGGCGTGGCCTACTTTTGATTGGCCACGGTAATTTATCTATTCTGTGATGCTTGTCAAGCATCGCTCCTAGACGATCAAAATGTGATTGACAAGCAATGCAATGTAAATGATAGGGGATCCATAACCAAATTAAAAATAACTTTTTTAATTTTACAAGACAATAATAAAATTATTATACTTATTTTACATTAGTTAATTAGTAAATTTTACATGTTCTCCTAATCCTAAACTTATAGTAATATATGAAAATAAAACCATCAGTTTTATACATTCTTTTTATTGCTAAAATGATACTTTGCAAAAGTCTGAGCGACTAGCAGCGGGAACATGAGAGTTGCATCAGCATACAGTTTGACAGGAGTTGCGTTCGCTCTTATCTTTCCCCAAGACACCGCTTCATCCGGCCTTGCGCCTGCATCACTACCATCAAACTCGTTAGCTGTATTCACATATACAACGAAATCAGCACCATTTCTCATCAAATTAGCATTACAAATGTGATGTTTGACCACACCACCACCTAATATTATCATACCAGTATTATTAGCCTTAACGGCCATAGTATTTAGTCTCCTTAAGTCACTGAGTATATCGATAATAAAGCCCGGCTTCTTAAAAGAGTGGAAATACATCATATCTCCTAAAGAACCATCAGTTAATGCCGGGCTAAAGACTGGGATGTTATTTTTCCAAGCCCAATAGCATACTGAGCTTTCATCATTGATTTTCTCTCCTAATTTAGATATTATCCTTGATGGAGTCCATACGATGCCGTCTCGGATCTGTTCTTCAAGCATTTCATCAAGAATCGGTGTCACCCATTCCTCAAACTTACAATAATTGTCGTTTGGAACCAATAAGTTACCAATTCTGTTTATGCCACGAGTTCTAAGCATTTTTCCACTCAGAGTGAAGTCGCCAACATAAGTAGGAGCGAGGCATTTAATAAAATCTTCTTCGACTCCTCCGGCCGTTGTAACGATACAGTCAACTAGTTTGTTTTTGACTAAAAATCTAATAGTGTCACGTAAACCTGAGGAGATCATATTAGAAGTGTATCCCAAGAAGATAGTACAGTTGGTTTTCTTTTTTATAAACATATCTTCTTCATAAGGGTCGCTCGTGTCTTCGGTCAAAGGTACAGATCTACATTTCAGCATCTTGTTGATTTCAGTGACGGCTTTACCGAAGCTAGTCGCTTGGAAACCTGAGCGGGCATAACTCTCTAGTATTTTATTGTAGTCAGTGCCATTTTCCCAGTCGTAACCAGAAACTAACGGGGTTTCTGCTGGCAAATCCTGACTTGGCACTAGTACGGCGCTCACAGCCACGTCTGGTGCAAGAAACTTGCTTTTTTCAACTTTACTCGTCACATCCATATTTTATTTGGTTAAATTTTCATTTCACAACAAAAAAATTAATATTTTTTGGTATTGTTGCGATGCGAGAATTTTGTGAAAATAAATTAATAAATGTCAGTGTCAGTCAAAGTGTCACTGTCACTTTCAGCTGAGCTCACAGATAAAGGCCGCGTTCCGAATCACGCTGATAGCGCTGTTGGCGCGAATCCGACCAAATTAAATAGTCACAAAATATTACACAAATAGGGTATTTGTGTACCTACTTCATTAAATGGATTATACGCTAACAGTGCTTTTGGCGTGATTCGGAACGCGGTCTAAATGCTTACTTGTTGTTTTGTTCATTTCTCCCATTGTCGGAAAGGCTAAAGAAATTATACTCATACAGCCAAAGTTTCTTTAGTAGATTACAAGTGCTTATATTTTTATTTACTGATTTATTATAATTTATAATACACATTTGTTCACATCTCACCAGTATTAGGTATTTATTAGTCTATGATTCACATTGTCTCGCAAACAGCACTTTAGGTTTGGTGATTTCTACTACGTTCTGTCGTTCTCTACCCTTTTATCAACTTTAGTCTTTACTCTAGCATAAATAAGAATAAATAAATTTATATGTAGTCGACATTAGTCTCGACTGCAAGTTTGAAAAACTTGTTGATTTTGATATCTTAGGTACCTAGGTGCTCTAGACAACGTCTAGCAGATATGGTGGATTGGGCCCAACCAACCCTATCATCTCCCTACCATCAAACTGAACAACTTTTACTATGGGACCAACACTGAAATCGCAAAAAAATCAGCTGTTTCATACATTTTCATACTCGTGGTTTGCACGCTGGTTTTCAAGGCGTCACCACCTCTTGAGGTCCCGGGTTCGATCCCAGCTGGGTCAATTAAGAAAATGTTTTTTTCTATATTGTCTCAGGTCATCAGGTCTGGGTCTTTGTGAGATACCACCATTGTCTCTGATTTCCATAACTATACGCTTAGCTACTTACTTAGGAATCGGAGCAATGTATCAGATGTTGTCAAATATTTATTTATTTATATATTAATTTTGTGAAACAGCAGATTTTTGTCCCATGGTAAAAGTGTAGCTAATTATCGTATTTTTGTTTCAAATAGAATAGAAATAGAATAGAATAGAAAAAGATTTTATTTTGTGAACCAAATTAAATAACACACAATAGGTACATTATCTTCTTATTTGATTGAATCAGGCGTCACTTGGCGGAAGTCCCAAACCATTTTGAAATAAGAAATATATGTAGCTTACTTCCGCAAACAAAATATGCAAGATGCACCGCCCGCCCGCCCGCAAAAATATGCAGCACACCACAAAATATAAGTGCACAATACCTGCATTTAGCAAGACAGCAACACACCTTGCACCTTCACCAATTAGGCTACTCTACACGTGTTTCGCCCCAACCCGGAGCATCCTCAGGAGTTAGATCGTGCGTAAACCAACACCTTGGTTTACGCACGATCTAACTCCTGAGTGCACTTATATTTTGTGGTGTGCTGCATATTTTTGCGGGCGGGCGGGCGGTGCATCTTGCATATTTTGTTTGCGGAAGTAAGCTACATATATTTCTTTTTTCAAAATCATTATCTTCTTAATTATTATTTGCTTAGTCTAAATGGAACACAAAAATGGCTCACACTCAGCAAACAAGTTAAGGCACCCAAAGTGTGCCCTAACCTAACACTGATCTTCCGTGCTCTCCAAAGTATAATAATTTTACATTCGGTAGATTGGTAGTGCATAATAAACATGTGAAAAATGTAAAGTCGTACAAAAATGCTCATCGTATCTAAATGAGATAGTACCTACTTAACTTATTGTTAGGAATTTGTTTTATCAACAAACTGCATTCGAAGTTTTTTGACATTAAACCTACACTATTAATTAGTGCGAGATTCAAATCGACTTCGAGAGATATTCTTGTGACCCTCAGTAAATAGCGTAAGTTCATTATATCTTTTTGTGAGATAGGTTTTATTATTTATTAGGCAAGAAAACGTAAGCGCCACAAATGTCTTTACCACTGTCTCTACTACGATGTCTCTACCGCGTTTCTCGCGCATGCGCCCGGCGACCGGCGCACGCGTCGCTTTCTACGCGGTTACGCAACCGCGATAATCCGCCCGGAATCGAACTAGCTAGCTAGCAGTGTGCTCAATTAACCGTATGATGCGTAGCGGCGAGGTAGCGCTCCTAGATGTGACTCTTTATTCGATATTTTTATTTCAATACGAAGTTTCAATAATTAATATAATATAAAAAAACGGAAATAACCATGCCCTCTCACTCACTCACCACTCTTTAACATTTTTAGGGTTCCGTAGCCAAAATGGCAAAAACGGAACCCTTATAGATTCGTCATGTCTGGCTGTCCGTCCGTCCGTATGTCACAGCCATTTTATTCCGAAAGTATTAGGATTACACAGTTGAAACTTAGTAGGTAGATGTATTCTGTTAACCGCTTAGCGATTTTAACACAAAAATTAAAAAAAATAAAGATTAAGGGGGCTACCCATACGCATACATAGAACTGAAACTGAAAAATCATTTTTTCTTCATACCAATACGTGCGCGTGTCTATAGATAGGTCTTCTAAAACGACATTGAGGTTACTAAGACAATTTTTTCTCAAAGTCAACCGTTTGAAAGATAAACACCGCCAAAGTGATAAAATGTGTGTGTGTGTGTCCCCTCTAACTTTTGAAATAGGTGAGTAAAAATCTAAAAAAAAAATGCTATAGATGAAAACTGTTGAATAGTTATTAAAAAAATATTAGAGACAATTTAAGAGGGCATGGTTGTTTCCTTTTTTTAAATATTGACCTAGTTAACGTATAATAATAAAAAAATTGCGGCGCTAGTTGACGGCGATAAGGGCCTTAAGTGGCCACTTTTGGCAAAAATAACGCCATTTGTTAAAGCGATAAAAAATACAACAAAGCTACGAGGAGGTTATATTTCTTAAGATAAATAAAATAAAATTAGCCTAGTTTAAAATAGTAAGCTCACATGAGTGCAGTATAATATAAATCAAACGAGACCACTTCCAGTCATTCTATGCAAACTAATACGTTATCAAAACACTGTCTGTAATAATAATAAACTAAATAAATCGCTCCACTTACTTCCGCCGGGGGCCATCTTATGTTATTATTACGTAGTAGTCTTAAAAAAACAACTTAGTGAGATTGTATTTGTGATAAATTATTTTTTCTGTACGTAGCCAGTTATTTAAATGCGGTCAGTTGTTAAATGATTAGCTTATTTTAGTTACAGGAGAAGTTGTAACCTACTTGTTTTACTTAGGGCCTGTTTTACGGGTCCCAGATAGCAACTATCTTCTGGTTTAATTTTCTACTGGAACAGAAATTCGAATGACCTATTAGAAACACATTATTATCTGTCAGTTATGTTTATTAAAAATCATCTATGAAACTAGCCCTATTGCTCTTATTTATCACTTATTTTGATTTTTTGTGGTTTATTGGTCCAAGATTTTTAGATTTTTTTAAAACGGGAAGTGTAACTTCTATACTATTTAACTAAACAAAAGTTAGTTTTCAGTCTACTTATGGCGCTGTAGGTAGTGAAACTAGCGCCGCCACTACATTTATTTTTATTACTCGTAAACCAAGTCAATATTTAAAAAAGCTCAAGTAATAATCTCTTAAATTGTCTCTAATATTTTTTGAATAACTCATCAACAGTTTTAATTCTTTCTGTAAGTATTAGAATCCATTTTAGTTCAAAGTAGCCACTTTTAGCAATTATGGATTTTAAATCTTACAGAATGAATGATTACTGTTGATGAGTTATTCAAAAAATATTAGAGACAATTTAAGAAATTATTACACGAGCTTTTTTAATTATTGACTTGGTTTACAAGTAATAAAAATAAATGTAGTGGCGGCGCTAGTTTCACTACCTACAGCGCCTCTCCTACTCTCTCAACGGGATCTAGTTTACATGATCGAATAAACGTCCAAAAATCTGTTGTTTTTAGAGGGAATTCCTACGAAAGATATCCTCCCGACCGCTTGCGTTTTACTGATGGGCAAACCAAACCACTCAACCACAGAGGTAGTTAAAAAAAAGCGACGGTTATGAACAATTGTTCTCAGATTAGTAATTATACAAGACGCATTCTAAAAACTGTACGCTCCATGGGATGTCTCTAGCAGAACAGACAGACCGATAATCGTATTGTTACGTATTTTGCGGATATCCGTACTATGCAGTCGTCTACTTAATCATATGGTAATTGTATACGGTTATGTAAACTGAAGGAGTATTGTCAATGCTTTTATCCTATCAATCATTAGAACTAGCTTCCGCTCGTGACTTAGTCCGGATGAACAGTCCAAAAATGCCTAGGGTCCTTTGACCAGGATAAAAAGTACCTATCTTATGAACCTATTAATCTAGCATATAATCTACTTGTGTCAATTTTCACTCAAATCCATTCAGTCGTTATTTCGTGCTTCATTTTGATTTATATCTTCACATCAAAATAAAGTTATTAAGGTATTAAAACATCAAAATTATGAATTTGACGATTAAAAATCGATGTTTGATTTGTCATATAAGACTTCATAGTATTCCGAAAGCAAAGCGATGACGAAGTTTTGCAATTGTGGCCAGATCGGGCTTAAAATTGGCAAATTGGCTAAAAAACTATGTAGTTAGTTGATTGTACCAAACAAAAGTTGTGGAAATACCTCTATTTGGTACCTATTTTATTGAATTCCTTAAGCAGCGAGCTGACCTACGCTATAGTCTTCGCTTTAGCCATATTGATGGGTTATCAAAAGTTGTGTCACGAATCACAAAAAACCATCAACATTCACCAAATCATGATGTATGTAAATGTATGTGCAAAAACGTAATTGAAGTGGATAGTGGATACTTCAATACATGTCGAAACATCACTTTTACATCACAAGTGCAACTATCTATGACACTTTAACGATATACACCTATTATATGATCGCGTTAACTTTTTAATATTGTCCTACTTTGTGGTATGGAGCTTGGGTAGCGAAAAGTGGCACTCCAGCTTTAAGGATCCTTCACACAGCTGTGTTACGTTTCAGTCATGCATGTCACAACAAAAACGGCTCACAAGATTTATCTTCAATTCGATTTATTAGCGACTAGTTTTTTTTATACAGGTAAGTATTATAAAGCTTATGACCATCCTAGAACAGTTTGCCTACTACCGACCTTTAAAATTTCATAAATTCTCAATCTACTCGTAAACATGTACCTATTTCAATATTACGATAGTTACCTACTTTATGGCTATCATAACAAAACCACTTACTTATCACCTTTGACACTAAGTAGTATACCTTCCTGCATCGCTGTCTAATCACTTACAATTAGTATTACCTAGTTACGAGTATTATTAGAGTATTTATAGAATAGAACCAAAAAATTACCGTTTGGGCCAAAAGTTGGAATGGCGACCGCGCACCGCACGACGCTCCGTGGGTCCCCGACAAGGTGGACCGACGTGAGGATCCTGTAAAACCCATAAATTCTAAAAAAAATAATCGGTTTAAACCGGGTCTTACCCATGTCTATTTATGACGTAACGTAAGGTACTAAAATGTTATAATAAATCGCTAACTAAAGGAGTCTAAGACTTAAGAGTCTCTCCTCATCAGAATTGTTGGAAAATTCACTTACTTTTATTTAAAAAAAATCACGTTTATACTCAATTTAGCAAGTCTAGCCATTTTACAAAATGCCTAGAAGCCACTTTTCTTCTTACATCGAAGCTCATTGTCTTCCGCTAGTCAATAATTAGTTAGCGTAACATATCTGGCGCCAGCGTATACACAATTCAGCTTTCGAGTACCTCAACAAAAAACCAAAACACAGCCTTCATTATACATCGATACTTTTGTTTATCCAACTACAAAAACTTAATTAAAACCCCCAGCAATGGAAGACGATTAAAACCACAGACTCATTTTATTTTACTTTTAACACAAACAAGTTTCAATTTCAACAGGAAGCTTGATAGTTACGTCAAATCCGGTTATTTTTCCCACGTACATTACATACACGTTTTGAAAAGAGAAGCATCGTTCCATAGATATGTAAGGTGAGTCGCTTTACCACAAAAATCGCGGTCCGATGCTAAAAATTCCTTATTACAAAATAGGAATCTCAATAATCGAACGATGTTCGTCATTCAATTTAATTTATTTGGTAAAAAATAAATATA
Organism: Agriphila straminella; assembly: GCA_950108535.1. Taxonomy (NCBI): domain Eukaryota; kingdom Metazoa; phylum Arthropoda; class Insecta; order Lepidoptera; family Crambidae; genus Agriphila; species Agriphila straminella. The sequence goes on along the minus strand of OX467305.1, from coordinate 24,080,199 downwards.
AATAAAAAAATGCATTCTGTTCTTAGTCTTATGAGCGTTACGGAATGGTTTTATTTTAATACATTAGGCCCTCTAATCTATGTACATGTAAATATATTTCGGCAAATATCGCAGAAAACTCTGTCTCTTTCAAACGTGGGCTGCAATTTTTAAACGGTACAGTAATTCAGTTACATCTTAATGTATGCATCATTTCAGCTTCACTTGATTACATGTTTTGATGTTAATGTACACCAATCATAGTGCATTATAATGAACCGTCAATTATAAACTCGTTTGATATTATAAAGATAACAGTCTTTCAATTACTTATATAAAAGTTATGTTAAGTTATGCTGTAGTGTGAATGAAAGAAACAATAAGGACTAAAGAAACTGAAATGTATTATGTATTTATATACATAGTAAGGTACATACAACAAGGTACAATTTTTATTTTATTTTTTTTATAAAACATTTAAGAAAAAAGAAAGTTATCTGATTTACAAATTCAAGAAAGTAGCAAATTAAAAAATCTAAATCAAATCAAGTCTGAATACTATCAGAATCTTGATTTTAATCGAAATGTAGTATTTACATAATTCATTTTAATTTTGGAGATTGCTTCTAAAAACATATTACAAAATAGTTGAGATGGAATAGGTACAGTTAAATATGGCGACTATGTTTATGTAGTTTTTATTAACCGACATTCAGTATTAGTACATAACAAGCTAGACTTAGTTCGACGAATGTTTCATGAAGCTAGTTTCTGAAATATTAAAGAAAGTTATACATTAGTATTTAAAAATAGTATACCTACTTAATGAAAGTGACATTATAAATATCTTTCTAAAAGTTTCTAGTATATTTAGCTTGAATATGGGATGTATATTACCAAGTTTAATTAAAATGTAATCATAAGTAAATCACTTTAACGATATTGCTGTAAAACCCGAATGTAAACAGGAAAATATAATGAACTGAATTAATTTCAAGACCACTATGAACTACATATGAAAGTTGTTCATAACATGACACTTGTTCATGTTATGTTCTATTAATGGGGTCTAATCATTTTAATGACATTTTATATTTTCTTTAATATTTTAAAATTTGAACGTTCGTTCCCTACTTTATCCATTAATATTCACTTTGAAACGGGTGCATTGTACTTTTGCAAAGGCCGCTCATGGAATATGTGATCAATCCATTTATGTCAATTTTGCGTACCAATCATTGCGTATTGATATTTATTTATACAGGGTTATTATTAAAAAACCAACAACCTCGCAGTAAGTTACCATCATCATAAACTGTTTAAAAAGAATTTGTTTTAAGACTTTCCCAAATAAAAAGCTAAGCTGATCAAATTATGTATGAAACTGAAAAGTTTTTTTTTTTCCTGTTCTTGGAAAAGTCGTAGAACAAAATATTGTTGTTTATGATGTTAGTAATCATCTACTCCTGCGAGGTTGTTGTATTTTATAAATAACCCTGTATTAGTGAAAACTGCCTTTCTATTGTCTAATTTCAAAATCTATCGCAATCGCTTTCAAGATGTAACACATTGATGCTTCTTTTAGGCACAAATAAAAACTTACCAAAGAAATGCAGCAATGTGTCAAATCCATCTGTCAAATGAAAGCGATTGCGATAGATTTTGAAATTAGACAATTAGCCCCCTGGATAAAGTTACGGGCAACTGATAACCCAATAAAATTGGCCAACATTCTATACGTTTGAACGCTCCGCCTACTAAAATTAATATGAGCAATATACGGTCAAATCACATGTCGCCAACTTATGTAAATCACAGAGTTTGATGTATTGTATGTGTGGATCTGAACTGAGAGCCCAAATTTTAAATCATTGCGAATCAAATTGAAACTTATAGGGTGTCAATAAAAAATTCTAAAAACCTGAAGCAATACTTCAAAAAATTCTAAAACGTGAATTATAGCTTAACCGAATTTGTTGGGCCCTCAATCCAGTCGGTTGCAATAAGAGGCATAGCATAGATCTCCCCTATACATTTCAATTTGATTCGCAATGATTTAAAATTTGGGCTCTCAGTTCAGATCCACACATACAATACATGAAACTCTGTGATTTACATAAGTTGGCGTGATTTACATAATTGACATAAGTTGACTATGGAATTGACTAACTTACGGCACGTTATTTTATAGTTTACTACTTATTTTAAAGCTTTAATAGTAAGTCAGTAAGTAAGCGTTCAAACGCATAGTGTTAAAGCTAGGGTTTCCTAGGATGACGGTGACGTCATATTACGGCCGTAATTTAGCGGCGTAGGACGTTGTCTATGTAATATGGCGCGCCGTATTTTTTACATAGACAACGTTCTACGCCGCTAAATTACGGCCGTTATATGACGGCACCGTCATCCTAGGAAACCCTAGCCTTATCCATTTGAGTAGGAGGGCAGATATGGTGATGAAATCATCACATTACATTCCTAATTTAACATTTTTAGTTACCTAACTAAATGTGTAATTATTATTAACACATCTAATTTGTCGGTTAATTGCACACTTAAGATGTGAAAAGTGGGTTACAGTTTTTACAAATATTTATCATTTTAAACATTAATTGCTACGTTTACGATGTAATTTGCAGTGTTTATTTTATTACAGCTTCCGGTTGCTGTTGCAAAATTAATTTATGGTGTCTGCTGTATGTAACATGGTATAGGTAATTTGGAAACTAATTATTTTTTTCTAATCGTTATTTTTTTCTTTTGATAGAGATACCCATGACACTTTTTATTAAAGAAAACGGTATCTTGAATTCATAATTTATTTATTTCCAAAATATGGTACATACCTACGTGTTGTTATATTATACATGTTCCAGCATATTCTGTCGATTGTTTGGACGTGCAAATACTTAATACAAATTAACGTCAACAAATAATATTTAAAACAAAATTAAATTAAATTATTGGATTGTCAGCAATAGGAAATGTCAAAAAAATATATAATTAGTGTGCAATGTCAATAATTTTATCGTTAAGGAAGTCATTAATATAGTAATATATTTTCTTTTCTAATAAAATATTAAATAGTTATTTGGTGATTAATTGTAAATACCTTTTATGAATAATCTAACTAAACTTTAGGCAAATGCGTGTGCTAGTAAATAATACTAGTATTGTATTGTTATGTTAACCCCTTACTAATAAAGATTGTATAGCAGATGTATAGTTACACAGTGTTTTGTCACTTTCATTTCAATGTCAAACTCAAATAGTTTGACCATTGTGTAACTATACATCTGCTGTACAATATTTATTAGTAAGGGGGTAACTGTATATATTTTAGGACTAGTTACTGTTGATAACTTTCAGAACAAACAAGAATTCTAAATCTTGGCGAATGCTCCGAGCGTATTTCGAACAGCTTCATAGAAAAGACATGAACGCGTTACATCATTTTAAAATTATTTTCAAACTGTTTGTTGTAGGTACACTAAATTGATAAATATGATTAATTAATGATAAATTATTTGGCAAAATTATTATTTCATTCACTTATAATAACTAAAAAATCCTTTTATCGAAATAAAACTTTATTATTGGTATCGTTTTAAATTAATTTTTAATCGTTCTATCGCTCTGTAGAGGCTCTTAACCCTTCATATTACAGTATTATATAATAATTGATGTCTGCTTAATAATCCCTAATAAACCAAAAGTAAGCGGGATGGTTTACCACCTCTATGAAGTAAACGCTCTCTTTGCGACTCAGTACTAACGCAGGCCGCATAGTATCAACGCGCACGCGCGAAATACACGTCAAGTATAAAAAAATACATGAAAAAAAACTTAAAAAAAAAACATTGAGTGATCATTAAATAAAGTAAAAAAAATTGAAGAGTGATTTTTGGGTTAAATTCAGTGCGAGTTTGGCAAAAATTGTGTTGTGTTTTAAAAGTTTTTGTATGAAAGTAAGTTTTCTATAGTTTTTTACTTTATTTTATTTTGGCAAGCCATAGCAAATAACAATATTTTTCAAACACTTCGACTAAATAACATAATCAAAGCTCAAAATCTTAATAAAAATATAAAACCAATTATACCTAATATGAAAATTGAATTACTTACAATGGTCTTTTTTAACACGTTAACTACCAACCTACGAGTAAGTATATTCGTAGTATTTTTTATTTACCCCACAAATTACTACGAGTATGACAGCCAACGTGTTAATAATAAAAAAACTTCTTTGTAAAGTGTGAACTTTTTAAAATACCTATAGTTAACTACTAATTATTGATAAAAAGCAAACAAAATGTTCTGGATAAAATAAAAAGCCTGGATCAAAACAGCTACTTTTTATCCCGGTCAAAGGATCCAGAGATTTTCCGAATGTCCACGCGACTAACTAACGCGACGACTAACTAAATCGCGGGCGGAAGGGGTTAAATATTAAAAAAATACAATATTTGAGTTGAAGAAGAAGCGCAGAAAACTTAGATCCTAACGTTCTTCAGGAGAAGTCTTGAATCATATGATAAAGAAGTTGAGAATCAAAAACTTGCACCAGTTTTTAATTTTATCCAACCGTCAGTCATTCCTAAGGCCTATTACATAGAAAGAATCTCGATAGTCGGACGTAAGAGAAAAATAACTGGCTCAAATTGTTCACATTCATTCATAAAACTAATAGTGGTACCTATTATTATAGTGTGATTGTACTCAGCCAAGCCGTACCCACCACAGTATAAACAATCACAAGTATTTATTTAAATTAGCCGAAAGAAATTAAATCAATAAAAAATATTGGACAACAGCACAAATCCGAAAAATTCAGAGATCAAATCAGAGAAACGATTGTACTGTACGATCGGCAACACACGTGTTTTATTTGTTTATTTATTAGGAACATCAGCATTTGTTTACACTATTACTTACACTAACTTAAAATAACATCTACTTATTTATTGTAAGGTGTAACAGCCCCCCTAGCCAAAGTAACATTTGCAAATTTTCGTTATCGCTTCGCTTCGAAACATGTATGGATTTGACGTTTTAAAATTCGATTGTTAACGAAACCTTATGTCAATCCCATATATGTTTCGAAAGCGAAGCGATAACGAAGATTTGCCAATGTTACTTTGGCTAGACCCTCAGATTTTAAAGGTGAACACCACATTGCAGTTTTATTACCACTTTGCAGAAATAATCGTGGCGCGCTAATGAACCCTGCACTTTAGTGACGACGTAAAGCGGATGTGTTGTCGATAGTCGTGATATTTAGATGTCGTGGCGAATTTTTTTTGCTTATCCCCATCTTACATGACGCTACTCAAAATAAACTAGCTACAACATAGATGCTTGCGCAGTGCATGAGTAAACTCTAATGTATGTCGCCCCTCATATTATGTTACTTTGTTCAGCTGTATTGTGACTTGTTCTACTGTTACATGTATCTACTCTGTGATATTACGTTGATTGCACGTTTTACCGTAATCGATAAATTACTATCGATTTCAAGTTGTTATTTATGTAACAGTATAAGTACGGTGATTAATTGGTTTGGTTTATTGCAGTTTTATGATCATGGTTTGATATAGTTAATGACTTAAGAGTAAAACCTGAAAACTCATCTTCATCATAATAATAATAATATGTGATTTTCGTTATAGTTGCAGGTTTGTGTTTTGGCTTAGTTAGAGTAACAGCTTGGTACCTATATTTACTAAAAAAATATTCACTAGATTGATAAATAATTTAAGAAAGAAAAACTTTTTTATTCAAAGTTGCTAATTCGCGAAAAGTACGCACAATAACTACTTACTATGAATTCTTGTATCAAAAATCAATATATCAACTAAAAACAATAACCGAATGAATTAAATTGAAATTTTATAACGTTGCATTTTTAGGGTTCCGTAGCCAAAATGGCAAAAAACGGAACCCTAGATTCGTTATGTCTGTCTGTCTGTCCGTCCGTATTTCACAGCCATTTTATTCCGAAAGTATAAGGAGTAGGTACACAGTTGAAACTTAGTAGGTAGATGTATTCTGTGAACCGCTTAACGATTTTAACACAAAAATAAAAAAAAAAGATTAAGAGGGGGCTCTCCATACATGAAACTGAAACTGAAAAAAAAATTTTTCTTCATACCAATACGTATGAAGATCTATAGATAGATCTTTAGAAATGCCATTGAGGTTCCTAAGACAATTTTTTCTCAAAGTCAACCGTTTGAAAGATAAACACTGCCAAAGTGGTAAAATGTGTGTCCCGCCCCCTCCTTCTAACTTTTGAAATAAAGAGTGAAAAATCTAAAAAAAATATATGCTATAGATCTTAATAAAAACTTTCAAAGAAAATTGGTTTGAACGAGATATAGTAATTAGTTTTCGAGATATATCATATTTTCCAAAACCGCAAATATAACTTTGTCATTCATACCAACACTGTGAAAAACAAAGTTATTTTTACAGATGAAAAATGATAGTGGTGTTATAATTTGGTATGGTATATAAGGTAACTACGGAACCCTACGGCGCGTGGCCCGACACGCACTTGGCCGGTTTTTTTATTCTAAAAGCCCCACCCGACTTCAAAAGACAATTTTTTTATTTACTACCTAACTGTTATTAGCGCTCAATACACTTCTGCACATAAAAACCGTTTATTTTCACGAATCACGCCAACCAGAGGACAATGATATCTACCATTAATAAACAATTAAGTAAAGAAACATCTCTTATCGTCTTTAACTTAGAGTTTTCATCTCATTGTGAAGGCTAAAATTATTCATGGGTAATTTAACACCGTATTATGTCAGATTATGCCTCTGTCAACAGCTGTTTACGTTATTTGCGATTAGAAAATGATTTTTTTAATCGTGATAATTATGTTTTCTGTACATGTGGAAAATCTTAAGCAGGTAATTTAAAACCTCAAAAACATATATCGGGTCCCAGCAAACATTTTAAGTATTTTTGTCCAAGACTAAAGAATATATATTACCAATTCACGTAAAAATAACGTCCCACGCACCATTTTTTTTCACTTCTAACACACTTTAACTGCTACGTCAAAATATATAGCAATTAAAACGTTATTTTTACTAAATCTGGTAGAGGACTTTAAGGTTGAAATTTAGTCGAAATAAGTGGTAGAATTGACGGTTGAAACCTTGACCAATAAGTCATGAATACTTGTACGTGCTTGCTTGGTATTTACTACGTAATTATTTCTTATTCAGCGACCATTAAGTCATCGATTTTAAGTCGAATTTGATACTAATTCCGAAGTAAATTTTACCAATAGTAAATACCAAAATATTTCTTATTCAGCGACCATTAGGTCATCGTTTTTAAGTCGAATTTGATACTAATTTTGAAGGAAATTTTACCAATAGTAAATACCAAAATGCGACAATCGAGTGAAAAATACTTGTCAAGTATTTGCAATACCGTTAGGTTATATCGTGATAACTTATAAGTCAGACTTACGTAAAATAACTACTAGAGATACCTATAGGTCGATATATAGGTTAAAAGAACATTTTAGTCGAACCGCCATTTTATTTTAATAATCCGAAGAAATGATATTTCAAATCGCAGATTTTTTGTTGTTATTTCTCGGATAATATCGTTAAACGGCACCTCTACTATCTAATATTCAGATAGTTAGTTGGGTTTATGTATCTAAATACTGCAAAGGCAAGATGATGACAACTATTGATAAAATAAAAAAAAACATCTTGACTTGAAAAAATTGAATTTTTTAATATATTTGAAGCCCATCAGCAGATTTCAACGTTAAATCAACATAATGCGCGAAAAAATTTTCATCGCAGAAGATTTCGTCATAATATCGCGTTGTAGTGAGCGCCAAAACTTGGAAACTTGTGAAGCCGCCATTATTATTCTATCGATACAGAGCTTTTTAGTTAGACATTTTGTTTTGGAGTAAAAATACAATATTATTGTCTCTTTTACTCTTCATCGCAAACGATATAAACATCACCTAAATATGTAATTAAATTGTAAAAAAACACGTGCGATCTACGTTTAAAAGAGGTAAATGATTACCAAATTAGTAATTGTAACTACAAGGCACGTCGTGGTGACGTAGAGTTTACGTGGAAAGTATGACCTATCTGTTGACCTGCTGGTTGCAATCACTAAATTTACGTGGAATAAACGTCACTGGCACGTGCTGTTTTTCCCCACTTAGGGTGATTCCTCGTCGACTCTACGTCGATTCTAGGTATCTTATTTTGGTCACCGTAAAAATTGCAACCTAAAATTGGTATTTTTATTGTAATTTTGACCTAAAATGTTTGCTGGGGTGTAACAAGACCCTCAACGAAGCCGAAGTCCACGCATTCCGCCCATCATCAGGATCATTTTTGTCTTTTAGAGTATACCTGGGGAACCAATAGCTACGAAGTTATTGAAGGTCAAAGTCAATTTTTTTTTTCAAATTTTTTATGTAATCTTATTTTATTCGTTATTTCCTATTTTTTGTCTACAGAAACATTATCTAAATTTTATGTATTTCATAAAAACAATGGCTTCAAAACTTCATCACTCAATGTATTTCATGAGCACGCACATAAACGTTGTCTTTCAACTCGTCCGCACGCAGCTGTGTAGCATTCACTCGCAGGCGCGGTCTGTTGTACGCGTTACATTGCGTTGTAAGTATGCAATGCTTTTTTAACACCAAAAATTAAAATCGTTTCCCAGCAATAATTTTGAACAGAAATGGTCCTGATGATAGGCAGAATACGTAGACCTCGGCTTCGTTGAAGGTCTTGTTACACCCGGTATGATATTACTTACTCACTCTTATACTATTGCATAAGAGTGAGTAAATTAACTAACATCAAATTATTAATATTAATCTATAATCGACGCATATATAAATCTGACTAATTATTAGGTATTTTTGTTGATTTTTTTATTTTAAAAGTTCTTGTTTTTTATTTTTTTTATTTTCATAGATCTGTTTCTGTCTCAATAATATCTTTTTCAAAATAAGAAAGTAATATGACCCATTATTTTTAAAATTATATATAATATACTTACATGAATATGTTTTGACTCCAAAATTATATGGTCAGTTAAACAGTGTTTACATACAGTCACGCGATGCATTGGCGGAAGCGATGGCACCCATTTACTAAGTAATATTACGCAAGGTATGAACTTGTTTATACACTTATTTGTAAACATTTCATTACAGCAAATAACTACAGAGTGATTTAAAAGTGATGTGATAAACTTTAATGATGTTTTCAGCCTGTCGATTCTGTAACCAAACTCGCATCTCACTTAAAACCTCACTTCACTTCGCGTGAATTTATTATTAGAAATTAGCTGAATATAAGCCATTTTACTGATTGCAAAATTAAGGTTTTAGGTAGCTACCGTAGCTATCTAAAATCTTGTGTGATAAAAAAACAGCCTATCATTATCTCATTTATGATTTAAAATTCCCGCTAAGTGAAGTGAGGTTCGAAGTGAGATGCGAGTTTGTTACAGAATCGATAGGCAGTCCATGAAACTGAACAACTTTCTCCAAGAAACATAGTATGATATACTCGCACGTCAAAAAAGACCACCCAAGAGTTATTACCTCCTCCTCCTCCTCGTTCCTTCATGGTTGAGGATCGTGACTCGTTGCAAGGACGTCTCGCACAAGGCGCTTCTATCTGTTGCGGTCTTCGGCTTAATGCAGTCCAAATTTTTCCAGATTTTTGAACACCATCAGCCCCCCTACTCAAATGGCCACTTTTCCATTTGTTCGCTAACTTGAAGCTTAAAAATAAGCAATTAGACGATCAAGTCCCACGTAGCAAGTTTATGTAAATCACAGACATTGTTGTATTGTATGGAATGAGGGCTTTTCAAAGTGACATTTATAAAATAAAAATAGTAACTATTTTCCTCACTAGATGGTGTTGATAGTCTTCGAACCTTAAAAATAGTAACTATTTGCATCACTAGATGGTGTTGATACTCTTTGAAGCTTAGTAAAAAAACACATTGACACCTATTTCTATCAACGCCATCTGATTCTATCAAGCCTACAGTTTTTTGTGATTGTGAAAAGCCCTCATTGACAAGCTTAAAGCTTGTCAATACGTTTTGGGCTTCTGCCTCTCGGTCTTTTTCCTTCTATCTTGCCTGTTACAATAAGCCGCTCTTTATCGGTATCTCTAGATGGTCAAAATATCGTAGGATTCGTTGCAGGCAGATAGAGGAAATGCGGTTTTGACTTTCGAGCTTCAATTCGTTCAGGACAGATTCATTGGTTCTTCGTGCTGTCCATCTGATCCGGAGAAGATGGCGCCAGCACCTTTATTGCACAGTAATACCTACTTACTAATTTGTATGTATAAGGCGTTTTCTAAGGCTACAAAAACAAAGATAATTTTTAAAGGCTATATAGCTAGCATGTGAGAAATATCAAAAACAGTTTATTAAATAAAACAGTAAGAAAACACGGAGTTCGCAATTTACTAGATCAAGGTATGGCAGTAACTAGAGTTACTATGTACAATTAAATATAAAAAAACCGTTAAACTGCGCGCACGCACGCGCCCGACGGAAACACTATAGGTACTACTTACTATCGGCCATTTGTCACGTTAGCGCGTCGATTCCTTCATACCTGTGATTTTTTTCCTAAAATTAGTAGAAATAAACTGATATTAAGTAGGTAGCTCTATATGAATCTTCACAGATAAAGAGGCAAGAAACTTTCATTCTCCACTAACCTCACTAACACCAGTTTTTTTTAAATATCGTATGTGACTTTTAACTATGTGGTCTTTAGCCCAATATAACCTATAAACTGTGTAATCTATAACAAGCAGGGACATTATTATTCGAAAACTCTAACAGTGTTGCCAACTTAACGGATTTCCCGTCAGATTTAACGGATTGGGGTCAGGCACTAACAAGAGAAAATATATTTTGATGGCTCACGGATTTATTGACGGAAATAGTTTTAAGTAAAATTATTTCTTCCGATCGGGGCTCTGTCCACAGAATACTACCTCACAACGTGTTACAAAATAACCCCTGATGGCTGAATATGGTAGTTTGATGGTCCCTATCCACCAAATTCGGCATTAGGGGTTATTTTGTAACACATTGTATAACTTACTATAAGTAATATTTTTTGTGTGGTCTCTTGCCCAATATATATCTATGTTACGTTTGACGGTTTTACGTTAGTATGCGGTAAGTATATAGGTATGCAGTCCATATCAAGAATGTAAGATTATCTCTTTTGCAACGACATAAACAATAAAGTTGTCTATGGTAAGGATTAAGTAAGGATAGGTTCGTAAAACCCATTAAAGACTTGTAATAAATGTGCTAATCAGTTACATAATAATACAGTGTGTAGGTTTTTCCTAGTCTGAAAAGAATAGATTTCATTTCACCTTGACTATACAGCATGAAATTTTAATCATTTGGTTCCCGCCGTGGGGTGGTTCCACTCATGATTACAAGCAACTTTTACTATGGGGCCAACTCTCCTCCTCGCAAAAAAAATCAGCTGTTAAATACACAAGTGCAGAACTTACTAGACCTTATAATGCATGGAACAGCTGATTTTTTTTGCAAGGAGGAGAGTTGGCCAACCACCAGTTGAACCACCCCATGGCGGGAACCAAATGATTAAAATTCCAGATATTCAACAATCTACAAAAAATCGACTTGCCATTTCTTAGAATTCAAAATGTCGACGGTCCACTAGTTACTCGGTAGCTCAGTTGGAAGAGCATTGGACCGGACTTCCAAAGGTCGCGGGTTCGAGGCCTGATCTGGTGGCGAGTCGGTATTTTCTAGCATAGGTAGGTAAGTATATAAAAATAGCATTATGAATGCCAAAATTTCAAATAAAAAAAATAAGGCTTCTCTACTGCCTTATTCAGATGGAAATCAATCACACGACCTTTCCCAATCCGGTGACGAATATTCTGACACAGCTGACCGACTACCAAGCTTGTATTTTTAACTGACTTAAAACAAGAAGGAGTTTTTCAATTCGTAGCTTATATTTCTTTTTTATGTAAAAAAAAATTGTAAAGTTCATGATCAAAAACAAAATCATAGCAATTAGCAGGGTAAAGAGAAAATTTACGTGGTTGTTTCCTAACTCAATAATAAAAAAAAATATAACAATAATTATACTTGGCTGTTCGACCTCTTCTACTCACAAAAAATTGAGTCATATATGAATTAATTTATTTATTTAGGTACCTACTCTTTATTCTATTTTAAGTACTTACCTATTTATTATTTTATTATTTTAATAATAATAAATAATATTAAATAGGTAAGTACTTATTTTATTTTATTTTTTAAAATAAATAAAATAAAATAAGTACTTACCTATTTATTATTATTTTAGTACTTACATAATTATTATTTTGACGTAATTAGGTGTTGTTCTTATGAACAAAAATACAAAATGTAAGGCAAACCTTTGTCATTTTCAGGCAACCATACAATGGACAGGTAATTTCTTTTTTAATGATACTTATCTACTTAAAAATGATACAAAGTAATTTGATAGGAAACCGATTTCCCGACAGTTTTCCTCGGTGTCATGTCACAGTGTCAAGTGTTGCCAGAACATTCCGCAGTTTCTCCGTAACCAGATCTGTCACACCTACGACTGGGATGGATGCAAGTAAAAGCATTTATTTTGGTGCAAGTTATGAGCGTTTAGAAATTAATGCGCTATATCAACTTTACTATGATAACTTTAACAAATGCCACTTTTATTTTGTAATTTAAAAAAAATGAACTAAAATAATTATAGCCCCTCGTAATAAAAATTTCAAAAGAAATATTAAACCAAATCTCATTCGTGCTGTTATTCGAAGGTATTAATTTAACTACTTACTGCAAACTCTATTTACGCCCACATTAGATATGCCTATTTTTACTGAAAAATGATAAATATAGGTATTCCTTATTTCGCATCATTTTCTGCCTACTTATTGTCTAATTTTCAAAATCTATCGCAATCACTTTCATTTGACGGATGAATTACGTTTCTAGTCGCAACAATCGCATCGTCAATCGCTTTCAGTATGTGACACTTTGCTGCATTTCTTTGGTAAGTTTTTAATTGTGCAAAAAAGAAGCATCAATGTATCACATACTGAAAGCGATTGCGATTATTTGCGATAGATTTTGAAATTAGACTATAAGCCCCCTCGTTTGAGCAAAATTATTTCAATTCAATTCATTGATGAATCAATGAATTGAATTGAATTAATTTTAGAATAGACTGAAGTCTATGCTGACAGGCACTTGTGAATGTCAAAAAAATACGCTACAGTCAACTCTACTACAGTCTTTCAACAGGAAGCAAGTAACACGTCAAGGGCTGCTGTTTTCTCCCTGTTTTATACTATATTTATTTTAAAAATAAACCGCTATCAGCCTGTACCTTGTTACCAAACGTTTGAAAGCAGCGAGAGTAACGCGAATTCCACAGTCTTAATGGTACATTGTTCGTACAACTGTTACAATAACACCTTTAATTAAATATTATGACATAAATAACTATTATGTAATAGTGAAATTATCAAAACAACTGCTAAAGTCACATGAGCCCATTGTTGGTTATAAACTATTAATTTCATAGTTATTTTCTGACATTTTTAAAACTGAAATTATGGGTTGTAAGCTTTGTAGTTTTTCTTGAAATTTAGTTTTCTTTTAGGAGTTTTGTATGAAAGAAAAATTGTTTTTATGCAATTATTACCACAAAACAGATACTTACTAGAAATATTTATTAGTAAAGATAGTAACCTATTTACCTAGGTATTTTATGCACCACCCGCCCGCAAATAAATGCACAACGCACATACCCGCAGTATGCTATTTGAATCCATTATTAATAGACTTCCGCCAGCCTGTCGATTCTGTAACAAACTCGCATCTCACTTCGAACCTCACTTCACTTCGCGTGAATTTGATATTAGAAATTAGCTGAATGTATGCTATTTTACCGATTGCAAAAGGTAATAAAGTGGCTTTCGTATATATATAACTATCTAAAATCTTTTGTGATTAAAAAAACAGCCTATATCATTATCTCATTTATGATTTTAAATTCCCGCGAAGTGAAATGAGATTCGAAGTGAGAGATGCGAGTTTGGTTACAGAATCGACAGGCTGGTAACGCCTGATACTATCCTTAGGCAGCCATTACACGATAGGTTTTGCTGTCAGTCACCGTCAGTCACGGCCCGTAACTGACGGTTAACCTACCGTGTAATGGGGTGACTGATGGTTGCATGAAGTTGATTTTTTCTTTCCATCAGTCAATCAGTCAAACGTAATTCATGACTGATGGAATTTGACTGACGCTTGCATGAGCGTGTAATGGCTAAAATATACTTATTTGAACCTTTTTTTGAATTTATAATCAGCATTTTTATTGATCCAACGTCAGGTAAACTAAGTGGGTACTTAACTATTATAATAATGTTGTGCGCATCGCTATTGACGACTTTAATGTCATTTTCCAAAATGCAATGTTCTTATACCTATTAGCTGAAATCGAGAAAAAATATAACTTGCACTGCATAATAAGTAATTGAGGATATATCATCTTATCAATAAATAATTCAGCTAAGTACTAAATATAATTACACATTGTAACGGTTCGCATGACAAAAACACTTTTGTTATTAATGTCGGTTATTTCAGCGAATGTAATTAATTAATCGGTTATGTATGACTACGCTTATTATTACACATTAATAATAAGCGTGACTTGAAAACTTAGATCACATTTAGTTTATTAAGGTGGTTCGATGAGCTCAGTAGCGCCACCAATGGAAATAAATCAATAACGTTTTATCAAGGGTTTAGATTAAAAGTTTAAAAAATAAAAGACTAAAATGCATTTTCTAAATTTGATTTCAAGAACTCAAACTTAAGCAATAAGTCGTGCATGTCACTAGCGCCAAAAGTGGCCACATTTAGCAACATCGACATTCATAACTTATTGTTTATATTTGAGGCCATGAAAAAATATTTAAAAATTGCACTTTACTCTTCTATTTACGCAAAATATCCAAACCTTTTATTCTAAGCCCTTGATACAACGTAAATGATTTATTTCTATTGGTGGCGCTACTGAGCTCATCGAACCATCTTAGAGTAGAATTTCCAAGAGCATTACTTTCTTGGTGAATACTAGATCGTTTTGATTACATTAGCTTAATATATAATTCCTTTCGGAGCAGTTCCCAACCGCAGTTTTCTCTCTATTCAACCGGCAGACTGCTGCGGTCGCATTTCATAACAAATTAAAAACTCCTTTTACTAAATTAAGATCTTCCACAAAGATTGCATCAAAAAGATTTTGCGCTTTCACCAACCAAGTTTACCTGTTGTTTTGGTGAACAATATGAGAATTAAGTTAGGTACGTTGTTATTTAGTAACAACCTTTTTAAGAATTTCGTACCTCACAAGGAAAAATACTAGGTAAGTGATAAAGTCTTTACTTTAAAAAGTGCGGAGCTACTTAAGTTAAAATAACAAATTATGTACCAAAGTTACGACTTCTTACGACGACAAAGCTTCTTGACCAACTTGACTCTGTTCCAAAACCTACATAATTTTTAGATTGGTTTTGATGTAAGCATTATGGAATAACGCAATTAATTGATATAGGTATTTTGAAAACAGTATTTTTTATTAAAAAAAAATACGGAGCCCTCAGACGCACTTGTCAGGTTTTTTTGTGAATTATTTTAAAATAGACGTATTTTTGTGTTTTTTTGGTGGTTTTCAGCTTTCCGCATTTTTCTTCCTTGATCTCATCAACTTTTTCTTATTTCAGAACCGTTTCGAGAAAATAGACACGCTGGCTTCACCTCTTCAGCACTAAACATGGTAAAATACAATATTATTATGTTATTCCCTCGACTTTGAGCACTTAAATAAAATGCAAAAAGCGTAACCACTTACAAAATAATTGATAGAAACATAATGATGTAATTTTGGTAAGAATCACAAAGCTATACACCGAAAAATCATATTGATTTGATTATAAAATAAAGCGCTCATGGCGGAGCTTGACAGACTGATCGTACTCGATCACGTTTGTTAAGCAACGCTCGGTCCGGCCAGGTGTCGGATGGATGACCGTTAAATGAGCGCTTCCGTGCTTCGGAGGGCACGTTAAACCGTCGGTCCCGGCTGTTGTCATCTGATAATAGTCGTTAAGCCAAGTTAGAGGCCTTACAGGCGGCTTGATAAACTCTAACACCAGAGGTGGTCACTAATCCTCATACGATAAGAAGAAATATCATAAAATAATCAAAAATTCCAACTTGATATTTTCAATTGAATATAGTACTGTAGTTAGTATTAGGTAGGTTATTTACAGTATCATTTCTACATTGAATTCTCTATTACCTATTAGATTAAAACTATCGCTCCATATTGCTTTTTCACAGTATCTCTCTTTTACATTTTATTTTTGAAAAGTATTTTTCGAATGATGAAAATTCTCAAACATCAAGACTTCTCTTTTTATATTTTGATAAAGTTCAATCAGAAAAATAAAAATATTTAATTAGAACCCTTTCATACCATACCAATCATTGTACCTAACTCCAATCTAGAGTGCCTAGAGTCACAATTAGGGGGCATTTACATACTAGTCTAGGCGCCCGGCTCGGTCTGCATCCAACTTCACATTAAGTATAAACTAGTGACCTCAATTTCACAAATACTTTCACATCGGGACTGGGATCTCAAATATTAGACTTTGCTACATTTCTGCTTATCTTTAGGTGCCAAGAAAGCGCTACCTTGATATTGATAACAGTCGCTAAATTGTATTTCCGAACCAAATGCTAAAGCCAAGGATTTAGTTTGTAATTAAACATACTCAGATAACAACAAAATTAGCGTAATTTTATTGTTTTTAATGGAAGATTATTTGAGAATAATTATTACCTAAATACAAAAAAAGGTCTTGAAGAATAGTTTAGTATTTTGTGACTCTAGTTACAACTTAACCAACGTAAAGCCGCCGGTAAATTACCTAGATTTTAACATAAAAATGTTATGTTAATTCATTTTGTTTATCAAAGTTAAAAGACTTCATTGAACTGATGTTTTATAACATGCAAACGCTTTTCAAATTAAAAGGTAGATATTGCACTGTAATGTTGTTTTTCCCAAAAAAAAAACACGAAGCAATATTTTCAACCTTCTTATTTGTTCAATACTAAATAATATACTAGAAAAAATACGACTCGCACCAGATCAATACTCAGACGGGAATCGAATCCGCGACCTTTGGATATCCGGTCCAATGCTCTGACCGCTGAGCTACCGAGTCACTGCTCTGTCCAATGCTCAGCGGTCAGAGCATTGGACCGGATATCCAAAGGTCGCGGGTTCGATTCCCGTCTGAGTATTCTGCCGTCGTATCAGAGAACACAGTAACTTTGAAAAAGTCGTTTCGAGAAAAACGCGCGAAAAGTTTTTTGGAAACTATGTTCGATTGTGACAAATTTATGAAAGTTAGCAAACTAACTAGAATGTAGAGTGATTAAAAATAACGTTGCGCTAAAATGTGTATTTTTATTTTTTATGTATCTTTATGATATTTCGTGTTAAATGCATAACTGTGTTCTTGTTGGTAAAAAGAAATAAGAAAATTTAGTTGTACTAGACTAAATGACAGTAACTGACATAGTTACTGTGTACTAGCTAAGATTTACTAAATACTGTGATAAAGTTAAGTAAAGAAGCTGCTAAATTCTTTACTTCATCACAGTAACTGTTAATATACTGTTTTTTAATCTAATTTACTTAACAAAATTTAGTTGACTGTGAATCTAGTAAGTCAAGTTGCTGTATTTTAAGTTAAAACGATAAAAGCTAGCGATGGTTGTCTAATCTAGTATTTTACAATACTGTGTTATAGACTAAACTTTGCAAGTTTTTGTACTAAAAAGGATATAATTTTCTTTAGTAAAATGAATTGAAAAAACCATGAATATGGTCCAGGTAAATAAAACAAATAATTACTAATTATATTTTACTGGTAAAACAGCTAAACTAAACAAATCAGTCTCAAATCAAATGCCTTTCTAGGCTTTTACATTAAATAATAATCTTCTAAAAGTCTTATACAATACAAATAAATATACTAGAAAAAACACGACTCGCACCAGATCATGTTCTCAGACGGGAACATGATCTGGTGCGAGTCGTGTTTTTTCTAGTATATTTATTTGTATTGTATAAATCGCATTGTGAATGCTAAAATCTCAAAATTAAAAAAATCTAAAAGTCTTTTTAATCACTATTTGGAAAAAGTTGTCCCCACAAAAAAATAAAAAATTAGCAAACTTCTAACAAATTATAATAATATCTAGTTAAAACTTTTACTTATTAAAAACATGAGATCAATCAACCATAATATTTTAAAATTATTATAAAAACAGTAACTTAAGGCTCCGGCGAACGGTGAGCTTCCCATACAAACGTAATACCAAAATGATTTTCAATTTGAGCACAATTTACTATTCTTGTGATATTATTTGGAATAATATAGTATTTGTCTAGGTTTCTATTAAATAAAAATTCCAAAATACTAACCCAATTCAAAATAAATGCCAATTACATTTATACATACAAAATTGTAAATCGCATACATTTTTTTTTGTATTTGTATTTATATTATGTTTAGTATTTTGGATTTTTTATTTAATAGAAACCTAGACAAATACTGTCTTAATATGAATAACATCACAAGAGTTAATTATGCGCAAATTGCAAATCATTTTGGTATAACGTTTGTATGGGAAGCTCACCGTTAGCCGAAGCCTTAAGGAATATGTTTGTAAATAACGCAAAATCTCTTATTTGGTAGCTCAACCTTTTTTACTTTACGACCTTTTAAAACTGATATTGTTCGTACAAACTAACTTTACTTTTTTACGTGATGGTATTCACCGTCACTCCCAAATCACACACGCCCCTCACCGCCCACCTACCCCGCACGTCCCTTATACTTAGTTAAAACCCAGTAAATATTGTTTCCGCGCTCGAAAGGTCTAGGTAAAAAAACAGTAAGTAGTTAAATACTGTTATTTTATTAAGGAACTTAAATAATCGATTGCCAGCATAATTCTCTTATAACACAGTATCTTAGATACTGTATTGTTGCTAGGTGATATATTATAATCTTGAAATCTTGAGCTAATCTATAACACAGTATTTAGAAAAAATGCTGTGTTTTATACTAGCAAGAGCGTTTTACTGTGTTCTTATCTAAAGTGTATTTCTTACGGTATTTATTGTTTGTTACCATTATCACAGTAACCTCTTACTTACTGTTTTCAAATTATGTAATACCTACATGCTGTGTTTTGTTTTAATAATTGGTGTTAGTTCGTAAAAGTTACTGTGTTTTTAGTAACCGTATCTCTGGAACCATAAGTGCTAAAAATAAAACAAAAATTTTGCCGGGTAGAGCTCTTGCTCATTATTATAGTAATACAATAAAAGTGAAAACACAGTAAGTAAAGATACTGTGTTCTCTGATACGACGGCAGTATTGATCTGGTGCGAGTCGTATTTTTTTTAGTATATTATTTAGTATTGTATAAAAATAGCATTGTGAAAGCAAAAATCTCAAAATTAATAATTCTTATTTGTTTTTCAATTCCCTAGTGATAATGTAGGTACTTTTGTTGTTACTTTGTAATTGTTAGTGCCTTGTCGGTTACACATTAACATTAATTAAGGAAGAGCGGGGTGGGGGTGCAAGGGGTTGCACAAGTATTTCTGATACTTAAAAGGAGATCCTGAGCACTAGCTAAAATAATCACGTAGGTAGGTACCTATATAGTTACTGAATAAATATTTTGTCTTTTGTATTTTTTTTTGTAACTCCCTAAATTTTAAGTTAGATCCAGTGTTAATTGAGATGTGTACCTGTTTCAGTGGGCGCGGCTGTGGCTCGCTGTCAACGTATGCACATGCGCCTGGGCACAGCAAACTAGCACGGTAATATTATTACTTATTTTTTACTTATGTGTTTGGTGAACCAAATATATGTATTTATAAATTTGCTTCACCAACAAATTGTAGGCTGTAACTGTAACTGTTAAGCTAGCAAGAGTATACTAAGTTATTTCCAATACATCGGTTAGTGTTAAATCACTGACCGGTAAACACCGCATGCCTAAAACATAACTCTTGACGACCTCCGGTGGTCGAGTGGTTTGAACGCCGGTTTTCAAGGCGTCACCATCTCTTGAGGTCCCGGGTTCGATCCCCGGCTGGGTCAATGTAGAAAATGAACTTTTCAATATTGTCTCAGGTCTGGGTGTTTGTGATACCACCGTTGTCTCTGATTTCCATAACACAAGTGCTTTAGCTACTTACCTTGGAGTCGGAGCAACGTATGTGACGTTGTCAAATATTTATTTATTATTTATTATAACTTTTATACATATTTATAAAACTGTTAAGTTTTGAGATAAAAAGATGAATGACATGTAAAGTCTAACTTTTTCCCACGAACGAAATGTCACATCCTAATCTATCGCATCGTGAATTATAGAGTCTACGAGAAAAAGCACGAAAATACAATTAACCCACAAATTTAGTTCTTCTCATCAGAAAGATTTTAAACGTGACGTGGAGTGGAAGAGAGAAAAGAAGAGTTAAGTAAAATACTTTCATCCCGAATTCTCGAACCATGTTGCGCAATGTGCTTTTTCGTAAAAAAAAAATACCTACCTACTTGGGCATATTTTAATTCATTTGTATATTTTCTAGTTTCCTTACTCTGTACTTTAGCCCCCTTATCATACAGACTAAACTAAAAACAAGAAGGTACCTACATAATTAATATTTATTTATTTAGTACACACACAATTTTTACATGAAAAAGCTTTGTAATAATATTAATTATTACAAAGCTTATTTCAGAGGCGAAAGTATTTTTCCAAAATTCGTAATCAATAAGTTAGCTATTACACAAAACCGTGTAAAATTAATGAAACAGAGTAACTGAAATTACAGCACTGTTTTGCAAAACATCAGGAAGTGTTATTTCCCTGACAACCCTGATTTATATCGATACTTTCATTCGATGCTTTATCGATAACGTGTAGGTATGTGGAGTGTATCAAACCATGCAGCCAGGGACGGATTAGCGCTAACACAACAAACAAGGCTATAGAGTAACTGCCCCAAAACCTAATAATAAAAAGTATAGTAATTGAAAATAAACCATGCTTAAAGCATGACGAGCTCATTAAATCCTATCATTTAGTGAAGTGACAAAAAAATAATGCCAAGCCAAACCAACATTCCGATTTCGAGACCACTTCTTCGGATTCTTTTGACTTAGAAAAAGTAATATTTTGGAAAAATCATAGAATAATAACAACGGTACTAGTTACTCGTACTTATTCTGTAATCAGTTCCACTTCACCAAAATGGTACTTCCCGAAAGCAAATGCACTTAAGAAAATACCAAAATCGCTATTATAGGAGTGCCTTTCTTATTTAAAGAGTTCCCTTGATTTCTCAAGGATCCCATCATCACATCTTGACCTTATGACAATGGTCATGAAAAATTGGTTAATGGTTGGTTATGAAAAAAGTCAACACTATACTTACAAATTACAATGCAATTCAAATCCCTTATTTGCTATTTATACATTTAAAGATAAATCACTATACATTTAAATTGCTCCTAGCCGTCCGTTTTCGTAGTAACCAGCATTTAGCAATTTATCGTAATCCAATACACCATTCAATCTGTAAGTCAGTTATTGAGACAATACCTCTAATTATTCATAACGACTTTACTCGACTATAGTTCCGTTCTAGAGAAAGTGCAATTTATAGTTCGAAACACAATGGTGTATGGATATTTAGCTTCATATCTTCCTGGGGATAGCTTATCTTACAGATCTTATGGCGAATTGTAATCCTTTATTGACCATTCCGTTTCAACAATAGGTACCTATGTGTTTTCCAATATTACAAAGGTTTATCTATCTACTTCACTTTGCTACAGAATACCGTGCGTTTCTATTGCATTGACATGCCGATTTGATAAGGCAACTTGTCAATTAGGTTACATTTTGACAGAATAGGGAATATGCATCAATTTTTTTTAAATCAAAATCAAAAGTATAATGCGTGAGAAATCAAGTGTAATATTAAAACTTTACTATTGTGTTTTTTGTTTTTTCTCGTGATATAGTTACTTGAAGTTAGCACGCATGAGTACCCGCCGAAAACGCTCTATACAAAACGGTGACGTCACATGTCACGTTTCAGGTGTGTTTCAGGCGCGTTTAATATTGAGTTAGCCAATAATCTTCAATTATCTCCCTAGATTTTGCGTTTAAGTACTTAAGTGTAGTACAATATATTATTTCTTATTCGATTTTCTATCTGTCTGTAAAGTGCATTTACTTATATCCGAAAATGAAAAAAAAAATCGTTATTTTCCCCTGATTTCATCGTGTGATAAAACTATTTTTTTTTTTCTGTTCCATCATGTTTTTGTAAGTGTCCGCAGCGATCAAGCTCAAATACATCAAAATCGGTGAATTATGCATATTCCCTATTGTGTTCTGACTCTGTTTAGAAACAATGTTTACAAAATTGTTGATTGAGTAGTGGAAACACTCGGTTACAATAACAATTTATATTTTGTATAATTATTTCATGAAAATTAAACTTTGCACTATAGTTATAATAATTACCGTGAAAAGAAATGTCGGCCCTTATTTCAGAGGACAAAAAATATAGACGAAGCATCGTTAATTTTAAAAGTGAAGGTATCAAAAATATCCTAAAGCCGAATATGGTAGATAGGGACCAACTCAATCAAACTGAACAACTTTTACCATGGGACCAACTCTGAAATCGCGAAAAAAAATCTTCTGTTTCATACATTTGGATATTTTCGTTAATAATTTTGAATAAATAGATAAATATTTCCATATACGTCTCAACCGGAAATCGAACGCAGGACCTCAAAATCATTACCGAGGTTTTAAGTCAGATGTGTAAGAACTAAGTGCTACTTATTTGCCACTTGAGGACCGAGAACCTAATATTAGAAGTCTTATGTCATAATTGAAAAATATACCTACTTAAATCCTAGATTACACCATGTCAGAACTAAAGTTCTTTTTAATGGCAACTAATTTAAGTTTGTACATAACAGCACTTACATCACACATATTTTACAATAAATTACTTCTCAATTCCCTGTCAAAGTTACTTAACCGACCAGACAGGCCGATTTATACTATATTATTATATTTCTATATTTCAAACTAAGTAGGAAGTAAGTTACTTTCACCTACGGATGTTATTTCAAGTACAGCTTTAAGTTTATTATGCAATTTAGGGCAGTTACACAATTTCTTTCTAAAAGTTAACTAAGATACTGGATCCCGATAGTTTAAATTATTTACTAGTTAATGTTATTTTTGTTCGGTTACGAAAGCTTATTAGTTGAGTAAGTAAGTAGGTATATATATATATATAGTTACTATTTATGGTGGAGATGTATAAGGTCGGCTCATAATGTACTAAAAACACGATAATTATTTTATCTACTTCCAAATTAATTCTAACTTTATCATTTCTAAACAGTAATTCATAAAAACACTAACTAACTATCCGCAGGTAGGTATATTATTATTACCAATAAGCTGTTTTGGTTTGTTAATTTGTCAAACATTTTCCATTATAGGTAATGTCAAAATCTTGCGAAAAAAATTGCACATAACATTTGAAACTTTTTTCGTATGGAGTTAGTAACTATTAAATAATTTGTGGTAAGTATTTCGTTGTCGAAATTCAAGATGGCAATGTCAAATGTGAAACATTTTGCAATATCTGCAATGTATTGACATGATTGTGACAGTTATTGCAGCCTTTCTAAAAACTTAACAATTTGGACTGTTAGTAGGTAGGTCATAGATTTACAATTTACGTGTTGAAAAAATATCACCATAGGTACGAGGTAGAGGTAGTAGCCATGTCACATTTGCCAGAAGCGCTCTTCTCCGTAGATATGGAATTGATAGGTACAGGCATAACTAACATTTCGAAAGCGCATTTCGTTATCGTTTTTACAAATGTACGAGTATCTTTGTCTAATACCTAGATGGCTTTAAAAAAAATGTATTATAATCACGCCCACGATTCGAACTTCGCCTTCTGGCAAACCTCCTCTGTGTTCCATGCAGTCATTTTGTCTTCAGTATCGAGCTACCTACCTCTAGGATTCGATTCGCAGGAAGTGTATGATTGGTACCACATTTAGGATTATCGTGATATTACGGTATTATGGTGTCGTCATCATAAGGTTTCTTTGAGCTTCAATTTCCAACTGGGTCAATTTATAAAATGAACTTTTATATTTGTCTCAAGTCTGGATATTTGTGGTACCGTTCGTTATCTCTTAAATCCATAACACACGTGCTTAGTCCATCAGCCATTTTTAATGTCCCCACTGCTGGGGCACAGGCCTTCCTTATGGGTGGTAAGAAGGATGGGCCATAACCCACCACTACCCATAACGACTGCAAATGCAGCCGGGACCCGGCTTAACGTGCCTTCCAAAGCACGGAGGAGCTCGAGATAATACATTTTTGGTCACCCATCCCATGACCGACCCTTGCGAACGTTGCTTAACTTCCGCAATTGCTGGGCCTGGCGCTTAACCACTGCGCCACCGACATCCACATGTGCTTAGATGATAAAATATAAGAGATGTTATGTTGTCGAATAAAAATTATAGAAAAGTACGAGACTTGAATAGGAAATAAAACATACCTGCCTACTATCAAATGCGTACGTGTAATGCTCTCGTATCAGGAAGACAGGTGGGCAACCATATATGCGGTAAAATTCACAAACTGGATTAGTAAGAGTGCTGCAGAAACGCAACGAAAGTGGTCGCTCTGAATGGAGGTATGACCACTTTTTGTGACAGATTTGATAGCAACGTCCCGTTGAATGATGCAGGGAATAGAGAGCGGTTTCTTATCTATGGTTTGAATCATAACTGATTGTTTAAAAATAATGAAAAACTTCCATTACGGAGCAATCTGTAAAAAAGCAGCTATTTATTACAAAATTTTCCATCTAAATGTCATAGTCTTGCGAAAAACCTGGAAAACATCGTAATCAGAAATCAGAAATCAGAAATCAGAATATTTATTTGCACAATATTGTGTACATTACATTGAGATTGGTGACAATGTTTTAAATAAAGTTTCAACAATATTCTGCCTTAAGTCTGTAGGCATGCAAATGTTAGTAAGTGTCAGCTATCTATAGTAAATATTATTACTACTAAGTACCTATTGCTATTTTAAGACGTCAATAAATTACAAAATTGTCAACAGAAATCTCATATTCAAAATTAAATGTCAATTATGCAAAATTATCATTAATAAGTCAGATTAAGTAGAGATGTCATTTTTTTCTCTCCAAATATTCCTTGGTCGAGTAGAAACTGTGCTGTAGGAGCCAATTAAATAATTTATTCCTGAAAATATTTTTTTCTATTGGTTGATTGATAATGTCTAGCGGTAGTTTATTAAATATTTTGATAGCCATATAATATACATTTTTACGAAATATAGTTAGATTAGATTTAGGTATTACTAGTTGATTCTTTCTCGATGCTCGTAAATTATCGTTTTTTTCACTACATTTTACAAAGTATTCAGGGTGCTTTTTAACCAACAAGCATAGTTCTAATATATATATACATGGTAGAGGTAGTATTCTATGTTTTTGAAATAGGGGTTTACATGAATCTCTTTCTTTTATCTGGCATAAGGCACGAATACACTTCTTTTGTGCTCTAAAAGCTCTGTCTAAATCTACACTGTTGCCCCATATTATTATGCCGTAACGCAGTAAAGAAGAGACGTATCCGTGGTACGCCTGTAAGGCTACTTGAAAAGACGTTATATTTTTGATTCTATTCAGTGCAAATACAAATTTATTTAGTTTAGTGCAGAGACTGTCTATATGTTTTTTCCAATTGCAATGTTCATCTAGATTTATACCTAAGAATACTGTGTTATCTACGATGTCAATTTTATTGTTATTATAGTGTATGTCAATGTTAAGTTTTTTCGCTTTATATGTATGGAATTGAATTGCTTTCGTTTTCGATATATTAATTTTAAGGTCATTTTTATTCATCCAATTGATTATGTCAAAAAGAGTATCATTAATGTCATGTTCAAGTTCGTCAATATTTTTATTTTGAAACAGAAGTGTACAGTCATCTGCAAATAGGAAACAATTATTGGTAGTTATATCGGGAAGATCGTTTATGTATAATATAAAAAGTAAAGGTCCCAAGATACTGCCTTGAGGCACGCCATTACTTATTAGACGATATTTTGATCTGACTTTTACTTTTGTTTGAATTCGACAACTTGGCGACTCGGACGGAAGCGTACGCGTTGTTTCGGTACATTGTTGACGATTTGCCAAGTAGCTAGCGAACCATTTGTGAGCGATTCCCCTTACACCATAGTCATGAAGCTTCTGTAACAGTATTTCGTGACTTACGTGGTCAAAAGCTTTTGACATGTCAAGAAATACTGCTACGGTTGGGACTTTTTCATTGATACCTTCTATAATTTTTTTTATTAAAGTAAAACAAGCTAGTGCAGTCGATTTTCCTTCCTGAAAACCATACTGTTGTTTTTTAATAATTTTATACTTGGTGATAAAAGAGTAGAGACGTATAGCCATCACTTTTTCAAATATTTTTGATATTACAGGTATAAGTGTGATGGGCCTGTAATTTCCCATATCACTATCATCTCCTTTTTTAAATAGAGGCTTAACTACGGATAATTTAAGTTTATCTGGAAAAATGCCGTTCCCCATAGAAATATTGATTATATGTGCCAAAGGAAAGCAAATTTTCGGCGCACACATTTTTAGAATATCAGTGCTTATTTCGTCATAACCTACTGATTTAGTGTTTTTCAAGCCCATAATGATTTTTTGTACCTCAGTTTCAGTTGTAGGGTACAAAAATATACTGTTATTTAATTTATTTTTATTTGTATTTGATAGAGTATTACCTGTGTTTTTAGCTATGTCTATAAAATAATCATTAAATAATTCTGATATGTCATTAATATTATTAATTATGTCATTTTTATGTTTTATAGATTTTATTTCATTTTTATTAAGATTTTTGTTTATATTATTATTTATTATTCTCCAGGACGCCTTACATTTATTTTTTGCGTTTAGTATGTATTTCGAATTATTAATCCTTTGTGCAGCGTTCATACATTTCTGTAGTGATTTCGTGTAGTTTTGATATTGTATTTTATTATTTTCCCTGTTCTTATTGTTTCCATATATGTAGTTGTAATAAAGTTTTCGTTTTTTTACACAGCTTTTTTTTAGTCCTTTTGTTACCCACTTTAGTTTTTTAAAATTATGCTTTTTTTTAATTCTTTTAACAGGGAAGCAAAGATAATAGAGAAGGGAAAAAATATCATGAAATGCGTTGTAGGCTTCATTTGCATCTGTATGCTCTACTACATTATTAAATGTCAAAGAGTTAATGTGTTCTAAGAACTGTTTTTTGTTTTCCATGCTTAGATCTCTTTGTAGCTCATACCAGTATAGTTTTTTCTTATAGTTTTCTATATAACTTGATAGAATTTGGCATGTAGTATGGTCAGACAATGAGGATTCGTTTGTATATCCTACTGCACCTTGTAAATTACTAGCTATCAGATCTAGGCAGGCCTTTTTCCTGGTAGGTGTCTTTATATGTAAATGCAGGTTATGATTTTGCATGATACTGTTTAATGTCTGGGTATTTTTGTTATTTTTTAAGACATCAATGTTCCAGTCCCCACAAATTATAATTTTTTTTTGTGTTTTGTTTATTTTTTTTAGTAATTGTTCCAATTTATCAAAAAAGACATTAATATTTGAAGTTGGGGTTCTATAAATACAAATAACAATTAAGTTTATATCTTTTATAACTATACCACAGCACTCAAAATTGTACATTTCTGACAGTGAGTCTGCTAGTTTCAGCTTTGTGCAGTGAATGTGGTTTGCAACCAAGATACAAGTGCCTCCCCTTTTTTCATGCTCACGGGACCAAATAGAACCTATTTCATAATTATTTAATTTTAAGTTTTGTTCGTGCCCTTTTTTAATAAAAGTTTCTGAAAGACAGATTATATCTATGGCTTTTTTACTTGATTTTAAGTTAGCAAGATCAATTTCTAGTTCATCTTTTTTTTTTTAAATACTACAAATATTTTGATGATAGCAAAAAAGATTATGATTACCGTTTGTCTCGAAAAAAAGTGGTTTTGTTCAGTTCTACGGGATTTTGTTTATTTTTAAAGTAAAATGGAATCGTTCCCTTTTTGTGTTTTTGTAAGTCTGGATTTGTCTGTGAAACTTGTGATGAGGTTGCACAGTATGACTTATTTTCTTGTTTTTTAAAATAATAGGGAATTGTTCCTCTTTTCTCACTTAATAAATCCATTTTATTTTTTTGTATATAATTTTTAGAAATATTTTGTTTTATTTTTTGTAATGATTTTTTGTTGTAGTCAATGGTATCTAATTCTAATTTAATTTTATGGCAAATTTCTTGTAATGTAATTTTTTGTTCGTTTTCCGTCAGAGATATATATTTGCAGTTACTATAGTTATGGCTAATTAATTTAAGTTGGTTATTTAATAATGTTGTGTTTAAATTTATGTTTTCAATTGTTTGAATTAGAAGTATTTGTGTATTTTTGCATTGAGCCAAAAATACAGACAGTTCGCAAAAAATCTTAGTTGGTACTGTATCATTTGCACCTATTAATAGGATCAAAAAGTCGTCTTTTTTTAAGTTCTTATGTAATTCAGTATTTAGAATGTCGCGAGTGGTTGCGTTTGGCTTAATAAATGAGGTAATTTTGAGACTGTTATTTTTACATTTCTTATTCAACAATTTTGACAAATTAAGAGCTTGTTGGTCACCTAAGATTAATACCCTATCAGTTTTATTACTTAAGTTAGTGCAAGAGTCATATTTATCAGTTGATCTAGTATGTTTTTCTAATGAATTATTTTTAATTTTAGTGTTCTTTTGTGATTGTTCTTGATAAGCGCCATCTAGCTGTGAGTCGGTGATTCCGTTAGTGCACTCCTGATGCAATTTCTGCTTCAAAATTTTGTCGCTGCTTTTTATTGAAAGATCCTCCTGAGTGCTGCTTTCTTCAATAGATGGCTCTGCTGGTGCCGTTGTTGTTTTTTTCACTGTGTATTTTTGTAGTTCCATTTTTATATTATCGTTTTCTAATTTTAATTTCTCAATTTCTTTATTCGCCGAGCAAAGTTTTATGCTTAAGTCTTCTATTTGTGCCTTCAATTCAGTCGTAGTACTTTCGTCCAAAGATGAGTCATTTGTTATGCTTTTCATAGTTTGGTCAAAAATTGTGGTGTCAGTCATAGTGTTATTTATTTCTTGGTCAGAATTATAGAATCTCGATCTGTCTATTGAGTGTGATCTTTGTATGCGACGTCTTTGTGTTATATTGTCTAGTGAATCACTCATTTTTAAATATACCAAAGGTTTTAGTTACAATAATATTTCAGCTAGCGCCCTCTAGTTTCAAGCTTTTACTAATAACACCCAATATAGTCTGCGCTTTTTCTATCAGCTGCGTTGTGTGTTGTGATGCATTTATCAGCAGCTGACCAATCAGCTGTTCCTTGTTTACAATTTAAAATTGGCAGAGAAAATTAACGAGTGCTATTTTGTTAATAAGCGTATTTCTTATATGTATTATTGACTTACATGTGTATTTATGTGATCCCTTTCTATCTGGTTTGGTTTCACTTTACGGCTTGATGATATTTTGGTAATCTTCCAATACGTTGTATTAGAAACTTTTTTCATATTGAAGTCGCTATAATTGTAATATTAATTTGTGGTTTTGCTTTCGAAATTTAAGATGGCAATGGCAATAATAAAAAAAATATTCCTTAGTATTTCAACCCTCTATTGCATTTACCAATATCGATATTTATATACCAGTCCATCATCATCAATCTAAAAATGAAAAGGGGATTTCAGACCACGTGTTGAACAACTTTTACTATGGGGCCAACCACGGAATCGCGAAAAAAAAATCTGCTGTTCCATACATTATAGTCGAGTCGATGTTGTACTTTTCTATGGAACAGCTGTTTTAGGGTTCCGTACCAAAATGGTAAAAAGGAACCCTTATGGTGTGACTAAGTCCGTCTGTCTGTCACAGCTGGATATCTCGAGAACTACTAATGGTATCAACTTCAAATTTGGAATAGTCAAAGATGACCTTTGTCCAACTATTTTGAAAATAAGAAAGAAATAAAAAAATAAATAGTTTTTTTACAACAGGGACTGAAAAGGGGTCTTGAAATTTTTAAGTGGAGCGACTAGGGCATGTGGGGTATCATATAAAAGAGCGCTGTTTGCACATTTTAAAACATTTTTTTCTTTTTTTTTAGGCCGCATAGTTTTCGACTTATGATGAAAAATGTAAAAAAAAATACCGTTCCCCCCCTTTATCTTCGAAGTCTGCAAAGAGAAAAATCTGAAATAATTCTATGTTATAGTAGTTTATGTAAAGATTACAGAAAAAATAAAACGATGTCTCAATATAACACACTTTTTTAGAAATTCAAAAAACAAACAAAAAAATATTTAGTTCCTCTACCAGTCAACAGATGGCCCTGACCTAAGAAAAAAATATTTAGTTCTACTATCGGTCAAGAGATGGCGCTGGCCTAAGAAAAACAATTGTTCCACTATCGGCCAAGAGATGGTGCTGACCTCATACTGCAATAATAATTTTATTATTCTACAGCTCTGCAGTGTATTTATTATGATGGTACGGAAACCCTCGGTGCGCGAGTTCGACTCGCTCTTGCTTGATCGGTTTTTTTTTTTCGAGATTCCGTGGTTGGCCCCCTAGTAAAAGTTGTTCATTCACGTGGTCTGAAATCCCCATTTAATTTTTAGATATAGGTACCTACTTAAAAATTAACGGTGTATAATTAGTACAGTGAGTTTGAGTTGGCTAGCACCATATTACATGCTTTGCTTATTTTGGGGTTAGATGGCTTTGTGGCAAACAGGCATTTTGTGGTCCACGGGGTATTAGATGTACTACCCCTTAGAATTATGCCCTAAGCAAATATTTAATTTAAATAATTTTCCTCTTTAATCTAAGTCCTTATTCGCTCTATAAAACAGCTCAAAGAGTGAAGGGTTGGTGTTATGTACTTACTTATGTACTCTGCCAGACATGTCTGAAATATGCATGGGTTCAACGATTGTGCAATAATGGAAAGCAATAAAATTAGCATTCTAATGGTTTAGAGCTAGAATCGAACTAGCCTCTTCTAGTCATAAAACGACGTTCTAACACTAAACGTAAAATTTATATAACATAATGCAATATCGACAATCAAAGCAATAGACATAAAATTTACATAACATAATGCACTATCGGATTAACATAATGTATTGTGGTGAACGCATGATTATGTTGAAAATTAACATTCTTCCTTATTAGTGTATGTTAGACATTTAAGATTGTCACTCTCTAATTTATAAGCACATTTTTACTAGTCAAGTTTACTATTAAATTGTGCTTTTAAATTAGATAGAGATTTATTTCTTTAAATATAATTGACGATTTAACGCAATCTCTCGTTGCATTTTATTCGTAATAAAGTTTTTTGTTTTAATATTTAATTATTACTATTATCATCTATAATTTATAATGTACCTAGGTAAGATAATAATAGCTTTGGCAGTTAAACTTGTAATT
Organism: Agriphila straminella; assembly: GCA_950108535.1. Classification (NCBI taxonomy): domain Eukaryota; kingdom Metazoa; phylum Arthropoda; class Insecta; order Lepidoptera; family Crambidae; genus Agriphila; species Agriphila straminella. The sequence goes on along the minus strand of OX467305.1, from coordinate 24,048,276 downwards.
GTACCTATAATTACAGTACAATAGTAATCGCCCATTGCTTTCTAATTACATAACTATTCTTTGTGTTATTAACAATCAATTTTATTCAGGTTACGCCTTTACGCATTGTTAGTGCCAATGATAGTGTAATTTTCATTCGGTACCTATGTTAATTTTATACACCAATTTTTTTTTGTTAATAACACAAAGAATTTAATTACTTAATTCAGATTTTTTGTCTGCACACTACTTTTCTACCTATTTTTTTCCAATGGCGGCGGCAGGAGACCATCCTAACCCCCTTATCCTTTCCGCATCGGACTATGACCCGCCTACAACCTCTGCCCAGTTTTCCCGCCGACCTAAATCGGTCCTAAAGGACCCCCCAACAAGCTTTCGTCTGACCTGAACCTCCTCCTGGAGGCGACGGAGGACGACTCCGCCTCTACCAGCCCCGACCCTTCTGGTCAACCCCCTACCCTCTCTGGCTGATCGATCCCCCTCAGGGTGTCAGCTTAGTAGTTACTCGTCTTCTCGACGCACGATCACCTAGGTGAAATGTGACGTCTGCGCTGTCACTCTTTTAGTCAGTAAGAGTCTGACATAACCAGTTTAGCTCGGTAGCAAACGGCTAGGTGGTATCCTATGAGGATTTTCCGCCTCCTCTCCCCCCGCTGGGAAGGGTAGCTCCGAACCCCTAAGGTTGAGAGCCAAAAAAAAAAAAAAAACAAACCAATTTCGACCTAATGAATTTAAAATATGCCTATCGAGCCAAATCATTAATTCGTTTTTCAGCGCCCGCTGCATGGGTTCGTATATCATATCGACCTTGATATGACTAAAATATTAAACAGCGTCGAAACGTATCGATTAACAGTGCATGGTTTGACAGGACGATAAAGTTCTTCCTTCGATAAAGAATTTTATCACGTCGACAAAAAGGAATTGCCATTATAAAATAATGCATTATTTTCTTCTGCTAACACTAAATAATTCAACTAGTGATATCCTCTTGTCATTCATTCAATGTGTTATAAATTCGTTCTATTGTACTAAGCTATCCGCTGCCTTTTCCGATCTTCTTTTTCCTCGTAAAAGCTGACGAGGTTGCGAATATAGCCGCGAGACATATTTAAATTCACATTTAACACTTGTACTATTATGTATTCTGTGATTTCATGCACGCAGTTCGCGATAATTAGTCGCACTTGACATTTCTTCGTGACATGTCTTAATTTCAGATCCGTATGATACGTATCATACCATAATGACATCTATTATAAATTATGAGAAGAGTTGTTGATTTTCGGTATTAAGTGGGCCGATCCCGGCGGCACTGCAATGCCGGGCCGACCCGTGACGGGAGTGGAGCGAGCCCCGAACATCCCGTCGAGTTACAACAATCAGTTTAATATACTGGTCCCTCAGTGAGGGAACTTTCAGATATTAAGCTGAAAAGAACAGATACTACACTTTGATCTTAGCCAAAAGGCCGAGAAGCGATACCGTAGTAGAATTTAGTGAGCGAAGTCATGAAACTGATAAATATTTTAACACCGCCGTTCAGGCTGCGGCGTAAACGGTACAACGCCATCTAGTAGCCTTACGTGTAACTACAATCAAAATCATGATGATGATGATTATGAATTATTTAAATAGGACTGCTATTATTGTTAAACACATAATTATTATATTAGGTGTAATTGTGGAAAAAAATCATAGTGCTTAATAAAGAAGAAATTGTGTTTTTTTTCCTAACCTATCGTTTAGTTTAATGGAGTTTTCTTACGAAAATTAGCAACTTTTAGCTCTTTATAGTTTCTTTTTGCGAAAAGTAGCCACTTTTAGCTTTTTTAATGTTGTTTTTTGCGAATAGATGCCACTTTTTGCAAATAAAACTCCATTAGGTAAACTAAACGACAGGCTAGAAAATATTTTTTAATCGATAAAAAGTACGGTCAGCAACAAAAGTAGCTTAACACGCTAAGTAAGTTGCTATAACAAAGTACCTACAGTGTTTAGTGACATTCATTGCTGACTGTACCACAAAGCTTCTTCGGAGTGCACTACAGAGAGATAATTCACAATTTCGTCTTTTCTATAATTTTCCAATGGCGGCGCTTGTGTGATATTAAGTGCAGTTTTATTCCCGCAGAAAGTCCAGCAAGGGGGCTCCAGTTTGGAGTGGGGGTGGCACCAGGGGCCGCAGGGCCCCGCCACTGTGGGCCACTACTACATCAAGCTACCACAGGTACGTATAGTAGGACTATTTAATCTAGAAAATAATCGTGCGTCCGCAAAGCAAGAAAAAATCATTATAACGAAATAACTAGGTATGATAAATAACATTCTAAAAAATATAAAAACTAAGTAGTATTAGCTATCAACTATTTTTGTATGCGTTAATCCTTAGTTTAAATGTGTTCGCGTAGATAAAATCTGGGTTAAAGAACCGTAAGTAGTTAGTTACATTAATTAAACTAGGAAAAAAACGCATACAAAAATAGTTAACTATTTAATTAACTAAGACTAGTTTTTATATTATTCAGAATTTATTCACTTCTCAAGCTTACGCGCTCACTAGACATGAAATAAAACACTTTAAACGGATACTAGCGCGGTTTTATTGAAAGTACTTTGGTAATTAGTTGGTATTTGGTTTGATTTTTGATTTTCCCGACGTTTCGGCACCTGTGACCACGGCAGCTGCAAAGGTGCCGAAACGTCGGGAAAATCAAAAATCAAACCAAATACCAACTAATTACCAAAGTACTTTCAATAAAACCGCGCTAGTATCCGTTTAAAGTGTTTTATTTCATGTTTATTCAGAATTTTATTAAACATAGTTATTTCGTTGTAATGACATTGCTATTGTTGCATTGTGTTATGAAAATCAGAGAACAGCTGTGGTAGGACAGAATAGAAAACCACGATATCTAAATTGACACAGCCGGGGATCGAACCCAGACCACAGAGATGGGACACCATGATAAAATATTTTTTAAGAAAAATATCATGTAACTTAAGAGTGGTGTGGGGTGTTTCGTATACAACCCAGTTTTTCTACCTACGAATATTTAATTCCGCTTCCTTACCCAAAATCTAATTCGTTTTCTACCTTCGATACAACAAATTATTATATTTCTAAATACCTAGTTTTGTGGGTTGAAAACGGCGTTGGTAGAGAATTTGAATAGACAACGAAATAATAATTATTTTAAGCTACTGAGCCTCGACTATACTACGTCACCACAAGTTTTTTTTAAATTCAATAATTTTTTTACGCTTGAAAAGTTAATGAACCAAATAAACTTACAATTTCTGATTGCAGTCCGAGCAACGCGTAAATTATGAAGCCGTTAACACCAGCGACAAACAGCACGCGCAAGCAAATGGCTTCTCACTAGGACATGCGCTGGAACTCAACCACCAGGTGATTATTAAACTTCATCATCATCATCATCATCATATCAGAAGCGCTCATGGCGGAACTTGACAGACTGATCGTACTCGATCACGTTGGTTAAGCAACGCTCAGTCCAGCCAGGTATCGGATGGGTGACCGTTGTGGCATTACAACTGAGCGCTTCCATGCTTTGGAAGGCACGTTCAACCGTCGGTCCCGGCTGTTGTCATTTGATAATAGTCGTTAAGCCAAGTTAGAGGCCTTACAGGCGGCTTGATAAACTCTAACACCAGAGGTGGCCACTATTCCTCATTCGATAAGAAGAAGATCATCATCATCGGTCATTTTTAATGTCCCCACTGCTAGGGCACAGGCCTTCGTTATTGCATAAATAAGGAGACTGGACGATAGCCCTCCATCTAGGCCCATTGAGGATTGGGGGTGTTAACAGCTGCAAATGGAGACCAATGACATAAATTGCCTTCCGAAGCAAGAAAAAAATAAAATAATTCGGTCATCCATCCCATAGCAACTTTCGAGAGAGTTGCTTATTGCCGCACAAGACGAATGCACAATACCCAATGCGCCATCGAGATCCTCAGTTTGCTGGAGTGACGCTCTGAATGACAATGATTGAACACGAAATCTGATTTAAGTAGAATACTGATTGCAGTTTAGATCACAAAAAAAGTGTTCATGTCTTCATTAAGATAAATAAGTAATATACTTAATTACCAGAAAAAAATACTAGAAAAAACGACTCACCCGTAGCACGCTTGTCTTCGTATCTTCATTCCCATCTATTCAAATCCTTTTGACTTGTTTGTTTCCATATTAAAACATAAATATTACTTTTTACAGTTACCAGAACAATCCTACCAAGCGAACCAAGGTGCCAACGAAACTTCACAGCCACAACATCAGCCGTTAGAAATATTCCTGTTACAACAACAATACAACCCACCGCTCGATCAAGAATTCTTCCAAGTACAACCTACTGCTATCCCAGCAAACTTAATACAGTATAGTCCTACGCCATACTTTTACGTGACAAATAATGCCGTCAACCCACAACTGTACAACGTGCAACAGAACAACCCCCCACAAGTACATAACGGTCAATACAACTCGGACGAACGTGCAGAACGCTCAAGACCTCTTGCGAAAGAGGATACTGCCGAGCAAGAGCATGAAGTGCTTACCACATCGGTAGTAAAAGTGTTCAAGGACCACAACTGCTCACATGAAGACACAACAGATTCTGGTATCGAAGAAAGCGTAAATGATGCACAAAAACGAAACAAACTGTCTACTCAAGAATCAAAGTATGAGCTACGCAACATAAACGGCAATTACGGAGTAAAAGACAGCACTCCAAGAACTCTGAGTTACCGAGGTGCTGTACATTTTAGAGTGGAATCACCAAGAGAAAACGCGAGAAGCGAGAGATATTACTACACCACAGTAGCTACACCTACCAACAATAATGAATATTACAATAAAGACGATGGTATAACTAAATTAGTGGCATCTACACAAGATCTGATATCAAATGAAGACTTATTGAAAATTAATCACGCGGCTGAAAAACAAGTCCATATACAAACTGATGACTTGATCAAACCGCGGTCTAGATTTAGTTTGAGGGGAGAACAAACGAGATACAGCTCTAATTATAACGCCCCTAGAAGTAAAATCACTGTGAAAGCAAAATATGGAAACATTGTCGATAGCAGCGTCGAACATGTTGAAAGCAACGAGGGAAAAGAACAAATTAATTCCAACGAATACAGATTTGTTACTCCAATAGTTGTAGCTGAACCAAGTAGGCATAATTTCAAAGAACAACTATTGAATAACCTAGTTTCAACGATGGTCCCATATATTGAAGACGGATATGAAATTGTAAGTGTTAGAAATAGCTTAGATGAAAATAACAAAGATGAACGTGAAAATCGAGAAAATAATTATGATTCCGTTGATGTCACACCGAGACCTATTGGCCAAAAATATTTAGCTCCTATTACTGTTGCTTTGAGGCTTTTGAATGCTAATGATACTGAAACTTTGAACTCTGTAGAAGATCACGAAACATCAGATAGTGAACCAATACCAGAGAGAGTAGAGAGACCTAGAAAAGAAAAAACCATTGTGGAAATCCAAGAATCTATTCCTGTTTCTATAACCCATATTAATGACGTAGAAGTGCATGAATATTTGGATGAGGGCAGAAGTAATGATAAAGGTCCTCTAGATTTGGCAAAATCTTTATTCAATACATACGTAGAAGCTTTAGCAAATTCCAAGAAAATTCAGCAAGACATTAACGATAATCAACATAAATATCGAACTTCGAACGATTACGACAATAGAAATAATAATGATGAACAAAATGATAACGAGGAAGACGAAAATAATGCAGAAGAAAACTTGGAACAAAGTGAAAATATACAGCTGCAAGTACAAGTCAGACCACATGAAGATTCTAGCAACGAAAGAAGTGAATTAGCTAACTATTACAGCGAATACGACAATAAGAAGATTATCCAACCTATAATTATTGAAAAACAAGTGCCGATCACACAATTTGTAGATCGTTTTATTGAAAAACAAGTACCGTACCCGGAGCCAGTTGAGATTGTAAAAACAGTACAAGTTGATAGACCAGTTCCATATCCAGTGCCTTATGAAAAAGTCGTCGAGAAACCAGTGGAAGTCACTAGATTTGTGGACAAACCTTACCCAGTTGAAATTCACCATCCATTCCCTGTAGGCGTCCCTTATCCAGTAGAACAAAAGGTATATGTAGACCACCCAGTTCATGTGCCTTATCCAGTAGAAAAGGTTGTAGAAAAACAAGTGATTCAAACCGTACCGGTTCCTACTCCCGTCGCAGTACCGGTTGAAGTCCCAGTACCGGTCGAGAAGAAGGTACTATACCCCGTCCCAGTACAAACTCCAGTTGCCGTACCAGTAGAAGTAGAAAAACCTGTTCCAGTAGAAAGAATAGTACACAAAGAAGTTCCAGTACCTTACCCGGTCGAAAAACGCGTACCATACCCAGTTCCATACGAAACAAGAGTTCCAGTCCCTTACCCAGTTGAGAAAAGAGTCCCATATCCAGTCGAAAAGATTGTCGAAAGACCGGTAACTGTCACCAAATATGTCGATAAACCTGTTCACATTCAAGTACCGGTGCCGCATCCAGTACCTGTTGCCGTGCATGTAAGAGAACCTTATCCAGTAGACCGAATTGTAGAAAAAAGAGTTCCGTACCCTGTTCCCGTAGACAGGATAGTTGAAAAGAAAGTTCATGTCAAAGTGCCTTATCCAGTACAAACTGTTGTTGAGAAAATTGTAGAGAAACCTGTAGTTGTAACAAAGTATGTTGATAAACCATACCCTGTCGAAAAACGGGTGCCATATCCTGTGGAAAAAATTGTTGAAAAGAAGGTGCCGTATCCAGTACAAGTTCCATATGAAGTGAAAGTACCTTATCCTGTCGAACGAATAGTAGAAAAGCCAGTTCATATTAGAGTACCATACCCGGTTGAGAAGATTATCGAAAAGCCATTTGCTGTTTATTCTTATGGTTACGGCCACAACACGCAGCAACAACAGCAGTCGCAAAACGTACCACAGTACGTGAAACACAGCTTTGATCAGCAGAAGCAATCAAGCCAAAATCAAGCACAGAAAAACGTTTTGCATCCACAGATTCAATATTTAAGGGACAGATTAAAACAGCCAGTGCAAAGCACACAATGGGGCAACCAATACGCTTCATCGTACCAATATGTTAATACAACTCGGCAAGCTAACGACTACAAAAGAAGCCAAGTTGACTATATAAACTACATGACGAATGCACCTTCAAATAACTATTATGGCCCACCGCCTTTAGAAAACTATGATGACTGGTGGCAAAATAACAAAGACTATGTCGATGTGGTTGAAATGAAAGTTAGAAGGACAGATAGGACTCCAAAAGTGACCAAATTTAGGATAGAATATGGAGGTTTCAAACCGCCTTTGATACCAAGCACAGAGGTGGATTTAGATGGTTTACCTGTGAGGAAAGGTGAGGAGCAATCTTAAATACTTACAAAACTTTACAATTTAATTTACTTTAAGTTAAGTAGGCAAACAAAGTACAGAGATTTGGTTCTTTTTTCTCAACCGTGTACTAAAAATGAAGAAGACAAAATAAGGAAATCTTTTTTGTAAATAATAATACTTAGGTAGGTACTGTCTAACAAAAGGTTATTTTTTCCTCTCATTATTGTTGAATATAGAATCAATAAGTACCTATACAAATGAATTCGAATTGTTGCAAATACATTACAAACAGCATGCATATACCTTAGATGAACAGGCTCGTTTATACACATAAATTTTACTATAATGGACTTGATTGGTGGACAAGATGACTGTCGAAAACTTGTGATCCATACCATACAGCTTCATTGAATATCTTACCTACTTATCATTTCGGAAAAGTCGTAAAAGTCTTGTAGTATTAAAAAAATATTGATATGTTTATTTTCCTTATGAAATTGTGATACAAAGGTATGTCTTGTACATATAGTGTATCCATCGATTCTAGTAAGTTAGAAGTAAGTCATTAAGTTAAGAAAGTCAACGATTAATTTTAAGAATCTATAATACTCAAGTATTAACTTATTCTAGTTGTTTAATTAACTCATACAAAAGTGTAGATGTAAATCTTGTTGTTACATTTTATTTTTATTAAAAAAACCTCAAACGTGAATGTTTGTATATATTTTGTGTATTTTTTCAATTAAATAGAACAACCAACTTGAAGATCCTAAATCTTTATATAAAAAAGAAATAAACTTTTGTCTTTTAAAAATAAAAACTGCTCTTTTCTATTATGGTTATGGTCACACTATGACGGCGTGACGGCAAAACTCGAGCGCATATTAACGGCCGCGTGTCACTGTTGAAGCCATAATAATGCAGGGGCAACGCTCATTTACGAACCGCTCTCAACGTTGAGCAGCTATCTTGAGATCATACCCGAGTTGCTGTTCCTATAAAAAAAGCATTTCAAGTATGATCTCAGGATAGCTCTCAAAGTTGAGAGCGGTTTATAAATACGGGCCTTAGTATAACGCCTTAAACTATCACGTTGATTTTCTTTATAGGGTCATTATTGAATTAAATACGTTATTGGAATTAAAAATAAAATTTATTTCCACTTGAATATCTCACAAAAGGGCGTACCACGCGCCGAGCCCGGGCGAACCCGGGCGCCGGCTCTACACTAAGTTATATCGTAAAACAAAGCTCATATATATATAAATATGTTACTACAGTATGTAAACAGTATTATGTACCCCGGGAGAACCACGCCGCCATTTTGCGTGACGCTACTAGCGCCGAGATACGCGCCATTTTGTCAAAAAAAATGTTTGCTTTTTCATCTTTGATATGACATTTATTTTTAATTATACTGCTTAGCAAAATGGTATTATCACTGGTACTAAAGCAAGTATTTTCTATAATTTATATGTACTTGTGTGCACAATAAACATAATATGCGTAAGGCGCTTGAAGTGAACATATCACATGGCGGCAGCGTATATCGGCACCGAATCTACAACTCCAAAATTCATTTAGTATAGGAGATATCTACGTAACAGCTATAAACATGAAAAATTAACTCTAATTACATCAAATGAGTAATTTTACTTCTAAATTCATTATTGAAAAATAGTAAAAGACAAGACGTTGCATCTCACGTTCAAATACAAGGAAAAAGATATTTATCATATTATTATAATACACTTTTAACAATAAACATTTACAAAATTCCCTTGCGTTACACTATTACGATAACAATCCTTAGAAAAATCCAACTAGTGAAGTAAAGAATACAATTTTATCGATATCGATAAACCCAATTTCTCAGTCAAAATACCTTGTATTACGAAGACATGCGTTGAATATCCAAAATGGCGGCGACGGAACGACTGAACTTTACGAGATGTCAGATTTGTGATTTCATGTAAAAGTATAACACTACACTTAATTATATTATAGAAAAAGAGACGCGATCGCCGCACAGCTTACACGTACATAAATACAAACTATTTATTTTATAAATTTATCACCTAGTAAGTATGCGAAACATCACACACGATAGAAAAATGAAAGCATCACACCAAATCACGAAAACTAAAACTGTTAATGATCAAACCGCAGGCTGATGATGGGATGGGTCCGACGTTACAAAGAAAAAGAGACATACAATTTGACACGATGATCAATGAACATTATTGCTATAACTACAAAGTTCATAATACTTTCATCACAAATACAGTACACGTCTAATTTCCTCCAGTAGTGTAAATACCTACGATGCGTCTAGAATGTGTTAAGGTTACAGTTGGGAACATTACTTTGACACTTTCTAATCCAGCCTTACAATTAGAAAGAGACGACTGCGGCAGCGATCGCGCGATTATACAACCATTTTATGTTCACACGCGTCAACCGTGTCCTATTTCTGTATCAACATAAACTGGTGGCATATACTGACTTACAGTGACGTAATTATATCGATATATTATGAACATTTATATCGCTATTCGACGACAGCCATATGTTTTTGTATATTTATATTTGTCATAATTGGAAAAAAACAATTATAATTAATTTACTAACGCTAAATTGTATTCTTGAGCGCAAACTCACTTTGTACATTATTACAATATGATTAAAAATACGTACTGTACGCGACAGGTAAGCATAGCACGAGCGGCCCGGCGGGCGACAAGCGACACGGATAAATGTCTTTTAAAAAGAAAACAATTTTATAGCGATTAAAAGCCTTGAAATAATGGATATAAATTAAAAACAATAAAAAAACTGTTTAAACAAACAGTGAGGTTGTCGCCCGTCGGCCGACTTATCTACAGAAAAATAGTGAATAAAAATTCATCATACCGAGTAAAATTATATTACAAGTGGTGTAAATTGAGAGCGGATTCACATTTAAACCTTTAAATAATAGAATTTAGTTTACAATTTAAAAAAGCGTGACCGACACGACCATCACACCTCATCATACGTTTTCAATTGGCACATTGAAACCTTCCTTGATTGTCCAACATTATTCTATCGATACTATTAAATAAACACCTTAAGTCACTGTTTTATAGTTTCATTTCCTAGCTTAGTGGAAACCACCGTCTTATCAGTAAGTGTCGATTCAACTCGATCGACACCAAAGTAGCCAAAATCAGTACATTTAAAATTCGAATGACACAATTTAATCGTAACAACAACCATGTTTCGTTTTAACTTTTCATTTCCCTTTTTTTAATAGGTTGTCGATATTCGATCAAAGTTACCGATCATTCGATCTTCAAATATGAAATTCGAAAGATTCCAGTGAACGTTACGGTCGGTAGATTCAAAAATATTTAACTATCAACTTTACAACATATTTGGCCTCGAAATCAATACTGGCTTCTGGAAAATAAAACATTACTTTGAATTTCAAATCTACCAACCGTTTACAATTTCCATTATCACGTCAAGTTAAACTACAGACAATACTACTTGCATAGCGACTACACAAGCAACATAATGGGTCCATTCCAGCGGACTAATCGCTGGGATATCGATCGCCATAGAGTGGATTTTAATCATGGAAATTAAAAATGTTTAAATTTACTCTGTTGTGGTGATCGATGACTTAGCGATCGGTCTGCTGGAATTCACCCAGTGTGTCTTTCTTTTTGGAAGTTAAAAATCGAACAGCTCGGGTGGGGGGATCGGGTCGGTTGGTAGACAATCGCAAGGGGGGGACTCAGCACGAGGCTGTCTCCTAAGCGTGTGTACACTGTACGAATAAGACTGGTGTTGCATTTTCGGTCTCAGCGTCCTGGATCTATCAACATCGACACTTTCCGTTCTCAACGACAACGAAGACCGCGGTTGGGGGGTGGGGAGGAACTGCGTTCTCGGAGAAGGTGGGGGGCGCAAGTAATCGCTGCGTGCCAAAGATAACTCAGCCGGTGTATACGCTGCAAGGAAATGGGCTAACGCACCTGAAGGTGTTCTCATGCCTCCGTTGGCGACGAAGACCATATCCTCCGCTGAGAGTCTCAAGGAGTCCGTTCTAGGTGGCGGGGGGTGGCGGTGGAGGGGGTGTCTCGTCGCTGGAAGAGGGGGGGTCGGGGGTGTGCAGGAGGGGCGTGGCGGGGGCGCGGGGAGGGGAGGCGCGGCGGCGGCGGCGGCGGCGCGGGGCATTCCCGGGCAGTCACAGCTTGAGCTCGTTCGCGATCTTAGACGCAATGTTCTTGAAGCCGATGCTTGTGCCTACGAACAAATAAATACCAATTAGCAACCTCTTCTGTATGAGACGAGAGATGATGACAGAACTAAACTTAAATGCAAGAAATGTTAGCATGTTCCATGGCATTCTGTCGTCTCCCACCAGCGATGAGGCGAGAATTGTATATGTTTTCGTTCTAAATAGTGTAACAAATAGGGTCATCATAGGATAGGTAGTTTTAGATAAGGTTATGATGGGGCTGACATGACCTTAAGTGTTAAAAGCCCCCAAATAATAAAAGAATAAAACAAAAGCAACCTCTTCTGTTGACACTAAAATAGCAATTCAATTTCAATTCAATTTATTTATTCGAGAAACAAAATGGTTAGTAACAATGGAACTTAAAAGCTAGGTTAGTACATGATATTCATTAATAATTGAATTAAATTCCTACCCCCTTACTAATAAAGATTACACAGTGTCTTGTCACTTTCTTTTCAATGTCAAACTCAAATAGTTTGACAGAGATTAACTATTGTGTAACTATACATCTGCTATACAATCTTTATTAGTAAGGGGGCTATTATATTCCTAAATTAAATTAATTCATTAATTATGATACATAATACCGCAATAGCGCACTGCTAGGTAAAGTTTTATCGTTTCTGTGGTCTAGTGGTTCGCTCACCCGTGTAAGACGCAGAGGTCCCGGGTTCGATTCCCAGGGTGGGTACAATTTGTACTCGGTTTGGTTGGTGGTAGGGCTTATTTCAAGTCCGCCTTACCTAAGTCTGACGCCATAACAACAATTTAAAAAGTGTTGTGTAACCTAAGTGGGTACCACGCGGGTCGTGGGAGCGCGCGCCCCTCTCCCGCCGCCCACGCCCCTCACCGCTACGCATACAAAACATACGCGTTTCGCGCAATCCCCACCCGATTTCAAGTTGTTTTCCTCGTACCGTATACCGAACCGTTCACACTGGCTGACCGAATGTCTACTATAACCACTGAGCTATTATGGCTATATCAAACTAGCTTGGTCTATCGAAACTTGAAGTTATTTTGTGGTTATTATTTACCTACCTTATTCACCGTATCAGAAAAGAGGCCGGCTCGGCAACATCATTTCCATGGGCGTACCCAGGTTCTGGGCCAGGGGGGTAAATCTATTGTATCGCCCCAGGAGGGGGGGGGGGGGGGGAATTATTGTAAATCAAATATATTGTATGGCAAATAAGAACATTTATTGATAACAATTGATAGTTAGAGGTAAACAAAATCCAGGGGGGGCAGCTGCCCCTACCTGCCCCCCCCCCTCGGTACGCCCATGATCATTTCTTTTCTTTTTCTTTTTTTATGCTTACCGGATATCCTCTTGAAGCGCACGCCGTTGAGCGAGAGGCGCGGCAGCTTGCATACTTCTATCTCCCACTGCACGAGCGAGTCCGCGTTAGGGTCGCCGTGCACGCAAAGAAGTAGGAATCGTTCACGTTGCTCGTAGTCGCAGTTATTTGCGTCTAGCACCTGTTTGAGATACGAAAAATATCGGTGAATAGCTCAATATAGGCATTAATTAATACAATATCTAAAATTCATTTCATTTTGGAATCATATTTGAAATCGATAATGTTTGACTGATTAAGAATTATAATCCGATCCCCGCTCGGCCATGTCATCGACACCACCGGACGAGGACGACACCACTGGGTGGGATGTCTTTTAAAATATTTTTAGTAACCATCCACTGTAATGAAGTTCTAAATAAAAAACTTATGCATAAATTTATCGATATCTTTACAAATCTATATAATTTTTACTAGCGGCAGCCCGCCACTTCATCTGCGTGGAAAGTTTTGCGCTCGGGAACAATACTTTTTTTCTGGATGAAAGGTACCGTCTTCGTCTCGGTACCCCTAAGAATGTGTATGCAAAATTTCATGAATGATGATCGGTTCAGAAGTTAAGCTGTGAAGGCGTAACAAACAAACAAACGGACTTTCGCATTTATAATATTAAGAAAGGATTATGAGATAAATTGGTACATCTAAATGAAACATAATAATCTTGCCTTTTTTTAAGACACTGTTTTTTAGGCTTTTCAAAAAACACAGACGAGCTCGTTCGAGCTCGGGGGGTGTAAGTATTTTAGCATACCGTTGGGTGGGGCGCACATGGTAAAAGGTTGGGAACCCCTGGTCTACACGATACGTGAATGCGTTGAACTCGCATCATGTAAACCAGGCACAACAATCACGTTGCCCGCTCACCTTCCGTATCTCGGCCATGATCTCGTTGGGGTCCCTGGAGGAGGTGGTCTTCATGCTCCACGTGAAGCGCAGCACGCGCGGCTTCACCTGCTCCTCGTTGCCCTGCCCCTGCCTGCCACACACCACACCACTCCGTTACATAACGAAACACTCACGATGGCAAATGGCACGTATTTGGGGCCCAAGTCTGCTATTTCAACGTCGTAATCATGTTTCAATTGTGTTTTGGTTTTGGGCACTCCATACAACCGCGCTATTATAAACAGATGACGTCAGATGACGTTTTTGTACACGCGCAACTGTGTGTGTAAGTCTAGGGCTACCGTGCAGTTTGTACTGTATGAGCGGCGTTTAATTCATAATTCGAACATTTTGGTAACTAAAGTTACAACGCATTGCTTTGAATATCAAAATAAGTTGACAAACAGGACTAAAAAGTAGCGATACATTGCTTTGAATATCAAGATAAGATAAGCCTACAATGCGGCATACGAACTCGGGGTGGGGTGAGGTAATTGATTCTGGGGCGGGGCGGACAGTGTCCTTTCTGTACGGTAATACTTAAATCAATTCTGTGGTTTTTGGTTTAATGGACCCCTAAACGATCAAAATTGCTTGTCAATCATTTACATTGCATTGCTTGTCAATCACATTTTGATCGTCTAGGAGCGATGCTTGACAAGCACCACAGAATAGATAGATTACCGTGGCCAATCAAAAGTAGGCCACGCCCCCAAATGGTAAATGCAATGTAAATGATTGACAAGAAATGCTTGATCGTCTAGGGGCTCCATAAGAAAGGGTTAGGTGGCTACTGGTCCCTGGGCCCAGTAGCAAGTGCACCAGCTAGCGAATTACGTCGATTGAAAGCGCAGTTACATTAATTGCTGCTTTAAGAAGATAGTGCTCATATTAGTTCTTAATAAAGCAGCAATGTAACTGCGATAAGTTACATAATCAGCCCCCTGTAACCACCTATCCCTTAAGAAACAAGAACTATGTCAAAAAGCATTACAATTCAAACACAAGTGAAACACGATTATGACGTTAACAATTAGCAGACTTGGGCCCCTGATTTAAGAGGCCGGCGAACACTGAAATTCCTATACAAACGTAATACCAAAATGATTAGTAATTTGAGCAAAATTAACTCTTCTTGTGATGTTATTCGGATCTAGCCAGTATTTGTCTAGGGTTCTATTAAATAAAAAAAACAAAATACTTAACTACCTACCATACCAAATAAAAATTAAAGCGATTTATAGTTCTGTATAGGTACTTAAAAAAAGTAATTGGCATCATTTATTTTGAATATATTTAACAGAACCGTAGACAAATACTGTCCTAATCCGAATAACATCACAAGAAGAGTTATGTCAAATTGCAAATCATATTAGTAGTATACGTTTGTATAGGAAGTTAGAGATTAGATGTAAGATAGCCAGTTACTCAGTGATGAGGATTCCGGGTGTAGTGCGCTTCCACCCCTTATCGTCACTTAACATCAGGGGGTCAATTCTGCTAATGGTAACGTCGAAATCGTAGTTCAATGGTGTTTGAATGGTATGCTTTTTGACACATTTCTTGTTTCTTAAACCCAAAACGAAAACACATTGTGTCTCGATTTTGGGTTTTAGAAACAATAACTGTGTCAAAAACCATTGTACAACGACTTTGACGAAAACATTAGCAGAATTGGATCCCTGGTGAGTGAAGGC
This sequence comes from Agriphila straminella, assembly GCA_950108535.1. NCBI lineage: Eukaryota > Metazoa > Arthropoda > Insecta > Lepidoptera > Crambidae > Agriphila > Agriphila straminella. The sequence continues at coordinate 24,032,598 of OX467305.1, read as the reverse complement.
CAAGCACTATCCCGTTGTGAATAAAAAAGTATAGGAAGTCCACTGTTCGCCGACCTCTTGTGTCCTGTCTTCACTAGTTTGACCAGCGAGTCGTGTCGCGTGGCGTGATTGGAAAAGGAACTAATTTTGCGCCTTATTATATGGATCAGTTTCCATTAACATATTAATTTAACATGGAAAGTGGCGCCACCATTTCGATGACACGAGTCACGATCACGACTCGCTGGCCAGACTTTAGGGAAAAATTGACGCGCAACACGTGTCGCTAAACATGACGCGACGTTGCGCAACAACGCAACCTTTATTTTTCTAAATCTGTTGAGATCTAAACACCTTTTTTACCTTTGAAGTCTACCCATTGAGTAACTATTATATTTGCTTCGTTTTTTATTGCAATTAAAACACAGTAGGTATTTCGTTGTACAGTTCCAAGCAACAATGTCACATTATGTGATTTGTTAAAGAAGTAATTCAATAACGTGACATAGTTCTTTAGGCCGCCGACGCACCGACAGCATAAGAATAATGCCGACAGGTTCCTAGATTAGTGCCCAGAGTCTAGATATGTAACCAATTAAAACGAATGTTCTCAACCGGCCACTCGATACATCCAGGCGACATTTTAAAAGGGATAGTAGGTGCGAAGCTTGTAACCAAAGACTATGAAACCAAGGCGACTATCCTAGCGGTGACCAAGTAACCTGGATATATCTACCAAGGCACCTGTCGGCGCGTAGGCGGCCTAGTGTGTACATTTCATTGCTCGTGAGTAGTATCAAGCAATGTTCTAATATTTATTTCACTAAAAATGTGTGTGAATTGCAATACATCTAATTATAATTATTGTATTATACTATATTTAAATACATATGTATGCAAATAACTAGTAAATGCTTGACAATTCGCAACAATTAGTAACATATGGCACAGTTAATACGGCTTGTGATTGTGCTATGTTTACGCTGAATGTTTTAAGTGTCATTATAACGTGTACTAAATATCTACTGATAAATTGCATTGTATTTTAAATTATATCTGCAAATAATCAACTATAATATGAAGTGGATATATTTATTATCTTTCTCGAAAAAGAAAATCGTAAGTATAACTTCTTTAAATCAACTTAAAATCCGGAAAAAATCTTCACAAACTCTATAACAAAAAAAACTCAGTGTTAATAGAAAAATAACACAGCAATTTATTCCAAACACTGTTTTAAATCTATCGAAACTAAAAATAAAAAGTACAGTCATTTACAAAAGTCGCACATTTTAATATATTTATCCATAATAACGTCATACATAAACGCATTTTTATAGTTATTAGGACAACACTTTAAAATGTACAGAGCTTTCATAGCAGACAAAAATAACTGTGGGTTAAGCCGGGTACTCACTTGCGAGTTGTTTGCAACTGTACGGAGTAACAATTACCAAAACTATGATGAAATAAGTCTGTACCCTTAGCACGAACAGCTATCGAGAAAAAAAAACGCACGTAAAATTACTCGATAGACAATTCTCTATGGAAAATTTAATTTCGCTTATCGGCGATAGATGGCGTTGTACAAATTTCCAATACAAAATTTAACTATCGAATGATTTTACGCGAATTATTTTTTTCGTTAGCTGTTCGAGCTAAGGGTACTGAGCTATATTGGAATCGAGCAGATCAATAGTAAAACCCGAACACTAACGTTAGTTGGTTATTAAATTAGCACAGATAATATAATACTATACGTTTTAGCCTCAAATATTTTAGAATAAGTAGTCCATGTAACTTACGAAAACTTCGTATTGCAAAACATCTAAAAAACAGTATCTGCCAAATTGCAGACATTAATCATTTTAATACGGAGCTACATACTGCATTATGATTTATTGTTCTTTCTCATGCTATCTTTTTACTAATTTAGTTGTAGATGCAGATTTTTTATGTTATGCGTTTTGGTATGTTTGTTACATTGTAACAGATACAATTCCATCTCTACCGTGAGTACCCAGCCCAATATGATGGGAGATAATTACCCAAGCATGGCTTGTGGGCTAGCTCCTACCGCATGCTTCGGGGTCGTACCGTCCAATGGCCTAAAAACAGAAAAACATAAAACTAACACTAAATACTAGGACTGCCGCGCACGGACAACTGTGAGGGGGATTTTGTAACAAGTGTCTTTTTATTAATTAAGTATCTATAAATAGAAATTGCCAATTGATTGTCGAGTAAAATTAATAAAGAAAATCCTTTTTTTCAAGCCAATTAAACAAATCGAGCCAATACCATGAGCTCTTATAAAATACTAAATATTGGTAAAAGTGAGATGCGGTTATACAACGTGTTACAAAAAACACTAAGGCTAAAATATAGTAGATAGAGACCATCAAACGGAACAACTTTTACTATGTGACCAACTCTGAAATCGCGAAAGAAATATCTGCTGTTTCATACAAAAATTTATAACGAAAATATCGAAATGTATGAAACAGCTGATTTTTTCGCCATTTCAAAGGTGGTCCTATAGTAAAAGTTGTTCAGTTCGATGGTCTCTATCTACTATATTCGGCATTATGATTTTTTAACACGTTGTATAAAGCGTATAGCACCATCTCACTTACACCACTATTTTATGGTTGCTTTAATGTTCATGCGGTTCTTGTCCCTAATAATATTAAATTCAATTAAGTAACACTCATAATGGAGAATTTTGGGTAGGTATACAAACACAAAAATACAATTTTGATAAAAAAAAAGGACTCAAAGATCCGTAACTTGTTACAAAAATCCGACGAACATTCAAGTGCACGTCGACAGAGGATTTATCCAGAAAGCATACAAGGACAGTCAAGCGCACAACTGTACAAAAATAATGTTTTAAAAATATCGCGACCAAGTGCCATGCAACATTCTAATGCCATACTTACCATGGAGACATGCTGATACTTATAAAAAAACGCCAATCGATCAATCAAAATGATCAATACCAGTAACAACCTATATTTGACCTAAACATAAAAGATGCTTTCTTTTCTTATTGTTACAGTTACGGCCGATTTCAATAACCTATCCTCAGTGATAAAGATTTGTTGCCTAGATATTTCTGTTAAATGACGAGGAATAACAACAGTTGCCTTGTGACAGATCCATAGTTGGCTTATCTCTTACTAAAGATAGATTATTGAGATCGGCCGTTAGTCTGCAACTATAACATCTACTGAATAGGTTAGTTCATTAATATTTGTATTATTTATCGGGAATATTAAAAAATATCTTAATAATAATAATTCTAAGGACCCTTCTCAATATAGACCAATAACTTGTCTTCCTACAATATATAAAATTATAACATCATGTATAACTATGCGGATAAATAAACATCTACAATCAAATAATATATTTGCCGAAGAACAAAAAGGATGCCGTCAAAGCCACAAAGGATGCAAAGAGCAATTAATAATTGATTCCACTATATTGAAACAAGCAAACAAACTTAAAAGAAATATACATTTAACATATATTGATTATAAGAAGGCATTTGATAGTGTTCCACACTCCTGGTTAGTTAGAGTCTTGCAAATTTACAAAATTAATCCTTCAATAATTACCTTTTTAGAGAACACAATGGAGAAATGGAAAACTACACTTCATCTTTATTCTGGTACTAATGAGATTGTAACAAATGAAATAAATATCAAAAATGGCATATTCCAAGGAGATTCTCTAAGTCCTTTGTGGTTTTGTCTGGCCTTGAACCCTCTCTCTAGAATACTTAACCAGTCGTGTAAGGGATACAAATTATCCAGACACAACAGAGTAAGTCATTTAATGTACATGGATGATATAAAATTGTTTGCCAGCACAAATAAGGATATGGAACACCTTGTTAATAAAACGGCGCAGTTTAGCAAAGATATACACATGACATTTGGGGTTGAAAAATGTAAAACATTACACATATGCAAAGGTAAGATCGTTGAAGGGAACTACAAAATAAATGAATCTATAAGTATACAAGCGATGGATAGTAATAACACATATAAATATCTAGGATTTAATCAGAACAAAAACATAAATCATACACAAATAAAAAAAGAGTTGAGAGCAGAATATATCCGAAGAGTCGAACTTATTTGTAGGAGACAACTTAATTCTAAAAATTTATTCAAGGCCATCAATACCTTCGCAATACCTGTACTTACTTATACATTTGGAGTCATAAAATGGAGTCTATCAGACATCAATAATTTAGAAATAAAAACCAGGTCAATTTTATCCAAGCACAATAAACTACATCCTAAATCAGCTATTGAGCGAATAAATATAAAAAGAGACGATGGGGGTAGAGGACTGATAGACCTGAAAATACTATGGGAATCACAAATACAAAACCTGAGAAAGTTTTTCTATGAGAAAGCAAACGATAGTCCCATCCATGCAGCAACTATAGAATCAGATGACAATTTAACACCTCTTAACCTTCAGCAACACGATAAAAATTTTAAATCAGTAAGCGACTCTACTAATGAGAAGCTTGAGAACTGGCGTAAAAAAACACTTCATGGCAGACATTTACATGACTTAGAACGGGCACACGTTGACCTCGAGGCGAGTAACAAATGGTTAAAGCTAGGGTACCTCTTCCCTGAAACAGAAGGTTTTTTAGTAGCGATTCAGGACCAGGTTATTAAAACGAAAAACTATCTAAAATATATAGTTAAAGACCCAAATTCTGTTGATGACCGATGCCGCAAATGTCAAAGACAACCAGAAACGATTCAGCATATTTTAAATGCCTGTTGTAGGTTAACACAAAATGACTACACACACCGCCATAACCAGGTCGCCAACTATATTCACCAAAAATTAGCTATAAAACACAAACTTCTTCGAGACGACATGATGCCGTACTACAGTTACACACCCAAACCAGTGTTGGAGGGTCCCAACGGCAGGATGTACTTTGACCGAGCTATTCTCACTGACAAAACGATTCACTATAACAGACCAGACATTACATATGTAGACAAAGTAAACAAGATAGCATATTTAATAGACATTACAATACCTTCCACCCATAACCTTCTTAAATCCGTTTCAGAAAAATTACAAAAATATACGGAACTTAAACAAGAGATATTAAGAATCTGGAATTTGCAAAAAGTGTACATCGTGCCTTTGGTGCTTTCCAGCACTGGTGTTATACCAAATAATTTACATTTTAACTTAAAATTATTAGATCTTCCGCCTAACTCATATATAACCATGCAAAAGGCAGCCATTTTAAATAGTTGCAGGATAGTCCGCAATTTCCTGCAAGAAGATATTAACATCAATTAATTAATTAGGGGGATCTGTCACTTGGTGCGCCCGTGCAGATCCTGTATGACCAGTTATGAACTGAGAATTTAGAAAACAACATAATAATAAAAATAATATTAAAAAATAATTTAATTTAATAATATTAAAAAATATATTAATCTGAGATCTTTCAAAGATCAAGTTAGAACGCATTTCCTTTCTCCCACCTAATACTACTTTTTTTTTTTTCTGATATCTCCCTTTCAACTTTTATTTTATATACATACACTTTCTCTTCTCTTTATTTATGTATATCTATATCTATTGTCCTTCTAGTACTTTTGCACCCACTCCCCTCTTTCCTCTTCCCCTTAATATTTTTCTACTCAAGGTTGCCTGGAAGAGACTGCTACGTAGCAGTAAGGCCGCCTTTTGTGTACTTGTCCATGTTTATTGTTTGCTCCTATGTAATGTCTTTGTCTAGTGTGCAATAAAGCGTTTTTATTATTATTATTATTATTATATAAATCATGTTTATAAAATGTTTTTTACTATAGATGACTAATAAAAAATACAAGTAAGTAATTATTAATTATCAATGAAAGAAAACACCAATTATATTTTTCTCGACACATCATGATGAATTTAGAATAATAATAAAAACTGTAAATTTTTATATGGGTTATTTATAGGGTCAAAATGCAACACAGAATTAGTCAATGTTAATAAAACAATCAGTCGGAACGGTCGAACACGTAAAATGGTAGAAACTGTTAAATTTTGTTATTCACGAAGAAATTATAATCCATCCGATTTTTATTTCAAATAATAAAAAATGCATATAAGTCATCCAATGAATAGTGATTATTGAATATTTTGTTTTTTTTTATTAAAATAACAGAACTGTGATAACTAAAATGTTGAGTTTCGTGTCATCATGCTTTTTAATGATAGTTTAATAAGGAAATTGTTGTGAAAGTAATATTATAAAATCGGTTGGACTGTATTATGGACATTCATGGATATTGAAATATAAAAAAACTGCAAAGAACGATACGATTTTATACCAATAACATTTTAGAGTAAAATTATAGGTACTATAAAAATAAATATTTAGAAAATAATAAGTAAGTATGAAAATATACTTAAATAAAAATTGTATTCTTTGAAAAACATGCTTTTGAGCAAATAATTTAAGTTTGATTAGTAGTCAAAAACAAATCAATAATAATACATACAGATGTGTAAATAAAAAAAAATATAATAAACTGTTATAAAATTTAAAGGTACATTCGCATACACAATACATAAAGTTAAAAAATAAAATCAAACTCAAAACGGGTTAGATTCAAAAAACAAAAACGCATCGTTCTCACTCGGAAAAAACTTCAAAAAGAAATCAAAAATGTATGATCAATGTCCACATGACCGCGGCGTACCTCCGCTGGATGTCCAGAGAGGAAAAAATTCGCGGCTTCTGGCGACCGGCCTCTCCGAGCACGGACAGGCTGTGCGGACAATACTTACCGTTACTACTCACACAAAACAAAAGATTCAAACCAAAATAGTAAGTACCTAAGTGGTACCTATTTACTATAATCATACAGCGGTAATAAATTCTACAGTAACGAATTAGGCTGTATCGTTTTAAATTGGAAGTAGATTTAACCAACTTACATATTAATAACTTATAGACCGATATAGTTTATGAAATCATGTTTACCATTCCTTGTCATCCATCTTTTCTAAAATAGAACACTAGTTTGAAAAAAAATACTGCTCAAAAATATTTTAATAAAGCACTTTTATCGCCGACGTTACACCTCGCGCGATGGATTATGAGCGCTCGGCAAATGTGGAGAGAATGCTTTTAGCATTAAGTTCGCCTTTTGTAACATTTTGTTTGAAATGTACAATAAAGTTTGTTAAATAAATAAAAATAAATGTAGAGGGGGTATGCGCACAAGAGATTCGCTAAAAATTACTACTGCGCATACCCCTTCCACTGCAGAGCTCTCTAAAGGCTACGTTTTCACCACTAGAGATGTACGGGGATGCGTAGCGAGGGATGAGAGATGTACGAGGATGCGTAGCGAGGGACATGTTTGTAAAGAACCAATAGAATCGCTTCATTTAAGCAATTCTATTAGTTCTATTCTAAAGGGTGTTCTGACGCATAGCTCTGGTGGAAACGGCTTAGCGGAGCGAGGTTTTTGTACATACAAAATAAGCGAGGCATGTGTGGGAGAAATGTGTCCGAGAGATGTGTGCTAAGAATGGAGGCGAGCGACACCTCACCCCGTTCGCCCGCATCTGAAAAGAGCCCATTACACATCCTCGCACCGCTCATCTGCGCACCGTTTCACAGCTTCGCTACACATCTTCGCACCGCTCATCTTCCAAGCACATCTCTGATGGAACCACCCACACACCCACACAGTTTTACAGCTACACATCCTCGCTCCGCTCATCTGCCAAGCACATCTCCGATGGAAACGCACCCTAACTCGCCGCGCGAGGTGCACAAACCTTCTAAAGAGAAAATAGTTACAATGTGAGGTATGTTATGTATAAAGAGGGAGTTTTAATACTGATCCAGTGACTGTTAGGGTAAAGCGAAATAAAAGACACGTTTATGTTATTGAAAACCTGATTATTGGAGAAGCGCAACACATCCATAATATTAAACACATGTTATCCACAATATTCTATTATTCTATGTCGACATAATCATTGTAGATCACAATATCAACGTCTGCGACGCAACTGGTGTAGGCCATTTTTATGAATCATAAAAATTATGAATAAATCGAAATCGAGAAAATTATGAATAGATTGAAAACCAAAAAGCAATATGCAAAAACCATTACCATTAGCACGAAAATGTATCGAAAAAAAACGCGCGTAAAAAAAATCGATAGAGCAATTTTGTATGGGAAATTTGTACAGCGCCATCTACCGTCGAGAAGCGTAATGAAATTACCCACAGGTTACTCTACTACCGAGTACTTTTACGCGCGTTTTTTTCTCGATAGATGTTCATGCTTGGGGTACAGAATTTAATCTACACTGGAGATCAAATTAACTTAACTGTGCTATATTTCTTTTACTTTAACATATTGGAGATTGTGTTCATTTTGTTTGTCATAATATTTATCATCAATTCTAGACAACATGATAAGTATACTTTGATAAAAATGTACTCATTTTTAATTGACAGTCACAAACATGTAAAAATAAAACAATTAAATGCATTCTCTCAATGCCCGTTTTGTAAACATGGAATCTATGAAGTCACTTTACCTAGATATAATATTTAACATCTTAATACCACTTTTTATAATATTTTCTTCACAGTATGTTAACATGGTGTGACATTAAACATGATATCTAATGAAAATACCATCATGAAACGAAATCTAAACAAAATGCAAGGAAAAGCAAATACATTTCTAATAAAGAAGGAAATTGCGATATTATACAACGTGTTAATGAATAAACTCCAAATGGAAATACAGATTCCTCGGACAATCAAACTGAACTACTTTTGCTACGGGACCAATTCTGAAATCGCGAAAAAAAAACAGCTGTCTGTTCATACAAAAATTAATAACGAAAATATTAAAATATATGAGACAGCTGATTTTTTCTCGCGATTTCAGAGTTGGTCCCATAGTAAAAGTTGTTCAGTTTGATGGTCCGATGAAACGGTTTTCCCATTTTGCGTTCATTCAATAACACGTTGTATGAACGAAAAAAATCTCAGTTACATTGATTACATTCAAATATCTAACTAAACTTAGAAACTACGTTAGAATGTATTGCATTTTTCCTATCGTGTGAAATTATACTTACAGTAATTCTTAAAAAAAGAAAAATGCTCTCTGTAAAAAAAATGAAAATAATGCACTTTTGTCAAATAATCACTCGGACTATAATTTTATTGTGTAAATATATTAAGTGATATTTATTCAAATTTGAATATTTAACATAAATTTTGGGACTATTATGTTCAATTCGTTGTAAATCATATCATACAGCATAAAATGTATTTTCAATTTAATCGTATTTTTTATACATACAAAGTGACCCTATAACGGTTACGTTTTTCCCTTTGAGGTACGGAACCCTAAAAATACTGTTTTTTTATTTTGTTTTATATTTTCATTAAACTATAGTTATCTTTTGCAAAATAAAAGTTTCAAATTTGAACCTATTGCATCATACATAACATAATAAATTACAATAATCGGGGAACATACTAGAAACAAAAAAATATATACGCGACGAATAGACAACCTCCTTTTCAATTTTTGAAGTCGGTAAAAAAGTGTTTTTAATGGAAATACATTTATTGCTGCGTATCATTTACTTTTATAAAGCGGTCCAACTTATAAATAAGAAATAAAAAAGACAAATACACAAAGAGCACCTAGATAGATATAATTTGTTCAGGATCTATCTAATTTTAACACACCTCAATCAATACAAAAAAAATATGAAAATACTGAGACTAACTTTCAATACGATTATAGACAACTATAATTACATATTTTATAATAAATATATACACACATAATTAAGTAAATAAGAGATTTGATATAATGTCAGAGAAAAATATTTTACAGTTAAACACAAAAGTGTTAAGTACCAATTTTACAATTTTTTTAAACAAAATTTATTTTCTTTACAATGTTTAAGATGGCAATAATTCCGTTGTGCTTCACTGTAAAATATATTTTTTTTTATTTCAAAACGATTATACATAATAATAGTAATCAGTAACATTATTGAATAGAGGTTTTAGACCATTTACTAAATCAATTTGGACGCTAATATGAAAAAGTTATTTTATTACATACGTAAATGTAAAAGATACGACCACTCGATATCACTCACATGCAAGTCACACGTACAAATATGTACAATTAGGGCCTACTTTATATACCTTACACAATAACACAAAATGAGTAATATGAAAATATGGAAATTTCACTAATGAAACACCTTTTAAATTTCTGAATTTTAATTATTGCGTATTAATTTAAATTGTATTTTTAAAAAAACTTTTTTTGTGTCATTATTTTTTTGGAGAAACACTGCGAGTGTACATTCGTGGAGAGCGGTGTTTAGCCCTTAATATTAATTTGTTTTAGTGAAAAACATACAGCTGCCTATGTGTTTTCTATATGGTAACATCTACTGAGTATTTGTACCAAGCTATAGGATGGGCTGTAACTTATTGGCTAAAACTACTTTATGTATACTGATAAGTTCTCACTCACTCCTTAAAATATTACATAATAAATTGCATTGCGTGGACCATTTTAAAGCATGTACATTTTACTAGGAAAATACGATGACTTTAGAATGTTCTGGACGAAAATAATTATACTATAACAGTAAGATAACAATTCTTATAAGGGGTTTACGAAATGGCCCACATGACCGTTCGTTAACAAGACATAGTTACTGAAACTCTAAGTATAGTGTGTATAATAATATTACAAATATACAAAATATTTTTTCAGTCGAAGGAATTTGAATGTTCCATAAACAGAGTCCGAAATAATATTTTTTTTTACAAAAAAATGTTTGTGCATTTTTGTGAACTTAAAAAAGATGTATGCGGAACCCTGGAATGTAGAGAATTCGTTCGAAATCATATACTCCTTAAGATCTAGGATGAAATGCGATTCGCGACGGGACTAGATCTTTTCTACATGTTATTTGATGAGGATAATAATCACTTTCAATTAATATTTTTTTATATTTATCACCCACCAATCCGCATTGGGCCCGCGTGGTGGGTTATGGGCTGTCTTTCTTATCCACCCATAAGAGAGGCCTGTGCAATATTTATATTCATAAGCAATCATTTATTTAATGATATGTATAAAAAGCTACAAATGTATCAGAATTTTAAAAAAGAATAAATACTTGGAAAGTATATTATATTGTGTTTTTCTAATTCTCTGTTTAAATAATAACATTTCAAGCAAATATTAATTTCAATAAAATAACATGCAGACAGAAATGTTGCCGCGATGATATTTTTAAACTATTTTCTATTAATAATGATTAAAATAAATCCGATTGAAAGTCAACTATACTGGAAGTTTTTTTTATAATTCAATGAAAAACGTTACCACCTTAATTCTAAACTATTCAGGATATCACAGATGCAATTATAAGAGAGATTGATCATTCAATCAGTATTTAAAAAATCATTTTCAGGTCAAAATTTGCATCTTTTGATACTCTGAGCAGAGTGTACAGAATCATTTGTAATTTACTCATGGGCTTTTATAGTCAACAATAACAACACATGTAACACAGACAACGGGAGTCCAATTTCTTTCTTTAGAATACCATTTCAAAAGGAATTTTTATTTAGATAACTTCGTTCCGTATAATAAAACCAATTAAAGTTAGTATCAAACTGAGGCTCAGGAGTAAATTACTAAAGGCATTCGTACATAATTTCTACTATTTCAACATTAACGTAGTCTCCATGTCGTCCGGGCGGCGTGGCAGCTTTCACTGGTTCTGATTCAACCTGCGTAAAACGGAACGGGTGAGCGAGACGACCAATCGAGCCGAATCGCCGCCCTCTTCCGTTTCCGGCTCACAGTTTGACAAACATCAACATCACTCAAGGTTGCCATAGGAAAAAACGCGGAATAAATACGTCGCGGTAACGTATTTTTAGTAATGGCAATTAACCTTTTCTCGCGAAACACAAACAGATGCACAATACTAATCAGTAAAAACTCCCTCAGATTGGTATTTTAAATGATTCCCTCACGTTGCAACACTCAAGCTAAAAGGGTTGTGGATAGACAAAGCTATATCGCTAATTATAGAGTTCGCGACCGTCGACGTTCGTTAGTAGAAGCGTACGGTTAGAAAAAAAATTAGTCGTAACACGGGGGATGCACGAGTTGTTACTTTAGAAAAAAATCCGTACACCTCTCAAGTCGACGAGGTTTCAATATTGGAATACTTACGTCATCTCCGTTTCGCGTCACTAATTCAAAAGCACTACGGACAACACTCAAAGCATGTAGGCATTGCACTCGTATTGCCTTAGCTTAAATCATCAGTTAGCGAAATCAAAATAAAATTAAAAAAAAAATAGCGTTTCATTCGAAGAAAAAGGGGAATACAACATGCTTCGACTATCACTACTCGAGTCGGTCGCGGGTTTATCGATAAACAAAAACGGAAGCAGTGTCATTCATAGATAATATACGATTTTTGTTTTAAAAAAAACATGGTTTTGTCTATGAACGGACACTATAACTTGAGGAGAGCGCGAATTTTCTCATTGGGTAACTAATGATCATGTGCGTACGTAATCTCTAAATAAAGGGAGAAAGGGAGGTTTTAGCATCGTGCATCCCCTGTATTGTCGCGAGATCGAAAACAAAATAAAAATAAAAAACAATACTTTACGGAGCTCGGAAGTCGTTCGAGGGAGACAATTTTAGCATAATAAAGTTCGATGTGAAATAAATACACAAATGATTCACAAGACGAAACATTATGGGTTAATCAGTGAATAGTTAAACAACAGTGTATTACGGATGGTGTATTATTTACAAAGTTAAAAACAAGAAATTACTTGCCACGAGCCCTTTTGATAATGTTTCGCACAGTATTTCATTAGTTTAAAAACAAAATAATGCTTCTAAAATTAAAAAAAACCCGGTTACTACTTACGCCATACATGTACCCAATTATAAAATTAAATAAGAAAATTAAACGTTTACAGAAAGAAAAGTAGAAAAAAGCGGTTATAAAATAGAGAAAAATCACAAACGCTTTTCTTGCCGATTGTACAAAAAGTTTTTTTTACAGTAAATTCAAAGAAGATACATGCATACAAAACAATGTCAATCGGTGCTCTGGCTGTTCTATATTTAAATTTAAATAATAATAATCACTAAGTCCTGCTCCACAACCCTTTTTTATAATAAAACACTCAAAAATAAGGCCTACGATATCGGCGTCAATATAATAATGAAGATAAAGTTATACTGTTTGGTGTATATAGAAGGATGTAATGAAAAGATAGAAGTGCATGGCAAGCTGTGCTACGCTAACATTGATGCATTATGTTATGATAGTGAATGAAATTTTCTAGCGTTTTATTTTAATAATGCTAAGGACTTTTCTACGCTACTGTACGCTCAACTGTAATTCAACTTTGTACAAAAATAGACGTATAATTTAATTAATTACTAATTTAAATTATTATACACTACTTTTAAGTTACTCTTATAGTAAAAAAATGTCACACAAAGAGAAGTGATTTGAGAAAATATCAAAAATAGTAAAATAGCATAAATAGTCCTTTAAAACACTGATGAGCGTTAGCTCTACGAAATTGCTAAAAAATATGATACATATTATGTATAGGAAGAAACTAACACCAATGAAATTATATGTTAGGCGATTAGTAGTATGTTATGGACCGGTGTTAGTCACATGGGTTTAGTTAGTAATGCTTACGATACAGTGAAAGAAAATGGTTAGTATAGTAACTATTCATAATGCCAAGTTAATCTAACGTTGTGATTAAAACAAGTGGTTAGTTTTGTTGAGGTTTTCGATGTGTGTTTGTTTGTATTAAACGAGAATTTTTGAAACATCTTTAATGCCTTCATAATGTGTTTTGTATCAAAGTAACATCTTTAGATTGAACTAAAGATGTTTTTCATGTTCATTTGATACATTTAACTCTAACGTATCAAATCGTAACTGACACGTATTTAGTTATAAATACGTTTGGTTACGTATCAAAACTTGTTTTCAAAGTTTTTTTAGCTCAAGTCATAATCTAAATATTCGTAACTAAAGGTAATGAAGAATAATTTAAACCTGACTAGTTAATTCGTAAAATATACGAATAACTTTAATTTTATGAATAAATTGCTTAATCCAGGCAACATTTAACTTAAAAAAACTTTTTTTTTCCTAATTTAATACAAATCTATTACTTTATATTTCTGGGCTAAAATTCTCATCGTCCAACAACCCCATGTCAATGAATATGTGTTATGTGTGTGTATTTGTGTGTAACATCGCTCACCGTTTGGAGAATCTCGAGGAAAGCTTGGAGAAGAAGGAGGGTCTCGCCTGGTGCGGCGAGCCGCCGTCGCCGTACGCGCCGCCCGCGCTCGCGCCGCGCGACCGCGTCTGGCCTGAGGGAGGTACACGTTATACAGGCTGTTACAAACAGTGCTGGATTAACCCTTAAACAAATTGAGCAATTGCTTAGCTTAGAGCATCACGTTCTGGGAGGCACCATAATGGGCACCGACAAAAAATACGTTTTTTTTTTGTAAGAAATAAAAAATCTTCTATTTCAAATTCATTTGTGTGGCCATGTAAAATGATTTACTACGTGATTAGTGGATGAAACTGACAAAAAATCACGCTGCGCGGCCGTTATTGTTTTAACTATAGTCAGATAGTACAATACTAGTGGATGAAAAATGACAAAAATCGCGCTGCGCGGCCGTTTTTTTATTATGGACAGTGCCAAATATCAGGGGGTGCCTATACTTTTTCTTAAGGAGATCGACCTAGCAAAAATGAGAGGTCCCCCGACTGCAATGACACTTGTTATTTAAGCTCGTTTTTGGCAGGGCAGTCGTGTTTTTAATATTTTTATAATTTATTTATTTTTAAACTTTAGTAAACCCCGAAAGTTGTACCCTTCTTTGCCCACAGAAAAATAATCATTAAAGTAAGTACTAAACTTATTTCCCTCAAAATCTTTTAAAATATACATGTTACAAAGATATGAAGCACGTATTATGAATCTTAATGTTATCAGATTAGTTTGATATCGATCACTCCGTAACTTCGCAGTAGAAGTATATTTTTCTCGACCATAAACTTCAAATGCGATTTTTTCAACTTGTAAATTTCGACAGTTTCAGACTCAAAAAATTATAAAAAAATAATGGTTACACTTATAGATCAGCCATTTTATTGTCTAATTTCAAAATCTATCGCAATCGCTTTCAAGATGTAATACATTGATGCTTTTTTTGGTATAAATAGAAAGTTGCCAAAGAAATGCACCAATGTGTCACATCCATCTGTCAAATGAAAGTGATTGCGATAGATTTTGAAATTAGACAATAAGCCCCCTGGTTCTTTTTTCCTTTTGATAGGTAATTTTATCTAGTTTTAAGAACTATCAATAACTCCATAACCCGAAAGTTGTACCTTTTTCTTCGGGGGAGCACTAGGGCTTAGGTAAAAGTTAGTATTTCCACAGGGGATAAGGTACAAACAACCTGAGTGGAAGGTGGAGCGCGAGGGCACGTTGCGCGGGAACACCAGCGGGTTGTTGTTGGGGAACTCGCGCCGCGCGCCCGCCGCCGCGCCCGCCGGCACACCAGAGTTCAGGCTGAGGGGAAACAACAACACATTAAACACAAGCACATTGAAAAGTAAGAAAAGTTATAAAATACAGCAGCACCTTTATATGTCAGGGGCTGTACCAACTAACGCTCCGAACCTTCACATTAAAACAAATAAATCGAGCCCCAATCAGGCCAAAATGGCGAACCAGCCTACTTATTGTCTAATTTTCAAAATCAATCGCAATCGCTTTCATTAGACAGATGGATGTGACACATTACTGCATTTCTTTGGTAAGTTTTTATTTGTGCCAAAAAGAAGCATAAATGAATCACATCCTGAAAGCGATTGCGATAGATTTTGAAATTCGACAATTAAACCCCGGGGGCTTTTAGGTTATGATACATTGATGCTTCTCTTTGACACAAATAAAAACTTACTAAAGAAATGCAACAATGTGTCACATCCATCTGTCAAATGAAAGCAATTACGATAGATTTTAAAAATTAGACAATAAGTAGGCCGAATTGTCAAATGTCACACGATCATTGATATCTTCGCAATAACTTCAGAAAATAGTACAACACGAAATTCCTTACTTCTATTTATCTGTTTTATTTCATGTCTAGTGAGCGCGTAAGCTTGAGAAGTGAATATCTGTTTAAGTTAAGGCCCGGCAAACCCATTGAAGTTCGAAAAGTTAGCCGGTAGGGCCCCTGTTGAGCTCTTCATTGTGGACTAGTTAGTTGATGTGATGGTATAGCCCGATTCAAACTTTATGACTTCTGTGAACATCGCACGAGACGATGAGCAGAACACAAATTCGATGTGTGTGAGAGAGACGTGTGGTGGGGCACGGCAACGATTAATTCGTATTATTACAGTTACAGTTTAACAACAATTAACAAAAACACTAGTTTAAACAATCTAGTGTTTTTGTTAATTGTTGTGAAACTGTTTAGTTTACGTTTATTTTGCACACTCAATAATTTATGACACAATCGGCCAGCGTAGTTGCTGCCGGGGCAGAGAGCGAGGTACGAAAATACCGCATGTAACTTTTATATTAAATGTTGCTAGAAACAAGTACAATCAACACGGTTCGCTGGGCTACCACAACAGGGTAATCAGTTTCAATCAATTTTAAACTTAAATGCAAAGAAATTAAGGTTTAAAATAAATTGAAAAAAAAATACGGTTTTGTTTAACCTGACGTGCTGCTGACTGTACATTTAAAAGTGAGAAAAGTTATAAAATAGAGGAGCACCTTAATAGAATTGACAGGTTACCATTCGATTTATATGACTTTCACCGATATTTTATTCATAGAATTTTATATATCTATATAAATAAAGATCAAAAACTTACTAATACAATACAGAGTAACCAATATAAAAAACTCACCATAAAATTAGTTTTAAAACTTTGCAAAAACATCAATAGCTACACTAGAGAACTCGAAAACTGTTCAATCTACAACACCATTTAAATCAATACTTTTTATAAACATTTTCAGACCCTTCTAAATTATAAACTCCCGAAATCATAATAAAACAAAAATATTATGTTGCAATAAAATATTACAGTGTTCTATAATGTAAAAAATACGTGTATCACTAGCTTAATAAAAACTACTTACAAACTACAAAGCAACAAAATGGACACAGGAAAAAAAACAGTCAAATTGAAATGCTAATAGAACTTCAAATGGTGTATCTTCTTTGCAACAAACTCTAACATCAGACATCAACAAACAAACTGGATTATAGTTTAATTTTCAGTCATAATCAAGTAATGTATTTATGATCAGATCACACAGTGAAGTTCGTGTGCTACTAGCATTTCAATTTGAGTTTATAAAAAAATAAAAACTCAGTGATTAGATAAGAAAACCAGCGTTTATTCATAAAAACAGCGTATAATTCCAAGCGTGGTTGATGCATCTCCTGGCGTGCCGAGACGTGAACAAACCAAAATCCTAGAAAACCAATTGATATCCGACAGTTTAATTTGCCAAAATCATCTTTATATCCAATGACCAAGGTAGATAAGTTAATAATTTGATATGTGCAAAATTTTTTACTTTTATGTTGAGTTCCAAAAACATATTGTAAATTATGATGGCACCATAAAATAAAGCATATTTTTAGTTCCCAAAAGAGACTGTGTTCTTTGAAATATAATCCGCGCGCGATGAGAATGGTATAATACCATTTGGAACTGAGACGCGCACGGTACCACTAACGCGGCAGCTCGGCGCTGTACACTACTGCTTTACAGTCTTTTTCAATTCACTTTGACAAGGTCCCTTACCATTCTCATCGCGCGTGGATTATACCTTGGTGTTTTAATATTGAGATGATGTGCGAAAGCTATGCTACGTGCAAGTATCAATCATGAATGTGTCGACAACAAAACCATAGGACTGAATAATAATGTTCAAAGAAAAAAAATATATCCCTTTATTCGTTTTTCAATAACAAAATTAAATTAGCATAAAGAATTACAGCAGATTTGCCACGAATAAAGAGATCAGCCCCCCTAGCTAAAGTAACATTTGAAAATTTTCGTTATCGTTTCGCTTCGAAACATGTATGGATTTGACGTTTTAAATTTCGATAGTTAACGAAACCTTATGTCAATCCCATACATGTTACGAAAGCGAAGCGATAACGAAGATTTGCAAATGTTACTTTGGCTAGGCCCTCTGTTCTGCGAAAAAAAGCGAAGAACCTTAAATAACAAGAGAATAAACAAGGTGAAAGGAAAAAATTATAAGCAATGTGAAGGGAATCTTTGGGAATCGTTTAAAATTACGCCAAGGGTATGTCATTAGCAAACCTAGGTTTAATAATTAATTAAACGTAAGTTGATGTTTTGCCCTTCAGTACCAACCAACGAACATGGCTCGGCTAATAATAGTAATAACTAACTAATATGTTTAATATGTTCGCGTCATCAAAATATCATCAATTATAACTATGATGCTTTGATTCATTTACGTAGGACCTACGGACCTACTTTATCGCGTCAAGTCGTATACTGTATACAAGGTTATTTTTAGTTCATTGAAAACTTCTAGAGTTTGATGGTCTGATCAACCCCACGAGAGGTTTTGTATAAACTAAAAATAACCTTGTATAGTGGGGTGTGAAATGGAGGAACTAATGGCGCCACAAGCGAATGACCATGATCGGCCTCTCTATTGTCTAATTTCAAAATCCATCGCGATCGCTTTCAGGGTTGTAATTGTAACACATTGATGCTTCTTTTTGGCACAAATAAAAGCATAGCAAAGAAATGCAGCAATGTGTCACATTCAACTGTCAAATGAAAGCGATTGCGATAGATTTTGAAATTAGAAAATTAGCCCACTGATCTGTTGAGTGTGTTTAGCGATCTGGATTTTCTCCGTTCACTCCCTGGATACCTATCATTAGATCAGATCACAGCTCGATCAATCCCTGCCGGAGAACAAAGGCTTCAAAGTTATATCGTCTGAATAAAAATCGACTAGCGTTTCTAAATTATTCGTATGTTTGGTTTTGTGTCTGTAATATCTAGCTAGGGTATATGTAGGAATGATGAGCTAGCGAGTCATGCTCGTGAGTAGTCGGGCGCGGGCAGACATAGTCGGTACCTAGGGCGGGGCGTGGGGAAATCTCTTACAGTCGCAGTGGAATGACGGTAGTTATAAAAGCAGCACAATGAGCTAGCGAGCAATACTCGTGGATTGTCGGGCGCGGACGGGCATAGTCGGGTACCTAGGGCGGGGCGTGGCGAGGTCTCTCGCGGACGAATGCGGTGCGTGCGTAGTGTCAGCGGCGAGCGGGGCGGCAGACGCTGAAGATATCGAAGCACTTTTGACGTGCGTCTTCGTTCCGTTTCCGCTTCCGCTCGCGCCGTTCGTCGACGCTCCATTCGTTGAACCGTTCTTCGTTTCTGGTGCGCTGTTTAATCGCATGCTGTTAGTTTGTATAATAGATATATGGGATATATGGTTATGGCCCATTACCAATACATAAATGGGGATGGCAAACAACACTTTTATATGATGTAATTTTAATGAAAATTTGACATAAAACAGGTGAATTTGTATCGCTTCTTAAAAAAATAGGGGCAAATTGTAGGGAAATGACATATTTATCATGTCCTAGGATTCCCAAGTAAAGATAACCCCAAATTATTATTGAATTTCTTTGAAATAATTAGAGTAAAATGATTGTTATAATTGCTTCGACCAAAATAAAACAACAAATGGATATAATAAATAAATAAAATTATATTAGTTGTTTAATGCATTTTTATTTATTACTATTCATAATATTATTATAGTACTTACAATATTTATTAAATTATATTATATATAATAGAAAACAGATACATAAATAAATATTGTAAAATATACTATTTTCACATTCACCATGTTATATTTAGAAAACATGCTTATTGAACCAAACTTATTGAAATACTTACTTTTCTTCTTTGCTGCTTAGTCAAATCATAACGAAATAAAATAATACTAAGAATTCGTAACAAAACGCCCGAAATAGTGTTTAAAAACACGCTACGAATTTACGTTTCTTAATAGCTTATGAACAACGTAAACATAACCATACTAAAATAAAAAGAAAAAATATATATAGATAGATTAAACATAACGTCAGTTGTGTCAATCAATATGTGCATCGGTGTTTAGCTGTGTCAATCAATATGTGTATTTGTGTTAGCTGTGTCAATCAATATGTATATTGGAGTTTACTATGTCAACCCAATATGTGGGTATTGATGGTGCTTAGCTGTGTCAATCAATCAATCAATATAATGTGTATTGGTGTTTCGTTCAGCTGTGCCAATCAATATTATCGTTTAGCAGTGTCAATCAATACATATCGATTTTTAAATGTGTTAATAAATATGTGTTTATTTATATATCTTTGTATAGAAGCCGTGTAATGTCCGACAGAGTAAAAGAGCACAATTACAATTAAAGGCGTTCTGCAGTGGAGTATAACGAGCTGTTATGCAGTGTTTAAGTATAACGTTTCTCGCTGTTATGCAGTGTTTGTGTAACGTTACCTAGGTGTGTCGTGCGCGGGCTCCGGCTTGGGCGCGTGGTGCGGCGCGCGGCCGCCGGTGAGCGTGCGCGATCGCGCTTCTAACTTCGGCTGTGCGCTGGTCGGCCGCGTCGAACTCGCAACCTGGTGTTAACAAACACGTCATTATATCGGGTCATTTTAAACACACCATCCAAATTTCAAGGATGTGTCCAGTCCATGAAACTAAACAACTTTCTCTAAGAAACATGTGTCGAATTTCGCCACAAAATTTTGGTGATCCCATACTAAATTGATCACGTGATCTCTTTGATTTGTATGGATAGTCGTTTTTTTTACAAATTTGGCCCTGTGTTCCTAAAATAATGTTGTTCAGTTTCATGGAAATTTGGATGGTGAATACAAAATGACCCTGTATTATGTTACTTCTGAAATAGCTGATAAGTCTCTTCTTCGTGTCCGCTAAAAGACGTCTGGAGTGGTAGCTAGAGAACGAAGTGGGGCAACAGCGTCGCTTAACCAGTTAGCAACATCAAAATTCTCGTGTGCTCGTTTCGCCCCTGTATGAACTAAACCTATGTTGTGACGGGCGGCGCGGCGTGCGAGCGATATTAACCATAGGAGTGGTTTAGCGACGCTGTTGCCCATGGTACCTACGAAATTAACGCAAAATAACAAAATATCCTATTTATACTAATATTATAAATGTGAAAGTTCGTGGTGGATGTTTCCTCAATCACGCAAAAACTACTGAACGGATTTGGTTAGAATTTGGCACACAGATAGTAGACAGCCTAGATTAAAACATAGGATACTTTTTATCCCGATATTCCCACGGGAACGGGAACCACGCGGGTGAAACCGCGGGCGGCCGCTAGTATTTTTATAAATCATAGTTACTTTTCATAACTACAAAAATAATATTCTCAGAACTTTCCACACCAATAGAAGGTAATAATAACATAACAATATAATAAATAAGTAATAAATTTATTCAAACCTGCATTTGCGCGATTCGCGCTGTGTTTTCCTTGATGGAAGCTGAGTCAATTGTATTCTGAAATCATACGCAACGCAATACGTTTAACAATAATCTCTTAAATGGGAAATGTTAGGTCGTAACATTTCACTAGAAATGACCATAGACAATGATGCCCGCACAGAGGACTGTTTTGTTTTTACTACTGCTATTGCGCATGGTGTTCTCAGAGTTTGAACGTGACTTTTGAGTAAGTACTGTAGGTAATATGAAAAATGCCAAAGTACGTTTGTTTGTTTGTTACTCCTTCACGTCTTAACTACTGAACCGATCATTATGACATTTTACATACAAGTTGTAAGCGTTACTGAAAAGGACATAGGGTACCTTTCATTCAGAAAAAAACGGACAGTTCCCGAGGGATAGCCAAAAGACTGTTTGTGTTGCCAGTCGCGGGCGGCAACTAGTATGAAAATCATTTTCAAGTTATGGCGAGGCCAGTTCACGATCTGATGAAAAGATTGTTTTTTGAACTTCCAATGTGAAGAACTGATGTAGAATTCTACTTCACAAAAATTACTGTAAATTACTGAATATTGAAAAATGTCATGGTAACTATGTAAAACAATCCTGACTAACACCATAAAAATTTATAAAAATAAATTTCTAATCGTCAGATTTCGTAATTTTCAACGACAGTGATATGATTTTTTATGCAAAAAGGATAGCTTTTTTATCGATCTAACACAATAACCGAGTACGTTTTTAATAAATGATCCAGTATTTCAGAAATCAATAATAATGTCCCAAATTTCGTCAAATTTCTGGCGAAGCGTCAATTAAAGCTATGCAATATTCAACCTTATTCTAAAGACATTGTGAAAGAGTAAATTTCGTGAACTGCCTCGCCTTAAATGGGGGATACTAGCAGAATAATATGAAATAAACGTGTGGTCGATAGTACCTGTCTCTTGAAGTTTGTGGTCGTTGTGGTGGATGTGGCCGTGGTATTATTTGACGCACTCGTCGTTGTACCCACTGGAATGCAATTATGTCAGTTTATACTTAAGCTTAAGCAGTTATTACACTATCCGATTTGTAGGGATCTAAATCGTATCCTACATCGGAAGCAGAAGATTGCATCTTCCAATTTTCTTAATCTAGGTATCTACAGTTAGGATAATGTAACAAACGCATTTTACATGTTAATATGTATTTCTAAACATATTTTTAAAGATATCTTAAAATAAGTATAATAGAAAAACAATTATTGGTATTTTTTATTAGATGTATTTCCCGTTAATAGAAATAAAATGGCCACTAAAGCATACTACTATAAGCCCCAAATTAATTGATAGCATATAAAAAACCGAATGAAATGACCCACTTTTGACTTCCACAAAGGACGACAGAACGAAATGATAAAAGCGAGGTCCGAAATGTTGTATAAGCTATAAATGATTTTTTCGTTTAACAAGTTAAAATTCTTGAATTCGAAAGAAACATCTTAAGATGGGTCGGCGACGCCACGAGTCGCTCAACCTACCTATTATATAAGGCGATAATTGACTCGTAATCTTGACCTAGCTCTAATCTTATATCAAAACAAATATGTCGATTTGTATAATTATGTAATAATTTAATTAATAAGGTACGTGTACATACATCAGACAGTACATTTATATAATATAATTGTCACAACATAATAAATTGTTCCTCATTCCTAGTTAAATAAAGTAAGGAAAATTGTAATATTGCTGACATAATGTCAGTTTGTTGAAATATGGTCCAAATAGTTACGCCGCTGCAAGGTATCTTAGTGAACTACAGTGTGAAATTTTTATCATTTGGTTCACGCAAATTTTTAAAATTTCGCGTGTATAGAGCTATAGGTAGACCGGATAAATGAGTCCTCGCCCGTGAGGCACAGGGGCGCGGGGGGAGGACGAGAACCCCGCACCAAGAACCAATACTCAGTTCGCTGGCGACGCGGCTAGCGATCAAATGTGTTGAAAGTTGCAAACGCTTTCTGAGAGTTATACATGAGATTACATTCTCAAGATGAGTCGAAATATCTTAAGACATAAAATTAATAAATAAAGTCAGTGCAAGCAAATGGCTTTTAACGTATACGAATATTTTCCGCCCGCACCCCTCACGGTCCCCGTTGTCGCCTGCCCCCGCGCCCTTGTGCCCCGTGGGCGAGGACTCATCTAACTGGCCTACCTATATGAGTTAGCATGCAGATAGTGGTGGTTGTGTTACCTTGCGCGCGCAGCACCTCCGCGCCGGAGGAGGCGCGGCGCGAGGCGGCGGGCCGCGCCGTGGCCGAGATGGAGCGCTGCACGCCGCGGTGCGACGGCGACCCGCCCGCCGCGCCACCTACCGCCGGGTAATATGTTTATGCCCGCACAAGTGGGATAACGATAACGCCGCTTTGGGCTCACGAATCGCTCATACTATCGCGTATACTAATTGCTACGAACGACCCGCCCGCCGCGCCGCCACCTAGCACCGTGCCCGTGCATTTATGCCCCGCACGCATGGGTAACCGCCGCTTTAGGCTCACGAATCGAACTAACTTATCCATTCCTTCGGCTACCCGATCATCGGTCATAGAACACTTCTACTTCTCATACTATCGCGTATACTAATTGCTACAAACGCCTTTATGGACCGCTGCACGCCGCGATGCGACGCCGACATATGTTTCGAGACAAAATACGCGACCCCCACTCACGCATGTAACCGAACGCTTCGACGATAACGCCGCGCCGCTTTAAGCCCTGGATATACGTTTTCGCCACCCTTATAAGTATATTTTGATCCTTTCTACTTTTTACTTCCGCGAAGTTACTTTC
Source organism: Agriphila straminella (assembly GCA_950108535.1). Taxonomy (NCBI): domain Eukaryota; kingdom Metazoa; phylum Arthropoda; class Insecta; order Lepidoptera; family Crambidae; genus Agriphila; species Agriphila straminella. Next base: position 24,008,023 of record OX467305.1, on the reverse strand, counting down.
GCCGCTTGCACGCATGAAATGACGCTTCTACAATAACTTTACGTTATACAATGCGACGCATCCTTTTCCTGTTCGAATACCTTAACCGCATTTCTTAATATCACTTCACATTCACACTACTAACTGACTAGAGACCAAACTTAAACGGGCAAGCATGTTGCAGCATTAACCCCACGACGTATGATCACATCATAACGCTACGATTTAGAGTATCTTTCTACTTGATAAACTTCTGCAAGTTGAAAATTTAAATACTTAATTGCAACATTGGGTTTCCACCACGTACCTATCCATCCACCCATCTTCCCGTCATACCATAACCTCATAACAAAGCCCCACGCATGAGGTTTCACTTCTATGGATTTAATCCTTCGCCAGAAGATTGCGCCACGCATTCGCAGCGAATTCACTCACTACTATTGCACATTTACTAGCAAAGCTCGAGCAGAGCAATCATCCGTCAGTATTAATCCAGATATACCCGGCTTTAATTTGCGTTTTGTTTATTCTTATTAATGAAAAAAAAATATGATATAAATTAATGGTTATGTCAATAATGGACTTATTTTAATAGGACTTATGTCTCGATACCGAATAATCATTTATTGTAATTCCTAAAATGTAATGTACGTTTTAATCAAATTGCTAGATATTATCTACAAAAATTCGTAATGTGTCTATATTGAAATATAGTCATCTTTTGGAAGACGGATATAACTAACCCATCTAAATGAAGCAATAAAGATTCCTTTGCCCTCATCTTAAACTTCTACTTACTTTCTATAATAAATCATTGCGTTATCGATTCTTTAAACTTCTTCTCGGTAAATAATTATCTTAAAAGGAAATAAAAGTGACAGTCGAAGATTCAGCACAAAGTTTTGAAAATCTAAAAAGCGCACCCGAAAATACCAAATTGATGGATGTTACGTAAACGATTAATATGAATGAAGCAGATACGCAAAGCTCCGTATGGTTTGTTACCCCACGTCGATGCGGCGCTACGCCCAAAGCGGACAAATACACAGTCTGTATAAAGCTATACGAGAAATAAACTATGCCGGGATTTTTACCATGTACAGTTTATTTTGAGGTGTAAATCCCGACATAGTTTATTCTAATAACGTCAATAACCATGGAAAACGAGATAAGTCTTATTCGCAAAAACACAATTTGACACTTCCAAAGGAAAACAAATAATTTTGTAGGGTTATTTTTACGATTTTGTGATTAAAGACGATTAGAACACAGAAATAAATATGTATAAGACTATCAGTACTAAGACTTCAAAACGTAAAGTGTACACTATTAAAAAATAGTATTGCATTTAATAATAAAAATAGTTTAATTATATAATACTTTCAATTTTTTCAATTATATTAAGAATTGTGAATGCTGAAATCTAAAAATTCAAAATAATACTTTCAAGTTAAAATAGTACCAAAAAAGTAATAGTCTTATTCACAAAATTTTCTATAAAATAACACCAATGTCTTATGCTATTAATCGCAAAATACGCACACAAGTACAGTACGAGGCAAACATCTTGACACTTTTTCGACGGAGTGGGGATAGGTTCGCGCATGTGCACTTGCGAGCGACCAATAGCGCGCGCCCCTCTCCCGCCGCCCGCATACCTCACCGCTACGCATACCCGAAATAGGCAATCTGCGCAATCCCCACCCGATTTCAAGCAGGGACCGGAAAACCTCTTTTTTTTGTTAACCCAATTGATAGGGAAACCCTATTAAAAAACTTACCAAATGATAGGGTTTCCCTTTCGATAGGGTTAGTCACCGTTATGCTTACCGTATTGATAGGGTTTTTGAAATCAAGTCTATGAAATATCCAATTCAAAACCCTTTTAACGGTAAGCGGTTCATGAAATGAACTGATGATAGGAATGAAATGATGATAGGAATATTTAAATGTCTGCCCCTCTCTTCCACATTGCTATGCCTGTCAAGGTGCATGCGATAATTAGTTACTTTAAGATCTAGTAGTTAAGTCGCATGTAGTGCAAATGTATAAATAAAGAAATAAAGAAATACCCAATCAAACCCCTTTAACGGTAAGCGGTTCTGGTCCTTCTGCCCAGGTAGAACTAGGTATAAATTGCTTAAACACGTTTTAAAACCCCTTCATAAAGTATTCATAGGGTTTCCTCGATAGGGTTTCCGTATTCGGTAAGTGCTTACTTGGGTTACCCTTTCGATAGGGTTACTTAGGATAGGCTAGGCTTACTATGAAATACCCAATAAAAACCCCTTTAACGGTAAGCGGTTCCGGTCCTTGATTTCAAGATGTTTGCCTCAAGACTATACTGTGGATGATAAATCGCTTACAATCCACGAGTGCACGATAAAGTATGTAATGGTAAAGCGCTCGTGAAATGCAATTTCTGTACCCAGACTATGAAGCTCTGATATGATAAATATACAATTAACTAGAAATGTCCTAAGTGTTATTAGGTTTTGTTTCTTTGTTGTTTTCATCTTAGGGCGTTACAAAACAACCCGCAATGCCGAATATGGTAGATAGGGGCCATCAAACTGAATAGGCTTGTTTCCATTAAGAATAAATATAATGGATAGGGGTTTATAATGATTAATTATATTATGGAGAAAATAACAAACAATTTTAATTATTAAAAGCGTTAAAGATTAATAATATTTTTAAAAAATCAATTTCGTAAAATGCAACCTTTAGTCACGTGACAGTGAACACCAATCAGAAAGCGTTACGTCACGCCGTGCGAAACTCCAATCTTGTCTTTGACGTTTCGAGTATCACTACCGGAGGCGCGTTCCAAACCTACACTCCGAGTGCAACCTAACCACAACCGAACGCATGTTTTAGCCACTTTTTCCGTATTTCTCCATTGTTTGGAACATATATAAATAACTGGTTTGGCGTTTTTATAGTCGTGCTATCACACTGGGGCACTATACAGTACTTATAATATGAGAAATTCATTTTTAAACGATAAAAACTAGCTATAACGTACGAAGACACGATCGCTCTTTTGTTTGTTTTGCACGGCGTGACGTCATTCAAGACGCCATGACAGTCTTGTGCGTTTTGGAACCAAATTAAAATTGTTTTTTTAAACGCGAAATTTATAATGTAAACGCTCGATTAAAAATAAATAAACCTTTTTTTTCGATAAAATGCCTAATAAGCTAAAATATTAAGCAGTTATTGAAATTTTGTCAACTAGCCTATTACTTTTATTATGGGACCAACTCTGAAATCGCAAAAAAACAGCTGTTCCATACATGAAATAAAACACTTTGTAACAGATACTAGCGCGATTTTATTGAAAGTATTTTGGTAATTAGTTGGTTTGGTTCGATTTTCTATTTTGCCGATGTTTTGGCACCTTTACAGCTGTCGTGGTTACGGGCGAGTCCCCCGTGCCGTGACCACAAAATCAAACCAAAGTACTATATACCAAAGTACTTTCAATAAAACCGCGCTAGTATCCGTTAAAAAGTGTTTTATTTCATGTTTAGTGAGCGCGTAAGCTTGAGAAGTGAATATTTTCGTTATTAATTTTTGTATGAAACAGCAGATTTTTTTTCAAGTTGTTCAGTTTGATGGTCCCTATCTACCATATTCGGCATTAGGGGTATTTTTGTAACACGTAGTACATGTGTGTATGTATTTTTATCTATTTTATTTTAACTATCTTTATTGTACAATACAGAATGGTACAAGAGGCGGTCTTAATGCTAGTACCATTCTCTTCCAGTCAACCTTTGGGAAAAACGATATTCGCAATTGCGGTACAGAATAATGTATGTGTATTATGTATTGTGTATGTGTGGTAGTTACCGTGCGCGGGCTGCGCGGGCGCGTTGGCGGGCGGCGGCGCCGCGCCCGTGCGCAGCGACAGCGACGAGCCCGACCGGCTGCCGTCCGACTCCGGCTGCAACCAAACCGCAGCTTTAACCTTATACTAATATTTATTTATTTCTATTTATTTAAACTTTATTGCATAAGAAAATACAATTGGCGGACTTAATGCCTTAAGGCATTTTGTCGACCGGAAAGGGTTGAAGAAAGAAATCGTGGCGGCAAAAAATGGACAACTAAGTTAAAAAAATACGTTGATCATAAATAAAGATCTAGCTACAATAACAATAATATAAACATACATAGCAATACATACATAAATAATCCTAAGTACTTACTATAAAATTAATATAATATATTTATATGAATATAATATAATAATATACCTAACCTACTAATATAATACATACACATAAGAAAGTATAGCATATGTCAGATTTGATGAACTTAAATTAAAAAACTCAAGTAGTGTTCACGAACCAGTCTTTTGAAAATGAACTTACTGAGGGCACTTCGGATATTCAGGGGTAAAACGTTCCAGAGTCGTATAGCCGAGAGGGTGAATGAGTCAGAGACAAAGCCAGAACAATGGAAAGGAGTTAGCAAGAGAAGTTTGTTACTAATATCAACGAATGTCAACGAAACCCTGTTCAACCTACACAATGATTCACGAGGGTTAAAAACTGTTTCGAGCTAAATAATAATAAATAATGAGTTGTCTTCAAAAACTTATTAGTTTAAAATTTATTAGTTTAATAAAACTTATTAGTACAATCTCAAGGTCGTATTTTTATGTAATTTTAAAAATATTATGTAATGACTGTCATTGTTACACTTACGAGTATTACCTACCCAATTCCTAGTTTTTTATTTTGTTTTAGTTTTATTAGTGAATGAAATCGCATCAAATAAACCTTAGTGGTTAAGAATTGTGATTATAAACATTATTATTATCTTGTTTTTTAAAATGGCAAATAAAGAAAAAAGTTATTACATTACAATTTGAAGTTGGAGCCAAACCACAAAATATACCTTCATCAAATGTATTTTCATTCAATCAAACAGAAACAAAATAACTTCAAAACACGTGATCTTCCAATAAACTTAAAACTATAAAGATGCTTGGGTGAATCCCACGCCCAGCAATAGAATCGTTCGTACGGTTAATAAAAAAAAGTTAAGTACATAAAATTAAACTCACGTCTGTGCTTTTCCTGCCGAGCAGTAGATAGGTAGCGAACACGTCATCGTACTTCGCCTCCGCTAACGAGTACTCGATCTCTTGCCGGTTGTAGCCGAGGCACACCAGCGCCTCTGTTGAATAAACAATACAAATCAAAATAACGTAAATTGTTAACATATTTACTACTATATATCTTCGATCAAGAATACCCTAGATCAGTGTTTCCCAATTAGTGGTACGCGTACCCCGGGGTACGCGAGGTAACATCAAGATTCAAGGGGTACGCGGGACAATCTCTTACCCTAAAGTAAGGTATTATATCAGTAACCTTTTTTATAGACCATTCCTGCGGGGGTGGGGGTGCAATAAGGGGTACGCGAGTTTGAGGTCTTTCTTGGAGTGGTCCATAAAAAAACTAATTGGGAACCACTGCCTTAGATGTCCGGTCAGAGTCCCAAAAAGGCACCACGAAATAACGGCACAATTCGAAACTGCGTTGTTATTTTGTACAAAGTATTTTCTCCTTTGTTTCTTACTATTTAAAGTTGAATTTGGAAAGAATAGTAATTTGTACTCGCATAAAAATATTCATGCAGGGATTCGAATTTCAAAATTTCGATTCGCATTTTGCGTGCTTTTTTTAGTTCATGAAGCGTTATCTAGGATATTTTTGATCGAAGCTCCATATCTATCCCCGGTAAGATATTGGTCTCCTAAACATTTGTTTCTTAGTTGTTTCTGTTTAATTACAGGAAATAACATCAGAGCTCTGATAGGTACTTTTTTTATTCGGGACAACTCATAGCAATTCGTACTATGGGTAGGTATACTATGGGTACAAATCTAAGCAATCGTGTACTATGGGTAGGTACTAAATAATGTATGTAATGTTTCCCAATTAGTGGTACGCGTACCCCCAGGGTTCTACACGAGGTTGCATTAAGGGGTAGGCGGAGTAATCTCATCTACATAAGATGAGCGACAACTACACGATTAATACACTGTATCTTAGAATCTAAAATAACATTCAATACATACACTTGACAATCACTAAAAATCGAAAACTATATAATTATTATCCTATTTGCTACTTCATAGAGTTAAATTAGATATTTAGTTTTTTTATTATATTGAAATTATTGTTATGAATGAAAATAAGTGCTTAAAATATTATATATTATGAGCAAAATAGATACATCATTAAATAATTTATAACATAAGAACTGCATAAAGACATCTTATTTTTTAATAAATTTTGTTTCATGCACATTAAAAGAAAAAAAGGATTTATGGATCACTATTTTAAACTTCATAAACCCATGCTTTTGAACTAAAAAATACTAAAAAACTAGAAGTTAATAAATATCATGCGTAACGTACTTCGTATGTATATTTTAATGCAATATAATTACATATTTAAAGCCATGTGACATACACATATACACATCCATATTTGTATATAGCATTGCAACATAATAAAATCATAATTCTGTCTAGAGCGAGGATTAGATGAGCCATAAAATTGCTGCCCAGTGTATTTATTATTTATTTATTAAACACACAACAGAAACTACTTCTTGTCATTGGTCAAATTGGAAATGCTTAAAGGCAAGGATAAACATGCTATATAATAGCACAAAAGCATACTTTTTTCGAGCAAATGCTACCAAATAGCCAGTACCATGTCTAGACATATAAATAATCTAAGACTTAGACATGCTATTAATGAGCATGTCTATCTGCACCTTTACTTTCCATGAATAGACTTCATATTTAAGTTGCGTACTTTGATATGATAAATAAGACAGAATTGTGATAAATATACATAACGTTCTAACACATATACATATACATCGCGTCACGTACCAACTTGCGCTGTGCCGATATCAAGGGGACGATGGACGCATGTAAGGTAAAGAAATATTATACAATTTGTATGTCTAGTATGTTTGCTGCAACATATAGATAGGGAGGTGCTATGAAGCTCTTTGCAGCTCTGTAGCATGTGATAGTGTATGTGGGTCGTTTTTAAATGTTAAATGTTCACACAATTTAATTTAGCCACAAAATAGAGACTAACAGAAGTTAAGCTTAGTACTACGGGCGCTCGTGCATCGCACACACGAAGAGAGCTCTCATACCGCTGCGTCACGTACTCGAACTCGTTTGAGATTAGTTTGAGATTCCGGTTATACAGTGTCGGTGAGAGGTGTCTATGTGTGCGTTGCTCGAGCGCGCAAGTGCTAATAGCTTAACTACTGATTTAGCTTTACACCTGCTTAGTAATATTTATGATTACACCCGTATTCACAAATATTACTATGGAGTCTCACAATGTCCGTAGGACCAATCACACATAACATTAAGTACACGAACCAATCACAGAGCTTTATTTCAACGCAGTGCGTTCGCGTAGTTAAGCGTCGTTTGAGTGTTGTTGTTGTGAATACGGGTGTTAGCCTTGTTGTAAGTATATAAAAACACGTAAGCATGTGAATTCGAGATACCTACAGTAAGTTGTGTGTGATTTATAGTTTTACGTCTGTATTGGCCTTTATGCTCACCTGCATTTTGTACAATTTCCAGTCCAATGACCACAGACACAAAATATAAAGTAAACAGAAGGGCTCTTCATGAAATAAAATCACAGTTTTCTGTGCACGCACACAAAGACATTACGAACAAGCAATTTCAAACCAGACTGGGCTATAATTATTTAAAATTTACGTAAGTGTTTTCTAACGGATACTGGCGCGGATTTATTGAAAGTACTTTGGTAATTAGTTGGTATTAGGTTTGATTTTTTATTTTCCCGACGTTTCGGCACCTTTCAAACCAAATACCGACTAATTACCAAAGTACTTTCAATAAAACCGCGCTAGTATCTGTTAAAAAGTGTTTTATTTCATGTCTAGTGAGCGCGTGAGAGGTAAATAAGTGTTTTCTGTTAAAAAATAGACTTTATATTTTGCGTTTTAAGTATATTTTTACCCTAGCAGAGTGTGTTTTAAGGCCATCACATTATGTTTAAAATCTCGTGATATAAAAGTGGTTTTACATAAATAAACAATAAAATTGTAATAGTGTCTCACTTATCCGCTTGTGGTCTTTATAGTCCTGCTTTCACGTTATATTCTGTACTGTAAGAATACTTTTACCCTAGCAGAGTGTGTTTCTGTTTCAAGCCATCATATTTATGATTTCTTTGATACAAAATAAACAACTGTAATAGTGTCTCACCTATCCGCTTGTGGTCCTTGTAGTCCTGCTGCGGCTCCACAAAGGGCCGGAGCTCGTCTTCTTCGTAGCCCGTGTTCATCCACTTGTCCCGCATTATGCTCTCCAGCGACGCTCTCTTCGCGGGGTTGAGAACGAGGAACTTCTTGAGTAGGTTCTCACAGTCGGTAGACATGTAGAACGGTATTCTGGGGAAGAAATAGAAATAAAAATCATTTATTTGAAATAGAGCAACAAAGTAGTTTGAATAGTTAATGTTTTCCTACATTGAGGACATTCATTAACTGACAAGAAGAATAGGCACAAGAAATGGCGTTAAAAACAGTATTTTTATTAATGCGATAATTTTATCAACATTGTCTACCTATACAGTTAATAGTACATAACAGCCGCGGTCTATAATGAAGTGACTGCGTTGCTGGCAGCGATGATGATGGCCGAGAGCGGAGTCAAGCGCAGGTCCAAGCCTATATAGCGCAGACAGCAAGGGCTTCAAAGATGACCAAGCTTGAAGGCCGAGAGCGTAGTTAAGCTTAGCTTGAGGCCATCATAGCGTGGCCAGCAGTGCAGTCAATGTGGACCAAGTCTTGTACAGTGCTTTACTCAAACAATGAGATTACTGCCTACTATACTATAGTAAGTACTTATAACCTAATATCGAAAAAAAATACAAAAATGCAAATATCTCAGAAACGGTGCGTCGGAGCCAAATTTTTTTTTTCGACTCCCTAACTAAAAAATTACGGAAGTAGATAAAATGCGAAAGTCGGTTCGTTTGTTTGTTTGTTACGCGTTCACGACTTTACTGAACCGATCATCATGAAATTTTACATACACATTGTCAGAGGTACGGAGAAAGACATAGGGTACCTTTCATCCCCAAAAAAGTGTTCCCGAGGGATAACAAAAATCTTTCCGCCCAGACGAAGTCGCGGGCCGCCGCTAGTTCATTATAAAGCCTATCAAATGCCGTCATTTTCAATCCCTTTCTTTAAATGGACTTACCTGTATTTCCCCCGCAGCACTCTCTCCCGCAGCTCCCGCAGCGTGGAGCCGTCGAAGGGAAGCGAACCCGAGACCAGCGTGTACAGGATCACGCCTAACGACCACACGTCCACCTCCGGACCGTCGTATTTCTTGCCTGCAATTGTATTAAGCATCGTTAACTACAATTAAACACATATTCTATTAATATTTATTGACCCCAGAGTTCCGCGGAACACCTCTAACTCTAGCCACGCGCATTGACCAATGAGCTGCGAGTATTTCGTTCCCTATGAGTTCGATTTGTGGAACAGAGATAGAGATACATTACAGTATCTCACACTCACACCGATGATGGGACTCGAACGGGACGGAAACAGCCTTTAGGAGCGAATGGTGACGACGAGGAAGTGAGGGCGGGTCGCTAGCTGAATATATTTTAAGGTTAAACATTAGCACGTGACTCGCTATTGTAGACACATAACGTGGTTTCCCAGGATTTTAGCTTTTACACAATATATTTTAGCCTGTTCCGACAACTAACGGCAATTGTTTACTTTATTTAGTTTTTAAACGTAATAATAATGTTACCTTGGAATAGTTCAGGGGCCGCGTATGGCGGACTGCCGCAGAATGTGTCTAGTTTGGCGCCGGGCGTGAACTCGTTTGAGAACCCGAAGTCAGCGATTTTTATATTCATTTCACCGTCTAATAGGAGGTTTTCCGCCTGTGAAATCAACAACGAACCAGTCAATAATAATAATTATACACAATATTGTTATACAAGTGACCAAAGTCAATTTGTGTCGCGAGTGTCGACTTTAAATCACGAACTAGCGAAGAAGTCTAGAATTGAATCACGAGCGTAGCGAGTAATTCTAATATAGACTACTGAGCAGTGAGTGATTTAAAGGCACGAAGCAGAACAAAAATTTGGTCTCAAAAACACACAACTTATCACCTCTACAGCAGCAAGAAGTGTTATAGGTAAGAACAGTTATTTTCATGAACTTTCCTGGTAAAAAGCTATAATAATAGGTACGCAGCGCTGTGCAATTTGAAATTGTACTTTATTGCCGTGCAGCGAGAGTAGCTTATTCTGTACGCTTATTCATTATTTGAATGTTAGGGGCTCTGCAACTCTGATAGAGCTGTAGTCACTGCGACCTTAAAGTTCTATTGAGACTCGTCACCTAATTATAGTAACTCTTTAAGCCCTGCGGCGTCCAGGAAGTCTAGTATCTTCCTAGTTTTAAGTGTTTTTATTTCCTCCGGGTCGATTCTGTATGCTTAGTACATTCTGTTATAATTATATTATGTGGTGTTACCTTGAGATCTCTGTGTATGATCCGTTTCTGGTGGCAGTACTGTACAGCGGAGACTATTTGCCTGAACTTCGCCCGCGCTTCCTTCTCCTTCATTCGCCCGTGTAACACGAGGTAGTCGAACACCTGCGACGGAAAGAGGACAAAACATTAGAATACATCCACACAGCGAGATTAATAAATAATATACTGCTGCCACCTTTGTGACGACTCGACGAAATATCAACTTGCTGCACTGGACTCGGTGGAACGCACAGTCAAGAGATTAATAGGCGATGGAAAACTGGTAGCAGCTAAGCTTCACAGTTTGGCTCACCGCTGAAAAGTTGCTTGCCTAGCTATAGATTGTACTTCGGCGAGTGTGCTCAAGAGCTGCATGAGCCATTCCATCTTCTCCTTTCTACCATCGGACATCCAGACGTATTGCGGGTTACCACCCGTTCTTGGTTGATATACCTCTTATGCGTACCAAATGCTACTCAACATGGTTTATAATGCACGCAGCTAAGGAATTGAATACGAATGTACGATAGTACTATTTTACAACGTGCAACAGAATTTATAGCTATACCAGAATATGGTAAATAGGTATCATGAAACTGAACAACTTTTACCATAGGACCAACTCTGAAATCGCAAAAAAACAGCTGTTTCAATGTATGAAACAGTAGATTTATTTTTCGCGATTTCAGATTCAGAGTTGGAGTCATAGTAAAGCTGTTCAGTTTGATGGTCTCTATCTACCATATTCTGGTTTAGCCATTAATTCTGTTACACGTAGTATATTGTGTGGTATGGTGTACTGACCTCTCCCCCCGAAGCGTACTCCATGACGAGATATAGCGTCTTCTCCGTCTCTATGACTTGGAACAACTTCACGATGTTCGGGTGGTCCAGCATCTTCATTATCCGCACCTGAACACACAACATCAAGTTTTACAATGGAATAAAATGCTTGGACAATTTCACACAGCGCGCTCTAGCCCTAAACTAAGCAAAGCTTGTAATGTGGGTGCTAGACAACTCAGATACTAGTTATATACCCCCCTACTAATAAAGATTGTATAGCTGATGTATAGTTACACAATGGTTACTCTCTGACAAACTATTTGAGTTTGACATTGAAAAGAAAGTGACAAAACACTGTGTACAATCTTTATTAGTAAGGGGGTTATTACACAATATTAAGATTTTAAATCATTATTTCAATTTCTGCACGGCTTCTTGTTTGCTTGATAGATCGGATTCGGCATGTTGACCACTGCACCATTCAGGTCCTTAATGTAATAATTTTATTTTCCAGTGATATTTTTATACCATAACTTTTGGTGGTTTGTTTTTGATTCAGATTTCCGAAACACAGGAAATTCTGCATTTAACTTAGGCACAGAATAAATAATAGTACTTGGGCCGCAAATCAGAGTAATTTTGCATTTTGTTTATTATTGTAGTCGTTTTTGGTCATGCTTATTTTATCATAAATACCTAAGAAGCATAAAGAAGCACCATGTTGTGATATGCAATCTTCACTCTTCATAATCATAATATAAATGAAGCAGTCACCTCTCGGAACAGCTTCTGCAGTGAGCCAGGGTTGAGCTGTGTCTTGTCTATGATCTTGATGGCCACCTCCTTGCCCGTCGGCACGTGCTTCGCTAGTTTCACTTTCGCGAAATTGCCTTTGCCGATGGTTTTAAGTAACTTGTACTTTCCTGTAAATTTAATAAATAGTCATTAGCAAAAAATGCGTGATTTGCCATATTTTTCGAATTATGTCTGTCTGTGATGCAATGATGGCATTCTTCATTATTATGAGAATGCCATCATTTCATTACTTATTGTGTTATTATTATTATAACATATCTCAATATCAATTGATCAAAATAGAACGTATATCCTTCAAACACGTGCTTCTATTTGTAACTTTTTATTTTTGCAACTCATTATCATTACAAAGGTTATCATTGACTTTTTAATTGTTTTCAGTAAAACATTGTGTTCAATACTCGTCAATTGCTTAGATAACATACTTATTTAAAAATATTACGATCCCGCTACGACTATGACGCAATCAGTACCAAGTAGAAGAAATATTGGTTAGCTTTAGATGATAGTCTACTGAAGCAGTACACCATGGAAACGCATGTTTTTTTGGGTAGTATGCCGCATAAATTATTATTATCCATCCTATTGTATCTGCTTCTTGCACAACAATATAAGTAACCGTTTTATACTAAGATCCATGAGACTTTATAATTTGAAGTATTGTCACATCGATATTTTCTGTACAAAGCCTAAGAAATTCAAAAGCCTGTTAAGACAATAGTTTTCCCTAATTTGTACTGGCTTGCTGTCCTATTTGAATTTGTGTCCAATGTCTTTGGTTTTTATTTTTCTTGCTTAAGGTGTTTGTTTTTTTAACCTTAGATACAAATGTGTAAACTGTTTGTGGAAACTGTTTTGGCAAATGTGTGATTCAATTGTGGTACCCATAATTATTGTAAAATTGCTGTTTGTTTCCCTAATAAACTAAAATAAAAAAAACCTATTATTATTGTGTTCTTGTTCTGGTTAGAACTGTTAGAAGCCAGTGCCTCAATTGTTGAGGATTTCAAGTAAGTTACACTTCCACCATCATCACCTTAGGATCACTTACATTTCATACCGGGCCTAGTAAGTAACTCGACTTCAAGGGTGGAAATAGCAAATTAAATTTCGATATCGACAAACTAACGTTTATTAGTAATTTCTTTGCACTTATCATCAGGCAGGGTCATTTCTTAACTTAAAAAATAAGTTTCTGTCAAAATTTAATTTTTGGTACAAGCTTTTTTTGCCGAATTCACTTTTGTCCGTCATATTGGATTTAAGTGACGTCACTTTATTTTTAGAGTTATTCTCAGCTTATGATACCCATATTGTAGGAGTGCATTAAAAATGACTTGACCGCCATTTTGGGTGTTCCGCCCTGATGGATTTAGAATTAAACTAAATAAAAAAATAAAAATTGAGACTGAAGATCCCACAGTCAAACCGACTAGTGGGTTTTGTGGGACTATTTTGTAACCCCATATTGTATCCTCTTTCCCTCTTACTAATAAAGATTGTATAGCAGATGTATAACACAATGGTTACTCTCTGTCAAACTATTTGAATTTGACATTGAAAAGAAAGTGACAAAACACTGTGTAACTATACATCTGCTATACAATCTTTATTAATAAGGGGGTTTGTTTATAATAAACAAATTTTAATAATAATGACGTCACACAGCCAACCATGCATTGTCATCCAAACTAAACGTGTATACAAAATTTCAGCTCAATCAGTTTAAGACATCTGCTTCAAAATTGAGTTGCAAGATTCCCACCCGAACAAACATACATTGCAAGTTAAAAAAGCTTGTAAGTAATAAAAAACAGCAACTGACCGATGTGCGGTTCCTCCGACGCCCTGGACCGGGAGGAGACGCGCGTGCCGCCCCCCTCCGCGGAGCCGCCGCCTCCCCCGCCCATCTTGGTCGACGACGACTTCACCTGCGAATAACTCTGCAATTAGGGGGCAAACTGTTAGCACCAACACTATACAAAATGTTATTTATCATTAACATCAGTTACGCGCGGAATCCACCAGATTGGCGAAAAATAGCTGATGCTTTTTAAATAACCAATCAGGCGTTAGCATGACCACCGAAACGTGATAAAATATAGCAATTTATAAATAAATAAAAAAAAATCCCGCTCTCATCGTTGAGAGCAATCTTGAGATCATACCTGAGACTCATACTGATCAAGATAGCTTGATAACTAGAGATGCTCAGCATCTCAGGTATGATCTCAAAATAGCTCTCAACAGTGAGAACGGATTTTAAACACGGGCCTAACTGTCAAAAGACAATGGATTTTGACAGTTGAGTTTCGATAAAACGCTATATCACGTGATATATATCGTGTGTAGGGGGGCAGATACAACTATTTCTACATCTCTTCCCCGCATAGCTCGAGGGTGGTATATTCTGATTGGTATTTTAAAAAAACATCACTTTTCCTCTTCGCCCATCTACGTTTTGTGAAAACCGGGTGCCTTCAATTTAATGGCGTAAAGAACCGCTGCTGATGCAACTCAACTATAAAATTTGTCATACAATATGTGGCGATATCTTGATTCTAGATTTATTTATGAAAATCATTAGTGCAGCACTTTTTTACACCACTAATTTAAACGCATTAATCCCCCAAAGTAACATAGGTCTAACAACCTTAAATACATTTTGACCCTCGTTTTTGGCCGAGTAATATTCATTTTGTAAAAAAAAAACTCTACTCTGGTAATACATAACAGATTCTTAGCGTTCCTAGCACTGAAACTGTGAAAATACACATTATAAAAAACGAACCCTGAACATCAATCAGATCAAAATTTATTCTGTGGCTAAAATGACCCATTGTTAAAAAAAAGTCAACACAAGCACTGTTCAGTAGAGCTGGCATAAATCTCATCAAAAGCCTATCAAATAACGGAAGAGGCGTTATACGCGAAATTAATAACAACGTTCGTTTTAATTTGGCACATAAACCAAGTTTAACAGCCATATAAATCATAAAACTGTGTCATGTATGCCAGACTGATAATTTGTAAAGACAAAACATGTTATTTAACGGTCGTATATAAATGTAATGGAACAACGCGACAAGTTAGATCAGCGAACAACGGTAAAAAACGTGTAATAATTATTTGATGTTTGAATTGATTCTGTCGATTATATTTTGGAAAACCATGCTAAATAAAAATAAACAATAAAATAGAGGTAACAAAGAAAATGACTGAAAATTTATAAAACATGTACTTATTATGACTTAAAACGTAAGAAGCTCTGATCAATACGTATTTTGGTGGGATCAAAATGCTACAAGTATGAAGTCCCATTACTGAAACGTTAGCTTGTTCCGTCTTCCCTATTTGCCTCAACATGTTTACAATGCGATTAAATTGACATGACAATGTACATCTGGAGTGGCTGACTTCAGAGCGCTTGCGGTACAAAACGACATTTTTTTTAATCTGTAAAATTTACTTGTCTTTTTTTCCAAACATTCCTGAGTGACATTGCAGCGGATCACTGTCTATTGTCAATTTCATCGCATTGTATATCCCAAAACTAACATCACAAGACAGCAAACTACCAAACAGTAAGTAACAACTTCCGTCATTTTATCGTTTATCGATAGTGCGTTAAAAAGCTCTATAAAACGTCTCTATTGCTTCGCTTTTGCGAACTCATAAAAATGTAATAATGACATAACTGCGTCATAAAGTTGGAAAGAATTGTCTCGGTCAAACAATGGCTGAATCGACAGATGTGTTGCAATATAATGACGCAGAATTATCAACACGCCTAGTGTAATAGAAGGAGCTCGGTGGCGCAGTGGTTTAGCGTCGGTCATAGGATGGGTTACCAAAAATGCATTATCTCGAGCTCCGTGCTTCGGAAGGCACGTTAAGCCGTTGTTCCCGGCTGCATTTGCAGTCGTTAACACCCACCAATCCGCACTGGGTTCGCGAGGTGGGTTATCGCCCATCCTCTTTATCCACCCACCAGGAAGGCCTGTCTGTGCCCCTGCAGTGGGGACATTAAAAATGACTGATGGTCAATAGTGTAACCTTGTATTTTCTACTCTACTGCAGAGTTAGCTACAAATTCTGCAGTAACTGTCTTGTTATACTAAGCATCACCATAATTCTCATTGGATCTATAGATGGACTAATTAAAGCATGTTTCATTTAAAAATCAAGCCCTTCTTTTCTTAAGGAGGTATCAATCATAAGGGAAACTATTTTATACTCCATGCAATCAAAGTGGTTCCAATCAAAGATTTTATAATCTAACGCATTCACAATTTGATCATTTTAATAACGGAAAGATTAAAAATAATCCTAATGCAATCGTTTCCCTGTGTAAATTAAATCTTAAACTACCGTTATCCTATTTGAAAAAACTGCCACACAACCAAAATTTCGTGATCGCACAAGCTAACATTTACGTGATCACCCTATAAGGGACACATTAACCCTTAATTACACGAGCCTCGTACCACATCTGGTTAACATATTATAAAAGCCATTTAGCCTTTACCTAAAACAGCGGCCAACAGCGGCAACAGCGAAGGCAAAGTATTACATTACAGTACAGGCGTATTTTCCTTAACTGAAGTAAGGTCTTTTCTTTCCTATGAGATGGTGCTTTTTATCCAGAAAAACTGGAGCATCTAAGTCGAAAGAAACACTGAAACTGTTGTTGGTCACAATAAAAAGTAATTGGCAATTCACCACGGTTTACGTGGTTAAGGTTAATGTCAAAACCATTTCAAAGTAGTTATATTTTGCCACCAAAGTACTGAGGGATGCATTCTTCTCTTTCTCAAAACTCTACGACGACGGAGGCATCAAGGGAAATCTCTACATACTCTACGTCAATTTCAAAGATCGTTGTGGTTTTGGCATAATGCAATCACGTGGAATGAGAAAACGTGTTTGATCATTCACCTATACAGAGTTTTCGTGACCAGCTCGTTTACGGTACGTATTACGGTAGGTAGCTACGTGGTGTCCCAAAATAGAACCACGATAACGTTCGCTATTTACGGCTTTATCGAACGTTAAATCTACGTAGAAAACTTCGGCGTATTACGTCCACTTTTATTTAGAACTTGTGAACAAATACGGGTCAAGTTTCCAAAACATTCTATAATGAAGATGTTGCCGAAATGAGTTTAATCATGAACACAGAATACGTTAAATTACAAGATTATAACAAAGGCGGATACGCCCACGTTTCGACAAACATTAACTATTAAGCTTTACTCTGAAATTATATACAGTTCTAATCCGGTAAAGTACTCACAGGGATTTGGGCGCTAAATAAATCAATTCACCATCGTAAAACAGAAGGGTACGGGCGAACGACTCCCAACAAACTCGGGAAAACATTCATAATTTATACCGAATCCAGGCTATAAAGTACCAAGATATGAAGACAATGGTATCATTGAAAAATAAATGAACGCTGCAAAAAAGGGTTGAATAAATCTAAAGAGAAAAAGCTGCCAGGAAAATAAACAATATTATCCATATTGGTAAACTGTTTCAGGAAAGTTTGCAGCAAAACAATTCGCTTGTGGCCAACTTTTATCTTATTTGACTGACGGCCACAACAATAAAGCAATTCAAAAACTATCCAATCTGAAAAAGTTTGTGATTAATGGAAACACAATAGCTTTGTAAGCGACCTAAATTGAGGCTGCTGCTTCGTTGTTATACTTTACTAGTCAGGTTAATCATGATAATTCAGTCAATGAATTCTAATAAATGTAAGGGATAGTGGAAGATTTTAATAACATTGCAAGAGTAAGTGAAAGGGAGCAAACACTGGAATTAATAAGAAAAGGGGTTGCTACAGTGCTTAATAAGGGAAGATATTGGGACATTAAGTGGAGGATTAACCGGAAAATGGCCGGGTATCATACGAAAGACGGAAGCGGGGTGAATGACATCAAAATCTGGAGGAGTATAGCAAGAAAAGACGGCGGTATATAGCCCGTAGGGCGTGATAACAAGGGCATGTTTGCCAGTTGAGATACGGTAACGTCCTTTATGCTTGGTAAACAATATCGCACAGATGGGATGTGGCTTGTAACAATGAGAAATAGTTGCAGCATTTGGGTAAAATATACAAGTACTTACTGTTTGTGCAACTATTTAGCGAATGACATAACTTATTAGAATGAGCTTATCAACGTGTTCAAGAATGTAAACATATTTTAGTTATGAAATAAGGTCAATCATGCGACACAAGGAAAAATTCTCAGTTTACAGCTCATTCGATATTAATAAATCATATAAACTGTCTTAGATACCTACATTGAAGTAATTTAGCTTTATATTGGGGAAAATACACCAAGAGGGAGGAATTTAAATTGGATTAAATCTTCCATGCGAAGGCAAAGTAAATGGCTGGAATGGGACTCTAATTTTATAGTATGAAGTTATGTGGATTATTCATAAAGTACCCCGTGCAATTTCTCGATCGCTTTGGCGCGGCGTCTCCGTCTCCAGAGCTTGGACAGGAACATGGGAGCCAGGAATGGCAGGACCCGATGACGCATCGTTTGAGGGTTTATCTTGACGGTCGCAGATCACTCCACGAGAGAAAGCTGGCGAGATGCTAGCCTATGGATTCACGCACTTTTTTTCTGATGTTACTCTTGCTCACTAGATAACGGGCGATTTCAGATTATTTGAAGTATTTAGTTCACAGTTTTGACGGTCGAAGATACTCCACGAAACTATTTAGCTAGCGAGATGCTAGACTGGGTCCACGCACTTTTTTCTTGATGTAACTACTTTTCACTTTAACACTGAAAGTTACAAATTTTATTATTTTGTTCACAGTTCCACAAAAGAAAACTATTTAGCAAGCGAGATGCTGGACTGGGTTCACGCACTTAGTTTTTTGATCTCCTTTTTACTTTAACACTGGTGGTTTCAAATTAAATTATTCACAGTTATACAATAAAATTCTTGAGTGGAGTTTATCTGCCTGCAATTATATTGTGATTCAAACTATTCTATGTCACGCCGCTTTGTCTACGTCCTTTTATGTTACAAAGATTCCTAGTGCATTTATCGTTATTGCCCCAATGTATAAGTGGTTTGATTTACATTGAATGCGGTGATCAGTCAGATGTTTTGCTCACTCTATATTAGTATTATAAAAGATGTATTAATAAACATTCTTATTTTGATGGAAGATTGTTTGTTACAGATAATGGTTACTTAAGAATTTTACAATTCGAACACTAGAACAGTTGTTATTGCAACTGGAACTCTGAGAAAATGTACTTTAAGAATTTTCATATAAAATGAGATTGCCACGAATGACAAAATGCTGCTGATCTAGTTGGCAAACAAGGATTCACGAAAATTTTACTGACTTCAATAAATTTCAGTTGCCTTTTACAATAACTTATGCAACTCCTCTTTTTGCGGCGAGGGTTAAAAAGCAAACAATCACTTATCCGTTAAACAAACTGTAGAGAGGCAGTCACTTATCCGTTAAACAAACTGTAAAAACTTAACAAACTTATTGACCCGTCACAAATTCACAAAGCGGAGATCCCTGATGAATCACGCAAACAAATCGGATCACTCCACACACTGTGATTATTCACAGAATCACTGCATATGTCAACGATCCTCGATGACCAATAAACGACTGCTGATATTACACTAACAGAGTGTGGAGACTGATAAGTAGGAACGCCAATGATCGCCGCTTACTCACTTTATAAACTAAACAAAATAATACATTTCGTATAAATGACCGGAACGAATCCTCTGAATAAACGAATGAATGAACAGAATTTATTTACATAACACTACGTGCCGATGTGTTAATATTGAACGTATTATAACGATTCAGATTTTAATAAAAGAATGTGTTATTACACCTTGCTAAGAATTAGATATCGGTAAAGGTAACACTACTATTGAAGATAACTAATACATAGAAGGTAACAAACAACCCACGAACTAGACTAATAATTGTGAGTATTGTAAACTCAAGTTAAAAACGCGTAACACTAACGATAAAACTAAACTATAATACATGCTAATTAAACTGTTGACGTATATTATCTTTCAATAACATGCAAGATGTTAGGCAATTTAATATCATTGTTTACAACTATCACTATTGATGGCGTTAACGTCATAAAAGTTTCATAACATAGTACAATGATAATCATGATCATCGCTACATAGTATAAAACAAAGTCGCTTCCCTATGTATGCTTAGATCTTTAAAACTACCCATCGGATTTTGATGCAGTTTTTTTAATAGATAGAGTTGTTCAAGAGGAAGGTTTATATGTATAATAAAGTATAATACATGGTGTCAAATTTCACACTACATCGAAGGTAAGCAAGGGCGGGTCGCTAATAATAATTGAGAAATCAATATAAAACCGTTGCAATTTCATTGATATTTGTACCTCATAATAATTTTGCACCTGACAACTGTCAATAAGCACAAGCATTTTAAAAGTTAAATTTTTATTAAATTTTATGACGAGTAAATATTAAAGGTTTAGTGACATCCATCACAAACATGCTGACTTAAAAGATCTAATGCCGATTAACTTATAAAGAAAAGTAAAAAGCATCACTCCTAGATGCTTTACTTTTCTCCGTTAGTGATAAATTGATAATATCCTGAAGTAATAGTAAAGTATGGAAGTTGTTTGGCTAATGTCAGTGAATTCTCATAACGGCGCACGTTCCTATCCTACAACATGGACACAAACCGAGTTCTCCATCTGACGAGGAACACGGCATTTCGTATTCCAATCTTGTTGTGTCTGCGGCGCACGCGGAATTTTAAGCAGACCACCTTCACTTAGGTCTTAAATACTTGAACTAGATAATGGTAGCTCTGGATTTATCACAGCATTAGTTTAGAGATACATTAGCAGTGATTTTGTTTTGTGATGTGATGTATGATGACGATGATGCCATTTAATCACCTGTATGATTCTATTCTATACAGCTGATTGAATGGCTAACTAGGGGTCATTAACGACAGTTCGTTTATGTTAGATAAATCAATAAAAAATGAATTAATGTTTTGTAAAATAGGACAAACTAGATCATTTTTCAAAATAAAAATATATTATATTAGTTAAACAGTGGTGGGCCTAAAACCAAACCCTGCACAACACCATTAGATATCTTTCAAGTTCGCAGTGTTTAAGTCGACGACCTCACCTCAAGAAGCATTGTCTTTTGAGACCTATTGTTCATCGGTTTACATTCACAGCGAAGCAGTCTACGAAGGAATTTAATTTGACTTTAACTTTGAAAGCTTTTTAGAATGTGATAAAGCATTTGACATGGTGGATAAGTCATTTTGATTTGGTGATAGGTCAATCAGTATAATTGGATACTAATGTATCGAATTTTAACTAAACGATAGTGTTGTTAAGTCCCCGAGTCATATAATCGGTGGCATGTTATTTTAAGTTGACCGTAAAGCTACTGCGGGTTGCAGCGGGCGAGTGAGGTAGATTATCGATTCGTTGGTTCGGTAATCAGAAAAGGTCACTGCCTAACGCAATGGGTTACTTAATACAAAAATTATAGGTAACTTAACATAAAAATGACCCAGATTTATAATACAAACCTTACTAATGAAAAGGCTATGAAATGTTTATATTAAATGTCTCACTTATATTAAGGTTTAGTTATTGATTTTTAATCTTTAAAACTGAATATATCTTTGTTAACTGCTCAGAAAGATAAATGTTATTAAACTGGATACAATGTTATGTTTATTGAGTTTTATGAGAAATAAATATTATAGTGTTACTTAACCAAACAAAATTTTGTAACAAAGTATTTTAAATAAGGATTTATTCTTAAACAATAAAAATATACATTTTCGCCGTGCAGCACGCGAATCACAACTAACAGTTTGTTATTATTTCAGAGACAACAAAGTAATTACATTACTATTTTATTGAGTTTGCCAGTCACTGTAACCATGACCGCAGTTCT
Source organism: Agriphila straminella (assembly GCA_950108535.1). Taxonomy (NCBI): domain Eukaryota; kingdom Metazoa; phylum Arthropoda; class Insecta; order Lepidoptera; family Crambidae; genus Agriphila; species Agriphila straminella. Next base: position 23,985,826 of record OX467305.1, on the reverse strand, counting down.
AATCAATTTTAAGTTTGAGTCGTTTTCGATGTCTTTGTGGGTTTAACCTAAATCAAGGATAAATTGTACACGTGCAAATACAAGACGGATATTTAAGTGATTTCTTGACCTGCAGATCATGGACTGCACAATGTCGATAATACCTATATAAGACTGAAGAATGATACTATTAAAATTTCGTTGGGTTCTATTTGAGTAATGCCTTTGGCCCTTGCGTAACACACGTACGAAGCAGATTTTAAACTGAAAGCAAACTGTGCTAACAGATATAATATTATGTATCGATATGTAATCCACGGATTTTCCACGCGCGCCTGCTCTTGATTTCGACAACAGCAATTAACGATCGATTTAAGGACAAATGAGTATCGATGCTCCCGAGTCCTGACGTGGTACTGGCTCTCAACCGTGGAGGGCGAGGATGGTCTATAAAAAGCCGGGTCCACACGATTCGCCACGCGCGTTAGCCGCCGGCGCGTGAACAGCAAGCAAGCGTGATAACCTAGATACCTATCAATAATAACAACTCAAGCTATGGTTATGTCGGCCCGTCTTAAAATACTGTTAGGCACGCTCTGGTGTTTACACGCAGACTTTTCATTATTGGCATTTCATCAAAAATACAAATCTCTATCTAGAAATAGTGCTTAGTTTTGGCTACTGTTCTAATATCATAATTCCAACAGTATCACGGTAAAAAAGGATTTCTTTAAATAAGAAAGACCAATTTCTTGAAATATTTGGTTATTCTAAAAATATATTTACTTAAGCCAATGCAATATTTTTAAAACAAAAATAGTGCTCATCTTTTACTCAGACAATATTTTTCTTAATGATTAAGAGAAATATTTTTGTTTCAAGGCTTATTTAAACTTATATCAATTAAATTGACTTAATTTAAATCAAGAAATGTCCATCTTCTTGCATCAAATTAAAATTATCTGAAATCAACTACAAGTTACTTGAATTTAGATAAACCTTTTTCAAAAAATCATGTTCTTCTATTAAGAGAAAGTTTATTGTTTTTATGAAGTATTATTTCTTGTTCTAAGAAATGATTTTGTTCGGCTTATAGAAATTTTGTTTTAAACAGAGAAATACAAAAATTTCGAAACAACGGAATCATAGTTTTCGATAAACACGATAACATTTTTACTTTGAGAAATTTATCCATACATCATGGTCTGACCCGCGGTGTTAAGATTTTTATCTAGTTCTTTAAGTAGTTGGACTTAATTTTGTTTTGTCAAGCTCAATCGGGTTTGTTTGTTGGTTGCCTCTGGGTGTCGCGTCCTACTTGGAACGGCTTCCCGGACTCCACTCCTCTTTCGAGCACTTTTATTTACCTTGATTTTTTGTAGACCGCGCCCACGTTGTTATTTTTGGACAGAAAAGTTAAATCTCTACTTTTAAAGAAAGGAAGTCATCGGTGTTCTCCAATTATCTCCACTTAATATACAACAACAAAATATACATCTTCATTCAATAGACAAAATCTCAATTTTCCATTTAATTTTTTTCATCAAAAATCAGTAATTACTTAGGCCAACTAAACATTGACTTATGAGTAAAATAATAATTTACTCTAAGTAAGGTTAGTCTACAAGAGATATAGAAGATTTTCGTATCAAGAATACATTTACTTGACTGTACAAAATAACGTTGTCTTGAATGGAACAACACGTGTCTTGGAATAAATGTATTATTCTTGTAACAACTAAATATTTTTAAGAGTATTTTTTACTATTACGAAGAAATTATTGTCTAGCGTCTATAGGGAGAGGATCATTTTCTTAGATTCAATAAATATGTCTTAAGCCAAAGCAATTTGTCTTTTTTTAAGAAATCTGTTTTTACCGAGCGTTGAGTTTACTTAGTAATTCATAAACGAGTAAGACTTCCCTTACACTGTTTTAAAATATTCTAAACTACTACGCCTATGCCTTTTCTAAAAGAAGAAGAAAATACTAAGTGAATTTAATTATTAGTAAGGCAAAGTGGCCTGTGTTGAAGAATTTGAATCAAGTCTTTTTTAGCCAACAGAATAAATTGTCACGGAAGGGTTGATAGATAACTACTCGATCGTTATATTTTAACTTACCATCGCAGCACATTATAAACCTTACGACAGCAATAAACTTCTGTCTCTGCCCTTACCTGCAACAATGTAATAAAATATAATTAGCACTTTATATCAAAACAATATAAACATCACAAAATAACGTTGATAAATGAAATTGGTTTAATGAATTGGCCTGTTAGTAAACCTGATTGCGCTTGCTTGGAAATAACGTCTACAGCCCTAAATTATAAAGAAACATGTCTCAAAAAGTAGTAGCTATTAAATAATAAAATAAAGTTAATAATTTTAATACAAGAATACACATTAATCCTACTATCAATAGAAAAATCACATTTTACAATTTTACTTTGAAGAGAAAAATCCGAATGGATTTCCGGAGAGTGCCAGTCGGGAAATTATGGGGAAATGAGGAGATCTGAACTACATAATCCCGATGAAAATCAATCGGGCAGGAAGTCACAATTGGACTGCCAGGAAGAGAAAGATACAGATACATTAATATTGACAGTAGTACAGATACATTAATATTGACAGTAGTCGTGTAAAAATACTTAATATTAGAATATTTAAGAAGTATTTGGCTTAAGCTGCAATATTTCTAAATAAAATGCATAAAACACTAAAGAATATAATCTAGATGAACTTAAGAACAAGCTTTGAAGGAACTTGTAAAGTAAATAAATATAATATAGTATATAATATAGTAAGTAAATATTTAAGATGGCTTTAACACAGAAAGGAAGCTGTAAATTTTCATTTTATTACATGAACATTGTATATTGTATTTGATGATAACAATAGAAAGCAAATGGTAATAAAAGTAAAAAACGGGTCAACTCAAAATAATGAACTTTGAATGAAAGTTTCATGAAACAAAGCAAAATCTATTGCAACCGATACAAACAATGAACACAATACTTAGACATTGAAAACCCAATCAAAAAGTCTCGAGTGCCGATTAAACTAAGACAATAGGCAAAACATACTGCAAACTCCATTAAAGTTCTGAAGTTCTGTTAACAAGCATGCTAGAGTAAACTTATAAATATTCAAAAGATGCACGTCAGGTGCCCTTTAACGGCTATAGCTGAAACCATTCATGATCACACAACCATATTCCCAATTCAGCACGAAACAATGCCACTAATTATTCAAAATTTGTCTTTATTTTTAATTCGAGTCAGTAAATTGACAATTACTTAAACCTGTCAGATATGTATGAGCAATGGCACCATCTCATACATATTGACAGTTCCCGAACGAAAATTCCCTGACTTGAATCGTCGAAACCGAATAAAATTCCAACTGTAGGTGCAATACGATCAAGTTATTTTACTTTTCAGCCTTTCATATCCTACATTTATGTAATGATAACAAAATAAATTTTACCGTATTGGCTTGCTCTTGCAACGTGACTGAAAGACAGAAACCCAATAGCTACTAGTAGATCGGTCGATACCAATAGTCACGCTTGACCGGCCGGCGAAATTCATCCGTCTGGCCATGACGCTTTCTTTACTAAATTGCCTGGTTAGAGCCGGAGCATATGAATGCTGGCAAAACAAACCACTATATCGAGAGCTGACAGGAAATTAAGAGCAAACGTCAATCTGAATGAAGGATAGGGTAATGCGAATAGGTTACTCATTGCATACAAAATGGAATGGGAGAAATTGGATATAATCTGTTTATTGTACAAAAAGTAATTACAAAAAGAAGAAAGAAGAATTAATTACAAAAAAAATAAAAGGAGATAATAATAGACTAGTTTTATTGTGAAACAAAAAAACTGAGGAGACAGTTTGGAGGAGACGAAGATGTCAAAAACAAGTGAAATAAAATTGTTGTTTCCTAGTATTCTAACCCAATTCGAGAAAATTACTTTTAGACTTATTTAAAACAAACATTGCTTTTGATAAGCAACAACTAAAGGTAAAGGGTAAATAATCACTTTATTTGTCTCAAATGTAGATGAATTTTACGAAAAATGATTTTCTTAAATTCAAACAAAAAAAATATTAAAAGAATTTTTATATCTGAAGTAAATAGAAGATATTAATCAACCATACAAAGTTGTAGTAGAATTATAAAGACCATTCTAAATGTATGCAAACTCTAAAGTTTAAATTGCTTACTAGCACAACTTTCAAGAAAGTAGTATAAACTATCATTTGCCCGCATAAAATACTTCAAAACTAAAACACTTCCTCTTCTTAGCTATTTTCGGTCACGAAAACGGTAACTTCAACGTCACAAGTGGCTCTTGTAGATCCTGCGTCCGTAACCTAAAATTGCATCTTGCCCTAACCCAAATGCCTAGAAACCGGGATAGCAAGCGTTATCCCCGAGGCAACGACCCTCTTCCCGAGGGAAACTGCTTACATTTACCGCTTTTAGAATGGCACTCGACCGAGAGGACTCGATATAAACGTCAGAAGGCGCTTTAAGTCTCCTTTAAGAAGACCTAACTGCTTAAAAAGCCCCTAGCTTGTCAAGAATGCAAAAAACCATTCGTGTTACGTTCATTTTTGCCTTTGATTCAATAAGCAAGTCGATTTTATTATTCATTGGAGCGGTTTATTGATGTTGCGAACTTTCAATAGCAAATATTTGTTTGACTTCGCTGTAGAATTTACGTTCTCTTTGAAGACTTTCATAATTTGATTTTTCTTAGGACTGTTTAGCTTTTTACATATTCAAAGCAATACCTCGAGAAGTGATTAATTTAATTTATAAGTAACTTACAGAAAAGTTGCTGAAATATAATTTGCTTTCAAAACAATACTGGAATATAAAATTTTGCCCACGTCAATTTCGTTGAATATTTCGGGGAGAAATTACTCAAATAGTTTCTGCATTAGCAGTTGCCATTTCTCCAGTCAAGTTTAGCTGTCTCGGGTGCATTCCAAAGTCATGTGAATTGCCCGCTGCAATATGCAAGGACCACTAACCTAAATAACCCAGTAGTGCAAGTTGGAGGGCTATGCTATGCGGTAAAAGCAGATAAGCAGCTTTATTATTATTTATCGTTTAATTTTACGTATCGCCATCGTCGGTTGCTGGTGGGTTTTTAAATTAACCTCCAGCTTTATTTTATGCTACCGTTGCGTTGTGGCGAAATAAAAAAAATGCGTTTGCGATTGAATATGTACCTACATGATTAAAATTTCTATCCATACTAATATTATAAATGCGAAAGTACTCTGTCTGTCTGTTACGCTTTCACGCCTTAACTTCTCAACCGATTTTGATGAAATTTGGTTCAGAGATAGAGTAGAGCTTGAGAAAGGACATAGGTTACCTTTTATTGCGAAATAAGAGTTGAAGGGGGCGAAATCGGGAATGAAAGTTTGTATGAAAGTCCCTCGGTTTCGAAGCTAGGATCTTCCTTCAAATTTTGTGTTTAGGCTGGCAGAGGAGAGGGGAGGGGAATAGGAAAAGGGGAGGCAGCGCGCTTGGTTGGGGACCCACTTGACCATGTAAAAACGGCTGATCTGATTTTGATGAAATTAAAATATAGAATACTATTCCTAAATCCTTAGGAAAAATATATATATTTTCCCTAAGGATTTTTTCGAATTTCCTCGCGGACGAAGTCGCAAGCAGAAGCTAGTCTAAATATATTTGTGAAGCGTTGGTTCCGCTAATAACCAATATCGTATCTAGTCAACTTCTATTTCATGAGAAAAAGATCTAGTCAGCTTCTATTTCATGAGCGGTATTATGTCATAAAACTAGCATGGATTCTGAAAGTGATAAAGAAAAATCCCATTTAAGTTTTCAATTTCCGCTCATACAGCGAATGTCGTCATAAAACGGGGAACAAAATGTCTGACCCAATTCGGAATGAATTAAAAAAAGGGAAAAACGTGGATAGGAACGTTGAAAGTTTTAAAATTACCTCGACAGTTCCAAACTTTTAAGCGAAACGATATTTTGCCGCAACCTGTAACCGAAGTATTCTTACAAAGACTAGTTGGTAATTTAATACGAGTTACGTAAATACTAAAGTAAGAGGCTTTATGTATGCCCTTATAATTTTACGTTAGGGCAAGATCAGGGCAAAGATAAAAAAAAACCCTGTTAGAGGGTGCTGTTTTATACTGCATAATAAATATTCTTGAAGTGACAAATTAGCATTTGAGTCGTCTATTTATCATTGTGTTAGTAATAAGAGGGTAGTTTTGTATCTGGCGCCGGTTATACGGCACTGAGCCGATGTACGAGTCAGTCTGAATTAGATTGTTTACTAGTGAACCTGTGTTTTGCTCCTCGCCCCTATACCCGAAATAACAGTGGCGCAGCCGGTATTTACGCTTTTATATCGCGTACGATGTCTGTTGGTACTCTAAAAGCGTTTAATCACGAACTTCAAGATTGGGGAACGTATATAGGCCGTTTAGAACAATGGTTTCAAGCTAACGGAATCACGGAGGCCGTAGATAAGTTGGGGCCAAAACGCAGGGCAATCTTACTCAGTAGTTTAGAAGAAACTACGTACAGACTCATCCGTGACTTAGCCCTTCCGAAGGATGTCGGGATTTTATCATATGAAGAAGTCATAAATCTGTTCAACGGTCACTTCAAAACGAAAATTTGTAGTTTTGCGGAACGTCATAAGTTTCACAGTGCCGTTCAAACGCCAAATGAAACTTTTTCTCAGTGGTCAGCGCGCGTACGCGGTTTAGCCAAGGATTGTGCGTTCCCGGTTTCTACTTTGGAAGAGACTCTGCGTGACCGGTTCGTGCTGGGTATGATTAGTGGACCCGAGCGAGACCGGTTGTTCTCCGAAGCAATGGATGGGCTAACTTTGCAAAAGGCGTTGCAGCTAGCGGATAGTGTCCGCTGCGCTAGGGAAGGTGCCCGTCACGGCGGCACTTCGGAGGCGGCCGCACCCGCGGCCCTCGACGTGTACAAGATGGCGACGACAGCGCACGGCCGGGGCTCCACAGCGCCCGGGCCGCATCGCGCTGCGGGAACCGGGATGATCCGATCCCCCTCCGAACAGTGTGACGTGTGCGGTTATTTCGGCCATGTTTCAAAAAAGTGTCGTTTCAAAAATGCATTATGCAGTGTGTGCGGTGGTAAAGGCCATTTGAAGCGAATGTGTAGTATTAGTAAAAAAAGTGTTCAGAAAAATCAACATTTCTTGCAGTGTTGTTCGGATGACGAGGATGATGGTAAGCGATTGCTTTTTAATATTCGCTCGTACAGAGGAGAACCTTTGCAAGAATCGGTTTTAGTGGATAACATATCTTTAAATTTTGAAATAGATACGGGTTCCGCGGTGACCGTTATTTCTGACAGTATGTATTATAAATATTTTTTTAAACATAATCTATGTAACAGTAATAAGGTTTTACTGAGTTATAACGGGGGTTCTATTGAAGCTTTAGGTACAATTGATTTGCCTTTTTCTTTTAGGAATAAAACTAGAGTTTTAAATGTTTTTGTGGTTAAAAATGGTGGCCCCCCATTACTTGGTCGGGATTTTATAGCCAAATTTAAGCTACAGCTTTGTCATGTTAACGCTTGTGATGCAAAGTCTTTTGAATTGGAACATTTAGAAAAAAAATTTCCGAAACTGTTTTCGGATGATTTAGGTTGTTGTAAGGGAGTCGAGGTCAAGCTGCACCTTAAGCCTGACTCGTCACCTATTTACTGTAAAGCACGTTCTGTTCCATTCGCGCTTAAGGCCAAGTTAGACGAGGAGATAGATAGACTTGTAGGCTTGGGTATTTTAGAACCCGTTCCGTTCTCTGACTTCGCTAGTCCAATTGTCCCAGTGTTAAGAAAAGACGGCAAAATCCGTCTCTGTGCTGATTTTTCCGGAACTATAAATAGTCAATTATTAGTGGAGAAGTATCCGTTACCCAAAGTGGAAGAACTTTTTGCGAAGTTACACGGAGGAGTTAGATTCACTAAGCTTGATTTGTCGGGAGCATACAATCAGCTTTTATTGCATGAAGACGCACGGGACTTAACTTGCATTAACACTCATAAAGGACTTTATAGATTTACTAGGCTCGTGTTCGGTCTTTCAAGTGCGCCCGCCATCTTTCAAAGAACCCTTGAAAATATTCTTATTTCATCAAAGAAAAAAGAGCCGGTATCGCCAGGGGATAATAGGGATACCCTATTAAGTAACGGAGTTCTTCAGTTCTTGGACGATATTTTAATTACTGGGGAAACAGATAGTATTCATCTAGCCAGATTGAACGAAGTGTTTCGTAGGCTTGAAAATGCGGGACTGGTTTTAAAAAAAGATAAATGTAGTTTTTTTCAGGAATCGGTATCATACTTAGGATTTGTAATTGATAAAAATGGCGTTCATAAAAATCCTGAGAAAGTACAGAGTATTGTCGAAGCGAAAAAGCCGGAAAATATAGCTGATTTGAAATCCTTTCTCGGCATGGTTAATTATTATAGGTCATTTATCAAAAATGCTTCTAGCATATTGGCCCCGTTACACGAGCTATTACAAAAAAATGTAAAATGGCACTGGAGCGCAGCTCATGATGAGGCTTTTTGCGCTATAAAAAAACATCTTTCTTCGGACACTACGTTATCGCATTTTAACCCGGATGCACAAATAATTTTGACAGTGGATGCGTCACCATGGGGTCTTGGTGCAGTGTTATCACAAATAGACAAAAACGCTAAAGGAATAGAAAAACCGGTTTCATTTGCATCTCGCTCATTAAACGCAGCGGAAAAACGTTACAGCCAAATTCAAAAAGAGGCTACTGCGATTATTTTTGGTGTTCGCAAATTTCATCAATATTTGTATGGTCGATCAGAGCCTTTTTTACTAAGAACCGACCATAAACCGCTGTTAACAATTTTCCATCCACATAAAAGCGTCCCGGAGGTTTCTGCGAATAGACTTCAAAGATACGCGTTGTTTTTGTCAGCTTATAACTATAAAATAGAATTCGTTAATAGCGCATCCAATTGTGCCGATTTTCTTAGTCGCTCCGTGTCACTGCACCGAGATGTTTACGTTAGGAACAAACTAGACGCAACACAAAAGAAACCGGTTCCTTTATCGCAGGAGCGCGACGACTGCCTGTTAGATAATGCGTGCTATGTTAACTTTGTATTTAATGCTGATTCAGCCATGTTAGCTATTAAAGATGTGGAAATTGCTACTAACGAAGACGCGGTTTTATCTAAAGTCATTGAATTTACGTTAACAGGTTGGCCGAACAGAATGATAGAAAAACTTAGATGTCGTTTGGACTTACTAAACCCGTCACCCTCCACGCCCGACACAACACTGGAAGAAACTGTTAAGGAAAGTCAGTCCTTGCAGGCTAAGCACTACAGAGGCAAGAGAACTAAGAATTTCACTTTAAAGGACAATGTATTAGTAAAAATTTATCACAACGGAAAATCTTTTTGGACCAAAGGTATTATCACAAAAAAACTTGGTAGATCAGCGTATTTGATCCAGTTATGTGATTATGATAAACGCATAGTAAAGAGACATACTAATCAAATTCTTGAATGGGAAGGGGAAATAGAGACGGTTGACCTACAGTCTTCATCGCCGCCGTCTGTAAGGGAGTCTATATCGAGTCCAGCTAACGAATTGGGTACAGCATCAATTCGACCGGATGGTGTTATAACTGATGGCCTTCTTTTGTCTCCGCTGGACACAGGATTGAGTATGCATCCAGTGGTTAATCCTACAACCTCGCCTGTATCGGAGTCAGCAAGCCTTGAGCCGTCCATATCAACGGGCTCGCCTATAACAAGTCAACCCGAGGCGTTAGAAGAACAACTTCCTTCTTTGGAAGGGCGCTATGAGCCGCCGACCTTGCGATCACGTAAACCGAAGGAACGGGATTAGACTTGTGTATTTGTTAAAGTATTGGTGGAGGGATGTTAGTAATAAGTGGGTAGTTTTGTATCTGGCGCCGGTTATACGGCACTGAGCCGATGTACGAGTCAGTCTGAATTAGATTGTTTACTAGTGAACCTGTGTTTTGCTCCTCGCCCCTATACCCGAAATAACACATTGGAACACCGCAAAAGATTCAAGTTTGTTTGGCAACAGCTGGTGCTAATTTATCTATAAAAGAGGTCTCTTCACAACTATGGAGTTTGTAGGTACTTGGCATAGTGTATAAGGCCCACAACGCACTAGCGGCAGGCCGCAATGCACTTCAATTTTTAAATGAAACCGCTTGATGCCAACGCCGCTCATCATTGATGTCAGCCGCTCCGGTTGTCTTGGAGCTCCGCGGGCTGATCATCTTATTAGAAACCACCTAGCGACCGGTCTCATTTGACAGATGAATGTGATACATTGCTTCTTCTTTTTGGGGTAAAAAAGAACATACCAAAGAAAAGTAGCAATATATGTCATATGAAGCCGGTCGCTAAATAGTTTCTATTTAGATAATCAGCCTGCCGGTGGGCCGCACCGGTTGAATGAAGCGGCGGGCGCGGCGTGCCGCAAGCGCTCCCCACAGCCTGCTGCCCATTCGGCGGGCCAGTCAAGTCAGTCGTCGCTAGACATTGGACTCGCATGTCATGATGGATTTTGTATACGGAAATTTTGTGTTTCATGTCATACGGAAAAGTTTATTTTAGAGATCAAAGATCAATTTCTTTAGTTCTGAAATAAAAATATTAAACTCTCTGCTATCATGCCGTGTCTCCAGTCGAGGGTGTATCCAAAATTGATGTTCATTTTTACGACGAAGTCTTTCACGAAAATATAGATAAATAATTACAGCAACTTCTACGACGTCCATCATGTCCAATACTTCTAAAAGCACTGACGACGAAATGCGGCAGGTCGCTACAGAACCAAGACGATACGGTTGGCCGGAATGCGGCGTGCCGTTGCGGCGTACCGTACTTACTACGGCCTGCCGCAACGGCACGCCGCTGGTGCGTTTTAGCTCAGAGAGCACTTTCCTTCGGTAGAAGTCAGCGCCCTTTCGTTAAACAATAGAGTTAACGATCAAGTTGATACATAAATATGAGGCAAAGTTAAATGGTTTTCTCGTGGTAAAAGTAGGGTGTCTCTGAAATTATGCAGTAAACTTTAAAAACTAATAATAAAACGTTTGCCTTTTCATTAAATTAGAACTATTACAACAAAGATTTAGATATTAATATAACACACATAAATTACTATCCATATAAGATTGCACTTAATTCTGCTCATTCCAAATATCCATGCAAAACTAATTCTATCAAATAACACCAAGCTAATTTAAATTCAATATTAATATCAGATCCTAGGATGGACTGAATATATGCGACATTATTCAAATCTTACTAATACCTTGCGCGTAAATATCTACAGAGTGTTTGGTAATAGCCTTATAAAGCCGAATATGGTAGAAAGGGACTGATAGGGTACGATGCCTACAACCCCAGAAAAATATAATAGTTAAACCCTGCCACCACTTAAAAAAAAACAATATTATACTGCATAGTGGCAGGCAACCCTAGACCAAAATTGTGTTTTGCTATTAGAATACAATAGTCTACCCGGTTTGATAAGGCCATGACTTTGAAAAGAAGAAATACTTTTTTTTTTCATTATTTATTTTTGTGTCTTAAAGCATCTATACACTACATTTTTTTCAAATTCGACAAAATATTACTTTTGGAAACAAAAAGCTCAAGGGACTTCTAACTTTTCTTAATGACTCTGTCGACCCTCTCGGCGGCACTCATGACATGACATCAAAACTCATTGAATGAAGATGAATCCTTCCTATTCTCTAGATTCAACCCCAGTGAGATTTTTTCTCCTACCAAACATGAATAAATGTCTTACCGGGCAAAGATTTTCATCAAGCCAAAATTTGGTGTCTGAAATGGGCAAGGGCCCTCATTTCAGTTACCAGTTTTCAGGCGATGAAAGAAAAAAATTATGAGTTAAAGAGGTAGGAACTTCGTTGGACTGAATACGCAGAGCTACAATAAGATTAAGTAGAGATATAAAACAAAATATTCCGAAAAAAAGTCTTTCTTCATTAAAAAGTCATGGACTTATCAATCCACCCTCGTATTTGCGTCTAGGGCTGTCATTTCGATGTTTCTATGTGGCGTTTTTCTGTGTTTATAATAATTTTCCAGGGTTGTATACACAGGTACCCTATCTACCGTATTAGGCTTTATAAGGCTATTACCTATCACCCTGTACACTGAACAACTTAGTCGGTATGTTTACACGTAGGTATTAATGTAAGTAGACAATTACATTAGTAGCTAAGCTCGTGTAAACCGGACATTAACGCCCAATTTGTACTCTTGTTAAGTGATAGATTCTACTGGACATGACATTAGGCAACAAATATTTCTGTATTATCAGCAATAAATAACGGAATAAGTTTTTCAAAAGGTCAGCAGAGTTATAGTTATAAGGAACATCAATGTCCACTTAGTTAAAATCAAGACTGACACGGCTTTTAACAGCCTTTCGCGAGTTAGGGATTAAGGGATCTAGTAACTTGTCAAAACTTAGTTAATTCGCTACCATGATAGTTCTGGAACTTCACAAATGGCCATGTATAATGCAAACGCAAGTGTTTAGTGTGAAGTTGGTGGTATTACTTAAAATTTGTATGCATATTGTGACAAGAACAAAGACGAATTTTGCTACAACAAAACCTATAAATTTTTAATAAAGGGGAGAAAATGATTTAAATCACATTTGACGAAAGAAATCCTATCATTGCCAAGTCTAAAAGAATTAATAGCTCAAAGTCAAATCATAACCTATTGACATAATAATTCCTAGATATTTCTGTTAAATCATTAGATACGCATTATCATTGTTATAATAAAACACGTCTATTGAAGTCGGGTGGGGCTTTTAGAATAAAAAAAGGAATATGTACTCCAGCCCCACCCGACTTTAATAGACGTGTTTTATTATAACAATGATAATGCGTATCTAATGATTTGAATATTATTTCTTGCTTTTTAGAGGCAGGTTTTTTGAAGTCGGTTTTTTTGTTTTTTAAACAATTTTTTTATTTTTTTATTTTTAGTGTAAGTACCTTCTGTATTAGGTAGTGTAGGTAAGTATATTATTTAGGTAGAAAAATCGGCCTAGCCAAACGTGAGATAATCGCGGAGAAACATACATACAATACCTCCTCTTTTTGAAGTCGGTTAAAAAGACTACACAAAGGTATCCCTTCCCCAACAAAAAAAATCATCTAATTCGGTTCATAAATAACAAAATTGTCAAGTTAGTTGATTTAATTTCATAGTATTTTCAGGATTACTTGTAAACTACTGAACCGATTTGAAAAAAAATTAAATGGGACCATCTCGCAAGAAAACTCAATCGAACAAAAAAAGAATTATCTAAATCGGTCCATAAATGTCGAAGATACGCGCGAACAACGATAAAAAAAAAAAAAAAAAAAAAAAAAAAAAAAAAAAAAAAAAAACATACAATCGAATTGAGAACCTCCTCCTTTTGATGAAGTCGGTTAAAAATTGTCAAGTTAGTTGATTTAATATCATAGTATTTTCAGGATTACTTATAACCTACTGAACCGATTTGAAAAAAAAATAAAATGGGACCATCTCGCAAGAAAACTCAATCGAACAAAAAAAGAATTATCTAAATCGGTCCATAAATGTCGAAGATACGCGCGAACAACGATAAAAAAAAACATACAATCGAATTGAGAACCTCCTCCCTTTGATGAAGTCGGTTAAAAATGCGAATCCTTTAAAATTCTCCATACATAATGGCCATTTCATACTTTAAACCCGTAATAATAATAAAGGTGAAGTTATGGATAATTGATGCAATGCAACTCCAGGATCAACGTGTTTTCACTTATGTAGATCAGAATTCAAATTCACAAGCCCAAATCAGATAATATGCACTTGAGAATCAATTTTCCCGGCAAATTTATTGGACGGCAGATAACGCAAATATATTACGCTCGCCGAGTAAACTCTCTAGAAAACTAGTAAACTAGATGGAAAGCGCGATGAGCCCTACGTATAGTATTATATCATCTGTGGCCCTACGCTTCTTAGAATAGCCTGAAGACACGCCTTTGTCATTCCCGCCACTTATGTTGGATACGATTTGTAAATACTTTTGCACTTAAACCAGCCAACATTCATGAAGATGAATACCATTTGGATAACTAAAGAAAAAAGTATCGCAGTCAAGTTTATATTCTGGGTAAGGGATAAGCCCTTTTGGTAAGGCTATTCATATTCAGATGCTTCATTGGGTTCATCATTGCATTCACCTTGGGTCCTTTAATTTTTTTACAAAATATATGCTGTAAGACGTAAATTAATTCTAAAGAACTGACATCTTCTATCTGATTTCATTAGAACATTCGTCTGCCGTACCCATAAAGAGATTAATACTTACATAAAGTCAATCAACTGCAATGGAAAATATAACGGTGTTTCTGATGTAACAAACTTCAATTATACGTTTCCCATTAACGTCGCTAATGACACACTTAACGGACAAAACATGCAGGCAACAAAAGCTATGTCTCTAATGAAATACGAAACAAAGTCAAATAACAATACAGATACATAACGCTACATCATTAACTCGACACATGCATTAAATGAGGCAACAACAAAAAGTTAACGCAAAATATGAGACAATGTTCTTAGATAGAAGCGCCGCTCTGAATGTTTTGGATAACACTTCATTTTATTTGTTGTGCTAGAAACTGTTTGGGAACTGCTACATTACACTTGTAATATTATGTATTCTGTGACAGTACCGACTAAAGCCCCGTTTAAATATTAGACAACATCACAAACATTGCTCTGATTCCAAAGCAGTAGCTAAAGCACTTCCGTTATGGAATCAGAGACAACGGTGGAACTACAAACACCCAGACCTGAGCCAATATAGAAAAGTTCGTTTTCTGAATTGACCCAGCCGGGGATCGAACCCGGGACTTCAGAGATGGTGTCACCTTGAAAACCAGTGGATAAACAAACCACTCGACCACGGAGATCGTTTGGTCCGAGATGTTTGAAAATCGTTCCGAGCGGCTCTTCTGTCAACTTAATATTTTGTGGTATTATTGCAAATCATGCAAGAACCGAAAGGTGTGCAGATAACGGTATAGTTGAGGCAAACTTATTCACCGGATATCTGCCATTCACGCCCATCTTCTTGAGGTCTCAGGTCGCCGGTTGTGATACGTGCGATGTCATCATCACTTTCGTTTCACTCGTGGTTAATAGCACTTGCAATTATTTCTGCATCGACTTTGTTCTTCATTTCACTCATACGAATGGTAATTCATTTTTCTGAAGTATTTTCTTTTATAAACTTTTCTGTCGCGATGGTATTAACAGAATTGCAATATATCCTTTAAAAGCAATGCATATATTCCCCAATCACTTTTCATAGTTCAAATTCACCAAGTAACTTGCCAATTATAAATCTAATTTAAATACTACTTAAGTAAGTACGTTTGGATATAATCACAACGGGTACTTGAATACTAAGAGAAAGTATGTATGAGTAGAATGACAAAATTCAAGTCTTAGTGATTAACGGAGCTTTAATAATAAATTATGTCCAAATGATATGAACGAATCACAAGTTATAGCTCGCTCTCATCTAATCCTTATCTTTTGGAGCCAGGTGGGTGGATTGGATATAGCGATTGCAATTAATTTTGCCGATAGTATTAATATGCCAATTTGTGTTACGGCAATAAGTATGAACGAGTTTTTAGAAAGGCTTTAATTTTATTGAATCCAATTAACTAAGCAAGGCTTTTTTTAAATGAAGTTGCAAATTCTTTAATAATTTTCAAAACAATTCGTATATGTAATCCTAATCAAACATTCCAATCTATTTTAAGGATAAGAAAATATTTACTTTTCTTCTCTCGTTATGTTAAGTGTAGATAAAAGTTTACGTTCAAACTGTGACTTTAGAAGATGGACCAGACATTATCAGTGTTTGGTCAAGGTAGCGTAATAATTAATAGTTTACTTTTATATTATTATGTGATTACCAAGTCTTTACATTTTAATGATAATCTTTTCAATGTCAACGGTGTTTTATAACGTTTTACGTTATAAACATTTGCACAGTGCAAGCGTAATTTAAAACATTTTATACGCAACGAAAATAATTGTAATAACAACTTCGTAGATAAACGAACGTCACAATTGCCAGAGTAAAATTGTGCAAACAGAAATACAGTAAACAATCCACATTGAAACAAACTATGTTTAAAACAACTTCCGCAAACAAGCCGACTGTTGAAATTGTTTGACATTAAAATGCCAACAAAAGCTCTGGAGTTGGGAGTCGTCGTTTAATGATAGATAAGGGTGAATAATGAATTCACGAAATGTTCACCGCGTTGTCACATCAGTATTAATTTGAGAAGAGTTGGAATGGAATATTTGTGTTTCTCGACGCGACCTTATTACTGTGCATTTCGTTTATATCGATTTCACCAAAAAGGTTTTGTTTTCAATCATCGTATGGAGATGGAACGAGTGTCGAACCGACTATTTAAGTATCAAATAACAACAGAGTTGGTGGATTGAATTCTAGACTAAGTTTGGGTTCCCAATATTGGTTTTACATTGTACTATTGGATTTGCTAGTTGTAGAAAGTAGTATAAACAAACAAGAATTCGATATTATTAAAGAGTCATTAAGGAGTTTTGACCCAATTTTTCTTTATTTTTAAAACTCACTTATAAAAATCAATCAATTTTTTCCATTAAAATACATGTTATCATGCAAACTGTATTGATCGCCACCTTTCAGTTTCATTTATAGTTTGGACTATCAATTATACGCAAACGTCCAAAATTTTATACCAAGTGTTCTTTTCACTCTTCAAATCAACGAAATCAAAATGCTTATGTTAATTATAATTTTTATTTCATCGACAAATTTCCTTGAATTTGTATTAAAAGCTTTATTAATAAAATTCGTTGGTTCAACCAACATAATGGCTCGCGTCCCCAAAACTGTGCGACTACGTATGCTGAGTTTATTGATCGTGCACGCCTTCTATGCAAGCTAGCTGTTGGGACTAACATTCATTTTCATTATTAAACCAGGGCTTGAACTACTAAATGTATCATTAAAATCATACAAAAAGGTAGCCGTTGGGATTGACAAGCTAGAAAAAGATAATGATTGGACTGTAACTGTAAGAAATGATGGCATAGCATTTTTATAGCATGCATGTGAATTGTTGCTGTAGTAGCATGTAGATTGTTGAAGTAGAGTTCATTAATAAATCTGATAGTATTAAACATAACATAAGTCATGCGTCCTTTATGATTTGTCTCGCTAGTTCTATCTAAAAGTCGTGCAACCAATATTTCCAAGAGTGCAGTTGATCAGTAAAGGTGTCGTCGTTGTAAGTACGTGCTGCACTGCATCGCATCACATGCTAGAGTCCACGGAAGCACTCTCAATAGTAATTTCCTGTATTAGTTTTGTCGCGACTGTATTGGAGTTTAACTGACAGTTTGCAACTAAGTGTACACGTACCGTGTTGATTGCCGGAACAATTTTGTAAATATATTTGACAATACTGTATCAATCATCCCTATTACAAAATTTAAAGCGCATCCAACTCTCTTTTTTGCAATGCGGAAAAAATATGCGGACTTTCAAATATTTGTATCGATTGACTGAAATATATTCTTACTAAGTAAGTATAAATATCTAGACTCTACATGAATTTTGGTTGCTATAGTTTATTAGCTAGAGCTGCCATGAAAAATGAAATAAAATAGTTTTCTTTTCGTCTCGAAGGCTAGCCTTTTTTCTCGCGATAAAATTGTCGATTGCACGTTTTGCTGTTCTTTGTGTTCACTGAATTTACCAAGTGAGTACCAGACTACCTACTTTAAGGCTTTTGGCAAAATTTCAAATAGATTTTACTGATTTCCTGGTAAAAAATATCTGTGAAAGGAAAGATAACGAAGATTTACTTCTTCTTTTCATTGTGTTTATTTTTTGCAACGAATCGCGTCCGTCTTACTAACTATTTCAAGAATAAAGCAAGTGATCTCTCTAATAATTTTCTAAAAACTGCAATATTCCGACTTTTGGATCAGTGATCGAAGATTACTGTAGAAATTACTAACAGTTTTTGATAAAAAGATAATTTATGTTTATTTGAACTAGATGACGAACATATTTTATAGAGGCGCAAATTCCCATGATTTCTACTAAGTAGACTTCAGAGTTTATTATTGGCATTCTTACTACAAAATTAATATGAATTTCACAAAAGAAACAGAATTTTCCTTTATTTAAACAATAAAATTTCACACGTTTACTTAATACTATCTTGTTCGTGTATTAGGAAAAGATTCCCTAATAAATATTGTTTGTTACCTTGCTAGACTTGATACATATCTTAACAAACTGCGTTCTTAGTATAAGTAGCTTCAATAAAGTTCCAACTAAGGTCACTGCTAGCCAATCTGATTTAATTTTTTTGTACGCATGCCAAATCATTCGAGAACGATTTCAAGCTATTATTCAAATCAGTTAGCTTGGGGGAAACGATCCAAGTAAGAATAATTATGAATTACGAATGATTACACGCAACCAAATATATTTTTTGGAGGTTTATCCACAAAATGATGTTTGTCAATTTTTACTGTATTCAATTCAGTATATGGATAAAACTGCACAAATGCACTTGAGACGTGAAATATCACCCCAACCCCTTCGATTTAAGGACTCATGAATCTAGCGAGTGCTCTTAGCGTTATGATGGGGTGTATCTCGTCATCCGATCCCTTACCCGTTTCCTAGCCATAACGCCACTTCACCAACACCACATACTCATGTTCCGGGTCAACATTCGCATAGCGCGACGACCGCGTCCGTGCACACGGACACTTCATTCGTAACTGCGCGAACAGGGGGTGGGTGGTAGTTGGTACACCACCGCCCAACATTCCGAATCGTTGAAAAACGTCTTATCGCACGCTTCACTGCACTACATTCTGAACTTAAAGCTGGGAATTTAAGGTTTACGTTTGGTTTAAGACGACTGTGTAAGACGCGTTTTCATATTTATTGCATTTACCTTTCGACGTTGCGCCACTGTTGTCCGTTTCTAGGACTTTTTTCATTTACAATTCAAATATCCGTCTATATCTTGAAGGCTGTTGGTCGGTACGGTCTACGCCTTCTGTACAAACATCAGTTTTCAACTGTGAAATCATTCCACTTGCTCAGTAACCACTTGAAAGCGTTCCCCCTTTGTCATTTAGCGACCTTGCAATAACGCATTTGCCGTCTAAAAAACATCAAGATAAGTAATCTTATAATATTATTTTATATCAATAAAATTATGTAATTTTTCGACTCTCTCTCACACTCACTATTTTACATCAACAAAGGTGTGATTTGTTGTATTTCAGGTCTAGTTTATTGGCATTTTGACCTCAACTAATAAGGTTTATTACCTAGTACTAGGCTAGTTGCATTTCCGTTGGTCATTATAAATACCAATAGGAAACTTAATTATCGAGGTAAATTACTGTATAATATAACCTCATACCAAAAATTATTAAAAACTGTAATTGTTTTGTGGTGAAATATTAGCAGTTGTACATACAATGTACAGGACCGTTCGTTGTTCTTGAGATCCTTGGGGAGGGTAGGCTCACCCAGCAATGGATGTCGTGCGGCTGATATGATGAAATTGATGAATCACCAGTATGTTAAGATTGTTAGGTTATAAAATGATGTTGTACAAATATGAAGCGAGTTCTTTCATACACATCCATTTCCATAGGCAGATGACACACGCTCTGTAACCTCATTTTAAGGGTTCCGTACCCAAAGAGTAAAAACGGGACCCTAAAACTCCACTGTTCGTCTGTCTGTCTGTCTGTCACCAGGGGCCCTATTTTTGAAGCGCTCTTTTCTACTGATTTTCGTTCGACATTTGACTCAAATGTATGAGATTCAAAAATAGGGCCCCAGGCTGTATCTCATGAACCGTGCTAGTTAGACTGTTGAAATTTTCACAGATGATTTATTTCTGTTGCCGCTATAAACAACAAATACTAAAAACAGAATATAGTAAATATTTAAGTGGGACTCCCATACAACAAACGTGACTTTTTGCCGTTTTTAGGGTTCCGTACCAAAATAGTAAAAAACGAACCCTTATGGTGTGATTCAGTCTGTCTGTCTGTCACAACTGGATATCTCGAGAACTACTAATGGTATCAACTTGAAATTTAGAATAATTTAAGATGACGTTTGTCCAACTATTTTGCAAATAAGAAAGAAATAAAAAATAAATATTTTTTTACAACAGGGACCGAAAAGGGGTCTTAAAAATTTTAAGTAAAGCGACTAGTGCATGTGGGGTATTCTTCAATCAAGAATATTCTAGATAACGCTTCACGGACTAAAACAGTACGCAAAAACGGCACCTCAAATAGCGTCCCACTTACAAACATGGCGCTTATTTTGTACATAATCACCTCTTATTTTGTACAAACTCACATTTCATATCACTTATTTTGTACAAAATAAGTTTATTTTGTACTTAAACACATCTTTTATCGCTAACTTTGTGCAAAATAAGCGCCCAGTTTGTAAGTGGGACGCTATTTGAGGTGATTTTTGAGACTCTGACCGGACATCTAGGGTATTCTTAAACGAAGGGGGTATCATATGAAAGAGCGCTGTTTGCACATTTTCTTTTTTTTCTTTTTTTTAGGCCGCATAGTTTTCGACTTATGATGAAAAATAAAAAAAAAACCGTCCCCCCCCCCCCCCGAAATTCAAAAAACAAACAAAAATTTATTAGTTCCTCTACCAGTCAACAGATGGCCCTGACCTTAGTAAAATTAAAATAGTTCCACTATCGGCCAAGGGATGGCGCTGGCCTAAGAATAAAAAATAGTTCCACTATCGGCCAAGAGATGGTGCTGACCAAATACTGCAATAATAATTTTATTATTCTACAGCAGCTCTGCAGTATATTTATTGTGATGGTACGGAAACCCTCGGTGCGCTAGTCCGACGCGCACATGGCCGGTTTTTTTTATTGGCATGATAGGAAAGGGTTAGTAGGTCTGTTTCTATGATGTAATCGAAGGCCTACTCTGTTTCTTTGATGTAAGCATTATGCATTGCCATAGACTTTGGCAGAATGAGATTATAGCAAATACCAATTTCCCCACGATACGAGGCTGTTATTCCGACACTGAATGGGCGGTTTTCCACTTACCGGCACGGCGACGGGACGGCGACGGCGACGGCCCGGCGACGGGCCGGCGCTCCGTTTTTCCACTAGACGGCGACGGCACGGCGACGGCGACGGCGCGGGCTACGCTCAGTACAGACACGCACGCCAATTTTACAAGACTTAAAAATGTCCTCGTCTAGTCGTCGTACTATTTATTTGCTCTACCTTTTACATTTAAGGAGAAAATATCTACAACGTAGAAAAGTAAATTTTTGGGTCGATCCACTTATTAAAGTTAGGTATTTAAAGGGTTCTTACTATACTTTATTTGATAAACTAAAAATGAACAATAAGCAATTCTTTAACTATTTTCGAATGACTCAAGAAACATTTAATTATCTGTTGGAGAATTTATGTGAAACAATCCAAAAGAAGGATACTAATTTTTTTCAAAAACAGTTTTCGACTGAACGCACCGATCGAAAAACAGTTTATCCACTAACGCCATCTGTGCAATCAGTTGAATTTGAATATTACGTATGCCATACCGTAGAGTTTTATAGAGAGAGGCTTAGCCGTAGAGGCTTATGCAGCGAATAGAATAGATGGCGCTAGCACAATAAAGAAAAAAAGATATCGAAAAAACTGTAAATCTACAGTTGAAACTATATAGGTACTAATAATTATTACCAATTTTTATTATATTTGGAATTTATCAATTAACCAACTATTACAATAATGTACCTACGTACAAATGACTTTTATGTTGTGGTATAAATAATAAGAATATCTTATAATATGCTGTAAGTATAAAAAAATTAAATATGGTAATTTGTAATTTATATCACATAAAAAAACAATATCAAACTTATGTTTGTAGTTCATTTCATACAAAATAAGTGCATACGACCTCAAATGTAAGCTTGTCAACAATAAGGTTGCGTTCGCGACTGTACAGGCTGAACCCTGCCCCGCGCGCGCACACACGCACGCACACGGCTACGTACGTATACAAAACACACACAGTTTGCCGGCCGGCGGCGGCATCGGTGGGGGTCAACGGGCCGTGCCGTCGCCGTCCCGTCGCCGTGCCGGTAAGTGGAAAAGCGTGCCATATAAACTCATACATTTATGCTGCCACGGCAGCCGTCGCCGGGCCGTCGCCGTCGCCGTCCCGTCGCCGTGCCGGTAAGTGGAAAACCGCCCAATGGCCGGCAATTTAAATTCCTTATGCAAACTAATAAATTCCTAAACGTGAAGGTTGGGAGGCCTTCCACTCAGTGAATTTAAACAATATCGCGTAATGCTGGGAACAACCGGTTAGATAATAATTATACTACTTATAAGATAACAAAATACATTAAAGTAGTAAATATATTTGACGTGTTGTAAGTTTGAGCTACAAAATATAAGACGCTGCATCCATGCAACATGTCGCAATTGCCGCATTGTAGATTCAAGTGTAGTTTTGATATTACTTCTTTAATGGTCATTAATTACACAACAGATTAAATGTTTATCATATCGCTCAAATTGAAAAAGTAATAATGTTAACATTGCTCCCAACGGTTTTACTATTTTCAAAATCAACTTATTTTGTTTCTAACCCAAAACATGTTCCTTCCATTTAAATATTAACTAATGCTCTATACACAGCCGCCCCATAAACTTCACATCTGGTACCTAATAATTCAGTTTGGCGTTAATGAACTGTACCAAACAACTTGAATATCGTATGCAGTTAGTACGGTATACTGTGTACGATTTGCTAACTAATTACCACGCCATAAGGTCCATAATATCCGGAAATGCGTCCGCTAAGCTTTGGAAATGGAAGGAGCTTAGGAGCCCGATCGCGGTTATTCTGAACGATAAAACCAAAAACGTTACGTTTTCATTAATTAAGGTTATATTTACCTTAAAAAATCTTTGGTTTAGCTTCATAATTTTCACTTAAATTGTTCCAGATTGTAATCCTAGACCCCTTAGGCAGAGTATTCAACAATTTTAACAAAACTAAAGCGAGTATTTTTCTGTAAACGAAACTGAAACGGTAACTATTTAGCTTTGGTTTTATCTTTGAAGATTAGCGCGATTAGGGCTCAGTTCCTTTGGCTAAATTAGCTAAAGCGTCCAAATTATCGAAAGGGCTTGAACATATCGTTACTAGATCCTTGTCGTGTGACTAACAAAATATACCTACGTCAAACTGAAACGATTGCGGTAGATGTTGAGTTACACAAAAAAGGCCCCAGAGAACGGTTTGCGAATGAAAATGCTCAAGTTTTGAAAAAACGCGTGAAGAAACAAAATAATAACGTTATGCGAATCTTTTCGCTGTTTCGATGTTGTCGACATAATTTGAGATACTGAAGTGAAGAGACAAAAGACAATCATCACATTTGCATCTGACTTTTTTAGACATGCGCAGACTGAAACCATAGAGTAAAAAACCGACTGAAGAGCATAGATATATTAAAGAGCGATCGTAAATACGAGGGTGGGTCAAAAAGTTCGCGGAATGGAGGGGAAAAATTAAGAAATTAAACACAAAATTATTTTTCCTTTTCAATATATTCTCCCTTAACTCTAATACATTTATCAGATCGGTAAATTAATTTATTAATACCCTCGAAAAAAAATGTTTTATCTTTGTCGTCAAAATAGGCCGAAATTGCGCTTTTCACCTCTTCATCGCTGGAAAATTTCTTCCCTCGAAGCTCTTTACGGTTTTACCGTATGCACGGAAATCATGGTTTTACCAGGACAAGCATCCCCATAAACAGAAAACATCTCATTCCAAATGGTTTGAGGAGGTTTTCCTTGCTTGGTAAGGAACTTTATGACTGCACGAAATTCAATTTTTTCCATGTTTTAAATTTTCTTCCGGATTGACTTGTTGATTGACGTGTATCTCAGTGAATAATGACCTGTTTTTAATAAAAAAATATATTTATACCCTTAATGAGTGGCACAACTAGTGCAGGTAAAAAAAAGTGACCTTTTCCCCCTCCATACTCCCCATTCCGCGAACTTTTTGACCCACCCTCGTATTATACACATTTTAAAATTCGATCTAAACCCCTCTACCATAGTACAGATATATTTATTCTGTGCCTCTACTAAAAGCCGTCACATAGCCATGGCTTAGCAATACTTACCGAGGATTTGGGTGTACCCAATCACTTATCTCAGTCTATTAATTTCTACGTTAGCAAGGTTTACATTGTACATTAACTTGAGTCGAACTAACACATTGAAATGTTTGAAAGTAAGCTAGCAGCAATCTGAAATGAACCTAAAGGTATATGCTATTAAAAGAAATGCAAGCAAGAACCATGATTTACAGTATCTACATGAGGAACCAGGTACATAAGTTCCAAGTTATAAAGTTGGATAACAGTTCCCGAGCTCAGAAATCTAGCCTCAGAAGCCTAAAATCTCCAGCACTGATTTAATACACGTATCTAGTTGTAAAGTAAGCAGTGCAAGCTTTAAGTTCCCAGTAAGTATGGAGAGAGTAAACATACCAAGTTGTTACCATTGTTATTACAAGGGAAACTATGTGCTTTGAATTTGCTCCCAAATGCTTTGAGAATTTAGATCATTAAATAAGGACTTTCATATTAATTTGGCAGTCAAAGAAAAGCATAAATTTGTCACACCTGATTCCCGTACAGCTTATGTTGTAAAATTCGACTGAGTTACAAGGTTTTATAGAGTTGAATGAGTTGAGTGACAGATATTAAAAATTGTTTAAAAAACAAAAAAACCGACATCAAAAAACCTGCCTCTAAAAAAAGCAAGAAATAGTATACAATTCCCCACCCGAGTCGGGTGGGGCTTTTAGAATAAAAAAAGGAAGATGTACTCCAGCCCCACCCGACTTTAATAGATGTGTTTTTTTATAACAATGATAATGCGTATCTAATGATCTGTATATTATTTCTTGCTTTTTTTAGAGGCAGGTTTTTTGAAGTCGGTTTTTTTGTTTTTTAAACAATTTTTTTATTTTTTTATTTTTAGTGTAAGTACCTTCTGTATTAGGTAGTGTAGGTATATTATTTAGGTAGAAAAATCGGCTCAGCCAAACGTGAGATAATCGCGGGAAAACATACATACATACAAACTGAATACCTCCTTTTTTGAAGTCGGTTAAAAAGACAACACAAAGGTATCCCTTCCCCAACAAAAAAAATCATCTAATTCGGTTCATAAATAACAAAATTGTCAAGTTAGTTGATTTCATATCGTAGTATTTTCAGGATTACTTGTAAACTACTGAACCGATTTGAAAAAAAAAAATGGGACCATCTTACAAGAAAACTCAATCGAACAAAAAAAGAATTTTCTAAATCGGTCTATAAATGTCGAAGATACGCGCGAACAACAATAAAAAAAAAACATACAATCGAATTGAGAACCTCCTCCTTTTGATGAAGTCGGTTAAAAATAAAAGTGATGATAGCTATCTTGGGATCAAATTATGTAATGTTTATCTGACTATTATCGCTATCTATCTTCTGTTCAAACTTACGAGGATATAACCCCATAAACATACCAATTATTTTGTACACGCCTAAATTCTCATCATAATTTTTTAGCCGAAAACAGCAACACTCTGAACATTAATAAATAATTTCCACTTGAGATTACATTTTTCCTCTTTCAGTATTAAATTGTTACGAGCAAGGTCGCCATAAAGTGATATTACAGTCTAGTTATGAAGGGTGACAAACGGCGAGCAAAATTAATTTATATGCTTCGTCATAATCATAATACAACAAATTCACGAGCGAATGAAATGAGTTTACATCACAGGAAAATGGAATAACTTTCATGAATGTTACTTTTGCAGCTAGAGAAATTTTGGTTTATAAATCGACTTAAGGGCATACAGCCAGAATATCTAGACTAATATAAATTAAAATCCGGAATTACTGTCGAATACAAATCATATTTTTCATTCCAAATATGTTTTACAAAACTTTGGACAAGAATTTTACATTATCTAGCCAATCATCTCCCAATTGAAAATTAAAAAAGCCATTCCTCTTTCAAGCTACGCGTGGAGCCTTCAAATGCAGAGCTATAGCTCAAGTTGCTCGCGGCCTCGGCATATTATCGTAATTGGATACAGGTAAGCAGGCGGCCCACGCCAGGCCACAACCGCTATTGTGCAACTGACTTCTGTAATCCTTTACCGATGGTTCTTTACATGTTGGGAATCGTTTAGGCGCATTTAATCCACTGCTCATTTGATCCACTTGTTGAAAAAACATCTCTTTCACATTTGGTCCATTTCGCAGAACGTCCATTTTGCAAAACGTCCATTTTGCAAAACGTCCATTTTGCAAAACGTCCATTTTGCACAACGTCCATTTTGCACAACGTCCATTTCGCATTTGGTTCATTTCGCATTTTGTCCATTTTCTAATCTTACTAGTTATGGAAATCATTGAAATTGACAGAAACCGATAATATTATCATTCTGTTAACCGTTTGAAAGAGTTCTAATGTAGAAAGCTAAAGTCTCCATCCTATCGTACCATGATTAGCCTTATATACGAGTACACAAGCTTAGCTATTCACCACTATGCAAACAGCATTTACAGTTAAAATGATATATTTGGCGTAAACGCTGTTAATGTGTACCATAATTGTTCATCCAAAAACACTACCATTAAAGATTGTTAACAGAATTGCAAAAACATATTCAACCTCTATAACGTCAATGGTAAGTTTTTGCTTAACATCGACAAATATAATAAACGTATAACAGAAACAGAAACAATAATACAAGCACATCGCACTACGCATCGCAATTACATCGAGTAGACACAAAGCATGCACTAATTGCTTATGACACTAATTGGACACTGTTGATTCTAGACCACTTGACGGGTTAACGAGCTCTGGAGAAGGTCGTGCCGTGGGGTTAGGGGTAACAGAAGCTTTGAAAATATTGTTAAACTAACATTAGAGGACCATTTCACATGTTTCGTCTCGTAACATCTTGTTAAAATAGAAGTAAATGTCGTGATAGTTATAAATGTATAATAAATGACAGTTTTAGTATCCAATTTCGAACTCCAAATGCATAGATGAGAGAGCTATTCCAACTTCGATATTTATTTTAAAGGACAAATTATTTTCATCGTTAGACGAACTTTTAACGAAGGGATTTATGAAGCCGATAGAGGAAACCTTAGAATACATAAAAAATGACACACTACATTAAGAGCATTATGAAATCAATTAGGGGGTGCCACCAATTATATGCCCAATACTCATTTATATTAACTTCAATAAAAAAGACTTTACAAATCTTTTATCTCTATCTGGCAATCAGCATCGACATAATAATATACAACTTATAAAATGTACAAACCCTAACCAAACCTTTTCTTCCATACATCAGACCTTAACCAGACAACATTCCGATTGAGAGTTTGGCCCGAAGCCATCCAAGTTTTTCGCCAGGGCCTCAAAGCCTACGAGAACCAGTCCACTTGGTTATTTGGCACCGGCGCCATAGGCGTTAGAGCGTTTGACCTCAATGCAGATTGTGTTGTGTTGTACTTATTATGCACAGCAAATTAGCTGTGTTGTTTATTTATAGCAAAGCTATTTAATGGCACGTTAATAGCATATTCGATTGCAAAACAAATAAACGTGAAAGGAAGTGATTGTTTTAGCGTTTTATGATCACTCTTTAATTTCCGCAAATTTTCTGGGAAAGATTTTTAAAGGAATGGCACTTCTAAACCAACTCATCTAGAAATATATCCTAGTTACAACAGAAAGTAATAAATAGTAATATTAGTTCTTATTATATAATGTAACAGCACTGAATATTTCGATTTAAACCTGCTTATCTTCAATAATAATTATTCAAGCAAATCCGAAATTGATGTATTGAATGTAAATTGAAAAGAGATTGCCCGAAGGACTCTTACGTCAATAATGGCTTCTTCGTACATAAGCTGCGTATCGTATCTCTCAATCATAATGATAAAAGGGATATAATTTCATGAAATTAACACAGTCATAGTGATTTTGATTAGTTTATTAGGTTAGGTGAGAAATATTATATTCATGTTCAGAATAAAACGTTCGTGTTATTCTACAATTTCATCTTTGGTAAAGTAGGTTTTTTATTTTTTCTTGTCGCAGATGGTAACATGTAAATGTGTTGCGATCGAACTACATTTCATTTTATATGGGATCGATCAATTATCGTCACGTGCCGCGTACACTGTTCATATATGGACAGTGTTAGATACATATTCATAGACAGATTCAATCGGTTTTGCCCTGAAGGGAAACTTGCTTGTGGAAAATTTATTTGGTTGTAATTGCGTTGGATGTGATATCACTTTATTCATACATAGCCGCCCTTTTAAATTCTATATGTATGAAATAAGACAGGCCCAAAAATACAACCCTGCGACGCTCTTACCGTTTTCACAGCTCTTGACGTTGAAAAGAGGTTGTGACTAATTTCTGAGACTGAATAAATGGTTTGGGATTGAGTTTGTGTAATCTTAATATAATTTAATGAAGCAACCACGAAGGTCGTCAAACCACACAAATTGGTTACCTTGATGAGTTTACTAAAGACGTCGACTCGGCATAAAGAGTTTGCTTTTACTGTTTTTTTGATTCTTGAACGCGAAACTTTTCAAAGACGTGAACTTCACAAAGTTAATTATTCGAAACATTTTCTCAGGCTTCTTAAAGTTTGATGAATAGTCAAATATGTAAATGGAAAAGTAATAAGAAAAAAAAATACGCTTTTGCTTTTCACTTGTGACATCTGAAATATAAATTAGTCCATCCAGAATCCAGATATGATGATACTGCCACACTCAGAAAAATCGATTAATTTTAATGTTTTGATAAAATTGGTTTGGTGCTATCGCACTCTTTTCCATAGTAATAGTATAAGATGACACGATAAGTAATGAAGCGTCAAAATCAATTTTCGTGACTGAGTGCGGCAGTTAGACATGTATCTGAAATGCATATCTGTCTACGTCTTACATGTGTAACCAGAAGTAGCACGCGCAGGGCTTCGCCGAGCGGTCGGGCTTCGGCCTGCGTCACCGGCTCACCGCACACCGCTAGTTGCACGCAACTCTTGTTATATAATTAGCCGTCGTTACATCTTAATTATACTTACAAGTACTTTCAGGGTCGGCTTATACGTCTTGGGAGAAGCTACGGAATTAATTACTTTCTCTATTATACCTTTTACTATCGCAGGTTGCACCATTTGATATGCCGTGCCATACAATTTTTATTTGGTTACACTGCTTGACGGATTTACCTCCATAACTAGTAAAAAGATTTTGGATATACATCTCAAGTACAAACATTAGTTAAATTCTAGTATTTACCACCACACTAAGGCTGAGTTGCACCATCTTAACTTAACCTTAACTTTAACAGATACAAACTTATCTGAGCCAGTGGTCAAAAGTGGAACTAAGGAGTTTTACATATTGTTACCTAGGTTACGCCATAGACGACAGCGACGCTGTCATCGAATCAGATAAGTGTGTTACTCAGCCTAAGAATGTCTTGAAACCTCTTATTTGAGTTTGTATGGTACTACTAGTGGCCGCCCGCGACTTCGTCTGTGAAAAGTTTTTTTGCTTTCCCCCGGAAACAGTTTTCTGGATGAAAGGTACCTTATGTCCTTCTCTGTACCCCTGACAACGTATATGCAAAATTTCATGATGATCGGTTAAGTAGTTTAGAGACGTGAAGGCGTAACAAACGAACAAATAAACCAACAAAGAAACGGATTTTTGTATTTATAATATTATTAAGGATAAAATGGATAAAACAGATAAGTAGGGCACCAACTAAGTATGAACTTTTTTCTAACCTCATCAAACTGCAATTTGGTCGCTTATCGGAACCTCTTAGAGATTCCATTAAACTGTAATTTCAAAGTTTAGTTCGGAAACTAGATGCAGCAACTTGGTTAAACTTAAAAAAAGGAGCAAAAACCGAAGCCAAGAAAATATAGTCACTATATTTGTCCTATTTATCGTTATAGACCCTAGCTACATGCGTAAGCCAACAACAGCCCTGCCGAAAGTACAAACGTTCAGTGAGAATGAGCGTACCATATGGGCGACCCATGTTTATGCTCGTAAATAGGTTCTTGAATGAAATGTCGCATTCAGAAATTCAGATGCAATAGGCTACTGGTTACTGGAAGAGAATATTGCTACAACATATGAAATTGGAATGGGGCGTTCGTGATATTAACTTAAGAATTGATGAAATTATTATAAAGCATCTACCTTTCGCAAAAGTATGATCTCACAGAATCGCTTTCAAATTCCGACATAGCCTGAATTTCACCATGCATTCAAAAATATTTTTAGAAACATAAACAAGATAGTTAGATTAGAGCCAATGCAATAATCGGTTCTTCAGAATTCATTCTATAACAGTGACAACAACAGACCAAAATTTAAAATGTAAAACCAAAATAAAGAGCGATTTTCCCACATCAGAAAACATGTTAAAGTTTCAATCTGAATGAAATAAATTTCAGATTTTCAGATTATACGGTTCTACATGTTCAAATTACTAAAAGTTACTCTGGAAAACCATTGTAAATAAGCAAAGTTCACTAAATATCACTACACACGAGACGTTGCATGTGTTAACGTAACGTACGTGGGCGTTGTATAGGTTTGCGTACATACGCACACACGTGGCGCTTATGCATCGCCCAACCACTAGATTAGAGGCAATTAACTGATAAAGCCTGCGGCATTGCCTCTCTGATAATTTGAATTAAGTAATAAATAGGTGACCGATGTTAATTATTGAAGAAGCCTCTCTTACCCTACCATATATAACGTCCAATTTACGTCTAAGTTCTTTAAAACCATAATTCTCAAATACATGTATTTAAAATATTATGTCATTTTATTCATACCTTACTAAGTGTCTTCGGTGTCTTTTATCAAATTTTAGAAGTAACTTAGTAGATAATAAAGATAATTTTTATTTGAGTTAAATATTTTGCAAATAGCAATATCACAATCTTATCACACGATTTTCCACCACGTAGGAATATTTTTACGAAACCCTACGAGAAAAGTTTTAATGCCAACCGAAATCTTTTCAAGATTACCGCATTCTAGTGGACCCAAAACTCGTAAAGGGTATTTCATCGCGTGTCCAAAGTTATCCGCTGACAAATGTCCGACTTTGGAACCCCGGACGTTAAGAAATACTAAAAACGAATCAGGAAAGGACACATTTTCAAACCTATTCAAAACAAATATGACGTAATATCAGTTCTACTCTAACAGTCCATTTATAGTCCCTGCAGAAAGTAAGCCACTGATTTGGAAGGATGTTGCCATATTCTCCTATCTTGGCAGAGCCAGCTTCGATCACAAATACCCTAAATAACGCTTACAGCACGCTAATGGCACCGACTGACAAACAAAACAAATTCGAAATTTTGAAATTCGAATCCCCACCAATTATTTCCAAATTCAATTTTAAATAATAAGAAACAATGAAGAAAATACTTTGTACAAAATAAGCTCCCAGTTTGAAACTAGGGCGTTATTTCGAAGTGTCGTTTTTGAGACACTGACCGGACATGGTATTCTTGATCGAAGAGAGCCAGCCCTCTCTAGACGCGATAATTGATATTAGCAATTTATCACGTTTAATTGTCAAAAGGATCAGGACAATGGATTTTGACAGTTGAGTTGAGTGTCGATAAAACGCTATATCATGCGATATATATCGTATTTCAGTAGTAATGCTAGCTAGGGGGGCTGGTGGGTTTGAAAGTGTTGTTTGCTCATTTTCTGGTCTTCGGCGGTGTTACATGTACTCTAATACCACAGAATATATAATAGTACTAATACCACTTAATCATATGTAGCCTTTTACGATACACTTAAGTGTGAAGGGTTGGTGCTATTAATTCTACTTTGCCGCAGCTAAGTGTAATATCTTTATGAAACAAATAATGAACGTCAGTCGGCATCGGTGCGGTGGTGCCTTGACACACTGACTTTACAATCGGGTCGGTCGATTTAATCGATTATGCATTACTATTCCTCTTCCTTGGTAGTGTTGACAGGCCGGCTCTATTGTGCCTATAAACTAGTAACGAGATTGTAGATACAATATCACATCAACTTTTCATAATTAACTAGATATCGAATCGAAATCGACTTCCGACTGAATGATATCGAGAAGCAATAGCCGACGGATGTTATTCGGATCGATAATCGTCTCACTCGCTTACTTATTCACGAATTCGTGTCGCGTGAGGATTGACTGGCGTTTCTTGGCCTTGACTTTTGGATGACTCCATCGAATAGGAATGCATTAGGCTTATGTAACTGTTTCCAGACAGCTTATCTTTAACCAGACATGTGGTATAGACATGAGGTCGTTAGTTTTGGGAATGTTATTACACTAAGAGCCTATTTTACAAGTTTCGATTAATATCCAATTAATTAGACAGATAATTTCATAGGAACTCTAATTTCAATATTTTCCATAAGCTTTTTTAACCAGAAGTTGGTGCTTTGCCTAACCATAGACGGTGAAACAGGGATTTCATTTACACTACATTTATTTAAATTAAAAGTTTTTATATTTAGACATTTAGGAAAACTGAACATTCGTGTTTTTCAGAATAAAACGTTCTGAGTCAGTCATAAAAGATATCAAGATAGATTATAAAATTAGCTTTTAAAGACATCGTAAAGTGAAGTGTGAAGAAGAGTGGTTCAAAATTTACCCATTTTATTGTTTTACTGTTATCTCCGACTGTAAATTAAATCAACTGGAAAATTAACGAGATTCAAGCAAACTACATTTTACTTATAATTATAAGCTTTAAAATTACTAGTTTGGCTGCAGGCTTATTGTCCTAACTTTTTAAAGTTGATAAAGAACAGACAACAACAAAAACACCAATAGAATGGTTGAGTGAACTGAACACTTGAACAGATATGCTTCTACAGGAAGAATGTTTGTATGTATCATCACCATTTTGTCCCTCGTAATAAAATCAACTTTTCTGTTTACCGAACACACGTCCCTTCCGGCGAGGGTCGGACAGTCTTCAGTCAATCATCGTTTTCTTGTCTTGAATATTAAAAATAGTGGATTATATAAATGTTAGACGTGCGGAGGAAAATGCTTTATGAATTATTTATGGCTGAAGAGGCTTTTATAGATAAGGATTTTTACTAAAGCCTCCTTGATATTGGCCTGTTCGGATACGGACATACGCAGATTTCAGCAGAAAATTCGTACGCTTGGATGCGTTTTTTGTATGGTGTAACAACACCATGCGTGATTTCTATGTAAACTAGGGAATTTAAAATTTGCAGCCACGCTTGATGCAGTGTGAAGCGTAACAGTGTGGGATCAAAGTTTAATATACAACTGAAAATATACAATGTT
Source organism: Agriphila straminella (assembly GCA_950108535.1). NCBI lineage: Eukaryota > Metazoa > Arthropoda > Insecta > Lepidoptera > Crambidae > Agriphila > Agriphila straminella. The sequence continues at coordinate 23,952,064 of OX467305.1, read as the reverse complement.
TATAGTAAATGTCTTTTTTACTAAATGCTTTACATAGCTCACATACCTGCGACTGATTTTAGCTGCATTCTGTACAATTTACGGGGTGCTTACCTGTAAACAAAACATTACAATCAATTCAATATAAAGTCTAACATAACTAGTATACAAATAACAATTATTATATTACTTAACATAATAATTTCTACCGAAAATAGATTACGGGAATCTTAGTAGATTTAAAACAAAACATTAACACAAAATTAAATATCATGACTGAAGGTTTATACGCAGATCAAGTCTCGCTAATATTTTTGTACTGTACCCTTAGCACGAACAGCTATCGAAAAAAATAACGCGCGTAAAATCATTCGATAGATAAATTTTGTATTGGAAATTTGTACAGCGCCATCTATCGCTGATAAGCGAAATGAAATTTTCCATAGAGAATTGTCTATCGAGTAATTTTACGTGCGTTTTTTTTCTCGATATTGCTGTTCGTGCTAAGGGTACTGATGATTGATGTATTTTCTACTTTATTTCTATGGACTATAAGTATTAAATTTGGCAATAATTGCACCCTCTATGTTTATCGTACCTAATATAAAAAAAAAATTACAACACGACAGAAAATCCATATACAAAAACTTCGGAAAGTTGTATGCTTTTTGTAAGGATTTCATCTGTAATTCAATTACTAAATTTAGTTTACGGAGTGCCACATGATGCACCAAACTATATTTTTAATAAGTAAATTACTTATAGTCAAGAAAATCATTTTTACAGTATTGAGGGTCTGTAATTCTGTATGGATGTTTATTCAAAAGTAACACGTGTAGTAATAGAGTGATTTAGTTACTAACACGCTGAAACTGTAAGCAAGAATGAGTGATACATTTTGATTACGTGATAATTAATGACCAAACTAACTTATTGTTTCATTAAAAACACAAAAGGTCCGTAAACTTTTTAACAAATGCATATAATCATTTTCACCGAAGAATTGGCAATCATTATTCATTAAAAATCATGAAATTGTAAGTAAGTATTGTACTAGAATACATTTAACAATAAATTGTGTTTTGACGTGTAACTTGTAAATACTTGTTTAATTTTGACAGATTTTGCATTATTTTCAGGTTAGAATTTCTCTTGTTGTATAGAAAAATGTAAATGATCGACGGTATATTTTAATTTTAACAAAAGGATTCTCTTACTGAGCGGATAAAATATTTATATATTATGACAGCTTTCAACAAAACTTTCGAGGCGTTATTTAAAATGGCACGGGGTGCCGACGCGAAATGGCGGAGTGTTGACGAAATTGGAATATCCCGAGCAGAAGAACGTTAGATATTCTGTTGCTGCGTGCCAGTATCAAAAGGGTATTATTTTTTATTTCAGTTAGGAACCCCGGCACGAGGGGGAATGCGTTGCGCTGCGAACCGTGTTTCGAAATGCCTACATTCGAAAAATATACCGATACGTAATCATAAAAATAAACTCTTATTAGAAAAGTCGAATAAAAATAATGGATTCGTCATTCTTAACTTAGACTAGACGTTAAGACATACACAGGACGTTGACAAAATTACCTGTGAGGAAGATCTAGGAGAGACAGGCGAAGTCGGAGTCCTCGGAGAAGGCGGATCAGCTCTGTGTTCCGCCAGTACCCTGTGCTCGTTCTTGGACCCTACCACGGAATTCTTAACACGCTCCATCTGTGCATGAATCGCTTTCCGAGAAATCACTTTAACTTTCTCATCTTTTGTACCTCCGTCGGCAAGCTTCCTCATCAGTCTGGCTGTGGCAGCGACAGAATGCTGCTGCGTGTCGGAATTGGTTCTGGCAAGTCTGGTAGCTGGCCGGGGAACTGGTGTAGCTCCTCCAGTGCTGCTTCGTGTACTTTCATTTCTGTTGAAAGGAGCTACGTCGTGTTCTGTGTCTGAATCAGCTGCCAAATAACCACCACCACCAACGGAAGATACTCCAGTCCGAAGGAGGTTCTCATGTTCAGCATATCGAACTCTTTCATCGACAGCCACGTTCCCGTTCTGTGCTCTTTCTAATCCTCGTTCCATTTCACCAATTTGTCTTTCTAATTTGCGGAGGACTTCGTCAGAAGGCGGCGTTGGTGCATTATCGTCAGGCGGTTCCGGAGCTTGGAATGATTTCAAGTGTATCGGATGTGCTCTGCTGATTTCTAGACGTTTGGGAGCTATTCCGGTCGAAGTTATTTCATACTGAGTTCTTTGTGTTGTTGGGGTTCTCTCTAACATGGCGAGAGAAACGGGCGACGGCGGCGGCGCCCCGTTCACAGCCGGTTCTGGATTGTCAAGAGCCGGCGACACCCTAGGAGCGCGGAAGCTTTTCCGCATGAAGTCCTCGCGCGTCAGTTTTCTCTCCATTCTCAATGACACATATGTCACTCTTATTCACTAATTATATACAGTGTACCATTCTATTCACACTAACATATCACAGTTACGCTTCGATCATTGATCCTTCAGCTGAAAAAGTTTAACATGCTATAATCGCTCACATTTTCGTATTTTGAGTTATCTTGCGATAAGTCGTCACAAGAACATGATAGATTATAATCAGGGTTTGGTCTAAGCGGTAATTTCACCGTATCAATTCCTACAAATGGCTAGCGGCTCGATACTATCTGACCTTGTCCTGTACAAACCGTGCTAGGTGCCAGTCTACCCTTAATTGGACGTGCGTTCATTGAATGACGTCAAACAGACCACATCTAAAATTCAAACAGGCTGACGTAAAAGCGGTTACTATTTCAGTGATAATACAGTTTCTACCAAGATAAGTTATCATTTGATGATAAAAAGAATATTACCAAATTCAATCGCGGGTTTGAAGGTGATTGATAATAATTACTAAAACGTCCAAATAGATAGTTAGAAGTTATTGATCCAGTACCTAATTTAAATCTTACAAAAAGTAGAAGCATCGAATGCTTAACCCAGTTGTTACTGTAACATTTTTTTATCTCATATCACATCAGTATTTTAGTATACCTTGATGCATAAACTAAACATGGAAAATACCAAAAAAACTAAATTTTCAGGAAAGCCAAAACAATGTCAAACGATCATTGCGGCGATTGGTAAACAATAAGAAAAAGTTTTCCGCTCATTTATATTTTTAAATTGAGGATATTCCTTATACTTATTTTTAATATTTATAACGATCGGTCGTTATAAATGGGTTAAATCATCATTTCTTTTTGAATACTAACGCATTATAGCATAGAAAAAACAAGTAATTTATTTGCCACACCAAGTAATTTAAGAATGTCTTCTACACAAGCACGAAGTAATGCATTGGAATCAAAAGTGAATTAGCCCGCCTATTGTTTTCCAATTAGTTTTCTACTCCTATATTATGTGAACTGAAGTCGCGCTACAAAAAACAATGGCTAGTCCCATAACTCCATATTATTATATAGGAACGGAGTCAAAAGATTGGCGAAGTTGAACGTGGTCGTCTGCGGAAACTCGAAGACCGAGACTGGAGTAGACTATTGAATCTGGAAAGAAAGAGACAAAACAGTTGAGTCAAAGCGAATACCTATGACCGTTCACCATTAACCAATTCCGTAGCACATAAAGCTGTCGCAGCAAACATAGAAGACTCTGAAAGAGACAAACGTACCACCACCATACACCTGGATAAATATAACCGTAGAAACAATAAGCGAGACGACACAAAACATTGTAAAGACATGATATTATAAGGACAATAATAAAACTCATAATCATCATAATAAAACATTTTTAAATTGGACAATTTAATTACCGTAACTAATAACTGTTTAGGAATTAAGTATTTTAAAGAGGATTACATCATTTCAAAAAAATATGAACGCAGGAAAAATTAACAGACCCTGAACACTTTCATTTCCTTGTATCAAAATAAGTAATTTCCATTACTCGAGGATACCGTGGCGTAATATTGTAAAAAGGCAATTCTTTAACAATTTGATTCATATAAGAGGTTATCTATAGAAGATCTTGGGCAAGCCTTGAAAGTCATCATATTGAAACAGATGGCGCGTGCAACATGATGACTCACGAGCTCATAATGTTTTTGAAGTACTGTTGCAAATCAAAGACGCAACACACTGTATATAATAGTTGCAAAAAAGGAAATGTGTAAGCACACACTTCTTTGATTAATGATCTTTAAGTATACTACGTGACACATAATGCTTTTGATTGTTTGTAATAATAACCTCTATAATTTACTTAAACACATTATTGTTCTTTATCTAAACAGATTTTACGAAAAATTACTTTCAAACACGAATATCGATCAATGCTGATTTTCTTTATCCCATAATACAATTTCCTCCTTCGTCGTTGAAAGGCTATCTTAGTTACCAACAGCATGTGACATAAGTCTTGTAAATAAGGGCAAAGTTATCCGAGATCGCAACAGGAAGTTAGTTAACCATTAGATAAAACGTATGGACACATGACCTTTGGAGATCCGGCGCAAATCCTTAGAGATATAACTATATTTAGAAAGGTTCGGTTTTATCGAAACTTATCCATTCATTATCCATTTCAAACGAATAGAAGGCCTCTAGGGTGTGGCGATTTTGGCGATAAATTACAAAGGTATCTCGTGATAAAATATTTTGTTAGGAATCAAAATGTTCAGTAGGTTCTTAAAGTTTACACATACAATTTGGGTAACTTATATCAAATAAATTAATAAGCCTTTAAAATAATAATTGGAGTGGGAATATGCTTTCAAATTTACTGTTACAGATAATTCTTCAAAAATTCTGTTTTCACTCAATAACTACAGCCAAAGTATATTATGATGTGATAGATAAACCTGTCTCGTAAATGTCAACCTTTTGCGAACAATTCGTTTGTGATTCCACGTCACGAGAAAATACAATCATTTCGTTTCATTGAGCTAATTTCATTTGTAGGTAAACAAAACATTTCGTTTGGCATTATGCAGGTGCTATTTGCGTGCGGGCCGCAAATAGCTGCTTTAAAAATAGGTGCCATTAATTCCCTTCTATTTTTAACTTTACGTGTTGAGTCAAACTTCTCGCGAATTCGGAATCGCTAGATCATCTTTGTGAATCACTTTGTTGTGATCTTTTGACTCGGAAACTTGAGTTTTTAAATAAGCCGGTATTTCCTTTGGTTTTAATGTGTTAGGTGTTTTAAAATATACATGTAATGACGAACTAATAATTACTTACTAATAGTTGTTATTATTTGCTTTCTCATTTATGAATGAGGTTAATAAATTTTTAACTTCATACAAACCAAAATTTCTCTGGAAAATTTTAATTACTTACGGGCTTCTTTTTTAATAACTCCGTGTATAGAGTTGTTAAGTGCATTTAATTATACCACTGTATTTATGACACAAGTTGTCTCAGATTGCAGTTCTTGAAACAACTGAACGTAACCCAACTCGCTTTGCAACTGCATAAGTTTTAATGCTATTGTTTTAAGGTTTTCATTAGCTAGTTGGATTTTATTTACATCGTGTCCGAGATACACTGAGAGAAATCGGGTTCGTAATTTGAACAAGTTCGACTTGTTAAGTGGTTATCTGTTTGAAATAACAGTATTTTTGTTAATCGAAACAAACGCAATGTTAACATTACAAGTCGATTTTGTACAAAGAACAAGATTAAACTTGTTAACGGGTATTTAGTTGAAACAACCAAAAATTTGTTTGAAACAACCTGCTTCATGTTGATTTAACAAAATCGACTTGTAGCTTCAACTAAAACTTGAACTTGTATCAGATACTATTTGGTATCACGTTAAATCAACATGCTTGTTTGTTGTTATTACAGTATAACTTGTTGAAACTACATGGTGTATCTTGTTAAATGCTATCTTGTTGAAACAACGTTACAGCGGTTGAAATAACATGGCGTCATGTAAAATTGACATTGCCGATTTAGTAAAATCAACAGTATATGGTCAAAAAATTGTACTTGTTGAAGTAACAACATAAAACACAAACTTGTAGCAGTAACAAGTTGGCGTCTTGTTAAATCAACAAGGACTGTTTGGTTGTTATAACAATATAATTTGTTGAAACTACACTGTGTAACTTGTTAAATGGTATCTTGTTGCAACAACGTTACAGCGGTTGAAATAACATGGCGTCATTTAAAATTGACATTGCCGATTTAGTAAAATCAACAATATATGGTCAATAATTTGTACTTGTTGAAGTAACAACATAAAAAACAAACTTGTAGCAGTAACAAGTTGGCGTCTTGTTGAATCTACAAGGACTGTTTGGTTGTTATAACAATATAATTTGTTGAAACTACACTGTGTAACTTGTTAAATGGTATCTTGTTGCAACAACGTTACAGCGGTTGAAATAACATGGCGTCATTTAAAATTGACATTGCCGATTTAGTAAAATCAACAATATATGGTCAATAATTTGTACTTGTTGAAGTAACAACATAAAAAACAAACTTGTAGCAGCAACAAGTTGGCGTCTTGTTGAATCTACAAGGTCTGTTTGGTTGTTATAACAATATAATTTGTTGAAACTACACTGTGTAACTTGTTAAATGGTATCTTGTTGCAACAACGTTACAGCGGTTGAAATAACATGGCGTCATTTAAAATTGACATTGCCGATTTAGTAAAATCAACAATATATGGTCAACAATTTGTACTTGTTGAAGTAACAACATAAAACACAAACTTGTAGCAGTAACAAGTTGGCGTCTTGTTGAACCTACAAGGACTGTTTGGTTGTTATAACAATATAATTTGTTGAAACCACACTGTGTAACTTGTTAAATGGTATCTTGTTGAAACAACGTTACAGCGGTTGAAATAACATGGTGTCATTTAAAATTGACATTGCCGATTTAGTAAAATCAACAATATATGGTCAACAATTTGTACTTGTTGAAGTAACAACATAAAACACAAACTTGTAGCAGTAACAAGTTGGCGTCTTGTTGAATCTACAAGGACTGTTTGGTTGTTATAACAATATAATTTGTTGAAACTACATTGTGTAACTTGTTAAATGGTATCTTGTTGAAACAACGTTACAGCGGTTAAAATAACATGGCGTCATTTAAAATTGACATTGCCGATTTAGTAAAATCAACAATAAGTATATGGTCAACAATTTGTACTTGTTGAATTAACAACACAAACACAAACTTGTAGCAGTAACAAGTTGGCGTCTTGTTAAATCTACAAGGGCTGTTTGGTTGTTATAACAATATAATTTGTTGAAACTACACTGTGTTGATATGTAGTAGAAACAACGTTACCACGGTTGAAATAACGAGACGTCATTTAAAATTGTTATTCCCGAAATTGTTAAATTAACATTGCTCTCAGTATGTACTTGTTGAAGTAACAACATACCTTATTATAAGAACATTGCTCATTTCGATTTAGAATACATAATAGTACAAGTACAGAAGATCCACTCCGCAAAGTCATTTAAATAAATAGCGACTCTATCCCAGACGCAAGAAAGTGCAATTCAGGTCGCACATCGCTCCCTTGCCTATAGTTATATTCACCTAGAAGTTGCCTCTCTTTCTATCGCGTAGCTCTTATTTTTTCTAACGACTTCAGGGTTGTCTTCTTTTAAATAAGAATTCATCTGAATACCTACAAGTTATTGTGTTAGCATTGTAAGGAGCTCGGTGGAGCAGTGGTTTAGGCCCAGCGATTGCGGAAGTTAAGCAACGTTCGCAAGGGTCGGTCATGGGATGGGTGACCAAAATTTATTATCTCGAGCTCCTCCGTGCTTCAGAAGGCACGTTCAGCCGTTGGTCCCGGCTGCATTTGCAATCGTTAACACACACCAATCCGCATTGGGCCCGCGTGGTGGGTTATGGCCCATCCTCCTTACCACCCATAAGGAAGACCTGTGCCCCAGCAGTGGGGTCATCAAACATATTGTGTTTATAATGTGTACTTTAATGTGAACAAATTACTTTTCAAATAAAACTAGGCTAGGTATGTACAGTCACCGCACATCAGACTACCTATGAGGCAGCCTTTATGCCGCCGTCGTACCGAACCGTTGTCGTACAAGAGCTGTTTTTGTAGTTCAACTAGGTATACTAAACTTACCGAGCTGACGTGCGTAGTTAGTGTATAGGTATCTCGTAGATTAGAAAATTATTTCATTTCTCAGTGTCAACTGTCAGCACGTTAAGTTAAACAGTTGAACTCCGAAATATTACGTAGGTACCTAGGTGGTATAGGTACCTACTTACGTTACAACGTGTACCTAACAGAATTAATGGCTAAACCAAAATACGTATGTTAGAGAGGGATCACCAAACTGAACAACTTTTACTATGGAACTAACTCAGAAATCGGGAAAAAAATAGCTGTTTCATACAAAAATTCATGACGACAATATGAAAATGTGTGAAACCGCTGATTTGTTTTCGTGATTTCAGAGTTGGTCACATACCTAGTAAAAGTTGTTCAGCTTGATGGTCCCAATCTACCATATTCTGGTTTAGCCATAATTCTGTTACACATTGTAGGGTAATATGCCTAGTTAACCGGCCGCCCCCAGTTATCCGGCCCCCCAACAGTTTTTCGAATAAAATAAGAAATTCGTGGCAATTTCTTAACAATTTGGATATTTTCCTGGCAGCACTGTTATCGATCTATCGAATGGTATGGACGCCACTAGCGAAACGTTACGTAATATTTTATAATTTGTGTTTCACGTTGAAGCATCTGGGTCGATTTCGCAAGTGGAGATAAAAAAAAAATAGTGGAGAGCTCTTGCCAAATAGTCAATATTGTCCTTCAGGGCATCGTTAAAAGGTAAATATTTAGTTTGTTCTCAAGGTATGTTGTTATTTATTACTATTTTAACGTTAAATATGGCTTAATAAGCAGATATTTAGTAATATCAAGGGGGCCGCCTTACTAGACAACGAAACCACATGTTTCCAGTATACCGGCCGGGGGCCGGTTAACTGGGACTGAGCTCGATATATTGTTTTGTCTCTTTTTGTTAAAAGAGGGATTCCATAGAAGAATGTATAATGCTATCCCTTTTTATTTATTTTAAAGTACTTTGTGTCCAGTACTCGGCCGCCTAAATGTGCTTGTATAAGAAGTTGATTTTTTCTTTTTGTATGGAAACGGGTGGCCGGTTCTACTGGGTGCTTGCCCAGTTAACCGGCCTCCTAGTATACACTAGGAGGCCGGTATACTGGCTATCCTGCAAAATACTCCCAGTACACCGGCCAGCTTTGAAATTTATCTACTAATAAAATTAATTGTGCGTCTCGTGAACAAGCGACGGCGACGTGCCCGCCATCCAGGTCGTTGACCCTCGCTGAATACCTATTTGTCTCTTGTTATTTCCGAAGTGTATGTCAGCGAATTACTCAAACGAACGCTACTGCATTGAACCATTGATATATCAAAACAAAGTTTAGATGCGTTATGCGCCAACATCATGCAATTTAAAACAGCGACAGGTACTGCAGATACACACATTGACATATTACATCAATAGTGGGACAAAAATGAACGCCACCATACGGAATCCCTGTCGTTAGAAAGAGATAAACACACATCATAAGTTTCGTCTGATACGCTGCATGCTCATTGGCGCGTCTCGCTCTTTGTAAAAAAATGGCCGATTAGAGTAATACAAAATACGAAAATACATTTTACGATTAAATACAGTACTTACGTGTGAAATAAAACATTTTTCCGATCTCTGACTGTTGCTGTATAATTTTGCACATCGTTTATAGACGCAGGAAGGCATTTTTGATCAGAATGTCACGGTTTTTTAGTGTCTGTCTGACGAGAGTGATGTGTGTTTACGTGTCACGAGCCTGTGCCTGACTAATTGAAAGTCGGGCAATTACCTTACTTTCGTCTTGCCATTGTGGAGTGCGGGTAACGCATCTAAACTTTGTTTTGATATATCAATGCATTGAACGATGTGTTTTTTTAAGCAGACTTGCCTATTAGCTAGACTTCTTTATTTCTACACTACACTTTAATACTAATCTATATTTATAATTAGAAAAAAATACACAAAAATATTATTATACCTATATTATTATTGAATACCAATCAATGTTATTGATTGCTAATATTATATTTTTTACAGGTTATACGTACTTCCGGTCATTATCATAATACCCATAATATTTATTGTTATTGTTTATAAGAGACCTATTGACATTCGGCTTTAGAAACTATTTTTTTGTTAATTATTAAATTATTATTTGTTACCTATGTCTTCTTGAGCTCGGTGGCGCAATTGTTCAGCGCCTGGCCCAGCGATTGCGGAAGTTAAGCAACGTTCGCAAGGGTCGGTCATGGGATGGGTGACCAAAAATTTATTATCTCGAGCTCCTCCGTGCTTCGAAAGGCACGTTAAGCCGTAGGTCCCGGCTGCATTTGCAGTCGTTAACACCCACCAATCCGTATTGGGCCCGCGAGGTGGGTTATGGCCCATCCTCCTTACCACCCATAAAGAAGGCCTGTGCCCCAGCAGTGGGGACGTCAAAAATGGCTGTTGGACATGTCTTCTTGATTACTTTAATAAAATTATTAATCGAAGATTTAGATTTTCTATAAATTTTCCTATTCCTATGAAAAACTGCAAGGCTGATTCCAGAATCAATATAAAGGTTCCAATTAATAGTAAATGTTAAATAAAAGTACAATCAACGATTTTTTTAACTCAAAAATATTAGTTCACATCACAAGCCAAGCCATAGGACAATACTTGTTAAGTATATTATCTGAAATTCAATTTCATACAAAAATCAAAGAAAAATGGACCTTATTTAAACTGTATTAAGAGTGACAGGCCGCTTACTGGGCTAGCTTATCTTTTGCCCAGTATCCGGCCGTCATGTTCTTTGAAAGGCGGCCGGTATACTGGGCAAAGGGGGGCCGGAAATAGGAACAGGGGGGCCGGAAACTGGGCAAATCGTACTTTTTTGGAAAATAATTTCTAATGACAAAACCGACTGATGGAAATTTTCAAAAAAAATACAAGTAATTTTTAAGGATAGGTATATCCAACAACATAAAAAATAGTTGGGATAATTACTATTTGTTAAATTTAAGTTACAACTGTTCAAAGTCAACAACTGCCTTAAACGGCCGGAAACTGGCACTTTACCCTAGGTAGGTAATTCATTATTATGTGCCGTCGACTGTACCTACCAAAAACAGAAATTGGTATAGGTACCTACAAGGTACTACCAACCTACCTAATCTAAGTACCTACGATAATTACCTACAAACTTATCAAAGCTAAACTTGATCTTGTAAACAGATCTTGTAAGGACGTAGGTAACTAGATAAAACGAAACAATTAAAAGCGGGCGTTATAACGGAATACAGTACAGATGATCGTATGTAGGTAGGTACTCAACGAACTGACACTGCGTCGCGTCGCGAGTCGGGAACTCGGGACTCGCGTCGCGCTCGCGGGGCGCCCTTCCCGCCACCCGCGGGCGGCGGGCGTCCCCGCGGCTTGCGCGTTGCCGCCAACTACGCCCGTCGCTGGTGAATTGGCAACGTCGCGCCCAGACCGGACAAATCGCGTCCGGTCGGAAGATATTGACCAGACCCCCAACAACTCATTCCAAAACCCAACAGTCCGGTCGAAAACCGGACGGTTGGCAAGCCTGGAGCCAATACAAGAAACGTGATTTTGTAGGGTTCATAGTAGGTATTAAATCTTGTACCTACGATGGTACGGAACCCTCGGTGAGCGAGTCTGACTCGCACTTGGCCGGATTTCATGAACTTAGCTTGACGCGCTGCTGCGTGTAGGTATAGATTACAGAGGAGGCGGCAGGCAAAAAAACTGCAATGAAGGTCATTTGTAATAACCTCGATATTTTTAGTACCTAGGTAGGTACCTACCTACCTACCTACCTAATGTAAAGATAAATAAATAGAGGCATATAATGCCCACCTAGTGTGGCAAACTGTTAGATTATAAGGTAACATGTTGATAATATAGCGATGAATATTTTCCATGATTGATTTTTAGTAATGTTTTTCCATAGAAAATAACTCATAAGTCAAGAAATTAAAGGCCTATGAAACTTTATAAAGAAAAATAAAAAATATTCATAAGTTCCAATTTCGATGATACCAATTCAGTTAAAAACAGTGTAGGTATTGCAAATTAACCCATTATGACTTACACGTTAAGGTCGCTTTTTATTCAAACGCAATGTTGAGATAATATCCGTAGGTAGGTCGAGTTCAATAATATCAGCTGTGCATTTTTGGACTATGTCGCATTAAGATTTTTGACATCGTCTTTAACTTTCTGTACAAATTGACACAATAATTACTAGGTACGAGTACGACAAAGTTCAACAGTGCAAAGATAATATGAGAACTGGGTAATTCACCAACTGGACACAAAAAACTGGACACACGTGTGTCCAGTTGGTGAAACTTAAAATTAGCAATTCGTCATCTGGACACGCCCAGTTTTTTTTGCGAAAAAAAAGGGTACAGTTGAGTTAATAAGCGATTTTATGTAAAAGCTGCCATACTTTTTTGCTTTTCAACCTTATTAGCTTAAAATGTAGAAATAAAACAAATATGCAACAATTAAATAGTATTATGATATTAATATGAAGACAAGATAGTATACCTAGCGTCAAATACTCAAACGAAATTTAAAGTTAAGGAAGGCCACCTTAAATTTAAAATACTTCTTGTCAGATTTGACAGAGACTCTATAACTGACAGCTTTCTTAAAGTTAAGGAGACTTTAACTTAACTTATTCGGCCGTTAGCTAATGTTACTTTTTTGATTACCTATAGGTACTTTCATTACAATCTAAATATATCTAATAATTTAAAGTCATTACTTCTGATATCACTTAAAAATCAAATAAGGACATACATAATTGAACTCAACAAAATGTAATTTTCAAGGTTAAACGCAATGACTTTCTTAGCCTTAAAAGATACACTCCACTCCTATACAAACTTGTAAAGCTTGCTTGCTTGGTAAATCTCGTTGAAGTAAAGTTTAAGTATACGAGAGTGGAGTTGAAACGTTCAACCACAATTATTATTACTCTCTCTATTTTGTGGTTCAACCTTGAGTACCTAGTATAGAGGTGGCATAAAATAATAAAATCAAATATCAAAATAATCATCAATAGAGCATACTTATGCAATAGACCATGTTTACGGTAGAATGTATCGTGGATTTGAAAAATAATTCTTTATCACAAAAAAAAATGTATTTGTATGACATAACAATACTAAAATGGGTATTTTACAAACAATAATCATTCATCATTGAACTACAAAAATTAATGACAAAAATATCAAAATGTTTGCTATGTATACAGCTGTTTTTTTCGCGATTTCAGGGTTGGTCCCATAGTAAAAGTTGTTCAGTTTGATGGTTCTCCTATCTACCAAATTCGTCTTTATAAGGCTATTACCAAACAATTTGTTCAATAAATAATCATCAATGTTATGTTGTTAGAGCATACTTATGATATAACAATTCTAAAATAGGTCATTTTACAAACAATAATTATTCTACCCAACTGTGTAACAACAATATTTGACACTGGAAATAGAGTATCAGTTATTGTTAAATATCTCAATAATTTTACTAAGACAAATATGATATAGATTAATAAAACCATATAATATTATTATAAGACAAGACAATATAGAGTGTACATGGTGATAGCCATATAAAGCCGAATATGGTACATAGAGACCATCAAACTGCAGGAGTGGGACGTTTAGTGGCTGTGGCTGATAATGATTGTGACACAAAACATTTATCTGCGTGACTGTACTTTGTTATGAATTCGGGTAAAATGCGAACGGAGTCCAGTTAGACAAGACATATACTGGAAAAAAGGCCTCCGTTATGAGTCTAGACGCGAGACGAAGTTTTTGGTAACCGATGTTTTCTTATTAATTCGACCCCGCTGAATCATAAAAAGTCAGTTGTTAAACAACAGCAACAAACAACTTTTTGTGTGGCAAAAAACAAGATGGGTGACTAAATTAGGTCGATAAATATCGTGCGGCCACTTTTAGTGTGGCCAAAAGCAAGATGGGTGACCATATTAGGCTTAATAAAGATTATGCACCCACTTTTTGTGTAGTCAAAAGCAAGATGGGTGACCATATTAGGCTTAATAAAGATTTTGCAGCCACTTTTTGTGTGGTCAAAAGAAAGATGGGTGACCATATAAGGCTTTATAAAGATTTAATTTAAGATAAAGATCAAAATTTGAAGACAAACAAATGATTATTTGATATAAATAAATAAATAAACAAGATAACGACCATATAAAAACGTGTTAGAAAACCAACATTGCTATTTGAACTTATCTTTTACTGTGGCAGTATCGTCTATCAGTCTCTGTCTGTCACATTACTTCCACATGTTGACCTTGAGAACGCCTTTATGCCTTAGGTAATAAAGTTTGTTTTTGTAGTACAACTGTTACATCTGACGTGCCGTCCGTCGAAGGTACAGTTAGACTCGATAAATCGTGCGGTACAATTAGACCACACAATTTTAAAAATCTGAAAATCGAGCGGGCTCGGCTGCGCGATTTTAAGATTCTCACTGTCTTACTCTGTTTACACTACGCTGAGTCTTAAAATCGCATGCTTAAGATTGTGTAGTGTAATTGATGCTTTAGGATTGTGGAAATTTTGCTTATTATAAAACGTGTTTCAACTTTTATCAGCTTAAATTATATAATAAAAAAAAATATAGGTTTATATAATAAACCTTAAATTATTACAATCGAGTAGTAAACAACGAAGCTACAGTCGTTTTAGTGAGTGGAGTCCTAGTAAGAAGAATCTAAATTGATGTAACTGGACTGGTTTTCTATTATATTACTAGTAAAAAAGTGTGATAATTATACGTGCACGCATTGTTTTAATATTCATCATACATCATATTATAAAATAATCCCCATTACTTTTTTTTTCAATCGACACCTTATTTATAATAATAATAATAATTATAATTTATTTATTTGCAGATAACAAAGATCCATTATTGTTAGTACCACAGAATATATAATAGTTGCCTGTACTACAATGTCGAAGGCTGTATTTACAAAAACTACTTATCGTATAGATATAAATTTAGCATTGATGTCTAGAAAATTTAATGTAAATTAACTTCTTCTTTGATAATTTGCTCCCATCTGTAAAAGTTGTTTTGTAAAATGAAAAAACGGCGAGGGACACTTTGGAGAGGGAAGGGGGGAGGGGAGGGGTTGGCAACTGGTATTTTTTTGATTCAGCGGGGTCGAGTTAATAAGAAAACATCGGTTACCAAAAAGTAATACGATTTGCTTCTAGACCTTAACTTTTTCAAAACCTGGTCTCCACTAAGTTGGCGAAAACATAAATGTGATTTAATTTATGTTTCACTATGTGGACACGCGTTAAAATCTTGACGTGTCCAAATGACGAAATAATAAGTGATACTTACTTACTAATTTTGAGTTTCACAAACTGGACACACGTGTGTCCAGTCTCTTGTGTTCAGTTGGTGAATAACACAATGAACTCGACTACCTACCTGGGGTAGGGTTGCCAACCGTACTATAATATATAGTATTGTACTATATTTCGGGTCTGCGTACTATATACTGTTGAAGAAATATATAGTACGCAAAAATACTATATTTTTAACATCGAACGCTAGAAACAAATCTTTAATTTTTTAGTGATCGTCCATTTTGACTGATTCGATAGCGTGTAGTGTATATCGTATCTGAATTTCTGAAAGTATCTGTCTTATTGCATCAATGTCAAATTCAAAAGCTTCAAACTGGTCATTGGTTGGTCTGCTCTTTTTTGTTTTGAGATTTTGTTGGTAATTAGCCGCAAAATATAACATTATTCTTTCTTTGAGAAATATAACTAAATTAGTTATTGAAAGTGGTAGCGATAACGAAAGTGCGTCAAGTTCAATTCAAGTGTGATTAAAAAGCGATAGATACAAAAAAGACTCCAAAAATATCTAAAACTTGTTGAAAAATGCAAAAACTAAAAAATATAGTTTTTATAAAAATAAAAAGTAAAAAATATATTTGCCTATTAAATACCTAGGTACTATATTTTTTTAAGTGTAAGTACTATATTTTTTATAGCTTAATTTGAAAAATACTATATTTCGCCTGTATTTACCGCCCTATTTACCTGGGGTGACTCAATTCTGCTAATGTTATTCGCAAAATCGTTTTTCAATGGTGTTTGAATGGTAGGTATTACTGTTTCTTAAACCCAAAATTGAGACACAATAATGTTTCCGTTTTGGGTTTAAGAAATACAATGTGTTATGGTTTTGGGTTTAAGAAACAAGAATTGCAAACACCATTGAAACACGATTATGACGTTAACAATAGCAGACTTGACCCCCAGTTTGACCACCATTCCAAAACGGTATCGTCCATCCGGAGAAGAGCCAACCGAAAAAAACCATTAAGTTTACCTACCAACAAAGATTTTTAAATCTTAGCCTAGCTTAGGTACCTAAGTACCTACTACCTACCTAAATATTTTTGCGCCACCGCTGACCAAAAGGAGGGTTTGAATTGAATGAATGTTATACAAAGGTGATAATATTATGGTTGGTTGTTGGTATATCTTGTTGACTCAAGTCAAGAGTAATAATAATAATAAAAATGAACTTTGTACGCAACATCCAGTCCAGACCTGTGACGACAGGTCTGGACATGCTTGACTACGTGCAGGGTTGCGTTCAGAACGTTCGAGCGTCGGTTGTATGGTTGTTTTTTTAACTCGCTCTAAGATTTGGAACGACCAAGAGCTTTAAATGTCAATGTCAATACAAATTCTTCATTTTCCATTTGGAATACGAATAATTTAAACTTTTCTTTATACTAAATCAAATAAAATCCGTTTTTTGAGGATCTACCATGATTATTTTAAAAATTAGACATAAAAACATCAAAAATACAAAATAATGTCAAATGACATTGACATTTTTTCTATAGACAAACGTCAGAGCGTTTTACAACCATCATTTTTGATGGTTGTTTGGTTGCAACGCTCTGACGTTTGGAACGACACGGTTGTGTGAACCGAACGTCACGGTGTAGGTTTGGAACGCGCCTCTGTGCTGTGAGCTGTGTGTCTAATGGAGTGCCGGTTTTACTTGTGTTTGTGTGTTGTGTGACTTTCCTCGGTTTATTGCTTTAATAGGAATTAAACAAAGAAAAGCTTTTGAAGAAACGAGTACATAATGTACTTTTGTACATACCGAAAAAGTAGATAGGTTGGTAAATTTGAAGAGCACCAGTTTGACATGGGATTTCGGAGGACGAAAAATCTGATAGCCTACAGCTTATCAAGAGTGCGGCTCTAACTTGATGAAAGAATATTTTGTGAAAGTAGGTACCTACCTACTAAATGAAAGTACTACTAATTGCATTACAAGTTTAATTTTCTTTTACTCAATTGGTACTGTACCTACTGTCTTCTTACAGAAGATTTTGTTTGTATGGAAATATGAAGGTGTTCTAAATTATAATTTGCTCTAAAAAGTGTTTTTTTTTGTGTGCAGTCACATCAACATCATGAACAAACACGATTAATTTCAACATCAAAATGAGATGACCTGGACCTTCTTATGCTACCTAAGTCAAATGGAAACAAAGAGTAGGTACTAAATAAACTCTATGTAAAGCTCAGACGGGTAGGTACTACCAGGTGAGTCAACTTTTTCTAGTATTTTTCTATTAAATTAATTATCTTAATATAAAAATAGCATTGTGAACGCCTGAAATCTAAAAATTCCTAGTGCAAAACATTTCTGCACATACGAGTTGCAGTAGCTAGTATTTTTTATATCTATACGTAATTGATGTTACAGGTACTGAAATTAACTAATTGATGGGAAAGCGATTTTAAATTGTGGCCATAAAAATCCAGGCTTACTTCACCAGACACTGAGAAGTCGTCTAGCCAGATGTCTAGAAGTGATCTTCGCCGATGAGTTTGAGGAGTTCTGTAAGTATAAGAAACTAGTTCTGCAACCGAGGAGACACCGTTAACATCAATATAAAATGCATAGTGAAGAAATTCATTAGGTACTTATTTTTATTAATCTTTTTTCTTGCGACCATATTATTTTTTCTGAATATTGCATTTTTCTCCTTGGCATCTTTTTAATTTTACAAGCCTCTAGTGTTTTTAACTTTTTAGGTTCATAAATATAATTCTATTTTATTTTCATATTGTTGCACCGCACTGCAAAATTTCTGCGGCGTGCTCAATGTGGACAGGCCCTTAACGGTGATGTAGGAATATCAGGAGGTCATACATTGGAGTATAAGGAACAGAGTAAAATGTGTGATATTTTTTATTTTATTCGTACCAACAAATATGTATTTACAAATAATTTTTTGGTACCATTTAAAAATAAACACACGTTTTACTAAGATATATTGTATCACCTCCTAAAGGTCTTGAATCGTTATGCAAACACTGTATATTACACTAATATTATAGTCCTCCGTGGGAGAGTTCGGAGATCGGGGTTTTTTGTAATTAACATCTTATCTTCATTACAGCTGTTGCAAGATTTTAATCACATGTAGATGAACAACAAGGACTTCTTGTATTCAAATATTATCAACTACCAAAAAAGGATGGCAGGACATCAAACAAGCGATACAGAACTGTATTGATTCCATAAGTGGTAAGTCTCTTCATTTTTATTTAATTTTATGGTTCTCACCTCTGAGATTGTCGGGATTTATGGTCACACATGTACAAGTTAGGTGTGAATTGGAGTTACTGCATTGCAGCTGTCCGCAATGTATGTCCATATATCATAATATACTCATCAACTTTGTCTAGGGATAGTAGGGATACAGATGTTATTTTCATACAAACGAGGTAACTTTGAAGCCTTGGTTTTCTGCCAGGGATGTACCGTGCTGGCCATCCAGAGAGTGAATAGAGGAGATTCAGATCGCTATACACACCCAACTGATCTGATCAGCATTCTAAAAAAACCTTTGGAAGTGTCAGAGTTCTCAGTTTGAGGATCCATACATCATGCTATTTTCGCGGTTTTTTTAAACATATCCTTCAATCTTTTAGAATGCTGGTCAGATCAGTTGGGTGTGTATAGCGATCTGTATCTCCTCCATTAACTCCCTAGATAGCCATCATCAGATCACAGCACAGTACATCCCTGGCAGGAAACCAAGGTTTCAAAGTTACCTCGTTTGTATGTAAATAACACCTGTATCTCTAGACAAAGTTGATGTGTGTATAATATATCTTAAGATAAGTAATATAAATGTTTAGATATACCCATCTGGATATTTAATAATTACATCCAAACCGATTTCCATCCAGAAGTTCTACTATTTTTTTTACTTATCTGTTCCTTTCTATTTCAGATGGTAGAAACGAATGCTGCGTTGTTGCTGCGGGTAGCAGTATTATGAGATTTATGAGTATGCACATGTTATTGTAATGTAATCGGGATTTAGATTTATTTTTTCGAATGTGCTGAAAGTGTCTCAGTTTGGTTTTGTGTAACTAGTTAAGAGAAGTAAAAGTGGACCCAGAAAGTGTTGTAATTTTTTTAAATAAATAATAAGATCTCAATTTACTTGTTTTTCTTTACAATTATATTTAAGGATAATTAGGTACTCATTTGCAACACCCTAATAATGAGAAAACTGGAGTGTGTTTAGTTAAAATTTAAAAATATATACCTACTGTTGCATTTTGTCGGTGTTGTCCAAAAGAGTGTTATTATGGAGATTCCATAAAAAATATTATCAAACAGTAGTTAATGGGGCGAATACATTATCAATTTTATGGCGTGATACACGCATATCAGCGAACAATTTGAAATATTATGATAGACCAGTATCACAATAATATTGACAGTCATCCGCCCCAATTATAATAATTCATCTTGTTTTCTCTACATGATCCGTATTTGTTCTAACATATTTGTTTGTTTGCAATTGTTTTGGTATTGTGTTTGTATACTGTTTACAGTTATTTTTATCTTAGTGTTGTTACGTGCTTGTTCCATCCATAGTTGGCTTGTTTCGAGAGCTTGAATCTGTTTTTTGTACCTACATCTCTAGTCATTTATGTTTAGTTTTTGAATCTTCCTTCTCTATGATCAACAAAACATAAAAAACTTATTCAGGTTGATATTTCATCACTAGCAACAGCCACTACCTACAGTTAACTTGTTGCTTTATCTTTCTGTTATTACATGACGTGCTTGTTTCATTAACAATTTGCTTGTTGTGAGATCTTGTTTAATCTGCATTTTTATGTAAGTACTGTTATTTTCTCCACAGGTAGATTTTTTATTACCTGCCAAATTGTGTATACCTACTTACTCAGTCCATCAACCTGAACAATTTTCACAGGAGCAACTCTGAAATCACGTTGAGAAATCGGCTGTTTATACATTTTTGTCAAGTAATGAACTTTTGTATAAAACACCCGTTTTTTTCGTGATTTTAGAGTTGTTCCCGTAACAAAAGTTGTTTAGATTAATGGTCTGAGCAAGTATACAAAATTTGGTGGGTAATAAAAATCTACCTGTGGAGAAAATAACATTACAAAATGCAGATTCAACAAGATCTCACAACAAGCAAATTGTTAATGAAACAAGCACGTCATGTAATAACAGAAAGATAAAGCAACAAGTTAATTGTAATTAGAACAAGCACATAATGCAGATTCAACAAGTAAACATAGCAAACAACATGTTGATAGAACAAGCACGTAATGTAACAACAACAAGAAAACTTAACGTAGATTCAACCTGACGTAATGTCAAAATAACATGATAAGTAGGTTGTTGAATCAACGTGGCAAGCAGGTCAAACCTATATGCTTCAACATGTAAGAGCAACAAGATATATTTCAAGCTAACTGCTGAATCAACAAGCTTTTCATGTTGCAACAACAAGAAAACTTAACGTAGATTCAACCTGACGTAATGTCAAAATAACATGATAAGTAGGTTGTTGAATCAACGTGGCAAGCAGGTCAAAACTATATGCTTCAACATGTTAGAGCAACAAGATAAATTAACAAGCCAACTGCTGAATCAACAAGCTTGTCATGTTACATCAACTAGAAAATTTAACGTAGATTTAACCTGATGTAACGTCAAAATAACATGATAAGTTGCTTGTTGAATCAACGTGTCAATCAGGTCAAAACTAATATGCTTTAACATGTAAGAGCAACAAGATAAATTAACAAGCTAACTGCTGAATCAACAAGCTTTTCATGTTACAACAACAAGAAAACTTAACGTAGATTTAGCCTGATGTAATGTCAAAATAACATGATAAATAGCTTGTTGAATCAACGTGTCAATCAGGTTAAAACTATATGCGTCAACATGTTAGAGCAACAAGATAAATTAACAAGCTAACTGCTGAATCAACAAGCTTGTCATGTTACAACAACTAGAAAATTTAACGTAGATTCAACCTGATGTAATGTCAAAATAACATGATAAGTTGCTTGTTGAATCAACGTGGTCGATTTAACAAGTTTAAACTTGTAGCTTCAACCAAAGAGCAGATTGGCGCTATTTTAACCTGAAATAATGTTGCTGGCAGCTTGAAAACTTGTTGTTTTTTCTCTCAGTGTATAACCGCAAGCTTCCGCTATCTTACAAGTATCTCCTTGCATTAAAGTTGTTATTAGAGACTTGTCATTGATAGATTAAAGAGAGGATTATTTGCTTCCATTTACTCGTATATCATAAAACGAATCAACAAAAGCATATAGGTCATTTAATTTTCTTTGTTTCGAGCCACCAAACTTGAGAACTCCTTCGTTTGGATGTCGGTCGGTTAAAAAAACGTTAAGGCGCAGATGTTTGACTGTCTCATAAATTATGGGGAGATCTACTAAATCTGCCGAATGGTAGGCAAACTTTTAAGTGGAAGATTGATGTCGCAACTGAAGCCCACGCGAATTCTCGGCCATTTAAAAAGCGTTTAAAAAGTCCAAAAAAGGTACAACGTTGGGCAGTTTTTGCGGTGCCTCCGACCGGTTTTCGGCCGCAAATGTCGGTGCCACAGAGATGCTGCATTTCATTATAACGTAATACATTAACGACGCTTCTTGACTCATAGAGCAAAGGTTTTGAGTTGAGTTGCGTAACTAACTACACATAAACATCATTAGCAATGTAACGTTACATAGTCAACATTAATATTAATAACAATATCATCAATTTGTATCATTGCTAGCGCTAAAACTTTACTATCAAGACATTAAATACTGGCAAACCATGCTGGTATTCCTTATACGTGTCGAATCGCATCGTTGCAACTAACTTGGCGTAAATTAAAAAGGAAATTCAGCTCTGGTTTCGATCTGGTTTTTATCGATCAACGAAGGGAGGTAAAATCGATTCAACTTGGCTTGAGGCCCATGACTTTCTTCACTGCAAGAATATAATGGGATTCAGAACATTTTAAGATTATAAACGCTTAGATTTATATTACCAAACCTTAAATGAAAACGATCTAACATTTAACATTTCTCTTACAGTATTCGAACGGCAGCGGCGCGGCTCTTAATGGGAAGCACCGCATATTATGACTCATCCCAATCTCCATCACGCGCTGTTTGATCCAACATTGCTACAGAACGTTGGCGCGTTGGCCGAGATTGGCGTGTTGGTCATGACAGCGAGAGCTTGGGAAGTAACGAATCCATCACGTGAAGCTAGGCGACCCCCGTCAACGCGGTCGATGCTTTCGTCACAGAATGTGGGGTGCAAGTTGTGAGAATTAACGGTGGGTTAGGTTCGTTCAATTATTGCAAATACCTTTTGTACGACACCAGGAGCATAGTCGCGCTAATTTTCAACGATAAAACTAAAGCTAAATCGTTACCGTTTCAGTTTCGTTTACAGAAAAATACTCGCTTTAGTTTTGTTTAAATTGTTGAATACTCTGCCTAAGGAGTCTAAGATTACAATCTGGGACAATTTAAGTGAAAATTATGAAGCTAAACCAAAGATTTTTAGGTAAATATAACCTAAATGACAACGTAACGTTTTTGGTTTTATCGTTCAGAATTATTGCGATTGGGCTCCAGTCCTAGAACCCTTAAGTCATTAGCGAGCAGAAAAAGTGGTATCCAGTTCCTGATACAACAACTTACTTAAGTATTATTATTATCTAAAAAAACTCGAACTATTAGAACTTAAAACATTGAACTACATATTTAAATTCAATGTTAGATGTCCCATAAGCAATATATCAGTGAATGGTTAACTTGATGGGCATTTCGATGTTGTCATGGTGTTCTATCCTCAGACAAAGGTTCAACAACTCATGAAGTTAATGAACCGCTATGCACTTGTGACATGGAACTCGAAGAGGCTGCCTGCGCGCGCGCAATGCCGTCGGAGCGTGACTCACGAGCGTCGAACCGAGAGCACGCTCTGTCTCGCTCTAAACCAGTATTCGGTGTTGCCATCTCGCTCACCAACCTACGGTTAAGGCCTCACAATCATTCCGATACGCGAATTTCGATTAGATTAAAAAAGTTTCTATTTTGTTGTAATGAATCACAACATTAATACGCTCGAAAAAGAATTAAAATGAATACAACGGACCGACACATTTGAGAATAGGTCATTTGTCCGAGTTTTTTGTAGTCATTGTCGGTTTATTGTAATTAGTACACACACAATGTGTGCCGGTGCTCTATAAAAGTGACAGGAAATTTCACACAGCCAACATCCCCTCATTATGCTTATTTAACCTACATTGTCTTGTCTGCAGCGCGTTTGACCCACGGGTCTAATTGCATTGCCTCGGACAAAATGATTCATACTTCGACTGTAGTCGGCTCTTTCAATTGAAACGTTCAGTTTTTCATTTTAAGTTTTAAAGCAAGCTGACTATACTATCAACAGTCGGGTTTTAGATGTTGCGTTCCCACAAAACGTGTATTCACCGTAGCTCGTGATTAATTTCCCTTTAGCGTTAATAAATTGTATCCAAATTATCGCAGCGCATTTGGGGTGGATGTCAATGCGGCCTCACAGCCAACAATCGTGATTTAGCCACTTTCCAAACGATTTTCTAAGTGACGTGGCGGTATTCACCCCGCTGCATCATCCGCTCCGATAAGGGTGAAAATATTGATGTTAAACACGTTTCTATGACTATGAAGGATTTTCACGTCGACCCTATTTGATCGATGGTGAAATTTAATATACGTATTCAAAATTCTGTTGTCATCGTTGATGCAAAACATACTTCAAAACCTGGTGTAAAGGAAGTAAATGTAATCACTTGAGATTGACAACTTTTGTTAGAAGCAACAAAACATCTTTGTGACGTAACAAACGTTGTGTGGGACGCGCAACCTAGTGTGATGGTGAAAGTTTGACGACATCGCCTCGAGCCAAAAAGTCAAATTACATATTGAGTAACAAACACACGCACAGCTACACAAAAATCTATCATAACAAATACGACATTAAAAAGTAGTTACCTCTGAACATACATAACTCAAGTGAACTACATGTCTAAAATATAAATTAGTGTACCACAGGGAAGCAAACTCGGTCTCAATTTATTTAAGTACCTAAAGATAACAGTCGGTACCTTGTTAACGTAACAGACAGAACCCAGTATTTGACATGCTTTTGGCTAATAGAAATAACTGATACAAATAGTTCTTACAAGTGAAATAACAACAGCAATGAACAAACGGACGGATTCTTAGGTAGTTATCATAATTCCTCCCTCGTTTGAAATAGTATTCGCTGTTCTCTAATTGCCGGCAATTAAATAGATCTGTCGACTGTTCTCTCGAGGAAAATACTGTAATTCTACCTTCCCGGAATCAGTTATGATCTCGACTTGATTTTTCCTTCAAAATACTTGTCTGTCGTAAAGTAACATTAAGTTTGATTATTTACGATAAGATGATAGATAAGTACTAATTAAAAAAAGTAGACTACAAATGAGAGAAGATGTCTGAAAAGAATATAAGTATATAGTATAGGTGCTTAATAATGAAAACAGAATCTTTTAAACTAATAAGTAGCATGTAACGTAAAAGCCTTCTTCACCAATCCTCATGCGTAGGAGTTTTGCACGTAGGCGAATAATGTTGTACTCTCAGCCCATTATAATAAAGTTTAAAATCTATAGTAAACGTTGACAATATTACTCAAAGAGCAGGCAAAGTTGACATTCAACGTATCATAACGCAAATACTGATGTAACTTTTCGAAGAAAACTTACTCAGTATTTTCCAAAATACCCATGTTGTCATTTGAACTGTTCATAGTATAATTACCATCAAAAAAGATTTCGCAACGACTGAACTTGAGTATCGTAGTTAATTTTCCTATGATAGAATTGTAAAACAACTTTTACAATTAGAAAGAGAAATAATTAAAAAACGTTGACTACAAAAAGTGGACTGGTCTAATAGAAAGTCGTCTGGCCGCTGGTTTCCATCAAAACTTGCCATCGAGTTGAACTGATAGTGAAATCTTAATCTACAGCCTGGCAAATTCAATCGGCATATCAAACGTTACTAACAGTGCTAAATGCAATCTTATCTCAATTCAATAAAGCCGAAATTAAGTTTAAAACAATAGTTCTTTACGCATTACGATTATCACTTGCAGTGGCATTATAATTAACACGTCTTCGCCATGTTTTGCATGTCACTTTTTACAGCATTAAATTATTATTGATTCTGATTGTCACCACGTTATTTAAATAATTAGTCTTATACGGATGTTAATTTAATTAGTCGTTTTTGTATAGCATTTTATTCAATTTTTATTACTGTACTGAAAGTCGTTACGGATTTAAATCATGTATTGCCATGGTTACACACCACAGGAATATCACCAATTTTTTTTTACTCTGTGGTTATACATTCTAGCTTAATCTATGTACAGATTTTACTTTGGAAAGACATTATATTTAAAAATAAATGACCAACAAAGTGACCTAAGGTGAATATCGCCCACCTTGTAGTCGTGCATTATCATGAGCGACGCGATTGCACGGTCAACCCTGAGTGGGAGGGTCAAAATCGAGTGGCGGCACAATGTAGGCTAATTGACGGGGTTGGACTGTGATTATTATCGTGCAATTAAACTTACTAAAAGCTAAGATATAGCATGTGAACCTTGATTATTGCAGATAGAACATAATTTTACACAAATTATGTTTCTTCTGTAAAACGATAGATGGCACATTCTTAATACAGAAACACATAATAATATGGTGGATAATACTTTCTAAATTTCCTAATCTCTATATTGACATAAAATTGCGTGACACAAAGTCTAATTCATCATCATTAGGTCGCCCCTACAAATTCTATCATCTCTAATAATCCATGTCACAAACTCTATTTATTTTTTACCACTATTAATTCAGGTTTTTCACTCCATGTTCACAATAATTACTGTTTACGTGATAGTTATAACAACAATTATTCTAATTCTTTATCAATATTTATGTGACCAACTCATTATTTTTCACCATTCGTTCAGTTTTATACTCCAGCAGTTTAACCGCTTTGTTCACATGATGGTCTTCATCAATAGTTCCAATTCTTTATTATTAGGTTGATACAATGCTTGTCCTAAGCCCTAAATATTTTTCATATCTTCCTATTCAGTTTTGTACTAACTCCTTAAGTATTTTCCACCTCTTCCCATTCAGTTTTGAACTTCAGCAATTTACCAACAATAGATTTTTTCATGTGATGGTCATCAATAGATCTAATTCTTTGTTATAAGGTTTGCTATAAATGCTATCATTTCCAAATATCAATGTCACCACAATATCATTTTCCATATCTCTCTTTTGTAGTCTACCCAGTTGGCAATAATCTAATTCTTCATTACTAGGTTGCTACAAATTCTATCAATTACCAATTTATCTATGTCACCTTTAAATATCTCCCTATTCAGTTCTTTACTCTACCGAGTTCGCATTAATAGCTATTTTCGCGTGACATCCACCAATAGTTTGGGCAACAATTAATCTGGTCTACATGAGCGCGCACCGTTACGAGACCGTTAACTGTGGCCGTCTGCTCTGGTAACCTGCACTTAAGAAGTTCCTCAAGTTACTTGATTGTATTAAAGGATTACGTATCATTAATTTAAAGTTTATGAAGTGATATAATGTAACCAATGCATTTGTGACGAATTGAAACCAAAGGATTATTTAGGCTTAGAATCTAAACTGCCTTAGGGCACTGTGGAACATGACCTAAAATAAGCGTTTTGGAATAAGGGATGAAAAGTTTTGTGTACAGATTTGGCAATCAATGTTACCTTTTATCAATCTAGATTTTAAAAACATTTTAATTACCAACGGCTAGATGAAAGAGAATTGAATGGTAAAGAATCATTACAATTGGATTTCATTTTGCATGAAATTAATTTGGCATTAATTTATACGGTTCTCATTCAGATCACAATAACCCGGATTTCATAAATTGCATTATAGCTGATAACTCATCAGCAATTGAAATTTCGTTGCCTTTCAATATAGGACATATTAATTTAGAATAATCCAATTTTGCAGGTTTCATGACAAGTTTTAATTCAATTACATACTTCATAAATGCTTGCATAGAATTTTTCTTTTATTGTTATATTAAATCGGAAAATAGTATCTGTAAACTGTTACACAATGCCCTAATTCTTATATTCATATATTCAATATTTGCATTCATGAACTGCCTGCCAATGAATGAACGCCACCATACCACCTAGCATACAGATTACAGATAGCCCGATTCGGCTGCACATCGCGCTATCACCTTATCAAGCCGCCCGTTATCAGTTGATAAGGTGATAACAAGCCCGGCCCGTTTGTCTTGTGCGACCGGAGTTTAATTATCACTAAAGTATTAGGTACTTGATGTTCTTAAGTTAGCTTTTGACTTTGGTAATTTGTTTATTTAGTTGGCGAATAAACTAAACTAATTTGAAGTTTAGAAACGATCGATAAAGTCAAAATCATAATATGCCTTTTTCCAATAGAGCTTAGCCAAACGATGGATTGATGAGGATCAAAATATAGCACTCTTTTCCATTAGAGCTGAGCCAAGCGAGGCTAAGAAATTGAAGTAAGCATATTAGTTGAATTTTTCCTTGCACAGCACAAGTTATAACTTCCTTACACATTACTAGAGAAAATGTAGTCATAAAATGGAAAATCAATATAATAATTATTAATATTCCATCATGGTCTTCATATCTCGCTAACACCTTGAAGTACATATTTAATACCTGTCTATTGTGTAATCAAGGTCGTATCATATAGATAGACAAAACGTCTGTCTAATGCTAAAAACACAAATATCAGATATTTAACGCAAAACAGACTTTATTACTTTAACATAAGACACACAACCTAATTGAAATCACTAATGGATATGACACGAAAACATCGTAATAGACAAATGATTTGACATGTGTAGTGTACACCTTAATCGTGTTTTAATCTCTGTATAAAAGCTTGTCAAAGACACATTTTTTGCTTAGTTTAGCGACGCAAAAACTTATCCAGAATCAGTCAACAAAAGCATTGTTAGTGTTACTGTTTTTTTTTTATATTTTCGCAAACTCATTGTCAAAAATGCTGCATTATTTTTAGCATTTCACATATTCTGTGATTTCACTCAAAATAAATTAAAGTAAATGTTTTATTTCTTTTTCTTATTTCTATAAAAAAGAAAATTATGATACTGCGATCATATTATAAATGCAAAAGTAACTCTGTCTGTTACGATTTCACACCTAAACTACTGAACCGATTTTGATGAAATTTGGTACAGAGATAGATGGGACCTTGGGGAAGGACATAGGCTATTTTTTATCCCACTGTTGGGCACGGGTCCCCGCCCGTACCTGTAGTCCACGCGAGTGAAGCTGCGGGCTAAAGCTAGTAGTAAATATTCTTGAAGTGAAAAATGTGAAGTTCCGTTCATAAGAATACTTAGAACTATGGAAACGTTTGAAAATAATTTTGAAATTCATTGATGCAAATAAACTAACCACTTTGATCTCAGTTACGTGGCAAATGCATTATACTGATTTCTGAGCCTACGGCACATAATGAGATTCGTTCGATATAATTCAGCAAGGCGCGGTCACATTATGTCCATACAAATATTTGACTCGTGATTACCCAGACATAATTTGTTAACAAGACCTTTAGAAACTTGAAAATACATTAATTAAGACTGCTAGCAAAGCAGTTTATAAAATATTAACAAAGAATAAGCTTATTTAATTTAATAGTAACTACTAATAAGAGAGCATGAAAATAGCTCTAACTAAACATACTCATATAACAAAGAAGACTAGATTTTTTATGAGATCATTTAAAGCTACTTTTTATTAAATAACGACTACTATAACTACTATTGATAGTGATAAGAGAAATCTTTAATAAATAAAGGAGAAAAACAATGCTCTAGGTATCCACTTGAAAATAATACAAATTCACTGAGGTGAGCCCAAAACATATAAATTGGCATTGTCATTTGAATCTAAATCCAAAATTCATACTAATTAAGTGAAGTTTACTTTAACATAGGTAATACCTGAGTATGCAAACACGTGTGGCAATACTATGCTCAGTTTCCCCGTGGTTTAGGAATACGTTTGCCTTCCACAATAAAGGTGTGCAACTGTTTGTCTGTTTGTCGACAAACTGGCACAAGTACGACCGGTGTTAGACGCCTTTGTTAGATTTATGCACAAGGAATAATGATTGCTAGTAATTAATAGGTTTTAAGTAACGAACACAATTAAAGCACAAACTTCAAAGTGACGGGCATTGGTGTTAAACTACCGATTGTAGTCATTGTTGTTCACGTGATAATTTATTTCTATTGCCATAAGCATCAAATAATATGTTAAAATAGACTTAACAAACGCAGCTGTGTGGTGGTAACACGTGGTATACATAAGGTTAACCTTTAATTATAACAGTGCATGCGTCAACACAAAATAGCTTTAACCTTCAATGTAACTGGACGTGTACTTAGTTATAATAAAAAGTGGATTGACACTTGCTGTTAAGGTATCTGTGTTAAGGTTATTAAGATTAAACTTACTTTCAGAGGACGGCTTGCTATTAAAGTAAATCAGTAACCTGCTACATCAAACGAATATAAAACACACGATGTTCGAGATTTTTTGGATCTCACAAATTCTCAGAAATTCATTCTCAATTACTGGGAACAACGATGAGCATATACAAAAACGTGAAACCAGATGTTATCTTCTCACGTACGAATATTTCATCCAAACGCTGAGATGATTAATTAAATGGCTGAACTGATAAAATCGAAAACTTTTTGCTGCTTAAAAAATGTCACAATGACAATGGAGTAAGCTTCTGATGTTAATGATTATTTTTCGTCACATCATTCATTCACAAGCAAAAAAAAGTCGTGATTGTAATGTGTACGTTTTATACGTATCAAATTAAGTAGTACTAAGAATCAGCGGGCAAGGACTGGGAAGAGAGAAGATTATATGTATTAATAATTAAAGAAATATTTAAGAATCGTAGTGTGCCTTTTGAAAAGAAGTGATCGTAGTTGCCTATCCCTACAGAAAAAAAGCGCGAAGGCCGACGTATAAAAAAAAGTACCGACGTATGTAGAAATTCCTTTACAAGTTTAACAAACCTTCATATATACAACGCAGTAATGGCACCAATGTCAGACACGTTTCCCGAAATTTAATTTCCAACTCGTATTCAGTTTCAGTTCGTTGGAGACAAACAAGGCCAATTCCGTATGTGAAGAGAGAGTTACGTAATACAATTTTTTGCCTATTGTGGCGGATTTTTGTTCACAAACCGAACGACAATACCATTTAAGTTCGATAATTACTTTAGAATACTATTTTGTAGAAAACTAAATGAAGCTGACAAAAAGAATTTGAATGCTACGAAAGCAAAAGGTGAAATTATGAGGTGAAAGAAGAACCAATTTTAAAATGTATTATCAAATAAACCATCTGAAAATCCAAAGGCTTTTAAAAGAAATTCTCTACACACAATAGGCGATGACATCACTTAGAGATATGGGGGCAACGTTATCGACTATGGTCCTTAGATAACGATAACCGATCCTTAGTCGATACGATAACTGGAACAAGTATATTATTATCGCTAAATATCACAATGATTTCACAAATAGAACATCGGCGGACAAAAATTGTTCGTTAATTGAAAATCTTTTTAATATAATTGTAAGAAAGAAAACGAAACCAATGAAATTTTATTCATAATAAATAATGTAACTTACAATACTAAACTTAAATATTATATGACTATGTGGGACATTGTATTAAATAAACAACTGTACGCAACAATAAACTAACAAGAATATACAGAGAGCTTTGTAATTAAGCAAAATCATAAATTATGCATATCTCAGTCTAAATGTCTCATTGCCAAATTCGAGAGGTTCTTACTCCCACACTTTCCTATTACGA
Source organism: Agriphila straminella (assembly GCA_950108535.1). Classification (NCBI taxonomy): domain Eukaryota; kingdom Metazoa; phylum Arthropoda; class Insecta; order Lepidoptera; family Crambidae; genus Agriphila; species Agriphila straminella. Next base: position 23,920,471 of record OX467305.1, on the reverse strand, counting down.
AAGAAGCCATAGAAAGTTTCTATTAGCTCTGAAATATAATGCTCAGTTCAATCCCCAACGTTTGGGAGCGTACGTTTTGCTTTTATAATTTTTTTTATGTCTTTAGATTCTTTTATTGTTCAAGATAGTGGTTTGACGTCAATGTGTGAAAACTTAGTTGCAGTTGAGTCATGTTTCATTGCGGTGGTATTCATGTTACATTTGATATACTATTTATGTTGGTTCACATGTCAACTTGCACGTTTTACAGAGGTTAATAATACTATTATTGCACTATTCTATTATCATCTTCTTTAGAAGTTAATTTAATAAATTGATAGCAAATATCTCAAAAAGTATCTAACAAACAGGCTACAATAAGTTAACTTTAACAATAAATGTAGTAATAAACAAATAGCCCAAAGAAATTTTATAAATGGAAATATTTACAATTCATACGAAAAGCATTTGCTTACACATGATCAAGTTTCCGCAGTAAAAAATTAGATACGATATGATCAAAAAGTATATTATAGTCAACAATGCAGAACGAACACAAGACAATAAAGAATCGGATGCGAAAAAACAAAAACAGGATGATGTTAAATAATTAGAAACCGACAATACAACACCGAATATGATCGTGAAACAAGCTGGCGAGAACAATGCCGAATCGGTACAGTATTAACCCAAACTTGATTCGGACAGACCTTGACTATATAAAAAGGTTTGACAGCGTAAGTTTTAAGTTGTAAGCGGAGACGGACAATTAAAGTTGATGAAGCCTGATGACTGCAAAATCGTCGGTATTATTACTGCATTGGGGTAGTCAAGTGCATTTTCTGGGTCGCAGAAAATTAGTATACGTGACTGAACAACGGCGATTATCTTTCGAAATTGTCTTGTCCTCTTTTCTTCACCTCAATAAAACGTCTTTGACTTCAGACAATTTTAACACCAATTTCCCTGCAGCCGATCAGCCGTTATTTTTATTGTTGTAGTCAATGTCTCTCGCGAAGTAGCCGTGAGTCTGTAACTTGGTTCCGTTTTTATAATCGCAGTTGAATTGTCTGTTGCAACTCCGGAAATCAAGGTCCAGTTGCCACCGTTTCACTTGGCCTGAACAAAACCTTCTAACCACTGGAAACGACGATCTATCAAGCATAACAATAATTGCTGCTTTGCACACTGGCTTATAGTAAACAGATTTTATCTTACAGTCCTTTTTCATTATGCTATACTATCAAGTCGAGTTGTTTTATCTTCATATAATGCCACATGTCAGCTCAAGGTTATGTCAACATTACTAATTAAGATCCTATACCAAACCAGAAGTAGAGTAAGTTTAATAGGTATGTGATTCGAAAGTTGATTAAGGTTATATATACAAGCGAACAATTAAATGCAATCAATCGTTATCTTAATAAAGGTAGAGAGAAACAACAATCAAATAAGAAAATAAAACATGATTGAAGCTGTATTAGGGTCAATAGATACGAGGATAAGGGTAATAAAACGTCAACCTGTTTGAATGACAACCTGAAAGTCGACTAGTCTTAAGCTCTACAAAATACAGAACAATGTGAGAGATCATAGCAAATGTCGTCGTGATTCTTGTTCCAACAAATTTTACCCGTCCAAGGTAAGTGAACTTTCCACGGCGCTAAATCTTAGCAAAGCCACTATTACACAGTCACTGTAGATCCACAAGTTATTAACCGAATCATCGGAGCGCGACACAACGGTATCGGTACGATCAAGGCTTAGATAGCCTTCCTCGCTCACGTCAAATATGCTGAAATCCTCTGCACTTGTTCACATACATGCTTCACGTTAATGTATCACATCACTGCGATTTTTGGAATTATCATAGTAACGGACGGCAGTACGTCTGCTCCGCGCGGCACCCGGGGGGAGACTGAGTTGGCGGTTGCGCTCGCGCCGCGGCTGCACGGTTATCAGCCAAGGGACGGGAGGGGTGCTAGAAAGAAAAGTTCACACGTGACGTGGAGATAAGCGTTTTTTAATTCGAGTGCTAAACAATGAGGATTTGTTATGCCAACAAGTAGATAGATTTCAGAATAACATTACATTACTTACACTTCGCAACATTATGTTTAATGCTGTTCAGGTACTCATATCAGTATATTGTTTAAAGTTTGAAATTTGTAAATAAACAGGTTAAAATGATTGTATTAGACGTTGTTGAAGCTAAATGTCAGGTGCTCCCCACACCTGATGCCAAACCGGCTCCAGAGGCATCACTTCCTGTCGCTTTGAGCCCATTTAGCACACGTCCTGTGTATACGTACGTATACGTATTAGCCGAATTGGAAGAGGATTATTGTTTGTTTTAACCTGCGCAAGACCGGAAAGCGCGCGGCAAAAAACCGCAAACGACCACTGAAAGAAGAAAGAGATTGAAACTTGACACCCTTTTTGGCCTCTCTAAGCACATCAAATTAGCTTATCATTTAATTATTAGGAGTAATAAAAAGTAAAGAATCGATATGCCCTTGGCATACAATAAATTGAGATAAGGCAACTAGTCTGGTAAAATTCGTTAATCAAGCCAATTCGTATCTTCACTATTTACACGCCGAATCATTTGATAACAAATGTTAAACTATACCCTATGAATAATCATTGCAAACTAGTTATTAACAATAAGACGTGTATTATAAAAATGAGTATCAAAATAAAATCAAAAAGATAACTATTTACAGCCGATGAGAAAACTGCAACTTTTTTATTTTTGTTCAACAGTAAAAGGTATAATGCAGTGAAAAACAGTATAATTCCGTTAACAGTATAAAGTTGGCAACCGCAGGTGCAATGCAGGTGACTCACCGGCGCCGGCGATGCCCGTTGGCCGTGTAATGACGTGCACTACTATAGTCTCATCTTATCACAGTGAAAACTCATTGTTCTGCTGCACTATATCGTGCCGTGCTGATACTCTTCCCGTTTCTGTTGCGCAAAAACTGTTTTTCATCGCTGTTGACAACATCGTCCGTGGTCGAGTGGTTACTGGTCAGACTCAGTTTTGGAGAATAAATAATTTCATTAAAAAATGTTTTTTTTTTAATTTATCCGAATGATGCCAGGTAGATATAGATATTATACAGATGCTAGATGTCCATCTGGAACCTGTGAAAGTCACCTTTTATATGATATCGAATTCTCTTTTCGGAAATTGGGTAGTCGAGTGAAGAAGTTGTATGTGCAACCTTAGCATGTAATAAATATGCGATGTTTCCTAATTTACTTTATCCATGGCTATCGCATGAAAGGAAAAACCACTAATGGAACATTTCGCTATATATTTTTTTCGTATCATTATCGTCCATCACACAGTTCGTTATGAAGTAATATTAGATAATCTGTCGTCAGAAGTTATGGGATTACATCTTATTGCTTATACCTATGTTATACTACGGCAGACGCCAGAATTATTAAGGATACCGTTAAAGTCATGCATATACCATGAATTCTTCTGTTTGAAGGACCATTTGTCAAGTCACGTGCGTAAATAAACGAGCACAGCTGACAAGTGTCATGCGGTGGTTTCTCTATTGATTTTCGACATTACCAGGCAGCAGTCCTGGGGGTCAAGTCTGCTAATGTTAACGTTAAAGTCGTGGTTCAATGGTGTTTGAATGGTAATGCTTTCAATGGTGTTTGAATGGTAAGCGTTAAATATTCGGGATTCACGCATAAATAGTAATCCTCATTAGCTGTTGTAAGTTGTAAGGTATCCCTATGGAATACTCCCTATTTTCCCTTCGTACAAGAGTCGAATTCTCTTTTCGGAAATTGGGTAGTCGAGTGAAGAAGTTGTATGTGCAACCTTAGCATGTAATAAATATGCGATGTTTCCTAATTTACTTTATCCATGGCTATCGCATGAAAGGAAAAACCACTAATGGAACATTTCGCTATATTTTTTTTTCGTATCATTATCGTCCATCACACAGTTCGTTATGAAGTAATATCAGGGGGGTATCACTCCGCGCTTAAACTTTTATATTAGCCTATTGCTCGCGGCCCACTCCAAGAGGGCCATTGTCGAGGGATATCACCGCGCCGACCGAAACGCGCGGCGTGTGCAAGCGACAAGAGCGCAGCGCGTGAACGTCACGAACGAAACGAGTCAGTCAAGCGCCGAATGCGAAACTGCATGCACTTCGTTTTTGATACTTAATTACTAACGTACCTACCTACCTACCAAAGTTTATTGTATTTTTTGTATATATATTTACATACTTAGTTGTATCGAAGTTCGAAATATAGTAAAGAAAAAAGCTAAAAAATACTAATTTTTTTTCACCCATCCCATAACCGACCCTTGCAAAAGTTGCTTAACCTCCGCAATCGTTGGGCCAGGCGCTATACCACTGCGCCATCGAGCTTCTCTAACTACTTAGAAATACTTATTATTTATGCTCTTTAAATATGCTCAGCTCACCTATTAGGTAGATTTATTTTATTTTATAAGTAGGTACCTATTAGTAATTTCATTGTTTATTTATGGGCATAACGAATGTTTTCTATGATATCAGTAACTAGCGAGTAGCAACCCCGAAATGTGTCGGTTGAGACAGAGCTATGCGACAGAAAGAGACGCCTCTCTTTCTTCTTCGTAGGTGCATATAATTTTATCCACGCAGCGTTGTGCAGTTTGAAATTGTACTTTATTGCCGTGCAGCGAGAGTAGCTTATTATTTGATGGTCTTCGCGGGGACGGACTTCTGTACGTTAGTACTATTATATATTCTGTGGTAATATTAGATAATCTGTCGTCAGAAGTTATGGGATTACATCTTATTGCTTATACCTATGTTATACTACGGCAGACGCCAGAATTATTAAGGATACCGTTAAAGTCATGCATATACCATGAATTCTTCTGTTTGAAGGACCATTTGTCAAGTCACGTGCGTAAATAAACGAGCACAGCTGACAAGTGTCATGCGGTGGTTTCTCTATTGATTTTCGACATTACCAGGCAGCAGTCCTGGGGGTCAAGTCTGCTAATGTTAACGTTAAAGTCGTGGTTCAATGGTGTTTGAATGGTAATGCTTTCAATGGTGTTTGAATGGTAAGCGTTAAATATTCGGGATTCACGCATAAATAGTAATCCTCATTAGCTGTTGTAAGTTGTAAGGTATCCCTATGGAATACTCCCTATTTTCCCTTCGTACAAGAGTCGAATTCTCTTTTCGGAAATTGGGTAGTCGAGTGAAGAAGTTGTATGTGCAACCTTAGCATGTAATAAATATGCGATGTTTCCTAATTTACTTTATCCATGGCTATCGCATGAAAGGAAAAACCACTAATGGAACATTTCGCTATATATTTTTTTCGTATCATTATCGTCCATCACACAGTTCGTTATGAAGTAATATTAGATAATCTGTCGTCAGAAGTTATGGGATTACATCTTATTGCTTATACCTATGTTATACTACGGCAGACGCCAGAATTATTAAGGATACCGTTAAAGTCATGCATATACCATGAATTCTTCTGTTTGAAGGACCATTTGTCAAGTCACGTGCGTAAATAAAGAGTCGTCGCCCTGGCTGCGACGACTCTTGTACGAAGGGAAAATAGGGAGTATTCCATAGGGATACCTTACAACTTACAACAGCTAATGAGGATTACTATTTATGCGTGAATCCCGAATATTTAACGCTCGAATCACCAATGAGGATATAAATAAACAGCCTTGAATCATCTGAGATTACAGTTTATGACTTAGAATAATAACACCTAGAACGATAATTCTCTACAAAGCGCACTGTCAAAAGTGAGGCAACTAAAACAGCCATAATTTTGGCTCAGTTTTAGTTGCAAAGTGAGGCAACTAAAACAGCCGTAATTTTGGCTCAGTTTTAGTTGCCTCACTTTGCATGAGGACAAAGCGCGCTAAGTACGCGTTCTGTTTGGCAAAACCTTTAGCGTGGGTTCCCCTACTAATTGTTGATAAATTCTATTTATTTGAAAGTACCTCAGACATGTTGTCAATAGAATAAGGCGCATATTAGGCGATGGTGTACAAACGATGCTGCCAATTTTTAAGTTTTATATTGATCTATTATAGAGGCAGTTTTTCTTTCGAAGAGGACTCTCTGCTTAATCAGTGACCAGCTCTGACCCCGGACCGCCCAGTTAGTGTAATAACTAATTGACTGAATCGGCATTAGCGCAATTATCTGTAACGGCCGCGCGGTCACCATTGCCATTGCGGCGCGTAACACTTCTGCGAAATTACTTTTGACATTAAAAAGTGAGGCAGGCATAGATAATGCTCTTTTGGCCACTGTAAATCAAACTTTCTCTATGACCTATAGTTATTATTATTACTGTGGTTAAATTGATCTTCGTTTTTAGTGATTTATTGCGCAAAATAATATTAAGTGGATTGAAAATTACAACACAGAAGAGTTAATTAAAATATTTGTAAATTACTGCTGCTGCTATAAGTAGTTTGGGACTTGGTATTGCATTTTTTACATGAAAAATGGTAACCGTTTTTGAGTAATCGGTGAACATACATAGAAAACATAAATATAAGTACAAGGTTATTTTTAGTTCATTGAAAACCTCTCGTGGGGTTGATCAGACCATCAAACTGAACAACTTTCATTATGAGACCAACCTCGAAATCGCGAAAAAATCAGTTGGTTTCGATGGATATGCATTTCGATGGAGTAGGCATTGTAGGTACTTTTGTATGGAACAGCTGTTTTTTTTTGTAATTTCGAGGTTGGTCCCATAATGAAAGTTGTTCAGATTGATGGTCTGATCAACCCCACGAGAGGTTTTCAATGAACTAAAAATAACCTTGTATCGTCCTCCTCGCGTCGTGTTCCTCATTACTGAGGGTCGTGATTCCCCCGATGGGAAGTTAATTTTTCTTTGATGATGTCCCTACATCGACCTTGTATACCTCGTCCTTTTTCAATTATTAAAGTCGGTTAAAAGGCGGTGTTTTGCTATTATCGTCAGTTCTATGGCTCTATCTTTATATTGTTTATTAAATACGAAAATATAAATTACATCAACGACAACGAGACAACGAGCTCTGTTGAACCATTAGGACGTTGCATAACCAATTTTTTTGTCAATGATTCCATAAAAAGACCTTTTTTTGTCAATGATTCCACAAAAAGACCCATAATAAATCTACAAAGTCAATCTAATAACGTCTCATTTAATCACGCTCAAGTGTGTTCTTATTCTCATCTAATTACACAATAATAGTTCTTAGTTCCTTTCAATTAGACTCATTACCTTCCCGTGGGTATAGATCATTAGGCATCTTGTGAATTATGTGGGCGGAATGAGGAACCTGGGCAAAAAGTTTCCATTACGCACGATTGAAGTTTTAAACAACTCTTATGCCAAAGGCTTATAGTGAATTTTATACGCCTACACGAATACATGAACGCTTCTAATACAATGATAACTATTACATTTTTTATCGGAGTAATATAATATTCACTAATTAGATATATTCCAAAAAAATAGTTACTATGTGTCTTTTTTGGATCTCTAGCCTTAGCCACAGAATACATAATAGTACAAGTCCTTAGCTACAGAATACATAATATACTCATCAACTTTGTCTAGGGATACAGGTGTTATTTTCATACAAACGAGGTAACTTTGAAGCCTTGGTTTTCTGCCAGGGATGTACGGTGCTGTGATCTGATGATGGCCATCCAGGGAGTGAATGGAGGAGATTCAGATCGCTATACACACCCAACTGATCTGATCAGCATTCTAAAAGATTGACGGGTCAGAGTTCTCAGTTTCACCTACTCGCGTTATAAATAGAATACATAATATTTCAATACAGTTTCAAAAAATATAATTTCGACATTGATTAACCACCACTATTTCGCGAAGTGCCATCCATTATTGACTTGTGAAGAACACCTACGAGACAGATGGGTCGATAAATTAATATCTATCAATATACATTAATACATGATAGCAATGAGGGCTTTTCTCAATGACAAAAAGACTGTAGGCGCAATAGATGGCGTTGATAAAAATAGGTGACAATGTGATTTTTTTACTAAGCTTCGAAGAGTATCAACACCATCTAGTGAGGCAAATAGTTACTATTTTTAGGCTTCGAAGAGTATCAACACCATCTAGTGAAGCAAATAGTTACTATTTTTATTATTTAAATGTCACTTTGAAAACCTCTCATTAATAGATGATTGGTATTAATTAGAAATTAAACACTATAACGCTTCGTCATAAAATTGGTATGAAATATTCAAGTAGCACAGCAGCGCCATAAGCGTCTAGTAGTGAAACTAATGGTTGACCTCAGCGTTAATAAAGTTCATCGAATTTATTTATAGTTTATTAGTTTACATTAAGTTAATACCTTTTCTCTTAAGAGTTTGATAAACTACTTACATTAATTTCAATACTACTTAAGTTACTAAATTCCAAGTTAAAGTTAAAGTTACTTAGCTTAATCCCTTCTTAATGATCATTATAATTATTTATAATGTATTATGGTAACCTTTCAACCCCGTTGTTTGACTATTAATAAAGCCTTTTAAACAAGGACACAATACATCTTGATAAATTAATCACCTTGCTCGTAAATCTTAAAGCCGACCTAGAAGAAGAACGGTGAGTAAAAAGTTTTAATTAACCCGAAAACAATTAATGGATGTTACGAAGCTGAAAAAGGCAATGAAATGTCACATGCTACTTTAAGTAGGTACCTATAAACTATTTATTTCTTTAAATGTAAAAAAAACCTAGTAGCAAAGGAATACTCACACTTAAATTCTACTTTTGTTGGGCGTTTTACATTATGTTATTATAAGGCTACTTCACAGATACCTGTTTTCAGTCATTAAACATTTGTAAGCAAATACTTTTAGTAAACAACGTAATAATTCCACTTCTCAGCAAATAAAATAGAACCTGCTTCTGTAATATACCAGTAGCGCCTCCTAGCGGTGTTTTATTGAACAAGAAGGCTGCAGCTACTCCGCGCAAGATGGCGTTACGAGTATACGAAGCGTATGTTTTGGTAAAGCATTTTGGTAGCTTTCAAAGTAGTACGTATAGAATTATATTGTCTGTGGTAATGTGGTAATCACATTCTGTGTTACATGTTTAATTTCTTTAAATATTTAGTAAAACATTAATTAACTTTTGATAGCGCCTTGTTATTCTGTGGTTGGCCAGCGATTAAGCAACTAGCTATTGTCAGTCATCAGGATGGGTAAGCAAAATTTTACTATCTCGAGACACATCACAGTTATAATAGGTAGGTAGCCATAGAACAGCTTCAGTGTCCTCACCTTAGAGTATTTTCCCCTAAATTTAGGGTATTTTTACACGTTAAGGGTTATTTTAGGGTATAAGTAAAACTGTTTAGGGTAATTTTGAGGGAAAAAAAATCGGATGCGATTGTATGATTTTAGACAAGAGTCCGGGGAAAATTAATATCAGAGGGTGGCAACACTGAACAGATCTTTACAGGATTTTAAAATTGTTTCATTTGTAAGGAAAACTTAGAAGTAACTCGATCTAACCCTTAAAACCACGGAAGATTAATTAAATAACGAAATCGAAGCTCCTATATTCAATCGAATACATAGAATAAAATTGAACCTACAATGTTATAGTCCTCTCAGCGATTTTCACGCTGACTGCCGAGTCGACTCGACTACGCCGAACACTTTCTAATCTTTTATTGACCACAAAAATAGAAGAGAGTGAACACACACCTTTTTTTTTTTTTTTTTTTTTTTTTTTTTTTTTTTATTTTTTTTTTTTATGCCGAAGGAAAACGCTTTTGGTGAACACACACCTTAATTAAATTCTCAATAGAGAAACTATTTGCCATTTCTGAACACAAAGCAGTTTCTGAAAAACTATTCAGCTAATACCTATCTATTGGTTAAAAAGTAAAGGCTGACTTTAGTTTTGATTTCATTTTTTCTCACATGAAATCAAATACAAGTTTTTCAGTTTTATCTACAGGCCAAAAATTATATTGCACTTAGAGATTAAATTGGGGCAGTTTTGTTTATTGAATCAAAAACCCGTTTGTTTGTTAATATTTGTCTAAAATTACTAATACGACCCTACCTACAGTGGCAGTCACATAATTAAAGACACCAGTTGATTTTCATACAAACGAGGTAACCTTGGTTCTCCGCCAAGAATTGACCTAGCTGGGATCTGATGATGGCCATCCAGGAAGTAAATAGAGGAGATTTAGATCGCTATACACACCCAACTGATCTGATCAGCATTCTAAGAGATACCGAGGGATATGTTTAAAAAAACCGCAAAAATTGCAATTCCATAAATATGTATGGAAATCCTGAAACTGAAAACTCTAATCCTTCTATCTCTTATATAATTAATTATGTGACCGCCACTGTACTTAGGTAGTTGTTTGTCATATATTGAAATTAAACAGATTATTGGCTGGAGGAAAATATCTGTCCCAAAATAAACAACCATGAGTTAAACGTTTAATTAAAGACCTTGTGGTCTAAATAACTTTTTTGTTAACATTCTACCTTCTCATTGTGCGGGTAGCACTGTTTTCCTCATAGGATAGAGTTAAAAATCGGCACAATTATATTTGCCCCGTGGGTGTGCCCACGATAAGGTGGACCGACGATCTAGTGAAGGTCGCTAGAAACCATTGGATGCGGGCAGCGCAGGACCGATCGACGTGGAGATCCTTGGGCGAGGCCTATACCCAACAGCGGCCTATGCACAACATCATGCAATCATGAATAGATGCGTTGGACTTGGTCATCATGATACAGAAGATAGAGAATGGCTTTAAGTGGCACATCCTATTGATGTTATGTACGGTAGTAAAAACATGTAAAAAAAAAAAAAAAAAAATTGCCGATTAAAAACAAAAAATACAAATTTCAAAATACAAAAAGAACTTTTATCAGGTCATGAGGTCATGAGTTGACGAAACCGGCTGTTTGCCTGTAAAATTGATGGTTACCTTATTACGTTAAAGCGACGTACTGGCGTCTAAATACAAACAATGAAAACCCGTAACGTCGCGTCACGTCGAATGTGTTACGTTTCAGAGATAACCGGGCTTCAAGTTTACAGCTCTGATATGATAGCGATACCGAGATCTGTGTATTCTTGTAATAAACTAACTAACAAGCGATCTTTAGAATGAATTGAACAATGTTGTTTATAATGAACTTGTAGCTTGATGGCGCAGTTAGGTATCGGCTATCGTATTCGTCCTGCGATTTCCTCCATGCTTCAGTTCGTTCATATTCAACGAATATTTTAATTGTCGTTTTCTTTAAAATACTATTCGTTGCATTTGCATCCCCACTACTAGGATAGTAATAGCATATGTTGGTAACCATGAGTAATTTAGTAAATAATAAAGATAATAATCGACTCTTTCATGGTAGTAATTAAGCTGCATGCAATTAATTTAATTGCTCTCTCTATGAAATGCAAAGCTTTACTTACACAACAATAAATAGATGTGTATTATGATCGTAATTATTAAGTTATGGTGATTTATTGACGAAGATGGGTTAAAGTTAACATGCTTTTTATTTTTTATTATTAGATTGTTCGGATAACTTATACTCTGTTAATTCTTTTTTATTCTTTAAGAGTCGATGGCCGGGTTGGTATGTGTCCTGCCATCGTATGTCTATGTTTGTTTGTATGTTACATTGTCTTATATGGTTACGGTAGCTTTATACGCCAATCTATTACGAGCACTACACAAAACATTGAATAAAACAATACTAACAGTTTTATTTAGGGTTATTTTTTTATTGATTCGCTATCTATAAGGTTGCTTCTGCCATGTGTAACAGAATTAATGGCTAAACCAGAATATGGTAGATGGGGACCATCAAACTGAACAACTTTTACTATGGGAACAACTCTGAAATTGCGAAAAAGAAAATCATTTCAATTCGCGATTTCAGAGTTGGTCCCATAGTAAAAGTTGTTCAGATGGTCCCCATCTAACATATTCTGGTTTAGCCATTAATTCTGTTGCACGTTGTAATAAACGAACAGTGCACAGAGCACACTACAAAATATTTCAATGGCGCCGTTCTTCCTATATTTTTTTCGGCAAGTCCAAACATCCACCTGCAATGCAATCAGAGCATCAGGTTAAAATAGACCCGGAACACGTGCCGAACCGACTGCCGACCGACCCGACATAGCGAGCCCGTTCGAAGAACTGCAATAGTGATGCGTCTTGTGGTATGCCATACGTATCGACTTACATACACATGATAGATCAACGTTCGCATTCAAAGAGTTGTATGACTAATACATGAAGGTATGTTACACACCGAAGTCAAATTTGGAATTTATTATAACAACTTTATATAAAACAAATTGGATAAGAGGTTCCTAATATACGAATGGATAGAGACCATTGATGCATTGTTATACACTTCGCCGTCACAAAAATCGCACCTTTTCAAAAAACTTCTTCAAAGTACTTTTAATATTAATGGTGGGTGTTGTTATATACCACAGAAGGAATAATAGTACAAGTTATATACTTCAAATCCTTTGTAATTAGCCAACAGCGTTGGAACACTCGTCGAACGGAATTAATGACTGAGATTCAGTTTCGAGTAACATTACACTGCTGCATTTTTTGCAATATTTCAATTTCACTCGAGCAACTTCATGGGCCAACTTCATGGGAAATAGTATCTATCCATCTTGGGTGTTCCTCTTCTTAATTGTTGATGTGTGTTCTCTTCAACGTCTCGACACAGAATATATAGTACAAGTCTCGATAGCAAATTTACACGCAATTTCCTGAATTGACCCCTATTTATACCATTATATGGTGGCACAAGTAATTAGTATAATTGTGGTAACTTATATGTTTATTGAATCAAACAATTATTAATTAAAAACTGATAATATGTACTTTCAATAGATATTAAATTATTAAAACGTGTGTTAATAGCAGATGGCCAAGTATACACTTATTTTCGAGGAGATGCGATTTTTCTGACGTTGAGTGTATTTATCCTACTCGGATCATATTTATCCTAATTATAAACAATAACCTACTCTCCTGAGCATAAAAAAATACTACACGAGTCAAGAATTTCATAAACTGACTAATGGCGATGTTTTTCATCACACCATGGCTGGCCCAGATTCCATGCGATATTGACCTTTACTAACACATTTCTCAGCTTAATCATATTTATCCATAGTACATAATAATATTTAATAATATAAATTTGAAAGATTTGTTACCCTCTCACACCTGACGACCTGAACCAGAGAACTAATTTTGATGAATTTTGGTATAAAGATATGGACGATGGTACCTTTTATCTTGACAATAAAATATTTAAAGGTGTGTAATAGGGGAGGAAAGTTGGTATCGAGGCCAGGATGGAGATAGAGAAATATCCACGTATCGATAGAACAACAACACTAGCACACTCTAAGTTTGTATACAAACCCGTCTCCGATCTCGATTGTGTAACACTACCACTTGTTTAGGAGACCGAAATAAAAATATACCCGTCCTTTTCACACTATATTACTTGATAATTATTCAGACGGTTGCGTTGCGTGATAGAAGTACAATTTTAAGTTGTGTAATGATAATGAAGAATAAGTAGGTAAGGGCCAAGCTAAGGTCTCGTTAGATTGCTTAATTGAAACGGGTAATAAATAGAAGTAATTTTTTTCGTGTGTTGCTGATAATTAAAGTTTTTCTTTTTCACTTTCATATTAAACTTCTTGAAACTTTCGAAAATCTCTTGTTAATATTTGCCATCAATCTTGATTAAGTCAGAGATGCGAAGAATTAATCCCCGATGTTTTAGAGACAGTGGTTTTTATAAATTATCTCATTTCTCGAGCGTTTTGACAAACAAAGATATTGATTTAGGTATTCTGATTTCTGTGATATTGACGACACTTTTGATAAAAATTTCATTGTATGTAATATAATAATAATAAAATGTTTATTTACGTTTACAAATTTGGTTAACAAAATAGGTGTTGACTTTGTCTATTAGGTACAAAAGCACCTGTGTCAGAGGAAGCCACTCTTCCTTAGCTTAGTTATCGTAACTGATACCACTAGAATATGAGTATGGGAAATTACATTTATTAATAATTTATATAAAAGGATGGAAAAAAATTAGAAAAACTAACAGATAATTTGAATGAAACTATAGTATTTCGTTGATAGTCCCAAAAATTACTGGATTGCATTGTAATAAATTGCCTGACAAATCATAATCATAACATTGTTTTGATAACTCTATTATATGCGAGATATGCGATGGCTTTTTGTTAATTGTTTTTTTAATATTCTTTTATATTGTATTAGGAGGTCGGATTCGTAACATTTTCAGTTCTTTTTAAATCAGCTTTAGCACTAAGCACTACTTATTATCAATATATTCATCCGTCCACTGTTCTAGAATAAGAAACGACCAGAAATTCAGATACGGAGACTTTCAAAGCCACACAAAATGAATAATAGTGTCGATGTCGATACATATACAATATATCATGCCACCTCCCTTTAGATATCAAGAAATGGAAATATATTTTTAAACAAGTCTCGTCTTGAAAAATGATTGCGCGATTCAGGAAAATGCAAGCCTGCTTATTCTCACGATAAAGTATCGAAACTTTTTAGTAAAACTAAAATTCTTAACACTTGAGAAAATCTGGAGAAAATACGCTCTCAATTTCCACATCGCAAAAAAACCTTTTTTACATAAAATATAGTACCTAGTCACGTTCTACTTTATTTATGCTACAAATACCTAGGTATAACGTTTTACCTTCCCGTAGTAATATTAAGTTTTAACGTCCTTGACAAAGTTATAAAAGCATCATAGAACCTTTGAATATAAGCATAGAACTTAAGTTAAATAGTGATTAAGTAGACAAGTTGAGCTGACAGTTATTATAGTTGAAGTAAGCCACTGTCGGTTTCAAAATAGTTTTGCTTAGTCTAGTTAAATTGGTGCCAATTCCCGTACTTTCAAACATAAACTTAACTCATATTTACTTACAATACAGAAGTTAGGCATTCCGACTGGGTGGTAGTCTGATCAGCGCTGTCACTGCTGTCACCGCGTAGCTCTGAGCCCGTGTCAATAAACATGCATCCTAATTCTAATTTAAGCCCACTTCCTATTACTAGATTATTTGAAATTATGACTTATTTAATAATAGACTAATCTTTGTTTTTTTATTTTATTTTTATTGTTGCAAAATATTCGTTCACACGCTCAACTTGCACACAACATGTACACACACACACACACCTCCACTCACACACATGTTCTTGACCTATAGTGCAGTTACTGTTCCCGCGTTTCATCAAAAGGTGACGGCTGAAAATCGGTGTTTTTGCTGTCAGGCAAATGTGATGCACCGAGCCTAGACCTTACTTGCTGCTGCACACACGTGCATTCCACTCCTCTCATTGTTTTTGTCGTCTTTTATTTTCTTTTATATTTATTGCATATTATACGTATTTTTATCGTTATTTTTAAATCATTTTTGTATTGATGAATGTATGTGTGTGTCGTAGTAAATAAAACTTTTTATCTATCTATCTACTGGTGAAGTGAAATATCTACCTGAAAATCCAAGTGAATCTATTTAAGTTTTTTTTTATATTTATTTTTCTCACATGATTTTGACAAATATACTCATCAACTTTGGCTAGGGATACAGGTGTTATTTTCATACAAACGGCAGAAAACTGGCAGAAAACCACGGCTTCAAAGTTACCACTTTGAAGCCGTGGTTTTCTGCCAGGGATGTACCGTTCTCATTCTGTGATCTGATGATGGCCATCCAGGGAGTGAATGGAGGAGAATCGCTATACACACCCAACGATCCGATCAGCATTCTAAAAGATTAATGGGTCAGAGTCAGAGTTCTCCAACCCATTTTACACCCAACATTTACAATGAGTAAGTAGCCTAAATATCACCATCAAGCAGTACGCTAAAACGAAATAAGATTTTCACTGCTGGCCGTCACCAACAGAACCAGAAAGTTTGGAATAACCTTAACTTACAGGACCAAACTTGCAGTTCTCTGATAAATAGTTTCTTAACGGTCCAACGACGCCAGTGCGGTGCGGTGGACCGAATTTATTTATAGTGCTATATAAATCTAGCCGTATGGCGTTCGAAAGAGTGAAATAGCACCAACCCTTCATACTTAGGGGTGTCGCAAGAGCATCTAAAGAGGTAGAACATCTATTAGGGGTGCCATAAGGGCGTCTAAAAAGGTATAACATCTATTGAAGGTGTCGTGAGGATGTCTAAGAGGTAGAACATCTATTAGGAGTGTCGTAAGGACGTCTAAAGAGATAGAACAACTTTTTATAGGGCCATCAGTTAGGGCGTCAAAAGAGGTATAAAATCTATTAGGGGTGTCGTTAAGGCGTGTAAAGGTAGAACGTAATTATTAGGGGTGTCGTAAGGAGGTCCAAAGAGGTAGAACATCTAACACCTCCGAACCAGAGTAAGTGTTTACAGTCCAACAGTGGTCCAACATTACGAATTACGATGTCCAACCTTTTTTTAAGTCAAGAGTGGAGATTATGGCCACATCCTTTCACGGGAGAGGCCTCCATCCTGCAGTAGACTATAATGGGTTGTTATGATAGTCCATCAGTGGTGTTGATAAATTTAGCAGGATTTCCGCAAGATTCTACGGAGGATCTACTACTAATTAGCTTCTACGTCGAAATCACATCCGAATTATGCTGTTTATAAACATTGAATGAACGGAATTGTTTACGTGAATGACGTAATAACAGAAAGCATGTATTACAATACTGTTTTAAATATATTCGTTTAGCATATATTTAAACCATAAGAACATATCCGGGGCCTACGAAACTTGCCAAGAAACTTGAGAAGTTTTTATTGTTTATTTCTGCATTGTTTCTTTCTAAACATAACATGAACGCTATACTTAGTTATCGCACTGAAAAGTAACCGGCACACTTTTTCTGATAATTAGTTTCCAATTATTATAATTAACTCGGAGTTCGACTATTGGCATTCGTATGTTGCGTTTTATTTTCATCTCATCCGCATTATTACAAAATTAGTGGCGCAAAGCAAACATTGTTCAACGGCCTTAATATCCGCAGACATTTTGATAATAAATTCTTTTAATTGTAAAAAACAAATTAAAGCTGCCGTAATAACATTAATAAATAAATAAATAAATAAATAAATATTTGACAACATCACATACATTGCTCCGATTCCAAAGTAAGTAGCTAAAGCACTTGTGTTATGGAAATCAGAGACAACGGTGGTATCAGTAATAAGGCCAAATATATACAACACCTACAAAACAATTGACATTTTGGTCTTATTTTGGTATATTTTATATTTATCTGTCATTTGACATGAATTAGGTGCAGACAAAGGACTTAATGATCGCAAAACTATTTCCTCTACACAGACGTGTTGTTATAAAATAAAATGAAATTACATTTACATGTTATATTAAATTAAATATGTTACCTAAACATATTATTTTTATAAAATAAATATCCTGACTGACTCACTGACTGATTTTTTATTGCATAGCTCAAACCACAGCACGGATTATGGCAAACAGTTACAATGACGTAGGCATTAACTAAGAACGGAATTATCCAAATTCATATGGGAAATGGACTTCCACGTGGAGTCAAGTCGCGGGCGGAAGCTAGTTAAGTTCTTTACCACTTAATCAATTAGATTTTAATAAAATACAAAATACTGTGACTTGTTCGAATTCGAATCAAAACTTAACCGGTTAGTTTCACTTTCCGTGTACCTACAAGTTTTTTAACTACAAATCAACCTGAATAGTTGAATACTAAGCTAAATGTCCGGCGATTCGTCACGCTATCACCAAAACACGTTATATCGCTAGCTAGTGTTTCTAAAAAAAAACAATACAAATATTGCAAACTAGGTTAACAACGACATTCACAATTTGAGAGCGTTTGACCCGTCGTACTTGAAAAGGTCTTTGAGGGGTACAAAAATGGACGGAAATCGGTGGTTTAAGTATGCTACAGAAATTGTTATTTGTAATAGAACACGTTCAAAAAATAATCTACCTACTGCCTAAAAAAAATCTGCATAAAAGCTGTTAGTGTGTCCCTACAATGATTTGCAGATGGATAGCTATATGCTTTTTAAAATATGTTTCACATAATCTACGATATGGGTTAATGATCTTAAAATGTGTTTTCCATATTTACGATATGAAAGTCCTGACACAGAATACACATTATCGTGTGGATACATAATGAACATAGTCATACGTGTGCAAATATTGGCTAGTCAAACTTATCTAATAACTTACTTAAACTTGATGAAATATTGCGAACCCTGAGGACGCGATAAGGGGAACTTCTTCCGTATCAAGATCATCAAATTTAACTTTTAATAGAATCTGATATTCTTAACTTTAAAGTTGATTGACTAACTTAATAGCATAGTGAATACTAAGTGACGCTATCTTTGAAGTTCAAAGTTTCATTTCCGTTCAGGTGTGGTTTTAATACCGTCGTTGTATCTTATGAAAAACTTGTTTTACAAAATTATAATCCTTATTTAGTCTTTAAGGCTATACATATCTATACGTGGTTTAAATAGAACAATTTTCAATTATTAGGGATAAACAAAACCGAGGGATAATTTAATATAATATCTGCCATGCGCGATTACAAAGACTTTGTATTTATTAAATTTTTGCTAAATTGTAAAGGATATAAACCTGACAAATAAAAATAAAGATTTGAGCTGCATCTTTCAGCATTCACATCACGTAAAACAAAGGAAATCAGAGGCAATAAGAAATACAGTCTAATTTTTAATTAACAATCGCATAGCCACAGTGTAACGCAATAAATTCTTTTTAATAACCCGTTGCGGAGTCAGGTCCACTCCTTGGGAAGCTCATAAAAAGCACATTTAACGGTTTGGGGAAAAATCGTTTCGGCAATTTTCAACACTGGCCCTTTCACTTCAAAAGATTTATGATTCTATAAAATTATTATGAAGCTGGCTTGAGCTATTTTTGGATGGACATTCTTTAACAGCTTTATTAGATGCTTTTAGAGACTTTATTTTCGGCTAATCTAGAGAGAGTCTACTCTGGAAAGCTAATCAGATGACGTCCGTGGTTCGTTCCGCTTCTTGGCATTAAAGCTTTGATCATCTATAATAATCTATATGTTCGAAGCATTAAAGGTCCAATATCCTCATATTGGACCTTTAATGCTGCACAGCCAGATCTGGGGTCCATAACTATGAAAAAAATATGATCTTCGTACTATGATCTTCGTTCGTTAACGAGGGTTAACGAACAAAGATCATAGTCCGATTTTCGCGGATATTTTTTTCATAGTTATGGACCCCAGATCTGGCTGTACGATACTCAGATCACATGTTCGATTCGCAGGGGTAATGTAATGATGGCTTGTTTTAGTCTACTTCTACCATGGTACCACTAGCTTCCATAATCTTACTTGCTGAAGATCAAGCTAAAATGGTTGGGACTAAAAACTCAATTATGGATCAAAAGGTCTCGACAATTACCTAATCTAATTCATTAAACGATGAGACAATGATTATTTTAAGGACCAGCTATGAAAATTGTGGTGTATTTATTAAATTAATAGGTTCCTCTAAGTACTTGCATATAGCTTTTATACCTTACTATCCAAGTTGCCGGTTGAATGTGGAATGTTTTTACTGACCGGTTGAAAGTGGAAACAGCCGGTAGAAAAATCGCCTGTTGAATGTGTAATTTGTTTACAGACATACAAATAAACTTTGAAAAAACGTTACAAAGTATTAACTTTTAGTATTTAAGCCTTTGCCCTTTATCGAATACCTGGGCCTCAAACCGCCCACATAACATTTTTAACCTTAAAACTTAAAAGCTAAGAATTTTATCTAAACAATTTAGTCTATAGTACCTATTGTATCTCCTATTCTCGATTCTTTGGGTTAAAGTGAATCGTTTATGTTATTTAGATAAACTCTGACGCAAATCATTTAAACACTCGTTTACTCTAATCGGTATGAATACTTAAAAATAGATAAAAAAAAATTAAGTATAATTTAGTCTAACTTAAATTGAAGAATGTTGGCGTTCATTAAGAAATGCGAGAAAATACCTTAGTTCTCATATGTATCAAGTAAACAAGTAATTACGTTTTCTTTTTGAATGTATGTTTTAACACAAAACGCTGTTAAAGAAAAAAGATCTTTTGATGTAGCTTAATAAAACAATTCTATAGTATTTATTCCGTTTTTCCTCGCAAAGCAAGGACACATTACACGTACCGCATGAATAATGCTACAACCATTGCAGGTTCGCAATCGCAACAAACCTAAGGTATTGAAAAATAAAATAACCAGTTTATATTATTGCGAGTAGGAACCAGTTCTCAATTAACACTGCAGACGTAAATACTTGGATATGACGACACGCATCAATTCACTTTCAAACTTCGGAGAATTCACTATCGTTTTCCTAAAAAAAGACATTGGAACTTAGCGATACTCAACTTTTTAAATGGGTTAGCTCTTGATCCCTATCTGGCTATCTAGCCGGAGAGCCTAGATGGAGTGAGCTCACCGAGAAGGTGCATGCCCACTATGGCATGCAATTAATAATATTGTGTAAGTAACCTAAATACTAATCATACCTTGTCTCTATGGGAGTGTCGATGATGTATGACAGGCGGCGGATGGTGCGGTGGCTCTGGAATTTGGTTCTGGCCAGTGACCACCACTGGCAACCCATCGACGATGGTCACCATCACGCGTTTATCGGCGCTGCGTCGTCTTTCGGTGTTCCGTCTGCGTCGCTGTTCATCAGTGACGGGACGAGCGAAGACAGTCCTTCGCTCGAAGTTATTCGGATCTACTCGATTCTCTTCAGCCCTGGTAGCCGGCGTGTGGCTTTTAGATCTTTTCAATAATCTCATAACATGAGATTTGATGGCATCGGGCTTGCTCACCGGAGGTGGCAGCTCCTGCTTGTGTTTGTAAGACTGCGAGTGAGCGTGGTGACGCTGCACTGACACTGTATGACCCATCCCTGGTGGTACTACGTTTGACAAGCTCTTGACTGCGTAAGCAGCATCAACTTTGTTGCCAGCCACGCACGAAACTTCGTACATTCCGACGCCGCGATCACGCGTCTTCTACCACGACCCCAAGTCTTAGATTGCAAAAACACAACTTAAATCACTGCCATTACTGTAACAACACTGCAATCCTTGCGAGTATAGTTTCATACTTCCCAGCGTAGCATTGTCGCGGACGCTACGCGGAATCGGTAAACACTTTGGAACCCGCGAACTGCTTACATTTGCGTTGGATACCGCACGTGATTGCCGCAACGGTGATCGGGCCGATCCGGTAATTGAAAATACTGTTGAAAAATGTTAAACGTAATCGGAGCTCATATCATTGACTTCGATACGCAATAAAGTATATCACATACGGAACTATAAAGGCAGATAGGAGCGTGCGTACGGCGCGAAGTCTCGCGAGATACTGAGCGGAGGAGAGTCGTCTGCGTTTATTCAACATTAGCGAACAATTCACAAGGCGTTCGGGGAACGTCCGAGTCAGTGATAAGGACGTACGCGTACATAACTGGGAGGGCGAGGCACAACATAATCCGAAAGGTCAATGTTTCAATGAAGTCATCGCAGACAATTGATGTAATTAGATGAACATTTCGGGACGGATTCAGCGTCGTCACGTCACGTCCAACGGTTTCATCTCCTAACTTTGTCATTAATGAATTCACACGACCATTATTTTTGCCAAATGACTTGGGGTGAAATTTATAACATTTCCAAAAAAAATAACTTAGTCAATCTATCAATACTTAGGTTCTAACAAAGATTTTCTTCAACAAAAGTATTAGAAAGAATGTGTTCAGTTTTTTAACAAATGATCGTGTCGTTTTTCCAAAGAATGCGAACTTATTAAAACGCGATTAACATTTTAACATGAACGGAGAATTTACGAAGCAAAATATTGTAGAGTTAATTAAACTTGTAATTAAACAAGAGGAGCGTATCGTTGACAATTATTACACACATGAATGCAGCTTCGCGGCGACCGCATCATGTCTAGTATAAAGTACCTTATTTATCTATCACCTAGCGTTATATTTAGTTATTTAATTTCAACATGAAAAACGTACACTCACACATAATGCATTTCAATAGTATCTCCGTTCTCACACGTGCGCAATCTAACACATTGAAATAAAATATAAAATAAACGAACGTTTGAATCAACAATCAAAAGGACTTTGTTTCAAAAGTTAAATAGAACAGACATTGATGTTTTTAGAATAAAATTAATATCATTTTGCGAACAGAGAAGTCGCGAACAGAAATGATGAAGCATTTGACATTTGAAATCGAAATATACATTACGAAGAAATTCCGAACCGGTAAACTCATTATCGAGATAAGACTGTCTTTTATACTGAACAATGAGGTGTATATTCAAACTTGTGGCTGAAGATCAAGTCAGAGCACGCCAGGGTACCTTTGAGGGGCACAAAGGAATACCAGGAGGATTCCTCGTTTTGTATATAGGGTTATGGAATTTTGTTGAACAAAAGGATAAGTTTCCGAGGTTGCGTCGACGGCATAATTCAAGATGTATCTATGGTATAGCTGTGGTTTTCTGTTAAATAGCACTTTTTCGGATTAAATCACAACTGTTCTTGTTGTTAATACAATTACAAAGAATTTCATAAAATAAAGCCGTTAAAACATAGACGGAATACAATAAACCTCACACTTAACTGAATCATAAAGTAACGTTACCAACAATGATCTTATTGTAACTCTTGTAAGAGTCTCTGTTATGGAATCATAGTCGCTTAAACAGCAATAAAATCTAAAAACTATTACAGAAGCCGGGCGAATGATGAATGAAAGGTATGAATTTTGAAACTTTAAGTTCATGCAAATAACAATTATGAACGTTTTTAAAATAGCATGTTGAACTAGCATAAGGTACCGCTGTCCCACTTGTTACAGTAGGTAAGATGGAAATAACAATTAAGGTATGATATGAGAGTAGGTAGTTACCACATTCAAATCTAAATCAAGTAGTTGTTAATAATAAGAATGATAACAACATTGAAGCTATAATCATTGTATGTGTAAAGAGGTGAAAGGAGGTTACTAATAGGCTATCAATGGGTTTGAAACCGGCGGAGGCAAAAACAGGCCGCGTATTATGACTCACGGCGAATACGCAAACTGCATAATACCACGAATACTTTGACCGATATGCAGAGAGAGTCGGTGAAAGTGTACACAGGGAACTGACACCTACTACTGATCAATCATAGGCTTTGAGAAATGCAGTGCTCAAAACTAAACGGTGAAACGACACATGAGAAAGGGCATCTGAATTGAAATACAGAAAAGCGTAAAACAATAAGTTGGGTATACCGTCAACATTGAAGTTAACAGTGTTTTGGTATTAAGATATTATGACCCGGAGGGGTTAGAAAGCTGACATTAAACAAAAGTAAAATTATTGCTCCTGAGGACTTTAAAGATTAATAAATGAATTATCAAAAGTTCTGCAGATAAAAGCAGTTAGTTGATATTTAGTTGTTAAACAAAATGTATTCTGATATTTCTGATGTATGTTCTGATGAACATGTGCCTATTTATGCAAATTTAAATTTCAACATGTTTTTTTTTTTTTTTAAATGTCAGCAACATGAAAAATACTAATTGTTATTTTAGCTACTGTTTCGTGAATGGCGGCATAAAGTTCAAGTAGCAGTAAAATTTAAATAGGCACTCATTTTAAGTGACGCAAACGCAACGTAAGAAACTGAACAAAAGCTTCGATAATGAACAAAGCAAACAAAAGCTCGGGGAATCAATGTTAGTAAACAATACACTGCTAAAATTAGGGATAAGAAAACATCTATAACTCAATTTCCGATTCGACCTTCGGGTGAGATTTGGTGGTTTGTATCGGGAGCATACTTACTCTCATGACTGTAGGTCTCTCGAAATAAATATTTATGTGCAATATCAAGGCGGAGGGAACAGCATTCAACCGTATCTAATGCTTTGTAGATTCATATCTCGCAACCGAAATCTCAGTGCATTTGAATAAATAATAAGATTCCCTTTATTGTTCTGGAACCATTTGTTTTCATATCAAAGCTACTTCGACATGTTATCGACTTTACGTAAATCTTCATTTTCGACGGTAGGTTAGATACAAATCCCACCTATTTTCTAGATCAATTTAGAATAAACATGTTTAAAATTCCATTGTTAGTGCTCCGCTCCCATAAACTACCAAGATTTTATATGTAACTTCACAACATAAGTACTGGAAAACTACAAATATGATATAGAATTGTAAATAAGTCTGTATACCTAATTTTCAAACCATGCACGCTAAAAGTAGAAGTTTATACAAACTCGATGAACAAATTACAAACTAAGCCACACTCCGATATCATTATAACTGAAACGAGTGAAATAGGTTCGATAATAAATATGAAGATATAAAGAGACAATCTAATTTATCTTCCTTTTCGAAAGACGGTAGAAAAAACGGGACATTAAGAATACCAGTAAACTTTTCTTGTGACCACGCCTTAAGACTGTCGAGAGATTTTCCGTAAACAAGCGATTGTTATTCAAATTGTGTTCGCGTTGAGACTTGAATTACATTAGCTTTAATATAACACAGCATAAAGTTCAAATCATTAGGTAATTCTAGTAAAACCATCATTTAAAATATGAAACTCAAAAAAGGGGTGAAAATCTGTAATTGGCTTAAGATTTTAGAAGAAAGTGTAATGTGTATGTTTAGTACAAATTTAATAAGTTGCTGAGTTTCCAAATAAATAAGTAGTAGGTCACTTAAATATAACTGAACTAGGTAATTTTGGTTTGTACGTTTCAATATCTTTACCAGAATGAATTTTCTTTTAAAAGAAGAATTCCAGGCAATGCCAAATGTTCCTAGAATCAGGGAACTCTTTGTAGACTTCAAAACGCAAGGTTCAAGTAATTCCTTTTTACTTCAATATCATTTACTGCACCATCTACATTAAGAAACTTAAATCATTTAAAAATACATTCAACATTGTCTATTTTACGGAGCCATCTCAAATATTTTTCAAAGCGATTTGAATTCCAAAGCAGATCGTCATTTTCACTGTCGCGTAGGTTGGTTATTTTGCCCGGGCAAAGTCACCCTTGTCCATGTTAACATTGACTATCGACAAAGGCTGTCTCACAATACTTGGCGTTTGTATTCATGCTGGGAGCTGGGAGCTCTACACTTGCGTCAACGGAGGAGCGTTTGATAGCACTGGTTTATGGAATCACCTTGGTATAAAATGTTACCAAGCTGTTTATGATCTTTTTCTTGCCATGACATTGCTTATTAGAAATTAATAGGCACAAAAAAATCAAAGTTTTGCTAGCATTCAAAAAATCAAAACAAAATACGTGGAATATTCAAAACGCTCAATACATAAGGACTTCACACGATCAATTTCATTATCCCGTGCTAGAAATGGAGAACTAAACCATACTAAACGCAGCATAGAGGGGCGCAACTTTCCACTATTATGTCCACATCATTTCAAGGTCTGGGGGTGTAATATGACAGACGGCTAGATGTCGGATGCGCCGACAGCATTTTCCGATATACACAACAATCGGGACAGTTTTGGGGGGATATTTTGGTGAATGTTGTCGACTGCCAACGATAAACCGATTTCAAATGTGACTATTAAGGTAAGTTTGCTATTTACTGAGAAGAAAGATAATTATAAAGTTAGAATGATAGAGATATTAGATAATTATAAAGAAGTAAGATTCATACTCTCAATCTTAACCAATTAAAAATTAAAAGAACCTATAATGTCGAACTTACTCTTTATGTAGGAATAATTTCATCCCGTAAAATCAGATAAAAGCGTCAAAAGAAGATTCTTAGTAATGTTACACGCGAAAGAAATCTCGGAAAGCAACGTAACAAAAACCGAGATGGGAAATTCTACAAACTCGGTAATACAATACGAGTATGGAGTCGCTCAAAGTCGCCTCAACCCTAGTGATTTAGAATGAATGCGAAGATTAAAAGGATATTACAGACAAAGATCACGTATATTTGCAAAGTGAAAAGAGTAGGGGTTAGAGTGATGAAAAGAATAAAACGGTATCAGAGGGATAGACGACGGGAGACGGGAGGCTGTAACTGTAACGCATCGCGTTATTCAAACAGATGATCTGTCGTGAAAGAAGATTCTTTGATAATTTTTTTGTCGATTGAGTCGATTTTGTCTAATTGCTGGAGTTACTTGAACGATAAAAAAAACATTAATGTATCCGTGTGAAATTTTAAAAGTTCAAACAAAGGAGGATAATGACAAAACTGTCATATCATCAAAAAATCTAGACTGTCCTAATAAAAACTACACTTTTTGCAAAACGACTAGAAATAGCCGCTAGTTAATAGTTAATCACGAGGTTCAATGCCATCACCCATTGTCCATATAATGCCTTCTCAATTTAGCAACGTCAATGACATGACTATGCACAAACATTGCAAACCTCATGTCTAGGACAAGAATCACTGTAACTCGGTGTTTAACCTAGCTGGACAAGGTAGGAGGAAGTTGAACATAATATAATC
Source organism: Agriphila straminella (assembly GCA_950108535.1). NCBI lineage: Eukaryota > Metazoa > Arthropoda > Insecta > Lepidoptera > Crambidae > Agriphila > Agriphila straminella. Next base: position 23,893,691 of record OX467305.1, on the reverse strand, counting down.
AAAGTAATTATACGAAGTCTTGGCAAAGTGCCACCTACTTTATTGCGTTTCCTTGGTGTGTGATATTCCTATTCATAACATTTCACAAATTGCACAGACTCTTAAGGAATTTAGTAAATAATTTTGTAGCTTGGCACAAAAAAATATAGAATGTCTTCAATTATATTAAATACTATTTCAAAGTTGAAGAACTTATGAATAAGTTAATCGAATCTGATTGAAAAACAAACTAACGATCATGTTCGTTAGATATCAATATGAACAAAAGACTCGTTACTTTTAAATACTTCTTTTAATTCTGCATTTAATGAAGCGTCAATCATGATCACTTCGAAGATAAAAGACCTTTTTAAAAGTATCATTCATGAAAGGTCACTGACTCCGGAATAGGAGACATCGTTGTATTGTGCATACCAACTACTGCACGCCTCTGACACGGCATCATAGATAAAAGTCATCGGTAGACATTTTGTACTTACATGTTGTATTGTAGGTTTAGGTTAAGTAAACAGTATACGATTTCTCCTACACGTGGAAACCTCTATACCTTACAAAACAAAAACAAAACTATAAAACTATTTTAATACAATCTTCTGTAAGGCAGTTAGAAAGTACTTCCTGGCGCACTTTGATTTAAAAGGAAAGCACACTAAGGTTTTCTGTAGGAATATACTAAAATGTATAATTATTGTTCTGCTATGGATGATTAAATTTGATTCAAAAAGTTGTTATCAACTTTGAAACATCTGTTTAGGTATGGGAGTCAAGCAGAATAAGAGCAATGCAAATAATTTATTCTGTGATTTAACGATAAAGCAAACACTTGTAATAAATCTTGTAAAACTAGTCGCTAAGACATCAAGCGCGTTTTTCCCTACTGTATAAGGTACGAATTTTCTATCTGCAGCGGGTATGCGGTATAATCAGATGCAAATACTTGGAACATCCGTTGAAGAGCGCAGGTGTGCACGTGACACCACATAAGTACACGTATTACAGAAATAACGACTTAATGTTTTAGTACGTTTGTAAATGTTGTTTTAGTGGCAAACAAGCGTGTCACATGAATGGCAAAATGTCAATCACAATAACAAATCAAAAACACTTACTTGATTGTAATTCTAGAAACAATAAATTAAAAGTTACGAAAATTAATCTATTCAAGGCCTAACAGTATTACGAATAACTTATAGTGCTTCAATTAATAAGTGACGCGATAGTATCGGCATGGCATAAGAACCGTTTACTCTTTAGCAGAAATATGTTGATAAAAGATATAGGTGTTTGATAACTTACATCATCCACTATTATGTACCTATTCTGTGATCATCCCGAAACCTCGTAATGCTCGACCAACAAAGAAAATAATATTGAGATTGATCGCTTCACGCTTAGCATCGGCTACATTCTTACAAACAAGAAATCCTACGTATATTATAATTACGGCTTCAAGAGGTTCGGCTTGTAATCAATCAATAACGTCAGAGAGCGTAGGCATACATTGTTAATACACTTCCGAATTACGCATTGTATGTACAGTACAATCGTTAAATCAGTAACAAGAATTCCAAGTTGAATTAGAAGAATGATAACATCGATATGTGATTTAATATAAATGATATGTGTCACCTTTTTCCGTGTCAATACTTTCACGTTGATACAACCAAAAATATTGGAAGGCATCCAAGTGAAGTGATACGTCAGCCCCCTGTTCATTCAGCATCGTTCGACGTCATTGCTCAACGAGGATATGGCGCGACATTTTTATCATCACTCGGTAATGTGTCGGAATCGTGTGGGTTGCATCTTATCAACACGGTAGCGAGCGAGGTGACATTGTATCTACAGGTATATCTACAGCAAATAAGCGATTGTTGATGAAGGTTTTTGGTGTTCTAAAATAGTAGCGGCTTGATAAAAAAGGTGAATGAAATTTGACTAAGCTTAAAGAAGTAATGAAGTAAACAACCTGCTTTCACTGGTCACGAAAATTGAAATATGAAAATGTTTGTAGAATCACGATTCATTGGAGCAATTATGATGGCAGAAAATCTATCAAATTAACACTTCTACTTTCATTTGAATGAATTCAAAATGCCAATGCCACACGTGCTCCACTGAGTGGCATCACGAATTATAATGGCGGCGGTTTATTCACTATAAAAGCGATTTGACACAGATGATTTCGGACAATTTGCGAATGTGGTATAATTGGATGATGAAATGAATGTGGCCAATTTTTGTCTTACGCTGAAGAATTTGAAATAATGGTTGAATATATGAATACAGTACCAACTACAGCTGAAGTGGATTTAAAGTTTTAGAGAATCAAGGCGCTTGTGTATAACAATCACTCTCGTCACTTTCAATTTAACCAACACACTCTCACTTGATTCTTGTTTGTGTCTGTTGAGTTTGGAAGTTAATAGAATTGCTATGAAAATAATGAAATGACTAACTTTCATTTGCACAAAAATCTAAAATTACATTGCCTTGGAAAATTCGTCGTCATCTAAGCTAAAAGTCTGTTTTTAGCAGTTGTAACCTTCGTTACACCATTCTAAAATAAATCTATACTTAACTAAACAGTAACCCGATTTAATACAATTTAATTAAGCATAACGGAACTTAAAAGTAGGTTTACAATGGCTAAGTTTCAAAGAGTTTTGAGAGTCAAGTTTGAAGATTGGCCGTCTTGTCGGGGAAATCTCTATTGAAGTACTTTTCAAAGGCTTAAACGTAACTTAAATAAGAGATGGAGTAACTTGACACGATTAACTCCTGATGAAAGCAATGGTATTTAGGAAATTTAGAGCCATTATAACTTTGATAACTGCATTATATTTTTTCTTCATTACTTATGGAGAATAATTTTTGTATCGTTTAGGTAACTTTAAATGAGCCGATCTATTTATCAAGCAATTGTAATACGCCATTTTGTTTCTTAAAATATATTTGCTTATAATAAAATTAAGTAAAAATAAAAGCGATCAGTATCAGATCAGTAATCAAGTGAAATGACTTTGTTTACAAAGGGTAAAAAACAGACGAAATTAAATCGAAAGATCGAAGTGAAATAAAATTAATTTAATTATTTAGAATTGAATCTTTATTCTTACCGATCGTTATGAATATCATGAAATGTATAAAAATTAATTAAAAAAATACTTTACTTGTTTAATGTTCCTATATATATATACCCGAAATAAAAACGAATGGAAGTTAAATGCCAGTAATAAATAAGTAAGTAAAAAGAACATAATTATGAAACACTTAATAACATTACCTTACGCTTTGGAGATTTTAAGGGCGTAATGTAAGGTAACGCTTTTAGAACGGTTGGGCAAATATTGAAAATTTGATTAAAACGAGAGACCCTTTTAAATTGAACTAAGCCTTATCTACCGGTCTTTAGAGCCCATATCAAACGGCCAAATCTAATTAAAAGCCATTTAAAAGACGACTACAGCACTATTTTCGATTATAGACGGTAAGACAATTGGGAAAGGTGGGTCATTTGTCGATGTTGCTTCAAATATTATGGTTTCTTGTGTGCCAGCTCACGTAATGATATCCACATAACCCTTAACCAACGGCATGGATGCCAAACAGAGCGTTAAATGAACTGAGGGCCTATTACATAAAAAGCATCGCGATAATCGAACTATGTTCGTCGTTCGAATACTTGATTTTGAACCTTATTTGAGTTACTAGTGACACGGACGAACATAGTCCGATTATCGTGATTCTTTTTTGTAATAGGTCCTTCTGAGCGTCCGATAACTGCGCATTGTCAACATGTACCCAGCGATTGTCCATCGCTATACAACTGAATAGGCCGCGTCTGAATAAGAAAAGATCAAAAGAGATATTGAGCTTTTATTGATATTGACAAGGTAGAGCTAGCTCTACCTTGTCAATATCAATAAAAGTGTAGTTGTAGTGTGTAGTAAGTGTAGTTTTCTGCTAGAGTGTAGTAGGTAAAGCAAACAGTAGCAGAAAACTACATAAGTCACTTTTATGAAAGGAATAAATAAATAGCCTCTTGGAACAGACAACATAACATAACGTCTTCAAATGACTATAAGCGAGTCCAGACTAAAATGCTAGGGTAGGGTGAATGGTTGATGAATATTATTATGACCCTATTTCTCCGGGAGATTTTATTCAGAGGAAGGACCTAAAGGACTTATAATATACCTATCTTTATCACAAAACATATAGCACAGTAAAACCAACGTGTTGTCAATAACCTATTCATTCAACAAAAGTCAACATACGATTCGAGTCTTATAACAAGAGTAATTGAACAATCCCAAAGGATATGTTATTAGATTCGAATGCGTCGCGGAGACTCATAAATCCTTTACATTTGTGGACATTCAATAATAGCTTGGGATTTAGTTTTAATTGTATTAATTACTTATCTTCAGACAAAATTATCACACACGAAGAGAAACAAAAATGTTGATCAAATGATGTAACTAATTAGTGGTTTAATTTATTGAAAATAGTTGAAACTAGAACATACACATTAGATAAAGTTCCATTACTGGTTCCATGTAATGAAGTAGGAATAGAGAATATTATTTCAAAATGATAGAACTGATACATGAAAACACCTAGAACAACATGCGTATTGGTTTTGTTTAATTTTAATCCAGGGCTAGATTCAAAGAAAGCAATCATGGCTGAATTTCAATATAAATTGTAATGGTAATTTATAAATCTGGATTCAGTCAGATACAGCCAGCGTTTTCAAATGTTGATGTTACGCCACAGAATGTTCTGCACAGAATAGATATTAGTACTACGTGTTACGGTACGGTTCTGGATTAATATTGATTAAATTTCCATTATTTTATAAATAAGATATCTTAATCTAATGTCAATTTTAAATACTACAAAACAACAGAATTTTTATGATTCACTTTGTATTGTTGTCATTTTTTGGGCTTTATTAATCACAGTATTTTAGTTCAAACATGAAACAGCAAAAACACAAAAAACTAGCAGATGGATTTATAGGTAAAACTTCTTCCCCGCATTCGTTCGCTGCCTGATTGATTATTGTTTTTTCCTCTGCACCACCATCAATTATTGTCGGTGGTACAATCTCGGCTATTAATAAAGTATCCGCATGATACAAAACATAGCCGAGAAGAGAGCATCCGGGAAATGTTTTCTATCCGTCCAGTTTTTAATTACGTAAATCTATTTTAAATTGTACAACAGTATGGTTAGGAGCAACAAGAACGTAGAAATTTTATTGCATAGGTATCGTTAAACTCTACGGAGGGACAAATTAATTAGTTTAGGGTTGGTTTGTAAGGACGCCTTTACTTACCGCAATCCTCAGTGTAGTTAATTTTGGACTTTTTCGGGGGTTTAAACTGATTTAACTTTCGTTTGGAAGTCAAGACGTGCTTCAGTAAGTCTAAATTAGCATTGGCAAATGGACTTCGGCAGATGTTCCCTGCCTATACTTTGGAAATTCTGTTGTGGAGACCTTGCAATGTTGGGAGACCAACAGCCAGATTGTCTGATGGTATGAAGATTACACAAGGCAAACTCAGCTTGGATTAAGCTGAAAGAAACGTATTCTATCTGTGGAATCTAGAGTACGAATTTAAAGAAGATGCTTTATATAGTGATCGCAATACGTCAAGTGTAGTTTTAATAATAATTGTTATGCAATAACAAAGAAGTCAAGCTACATTTAAAGTGCCCTAAAACATTTCAGATAAAAACAACATGGAATGATAGTAGAAACATCACTTTGTGTGCACCTCACGTGAGACGTAGTAGCTTTTAAACGAGTTTCAGCCATACCCAACCCATCCACATTTCAACTTCGTCGTATATAAAAATAGGAGGACTAAAAGCAATTTGGTGAGTTCGTCTGCTAACTTTATTTGTACCTGTATTGTGGTTGCAAAGTGTTCTGTACAGCTCTTTTGTTTTTTTTGTTTTAAACACATGTATAGTGTTAGTGCAACTGCGCTACACTACACGCCTTATCTTGTCTGTCTATTTTTCTAGCACTACAGTAAATTTCGTTTCTTAGGATGACAGATTAATGTTATTCATTTCTTCTTTCATTAATTCATCTAATTTAGCCAGTTAAAGCACAGTATTCAAGACAACTTTGGTGAATTTAAGTTCGATTAGTATGTAGTCTGGTAAAATGCTTATTTTTTTTAATGCTGCTGGGTTTTAGTTTTAATAATCATAAAGTACCAGTGATCGTGTGTCATTGGGAACACAAACTCCCACGTGCCGTCCTTTTCTTAGAACCGACCTTCATGGCGCAAAAAATACCAAATCTGTTCGTTTACAAACGTTTATAAATGCTCTATTATCTGAGTCAAAGTTGACTTTTCCATTAACACGGTCCACTGGCGACCTCTACCGGCAAACGCATTATTTCCTTAATGTTTAAGACCATTTGTCATTTCCTTGCATACGATCTATCTGGAATAGAATTTCCTCTCAACAAAATATTCATTGAACTTAGCTAATGTTGTTGGTATAGTAACATTAGGTTTCTTTGTTAGTTTAGTAACATTGGGAGGCGCTTATCTTGCATAGACCAGAATATTCGGTAATATGCTTATTTCTCCCTAGTGTTCGTTACGTGAGCCCAGCAAATCTCAATCTTTAAGTGTAGACTCACCCACACTAAGGTTTAACTTGGTTTAATTCCACTATCGCATTTTAATATCGCGAAAATGTTTTATCTACGAAAGTTTTATCAGTGGGAAAATTATTGGTATGCCTTTGTGAACCCTGATTTGACACATCAATTATATGCACGTTTCGATTAATGATTCGTCAAATAAAACCGATTGGCCGATTTCTACCAACTAATTTAGCTACTCGAATGTGCTGGTAGCAAAAAAGTGAATAATTAGTTAACACTAATGCCCATATCAAATAGCGCGGTCCTTTTACTTTCAGCTCACGGCTGATTACTTCGACTGGTTGGTTAAGCGAAATTGATTCACTGCGTTACGAAACTAGTGTTCAGTAAGAAAGCTGGTTTTATAGTCAACAATAAATTTTGGTTACGTCGTTCTCAATGAATTTACTGAAAACCTGGCGATTGATAATAATGAAGAGCATTGAGAATTTAAGAGCGATTTGCAAGACGACAACTTTTGCCAACCAATGAAACGTTATTTTATTTTCTTTCTTAAGGCGATTAGTGCCTTCACAGTGGCGACCTCATCTTAATTACATTTATTACTCGTTAAGTACATTACATAATGTATCAAAAGTTCACACTTACTGATTAAAGCTAAGGTTCTATAGTTTATTTACAAACAATAACCTCTAAATAAATAAACTATATAACCTTATTAGCTTCAATTGGTACGTGTGAATTATGTACTTAGCGAGCAATAAATTTAATTAAGATTAGGGCACCACGGTGAGGGCACTAATCGCCTTAAATTGTAATCTAGTTAATATCTTCAACTACTCCTCTCTTTTCCTGAGAAACTCTGAGATTTATTGTGTATAATTTTTTGTTTCCTCTAGCAAAATGTATGATTAAGGTCTTTATATTTTCGTTCTTCTGCAACATTCCTCATAAGTTTCACACGTCCAAACATTTGAAATAGCTTATCGCATGCAAATTTATTACAATAACACCTGCGCACTCCAACCTAAAAGTCTAGGAATGTCAGTATTCTAGGCACAACTGCAAGTGGGCTAAGGTCGAAAGAGGCCCTTACGCAAGTCTTGGATTACTAAGAGACCAATGTAACCGACACTGTAACAATATCAGCAAGTCAAATAACCGATAATTTAATATTCTATCAGGAAATCGGAAGGAATTGTTTACTGTCTTTTCTTTAATGTGACTTGGTCACGTTATAATTACTTTAAAGAATGAATTTTATAGATGTCATCCAACTTTTCATCATTCATTCGATATATCTTCGTTATTTTATATCGTATCGAAACTTAAGTAAAAACAGGTAAACTAAATTATTTTGCTATCAAGCGTAAAACCTTTTTACCTTCAAAAGTATTTATTGAATAAAGGTACACTGAAAAAACGTAACGGCTATAATTAAACAAGTTACTGCTATTTACAACCGAGTAACTCGCTTCGGAGGGAGCCTGCAATGTTTGTTGCTAAAATTATACAAGTCAACTTTGTTAACGTATGTTGGTAATATAAACCCAGTATGTTGGTCAAAAAATAGGTATCCAAGGTTGGTTGCTTCTAACCTATTCACTCAGTAAACTTAGCAAACCTATTTACTATAGTGAATCGAGTTACTCTGTTAACAATACCCAAGCTTCTTAGTATTACAAATCAATTCAATCGGTAACTGCAACAACTAACTTGGTTATAGAAATAAACACAACTGTCACTACAGCCAACGTGCTTTGTTGTGTTTAGCAAAGTAATTCAGTAGGCTCAAATATTTTGCTTCGTAAAACTAGCTAAGTAGCTTGAATAATGTTAATTATGTATATTGGTTAAGGACAGTTAAGGACTTTGTTACTTCTACTCAATTCAATTTGGTATATGTAGCCAAGTTACTGTATACTGTCAATCGTGTTCATTGGGTAACTACAAATAATATACTCTGTTCTTTTTAGTCAATTAAGATAAGTATATTTAGCCAAGTTACTTTGTATTTTTAGGCGGGTTTATTGGGTAACCATAGCTAAAATACTATATTGCAGGTACCAATTTAAACAACATATATGAAGCTACTTATATATTTTCAGTATAAGCTGAACTGTGAGTGACAGGTCAGCTTATACTCAAAATATATATAAGTAGCTTAATATGCGTCGTTTAAATTGGTACCTGCAACAAAATATATATTTAGCCTGTGACTGTACTTAAACCCTATATATATATTACAATGCGAGGTCAGCTCATACTATAAATGTGTAGTTTGATATGTTGCCGTTTGTACCATTGTTACTTGCAGTGCAGTGGGGAAAAATAAGGCATGTCGGGAAAAAACTAATGAAACATTCATTCAGTAAAATAACAGATATTTTGCTGACAGACCAAACTTAAAAGAAACTGAAAGAAAATTATGTACATTAATAAAATTAGCTTTATTCGGTACACGATACAGACATTTCAGGTAACATACTACTCTTACAGTTCTTATAGTACACAGTAGATATAAAATCCTTGCGTTATTAACAGCAAATAATATTTGTCACTAAACACTCGCACGGTAAAATATCGCACTACAAAAGTAATTATTGTTTATTTTTGTCACTTCACTGTACTGTTATAAAATCATCATCATCAGCATTAGCCTCTTTGGGTCCATTTCTGGAAATAGGCCTCTCCAAAATTCTTCCACTGGGTCCGGTTGTGCGCCTCCGTCATCCAGTTGTGTCCCGCTTGTCCTCTGATGTCGTCAACCAATCGTTTTGGACCATTCACGGATCCTTCTCGCAAAACTATTGCGCGTTTTAAAACAAACCCGGCGAAATTCAAAATAATGGTTAAAAGTTGTTGTTTTTATGTAAAACTTTAATCTGCCTTGTAGGTGTGAGGCAGCGCTTCAACATACGTTCGTCACGCGTCAAGTCACACAGAGAAATGGCCAAATTCGCAGGCTATGCAGCCAATTCCTGGTTTATTATTATCAAGTTACTCGGTTAAAAATAGTGTTTGCTCATTCCATTGATAATTGCCGAGCTGTGCTAATTTACCAATAGATAATCAACTAGTTTGTTTCAAGTAAGTAGCATGGTTATATGCATCATAGTGAGTTATTTAATTCTAGCCAACTATGATTATGTTTAAAATGAAATGACGTAATTATCATTAAATAGTAATGTAAGCTTGTCTATTTTTAACCGAACTCTATGTAAATATTAGCCAACTATAGTTGTATCTAAAATTAAATAACTTACTTATCATAAAATAGCAATGTAACCTTGTCTATTTTTAACCGAACTTGGTGTAAATTTTAGCCAACCACGATTGTCTAAAATTAAATGACTTACTTAACATTATATAGTAATGTACGCTTGTCTAATTTTAACCGAACTTTATGTAAATATTAGCCAACTATGGTTGTATCTAAAATTAAATAACTTACTTATCATAAAATAGCAATGTAACCTTGTCTATTTTTAACCGAACTCGGTTTAAATTTTAGCCAACTATGATTGTCTAAAATTAAATGACTTACTTAACATTAAATAGTAATGTAAGCTTGTCTATTTTTAACCGAACTTTATGTAAATATTAGCCAACTATGGTTGTATCTAAAATTAAATAACTTACTTATCATGAAATAGCAATGTAACCTTGTCTATTTTTAACCAAACTCGGTGTAAATTTTAGCCAACTATGATTGTCTAAAATTAAATGACTTACTTATCATTAAAAAGTACTGTAAGCTTGTCTATTTTTAACTAAACTCTATGTAAATATTAGCCAACTATAGTTGTATCTAAAATTAAATAACTTACTTATCATACAATAGCAATGTAACCTTGTCTATTTTTAACCGAACTCGGTTTAAATTTTAGCCAACTATGATTGTCTAAAATTAAATGACTTACTTAACATTAAATAGTAATGTACGCTTGTCTAATTTTAACCGAACTTTATGTCAATATTAGCCAACTATGGTTGTATGTAAAATTAAATAACTTACTTATCATGAAATAGCAATGTAACCTTGTCTATTTTTAACCGAACTCGGTGTAAATTTTAGCCAACTATGATTATGTCTAAAATTAAATATCTTACTTGTTATGAAATAATAAAGTAAGCTTGTCTATTTCGGTAAGGGTTAAATTTAACGAGGCGGTAATTTAGAAATAAATAAGTGCTTTGTTAATGATAGCCAACCATATTTAGCAATACTTGCTTGTATAAAATTAACTAAGCTTTTTTGCCCATTTTAAATATGTCTTGATTGAATGCAGCCGAATAATTTTTAACAGAGCTAAATTGGTACTTTGCTAAAGCAAATTTTTTTCAGTGTAACATTTACTTTAGCCTATCGAATCTATTTCCATTTGAACGTTAGCGGACCGTATAGAATAGAATGTCGTCGGTTAAATTACATTCGAGCAGAACCAATCCTATTCATGTGGTAGTTCTGCTATACGATCTCTTTACTAAATATTTTATATGAATGGTAAACAATTTTATATCACCGGTTTTTAGCATTAAATTGTTTCCACTAGCGATAGCTAATGCGTTTGAATCTTAATAGAATAAACAATGCATTAGAATACGTAAATAATTCTAAGATAAAACTGTACACATGTACAGTACTTACTAAGAATTAATATTATGATGAAAACTTGAATCTTGATTTTTATATAATATAAATCATTAATTGCCTTATTTTTTTGTTTAAGATCACTGCACGCGATCTAATGTAATATACTTTGCGTGTATCCAATGTTAATAGTCATACTGTATACAATAAAATGAATATTAGTCTTTGTTGCAAGCAGACAAAGTATACAATTCTAGTTACTACTGGTGACATAAATATGAATAATTTGTGTCATATAAAGGTTGACAACCTCTGTTACGTGTAGTAGTTGATTTGTTCATAGATACCTAAATTTTTGTATTGAATGTTGTTACTTACATTACCACTAAAAATTTACCCATAAATCAACTGGAAGATAAACCGACTTGGCAAGGCACCCAACAGGATAACAACCCTTGTTTGAGAAAAGCATTTCCCCAAATGTATCTCATACAGGAATGAATTATTTCAAAAGAAACCTAAGTGTACTGGTATTATTGTGTTTTATGTAAGTCATAAAGTTGATGTGAAAATCATTTCGCGAAGATCGCACCGGGAACATGGCCGGATGCGATGGCCGGCTCGCTAAATTTGAATTTATGCGTCCGGTGAGCGATCAGCGAGATGGAGAGATGTGTGACATAAATGTCATGTGCCTATAAAAATGATTAAGTTATCATTCGCTAAACGAAAAGTATAAGAGGGACCCGGAACATTTTGCAAAGAGCATTGTACTGTTCCAAAAACGGTGGCTTCTCAAATGATAAGTGATGATTAGCTTGATTATAAAGAGTGTTAACTCAGTTGAAGAAATGTGTACTGCGTTGTGTACCCTTTTGAAATATGGATTTAATATTAAGCATTATGGCTACGATAAGATAATAATTGGGATGATGACAACTTTTTTTATTTTATGTTACATAAATTACCTCTCAAAAAAGAAGTCAACATTGGTAAAATAATTATTTCGCTAGCATGAAAACTGCCCGAGATATCACAGTGTGAAATGCATACTAATGGACTCGCCCAAAAACGCTCCAAGCGGCTACTCAATTATGACGTCACACCTGAGTAGTTTGTATGCAACGCGTAGGAAATTTGTTCGGCAGCTATATTAAATATTGTGTTTATCAAAATGGTTTCTTAGACAAATTTGCTATACATTTTACGGACTGATTAAAGGTATCATTTATTTTAATAAATTTTATACTTTTTAAATGGACTTGTCCACCCAACTTTGAAGGGTCATAAAACAAATAATATGCAATATATAAAAAAGAGGTAGGTATACAAGCTACTCAAAGTTTAATATGTTTACGATTTTATTAGTATATTTCGTTATTTTATTCATTAGTCATCATCCCAATTCCAGAAAGAATAAGACAGAAGATAGAGACAGAATTTTGATCGGATCGGACCTACCTACCACACACGTGCGGTAATTTTCCGTATGGAATTTTCATACATTGTCGATATTCCGTTTTCCGTTTCGGAATTCCGAATCAGTCGGTCTGTATCTGTACCACACACAAATAAATATAGCTTTAATGAAATAAGACACATATCGCTTACGGCAGGGATTCTTACTTATCCAACCCTTGACAATCTGTATTTTTCATATTTTATGCGTTAATCTGTATGTTTGTTTAGCTTAATTGCGATAAAAACACAGACTACACAGATATAGCATTAATTCGATAAGTGTGATTAGTGGATACTAATTCACATTGACAAAGAACTAGTTTTGTTCTGTATTAAATAACCTTGAAATAATGTTATTATGAGTTCTTATTACACAATCACTGCAATAAGAGCGTGAATCGTGTAGACATCAGACACTGTAATTTGGTGAGAAAATGTTAGGTATTATGTTATTTGCGAGGAGATACCATCTTGAATACTAAACGGGTCGTAAAGGACGAATCGAAACACGATGATAATGTTTAGGATTGAAGCCCACTTCTGTATGTCCTGTCGCATAAAAATGAAATGGTGTTAAAGTGAAATGAAAGTTGCAAACAGGTTCGGAAAAAGGAACTATGCTTGGTCCTCCATACTGAGATGGATTAAAATATTTACCCCCTTACTAATAAAGATTGTATAGCAGATGTATAGTTAGTTACACAATGGTTACTCTCTGTCAAACTATTAGAGTTTGACATTGAAAAGAAAGTGACAAAACACTGTGTAACTATACATCTGCTATACAATCTTTATTAGTAAGGGGTTAAAGTAGGAAAATTAATACATAGGTGGGTACTAAAGTGCCATTCATATAATTACCAATGTAATGTAATATTACTAAGAAAGCTAAATGGAAACTTTTCCCATCCCCAACCCTATTACTGCTACTAATAAATCTTCAATAATCACTTCTGCTCATGGCCTATACTCTTTGAGAAGTCTGTGTCCCAGATCCCAGCAGTGAGGACGTACTCTTTGAGAAGTCTGTGTCCCAGATCCCAGCAGTGAGGACGTTGAAATGGCTGACGGTGATGAATAACATAAGAAATAAAGTAGATAATTTTCTAGAACTTTAAAAAAAAATCAAGAAGGAGTATTTGAATATAGAGAACGCATATTTATTAATAGCTCACAAGAGGAAAGGCCATACGAGTGATGAGTATGAACTTGCGATATCCTTCCGCAACTCAAGTGACTCAGCGCAGTGTCAAACAATATGTCCTTTATTAATATTACTTTTTCTGTTCAACTTTAATCATCATAATGTAACAGTGAAGATTTATTTAATGAAAGAAAGTTATAGCTACATAAACATCGGCAAGGATGTTATTGACTTAAAACTACATACAGTTGGCGCTTTGCCGTTTGTTTTCCATACAAATAGAGCGAAATTAAAAACTTTGTTTTGTATTAATTTGTATTCTGTTGTGTAACTATACTTCAATAAATTCCAATAGATTTTTGTATTGTTTGCATTTTATGCGTTGCATTTAGATATAAGAAACATTGAGGAAGAGAGAACAGAAAGTATACATTTTAAAACAATAAAGCCAAACTTGACAGAAATAAAAAACGTCTTAGCAACTGTGTGTATCAGAACTATTGACAATGTCATCTTCGAAGCATAATTTAACAGCCAAGTTTTTTTCTTAGTACACAAACAATAAACTGATACAATCTACGAGTTAATTGAACTTCGTTACGGTCGAACGGTTAAGCCGATGATGTCATTATAGGTTCAGAGAATGTATGAATATAAGTTTGTATGATGTGCTGTGATGGGTCTCATTAAACGGTTTAGGATGTAGCTCCTACACTGGAATTTTAATTAACTCTGGCTTTGATAACTTAAAATATATGAGTATGTATGTAAAGAAATATGATTATAAACTAGATGGTCAAAAGAAACTTATATATATATACTTATATCATTTATTAATATTTCAGTTATCATTTCAGAAAACATGTAGATATGAAAAGATATTGCAAATTCAAATCAAACAGCATTTGTGTAAAAAGGTAAGCTTTACTAGCGAAAACATGTAATTTAGAACACGAAATCAAAATATGTTAAGTGAAATCTGTAAAATACTGTTATAAAATAGATCTAGTATTAAAACTAAATTTTGATGGTCATTAACCACTCACATATCCATTATAACTTAGAAAAATCACGACTCATAAAAATTAACATAACGATACATCTTTAAAACATAAAGAAGCCATAAACGTTATCACCAGCACATTACAGAATATAGCTCATAATCCGTACTAACCATTTTAAGAGCTCCGCTGAAATTCAATTTGTTCTTGAGCCAAAACCGCTGTTTACGACTGCCACGCCACGTTACACCCGAACTTACGTTAAGTAGTAAATATTAACCCCCTAAGGCTTAAAGGAACATATAAATGAAACATGTACTTAATATTATTATAGAAAGAAAATACTTATGAAGTAGTTGAAAAATAGTTACAAGAGGACTGAAAAAATATATATATATATATGTGTGCGATCATATTTACCCCTGTGTTGAAAATAATAAAGAAAAAAAAATAGGTTAACAGCTAGACGGGCATCCCACCCGCTAAAGAATAAATGGTGATGAATGCAAGAAAGATACCGTATGAAGCATGAAAGTGCGAGAAGAATACACGCGAGAACTGGAGTGAATGAAAAATTAGAGATAAAAAGGCCCGGAATCATGTCTGGGGAGCAGTAGCAAAAAAAAAAGGAACATATAGACTTCAAAATAATTTGTGATATACTGCTCGAAAAAGTTGCTAAAGTTGAAACTTCCATTTTAGAATCTTCTTTTGCTCCTAACGAAATTTTTAAATTAAATAAAACGTATTCACTTCTCAAGCTTACGCGCTCACTAGACATGAAATAAAACACTTTTAACGGATACTAGCGCGGTTTTATTGAAAGTACTTTGGTAATTAGTTGGTATTTGGTCTGATTTTTGATTTTCCCGACGTTTCGGCACCTTTGCAGCTGCCGTGGTCACGGGGGACTGAAGCTACTTGTGAGCCTACCCTCAAGCGATGAATTTTTTAGAACGTTCAGAAATTAAAATTTATCAAATTTAATTAGTTTAATTTTGGTTTGGTTTTAATTTAATTTTATATGTTAAAAAGAGAGAATCTACTGAAACTACTACCATTTCAAAAAATTGGGAGGCCCCTCCAAGAAAGAAATGGCGAAAGAAAACTTGGAGAGGAAGGCCGACCTCCGTCTTTTATATTAATTAATTTATTTGCAAAAGGAACTAACCGTATCATTAGATCTTACAGTGTGTGTTTGGGGCTTTAGCTTGTGAATGATGGGGTCCCAAGCTGGTGGAATTTTCCAACCATCATCTCTATTGAAATTAGGATATTTATTTATTTCGATAGCCTCGCGGAGCATTCTAGGAATGAATCTACGTTCCCTAGCAAGGATTTGGGGTTTGTCAAATCTAATATAATGGTTGGGCCCCTCAAAGGCGTGTTCACTCACGTCGTCACAACGTCGGGAAAATCAAAAATCAGACCAAATACCAACTAATTACCAAAGTACTTTCAATAAAACCGCGCTAGTATCCGTTAAAAGTGTTTTATTTCATAAATAAAACGTAGCTAAATCAGTGTTAGTTAAATCCGATTTAAAAATAAGCATCGGATATCCCAAAGACAAAGATAAAACGAAACACGAATCCAAATTATGGGACAACGTTATTCTGCAGTAATTCCAAGAGTTTTTGTTAAAGGAAGATAATTTGCCTTTTCATGTTGATATCCCTCAAAGCTAATTTGGAGATAAAAACAAGGGAGAAAAGGAGCTTAGGATTGTGCAGATTTTCCAAGTTGAATGTGGCGAAAATTCTATTTATATAAAGAAAATGCCCGTAGGGTATTTGTAATAAAGAAAAATACGGACTGCTGGGAGCTGGTTACGTACGCTGTTGTTTAGTGCATGTCTGTGGCGAGGAGATAACACGGAAATCCAATTCAGAGTGCACGCTTGTATAGTTTACAACCGTGTCATAAAAACGAGGATTACTGTATGTATACAAATACAAGTATACAAGTACTGATCCTCTTGAGATCAGATCTTAAAAGACTTGAAAGTAAAAATGGAAATTAAAGGATATTGCGATACGAATACCGATAGAGACACAATATTACCGTTATAGCGTTGTAATCTCCCAGTATTGACGGTGCATTTGAAATTGCATTACGAAACAGTATTAGCAATAAGTCGGTGGCTTGTAATGCGTTTGTCAAGATGCATCGGAAACCTGATGCAACAATTGCAGGAGGGACGGCAATATGAAAGTTGTATGCATCCAATATCCAATGGTATAATGGCATGGAGGACGAAAATGTTGACAAAGACAAGTATAATATTTTGTATGAAAAATGAAGTTCAAAAATATTGCAAATGATATTTGAATAAGAGAAGTACGTGTATGAGAAAAAAGTTTCTCGTTCGTGAGGAGAAAATGTGAATGCATTTTTATGTTTCCAATAATAAAGCACAAAAACTACTGTTAAAGGTCGATGGCATTAAACTTATACTGTATTATATGCTAATACCTAATACCTTGACTTGACACACGTGAAATAAGAAAATGAGTTTTATTGTCAATCAAGTTTTGATATTGCTATTTAAAAAAGAAAATTGAACGAAATTTAGTTTGACATGTCGATTCATGAATAATAAATATACCTCAGAAAACCTGACATCTATGACATATTTTGTCATTAACGATTGCACACACACAGACAGATTTAATGAAAATGTTAAGGAATTTCAAATTGAAAGCAAATGAATATCAAATATGATTCTCTTTCGGAGTGAGGTCAGAAATAACTTAGCTAGGACTTAGGAGTCACCTTAAATAATAACCCAAGTTATCGAGCGTAGCTAATACAGCCTTCATGTAGCAAAGGGCTTAATTAAAGGAATATTTTCATAATTGCTAAGTAAGTGTTAAGTACTTTATATTTTCTTCTCGTCTTGTTCGTTAATAAATATTAATTTTAGAAAGCTTATTTCGCAATGACGGGAGCTTATTGGGATAGATTTTTCTAATACTCGCACTACGTATTATACGTCCGTTCTGATTGGTAAAGGAGAATGCCAAAAACTGCCCAATGATGCGTCATAACCATAACCAAAGATATCTCAAAAAAACACTTTTTAATTATGGTTTCGTATTGTTTTATAAATAAAACAGTGCACTTTAGTGCAAAAAGTGCACAAAGATAAATATTAAAAATTACTACACTGATCCTCTACCACTTTTTAATTCTCAAGAAAGGCAAGACTGTTGACAAACAGAGCTGTTAACTCTGTGCTCAAAATGCTCGTAAATAATTAAGATTTCTCCAATATCCCAAAGTGTAATGAAATCAAATTATACCAAAAGAATTTAAAGGCAAAATACTATACATAATTGCCACTAATTTCGTTAATGCGCAGTTTTGGTCGAAGTCCCATAGAAATTTTGGCATGATCTTTTCGTCTAATGATGGGGAAAGGATTCAATAAGACACAGATCTCTGACATCTCTGAGCCCAATAGTAACTTCATGAATGCAAATGATGGTATCGTAATCATTGATATATCAAAACAAAGTTTAGATGCGTTATGCGCCAACATCATGAAATTTAAAACAGCGACAGGTACTGCAGATACACACATTGACATATTACATCAATAGTGGGACACAAATAAACGCCACCATACGGAATCCCTGTCGTTAGAAAGAGATAAACAGACATCATAAGTTTCGTCTGATACGCTGCATGCTCATTGGCGCGTCTCGCTCTTTGTAAAAAAATGGCCGATTAGAGTAATACAAAATACGAAAATACATTTTACGGTTAAATACAGTACTTACGTGTGAAATGAAACATTTTTCCGATCTCTGACTGTTGCTGTATAATTTGCACATCGTTTATAGACGCAGGAAGGCATTTTTGATCAGAATGTCACGGTTTTTTAGTGTCTGACTGACGAGAGTGGTGTGTGTTTACGTGTCACGAGCCTGTGCCCGACTAATTGAAAGTCGGGCAATTACCTTACTTTCGTCTTGCCATTGTGGAGTGCGGGTAACGCATCTAAACTTTGTTTTGATATATCAATGATCGTAATGCATTTAGGTATTAACTTACTACATTATATTTGATCATTACATTTGAAAAAAGAACGCGGGAGGTTCCACATTTACTTGGTCTGGTTAATCACGTTCTAAATTTGAAATTCAGTGCGGAAATGAATGAATTTTTGCCAACTTCCCGTTCTTGGCTGTAATGTACTTACATATTAGGGCTTTCAAAGCATTAATTATAGGATCTTTAATTATCATGTACAAATGATTTTAAATAGTTTGTAAACTTCTTCTTCGTCTTGACCTTGTCCCAATTTATAATGGGTTCAGCACAACTCTTTTACGACATTAAATTACTATAAGGTCCATAAATTACGTGAGATGTTTAAGGTGGGAGGGTCGAGTCAAATATTACGCAATTTTTTTTCTGAATGAAACAAAAAATATATACTATTTTGGTCCATTTAATCCAGATTGTACATGCTTAAGATTTAATCTTAAGCTAAAATTTAAAATTATAATTTTAAAAAACACCTTACGTAATTTATGGACGCCCCCTAAGCTATTTTTCTGCTATTCCATTCCAACAATATCATCCGTCTTTTCCGTGCATTCTCGTAATGCGTTCGTATCAAGATTCAAGCCAAACGGTTACAACGATATTGTCATTGTTAACACATTTTAGTTGAAGAAATCTATGAAAAACAAAACTAAATAAACTCGTATTTTATATGTCACCCACATGAATGAGCTAATGTTAAATAAGGTCATCTAGTTATTTTCGGGCTGGTACGGGACAATTGATGTAAGTGTGGGTATACAACCCATATCAACGGGGTACCTACTTGACAAAGGTGGACATTTTTGGTCCCAAGTGCAGGGGTTACAATAATTACTGTTTAACGACCAGCAAGTATCTATTTCAGTCAATATGGAATTATTTAACAACTTGGGTTGAGAAAAAAATTGAGCAAAACTTATAAATAAAATGTCGTTACTATGGAAATACCTTGATTTATAAGATACATACATACATACATACATATACTCACGCCTGTTTCCCATGGGGGTAGGCAGAGACTATGGATCGCCACCTGCTACGATCCTTGCACACTTCTTTCGCTTCATTAACATCCATCAATCTTTTCATACATGCCCTACGGTTTTTGTCACTACGTACACCAGCCTTTTTTATTAAAACCTCTATTTGGTCCGCGTAGGTTTTTCTGGGACGCCCTTGCGCAATCGTTCCTTCCACATTCGCACAATATATCTCTTTCGTGATTCGCCTTTCATTCATCCTCTCTAAGTGACCAAACCACCGAAGCATTCCTTTCTCAATTCTCAATTCAATAAGATAGAAATAACAATAATAATTCCATTATAAAAAGCAGTTCTTTTTTGCATAAATGTACTAGTATTGAATTGTAAGAGATTCGACTTGTGTTACGTTACGACGAAATCTTTGAATAAACAATGTTTTTATACATTGAGTAAAAATTAAAAGCCATCCCTTTTCGAAATGAATTAATAAAACATACCGAGTCCAAATGTCGCTCGTATAAATACGACAGCTTATTTCGCAATACACAATGCTAACCTAATATACATTTACATAAAATATACAACGCCCCAAATATATCATTCACAATTCACAACATGATTATGTAAATAAGGTAGAATATGTTTGCTTAACTTATATATTTTCTCACCATTTTTGTACTTTACAAATATTCCAATCCATTATTTATGTTTGGAATTACCTATTGTGGAATTAGGTGTTAATTTATGATTCAAATATAATATTTTAACTCTGTGTGGCACAATTTATTAGTAAGTATATTATTAATTGTTAATTGACGCATAAAAACGCATGTATCTTTTTTTTTATTGAATCAGGCGTCACTTGGCGGTAGTCCCAAACCATTTTGAAAAATAAATAATGTAGCTTACTTCCGCAAACGATAAAGTTAATAATCCGCAAAAAATATTTGTTTGCGGAAGTAAGCTACATATATTTCTTTTTTCAAAATGGCATTTGGATGATTGTAAATGTTACTTTTTTAGAATGACACATGAAGAAATATAGAAACTCAGTTGTATGAATTAATTCATTTATAACGTCAACAGTTTCAAAGAAATTATTCATCAATTTCATCATCCTTTAACGCTTCCATTGTTTATTTTCAGCCTAATTTAACATCTAAGACAGGTTCCACCCTCTAATTGAGTTTGAGTCTGCTCTGCCCTTTAATTCAAGTAGTACCTTTGTGTGAAGGCATACTAGACTTAACTTGACATTTTATGATTAATTAGTGCAATTAAAATCTGGCTCCTAATTTTCATGGTTAACTTTTGTTTGATAAAGATTGAACAAAATGAGATTTTAGAAGAAAAGCTTACGTGCTTTTGATTAATTTTAGCCTTCAATAATATGGGATACAGAAATGTGAAAATAAAGACAAAATCAAATACATTTGACTTGTTATTAAAAGTCGATGTACACTACCTATAGATCGGAGGTTTCTATCCCATAAAAAATATGGACAAAAATACATACATACTAAAATCAAATGTTAGACATAGAGACGGACTTGAGAGACTAATCGTACCAACCATTCTAGCTTCTAATACTTCTAATCGAAAAGAAATAAATCATTATCGTAACCTACCCAAAGATGAAATCATTGTGGCATCGACCGTTAAAAAATGTCAAAACTGCAATCATTTACTTCGTTAAAATCCAAGTGAACAGTATTTAACAGTTCAATCTCTAGAATTAATGTCACGTTCAGCTACAGCAGGTTAAAAAGAGACAGAAGATGCAACACTGCAATTGACTGCAAGGTCGCGGGACCAGTTGGTCGTGTTTACATTAAAACAAGTTTTACATAATATGTAATAAGAATAACATTTTTGCATAGCCATTTCGGAACGCAACATAGTTTTGCCAAAAAAGTAAAAAAAAACAATCAATCAACTCAAAACCAAATGCATTACTGCGTTAGTGACAAGAAACTAAATAATAAAACTAATCACTAATTGAACAAATATAAATCTTCCACACCTACAGTCCATCAGCCATTTTTGATGTCCCCACTGCTGGGGCACAGGCCTTCCTTATGGGTAAGGAGGATGGGCCATAACCCACCACGCGGGCCCAATGCGGATTGGTGGGACACCTACAGTACTAGGTACATAAAACTTTGGAACTTCGGAATGTAATTTCGCACTATGAAAGAAATCACAAATAAGAGAATTTGCAAAAATGGTGATTCCAACACCTAACATAATTATGCAACTAACAACCCCAACGTAAATTCAAGATCTTCAGAAAAATTCAGCATATCTACAATTCCACATTCCGGCTTTATATTGGAATTGAAACACCAGACATATTGTTTTCAGCGCGATCTTGTATTGGCTTTGTGTCAAGATCCCGTGGGAGATCGGATATCCCTTTTCAGCATCCCTTAAGCCCTCAATTTCAAGGTGTCTAACTTTAGCTTAGTCAGCCTGCCTGCATGTTTATGTAAACAGAAACATCAGTTTCGTTTCTAATATACCTATACTGTATTTGATTATTAATATTCTCGTAAACTTTTGTACTTAAACACGTTTAATAAATAATCTTTATTCGATTTTCCTAGACGTTTCGAAGAATCTACTTTGTTTTTTTTTCTAAATGCGAGGTTTTTCTGCTATAGGTACCCCGTCTCCGAATGACCGAACTGCAAACATGTAAAATATAATGATGTTTTTTTTCTGCTTCGCGGAATTCTTTTATCAATATCTGTTGCAATAAGACCTTTATCTACCTCATTCATCTCACACCAGCCAAGTTCACCGACCGAAAAACGATCAGATACCTGCTCGTTTCCATCGAACGAGGCGTTTGGAACCTGCAATGACCAAAATGGAATCGAAGAGGTGGTCTGACCGTTTGACCTTCGATGATAAACCTTTAAGGTCCAGCAAAGATTAGTTTTCATTGTTGAGTTTAATAGTAGGTTGTAAATTCAATGTTTATAAATATTTACCACGTGTGAACATCTCACGAACGTGCATTTTCCATATTGATCAAGTTGTTATTGATGGATGTACCTAATGTGTAGCAAATTGTTTTTCTTGGACCACCCATGTCCCATGACTAACATACGTTAAATTTAGCACTAATGCCCTTCGGAATTAAGTAAATTTTCAACTTTATTTTTATTGCTATACATTAAGGTCCTCCATTATTGTTTATATGATGGCTTTTAATTTAAGCCTGACGAATATTAAGTACTGCTAAAATCCTAAAACTTTGTCCATTCCAAATATTTTTTCAAAACAAACTTTCAGTTGTCTATTTACAAACACTCAACATTGTTAGGTAACTTTATAACTAGGCTCTTACTTGAAATGTAAAGATTACTCTCATATTCAGAGGTACATAATATCACGCAAAGGGATTGTTATGCAACTTGACATGCACTGAGAGAAATCGGGTTCGTAATTTGAACAAGTTCGACTTGTTAAGTGGTTATCTGTTTGAAATAACAGTATTTTTGTTAATCGAAACAAACGCAATGTTAACATTACAAGTCGATTTTGTACAAAGAACAAGATTAAACTTGTTAACGGGTATTTAGTTGAAACAACCAAAAATTTGTTTGAAACAACCTGCTTCATGTTGATTTAACAAAATCGACTTGTAGCTTCAACTAAAACTTGAACTTGTATCAGATACTATTTGGTATCACGTTAAATCAACATGCTTGTTTGTTGTTATTACAGTATAACTTGTTGAAACTACATGGTGTATCTTGTTAAATGCTATCTTGTTGAAACAACGTTACAGCGGTTGAAATAACATGGCGTCATGTAAAATTGACATTGCCGATTTAGTAAAATCAACAGTATATGGTAAAAAAATTGTACTTGTTGAAGTAACAACATAAAACACAAACTTGTAGCAGTAACAAGTTGGCGTCTTGTTAAATCAACAAGGACTGTTTGGTTGTTATAACAATATAATTTGTTGAAACTACACTGTGTAACTTGTTAAATGGTATCTTGTTGCAACAACGTTACAGCGGTTGAAATAACATGGCGTCATTTAAAATTGACATTGCCGATTTAGTAAAATCAACAATATATGGTCAAAAAATTGTACTTGTTGAAGTAACAACATAAAACACAAACTTGTAGCAGTAACAAGTTGGCGTCTTGTTAAATCAACAAGGACTGTTTGCTTGTTATAACAATATAATTTGTTGAAACTACACTGTGTAACTTGTTAAATGGTATCTTGTTGCAACAACGTTACAGCGGTTGAAATAACATGGCGTCATTTAAAATTGACATTGCCGATTTAGTAAAATCAACAGTATATGGTCAAAAAATTGTACTTGTTGAAGTAACAACATAAAACACAAACTTGTAGCAGTAACAAGTTGGCGTCTTGTTAAATCAACAAGGACGGTTTGGTTGTTATAACAATATAATTTGTTGAAACTACACTGTGTAACTTGTTAAATGGTATCTTGTTGCAACAACGTTACAGCGGTTGAAATAACATGGCGTCATTTAAAATTGACATTGCCGATTTAGTAAAATCAACAATATATGGTCAATAATTTGTACTTGTTGAAGTAACAACATAAAAAACAAACTTGTAGCAGTAACAAGTTGGCGTCTTGTTGAATCTACAAGGACTGTTGGGTTGTTATAACAATATAATTTGTTGAAACTACACTGTGTAACTTGTTAAATGGTATCTTGTTGCAACAACGTTACAGCGGTTGAAATAACATGGCGTCATTTAAAATTGACATTGCCGATTTAGTAAAATCAACAATATATGGTCAATAATTTGTACTTGTTGAAGTAACAACATAAAAAACAAACTTGTAGCAGCAACAAGTTGGCGTCTTGTTGAATCTACAAGGACTGTTTGGTTGTTATAACAATATAATTTGTTGAAACTACACTGTGTAACTTGTTAAATGGTATCTTGTTGCAACAACGTTACAGCGGTTGAAATAACATGGCGTCATTTAAAATTGACATTGCCGATTTAGTAAAATCAACAATATATAGTCAACAATTTGTACTTGTTGAAGTAACAACATAAAACACAAACTTGTAGCAGTAACAAGTTGGCGTCTTGTTGAATCTACAAGGACTGTTTGGTTGTTATAACAATATAATTTGTTGAAACCACACTGTGTAACTTGTTAAATGGTATCTTGTTGAAACAACGTTACAGCGGTTGAAATAACATGGTGTCATTTAAAATTGACATTGCCGATTTAGTAAAATCAACAATATATGGTCAACAATTTGTACTTGTTGAAGTAACAACATAAAACACAAACTTGTAGCAGTAACAAGTTGGCGTCTTGTTGAATCTACAAGGACTGTTTGGTTGTTATAACAATATAATTTGTTGAAACTACATTGTGTAACTTGTTAAATGGTATCTTGTTGAAACAACGTTACAGCGGTTAAAATAACATGGCGTCATTTAAAATTGACATTGCCGATTTAGTAAAATCAACAATAAGTATATGGTCAACAATTTGTACTTGTTGAATTAACAACACAAACACAAACTTGTGGCAGTAACAAGTTGGCGTCTTGTTAAATCTACAAGGGCTGTTTGGTTGTTATAACAATATAATTTGTTGAAACTACACTGTGTTGATATATGTAGTAGAAACAACGTTACCACGGTTGAAATAACGAGACGTCATTTAAAATTGTTATTCCCGAAATTGTTAAATTAACATTGCTCTCAGTATGTACTTGTTGAAGTAACAACATACCTTATTATAAGAACATTGCTCATTTCGATTTAGAATACATAATAGTACAAGTACAGAAGATCCACTCCGCAAAGTCATTTAAATAAATAGCGACTCTATCCCAGACGCAACAAAGTGCAATTCAGGTCGCACATCGCTCCCTTGCCTATAGTTATATTCACCTAGAAGTTGCCTCTCTTTCTATCGCGTAGCTCTTATTTCTTCTAACGACTTCAGGGTTGTCTTCTTTTAAATAAGAATTCATCTGAATACCTACAAGTTATTGTGTTAGCATTGTAAGGAGCTCGGTGGAGCAGTGGTTTAGGCCCAGCGATTGCGGAAGTTAAGCAACGTTCGCAAGGGTCGGTCATGGGATGGGTGACCAAAATTTATTATCTCGAGCTCCTCCGTGCTTCAGAAGGCACGTTCAGCCGTTGGTCCCGGCTGCATTTGCAATCGTTAACACACACCAATCCGCATTGGGCCCGCGTGGTGGGTTATGGCCCATCCTCCTTACCACCCATAAGGAAGACCTGTGCCCCAGCAGTGGGGTCATCAAACATATTGTGTTTATAATGTGTACTTTAATGTGAACAAATTACTTTTCAAATAAAACTAGGCTAGGTATGTACAGTCAACGCACATCAGACTACCTATGAGGCAGCCTTTATGCCGCCGTCGTACCGAACCGTTGTCGTACAAGAGCTGTTTTTGTAGTTCAACTAGGTATACTAAACTTACCGAGCTGACGTGCGTAGTTAGTGTATAGGTATCTCGTAGATTAGAAAATTATTTCATTTCTCAGTGTCAACTGTCAGCACGTTAAGTTAAACAGTTGAACCAGTTGAATAGGTACCTACTTACGTTACAACGTGAACCTAACAGAATTAATGGCTAAACCAAAATACGTATGTTAGAGAGGGATCACCAAACTGAACAACTTTTTCTATGGAACTAACTCAGAAATCGGGAAAAAAATAGCTGTTTCATACAAAAATTCATGACGACAATATGAAAATGTGTGAAACCGCTGATTTGTTTTCGTGATTTCAGAGTTGGTCACATACCTAGTAAAAGTTGTTCAGCTACCATATTCTGGTTTAGCCATAATTCTGTTACACATTGTAGGTAGGTAATTCATTATTATGTGCCGTCGACTGTACCTACCAAAAACAGAAATTGGTATAGGTACCTACAAGGTACTACCAACCTACCTAATCTAAGTACCTACGATAATTACCTACAAACTTATCAAAGCTAAACTTGATCTTGTAAACAGATCTTGTAAGGACGTAGGTAACTAGATAAAACGAAACAATTAAAAGCGGGCGTTATAACGGAATACAGTACAGATGATCGTATGTAGGTAGGTACTCAACGAACTGACACTGCGTCGCGTCGCGAGTCGGGACTCGCGTCGCGCTCGCGGGGCGCCCTTCCCGCCACCCGCGGGCGGCGGGCGTCCCCGCGGCTTGCGCGTTGCCGCCAACTACGCCCGTCGCTGGTGAATTGGCAACGTCGCGCCCAGACCGGACAAATCTCGTCCGGTCGGAAGATATTGACCAGACCCCCAACAACTCATTCCAAAACCCAACAGTCCGGTCGAAAACCGGACGGTTGGCAAGCCTGGAGCCAATACAAGAAACGTGATTTTGTAGGGTTCATAGTAGGTATTAAATCTTGTACCTACGATGGTACGGAACCCTCGGTGAGCGAGTCTGACTCGCACTTGGCCGGATTTCATGAACTTAGCTTGACGCGCTGCTGCGTGTATGTAGGTATAGATTACAGAGGAGGCGGCAGGCAAAAAAACTGCAATGAAGGTCATTTGTAATAACCTCGATATTTTTAGTACCTAGGTAGGTAGGTACCTACCTACCTACCTACCTAATGTAAAGATAAATAAATAGAGGCATATAATGCCCACCTAGTGTGGCAAACTGTTAGATTATAAGGTAACATGTTGATAATAATTATAGCGATGAATATTTTCCATGATTGATTTTTAGTAATGTTTTTCTATGAGTCAAGAAATTAAAGGCCTATGAAACTTTATAAAGAAAAATAAAAAATATTCATAAGTTCCAATTTCGATGATATCAATTCAGTTAAAAACAGTGTAGGTATTGCAAATTAACCCATTATGACTTACACGTTAAGGTCGCTTTTTATTCAAACGCAATGTTGAGATAATATCCGTAGGTAGGTCGAGTTCAATAATATCAGCTGTGCATTTTTGGACTATGTCGCATTAAGATTTTTGACATCGTCTTTAACTTTCTGTACAAATTGACACAATAATTACTAGGTACGAGTACGACAAAGTTCAACAGTGCAAAGATAATATGAGAACTGGGTAATTCACCAACTGGACACAAAAAACTGGACACACGTGTGTCCAGTTGGTGAAACTTAAAATTAGCAATTCGTCATCTGGACACGCCCAGTTTTTTTTGCGAAAAAAAAGGGTACAGTTGAGTTAATAAGCGATTTTATGTAAAAGCTGCCATACTTTTTTGCTTTTCAACCTTATTAGCTTAAAATGTAGAAATAAAACAAATATGCAACAATTAAATAGTATTATGATATTAATATGAAGACAAGATAGTATACCTACCGTCAAATACTCAAACGAAATTTAAAGTTAAGGCCACCTTAAATTCAAAATACTTCTTGTCAGATTTGACAGAGACTCTAACTGACAGCTTTCTTAAAGTTAAGGAGACTTTAACTTAACTTATTCGGCCGTTAGCTAATGTTACTTTTTTGATTACCTATAGGTACTTTCATTACAATCTAAATATATCTAATAATTTAAAGTCATTACTTCTGATATCACTGAAAAATCAAATAAGGACATACATAATTGAACTCAACAAAATGTAATTTTCAAGGTTAAACGCAATGACTTTCTTAGCCTTAAAAGATACACTCCACTCCTATACAAACTTGTAAAGCTTGCTTGCTTGGTAAATCTCGTTGAAGTAAAGTTTAAGTATACGAGAGTGGAGTTGAAACGTTCAACCACAATTATTATTACTCTCTCTATTTTGTGGTTCAACCTTGAGTACCTAGTATAGAGGTGGCATAAAATAATAAAATCAAATATCAAAATAATCATCAATAGAGCATACTTATGCAATAGACCATGTTTACGGTAGAATGTATCGTGGATTTAAAAAAATATTCTTTATCACAAAAAAAATGTATTTGTATGACATAACAATACTAAAATGGGTATTTTACAAACAATAATCATTCATCATTGAACTACAAAAATTAATGACAAAAATATCAAAATGTATGCTATGTATACAGCTGTTTTTTTCGCGATTTCAGGGTTGGTCCCATAGTAAAAGTTGTTCAGTTTGATGGTTCTCCTATCTACCAAATTCGTCTTTATAAGGCTATTACCAAACAATTAAAAAAAAAATAATCATCAATGTTATGTTGTTAGAGCATACTTATGATATAACAATTCTAAAATAGGTCATTTTACAAACAATAATTATTCTACCCAACTGTGTAACAACAATATTTGACACTGGAAATAGAGTATCAGTTATTGTTAAATATCTCAATAATTTTACTAAGACAAATATGATATAGATTAATAAAACCATATAATATTATTATAAGACAAGACAATATAGAGTGTACATGGTGATAGCCTTATAAAGCCGAATATGGTACATAGAGGACATCAAACTGCAGGAGTGGGACGTTTAGTGGCTGTGGCTGATAATGATTGTGACACAAAACATTTATCTGCGTGACTGTACTTTGTTATGAATTCGGGTAAAATGCGAACGGAGTCCAGTTAGACAAGACATATACTGGAAAAAAGGCCTCCGTTATGAGTCTAGACGCGAGACGAAGTTTTTGGTAACCGATGTTTTCTTATTAATTCGACCCCGCTGAATCATAAAATGTCAGTTGTTAAACATCAGCAACAAACAACTTTTTGTGTGGCAAAAAACAAGATGGGTGACTAAATTAGGTCGATAAATATCGTGCGGCCACTTTTAGTGTGGCCAAAAGCAAGATGGGTGACCATATTAGGCTTAATAAAGATTATGCACCCACTTTTTGTGTAGTCAAAAGCAAGATGGGTGACCATATGAGGCTTAATAAAGATTTTGCAGCCACTTTTTGTGTGGTCAAAAGAAAGATGGGTGACCATATAAGGCTTTATAAAGATTTAATTTAAGATAAAGATCAAAATTTGAAGACAAACAAATGATTATTTGATATAAATAAATAAATAAACAAGATAACGACCATATAAAAACGTGTTAGAAAACCAACATTGCTATTTGAACTTATCTTTTACTGTGGCAGTATCGTCTATCAGTCTCTGTCTGTCACATTACTTCCACATGTTGACCTTGAGATCGCCTTTATGCCTTAGGTAATAAAGTTTGTTTTTGTAGTACAACTGTTACATCTGACGTGCCGTCCGTCGAAGGTACAGTTAGACTCGATAAATCGTGCGGTACAATTAGACCACACAATTTTAAAAATCTGAAAATCGAGCGGGCTCGGCTGCGCGATTTTAAGATTCTTACTGTCTTACTCTGTTTACACTACGCCTAGTCTTAAAATCGCATGCTTAAGATTGTGTAGTGTAATTGATGCTTTAGGATTGTGGAAATTTAGCTTATTATAAAACGTGTTTCAACTTTTATCAGCTTAAATTATATAATTAAAAAAAAAAATATAGGTTTATATAATAAACCTTAAATTATTACAATCGAGTAGTAAACAACGTAGCTACAGTCGTTTTAGTGAGTGGAGTCTAGGGGTCGCAATACCGGCCCCTCTCTCCAAAACCGGTATTTTCGGTATCGAATCTAGGCAAATACCGGGATCCCGGTATTTACGGTATTTTCGACATTTAGATAAATATATTGAAATTTCTTAGTTTTCCTTTCTGTTAAAGTCATTGTTATGATTAACTAATCGTCGACGACTTTCAACCTCCCGAACAAGCCGGATTCCTAAAAGGATTTAGTACCTAGACCACATCCATACGCTGCGGCAGGTTATACAGAAGACTATGGAGTCTGCCTCTTTGCTTGGCGTGCGTAGACTATGAGAAAGCCTTTGATTCGATAGGGACCAGGGCGGTGCCAGTGCTGTAGTCTCTCCAGATGTGCCCAAAAAACTACAGGTATTTCGAAATGTTAAGGTATTTATTTATACGAAACTGCCACCATGTGTTGGTCCGAGTACAGAATCAGTGTTTTAATCCCATCCAACTGCAGTGAGGTGTGATAAAAGGAAGACTTTATTTCTCTGAAACTGTTCACATCACAGCTGCGTTGGAAGACATTTTTAAATTCTTGGACGGGGATTGGACTAGAACGGACTCGATATTAACATTAATGACCAGTACCTAACACACCTTCGTTTTGCCAACGATATACCAGTTCTTATGGCTGAGACCTTGGATTTGAAGACCTGACAATGCTCGAAGATCTCCGTAGTGCTTCCCAAAAAGTGGGTCTTAGGATGAACATGGATAAGACGAAAGTCATCGGCTTCGTTTTTCGTGTCCAAATTACCTCAGTGTCTCAAGAGACGAAAGTTTATGACCAGTGTGTGTTGCTTGTGATGATTTACGGAAGTGAAACGTGGTCGCTAACTATAGGTCTCATAAGAAGGCTCAAATTCACTCAGCGACAATCAATCAATAGACAAGAAAGTGTCTTAAAACAGGGGCTACTGGGCAACATGCAGGCTAATCCAGTGCTGTAGAATAGGACAGTCTCACCTATCAGCGATAGTGCCCAGCCTGCCTAGCATGACCGATTTATATCGCGAGATATAGCATTTTATCGACACTCAACTGTCAAATTCTTTTGTCTTTTTGACAGTTGAACGTGATAAAACGCTATACGCCCGCAACGATTCATATAGACCATTTAGTATTCCTTCTATGCGCACCAACTACAGGCATAACAGTTTCCTTATTAGAGCTTGTTCCACCATTAATAAAGCTGACGCCAATATTGATTTATTTTTCAACAGCATCACGACTGTTATTAAGTTATTGTTTAAAATTTAGTTTAATGTTACTATTTTACGCACCTGTCCTTTCTGGGCTACGATTACCTACTTTACGATCAATTTCCTTTGAATTCTACATGTGGTAGCTTGTCAATAGCTTTTAGTTATATATATTTGTTGTTATTTGTATGTTTATAAGCTGTTAGCTATCCATAAACTATAAATAAATAAATAAATAAATATATCACGCGATATAAATCGGTCATGCTAGGCAGGCAGGATAGTGTGGCGACTGGCTCGTACGCGCGCTATTTAAGTAAATCGGTGTTGTTATCTAGAAGTACCGCATAATGTAAAGGGCCGGCCGCCATCTTTGTTACGTCACACGACTGTAGCCTCGTTTATTATTATTTACTTGATTGTAATAATTTAAAATTTATTAAAAAGCTGATAAAAGTTACAACACGTTTTATCTACAATAAGCTTTTCTACAATCGTAACGGTTAACAAAATATTTAAATAAGTAATATTTTTTTGGTCAAAACGTGGTTTTTTTTAATATTTAATTTGATATTAGCTTTACATACAAATAGTGCATTACATATTTACAAATAGTGCATTACATTTCCTTGCATTCAACACCTTATTTGAGTAAATCGGTTCAGTAGTTATCTAGAAATACCGCTTTATAAAATGGATCGGCCGCCATCTTTGTTAAATCAAAGCTAAGTACCCGTAAGTGGCAATCGTACTTTTTGTATTCAAGAAAACTTACCAAACAAGTACCTACATACCAGTAGTCTGTATGGCGAAGCCGAGTCCAACGAAAATCGGTTTTTTGGAAAATTTTATACAAATCAATAAATCATGGGCCTGTACCACAGAATATATAATAGTTGCCTGTACTACAATGTCGAAGGCTGTATTTAAAAAAAACTACTTATCGTATAGATATAAATTTAGCATTGATGTCTAGAAAATTTAATGTAAATTAACTTCTTCTTTGATAATTTGCTCCCATCTGTAAAAGTTGTTTTGTAAAATGAAAAAACGGCGAGGGACACTTTGGAGAGGGAAGGGGGGAGGGGAGGGGTTGGCAACTGGTATTTTTTTGATTCAGCGGGGTCGAGTTAATAAGAAAACATCGGTTACCAAAAAGTAATACGATTTGCTTCTAGACCTTAACTTTTTCAAAACCTGGTCTCCACTAAGTTGGCGAAAACATAAATGTGATTTACTATGTGGACACGCGTTAAAATCTTGACGTGTCCAGATGACGAAATAATAAGTGATACTTACTTACTAATTTTGAGTTTCACAAACTGGACACACGTGTGTCCAGTCTCTTGTGTTCAGTTGGTGAATAACACAATGAACTCGACTACCTACCTGGGGTAGGGTTGCCAACCGTACTATAATATATAGTATTGTACTATATTTCGGGTCTGCGTACTATATACTGTTGAAGAAATATATAGTACGCAAAAATACTATATTTTTAACATCGAACGCTAGAAACAAATCTTTAATTTTTTAGTGATCGTGCATTTTGACTGATTCGATAGCGTGTAGTGTATATCGTATCTGAATTCTGAAAGTATCTGTCTTATTGCATCAATGTCAAATTCAAAAGCTTCGAACTGGTCATTGGTTGGTCTGCTCTTTTTTGTTTTGAGATTTTGTTGGTAATTAGCCGCAAAATATAACATTATTCTTTCTTTGAGAAATATAACTAAATTAGTTATTGAAAGTGGTAGCGATAACGAAAGTGCGTCAAGTTCAATTCAAGTGTGATTAAAAAGCGAAAGATACAAAAAAGACTCCAAAAATATCTAAAACTTGTTGAAAAATGCAAAAACTAAAAAATATAGTTTTTATAAAAATAAAAAGTAAAAAAATATATTTGCCTATTAAATACCTAGGTACTATATTTTTTTAAGTGTAAGTACTATATTTTTTATAGCTTAATTTGAAAAATACTATATTTCGCCAAAGACATTTTGGCAACCCTAACCTGGGGTGACTCAATTCTGCTAATGTTATTCGCAAAATCGTTTTTCAATGGTGTTTGAATGGTAGGTATTACTGTTTCTTAAACCCAAAATTGAGACACAATAATGTTTCCGTTTTGGGTTAAGAAATACAATGTGTTATGGTTTTGGGTTTAAGACAAGAATTGCAAACACCATTGAAACACGATTATGACGTTAACAATAGCAGACTTGACCCCCAGTTTGACCACCATTCCAAAACGGTATCGTCCATCCGGAGAAGAGCCAACCGAAAAAAACCATTAAGTTTACCTACCAACAAAGATTTTTAAATCTTAGCCTAGCTTAGGTACCTAAGTACCTACCTACTACCTACCTAAATATTTTTGCGCCACCGCTGACCAAAAGGAGGGTTTGAATTGAATGAATGTTATACAAAGGTGATAATATTATGGTTGGTTGTTGGTATATCTTGTTGACTCAAGTCAAGAGTAATAATAATAATAAAAATGAACTTTGTACGCAACATCCAGTCCAGACCTGTGACGACAGGTCTGGACATGCTTGACTACGTGCAGGGTTTGTGACTGGAACATAATTAAATGAAAACAGCCACTTTCTTTCAGGACTACACAAAAACTTGAACTATACCTACCAAAAAGTCTGTAAGTTACCACTATGAAGATTTGATACTGTTCATCCCCACAAGATCCTGGTCAAAGGCACCCCCAAAATGTAACTCCCCCTTACCCCTACTTCTACCATACTAAAATGCTGAACGATGTATATCAATTAACTACCTATTTCTTTATATTATGTAAGTTACCTACCCAATGTTTTTTATGTATCAAATCTTATCCTTTGCTCCGATTAAATATTCAAACCTATCGTCTACTTAGTTATTCCTTGTTAACCTTTCCTACCTATAGAAATAACCTACATTACTGACGTGCTTTTATGTGGTCTGAAAGGGCTCGTGATTTCTAGGGCGGTCCCTGATTGTGAATAATAGTAACCTAGATTCTTTTCAGAAGTGCAATCATTGTTTGTCTCCCGACTATAACGCTATCATTCTTTCCTTATTCATTCCTAACTAATTCTGTTACTATGACTGTTACTAAATGATAATATCACAAATTAGCCGTTACCCTAATAAATTGTTAATAGAATTTGATATTAAATTTTACATAGATATAATCTTTATTGCACTTATAATTATTATTACCTAATTTATAACAAGACCTGTGAGTAATGAAGAGTTATCTCTAAAGAAATCTCTTTCAGCCAACCTAAGTATTTCTTTAAAGTGAAACTACCTAATTTTTACCTATATTAGAATGTTGATATTGCTTTATGGAGCTTCTTATTCTAATAACTGACTTAGTTTACTGCATACTTTTAAATGGTATAGAAATTACTCTTATGTCTACCCGCTGTACTTATATGATATTCAATATGGTACCTACTTTTTTTGAATAAGTTGCTCAGTATGTTTATAAAAGTCTAGTATGATGGAATGCTAATAGATATTACAGTAATAAGAACTGAATGAAATAACCAAAAGTTATGATCACCCAAAAGTCAGATATAGAAAATTGTTCACCGCTACTAATTATGATTTTATTTTCTTACTTTCTTATTTTATTTAATTTAGGTTATCCTATGTGGTTAGTGGCTTAGGAATAGAGTAAAAGAAGGTAAAATGGTAATAAATATAGAAGTTAACGTTGTATTAATTCAGAATATAGAAAATTTATCATCGCTACTTAATAATTGTTCTAGTGTTTTTTGTCAAATATAAAATATACTATTGTGCTATAGTCAAGTACTAAGTAAACAATGATTTCTTTGCTAGCTAGATACAGAGCACCTCCCCGCTCTATATAGTGAATCTCGACTAACCGTACTGGGACAATTCTCCTCTAGCTCCACCATTTGCTTTCATGACAACTTTAATTAATAAATTAGTTGAATTATTTAGTCTTAGTATGTCTGTCTTAATAAAAGAGGACAAGCAAAGTGCTTCAAGTGATCTATCAGCTTATCACAATGAAGAATTATTTTTCTATTGTGATGGTGGAATTGCACAACTTTAATTTAATTTAAAAATATATTTATTGTTAGCGAAACTGTTTAACATTATAACATAATTGTGGACACAACATTACTATCCATTCAAAAGGGTCTGATAGATCCAATTTCTGAAGGAAAGATAATTTAATTCATAGGGAATGTATTATTTGGTCGCAGTCTTTCCTCATCTCAACAACGGAAACTATTATAACTTCTATGAACTATGGTAATTTCAGTTTAGTCTTCTAATGATATCTAACCTGTACATTAATTGTGTTTGTCAATAAGTACTTAAATTCAATTGTGGAATATAATTCTATTGAAACAACTTCCAATTGAATTGGTAAATGAAACTTAGCTGAAATATTGATGAGAAAGTACTTTAGTTTAACCATTTGAGAATTTGGATATATTCACTAAACAGTTTGATACTTTTATAGTACATAATTGAAGTATTGTTTCTATATTATACAAAACTATTCTATTAATAGAAAAAGTCCACTCAAACATTTTGATCTAGCGTTCTAATAGCCGTGAATCAACCTTAGCATATATAGAAACACAGGCTTTTTTCATACACCCAGATCTAGATTTCAGTACACCTTCTAGATTACTAGAATAGAATATTTCTTTTAAAATCAATAGTCTCCACACAAAATCATCATAAATCCAATCCAATTCAAAGATAAAGGAACTTTCTTTTATAAGTAGTAATAAATTAACTTTCACTATCCACTCACTGAAGTAATTAATTAATATGTACTCACCGAAACTGGTAAAACCAACACAATTAATGCTACATTGTGAATATTCACTACACCGAGCTATAGTTTAAATGGATTTTTTGTTAAGGCACCTACCTATGGATTCCTGTTAAAGCGCCTACTTTAAGACATGGAATCTTACCTAGTGAACTTACCTGCCTAACAACTACTAAATTTCTGAATTCCTATGCGACCCCCATGATGTTTCCCGACATCTTTGACGCCCACACAGATCTCACTTCAAAGAATACCCCACCTTCTTGAAATGCTACCTTTTACTTTTGCTCAATTCACCTAATAATAATATTCCTACCTTATTAATGAATTTACCTGCCTATTTGCGTCTAAATTTAGAATTTCCTATGCAATTCTTGGAATGCTTACCACCAATCCTGTTGCCCAATTCTGTACAGTTTGAGTGGCACTCCCTAATTTTCTAGCAACCTTTGACGCTCTCTTGGCCGAGTGGGAAGGAACGACCAAGACCCTACATAAGGAATAATAATACCAAGCCTGCTGCCCACAGCCATGGACAGGGATATCTCCCAACTCATTTCGGACCGTCTGATTTCCATCGCTGTAGGTAAGCTTGGTAATATTATGTGACTAGCTAGGCAATTTTCAAAACAAATGCCCATCTAACCCGCCACAAGGCTAGACTTTTCTACCTAAACCCCCCCGCGAGGATCTGACAAATCGCCCCAAAAAGACACAAAACTAAATGAATACTCATCTAAAATCAACATTGTATAATAATACTAGCAAATCTAGTTAGCTTTCATCCCACAAAATAATGCAGTCCTGACCTCAACAGACTCAAGAACCAATACATTTGTATTACCTCATGACCCCACCGAGAGAACTACATGACTCTATAGGATTTCACTACAAATCTGCATATTTTAATTATGAACTTCAATTCTTAGTAGTCCTACTATACTAATTCAAGAATTTACAGGGAAAGCTACGTTACTTTATGATTATCGCAAACAAAATCTACATACTTTAATTATGAACTTAATTATACCAGATAAGCTCAAATTAAAGCATTTATGCAAAAGATTCGCGGGACAAATGCGGCCCTATTCGTCAGAAAACCTCGACCACTTTCTTGCTGACTTCTTGAAATTTGCTTGATTTAAAAATAAACTTTTTCAGTAACGCGATCTTACAGAGGGATGTGGAGTTTCTTCAAAAATTACGTCTTGACGCTTCGCTTGACACCGGAGAAAAAGAATCCCCGCTTCTCTGATCCTTCCCCTTATAAAGACTAAATTAGCGTCATGACGCGACCCAAAACGGCGCCAAGTAATTTGCGCTTTTTTCATCAAAATAGCTAAAATTTCCCGCGCTAAATTGACATTGTGCACTTTAGCCCATTCCTATTGGTGCCCTATTTCTAGCTCCTCCCCTTATTCAGTGTTCCCCGCTTATGAAAATATTTCACTAACCCTATTAATGGAGATATTAAAAATTACTTACATTACATTTTGATAATTATCTTATTTAAATCAACAAAGACTATAAGTTTCATTTTATGTGAAGTCGTTAACAGTTTCAATAATTCGTCATAACCTCGAAACGCAACACTTTGAGAAAATCATTTTCGAATAATAAAATTTCACAATAATATTACTAAAAGTTACGTAATCAGTTTTGTCTTGTCAATCTTTAATAATACGATTAATATAATTTCCTTACATAAACTAATACCCTCAAACCAACTTCATTTAGATTTTAACTAATTAATCGTTTCACTTTGCTTTACCTAATCCCGTATAATTTAAATTGCCAAAATACCTATTGCTGAGTACTAATTAATGCAAATATTCCGCTTTTCCACCTGCTTAAAATACAGTAAACTTATTATCTCTAACTAAACACACATACAAAAATGGGTACTTTGCAATTTTAGTTAGCAACATTCTTATTATTTTACCCCCCGCGACATTCCGTCGCCATCAATCTGACGCGTCGGTGCTACCATATTGCAAATATAAATTGTGCAGACCGCCTAATTGTGATTGTGCAATCGTGCAATCTGTACCATAGCTGCCAACTTACTAAACCTAATTAATCGCCAAATTTTCATTCCTCTTTAAAGTATTTTTTAGAAATAAACAATTATGACGATAACTGATGAGTGCTAATAAAACTAATAATATTATCAATAATAATTATGAATGAATTATAACTTAATCCATGTTTTGAACGTCACGAGGATTAATATTTAAACCTTGGCGCCAAGAAAGATTTAAGAAACTTCCGCCTATTTTTATGACCTTAAATTACTCTTTAGACAGATTATTATAACAATTAATTACTTAATCATGTTCTATTTTACTAATTATTATTCAGTAAAATAAACAAACACAATTCAGCATTATTTAGTCACATTTATCTCTTGGTAAACAAACTTGAACGAGAATAAAATAGTTTCACATTTATGCAAACCAATATGTTTATTTAAGTTTTTCCCAACAATTTATGCTTTTAAACATTATTAATTTATCACATGAACTTATCTGTGGAAATGAAATTAATTCGTTTTGACTTCCAAAATTGGCAGTAAGGTTAAAACCCTTTGCCTTTCTTACAGAAAATTCACAATTGCTAAATAGTTCCGATTTTTATCACTAGCTGTCAGATTTACGTCATCCTATCTGTCATAATCTTCTGTAATTATCTGTTATTAATTTATAACCTTCTAAGCTAATATTATGTTATTCTTTCTCATCATCAAATTATGACAAACAAATTGTGAAGTACAACAATTTATGAGTCCAAGTAATGTTTAACACAAGCTCCTTTGAAAAATAATGAACATTTTATTAATTGTTGATTGACATCTGAAGTGCTTATGATTTACTACAAAACCTGTGTTTTTTGTGAATAACTGCATAATCAAATGCCGATAAGTTCCTGAGAACAAGGTCAGTGACAACCTTCCTTTAATATATTTCTTTTCTTTACAATTTAAGTAATATTTGAGATAAAAAAATAACATGTTCAGTTTTGAACTGTTACAGGTTGCGTTCAGAACGTTCGAGCGTCGGTTGTATGGTTGTTTTTTAACTCGCTCTAAGATTTGGAACGACCAAGAGCTTTAAATGTCAATGTCAATACAAATTCTTCATTTTCCATTTGGAATACGAATAATTTAAACTTTTCTTTATACTAAATCAAATAAAATCCGTTTTTTGAGGATCTACCATGATTATTTTAAAAATTAGACATAAAAACATCAAAAATACAAAAAAATGTCAAATGACATTGACATTTTTTCTATAGACAAACGTCAGAGCGTTTTACAACCATCATTGTTGATGGTTGTTTGGTTGCAACGCTCTGACGTTTGGAACGACACGGTTGTGTCAACCGAACGTCACGGTGTAGGTTTGGAACGCGCCTCTGTGCTGTGAGCTGTGTGTCTAATGGAGTGCCGGTTTTACTTAAATTTACTTGTGTGTTGTGTGACTTTCCTCGGTTTATTGCTTTAATAGGAATTAAACAAAGAAAAGCTTTTGAAGAAACGAGTACATAATGTACTTTTGTACATACCGAAAAAGGAGATAGGTTGGTAAATTTGAAGAGCACCAGTTTGACATGGGATTTCGGAGGACGAAAAATCTGATAGCCTACAGCTTATCAAGAGTGCGGCTCTAACTTGATGAAAGAATATTTTGTGAAAGTAGGTACCTACCTACCTACTAAATGAAAGTACTACTAATTGCATTACAAGTTTAATTTTCTTTTACTCAATTGGTACTGTACCTACTGTCTTCTTACAGAAGATTTTGTTTGTATGGAAATATGAAGGTGTTCTAAATTATAATTTGCTCTAAAAAGTGTTTTTTTTTGTGTGCAGTCACATCAACATCATGAACAAACACGATTAATTTCAACATCAAAATGAGATGACCTGGACCTTCTTATGCTGAGAGATCAATAAGTCAAATGGAAACAAAGAGTAGGTACTAAATAAATTTTATGTAAAGCTCAGACGGGTAGGTACTACCAGGTGAGTCAACTTTTTCTAGTATTTTTCTATTAAATTAATTATCTTAATATAAAAATAGCCTGAAATCTAAAAATTCACAGGTACTGAAATCTAAAAATTCCTAGTGCAAAACATTTCTGCACATATGAGTCGCAGTAGCTAGTATTTTTTATATCTATACGTAATTGATGTTACAGGTACTGAAATTAATTAATTGATGGGAAAGCGATTTTAAATTGTGGCCATAAAAATCCAGGCTTACTTGACCAGACACTGAGAAGTCGTCTAGCCAGATGTCTAGAAGTGATCTTCGCCGATGAGTTTGAGGAGTTCTGTAAGTATAAGAAACTAGTTCTGCAACCGAGGAGACACCGTTAACATCAATAAAATGCATAGTGAAGAAATTCATTAGGTACTTATTTTTATTAATCTTTTTTCTTGCGACCATATTATTTTTTCTGAATATTGCATTTTTCTCCTTGGCATCTTTTTAATTTTACAAGCCTCTAGTGTTTTTAACTTTTTAGGTTCATAAATATAATTCTATTTAATTTTCATATTGTTGCACCGCACTGCAAAATTTCTGCGGCGTGCTCAATGTGGACAGGCCCTTAACGGTGATGTAGGAATATCAGGAGGTCATACAT
Source organism: Agriphila straminella (assembly GCA_950108535.1). Lineage (NCBI taxonomy): Eukaryota > Metazoa > Arthropoda > Insecta > Lepidoptera > Crambidae > Agriphila > Agriphila straminella. The sequence goes on along the minus strand of OX467305.1, from coordinate 23,852,575 downwards.
TGGAGTATAAGGAACAGTGTAAAATGTGTGATATTTTTTATTTTATTCGTACCAACAAATATGTATTTACAAATAATTTTTTGGTACCATTTAAAAATAAACACACGTTTTACTAAGATATATTGTATCACTTCCTAAAGGTCTTGAATCGTTATGCAAACACTGTATATTACACTAATATTATAGTCCTCCGTGGGAGAGTTCGGAGATCGGGGTTTTTTGTAATTAACATCTTATCTTCATTACAGCTGTTGCAAGATTTTAATCACATGATGATGAACAACAAGGACTTCTTGTATTCAAATATTATCAACTACCAAAAAAGGATGGCAGGACATCAAACAAGCGATACAGAACTGTATTGATTCCATAAGTGGTAAGTCTCTTCATTTTTATTTAATTTTATGGTTCTCACCTCTGAGATTGTCGGGATTTATGGTCACACATGTACAAGTTAGGTGTGAATTGGAGTTACTGCATTGCAGCTGTCCGCAATGTATGTCCATATATCATAATATACTCATCAACTTTGTCTAGGGATAGTAGGGATACAGATGTTATTTTCATACAAACGAGGTAACTTTGAAGCCTTGGTTTTCTGCCAGGGATGTACCGTGCTGGCCATCCAGAGAGTGAATAGAGGAGATTCAGATCGCTATACACACCCAACTGATCTGATCAGCATTCTAAAAAAACCTTTGGAAGTGTCAGAGTTCTCAGTTTGAGGATCCATACATCATGCTATTTTCGCGGTTTTTTTAAACATATCCTTCAATCTTTTAGAATGCTGGTCAGATCAGTTGGGTGTGTATAGCGATCTGTATCTCCTCCATTAACTCCCTAGATAGCCATCATCAGATCACAGCACAGTACATCCCTGGCAGGAAACCAAGGTTTCAAAGTTACCTCCTTTGTATGTAAATAACACCTGTATCTCTAGACAAAGTTGATGTGTGTATAATATATCTTAAGATAAGTAATATAAATGTTTAGATATACCCACCTGGATATTTAATAATTACATCCAAACCGATTTCCATCCAGAAGTTCTACTATTTTTTTTACTTATCTGTTCCTTTCTATTTCAGATGGTAGAAACGAATGCTGCGTTGTTGCTGCGGGTAGCAGTATTATGAGATTTATGAGTATGCACATGTTATTGTAATGTAATCGGGATTTCGATTTATTTTTTCGAATGTGCTGAAAGTGTCTCAGTTTGGTTTTGTGTAAGTAGTTAAGAGAAGTAAAAGTGGACCCAGAAAGTGTTGTAATTTTTTTAAATAAATAATAAGATCTCAATTTACTTGTTTTTCTTTACAATTATATTTAAGGATAATTAGGTACTCATTTGCAACACCCTAATAATGAGAAAACTGAGTGTGTTTAGTTAAAATTTAAAAATATATACCTACTGTTGCATTTTGTCGGTGTTGTCCAAAAGAGTGTTATTATGGAGATTCCATAAAAAATATTATCGTAGTTAATGGGGCGAATACATTATCAATTTTATGGCGTGATACACGCATATCAGCGAACAATTTGAAATATTATGATAGACCAGTATCACAATAATATTGACAGTCATCCGCCCCAATTATAATAATTCATCTTGTTTTCTCTACATGATCCGTATTTGTTCTAACATATTTGTTTGTTTGCAATTGTTTTGGTATTGTGTTTGTATACTGTTTACAGTTATTTTTATCTTAGTGTTGTTACGTGCTTGTTCCATCCATAGTTGGCTTGTTTCGAGAGCTTGAATCTGTTTTTTGTACCTACATCTCTAGTCATTTATGTTTAGTTTTTGAATCTTCCTTCTCTATGATCAACAAAACATAAAAAACTTATTCAGGTTGATATTTCATCACTAGCAACAGCCACTACCTACAGTTAACTTGTTGCTTTATCTTTCTGTTATTACATGACGTGCTTGTTTCATTAACAATTTGCTTGTTGTGAGATCTTGTTTAATCTGCATTTTTATGTAAGTACTGTTATTTTCTCCACAGGTAGATTTTTTATTACCTGCCAAATTGTGTATACCTACTTACTCAGTCCATCAACCTGAACAATTTTCACAGGAGCAACTCTGAAATCACGTTGAGAAATCGGCTGTTTTATACATTTTTGTCAAGTAATGAACTTTTGTATAAAACACCTGTTTTTTTCGTGATTTTAGAGTTGTTCCCGTAACAAAAGTTGTTTAGATTAATGGTCTGAGCAAGTATACAAAATTTGGTGGGTAATAAAAATCTACCTGTGGAGAAAATAACAGTACAAAATGCAGATTCAACAAGATCTCACAACAAGCAAATTGTTAATGAAACAAGCACGTCATGTAATAACAGAAAGATAAAGCAACAAGTTAATTGTAATTAGAACAAGCACATAATGCAGATTCAACAAGTAAACATAGCAAACAACATGTTGATAGAACAAGCACGTAATGTAACAACAACAAGAAAACTTAACGTAGATTCAACCTGACGTAATGTCAAAATAACATGATAAGTAGGTTGTTGAATCAACGTGGCAAGCAGGTCAAACCTATATGCTTCAACATGTAAGAGCAACAAGATATATTTCAAGCTAACTGCTGAATCAACAAGCTTTTCATGTTGCAACAACAAGAAAACTTAACGTAGATTCAACCTGACGTAATGTCAAAATAACATGATAAGTAGGTTGTTGAATCAACGTGGCAAGCAGGTCAAAACTATATTCTTCAACATGTTAGAGCAACAAGATAAATTAACAAGCCAACTGCTGAATCAACAAGCTTGTCATGTTACATCAACTAGAAAATTTAACGTAGATTTAACCTGATGTAACGTCAAAATAACATGATAAGTTGCTTGTTGAATCAACGTGTCAATCAGGTCAAAACTAATATGCTTTAACATGTAAGAGCAACAAGATAAATTAACAAGCTAACTGCTGAATCAACAAGCTTTTCATGTTACAACAACAAGAAAACTTAACGTAGATTTAGCCTGATGTAATGTCAAAATAACATGATAAATAGCTTGTTGAATCAACGTGTCAATCAGGTTAAAACTATATGCGTCAACATGTTAGAGCAACAAGATAAATTAACAAGCTAACTGCTGAATCAACAAGCTTGTCATGTTACAACAACTAGAAAATTTAACGTAGATTCAACCTGATGTAATGTCAAAATAACATGATAAGTTGCTTGTTGAATCAACGTGGTCGATTTAACAAGTTTAAACTTGTAGCTTCAACCAAAGAGCAGATTGGCGCTATTTTAACCTGAAATAATGCTGCTGGCAGCATGAAAACTTGTTGTTTTTTCTCTCAGTGTGTTTCTAAATTAAGCAGTGTTTATTAGTAAGTAATAAGTATAGATGACACAAAGTGAAGCAAAAGTATGGATAAATGGTAACGTGGAGTTGTAAAACAATCTTTTAAATCAACTGAACCGATAGATTTGTTTTTTTTTTGTAACTTCAGTTTTGTTTCTATTGCTATGTCAATACGATATTTTCCATGTGACATAATGACCCGTTGTGTGGGTGTTGTATGATTCAAAGGACGGTTAATGCGTCACTTACTATTACTAGCTGTATGACTACCGTCGCCAATTTGCGATTTATACAACCAATGTTTCAAGAAGTTGAAGACAATAAAGCTATTGGTAGTAGAATCTTTTGTGTGGGCCATTCAATTATTTAAATGGGAATGTGTTATACCGTTGTACAGTGTGTTAAAGTAGTTATGTAGGATGGTTATATAGAAGGATTTGATTGTTTTCGCAAAGGATTTTTTACGCGTAGGTAATTCTCAAATATTAGGGCCAGATGATCTTGTCACACACACACAAGATTGAGAAACGAGTGATAAACAGATAAACCGAATGCACAAGTGCGATTTTTTTTTGTATATAATTTTAACGATATTTAAAGATGTAAAGCAGAATAACAACTGTGATAAAATATAAGTAGAATTTACACCTCGCGTTAAATCTTTTATCTAATCAATAATATTTATAAAGTTCTCAATGATACATTAATTTTTTAGAATTCTGGGGAAATGTACTGGCTATTTCTGATTGTCTTAAAAACAATGATAACAACCATTATCATTAAAATTAATGAATGATTATTCAATCACAAAAGGCACCACAGTTTAATTGTTAGACGCCACTCACATGACTGCTGCTTTTATGTGGTAATAAACTTAATATTAATAAACTTCATCGTTGTTCGTAAAAAGTAAGTACCTACATTAAATTACCTAATCCTGAACTTCCGTCAATTTTGTTTCTGCCCGGTCAAAACGGCCCATGCTCATTGCAGTAATAGTTTAATCGACTTAACCTTCGCAAAAGCGAGTTAGTATTAACCACTAAAGCTTGTAATCCAATTTCTTAAGTTGTACCCTTGTCAGAGTTTGATAAGGTTGACCAGGGGGCTAATTTGTCTAATTTCAAAATCTATAGCAATTGAATCGCTTTCAGGTTGTGATACATTGATGCTTCTTTTAGGCACAAATAAAAACTAACCAAAGAAATGCAGCAATGTGTCACCTCCATCTGTCAAATGAAAGCGATTGCGATTCATTTTTGAAATTAGACAACAGTAGGCCAGATTGAAATGAAAGAAAGATTTTTGGACAAACATGCTATCTTTAACCGTAAATCTGACAAATTATGAGCAAATGTTACGCATCCAGAGTTTTATATTTTTCAGATCAAGCTTTTATAATTATTCGGGTATCAAAATTTTGGAAGAAAGCAATGAAAAAAATCAGTTCCTTCGCCCTTTTACCATCAAATGCTCAAATCTATAATAATTTGGAACATTTAGCAATTTAATGTTAGGATATAATATTATTATGTACAGTTGATAATGATGATTTCTCGCTAATGCGTACTAATTATGCTACAAGAGGTTACTTTACTTTCGACGCGATCGAGATCGAGTTCGAATCGAATAAACGTCAAAACAGTACTATGGAAACCATTGAAACCGTTTTCAATGTACCAAAATAACAGATTTTTGACGTTTATTCTATCTTGTTGTGAACTCGATCCCGACGAGAGCAGGGGGTCGGTTCAGTTCATCCTTATCTAATTTTCAACACCTTGCCATACTATTATATATTCTGTGACCTTGCTGTTGTGTCAAACGATTATGCATTAAAATTCGAACAAAGCGCAACTCAATAATTATGGATGTATATTAATTCTGAAATAAATGATTATTATTATTATTAATAATGCGACAAGGTAATTGTCAGGAATGGTACAGTGGCATTGCAGCAACTGAGACTTTAAATAACACAGGCTCGCGTATTTCCACTGAATCGACAGTTATTTAACGAGCCCTATTAATCATGTCGAATGAGAAAAAGCCCGTTAGTTATGCGGTGGGAAATTCTTATTTAATGCAAGGGAATATGGTGCACTATTACTATCGGTAGGTTGCAGGGTGGTCTGAGCCTTCCACAATAAATTTTATATAATCTGTTAAACTTGATAAATGGAAAAGCGGAAGTGGTCGTACATATTTTTTTAAATATTTCTTTGAATTGTAAGATTTACAACGCTTCAGAGAATTATATTAACTCTATCACGTAAAGATAATACCTTATTCTTATTAATTTTTGATCTGACAAATGACTAAATACCGAGAAAATCTCAAAAATTTACCAGATAATGGAAGAACCCAAGCACTTCATAATAAATCCAAGCCAAATCGTGATGACGTAATTATTCATGTTTGCACATCACCGGGTTAAGTAAAAAGTAAAGTAAACTATGGACAAAAACCTCAGGTTTCATTAATCGGTCAGGTCGAATGACGTAAACTGAAAACCTTGCGGATTCCGAAACCTGCTCTCAGAGCTAGTTTTTGATGCAAGGAAAAGATCTCGTAATCGCAAATACTTGTTTAATTGATACGCAAAAAGTTAAAGAGGGTTAAACGTAGAAACTGTAGAAACAGATGTATAAGCTATTGAAAATGTAAACGTTATTGTTAATTAAAATGACATAATAAATTAGTGGTAAATGTGTCGTTGCTAATCTCAATAGTATTTTTTGTTGTATGGTCTGTGTCTCAAGGTGTCCCATAGTAGAGTCATCACTAAACATTAATTAAAATGACTTTAATAATCATGTTTCAACATTTTAAGTACATTGGTATCATAAACAGACGTAGAAGACTTCCATTTTCGTAGCTTCTCAAGTAAAAGTGACGGAAATAACAACATCGCATTGAGATGGCAAACAAAGGATACTAGCACAACATCCACTGAAATATAAAATGATAATAGTAATATGCTGTTCCAACATTTTTAGTACATTGGTATCATAAACAGCCCCTCAATTCTCTAAAAACATCCGCAGCGTCGAGTCGAGATGCGCGCAAAAACCTCATTTTTGTATAGAAAAATAGTTCCGACCATCGGCGAACGTGTCGTCCGAGCGCTGGTGTCTATGTGACATTAAGTACATTGGTATCATAAACAGCCCCTCACTTCTCTAAAAACATTCGCAGCGTCGAGCGCATCTCGACGCTGCGGAAACGTCATTTTTGTATAGAAAAATAGTTCCGACCATCGGCGAGCGCGTCGTCCGAGCGCTGGCGTCTATGTGACAGCGGTGCCGCATCGTATAGAGATAATTTGAGAGAATTGACACACTGACGTAGAAGACTTCCATTTTCGTAGCTTCTCATATCTAATAAAAGTAAAAGTGACGGAAATAACAACATCGCATTGGGATGGCAAGAAAACGAAGTCATCTGCTCCTAAATCAAAATACGACAGTCTCTACTACAAGTTCTTAAAATACATCTGACAAAAGCCTTGGACGGAAACGTACCCACGTCAATATGCCTTCTGAAGGTGTAAGTAATTTCCTTTTGTCGAGAGATAAGGGTCTGAGTGACTTGAAGTACATATTCCTATCATTATTGACATACATGAAAGCAAATCAACGGTGCTATAAATACATTTTAACAAGGATAAAAGGTTCACAAGGAAATAGAGTAGGAGCTCGATGACGCAATGGCTTAGCTGAACGTATTTGGTCTGCGATAAGTGGCGATTATAAAAAATTCCCTGAGGATGGGTGACAAAAAATTTACTATCATGAGCTCCTTCTTGCTTCGGAAAACACGTTGAGCCGTTAGTCCCGGCTGCATTTATATTTGTTGACAGAACACCCTTAATCCGCGAGGTAGGCTATGATGGCCCATCCTCCCTATCTATTAAGAAGGAAACGCTGGTGCCCCGCAGTGAGGACATTAAAAATGACTGATAATAATGATGATAAGATTCTCACTTCGTAGCAGTGTTTGTTAACAAAAAGTCTATTACGAGATTAAATCTTTGCAATACTACAGCCACAACAGACCACGATTTTTTATCATAATTACACTCCTGAAAATTAAATGTCGACGTGAATGTCGTGTGTTTTTAATGAAAGAGGTCAGTCAAAATCTTTATCTAAGAAAAGTTTCTAAAAAGTCTTCCTTTTGTTAAAATAAGGGTATAAAATAAGGGTTAAATAAGCAAATTTTAAAATTAAAGACTATGTAAATCTTCTCAAACGTTTCGAAATTGAAAATATAATATTTCAACGATATAGGTATATGCAATAACAGTTTCCATCTGTCAACATATGGAAACTTCTTTAGAGTAACAAATAGACACATCAAATACTTGGACAGATATGTGTGTACATAATTAAAGAGCATTAGATCATGTTCAATTAATTCAAGCAGAGTCTCGTGCTCAAGTTCCAAAGAGTAAACAACAAACAAAACAGATGGTGTAACTAATGTAACAATTTGTACGAACGACGGACACTATGTTTCAAAGTCTTATAAATTTACTTGTTCTGTATCTATTTGTAGTAGAAAAAGTATTGAAACTGCATTCAACGTTTGTTAGTAATTTTCATATTTCCAATTGATTGAATACGATAAATCTATTATATTTAACCAGGTCATTTGGATTTTTGGAAAACTTAGTTTGCATTTTGAAATATTTTATAAAAAAATATGCAATGGTGACGAAAACTTTCTTTATTATAAACTAACTTGTTGGCATATTTAAAACTCACTCTACTAGATACACTTATCTATTTGTTTATTAAAGTAATCGAGCGCAGTTAATTTTGCAAGAACTAAAACTACCAATTTGTATAAGGTATGTGCTAACGATATAAAATTTTATACCTTACAAATTACAATTTACATAGTCAGTCTTGTGATTTAGTTACACATAGTATGTAGGCAAGTTACGCATCGCGTGCTATGTTCAATTGACTCGTCTATACATAGTTTGATGGAATTGAACTCTTTACTATTTAATTGCGTCCTACACAGAGTGCGTTCCCATATCTGTTTAACTAGACGTAAAATATAATATTAATTGACGCTTGTGACTTGTAGTAAAATATTCAAATTGTAAATCTGACAAATTATTGAGAAATAAAATTTACATGAAGCGCAGAGCTAGAGAGGAGTTTATGGCTTCTAAAATCTAATGTAAGTAAAGACATTAAAATTAAGAATAATAGAAAGATAATAATTATTGTTTGAGTATACAAAGTGCAAAAACTTGCTCTATCGACAGATATATTATGGGACTGACATAAGTTTTCGCCACGATAAGATTTTTACAATAGAAAATGCATAACCGCTTTCAAACGTGAAGCTGGTTATTTTTTTTTTACTAATGTGACCTGGCTTGGGCAATAGGAAATGAAACTAAAAAGAAGTACTAATGGACTAAGAGCTGGATAATATAATAGGTGTACAATTTACAGAGCGACGAAATCCCTCTAATTAGTTTGCTATACTATCATTATTAACAGATCCGGGCACCTGGCAGATTTTCAGTGGTGGGGGTGGGAGTGGTTGAGCAACAAAGGGGCTGAAAGCGATTGAAGGTATGCAATTTACAGAGCTCAGGATTTGGTGTGGTATAATAGCAAGCCAATCATGTATCTAAATCGAATATAACATTGCCAGGAATTTTGACTGGTGGAAAAGTAGTGCCAGGCGGCATCAAACTTCACAATTTTTCGCGCATTTTGATGCCGCCTGGCACTACTTTTCCATTCAGTCAAAATAATGATAAATGATAGTATGGCAAACTAATAAGAGGGATTTCTTCGGTCTGTGAATTGTCCACCTATTTCCAGGGCCAGCTCTTAGTATAGAATAGATTTAGCTGAAAATGTCATAAAGATCAACGCCCACATAACGCAGACAAATTGCAGTGCAAATAAACGACTGTCAGGCAAAACGGAAATGACGCTCATACATCGATCAAATTGGCGATTTCCTAATAAGAGCGGTGCCGGTCGCCGAAACTGACGAACCAATTGGCTCAATTTATCAGCAACTTGCTGCCGCCCGCGACTTTGTTTGCGTGGACTGTTTTTTTTTTGCTATCCCTCGGGAACTGTACTTTTTTCCCTGTGTGCTTTTCTGTACTCAAATGGCCAACATTCTATAAATAACAGAATAAAATAATATAAATCACAGAATTTGATGTATTGCATCTAACTAAGTAGCTTACGGCACGTAATTTTATAGTTTACTGCTTCAGGCTAAAGCAATAAACTATAAAATTAAGCCTTGCGATTGTCAATTTTTTCGTCAATGGCATTGTTGGAGAAATTGACAATCGCTTCAATTGCACAAATAGGTATACGTACGATTAATTTTCGCATCGTAAAAATAAATCGATCGTTACCGGGGGCCTAGCGTTCAAGCGCATAGAATATTGGCTATTTGAATAGTTATACGACGTTAAAGCATAACAAGCAAACGAACTCACTTCCAAATTTCATAAAATTGGAAGTAGATAGGAGATTAGGATGGCCAAACACTTGGGATCCGCAATCCGCCTAACATTAATCTTGTCATGCTCGGAAAAATATTTGAGGACTTTATGAAAATATTATTAGCATTTCACTCGATAAGGATTCGTCCTAATTCAATAAAAAATAAATTCCTATCCTTTGAAGCGAACATTTTAGTAACTCGTGGAATTTAACATTTTGAAATACTCAACCAAATTATTATATTGGTAGTTATGTGATATATTTTAAAAGTAAGAACAACTAGAAACCTTTTGTATTTTCATCGGCTGTCATCTTCTATAATGTTTACTGTGTTCACTATAAATGTTTTAAATAAATAAAAAGCATTTTATTTTTCTCCTTTAACTCCTCTTACAAATTAACATTTTCAACGTTCAAATTCCTGGATTCGTTGATTGTTCCCCGTTATTTTTTCATTCGAAGATTGTAATGTATTACTTTTCAAGTAAATCTTTTAAAACTGCCGTCACGATCACGATTGCGGCGTGATTCGAGATCCGTCTTACCGAACAAGCGCATTGGTGTGACACGGTACTAACGTTTAGCTATTTATACGGCCGCCAGTACCGTGCCACTATTCGTAACTTCGTAAGGCATATCTTCCAGTTGTGTATGGCAGTATGGCATACTAATAAGTGGAACCATGGTCGGTTATGGCCGCAGCGCCATCGATGACATTGACAAAGATTATGGTATTCGTAACTGTGCGGTCGGCTTTGAATAGACAATCGGGCGATACTTATTGTTAATACTTGTGCCTATAGGTACTGATATTAGCAATAGCACATAATAAATAAAAACGCAATATTTGCTAATGGTGGCTCTCCACGCAGAGACAAGCTCGATGAGCAATTTTATCCGAGCACGGCAAACGTAAAAATGTGCTCGTTTTTATTTTACTACTTTACATGTTTGAACTTTGCTCAACTGAACTGTAAAAACGCCCAGCATAATTAAGGACCATAAGAAGACGTTAAATGCTGTTAGACCACTAAATTAATACCTAAATAGTTTTTGTCATCAGTAACTACGGAAAATATTTCTTCATTCATTCAATAAGGTAACATAGCACTTGCATTAAAACAGTTCCCAAGCAACATGACGGTTTTAGGTCACAGTCTTTTACTTGTGCATTCTGCTCGTATTCGCGTGGCGACAGCCCTACGCTACGACCGATTTCAGGATGCATTATGCTGTTAAATAGCCGTCCAGTTAAAAATAGTAACGTTGACAAAAGGAGAATACACGAAGATTCTCTCCGCTCGTACCGCGAATGTAGAGCAGAATAAAAATTTTGCGTTCGTATTATCAAAGATTTTTTTCTAGAAAGGTTGACGGTTAAGGGTCATCAACTCATCAGTCTTTAACTTGTGCATTCCACTCGTGTTCGCGTGCCGACAGCCCTACGAGTTTTCAGTTTTTACGTGCATTATGCTGTAGCCGGTAGCCGTTCAGTTAAAAATAGATAAAACGTTTACAAAAGGAGAATAGACGAAGATTCTCTCCGCTCGTACAGCGTAAAATTATCATGAACATGCACAAATAAGAATATACATTTTGACTGAAAATATATTTAAAATTTATTCAACCGAAACGTTGCGATTGAGTAACCAAATCTTTGTTTGTTAGTACTATCAAAGTTATTTTTTACGTTGTCTAGAAAGGTATATAATACAAAATAAACGATACCGAATTTATATCTTTTTAAGGTTTTTTAAGAAACCGAATCTAGAGCAGTAAAAATGATGGTACCATAATGAAAAAAGAGAAGATAAATCAAAGTCTAAGCGAAATGTATTAGTAGAAGAAATAATCGTAGCAGACGAGCAAAAACAAATTAAGTAATAGCATTTTTTCAGTCTTTAAATTGTCGTAGACGCAGATGCTACTACATTCGTAGGCTTTTTGTAGCAGACGCTACGAACCAAATGATGGCTTATGGCTACAAAGAAAAAAGTAATGACGTGTATTAATCCAAGAGAAATAACTTCAACTAACTTTTTAAACTTTCTTATCACTTGATTTAAGTTTAAGATTAAAGTTTATTTTAAGAATATAACTTTGTTTAATTAATTTAGTTGTAAGATCAAAGTTAACTGTTCTGCGAACATAATTAATAGTTTGTGAAATAAGTTTAATAAGAAATAATGTTCGATATGAATTCAAACACAAGACAAATATTATATTTCTACAAAATATTATAGTAATATCTAGTTGTACTGTTTACAATAAATGCAGATAAGATAGTGATAACAAGAAGAACAAACTTTTTGATTTACTTTATCTCATAAACTTGTATGTTCAAACTAGTCAATATCATATAAAAATAAATACATGATTATTATTATGAAATATTAGTAGGTACTTTACACAAAAAAATATTAAAAACCAAAATTCTGTTTAACAATGAAATAATAAGATGAATCATTATTTTTAAGTTGTTTTAATATTCTAGGTTATTTATACTTCAAACTTCGAATTCGAACCATTGAATATTCCTCCAACTCGGTTTTAAGTATTAGGTTAGGTACCGCTTTTGTTTCCTTGAACTTTTTTATTTTTTATTTATTAAACATTGTTACCACAGCATTTACGCAGGTATAATTATACAGTACCTAAGCCAATTACAAAAACAACACTTTGTAAACAATTTTATATTTAAAGAAGGATGCCCATTTCTGACCTGTCAATAAATAAATTTTATTAATTATCGTGAATAGAGAAGTAATATAATATAGCTCATTAAATTGCATGTTTATTGTTATTTATAAATTGCTAACTAAAATAAAAATCGGCAATCCAGAAATAGAAAAATTAATGATAAGATCGGCTGAGAGTATAATAAAATTGTAGACTTTAATGATTTAGGTCTATTTAATTCTAGTTCGCGAAGTATTCAAAATCTTATGGTGCAGATGTGGTTCGATGGTTCTCGGAATGTCCGTTCTTAATTTTTGTTGTTTCTCATATTAATTAATGACCTTTATTGCTTATTTGCTTTGTTGTTAGGTACTTAGTGTGTGAATGCATGTTTTTTCATATTAATTAGCAAGCATTAGATGTTATATGCGAGAACTTGTAATGGTGCATAGACTTCTACACGGATTACTTAAAAAGCTATTAAGTCACTGTATGTTCTCCTATGAAATAAAATAAAATAAAAATAAATAAATAAAAGATTAGCAATAATTTCAACTAGAACTATTCATTTTACTATTATTATCAGTGTTCTAAACGGTCATAGCAACTATTCAAATAAAATTTTATTATCATTATGCATCCACTTATAAAAAAAAGCTATTTGACAAGTCAACACTTGAATGGAAAATAGTCATTGTTCTTTTTTTTACACGGTTGTCAAACTCCTAAGGGCGCAATTAGTTTCAATTAAATTTATTATTCATACGAATTCCGTCGATTAACATCACAACGTATCTACGCAAACCGGTCCGACCATAGAACGTGACCATAAACAAAACAATAATACGAACCCACGTAAAAGCACAATTGTTTTTAACGTGCGGTATCCAAACAACTACCCTCGATTTGCAATCTCACTTCGGAGAGAGAAAGAGGTGTCACTTCACTAGCACTTTTTATAAAGCGTAGAATGCACTGTAAACACAGCACTTTTTTATAATTTCGAAAACAGTAGCACGTGTTCGAAATTTGAATGTACGTTTCGTTCGACGACGTGCGTCGTCGCGGTGCGGTGGCGAGCGACTGCGGGCGCTAGAATGAAATGAAACGCTTCTCGCCCGGCGTTGATTCTGTTCGTTTGTATGCAATGATGGTAGCCACGCCCTAATGTTTTGATCCTGCATGTGTTGAAAAGACTTCCACTAGTGCAAGTAAACAGAGATTAAACGTTTCGATATCGTTCGATGACCATCGTGTGGTCAACATGAGACTCGTTTATGAAATGTTTTGTAAGAAAGGCTTTGGATACCGTATTTATTACATGATCTACACTACTAGGTGACATTAAACAGTTCAATCTCTTGATACGACGTGCTATTACAGATTACTAAATAGTTACAAGTGCAATTTTTTTCATCTGCTCCCTTTGTTGATCAAAGTCTACTCCATATAGGTCCTTAGAGGTAATATAAATTATATCTTCCGAACTCATTTCGATTCTCAAATGTATTTTGTTTTATTGCAAGCAACAATAAATTAAATGTCGTACTTATAGCTAAGAACACTCCCATTCTGCATAAACATAAATCAATTAAAAATATCCAATAGTTTAGTCATAGGAATTATTCTTCAGTTACTGTTTTCAGTACATACCTATATACATACCATACTAAAATAACTTTTAAACGGGAAGTCATCTAATCCATATTCAAATCACAGATATACACAATGAAGCATAAAGCAAATCGCTTCACAGTTAGCAGAGCATGTAAAGCCCCTATGAATCATGGTCAGGGTTGACTATTATTGACAACAAAAATATATTGTTTGTAAATATATTGTTATTATTGACAATATAAATCATATTGGACACCATCTAACATAGCTCCGATTCCAAAGTAGCTAAACCACTTGTGCTATGGAAATCAGAGACAACGAAGACAGCATAGAAAAGTTAGTTTTCTAAATTGACCCAGCCGAAGATCAAACCCGGGACTTCAGAGCTGGCGTCTTCATGAAACCGGGGCAGAGCGCAAACACAGTATTAGTTTGAGTAATGCAAGCAAACTGCTCGACTACGGAGGTTGTCAAATTTTTAAGAAATTCTTTACACTTTAGTACTTTGCACAGCAACTCACAAACACGCACACACTTGTTCCCGACCAAGACCTAGCGCAGTTGCTGGTACCTGCGTTTCATCTGGGTGGCGTGACGACTGAAAACCGACCGAAAGTGACTGCCTCTCTAATGTCTAATTTTAAAATCTATCGCAATCGCTTTCGGGATGTCAATCATTGATGCTTCTTTTTGGCACAAATAAAAACTTACCAAAGAAATGCAGCAATGTATCATATCCATCTGTCAAATGAAAGCGATTGCGATAGATTTTGAAATTAGACAATTAGCCCCCCGGACGGACCCTTCTTGCCGCTGCACACACATGCATGCCTTCTTCTGATTATCTCTTTTGTAATGTGTATCTAAAAGTTAATTTTGTTTGTCCTTTTCTTTTTAATTATTAATTTAATGTTATTTGTATGAATATGTATGTTTTAGCAAATAAACTTTATACATCTACCTATCTATCAACTAAGACTTGTGTGTGTAAGTAGGTACTTATTATGGTACTAAAACAGTCAGTTACTTCTGAAACCCGGTACGTATAATTATACGTCACGTAATAAAGACTAATGCCTTTTATAAGTCTTTTATCTCCCCGATGTCACATGTCCTTTTATCTCGAATGATGTCAGATAGCGACACCACCCCCCCGTCTATAAACGACAAATGAATAACATCTTTATTTGGTTTCATTCAAAGATATTTTTTGCTTCAATAAAAATAAAAATGTTGTCATTATTGAGTGTAACTTTCATGATTGATTTAGGTAAAAGGTGAGTAAGAAATTTATGATAGTAAAACGAATGTATTTATTTAAAGAGTATGTATTAAAGTTAAATTAATGCGACTGATGACATCCCTAATGTTCAACTGAGAAGAGTCACCAATTACCACCTGCCTGCGCTGCGCTCGGAGCAATATTGACTGTGTGCAACTACCCTAATCAATATTGACGTGCGAGATTGCGAATCAGATACACACATTTGTCATACATACACAATATAGTATAATAAACTCAATAATTTTGCCCTTCTTTGAATGACATTTATGTCGTTTAATTTATTTTGCCTTTGCCAACGAAAGAAGATTTATCTTTTATTCAGATCCAATTAGAGCGAAGAAATAATTTGTGCCATGGGACTTAGTAAATACAAAAGTAATTTGAAATTAATTATGATTAAAATTACAGAGGACTTAGTAACAGATTTTTTCAATCTAAGTTTTTATTCATGCTGTTTAACGTGTTTGCATGTAAGATTTAATAACATGCCTAATATGCTCGAAACGAAAGTAAAACTATAAGGTAATAATTATTAATAATGGTAAATAACATGAATTTGGAGCTTTGGAGACCCTTGCCCAGCAGTGGGATAAAAAGCACAAGGGAAATCGAAGAAAGTATATTTAACATTCTAATTCCAACATCAGAAATCAATAGTTAGTTTTCACATGTCATTTTTACACAAAAATAAAATCAAATTAAACAAGTAACTATTTGACACTAACTAAAAAATTGATCTGCATATAATAAAATGCCTCATATTGTGTCCGTTGCAAAAATAAGTATCATTTTTCCCATCTGTATTAGCTGCAGTCAACACCCTATAAAACCTGAGGGCTTATTTCGAAAACTGTAAACACGATAATCGGACGAGTCGTTCATTTCGCGTCGTGAAGTCGTTGAAATTTGTGTAGCTTACTTGTAGCTTATATCTATTCTGTGGTAGCGCGTGGTAGCGCCTACCTCCCCGTAAGAAAAAAAATTGTACCTATTATACAAAATCTAAGATCCCTATTACAAATTCTCAGTTCCCTGAGATTGACGCAAGCGCAGCGGTGACCCGACCGCTATCAATGGTATGACGAGTTAAAATACGTCAGAAATGACATTAAATTGACATTTTTGAAACAACCAATCAAACTTTTTAGGACAGTCGCTTGTGGCGCCTTTAGTTCCTCACCCTCAGTATGCACCCCGCAGTCAATAGTTTTACAGATACGGAAATAAGGTTCGAAATAAAGTAGATCAAACGACGTATATCGTACGAGTTTTGCGAATCCCTTTCATAGTAGGCCCCAGGGGCATCGAACCAGCAAAAACAGGACGCCGCAAATAGACAAACAAAATACAATTTAATAAAGGCGAATACCACTTTAAAATCTAATTTGCTTATTATGGGGAGAGAAAATAGGTACTCGAGCGAATTGGTTTTTTGCACAAACTGTAGATGTTTATCCGTAGAACTTAGTTCATAGAACGATAAACATAGTTACTTCACACTAGAAAATGGTGTAATAATAATATGAACACTACTGCATTTAGGTATCTAATTCAATTCGTACGTACATAACTGTGTTTCAGGCAGGTCAAATGACATTGTAATGTAGGTTATTTTTTTTATTAGTAACTGGGCAGGCATTTGACCACCATCTTGGCTTGGTAAACAGGATGTGGTCTAAGGTGTAGCTTGCTTGCCCAGGAAATGCTTATTCACCAAGGTTGTAACTATCGGGAACACATGAGCAGGCATCACATTTTCCATTCTTTAGCAGTTCGCATAAGAAATGTATTGGCAAAGCGCTTGGTACGGACCCTTGGAGTATCTCTACTATGTAAGGGTGATATGCTAACCTGCGTCTGGTACCCCGATGGTGGAAGGGGGCTGGAGGAACAAGGTAGTGCAGTTCCCTCGCCTATTGGTGACATGATAGGCATTTGATGACCACTAAAATACCACCTTACTCCATAAATCTTTTCTGTGATTTGATTATTTATATTTCTTTTATACATTCATATTTTTTGTACCCAAATGGTCGAAAACCAAGGATATGATCTAATTCTAATGCATTAGCATTATTATTATAATATTTGATTCGACTTGTTTAATTAAATATTTTTACACCAAAATTTTACTCCTCAAATAAAACCAAATAGAAATGGATCGTAATGTAAATTATTCAAATTCATTATTCGTAATTATTCCTCGTTTTTAATTTCAATCTTTAAACAGGGCGCGTTCCGTTTGACGTCGCAAAAAACGAAACTTCAAACTAGAAAGAAAATATAAGTAGCAAGCAAAGGATGGCTGCACGTTATTAAAATCGAGAGCTGCACAAGTTGCACTAGAAAGCTTTCAGTTAGCTTTTCTACTTCGTAACCACATGCACCACAGCTGCATTTGATGTTAGGTAACTTCGAAATTTATTAATTAAGTATTATATATACACCAAATCTAAAACCTGAAGCTTGTCATTTATCAGAAACTTAACCGGAATATAGCAACGGCATTAAAATAGAATTTTAGCGACTTCTACTTAAATCATAAAACCGTTGGACTTATCTGATTCTAACCAATTTTAAAAAAAGGAGGAAACTTTTTTGGTAGCACTATTTTATAATCTACACCCCCGAGCTCCTTATTTCCTGACTCTCACTAGTCTCTGCAGAGGCGAGATTTTGTTGACGGTAAAACGTAGTACTATTATATATTCTGTGGTCAAACTATGCAACCGTAATTACTGTTCTGATTTTGGTACCACAATTTTATTACCACACTCCCGAGCTATACCGATTTTTCCGGATTCTCTCTCCTAATGCGAGGGTGCTAATTGACGGGCGGCTCTCTGCCTGCAAACATCCGGACTCGGAGGAGAGAGATTGCAACTTATATTCGTTTTGACGCCGGAAATTATAACGATGAGATAGATTCCTGAAATCGTTTGGGTCATTTCGAAGAGTTGAATAGATTGAAGCCTGTTTATAAAATGCAATTGACAACTTTTCATTTTTTGCAAGGCAGTAAAACTCGAAAACCATTTCGATATTCGAAGTCAATAAACATAAATATAATATTTTTAGATTTTCTGGTTGCTTATTTAATGAGATATTTAAAAAAATGTGTAAAATGGTCGATATAGGTCATCCTAGTGTGTATGCATTTGCATTGAATCAATCACAAAAAAGAAAAAAAAAGTCATTGTAACTTGACACTCCAGCTGGCTATCTAGTCTGGGGCCCTACCGCCTAACTCAAAGCTTTAGCCAGAGCGATAGCAATGCTCAGTCCGTCCTTGTCATATTGTACTAACGTCATAAACCAAAGCCAGAGTCAAAGCGATAGAGTTAGGCGGTACGGCGGCTGTTGTATGTCTAATTATTATTAGTATTAACAGTTAGACAACTTTTTGTATTGAGCATAGTTCTGAAGCAGCACGCAGCCCTTCATTACAGCACTGAGATTACTAACAAAAGACGGAAAGATAAAGTTTGTACTATCGGTGGAAATAATCTTGCTTTTACAAGAAAATTTTACAAGTTTCTAGGACCGTTTCTCTACAATAAATTAAGTGCTAAAATATCTATTTATCCACTCAATCGCATAAACTGCAAAAATATCCTTAAAGCCACTCTCCAAAAGATGACGTATGATGAGACAGAGGAGTTACTTGTAGTATTAAGATGATTAGTATTAGTATAGGTAGATATACTTAGCGATTAGTTTAGTCAATAATTAATTAATTCTATTAAAAATGTATGTAACTTTAATTATTTTCCATAATATGTAATACCATAATTTATGTTTTCCATAGGCGCATATCGCCTGAAACACAGGATAACCTAGTTCAGGCACAAACAATGATTTATTACCTAAATAAAACTATATTTGTAATTTTATGTGTAGCTAAACAGAATGTCATATTATTTAGTACCTATTATATAGAAACTAATTGCTTATTTATTTGTTTATGCATACTAACCTAGTTTTAAAGCAAATATTGTCCATTGTTGATGTGAACGAAATGAATTTGAGAATAAATGATTTATGATTTATGATTATGATTATGATTAATGTCAAAATGTCACATCCTCAACTCAATAGTGTTGTTGATTGACTCATCTCAAGTATCGAATTATTATCGCCTATTTTTAATGGAAAATGAGTAAGGGTCGAGTTCACCAACTACAACGTAATCATTGATTACCTAATAGTTCCATTAAAATTTAATTTGTATTTAAATCAACTACATTTTATTTAATAGAGTAACATTTTATGAATAACAATAAACATTTTTACAACATAATAATCAGGCAGTGGCGCCCTCAGAGGTTTTTATTTACTCAATAAATTATTAATAGAAAAAGATTTTAATAATGTTTTACGCGGAGCTTTTAGGGTCCATGGTTACACCACTTACACCTAGTAGAAAAAAACCACGTAAAACATTATTAAAATTGTATTTTAGAATTAAGTATAATATTGAATAATATTCACCGCTGTATACCACATTCGTTCAAGTTGCCACCTTAAATCAAAAATACAATAATCAAAATCTATGGGCCTGCCACACACATGCGGGATTTTTCCGTACGGAATCTTCATACATTTGTCGAAATTCCATCCGGAATTCTGAATCGGGATTCCGTCGTGTGTGTGGCCGGCCTAATAGAGACTTTGTGACACGAGTCATGGATAAGACAAATTATTTTGTAAGGAGATAATCCGGATTAGATGAAAATAATGGAGCATATTCTACCCCAATAAACTACTGCTATGGTAAATATTCTGTAGTCCTACATTCTTTTATGAAATAGGCCCCTTATTCTTTTATGATTAAATACTGATGGATCACAGTAACATGCGTGTAGGGTTCTCCTAATAAACAAAAATACCATTATTATCGATACAAAATACTGGCGTGCCTACATCCCTATGGACGTCACATCATAGACAATTTTTTTTTTATTTGTCGTTTTAAGAGGCATGGCAAAGGAATCGCTTATATTTTACCTATATCATGTACTTACGTCCTTTTAGAATAAACCGTTTTCTGTTAATTAATATCTCAGTAATGTATGAAAATAAATGGAAAAGAAAAAATACGTGTTGCCTAAAAAACGATAAATTATACTATATATAGCTCGATTACCACTGACTCACTCACTCACTCACTGATTGACATGATTGTTCTCCCAGAAGGAGGTGAAAAAGGGTATAGTGATGTTTGGGGAAAATGTGCAAAACCCCAATCCAACTGGGGAAAAATTATGACATTTGGGAAAAACAAGATGGCGGCTGTGGCGAAGTTTGTAACTTTTTTGTTTTCTAACCGATTTTGCTCAAACTTACAAGAGTGGTAAAACTTGACATTTTAACTTTAGAAAAATATTAAAAAAACAAAATGGCGGCCGCGCCGGAGAGTTTTGAAAAAATCGGTTTTTGGACCGCAAACCGCGGGGCCACAGCTCTAAAGTGTTTTTTAGTTTGAGAATATTTTTTTTACTGTTCCACTACAATTACCCTCAATTTTTACCAATCGGGGAAACTTTTTAAAAATTCAAGATGGCGCCTGTTGTAGAGGCCATTTTGTTTGAGGTACGAAAACACGCCATTTTTTAAGTCGATTTTCTTCCGGATGGCAACACTGGAGCGTTTTGAAGTTCATAAAACGGCTGTAGGTATAGGTACAATGTATTGATTGGTAGAATATTTTTAGCCCATTTCGGGGTAACTTTTGAGATTTACCCCAAAATGCAAAAAAGTGAAATAACCACTTTTTGGAAATTCCGAGTATAAGGGTTCGTGTATAGTCTGTATACAAGTGACATTTTGGTATTTTGGTTGACATCGTCTGGCAACCCTGAATCCTGCAGAGGAAAAAGTCATTTTCGAGATGCCCTTTTTTCAAGTCCTATTGCGGCGGCTGGGTGCGAGTGAGATAGAAAATCAAAACGTCATTGCACGCAGTATACGCTGCTTAATATAGGAAAAATATGAACAATCGAAAAATCAATATGGCGGACGCGGTGGCGGCCATTTTGTAAATTGTTTACATTTTTCAAATATTTTAAGGCTATTTTAAGGCAGTTTACGACACTTGAGAAAATTGCCATGTATTGACGAATTATGCAACACATCAAGTTGTAGTGCCCTGTAAAAAAAATTTACCCAGTTTCAGGGTACTTTTTGAGATTTACCCCAAAAATGTGAAAAATAAAAATAGCGGCATTTTAAAATAATTTTTATCAAAAACCATTAGATTTTGCCAATATTAATGATATTTGACTATTTTTACATCAAAAAGATGGCAACACTATAATTTAAAGTGAGGTTAATTTCCAGGTAAAGCCACATTTTTATTACCAAAAAGGAGTAATTGTAGATGGGTACAATGTAGAAAAAAAGTATTGAGAATTTAGAAAACTATTAGACAAAAATTAAAAGTGGAGGTCCAGGTCAAGATCCTCATGACGGAGTACTGCCCGCCAAAATAGTACTACATAGGTAGATGGTGCTCAAACTAAAGTTGAAGAGGACTCTAAGCAGATTCTGAAGCGCGAAAAAAAATTCAAAATGGCAAAAAAACAAAATGGCCGCCATACAGAATTACAGAAAACCCAGCATATAGTCGATTTTCTTCCAGATGAAAACACTGGAGCGTTTTGAGGTTCATAGAATGGCTGTAGGTATAGGTACAACGTATTGATTGGTAGAATATTTTTACCCCATTTCAGGGTAACTTTTGAGATTTACCCCAAAATGCAAAAAAATTAAATAACCACTTGTTGCCTGCATGTATTGACGAATTATGCAACATATCAAGTAGTAGTGCCCTGTAAAAAAATTACCCATTTTCAGGGTATTTTTCGAGATTTACCCCAAAAATGTGAAAAATAGAAATAGCGGCATTTATAAATCTTTTTCATTAAAAACCATTAGATTTTGCTAATACTAATGACATTTGACTATTTTATATCGAAAAGATGGCAACACTGAAATTGAAAGTAGGTTTATTTTTCAAGTACCTTACATTTTTAATACTAAAAAGGAGCATTTGTAGATGGGTACAGTGTAGTGAAAAAGTATTTAGAATTTAGAAAACTATTAGACAAAAATTAAAAGTCGAGGTCCAGGTCAAGATCCTCATGACGGAGTACTGCCCGCCAAAATGGTACTACATAGGTAGATGGTGCTCAAACTAAAGTTGAAGAGGACTCTAAGCAGATTCTGAAGCGCAAAAAAAAAATTCAAAATGGCGGAAAAGCAAAATGGCCGCCATACAGAATTACAGAAAACCCACCATACAGTCGATTTTCTTCCAGATGGAAACACTGGAGCGTTTTGAGGTTCATAGAACGGCTGTAGGTATAGGTACAGTGTATTGATTGGTAGAATATTTTTACCCCATTTCAGGGTAACTTTTGAGATTTACCCCAAAATGCAAAAAAAAATAACCACTTGTTGCCATGTATTGACGAATTATGCAAAATATCAAGTAGTAGTGCCCTGTAAAAAAAATTACCCATTTTCAGGGTACACACGAGATTTACCCCAAAAATTTGTAGAATAGAAATAGCGGCATTTTTTATATTTTGTATCTAAAACCATTAGATTCTGCTAATACTAATAACATTTGACTATTTTTATATCGAAAAGATGGTAACACTGAAATTGAAAGTAGGATTATTTTCCAAGTACCGCCACATTTTTTTACAATTTAGAAACCTATCAGAAAAAAAATTTAAGTCCAGGTCAAGATCCTCATGACGGGGTAGTGCCCGCCAAAATGGTTCTACATAGGTAGATGGTGCTCAAACTAAAGTTGTAGAGTACTCTAAGCAGATCCTAATGAAAGGAAAAAACTTTCAAAATGGCGGAAAACCAAAATGGCCGCAATACAAAATTACTGAAAACCCGCAGGAAAATAAACGCTAAATCGTAAGACCCTATTGCTAGAAATAAAACGGATCCTTTCATCCCGCCTGCAATAACGAATCAATGAGCTCCGCTTGCGGACTCGGAAAGGCGGCATAGAACCACCACCACCGAAGTCCTCTAAATCAGTTACATACAAACGACAGATGCCCGATTAGGTAGTTTTGAGGAACAGCACGAAGGAACCCAAGCATAAAGCTAGGTGCGCTTTATGTGAAAACACGGGCTATTAGATTACTGCCTGTGGCAGGTTTACAAAATTACAGAAAACCCAGCATTAATTATAGCTCGGTTACCAGGTACCACTCACTCACTGACTGATTGACATAATTGTTTTCGCAGAAGGAGGTGGAAAAGTGGGGTATTATGTATGAAAAAAGTATTTGGATTTAAAAAACTCCAGAAAAAATATTAAAAATTAAAGTCCAGGTTAAGATCCGTGAAAAACGTGAAGGTTCCCGATCCTAAGTGGGTACCAACCCTTACACCCCGCTTGCTAAAAATAAAAGGGCGCCCAAATTGTTTCATCCCGCCTGCAATGACAAATCAATGCGCTCCGCTTGCGGGATCGGAAAGGCGGCATAGAACCACAACCACCGAAGTCCTTCAAATCAGTTACATACAAGCGACCGATTTCGCCCCATAAGGTTTTGACGAAGGATTTGACGAACACCACGAACATAAAACCCAAGCAACAAGCTAAGTGCGTTTTTGTGATGACACGGGCCATCAGATTACCTTCTGCCTGTGACAAGTTCAAAAGAGAAGACGTTAACCAACGCTGGGAGTGGATCTGCAAGCGGAAAATACGTTTATGATGCTTGAAAGCTACTCATTATCGAGATAGATGCAAGTCGAAGGTCGGGGTGCTCAACTTGCAGAGGTAGTCACCATAAGTTACTTCACCGTGATGTCTGAATGGAGACGGAGACCGAATAGAAGAAAGACCCAGAGACTACCGCGACTACCGCAAACATCTGGTCGGCAAGTTCCAAACGAGTCTTTTTGAAAGTGCTTCCCGCAACCGTCCAGGGGCCTTAAGGCAACTTTAACACGTCGTGCGCTCTGCTTGATGAAGGGTTCACCGTGTGCTGTAGAAGATTCTAAAATATTAAAAATAGCGGAAAAACAAAATGGCCGCGATAAAAACTGAAAACCACGAAGCCACCCGCAGAAAAATAAACGCTAAATCGTTAGACCCCTCTTGTTAAAATAAAACGGATCGTTCCATCCCGCCTGCAATAATGAATCAATGAGCTCCGCTTGCGGACTTGGAAGGGCGGCATAGAACCACCACCACCGAAGTCCTCTAAATCAGTAACATACAAACGACCGATCGTGGTGATCAACTCGGAGGAGAAGATGCCCGATTAGGTAGTTTTGACGAACAGCACGAAGGAACCCAAGCATAAAGCTAGGTGCGTTTTTTGTGATAACATGGGCCATTAGATTACTGCCTGTGACAAGTTTACAAATTTACAGAAAACCCAGCATTTATAGCTCGATTACCAGTTACCACTCACTCACTGACTGATTGACATAATTGTTCTCCCAGTAGGAGGTGTATAATGTTTAAAAATAGTATTTGGATTTAGAAAACTCCAGAAAACAAATATTAAAATAGAAGTCCAGGTTAAGATCCGTGAAAAACGTGGAGAAACCCGATCCTAAGTGGGTACCCTACCCACCCTTACGCCCCGCTTGCTAGAAATAAAACGGCGCCCAAATCGTTTCATCCCGCCTGTAATGACAAATCAATGCGCTCCGCTTGCGGGATCGGATAGGCGGCATAGAACCACAACCACCGAAGTCCTTCAAATCAGTTACATACAAACGACCGATCTCGTCCGAAAAGGTATAAAAGAAGGCAGGAAGGACGAGCTTGTCGTCTCTCTCACTGAACTTAGTTGGATTCTGCATGGAGTTTCATCGTCAATTTCGAGGAAGATTATGCCCGAGTTTGCTTGTCACTTCAGTCCGAAGAAGAGGATGAACTTCACCTCATATAAGAGAATTAATTTAGACTTGATAGCATAGGCATCAATAATTCTAAGCTACCTAGATATTCTCCAGAAGAACGACGAGCACTTCGCATTCTCGATACTAAGTCGAAGAAAATCGACGGCCACTGGGAGTCTGCTTTGATGTGGAGGAACGACGACATCAAGCTTCCCAACCCAACAACAAGAGAAACGTCGAAAATAGATTACGCTTGATTAAGATGATGGATTTTGATCCGAGATGCGCAGTAGACTACACGAAGCAGAATTATGCATAACATCTTGGAAAAAGATTATGCCAAGAAAACTGCTCAGGCACCAGTTGGTCGAGTCTGGTATCTCCTACATTTTAGCGTTCGAAATATCAACAAACTTGGAAAATACTCTCTGAATACCGAATAACTGACTGGCCAAGATCTGTCGAATTCATTAGTTGATTTCCTGCTTAGGTTCCGAAAAAGAGAAGTAGCTGTTACTGCAGATATCAGGGAAATGTTCCTGCAGATTAAGTAAATGATCAGGATCAAAACGCCCAGTGCTTCCTTTGGAGGGTAATGGAAAGAAAGAAGCCCTCAGAAACTTATAAGATCACCTCGATGACCTTTGGTGCCACATCATCTCCATGCACGGCTACTTGTATTATTCGTCGTAATACGATACGTCGATTTTGTTTCATGTCATCATCCACAAGCAGTCAAAGCCATTAAGAAAGGGCACCACGTTGATGACTATCTCGACTCCACGGATTACGAGAAGGAGATGAAGCAACTGGTGAAAGGCGTGATTGTGATTCATAAGGCAGGAGGTTTTGACTTAAAGTTGGGCCTCTAATAGACCCAACATTGTAAACCTGTAAGCTTTAAGAAGGTGGACAAAAAGATTACCGAAGTTTTGCGACCGCCATGGAATCGCGAGTTGCTAAAATTTTTGTCACTGGGTATGTTTATGCCCCTTGTTTTTTTAATTAAAAGATATTGCTGCAGGAAGTTTGGCGATCTACGATCAAATAAGATGATCAAATCGTTGAGAAGATGAACAAAGATTGGAATTTATTTTCAGTACTCAGATGCTATGGTTTCTCACAGATGACTAGATTTAGATTACACATTTTCGTTGACGCCTCCGAGCAAGCATTATGCCGCTGTCGCTTACTGACTTATTATGACGATGTGGCCTTTGTAACTGGGAAATGTAGAGTTGGCCTGAAAACTGTAACGATCCCAAAGCTGGAGCTGCAGGCTGCTTAATTGGAAGCCCGTTTAGGTCACACACACACCATGAATTGTGCAACTCGAAATAGCAAAACGATTAAGTTAAATAGCAAGTGCTATTAATTTCCCAGGTGCAGTTTTCGTAACTGATGGTAGCCGAGCCGCACTCGGGGATTACTAGCACCCCCTGATTTGATTTGATGTTTCACATAGTAGTTTTATACTGTTTCTCTATGATTTAAATATCAGCCAGCAAAGTTTTTAGAAAGATTAATAGAGCATTCATTTTTACCACGCATCACCACACCGCCCTGAAACTTGCAGACAAAAGGCAATGTGATTTGATCGGATGGCAATATGGCTATTCGACAATTTGCAGTCCAACTCTTCAAAGTCCACCACTTACAGCCCAACAGGGCGATGCCCGCGGGCTGCTTCAGCAGCCCGCGCACCAGGGCGAAATACTAGTTTTCATTATATTCTTAAAAACAGGTACCTTAAAATTGTGAAATGTTGTCAATTTTCGTGATCGTTTATTTTATACTCTGTGTATATTATTTTCATTTAACAATTTATATCCGACTCGACATTAGGAAACTTAGCAAAAACAACAATACAAAGACTCGCATCACGGTGACGTCAAACAATAACGCTGGTCATCATGAAGCTACACTTGGACACTTTGCACATCCTCATCTGGACAATCACGAGGCATTGTCGTCATCTGTTGTGTCACAGAACACACAAGAAACAGTAAAACCTCTGAAGTTGAACTTTATAGGATCAACTGTGTGAATCCGCAGTAGCTTTAGGACTCTTTTTTTTCTGGTGGCGTTCAAAAAAATTTGCCTTCGAGCTCTTATGCCATACTATAGATAGATTGATATTTTAGATTCTCGCTTTCACAATCGCAACTGTATTTTTTCTTTAAAAGCTCAACTCGACGGGCAAATAAAAACTGCAATAGGAATAGATGAATAAAAGAAATATGTAAGGTTGTAAGCAAGTAGAAATCAGTGAACTCTATATATTGGAAAAAGACGTGACCTATGTAGGCCAGATATAATATGCCAGTCTCGAATCTTATTAGATCACTGCATGGAGATTTAATACCGTCGACGCATTTTAACTGTCCGAGCGTCTGTCCAGTGGATAATAGGGGCTGTCCGGTTGTCGGCCTTGACAACGTTGCTTGAGGAGTCGGCGTGACGTCACCAACAGGGCCGACTACCAAACTGGCGCTAAAAATAAATTCTTCGTGGTGCCAGGATAATTAATATGATGCTATGGGTTATATATTAGTCGATGGATATCAAAACAGTTAATTAAAGCTTAACTGTGATCATCAACTTTTTGACTGTTTTATTTTTATGTTCACAAAATATTTAGATTGTATATTGTTTCAACGTGTCCTCATATAAATTCAACGCAATTATTGAAGTAGCGATATTGAAAAAAAATTGATTATTAAAGTATTCTGTAGACATTGGAGTCGAAAACACTCAGTAGTAGTCACACAAATTACTAATATTTCTTTCAAAGTTTAAAACATTTAGTTTGTAAACAGTCTTCGGGGAAATTCTACAAAGATTTTTGCATTCATATTGCAGTTCTTGCGCCTTGATATCTCTCGGTGCTCATAAATGGAAAACTCACGAAATAAGTACCTACACAGTTTCAAACTCTAAGAAGCAGAAATTTTCCTAAGTTTTAAACTAAGTGTGTTCTTGCGAATTCTGTCGCCGATTAGTGTCAGACATTTTAAAGTGTTTGAGACATTATTTAAAGGTGTTGCATGAAATCATGTGTTTAAGTATAAAGACCCTAAATATTGTCTTTTATATATTCTTAACTAAGCAATTTCATTCCTTAAATTTCTTTAAGGAGTTGTAGTTGCGTATAAATAACTTAATGAATTTTGATGATTTTTAAATTTGAGATTTTTGCATTCACAATGCTATTTTTATACAATACTAAATAATAAACTAGAAAAAATATAAAAATATTTAGTATTGTATAATTTTGATGAATTTTGGTACAGAATTAGATTATTATCTCTTTAGTGTGGATGAGGAGATAGGCTTATATTATTCCCAGAATTCTCACTAGAATCGAAATGCGACGCAAAATATCAGTTTTGATTAATCATAGTCCAGTAAACGATTATGTAGAAGCCAGTGTTAACCAATAAGTGGCAGACCCTGCCAGTCTATTCTTAACCACGGACCCTCGGTTAACCTTGGTGGGTCATAAGACTGACACTTGCATAACAAATTGGTGCACTATAGTAATCAAATATGGAGCCCTACCGTACATACGCCACAAATGTAAAATAAACAGAGCCACGCATACGCGCACACGCACACACACACACACATACATACATACATACATACATACACATACAATCTACTGCCAATCTCAGGCCTGACCGGGCATACCTCTAACAAGGGTTACTCCCGACGAAATCGAGTTCACATCGAATAAACGTCAAAAATACGATATTTTGGTACTTTCGGTTCCATGGTTTTGAAGTTTATTCGATTCGAACTCAATCTCGATCGCGTCGCAAGTAGGGTGGGTTACCAGAGGGCCTAGCCAAAGTAACATTTGCAAATCTTCGTTATCGCTTCGCTTTCGAAACATGTATGGGATTGACATAAGTTTCGTTAACAATCGAATTTTAAAACGTTAATTCCATACATTTTTCGGGGCGAAGCGATAGCGAAAATGTGACATTGGCTTCATGCTCTGATCTAATAATAATGAGATTTCCTGACTTTTCCCCTGACTTTTCAGTAAATTTCCTGACACTTTGTACACCTACATCTACATTCTTAATTTTGTTGACGTTTGATAACATTTTCTCACTAAAATGATTAACAAAAATATGTGTTTTCATCAAGTACTTACAGTATTTGAGATTTTAAAAATTCCCTTACAAATACAGTTTTCCCTGTTTTCCTGACAGATGCCTAAAATTGCTGTCATGTCAGGAAAATTCCTCTTTTCGAATATTGACCGAGCTGGTTTCTGTCTAGAAAACACAGTCTGTATATTTTGTGCCTAAACAAACATTTGACATTGGCTGGCTGGAACTTAATTGGAGATTTTGTATTCATTCAAAATGGCAGAATAATTTACTTCAAAGATTTGCTCATACAAATTATTCAAATATTCATAAAGACTGTCAAATTATTTAGATTACATTAACTGAACAAATTAAAACGTTCAATTAAATCTTTCAGACATAGTTATGCTAAAAGTGTTAAAGGTGTCAAACAAAATTTTCAAACTATTTCATATTCATATTTTTAATTGCACCATAATGTTTACAAGATGATAATAATATTATAATGATACAGCTATTTTATTTTATTTTAGGCAGAAACGTTATCTACAAACGCAGCTAAAGCTTAACTTGAATATTTAGAAAAGTAAATTTCAATTTCAGTTAAGTCAAATAAATAGTGTATTAGATTTATTATTACATTATTACGAGTCATCATTGTTAAAGACTATTGCGTCTACAGAATTAAAAAAAACTGATTTGCGGCGCTAATAGAGGCTCGGTGCGCCCTTAAGTAGGGACTGCTTGATATTTTACTTGTCCATCAGCCATTTTTGATGTCCCCACTGCTGGGCCACAGGCCTTCCTTATGGGTGGTAAGAAGGATGGGCCATAACCCACCACGCGGGCCCAATGCGGATTGGTGGGTGTTAACGACTGCAAATGCAGCCGGGACCAACGGCTTAACGTGCCTTCCGAAGCACGGAGGAGCTCGAGATAATAAATTTTTGGTCACCCATCCCATGACCGACCCTTGCGAACGTTGCTTAACTTCCGCAATCGCTGGGCCAGGCGCTAAACCACTGCGCCACCGAGCTATATTATATATATATATATATAATATATATTATACTTATACTTACTTAATATATATTTTACTTATACTTACTAGATTTTTAACAGAATGCTTTAACCTTCCATAATGAAATCCCAATTTCGCAATGCCTCAAAACCAATATAATAATATGTGTTTCTGCGAAATTCACTCATCAAACTAAGTTAATACAAACAAACTAAAGTATGACCTGAAATTTTCGATCTAATAAACTTCAACGAAGCCGATTCGATTAGAATAATTATTAAATATAAATAAACTAATAATATAGATCTTCATAAAGTTTATATTGAACATAGTATCTTAGAAGTCGCAGTGTTGATTCGAATCTTACCAATCAATCGTTTGAAATCAAATTAGATATTTCAGGGTATTTACTTTAGAAATTGGATTCAATTTTCATAATAACAAAGTAATCAAAGTCAGGTAAACTTTAACTTGATAAGACAGTTTATTCAGCTGTAAATTGAAGAACAGTAATATAGTTAATAGTACTTTTTTATTTTATCATACAATATGAACAGTCACGAGATGTACAGTACACACCATAAAACTTTGTCACATTACGTTTTGAATAACCAAGGTATAACATTATCACACTCAGATATATTGATTGAATGTGACATAGTTCTTAAGTGTGTACATTTTATTGCTCGTGACTGAACATGCACATCACTAGCGTTTTAAGTGTAAAGTAGCGGAACTAAGATATGTATACTTCTATAAATATTAGCATTATCTATACTTAGAATATAATCTTGCACTCGCAGACAAAATTGTGAGGCATTGATAAATAACTACTTATTGTGTAACAAAAATACATATTAAACTATACAACAAAAGAAATCAGGTGGGCTTTAGCCATCTAGCTAAAAAAAAACTCTAAGTTACATTCGGCCTTAGAAGAATCTTAATACTCAAAAGTCAAAGTGTCTTTATTCAAATAAACTTGCACATTTCAATCGTATATATTTTCTGACCTATATATATATTCTACACATAGTTTCCTCATTTCCTACACATAGTTTAGTACTAGAACCCTATCTCTCCCGTTATTGCTTTGATAGCATGATTCCAATTTACCGAACAAGATTTGTTTAGTGCGCCAAAGTACAAAAATGCTCAACAACTTTTAGGACCAACCGTGCCTTGTCCCAGATAAAAGTTTAAATTCTCTTTTGCTAATAGCTGGCCACTATCTTCCTCATCAATTTCAGCGAACAAAACTGGTACTAACCTAACCACTCCACCAGGTGGTCGTTTCCATTAAACTATCCCGCGGCCATTTATCCAATTCCATTTATCTCTAAGTTAACTAAAACCAGTAGCAATGACGCGTTACTATCACCGATTTATCTAGCAGTAACAGAGTCACTATTTGTCGTAGATAACAGTATTTGCCCGTTCACTTCGGTGGAAATTTCCTCGGTGGCTGGTTTAATTCAATTATTTCCATGGCTTCTCTACCATTCGAATGTATAGAGATGATTCCAATTAGTATTTGCAGATGGCTTTACTAATTATTTTAATTACTAATTTTTAATTTCGAATCAGAAACGAAGAAATCCACAAGAGAACTAAAGTAACCGACATCGCTCGAAGGATTGCTCAGCTGAAGTGGCAATGGGCGGGACACATAGCGAGAAGAACCGATGGCCGTTGGGGCGGAAAGGTTCTGGAATGGCGACCACGCACCGGACGGCGCTCCGTGGGTAGGCAAGGTGGACCGACGATCTGGTGAAGGTCGCGGGAAGCCGCTGGATGCGGGCAGCGCAGGACCGATCGTCGTGGAGATCCTTAGGGGAGGCCTATACCCAGCAGTGGGTGTCGTGCGGCTGATATGATGATGATGATGATGGATTATTTTTAACCTAATTAAACAAGATTTAGGTATGTCACTCTTCCTACCTTATACATAAATGTAGAGTTATTTTTAGTATTTCACATTAAATGAAAATTTAAAATGAATGAATGAATAAAATTTTATTGACACACATCACACTTACATACCAAGAAACAGGAAAAAAAACAAACAAACGAAGAAAATAAAAAGTGAAAAATAAAAACAAGACTAGTAAAAAATAAAAACAAAACATTAAAAATTGTGTGACGGGCCAATCAGGACCAAAAAGTTAAAAGACAATTTAACAACGTAAACACATAACAAACGCCCTCATCTCACTGTGCATTTATTTTCATAGGGGTATTTAATTCATTCATCCACTATTTCAATATAAGCACAACATGTTACACCCAAAGCTGCTGCTAGAGTCTACGTCATAAATTAATTAAAGGTTAAAAAGGATTGGCCCGATATGAGAGCCCTGAGGCACGCCGAAAAAGGTACGATATTCTGGAACAGCAACCATCCATAGTCAATGCGGTTGAGGCCGCTGGCAGATGAATTTTAAATCGATCACTTAGAAATCCTTTTATCGAGATTTCAAACACAAAAACCGTCAAATGTTATTAACGCTCTGTGGGTACCCGAAACAAATGAGCAATGGGCAAATCTAATATTCCTTTTACGCTATTATTACGGGTAGGGGTCATTCAGCCGTCCTATTAGACAGGAATGTATTATATTATGTACTTGATATCATTTCGTTTATAATTTAACAATGAAAGTGTCGGAATACAGAATATTTTTTGTTACAAATGCAAACGTTCATTAAGCCGTTTTGGAAAAGTAATTATTATACCAAAGCAGATTCAATTTTTTTTTCAGTTCATTACTTCAGAAACAACAAAAAGTATCATATAGTCATTAATTTGATTTGACTAAATTAATGAATCTATTTCTATTGTACCTATATTGTTTGTTCAACAATTTAAACTCTATAATATGAATACAGTTAGGTTAAGTTTTCTGTCACTAACCAGGTATTTTATTCAAGTATTTCTTTAGCTTAACAACAACTTACAAACAACCTTATGAAGTCACTAGTGGTCAGGGGTAAAATAATTATTATGAATTTGCACTAATATAATCTGAATCTAAGTGAAATAAAAGTCACCATAAGAATGAAATTCACAACTGTTGTACAATATGATTAGCACATATTAGTATATGTCCTAAGAACAAAAGGATAATAAAATTCTCCCCGTCTCTAACTACTAAAACTGGATGCACAGGTGCATGCATGGAAGTATTAGATATTATGTACTTGTAACTACCTCTTAGTCATTAGTCACACCGTCTACCGACACACTTATGTGTGAGTGAAGGGTTGGTGCTATTTTACTCTAGCCGGCACCACACGGCACACAGCCAATTTTTTAAATTAAACAATGGAAATGCTTAGTTTTCTCTGGTCTTCAAGTACACCGTCACCTTCGACATCTACAAAGGAGTGATCACCTTGACATGATCGCGTCGGCACTCCGCAATCATCCAATTGACCGCCGACTGCGCGACGATGCCACTCAGCCACGGGGGATTTGGGGATGGCAACGGTTTAAAAGAAGAAATAACCGTAAGTATTTCATTAAATATCATTCACTCACATACTTTTACATTATAATTATGTGTAGCATTCATATAATCCAAAATGAATATCAAACTTCAAATTTTCGCAACGCACTAGAGTCTGGAGTCAGTGCATCAAGATTCATATTTTTTTTTGCCATTAACTTTTCTCATACTTTCCCGTTTCTGATACTGAAGGATAGTACAGAAAATTCCATTACGGTGAGGTATTTCGAATAGGTACAGTTCCAGTGATATAAGCATAACAATGCCAGCAAAAGATAACACTAATGTTAAGATTTCAGTTGTACTTTTGTCGAAAGTTATCTATGTTCCTATGACGTCAACATTTTCCTAAACAGCGCAGTATCTACATCGGGCGAACGTGCATAAACTCGAAAGATAAGTTTATTACTACAAACACAGGTATCGCAGAACAATCAATATTTTATTTGAACTTGGTACAGATAAAACGAATCAATATGGGTAAGGCTCGCGCGCGGTTGTGGCTCCTAGCGCCATCTATTATGCAGTAGCAGAACCGCACATTCATACGGCCGACTTGCTCGGCAGCGACGGGGTTCATTTCTGAGCATAAAAAATTCAGCCTTCCGCCGCTAGGAGTTAGTCGGAAAATAGTTACTAGTTCATCCCACGTAATATTAATGAAATATTGCGATTGCGAACTGGTATTTGACCGGTTCCACCAGGAGTTGGGCTCGGAAACGAAGGAACAAAACGAAACGGAGCGTTCGTAACTTGTTTAATTCCGGCCCGTTGAGAAATCGGCCCAACTTTGTTAATACCTGTTGCGAAGCAAACAACTATGCGGGATGTAAAACTGTGGAGCTTTGTTCAACGTGGATATTCTAGTAACGGCAAAATAAACATTACCCTGAAGTTTTGGGCACTATCAGAACAGCAAACGTTGGATATTCGAGCAGTTGGGAACAAAGGGGCTGAAAGCGATTGAAGGTATACAATTTACAGAGTTCTGGATTTGGTGTGGTATAATAGCAAGCCGGTCATGTATCTAAATCGAATATAACGTTGCCAGGAATTTTAGACTGGTGGAAAAGTAGTGCCAGGCGGCATCAAACTTTACCACTTTTTCGCGCACCTTTGATATCGCCTGGGCACTATGTTTCCACCAGTCAAAATTCCTGGTAATGTTATATTCGATTTAGATACATACATGAGTGGCTTTTTTCAACCCCTTTGTTGCTCAACCACTCCCACTCCCACCCCCACCACTGAAAATCTGCCAGGTGCCCGGATCTGTTAATAATGATAGTATGGCACACTAACGAAGGATTTCGTCGCTCTGTAAATTGTCCACCTGTTTCCTTTACTATTTCTCTCAATATTTGTATCATCCTTTAATCCGCTAACTTTCCGCTAGTGGCTCTGCTATTTTCATTCAGATTCGTGTAAAAACATTAAAAGGTTAACAACCCCCGGGTTAATGAAATGGTTAAAGTATGCCATAATAACACCGACATGATAGGATAGGATACGTGTACTCACGGATTCAAGCCAAGCCTCATTAGATAACGGGATTAACCTATACGGGAAAACATAGAAGGAAGGAAACAAGGAAGCCGTATTTGAATAATAATAATATTGTAGTGTTTGAATACATTATTTACCCTTTGTTTATATTATTTCATCATTTGAGTAACATTAAAGCCTCGGTCTCACGTAGCGATTTATTATTATTAAACAGGCGAGCAGTTGTTGCAATTGCAACTGATAGTGCCTGTATCCTGGAATCTTTGCTTTATTTTACTTTATTGAAGTGGGTGTTTGTCTAATCTATTTCTAAATTGGTTTAAGTTGTTAGCCGAGACTATTTGTTCTGGTTTGTTCCACGCTTGACCACTCTGTTGCTCAAAAAGTGCCTGTGATGGTTGTTATTGGATATTGTTTTTACAAGTTTGAAGCTGGGTCCCCTTAAGTAAGCGTTACATTTCTGTGTCAGCATCTTGTCAAAGTTGTAGTAATAGTTTATAGCTGCTATTTTCTGCCAGCGAAAATTAACTTCGTGTGCACGAGCTAAAAAGCGCTGATCGAAATGTGCGGTAGCGGCGATTTATAGGTGACAGTAATCGCAAGCAGTAAATAGCAGCTATAAATCGCAACGTGAGACTGAGGCTTAACACTAGTTTACCGATTGTGTTGTGGTACCAAACCAAAATGTAAAAAAACAATCAATTAATCAAAAAAGCCTCCCTGAAGCTTATGATCAGGTCAGTGATATGATATCAGTAATCAGTTCCGGGTAAAGCTACAGTGAAGTAAAGATACAGTGTTAGGCTTGACTTCTTGTCTTGTCCGGCTTTTACTCTATCGCGAGTGTGGGGACGGACGCCCGTAAGCATAGTCAGTCACATTTTGACCCCTTTTTAAGCGTCCGGCCTTGGGACCCAAAAGTCCGGCTTATAACGGGCGAGTCCGGCTTTTTGATTTTTAGAGATGGCAACGCTGAACGCATTGCTAATCCTTCTAGACCGATACCAATACGTTATTTTGAGGGTATAACCTTCAAAAATTCTAAAGTTTATGAAATCTTGTCTTTCGATAGACTTGCATATGAAACGTTTATTTTTGCGTTTTGTGTCACATCTAGCTGATGCATCTTTAGAAATTCGATTATTTGTCGTCGATATAAATAATTGAACACAAAACTGACAAAATTGATTTAAAGTTAAAAAACTCAATGGTATTGTATTTAAGATAGCCTGAGTAGTGTACAAACCTAATTCGTGTCATTTTCGTCCAGTGCAAACTGACTTATAGTAGGTAACGGTAACTTTAACTTCAACTGTATCTGATATAAGATTCCATTGATAAAAATGACACAAATTGTGTCAGTTAAATAACAGTGTTCCCGTGGACAAAGATGACACAAAAAGCTCATGTACATCGGTTATGACTTCGTAATCATCAAAGTAAAATTTTCAACTTTAATTTTCTTTTCGATTGATAGTGTTAAAAAAGACAAAAACCTAAATTGTCACTTATGCATCCACCCAAAATGACACAAATTCATGTATTAGTCTTAGTTAATGGTGCAGAAACTATATACGAAAAAAAACAAACTTTAATATTTTTGAAACCTAAAACTCTAGCGGTATTGGTCTATTCCTGTTTCTATTGCCCTATATTTTTAGTTTGTGTGGCATCCGGCAGGGAAGAATAAGCACTAACACTTCAAACTTAGGAGCGTTGTAAAAGTTGTAAGAGCGTAGACTAATGACTTAGATGTATGTAGTTACTGTCAAGAGACCTTCTGCAGGCGACCATAATGGGCTGTTAAATTATAATGACGATATTTTAAGCCCTGGACATCTCACAAAGATTTTCTGCAGTAGTGACACATAGACACAATTAATTTGAAAAGCATAAACAAATGTGATTAAAGCGACATGTAAAAAAGACATTATGCGATATCAACAATTCTATCTAAAAGTTTCTATACCTCATTTTGTAAGGCTTAATTGCAAAACGGCAAACGCTTACAGAACGCACATTTACCAACATCGCTTGCAACCGCAGCGATACAGGGTGGTGTCAAATTGCATGCCCACTTCTCGGTAACTACCTACCTACACAAGTGGGTGTCATAAGTGCCTTGAACAGGCGTTGCTGTGCTTTAAAATTATGACACTATCACAACAAATTGTTACGACAATCTTTTATCACAAAGTCAAGGATGTACCGTTTCGTACTTTCTCTAACCTTGCTTACTATTGAAAAGTTATTTAAATATTACTATCAAAGAAAACATTACGTACGTGGGTTACCAGATCTAATAATGAGATTTCCCGACTTTTTCCCTGTTTATTTAGGAAATTTCCTGACATTTTGTAAACCTACATCTACATTTTTTATTTAGTTGACGTTTGATAATTTTTTCTTACCAAAATGATTAACAAATTACCTATGTATTTTCATTAAGTACTTACACTTTCTGGGATTTCAGAAATCCCTGACAACTCCAGTTTTTCCCTGTTTGCCTGACAGATGCCTTAAATTCCTGACATGTCAGGAAAATTCCTGTCATCTGGTAACCCTACGTACGACCCACGTATGTCCGCTCCGCTACAAAAACCATTTTATACCGAACCTTAGTTCTTAAAATCCTTAGATTTAACACTAGATTTTAATTTACTTCACTTTCTCCAATGAGCATGAGTTAAGTTCATCGACCATCCCAATTACAAATCCATAGGCCGTTTAATCGGTTGTCTGTCGAGTCATAGATGAGTAAGCCTGCGCACGCGCAGTCCTATCTAATTTCACAGTCGGGTGAGTACGATCTGCGATAGTACGCCCACAGTATAAATATTATACCAGTATTACGTCTTCATACAAACGGGTCGAGAGTGTGCCGACTTAACACGCTGATGGGGGCCAAACTAACGACATAAACTTTGATAAAATTGCACTTACACGCACAAATAGATAGGCATCAGGAGAATTGTAAACCTTGTCTGGCTCCAGAATAGGAATCACGGTATACATAACATAACAGTATACAAAAACGTTCGTACAGTCGATGATAGCGTATGTGAAAGATCGAATATTGATCTACGTAAAATGGCACGAATTTATCGAATGCATTGGGTATTAGATATTATGAGCGTGTCTATTACAGAGCGGCCGTAAATGGATGCTGGGCAAGATAAAATACTGTTACTTATTTACTCTGGGGTACGCCAGTGTTTGACACCCTGTTGAGATGTGAACAGCGAGCGACAAGTGGAATCAAACTTCACACGGAGATAACTTGAGTAATAAATATTTCATCACTTTTGCATACGTAGCAAAAAAGACCTGTATAAATTTTACTTCTATACTTTATTTCCCGATATTCTCCAGTGGTATAGATAGTGGACAACAGGAATAGATTTTTCGTCCAATAGTGGTGGACAAACAGTCAAACAGTGAAGGAATAGCAAAAAAGGGTTGCTTTGTTTTTACTACCAAAGAATTTTGAATTTGACAAACTTTACGTTACGCGCAGAATAGGTGCTAGATGGAGAATTTCATTGTTGAAAATTGATTTGGGAAATTGCGATCATCAATTTGAAAATTATTTGTTTACAAGTTAATAAATCTCCTCAATATTTGTTTATACCCTGAGTACCACACCACTCAACTCGTATTGAAGATTGTGAAGAGCCAAATTAATAGATAATTGGGTTTCTTGTATTCCACGCGTACTGGGGATCTTTCATAGAACTTAACAAGAGGTACGCATCTATTTTAATATAATACAGCTTATCAAAGCCCCTCTCAATTTTTTTCATATAAAAGGCTTGAAAAGATATGGCGACCAAACATCGGCAAAAATCGATACTTCTAAAAATAATGCACTGGACACGTTTAGTAAGTAATCTATAGCCAGACTCCTACTTTATTGACAACGAGCGAAAAAGCCTTGTAACCTAGGGTTTTAATTTTGTTGAAGGCTAATAATGACAAACCTAACCTAACTGATAGTCGTTAAAACTAGACCATAGCCATTATGTATTCTGTGCAATACCGTCATCACTTCATCAGACATTTAGAATGGGAAATTCAAATGGATGATGTTTATTCCTACAAGATGTTGAATGGATGCTTCAATCTTGTGCATTTAATACAGTAAAAGTATTCTAGCAAGAATTAGAGATTTATGAAATTTTACGGCTGTGGCCTTAATTTTGTCTTTATTAACGCCCGAATCTTTTTATAACATCTACATGCGTAGCATACAAGTTACAAAGTGCAAGTTTGTGTTTACGTAGTATATATCTAAAATAACTCAGTAAATCAAAAGAAGATCGCATCATGTTCCATTTTTGAAATGTTATACAATCAATCAATCATTTTATAAGAGCAAAAGCGCGCCAAATCGTTAGACAAATTCCTCATAGCCACGCGGCGCGTGCGTCGGGTGACGTCACCGCGGAAGCGGCTCACGCGCTCCCGCGCAACGCAACGCAGGTGAGTAACCTGTCTATTGTCATGTGTAGGTTGAATCGGACGATCCATTTGCAAAATCAGAAGTCAAGACTTGGACCTTACCAAACCATTCGATCGATTATCAAGTGATTCTATCGATTACTAGGTTTGGTCGATCGACATTTCCTACGAAGTATAACAAAAAGCTACAACACGAATCGACCGACGCGAAGGAACTTATGACATTGACTTCGATCAATGGCTGTGTGGTAAACTTACAGGCTTTACATATTATAATAATCAGGCTCTTTTCCTGCATGGAAGTCAGTTATTTCAGTGAAAATTGTATTACAAAATCTTTTCACCCTATACAAACAGAACGGAACAAAAAGATCAGAAGTCAGCCAATGTAAAGCCCACTCAAATTCAATTTACCTAAGCTTGTTTTGATTAAACATTTCCACTGTCCTTTACAAACCAACGGCTGTTATGGTAACATTTCCAACGCATTAGCATCAGTAACTGAGACAAAAATAAATCAACATAAACAAGCAAGACAGATCTAAATGCGGACTCATAGAAAGCTCTTAACGAAGACAGTGTTAAAACAAGCTCGCTTCGTTACGATGCACCAGACGCACCGACAGACATATTTATAAAGGAATGAGGCAATATCAGACAGAACAACTCTTCCGGTTCACAAGTAAAAACCTGTTGTAAACTATGTGAATTTCGTCATACATAAAGAAAAGCACTGGACCGAAAACCGATCCTTGTGGTAGTCTAACGGTAATCGATAGCCCATTTAGGTTAGGCATCGTTTCATCTGCGTCTTCAAAAGCGCATTCAACTAAAAAATCGCAGGTGTCCTTTAATACTACACGCGGAAGATCGTGACATTGATCGTACACGCCTCCTCAGCTCGATCAAGGGTGACAAACTATGTGTTTGCAGTATTGGCGGAGTGCCATTTACCGCCGCTAAAGATCGTAAAACGTTTTTTACTGTCGCTCGGTGGGAGCTACAAAGTGTGATTTGATACGGGTGTAAATACTGTTGCATAATTTAGTGGTGGACATGAGGTGCTTCGAATGACAATGCCAAGTTTCCTGTTATAGATATGGTATTGAATTGAAGAACGATTGTTTTGAAATGCATTTTAATTGTAGCACATGAATGAAAAAGTATTATAATGACGTTAAAGCCCTTAACAAGGGCGGATAGGAATTCTATAAATTATCAAACAATGAAAAGGTAATTCTTAAAAAGGTTATATAAGATTGAATCGAAGACAAGGCCAATCGTAAAACGCAAGGGAAATTAATCAATTACAACCGACCACAAGTTGATGTCAACGCGCAACTTTCAACTGCAAATTGCTCAGCGACCCTGTCACGATGCAATCAGAGAAAGCCAGATGCAGTCCCACTTGCAAGTTTAGCTCTAAACTGATTATGCTGTCCTAGTAACTACTTGTGGATCCTACAACGTGTTTGTATTAAATGCGTGTATAAAAATTAAGAACAGAACAGAACTTAAAAAAAAGTGTAATAGAAATGCGAAATGGTGCGAATTTTTCACTGACCATTTCAAAAGTAATGATTTAAGAAAAATATAAAGATCTAATGTAAAATTTCAAAAACAATAAAACAACAACAAAAACAGTTCCGAAGTAGCAAAAGGGACTCGTGTGTGTGTTTGTCACGGAAATAGGAAACATTATAGGAAAGTTAATTTGCTACTTTTGATATATTCGGGAGTTCGCTGGTCTTGTTTCGCGAAAAAGGTCATCATATAAATAAAACCTCACGTCATCTTACCTAACAGTTAAGTAGGAACACGTGTATCTTCATTTTCATTTGTCTCTTCATAATGAAGCCTTGAATTAATCATATCCAATCCAAGATTGATTACGGTCAGTACCCATACTGTCATAATCATAACGGATGAAAACACCAATGGTCTGAGCTACCATTATTCTATTTACTTAAGATTTACTCCGCATCTAACTTAACAAACTTGGAAGTGAGCCAAAGTATAAATTAGTCAAATATTGAAATCCTTCTGAGATTTCTTTATACCTTTAGAACTTCTTGGCGTATTACCACATTACACGAATTGGATATTTTTAATCAAAACTTCTAGGATGTAATTTATACTTTTGGAAAAGAGACTTACAGTCAGTTGCAAGAACGATCTTTAAAGTTAATGCGTCATTAAAGGTATCACCGTCCTTTACTGCTTTTGAAAGAAGAAAAAGATGGCGATACATTTAATGAAGCATTAACTTTAAAGATCGTTCTTGCAACTGACTGTGAGTGTATTATAAGTTGCTCGTTAGATTACTGAGATTTACACTTTAAGCTCTCCGGTAATCATACGACGATTACAAATAAACACAGCAATCCCGCTAATCTTCTTACAAAATATCTAGTTCACGACAGTTAAGTGACGCAAGTTACCGTGCGAATGCTTGCAAATGCAGAACTATTTATATAACTGTATATGTGCAGGGTTGACGTAGATCAAAACACGGCAAAAGGAGACTCGGCCTTTTATGCTGAAGTTGTATACTTTTTTAATTTTTTTAAACTGTCAACAGATCAATGCCAAATCGGAAGTCAATTTGACGTTTGGTTATGGTTAATTGGTTTGAATATATTTATTATATTATTATTGGCTTTATTTTAAGACCAAATTAAATCGTATACAAGTTAAGCATTTTTTCTATGGCGAGTGCCAGTTCTCGTTTTATGCGTAAGCTCAGGCATTTTATGAACTAATTTAAGTAGTAAGCATTTGATTTACTTTTTATAATTTGTGGTTAATCTAACTAATGAGTTTTGTTTTACTGTGATACCATTTATTTTAGACTGCTGCGGTAGCTTATTCAAAAGGGTAATAAAAATGTTTTGCATTGTTTTTGTAAATCTTAAACCACAATTTTCAGTTTTATTAGAGTAGCCATCCCTGAACAGTTCTAGATCTGCAGTTGCAGTCTTTTAGACCCGTGTGCAGTTTATTTCATTGCACCAATGCTCATTTTACCCTATTACAGCATTTTAAAACTTCCGCTTCATTTCGTATGCATTTTAAAAAGAACGTTAGTCGATCGATTTTATTTTTAGTTGAAGTGATGTTTATAAAGCTTATTCTTACATATAATTTTATATCAACCTGATTTATACGTTGCCAGCATTTTGTACGGTAATTATAAAGCAATGTTTGCTATTTAGAAAAGTGACTGACGGTGTTGTCGGGAATTTGGCAAGAGTTTTCTTTAAATAAAAAAAAATCAGTCACATAATGTATCTTTAGATACAAAATATCAGACTTGTATCGATAAAATTACTCTGCAACGAATGTGAGAAATGTATTATGGATTTGCCCTCATCACTTTTTCATATTGGACATCGCATAGGACGGTATAAATAATATAAAAAATGAAGTTATATATAGCACACAGAATGTTGAAATTCGAATTAAGTGGAAGTAGATATTGGAACCGAGTTTTCCGCGTGGAATTAAGATGATAATATTAAACTATTCATAAATAAAAAGATAAGGCAGTTTGACAATAGAGTTAAAAAATCCTTCGTGTCTACTGTATCACGCTATAGCAAAACATGGACACAGTATGACGGGTATGATGAACATAACAAAAATATGTCTACATATAAATGTAATTTTTTGACAGATAAAATGTTTGTCGTGGTTTGTCTCAAGAACTTTAAATGCATATTCTAAAATTCTTGGTTTGTCTATATCGGGATGACAATTTTGCATTTTGACGACCTATGTGGTGCAGTGGTCAACATGCCGCCTACCACGCAAGAGGTCCCGGGTTCGATCCCCGGCCGGGCAGAAATTGACATGATGAATTTTAATTTCTGTGACGGGTCTGGGTGTTACTATGTATAATAAGTATATATTTAAAAAGTATATAAGTTGTATATCAGTTACTAGCACCCATATTACAAGCTTTGCTTAGTTTGGGGCTAGATGGCGCTGTGTAAATTGTCCA
Source organism: Agriphila straminella (assembly GCA_950108535.1). Lineage (NCBI taxonomy): Eukaryota > Metazoa > Arthropoda > Insecta > Lepidoptera > Crambidae > Agriphila > Agriphila straminella. The sequence goes on along the minus strand of OX467305.1, from coordinate 23,808,672 downwards.
AACATTTATTTATTTATTTATTTATTATTATTTTGACGTCATGCATGCCACAGTGAGGTGGCTAATAAAACTCGTCTTTAATAATAATCACGTGAACGAATATGTAAATACGCTCGTCACATACATAATAGTGGCGAATTAATCCGAAAAGAACCGTTATTTTTTCAAACTCCTAACAATGTTCTTTTTCTTATTTTTGTTATGGCAATCTACTCCTCTTCAGGGAGTAATTTTTGCCAGTGTCAAGTGTTAAATAATTCAGTGGTATTGTTTCAGTTTACATTAGAATGCGGGTGCATCGCATTCCAATGCTGCTTGGAGCATTTGGCATCAAATATATCGATACAGTTTACTAGGTAAGTTCTGCCGAGGTAGCCACCACTACAACAAAAGTCTCAGCTTCACACAAGCAAGATCGCACCTATTTCAATTATCCCACATATTGCTCAGATGCGTAGACACTTGTACCACAAAACTGCACCAATTTTAAGACACAAAATCTACTATAAAACAATTTGCAAATAATTAAAATAGCCACCGAACTGAACATGACAAAATGGCACAAAAAAAAACCTCCTAACAATGTTGTACGTTCGCGGGAAGAGTTTTGTTTTTATTTTTTATTTTATCATGGCATTGGATGCATCGCCGGCTTTAAAATTGGCAAGCGATAACTAAAAGCACCTACGTAAGTATTTAGTGTAGACGCATGGTCTTGTAACCCCACCCATATTCTCATGGCGCGAACTTGACCGTGGCATGACTCATCATACCGGTTCCTTTTCTAATACCATTAGATACTCGCTTGATACTACGTTAGTTGATTGCTAAACGTTTCGCTAAGCCTTTTGGTGTCTTGCCTTGGTAATAGATAGTGGCATAAATTGCGAATTGACTTTTTAAGGATAACCTTACCTAATGGTACCCTAACTTAGTATTCGTACTGAAAAAATATCCTAAACGTAGAAAGTAGAGAAATAACCGATTTTATTAATGATGTTGTGCTTGTGATGTGACATCAAAGTATCCAAATACATCAAATAGCTGGGGCCAACGACTTATCCTCAGGGTGAAACTTTTTCAGACAAAAGTGAAATAATAAAACGAAGTCCTTTCTCCGTGAAACATTTAATTATGTTTCAAACTTGTCCTTTTCGTTGCCCAAGCTGTGACAAAAAATAGTAAGAAGAAACTCTACGTCGTTTTTTGATCGTATTGCCAAAAAAGGACGATTTGTGTCGAATACGCCAAATTGCATCAATTTAGTATTTCAGAGAATCTCGACTCGAACATAAATTATATTGCTACATACGAAATGAAAGTTTTATTTTGTAACATTATCTAGGCACGTACGAAAATATATTTTAATTATACTTTAGAAATCTGATAGGATCTGGCACTGATGAAACATAAAACAATTTTTAAGGCCTATTTGTAGTAAAAACTTCTAAAGAGCTTTAAATCACAAAATACATGCTTTTTTTTACATTATCACCACAGTAGGCAGCTGTTCAGATTTCCAGACCAGTCTATCCAGGATAAAGAAGACAGGAGAAATAAAAAAACCCTTTAGGCCGATATGGCTCAGACTTAATTCCATTTAGGTTTTCCATTCGAGCTTCGGTCTGCAGAAAGAGGAATATTTTGTTTAGATTATTCGTAGTGTGGGACGCCCTCAGGCAAGGTGGAGCGACGATCTTCGCAAGGTTGCTGGCAAAAGTTGGATGAGAGTAGCCGCGGATCGTGCTCGGTGGCGTGCACTTGGAAGGGCCTATTTTCAGCAGTGGACGATGATAGGCTGATGATGATTGTTTAGATAATCCTAAAAAAATATTGGTAAAGTGTCACTCTTTCATGAGACTTGGATAATTTAAATTATCAATTAAACATTATTGTGAATAATAACTTGTTTCTCGGAAGTTCGGAATTCGGAATAGAATTTCGATAGTTTCGATTTTTCAGTTCGTAACAACTAAATCGAATAACAACACAAACAAGCTACAAAAATATGTACATTTATTTAAAAAAACCTGACGTCGTGTGGTCGCATAACTAATATCGGAACTTTCATTTGATAATACGATTGAATCCAGATTGTATTTGGATCGATAACAAAAGAGCTGATCATTTTTATGCGGTCGGCATGACGTAATACTTACATCTGGTCAATAATACTAAAGATGGATGCTTTTACGATATTGGTTACGAACGTGTTGTGTGAGGAAAACAAGAATATAGTTCATCATAAACAAAGTAATAAAATTTACAGTTGTGCTGTAAGTATATTGTGAAAACTCATATTTAAAGTCAAAACACTTTCTGTCATCTAAACGCTTTCAAATCAGGTAATTTTTTTTCTACAGCTGATTACTAATATCTGCTAGGTGATTGCGTAAAGTCAATCGTATTCATTTGACAGTTCATATTGTATAATAATATATGTCATCCCATACAAATTGCAGCCGATATGAACTGTCAAATGAATACGATTACCTTACGCAATTCCATCCCTGATCTGATTGACCTTTCGGAAAAAGAAGTCATCATCATCACATTTACCACAATATGTTAATTTAAAACGATTCAATCGAAGTCAGATACATAATTTGCATTGAATGAAGTATCTAAATTTTGTAACTTTTTTGGTAGGTAAATAAATATTACTTTCCTATTTTATCTTATTACGTTTATTAAACTTGCAGTAAAAATTGTAGCGATTAGTTACGTTTAGTTAGTAGTTAAGTTACAAGCTGCTTGTTAGTTTAGCATTTAGCAGTTCGTTAAGTTTTTGTGCATCCGCCTGAAGTAAATCTGTTCCCTAATTTTTCACACAATTTTTCAATACTTCATCTAGTCACTGGCGATTAAATAATTTTTCAATACTTCATCTAGTCACTGGCGATTAAATCGGCCCTAAAACGGCACAATATGCTAATGAACGCTATTCGACGAATGAAATTGTCACGGAACAAATCATTAGGTCCAATTACGGACATCATCAATTCCAATTTGAACGTTTCTGAGTACTTACTATGATATAAAAATGTTTACATTATAGCTGCCAACAGTTTTTAATCTGTGTAGCTAAGATAATAACAACAAAATACATAGATTTGGCTTGTAAAGGAATGGAATAAAGGACATCATCCATTTTGGTCCAAATGTGAAAGTGCCGGCCAAAAAACCAAAGTGCTTTGTTCTGATAGATTTTGTCCACCTATAAGCATTTTGTTATTATGACACCGAAGCTGTAGCATAGCACTGCTATACTTGATTTTAAATAAGTTCAAACAGTCTGTCTTTTCATACATTTTAGCACAAATGTTAAAAAAGTCGGACAAAAAGCAAATTCTGATAGATTTTGTCCACCTAAGCATTTCTTTTTATGGCACCGAAGCTGCAGTTACCTCCTTTCATATATTTTGACACAAATGATAAGCGGTGCTACAGCTTCGGTGCCATAATAAAAAATTCTTAGATGGACAAAATCTATCAGAATAAAGCACTTTTGTGTTTTGGCCGGCACTTTCATATTTGGACCAAAAATGTATAAAACATAGATGATGTCCTTTATCGAGATATAATCTCGATTAATGTGTTTTAAAAATAGATTTTGAATAAGTGCCTTTTTGTGAGGTATAATCATAAGCAAGCAATTTATGGTCTCACTGCTGAGGCAAAGATAGACCTTTTGTATGGAAGGATAAAAAGGATGTTGTAAGCAGTCAATTTTGTGTATTACATAATGTTTCACAAATTATGTCACAGTCAAAAATAAGTAAAACTATCTTGCATAATAAACAGATAACTGATGGATAAGATCGAAAAAAATCAATTCCTACCTGGTAACAACAACATGACATTTTCACTTGGTCCTAGCTCAAACTATTTCGCCGAACTACATTTCATCGAAGACTTTTTCGAATGTGAACACGAAACTTTCGCAGTAAGCCTATATTCGGAAACTCGCGGCAAGCGACGTCAAACGCTCCTTGAAATTCGTTTAATCTCGTTACGGACATATTCGCGACTGTATCGAAGTATGGAAGTTTGCCTATATGCTTGGATAATTTTTCTATGGCCCTGTACATAAAGCTCCTACTTACTAACCTATAAAAATATTTAGTTAAAACTTGTTTTCGAACTTTGCTTTGTGTAATTACATATTCCATAAAAGTGTAATTCTTAACGCAAATAATTTTTCGATGATTAAACTAAATATGTGCTGGTAAAAGCGCCATTAATGTCCGGTTTACATTATTCCGTAAGCAATCCAATCCAGCAATCGAATCCAGCTATGTGAACGGGTACTGGAATGCACCTATTCCAGTGATGTCTAGCTAGTTTTAGACCCCGTCCACATTATTCCAGTAGAAGTACATTGCCTGGCATGTTCGTTGATTTTTTAAAGAACTTCAAACACACAACGTAATGTACTTCTACAGAATATTTTACTGGAATAATGTAAACGGGGTCTAACAGTAGACTGGAATAGTGAGAACCGGGCGGGCTGGTTCCAGCCTCTAGCTAGAATAACTTTTGGATTTAACGAGTCGTTTTTAACGGGATATTCTTTTAACTTACATACTGTCGTTCTACTTATTAACTTAAAACTAAAATATCTAGTTTTAATTCTGAATACTACCCTGCAAGTAACCTAGACGTAGGTCTTCAGGCTGGCATAATTTGCATATTTTTATCAGGGCTTAGGCAAATGTGTAGTTACGTAGCTACTGTTCTAGTTTTTATGTAAATGGTATCACTGGGTAGAGGTAGTAGGTACTTCATTGTAATTCAAGATACTTTAAACATGTATTGCTAAAAACTAAAACACTTTGGGCGAAACTGAGGGGTGATAAAAGGTAGCATTTTAAGGTATTCGCACTTTTTACGCCAATTGAAATTTCACAGCTCATTGAAATTCGTGTCCATTCGATTGAATTTTCAACATTTAATGGGTGGATGATGCATGAACAACGCGTGAATGCGTCATATATTCGTCGCAAATTCTAGTCTATTTCATCGTTAGTAAAAAGATATAAAAAAGTTTATGTTTTATTGCTTAAAGTGTGTTGAGGTAGAGTCGACGTGGAGATGTGTGTGCGGAGACCTTTATTAGAACGGCTGTGTTCGATAAATTATTTTATTAGAAATAGTTACTTAGAGCATATAAACAAATGCGATCAAAAGACATTGATTTGGCACTCTGAGCGATGATTCAAATGCTAATTGAAAAGCACTCAGCTGTGTCTGCATGTAAATGAATGAATTAAACACGTCACTTTCGTGGTGACAGCGCATCTCCAAATTGATTAGAGAAAAGTTTTAAAAGAGAAAATAATTAAAAAATGCAGTAATAATAATAATAAAATTTATTTCTCCTCACAAAAAATTTGTAAAAACGTAAAAAAAGCAAGTGTTTATAAATTTGTTATTTAAATGTATCTCCTAACGATTAAAACAAACAAAGTTGATGGCTCCAAAATAGGTTTTTATTTTAAAACTAATTAGTTAAAGGTTTTGCCGTCATATTAATAAAAAAACTTTTCTTAGTAAATATATTTATTTCTGAAAAATGTCTGCAGAAAGAGTCAGAGAATTTGTGCAGTATTTGTAAAGAAAGCAAACGCGAATAGGTCAAAACTATAAGTTCCTATCATTTTATTATGGCTTCGATCATTGGTTTTGGCTTTTCTAAATGGCCAGAAACCTCCAAATAAAATTGTTATTTCTCACAGTACGAGTACGCTGAACCTCGTGAAACGCAGCAATCAGAAGCTTGTAAATACTTTGGAAAGTATTTTTTGCGCAGACGCGAAGCTTGTTCGGCTGCTTCGACTCTCGCAGTCAACCATAAAAGGAACATGGACCTCCATGGACTCTTAAAGCAATATCGATGGTGCCATATGTTATGAGATATCTCTTTTTCAACACGTGAGAAACTTAGTTCTCTAAAGCAGTGGTTCCCACCCCAATTAGTTTTTTTCTAGGTACCCCCCCCCCAAGACCTCAAGCTACTTGGGTAAAAGATTGTCCCGCGTATCCCTTGATGCTAATTGGGAAACACTGCTCTAAAGGTATAATAATATTAGTAACAACAGTTTGTTTTTTACCTTGATCTAAAATCAAAATGCGACAGTAGACGCTTATGTTGGTTACTAATGTTTAACGACAATATTATTTTCGGGATAAACATCTACGTTGAAGGTCCCGCTCAATGTGGCCCAAGCATTACATTTTAATTCATAAGAAAAAAATACTTAGTTTAAACATCCTCTATTGCGCGTAACTGTTGCCATAAGAATTTATTTATTCTTATGCTATTGCTTTGTTTTAAGGGTCTTTATTGCTCAGCAAAACTATTTAGAATACCAATTAAAGCTTGTATAGCTTATCGTAATACCAAATACCGCTGTAACAGTCTCTATTTAGTCAATTTGAGTCACACTTTTAATTGAAACTAATAATGAAGAGGAGTGTATCAATTTACGACAATATCACTTTGTTGAATGTTTCAACATAAGCTTAATTATATACGAGAGTTCATGTGAATTCTTAGGTTTTATTAAATTAAGTAAAATGTACTTCTCAACTTTAGCTGTAGCTGTTAATGAGGACTCGATACCTCTTTTCTTTTAAACTTATTTTGATAATTGATTTTAGAGGGCTTTTCAAAATGACAAAAAACTGCAGGCTCGATAGATGGCGTTGATAAAAATGTATGCGTCAATGTGTTTTTTTTTACTAAGCTTCGAAGAGTACACAGGTAGGCAGGCAGATGTAATCCTAAAATATTTCTGTTTGGGCAGAAGTCAGCAAGTGAGCGCTTACTTGCGTCTTTGGTACATGCCGTTATTTTTAAAAGCCAATTTTGACACTTCTCTTTCCATCAACGCCATCTAGTGAAGCAAATAGTTACTATTTTTATTTTTTAAATGTCACTTTGAAAAGTCCTCATTGTATATTTCCACACATCGAGCTGGCTGGGTCAAATAACTAATGCTACTGTAATTATTGCATTACATCCTATATTCAATAGGATTATGTATGAATGATGCAATCTTGAGTTAGAAACTGTGATGTTTAATATGTATTCGTATAAAATCAATAACTCAGTTTTTCCATCAACTTTTCAAGATAGGATTATTTTCGTAATAAAAAATCTGAATAAAAATACATTGTCTATTTATGTATTCACATATTTTACTTGGTACATATTGCAACTTACAGATAAGCTGCAAGCTCGTTCATCATCATGTATTAAAACAGACTCAACTTAAAATTGATGGATCACATTAATTTTGGCAGCTTTGTTCACACGTAACCGCGTAACATTATGAATATTACGACCTTGGCACATTGTTATTTCCCTAAGGAGATACGAATGGCAACATGTCAATGACATAAAGGACCGAATGACGTAACAAAAAAGCTTAATTATTAACAAAAAATTCTGCGTTTTTTTTCCAAGGTATCTTACGAACGAGTTCGTTCGTAGTATCACAAAACATATGTGAACATTACATACAGGCAATGTCAGGCCAAACCATAATACACACACAAAATTGCTATACCATTAATGTCTTTTAATTATTGTACAGTGAATGGCCCGCTGGGCTTCCACGACAGGGGAATGATATTTAATCAATTTTATCATGTGCTGCTTACTGTACCTACTTTTAGTGAGAAGAAATAAAAAATGATATTATTATTAAATCAGACTGTAGCCAGTACTGTATACTGGGGGGTTACTCCTGACTTCCTGACGAGATCGAGTTCACATCACTTTGTAAACGGTTTCCATAGAATGTGTTTGCCGTTTATTCGATTCGAAGTCGACTCGATCGCGTCGGAGTCGAAAGCAATAATCCTAGCGCAACTAAAGAAATGACGGAAGCGACTACATCCAGAGAGCTTCTGTCTAGTTATATATTACATTTTATGGTAGTACGGTCGTCAAATTAATAAGACGTTCGATCGATTTCGAGGAAAAACAGTTTCTGCGAAGTATTTTACGTGATGGTTGTGGAAATTCATTTTGTTTTTATTACTTCCTTCAGAGCGTTCAGAAGCGCCATGTTCGCTCCGTGCTCGGCAGGGCTTCACTCTGTTTGGTATACAATTAAGTTCCTTTAAAATAACGGTAACTCCGATGTGAAATTCCTTGTTGAGAATTTGAGACACAGTTAAGTGAGTTATTTTACGAACTGTATACTTTGTTATAATAAAAACGAGGTTTGATGATGGATGATTTAGTTAAATATTGTTGATCAATTTATTATCCAGTATCTGTGTTAATATTTCCATGTCCATCAGCCATTTTTGATGTCCCCACTGCTGGGGTACAGGCCTTCCTTATGGGTGGTAAGGAGGATGGGCCATAACACACCACGCGGGCCAAATGCGGAATGGTGTGTGTTAACGACTGCAAATGCAGCCGGGACCAACGGCTTAACGTGCCTTCCGAAGCACGGAGGAGCTCGAGGTAATAAATTTTTGGTCACCCATCCTATCCCATGACCGACCCTTGCGAACGTTTCTTAACTTCCGCAATCGCTGGGAATGTGTTAATATAATAATTAATAATATAGATCGTACATAATGAAACTCAAGCATTAATAATCTAACGTAACATTTATGACTCTTTAGTGCGTAAATCGGCGTAACAATCGTCTTAACTATATCGTACGTAATCGACACAACAATTTCGTAATTCACCTTTGCGTGCGGTTATTTCGATAGGTATCGTATTTCCGACGCTGTCAGTACTTGTTAGTTCAACAGCATTACTCCGACATGTGCCTACAAAATTCAAAACGTATTTTAATAATTGGCCTGTCAATGACTCATGGCTGTTCTGTATTGGGAATGTATGTATAAGTCAAATAACTAAACAGCAATATTATAACTATATCAATACATAAGAGATACTTTAATATGGCGATCATGTATCGATAGTATGATGACATATTGATGGTGGTATCGTTTTATTAATGGCATGGCACATATCATCAGAGGACTGGATGCAGAATGATATGAATGATAAAGGAAGGGAGTGAATGATGAGCTGACGAGTGACAGGAAAGAATGTAAGAGAAAGACGTACTGCGCCGAGCCCGAATAAACTAGGATAGGATATCATCATATCAGCCGCACGACACCCACTGCTGGGTAATAAATAGGCCTCCCCCAAGAATCTCCACAATGATCGGTCCTGCGCTGCACGCATCCAGCGGCTTTCCGCGACCTTCACCAGATCGTCGGTCACCTTGTCGGGGGCCTACCCACGGATATGGTGACAAGGAAATGATGATGAATGAAGCCGATTCCAATATCGTGATCATGGTCGTGATCTTATATTTAACGAAGGTTGTAATCAAGTATTTATTTAACACGCGGAATACTAAATGAGTCTCATTTTAAGTGCTATAACCAGATGCCACCTAAACTGCCAATAAACCAAAAATAAAACGTGCAAAACATTGCAAGCAATATCTTTCAGAGAGCATAAATTATTGATTTATAGAATCAGATCGTTCTTAGCTACGATCGGTCGTATCATTCAATTACAGTTTTCGCATTGATAACCTCGCTAATAATCATTATTGACGATAAGAATAAATTCAGTATTCTACGTCAGAATTATATGCAAATTCTGTGGCTTTTCAAGCTGAAACAGCGGAATACAGCGATGTTTTCACAATACAATAGTTTGTGATTTCTGCTACATATTGCCTAAATCAAATAATTGATATATCATACACATTTGAAGCAAGTCGTAACATCAATTAAATAACTAAATAAGTGCAGACCCAGCTTGTTTTATATAATGTACATGTAGTAATAAGTAGCAAATTGATACACCTACATTCATTTTATTTATGCCATAATGACACGTTCCTTCAATAAATGCAAAACACATACTTATTATTTCAAGCCCCTATTAAATACTCGCAATTGATAAAAATAACGCACGCTCTCCGCTCTCTCTTTAGGCGTTTTACTTTGGTAAATGTAGTTTTTAACATTACGTTTTCTTTGTACAATTTTATTGTCCGAATATTTTCGTGGCAGAGGACGGTGTCCCACGTGGTTTCCCAGCCCGCGTTAAATATAGATCCTGCATCGCGTGACGTAACAATCACCCTGGTGGTAGCAACTGCATGCTGTCATTACAGTTCTTCCGTAACTACCGTCCGGAAATAATAAATTCATAAAGACAGCGTGTAGCCACGAGTTTAGCGAACTTTTACGAGTCACTTTAAAGACGTCATTATTAATTATTAACGACCACTTAAGATGGAAACCTTGCGTAATTTAAAACACTGATGATTTGGTACTCGGTTTCGTATGGCGTCAAAGGGATGTTACCCATACAAATTACAATCAAAGGACGATATCTGTTGAATGTTTAATCTAGGTAAATCTGCTTATGGATGTAAATCTCAAAAACCTCATTGAACATCCCCAATTGTGTAAATCTAACTACGTGACATTGCAGGAATTGTGCATAGACCACCTGCCATTCATTAAGAAGAAACCTGACTGTTTTTGATGTTTTGTGTATGAAGAACATGTCAAAGATGGTTAAAAATTAATCAGCTGTTTATGTGTTGGGTATAGTTAGCCTTAGACTAGACCAGCCAGGCGATTGCGTAAAGTCAATCGTATTCATTTGACAGTTCATATTGTATCATAATATATGTCAGCCCATACAAATTGCAGCCGATGGAATATAATATGAACTGTCAAATGAATACGATTACGTTACGCAATTCCACCCCAGGGCTACTAAATATTGTCTAATTTTAAAAATCTATCGCAATCGCTTTCATTTGACAAATGGATGTGACACATCGCTGCATTTCTTTGGTAAGTTTTTATTTGTGCCAAAAAGAAGCATCAATGTATCACATCCTGAAAGCGATTGCGATAGATTTTGAAATTAGACAATTAGCCCCCAGCCTGCCTAGCATGACCGATTTATATCGCGTGATATAGCATTTTATCGACACTCAACTGTCAAACTCCTTTGTCTTTTTGAGTTAAACGTGATAAAACGCTATATCACACGATATAAATCGGTCATGCTAGGCAGGCTGGGGTCTCCAAACAACGGCCCGCGAAAGCGGCTGGACCGTACCAACATACTGTAATTTATAGTATGTTGGCATGATGAGCTAGCTGGTCCTGGCCACTGGCACTTCGTGGAGCAGTTAGTCTGGCCCTTAGGCTAAAAAGTTTCGCGACCCATGGATTAGACTAAATGCTAGCACTAGCCAAGTGCTTGAGATTTTAAAATTACTTAATAGAATAACTTTTTTTAAATATTGTTAATCAAAAATTTTAACAAAACACACTGCAAAATTAGTACGAATGTCTTACATTGATTAAAAGCAGAACATTGCAAGTGCATCCAAATACATTTCCACACCTGTATTTTTGTTTATTTAGATGACTACATCAATGTGTTGGTTTAATACAGACAAATCCAAACTTGAAACTAGGTTACAAGTTTATGAAATTCGTAATAGACAACATTGTTCATTTATATCACCTTTATATTATGGTAAGCAGTTTTCATAAAATTAAGGGGTATTGTTTTTCCCTCAACATGGTTTGAGAATAATATTCTTGTCACATCTGCATTTTGTTTGGAATAATAAATATGTTTACTTGGGCTGAAGGGTGGTATTCCATTGATAGATGTAGATACCCTGTACTTTATGCATGAGATAGTCCCTGTTTCAGCGTAAACATCGTCCCTTACGTAATATTGTTATTACCAGAGCTACGATTCTGCCAATGTTAACATAATAATTGTTTCCATGGTGATTCAATAGTAATGGTTTTTATGTTTTAGTAACAAAAGTTGTAGTAGTCATTTTAGTGTCAAAAGGCAATACTATTGAAACACTATTGTGACATAATTTTTACGTTAACATAGCAGAATTAAGGCCCCGTATCAATACTTTCTTTTAACCAATTGTTGTTAAACCTTCTTGATGCAAATATTATTTTGAATTGTGAGAGATAATTTTATTGTCATAATATTTGACTATAACGTAAACAACACAATAACAAATAAAATAGCAGACAAAAAACAAAACGCAGCGGCTGAAAGCTTAATAATATCGTAGATTCCCCTGTCTTAGCGAAATGTTTTATAAATAAAAACAACAACAAGCATTAGCAAATTAATTCTGATTAACTAGATAATAAGTATTGTGCATTCTGTGAGGTGAAACACCCATTCTTTAGTGGCAATGATGACACATTTTTATACAATATGTATTGATAACTTTTTTCAACAAAATTAAAAGGATCCCTGAAAACCATCAATTTTAAAAATTATGGATAATGCTTATACCAGGGATTCCCAAAGTGGTCAATATCAACCCCTTGGAATCGGTGTCCTAGGGGTCGACACGAATAAAAGTTACACTTGATAAGTATTTTTACACAATACTAAATAATATACTAGAAAAAATACGACTCGCACCAGATCAATACTCAGACAAGAATCGAACCCGCGACCTTTGGATATCCGGTCCAATGCTCTGACCGCTGAGCTACCGAGTCACTTATACTCATATTTAGTATTGTGTAAAAATAGCATTGTGAATGCAAAAATCTCAAATTTAAAAATGATAAGTATTTGATAGGATTTTTAATGTAATTTGGCTATGGGGGTCTGAGGTATCAGTTTACTTTAGAAAAGGGGTCTTTTGCCCAAAATAGTTTGGGAATCCCTGGCTTATACTATTCTATATCCACTCAAGCAGTGTCATACAAATTCTTTAAAACACACTGCTAGAAGTAATAAATTGATTACATACTCAATACACAAAACAATAATAAAAGGAGATGGTTTACTATTTCTCTAAATAAGCCAGACAATGTTCAAGTACAAAGTCAGTAACTAGTACTAAACATAAGATGTCAAGATTATTCAATTTTGGTCATTATAAATGTTTCAGCCACAGTCAGCGTACCATGACCACACTTTCTAAGCACAAATCTAGGCTACTCTTGCTAAATAATAGTTTTTTTCACAACACACTACTCAGAGACTGGTTAGGTTAATTTGTATGAATAACTTATTGTGTGCTGAATGAATTTTCTCCTTTTTGAATCATATTTATTGGACAAAGTAAAGGAAGTTGTTGATTCATAACAAAATGCAAATGTTTGCAGTTAGACAGCTTTGGACAGGGGAATCTGAATAAAACTTGAGGACTTACCGAATAAACTTGTCTCTCCCGCGACGGCGCTGTTGTGGTGGTGGTGACCGGCGGAGTTGGGGTCGGCGTGGTCACATGGTCCGCCGGGAGGGACTCCGGGACGGTCTGGAGAGTTGGCCGCATAGTTGTCGACATAATCACAAGTACACCAGTTCGAACACTTAACAAATCGCTAGCCCACCGTCACCGCTCGCATCCTCTGCGGCGGCCGCGCGCTCCCTTCGCCCGACCGGCCCAAGAGCTCACCAGGACGCCGACACTCCACCACGGAACGACCAACAACGCCCATCTAACCGCATTTTCCACCAGAAAAATACATAGCGAAGCCCTACAAACGCGGCTGAGCGAAGTTATTTGTATTACTAACACTTTCACGATATGCTAACGATCGTCGAGATGGAAAACGGAAATAGACACGCAAAAAAACTATTAGAAAGCTTACGGTGTCTTCTCCTGTCACATAAACACTATCAAGGAATTCGGCGTTTCAACCCTCTACCGACGCGTAACACGATTTTTCTATCGCGACCGGCTTGTATATATTATTAGGAATTTTGTCCTGATAAAATGTTCATCCATTTAATAGTAAAATAACTAAAGATATTCACTTAACTTCGATAAAAGTCCTCACATTCTTGAATTCACTCTCAAGATGGCGGATTTTACCTACTCCTCGTAAATGGGCACAAGGCTGACACGAAAACATCAACCGCCTCTCTATCAATCTCTTTCTTTTTGTACCATTTAAAACGAGATAGTGATATGTGAACAAGTTCAACGGAGTTTTCTGATACGTCGAGGAAACGTCATTGTAAAAACTGCCAATGGACATGCGCAAAAATAACGAAGATGAATACCGTGAAACTGAACGCAACCACAGACGTAATAGAGAACAAAACGCAACCTAATGGAGCCCCTAGACGATCAAGCATTTCTTGTCAATCATTTACATTGCATTTACCATTTGGGGGCGATGAGGCTATGAACCTATTGGACCCCCTATACGATCAATATTGCTTGTCAATCACATTTTGATCGTCTAGGAGCGATGCTTGACAAGCACCACAGAATAGATATATTACCGTGGCCAATCAAAAGTAGGCCACCCCCAAATGGTAAATGCAATGTAAATGCTTGACAAGCAGTTTTGATCGTTTAGGGGGTCCATATGCTAATGGAGCCCCTAGACGATCAAGCATTTCTTGTCAATCATTTACATTGCATTTACCATTTTTGAAGAACAGAATCACCTTTGCTTATGTTCCATGTCTTCGGCGTTCTGCTCTCGACGATAACGGACGACGAAAAGCTTCTGGAGGACTTTAAGTATCGGCTTACCACCCCTTCTCAGAATTTCTGTAGTGATTCCGTCATCACTCGTCGCCCTGTTGTTTTTCAGCTGTTTGAGAGCCATACTAAACTCGTACAGGCTGACGTCCGGGATCTCTTCGGTATAGTGTCGGGTAAGCTTGGCTCTGGGGTCTTTAGCCTTGCTTTCAACAGGTGTCTGCGTGGAACTCTCGATCTCCCTCAGGATTTCAGGCTTCGATGAAATGATGCGACCGTCGTCAGTTTTCAGCTTCGTCATCGGGTTTTGCACAATAGACAGATCTTTTTCGAACACTTTGGAGCCTTTATTCCGCTTGATAGCCTCTTTAATGCAGTTCGTATTAAATTGGCGAACGAAGGTCACTCGTCAAAGACTTAGATATCTGTCTATTTAGTTAACTGCCGATAATGATGAGCATCCGCTGAGCTCTGGAGCCTCATTTCAAGTCTCCATGCATGAGTAGGAGTGTGTGGTCAGAGAGTTTATTTTACTTGGGACGGCGGGTCTTAAAGAACTTGGACTTCATCGTACGTTTCCACCACCATTTTGTTAAGATCATGCACATTTATATGCTGTTCTCTTGAGAACAGCCCTTGGGCTTCGAAGCGGTTTTTCGAGTTGATAATATGATTCGAGTGAATATAAGTATTTTAGTAAATTAAAACAAGTGACAGTATATTAAAGTCTTGATAAATAAAACTTATTTCTAAGTACAAAGTTTTTATTTATTGTTTATATCTAATTCGGTAGGGTAATTAAATTTTAGTTTTAGGCAATTTCATTTTGGTGGAAAGAAATATCATTTTGGTGCCATCTGCTCATTGGTAGCCTCGAGATATTTTGATTTAGATTTTCTCTAACACTATATGGAATACTAGTAAGGCCACTGCATACATTTTATAAGCAATAGTCAACCTACCGTTTGCAAGCATCAGTTATCAAAAATAACTAAAAACAAAAAATGCCACCAAAATGAAAGAAAACAGCTCATGTTGAAATTCACCCAGCTCTTATAGCAGGGCTTATATTGAACTGCCTTACTTTTTCGTACTATGACCTCAACGGTTAGTATGATAGCAGGCCTTAAGAAGTCCTGTTTAAGGCCTGCTTTTGAACTGAACTGTTTCTTATTTGCTGATGGTAAGCCCCCTGGGGCCTTACTATGAGCTCTAATAGCAGGGCTTATATTGAACTGCCTTACTTTTTCGTACCATGACCTCGATTTTAGCTCAAGTTTAGTTCATAGTAAGGCCCCAGATATCGCGGTTATGACAGTTGTAACAGTGCTGCTCCACGGCTGCTCCCGATTTGTCTTCTGACTGGACGTGTGGTTCTTACCTTGCTGCCATCTCTTTTACTACAAATAATGAAATGAAGTATACCGAGTTCTAAAAAGACTGGACGTACATAAAGGAGCCGGTAAGGATGGCATACCGTCTATTTTTGTCGTTAGGTGTGCCGACGTTCTTGCTTATCCACTTTCACGCATTTTCAATAAATCTTTGAGTAGCGGTGTGTATCCTTCTTACTGGATAAATTATTGTGTATCAATAGTCGTATGATTAGTAATTCGTTGTATTTTACTGTACGTACTACCCGTCTGAATTGACTAAGCCCCGTCGTAGACTTAATTCACTTGAGCTAAATCCCCAGCATAAATAAATAGGTGAATTAAGTATACTTTATTAGCACCTAAGAGAAAAAGCTTCGAGATGACTAGTTATAGTTTAATATGCAGGAATTATAAATATATTATGTTTTTAAATTTTTAGATTTTAGCATTCACAATGCTATTTTTATATATCAAGTTACTTAATATAATTTAAAAAATACTAGAAAAAATCGACTCACCCGTAGCAGCTCAGACGGGACTCGAACCCGCACCCTTAGGATTCCGGCCCAATGCACTAACAAATTATGCTACCGAGTCGCTAGTGGGAGTGGCGAAATTTGTTATTTTTAATTATATTAAGTAACTTAATATATGTTTTTACACAATTAAAATCAACCAAGTAACTGAAGGTATACATGTTACCGGTAATGTGTATAATCCGGCATTGTATACAATGCTTAGGCATTGTATACAATGCCTGAAACGATCAGGCAATGTATGAAATATTATTCATTTTATACTTTGCTTAGGCATTGTATACAATGCCTGCTGGTCCACCGGCAATGTGTAAAATAAGTATATTTCTGTTGTCTGTTATAAAAAAATAACGTCGAAATTTCATGCTCACGCTCCGCTGCGCTACGCGCTCGCCTTAAAGTTCTAACCTAACCCGGGACCTACAGGAGTAAAGTAGGTTCGATTCTAAATTCAATGAACCCCCTTGAGCCCCCCTCAAGGCCCCTCAAGCCCCCCTCAAGCCCCCTCAAGCCCCCTCAAGCCCCCTCAAGCCCCCTCAAGCCCCCTCAAGCCCCCTCAAGCCCCCTCAAGCCCCCTCAAACCCTCCTCGAGCCCCCCTCGATACCCCCTCGAGCCCCCACGAGCCCCCCTCGATCCCCCCCGAGCCCTCCTCGAACCCCCGAGCCCACCCCAGACCTTTTTTGTCTGCCCTCTAACCAACTAAGATCAAAATCTTTTTATTTTACACATTGCCGGTGGACTAGCAGGCTAATGCCTAGTCATTGTATACAATGGGGTTGGTAAACTTTTCCAAAACTGTTGTGAATTATATATTTTCTGGTAGCTTTTGGCTTTGGAGTCAGGAATAACAAATTGCGGAATTATATAATGCTTCATTTTAATTTAAATAAAAAAAAAAATTTCATTTACAGCATAGTACAATAAATCACTATTACGGCTGTATGCGTAGGTTATGCCTTTGCTCCAAAGACTTTCTATGTTGTTGCTCAAAACAAAAAAAAACAAAGGTATGATTACTCTTTGTCACTGTCAAATCTGTCAATCAGATTTTTAAATCGGTAAATGCAAAGGAACTTCGTGTTCAGGGTTGCGTTCAGAACGTTTGAGCGCCGGTTGTTTGGTTGTTTTTTAACTCGCTCTAAGGTTTGGAACGACCAAGAACTTTAAATGTCAATGTCAATACAAATTCTTCATTTTCTATTTGGAATACGAATAATTTAAACTTTTCTTTATACTAAATCAAATAAAATCCGTTTTTTGAGGATCTACCATGATTATTTTAAAAATTAGACATAAAAACATCAAAAATACAAAATAACGTCAAAAGACATTGTCATTTTTTCTATAGACAAACGTCAGAGCGTTTTACAACCATCATTTTTGATGGTTGTATGGTTGCAACGCTCTGACGTTTGGAACGACACGGTTGTGTCAACCGAACGTCACGCTCAAATGTTTGGAACGCCGTTAGAGCGTTCGGTTGTGGATAGGTTGCACTCGGAGTGTAGGTTTGGAACGCGCCTCAGCCGTATGTTTGATATTTTATCGCGATAATAATATAAAAAAAATATTTAGTTAACAAGGTAAAATAAAAAAATCATAATATTATTTTCTTTATTCTTCAAACTTGTGCTATCAAAAAAAAATATAAAACAATTCTTTTCGAAAAAGTTTACCAACCCCATTGTTTACAATGACTAGGTAATGTATAAAATAGACAATAATATTCATTCTATTACATACATTGCCTAAAAGGGCCAGGCATTGTATACAATCCCTCCATTTCATACATTGCCGGTGACATACACATTAAAACACGTAACCTCAACTAAACACGATCGCGCTGATTCTTTGACGCGCGACAATTCACGAAAAGCGAGTTTAGACCGAGCCGAAAGGTTCGGTCAATATTTGGCCGAAACTGAAACTGTGGCCGAAACCGAAACCGAAACTTCGGTCGGTCACTACTTGTTACATAATAAATAATTCTCATAAGTTCCTAGTGAAATGTGTTTTATTTACTTTTTGATAGTAATTACTTACCCATTATTCCATGGTGTAAGGGGCAGCTTCCCGTCCCGAAGCCCAAAACCATGGACTCGAACATAACAGTTTTATAAATTAAATAATAATAATAATTTTTATTATGCATAAATAATTCCATAGAATAAGAGGTTTTAAGTTGTATAAAGAGCTATCGATATTTTCGTCGACATAAGCACATCACTAGATTTAGTACCATGTCCCTCACGCTACGTCCTAAAGCGCCAAAATGGCGGAAATCAAATAGGCACATGAACACTTTAACAGCAGCCAGTCCAGTGTAATAATATAGAGGTCAATGCTCATCCGTACACAATTTTTTGCGGTTTTGTTTTATTTTTTATGTGTTAGTGTCGTCATTACAGTGTTCTTTTTGTATGTGAGTATGTGGAACTGCACTTGTGTGCACTTTCCCCCTGCAAAAAATGCCAGAATAATTTGAATAGAGTAATAATCGCTAAGGCTCCGCCCTTCGGGACGAAGCCGGCGTTGCTCGAAGATTTCACCGAACCACGGAACGGTTAGAGGAACTGAGCAAACAATCACTACGTTTGTTATGGACCCCCTAAACGATCAAAATCGCTTGTCAATCATTTACATTGCATTGACAAGAAATGTTTGATCGTCTAGGGGCTCCATTAGAGGAGCGCGGCACCGCACCGCACTGAAGCGAAGCCAGGGTTGCGTTCAGAACGTTTGAGCGTCGGTTGTTTGGTTGTTTTTTAACTCGCTCTAAGGTTTGGAACGACCAAGAACTTTAAATGTCAATGTCAATACAAATTCTTCATTTTCCATTTGGAATACGAATAATTTAAACTTTTCTTTATACTAAATCAAATAAAATCCGTTTTTTGAGGATCTACCATGATTATTTAAAAAATTATACATAAAAACATCAAAAATACAAAATAACGTCAAATGACATTGAAATTTTTTCTATAGACAAATGTCAGGGTTGCGTTCTGGGGCCTTACTATGAGCTCTTAAAGCAGGGCTTATATTGAAATGTCTTACTTTTTCGTACTATGACCTCAACTGTTAGTATGAAAGCAGGCCTTAAGCAGTCCTGTTTATGGCCTGCTTTTGAACTGAACGGTTTCTCATTTGCTGATGGTAAGCCCCCAGGGGCCTTACTATGAGCTCTTATAGCAGGACTTATATTGAATGGCCTTACTTTTTCGTACCATGATCTCAACGGTTAGTATGAAAGCAGGCCTTAAGCAGTCTTTTTTACGGCCTGCTTTTGAACTGAATGGTTTCTTATTTGCTGATGGTAAGCTCACAGAACGTTTAAGCGTCGGTTGTTTGGTTGCTCTAAGGTTTGGAACGACCAAGAACTTTAAATGTCAATGTCAATACAAATTCTTCATTTTCCATTTGGAATACGAATAATTTAAACGTTTCTTTATACTAAATCAAATAAAATCCGTTTTTTGACGATCTACCATGATAATTTTAAAAATTAGACATAAAAACATCTAAAATACAAAATAATGTCAAATGACATTGTCATTTTTTCTATAGACAAACGTCAGAGCGTTTTACAACCATCATAGGCGCGTTCCAAACCTACACTCCGAGTGCAACCTAACCACAACCGAACGCTCTAACGGCGTTCCAAACACTTGAGCGACACGTTCGGTTGACACAACCGTGTCGTTCCAAACGTCAGAGCGTTGCAACCAAACAACCATCAAAAAGGATGGTTGTAAAACGCTCTGACGTTTGTCTATAGAAAAAATGTCAATGTCATTTGACATTATTTTGTACTTTTGATGTTTTTATGTCTAATTTTTAAAATAATCATGGTAGATCCTCAAAAAACGGTTTTTATTTGATTTAGTCTAAAGAAAAGTTTCAATTATTCGTATTCCAAATGGAAAATGAAGAATTTGTATTGACATTGACATTTAAAGTTATTGGTCGTTCCAAACCTTAGAGCGAGTTTAAAAACAACCAAACAACCGACGCTCAAACGTTCTGAACGCAACCCATTTTTGATGGTTGTTTGGTTGCAACGCTCTGACGTTTGGAACGACACGGTTGTGTCAACCGAACGTCACGCTCAAATGTTTGGAACGCCGTTAGAGCGTTCGGTTGTGGTTAGGTTGCACTCGGAGTGTAGGTTTGGAACGCGCCTCTCAGCGTTTTACAACCATCATTTTTGATGGTTGTTTGGCGCTCTGACGTTTGGAACGACACGGTTGGGTCAACCGAACGTCACGCTCAAATGTTTGGAACGCCATTAGAGCGTTCGGTTGTGGTTATGTTGCACTCGGAGTGTAGGTTTGGAACGCGCCTCAGGGTACGCACCCTAGACTTTTTTTTTTTCTTATTTTTTAACTAGGCAACTTTTGAAGACAGACAGACAGAGACGCCATCTTATTAAATATGGCTGCCTTGTTGTTGGCGACTGTTGGGTTGTGAATTAATGTTTATTTCATTTCCTTCTTTTATTATGAGTTGAATTCACTGTCAGTGCAGAATATCTAAGAGTCGATACAACTTTTATGTAATTGGTAAGTCAAATATTAGCCTAATTATCAAATAAGCATAATTTTAACACAAAATGTATCAGTGCGAGCTGAAGGCAACGTGAGCTTTTCCCGTTCCTTGCGTACTTACGTTTTAGCTTGAATCACTTACAATTTCTCGTTTGTATGTTGTTTGTTCTCTTTATTAAAATTAACTTGAGTGTTTCTAAAGTGCAAATCATCTACGTAAGTTGTGACCTTACAATCGTCACACTATGCTAACAACTTGCTAACAAAAGGTTTCGTTTCGATCATGAATCTTTTGTTGCGAAAAGTTCTCGATGTTTTGATGTTTTCGATAAGTCTCTAGTAATGCGCAAAACATCTGCAGAGTTTAGTTTATAAATATAGCATTAATAAAAAGTAGGTTGAGTGAACCATGATTGTACCTATGTACTAAAAATACGAATAACAGATTTCGTGCGAAGCCCCTTCGCTTTGCTTACTCAGCAGTGCCTGCAATAATGTATTGTTAGTTAACCCAATTTTCGTCAGTTCCATAACTTGTATTTGTATTAAATAAGTAGTTTGTTATCACTATTACCTTGAGAGATAGCTCTTTCTAGGCAAATAAAGGTCAATAAATAAAAAGTAATCTACAACAATTAGAATGTGTGTCATCTATCCTATGTTCCTTAGACAGAAAATTACATGTTTGAAAGAGTATTCATTAATTTATCTTTAAATAAGATATGGTTGATGGATAAAGAAAAGTCTGTTTATCCTTACTTGTATTAATTGAATAAATAATCATATAAAATACAACAAATAGTTTTCCATACAAAGAATACCAAAGATATTGTTATTATTAATGAAAATTTGATTTAATAGCTTATTTTTTAATAACAATTTAAGTTGAAAAGACGTATGACAAGACAACTGTCAAAAACTGTTTGTTTACTAATTATAGGACAAGCCAAGATAAACAGACATATTATCTTATTTTAATGTACTACTTAATGAAAATTTTAAATAACTGAGTCAATTCTACGTAATTAGGTAAAGTAAATGTAAGTTTATAAATTATTCCTGATTGCTATATGAATAAAGAATGGAAGGAAATATTTGCTTAAAAAACATTAGTTAAGCTTAATTTACTTTTAAAATAATGGCTAAAAGTTTCTATTTAATATACCTATGTTTTGTCATGTTCATTGTAATAACATAGGTGAAATTAATAAGCCACTGCATTCAAGGCACTTAAGATAAGAAGTAACTACAAAAGCAAAATAACCCAAGCATGATGCTTATTCAAAGAGGAACTAAATCTGCTTTTCAATCAAGTTTATTTTAATTCATGGGCTTTCAAACTGTCAACCTCAACATTTAATGGTAATCATGGCGTAGTAGTGCTCTCAAAAAAGATACATAGGCAAACATGGAAGATCAGCGTCGGAATGTCTGCGACACCCGACACATGCTGAGGAGGTTGCCTTTTTAGTGTCACATTCTGTAATTTAATTTAAGCATGTACCCATTCACTTTGTAATTTATTTTGTGCCGCTAAATAAATCAGTTTTCTATATTTTCTATTCTATATTATTCTATTTTGAGAAAACTTCATTGACCTTTGAAATGGTGTTGTTGGTATGAATGTAACCTATGTTTGGAATGGTATATCAATGAATGAATGCCATTAACTACAATAATAGTAAAAACTTATTATAAATAATTATTATAAAAAAAATGTATAGAAATTATACATTAACATACAAATCCCCTGATATTATGTAATTAGCAGTAATAAAGTCTTATAATGAACAATTTCGTATAATTACCTGAAGTTTATTACCCCCTACCAAAAATAAAAGTCGTCATTTTTTCTGGGGTCAATTTAGTGACTACCGTTCTTGTGCAAAAGTATTCCTGTGAGTTCTCATGGAGAAGGACGGTATCAACTAACCAGAAAAAGCAAACAGTATTAGATAATGCTGTGTGCTTTTTCTGGTTACTTGATAGGGCTCAAAATGAGACAAAGTTTCTATTAAGATTATTAATATAATTGAAAAATATTAGAAAAAATCGACTCACCCGTAGCAGCTCAGACGGGACTCGAACCCGCACCCTTAGGATTCCGGCCCAATGCACTAACCAATTATGCTACCGAGTCGCTAGCGAGCTTGGCGAAATTTTCTAATACTTTTCACGTTTTTACACTGTAGGCCAGCGCCATCTCATCAATGTGAAGAGAATTACTTCGACATTCGAAAGCAACACCTTTACAGGTGCTAGACAAATCGATTAAGATGAAATAGCCATATAATTTTTAAACTTTTAATTTTTTTTTATGAGATGATGAGATGGCGCTGGCCTACAGCGTAAAAATGTGAAAAGTATTAGGAAATTTCGCCAAGCTCGGTAGCATAATTGGTTAGTGCATTGGGCCGGAATCCTAAGGGTGCGGGTTCGAGTCCCGTCAGAGCTGCTACGGGTGAGTCGATTTTTTCTAATATTTTTCAATTATATTAATAATCTTAATATAAAAATAGCATTGTGAATGCATAAAAAAAAATTAAAAGTTTAAAAACAAAGTTTCTAGTTTAGTTAAGGTTTTCCTGTTTACAGTATTATTATTTTACTGTGTTTATTGAAGGAACTTTATTTATATTCAAAACATTGAATCCGTTCAACTGCAACTGCAATTTAAAAATAGGGTTGTAAGTGTTACTTTGCACACTTTTCTCTATACTATTTATTTAGTATTTATCTGAAGCTTGTTCAATTTCTGGCATATTCTTTTCTTACAGTTCTATAACTGATAAGGTATCTATGAACTTAACAGAGATGTTTTAGATCTTCTCGAAATTATAAATTAAAAACCTGTTAATTATTTCTTAAAAGTGTCTGTCTGTGGGGCATCATTGCTCCCATATTTTATTTGAAAGATTACTTGACCAAATATTTTAGTATGATTCAAGAAAATCTGTTTTTGAAGATCACCAGCAGGCCTACCTTGCGCACCACATTCCACGACTATTTGTCGACACTTGTCTCGCGATGTATGTCCCGCTCATATCAGTGTGGTGTAATCGGCAGGCTGATTATCTAAATAGAAACTATTTAGCGACAGGTTTCATTTGACATACATTGCTAATTTTCTTTGGTATGTTTTTTTTACCCCAAAAAAAGAAGTAGCAATTCATCTGTCAAATGAGACCGGTCGCTAGGTGGTTTCTAATTAGATAATCAGCCCGCGCGACAGTCAGCGTGCTATGCTATCGCGAGAAAAGACTCCCTTGACCTGTGCTGTGGCCCAGTGAAAAAAAGTTATTATGCACTGAAGCCAGAAAAATATAAACTATTTTTTCTGGCTATAGTGCCATAACTTTTTTCATCGGGATAGATTTTTTTGGTGCCATAGTAAAAGTCAACCCTAATGATAAAATCTAGACCTACTTGGTAACAAGTTTCATTCCTGTACCATACTTTTTTTAAAATTGGGCTTATAAGTTGCATTGTCTTTTTGACGTGGTGCGCGTGTTAGGCCGGCACATCTTTTCTAATATTCTCAGTGGTGAAGATTTCGGATGTAGTGCGCTTACACTTTCGGCCTTATCCTCACTTAACATCAGGTGAGGTGAAGGCCAAGCACTATCCCGTTGTGAAAAATAAATGATGAATGTGAATGCTAACTTGTTTTTACTTTGCTACAGATCCAGGCGGGGTAACCCAACAGTCGTCCCTTAGGAGAGCCGAACTAATGCTAGCCCCACTGTGTTGAGCCAAGCTTCAAGATGTGGCCCGCGTCGCAGTACTCGCATTCAAACGCCCACGCGCCCAGCAAACAGAATGAGCACCAGAACCAACAGAACCTTAAGACGTTGGGAATGACCTCCGCTATCTCTATGGCAGGTTAGTTGTACTTAGGGTTGCCAACTTTTTTTACAGGAAATAAAAAAATATTTAGGTCTGAGAAGGAAAATGAACAGTATTACCTCCTACCACTCATGCTGATAACAGTATTTTGTATACTTTATTTTCGTTCAACAGCAAAAAGTATAATTTAGTAAAAAATTGTATAATACTGTTTTTAACAGTACGGTTGGTGGTAACCCTAGTTGTACTATACAATGCAATGAAGACTTCGATCATCTATGAAGAGGAAGAAGTTAAAGTTATTCTCTAGTTAAGGAGACTTATGATAATAATACGTCAACTATTGTGTGGAGAGTTTCTCAGCGATTAGATATCGTTTTTGCAGAGAGGCGTGAAATATAGCAAGCACAGAAGTTCTCTTATGCAAGTAAAATTTGGTTACCAATTTATTATGTTGACAACTTACTTACTCTGAGTAACGCCGAATTAATAGAGCGGAACAAACTTTTAGCAAAAAACGAACACTTATGTAACCGACTAACATTCTTATATCAGAACTGTTACAGTTATTATGTATTTCTAATAAATTCTAACTGTCGAAATGCTTGTATTTTATACAGGGTTATTTGTAAAACACCAACAACCTCGCAGGAGTAGATTCTTAACATCATAAACAACAACAAAAAAATCGGAAAAGTAAAATAAACATTGTTGTTTTAAGATGTTAGTAATGGATGGAATGGATGATAGTTAGTAAATGACTTGGCATATCTTAAGTTTAGTGCAAACTGTGTGTGTGCAAAATCTTCTTTCAAAAGACAAGTTTTTTTATACCAAACGGGGTAGTGCTTGGCCTTCACCTCACCTGATGTTAAGTGATGATAAGGCCGAAGGTGGAAGCGCACTACACCCGGAATCCTCATCACTGAGAAACCTGCTATCTTACTCTAACTGCCGAAACACAACAATTGTAAATTGTTGTTATGGAATCAGACTTAGATAAGATGGTGGTTGCTAGCCAGGCGGACTTGAAAAAAGCCCTACCACCAATCAAACCGAGTACAAATTGTACGCCCCCCTGGGAATCGAACCCGGGACCCCTGCGTCTTACACGGGTGGGCGAATTACTAGACCACTAAGGCGGTAAAAAAAAGATTAGTAGGAATTTGTTGTTTTTTTGACAAGTACATTGTAGCGTGCTGCCTGTCGCTCCTGAATTCTTAGTTTTTAATTAGTTTAAGTTTCCTAGAGAATAAGTATTTTAATACAGTTGTTAGGCAGGCTCTTTTTCTCTTCCATCCTTTGTAAGGCTATAACATGATGGTTACAAATTGTTTGCTCAGGTCCGAAACCGATCGACATTGAAAAGACGAACGAACTGAAGGAATGCCTCGTGCCATTCGGTGTGTTCGAGTCAGAGGCAGAAATGCACCACCGTATGGAGGTGCTCGGGGCGCTGCACCGGCTCGTGCGCCAGTGGATCCGCGAAGAGTCCATGCGCAAGAACATGCCCGCCAGCGTGGCGGAGACTGTCGGCGGGAACATTTACACGTTCGGCTCGTACCGGCTGGGGGTGAGTGTTATATGTGCTCGGAGCTGAAGGAATGCCTCGTGCCATTCGGTGTATGCGCCAGTGGAGCCGCGACGAGTCCATGCGCAAGAACATGCCCGCCAGCGTGGAGGAGACTGTCGGCGGGAACATTTACACGTTCGGCTCGTACCGGCTGGGGGTGAGTGTTATATGTGCTCGGAGCTGAAGGAATGCCTCGTGCCATTCGGTATGTGCGCCAGTGGAGCCGCGACGAGTCCATGCGCAAGAACATGCCCGCCAGCGTGGCGGAGACTGTCGGCGGGAACATTTACACGTTCGGCTCGTACCGGCTGGAGGTGAGTGTTATATGTGCTCGGAGCTGAAGGAATGCCTCGTGCCATTCGGTGTGTGCGCCAGTGGAGCCGCGACGAGTCCATGCGCAAGAACATAACAACAACAACACACCGTTCCAAAACTAAATATCACTTTGCCAACTATCACAATCTCTGCAGAAAATTTCACCTCCTGCCACTAAAAATTAGACGTGATATCTCAGACTGTATCTTTCTGACAAAAGTTCTCAATAATGAAATCGACTGCCCCGATCTTTTATGTAAATTTTCACTGAGAATACCACCAGCGTCTCTAAGGTTTAATCCACCAATATCTATACCCTCAGCATCGACAAATTATAGGCAGAATACGTATGTATTGCGAGCGAGTAGGCTGGCGAATGAGGCGTGCAAGGAACATAACTTGGATCTATTTACAAGTGGCGTGTCTAAGACTAAGCAGTGTCTAACCCGTAAGTTCTTCGAATAGTTTTTGATTATAGTTTTTTTTTGTGTTAACAACTCCATAATTACGCTGTAACATACATAATGTTCACACCCCTATTGTATTAATTAATTGCTATAAGTGAAAACCTGTAAATGGCTTTCTGTTTAACATATTGTAGCTTATAGTAATATTGTTGCTGTTGGTTTTCCAATAAAATAAATAAAATAAACAAAAATAAACATGCCCGCCAGCGTGGCGGAGACTGTCGGCGGGAACATTTACACGTTCGCCTCGTACCGGCTGGGGGTGAGTGTTATATGTGCTCGGAGCTGAAGGAATGCCTCGTGCCATTCGGTATGTGCGCCAGTGGAGCCGCGACGAGTCCATGCGCAAGAACATGCCCGCCAGCGTGGCGGAGACTGTCGGCGGGAACATTTACACGTTCGGCTCGTACCGGCTGGGGGTGAGTGTTATATGTGCTCGAAGCTGATGGAATGCCTCGTGCCATTCGGTTTGTGCGCCAGTGGAGCTGCGACGAGTCCATGCGCAAGAACATGCGCGCCAGCGTGGCGGAGACTGTCGGCGGGAACATTTACACGTTCGGCCCGTTCCGGCTGGGGGTGAGTGTTATATGTGCTCGAAGCTGAAGGAATGCCTCGTGCCATTCGGTATGTGCGCCAGTGGAGCCGCGACGAGTCCATGCGCAAGAACATGCCCGCCAGCGTGGCGGAGACTGTCGGCGGGAACATTAACACGTTCGGCCCGTACCGGCTGGGGGTGAGTGTTATATGTGCTCGGAGCTGAAGGAATGCCTCGTGCCATTCGGTGTGTGCGCCAGTGGAGCCGCGACGAGTCCATGCGCAAGAACATGCCCGCCAGCGTGGCGGAGACTTTCGGCGGGAACATTTACACGTTCGGCTTGTACCGGCTGGGGTGAGTGTTATATGTGCTCGGAGCTGAAGGAATGCCTCGTGCCATTCCGTGTGTGCGCCAGTGGATCCGCGACGAGTCCATGCGCAAGAACATGCATCTTCTGTACTTGTACTATTACGTATTCTGTGGTATGGTATTGCGTGTGATTGGTTCGTGGGACTGTGCGTCCGCCCGCAGGCACTGTGAGACCTCATAGTAATGTTAGTGAATACGCGTGTTATAAATTGATCTCTCTTGTCAGGTCCACCACAGAGGCGCCGATATAGACGCGCTGTGCGTGGCCCCGCGCCACATTGAGAGATCGGACTATTTCGCCTCCTTCTACGAGCTTCTCAAACAACAACCACAGGTAAAATACTTGTTGTTAATTCATAAGTTACTTAGGCTGAGTTGCACCATCTTAACTTAACCATAACTTTAACAGATATAAACTTATCTGAGCCAGTGGTCAAAAGTAGAACTAAGGTGTTATTACATATTGTTACCTAGGTTACGCCATAGACGACAGCGATGCTGTCATCGAGTCGGATATGTTTGTATCTGTTAAAGTTATGGTTTAGTTAAGATGATGCAACTCAGCCTTAGTGTGAGTTGCACCAAAACGCTGTTAAAGTTAAAGTTATCGTCAAATGATAATGCTACCTATTTGTCACGTCAAACTTGTCAAAGGACATCATGCTGGCAACCACTTTTTTTGGCTAACTTGTGCTTAACCGGTACTTTAACAAGCTTGTTATTGTTAAAGTTAGATGGTGCAACTCAGCCTAGTCTGTGTCTTTCAGAGTTGACCATCAGCCATTTTTAATGTCCCCGCTGCTGTGGCATAGGCCTTCCTTATGGTTGGATAAGGAGGACCATAACCCACCACGCGGGCCCAATGCGGATTGGTAGGTGTTAACGACTGCAAATGCATCCAGGACCAACGGCTTAACGTGCCTTCCGAAGCATGGAGGAGCTCGAGATAGTACATTTTTGGTCACCCATCCCATGGCCGACCCTTGCGAAAGTTGCTTAACCTCCGCAATCGCAGGGCCAGGCGCTAAAGCACTGCGCCATCAAGCTTCTCAATGTATTTTTTTTAATTTACTTTCTATTTTGAACGCATATTACCTAGAAATAATTCGTTTTTCTATTGTGTTTAGTTCTATTGATAACAAGAATGTTAAAGAGTGATTATTTTTAATTCAATTGTACTTTATTGTATGAAATAGTAATGGAATTCCGTATTGCATTGAATTTACAAAGTTTTAAACTAAATCATTTGATAGTTTATTAATTTATTTTTTTAAAGTTCTAAGCATTCATACTAACAAATAGAAAGTTTTCTCCTTCAAAAGGGAGATGTATTATCGAAAATCATTTGCAATCTTCGTAGCTTTTGTTTGATATGTATGCCATATACGATAATGTTATGAATTTATGATACAATGGCAGGATAATTTTGCAGATTCACAAATCGTCTACCTCCAACTTGGCGTTAGTCAGTGGCGTGCCCAGGCCTACAGGGTAGAGCAAGCCCGAACCCTCAAATCAAGCAATTTTTTTTACCAGCTCAAGCAAAAAAACAATGCATATTTTTTTTTCATACGATGATCTTTACCAAAATATCGATGCGACACACCCCAGCGCCATCTAGACTAATTCATAGATAACTCTCAAAAAATCACCAAAAGCACACCCCTTAAGCTTACTTTAATTATTCACAAAATGCTAGATGGCGTGACTTTATCGAATTATATTATTGTGTAATCAAAACTAAATTTCTCGTGTGTCACTCATAATAAATATCTAAATCAATTCACAAAATAATAGCGTCACTGAGCTTTTGCTAGATAATTTCAATCCTATCTCCTGCATTCCAAACAAACATTATTGTCGTTCAAATGAAAAACGCAAAACTAACCTTACTTATTTATGTTTATAAGAACAACCAACAATGTAAACAAGTCCACTACAAAATTACGATACTTACATTGAAGAATATTATATTTCTTTGCAAAATACTCAAAAGAAAAGGTTTATTACCGGACTGCAAGGAAAGAGTTATTTTGTATTTCTCTTGGATCGACCCGACTCGTGGACACTTTCAAAGAGAATAAACATTTTAATCCATCACATAAAACCATTATCAATCATTAAACTGAAATTTAAACTCATTTTTAACACAAAAACACTATTTTAGGCAAAACACTTGTTGTTTCAAAACAGCTGTCGTCACAGATTGAAACAACTTCACTCTCCTCAGCGCGTTGTGCAGTCCACCGAACTGCGGGTCTACCGGCTAAAAATAATGAAGTTAATGTTAACTGTAAGTATGTGATACATTGCTACTTTGTTTTGGCACAAATAAAAACTTACCAAAGAAAAGAAGCAATGTATCACATACTTACAGTTAACATTAACTTCATTATTTTTAGCCGGTAGACCCGCTGGAGCGAACTTCGGAGGCAAGCCGGCTTTCGCACGGCATTGTGTAGTTCTCATAGAATCTATAGATACGTACAGCAGTACTATGTATGCGGGTAGCACTTTTGTTGATGTTAGAAGAGAGCGGATATATACAGATCGCAAAGCCCGGTTGCAAGCCAACGAGTGCGAGGGAGATAAATGCATTGTAGAGGGTTTATTGAGAAAAGTAATGCAGTTTAGCGACTTGTCTATCGATCAGTTGTTGTAAAAATTGAATTTGTGGTTATTGATTATTGAAAATTAACATTTGTTAATAATATTGTGTTGTAATTAATTACGATTCATTGGTGTAGTGTTAGCAAGTTATTGTTAGGGCAAGCCGGGCTTTTGGGCTTGTATGGAGGTACCGCCACTGGCGTTAGTGTAGATGTCGACCTGTTATTTTGTTGTTTGATATTTTTATTTTTATTTTGGAAGGGTATTTTCGTAAATATCAACATTTCTTGCAATACACTTCGATTTTATATACCTGTGGATATTGCATGACGACGTCATTCACGTCACACCACAAACTGAATAAAAACAATAAACATGTAATTTTAAACTTTCCGGAAAAATTACTTTTAGATATAACTGCATCAAAACCCATTGCATAGGTACTTTAGAAGAACTAAACGAACAAACAGACAGACGCGGAAGGCGACAATTTTATACACCGTTATTTTTTAAGTATATATCTAAAAATAAAAAGGGGATTTCAGACCACGTGAATGAACAACTTTTACTATGGGGCCAACCACGAAATCCCGAAAAAAAATCAGCTGTTATCAATTATCTATCTATATTTATAAAATCGTAAACTGTTTTCAAAATTCACCCCCTAAGGGGGTAAAAAAGGGGATCAAAGTTTGTATGAAAGTCCCTCAGTTTTGAAGCTAGGATCTTCAAATTTTGTGTTTAGACTGACCATTGAAAATAAATAAATACGGGTTTTAGCGTTTTTCAAAATTCTACCCCCGAAGGGGTCAAAAGGGGGATGAAGTTGTGTATTGAAGAAAATCATTTATTTTCGAAGCAAAAATCGCTAAATTTATAATTTAGGCTTATGGATAGACATCTAACGCAACGTATATTGTTATTGTTAGTATTTGAGCCCCTATTGGGATGAAATGGGGGTGAAAAGGGGTAAAAAACCCAAAAATAGATATGGATGTCGTTATTGGGGTTTTCGGGGATGACGATTGCAAAAATGACATTTATTTTGAAGTCCAACACGGTGGACACGATTTGACCCCTAAAGGGGTGAAAATGGGGTTCAAATTTTGTATGAAAAAATAATATAAAATGGATGTCGTTCTTGAGGTTTTATGGGATGGTATTGCGAAAATGAGATTTATTTTGAAGTCCAACACGGTGGACATGATTTAACCCCTAAAGGGGTGAAAATGGGGTTTAAATTTTGTATGGAAAAATAATATAAAATAGACATTACAACTTTAAAATTCGTAGGAGCATGTCTAAAAATAAATAGGCAAACACAAATTTTGTTATTTTGAAAATCCTCCCTTAAGGTGTAAAAGGGGTAAGTAAACATGAAAATCGATGTGGATGTCGTTCTTGAGGTTTCATGGGAAGTTGGTTGCGAAAATGACATTTATTTTGAAGTCCAACACGGTGGCCATGATTGGACTTGGACATGCACATCCAGGGGACGGGGACAGGGACGGGGACGCGAACGGGAACGGGAAGCCGTAATGCGTAAAAATGGCTGGTCAGATCCTGGTTGAAGGTTCCCTAAGGATTTTGAAGGTTCCCTAAGGATTTTCTCTAATATCCACGCGGACGAAGTCTCGGGCAGAAGCTAGTTATCATACATTATAGTCGAGTCGATGTTGTACTTTTCTATGGAACAGCTGATATTTTTATTCGCGATTTCGTGGTTGGCCCCATAGTAAAAGTTGTTCATTCACGTTGTTCACTTTTTTATTTTTAGATATACTTAAAAAATAACGGTGTATATGAGTAGAATCACTTCCAAAGATTCTAAAAATCTGATAGAAAGAAAATTAGTAGCATTTTGCTACTCCACTGCTCTTTGTTCCTGAAAGCCTTCTGTCAGCTTCAAAAATTAACTTATGTAGCTTCAACTGGCTGTTTGTTTTACGTTATTGCTTCATGACCGAATTTTTTTTATAAGACTTAAGTGTCAGCAGCAATGTATGGACAAAACAGCCTGCCTAGCATGACCGATTTATATCGCGTGATATAGCATTTTATCGACACTGAACTGTCAAATTCCTTTGTCTTTTTGACAGTTAAACGTGATAAAACGCTATATCACGCGATATAAATCGGTCATGCTAGGCAGGCAGAGCCAGGTGCCACATTTCATCTTTGTTAGTGTATGGCGTGATGCATCCTTAGGTATCTGATCGAAGCCAACACAATCTTTAATCAACCAATTTTAGACATAATTGAAAAATAATCGGGAAAATAACCCATATGCACATGTTCAAAGGTCTCCATCTACAGCAGCGCCACCAAGGGGGATAGATTTTCTGTCATCCAGCCATTCACACAAACATTTTTGTTGCGTGCAGGTGAAAGACTTGCGGGCAGTAGAGGATGCTTTCGTGCCGGTCATCAAGATGAACTTCGACGGCATTGAGCTGGACTTGCTGTTCGCGAGGCTCGCCCTCAAGGAGATACCTGGTAACAGTAATTATTAATCCATACTAATACTAATATTATATTATAAACTAGCAGCTGCCTACGACTTCGTCTGCGTGAATGTTTTTTCTATCCCTCGGGAACAATACTTTTTTTCGGGGTGATAGGTACCCTATGTCCTTCTTTATACCCCTGATAACGTGTATGTAAAATTTTATGATGATCGGTTCAGTAATTAAGGCGTAACAAACAAACAAACGGATTTTCGCGTTTATAATGCCAAAGTAACTCTGTCTGTTTATTTTGACGAAATTTGGTATGGATATATCTATATCCATACCAAATTTCGTATTAAGACCTCAGGGAAGAACATAGGCTACTTTTTATCCCACTGCTGGGCAAGGGTCCTCCACCCGCACGATATAATCTGTAGCCTATCTATTACCACAGAATAGATAATAGTTCTAGCCTTCAGAAGTTGCACTCCGCAAAATCGTTTAAATAAATTGCGACTCTTGCTCCGACACAATAAAGTAGAATTCAGGTCGCACAGAGCTCCTTTCGCTTCAAAACATTCACTTAGTAGTTGCCTCTCTTTCTATCGCGTAGGTCTTATCTTTTCTGATGGATGAAATTTGTCCTCTCGGAGGACGCCGAGCGGTTCAGATTCGCGCCCGAAGTGACAGAGCCCTGCTATTACTCTGACTACAAAATCTTTCTTTGAAATTCACATGTGCTTATAACAGCCTAGACCAAAAATAGATTTGATTATTTACTGTATAAAAGTGCTTTGTATATTATTCTTGAGTTTATTTATTATTTCTAGCGATATGCATTGGTTTTTTAGCAAATTTAGTTTTTTCACATGGTTATAATTTTTTTAGACTTCTCAATAAATATTCTGATAATAAAATCCTTTAAATATATCAAAAATAATAATATATTGTCACAGATTCGTTTGACTTACGCGACGACATATTGCTCAAGAACCTCGACCAGAAATGCGTCCGGTCGCTGAACGGTTGCCGCGTGACCGACGAGATACTGCGCCTAGTTCCGGACATCAACAACTTCCGACTCACTCTGCGCGCCATCAAGCTGTGGGCCAAACGTGAGTGCACAGCACATACTGTATAACGGGTCATTCTGAACTTACCATCCAAATTTCAAGGATGTGTCCAGTCCATGAAACTAAACAACTTTCTCTAAGAAACATGTGTCGAATTTCGTCACAAAATTTTGGTCATCCCATACTAAATAGGGATGTTGACTAATGAATAAAATAACGAAATACTAATAAAAATCGTAAACATATTAAACTTTTAGAGTAGCTTGTATACCTCTTGGTTTTATATATTGCATATTATTTGTTTTATGACCCTTCAAAGTTGGGTGGACAAGTCCATTTAAAAAGTATAAAATTTATTAAAATAAATAATACCTTTAATTAGTCCGTAAAATTTATAGCAAATTTGTCTAAGAAACTATTTTGATAAACACAATATTTAATATAGCTGCCGAACAAATTTCCTACGCGTTGCATACAAACTAGCACGGCGCGACGTCATAACGTGCAAGCCATTAGTATGGAGCGTTTTTGATCGAGTCCATTTGTGTGCATTTCACACTGTGATATGTCGGGCAGTTTTCATGCTAGCGAATTAATTCTTTTACCAATGTTTCTTTTTTTGAGAGGTAATTTATGTAACATAAAATAAAAAAAATAGTCAACATCCCTATTGATGTCGTGATCTCTCGTGTAATCACGAGAGATACTAATGTATAGATAGTCGATTTTTTTTCTACATATTGGCCATGTGTTGCTTACAGAAATTTGTTCAGTTTCATGGAGTGAACACATCCTCAAAATTGGGATGGTGAATACAATATGACCCTATATGTATTCGTGTCACTTGTATAACAGTAATGTGTCCGGTATGCGCTAAGTGCCGGACATCAACAACTTCCGACTCACTCTGCGCGCCATCAAGCTGTGGGCCAAACGTGAGTGCACATACTGTATAAAGGATGTAACAAGATCCTGAATGAAGTAGAAGTTCACGCATTCCGCCCATCAGGATCAATTTTGTCCTTTAGGCTATACCTGGGGAACTAATAGCTACGAAGTTATTGAAGGTCATACAATTTTATGAAATCTTTTCCCAATTTTTGTCCAAATAAACATTATCAAAATTTCAAGTATTTCGTAACAAACAAAAGCTTCAAAACAACATCAATGTATCTCATGAGCACGCACAAAAAACGCTGCCTTTAACTCGGCCGCACGTCGCTGTGTAG
The DNA here is from genome assembly GCA_950108535.1 of Agriphila straminella. Lineage (NCBI taxonomy): Eukaryota > Metazoa > Arthropoda > Insecta > Lepidoptera > Crambidae > Agriphila > Agriphila straminella. Next base: position 23,773,214 of record OX467305.1, on the reverse strand, counting down.
CATTCACTTGCAGGCGCGGTCCGTTGTACGCGTTAAGACTGGTTTACATTATCTTAGTCTTTAGTAGAGTGCTTTAGTTGAAACATGTAAACGGTCGTCTTATGACTAAAGAGAGTAACGTTCTAGTAGCCTTTCAACTGGAATCATCGCTTTTCAGTAGCACCCTCTGCGCGCCCGCGCCGCCCGCTCACCCCCCGCGCGACACTTTCCTCGTACTGGAAGCATGTAAATCGACATTTTAGTGGCGTATTTTTAGAGTGCTTTAGTCAAATGACACTGTACTGGAAGCATGTAAACGCTCACTGGAAAGGCACCAAAACTATTAAAGCACTCGCTTTCTCGAATCTACTCGCACGCTACTAAAGCACTCTACTAAAAATAATCTAATGGAAACCAGCCTTTATATTGCGTGGTAATGTATGCAATGCTTTTTAACACCAATTTGTGATTGTTTAGGTCACGGCATCTACTCCAACACGCTCGGCTACTTGGGCGGCGTCTCGTGGGCGATGCTAGTAGCTCGCACATGCCAGTTGTACCCGAATGCTCTCCCCGCTACGCTGGTGCATAAGTTCTTCCTGGTGTTCAGCCAGTGGAAGTGGCCTCAACCGGTGCTGCTGAAGCAACCTGATGCGGTGAATCTAGGGTTTCCGGTGTGGGATCCCAGAGTGAGTTGTACTGTTTTATTTTCTGCCTGTACGAGCTGGCGCGTACATTCGCATCATCATTCGCGCGTACATACTTATTAGCATAAGCAGTTTATTTTCCAAATATATCTTTTTTATCAAGTTTAAAACAGTTTTATCATTTTATCAGTAAATCTCTTACGGTGTTTCACGGTTTTAGGTTTTGATCAACAATACACTATATAGAATCTAGATGTCCGCTCAGTCTCAATAACGCCACATCTAATAATGATTATATTATTTTTCCATACAAAATTTGAACCCCATTTTCACCCCTTTAGAGGTTAAATCATGTCCACCATGTTGGACTTCAAAATAAATCTCATTTTCGCAATCACCATCCCATAAAACCTCAAGAACGACATCCATATTGATTTTTATGTTTACTCACCCCATTTTCACCCCTTTAGAGGTCAAATCATGTCCACCGTGTTGGACTTCAAAATAAATGTCTTTTTTGCAATCGTCATCCCCGAAAACCCCAATAACGACATCCATATCTATTTTTGGGGTTTTTTACCCCTTTTCACCCCCATTTCATCCCAATAGGGGTTCAAATACTAACAATAACAATATACGTTGCGTTAGATGTCTATCCATAAGCCTAAATTATAAATTTAGCGATTTTTACTTCGAAAATAAATGATTTTCTTCAATACACAACTTCATCCCCCTTTTGACCCCTTCGGGGGTAGAATTTTGAAAAACGCTGAGACCCGTATTTATTTATTTTCAATGGTCAGTCTAAACACAAAATTTGAAAGTCCTAGCTTCAAAACTGAGGGACTTTCATACAAACTTTGATCCCCCTTTTTCCCCCCTTAGGGGGTGAATTTTGAAAAACCCTTTCTTAGTGCACCCCTAGACCTCATAAGGAACCTACTTGCCAAATTTGGAGTCTCTAGACCCAGCGGTTTGGGCTGTGCGTTGATAGATCAGTCAGTCATTCAGTTTACGATTTTATAAATATAGATAAAAGAATAAAATTAATTGCATTGAAATTTAATAATATAATTATAATCAATTAATTTAGTACCTAGAGAAATAAATAAAATAAAATACATAATATAATCAATTAAATTAATAAAAAACAATAAAATTATAACATTCAGGAATAATAAATTAGGAGACCGCGACCAGAACGACTGTTAGTGCGTATAAGTACCTAAATTTTGCATTTCCAATAAGCCTAATTCTATATGATTTTTGAATGTATATTTTGACGTCAGCTGCCGTATTGGAGGGGGTATATTGTTCCAGCACTTGGTCGCTTGGTAGCGGAAACTGCCCGTGAAAGCGTGATTCACTTGATCGTTTTGGTCATGTTGACTGCACTGTTATACTTAATTATAGTGCGACTATCTTGACATAGATATCAAGATATTACAGTCGCACTAAAAACGTAACAGTGCCGTCAACATGTCAAAAACGGTACCTAATCAAACACAAATCCCAAGTCCTCTTTCTGAAAAGACTCTACTATAATTTTGTGTTTTTTTCATAGGTGAATGTCGCAGACCGGTTCCACCTGATGCCGATAATCACGCCCGCATACCCGCAGCAGAATTCCACCTTCAACGTATCCGCCTCCACGCGCAGCGTCATCATGGAAGAGTTCCGACTGGGTACGTGCAGTGTTGCCATCTCTAAAAATAAAAAAGCCGAACTCACCCGCTAAAAAAGCCAAGCCCAATTAATAAGTGATTATCACCGGAAAAATGGCCTATTCCTTTTTAACTAATGAGTAATCCAAAAGAAAGATACAGCGCCGACATAATCAGATATATTGCCAATAATTTTCAGTGATTATTCTTTAGATACGAGAAACCTTGTCGAGTCGCTTTCTTTGTCACCCCATAAGTTGAATGAATTTGGTCACTTCAGCAGGGCTAGCCCCTGCTGAAGTGACCAAATTCAGAGCGTTTGCGTAACAAAACGATGTAATTTAATGTGTAAAATTTACTCTTTGCCATACATTGTCGAGTGAAGTTGCCGCTTCTGTTTTACATAGTTAAATTAATGGCATTGTGTCTACCTTTATATCAGTGCATTGATTAACATTTCATCCTACAGGTCTGGCAATAACGGACGAAATAATGCTGGGCAAATGCGGTTGGGAGCGCCTGTTCGAAGCGCCCAACTTCTTCTCGCGCTACAAACACTTCATAGTACTGCTAGCGGCCGCCGCGCGCGCTGCGGATCAACTACAATGGTGTGGCCTTATAGAGTCCCGGATTAGACATCTCATAAGTAAGTATTAGACAACTCTTATTTAAGAATATATTGTATATAGTGTTTTTCTGTCTGATGTCTGTTATTGTGTCTTTTTTAATGAATAAACAAATTATATCAAAATTTAAATGTTTTTCCTTGTCTATTCTTTCAAATCGTGATTAAAATGTAATCGTCAAACATAATTTGCAGCCACGCTAGAGCGCAACCAGCACATAACGATAGCGCACGTGAACCCAGAATGCTACAACTCCATACCGCTGCAGACCAACGACGGGCACCCACTGGCCATGCCGCCCGGTACCGACACCAGTAAGTACATCACTCATACATACTTTATTAATGTAAGTATGAAGTTGCATAGTTTGCAGCCACCTTAGAATGCTACAACTCCATACCGCTGCAGACCAACGACGGACACCCGCTGGCCATGCCGCCCGGTACGGACACCAGTAAGTACATCACTCATACATTCTTTATTAATGTAAGTATGAAGTTGCATAGTTTGCAGCCACCTTAGAATGCTACAACTCCACGTTGCAGACCAACGACGGGCACCCACTGGCCATGCCGCCCGGTACCGACACCAGTAAGTACATCACTCATACATACTTTATTAATGTAAGTATGAAGTTGCATAGTTTGCAGCCACCATAGAATGCTACAACTCCATACCGCTGCAGACCAACGACGGACACCCGCTGGCCATGCCGCCCGGTACGGACACCAGTAAGTACATCACTCATACATTCTTTATTAATGTAAGTATGAAGTTGCATAGTTTGCAGCCACCTTAGAATGCTACAACTCCATACCGCTGCAGACCAACGACGGGCACCCACTGGCCATGCCGCCCGGTACCGACACCAGTAAGTACATCACTCATACATACTTTATTAATGTAAGTATGAAGTTGCATAGTTTGCAGCCACCCTAGAATGCTACAACTCCATACCGCTGCAGACCAACGACGGACACCCGCTGGCATATTCGTAAATACCCGACGCGTTATCCACCCGAAGTTGCATCGTAAATAGCAGACGTGTCGGAGTAAATACCTGACGCGTTAGCCACCCGAAATTGCTTCGTAAATAGCAGACGTGTCGGGATAATGCGTCTGGTATTTACAAGAGCCAGAATTGCTTTGTAAACAGCAAACGTACCGCGTCAGTTATTATAATAAAAGAAAATATTTCTGTTGTCTGTTATAAAAAAATAACCTCGAAATTTAAGGCTCACGCTCCGCTGCGCTTCGTGCTTGCCTTAAATTTTTAACCTATACGCGGGACCTACAGAAATAAAGCAGTTCGATTCGATCGAACTCTTTTGAATTTTAGATGATTAACTTTAAGAATAATTTGAGTATTTGGCTGTAACGATTACAATTTCTGATTTACAAAATAAATATCGTCAATATTTGTTTACAGGCGCACCAGTACCCACCGATCCAGCGCCCGAAGTCAAAAGAAATGAAAAAGTGAGTGACATTCTAATTTATATTTTGGTTAGTTACTTATTTATCGAAACAAATTACAGTGAGATAGATATCTTTTGTATTTTGCAGCGCCTCGAAAATTATATCTTGTACAATGTACATTAGTTTAGAGATTCCATAGAGTAATGACCATCAGCCATTTTTAATGTCCCCACTGCTGGGGCACAGGTCTTCCTTATGGGTGGATAAGGAGGATGGGCCATAACCCACTACGCGGGCCCAATGCGGATTGGTGGGTGTCAACTGACTGCAAATGCACCCGGGACCAACGGCTTAATATGCCTTCCGAAGCACGGAGGAGCTCGAGATAATAAATTGTTGGTCACCCATCCCATGACCGACCCTTGCGAAAGACACTTAACCTCCGCAATCGCTGGACCAGGCGCTAAACCAATGCGCAATCGAGCTCCTCGAGATAAAGTAATAACAAAACTCAATTTACAATAAAAGCGAAAAATAATGAAAACGAACTGTTACAGGCAAGCTGTATTTTTTTTGCTGGTCAGGTAGGTTTTTAACTCATTCTGTTTCTTTCACGTACGATAAGGTTATGATATCAGTTTCATGAATAAAATTAAATTGGTAACTTGCGATTTAGCGATAAGAACTTACTCCAAACGCCTAATTAGTAAAGATAATCGGCCGATTTCAATAACCTATCCTCAGTAATGCTACGGCTCCACCTGCGTCTTAACGCATAGCTTAAAGCGTTAATCTAGGCGTTACGCAGATGTGGCCAAGACTTAACGGTGTTAATTTACAAACGACAGTACAAAATTTACTTAACGCCTTAGCTAAAGCGTAATTGGACATTACCACTAACGTTAACGCAGGGGGAGCCGTAGCATTCGAGATAGGCTTATTAAGGCGAGGCCAGTTCACGATCTGATGAAAAGTCTGATTTTTGAACATCCAATGTGAAGAACTGATGTAAAATTCTACTTCACAAAAATTACTGTAGACTGAAAAAGAAACAAAGTAGCAAATTAACCGAACAGAATATTGAAAAATGGCATGGTAACTCTGTAAAAAAATCCTGAATAACACCATAAAAACTTATAAAAATAAATTTCAAATCGTCAGATTTCGTAATTTTCAACGACAGTGATATGATTTTTTATGCAAAAAGGATAGCTTTTTTATCGATCTAACACAATAACCGAGTACATTTTTAATAAATGATCCAGTATTTCAGAAATCAATAAAAATGTACTAAAATTCGTCAAATTTCTGGCGAAGCGTCAATTAAAGGTATGCAATATTCAACCTTATTCTAAAGACATAGTGAAAGAGTAAATTTCGTGAACTGGCCTCGCCTTAAAGATTTGTTGCCTTGATATTTGTGTTAAATGACGGCAAATAACAACTGTTGCCTAGTAACAGATCTATAGTAGGCCTATCTCTTATAATTAATATAGATTATTGTTAGTCTAAAAAACACTAAAAATACAGTTTAAAAAACTAACATTTTTATGTTGAGGGTACAATACGAAAAACATCCATTACCTCCCGCCGTAGTACATGACTGTGTGACAGCAAGGTTGATTGGCTGGAGACTTGAATAGTAATTTTGCGTGAATGGCTCTGGAGATACTCGCACTTAAAACAACTCCTATAAAATCTGATTAACGTAAAGAGAGACTGGTTGTAGATAAAAACCTATTATAAAAAAAATACAATTCATATTATACGATTCAAACTTTATGACTCCTGTGAACATCGCGCGAAATTCTATGTAAGTGTGTGTAAGAGACGTGTGGCGGGGCACGGCTACGCACATAGTGACTAACTTCACAGGAGTCATAAAGTTTGTATCGTATAATACAGGTGTGTAGAAAAAAAATAGTTCAGTTTCACAAATGCCGGATATGTCCTAGTTTTAGATAATTTCATACAAATTCTGTTCCATTTTTTTAAGAGCGTGTACGCAAACAGCATTTCATATAAACTTTAAAGTTCTTATTTTTCGAAATGAATGAACCAATTTTAATTAAACTTCATAAGCATAAAGCAGGATACATTAGTCTACAAAGTTAGCTGAAAAAACTTTATTTTATTTTTAAAATAAAGTTTTATATTAAGTTTTAAGTATTTAGACTATGCGGATTTTCTGTTTCTATGGAAAATTTAAAATCGGTCTTATTTAAGCTGTAACTGTAACACTATTTATCGAAAATGTTTTCAACTAACTTTTCCGACCTATGTGTTGTTATGTTAAATCGGTTCATTCATCTCGAAAAATAAGGACTTGAAAGTTTGTATGAAATGCCATTTGCCATCAACGCTCTACACGTTGAACGCCATGGGGTCACCATTTGCCCGACAGTACACTAGCCCTGGAGGCCGGCTCTGAAAACACGATTTTCGTCAATTTTCATATTCGGTATTTTTGTTCCATTTTGTAAGAAATGTCTTAAAACCCCTTCTCCAATAGAATAGCGAACGAAATACTACTTAAATATGTCTAAAAACCATTGTCACTCACCCGTGTCCCCCATGGCCTCCGCGAGCAGAAATTCGGTTTACCGTTACAAGGGGCCGCGCGATTTCTGCGCGGCCTCAGTCGTTTGCTGTGCGCCCACGCAAGCACTACTATTACGATACGTTGCGTACTTTACTTACTACTTCAATTTATGCGTTTAGTTTCGATATTACCTACACAATGGACGACTGTGTGGACTTTGAGATAAGCCAACAAGACTTGGAAGATATTGAAAACATCGAAGTGACTTTGTTGAAAGACAGTTTTCAAATCCGTTCTGAAGATGATGAACCGATTCATCGTAAGCGCCGCCGGCGTGTGATGGTGCTCGATAGTGCAGAAAGTGAGCCGGAGGATCAGGGGTGGAATTGCGTAAGGTAATCGTATTCATTTGACAGTTCATATCGTATTCCATCGGCTGCATTTTGTATGGGATGACATATATTATGATACAATATGAACTGTCAAATAAATACGATTGACTTTACGCAATCACCTAGCTGGACGGTATAGGTGTCATTACGGACGATGCACAACGGAATACATGGACGAGGCCAAAAGGTAACCAGCGCCATGTTATTGCTTTTACTGAAAATCCTGGTCTCCCCATTGATCTTCGCGCTGCTGCTAACAATTATTCGCCCTATGATTTCTTCTCGCTTATGGTGGATGATACAATTTTTCAGCTTATAGTGGATGATACGAATCAGTTTGCTATAGATAAGATTGCCGCTAAAGAAGCTTCAAAGGAAGCACGACTTCGTAATTGGTTTGCAACGGACATAGTTGAGATGAAGAGCTTTTTTGCATTGATTTTGTTTATGGGCTTGGTGAAACTACCTAAACTTTCTGACTATTGGTCACGGGATGAAATAATTGGACATCCATATCCACGAAAAATCATGTCTAGAAATCGTTTTGAACTTTTGCTACAAATGCTTCATTTTTCCCAACAAGATGAAGCTAATAAGTCTGATCGTCTACACCGAGTTTCAAAGTTGGTAGCTAAATTAAATGCAAACTTCAAGAAGAACTACATACCTGGTGAAGATTTATGCATCGACGAAAGCGTTGTACTATTCCGTGGAAGACTGATTTTTCGTCAGTACAATAAACAAAAACGCCACAAATATGGTATAAAAAAATATAAACTTTGCACATTACCAGGATATACGTACAAACATAGCATATTTGCGGGAAAGGAAAACGACAGGACCAACACTACACCAGCAAACGTTGTTATGTCTTTGTGCACTGATCTTTTCGACAAAGGCCACACCTTATATACCGACAACTTGTACACAAGTGTTGATTTAGCGCGACAGCTAATGAAAAAAGAAACACATCTTGTGGGTACTATACGAAAGAATCGGAAACATCTACCTAAAAATGTAATTACTGCGAAACTGAAGCGTGGAGAGCACATTGCCATGAATAGTGTCGATGGGATTACATTTTTGAAATGGAAAGACTAGAGAGATTTGTATGTTCTTTCAACTAAGCCCACTAACAAATTTAGAAGGGTGTTGTCAACAAAGGATCGCAGAGTGTCTTTCAAGCCACAAATTGTCCTCGATTACAATAAGGCAAAAGGAGCTGTAGATTTATCCGATCAAATGACGGCATACTGCACACCATTGCGAAAAAGTGTCAAGTGGTACAGGAAACTTGCCATCAACTTACTACTGAACACTGCGTTGGTCAATGCTTTAGTTCTGTATCAAATGACAGGAAAACGAATGCAAATCGTGGAATTCAGGAAGCAAATACTACTTGGCCTAATAAGAGAGAAACAAAATACTGTTAGAGACTCGAAACCAAAAAGGGTAAAACATAGATTGGAAAAAAAAGATGGACCAAGCAAAAAGTGCCGCCGATCATGCGTTAATTGTTACAAACTAATTGTTAAAACCATGGGACGAATACAGGCCAAAAATAAAACAAGAAAAGAAGTTACATATTGTGCAACGTGTCCAGAGAAACCATTCCTTTGTTTTGACTGTTTTTATAAGATTCACAAGGGATAAATGTGTTGTTTTTTTTTTAATTTTTAACTAAGAATAATTTGTGATCTCGATAATTACTTTTCATCAGTTTTGGATCCTAGAATACTGCTATCTCGTTAATTTTGTGATTTAATTTTTAAGAGATTTTGTAAGTAGTTTTTTTTCTGGCACTAAAATAATGAATGTGCTGTGGCTGCGTCCACGATAATTTACTGTCTCGTTGAATAATAAAAACTTTATAAAACTTCTTTCATTTGTTTCACACTTGATTTAGCTGTCGGACACTGTGTCCGACAGTTGGCCTATGAAGGGTGTAATAATCATTGTTTATAGGGATAAATAGATCTGCAATACAATATCCTTTAAAAAAATCTAAATCTTGCCGTTAGTTGAAAACCAAGCAGAATTCGTTAATCTAGAGGGCCGCGCGGGTCCGATTGTATTGAAAAAGCTTAAGCTAACATGTCCGTTGGCCTGCCAGAAGGATTTGAAGTCGACACTAGATCGCGGTCACATGTGTCCCCCATGGCCTGAACGGAGCATTCTAGTGTCGCTCAAATGGTGCCACCCATGGCCCAAACGGAAAATAGCAGAATTTTAATTGGCGTTTAACGTATTAAATAAAAGCAGCTGATATATTATGCTATCTGGAAACTGTAAGCGCTCCTGTACACGATGCCGCCAACGCGCCGCCGCCGTACCTCTACATTGTGGATACGTGACGCGTAAAACCGGCCACCGCGCCGCCGCCGCGTAATAATTTGTTAAATATCTTGTAATTCATCCGAAAGTAATCACAAAACTGTCCTCATATTTCGGAGATCTTCGTAAAGTGTATAAAAATTCACCAGATTACTCCCGCGCCAACAGAACGGTAAAATCATTTATTGGCGGCGCGGTGGCGGCTTTTACGCGTCACGTATCCACAGTGTAGAGGTGCGGTGGCGGCGCCGGCGGGGTGGCGGCGGCGTGTACAGGAGCGCTAAAACAGGGGCTCTACTCGCTAACTTTTTGAACTTGGCGGGTCTGCCAAACTTTAACTTAAAACGGACAAATCGAAGTAAGGAATTTCGTATTGTACTATTTGCCGAAGTTATTTGGAAGATATCGACGTTCGTATGACATCATGAATTGGGGTTCGCCATTTTGGCCTGATTGGGACTCAATTTATCTGTTTTAATTTGAAGCCAGACAGACTTGCCGAAGTTCGATGCATTGGCAGCCTGGACCTAAATATTATTTGTGCTAATCATCAAATATGTGGTTAGGGTGAAGTGATGCCGAACTTCTGTTCGATGTGGTTCATCGGACTGGTGTTTGAGAAGACGAACCTAACCGTGGACCTCACGTACGACATCTCGTCGTTCACTAAGGCGGTGCACTACCAAGCTGACAACACTAGCATGCTGAGGGAGGGGATGACCATAGAGGTATGTGCATACAGATTGGCTAAAGAGTTAACGCTTACTCAAAAAAGTTCATATATTATGGTGTTATAATAAATACAGATATCATGATGATCATCGGTCATACAATTGACTATTTATTGGATTGGTTACCAAAAACTGTTTGACAAACATTAGGGAGTGTTCCTTGACCCTAAGGGGATTTTCCTTTGAAGTTAGGAGATTTTTTTTCATATATACTTCTATCCATGTAGATTTTATTTTCCTTAATTGACATGTTTTCTGTCAATTGCGGTAAATATCCAAGTTGTAAAATAAATTGCAGCATTAAGTCCTTTTCACGAATATGTCATTTTTGTGTTGTTTATCCTCGCAGTCGGGTAAAAATTAAGGGGAAATATTCTAAGATCCAGAAACACTACAAACATATTGTTTAAATGTTCACGGGGCTCTTTAAATTTGGGATAGTCATTTTTGGTTTCTCATCTAAAACTGGCCTTGGCAAAGTTCGTCAATTTTCATATATTTATTTCATTATTATTGTAGGCTCGTCACGTCCGCCGCAAGCAACTCCACCAATACCTATCGCCTTCGCTGCTGAAGCGCGAGCGCACTACCTCAGGCGCCAAGCGGCGGCCCGAGCACGCGCCCGCGCCCGCGCCGCTCAAGAAGACCAAGCGCTTGTCCGAGAGCAGCGTATGTATACATTCACTACACAAACATACATATTATACCAGGGGCTTAATCGCGCTAATTCTCAACGATAAAACCAAAGCTAAATCGTTTCAGTTTCGTTTACAGAAAAATACTCGCTTTCGTTTTGTTAAAATTGTTGAATACTCTGCCTAAGGAGTCTAGGATTACAATCTGGGACAATTCAAGTGAAAATTATGAAGCTAAACCAAAGATTTTTAGGTAAATATAACCTAAATGACAACGTAACGTTTTTGATTTTATCGTTCAGAATGACTGCGATTGGGCTCCAGGCCAGTGACATTCCGCACTTTAGGTATGAAGCTATAAGTACGCGCGGGCTCGACCGGTCGGGCCAGTGCAGGGGGCTGCCGCGCGACACACGCGACCGTTAATTCGATACTCACTCACACGCTCGCGTATGGTCGCTTAAGGTGATTAGTACCCTCAAGTGGCGCCCTCATCTTAATTAAATTTATTGCTCGCTAAGTACATAATGTATCGAAAATTCAAAAGTTGTGATTGAAGCTAAAGTTCTATAGTTTATTTACAAATAATAAACTTTCTAAAATATAATTCGTTGTAGTTTTAGTAGGCAAAAGTGCTAAAAGTGACTACTACAACAAACTATATTGTACTGAAGTTATTGTTTGTAAATAAACTATAGAACCTTAGCTTAAATATCAACGTTTGAATTTTCGATACAGTATGTACTTAGCGAGCAATAAATTTAATTAAGGTGAGGGCGCCACTGTGAGGATACTAATAACAATCAAAAAACAATAGATGAACAACACAATGAACAATATTGGTACTCCAAACCCAACTAATGTAGCTGAAAATGATGATTTTTAGAAACTAAGAACTAGAACTTTAAATGTCATTAATAGTACAAAGTCTTCGTTTTATTTATTTATTTATTAATCTTAAGGAATTAATCCATTTGGAATACGAATAATTTAAACTTTCTTTTATTTTAAATCAAATAATAGTAGATTGTTATACAAGACGCTAAAATGACCCATTGCATACAAGGTAGTTTTATTCCCGAGCTTTAGCGAGGGAATAAATAGAAACCGAGTTACAATGGGTTTTATCGTCGTGTGTTATACACTTTACTTTTCACTACGATTGCGAGAAAATAAAATAAAATATTAAATAGTTTATACCTAGGTACTTCCGTAAACGCATCCACTCGTTTTTCTATCCTTCACTTCATAAACTTTTTGTACAGTATTTAAATAAATGATTTGTGTTTGATGGCAAAAGATTAAAATTATTTATTTCCAACACAATGTGACAGTCACACAATTCAATCAGTTTGTAATAGGGATGTTGACTAATGAATAAAATAACGAAATACTAATAAAAATCGTAAACATATTAAACTTTTAGAGTAGCTTGTATACCTCTTGGTTTTATATATTGCATATTATTTGTTTTATGACCCTTCAAAGTTGGGTGGACAAGTCCATTTAAAAAGTATACAATTTATTAAAATAAATGATACCTTTAATTAGTCCGTAAAATGTATAGCAAATTTGTCGAAGAAACCATTTTGATAAACACAATATTTAATATAGCTGCTGAACAAATTTCCTATGCGTTGCATACAAACTAGCACGGCGTGACGTCATAACGTGCAAGCCATTAGTATGGAGCGTTTTTGATCGAGTCCATTTGTGTGCATTTCACACTGTGATATCTCGGGCAGTTTTCATGCTAGCGAATGAATTCTTTTACCAATGTTTCTTTTTTTGAGAGGTAATTTATGTAACATAAAATAAAAAAAATAGTCAACATCCCTATTATAGAAAAATACTAAAGATTACGCGCCATGGTACATTTTTTTAATTTCTGCTGTAGCAGCTAAGCAACACAATCACGCATTCTACGATTCACTCTGTGCACAGAGTATAAATAAGTCTATGATTTCTTCATCTTATTTTTGTTATGACAATCTACTCTTCTTCAGGGAGTAATTTTTGCCAGTGTCAAGTGTAATGATTTCACCGAAGAGATGCTTTTAGTTCCATTTTCAAAAATAGAAATAAGAAACAGTATTTAGTCGAGCGAGTCCTTAATCGTGATTATGAATAAAGACTTTTTCGTTTTAGTAGGCTCGTTGGTAATAGACAAACATTAAAAAAGAAAAAACTTTATCCCCTAGCGGTTATTATGCTATTTTATCTCAGCTCTTGTACGTTACAATGACGGACTTTTTGAGCAAGAGGAGTGAAAAAACTGTTTTTTGAGAAGCTACTATTTGAAACTTAGACACAAAAATACAAAATAAATGACATTGTTATTTTTTTCTATCGTTTCAACCACCGATTTTGATGGTTAAGAAGTTGCATCGCTCCTACATTTGGAATGGGAATGTTGTGTCAATGGCTGGAATGTCACGTTCTATTGGCTTTATTTGACATCTGTCATCCATCTGGATGTGACACATAACTACTTTTCTTAGATAGGTTTTTATTTGTGCCAAAAATAAATAGCAAGTCACATCACATCCATCTGTCAAATGTAGCAGATCGATGCCGATGACACTTGCGTGTTAGGGCCCTTGAAGGTATCTATTATATTTTATGCCCAGAACCAAGCTCATTAGTCACCATCACTCCATTACAGACAGAAGAAGTCAGCATCCTATCATTCAACGAAGACTCAAACTCCTCAAACGTGTACGAGGTGAACATACCAAACGGAACAACGGCCGTAGAAGCAGCAAGCGTCCCAGCTTCAGCACCCGGAGCTTCGGACAAACCAGAACACCCGGGACCTTCCACGACCATCGCTTGCACGTAGCAGTACGAGCAGTGGCGGCAACGGTTCATATACGGAACCAACAACGTCAAACTCAACCGAGTCAAGCGACTCAACTGACAGTGACAGTGATGTGATAGTGCTAAGAATGTGATAAAACTCGTTCGGTACTCGGTCGATGTTTCTCGCCACTGTCCAGCGGGAAATAGAATTTTAACTTTGGTAAGTAGTTGACGAGTGATTTTGGTCTGTTATTTGCTCTGACCACCGCTTTTACTGACGCGGATAGGACTCGGTGTTAGCGCGCTCTAATGTTTTTTCGTGATTTAGGCTTCTTATCTATTGACGCGGAGCTAGGTGGCGCCAGAGACGAGAAATGAGGAAATATTAACCAATAGGATAGGCATAAAATCTCCGCTAATATTTAAGTTAATATTTCCTCGTTTCTCCGCTTTGCCGCCTCGCTCCGCTTCAATGGACAGGCACCCTTATGAAATTGTAAGCACTGCATTCTGCACTATTAGAGTGGTTCTACACTTGTAACATTTTGACGTGTCAGAAAACCGTTTATTTCACATCGCTAATTTGTTTCGGCGTGTGCTGTGGTAATACTGTATCAAAGAAACGTTATAGGATAAAGACTTGCCATGTAATTACAAAAGATTTTTAAACACTGTTCAATTAAACACCTGTTTATATGTGATGCTGTCACTTTTTTGACAATATTGTTTGACAGAGACAGCATTACATTTAAACAGGTGTTTAGTTAAACAGTGTTTAAAAATATTTTGTAATAACACAGACAGTGTTCTGACACACCAAAATGATACAGGTATAGGCCCACCCTTAATTCTTGTCTCGCTAATAATGTAGTGCGTGCTTACACTTAGGATCAATTTCATGGTTCACACAGACTATTTAACCAGATACCACGTTAACAGTGTTTTTATTTGAGCTGGCAAATTGCAAAAGTCGTGGAGTGCAGAAATTGTATGACTACTTCATGTCACATAATAATTTTGATTCTGACAGATATCTTACTGATTGATGTTGCAATAACAAGTTCTCCTATGGTGGTATCTATAGAGTTAGGTTGTCTGTGTGTTCAAAATAAACTTACAAGGTTACAGTTAGATGTTGACACGTAAATTGTTCTTGGAGCTAAGAACTACATATCGTCGTTCATATTGCAATTTGTTCTATGTCATAAATGACATATTTACAGGAAAGTAAAAAAATCCGGAAAAAAATCTTAAGATACCAAAATGTTTTTTACTAATGTTTCCTAACCATTTTGTTCTATTTAATGTAAATAATAAAATCTTCATAAATAATTTATATTTTGTTAGTAATTTGACATAGAACCTACTGACATTGAATTAATTGCAATATGAATGAGATTTGATATTTTAACATGATAAAATTGACCCAATGATGAAATTGATTATGTTGCCAATCAAGGATATCTAATTGGACTATGGTGATTGTGAAACCCGCATTTTGTAACATAATTGCCACAAAATCAGTTTCGGAATCAACGTCTTAGAACACAGCTTCAACAGTCACGTTTATTATTATTTCATTCCCACTTGGGCCTTAAATATTTAGTGTGGGTTTAGAAATGACATTGGATTAAATGTGGCCCTTCAACAGGGCCTACAGATGTTTTATCTTACGAAGGCGCGTCGGCTATGAATGTTGTTAGGCAGATGCACATTGTTTTAGTGTGATCCTACAAATGTGAAAGTTTGTGGGTTTGGATGTTAGTTCCTCAAATCACGCAAAAACTACTGAACGGATTTGGTTGAAATTTGGCACACAGATAGTAGATAGCCTAGATTAAAACATAGGATACTTTTTATCCCGATATTCCCACGGGAACGGGAACCACGCGGGTAAAACCGCGGGCGGCCGCTAGTAAGGTGATAACGAGCGCTCTTGGTAACGCACACTCCAACAATATGCATGTACACGCCTTACAACATTCATGGCCGACGCGCCTTCGTGAGATAAAACAACTGTACCATTTACTGAAAAAATATCTTAGGCCGTTTGTCCATCGCCGCCGTTAGGAGATCGAGAAGACGGCTTCAGGAGCACAAAATGTAATATGACTGGCTGTCCCTTAACCCGTCACTTCATCTTGAACTCATAATAAATACTCGTTCGTTCTTGGTGACGGCGGCGGGCGGTGAACAAACGGCGTAAGCATGAAATAGGCGATTTTCTGACAGCTCAAATAAAAAAGTTCAAAAATTTCGATAGATGGCGTTTTATGAAAGCTGTAAAATTAAACCCCTTTCACTAAGCAATCTATCGCATGCAATGTTTCGAAAAAAAAAATTGTAAATGCTGTGTACCCTACCGCCTTGGAGAGATAAACGAAGCGGGGGAGTTGAAACGGCGATAGAAATATGGGTAAAGCCGCGATTACATACACCGATTTAGCATATCAATTTCGGGTTGCCACTCGTACTTGACAATAAAATAAGTTCGATTTTAAAAGTGAATTTACCCTATAACGGAAAGATAAACATTGTATAAGATTTGGAGATGAGAATTGAAAATTAAAAAAACAAACAATGTTGACCTTTGCGTTATTTGTTTAAATTAATTGTTAAAATTTAACTTATTATACGGGTGGCAACTCTAAATTGGTATGCTAGATTGGAATATGTAATCGCGGCTTAAGCAAGAAGCCTCTCATAAAACTCCATCTATCGAGATTTTTTGAAATAATTTCCTTTCTATTTTGGTGTCGGAAGATTGCCCATTATAAGGATTTACCAAATAACTTTAAACTATTGCAGAGTCTTCAGTTGAAGCCAGAATTAGGCAGGGTGAATGCTAATACAATTTAAATGTAAGAAATTTCTGAAATGGTAACATTTAAGGTTTTTATATTAAAAATATTTTTTTTATTTAAACTTATATTCTCCTTAGATGTTGCATTCACGACAACAACCTATCGTCATGGTGGTGCGTAAGTTTTTCGAAACATTAGAATTAGTGATTGCATTTTTCATGAAAAAATATATAAAAAAATATTAGGAGTAAATTGTTTTAATTTTGATAATTTGACTAGCGAGGGTCCGTTATTCTTTACGTTTGTCGATGTGTTTGTTTGCAGGTCGTCACCGTGAAGACGACGTTTTGTGGTAAGTTTCAGTTACAACAGATATTATTTTTAATGACATTTGCAAGGAAAGTATTTAACATGAAACAGGGAAATCGTTTCTATTTTGATATTTATGTGGTATATTTAAGTCGACTTGGCAGGCGACTTGCTGGTCGATTTTAATCAACTAGCGCTTTCTATCGAGAATCGCTTCTAAAATCGAATCGCCATCGACAAGGACGGATAGAGCATAGCTATCGCTTTGAGTTAGGCGCTAGGGCCCCCGGTAAATGTTCAAACGTTTTTGTTAAATTTGTTAAATAATTTGACCGTCTGCGGGCATAAACTACGTGTTTGACAACCATGAACTACGTATTTTTGTCTATGGTTTGTCTGTCAAGCACGTTTGACAAACTTGGTTTGAACGTGTGCGCCGAGAAAACGTACAATCAAAAACAATAGATAATAAATCTTTCCTGTCAAAAAGGTAAAATTTTACAAACACGTTTGAACATTTACCGGGTCCTTTACAAGCGATTGTCGATAAAAGTGCTAATTGACCAGCAACTCGCCTGCCAAGTCGACTTGTGTAAATACCTCCTTAAAATAGTAATCAAATCAGTCTATTTCACCTGTAAAGTCAGAAGAATAATTGTCAATAAATAACAAAGTCTTTAGAAAAACAGGTAACACTTCCCAAAAATATGTGTTTAGTCTAGTTGGCGGATTATAACTTGAACTCGACCATAGACAATGAGGCTTGCGCACTAAACATTTGTATGTAAAATTGCTACTGCGCAAGTCACGTGCTACAAAAGTTTAGGTCAAGTTATTTGCAGGTATGTGTAATAAAATCTCAAAACTGATTTCACAGGCGAAATGGAAACAAATAAATCAACTAATTTGTAAGTCATTACATTACATCCCACCAGATCAAAACAATAGCATAATTGTATAGTAGGTAATTATTATCATCATTTTACATATTATTTTATAGCTATTTCCTTGCAAATGAAGCTACAGTACAAAGTGGAAGCTATCCATAAATGTATTTTTTTACATAGAAACACCTCTTGCAAATGTCGATATTTGTACTTATCATTAGATACCAATTGTTTTGGCGTATTTTTGTAGATATAGTTATCGGAGATATAGGTTAGAATCGTCAGAATTGCCAACTGATTTCGTTGTTTTCATGTCGTCTTTTGTGAAAGGTGTTTTTTACCTAATCAGTCAAACAAAATTCAGAGTTTTCAAATTGTTTTACATATTACTCAACAACATAAGATTCATAAGTATTTCTTTTTAGCTGAACTATAGTTATTTGGCAATTAAATAATTTTGGTATGTACTCCTTGCATACTTTTCCTTTGGGCCAACACAAAGAACTTTTTGAATGTCCCATTCATTTCGCGGCCTTCATATGAAACTTGGAGATTGAATTTTTTTTACGTCATTTTCAACTTTACGCTTTTATAATAAAGATCTTATTATTGAAATGATCTCGTAACTAGCTTTGCTGACTTCAGGGCTTTGGCATAAGAATAGATAAAACTGACTAGAACGGACACTCCCGCTCCGAACGGGCTCAAAGCAGGGAATGATAACGTTATTTCTTATTTATTTTACCGTTAATTTTGACATTAACCCTGTGTCAATAAATAACGTTACTTTAGATAACGTTACATTGAAATTAACGTTATTTCCGTAAATAACGTTATTTCTTACTTATTGTTACCGTTACTTTAAAATTAACGTTATTCCAATTAATAACGTTACTTTTTTACCGGTACTATTGTACCGGTAAAGTTTAACGCTATATTTAGTTGGTAAATTTACCGATAAAATGTTTTAACGTTATTTTTTGTTAACGGTAATATTTCAATCCCTGGCTCAAAGTCACGATATTAGCCTACACCGTTAAGGCGCGGTGGTAGTAAAACTAGCTCCGCCACTACATTTATTTTTATTATCAAGTCAATATTTAAAAAAAAGCTCATGTTATAATCTCTTAAATTGTCTCTACTATTTTTTGAATAACTCTTCAACAGTTATCATTAATTCTCTAAGTTAAATCCATAATTGCCAAACCACTTTTGAGCTAAAATGGATATTAAACTTACAGAAAGAATGAAAACTGTTGAAAAGTTATTCAAAAAATATTAGAGACAATTATTACATGAGCTTTTTTAAATATTTACTTGGTTTACGAATAATAAAAGATCTTAGAAACAAGTTGTATAACAATGGCGCCAAGTTATTTTAGCGATATTATCGTTAAACGTAAGCAATATTTAACAGTAAGCAACCCTGGCAACACGCCTGGACGACAGCGGGGAGTAACGACGTGAAGGGGGAAGTAGGTAGGCATGCAAATGGCGGCGTTTGGGACTTGACAAAGGAGAGTCCGTTCTAGTCAGTTTTATTTATTCTTATGGCTTTGGTTCCATTCCCTGAGTTTTCCTACTTTGGCTTGTCACATTTTACATGCTTTTTATTACTTAATTGTTCTTACAAAACCATCAGCAAAATAGTGGGGTTAAAAATAAAATATGGGCTAAAATAAAAATAATGGAATAAAATTATTCACTGATTATTTAGATGTCATCTGTAGTTGTTGAGTAATATGAATGAACAAGCTAAATTGAATTAAAAAGTTAATCAAATTAAAAATCCAGGGTATGCCCTTCGCCGATGGAATTTTGGTTGAAACCTACTAAAACGGGAAAGTTATTTGCACTTTTACTTAGATAATAAATGAAATGATTCCACCTAGTTATATAAGACTCAATGTAGTTGTTGTTCATAAGGACCTTCTCGATCTATCTATAAGTTGTATATATATCGATAGCCAATTGATTATTATATATGAAAATATATCTGGAAAAAGAAATTAAAATTCGACAAAAAAAGAGAAATAAACGTGTATATACAGAAAAATATCTTTTATTTTCTTTTCAATCCATTATTTGTAATGTGTTACATTTGATCAAGATTCAATATTCATAAATTTGAATTGGTTTTTAGGCCAAGTTCAGACAAAATGTTGTAAAAACAATAAACAGATTTATCAATAACGAATAATGATAAATAGAATTCGTCAGGTAATTATACATTAATTTATGTTAAGTCAACATACATCTGAAACAAAAAGAGATATTCGTAAAACAGAAGAAATATTACCATAGATACAAACGACCGTCGCCGACGGCACTTCAGACTATAAGAGGCTACGTACCCCGTCACTTGCGTGGCTCCGCTTGGCCGCCTGCAGCTCCAGGATGTCCGCCTGTATGTCGACGCCCAGCTCCTGTATGGGCACGGTCGTGGTGTGCCAGTACACGTCCTGCTGGCGCACGGGGCGCGAGCGCCGCTTGTGAGATTTTAGGTGCACCTACACGACATGGAGACACATTGGAAAACCTTGACAAAAGTTAAATATACAATGGGAACTGTCCAAAAAAAAAAAATTGGCTGAATATTTTTCTATAAATAGGAATAAGGTATCTTGTAATAGAATAAAGTTTTTTTCGGACATTCCCCATTTACAATACCTTAAGCCCCAAGTCAGCAAGAAATATAGTGTGCTCTTTCAATAATTAATAAAAATTAGCAAATAGTGTGTTAAACAGATTTGAATCCTATCACAATAGGAAGTTGGGGTCATTTCTAATAAATACTCTTTAAAATACGAACTGCAATTACTGTAAAGAACGTTAACGTGGCACACGTGCGCACAGCATTTAGTCCTCATTTTAGTTCGCTGGTTGCTAGTGTTGTGGGTGGGTGCGTGTGGCTTACCTTCTTGACGTGCGTGTTGACCATAGAGCGCATGTGGAAGAGCGCGGGGCACAGCGGGCAGCGCAGCGCCGGCGCCGAGTGCGCGCACAGCTCGTGCTGCCGGCAGCGGTTCTGCGTCACGAACCCGCGCCCACAAACCTACCATACCGCACACAATTAATATCTATAGCTAAAGCAAGTAACTATTAGTACTGCTATAAATTTAAGCTAGAACAGTCACGTCGAGGAGCTCGGTGGCGCAGAGGTTTAGCGCCTGGCTCTGCTATTGCGGAGCTTAAACAACTTTCGCAAGGGTCGGTCATGGAATGGGTGACCAAACATTTATTATCTCGAGTTCCTCCGCGCTTCGGAAGGCACGTTAAACCGTTGATCCCGACTAGAGTTACCAGGACCAAAATTCGGAAATCCGGTCGCAAGAGGTTGAAAATCCTGATTTTTGAAAAGTCTGGTTTAGACTCGAAAAAAAGGTAGGCCATTTACATTAGGAACAACTTATATTATAATATTAAATGATATACTAGAAAAAACATTAGGAACAACTTATATTATAATATTAAATGATATACTAGAAAAAATACGACTCAATTCCCGGACGGAACCGAACCCGCGACCTTTGGATATCCGGTCCAATGCTGCAACTTATTATATATTTATTGTCTGGCAAAAGCTTTAAAATCGTTTTTTTTTTGTAAATTTTACACAAGTGAGTGGTTTCTTTAGAAAATTATGGGCATCTTTCAGGAAACCACCCATTCATAGAGCCTTGGTTTTTCTTCGCCTGCCCCCCTCCCGCTAAACAGAATCCTAGCTGAGCCAGACCATAGCAAAACTGGGATATCCCCTCCCCCCATCGTTTGCAATAAAAACAAGTCCGTTTATAATAACGAGTATCGTGCATACCTTGCAAGTGAATGGTCGCTCGTCAGTATGCAGCCGGCGGTGCCACAGCAGCGCCCGCTCGCTGATTATGATGCGGCCGCACACTTCGCACGTGAACTTCTGCGAGCGCGACGAGGTACCTCGCTCGCGTGAGCGGGGAGTCTTATCGGCCTGCTTCTGCCTTTGAAATGGAACGAGAAATAAATAGAAGTTAGACTAGACGTATGATGATGTAACTCCCGTGAACGCGATGTGGTACCTCGTTCACGTGAGCGGGGAGCCTTATCTCCCTGCTTCTGCCTTTGAAATGGAACGAGAAATAAATAGGTAGTTGGACAAACTAACACAAACGTTTATTGGTACCTCGCTCAGAGCGGGAAGCCTTGTCAGCCTGCTTTTGCCTTATAAATAGTACAGGTGGCAAAATGTTCAAACTTACCCAAATAGTTAATCGTTTGACAGAAATTACGGTGCACTCAAGACATTATGGTGCAGTTTCATTTGTTGTCAGAGAACAAACGAGAAGAAAAAGTTAAACAAGAACTGTATTGTAAAATGTTTGTAAGTACCTTGTTGTCTTCGATTTCAAATACATCTCATGTTTCCTTATATGATTGTTGAGTCCAAGCTGTTTGATGTACATCCGGCCGCAGTAATAGCACGTGTGCCCCTTTAAACTGTGTTCCTCCAAATGGATTTTCAAACTATTTCCATCTTTCATTATCTTTCCACACTCTTTACATACATGGGGAATAAAATGGTCTTCCTTATGCATTTTATCATGTTGTGCCAAATGTGAAATAATAGTTTCACGCTTCTTGAACACGGAGTCACATAGTTCACATTGATATACATTAGTGTGAGTTTTTATATGAAATAGATATTCGTCTTCATCTTCTACAAGTGTTTTACAAACCTGAAAATTAAATTATCTCAACATGTCCGTCCATGTCACACTAAACAAAAATGTGTTCAATATAGTAGGATTATTAATACTAGTTGGTGTGACTAAATAGTCCAAAAGAAGAGGGGATTGACCCCAACAGGTGGATGTTTTCACCAATAGAATTAAAGTATTATATTTCACGCCTATACCGCTAGTACAAGGTCAAAGACAGTGTATAGACTCACCTTACATGAGAAAAACAAAGTTCCATGTGCATCTCGCATGTGCTGAATCAATTTTGCCTCAAACCTATATTTTGTTGGGCAATGAGCACATTTTTTCCATGTCATTGGCTCTCGTTTCTTTATAGACACTCTTTGTTTCGGCAACTGTTGTGCGAGGAGCTGGTAAGCTTTCCGACATTTATCCTCATTTTCAACTGTCACCAGTTGACCGTTTGGTAGCATCTTATGAAATGATGGCAGACCGTTTTCCTTCATAATTATAACGAGTTCATCATCATCTTCATCATCTTCATTTTTCTTGGGTTTAGCTTTATTTTCTGCCACTGGTTTACGACTAGTAACAGATTTTTCACCAATCTTTATAATTGGTTTTTCAACAATCTTTATAATTGGTTTTTCACCAATCTTTATAACTGGTTTTTCAACAATCTTCATCATTGATTTTTCACCAACCTTTATAATTGGTTTTTCATCAATCTTTATTATTGGTTTTACACCAATTTTTGTCATCGTTTTTTCAACAATCTTTATAATTGGTTTTTCATCAATCTTTGTGATTTCTGTTTTCATTTTGGTGCTGATTTGAGTGCTTAGTGTTTTTTTATCTTCATTCTTTACATGTATAATTTCTTTTTTTATTTGATTTGATTCATCTTCTTTCTTACATATCTTATTATGAACATTTGACTCTACCGTTGGAATGTCTGATGAAATTGTAGGTAAAGTTATAAATAGGGTTTCATTATTAACATTTTCTGGCAGTTGTATAGAATCAAGATTGTAGAGTAAATTATCTGCATAAAGATGGAGGATTTCATCATTATGCTTCGCTTTTAAATAAAATTTGTATGCATCCCAAGCAGAAACAAAGCACTTTGAACAAACATTGTAGTGGTCATTATCTAAAAACTGTGAAATAAAAGTAAAGCATTAAATAACCTAACTTAGTTTATACAATAATATTGTTGGATTCACAAACCTGGATATCGCATATTTCTTTCAGGATATCAGCAATGCAGTACTCTTCGTTCTCTCTACAGACTTTTGAAAATACGTTTTCGTATAAATCGGATATCGGCAATAAACATATTCGGCACATATTTTCACCAAAAGAGCCATTTGTAAGATGCTTTACCACAAGCTGCAGGTCAAGTTTTGTGGTCATTGTAGTTTTATCTTAGTTCATATTCCTGCAGGGAAAACCATTCTCAAATTAAAGTTTTATTTACACTTATCACTTTTCAATACACGGTAACTTGATTTTACCTCCAAAATATTATAGATGCGTTTTAGATATTACATACAAGCAAAGTTGGAAGCGGCCCGTTCCCGTTCTTGGCAAGCCAAAGAAAGACGCCATTTTTTTTTTATATTTTTTAATCTGGCAACTTATTTTCTATTCGTGGTGCGCAGCTCGGTGGATTCGTGAGACGGACAAACTGACTTAAAATTAAACTTTCTAGCTTTATTTTATTTATAAACAACTAGCGGCCGCCCGCGGTTTCACCCGCGTGGTTCCCGTTCCCGTGGGAATATCGGGATAAAAAGTATCCTATGCAATGATTTACGCTAGTAATATAATTCTATGAACCTATGTTTTAATCTAGGCTTTCTACTATCTGTGTGCCCACAACCAAATCCGTTCAGTAGTTTTTGCGTGATTGAGGAACAAACATCCAAACCCACAAAACATTTACAATATTAGTAGGAAGATGATTTATATTAATTTCTGCATTTTATTGATAATCTCTCTGGGCCTTTATGAGCTCTTATAGCAGGACTTATATTAAACTGCCTTACTTTTTCGTACCATGACCTTGATTTTAGCTCGAGTATAGTTCATAAGCAGGGGCCTTACTATGAGCTCTTATAGCAGGACTTATATTGAACGGCCTTACTTTTTCGTACCATGATCTCAATGGTTAGTATGAAAGCAGGCCTTAAGCAGTCTTTTTTACGGCCTGCTTTTGAACTGAATGGTTTCTTATTTGCTGATGCAAATAAAAAACCGTTCAGTTGAAAAGCAGGCCTTCAACAGGCCTGCTTAAAGCCTGCTTTCATACTAACCGTTGAGGTCATAGTACGAAAAAGTAAGGCCCTGCTATAAAAGCTCATAGTAAGGCCCCTGGGAGCTTACCATTAGCAAATAAGAAACCGTTCAGTTCAAAAGCAGGCCTTAAACAGCGGCCTTAAGCTATGAGCTTTTATAAGTTCAAAAGCAGGCCTTAAGGCAGGCAGGCAGCAGGTTCTCCTGTTTTAGGCCTGCTTTTTACTGAACTGTTTCTTCTTTGCTGATGGTAAGCAAGCCCCCTGAGGCGCGTTCCAAACCTACACTCCGAGTGCAACCTAACCACTACCGAACGCTCTAACGGCGTTCCAAACATTTGAGCGTGACGTTCGGTTGACACAACCGTGTCGTTCCAAACGTCAGAGCGTTGCAACTTGCAACCAAACAACCATCAAAAATGATGGTTGTAAAACGCTCTGACGTTTGTCTATAGAACAAATGTCAATGTCATTTGACATTATTTTGTTTTTATGTTTAATTTTTAAAATAATCATGATAGATCCTCAAAAAACGGATTTTATTTGATTTAGTATAAAGAAAAGTTTAAATTATTCGTATTCCAAATGGAAAATGAAGAATTAGTATTGACATTGACATTTAAAGTTCTTGGTCGTTCCAAACCTTAGAGCGAGTTAAAAAACAACCAAACAACCGACGCTCAAGCGTTCTGAACGCAACCTTGGGGCTTAACATCAGCAAATAAGAAACCGTTCAGTTCAAGTGTGGCCTTAAACAGGACTGCTTAAGGCCTGGGGGCTTACCATCAGCAAATAAGAAACCGTTCAGTTCAAATGCAGGCTTTAAACAGGACTGCTTAAGGCCTGCTTTCTTACTAACCGTTGAGGTCATAGTACGAAAAAGTAAAGCAGTTCAATATAAGCCCTGCTATAAGAGCTCATAGTAAGGCCCCTGCTTTCATACTAACCGTTGAGGTCATAGTACGAAAAAGTAAGGCAGTTCAATATAAGCCCTGCTATAAGAGCTCATAGTAAGCCCCCTTGTATTGTATATACAAGTCAAGGTCATAATCGATTATCAAATATGTTTTGATAATCGATTATGACCGCTTGTATTCAATTGCTTACTTTGACTAGTGTTTTAATACACACACATCACTATTGTTTTAATTTCACGAAAAGAAAAAGTAAAATGTCAGATTTTGTTTATCATTTTATAATTTTTTGAGTCTCATTTTTACATTTTGTTTACAATATTTGCTATTTAATCGTTAAAAGAAATATAATAATTGCAATGTGAAACTTACGTAAAGTCCACTTGTATACAACTGTATTCTTGTTTAATAGCACATGAGGTAATCATTGCCATAAATATGATTACCTACCTAATGAAGAAATTATGAATGTAGTAAAGCTTTTCAGTATTAGAAAATTCACTTGAGTATCTAATTTTAACAGTGCATAGTGTGTGGTAGACACGGATGTAAATCATATTAGATCATGTGAATCTTAAGGTCTAATTTTCTATATCTTTGTTGTGAAGAGTTATCTTTTATCAGAACAAGTAATATTTACAAGATTTAACACACAATCAAAACAAATTAGGTACGAACAACATAATACTTAGTATTATCTGTTGGATTTGATAACATCTGATTGCATACAAATTGTTTGCTCAGTATCAATCAATACTTATTTTATTAACAGAACTAAATAAAGTTATAAAATGGATAGTACAAAAAGTGATACCACTGATTCTATGGAAATTTTACCTGTCAAAGAAGAAGCGAACTATGATGAAAACAGGTTTCCAGATATGATGGTGCAAATCAAAAACGAAAATATCAATGAGGACATTCATTTAAGTGAAAATGCTGATGTCGCTGGACACCTGTTGGAAGTCAAAGAGGAGATCCCCATGGAGATTGGTAGAGTGACCTCAGATCATTCCAAAGTGCCTGATACTTTACTACAAACAAAAGAAAGTAACATAGTTGGCGAAAATGTCGAAATCATACCTAAAACCGAGCATGACATTCACACTGAAGTAAAAGAAGAAATACCCAACACTGATGATACATTGGTGTCATACGATTATCCCAACTTTGACGACTCCGGGAGTATAGACAGCAATGATATTGCAGCCCTAAGAAATGTGGAGACCTGTTTACATGAGGATTACAGTATTAAGTCAGAAACTCAAACTGCTAATGAGGTAAAATTCTAATAAGATAATTTGCATGGATTTGTTACGATTTAGTAAACCTTTACTCAATCGTACACAAGCCATTCTGTTATGATAAGTAGCCACAAACAATTTTCATTTTTTTATTATTGTTTTCTAACCAGTGAGAAGGCATGCTATGAGCAATTTGCTCACAAAAATTGGATGCAAAAATGTTAGGCGATTATTATTATTATTTATAAGGGGGGACGCCAGCGAAGCCAGGCGGGTGATCAGTCACCTTGGTCGGGACCATTTCACCCATTTCCCCAAATCCCTTGAAAGAGCAGGGGAGGCGGGTTATCATTTACCCCACCGGCGTCGGACCCTCGAACCTACCTGTGCGCTTACAATACCTGCTGAGTTGCGTTAACTGCTTTAGATCCTCTTCCTTAAGCTTGTCCACTCCGAAGAGCTCCCAGCGCAGTGATGCGTACATTGGGCATTCTGCCATGAAGTGGTAGCTTGTTTCTTCTCTTTCTTTGCATTGTGGACAGATGGGATCCTCTGTCCGTTGGATCACTGACAGGTGTCTGTTTAGTAGACAGTGTCCTGTCAGTACTCCTACAATCGTTCTTATATTTCTCCTGCTTTGTTTCAGCAATTCTCTAGTTTTCTTTTTATCAACTGATTTGATGAAGATCTTAGACTGTCTGCAGTCCTTTCTTTTAATCCATCTTTGGTTGGTTTCTTTGATCTTTCGAATTTCAATAATGTTCTTAGTAATTCTATGTGTGATTGGCAGTCTTGGTTCAGGACCAATGAAAGGTTCATCAGCCCCTGTCTTTGCCAATTCATCGGCCTTACCTTCGTGTCCAGGTACCCAGACAATTTCCACCTCAACCAAGTTTGCAAGTTCCTGAATGCTTTGTTTGCATTCCTTCACCAAGGCTGAGGTAGTCTCCGTTTTGTCAAGGGCTTTGATGGCAGCTTGACTGTCGCTGTATAATATTATTTTTCCTACGTTATGGTTGCCTATCTCACTTTTGAATATGTGCGCACACTCCAGTATCGCGAATACTTCCGCCTGGAATACGCTGGCATATCTACCAAGATTGAAAGTAGCTCTTTTAGTGTTGGTTTGGTTTGGTTGTGGGTTTGGCTATGTATACCCCAGCTCCCGATAGCTTAGTTGATTCTTTTCTTGACCCATCAGTGTAGCATACTGCGGTGCTGTCCAGGTCGTCTGGTTCTAGGTTCCAGTCTTCTCTGGATCTGATGCTTATTCTGTACTTTTTGTCGAATATCCTCTCCTTTTTTATTAAGTCATTATTAACTAAAATCATAGAAAGGTTTTCTTCGTACTTCTTCCCTATTTCTACGTGACCTTTATCAGTGTGTCTTCTTTTCAATTTCAAGATCTATAGGACTAAGGTCTAGTATCATTTCTAGGGTGGCCCTGGGAGTTGTTCTCATGGCTCCTGATACCATGATGCTAGCTAGTCTTTGTACCTTTGTAAGTTCTTTCCTGTTGTATTCTAGTTGTGCCTTATGCCACCATACAAATGCGCCGTGAAGAATTCTCGGTAGGATGACTGCCCTATAGATCCATTGGACCACTTCGGGTTTCATGCCCCAATAGGGATGTTGACTAATGAATAAAATAACGAAATACTAATAAAAATCGTAAACATATTAAACTTTTAGAGTAGCTTGTATACCTCTTGGTTTTATATATTGCATATTATTTGTTTTATGACCCTTCAAAGTTGGGTGGACAAGTCCATTTAAAAAGTATAAAATTTATTAAAATAAATGATACCTTTAATTAGTCCGTAATATGTATAGCAAATTTGTCGAAGAAACCATTTTGATAAACACAATATTTAATATAGCTGCTGAACAAATTTCCTATGCGTTGCATACAAACTTGCACGGCGTGACGTCATAACTTGCAAGCCATTAGTATGGAGCGTTTTTGATCGAGTCCATTTGTGTGCATTTCACACTGTGATATCTCGGGTAGTTTTCATGCTAGCGAATTAATTCTTTTACCAATGTTTCTTTTTTTGAGAGGTAATTTATGTAACATAAAATAAAAAAAATAGTCAACATCCCTATTCCTGCCAACGGCTCTTCTGCACTGCATGAGAGCTGTCATTGCCTTTTTGCTAGTTTCTTTTATGTGTGTTCTATAACTTAGGGTACTGTCTAGGACTATCCCTAGGTATTTAAACTCCTTTACTATCTCAAGTTCTACATTCTCAATGTTTATTGGGATCATGCTATCAATCTTTCTTTTATTTGTGAACAACATTAGTTTAGTTTTTGTGGGATTAAGATTCAGTCCCTTGTCCCTACACCATCTCAATGTTGTCATAATTCCGCTTCTCATTATATCTCTGACCACGCTTAGAACTTTGCCTCTTACAAGTAACAGGCCCTCATCCGAGTATGTTTGGATGTATATGTGCATAGCGGTGATCTTTGTTACTAGTTCATCTATTAAGATACACCATAGCAGTGGAGACAGACAGCCTCCTTGGGGAAAGTCTCTTCTAGCTTTGATGGTGTGTTTGGTATCTGCTAGTTCTGCTTGTATGGATCTGTGTTGTAGCATGTTGGTCAGTAAAATCAGTATTTTTGACACTGCAATCAGTTTCGACCCCTGAGTTGCATTTACGTTTCATAGTTTTAGTAAAAATACTTATCTTCTTACATATTAATTCATTAACCCCCTAGCGGTCGCAGGCGACCTTACAACAATAGAAAATCTATTGTGTCTCGTTTTCCGGGCGTTGACGAGATAAATAAACCATGTTTTATTCATATAAATCCATTATAAGCCAATAGGTACTACAACAGAGTATACAAGTCTTCATCGTAGTGTGAGAAATTTGCTTGCGTGCGCCTTTCTGTGTAACAAAATTAGGCGCTCCTTCTCACTAATTAACAGTGTTGTATATTTCCAACTCAGAATTTTTATTTCAAATACTATTGATATTGAAAAATGCAAAAATGGGTAATCTGCATTGCTACAATTAAATATTTGACTAACTTTAAACAAAATTATGTTTATTTTGTGTCATATCACTCCACTGTATAGTAAGAGTCATGTAAAAAGGGCGCTGATAGGTGCCTCAAAGGTGAGCGAAAATGTATCTTATGTTGTCTGGCCGTCCATAAAACTATACAACCTCTTCCCATAGGTTACAAACCAAATAACAAGGCCTCGATTTCTTAAAGCTACGTACGCACCGTCAGATGGCTTGCTTAGCGCCTAGATTGTCACCTAGCCTGTAACAACTATCGAAGGCACCAAGTGCGCAGTGCGGCCAGCATTAATTGCTAGTCGCCCAGCTGATTGTGAATATTCGTGAACGTATCTTTTGCTTCGCTACACGTTAGGTGACTATCTAGGCGCTAAGCAAGCCACCTGTCGTTGCGTACGTGGCCTGACAAATGCTGCCAGCTGGCCTAGCAAGCTCACCACGGCAAAACCTTGATGGCACTTTTCTCGAGATCACACCACACTGATGTGAACGGGACAGACATCGCGAAATAAGTGTCAACAAATAGTCGAGGTGCGTATACTAGGTCGGCACGCACATATTGCTATTCAGATGACGAAAGTTGCTTAAAAGTAATTATATCATTACAGGATCATGGTCAATATGGGCATGGACATGAATATGAAAAGAATGACATAAAGGAAGAGGCCGAAATAGTCACTGAAACTCACTTGATTTCAAACAAACTCATCAACACTACCTCTACCGCCACGAATCCACATGATGGCGTAATGGTATCCCAGATGACAAAAACGTTGGTTATGGAAATTCTTCCCATTCCACATTCGTCAATGTCCCTTTCGAAAATTGGTAACCCTGAAGAAATCCTGCCTACAACATGCGATCGCGACGACGTGGAGTATGAAGACATGTTCCAGTTGAATTCAATTACTGGCAATGTACTGTCATTAGAGCAAGAAGCTTATGGGTTACTCAAAACAAAGAAACACAGCACACAAAGCACAAAAACGTTTGCTTGCCTCAAATGTTCGAAGGAATACAAAAATTCGGCATCTTTAAAGATACATATGGCCGTCCATAAAACTATAGAACGGAGAGCAATGGGCGTCATTAAGGGCCTGAAGACGAAAAAGGAGAACCGGAAAAAGCGGATCAAAGAAGAATCTGTCTATTACCATAAGCGTAAAACGGAAAAGTTGGCTGATGCAACTGAGGATATCAAACCCGATCTAAAGAACGAAGGCTATGAATGCACGTGTGGCAAAGTATTCCGACGGCGCAGTAGAATGGAGACTTGTCTACGATCGCATGATCTGTTCTCTGAATCTAATTCCTGGCACAAATGCATCACATGCTTGAAGCAGTATAAAAGTAAGAATGATTTAATTAGCCATAGAAAAAGGTCGCATCGAAAGAAATTCCAATGCAAATTCTGCCCCACCGATTACGGTACAAGGAAGGAATTGTTCAAACACCTACAAATACACCAGAGAGTTCAGCTTATGGAATATAAAGTTATATCGGAAGTAGTGCAAGGGAATCATAAACTTAAATGTTTCATGTGCCCTAAAAGGTATTCTGAACTATCAGAATTAAAATGTCACGTCATGGAAGACCACGATAGCCCATACGCATGTCCAAATTGCAAGGAAACATTTCCGAAAATCATTGAGTTTGGTAATCATGTAAAAACATATCATCCTGAAGTTGAAGGGCAGTCAGTACTTGACGTTCTTGAAGCGTTCTCGATGCTGGTGAAGGCATGGAAATGTGAGGAATGTGGATTGCAATTTCATGAAGCAGATAAACTAGCATTGCACCAAATTGAACAACACAGTCCAGATATAAAATCAGAATCGCAATTCCAGTGTACAGATTGTCGTAGGGTATTCATAAGCCAAAAAGGGTTGACCTCTCATCGACGGATTCATCACAGCGACAATGTGGAAGAAACAGAACCTGCTGAAAAGGGTATTATATGTCCGGAGTGTCGTAAGATATGCAAAGACATGGATTCGTTGACGTCACACATGAGGTTGCATTCCCCTGAAAGAAAATATCCGTGTAAGTTCTGTGATTTCCGGTTCGCTACTCCGGAAAAGAGGAAAGTGCACTCCGAATTACACACCGGCGATATGAAGTTTGTTTGTTTTATATGCGAATACCAGTGCAGTTCAGAGAACCGTTTGTCACAACACAAAATGTCGTTGAAACACTTAAATATGAAGGAGTTTTTGTTAACTGGCAAGCCCCTTATTGAAGAGCCTCAGTCTTCATCTAAGCCAAAAAAGAAGAAAAAAGAGAATAATCATAAGAAAAAAGATATACCCAGTGATAATAAAAGCGAAGAAAACATACCTTGTGATATTTGTGGTGAAAGTTTCTCGTCAGAGGCGTTTATGCAGGAGCATAAACAGACTCATCCTTTCATAGAGTTTCCTAATGATGATAAACCTAGTAGAATATTTTTTAAGTGAGCCAATTCTTGCCTGTTTAACAGTCAATGTAGTGTCGGATGTATTAGATTAAAGCCCGATTCACACATATCAGTGAAGTCACAGTTCCGGCACAGTACCGCCACCGTGATAATTACTCTTTCATACATTCTCTATGAACGGTTGTCAGTGTCAGTGACGAGACAGTGCTCTCATTGTCAGTGAACGGAACGTGTGTTCATAGAAAATGTATGAAAGAATAATTATCTGATGGCGGTCACCGAAGTCACCTTCACTGATGTGTGAATCAGGCTTTAGCCATATTGAGAATTCCTGACATCATCCTCATTTTTCAGTTTTTTTTAAAGAGGTTTTTTGATTTACCGGCGTTTTCGGCTAGGGGTGGGGATATACTTAAGTATTTACTTTTCACTGAAGCTAAAACTAAAATATATGTAGGAAGTGGGTATATTTTAAATTAAAATATTCTGAAAATGTAGAAAGTGGGTAGGTAGGTATATTTTAAAATGTTCTAAACTACATAATATAAGCCTGGTGCTTTCAGAGTTATTCGACACTACATTTCCTGTACCTGAGTTTTGTAGTAGCATTTATTGTGTACAGTGATAGAACCTTGTAGATTATAAGCTTTAATTTAACGTGTTTAGTTAGGTATCGTTTTTGAGAAAATTGTGAGGGAATATCTGTCACCAATGCGTATGCGCGTGTGATAGTTGCTCGCATAGCGTGCAATATATTGTTTAAATTGCATTTATTGATACCTACACCATATATTAACTTTATGGCGGATTTTTGAAGAAAATTGTGAGGGAATATCTGTAACCAATGCGTACGTGCGGCTCGCATAGCGTGCAATATACTGTATAAATTGCATTTGGTACACCATATTTTACGTTTTGGCTGATTTTTATAAAAAAAATGTGATTCGAGTGATTGTTATAAATCAAAAAGGAAAATTTGAGAGTTATGTTAACACTTTAATAATTATTCTAGTCTTTTAAGTTAAATCTCAAAAGTATAAATTTTAAATATTAATTTTAAGAACCTCATCACACTGGCGATTTGCTAGCAAGTTCAAAGCGACGCGAGCTCGCTACGATTACGCAACGAGCTCGCGGCGAGAGCGCGACGAACTCGCCTCGAGCACATCGCGGGCACGCAGCGAGCTCGCGGGCAGGGAACGGAGAACCCTTTTTTTGGTTAAGCCAATTGTTATGGAAACCATATTAAAAAGCTTACCAAATGATAGGGCTTCCCTTTCGATAGGGTAAGTCGACGATATGCTTACCGTATTTATAGTGTTTTTGAAAACAAATCTATGAAATACCCAATCAAAAACCCTTTTAACGGTAAGCGGTTCATGAAATACCCAATCAAAACCCCTTTAACGGTAAGCGGTTCCGGTCCTTCGGCCCAGCTGGGACTAGGTATAAATTGCTTGAACACGTTTTAAAACCCCTTCATAAAGCCTTAATAGGGTTTCCCCGATAGGGCTTTCGGATTCGGTAAGTGCTTACCTGGGTTACCCTTTCGATAGGGTTACCGTATTGATAGGGTTTTTGAAAACAAGTCTGAAATACCCAATCAATAACCCCTTTAACGGTAAGCGGTTCCGGTCCTTGCTCGCGGGGCGGCGTGCGATCATCCACCTCGCGATCGCACGCCTAAAGCCTGACTCACGCATATCAGTGAAGTCACAGTTCAGGCAATCAGGAACAGTACCGCCACCGTGATAATTTATTCTTTCATACATTCTCTATGAACAGAACACGCGTTCACTGACACCGAGAGCACTGTCTTGTCACTGACACTGAGAGCACTGTCTTCTTCTTATTTTTACCCGACTGCAAAGGGTTTTATGATTTTGTTATGGCAATCTACTCCTTCAGGGCATAGATATAGTATAGTATATTAAAAGGGGTAGATGCGCTACCGAGCGACCGGGTGTAAGGGATAGATATATTATGACGTCAAAATATGGGGTTGCCATGATCAGAAAAAGTACCCTTAACGGTGTAGCATCCGTTAATGTGCAGATTACTAGTTAAAGTACGGAAATCGTAATTTCGCACTTTAACTGACTAGACCAGTTAATCTGCAGATTAACGGATTCCGTACTTTAACGGTAAGATACGTATACATAGAGTAAACTAGCTGGGGTTGTTTGTAGATTGTGTGGTTAATGGAATAAAAAGATAAACTTTAAATTAAAACAGGTAAAGTCTTAATTAAACGTTGGAATACAGAACTTTTTTTATTATCGTTAGTTTTTCTGTTTTTCGGAAACAATATTTTTTTTTAATGTTTTGAACAAATTCGTGTGTGGCACCCAATTCTTTTTTCCAGTTGCTTCTATACCTTTTTCACGAGTTTTATCTTCCGTCGGAAATCTGAAAAAATCAAAACGCTTGAAATTCCCTGAAATATGGGGTAATTTTTGGGGAAAATTTTCTATATAGTAGGCATCCGGAAATCGAATTATAAACCTACTGATTTTAGTGGACGTCAAAGCTAAGCTGACTTCTACTATTACGTAGATGTACGCAATTTTACCGGTTTGCATGTCAAATGTTTACGAGGTTATTTTTAGAAATAATTTTTAGATTTTTCCTATTTATCAGGTTTTTCATGATATAACTAATGATTTAGCTCAGTAACTTGGTTCCTGTGAGATTTGAGAAAGAAATACGTGATCAAAATATAGAAAACAGTGTACTCACGCATGAAATGTAACGCCCGCTTCTTTCCTTTGATTGTTGCTTTTGCAGCCAAATATCGAACATCCCACCATTTTGTATGCTAGACACAAACACTACACATTCGATTTATAATAAATCTTCAATATTAATTAGGGAGTTATCCACAAAAACTTTAATTTCTCTGGCACTTTTGATATAACCCCGCTTGTTTGTTTTGCTTATTTGAACTCTGCCTATAACCCGACCATGAAAAAAAGTCCGGTCGGAGATAGAGAAAAAACATGACACTCTTCTCTATTTCCTCCTATAGGAATCTTAATAAGACGATCTCGCTCTATCAAAGCATGTCAGACCCTTGCTTCAGGGAGTAATTTTTGCCAGAGTCAAGTGTTAAATAATTCAGTGGTATGTCACTGACACTGACCGGTGTGGACGCGTTCAGAGAATGTATGAAAGAACAAAGGCGCGGGCACATTTGTTTGACGCCACGTGTTAACACGCTGTCAGATGACATCAGTTTTCATAGGTATGCACTAGGAGCACACTTAACACGTCCGTCCATCCTGCGAAACACCAATACGCGTGTTAACACGTGGCGTCAGACAGATGTGCTCGCGCCCTTATTATCACGGTGCCGAACTGTGACTTCACTGATATGTGTGAATCTGGCTTTAAGGGTTGCCAGGCAAGTCACATATACGTTCACTATTTGTGCCCCAAAATAAGATAGATACTCTTTTTTATCTAACACAAGTTTTGTTGAGAAAATAAAACAACTGAATACAGTAAATTCTTTTATTATCACATTGATGATAAAACACCCTTCGCCATGATTTCTTTATACCGAAACAGTATAATTAATTAGAAATATTTAGTTCCTATTGCGAAAAAGATATGCAATTGTTCTAGAGTTGGATCGTGATTCACGTTTGATGATAGATATACGTATTCAATCAACAATTCAATTGAAATTATTTTCAATAAATTATTTCACTTCATTATAAGATGCCGTAAGAGTATTATTGATATTTATGTACCTTCAGAGGATTTGGCACTGCCTTGATGTTTTAAAATTGAACAATAAAATGTTAACAATAGTAAAATATACACAAACAAATTACAGTAATTCGTGGTTATATCATAAGTTTTTTTTTTTGCGTGTACTTAATTATTATTATACCCATATTCCAGAAAGTATTGCTAATTCTTCACATACAAAATAGATATAAATAAAACTGGGACAAACGAACAGGCGAACATTATGTAATTCTATATCTAGTCAAAAGTAGACTTTGTCATTGCACAAGATTCCATTATCAAACGGAATAGTTATTCTTGTAATTACTTTCTATTAAAACCTTAGATTACTGACTGATACTGATTATCCAAGTGAATTTATCACTAATTTAGGATATAATGCGTGCGGTTTGAAAAAAAGTCCAAACATGCCACTTTGAAACGTCAAACATATTTCAAGTCAAATAATATAACAACACAGCTTGTTTATAAAATTTAACAACAAAAAAATTTTGTAATGCTGTTATGCTAAAACCTAGACATTCGACTTACAACACGAATCAAAACCATAGACTTAAAATAAGAATGTGCTCAATGTCATTTCGTAAAACCAACTTCACTTTAGTTCAAATTATGTATGAAACTGACTGTAAAATGGGGGTGAATAAATAGTAAAAATTAAAATCAAAAATCTATGGCTGTAATAGTTGTTCCATTTTTCACCATTTCACATGTATTTCATGGTTTTAATTTTTATACAATAGTCACCGAACCATAGGGCTAAAAATAACCAGACACTTTTTTAAGTTCACAAGTTTATATACTTTCTTTTTCAAACCAAACGCATTATACTTTCGATTAATAGCTAAATGTGATCTTCCAAGGTTGGGCCATAGAGGCGGCGGGTTTCCTGACGACTAGCACGTCGTTCCCGCGGTGTAGGGTCATCTGTAGAGCGGATTGTACTTCGCCTTGGTGCAGCTTGGCGGTTTTTGGAGGCACTTTGATGCCGGCTATCACGATCCTTTCTACCCATGATAGAGTTGGGTATGAAGCTTTGTCATTCACGAATCTGAGGAAATATCAATAACAATTTGAAAATTGGTAAGGTTTTGATATTTTTGCTAGTAATTTAATAACATTTAAGAAAAGTATAATTTAAGAGCTGAAAAAAAAATAGCTAGAATCCGTCCTTGGGGTCACAAAAATAAAAATGCCAACATAAAAAGATAATAAGTACTCTCAAGTTGTTTATGTTTAGGTAGGTTCGTCATATTATACAAGGTGTAACAGAAAGGGGGTATCAACCCGAAAGAAAAAAATTCAAATAAATGATTCTTTTTTGAACTCTTCATATAAAATGTTGGCGGCAAATTCAAATTTTCTATGGAAAGTCCAATTTATTTTTTCGATTTGAATATTTTTTCCTGTTGGAAGGTGTTCAGTTTCACGAGTACATTGACCTCCTTTCGGGTTATCAACCCCCTTTCTGTTACACCTTGTATAACAAATTCTTGGTAATAACACCAAACTTGCAAAAGTACGAAATGAACGAATTAAAATAAACACAGTATTTCTACATACATAACTGGTCTACTAGGTGATTGCGTAAAGTCAATCGTATTCATTTGACAGTTCATATTGTATCATAATATATGTCATCCCATACAAATTGCAGCCGATGGAATACGATATGAACTGTTAAACGAATACGATTACTTTACGCAATCGCACCCCTGAGGGCCTAGCCAAAGTATCATTGGCAAATCTTCGTTATCGCTTCGCTTTCGAAACATGTATGGAATTGACATAAGGTTTTGTTAACTATCGAATTTTAAAACGTCAAATCCATACATACATGTTTCGAAAGCGAAGCGATAACGAAAATTTGCAAATGTTACTTTGGCTAGGGGGGCTGATCAGCATTGTTAGAGACTGATATAAGGATCAGAGTTTTCAGTTTCAGGATTTTATATATTTAAATGCTAATTTCTCGGTTTTTCATATCCTTATATCTTTTAGAATGCTGATCAGATCAGTTGGGAGTTTATAGCGATCTGAATCCCCTTCATTCAGTCCCTGGATGGCCATCATCAGATCACAGCTAGGTCAATCCCTGGCGGAGAACCAAGGCTTCAAAGTTACCTCGTTTGTATGTAAATCGACTGGTGTCTTTAATTATGTGACGATATCCCTCAGTGGGGACAAAGGAAATAGACCGCAATAATAATAAACGTTTGATACTTACGTGTACGTCATTTCCTCAGTGGAGTATGACAACTTGGCGTAGATGTATTTCTTTTTCTTGTACTCGAACGTTTCACCGTCGTCTATGTATAGAGATCCACGGGCGGTGTTCTGAATTAAGAAAAAAAAATACTTTAAATTATATTGATTTATTACTGAAAGTAAAACTAAATAAATGTGAAGAGACATGGATAGAAAAGTGTAAAAGTATATTAGCCTGTCATACCGTGTATAAGAAATCAAAATATTATTTATTATTATTCGACCTAGAAACAGGATGTTAATGATTTCGATTGCACTTTGTATGTGTTGTATGTGAAGTGAAGGACCATCACCATAACTCAAATACATATTCTGTATGTGTGTGCGTGTGTATGTATTGTGTTTGACGCCACCACCAAAGTATACAGATCATTTGCCATCAGTGGTGTGTTGTATCAATATCTGCGTGTGTTTGTTTACCTGTGTGTGATGTGTTTATGTGCGGATATGTGTGTGTATTGTTTGTTTGTCATACTTACATTAGCGTCCAACGCCACCACCAAAATATACATACTGATCATTGGCCATCAGTGGTATGTTGTATCAATATCTGCGTGTTTGTTTGTGTGTCATACTCACATTTGCGCCCAACGCCACTATCAGAGTATACATACAGATCATTGGCCATCAGTGGTATGTTGTATCAATATCTGTGTGTTTATTTACGTGTGTATAATGTGTGTGTTTGTGTGTTATACTCACTTCATTAGCGTCCAACGCCACCACCAGAATATACATACAGACCATAGGCCATCAGTGGTATGTTGTATCAATATCTGCGTGTTTATTTACGTGTGTATAATGTGTGTGTTTGTTTGTGTATCATACTCACATTAGCGTCCAACGCCACCACCAGAATATACATACAGACCATAGGCCATCAGTGGTATGTTGTATCAATATCTGCGTGTTTATTTACGTGTGTATGTGTGTGTTTGTTTGTGTATCATACTCACATTAGCGTCCAACGCGACCACCAGGATATACATACAGAGCATTGGCCATCAGTGGTATGTTGTATCAATATCTGCGTGTTTATTTACGTAAGTGTGTATAATGTGTGTGTTTGTTTGTGTCATACTCACATTAGCGCCCAACGCCACCACCAGAGTATACATACAGATCATTTGCCATCAGTGGTGTGTTGTATCAATATCTGCGTGTGTTTGTTTACCTGTGTGTGGTATGTTTATGTGTGTGTTTGTTTGTGTGTCATACTCACATTACCACCAGAGTATACATACAGATCATTGGCCATCAGTGGTATGTTGTATCAATATCTGCGTGTTTATTTACGTAAGTGTGTATAATGTGTGTGTTTGTTTGTGGGTCATACTCACATTAGCGTCCAACGCACCACCAGAGCATACATACAGATCATTGGCCATCAGTGGTATGTTGTATCAATATCTGCGTGTTTATTTACGTGTATATAATGTGTGTGTTTGTTTGTGTGTCATACTCACATTTGCGCCCAACGCCACCACCAGAGTATACATACAGATCATTGGCCATCAGTGGTATGTTGTATCAATATTTGTGTGTTTATTTACGTAAGTGTGTATAATGTGTGTGTTTGTTGGTGTGTCATACTCACATTAGCGTCCAACGCCACCACCAGAGTATACGGGTCGTTGGCCATCAGCGGCGTGGAGCGGCGCACGCGTTCCTTGCGCGGTATTATGGTTCCGCCGCGTTGGTACACTGGGATCTGTGAGAAATAATGCAAGATTAAATACTGTCTTTTTTCGTATTTAATTATTTTAGTGTATACGTAGTGTGAAACTGTGAACAAAGCTGGTCACAGACCAAAAATTATATTGATGCTGAGACGGGACAGTTTTGAGAAAGGTTGGTTGGTATATTTTAAGCCCGGTTTGTAATAATGTGATTGCCTCAAATAATAGTAGATTATACAACAAGTAAAAAAAATTGTTTAAAAAAAAAACAAAAAATCGACTTCAAAAAACCTACCTCTAAAAAGCAAGAAATAATATTCGTAATAATAAAAATAAGTCTATTGAAGTCGGGTGAGGCTGGAGTACAGATTCCTTTTTTTATTTTTATTCTAAAAGCCCCACCCGACTTCAATAGACTTATTTTTATTATTACGAATATTATTTCTTGCTTTTTAGAGGTAGGTTTTTTGAAGTCGGTTTTTTGTTTTTTTTTAAACAATTTTTTATTTTTTATTTTTAGTGTAGGTACCTTGTATGTAAGGTACCTATATTATATAATTATGTAGAAAAATCGGCTCAGCCAAACGTAAGATAATCGCGGAGAAACATACTTAAATACGGGTCAAACTAAGAACCTCCTTTTTTAAGTCGGTTAAAAAACTACACTTAAGATATCCCTCTTCCAACAAAAAAATAATTATCTGATTCAGTTCATAAACAAAGAAGTAATACGACCAATCATCGAGGTAATTCACACAAAATCATACTATTTTCGTGCTTTTTTTCAAAATTACTTGAAAAGTACTGAACCGATTTCCAAATTTTAAAAAATGGGACCAACTTGGGAGTGTACTTAATGTAATAGCGTTTGAATCATTTCAATCGGTCCAGCCGTCTTCGAGTAATCGGTGGACATACACAAAAAAAAAAAACAGACGAACATAGAACCTCCTCCTTTTTTGGAAGTCGGTTAAAAAAGAGGGAATTTAGTTCGAGGGACTAAGT
Source organism: Agriphila straminella (assembly GCA_950108535.1). NCBI lineage: Eukaryota > Metazoa > Arthropoda > Insecta > Lepidoptera > Crambidae > Agriphila > Agriphila straminella. The sequence goes on along the minus strand of OX467305.1, from coordinate 23,732,150 downwards.
TGGATCCCGAGAGCAGCGAAGGATGCTAGAGTTTAATCCCGAGCGTAGCGAGGGATTCAAAAGTAGAATCCTGAGCGAAGCGAGGGTTACAAAGGACCGAGATGAAATTTTTTTTCACGAGTTGTGTACTCTACTTTTTACCATTGACTGGGAGAAAACAAATAGCAGTAGGTACTTATACCTATAAAAAACCGACTTCAAAAAACCTACCTCTAAAAAGCAAGAAATAATATTCGTAATAATAAAAATACGTCTATTGAAGTCGGGTGGGGCTGGAGTACAAATTCCTTTTTTTTATTTTAAATGCCCCACCCGACTTCAATAGACGTATTTTTATTATTACGAATATTATTTCTTGCTTTTTAGAGGTAGGTTTTTTGAAGTCGGTTTTTTGTTTTTTTTAAACAATTTTTTATTTTTTTATTTTTAGTGTAGGTACCTTGTAGGTAAGGTATATTATATTATGTAGAAAAATTGGCTCAGCCAAACGTAAGATAAACGCGGAGAAACATACTTAAATACGGGTCAAACTACATTTTCGTGCTTTTTTCAAAATTACTTGAAAAGTACTGAACCGATTTCCAAATTTTAATAAATGGGACCAACTTGGGAGTGTACCTAATGTAATAACGTTTGAATCATTTCAATCGGTCCAGCCGTCTTCGAGTAATCGGTGGACATACACAAAAAAAAAAACAAATATACAGACGAACATAGAACCTCCTCCTTTTTTGGAAGTCAGTTAAAAATTAAATAGTTATCACATTTTTATTATTTAGGTAGGTTATCAGTAATAAGTAGATAACATTAGAAAATAGTGAAACTAGAAGTTTTCCAATGACATAAAACAACCACGCTAAGAGGAAAAAAAATTACATGATCATTTTGGCATCAGTCCATTTCATCAGTTTGTATAAGACTTTGAATTTTACAGACTGAAAATCGTACCAGCGGGTTACCGGCTAAAAATAATGAAGTTAATGTTAACTGTAATTTGACAGATGGATATGATACATTGCTTCTTTTCTTTGGTAAGTTTTTATTTGTGCCAAAACGAAGTAGCAATGTATCACATACATCTGTCAAATAACAGTTAACATTAACTTCATTGTTTTTAGCCGGTAGACCCGCAGGGGTGGAATTGCGTAAGGTAATCGTATTCATTTGACAGTTCATATCGAATTCCATCGGCTGCAATTTGTATGAGATGACATATATTATGATACAATATGAACTGTCAAATGAATACGATTGACTTTACGCAATCACCTAGCTGACTGATGCAAGACTGAACATCTAATCTCCCTCTAATATATAGAAAAAAATCCAAAGATGAAACACTAAAAAGGACCTAATTAATTTGTCGGGATATTTTTGTATAATGTGGTTGCCTCAAGTAAAATTATTATTTCATTCTAAGTCAATCAGTCATTCATAAAATGAATACTTATTTCCCAATGCGAAAATGAACACGAGAGAAAATACGTTTGAATTCGTGTATGAAAAAAATAAGGAAATTAAAGTCTATAAAATATACTTTTACTGTAGCTTATTATGCACTATTTAAAACATCAACAGTTTGAGGAGCTTATTGCGACAGTTAAGCCATTTCCGCAAGGGTCGGTAATGGAATGGGTGATCAAAATTTTATTAAAAATGGACATTAAAATGTCTTATTTTAATTTATTTGTTCGAATAACAACAGCAGATAGTACCACTTACACTAATTAGTAAATTAAACACATAAAAAGAAAAGGTGATGAAGAAATAACAATAAAAGTAAATAATAATAGGAAATAAGATCACACACAGCACAGGTGGATTTCGGTTCTGACTTCTCACAAAACAATAAACAAATTTTTGAGATTAACATCCACTCATCCGCAAACAGACTGGTTAACCAAGAACTCATTGATATCAGTCAACATGCGGCAGAGAGGTGATTATGTTATGATGGTGAATACATACCTTGGCCATATTAACTTGTATGTTAGTGTACCCGGCGGCGGAGATGGCGTGGTAAGAGTCCACGTCGTACCATAGAGTATTGGTCTCCGCGCCCGGGAAGTACACCTTCAGGCTGGTGGCTCCGGCTGAGAGCACTGGCGCTACTAGCAGCTTGTCGCCTGGGTGCAACGTAAAACGATCCTTATGTCAATACCGGGTCATGTTGAAAACACCATCCAAATTTTGAGGATGTGTCCAGTCCATGAAACTAAACAATTTTCTCTAAGAAACATGTGTCCATATTTGGCCATGTGTTACTTAGAGAAAGTTGTTCAGTTTCATGGACTGATGGATGGACGGATGGTAAGTTCAGAATGACCGATATAATGAGCATCAGTAACGACTTTTGTTTAGTATCTCTTAAATCTGAGAAGTAATCGAGCTAAATGGCGCCAAAAACTCCGACCAGCTGTAGGTAGGGTGTTTTTTTTTTCATTTACTAGTTCCGTCAGTCGGTGCCATTTTCGCGTGCTATTTTAGTTCGTGAAGTGTTATTCTAGACTTCTAGACTCTAGGAGTATCTTGAGTCAATTCTTGACCGAAGGCGGCTATACTGTACTATCCCCGCAAATTGCTAAAGAACCTGGCGGTCATTTTTTAAACTCAAAAACGAAAAACCAATGTACCTAATATTTTTTTTATATACCTAGACCTTATTTTATAGAAAATAATAATTCAATAATTAATGATTACCTATTAGAATTTTGTTGTTACATGTCATTTTTAGTTGCGGACGACCTCGTCAACGTGGATGTTAATGTGACAAGGTTCCATCGTATTAGCAATTTGCGGGGATAGTAAATAAAATGATGACTCACCCAGCAAGTACTGGTCGTCGATGGTGAAGGTGGCTTCCTCTTTAGGGTACTCCTGGAAGAAGGGCCGCATCACCGGGAGGCCGTCCTTGGTGTGCTCGTAGAACAGGGTGTACCTGGATACGGCCACTTATTAAGGCGATATTATACGACACTAGCGTCACTCCCGAATGCCGAATATGGTAAATAGGGGCCATCAAACTGAACAACTTTTATTATGGGACCAACTCTGAAATCGCGAAAAAAATCAGTTGTTTCATACAAAAAACTATATCGATAATATAGGAAACGGCTGAATTTTTTCGCGATTTCAGAGTTGGCCCCATAGTTAAAGTTATTCAGTTTGACGGTTCAGTATGTTCAACTTAAGCTAAGCTTTAGCCTCTGTGGCTCAAATTTTATAAGTAAACTAGGTTCCGCCCGCGACTTCATCCGCGTGGACATTCGATAAAATCCTCAGAGAAGCTTAAACCAGGATGCCGCCTGCCTGCTGCCTCGCGATGCAGGCAAACAACCTGCATCGCGAGGCAGCGCGCTTGGTGGGGACCCGCCTAATCACGTAAAAACGGCTGATCAGAATTTAATGAAATTAAAACATAGAATACTGTTTATCCTGTTCCCGTTCCCATTTTCACCCTTTTAAGGGTTAAATCATGTATACCGTGTTGGACGTCAAAATAAATGTAATTTTTGCAATCGTCATCCCAGAAAACCCCAATAACGACATCCATATATATTTTAAGGTTTATTTACCCCATTTCACCCCTATTTCATCCCCATAGGGTTTGAAATAATAACAATATAAGTTGCGTTAAATTTCCATCCATAAGCCTAAATTATAAATTTAGCGATTTTTATTTCGAAAATGAGGGATTTTCTTCTATACACAACTTCATCCCCCTTTTCACCCTTTCGGGGGTAGATTTTGAAATACGCTGAGTCCCGTATTTATTAATTTTCAATCGTCAGCCTTAACACAAAATTTGAAGATCCTAGCTTCAAAACTGAGGGACTTTCATACAAACTTTGAACCCCCGTTTCACCCCTTTAGGGGGTGAGTTTTGAAAAAATCCTTTCTTAGTGCACCCCTAGACCTCATAAGGAACCTACGTGCCAAATTTGGAGTCTCTAGACCCAGCGGTTTGGGCTGTGCGTTGATATGTCAGTCAGTAAGTTACTTCTTTTATATTATTTAGATTAAGATTAAAAAATGTACGTTAGCAAGATGTAATTTTTGAGACAAAAACTATTTTAATTCTAATTTCATTATTGTTAACACTCACCAGAAGTCAATGAGTGCGTACCGGCGCCTGTTGGCGTCGCGTATGAGCGCGGTGGTGGCGGGCTCGTAGAGCCACGGCTCGCGGCGCTTGGTCTCGATGTGCGAGTGCGCGCGGAAGAACGGTTGGAACGCGCCCGCCTGGGGCACGGACAATACACATTTGTTTGATTTAAGCAGGTACTACATAAACATCACCTCTCATCGAATAAGGTTTCATCACACGCTGAAATTTTAATAGTTTGGTTGCCACAGTGAGGTGATTCCATTACAAGCAACTTTTAATATGGGGCCAACTCTGATATCGCGAAAAAAATCAGCTGTTTCATACAAAAGCGCAATATCTAATACTCGACCTTAATGTATGGAACAGCTGATTTCTTTTTCGCGTTATCAGAGTTGGCCCCATAGTAAAAGTTGCTTTTAATCATGAGTGGAACCACCCCACTGCGGGAACCAAATGATTAAAATTTCACGTTGTATAAATTACGTCACACAAATCTTAAACTTAAACTTTTTCGAAGAGTTTTTTTTTTGTTATATTTTTTGATAGCACAAGTTTGAAGAATAAAGAAAATAATATTATGATTTTTTTATTTTACCTTATTAACCAAAAAAGCTGATTGACAGATTTCACAGACAGTGACAAAGAGACAAGAGTAATCATAATCACGACCTAATGTTGTTGTTTGTTTATCAGCTTATTACTGTGTTTTTCTTGTTCAGTTATTGGAAATGAATCAGATTGAATAAATCCATAATCCAGCTTATTACGCCGATGAAGTACCAACACTGCTTTGTTCCGTTTTGTTTGAAATATAGACGTGACCATCCGCAGAACTTTTTTTTTACAATGCCTTACCATGCCTTTGAAAGAGACGTGGTGCAGAGGATTAAACAGGAATTGTCCTCAAAGAGCTTTATACGTTTGTGATGATCACGTAAATGTATGTATATCTACAAACTTACTCACAAAAGAGTTATTTTATTTATTTTAGCTGACTGTGACTGAAATGACACCTATAGTTCACATTGCTAATGCCAAACCTTTGTTTTTTTTTGTTTTGAGCAACAACATAGAAGTCTTTCGAGCAAAGGCATTACCTACGCATACAGCCGTAATAGTGATTTATTACACTATGCTGTAAATTAAAAATTAAATATTTTAATTAAATTAAAATGAAGTATTATAAAAATTCCGCAATTGGTTATTGCTGACTCCAAAGCCAAAAGCTACCAGAAAATATATAAGGTGCCTTGTAATTAGTGTCAAATATTTTCAGGGCTGAACATATAAGTCATAAGGATCACATATAAAAAATATTTCGAAATTCTACACGCTAGTTTAGAATTTAATTTTTCAAACAAAAAAAGAATACCCTTATTTTTATAAAATAAGCCCATCCTGTACATGTACACTCACACTATCTAATAGCACGCATAGCATTCATACGCAACACACAACTATCGTGGTGTGCGTGAATGAACTTAAAGACACTCACCCACAGACAGGCTCGTTTTTATAGGCCGATGCGATAATATCGGATGGGTCATTGCGTCCTGCCTGACTCCTGCTGGCCCCTGCACGACCACCGCGATACGATATGATGACACTGAACTGACACTGAATGACACTGAACTTTCAAAATACCATTGTATCTGACAGTTATTGCACAATCTGTCAGTCAATGCACACAATAAAACTCACTTTGATTTCATGAACCTCAGTCTCACGAAACAGCCTACGGCTTCTGGTAGGCTGTAGTTGGCGTCATGATTATTATTTAGATAGCCAATTTTATCGCGCCAGCGAAGCCGGACGGGTGATCAGTCACATGTCAGTCACCTTGATCGGAACCATTTCACCCATTTCCCCAAATCCTCTGAAAGCTGAGAGCACAGCACAACACCATGTTTAAATAATCCGCGTTATTATAGCGATAGTTCGGCCTTTTGTGGCTTACAGCTTTACGCACGCACGCACGACAATGCACCCGAACGAAAGAATTTCCGCAACTGACGGGACAAGTAGCGCGCGGCGCGCGCGTGTGCGTGTGCGTGTGCGCTGGGTTGCGTTCCGAACCTACGCTCCGAGTGCAACCGAACGCTCTAACGGCGTTCCAAACATTAGAGCGTGACGTTCGGTTCACACAACCTTCCCGTTCCAAACGTCAGAGCGTTGCAACTTTTTAACCATTAAAATGGATGGTTGTAAAACGCTCTTACGTTTGTCTATAGAAAAATGACAATGTCATGATGTTTTTGTGTCTAATTTTTAAAATGATAATGGTAGATCCTCAAAAAACGGATTTTATTTGATTTAGAATAAAGGAAAGTTTAAATTATTCCGTATTCCAACTAGAAAACGAAGACTTTGTAATATTAATGACATTTAAAGTTCTTGGTCGGTCCGGACCTTAGAGTGCAATGATATTAAATGTAAAGATAGGTTATGCGCCAACATCATTGCTATTTAAAACAGCGTAAAAGTACTATAGATACACACATTGGCCGCTGCATGCGCATTGGCTGCCAATTGACAGCGCGTCAGCTGTCTCCTTCACTCCCACACGCAAAGCAGACGGCTCGCTCTTTGTACAATATGGCCGAATAAAGTAATAGAAAATACATATTTTTATTAAATACAGTACTTACGTGTGAAATAAAGCATTTTTCCGATCTCTGACCGTTGCTGTATAATTTGTACATCGTCTAAAGACGCAAGTAGACATTTTTTAATGGTATTTCACAATTTTATTGCGTCTGATTGACGAGAGCCGCGTGTGTTACCGTGTCGCGAGACTGTGCCTGACTAATTGAAAGTCGGGCAATTACCTGACTTTTGTCTTGCCATTGTGAAGCGCGGGTAACCTATCTTTACATTTAATATCATTGTTAGAGTGAGTTAAAAAAAACCAAACAACCGCACTCTGAGTCACTGAACGCAACCCTGCACCCAGTGCACGCTACTACTTGTAGTTATTCTGTGCTACTACGACATACTAGAGATGTGACATGATATGACGTACACAATTGATTAATTGATTCAACGACGATTACATTAAGTAATTTATTTTATTTTTATCTTAAAGGGAGGCAAACTAATAATCATTAGCTAATCTTTCAGATTATAAAAACTATTGTACAAAAACAAAATTCTGTAATGTGATAGTTTTTCCTGTAAATGCCCGATAGTTTTAAGTTTATTCGTACATTGAAACTAGTAAATCAATTGAGAGAATTGGAATAAAGAAGCGATTGTTGTGTTTCCATGACTCAGAATGTACACGCTTGGCAGTCCCAGCTGTTGTTGATTGATGCATGAAAACAATTTTGATGGATTTTTGGAAACGTTTGGCGTTGTCGAAACATCGCTACGATCGCGATTAATAGTAGGATCGAAGATCAACACCGCCCGCAGTTTACTTTTGAATATTTTATTGTGTTATGCCTAAAAATGTGAAAGTTTCCCATGAACTCAGAAAAAATTATAGTACCTAGGTAATATTTTTTTATCTGTTGCATATTACTAAGAGGTAATTTAATCAATCCTATACTGTACATCAAGTAGGTGTTGCCTTTGCAACCAATCCTAAGCTGCTAACCTTAAAAATATACGCTTGATGTGCACTTGATTTTATTAATATTAATCAATCAAGAATCTTTATATCAATAATTACAGCACTATCGGTCGGCTTTTCATTGAGTCAGTGCGGCCGGCCGGCGGGCGGCGCGCGGAGCGCTGATTGACCGCGGCATCTTTCGGCGGCAATCGGCGAATTTGAAGGGTTATTCCCTATTAACACTTTTGTTTCGATAAACGAAGTATGCAATAAATGATGTCATAATTATGATCATGATGTTGTTCAGGTCAGCTCATGTTTTACATAAAAGTACACTCATTAAATCCATAGCTGGGCATAGGCTTAAATTTAATAAGTCTAGACCTAGTTATTTAACTTCCTATTTGTTTTAGTTGTTAAAAGATGATTGAGTTAGACATTTATTAAAAAGTTAGTCCACTGCTGATCATGAGGTCAAGTTTTGAGTAGGTAGGTACCTATGATTTTTAATATCTGATTTATGATACTCAATTACGGAAGCGCTTTTCGTATCCACTGTCGGGCAAAGTCTAAATTTATTAAGTCCACTGTTGATCTTAAGCCCACTAAGCCATGTTGTAAAAAGCTAGTTTTATTCTAAACAAAGGCGCTTTTTCTCATAGTAAGTCCATAGCTAGACATAGGCTTAGTTTTAGATTGGCATAGTTATTGATATCCAAAATCCAAGGTAAACTCAAAATTTATTGATACCAATTTAATACTTTTTAACATACCTACGACATAAAATTTTTGTGAGTTGGGAATAACCCGCGCTTCGACGTTTGTGTGTGTGGGGTGGTGTGTAGACAACAGGCGCGTGGCGCTGGCGCATGGCGGTGTCTTTGAAAGCGCCGCGCGCGTCCGCGGTCGATGGCCCGGCGCATGTGTGCAGTAGGCTAGTGTGTGTAAATCGTTGAATGTAGTTGTTGCTCAGCTGTAAAGGGGTGATGTTTTTTGGGGTTAGATGACCAAGTTGTTTACCTTAATATCTCGCAAACTAACCTGCAAATAGTACCCCATTTTTTGCTGACCTATGTATTATGACTTGCATGTTCAGCCCTGAAAATATTTGACACTAATTACATCGCACCTTATATAATTCACAACAGTGTTGGAAAAGTTTACCAACCCAATTATGATAGAGACATCAGATTTTATCAACCTGGCGTCGCTCATGTAACAATAATAACACACATATTCGGTCTTTTCAACCTTGCATAACACTCTTATGTACCATCTAGTGACGAATTCCGCTTCAGGGTACTTAAAGAATCCACCGACATCTGAGCCGAAGAAGCTGACGCTTGCGATGGCGAGAGAGACAAACATCGGCACTGAGGCGGCGAGAAAACCCCACTCAGAAATACATATTATTGGGTCTTTTCGACCTGGCGTCACTCATCTAGAAATGACATACATATCGGGTCTTTTCGACCTGGCGTCACTCATCTAAAAATGACATACATATCGGGTCTTTTCGACCTGGCGTCACTCATCTAGAAATGACATACATATCGGGTCTTTTCGACCTGGCGTCACTCATCTAAAAATGACATACATATCGGGTCTTTTCGACCTGGCGTCACTCATCTAGAAATGACATACATATCGGGTCTTTTCGACCTGGCGTCACTCATCTAGAAATGACATACATATCGGGTCTCGACCTGGCGTCACTCATCTAGAAATGACATACATATCGGGTCTCGACCTGGCGTCACTCATCTAGAAATGACATACATATCGGGTCTTTTCGACCTGGCGTCACTCATCTAGAAATGACATACATATCGGGTCTTTTCGACCTGGCGTCACTCATCTAGATATGACATACATATCGGGTCTTTTCGACCTGGCGTCACTCATCTAGAAATGACATACATATCGGGTCTTTTCGACCTGGCGTCACTCATCTAGAAATGACATACATATCGGGTCTTTTCGACCTGGCGTCACTCATCTAGAAATGACATACATATCGGGTCTTTTCGACCTGGCGTCACTCATCTAGAAATGACATACAAATCGGGTCTTTTCGACCTGGCGTCACACTCACCTGGTACCACCGAGTCATGAGTTCTGCCTCAGGATACTTGAAGAATCCACCGACGTCCGAACCGCAAAAGCTGATTCCCGCGATGGCGAGAGAGAGGCACATCGGCACTGAGGCGGCGAGGAAACCCCACTCTGCCATATTGTCGCCCGTCCATACTGCCGCGAACCTAATGGAAATTAGAAAATAATAGGGTAGTATTTAATCGGGTAACAATAAATTCCCATTTTGGGTATCAAAAATACTGAATATAGCTTGGGCGACTACAGTGATATTGAAAATGGGGGAGTTTAAAATACAAATTGAGTAACTTGTTCTTCAGAATGGGTGACCAAATTACTATTTGGGCGACAACCTTAGGGGACACAAAACATTTAAAATTTGGCATACATTTTATTTTGAAAAAGTGACTATTATCCTAATCGAGATGACAAAAATACTACGTTGGGCAGCTTAAATCAGTTATAATTAGTTACCAACTTGGTATAATAGTTGCCCACTCAGTATTTTTGTCAAGCATTTCGAATATTCACTGCTAATTTAAATTATTTGTCTCCCACAATAGTCGCCTGTTTTACATATTTTTTGTTATCCACAGTTAGTCGCCCGTTTAGTTATTTGGTCGCCCAAAAAATAAACCGCTGCCAGATATAGTAATTAAGTATACAATTAACAATCGCCTTTAATTATTTCCAGTCACCCAATCAATTAATTGACAAAATAATAAGGGCCTACACAAATTATTTGTATGGAAAACGGCCAAAGTAGACCCATAGACCGTACTTGTTGTCAAAGATTGAAATACCATTAGAAAAATAACGATACAAAAAAAATTACGTTAAAAATACCGTTAAAACATTTTATCGGTAAATTTACCGGTAAAAATATTGTTAAAACTATTGTACCGGTAAAATTATCGTTAAATATAGCGTTAAACTTTATCGGTACAATAGTACCGGTAAAATTATCGAAAAAAAGTAACGTTATTAATTGGAATAACGTTAATTTTAAAGTAACGGTAACAAAAAGTAAGAAATAACGTTAAAATTATATATTATATATATTATATTTACCGAAATAACGTTAATTTCAATGTAACGTTTTCTAAAGTAACGTTATTTATTGACATACCGTTAATGTTAAAAGTAACGGTAAAAAAAAGTAACAATTAACGATACATTTAAAAATAACGTTATCAATCCCTGCTTGTTGTGGATGTGTCTAAATGTCTACAATGTGTTACAAAAATACCCGAATAATGCCGAATATATGGTAGATTGGAACCATCAAACTGAACAACTTTTACTATGGGACCAGCTCCGAAATAGCGAAAAAAAATTGCTGTTGTTTTATACGTTTTGAATTTGATATCATCGTTATTAATTTTTGTATGAAACAGCTGATTTCTTTTTCGCGATTTCAGAGTTGGTCCCAGCATAGGGGGCATTAGGGGTTTTTGTAACACTTTGTATAATTTGTGCCTAAATGTCTAGATGTATATTTTGTGACTAAATGTTATGTTGTGTACGTGTACTTGTTGTGTACACACGTGCCTAAATGTCTATGACCTGTATAATGTATAACTACCAAGTCGTCGTTAGGGAATGCAATCTCGTACGAGATTTCCGCCTAGCAAGATCTCGCGAGACTCAAAACCCAGTCTCGCGAGATCTCGCAAATTACGGGATCTCGCGAGATTGGGAGAATCGCAATTAAAACATATGCAAATGCTTGTTTTAAGAACTAGTAATTGACATGATATGTAATTAAATAGAAACTGCGTTGCTTAGTTATAAAAATAATGTAAGTTTTATTTTAAAAATCAACAGAGTACTTATTATTTTGTCTCTAACTCTAATAACATTTGTTTATGTCTATAATGGTTATATTATGTATGTAGCTAATCAGTTCAAATTCTTACAATATTGGTAACAAAACAATAATTATCTATATTTAGCCTTTTGTAAATTATTACTTTAGTTTCAATAATTAAGAGTAATAGGAACATTACTTATGGTAAATAAAAACAACAAAACATAAACTTAACTTCACAAGTTCTTAAATAAATGTTGTGAGATCGTATTAATCAAATAAAAGAAGTTTAAAGTAGAAGTCAGGTGAAGTTATCAAGGTACGGAGTTAGTTTGTCTGAAAATGGCTTCTCAAAAAACACATCGTAACTAATTAAAACACAAAACTGTCTCCAAAACAAATTATTTCGTTGCAATTGTAAACAAACGCACGCGCGCCGCCTTGCAAAATGAGCCGGACCTCGTCCCCCGCAAGCCCGCCTACCCCTCTTGCCCTGTGCCCGCGCCAGGCGCGGCCGCACGGCCGGCCAGGAGGCCAGGATTCAGTTCGCGGCAGCCGCGCTATGAAATACCTACACGTCGTCACGCTGCATTTGTCGATCTCGTTATCTCGCGAGATCTCGTACGAAATTTGACGAGATACAATCTCGTAAAATATGGCCGGGATCTCGCGAGATCGGGATCTCGGCGAGACGAGATTGCATTCCCTAGTCGTCGTCGTTGTGTGGTTACGTATCACAATCTCTAAATTTCAAAGGCCTAAGGTCATAACACCTATGAACGAAAGGCCTAATTTGAAAAACACCTAATGGACAAAATACCTAAGTTCATAATATATATAATTGAAAAATATTAGAAAAAATCGACTCACCCGTAGCAGCTCAGACGGGACTCGAACCCGCACCCTTAAGATTCCGGCCCAATGCCGATTTTTTGCCAAGGAGTCGATTTTTTCTAATATTTTTCAATTATATTAATAATCTTAATATAAAAATAGCATTGTGAATGCATAAAAAATTTAAAGGTTTAAAAAAATCATAATATATAATTACGATTGCATAGATTTAATAAATAATATCAGTAACCAAGTGCCAGTCAGACCGCAAGTGCGGGCCTGTGGAACTAAAAAGCTATTTGCTATATCGAGATCCCGAACTAATGCTGGTAAACGTTCGCCCTTATATCGGCCGACTGACACTTAATAACAAATACTTTAACGATATTGATATACTTATACCTAAAATTGGCTTGTTTAAAAAATTTATTATGACTAAGCTTTATGGTATCGATAGTAAAAATAGTTAAAACGAAACATTATCAACGAATAATTAATTTCATTACAGCTATTTAAATCATACTAACATGTATCTCTCAACTTGTGTCAGTAAACTTAGGTCTAACAATGTATAGGTTTTACGACGATTGGGTGTTTTAAAAATTAGGCCTTTCGTCCATATGTGTTATGACCTTAGGCCATACAAATTTAGAGATTTTAATACGTAACCTCGTTGTGTATGTGTGTACATGTCTACAACAGTATAGTCACCTCTGCGTGCCGGCGAAGGCCGACCGAGTGAGTATGAACGGCCGATATTTGTTCTCCGCCCGCTGCAGCATGCCTTGGTGCGTCGACCGGATGTTCCATAGACCGTACTCGTTGTGGATATGTCTACAGGAAAATGAGACGACATTTTAGTATAATAGGGAACATGCATAAGGCACCGATTTTGATAAATTTGAGCTTGATCGCTGCGGACACGTATAAAAACATGATAGAACAGAAAAAGAAAATAAAAATATATTATTTTAGTTTTATCGCACAGGGGAAAATAACGATATTTTTTTTTTCATTTTAGGATATAATGTACCTAACAGTCGAATAGAATATCGAACATGAGCGTAGGCAGCCATGGGCTCAGGGTGGGGCAGCAGTCTGAAATAATATGTAACTAGCAAACTATACCCGCGGTCTTACACTGGTAAATTTTTTCTATGCATATTTTGTATTGCTACGGGCCTATCTCATTAATTCCGCGTCATTTTTATATTTTCTTACTTAGGTAAGATTAGGTAGGTACCTCACAGGTCAGAGCTCAGAGCCAGGGTGGGGCAAGCGCCCCACCCAGCCCCACCGTGGCTACGCCCATGATATCAAATAAGAAATAATATTTTGTATGACACATATGTACTTTTGGCTCCTAGCTTATTATTTATTAAAACGCAATATTTAGGGAGTCAGATATTTGAAAATTCTTGGCTAACTCCATAATAATGAGCCTGTAACGTGGCATAAGCATAAGTGACGTCACAAATATTGACCGTTTTCGGCGGGTGCTGATGCGTGCCAACTTCATACATATTAAAAATATAATTGGAAAGCAATACGAAAGGTAAACTTAATATTGTCAAGTATCTTATTATCAAACTATAAAAGATACCAGACAAAAAATAAAAACCTTAAAACTGCCACTTAAACTAGTTTGTACAGTAGTTGCAAACTTCACTGACATAATCAGCTGCATTATAAACTAGCAGCCGCCCGCGGTTTCACCCGCGTGGTTCCCGTTTTCGTGGGAATATCGGGATAAAAAGTATCCAATGTTTTAATCTAGGCTATCTACAATCTGTGTGTCAAATTTCAACCAAATCCGTTCATTAGTTTTGCGTGATTGAGGAACAAACATCCAAACCCACAAACTTTCACATTTATAATATCAGTAGGATGATCACTACAAGTGTCAGTTACCTGTGTTCCCAGAATGAAGCGATTCCCTCCACGCCCTCTTGCGGCTCCTTCCAGTGGCGGCAGTCTTTGGGCATCGTGATCTCAGGACCGTTGAATACCTACATGTGTAACAATTATAATGTATTGACAGTGAAGTGTGGTACTTAATGGGGATATCCACGCTAAACTGATTGTAGATGGCAGCACAGGCGCAATGACCAAACAACTAAAACGCATTGTTATCTGTCAGACTTGAATACTTATTGTGTCCTATTCGCCGTTATTCGAAGCCTTGGTAAACAGATTGAGAATAGCGGAGCCTTCCCGTTACCGTTCAGCATCATTATTATAGGTCTATCTTACTAAATTACGTCACATCCGCATCCGTGTGACGTCATATCTCACTCCACCATGTTCACCAGGCCGCCGCCATTGCGGGTTTCCGCGTTCATTGGCGTCCTTTTTTCGCAACCGTTCACATCTAGTCAAACGCTGTTAGCGTTCGAAATTTAAAAATTTTCCTAAGTAGGTCAAATGCTATTAGCATTCGAATTTTAAAGTTTTCTAAAGTAGGTCAAACGCTGTTAGCGTTCGTGAAATTCTTAATTCGTAATTTAGATTTTATATTGCATATTTTTGGTAAAAATGAACATCTTACGATTTATTTTCGGTTATTAGAAATGCGTGTGCGTAGAAATTTTAAAACCATACGTAAAATCAGTGTTAGTTGGGTCCGACTCTGTGTCGTCTCCGTTTTCGTCGTCATATTCGATCGCGGAGTAGCAGAGAACGAAGGCGAGGGCATGGATTTACAGTAAATACGACGCAGGATTTGAATTGAATTGAGGTAATCTAACGCCTCGCCATAAGGTCAGTGAAATTTTCTCATATTTTATAATGGTATGATTCTACCCACGATATGTTGAAAAATATTTTCTGTTAATTCTAACATTCGTTAAATTGCAGTTCATGAGTTTTATTCGCTTTTGGCCTATGCGATCTGCTAAAAGGTTATAATTTTGACAAATTTAATGCTTATGAAAATTTTTACGTTACGGAAAACATGTTTCGTAAGATTCCTCTTCATTGTTGATAAAGCATATTATAGTATATTGTGTTGAATGTGAGCTGAGCACACAAATCCTTGTTGTGTTCCTCAAAATATGAGAAAGTGTATGCAGCTTGAATCCTGGCGCCATCCTGGCGCTATCCGGCATTTCGTTCGACTCATAGTTTTACTTGACCAGTGATGAGATTAACCAATGCGCCCTATTTTATTTCGGGATGTTGTTTAGCCGTAGTCGTTTGAAAGAGTATTCAATTTTTTTTTTTTTTTGAGAAAAGCTACTGCTTTGTGAATCTGAATAGTGATACGTAACGAGGCGCTTTGAACAAAAATAAGTATTCAGGGTTTTGCAAAAGAATGTTGCCTTTATATTGGTTTTTAATAAAAACATTTATACGTTATTATATTACTATATTACGTATATATTATTATATTACGTTAGTATATTATTTAGTATTGTGTAAAAATAGCATTGTGAATGCAAAAATCTCAAATTTAAAAATTTATACGTTACTATTTATACGTATATAATTATATTACATTTAAACGATATCAATGCCCAAAATTACTCGGGTTCAATTCCCAGTAAGATGAGCGTAGGTACTAATCTTGTTTTGTGTTGTGTATAAATAAATATGAATGCTTTATATTTGCTTTCTATGCTTTCCAAAACCATTTATTTGATTGTGATGAAACTTGAAGGACCGATTGTCCTGGCCCAAAAAATTCGTGTTTTAACCTTTGATTGAATAAATGTGTGGTATATTAAGCTTGTCGGGTACAGCTAGTTATTAATAAAATAAATTGTGGTAATTGTTTTAAAATAAAAATATATTTTAAATTGCAGGCAATTCAAAAGTTTATCATAGTAATTAGATACTTTCTATTATCATTATACCCCTCGGTTCCAGCTTGTTCCGCAACTGGACCGGGGAAGGTCTATCGGCTGCTCCTGGCACCGTTGACACAAGTTTATGAAAAGTTGTATCTACATAATTTTCTATAATTAAAACTTGCTGTCTACTTCCTCTATGGTAGTAATCCCCACATGTTGAGAGCTGTGTGAGTTGTAACAATATTTTTAATATTGATTCATCCGGTCGCTTCTGAGCACCGTTGATTGATACTTTGATATGAACTCTGGCGGTCACTCCTGATGGATACCGTTGATTATTTTATTTAACATAATCTTACTATTTAACATAAATTCGGTCGCCCTCTGATGGGCACCGTCATTATACATATAGTTATGTAATGTCAATAAATATATTTACATTCGATAAACATTTATTATGGTTTTAACATAAATTCGGCCGGTCGCTCCGGAGCACCGTCGGTTGATGTTTTGACATAAATTATTTCGGTTGCTTTTGATGAGCACCGTCCAGCCACCGTCGATATGTACATAATTTAAATCATTTTATCTTATTATTTTATTTAATTATTCTGTATAAACACTGTCCTTGATCCCTGAGGAAGAGGAACTTAAAAAGGGGATCATCCAAGATATTCCCGTACTTCTAGTGGGCACCACCAATGAATGAATGGTAGAAATAAATCTTTATTTACATAAGCTCCATGTTTTTAACAACCACTAGTTGCTGCTTACAGAACAACCAGAAGGATTTTGAAAGTTTCTTTGGGGAGTTATTTATTAATATTAATTTTTATAACCGTGGGCCAGTGGCAACAAGTTATTTTGATTGAAATATTTCAATCAATATATTTTCCTGTTATTTAAAATGTGTCTTTATTAAAAATATCAAACCGGGTGCAAAGTCCGGGTGTCGCAAAGAAGGTTCACCAACAGTTGCGTTCTGGTGCTTCACTGGCCGCTGCCGTGGCACACTCGATGCGCTCGCTCAGCTCGCGCTTTATTTTGCCGTTTTGTGATCAAAAGGTCACAGTTTTAATCTAACCTATTTATTGTGTCCCTTTTGGCTACACTGTAACCAAAATAACTGTAGCAGATATTATGTTTTGTTTGAACATTTTATATTCATTTGTATTCTTTGAAGACTGATATTGTCTCACGAGACCGATGACAGATCAGATATCCTAGCTCGTTTTAGTTAAGTGGTCACTGCAAGGGTTGTGCCTGTTTTACATTTTAAATTTTATGAAAATTTAAGTCTGATGATGTTGGCTTTATTACAAAGTGCATTGATAGCCGATTTGACGGGGGCGTGTAATGTGTGTGTACATAGATACATAAAGTGCTAGTTTTTATTGTACTTTGACCACGTTATTATTTAAATTAATAGATATGAATTAAAAAAAAAAAAAAAAAAAAAAAAAAAAAAACACTTTTATATGTATATGTTTTGTGATGTAAACCCTATTAAATTCGTGGGGGAATCTCGATTTTACTCAGACCTCGATTGAATCATTCTATATTTTAATTATAATTTAATCATAGCACGGTGTAGAGTACTTGTTGAATATTTCAGTAGAATATGAAAACACTTTTATTTAGCTACCATAACATGTACCATATTCTGGAAATAACTTTAAAATAATACACTTGAGCACTTTGACATTAGTCAGTTGTTGTAAACACTGTCGCTCTGATGTTATATTGGTTGGTGTCTGCGAATGATTTACTTAAATATTTAAGTAAAATTTTACTTTCCTAAGCAAGCTTAACTACCACGGGGAAGCACTGGCACACTGCTCTTGTTTATTTATCCGGGTGATGATACTTGATTTGTTAGATAACAGAGGTAATCTTCTCGGTGGATAATTCCAAAGTATTTATGTGATTTTAATTGAATAATTAAATGAAAGTATTTTAATTGTAATTATTATTACTATTATTATTGATATGCATCATTTTTGCTATATTGTTTGAAATTCAAGTTTAAAACGAATATAAAGTTGATGCTGCGTGCAGCTTTTCCGATGGCCATAGAAACCATGACATTTAGAAACTTGATTGTTTTAATATTGTTTTTTTTTTATATTTATTTTATAGATTGATAAAAAAGAAAATATTTTATTTATTTACCTTTATCTTTGTGTACTGAAAGTAAAGACATGTTGGAATAATTAAAGGCATATTTCTTTACTAAATAATTATTTCTTTCTTTGGTATGCAGTACGGTCATATTAATTTGTTCTTTTAATGCATCTTTTAATTTTATCTATTAATATCTATTATAATCTTTACCTAGTATTTTAGTTCCCAATGTTAAGATGTCATTTAATTTTGCGATGATAATTAAAAATGTGTCAGTTAGGTGTAGTGGCTACTTACCTATTTTTTTTTGTTTGTTTTTGTTTTGGGCTAACACAGCTGCTGTGTGCTGACCAATCGAATACTTAATGTTTTATTAAATGAAAAAATTCAAATGGCCTTGTAAATGTTAATTAACATTCGATAGCAATTTATATAACACTAGTCTGACATTAGCAACAAGATGTCGCAAACAGTGGCGCACACAGACACTTTAGCTAGCTAGTCGGCCTAAGTGTATAACACCAAAGGTAGTTAGCCTACCTTTGGCTTAAATCAGTCTTATAACGTTTATTTTTGGGTTGGTATTTATTGAGTTCAGTTCGCAGTTTACGATTAAATTAATTTAATCAAGTATTTGATATAAAAGTAATAGCTTTGTGACCGCGTTCACAAAGATTTATTTGATTATGATATCCAAATCCAGTTAAGGATTTTATAACGACTTTTTTTTTTTTTTTGCAGAGCAAAAGCTCAAAGAATTGGTAAGGTATCTTGAAGTGAATTAATTGTGCAGCAACTGACATCACATTTGTAATAAAAGAATCTGCGAAGAAAACGTTATTTGTCCCAGATTATTTTGAAGTAGGCGATCGACGCGGTTTAAGCAGAGATGCACTGTCAGCCAGCAGTCATATATCAAACGATAACACGATTGAAATATTATGAGTTAGATAATTTATGTTAAATAATTATGTAAAAAAAAAAAAAAAAAAAAGTGAATTTATTTAAAGCTGATCTGATTTGTAAACTTGTTTTAGTTTTAATTATTGTCTTTTTTTGTATTATTATTTTTTCTTCCCTTTACTAATTTAAAGAAAGCTTTCTTTTGATCTAAATTAATTAATAAATTTTAAGAGAAATAAACTAGTTATGATAATTAGAGTGTCACATTGGCGTCCTGTCCCTGTTCACCAGGCGATAACAAACAATGTCTCAATCTGTTTACCAAGGCTTCGAATAACGGCGAATAGGACACAATAGGAGCGTTTTACCTACCATTAAAACGCATATTGTGTCTGAAGCCTTATTCGAAGCCTACCTTCAAGGGCTGCCTGGTATGCATTTAATGCTCAATAGTTGTAAAGTATTTTTCAGATTTTGAGACTGCAATGAGCGCGGAAACCCGCAATGGCGGCGGCCTGGTGAACATGGTGGAGTGAGATATGACGTCACACGGATGCGGATGTGACGTAATTTAGTAAGATAGACCTATAATAATGATGCTGAACGGTAACGGGAAGGCTCCGCTATTCTCAATCTGTTTACCAAGGCTTCGAATAAGGCTTCAGACACAATATGCGTTTTAATGGTAGGTAAAACGCTCCTATTTTTTGTATTCAGTTGTGTTTTTCTAGCATTTTTTGTGATCTAGACTTACTTTACCATGTATTCTACCTGGAATATGCAACAGCTCAAAGCAGAATTAAGGAAAAGAGGAGCAAGTTTAAGTGGAAAGAAAGCTAACCTCATCGAAAGGTAATCTTTACATTTTACTGTAATATACTTTCGAAAGATAGCACCCAGCGCGTGTTTTGCCGTACACAATCAACAAAAACATTATAAATATTCAATAAAATCATCTACAAAATTTGTAAAATGTTGATATGTTTTTTTTATTGTGTAGGGAAAAACTTGGGAAAAACACACTGGAGAGACGTATTCACATTAGCCGTAGCCTCGTAGATCTCACCTGTGTACGCGGATTCTCCAACATAATCGCTATCCTTAAAGTGGTTACGACATAACCTAGAATTTTCAGTAGCCACAAAATTCTTTCGTCGGATAGCTTTCTCCCACTGTTTTTAGCACAGCATTTTTAGGATATAAATGCACTCCACTAATATTACATCCTGGTACTGAACAAAGCGGCATGATGCAGTATATTCATAAAAAATAGTCTGGCAAACGACAAAATGTACGCAGATGACAGTTAGCATTGGTCATTGCGACGATACGCCCTCTGGTGGGAGAAAAGCACCGTGGACATCCCCATTATTGACTTTGTTGTACAAATAAGCTAAAGTCGAAGTCGATATCTGATACAATCAGAGTCAAATGTGACCGACCGCCACTGTATATTGTCGCATTTATAGTAAAACCACAGAATACATAATAATCCAGATATCAAATAATTACACAAATCAACGGTAATTTCGACAGAAATGAAATACATGCTGAAGAAGCAATAATTTTGTGTACTCACACTGGGCTCGTTCATATCGTTCCATATGTGCACATCTTTGGTGGTCCCTGGGAAGTTGTCGAACCGGTACCGGTCAGAGTAGTACTGCGACGCCTCAGGGTTGAAGAAGTCGATGTACGACGAGGAGCCGGGCCAGCACCAGCCTGAATGTGTACAATAAGATTAATTTCACTTTGTCCAACAGAAGTACTTTGTCACCCTGTTGTAATGGCAGGATAATTTTGCTACTCTCGCTGTACGGCGATAAAGTACAATTTCAAATTGCATAGCTCTGCATGCCTAATATTATAAGCCCCTACGAAGCGCCTCTCTTTCTGTCGCGTAGCTCTGTCTCAACCGACACACGAACGACACCCCTCGTGCGCTGGCTCGACTGAGTCAGCCGCAAGCAGTAGGCTAGTATAAACGTTTAAGAGTAGTATTTAATCAATAAACTCCCATTTTGGGTATCAAAAATATTAAATATAGCGTACTGAAATACTAAGTGGGCGACGGACCGAGGACGACTACAGATATTGAAATTGGGTGACTTTAAAATACAAATTGAGTAATTAGTTATTCAGAACGGGCGACCAAATTACTATTTGGGCGACAACCTTAGACCACACAAAACATTTAAAATTTAGCATATATTTTATTGAAAAAGGGGACTATTATCCTAATCGAGATGACAAAAAACAAACAAACGAGAAAACAACCTAATAAAAACGCGTTAAAAATACAATGCTGGGCAGCTTAAATCAGTTATATAGTAACCTACTTGGTATAATAGTTGCCCACTCACTATTTTTGTTACCCATTTAGAGTTTACACTGCTAACTTAAATTATTTGTCACCCAAGTGTAGTCGCCCGTTTTAAGTATATTTGTAATCCACTTTAGTCGCCCGTTTAGTTATTTTGTCGCCCAATAAATAAACTGCTGCCCGGTTTATTAATTAAGTATCCCATTATCAGTCGCCTTTAATTTTTTCCAGTCACCCAATTAATTAATTCCCAAAGTTTAAGTGTAGAGTGAGATCCCCCTGATCTAGGGTATTGTATTTTGATCGAAGCCGAGTCCATATTTAAACCACATACCTTCATAATCTTTGCCGTCCTTGTCTTTCACATAGTACCCCTTCTCCGTGGCGTCTTCGTGCAGGAAGTAGCCGGCCTCCCGCTTGATGTGCGGGTCTATGATTGTGACCAACTTCCGGCCTTTGGCGGTCAAATTAGCGACCATATCCGCGGGGTGGGGGAACTTTTCTACGTCCCAGGTGAAGTATCTGGGGTAGGTATAAAGATATATTGGATTTATAATAGGTATGTATATTGGAGGAATTCATCAACATTTTTTTTTATTTTAAAATATATGATGTATTTTGTTTTGATGAAATAACCTACTTTTTCTTGTCTTTGCTATGTTAGCAAAGACAAGAAAAAGTAGTTTGGCCCTAAAAGTCATTTACAATTTAACTTTATTGCAATGAAATAAATGTCAACGTATTTCGAAGAAAAGCAAAAACACGAAGTTAGCCGATGCCCATTCTTTATTTTGAAGTAGTGCAAAAGTAACATTGCTTACATCTTCCAGCCATATGACGTCGGCCGGAATGTCGTGGACGTCCATGTTGTCGTCCACGCTTCATCCACAACATTATTTTACTCTATAAGTAACCTGCTGTAACGGCAGTAAATGTAACATTGCTCACTTCTTGTTGTTGGTGTACTCGATGTCGAGCCATATGACGTCGGCCGGAATGTCGTGGACGTCCATGTTGTCGTCCACGCTCCGGATGTCCGCTTCGTCCATGTAGTTCCAGCGGCATTGGTGGTAGCCCAGAGAGAATTTCTACGACAGACAATTTAAATAATATATCAAACCTAAAGATCTTGACGCAGATTGTCATTGAGTTTGAGAAAAAATTGAGAATGACATTCTGTGAAAGTGACCAGTTGCGAAAATGACATGAAGTTGACCAAATGCGAAATGGACGTTCCGCGAAATGGACCAAATGAACCAAATGCGCATGAACGAAATAAATTAGTACAAGGAAATGAATAGGATGATTTTTAATCGTCAATATTTACCGGTGGCAGTGCAGCGGTGCCCGTGAGTCTGGTGTACTGCCTGAACACGTCCGAGGGGCGGTCACCCATCAGCACGAACACGTCTATCAGCCCCGACTCACTCATGAACCTACAATAAAGAGCCGTAATGTAATCACCATAACAATCCATTATTATAGTCAGTGGGTTGAGTCCAGACCAGATGCCCCTCTCGAAGTAGAATGTTATAAGATATCGCTCGACGCACCGCCAGTTAATCTGTTCCATCCATAGAAAACGTTAATATCCACTCGACCAAAATGTATTAAACAGCTGACATAGACAAAGTTGTCCAGTTTGTCGGTCTAAGCCCCACCACAAAATTTGACGATTGTTTTCGATTTCACCCTGTAGTTTTACGAATAAGGAATCTAATGATGATCAGGATCAGTATTATGTCGGAAACGATATTGAACTCTATTATGTTCTACTATAAGATTACTACGTTTCAGTTAAAAAAGTCTGGAACGGATGGTAGGAAAAAATAGACGATTCAAAAGTATTTAATAATTAAGTTTATTTGAATAAAGCTTCTTTGACTTTGACTTTCCCGTAATACTTACCTAGTGTCCACCCTCCGCTTGTGCCCGCCGGTGACGAGGTTGACGAGCGACGACACGACGGTGCCGTCGGCAATGTTCGCCACGTCCACCCACGTCTCCGCCGAGTTGTGCCAGAATACGCCCACTGTGCGCTTCACACTAGGAAAAACATACGTCAAATGTTTATAATATAATATTACGCAGGTAGTTATCTACTAAAATCAGCATGATGCGTGGCAGTTTGTGATCCGGGGCACAACAGTCATTTTATTTAATATCTACTCAAATAGGTCAATAAAAATCAAGGAAAGTTTTCTTAATACATTTCTTTCTACGAGTTCTTAGTTACTAAAGGTGCGTTCCCACCTGTGCGCGCTACCACGCACCGCAACGAAACGAACCGCACGAGGACGAACACGGGCGCACAGGAACAAACTACGAACGCACCGCGGCGAACGCGTCGTTTCCCACGGTGTGTCGTTTTGTCTGGTGCGCTCTCGTGCGTCTCCAGACGCACCGGTGGGAACGCACCTTTACGAAAGCAGCCACTTTTGGTTTTGAACCCATTTAAAAACTAATAGAAGAGAAAGAAAATTACAGTTTGTCACATGAAAGCGTGTCCGCATATTTCACACCTGTTTGATCGCCGATGATCGTAGATTCTCTGATCGCGTCTTAAACTAAACTGTGAACTGGGTATATAGCTAAATGTCGTTGCACTGACATAACTACACTACATTTAACTACAGACTCACCCGTACGCGTACGCGTACAACACAGGCACCGCTCCATATATGGCCATGCGGCTATCCAGCTCATACTTAAATAAGTCCAAATTGCACTATGAACTATAGCTAGCTAGGTGTCGTTGTAGTGACATAACTACACTACATTTGACTACAGACTCACCCGTGCGCGTACAACACAGGCACCGCTCCATATATGGCCATGCGACTATCCAGCTCATACTCAAACACGTCCAAGTTGTACAGGCGGTAGGGTTCGCCGGACGTGGTCGTGGTTAATGCTAGCTTGTCCGTGTGTTCTGGGATACCTGGAAAGAAAAATGTGTATTAGATTTACCCTTTTTATATCATTAAAATCAACCGCCTCTGTGGTCTGGTGGTTCGCCCACCCGTGTAAGACGCAGGGGTCCCGGCTTCGATTCCCAGGGGTACAATTTGTACTCGGTTTGCTTGGTGGTAGGGCTTATTTCAAGTGCGCCTTGCTAGCTGCCACCATCTTACCTAAGTCTGACGCCGTAATAACAATTTAAAAATTGTTGTTTTCCGGCAGTTAGAGGTAAGATAGACAGTTCCTCAGTGATGAGGATTCCGGGTGTAGTGCGCTTCCACCTTGGACCTTATCGTCACTTAACATCAGGTGAGGTGAAGGTCAAGCACTATCCTGATGTGCATAAAAAAGGACAGAAAATATACACTTACGTATACGTAAGCAACGCTTATGTATGTGTGCTCGTAAAAGTGTTCGCGGCTATGTGTGCGGCGAGCGCGGGGGTGCCGGAGCGAGGAATTGACTCCTTGGAGTTGCGCGTGATGAGAACGACATACACGTAACCACAAAATAGAGAGAGACAAAACTAGTCCCCAACGCAGCTCAAGGTCACCGGCACCAGAGCTCACAAGTGCAGGGGAGAGTCACCGCTGTGCCGAGGAGCTCAGTGGCGCAGTGGTTTAGCACCTGTCCCTGCGATTGCGGATTGCTCTCGCAAGGGTCGGGTCGGTCATGGGATGGGTGACCAAAAATTTGTTTTCTCAAGCTCCTCCGTGCTTCGAAAGGCACATTAAGCCGTTGGTCCCGGGTGCATTTAGTTAACACCCACCAAGCCGCATTGGGCCCGCGTGGTGGGTTATGGCCCTTCCACCTTGTCCACCCATAAGGAAGGCCTGTGCCCCAGCTGTGGGGACATTATAAATGGCTGATGGTCATTAGATTTACCCTTCTTATGTCATTTTACCCTAGTCAATGTCACGCCGAGATAACAAGCTTCATACAATAGCAGTTTACCTATATTCAAGTTTATTACCCAGTTTATGTAATGTTTTATTTATACAACCTTTTTATTTATGCAGCTGTAGTTAGCATGTTTTGTATGAGACTATCGGGGCGGGTCGTTTAATTGTGCTTCTGGTGTACTTATATTGTCTTATTCTGCTAACTAGTAGGCTAGTATGGAAACATTTGGAATATTTATTTATTTCCTACAACGTGAAAGTTGTTTGTCTCATACTACTTATTTCAATGTTTATCCATTAAGGTGGTACCCTGAGCAAAAGTGGCGCCGCGGTGAATAGGCTAGTTGACAAAATTTCAATAACTGCTTAATATTTCAGCTTATTAGGCATTTTATCGAAAAAAAAGGTTTATTTATTTTTAATCGAGCGTTTACATTATAAATTTCGCGTTTTAAAAAACCAATTTTAATTTGGTTCCAAAACGCACAAGACTGTCATGGCGTCTTGAATGACGTCACGCCGTGCAAAACAAACAAAAGAGCGATCGTGTCTTCGTACGTTATAGCTAGTTTTTATCGTTTAAAAATGAATTTCTCATATTATAAGTACTGTATAGTGCCCCAGTGTGATAGCACGACTATAAAAACGCTAAACCAGTTATTTATATTAGTCGCGTAGCTAAAGAAAAATTACCTTCGATAATACTAAAAGTTTTCGTTTTTGCTGAGTGTATAGATTATGTGCATTGTGAGCTATTTTTAAAAAGTTAGAAGTTTTATGCCGGTGCTTTAGGTATAGTTTAGGTATTTCGTAATATTTCGTTTAACTTCATATATATAGAATTAAAGTTTGAAATGTTGATTGTTTCATAATAAGAACTATGTTATCATCATGTTGTAAAAAAATTAGAAAGTTAATATATGTGTAACTGCGTAAATCACAAAATTACTCTTTTGTGTCCGAATAAAATTTTAAAGTTTCTGAAATCTTATTTTAAGACTTTCAGTGGTTAGATATAGCTGTTGAACAAAGTTTAGAAAGTTAAGTGGTGTGCTTCTTTGATATTTTCATTTTTCCTTTATAACATACGGAATAATGAATAAAAATTGATAAGATCGCTCTAACATGACCTTTTCAATGCACTTATATACTACACAAAAAATTAGAAACATACATAATGTGGATTTTGTTTAATTACGGATAAATTATTGCGCTTAAATACGAATTATGCGGGACGCGCGAGCGGGTCCATGCAGGGCCCGCCGACTGCTACGCACCGCGCGGGCAGGCGAGGGGCCACAAACTATAAGCTACTCTCGCCGCACGGCAATAAAGTACAATTTCAAATTGCACAGCGCTGCGTGCCTGATATTATTATATTATACCTACGAAGCGCCTCTCTTTCTGTCGCGTAGCTCGCTAGTCGTTCTTACCGATGCCGATATCACAGAAAACATCCGTTATGTATGTCGATGAATATACAATGAAATAACACAGAATACTTATAAAATAAAATAAATCTACCTACCTACTAAATGAGCTGAGCATAATTGTATTTCTAAGTTAGTTGGGCGAATCAACTTTTGAGGCACTCCTTTCAGAGCATTTTGAAACAGAAAAACAAAATTAAATTTAATCGAATTTACAAGAATTTATATTTTATTTTTTTAATTTAATTTATTTATTTATATTCAGGCATCGATGGCCCATAGACATATACCTTAAAAACGAAACATATATAATTTATAAAACAATGTTGTTAGTAAATAACTTAAAACATATGTTAGTAAAAAAATCAAGTACCTAGACACTTTGTGTGTCGAATCGGTGGCACAAGGCAGCGTCCCTCTGAAGCGCCTGTACACCACGCCCTGCGGCCAGAAGTCCTCCATCATGAAGAGGTCCAGCCTTGCTGTCGGGATGCGCACCACAAACGCCTTAACGCGCCTTGGCGCGACTCCAGTGGCTGAACTCTCAAACAAAAGTTGGATTTCTTCTTTATGTACTCGATCACGTCCTGCACTGTGGTGGTATGGTGCAGGCGGGAGAGGTACACGGCCGTGGTCGGTATGGCAGCTCGCAGCAGGAAGTTGGGCCCTGTCGGTGCGGTGCCATGGTGGTTCTTGCTCTCTCGCTGACGACGTCGCTTTTTGTTCCGAACCTCGAGGAAACCGTCTTCATCTTGGCCCGGTACGACGGCATTCAGCAAAGGTATAGATTCGATTATAGTTTGTACCATTTATCTAAAATTTAGGTTTTAAAGGTGGCCACGATGTTTAACGTTTAGTTTTTGAGATTTTTAAGAATAACAAAGGATCGTCGTAAAAATTTCCCCTCTGTTACTGTTAAGTTTTTTTTTGTGAATTAAAATGATACTTCAAAGAAAATCTGTACATTAAGTATTTAAGTAATACAACAAGAAAGTATCCTATTCAAATAATGTATCTATGTAGTAAGTAATAGTTTCTTAAGATTGACATTATTTTAACTCCACTGCGTTACTTTGACATAAAGTAACGCAGTGGAGTTGATTAGTAACTGATTGTTAGTTTTCGCACTAACAATCAGCGGGTAATAATCGGTACCGCCTATAGGCCACAATGGCAGGACCCGGGTGTATTTTTGGACGATATTGCGGATTCCATTGCCTCTTTCGGAAACTACGATGTGTTGATCCTGCTGGGTGATTTCAACATAAATCTGCTTGATGTTAGTACTGGTAAATACAAACAATTTATGCAGTTTCTTAGCTGTGTCAAGTTTGCCTCTGTAGCATTGCTGAGGTTGGGGCCTAGTTGGCCGCACTGTAATTAGTCCTAAGTTTGTGTAGGTACATTGTTTTCTTTTGTTTTGCGGTCAATAAATGATTTTTCTTCTTCTTTCTTAAACTTTAAAATAATTTGATATTAAACAGCCACTTGAAACTTACTTCTATGTCAGGCAGTACTTTTCTTTTCTTTATAATTACGTTCACTGTATTGTTTACAAGGGGGACACCAGGGTAACACTAGAGAATAATATATAGTAACTAGTAACTCCGGAGAAAAAGAAAGAATTTGAGAATATTATATTGTAACTAGCGACCTGTCCTTGCTTCGCTTCGGTTCCTTCTTTTTTTGCTAAATGCAACCTTCCAACAACACCCAAAAAGATAAAAAAATAATACCTAACAGTCCTCACCTCCATTTGCTCTAAAGTCTTTTTCTCTCCCGTTCGTCCAGTCCCGTTGTCGGTATAAGAGAATAAGAAGAATAAGAATAAGAAATATTTATTCTGCAAGTAACATGGTACACATACATAAAGATCTTAAAAATAGGTAATATCCGCTACACGTTACACCAGTGTCAGGCAAGCAGAATTATATAGGGAGATATGAGGTCTCCTAAAAACTAAATTATCATTAAATCCATTTACAAACATATTAATCATTTCAAAGGACAGGTCTAATTCTGAATTATAATTTATTAAGTACATAATGTCAAAAGGGATTTTAATGTCACAAGATAAAATATAACTAATAATCAATAATTTTCGTAATGTCAAATAATTATGCATTTTTACGTTCTAAATTCAAAATATTCCTTAATTGAATAGAAACACTTATCTGTTAACCACTGTTTTAGTCTTTTCATAAATAAAGTTGATGGTGACTCTCGTATAGCTTTCGGTATATGATTAAATACTAATGATGTCATCACATTTGGGTTTTTGCGACTTAACTTGGTTCTATAGTCGGGAACTTTAATCTTAGTCGGATCTCTACGCGAGTACATACTAATAGACTGTGCAAACAAATGAGGATGTTTATTTACAAAACAGCCTACCTCCAAGATATACAGGCAAGTCAGCGTTAATATATTAAGCTTTTTAAATAGTGGTCTGCAACTATCAAGTGGTCTTGCACCACATATACCTCTCACACACTTTTTTTGTGCTATGAAGGCCCTTGTTACCAAACAAGAATTCCCCCACAAAAGTAGACCATACCTCAGAATGGAAACAACATAGCCGTGATATGCCAAGAGTGCAGTGTCTTCTCCAGCAGTGCTTCTAACTACTTTTAATGCATACACAAATTTATTAATTTTTTTGCACAAGTTTTCAATGTGGGCCTTCCAATTGCAATTTAAATCGAATGTTAACCCCAAGAAAACAGTTTCCAACGTTTGTTTTATTTCCTCGCCTTGGTAGGATAATGATAACTCCGGCAGACTTGTATTATAGCTAGCAAATTGAACAAACTTTGTTTTCGATAAGTTGGCGCTCAATTTATTGATTTCTAACCACGTCATTAAATCATTAACACTAGAATTCAATATTTCATTGTAAGAAATGTCACTATTTTTATTATCTGGTATAACAACACAGATATCGTCAGCAAATAAAATATATTGATGATTATTTATGTCCGGTAAATCATTTATGTAAATTAAAAAAAGTAATGGGCCCAACACAGAACCCTGTGGGACGCCAAGTTGATTTAATAAATAGTCCGATCTGTATGGTAAGGACGTGTGATTTGGATCCAGACGATGAATTTCAGTACATTGCATACGACCACTAAGGTAGCTTTTAATCCATTGTAAAGCCGGGCCTCTTATGCCATAACGTTCACATTTGTCTAATAGAGAGACGCGTTTGATTTATATTTGCGCGTGTTAATTTTTTGCGACGACTCCTACGATATTCATTTAAATGGTATGGTGTTAAAGGCTAAAATAATGTGCATAAAATGCTTAAGGTAACTAACGTATTTAATTTGATAAGGATTAGTACTTTATCCTTCTAAATAGCTTTCCAAATTACCGCGTTGAACTTGATAATTTTTTTAGGAAGATATAATTGGTATAGTTACTTATTTTTAAAAGATAGATATATACCATCACGGACTTTTTTGTAGATCTATAAAATAGGAATAATTTCATCATAAATTATTTTGTTATAGCTCTAAAGGTTAGAGCAGCGTTTTCAATGCAAGCTCCCAGTCGGTTTAATTTTTGCCGACCTCTTCAACAATCATCGTGATATTTCTACCAATTTCTATAAAACCTCAACTTATAATACACTCAAACCTTCCTCAGGAATCATTCCATCATTTAGTGAAAACGCCGCATGAAAATCCGTTTTTATAGTTTTTGAGTTTATCGCGAACAGACAGACAGACGCGGCGAGGGACTTTGTTTTATAATATGTAGTGATTCATCAATTAATCTAAGCTATAAAACTAGACACGAAGTTATATTAACTTAACCAGATCACAAATCATAACAGGAACATAGCGAAAACACAATTTAACATAACATATTGTCGCTATGTCCCATGTATGATTTTTTTTTTTTTTTTAACAATTTAAGTGATTTTTTCGGCAAAACCTACCTGTAACCTTTATAAAAAACATCGTATTATTTTTTTAACGATAAGTTTGAGCTTAATTTCACGTCTTTTCATTTGTGCACTTAATGACTGGGCACATGGTATATTTTTAAAATTGCTGAAAACTCGACTATATTGATATTTGATTCTATTTTAAAATCAGAGCTCAAACCTCATCAAACTGCAGCGAGATAACAACAAGACAAGGAGCCGTAATGTATCTTTTTAGGTTTCTGGACTGGAATTAATTCGGCATCAGCATCAATGGCGAGCACCTTGGAGGCCTTCATTTTGCTAATGATGTAATTCTTATAGTCAAGACCTTAAAATACTGGGAAATAATGTTTTAATATCTCAGTAGTGCTCCCCAAAGTGTGGGAATGAGATGAACATGATAGAGTTAAATAATAAGTCTGAAGGAGATCGGGAATTTCTATTCCCTCGCAGATTCGATGACTTCACCTTCCAAACAAGCCGGTTCCCGAGTTGGTGTTCATGAACTATGAGGATAAGAATACAAAACTGGGTAGATCGGACACTTCCGTTGAGTGACGGTGGGTCCGAGCTGCTGGTGTGGTGCGCAGAGCTGCCACGCCGGAGTGAGGGCCCAGTGATGCTCCAGTAGTGGGCTGCGAAGACCAGGTCGGGATAATGCCGTCGAGAGTTGCCGAAGGTCCAAGAAAGCGTCGTCAATGATGCTGCGATGGAACCTTGAAGGCCTGGCTTGCTGTGCTTCTGCTTGCAGTGTGACTGCTGCGGATGCTGGGATAAGGTATGGGGAGTGATGGCTGCGCTGCGTTGCTTGCTGAAGGTGCTTGATGTGCTCCGTTGGGGTCACCAGTGTAGTGAATGAAGTAGGTATGGTAGGTATAGATAGATAGATAGATAGATAAGTAGTTTATTTGCCAAAACACACACATTCATACAAATAAAAATGCATACAAGTTGAAGACTAAAATAAAAAAAAGACAAACAAAATTGACATCTAGGTACACATAACATAACAAAAGAGAATCAGAAGAAGGCATGCATGTGTGTGCAGCAGCAAGAAGGGTCTAGGCTCGGTGTCAGTAAAACACCGATGTATGGAGTATGGAGAGAGGTGACCACTAGGAGGAACGCCAAATGGAAGATCTTCCTCCGGGCTTGGTGGTATTAGTCCAACCGATGATGGTTGGCAGTTGTATATTATGCTGCGTCGCTGACTAAACGTCGTTAGCGAGATTTAGGTTTCTCCATAATTATTCTCCATACTACGAGACGCTATTCCTTACTAATCTTTGTGTTTATTCGACATTAGCGCCATCTAGTCACACGGTGATGAATCTTGTTGCAATCGTGTGTTGGTATGGTAATGAGCGGCGTATAGGTAGGTGCTGCTACACGGGCAACGCAGGACCGATTGTTGTGGAGATTCTTGGAGGAGGTTTTTTACACAGAAGATAATATGATGATAATGAGTGTAAATGTAAATTGTAAATGTAAAACCAACCATTAATTTACTTCACTACAGTGAAGTAATCGGTTGATTATATTATATATATATACGTACAGTACATAAATTCTCTGGTGTTACCAGATATTTCTCTAGTGTTACCGGTAACGCGATGGAAAACATTGATAAAAGTACAAATAAGTAAGTAATCATTGCATATCGAACAACTATTTCAACTTGATCTTAAATTCCGATATTAAATTTAATATCTTAACGTAATAATAATAAAATAATCCATGAACTTATCGTGATTTCCGACGTAACACAGCAGAACAACAATAGACCCACACACACTCCTCGAGAGCTATCGCTAGAAAGACATTGAATGACAAAACAAGAATTAAAGTTAGACAAGGGGCAATACTAACGACGCTAGATAGGACCTTCATGCCAATACCATCACCAATTATTAATGGTCACGCAGGAGCCCTGATTTTTTAGACATTGTTGGGGACAAACCTTCGCAAATATTAATTAAATATTGTTTAAGCAAAATTACTAAAACTATGTATTGTAAATTAAGGATTATTCAATATAGAACTTAAATATGTATAAAATATTGGGTATTCTGATACAATATTTTGAAGATTTGACATGATTTGCTTTGACCGGCTATGCCAGGTAACACAGATTCTTTGTATGGGGAGCGATTTTGTTCTCCTGAAAAACTAGCTATAAAATGTTCAAAGAAAAAATATTGTAATCTGTGGTTCTCGCATTGCTAAATGCATCTAATTTTAGATGAATGTAGAAAAATGTAAGGTTTAAACCGAGTTGTATGTAATAATATGATTTGTTATAGAGCGGGGACAAGAAAGGAGTGCCTTAAAAGTTGATTGGCCAATCTCTGACTCTGACTAAAGCAAACATAACTTGCCTAGTAAAAACTAGGTACTTGATAAAAATAAAAATATACTTGAAAAAGTATTAATCAAATTGTTTAAACCTACTAATTTGTTTTATTTATCTATGTACCTACTGTGCTCATTTCATAAAATTACTGTCGTCTTTTAGGGCCTATCTACATAATATATGTGGCAGTTGTATAAATTAGGTAGGTACGTTAGTTAGAGCTAGGTAGGTTAGAGTTGCACTATCCTTACTAATATTATAAATGCCAAAGTCCGTTTGTTTGTTTTTTTAACCGACTTCCAAAAAAGGAGGAGGTTCTATGTTCGTCTGTATATTTGTTTTTTTTTTTGTGTATGTCCACCGATTACTCGAAGACGGCTGGACCGATTGAAATGATTCAAACGTTATTACATTAGGTACACTCCCAAGTTGGTCCCATTTTTTTAAATTATGAAATCGGTTCAGTACTTTTCAAGTAATTTTGAAAACAAGCACGAAAATAGTATGATTTTGTGTGAATTACCTCGATGATTGGTCGTATTACTTCTTTGTTTAACAAAAAACCGACTTCAAAAAACCTACCTCTAAAAAGCAAGAAATAATATTCGTAATAATAAAAAAAACGTCTATTGAAGTCGGGTGGGGCTTTTAGAATAAAAAAAAGGAATTTGTATTCCAGCCCCACCCGACTTCAATAGACGTATTTTTATTATTACGAATATTATTTCTTGCTTTTTAGAGGTAGGTTTTTTGAAGTCGGTTTTTTGTTTTTTTTGTAAACAATTTTTACGCCTTCACGTCATGACTACTGAATCGATTACAATGAAATTTTACATACACGTTGCCAGGGGTATAGAAAAGGACATAGGGTTTTATCCCAAAAAAAGTATTGTTCGCGAGGGATAGCAAAAACTGTCCACGCAGACGAAGTCGCGGGTGGCCGCTAGTGGAATTATAAAAATATATCATTTCGGGATAAGAGATAGGTCAGATAGGAGTCGACACGTCTTAAGTAGCCGTAATGTTACGTTACGCCGAAATGTTACAGATCAATCGCCAGTATCGCCACCTAATTAATTTATTCATATGGCGCGAGCGGGCATAGTAGCTGGCCGCCGCGCCGGCGTAACGGCGCGGCGCGGGCGGCCTGTAGCGACAACAATGTATCTGTAATTAAACAAAATCCACTGTATGTATTTTTCTAATTTTTTGTGTGGCATATAAGCGCATTGAAGAGGTCATGTAAGAGCGATCTGATCGATTTTTAATTCATTATTGCGTATATTACGAAAGAAAAATGAATTTATCAAAGAAGCACACCACTTAACTTTCTAAACTTTGTTCAACAGCTATATCTAACCACTGAAAGTCTTAAAATAAGATTTCAGAAATTTTTAAATTTTATTCGAACACAAAAGAGTGATTTTGTGATTTACGCAGTTACATATATATTAACTTTCTAATTTTTTTACAACATGATGATAACATACTTCTTATTATGAAACAATCAACATTTCAAACTTTAATTCTATATATATGAAGTTAAACGAAATATTACGAAATATTACGAAATACCTAAACTATACCTAAAGCACCGGCATAAAACTTCTAACTTTTCAAAAATAGCTCACAATGCACATAATCTATACACTCCCCAAAAATTAAAACTTTTAGTATTATCAAAACTTTTTTATGAAATTTAATGTCCCACGACCGGACTATATATGTTCCAAACAATGGAGAAATACGGAAAAAGTGGCTAAAACTTGCGTTTGGTTGTGGTTAGGTTGCACTCGGAGTGTAGGTTTGGAACGCGCCTCCGGTAGTGATACTCGAAACGTCAAACACAAGATTGGAGTTTCGCACCGGCGTGACGTAACGCTTTCTGATTGGTGTTCACTGTCACGTGACTAAAGGTTTCATTTTACGAAATTTATTTTTTAAAAATATTATTAATCTTTAACGCTTTTAATAATTAAAATTGTTTGTTATTTTCTCCATAATATAATTAATCATTATAAACCCCTATCCATTATATTTATTCTTAATGGAAACAAGCCTATTATATTTAATATTATAATTCTAATACACAATTTTAAAAATGTTTATCGTGGAGATATTAGGGCCCACAGTCTAGTATTTTTAGACGGTATCGTTACATTCCTTCGTAGTCACTGCTAGAAGTAGATAGCAAAACTGCTAAAAGTGGCCGTTTTTGACACATTTGCTATCTACTTCTACGAATGACTACGAGGGCATGTAGTGATACCTTCTAAAAATACTAGACCATGGGCCCTAAAATCTCCACGATAAACATTTTTAAAATCTTTTTGCGGTACGCATGATAAAATCACTGTCTATTGTCAATTTCCTACCGCCTCTGTGGCCTAGTGGTTCGCCTACTCGTGTAAGACGCAAGGGTCCCGGATTCGATTCCCAGAGGGGTACAATTTGTACTCGGTTTGGTTCTTACTTAAGTCTGATGCCATAACAATAGATAATTTAAAAATTGTTAAAGTTAGAGGTAAGAGGATAGTTCCTCATTGATGAGGATTCCGAGTGTGTTGCGCTTCTATTTTTGGCCTTATCATCACTTAACATCAGGTGAAGGCCAAGCATTATTCCGTTGTGCATAAAAAATGAAAAAAAAATCGTATTGTATGTGATGAAACCCCTCAAAAACGTGTTACTTACCGTAGACGTGGTCGGCGTCCGGGAAGCCGATGTCGAGCGATATGGCCTCGTTGCCGCGCGGCTTGCTGTCGTGGTGCGACTTGAAGTTCTCGCCCCACGTGCCATCTTCTTCCTGTGAACAACAAAAAAAGGCATATAATAAACAATCAATAATATTGAAGACTATCAAACAGACATCTATCTCTTTCTTATGGTATGAGGATTAGTGGCCACCACTGGTGTTAGAGTTTATCAAGTGTAAGGCCTCTGACTTCGCTTAACGATGACAACAGCCGGGGCCGGGACCGACGGTTTGACGTGCCCTCTGAAGCACGGAAGCGCTCAGTTGTAATACCACATAACTGACACCCATCCGACAATTGGCCGGACCGAGCGATGCTTAATAAACGTCTGTCAAGCTCCTTCATGAGCGCTTCAACAGACAGACATCTGTGATACAAATACACGTGCAAAGCTTAGGAGTTGTCTCTTTATTTCAAAAGTCAAAGTATTTACTTACGGAAGATAATTAAGATAAGAAAAAGATAATTAAGGAAGTTCCTAA
Organism: Agriphila straminella; assembly: GCA_950108535.1. NCBI lineage: Eukaryota > Metazoa > Arthropoda > Insecta > Lepidoptera > Crambidae > Agriphila > Agriphila straminella. Next base: position 23,695,786 of record OX467305.1, on the reverse strand, counting down.
AACATCCAGGTAGTATTGTAACCTTTTGTGCGAACTGTACTTTCTTGATATTCATTTAATTTTATACTTAACTTTTATCATAATAGTATGTGATAAATGTGCGAGTATTAAACTAAATTATGAATCATTTTATCAAATAGTCATTTAATTTTATACCTGCCAATTGAAAACAAATTTTATTACTATAACTGCTTCTATACATAGTGAAAATTCCTAGTAGAATTAATTGGCCATTACAAAAACAAGTGTGAGTCGTAATTAAATTTTATGTTTCCGTTTAATGTTAGGTGCTTTTTTACTGTACCAAGCGGCTTGGTCCAAGCCCATAAAAAAAATACTGAAACGAAATAGTAGATTGTTATACAAGACGCTAAAAGTACCCATTGCATACGAGGTATTTTTATTCCCGAGCTTTAGCGAGGGAATAAATAGAAACCGTTCCAATGGGTTTTAGCGTCGTGTGTTACACTATACTTTTCACTACGATTGCGAGAAAATAAAATACAATATTAAATAGTTTATACCTATTTACTTCCGTAAACGAATCCACTCGTTTTTCTTTCCTCCACTTTATAAACTTTTTGTACAATATTTAAATAAATGATTTGTGCTTGACGGCAGAAGATTAAAATTATTTATTTCCTATTACAGTCACAATTCAATAACAATTCAATCAGGTTGTAATTATAAAAAAATTCCAAATATTTCGCGCCATGGTACCTTTTTTTAATTTCTGCTGTAGCAGCTAAGCAACACAAACACGCATTCTACGATTCACTCTGTACACAGAGTTTAAATAAGTCTATGATTTTACTGGGGGCCTATTACGAAACTTGGTCACGATAGTCGTTCGCAGTTCGTCGGTTATAGTTATTACAAATATTTTCAATGTAGCTATCGTAGTCCATAGTCTATTGAACGAATAATGACGGATCCACCAGAGAGAAACTGACAAATTTACGCAATCACTTTGCAATATCGCATACGCAAGTGCTTTGTAATAGGAATCAATCAGAACGAAGCACGGACGCAGCCGCGTGTATCGCATTAAACTTTTCGTAATAGACCCCCAGTATTAAGTCGAGCGAGTTTTTATTCGTGATTATGAATAAAGACTTTTTCGTTTTAGTACGCTCATTGGTAATAGACAAACATTAAAAAAGAAAAAACTTTATCCCCTAGGGCTTATTATGCTATTTTATCTCGACTCTTGTACGTTACAATGACGCACTTTTTGAGCAAGAGGAGTGAAAAAAATATTTATGGCAAGATTAAATAGGAACAAGGGCAAGCGGGGATCTTGGGTCGTGTTTTCAAAGAGTAAACAAATAAGATAAGTCATTCTGATGACTTTTTGAGTTACTACTGATATAATACTTTTATTTAATATAAAGTTGTCAATATTTTGACCTCAATCTATAATAAATTAACAGGTGCATAATTATTTCAACATTACATGCTAATGAAAAACGTTTACAAGATTAGTATTGTTGATATGATATGACCTATAACGTTATTATGACCACGTACTCTACTAATTCCAAATAAATCAAGATAATAGACTATCAGTGCAGTGGCACAGATTATGAAATTGAGTTACAAACCTCATTACTATGTCAATTGGATTTTAATAACGACTTATCAGAAATCCTCAAATATTTGAACTGATTTAGTGCCTTTGCTTGCACACAAGTTCATAGTGTAATTTTTTATAACAATATGAGTATGATGCATTTGGGTATCGTATTTGTATTGTATAGTAAAAGGATATGATTATGCTACAATAAATTAAACTTGTGTGTGAAGGCACTTATTTTACTTTTAAATTGAGTTGATTGAGATTTTTGCATTCACTCACTATTAAAGTCGGGTGGGGCTGGAGTACATCTTCCTTTTTTTTATTCTAAAAGCCCCACCCGACTTCAATTGACGTGTTTTATTATAACAATGATAATGCGTATCTAATGATTTGTATATTATTTCTTGCTTTTTAGAGGCAGGTTTTTTGAAGTCGGTTTTTTGTTTTTTAAACAATTTTTTTATTTTTCTTTTTAGTGTAAGTACCTTGTGTATTAGGTAGTGTAGGTATATTATTTAGGTAGAAAAATCGGCTCAGCCAAACGTGAGATAATCGCGGAGAAACATACATACATACAAACTGAATACCTCCTTTTTTTGAAGTCGGTTAAAAAGACTACACAAATCCCTTCCCCAACAAAAAAAAACATCTAATTTGGTTCATAAATAACAAAATTGTCAAGTTAGTTGATTTAATATCATAGTATTTTCAGGATTACTTGTAAACTACTGAACCGATTTAAAAAAAAAATAAATGGGACCATCTCGCAAGAAAACTCAATCGAACAAAAAAAGAATCATCAAAATCGGTCCATAAATGTCGAAGATACGCGCGAACAACGATAAAAAAAAACCATACAATCGAATTGAGAACCTCCTCCTTTTGCTGAAGTCGGTTAAAAAATAGCAATGTATCACGTTCATCTGTGAGCTGAAACCGGTCGCTAGGTGGTTTCTAATTAGATAATCAGCCAGCCGATAACAGTTGCACCATTTAAACTTTAAAAGTCACTTCTGATACACTCACAATGCAAACTTAACTTTAATAACATGTGAAAATAAAGCTCGAAACTACTTATTATACATAGTACTTATATCTATTCTGTCTGTGCTATTATATTACCACTATTTTTCAAGAGCTGATTTGAACTCAAAGCTAATTTAGGGTTGACTTCGATAAAAGTAAATTATTATGTTTAGTCAATGTTATGATTGTTATGTTAGTTTAACAGATGTTAGATTTTGATAAGCAAAACTGTTTTAAGTCACGTAGGAGATAAGCTGGGATCAATGAGTATCAATGTGCTCTTCAAAAAGTGTGTAACACGTGTAGATAATGAAACTAAAATAACATCACATGCCAATTGTCAATGTTAAGAACCTTCGATCAAATCTTTGTGTTTACTTAGTCATCTTCCTAATAAAGTTACAAACAAAATATGAATTAATTTGCTTGTGCTTTTATGCATTTGGTATAAAAAAATTAAATGGTACAAAAGATGGAAGATAAAATCATATTTAAATACTCCGATATCTCCTTTATTAAATAAGTGGTCACTTTAGCAGCTTTAATTAGCTTAAAAAACCAACTAGTTTAAATTTTAAAAAAATCCGCGCGATGACAATGGGATGGAAAAATGTAATGAATAATGATGAAATGAAAATTGACTAATTAATTATACTCCAGCTAACTTACGGGAAGATTCTTACAAAACAAAACATTGCGCGTTTTTCGAAATTGTTCAACAAATACATTAAGTTTCTTAATCTTGGACAACATAAGTAAGCCATCAATAATATTCACATATTTACAAAATGTGTAATAATAAGATACTTTTGAAGTTACTTTCAAGTATGGGTAATTATTTCCATAAGTTGGCTGGAATATACTTAATTTAATTTAATTAATCAACAAATTGTTTACTTGTTATCTTATTTAAATTTGTTGCAGCAAAACATCCCTCACCTTGGCTTAGATGCATGATACGTGTTTTTTTAATAGCCGTATGGCTGGCTGGCATACCATGCGCATCTCAGTTTCACAAGGTTCCATCCCATTCTCATCTGCCTCATCGCGCACAGATTATAACACATAATAACACAAAATTTTTAGAAGGAAAAAGTACTCATGAGTTTTAAAGACACTTACCGGTATGATATCTCCATTTTCATCCGTCCTCTCCTGCTTTGACACCAACGGTTCAACGTGCATCTGCGAGTTCTCATTAAACACGACTGCCACTTCACCATCTTTGTCCAAGAACTCGATCTTGAGAGGATCAGCTGTGATGACCACTCGGTGGCCTTTGCTGTTCTCCAATGTTAGTTTGCCATCCTTCCTTGATACCTCTTTCAAACTGAAACAAAAGTTAATGCTTAATTATTTTTTATTGTGGAAAATTATCTATCCAACCATAATGAGGTCTGTGATGACAGTAGAAGCGATAATAAAAATATGTAAGGATTGTAGCAAGCAGGAGCGGGACAATATATGCCCATTCTTTGGGAGGAAGGTGTAACTTGATGTAACACAAACACAATTTTGTTAGATTCAGCTGTGATACCTTAATATTTAAGATTGATTCAAATCCACCAGAAAAAATACTGTTTTTTAATGTTATCAAAATAACTTACTCATCAGCTATAGGAGTGTCTTTCAATGCTAGCAAAGTGATATATCGAGGGTACAGAGGATTGACTTCCTCCATCTCCACTCGAAATGTACCGTCCAACAGAGCGGACAATTTGAGGACATAGCGGAGCTGTAAAAAAAGGCAAATGACATACAGTTGTTTCATTTCAAGTATTGTGTGCGACAAAACAAGAGCCTTAAAATTATGAACATAAGTCTCCTACTGTTTACAGGTAAAGATAATATTACATCACTATAACTTGGCGCGATTCCAATCCCAAACTTATGATTAATTTATATCAGTGTGCAGCCAAGTACCAAAAGAAAAAATATTGTTATAAATTACCAGCACTGTCCTCTTCTCTGACTCCAGATCTACAGAGTTGACGTCAAGGAATAGCATGTTATCATGAACCATAATTGTGCCAAAATCGGCGACATACTGGGATCTTTCAGGTTTGAACGTCCGAAGCCGTTTACAGAAACCAGACTGATCGCAAGTCTTAAAATTATTCCTATCGACACCAAAACTGCCGCTGATCGCAAGCCCGACGACCAGTAGAAGGCACAAGGACTTCATTCTGGAAAAAAGTAGAAATATAATGACGACAATAGAAGACAAAGGCCGGCAAGGGTCGAGCGAGTGGCTGATTTTTATAGTTTTACCTGACCGTGGCCGTGATTTAGGATTTGATCTAAATTTACAAAACACCCACGCACTTAAATTAATTTTTCAGACTTCCATTTGAAGAAAAAAATACAGATTATTTAATTTTTACAAGTGAAAATGTGAAAAACTCACACCGAATCGAACACGACGGACAGACAGACAGACACACACAAGTCACACAACAACGGCACAGACCACAGACAAGAAAGACACACAGATTAGAAATAAATTCCTTAAAGTCTAAGATAAGAACGGATATAAGAGAAATATAGACCTTATTTTATTAATAATAAGGTGCAGTTTTGATTTTCACAGAATTATTAAATTTACACTTGTGGTTGACTGGCATGACAAGACGAGACGTGGAGAATTTTGTTTGGCATATGAGCCGCGTTCCGAATCACACTGATAGCGCTGTTAGCGCGAATCCGACCAAATTAAATGGTCACAAATATTACACAAATAGGGTATTTGTGTATTTCGGCTTCTCGCCAGGGTTTGTAGACTCGTTTGGGTGCATGGTAAAACACAGAGATTATAAACAAACTTAGGAACATTTAATTCAATGAAAATCATAAGAAAAACAATTATAGTCGTTTTAGCGTCAGATTAATTACCTCAGTCTTGTTGCGTTATATCAAAGATGGTGGCGATCTAATCGATCTATCCATAGGTAGGTAGGTAGATACAAAGCACGCCCATATGTACCTACTAATTCATTTAATGGATGGTGAATGGAAAGGTGGCGGTGATGTAAAAAGTTGGAAAAAAAATGTTGGACGACTCAATAAATCATCACTGCTTTAGAGGGCAAAAATATCCATCTTGTATTTGAGGTTAGAATAAAATGTGAGCGCGCTTACAGCTTGAACATTTTGATTCTACTATGGCTTGACTATAAAAAGTTGACAAAAATTGAGGGCGCCACTTTCTATATAAACACGTCAAATATACGAATAATTTGGCAACACTGACTATATTTTGTACTGAGAAATTTTAGTTCCATTTTATTTAATTTTATCTCTTTATGGCCAAGCTGTACGAGCGGTCCGCATTCACCAACTGTAATTTGTCGATTTTGTCAATTAAAATTAAAATGCGATATATCGAATGTGGACCGCGCGCGAGCGTTGTAAACGCCATTATCGAAATTATTGCTATGCGGACCGCAGCCATAATGTTTTTACGTTCCATGTACTCTATGGCGATCGATGACTCAAAGATTTGTCTGGCCGCTGGCAGAATGCGCTTAATGTCAAGCTGTCAGCTGTCAAGCAAGTAGAAGCTCTGTGTAGGAAATGTTAATAACGCCGGTTGAAATATTTTCATTTGGAAATAAATTGGCTTTGAACCGTTGCTTTTACACCCAAAAACGTTTATTTTCACTGGTGAAAATGACTACTCAATCAAAGTGGAAAATAGAGAAAAACAAAATCATGACTATGCCATTGGAAGAGAAGAGGAAATTATATAAAGCAAGTGATTTCATCATATTAGATAAAGTTGACCCCTGGTCGAAGTTTGTTATAAAAAACAAGGATATTGAGACCTTTAAACATACTCTGGATGATCTGAATGAGTTTAATAAGATAAAGTTGGATGCGAGCAAAAACAAAGATTTAGCTGATAAAGTTTCAATTTTTCAAGGAGATATAACTAAACTTGAGGTTAGTACTAACACCACAGAATACATAATTGCACAAGTACAGAAGATGCACTCCGCATCATCATTTAAATAAATAGCTACTATTGCTCTGATACAATAAAGTGTAATTCAGGTTGCACAGCGCTTCCTTCCCTACATTATATTCACCTAGTAGTTGCCTCTCTTTCTATCGCGTAGCTGTTATCTTTTCTAGCGTATGAAATTGGTCCGTCCGGATGGACCAGCCGGCTACTATTAGCTTCATACCTAAGGTGTGTGTATCAATTTTTTTTTACAGATTGATGCCATTGTCAATGCGGCGAACTCTAAATTGCAAGCAGGTGGGGGTGTAGATGGTGCTATTCACCGTGCTTCCGGTCCATTGCTTCAAGTTCGTATTATTTATGTTGTTACATTTTTGACATGCTGGCAAGCAAGTGTACTGCGACCAGTAAACTTGACTGTCGTTTTGCATGAGTAATGTCATCAGCTTCAGAGCTAGGGCCATGAGCGCCTCTGGCAAGATTTGAATTTTGCGCCCAAGACTTGTGCCCCTAGGAGAATTTGAATTTTGCACTCCAAGGCTTAGTTCCTAGGAAGATTAACTTATTTTCTAGTTGTGGATCAGCAAAGTGCGCTCCCTAATATTTGCGCTCCTGACAGCAGCTCCCATTGCCAGCCCCTAGCTACGACGCTGCATGTAATTGTCAGGATGCAATGATGGCCAAACTTATTTTCTTGCTGTGGGTCAGCAAAGTGCGCCTCCTAATACTTGCGCCCCTGACAGTAGCCCCTAGCTACGACGCTGCATTTAATTGTCAGGATTCAATATGATGGCCAAACTTATTTTCTAGCTGTGGGTCAGTAAAGTGCGCCCCCTTATTGTTTGCGCCCCTGACAGCAGCCCCCATTGCCAGCCCCTAGCTGCGACGCTGCATGTAATTGTCAGGATGCAATGATGGCCAAACTTATTTTCTAGCTGTGGGTCAGTAAAGTGCACCCCCTATTGTTTGCGCCCCTGACAGCAGCCTCCATTGCCAGCCCCTAGCTACGACTGCCTACGACGCTGCATGTAATTGTCAGGATGCAATATGATGGTCAAACCTATTTTCTAGCTGTGGGTCAGCAAAGTGCGCCTCCTAATATTTGCGCCCTTGACAGCAGCCCCCAATGCCAGCCCCAAGCTACGACGCTGCATTTAATTGTCAGGATTCAATATGATGGCCAAACTTATTTTCTAGCTGTAGGTCAGTAAAGTGCGCCCCCTATTGTTTGCGCCCCTGACAGCAGCCCCCATTGCCAGCCCCTAGCTACGACGCTGCATGTAATTTTCGGGATGCAATATGATGGCCAAACTTATTTTCTAGCTGTGGGTCAGTAAAGTGCGCCCCCTAATGTTTGCGCCACTTGCCACCCCTAGCCTAGCTACGATGCTCATGATGCAATAATGATGGCCACACTTTCAAGGTGACTGGAAGGTGCATCAACACTATTTATTGCACACTTGACGATAGACTTGTTTGTATATGTGTCAGCCATAGATTGCAATTCTTAGGGCGGATTCGACCAAGAGAGAATAACTGTTATTCTTAGATAAAATGACCAGTTATTCAAGAGTAAATCGAAATTACGTTTTACCACACACTATTTTCAGAGTATTTTGCCTATTCGGGAATAGTCGCTATGCCACCATTTCGCGGGGAATAACAGAGTTAATCCGCGAGTATTTATTTATTATTTTTTTATTTTAATGGCGTCCGCGTGCCATATGTCAGTGACATTTGTTTGACATTTGACTTTGACCGCTACAGATACGTAAAAGGCGACAGGCGAAAATGTTTATAGAACAATGACAATTGGCAGGATAATACGTTCATTCACATATTCACTCACTAATGAAGGAATAAGAATCCCAAGAGTAACTTATCTTTGGATTGCATGGAAAAATGACCATTTCTTTACTCGAGAAAAAAATCGTGGAATAGATGTATTCTTGGTATAGTTATTCCCGTTTATATTGAAGTTTGGACGAATCCACCCTTAATGATGTAAAATTGAGAATTTTCTATCCAGGAAGAGTGCAACTCCTTAAATGGGTGTCAAACTGGAGATGCTAAAGTCACTGGTGGCTACAACTTGCCTGCTAAATGTAAGTAAATTTTTTGTTGCATACAATCTAGTTTTTGCATTACAAAAACAATAGCAAAATAGTGTAACCTGCTGTTTTATTGTTCAACAACCATCCAAATAAAGGTTGCTGTAAAATGTAACGGGAAAAAACCCTGGACGGGACGGGACGTCCTGTGCACCATACATTATTCCCCGTCCTGTCCACGCTCCGTCCTGTCCGTGTTCTCCTCATGTATATTTTTTCACTATATTTTTATAGGCAACTATAGCAACTATTTCAAAAAATCATTCAGTTCCGTCCCCGTCATGTTCCGTCTGGGAAAAAACATGTTACTTATTAATTTTATAAGGTGTCACTTAATACATTTTGTATTTGTGATTATGAAATTCAATAGTGCTGCCATATACTAAAAACCTTTCCAGCCTGGCTCGTCGTTTCAGCGACGCACGATTTCATCAGATATAGTATCTACGAGGCAAACATCTTGACACTTTTTCGACGGAGTGGGAATGAGTTTTCGGGCATGTGCTCTTGTGAGCGACCAATAGCGCGCGCCCCTCTCCCGCCGCCCGCGCCCCTCACCGCTACGTATACCCAAAATACGCGTTTTGCGCAATCCCCACTCACCCGATTTCAAGATGTTTGCCTTGTAGGTACTGTACAATGACAGTTTGCTGAAGCAGTCAAACTCGACGTAGTTGCCTAGGTTTTGCCCAGCAATTAATTTAGATCGAGCCTATCCCTATCTGTGGATTGATAATTAATTCTGGCCGTTAGTATTCTGAGCTAAGGTGGCTGGCCACCCACGGGACGGAGCGAACGGTGGTGGAGGCGCGACAACCGATCACCGAATGACCTACAAATCAAAATGAAATACACAAAGCCTTAAGGATTACATGATCAGTCTGGCTGGCATCAGTCCTTTGATTTTTTTCAGACTGATCCAAAATTTGTAGATAGACTGATGCCAAATTGGGTACTTATTGTCTAATTTTTTGACACATTGCTGCAATTCTTTGGTATGTTTTTATTTGTGCCATAAAGCATCAATGTATCACACACATGTATCACATCCTGAAAGCAATTGCGATAGATTTTGAAATTAGACAATAAGCGCCCAGAACATGTAATCTCTCTTATAAGTAATAAAACGTAACATCTATAAAATGATAGTTATTTGTCACTAAAGGTAGAGCTTCTTTGACGCGTATATAAACGCACAAAGTTGATTGATATCGAAATATAGCAAGCTGGGTTGTTAGTTGCACACAAATTATAGTTTACACGTTGCGTTCGATGTACGCATCAGTTTAGAACTTTGTCACTTTGTTGTAGTTGTCATTTGTCATTGATTTCTCTTAGGGTGACAAAGTTCTTATCTGTATACGTGTATTTAAAAACGTGACTGTACGTCAAGCACGCGCTGCCATATGCACTGCATGTATATGCGTCAAAGAATCCACCTTAAGATTAATAGTTGGTTTCGTTTATTCGTTTTTCAGATGTGATACACACTGTAGGTCCTACAGATGGCTCGGCTAAAACCCTGAAGTCATGTTACGAGAAAAGTCTCGCGTACCATCAGGAGTACCGCATCAAGTCCATCGCATTCCCTTGTATCGGTACGGGCATCTACGGTTTCCCCAACAGGCTAGCAGCTCACATCGCTCTCAAAAAAGCTAGAAAGTTTCTTGAATCAAACGAAGATATGGAAAGAATTATATTCTGCACCTTTATGCCAATCGATGTCGATATTTATAAGACACTGCTTCAAATGTACTTCCCTGTTCATGCTTGGAATTACAATGATGGTGCATCCGTGTCTGAATAATGCGCTGTTAATAAGACTTTGTGCTCGTTCGTTTACGGAGGCGCGGGGCGTCGCGTGGGGCGTGGCGTCAGACGTTGCGTAGGGCGTGGCGTCGGGTGGGGCGTGGCGTCAGACGGTTTTTTTTCGTTTACAGAGAGGCGTTGCGGGGCGTACAGTAGCAGTGCCCGCGGCGGGCGGTACACCATCGCTTCAGGTCGTAATCTTAATATTTTAATACTAAAATCAATAAATCTAATAAAACATGCATGCAAGTCACTACGGCAAACAATTTACTATTTTACCCGACTACAAAGAAAGGGTTATGTTTTTTAAACTACTTATGATAGTTTCAAGAATCTTATATTAATATTCTATTACACTAGTTTATAACAGAAATATAGAAACTCTTTCAACACGTAAACTGGATGACCTCACGCCGCCGCCGCGGGCATCGCCGCAAATCAAACGCGTAAAAAAATCGCTTCTCCGTAAACGCTCTCATCTCATACAATACAACGCCATTATGTTTGAATTTGCGACGCGCAACGCCCCCATTAAGTGATCTGCAAGTTGTTTTTGTAAAAATGTTGTACCCTACATTACACAGTTTTGAAATTCTAAAATATTGTGTCTTTATTTTATACCTTTCAACGCTCCTACTTGAAGTCGAGGCATACTGTTGTCTTCAACGCTCCTACTTGAAGTCGAGGCATACTATCTGTTGTCTACTGTACTACCGACCATTTTGGTTATTACGGTAAAAGATCCTCACCCAACCGCAGCTTAGGTAGGCATTAACCTTTATCAAGGTAACTCGCAGAGAAAGTTGACTCCACCAAACGCCCAAACCTGCGCGACCAAAGCGACTGCGATGCGGGAACGGTGGACGACTGGACGCTGATCTATGACGCCGGATACAGTAAAATACCTACACCGGTTTATAAAATAGAATAGTACAAAATATAGTTATTTATTTCATTCTCTTTGATATAGCTGTATGGACGGACATACAGCTTGACCATAAAGAGTTGACAAAAATGGAGGGCGCCACTTTCTATGTTTATGTTTTAAAAATCGCACCGATTCAGTAAGAGATTGTTCAATATTGCAGATTCACAATATAGTCGCGTAGCTAGAGAAAAATTACCTTCGATAATACTAAAAGTTTTCGTTTTTGCTGAGTGTATAGATTATGTGCATTGTGAGCTATTTTTGAAAAGTTAGAAGTTTTATGCCGGTGCTTTAGGTATAGTTTAGGTATTTCGTAATATTTCGTTTAACTTCATATATATAGAATTAAAGTTTGAAATGTTGATTGTTTCATAATAAGAACTATGTTATCATCATGTTGTAAAAAAATTAGAAAGTTAATATATGTGTAACTGCGTAAATCACAAAATTACTCTTTTGTGTCCGAATAAAATTTTAAAGTTTCTGAAATCTTATTTTAAGACTTTCAGTGGTTAGATATAGCTGTTGAACAAAGTTTAGAAAGTTAAGTGGTGTGCTTCTTTGATATTTTAATTTTTCCTTTATAACATACGGAATAATGAATAAAAATTGATAAGATCGCTCTAACATGACCTTTTCAATGCACTTATATACTACACAAAAAATTAGAAACATACATAATGTGGATTTTGTTTAATTACGGATAAATTATTGCGCTTAAATACGAATTATGCGGGACGCGCGAGCGGGTCCATGCAGGGCCCGCCGACTGCCACGCGCCGCGCGGGCAGGCGAGGGGCCACAAACTATAAGCTACTCTCGCCGCACGGCAATAAAGTACAATTTCAAATTGCACAGCGCTGTGTGCCTGATATTATTATATAAGCACCTACGAAGCGCCTCTCTTTCTGTCGCGTAGCTCGCTAGTCGTTCTTACCGATGCCGATATCATAGAAAACATCCGTTATGTATGTCGATGAATATACAATGAAATAACACAGAATACTTATAAAATAAAATAAATCTACCTACCTACTAAATGAGCTGAGCATAATTGTATTTCTAAGTTAGTTGGGCGAATCAACTTTTGAGGCACTCTTTTCAGAGCATTTTGAAACAGAAAAACAAAATTAAATTTAATCGAATTTACAAGAATTTATATTTTATTTTTTTAATTTAATTTATTTATTTATATTCAGGCATCGATGGCCCATAGATATATACCTTAAAAACGAAATATATATAATTTATAAAACAATGTTGTTAGTAAATAACTTAAAACATATGTTAGTAAAAAAATCAAGTACCTACCTAGACAGACACTTTGTGTGTCGAATCGGTGGCACAAGGCAGCGTCCCTCTGAAGCGCCTGTACACCACGCCCTGCGGCCAGAAGTCCTCCTTCACGAAGAGGTCCAGCCTTGCTGTCGGGATGCGCACCACAAACGCCTTAAAATGGCGCGACTCCAGTGGCTAAACTCTCAAACAAAAGTTGGATTTCTTCTTTATCTACTCGATCACGTCCTGCACTGTGGTGGTATGGTGCAGGCGGGAGAGGTACACGGCCGTGGTCGGTATGGCAGCTCGCAGCAGGAAGTTGGGCCCTGTCGGTGCGGTGCCATGGTGGTTCTTGCTCTCTCGCTGACGACGTCGCTTTTTGTTCCGAACCTCGAGGAAACCGTCTTCATCTTGGCCCGGTACGACGGCATTCAGCAAAGGTATAGATTCGATTATAGTTTGTATCATTTATCTAAAATTTAGGTTTTAAAGGTGGCCACGATGTTTGACGTTTAGTTTTTGAGATTTTTGAGAATAACAAAGGATCGTCGTAAAAATTTCCCCTCTGTTACTGTTGAGTTTTTTTTTGTGAATTAAAATGATACTTCAAAGAAAATCTGTACATTAAGTATTTAAGTAATACAACAAGAAAGTATCCTATTCAAATAATGTATCTATGTAGTAAGTAATAGTTTCTTAAGATTGACATTATTTTAACTCCACTGCGTTACTTTGACATAAAGTAACGCAGTGGAGTTGATTAGTAACTGATTGTTAGTTTTCGCACTAACAATCAGCGGGTAATAATCGGTACCGCCTATAGGCCACAATGGCAGGACCCGGGTGTATTTTTGGACGATATTGCGGATTCCATTGCCTCTTTCAGAAACTACGATGTGTTGATCCTGCTGAGTGATTTCAACATAAATCTGCTTGATGTTAGTACTGGTAAATACAAACAATTTATGCAGTTTCTTAGCTGTGTCAACTTAAAACAAATAGTTAAGGAACCCACACATTTTACCGATCACAGTTACAGCTTAATTGATGTAATATGCACGGATACTCGGGCTCTAAATGTCACTGTTAAACACATCTCTGAACGTGGTCATGGAATGATATTAGCTGAATTTATGGTCAAGAAAGACAAAATATGCCCACGATGGGTGACATATAGGCCACTAAAAAATGGTGAACCAATTAAATCGGGATCTTGATGCGATCAATTGGGATGATTTTCATAAACTTGATAACATCAATGAGCTTGCAGAATCCTTTACGGCTTGTCTCATTACATTATTTGATTTGCATGCTCCAACCAAGGTGCAAAAATTCAAACATCCACCGCACCTCTGGATCACTGATTCTATCAAATGTATGATGCAAACTAGGGATGATTATAACATAAGATCTTTGGACGAACACCTAACTTTTGAAAACCATGTCGCTGAGTGTTCACGCAATTGTTTTTATAGACTTAAGTTACTGTTCAAAATAAGACCTTATTTGGGTGAGGAACTGAGGGTCACACTGTGCGAGGCACTGATTTTGTCAAAACTAAATTACTGTGACATTGTTTATGGGCCGTGTTTGATGTCCAAGACGAGTAAGCTTATCCAGCGGGTGCAGAACGCTTGTGCGCGTTTCTGTTTTCATGTACCACCCCGATTGCATGTGACTCCCTTTCTGGACTCTGCAAACATGATGAAAATGGAAGCGCGCAGGAGACTTCATCTCGCCACTCTCTTGTTTGGTATATTAGATACGGGAAGGCCGTGCTATCTTTATGAAAAATTGTTATGGTTTGGTGACTTGAGCAGGTTCCCAAAGAGAAAAAATACTAACATTTTCGCAATTCCGAAGCACGGGACAATGGCGTTCCGCGGTTCTTTTAAATTCGCCGCCTCGAAGTGCTGGAACGATGTTCCACCGCCGTTACGTAACCTGAAAGCGGTTAAAACATTCAGGAACCACCTTAAGAAATATCTCACAACGTTGCAAAAACAAGACTCACTTCGGGGTTTTTCACGATAGGAGCCGGGTTGCGTTCCAGCCTTGGGGGTTGTGTGTGTCGCCTTGAGGCGGACACCTGTTTTAATTTATTGTATTTGTCACCCATATATTATTTTGTCACCATACAATTTGCTTGAATGTTGTTTTGTTATTGTTTTTTGTTTGTTTTGTGGTTCCGAGGTTGTATTATATTGTAAAATGTCAAATAAACTCATTTCATTTCATTTCATATCACACTATTCTGTAGTTGCACTTTGTATGTAATGTAGGTTGCGATTCTTTTTTCTTTTTTTAATTGTTTGAAATGATGTATTTTTGCCATATTAACCAAATAAAATAATCTCTTCGTAAATAAAATCAAAACGAAAAATATCAAATCAACCAAAGAGTACTACGATTTGTCTGACCAAACAGCTCTTTTATATATATTTCTTTTTATTACTATGTATATCAAACTGTCATGGAAGAGGCAAGGAGACCTAATTCCATACAGCCATTAATTTTTTTTAATTTTTATTCCTCTTAAATAATATTTTTATTTTGTTTGTGTTGGTGATGATAGAATCGATGCTCGTTAATATTTATCTATTACTTCGTTAAAATTATTGTCTATTGTCTTCTGAATTGTTATTAAATTATAATTTTTGTTTGTGTGTTCGCTGTCGTCACCAAGTAGGCTCCTCCAGAATACCAGCGTTGCAGTGGCATACTCAGGTTTGCCTCTGTAGCATTGCTGAGGTTGGGGCCTAGTTGGCCGCACTGTAATTAGTCCTAAGTTTGTGTAGGTACATTGTTTTCTTTTGTTTTGCGGTCAATAAATGATTTTTCTTCTTCTTTCTTAAACTTTAAAATAATTTGATATTAAACAGCCACTTGAAACTTACTTCTATGTCAGGCAGTACTTTTCTTTTCTTTATAATTACGTTCACTGTATTGTTTACAAGGGGGACACCAGGGTAACACTAGAGAATAATATATAGTAACTAGTAACTCCGGAGAAAAAGAAAGAATTTGAGAATATTATATTGTAACTAGCGACCTGTCCTTGCTTCGCTTCGGTTCCTTCTTTTTTTGCTAAATGCAACCTTCCAACAACACCCAAAAAGATAAAAAAATAATACCTAACAGTCCTCACCTCCATTTGCTCTAAAGTCTTTTTCTCTCCCGTTCGTCCCGTCCCGTTGTCGGTATAAGAGACGCGTTTGATTTATATTTGCGCGTGTTAATGTTTTGCGACGACTCCTACGATATTCATTTAAATGGTATGGTGTTAATGGCTAAAATAATGTGCATAAAATGCTTAAGGTAACTAACGTATTTAATTTGATAAGGATTAGTACTTTCTCCTTCTAAATAGCTTTCCAAAGTACCGCGTTGAACTTGATAATTTTTTTAGGAAGATATAATTGGTATAGTTAGTTATTTTTAAAGATAGATATATACCATCACGGACTTTTTTGTAGATCTATAAAATAGGAATAATTTCATCATAAATTATTTTGTTATAGCTCTAAAGGTTAGAGCAGCGTTTTCAATGCAAGCTCCCAGTCGGCTTAATTATTGCCGACCTCTTCAACAATCATCGTGATATTTCTACCAATTTCTATAAAACCTCAACTTATAATACACTTAAACCTTCCTCAGGAATCATTCCATCATTTAGTGAAAACGCCGCATGAAAATCCGTTTTTATAGTTTTTGAGTTTATCGCGAACAGACAGACAGACGCGGCGAGGGACTTTGTTTTATAATATGTAGTGATTCATCAATTAATCTAAGCTATAAAACTAGACACGAAGTTATATTAACTTAACCAGATCACAAATCATAACAGGAACATAGCGAAAACACAATTTAACATAACATATTGTCGCTATGTCCCATGTATGAAAATGTATTTTTTTTTACAATTTAAGTGATTTTTTCGCCAAAACCTACCTGTAACCTTTATAAAAAACATCGTATTATTTTTTTAACGATAAGTTTGAGCTTAATTTCACGTCTTTTCATTTGTGCACTTAATGACTGGGCACATGGTATATTTTTAAAATTGCTGAAAACTCGACTATATTGATATTTGATTCTATTTTAAAATCAGAGCTCAAACCTCATCAAACTGCAGCGAGATAACAACAAGACAAGAAGCCGTAATGTATCTTTTTAGGTTTCTGGACTGGAATTAATTCGGCATCAGCATCAATGGCGAGCACCTAGGAGGCTTTCATTTTGCTAATGATGTAATTCTTATAGTCAAGACCTTAAAATACTGGGAAATAATGTTTTAATATCTCAGTAGTGCTCCCCAAAGTGTGGGAATGAGATGAACATGATAGAGTTAAATAATAAGTCTGAAGGAGATCGGGAATTTCTATTCCCTCGCAGATTCGATGACTTCACCTTCCAAACAAGCCGGTTCCCAAGCAGGCACCATTAGACCATGACCAGGGGCCTAATCGCGCTAATTTTCAACGATAAAACCAAAACTAAATTGTTACCGTTTCAGTTTCGTTTACAGAAAAATACTCGCTTTAGTTTTGTTGTTGAATACTCTGCCTAAGGAGTCTAGGATTACAATCTAGGACAATTTAAGTGAAAATTATGAAGCTAAACCAAAGATTTTTAGGTACCTAAATATAACCTAAATGACAACGTTACGTTACGTTTTTGTTTTATCGTTCAGAATTACCGCGATTGAGCTCCAGGTTGCACAGAGCACCGAAGAGTATCTGCTAAGAGTCGGTGTTCATGAACTATGAGGATAAGAATACAAAACTGGGTAGATCGGACACTTCCGTTGAGTGACGGTGGGTCCGAGCTGCTGGTGTGGTGCGCAGAGCTGCCACGCCGGAGTGAGGGCCCAGTGATGCTCCAGTAGTGGGCTGCGAAGACCAGGTCGGGATAATGCCGTCGAGAGTTGCCGAAGGTCCAAGAAAGCGTCGTCAATGATGCTGCGATGGAACCTTGAAGGCCTGGCTTGCTGTGCTTCTGCTTGCAGTGTGACTGCTGCGGATGCTGGGATAAGGTATGGGGAGTGATGGCTGCGCTGCGTTGCTTGCTGAAGGTGCTTGATGTGCTCCGTTGGGGTCACCAGTGTAGTGAATGAAGTAGGTATGGTAGGTATGGAGAGAGGTGACCACTAGGAGGAACGCCAAATGGAAGATCTTCCTCCGGGCTTGGTGGTATTAGTCCAACCGATGATGGTTGGCAGTTGTATATTATGCTGCGTCGCTGACTAAACGTCGTTAGCGAGATTTAGGTTTCTCCATAATTATTCTCCATACTACGAGACGCTATTCCTTACTAATCTTTGTGTTTATTCGACATTAGCGCCATCTAGTCACACGGTGATGAATCTTGTTGCAATCGTGTGTTGGTATGGTAATGAGCGGCGTATAGGTAGGTGCTGCTACACGGGCAACGCAGGACCGATTGTTGTGGAGATTCTTGGAGGAGGTTTTTTACACAGAAGATAAGATGATGATAATGAGTGTAAATGTAAATTGTAAATGTAAAACCAACCATTAATTTACTTCACTACAGTGAAGTAATCGGTTGATTATATTATATATATATATATACGTACAGTACATAAATTCTCTGGTGTTAACAGATATTTCTCTAGTGTTACCGGTAACGCGATGGAAAACATTGATAAAAGTACAAATAAGTAAGTAATCATTGCATATCGAACAACTATTTCAACTTGATCTTAAATTCCGATATTAAAGTTAATATCTTAACGTAATAATAATAAAATAATCCATGAACTTATCGTGATTTCCGACGTAACACAGCAGAACAACAATAGACCCACACACACTCCTCGAGAGCTATCGCTAGAAAGACATTTAATGACAAAACAAGAATCAAAGTTAGACAAGGGGCAATACTAACGACGCTAGATAGGACCTTCATGCTAATACCATGACCAATTATTAATGGTCACGCAGGAGCCCTGATTTTTTAGACATTGTTGGGGACAAACCTTCGCAAATATTAATTAAATATTGTTTAAGCAAAATTACTAAAACTTTGTATTGTAAATAAAGGATTATTCAATATAGAACTTAAATATGTATAAAATATTGGGTATTCTGATACAATATTTTGAAGATTTGACATGATTTGCTTTGACCGGCTATGCCAGGTAACACAGATTCTTTGTATGGGGAGCGATTTTGTTCTCCTGAGATACTAGCTATAAAATGTTCAAAGGAAAAAATATTGTAATCTGTTGTTCTCGCATTGCTAAATGCATCTAATTTTAGATTAATGTAGAAAAATGTAAGGTTTAAACCGAGTTGTATGTAATAATATGATTTTTTATAGAGCGGGGACAAGAAAGGAGTGCCTTAAAAGTTGATTGGCCAATCTCTGACTCTGACTAAAGCAAACATAAATTGCCTAGTAAAAACTAGGTACTTATGATAAAAATAAAAATATACTTGAAAAAGTATTAATCAAATTGTTTAAACCTACTAATTTGTTTTATTTATCTATGTAGGTACCTACTGTGCTCATTTCATAAAATTACTGTCGTCTTTTAGGGCCTATCTACATAATATATGTGGCAGTTGTATAAATTAGGTAGGTACGTTAGTTAGAGCTAGGTAGGTTAGAGTTGCACTATCCTTACTAATATTATAAATGCCAAAGTCCGTTTGTTTGTTTTTTTAACCGACTTCCAAAAAAGGAGGAGGTTCTATGTTCCTCTGTATATTTGTTTTTTTTTTTTTTTTTGTGTATGTCCACCGATTACTCGAAGACGGCTGGACCGATTGAAATGATTCAAACGTTATTACATTAGGTACACTCCCAAGTTGGTCCCATTTTTTAAATTATGAAATCGGTTCAGTACTTTTCAAGTAATTTTGAAAACAAGCACGAAAATAGTATGATTTTGTGTGAATTACCTCGATGATTGGTCGTATTACTTCTTTGTTTATGACCTGAATAAGATAATAATTTTTTTGTTGGAAGAGGGATATCTTAAGTGTAGTTTTTTAACCGACTTAAAAAAGGAGGTTCTCAGTTCGACCCGTATTTAAGTATGTTTCTCCGCGATTATCTTACGTTTCGCTAAGCCGATTTTTCTACTTTACTACTAAATAAATGAATTGAATTGAATTGAATTGAATTGAATTGAATACATATATAATATACCTTACCTACAAGGTACCTACACTAAAAATAATAAAATAAAAAATTGTTTACAAAAAAAACAAAAAACCGACTTCAAAAAACCTACCTCTAAAAAGCAAGAAATAATATTCGTAATAATAAAAATACGTCTATTGAAGTCGGGTGGGGCTTTTAGAATAAAAAAAAGGAATTTGTATTCCAGCCCCACCCGACTTCAATAGACGTATTTTTATTATTACGAATATTATTTCTTGCTTTTTAGAGGTAGGTTTTTTGAAGTCGGTTTTTTGTTTTTTTTGTAAACAATTTTTACGCCTTCACGTCATGACTACTGAATCGATTACAATGAAATTTTACATACACGTTGCCAGGGGTATAGAAAAGGACATAGGGTTTTATCCCGAAAAAAGTATTGTTCGCGAGGGATAGCAAAAACTGTCCACGCAGACGAAGTCGCGGGTGGCCGCTAGTGGAATTATAAAAATATTTCATTTCGGGATAAGAGATAGGTCAGATAGGAGTCGACACGTCTTAAGTAGCCGTAATGTTACGTTACGCCGAAATGTTACAGATCAATCGCCAGTATCGCCACCTAATTAATTTATTCATATGGCGCGAGCGGGCATAGTAGCTGGCTGCCGCGCCGGCGTAACGGCGCGGCGCGGGCGGCCTGTAGCGACAACAATGTATCTGTAATTAAACAAAATCCACTGTATGTATTTTTCTAATTTTTTGTGTGGCATATAAGCGCATTGAAGAGGTCATGTAAGAGCGATCTGATCGATTTTTAATTCATTATTGCGTATATTACAAAAGAAAAATGAATTTATCAAAGAAGCACACCACTTAACTTTCTAAACTTTGTTCAACAGCTATATCTAACCACTGAAAGTCTTAAAATAAGATTTCAGAAATTTTAAAATTTTATTCGAACACAAAAGAGTGATTTTGTGATTTACGCAGTTACGCATATATTAACTTTCTAATTTTTTTACAACATGATGATAACATACTTCTTATTATGAAACAATCAACATTTCAAACTTTAATTCTATATATATGAAGTTAAACGAAATATTACGAAATACCTAAACTATACCTAAAGCACCGGCATAAAACTTCTAACTTTTCAAAAATAGCTCACAATGCACATAATCTATACACTCCCCAAAAATTAAAACTTTTAGTATTATCAAAACTTTTTTATGAAATTTAATGTCCCACGACCGGACTAATGTGGGATAATTGAAATAGGCGCGATCTTGGTTGTGTGAAGCTGAGACTTTTATTGTAGTGGTGGCTACCTCGGCACATAAAGTTAATATACCTAGGTATATTAACTTTATGCCTCGATAGAACTAACCGAGTAAACTGTCTTGATATATATACTTCGTAAAACGTAGTGATTATTTCCTCTGTGATACTTCGTGCCAAATGCTCCAAGCAGCATTTGAATTTGAATGCGATGCACCCGCATTCTAAAGAAAATTGAAACATTATCTACCACTGAACTATTCACTACACACTACACTGGCAAAAATTACTTCTAAGAGGAAAGTAGATTGCCTAAACAAAAATAAGAAGAAGACATTGGGTGCATTCCAATCCGAGTTATCGCTCGCCATAGGGTACATTCCGTACATTTAACTATTTTTCTTTATATTTCTTTCCATGCATGGTTAAAATGTACAGTCAGCAGCGCATCAAGCTATACAAAACTGTCAAAAATTTCTAATGAATTTTGAACCTTTAACTGCTTGTTTTTAAGTTTAATTGAGAAAATACACTTTGTGGAAGCCCAGCGTGCCGTCTAGAACCAACTTGGAATTTGTGCTTGATTACGGTTTTTGAAATACTGACGGCACTGTTACATTTTATTGCGACTGTAATAACTTGATAAATATTAGGTCAAGATAGTCGCACGCACTATAATTTCGTATAACAGTGCAGTCAATATTACGAAAACGGTGATCAAGCGCAAATCCCAAGTCGGTTTTCTTTCCGAACAGACTCTACTATACTTTATAGCAGATCGATGACTCAGAGATTTGTTTGTTGGCTTGGGATGCACCCATTCATTTCATGAATGTCAATGTCAAATTGCGTGAAATGGAACGAAATTGTTTGTTTTGTTGCAAAAAAGTTTTGAAATAAAAATATTCGTAAAAAATGATTGCAAGATATCAAAATTATTCAGTATCACAACTCAAAAATCATCAACGTTTTATTTGTAGTTCCACTCGAATTAAAGTCACAGAAAATTTATCAGCGCCCGCTTACAAACCGGAAAAAGTAGAAAAAAATAAATATGCAAAATGGGAGCAAAAAGAATTATTTAGGGCAGAGATGCCTAGTGAAAAAAATCCTTTTAGCATGGTGCTTCCACCTCCAAACGTTACAGGAAAACTGCATTTAGGTAGGTGCCATAATTTGTCTCTTGAGAAATGTTTAGTCTAACCTAAAAGCAACTGTAAAGTAAAACTGAACGAAATGAAGATAGATTTATTATGTTTCTTGTTTTTGGAAGTATAATGCTATAGGTAAGTACACTATTTTCAAAACATATAAGTCAGGTGCTTATTAAAAAAAAAGCTTTATGCATTTGTAACTATGAATGACAAACCTGTGAGTCCTGTGACACAACATATAGGTAATAGTACTACGTACCGAAGTCTATTCAAGGACAATCAAATAATAAGCTACTCTCGCTGCATGACAATAAAGTACAATTTTAAATTGCACCTTCTCTTTCTGTTGTGTTAATCACATAGCTCTGTCTCAACCGACACACTACGTTCCTGATTAGCTGACCCGGCTGAGTGAGAGCAGTAGGCTAATATAAAAGTTTAAGAGTGGTGAGGCCCCCCTGCCTGTGACACAATTGGAAACATAGTTTGATGTCTTGTATTTACATTACAGGACACGCTTTAGGTTGTACCATTCAAGACGTAATTGCACGAAGGAAAAGATCCATGGGCTACAATGTTCTCTGGCTACCCGGTATTGACCATGCAGGCATCGCTACACAGGTTTGTTCACACTTTGGCTTTGACAATCAGATTTAAGGGTTCGTCGTGCATCCACTAGCACCACTTCAGGAGTCTTCGTTCTTGATTGGCGGCGCTAGTGGAAGCTTGGTGTGCTTTTAATAAATTAATATAGTAACCGCAAATTGGAGAAAATTATTATTGGACTAATTGCATCTAAAATATGCAAAACACCACTTTTCAAAAAGTGAGCTGTAAAATATTAAGTTAGCTATTTAACATTCATTTCTTCAATCATAAAAAAGATTCAAATTATTTTTTAATCTATTTATCGAAAATTGTTAGCACAGCATTTACAGAGCATTAGGTTATTTAAATTGATCGAAATTACAATGCAATTCAATTCAATTGACGTTATTAAAACATTATTTTTGCAGGGAGTGGTAGAAAAATATCTACACAGTAAAAAAAATGTGGACCGTTTCATGATTGGACGTGAGAAATTCCTAAGCGAAGTTTGGAAATGGAAAGAGAAACATGGCAATACCATCTGTGATCAGTTAAAGACACTGGGATGCTCATTAGATTGGTCTCGGCAAATGTTTACGATGGACCCAAAACACACACATGCTGTCGAAACAGCCTTTATACAACTGTTTGAAAAAGGTCTGATTTACAGGAAAAAAGCCTTAGTGAATTGGTGTAACAAACTTAAATCTACTGTCTCTGATATTGAAGTAGAGAACGTTACAATAAACGGTCCGACAGAAATAACACTTCATGGTTATGATAGGGCTATTAAGTTTGGCCAACTATACAGTTTTGCATACAAAGTATTTGATAGCCCCGAAGAGATTGTTGTGTCTACAACTATGCCCGAAACTATGTTGGGTGATACCGGTATTGCTGTACATCCAAAAGATCAGAGGTAGGAAGAAATAGTTTTCTTTAACCATGTGGTATTTAGTTCCAAAGTTGATGTTATGTTCTCAACTTTCTATAAAATCTATTTAAAGTTTCTAATTGTAACAACGATAACAACGATGTAACAAAGATAGTTACAATTATTGTGAGCAAAGGTGTAATATGACCATATTTAAATTATTACTAATATTAATAATAGTACCATCTGCTTCAAACCAACCTTGCTGTCCTCACATGTTACCACACTATTCGTCGACATCAGCCGTCTTTAATGTCCCCCCCCCCCCCACTGTTGGGGCACAGGCCTTCCTTATAGGTGAATAAGGAGGATGGTGCATAACCCACCACGTGTTCCCAATGCGGATTGGTGGGTTTTAACGACTTCAAATGCTGCCGGGACCAATGGCTTAACGTGCCTTCCGAATTACGGAGGAACTCGGGATAATATTTTTTTGGTTACCCTAACTAAGTCACCCATCCCATGACTGACGACACTTGCAAAAATTGCTTAACCTCCGCAATCGCAGGGCCAGTCGCTAAACCACTAAGCCAGCCACCGAGCTCCTCTTCCATTCCATTAATTATCAAAGACTGCTCTTTTCAGGTATTCACATTTGATTGGTACAAGAGCGATACACCCATTAAGAAACACTACTATACCTATTATAGCTGATGAGTTTGTTGATATGAACTTTGGCTCAGGAGCTGTTAAACTAACACCAGCCCACAGTAAAATAGATTATATCGTAGCTAAAAAACATAAATTGCCATTACTACAAGTAATAGGAGAGGATGGACTTATCCAGAATACTGAAACATACGACAACATGAAGAAATACGACTGTCGAGAAGTTATTCTTATAGCTTTGCAAAGTCAAGGCCTTCTCAAAAGTGTTGTACCGCATGAAACGACTTTGCCAGTGTGCAGTCGAACGGGTGACGTCATCGAGTATTTGCCAAAGGAACAGTGGTTCCTGTCTTGCTCCCAGATGAATGAGATAGCAGCAGAACTCGTTAGATCGAAGAAAATTAATATAGAACCCGAGAAGTTTATCAAGAATTGGGAAAATTGGACGAACGACGATAGAGATTGGTGTATATCAAGACAGCTTTGGTGGGGGCATCGCATACCCGCATATAAGTGCACAGCCGACAAAAATATCATCTGGATCGCGGCGAAAGATGAAAAACGAGCCAAGTTAAAGGCTACTCAATATCTGAGGACTCTTCCCGGTAATATTAAAACAGAAAGGGACACAGATGTCATTGATACGTGGTTTTCATCAGGGATTTATCCCTTTGCAGCCTTAGGTTGGCCAGACTATCATTATAATGGAGATTACAAAAATTTCTACCCTCTAGATCTAATGGCGACTGGCCATGATATTTTGGGATTTTGGGTGCATAGAATGGTGATTCTCGGAACAGAATTGACAGGAAAGATTCCTTTTTTCAACGTCTTACTCCATGGAATTATATGCGATAGTAAAGGGAGAAAGATGTCTAAAAGTAGAGGAAACGTTATTGATCCTATTGATGTGATCAATGGTATATCAATGGACAAGCTCAAAGAAAAGACTGAAAAGTTACACATGAACGGTGTTTTAAGCAAAGACGAGTTGAAAAAAGCTCTAGCATATCACAAAACGATCTTTAATCATACTGAAGGAATACCTGAATGTGGAGTGGATGCTTTAAGATTCACTCTTCTGTCTCAAGACATTAAGTCCCATTTTGTTAACTTTGATGTGGACATGTGTCATGCGAATAAACTTTTTTGCAATAAGATCTGGCAGAGCATCAAATACACTCACTTATCGTATGGAAAATTAAAAGACACAACTGCAGTAGTTACCCAGGCAGATCTCACATATTTCGACATATGGATTCTCAGTAGACTGGCCGATATGGTTGAACAATACAATTTCGCTATGGATTCATATAATTTCCATTTAGCTACCAAAGCACTCAGAACTTTGATATACAGCGAGTTTTGTAACGTTTATTTAGAAGTCACGAAATCTGGGTTTGAAAGCGATTGTGTCAAATTAGGATACGCCCATGCGCATACACTTTCAGCCGTTCTGAACACGGCCCTCAGATGTTTGTCTCCATTCATGGTATATTTGACGGAGGATGTTATACCAAAGATACCGGCATTCGAAAGAAACATTATAGTGAATTTCGATGATAGTAAAAAACCTTATTTCGATCTCCCAAAGACGGCAGACTTTGAGCAATGGAAAAATATCGAAGTGGAGTCGCAAGTTGGGAGGCTTTTAAGTGCAGTCAATCTAGTCAGAGAGCTAAAAGGCTTTTACGGTATTTCTAATAAACTTAGACCATCGATCCAAGTGTTGACAACAGATGAAACTCTCATGAGAAACTTAAAATGTAATGAGAACATCGTTTTAAACTTAACCAGGTGTAACTTTTTAACTTTTGACAGTGATGCATTAAAATACTGCGTTTCTGGTCTCTTAGATAAGGATACTAGAGTGAATGTTGAAATTATAGGGACATTCACAGATGTAGAAAATACGATATCGGAAGCTCAACAAAAAATACAGAAGAAAATAAAGAAATTAGAAGATCGCATAACTCAATTAGAAACCAAGTTGTCTAGTAAACAATATGTACAAAAAGCTCCTGAATGGACAAAAATACTAGATGAAGAAAAATTGCAAGTGAAAAAGAAAGAATTGAATGATCTTAGAAGACTGATTTAGAGAAAAAAAAAAATGAATGATATTGCGAAAGTGACCAAATTTTTCGCGATGACCATTTGCGAAAGTGACGATCTGCGTCAAAACCCTAAAATCCTCGGAACTATGGTTAAAAAATACGTCTTAGGCGATTTGCATCTGATATCTATTTTCAATGGTAAAAATCGTCACCCTGCAATCTTTTATTTATCTTATTTGTGTTAGTGAATGAAAATATATGAATCAATTAAATGTATTCTTATAACGCTCCATGGTGATAAGCATACATCACTTCACTATATTGCAAATGAGATCCTTGAAGCAAAGGGTAAAAAATGTGTTTGTAGTGTTTTTGTCGATCTAAATAAAACATTATGTATATAAATTTTATATTTTTTATAAGAAAACGTAACTATGAATTACAACAAATATTTTATATAGAACTCTATTAATTGACTAACAACAATAGTGGCCCCTTTAAATAAAAATGTGTTAGCTACTAAAAACAAACATTAAAATATTACAATTAAAATATCTATTAGTAGTGTAAAAAATAAAAGAGAGGGGTTATTGCACCCCCCATGTTATTCTTCAGGGATAAAACATGGGTCCTGAGTTTTTTTTCAATCAGTTTCTAATGTACCCAATATAAATTATCTAAACTGCTTAATGTACAGGCGACAACACACCCCACTATACATATTGCTCTCGAGACCTAAAAATTGTTTTCGCAGTTCAACTGTTTAACTTGATGTGCTGACGTCTATACCTTTAAACGCTATGACGATATGCAATTATTTGTATGATATTTAATTGTTAACTTTAATACTCAATGTTTTTTTAACAATTTTGTGCAAACCAAGTTTAGTTTGCTTTTGACAATTATGATCTTGCAAAATTAGATGTTATTTGGGTGTTCGAGCCTTCAGGCTTGACCCACCACAGTGAGATAAACTCTTTAGAACATCGGCGCCATCTAACGTATGAGGCTTGCAAGTGCGAACCACGCCTGTCACTGTCAAAGTCACCGCAGTATTGGAAGTGTCAGCGCGTGCGGCGGGGCAATAGCGGCCATTTTAATTCAGTACGCTTTTGAATCTCTGCGTCTTCGGTAGTTTAACATCTACGGATAACTCAAAAGCAAGTGATTTTATTAATACTTATAAACTGGATATCCCTAGTTGTTAGGGGAAATGTCCATGAGGTAAAAGTGCAAACAATCAAGTGCCGCAGCACATGATTTGGGCATAGCACGTATTCGCTACCCTCCGTCGTCTCGCAATGAACGACGATATTTCTTGGATGCTTATCCAGAAATCTTGCACGATACCTCACTCATCTTAACGTGAGCACAGCAGAAACAGTTATGCTGTAGTGCAAGGGTCTTCAACCTTTTTGAAGTCAAGGGCCTAGTATACTCTGATATTGGTTCGGTGGGCCGCAACACAAGAAAAACATTAAATTCTAACTAAATAGGTAGGTAAATAGTATAATTTGTAGACAATAATATATGTGAATTTAATTTTGTCAATCAATACAATGACGGGCCGCCAAGAACGTAACCACGGGCCGCAAGCGGCCCGCGGGCCGCGGGTTGAAGACCCTTGCTGTAGTGATTAGTGATAGTGACTCACTAGTCACTACAGATCACTGATCACATAATTGTAAAGACGTCTCAACAGTCGTCTCAATGGACGTCTCGACGAAGTATCAGTAGACGTCTCGACGAAACGTCGGTCGTATCAACAGACGTCTCGACGAAACTTTGGTCGTATCAACAGTCGTATCACTGATACGTCTGGGCGGATCAAACGCAACACTCCTGTGCCTTAGATACCGAGCGCTAGCCACTTTCGAAATATGGGGAATTGAACCCCCACACTATCTATGTACATAATAATATGTACTTACAGAAGCGTCTCCCATTTCAGACATGCCAACTATGCAAGAGCTCTGTCAGATGCCCGCGCCAGGTGGTAGCAAGGACGAAGATCAGAACATCCTAGAACGCCTTATTCAAGTGCTAGACGACAACTATCCCGAAGGGTGGCGCTCATGGGAAGTCGAAAACCTATCATATGTCGAATTGTTCGGGAACTGTAATTCCCCGGCGGTTAAGCAGAAATTGAGGTTCGCCATCCCAACAGCGGACCTAACTCAGGTCTTTACACCTGACGAGCTCAGCCTATCTGAGAAGAAGTTCAGATTGCTCAAACGACGACTCCTGGAATGGCCTTTCGGGCGCTCCCTAATTTACGCTCCGCATTCAGTTATGGAGAAACTACATAAAAAATCGTATGATATGTTCATGCGCACAGTCCGGCTTCTGAAACCGAAACTTACATCTAGAAAAAGGAGCATCTCCAGAAAGCCTAGCACAAACTCGTCGTCCAAAAGACAACGACTTACATCACAAGAGCACCGAAGACTTCGCTCTCCTTCTGTAACGAGGCCGGAGAACAGAACTCCACCTTTCGGCCCACCACAGAACAATACTCCCGCCTCAAGACAACGAGGAAGTAACAGCGAGGTTCAAACGTCATTTATCGAAAGGATGATGAACGCTATCAACGCTAACACCCAAATGATGTCTAATGTTGCCGAACAATTAGGCAGCCTATCATCTCGAATAAATAATATCTCCGAGGACTCTTTTCCGGAGACTGAAATAGAATCAGATGATCCCTCCAGCCACGAAACTCTAGAAGCGCCCGAGGTAACAAATAACTCCGAAAACGAGACTGTCGACCCACCAGGCGAGTGCAACTTTGCACCCTGCACAGCCGAAGCCGAGCCTAAGCTTGGTAAAGCAAACCCCCTATTGATCGAACAAGGAAGGAAATGCCAACGCTTGAGCGATGATGGATGGAAGAATGTTCGGTACGCAGATGTACAAAAAAGTTTCCATGTGGCACCAGTCTTTAATGCACTCAAGGTAAACTTTGCTCTGGCTACAAACACCCCATCATGGAACTCTGTGGGACACCTTGAGAAAGCAGATCTTACCCTGGGAGCTATAAGTTATGGCCTCTTGCGGCAAAGGATGGCTTTCGAGGAAGCTTATAAAAAACTAGATAAAAATGCTAGACAAGAAGTAAAAAAGAATTTCCTGGACTCTGGCAGTGAATTCAGAAAGATTTCAGATTATTTGTTTCAGTACACTTGCAGCAGACGAGCAGAAATTATACAAACCCGCAGGGAAACCTATAGGTGTCCTAATAAAGTGTTTAATGACTTGCTCCACGACATACCTCCCTCGGACACACACCTGTTTTCAGAAGAAAAACTGTCCGCAGTGATAAAAGAGCAAGGAGGAACGCATAAATTTTTCCCGAGGAAAATGTCTCCTAGCTTTAAGACCACAAAAGGGAAAAACTTGAAATCGACCATCAACAAATCCCGAAACGGTCAAGCTCCAAACAAATATCCGACAAAAAACAACCATCGCGGTTTTTTCGATCCCAAAGCTCCGGAAATAAACCCAAACCAGCTCAACCTACCGAACAGAAACAATGAGGTAGACTTACAATCCTTTCATGCGGGTCAACTTACCTCAAAACATAGTCTGTGGGAGTCATTAAAAGCCCCAAAGACCATTATGTGATTTTTTACTTGGCTATCGCATATCTTTTCTCAGAAAACCGCCACTTGTTACATTATCAAACAATAGCTGCAAAGCTTTTGAACCCAAAAAACAACAACCATGGCAGATGCAATAAATAAATTAATCCTTATGGGTGCGATAACCCCCAACAATTACAAACGTGGCTACTTGTCTCCAATCCTCCTAAGAGAAAAGTCCAAAGGCTCCCACACACTTATAATTAACATAAAACAGTTAAATTATTACGTCGACAGTTCCAAATTTCGCCTGATAAGTCTGAAAAAAGTATCACAACACAAACCATTCAGAAAGACGACTGACTATCTGTTAAAATTGATATATATCAAATGCATCACGTGCCAATCGGCCAAATCGGGTTTCAGCCGAAAGACTTGACCCACAATAAAATTTTCCTTGCCGGCTTCGCCTCTGCGCCTCGATTCTACTCAGGTACTGAATTAAAATGGCCGCTGAGGCGCGTTCCAAACCTACACTCCGAGTGCAACCTAACCACAACCGAACGCTCTAACGGCGTTCCAAACATTTGAGCGTGACGTTCGGTTGACACAACCGTGTCGTTCCAAACGTCAGAGCGTTGCAACCAAACAACCATCAAAAATGATGGTTGTAAAACGCTCTGACGTTTGTCTATAGAAAAAATGTCAATGTCATTTGACATTATTTTGTATTTTTGATGTTTTTATGTCTAATTTTTGAAATAATCATGGTAGATCCTCAAAAAACGAATTTTATTTGATTTAGTATAAAGAAAAGTTAAAATTATTCGTATTCCAAATGGAAAATGAAGAATTTGTATTGACATTGACATTTAAAGTTCTTGGTCGTTCCAAACCTTAGAGCGAGTTAAAAAACAACCAAACAACCGACGCTCAAACGTTCTGAACGCAACCCTGTTGCCCCGCCGCACGCGCTGATGCTGCGGTGACTTTGACAGTGACAGGCGTGGTTTGCACGCCTCATACGCTAGATGGCGCCGATGTTCTAAAGGGTTTATCTCACTGTCGGTCAAGCCTTTCGGCTGAAACCCAAATTAGTGTTTTTATCCCTTCGGGGGAAAAACCCGTATATTACCTTACCCTGACTGAAGGGACATTATTTTGTCAGTATTGTGTCAATGTAATAGACAAACTATAACTCTTATGAGAAAGTAATAAGTTCAATTTTGCACTTTTCTGTCCAAACACATTAGTAAATAAAATCAAATTACAGCTTGGCCATAAAGAGTTGAAATGAAATAAAATGGAACTAAAATTTTTCAGTACAAATTTTTATTTTATTTTTTATATTTAATGGGTTTGCTCTTGACCCCAGTCTTGCCCAAAAGCAGGGTCTACGATGGAGCGAGCTTGCCCAGAAGGTGCTTATCATTTAATTAGACTATAATCAGTGTTGCCAAATTATTCATGATTTTGACGTGTTTACATACAAAGTGGCGCACTCAATTTTTGTTAACTCTTTATGGTCAAGCTGTACCTACATCTAAAATCTAAATTATAATATGTTTTTTAAACAAATAAACATTTAAAATATTACTTATCAACCATCACACATATAGAAACTTAAAAACATATTTGGCTAGATTACATTATTTTACCGAGGCCTAAAATATAAAGAAATTAATATCATTTTCTTAAAAACTGATTTAATAATCTGCACGAGTTTCATAGGATAAAATAGGTGCATGGAAAAAAAATTGTTTAAGCCTCTAATCAAGTTACATCATAGTGATTACGATTAGGTAATCAATTTATATCGTAGTGATCACGGTTAGGTAATTAAGTTATATCATAGTGATCACGATTAGGTAAGTGACCTTGGGTCAATCAAAGAAAAAGTTTGCAATAAAGTTGACGCTGCATTTTACATAAACAATGTTATTTAACAAATGTAGACATTTGCTTGTACGAGTATGTAAATAAAGATACCTACATTATACAAATAAAATAGTTTTGTTTATTTTTGTAGGAGTTCCCAACTTCCCGAGGTAGATATCTATGTATGTAGATTTTCTTTACATTTGATGCAGTAACATAAAAAAGAGGCATTGTATTATACTACTTGGAATTGAAACCTTTGTCTATTTTATGAAATACAATTCCAATGATGTAATGGAGATTAAAATATGTATCTGTAACTGTAACGTCTTTGTACGTCAGTATCTACTTGATGCATTATTCTTACGTTCTATAATCGACTTTATGTCTTATGTGAAAAGGTTATTTTTTTCTTGATAAGTGTGGTTAATGCGCTTATCAATATTGTATAAATCAACTTTTTCATCATGCCTCAGAAAGCTGACACATTTATATCAATTGGAGAAATTTGAATGTTTTGTAGAACCTACTTACGTGTGGAAAATGTTATAAATTCTTATTTCATTGCAGAGTTAGGCTGTGTTAAGCGGGACACGCGCGCGGGGCGACATAGATTAGAGCTTACTCCTGCACTGCGCAAGCATGTGTCCGTCAAAAACCAGCAATCTATATTCCCGCGCCGTGTACCCGCGGCGGGATCGCGCTTGACGCAGCGGAGGGCCTTAGGAGTAGGACATAAATAATAGAAATAGTCGATTGATGTCGCGTCGATCGAAGATTTATATCGTGCGTCCATACCATTATTATACCATCGATCGATCGATTGGTTTGGTAGAAGCCGAGAAGCAGAATTTGGACAGTTTTATGTTAACTTAATAGACCTAAATCATAATTTAATTTTCTCTCCACATCACATAATATGGCAGCGCCTGTGTTTATTAAGGATGACTCATGCTAGACCGACGGGTCTACCGCCTAACTCTATCGCTTTGACTCTGGCTTTGGTTTATGACGTCAGTGCACTGTCCGTCCTTGTCATCGAGTTATGATATGACAAGGACGGACAGAGCATTGCTATCGCTCTGACTAAAGCTTTGAGTTAGGTGGTAGGCCCCCGGGCCGTACCCTGTCCTCTCCGGGGGCCGGGGCCCAAGCTACGTTGGTCGCGTCAATGTTCTGTATGAGACACCAGTGTTCGATGAGCGCCGGTCGCCGCTCGGCTTCTGATGCCACGGGGCTCAAAATGCATTGGTCTTTATACTATATACTAATATTGTAAATGCGAAAGTCCGTTTGTTTGTTGCGCCTTCACGTCTTAAAACTACCTGAAACGATCATCATGAAATTTTGCATACACGTTGTCATAGGGTTACAGAGAAGGACATAATTATAGGGTATCTACCTTTCATCCCGAAAAAGGGCTTGGCCTCGGAGCGGACACGTCACGGTCACGGCCCGGTCTAGCATGAGTCATCCTTTAATTATTGTGCTTAGACACCTCATAATATTCGCTCTCATAAGTCTCATAACTAATTTCTATAATAATAAACTAACGTACGCGATTTCAATCTCTATTCTCTTCCCGCTATGATTTAGATTTCTTTGGTACTTTCCTTTTGGGGGTCTGTGTCGACACGGTCTTCCTGCTTGAGTGTAGACCGATGAACTTCCTGACTACTTTATAGGTTTCTGAAAAAAGACCTTAATTACAATAAAACTTAATTACACCGCGAGAGCGAAGGGAAGTGTCTGGAAGCTAAGCTATATTCTACGTTGAATCTTATAACCATTACGTAAAGTGCAAACTAGCCTTCAATCTCAGAAGAACCATCGGCCAGATCCACAATGGATCTAATACTAGCCAAAAAAAACGGACGTTACGCCTCACTTGCGCGTCATTATGTACCTATAATGCAGTTTCGCTTCGCTGAGACTCTTCCCTTCGCCCGCGGTGTAAATATCCATCTAATATTAAAAGCAAGTTTGTTTTGTTACGCCTTCACGCCCTACCTACTCAACCGTTCATTATGAAATTTTGGATACACATTTTCAGGAGTACAGAAAAGGACATATTATAAAAATATATACTTTTCCACCATAACAATGCGGCCTAGTTTAAGTAATAAAAATATATCCTGAAAGCGTGAATCTTTGACTTAGTTACAGAATCCTTATCAAAAAGCTTATGGTTTGTCCATTTCACAGGTTTCAGATATCATATCACCTACCTACCATCGATCGGCTGGTTTAATTTAAAAATTGAACCCCCTTAATTGTCTTTAAGTTATTTCTATTATTTAATTTCGGATTGAGCATGAAAATCATATAATAGAATTGATAGACTCACTTCTTGATTATCAATCAATAGTGTTTACCCACAGATAACATAAAATTATATTATTCTATAAGCATTGTTTAGATAGTTTTTTGTGACTTTTAAATTTGTTGCAAGATAGTATTGATTAATACAAAATTACACAAGAACAAAACATTGTTTTGAAAATGCAATGCTTATTACAAGGCCAGTAAACAACAAAAAGGATAAAAAAACCTTTTTATAAATAAAACATTATTTTATTCATTACAAAAAAATGTTTATATCTTCTATGCTGCTTGTTGCTTTTGCAATTCTGGAATAAAAACAATAAATTAGGTAATTGCATGAAGGCTAAAATAATAATGTTTCTAAATTAATATTTTTGTTTGCTTACCTAGTTAATAATTCCACTTTCTGTCTTTTGTGGTTGATTTTTAAATCAAGTTGTGCTCTTTTCAGCTGTACCAGTTGTCTTTCAAACGAAACTGTAAAATAAATTGTGCCCTTTAATTTAAATTGAAAAAACAAAATGTAGGGATAGATCAACCAAAATAAAGGATTTAAGCAAACCATATTATGGCAATAAAAATGTGTCTAAAACATATTGGAATTATATTGACAACATCCTCTAATTTGGTGGATCCTTAAATAAACATAAATTCAGAGAAATTATTATTTTAAACAAACTTACCCTACTAGTCCACACAAATATTACCACAATATGGCTGCCTTAAAGTAGTCTAAAAGCTATTGCATTAAGTAAACTTTTTCAATTTTATAAGAAATAATAATTTTGTTTTCTCAATTTAATAAATAGTAATGTTTTTAATTTTTAGCACAGTCTGATGTTTTGAATATTTATGTTTTGTAATTTTACATTGAATATTTCATTTGTAAATATAAATATTAGTTTGAAGGTTTTGTAATAGTCAGCATTGAAAATCACTTTACAATTTAGTACTTTGTTATAGCAACTTTTTTGAAACATTCTGTCACAAAAGTTGCTCTATCACAAAGTACTAATGTTGTTGACTGTACCTACCACCTATATTTTTTAAACCAATTTTTTTATTATTTATCAATAAATAATATTTTATATTTTAGCTAGGTATACTCACTGAGCTTCTTTGTGTCTTGTAATTTTTCTACTTTCTTTTCTTTTTCATGGCTCCGAACATGTCTTACAAGGTTAAACAAGTACTTGAAGCTTTGAGAACATTTAGCACAAGCGTACATCATACTCCTGCCATCTTCCTCCGTTTCGTTATCTACATTTGGGTATATAGAACTAAGATCTTCTTCTGCTTTATCATTATTCTTGATCACACCACCAGGCAGAATCTCGAGGGTTGGCCAACTGTCTGGTGGGGTTTTAACTTCCGGTCTGGGTATGAACTCTATTTTCTGAAAATAAAAAATATGTGATGTATGAAACTTTGATTTCTTTAACTAATTGTGGGCAATAGAATTGTCATTATAGGAATTTGAACCTTATTTTAAACATTGTTATAATTAGAGATCGGATATTCAGATGCTTATTTACCTAAAGTTCAGATGTTGGGTATTATGGTGAACACTTTTTCACCAAAAAATCCTAGGATTACGAGATTAACCAATATACTCCATGAGATATAATAAATAAACATGATCTGACACAAATTCCAGTTGGCCTGTTACAAACGTAATTGGCTGCTTTACCCTACTTTTATTTTCAGTGATTTTTGAAGAAGCAAACACAATCTTATTACGTTGTAACAAGGCTTAAACCTTATGGGAATATACACATTAGAATTTCAAATATTCTAAGTAGCTGCTTCCATAATATGTTGGCAACAATTGACTTTAGGTTTTGCATCCGATTATCCACTCTCTAGTCATAAGGCACTTACAATGGGTTTTGTATCAGCAGGTTTAATGTCGATCAAATCTAATTCACCACTTGTATCACCCTCTGTCGCATCCTCCGACTGTATGGAAACCATACTCCCAATATTAGAATCGTCATCATCAACCACGCATTCGTTGTCATATTCAAGTTGATCAACCATGTAAGCATCTATTGGTTCATTTTTCATGGCATCTTGTTTGAATATCTCACATGATCTGGCTCTAGCGGGTTGCACATCTTCCATACGAACCAATGGACCATTATCAAGGTCTTCATTTTCTAATGTAGAAGTCATTCCGACATCCAAATTGTACTGTACGATATAGATCTTACAAAGCTTTATAACTATATCAACATAATTAATTCAAGAAGGTGTGTACACACGCGTAAGTTGTAACAAAATAAAAACAAACAATCTAATTTTTGTTCTACAAAAATTAAAACCTGCCTGCGTGCCTGCGTAAAATTAAATTTGAGACACAGATTACTAAGTAATTTGATCTGAGATTTAACTTCAACTTGACTGACATGACATTGACAATGGGTGCATTCCAGCAGGCTAATCGCTGGGTCATTGATTAAGGACCCAGTAAACATTTCATACGTGTTAATTTTTTACTTTTTTGATAGGAGTGATTAGCTTTTATTTGTGTTTCTTCTTCTTCTTCTTCTTAATGAATGGCTTACTCTGTGGTCTAAAGCCCGCCGGTAACGATCAATTGCGATTGACAATTTTTCCGCAAATGACGCTCATTGACGGAAAAATTAACTTTATGGTGAAAGCGCTCACGAGCGTTCCGAATCGTCGATAGTCCGAACGGTACGCTTGTTATCGTGGTCAACGCTGAAATTGATTTTAGTCTGAATCGGAATGCACCCAGGGTCAAATGTCACATGTCACTGTCAAAGTCAATCAATGTCAATGTTATTCATTGATTTAAAATACGCACGAACGACACGATTATTTGTTTACCTACCAAAATAAACATTACAAAGCGAAAAAAAAAGTTATTTACTATATTGAACTTCAGTAGTAATAAAATACAAGAAACAATTCTTGGTTGTAGTTTAGAATTTAAATTTTTACTTATTCTTATACCATATGGATTGGATTGGACTTAGATAAAACATCGAGTGTTGCTTCAAGTTATCTCCGAAGGCCGAACTTTTAATCTAACTGAATCGCGTTAGACCCGGATTCTCTTATCACTTTTTATACATAAATCATTTACTACATAAGTTAATTAGTGTAATTATGTCTATGTCACTGTTAACTTATGCTAATCCGTTTCGGCTATTCCGTGATTATGTGCGCACTCCGGTAGAATTTTTCGTTGCAAGGCAATATCTGGGATATAAAAAGAAGACGGACGAGGGTCTGAACAGTGCCAGAGAGTTGTTGTATAGAGTCGTAGTGATATCTATATTCCTCACTGCAATATTTTGGATTTCTGTGTTTATGTATCTTGTTTTCTACTATACATACATGCCAAATGTAACGCATGTGAGACCTGTACATCTTCAGTTTAAGTAAGTAGATTTCATACCAAGATTTTTTAGTTTTTAAGAAAGTGGGTAGGCCCTCGACAAGGTGGACCGACGATCTGGTGAAAGATGTGGGAAGCCACTGGATGCAGGCAGCGCAGGACCAATCGTCTTGGAGATCCTTAGGGGAGGCCTATACCCAGCAGTGGGTGTCGTGCGGCTGATATGATGATGATGAAGAAAGTAGTTTTATCTTTAAAATCTGTGTATTGTTTAACTCGTCAACGCCCGCTGTGCCTATCGGGCACAAACAACAATAGAAATCTATTGTTGTATTTTTTTCCGGGCGTTAAAGAGTTAAATTGGTATTTTAGATTAATTACTCACAAGTTAGCAGTTTAACACACTAGTAATTAATTAACTAACACCAGTATATATATCATCAAACGACTTTTTGTGATATAGGTATATCAATATTAAAATAGTTCAAAAATTTGACATTATGATGTAGGTTTTTACTATTGTATTGCTACTAAGAAGGGGTTGGTGTAGAGTAAAAACGTGCTATTGTTTTGTTTTGCCGTATTAATATAGTTGAAATTTTTTAAAATTAATTTCGCGAGTAAAAATACAAAAGAAAATGTGAGACATACCTATATAAGCACCACTATTTTATTGGTGGTGCGGTGAGTAATAAATATAAATATCATAGTCAATGAAAAATTAAATTAAATATGTAGTATGTAGGTAGTGTGTAAAAAAAATATTTTGAATCCAATTTCATTATCTCCACATTTTCCACCACTCATATGGTGATACTATTGATTATTTCCTAATTTTTACTAATTTGTCAAATAACTTAAATAAAAAAATAAATATAATCTAGTTTTTTAAATAACTTATTATTATGTTTGTCGAAGTGGACCTATTCCTATGGGTTTCTCAAGTATTTCTTGCCAATATCAGTTATTCTTGAGTGTGGGTATATTTTTCTAAAATAAACTCGCAGACGTTTCCTCTTATCCTATTTTATTACAATTTCACAATTAAAGTTGATTGTTAACTACAGCACGGTCAGGATGAAGACTGATTAGAGAAACGCAGTGAGTTCTGAGGCCTTTCACGATTCTCCATGAATGAATCACAATCACAACACAACTATCAATAATTTCCATTTTCCAATATTATAACCTCCCATCTTTTCTACACTGAGCTCACAGAATCGCTATACGAGGAAGACGACCCATCCACAGACCACACTCCAGCGTTATGTCAAAACTGACGTAACGCTTCTTGACATTTCTCCAACCAGCCAGTCAACCATTACCATAATCAAAGGAGTTTAACAACATAAGGTTTAGTCGTATCCAGCCTGCACCGATTCTGTTCGGATTTGTCACCAGCATTACGCTCTCGCTCCGACACGGCCATCCTGCAGCATCACACGTCCTCGTGTGACTGGGAGCCTGAAAAGAAGAATCATTGGCCAGTCCACAATCTTAATACCCGCTTATTCAGACCAGATTAAACACCCTCAAGGATTAGGACTCTTCGCAATAGGGCCAAAATATCGCATAAGAAATCAAGAGAAGTTACCAGTCTCACTTAATTGGAACTAAATCAGATATTGTGAAGCAGGCCCTTAGTCTATTTAAGCATCGATAATTTTATTATTTACCTGTGAGACTGTACCCGCAGACAAACTACTTAATTAGCTTTGTGGGACCATATTTTAAAATTTGTATTTGAAGATAAATAAACGATTTATTCATTCATTCACTAGACGTTACAACTTAGTACTAAATAAAAGACACGGTTACAAACAAGAAACAGTACTTATTACATAAGGCGCTTCGGCCACTCCTGACCAAGTAAAGAACGAACACAGGATATGCTGTTGCTTTACTTTCTGCGTAACAGTTGAATTCTTTTCTACACTACAAAAGAGTAGTATCTTACAAAGTCTTCACAAATTTAATCTAAATTTTTTAATACCTACCTTCCACACTCTCTACTATCCAAATCCATAGCACAAAAAAAAATACAAAAGAGTAGTATCTTACAAAGTCTTCACAAATTTAATCTTAATTTTTAATACCTGCCTTCCACGCTCTCTACTATCCAAATCCATAGCACAAAAAAATAAATAACTTTCCACGCTCTCTACTATCCAAATCCATAGCACCAAAAATAAATAACAGAAATAGCCATCTCGACGTTTATAATCAGTCACCTCGCATGTTTATAATTTAGAAGCAGCCAACCCGCCGCTTATAAACAGCCAACCCGCATGTTTATAATTTAGAAGCAGCCAACTCGCCGCCTATAAACAGCCAACTCGCATGTTTATAATCTAAAGACCTTTATAATCTAGTTCAGTCAATTCGCCGCTAGACCATAAATGCGCAGTCACCACTCTTTAAATTGCACCTATTTACAACGTCTCGTCTTGATGGCCTCCTCGCCACTTACTCAATTCAATCATATTCACAACATAAAAATAGTCACATTCCAACAGAAACTTAATAGCTGCCATATCGTTAAGATATCATGCACAAAGCTCATGTAGTCATCATTATGTTCACGACGTACTTCAAACTCCTATAAATTGTCTTTTAGCTACACCTACTGCGCTTATCAACAACAATAAACAATCTCAAATCATCGTAACAAAGCCCAATAAAATCATTTAGTGAATACCTACCCCGCTTAGCAACAACAATAAACAATCTCAAATCATCATAACAATCTCTATTCAGTCTGTTGCCGCCGCGATTATATCATCATAGTTTTACTTCCTTCCTACCCGCCAATATCCTAACAAAAAGGCACAACGCTCCGCTCGCCGACCGAACACAGTCACTATTATTACACTTGCCTCCATTTGATAACCGTCTACATACATCACCAATCATGACAAAACGCAAACTTAGCCCATTACTTCAATTCTAACTTTTAATTGTTTAACTCGAATAACTCTCAGTTATGAAAATGTTCATACTCCAATTAATCTCAATTACCTAGATCATAATTATAACGAACAAAAACACTTTACTTTTCGGTAATAAAATCAAAATAAAATGGTTACGACTCACCGTTACTACAAGTAACCTCTTAGACTGACCACACATCACGATCAGAACATTTCAGTACTGCAGTCACATTCAGCGCTGCATTGCCACCCTTGCTGCCGGTGCTGCGCCATCGTCACTAGCGCCACAGTGACAGCGTTGCTGGTTGCCGTGCTCAGCTACGCCACTGGTGCCGCTGCTGCTTGCTACCCGGCGCGCTCTAGGAGCACACGGGCACTAGTTTGTAAAGCGACCAGTCCAATACACCTGAAGCATAAAATCATAGCCGCGTTTGGTCGTTGTCTGA
Organism: Agriphila straminella; assembly: GCA_950108535.1. Lineage (NCBI taxonomy): Eukaryota > Metazoa > Arthropoda > Insecta > Lepidoptera > Crambidae > Agriphila > Agriphila straminella. Next base: position 23,654,813 of record OX467305.1, on the reverse strand, counting down.
CATGTAAATTCACAATAAAAAATAATGAAACGATCACATGACCTGCTTTTAATCCTTGAAACGTTGCGACATCCTGGATTACCATACAAAAATAGCAAAACACGTCGCTAGTGGCAATATCGTTCTTTCTCTATTTTAGTGGAGCCGTCAACTTCCATAAGCCGTCACGTCGCTAACACACCATCATTGCAGTTTACATTGTATTGGTTCACAAAACTTGATTTGAAGATATTTCATTGGTAAAACAAAGATAAGTTCTTGAAACATGCTAACCGAGTTTCATAATATTCAGCATCGGAGTTGCCCATAATCTCATTTATCGCAATGTAGATTCGGATTTCCAATTTTTAACCAATTTTTCAACATCATACATAGAGGTCATTGACATCATACTCTGTGATATTTCGTCACTCTCATCTCACTATTTATCATCTTTGTGGGCAATAGGTTGTTATCCCACTTCTGATGTCGAAGTGGACCTATTCCTATGGGTTTCTCAAGTATTTCTTGCCAATATCAGTTATTCTTGAGTGTGGGTATATTTTTCTAAAATAAACTCGCAGACGTTTCCTCTTATCCTATTTTATTACAATTTCACAATTAAAGTTGATTGTTAACTACAGCACGGTCAGGATGAAGACTGATTAGAGAAACGCAGTGAGTTCTGAGGCCTTTCACGATTCTCCATGAATGAATCACAATCACAACACAACTATCAATAATTTCCATTTTCCAATATTATAACCTCCCATCTTTTCTACACTGAGCTCACAGAATCGCTATACGAGGAAGACGACCCATCCACAGACCACACTCCAGCGTTATGTCAAAACTGACGTAACGCTTCTTGACATTTCTCCAACCAGCCAGTCAACCATTACCATAATCAAAGGAGTTTAACAACATAAGGTTTAGTCGTATCCAGCCTGCACCGATTCTGTTCGGATTTGTCACCAGCATTACGCTCTCGCTCCGACATGTTTATAAAACACAGTACAAACAGTATACATCAATAATACAATAAAATAATAATGTAGCTGTCATACAAAATGGATATATATCACATTTTTGATATATATCGGATATATATCATAAATATCCGATATTTATAATAAATATCCGATATTTTCGAACCCTGTGCACAAGGCCTATTGTCTCATTTTGTCTGACTGACTGACGGGTTAAAAAGGTGAATTAAATAAATAGCCAGATACTGAAAGCAGCTGTTAATGTATTATGTGTAGATGTGTAGAACTTTAATTTCAGTTTCATTCATGCTGCATACATAGAAAAACAAAGATTTTTAGTTTTATAATAATCATTAATATTTGCTCAGGTCCTGTGATGAAAATATGGGTGTCTGCTCTTTTCCGTCAGCACACGTCCAGCTCACAAAACAAAGTCACATGCTGATGGCTGCGCAGCCATATCGCATCAAACTCATACTGGAAATGCCGGAATCTCCAATTAATAAGGATTTAGGTATGTTTTCACAGTTTTGTAACTAGGGGCTGGCAAGGACCGCAGCTGCTAGTGGCGTAACCCTCAGAGGGGCGCACTTTGCTGAGCTAGAAAATAAGTCTTAAGTCTTGAGGTGTAAATTTGAAATTTTTCCAGTGGCGGTCATTATCCTAAAATTAAGTCTTGGGGAGCTCGATGGCGCAGTGGTTTAGCGCCTGGCCCAGCGATTGCTGAAGTTAAGCAACGTTCGCAAGGGTTGGTCATGGGGATGGGTGACCAAAAATGTATTATCTCGAGCTCCTCCGTGCTTCGGAAGGCATGTTAAGCCTTGGTCCCGGCTGTATTTGCAGTCGTTAACACCCACCAATCCGCATTGGGCCCGCGTGGTGGGTTATGGCCCGTCTTCCTTACCACCCATAAGGAAGGCCTGTGCCCCAGCAGTGGGGACATCAAAAATGACTGATGGACAAGTCTTGGGGTGCAAAATTCAAATCTTTCCAGGGGTGCTCATGATCATGACCCTTTCATTATTTTATTAAATATATTAATTAATAGATACATACATAAAATCACACCTCTGTCCCAAAGGGGCTTACAAATACCACTTACTTCCTTTTTTTTTCAAAACGTGTTTACCTTGCAGGTATGTTCATGGTGTGCGCTCAAATGAGAGCGAAAGGTGGCGTCCTAGTATCATCATCATGCAGATCGGCAATGCTCAGACACAGGTAAAATATTGATTGGCTAAAGCCTGATTCACACACAGTGAAATCACAGTTCCAACACCAGCCTGCCTAGCATGACCGATGTATATCGCGTGATAGCGTGTTTTATCACGTTTAACTGTCAAAAAGACAAAGGAATTTGACAGTTAAGTGTCGATAAAATGCTATATCACGCGATATAAATCGGTCATGCTAGGCAGGCAGGATAATAATTGTTTCATACATTCTCTATGAACACACGATCACTGACACTGGGAGCACTGTCTCACCACTGACACGAAGGTGACGAAAGGATAATTATCATGGTGGTGGAACTGTGATGGAACTGCGACTTCACTGATGTGAGAATCAGGCTTTATTGTCCTCAATTTTATGTATGAATGATTATTCCTTTTGTAACAGTCATGATTAAAACTATTATGAAAGGGACATAAATAAATAATTATTTAAAAAATAATGGTACAGTACAACCAACTGTGTACCTATTTATACATTATCCTCTTTATTCATAAAAATAAGCAAAGTAACAGGAGGTCTATAAAGTGATTAATAGTACATTACAGCCGTGAACGGGAAGCTAGCGATTGCATTGTCGAGGATGGTTTGAAGCCCGAGCCGTAGGCGAGGGCTTTAATCATTCGAGGCAATGCAAGTAGCTTCCAGAACAAGGCTTGTATAGTGCTTTTCTCAAGAAATGCGAGGAAATAAAAAACTTTTCAATTGAAACTTAATTAAATTTAATTCCCGCCAGTTTTTTTTTGGGTGCATTCCAGCAGTTTAATCGCTCGAAGCGCCGAAAAGCAAAATGAGATTTATCATAGACAAATCCTCTGAGTAACCTTGAATTACGTGCAGCGCCATCTACCGCCGAGAAGCAAAAACCCATCTCATTTCGCTTCTCGGCGGTAGATGGCGCTGTACATAATTCAAGATTACTTAGAGGAATTGTCTCTGATAAATCTGGTACAATACAATGTAATATTTATTTATTCTTATAGTAATATACTCTGTGCGCACCATTTTTTTTATTGTATCGTTATTATAGTACCTATTAAATAATTTTACCTTTATAATAATAACTGTCTTGTCGTTGGCTTGCGTGCCAGAAAAAAGGAACTAAAGTTATGGCTGTATGGTGCAAATGTGCCTTTGCTTTTTTTGTTTTTGTGAACAGCTAAAACAAAAAAAAGAAGTTGCCGCAGACCACCCAGATCATCTTCGCACTGTACCTACTTCCCGCACTGGTGCTGGTGCGGGAAGTAAGTATTGAAATTCATTCCTGGCCTGAATTTTAAATTTAGAATGTGATGAACCAGACCCCCTCGGAAATGTGGAACGCCCCGCATTCCTTTTTCAAATGGAATGATAAGATTTCAGAGCATAAGTGAGAAAAGTATTTTGTTTCATTACTTTTAACAAAATGATAAAGATTAAAGTTTAGAACATATTTTAACGGTGCAATAGCTAAAATAGAATTATTAGGCGTTTATGAAGACTTAATAGTTTTTTTTATTATGTTTGTAGTTTAAATAATAAAAACGTATTGTGATGTTGAGTTTATCAACTTAATGTTCTTTATCTACACTCACAACGTAATGTTCCAATTATGAATTCAAAAAAGGTAATATAAATACGTACTTTATTTTCGTGAATAGGTAAAATTTAAAAAAAAAACTCATTACGATGCAGTCAGCTGCATCATAAAATAACTTTTTTTCTCATTACGATACAGGGCAAATCTAGGAAGAAGGTAGTGCCGTGATATTAAAAAAAAAACAACGATATTTTCCCACATACTTTCCATGATTAAAATGCACTCTATGGTGATCGATGACTTATTGCGATTAGTTTGCAAGAATGCACTCATCCTTTTTTTTCTAATGGAATGCGCGCCATTTTTAGAGCATTACAAAAAAGTTTTGAATTTTGATTTCAATTTTTACATTTTGTTATACTGAATTTCGTAGGTGTTTTTTATTCTTGCTAAATGTGAAAAAAAATTGACTCTGCAAAATTATTTTAGATGCAGCTAAGGAAATGACTTATTACTAGGTAGGTAAGCTAATACAACCAAAGTCTCTCTCTCTTTTCTAACGTTGATCTTTTATTTAGTAGGTTCAATCCCAAATGTATGAGTGTAGATAAAGTAGTGTATGAAACTGCACATAACTAGGTATGCATCAGTATCATAAACTACTATTATGGCTTTTCTGGTTTTGCAGATTTGTTGATATAATAATAATAATAATAATAATAATAAATGCTTGGACAATTTCACACAGCGCCATCTAGCCCCAAACTAAGCAAAGCTTGTAATATGGGTGCTAGACAACTGATATACTACTTATATACTTTTTAAATATATACTTATTATACATAGTAACACCCAGACCCGTCACAGAAATTAAAATTCATCATTTCAATTTCTGCCTGGCCGGGAATCGAACCCGGGACCTCTTGCGTGGTAGGCGGCATGTTGACCACTGCACCACTCAGGTCGTCATATATGATGTCATATTGATATATATAATACTTTTTCGCCTTAATTTTAATTATGGAGCCCCTAGACGATCAAGCATTTCTTGTCAATCATTTACATTGCATTTACCATTTGGGGGCGTAGCCTACTTTTGATTGGCCACGGTAATCTATCTATTCTGTAGTGCTTGTCAAGCATCGCTCCTATCCTAGACGATCAAAATGTGATTGACAAGCAATGCAATGTAAATGATTGACAAGCAATTTTGATCGTTTAGGGGGTCCATTACAAGGCTGTAAAATTGCGTTTCTTTAACATAAATAAATAAATATGTCACTGGGTGCATTCCATTCCAGCAGACCAATTGCTAAGTCATCGATCACCACAGTATACATTTTAACTATGGTAAGTATAGATACCGGCACATACTTGGCAAGACAAAGATGAGAGAAAAGATGGGCTGAGTTTAGTGTTTGTAGCTGCTGCACATCTTTTGTCTCATCTTTGCCTTGCTAAGTTATGTTCCGGTTTAATTTGTGTATAAAGCCCGATTTGAGTAGCGAGCTCGAGCTTAGCGAGTTAAGAGTCTGGGGGCTTACCATCAGCAAATAAGAAACCGTTCAGTTCAAAAGCAGGCCTTAAACAGGACAGCTTAGGGCCTGCTTGCATACTAACCGTGTAGGTCATAGTACGAAAAAGTAATGCCGTTCAATATAAGTCCTGCTATAAGAGCTCATAGTAAGGCCCCTGGTCGACAAAAGATGAAACACGGTTGGAAAAAGAACTAACTTTGCGCCTTATTTTAGGGGTCATTTTCCAATAACTTAACCTCTAAACGTTAATTTAACATTTCAGTCTCATCTTTCGTTGACCAGACTAACTTGGGACAACGCACGCACGTTTTTGTCATTTGAACGACAATAACGACTCGCCCCACCCAGTTGTCGCAAGTTCTTATTGAAATGTAAATTGGCCTTTCTATTCAACTTTAAGGGCGCAGGGGCCTTACTATGAGCTCTTATAGCAGGGCTTATATTGAACTGCATTACTTTTTCGTACTATGACCTCAACGGTTAGTATGAAAGCTGGCCTTAAACAGTCCTGTTTAAGGTCAGCTTTTGAACTGAACGGTTTCTTATTTGCTGATGGTAAGCCCCCTGGTATACGTAACGGGAAAAACCCCGGACAGGATGGGCACGGGGCGGAGACGGAACGTGTGGTCCTGACGGGAAATTTAAAGGTGCGGGCACATTTGTCTGACGTAACGTAGCGCCACGTGTTAATAACACGCCTTATTTATATGGACCGACATGTTATAAGATAAGTGTAATCTACAGCTTGACCATAAAGAGTTGACAAAAATTGAGGGCGCCACTTACTATGTAAACACGTCAAAATCAGAAATAATTTGGCAACACTGACTATATTTTGTACTGAAAAATTTTAGTTCCATTTTATTTAATTTCATCTCTTTATGGCCAAGCTGTAAGTGCATACATTTACTTAAACCGATGCCATCTGACGGCGTGTTAACACGTGTTAACGCGTGGCGTTAGACAAATATGCCCGCACCTTAATGCATATTAGTCGCGACAGTTAACGTTGTAGCAATGTGCTTGTGTTGTGAAAACAACTTTATTAAACACTATTTATGCGACACTATTTAAGCGAAAGAAGTGTGCAAGGATCGTAGCAGGTGGCGATCCATAGTCTCTGCCTACCCCCATGGGAAACAGGCGTGAGTATATGTATGTTATGCGACTAATTAGATAAAATGGGGAATGTCTGAAAAGAATCAAATTGGCTGAATATTTTTTATAGGTAGGAATAAGCTCCCTAATGGACCCCTTAAACGATCAAAATTGCTTGTCAATACGTGAGTTGAGGTCATAGTACGAAAAAGTAAGGCAGTTCAATATAAGCCCTGCTATAAGAGCTCATAGTAAGCCCCCAGGTCTAGTACGAGTTGCTATTTTGTTCTCACTTCAATAGCAATTCGTACTAAGCCATCTGACGGCGTGTCATCGGTTTTCATAGTAAATGTATGCACTAGGATCACAGTTATCTGATAACACGTCCATGTGCAAATACGGCGTGTTAAGACGTGGCGTCAGACAAATGTGCCCACACCTTTATACTTTTCACGGTTAATATGTACTCTATGGCGATCGATAACTCACCGATTAGCCTGCCGGAATGCACCCAATGTCATTCATAATGTCAAAAAGTTTTGATTTGAACGGAATTTTGGCGGTTTATTTTCTTGTAAAAAAGTTGTGAAAACACGAAGTTGTTTGTGTTTGAATAATTCGCTAATTTATAAAGTTTGTGGTATTTTAAAAGGTGAGTTTAATCATTTAATGCAATTTGATTACGAATATGGGTCAGAGATAGAAAATTATTCATGATTCTGAATATTTTGTAGATGGCTACGCCGCCGCCACAGACTTTGACATCGTCACCTGAAAACATAAAACTTTCAACAGATCAGTTGAATATTTTATTGAGTTTCGTTGAACAAAACAGAGAACTAGTTTTCGGCCGCACCGGCCGCACGCCACAAGCCGACGCTGCTCAATACGAGAATTACCGCATGTGGAAAGAGTTGGCGAGAGAGATCAATGCTCTTGGCGATGGTAATCCTCGAGCTGGAATTGAATATAAAGAAGTTGGTATTTATTTGCATACAGTATATATTTCAGTTAAAATAGTTGTACATTTGTTAATCTTCATCTTCAGTCTTTGTTGGATTTGTAGTTTGGTGATACTTTGGTTTTGTTTCAGTACTGGAAAGAACTCAAAAGTAAAGTGTATAACAAGATTTATAGAGCTAGGAATAGAGTTAAAACAACTAAGCAGCCAGTAAAGGTATCTCTTCAAGATTACGAGTGGAGGGTATACCAGGTCATGAACGCACACCCGATGGACAGCTATTTAATTTTGGAAATTGGGGACAATAAAACTAATCGCTGTAAGTTCCTTTTTGGATACATACTTCAAAAATAGAGCAGCTGTTGGTGTTGCATAACAATAAAAAATTAATTGAGACTGGTTCTGGTTTGCGATTGAAAAAAAAATATAATGTAACAAGCTTCATAATTTTAATTAAATGGTTTTCAGTACAAAAAGCACCAATATTAATATTCCAAATGTTAGATTTAAAAAAAAATGCCTTTTACTTATGTTATTAACTCGTCAACGCCCGCTGTGCCCTATCGGGCACAAACAACAATAGAATTCTATTGTTGTATTTTTTTCCGGGCGTTAAAGAGTTAATACATTTTTGATAATATATTCAACACATATTGATATAAAAATATCAAATAGGATGATGGGCTGTAGATTAATGTTGATTATCATATTTGTCAATGATTTATATATTTCATATCTTATTTTCAGCTTTGAATTCCAGTACAAAAAAAAAAGAAAATAAAGCCGTAATGAATACAAATAAAGTAGAAATCCTAAATAGGCTGGGGCTGCTTTCGACTAACATGCAAAATCTGGCTAAAAACCAAGCTATTCTAGCCCAAACACAGGTATCTTTGATCAGAAGTCTGAACGAGCTGGCCGAAATGATTAAAAATAATTAGACGTTGTGGTTTAAAATAATTTGTTTTAGTTGTGAATTGATGACTTGTTAGTTTTTGATTAAAGGTTTACCTATAATACATTGGTGCACTTAGCAGCACATTTTCAGACTCAAAAATAGTTCACTGCATCAAGATGGTTGTCGCCGAGCAGTATTCTCATTCTTACATAATTATAATGTTTGTAACATATCTACATGACTTACATGCTGATATAACATGACCATGGTAAATTGTGTAGCCAGGTGGGCCAGTGTCTAAAGTAAGATTTACAATTCAGTATTTTATATTATGACTGTTCATTTTCTTTAAGTGTTGATTAACCTAAATGTATATCATGCATGAGAGAAGAGTTTTTGTGTTATGTTTAGTTAAGTTAAAGTTGATCTCAATTACTGTGATTTTAATTATAATTACTATTATGTGTGACCTTCTTGAAAATCATGTGGTAAGATAATACTAAGGCTTGTATTATTGAATCAAACTCAAACCACTGCTTGAGTACAGTTAGAAAGGGATGACACTATATTCGATGAATAGCTCCATCCCTTTCTAACTGTACTGGAGCAGAGGTTTGAGTTTTATTCTATAATACGGGCCTTATTATCTTAAGTTTGCTCCTGATTTAACATTACATGACCATCGAAAATTGTGGAGACAGGTGGTCCAATGTCTATTAAAGTATAATTTGTAATTCAGTATTTTATGACTATTCATTTGCTGTGTTGATGAACCTAAATGTATTATCATGTCATGTATGAGAGAAGAGTTTAAAGTTGATCTCAATTACTGTGTTTTTAATTAAAATTACTATTATGTTCGTATGCAATTAGTCAACCTTGTTGACAATCATGTATGTGGTAAGACATAATACTTATTTTCTTAGTTGATATAGCACTTGTCTTTACCAAAACTTAATAATTAATTCATTTTCTTATCTTAATATTAAGTATTTTAAAGTCTTGACTTTTGATGCATCATGTATCCGAATGTTTGTTTTAAAATGTTGAATTAAATTTTTTTGATTGGTTTCTTACAATAAAATTGTATGAAAATTATGTGTTTCTTATTTTTCGTTTTACTACTAAGGCTCGTATTATAGAATCAAACTCAAATTCAAATCTCTGCTTGAGGAGGAGAGTTAGAAAAGGATGGTGCTATATGGGATGAATAGCACCATCCCTTTCTAACTGTTCTCAAGTAGAGATTTTAGTTTGAGTTTGATTCTTTAATATAGTCTGCTTATAAATGTTGGATAATTACTGGCACGCATTGACTTTATATTTTCATGTCAGTCATATTGAATTGAACCTATCTATTGTAACCATTTTATTTTAAATCCGGTCATAATGACAAGGTAAGATAACTGTAATGGAGCCCCTAGACGATCAAGCATTTCTTGTCAATCATTTGCATTGCATTTACCATTTGGGGGCGTGACCTACTTTTGATGGGCCACGGTAATCTATCTATTCTGTGGTGCTTGTCAAGCATCGCTCCTAGGGCCTTACTATGAGCTCTTATAGCAGGACTTATATTGAACGGCCTTACTTTTTCGTACCATGATCTCAACGGTTAGTATGAAAGCAAGCCTTAAGCAGTCTTTTTTACGGCCTGCTTTTGAACTGAATGGTTTCTTATTTGCTGATGGTAAGCCCCCTAGACGATCAAAATGTGATTGACAAGCAATGCTATGTAAATGATTGACAAGCAATTTTGATCGTTTAGGGGGTCCACATTTGAACCATTTCCAGAAATATAAAACAAAATCGCAGAAACTTTTACCACTTCAGATACGCTAGAAAAAGTAAATAGTCTGGTTAATTTTGATGAAGATGCCAACATATTTTAAGACGTGAGTGTTAATGACGACGGTATCACGCAGCTGTTTCGGTTTTATAAATGGATATGCTTGAGCAGTATAATATAAGCATTCCTTTTTCCCCTTCTTCATTCCCACTACTAGTACAAAATTAGTTCACCTGTGGATCTAATGGGAATTTTTGTCCCAGTAGTTCCGTGTAAAAAAATAACGTTTCTATAGGTACTTAGTTGGATTGGTACTACAGTACTGAACTATAGTCGCTGTCACTATCTTTTTGCTATAATCTAATCATATTTCGAGTCTTATTTTTTGCCATAATAGTAGTTTAGTAGGTAGGTACCTAAAAATATCACGGGGAGAAAAAGATTTGATTCTACTATGGAAAAAGGCTTGGTGGGGTATTTATTTCGGCTATTCTAAATATCCCATCTGGCTAATCCTAATCAGTTGGTTACATGGATTTTTTCCACTCTTCCCAACTTGTAAGTGGAATAAAAAACCATGTACTGTTGGGATATATGGAATAACCCTTTATAATTATAATAATTACATATTAAATAAATAATAATAAAGTATGCAGCCTGTGTCGTCTGTGGACATTTGCCAGACCATCATCACTAGGGGTAGATTTTTTACAGCCTTTAGCCAGCCCCATAGCCTTATTTACTATCTAGTTTTTGGAGTGGCACTTAAAATAGCAAGCAATAAGTAACGAATCGAAACCTAGATTGTCGCAACTTCGTGGTTGGAGTGACCCTGAATGAATGTTGTTGCAGATCCAAGCTGCACCAGGTGATGCGAACGGTTGCGATCTCGCCGTTCTTACTGTCCGGCGTCAACGAAGAGAAGCAGCAGTTGCAAGTGGAGTTGTTCAGCGACTTTCAAGACGACCAGGTTGTTCTTATTATTACAGTATCTATCGATAGCTATTATGAAGCACTCATGGCGGAGCGTGACAGACTGATTGTAATCGATCACGTTTGTTAAGCAACGCTCGGTCCGGCATCCGGCTAAGTGTCGGATGGGTGACCGTTAAGTGACAACTGAGCGCTTCCGTGCTTCGGAGGGCACGTTAAACCGTCGGTGCCGGCTGTTGTCATCTGATGACAGTCGTTAAGTCAGAGGCCTTACAGGCGGCTTGATAAACTCTTAACACCAGAGGTCGCCATTAATCCTCATACGATAAGAAGTATCTATATCAACTTATCAAAGTAACTTAACTACTTATAAGCAAAAACGAACTAACCTAGTTAAGCATCCATGAATGATGACAGATGTTTTCGTGGTTAGTCTGGGAGAATACTAGCTTCAGAATAAAGAGCGCCTCGGCACTCGCGGCTGGTGAATTCTGGGATTGCAGGCAAGACCGAAGACCCTAAATCACCTGCACTTAGTGGCCGACACGCTGAAGGAAGACCTAAGACAGCAGGTAGTTATAATAGCCACAACGAAAACGTTTAGCTCAGGAATAGATCCTGTATAAATAAAATAAAGATTATCGAACCGGTTATTTCGAAAAACGAGTCCATTTTATCAAGGCTCTGTCACTCCGCGCGTGAGTATGAAGACTATGAGAAGCGCCCAGCGTCCTCAGTAAAGACCAATTTCATACGTCGATAAGAGCTACGCGATAGAAAGAGAGGCATCTATTAGGTGAGTATATTGTAGGGAAGGGAGCGCTGTGCGAACTGAATTGGACTTTATTGCGTCGGAGCAAGAGTCGCTATTTATTTAAATGATTTTGCGGAGTGCAACTTCTATACGCCCGTACTTATTATCTACTCTTTTTTTTATGCACGACGGGGTGGTGTTTGACCTTTTCCTCACCTGTGGCCCCTACCATGAGTTGATGCCACAGACCATACAACAAGTACTTAGTAGTTGATGCAAACTGTTTACGTTACCGTAAACTATCGTTTTGTCTCTTTCACTCGCACTGACTGTGAGCAGTATATCCGATAGTTTACGGTAACGTAAACAGTTTGCATCAACTCAAGGCAAGGCCTCTGATGTTAAGTTACGATAAGGCCGAAGGTGGAAGCGCACTACACCCGGAATCCTCATCACTGAGGAACTGGCTATCTTAACTCTAACTGCTGGAACACAATAATTTTTAAATTGTTGTGTTCCGGCAGCGGGCCAAGCGGACTTGAAATAAGCCCTACCACCAACCAACCCGAGTACAAATTGTAATGGGAAAATGGGAATCGAACCCGGGACCTCTACATTTTACACGAGTGGGCGAATCACTAGACCACAGGGGCGATTTTAAAGCTATACAGGATTGTGTGATTTGATAGCTAGGTACTTCTCTCTCCATAGAGCCTGCCCGTAACTGACGCATACGTGGAAGTACAGTCGCGGCACGCGCAGGTGTACTCGTGCGAGTTACACATACAGGCGCACTTCTCTGGACTGCGCTACTTTATGTTCCATTGGCCGAAGCTCGCGGCGGTCATCGGTGAGTCTTAATGCTCAGCAATAGAGGGCATATTACAATAACAGTTGCCTTTGCCTTGTTGTGATAGTTCGGTTTAGTATGGGATGGCTCAAAAATATTGACGTATTTCGACCTATGGGCTATGTTTTTTCTTAAAACTTCACTTTAAAATCACCCTATAATTCTAACGCCGACTGTTCTGATATTTATTACATTAGTCGCTTAAAACGTCATTGCATTGGCTCTGTGAGTGCTTCCGCGTGTGAGTGACAGACATATGGTTGCAGGCATCAGCAGCAACCTGTTCTTCGTGTCGCTGATCTTCGTGCTGAGCTGGTACCACCTCCAGGACGGCCTGCCAGAGTTCGTCAAGGTCGGTATTCATTTAAATGACAAGTGTACAGTCACGAGCAATAAGATGTACACACCATAGAACTTTGTCACATTACGTTTTGAATAACCTAGGTATAACATTATCACACTGAGATATATTATTTGAATGGGACATAGTTCTAAAGTGTGTACATTTTATTGCTCGTGACTGTACAACGTGTTACAAAAAGACCCATAATGCCGAATATCCGATCTGAAATCTGAATAAAATCACCCATTTCATACAAAAATTAATAACGAAAATATTAAAATGTATGAAACAGCTGATTTTTTTCGCGATTTCAGAGTTGGTCACGTAGTAAAAAGTGTTCAGTTTGATGGTCTGAAGTAACGGTTTTCCAATATTGGATTCATTCATTAACACGTTTTTGTTTGTACTTATGACGAGAAAATTCATTCCTTTAACCTTTGGTTTAGTGAACAGTAGAGAATGCCTCAGACTAAACTTGTTGTAAGTTGGCGAATGTGGAAACAGGGCTTAATTAAAACATCATCATCATCAGCCTATCATCGTCCACTGCTGAACATAGGCCTCTCCGAGAGCACGCCACTGAGCACGATCCGCGGCTATACTCATACAGTTTTTGCCGGCCACCTTGCGAAGATCATCGCTCCACCTTGTCTGAGGGCGTCATTAAAACATTATTATTTTTATTTATTTCTAGACCAAGTTCGGACCAGTTGTCAAAACTGAAGGTGACATCACACCGTTTGTGGGAAAAGTTAAACTGGAGAGAGAAGGTAAGAGTTATATTTTTGTATTTACTCTTCTTTAACGTACGTACATATTATTATAATAAACTTTAATGAAACGCAATATAAATACATGATAGATTCCTTAAAAAATTGACCAATAATAAGTTCCTATAGGTCTTATGCCGGCCATACACCATACTGTTGAACGTCCAATCGGCATGGCTCTGCAGGCTTGATCCGATCTGCAGTTCGTCCAGTCGTACACACGATCAATTTCAACTGTCCAATCGGCAGCGAACTTCAGTTGAAGCCATGGAGTCACGACTGACGGACGACGATGTGATAGCCGTCTTGGGCATATTACCACAGAATAACTAATAGTACAAGTATATTACTCGTGATAAAGACACAAGAAAAAAGTCTACACTAATCACTATCGCATCAGGTTAAGAGGCCTGTAATGATAGTAGTAGTTGGAAAAAATAAATAATTGAAAAAATATCGTGCGGAGTGGTGCAACCAGTGGTTAAGCGATTGTCAAGCAAGCGGTCTCCATACAAACGGCGATAACGTTTCCCACTCTCTAAACCTGAATTTACAGCAATAAATTTTTGGTATATTTTTGAAATGTCTAAAAATTAGGGCTGTATTATTGCTATTGTTTACGATCGATCGCGCGACCGCCATCGCCATACACGATCCAATTGGTTTGATCAAGCCAAAAGATTTGAATTTTGATTGTTCCGTCAATTCAATCTGTCATGCCAAGCCACGCTCATCCACGGTTTGTTATATTTGATCCAATCGGAGGCGTCATGCCGATTGGACGATTGGCAGTATGGTGTATGGCCTGCATAAATAAAAATGAGTGACTTTTCAAAAGGGTTACCTATTAAATTATGTGATACTTTTAAAGTATTTTATTCCTTTTTAGACTCCTCAATGTTCTTCGAGGATGAGAGCCTTTTGGAGGAGCTTCAGAAACTAGACGAACCAAAGAAAGTGTAGCAATTTTTTTATCAAAGACTAGATACAGCTTGGCCAGAAAGAGCAGAAATTAAAAAAATGAAACTAAAAGAACAATGACCACTTACTATACAAGCATTGACCTGTCAAAAAGCTTATGTTGTGCTATACCTAGAACACTAGTTAGTATTTATTGAATTTTAATTTGGCAATCAAAAAATATGTAATGGTAAAAGCAATACCTATGTTCTAATTGTAATTATTGCTAATCTTTAATAGGAATTTTATCTATTTTTGTTTTGGCAATTTATACACCGTTAATTTTTAAGTATATCGAAAAATGAAATGGGGATATCAGTACCCTTAGCACGAACAGCTGTCGACAAAAATAACGCGCGTAAAATCATTCGATAGTGCAATTTTGTATTGGAAATTTGTACAACGCCATCTATCCATAATATTAAAATTTCCATAGATAATTATCTATCGAGTAATTTTACGCGCGTTTTTTTTCTCGATAGCAGGTACTGACCACGTTTCTGAATATCAACGTGCAGTTAAAAGTAAAAAAATAATAGTTTGAAAATATTGGAAAAAATCTTGATTAATCGGCAAACTCACAAAAATAGCAAGACACGTGCGTAGATTCATTATTTACGTAGGTAAAAAAGATAGTCTCTTTTGATTACGCTCGTGTAATTCTATGAATGAGATCTAAATCCAGAAAATATCAGTAAAATTTTGGGACATAAAAAAACCAAATATCTTGAACAATTATTGAATATTGAAACTTTTAACTGATTAGAATAGGGAAGAGATCACTCGTTTCATTTTTAGACATAAAAATTAACGGTGTATATAAAAACAAAAATGCAATTTTATGAGCTATATTACTTCTCTATACATACATGATAATTGATTAAATCAACATTTTGACAGGTCAGAAATGGGCATCCTTCTTTTTCGGTACAAAATATAATCAAATCAGTGTTGCCAAGTTATTCGTGATTTTGACGTGTTTGCATAGAAAGTGGCGCCCTCTATTTCTGTTAACTCTTTATGGTCAAGCTGTAATTATCAATTAAGCCCTTTCAGGTTCATGTGTATACGTACCTTTTTTGGGAAAGGTACGTTTTGGTAAAGGGACATTTTGGGAAGTGGATATTTAAAAAAAAATGCATTATGAACCTGAACTAAATATGCCTAGAGGTAGGTATCGTGATACATAATTGACTGGTAGAATATAGAATTATCAAATACGATTAATGTAAACTAATGTGCCATGGCTGTTAAAAATCTTTTTCCACATTAGATTGAATTTATCAATTATTTATTCTTGAGCACCAGTTGTATTTTTAGAATACCAAAATTTGCTCATTTATAATGTTCTTGTTTCTTGCCATTTAATGGGTCATATCATTATGTCATAGGTTTTGGATAAGTTTAAAATTGTATAATATTATTATCTACTTAATATTATATCTACACTTTTGTGCCTTGAAAACAATGTCTATTTGGCTAAAAAGTCACACATTCCATCACAATCTATTGTTATTTTTTTATATTTTTCGAATATTTTTGTCTTAAATTAATTTTCTTACCAAAAACTAAGTATAATATACGTATGCGAGTTTTTGTTTCCTTTTTGTTTGTAAGCTATAAGAGCAGAAGTCCATTATTTATAATTTATTTATTGTTTGTCATAAAGTTATGTGCCAGCTTTTTATGTTGTACAAATTTAGCGAAGGTATAAAATAAATGTTTTTATTTACACAAGGCTCTTTTAATGGTCTATTCCTGTTGTTCCCACTATTTGTTCACCACTGGCGGATACCGGGAAATAAAGTATGCACGGTCTATTCCCGTTGTCCACTACTGGGGCATATCGGGAAATAAAGTATGGACGGTCTATTTCCGTTGTCCACTACTGGGGCATATCGGGAAATAAAGTATGGACGGTCTATTCCCGTTGTCCACTACTGGGGCATATCGGGAAATAAGTATGGACGGTCTATTCCCGTTGTCCACTACTGGGGCATATCGGGGAGAAATGTGTAGAAATAAATTACATTTCCCGATATCCCCCAGTGTTGGACAACGGGAAACGCCCTTTTAATAAATTAATTATAAATGATTCAAGGTAACAACAAATTAGGATGCAAAGAAAAAGGTAAGTTATGGGTTTTAATGCTTTTTTATTTTACGGATATAATTGTTACATCAAGATTCTTATGTATGAGCAATATTCTATATTTATACAACCCTTCTTCCTGCACTAAGATAAAAGTAAGTATAAAATTATATACTTATTCAACATAAAAATAACAGTTAAATGAATTATGATGATAAATTCATTAATTCAATTAGATATGATTTATACTTTAGTATAAGTAGTTTATATTTTTTTTTGTGTTTTTAAATAGAACACTGCAGTCAGTGGTATCTAATAATTATAATAGTTACCTGCAATTTCCATATCACTATGACATTGGCAATACCACACAATGTACAGTCAATCTCTTTTAACGAATTTTTTTTACAGTTTTTTTGCGAAGACAAATTAATGCAAATCACTTTTGATGTTGGCTATACACTTGGGTACCTACAGTACGGTTAGCAAAGCTATGAGCTGAACATCTTAAGGTTTATTTCTAGATATTGAGTTGTCTGTATTGTCTTGCATTTTCCCAAAAGTCACAAAAGCATCTTTTGTATAAAAACAATGGAGGCAGGTAAAAGACTAACTTTTAATTCCATCCTTGCAAGCGAATTTGATTTCAAACTGTTAAGGTCTTAACTTTGTTGACTGTACATATAGTTATAGTAATTTTAGTCACTATTCGCTAAAGACAGGGTTTATTTTACAATACCAGAATCTAAGCTTAAGCTGTTTTCCCATTTTAATACGAATACTAATTTAATAAAATATAAGATATAAAAATTCCATCTCATATACAATCAGTTCAATCTTCACCTTTTTTTTCAAGTTTATGTTTTAATACAATTTACATCAATCACATATAAACATGTTTTAACATTAATATGTCATGCATATAAATCTACGTAACATTTATTGTTGTGGTCGACTCTATACTAAAGCTATCGTAGGCCTAATTTGCATACTATGCACCTAATTATGGTACTAAATAATGTCACATGTCTTTTAGCATGAGCGTAGCATACACCTATGTCTTTTAGATACATTTAATTTACTCGCTCTTTTACTTACCTATACGTGTAACAGACGAGCAGCACTCGGCTGTCGACAGAGCCAACAATAACGGTCAGCGCTAGCTGTCGAAAGTGCTGCTCGTGTGTCCGAGCCCTAATTGGTTACAGTACTATATCGCGTAAAGCGAGCCTAGTGAAGTTCAGACTAGCAATAAAACTTGTAGAAATCGACCTCCGCAAGCTGATAACCACCGTGTAAGCAGTTGCAGCGAGGGACCGGAATACCGATATTTTTTTAGTATCGATATCGAAATATCGATATCGGAACTGATATTTTGGTATCGATTTATCGATACTGATATCAGTATTTTATTTCAGTACACGAATATCGATACTTTTTAGAAAATTATCAGTATTGATACCGATACTAAAATACCGATAAAATGCCTTTAGCGCTTTCATTTTTTTTATTTCCTTTAGTTTTTTTTAGTTTTCGCACTTCGGATCAGGGCTTGGAAACCGGTAATAATTTTTTGAACCGGTTCGACGAAATTGAATGAATTAATTAGTTGCATGCTAGCTGCTTGAGCGCTGTTGCCGTACCGTACCTCTCCGCAACCCGCCCGCCCCGCAGCGCACAAACATGCAACGTCGCTTCGCAGCCTAGCATATCAGTACTGGGTATCGATAAAATTATGGATACAAAATACCGGTACTTTATATTACCGATACAAATATCGGTATTTATCTCAGTTATCGATACCGTTATCGATATTTTCGTTAAAATATCGATATTCAGATTATATCGGTATCCGGTCCCTGGTTGCAGCAAGCTAAATTATGAACGAGTTGCCGCTTTCGCAACCTCAAGAAATTGCAGGAAGAACTTGCTAGAAACTTTTATTCTTAAAGGTAAGCACGACACCAGAGTAGAACATTTTTAATACCATAATTAGGTGTATGGAACATCATAAAAATTAAAAATAAATTCTCCAGCCAATTAGGTTTGGCTTTGGCTGCGCTATATTGTGCGCCAGAACATATATTTTTTCTAAAGTCACTTAATTACGAAGAATTAGTTTTTAGTCACGAACGGACTGAAAGTAGAAAAATAACTATTTACATTTCATTAAATTCTATAATAAATGGACAAGATTGGGATATGAAAACCAATTTTTTTAATAGTTTATTTTAGGGAAATTTTAAATTGACGAGGCAATATAATTAAGTATAAGTAGGTATATAGTGTTTAATTCTTAAATTGGTTAGACAAATCAATGGAGTCAAAAAACTATTATAAATTGAGTGCAAAACAAATTGTGCTATTGACAGTAGTAGGTAGATATATGACATGATACGTAAAAATTGAATGTCATCTCGTTACTTATTTTTATTCAATTTTGTATTTATTATTTTTAGTTTAATCCGCCCGCCCGCTCCGCCCCGCCCCAGAATGAATTACCTCGCCCCACCCCGCGAGTCCGTGTGCCGAATCGCGAATCGTGTACTCATTATTTTGATATTCAAAGCAATGCGTCGTAACTTTATTTACCAAAACTGAATTATGAATTGAACGCCGCTCATACAGTACAAACTGCACGGTAGCCCTAGACTTACACACACAGTTGCGCGTGTACAAAAACGTCGTCTGACGTCATCGTTTAAAATGGCGCGGTTGTATGGAGTGTCCGGAGTGTGCCAGTAGTTCCAAAATGTATTAATCTTATTACGACTAAACTATTATAAATGTGTACATGTATTCTGTGGTTGTTGAACTACTGATAGTCTGAAATAAAATAATTGAGCTCACAGAAGATGATTGGATAAAATACAAAGTTAAACAAAAAGATGTACGTACTGTGGAACTACTGGGAAAAAATAACTTGTTCATAATAACTAACAAGAGTAAAATATGCGTCGTTTCATTATATCAATAATAATTATCCCTCGTTTGGACAAATGTGACGTAGAGAATACAAAGCTATAAGCGTTCTTCAAACAAAATCCAAAAGAGTTTCCGCAAACATTCATGATTTTAGCACAGGTTATTTGACTTGAAATAAGAAGAATACACAATTATAAATTCTTAAGATTTATGATTAATTTAGCAATTCTTAGAAGAGAAATAACTAAAACAATTATTATTATTAATTAAAGTAGTTATTTTAGTATAATAAAATTAAATACATTATCGACATAGTTTTTTTGAAATTAAATAATTATTATAGGTACTCATTAAGTTACACATGTCTTTTTAATATTTTTTTGAGCTAGCAATACAAATGGTTTTATGTAAAAAAATAGGAATATTAGACAACCGTTTCATAAGGTAGATAGGTAATTTTATTAACTAATATAATAAATAACGATTAATTTTAATGACAAGTGTCAAATATTTTTGTTCCCAAATAGTAATAAACAGAATGTTGTGCTTGGACTGAATAGCGTATATTTAACCTGAATCACGCGTCTATTTTATATCGTTATAAAAATGGTTAATAATGGTATCTAAAAGTTATGTTCTCATTTTTAACAGACTTCATTTTTTTATTTTTTTTATTTATTTAGGAATAGCTATAATGTCTTTTCTATATGATAAAATAACAAGTAGTTCAGCATTTTATGATGTGAATTAAAGCTCGAAATTATAGTCTTACAGCAGTCTTACTCGCTTGCTTCAGTGTGGCAAAACTGTAAAACACCATGGGAGAGCCACTTTATTTGTCTTTCGTTTCTTTGTATGGCAACTCCCACTACTTTTGTACGTGTTGCTAGTAAAAATAATGTTAATTTGTATTCAAGACATTTTTATCAATGGATGGAACAAAGAGAAGGATTAATAAATTTTGAAAAGGGTAATTATAGATTATTCTCGTCATAAATCACACTTATGGTGCGAATTGATTTAAATACACTGACTGACCTGCTTTTGTAAAGCTAAACAGATGATGGCAACACTTTTATCAATGATCAACTATTTTTTTATTAGTTTTTTGAACAGAGACCTTCAGATGATTTGATTTTAAATAAAAAAAGTAGTAAACTAACGGCTGCATTATATTTGTTCCGAATTGATATAGTTTTTAATAGTTTATTAGTAAACTATTTAGACACTTTATTGTCTGATTTATTACGGAGTATTCTATAAACCGTTATTTTCTATCACCGCGTCTTTCTAATTTATACAAAAGAAAGAATGTGAAAATATAAATTCCGTGAAGTAATAAGTTTTGGCATTGGGTTGGGATCCTATTTGATTTGGTCATGTTTTTGTTATTATTTACTTGTAAAACCAGTGATATGAAAGCTTAATTCAAACACTTGTTTTTCTTAGTTCTAAAAAAGATTTTGCTCAAATTCATTAGTGATATAGATTTCTAAAGCATAAATTACACAAGGAGAGTTTCTCGCACGCGAGCGGCGAAAAATTGTATGCGATTATCGCATAGCAAAACTTGCCATTCGATTCTCGCCTGTAGTTGTTTACATTATGACAAAAACTTGTATCAATCAAGTGATTCTCGAATGCGGATATTACAGGCGAGACTCGCTTCTCTTCTACTGTTTACAGTACAGGCGAATACTAGACTGAGCAAAAAAGTCGTGTTTTCGAAAGGCAAAACTCGGAAACTCGTATAGTTTGTTTACACAGGCTTGCGGTCGAGGAGAGTTTAAGTAGCGATAATCGTATTCGAGAGGCGAAGCTCGAAGCATTTGTTTACACTAGGCGAGAATATTATTGGCTAGAAGTAATCGCCACTCGCGTACGAGAAAGTCTCCTTGTGTAACAGCCTCTTTACTCTATTAAATTTTTATTTTTATTGTGTCCAAAGAGGTTTTTACGCTTATTTACCGTAGTGCTGCAAACTCTTCGTTGCGTTCAACTGGCGGTGGAAGCGTAGCGGGACAGTTCTGGCAACACCATGCCTACCGCCTGGAAGAATTGCGCGATCTAACGTTAGCGTGTTTACAACACCGTCCGGTGGGAGGAACGTGGTAGGGGGGGAAGGGGATATGGGGCAGGGAAGGGAGTTGGATATCATTTAACTATTAAATTACATAAAAACATCGATCAACCTAGGATTACCACCGCAACATATTATGATAATGTAGTGATTTATCGATGCTAACTGAAGAACTAACTTAAAATATTTTTAAATTTGAGATTTTCGCATTCACAATGCTATTTTTATACAATACTAAATAATATACTAGAAAAAATTAGACTCGCACAAGATCAATTCTCGGACGGACTTAAAATACTATATCATGTTGCGGTGGTCATAGGGGGTTGGCTGAGTGATCAAAGTCATTATCTGGGACGGTGTCCATAGATCTAGGCCCGGCCAAACTCACATTTTCGTCCGTCTTGTCGAGAAGCTTCAGCCACATCCATTCTTTTTCAATTCTCAATTCTTTAATATACGAGTTAAACAGTTATTCCCAGTAGTCCCCATTGCCTATGCCACTACTGATGAAAATCGTCCCTTAACACAGGTTTTATGAATAAGGAAGAACTATTAGTGGATCCTAACCTAAAGAAAGTTGGTGTGCATTTCTAGCATCATCGCGTCCGAAGACTGACAATGTGTGTAACTGTTGGGTGATATTTTTTTCGACGCTGTCGTGGCTTCGACTGTCTATCTAGCTAGAGATATAAATAACCTAAGACTGACTGATCTTTCTGACTCAAATTAATACTAAAGGCGAAGGTGGAAAATTATATTTTTTAAATTCCCATTTGTCACCAGTGGGTTAGATGGTGGAACTACTGGGAATAATCAGAGTATCCTTGCTATAATATTAAAGTATTAAAGTTAATTGTCATAAACTTTCATACTCAACATGCACGTACAGCTGTACGGATTTAGATGAAATTTTGACACACAGATATTTTAAAAATTGATTAAAAACATACTTAGGACACAGAATATATAATAGTACTAACTTAGGATACTTTTTATCCTACTTCCTAGGAATTTTTCAAATGTATACGGTGACAAATTCGTGGGCGGAAGCTAGGAATTTATAAATATTTAGGGGATCTGCTTCGCGA
The DNA here is from genome assembly GCA_950108535.1 of Agriphila straminella. NCBI lineage: Eukaryota > Metazoa > Arthropoda > Insecta > Lepidoptera > Crambidae > Agriphila > Agriphila straminella. The sequence continues at coordinate 23,632,011 of OX467305.1, read as the reverse complement.
TAGGTGTAATTTCTATCAAGTACGTGTACCGACCGGTGGCTAATGGGATATTTTTGGATAAAACCCCATTTGTCACCAGTGGGTTAGATGGTGGAGCTACTGGGAATAACTAGAGAATACTATGTCATATAATACCTATACAGTGGCGACCAGTCGATTTTCATACAAACGAGGTAACTTTGAAGCCTTGGTTCTCCGCCAGGGACTGAACTAGCTGTGATCTGATGAAGGCCATCCAGGGAGTGAATGGAGGAGATTCAGATCGCTATACACACCCAGCTGATCTGATCAGCATTCTAAGAGATATAGGGATCAGAGTTTTCAGTTTCAGGATTTCCATACATGTTTATGCTAATTCCGCGATTTTTTTAAACATATTCTTATATAATATTAGAATGCTGATCAGATCAGCTGGGTGTGTATAGCGATCTAAATCTCCTCCATTCACTCCCTGGATGGCCATCATCAGATTACAGCTAGGTCAGTCCCTGGCGGAGAACCAAGGCTTCAAAGTTACCTCGTTTGTATGAAAATCGACTGGAGTCTTTAATTATGTGACCGCTACTGTATATGACATATAACCGACCCATTGAAAATACTTAGTCATGAACTTACCTCATTCTCCGCCCGCTCATCATCGCTCTGGTACTGAACATCGAGCTCAGAACTGTTAACACTGTTCTCCCAGTCTTCAGATGATTCCACCGAAGAAGCGTCCAAGTCCATTTCAGCTGCAAACGTGAACTTAGTCAGAAGATGTGTTTTAAAATAAAAAAATAAAATAAAATCATTTTATATCAGACAGTGTCCTTACAATAAAGGTACTTAATTTCAATCCAACTACAATCCAATTCCTATTTTTTAATAAATTAAATTCATAATAAAATCAAAATAAAATCATAAAATCAAAATCAAATAATTACATCAAAATAAAATCCAAACAAATTCATAAAAGCAAAATAAAATAAAAACTTCACAATAAAATCACAATAAAATTAAATTCAAATCAAAATAAAATAAAATCAAAATAGAATCAATTTAAAATAAAAATAATAGAATAAAAATTACAAATCTAAATTAAATTTAAAAATAAAAATAAAATAACATCTCATTTTACACTAGTCTGGTCAACGAAAGATGAGACTGAAATGGCGGCGCCACTATCGCAGTTAAATTAACGTTTAGAGGTTAAGTTATTGGAAACTGAACCTTAAAATAAGGCGCAAAATTAGTTCCATTTCCAACCGAGTCTTATCTTTCGTTGACCAAACTCTAGTATATAGTATTATATTATCTGTGGTTAGACGAAAAGTTCGAAATCGAGAAAAACGGTTTACATTTATGTTTTTATGCACAACGGGACAGGGACAGTGCTTGGCCTTCACCTCACCTGATGTTAACATCAGGTGAGGTGAAGGCCAAGCACGTGACGAAAAGGCCGAAGGTGGAAGCGCACTACACCCGAAACCTGATAATGACATGATCATCACTGAGGAACTGGCTACCTTACCTCTAACTAAACACATTTTTTAAATTGTTGTTATAGCGTCAGACTTAGGTAAGATGGTGGTAGCTAGCCAAGCGGACTTGAAATAAGCCCTATCACCAACCAAAATGAGGAAAAATTATTCCCTCACTGGGAATCGAACCCGGGACCCCTGCGTCTTACACGGGTGGGCGAACCACTAGACCACAGAGGCGGTTATTTGTTTGGAAATATGCTTCTTAAAGTTGGTGGTTGGTGGAATAAGGTCGAATATTGAATGCATTTTTTACTAATCTACAGTTTTCAACCGTAGGCTACGAAATGAGGTGGAAAATAGAATTAGAATTGGAAACTAAACCGAATCGCGTTAGATATCAACTTTTTTATGATTGTACACCATAGAGTACATTATTATTGTACCCTATTATTATATTGTGATTGTACGGTGGACGGCACGCTGGGCTTCTACAACCTGTCAAAGGAGAACGTCCAATCTGGGCCAGGTATATGTACAGCACACCAAAAAACAGGAAAAAATATAAGGATTCTCAGAAAAATAGAAATATTTAAAATTTGCTAGTAATTTTTTGGCTCATCGATGATTTATGTTGAGATTTTCCACACACTACCTATAGGTACTTATAGGTTAGGTATGTCGCATTTGGGTAGACTAGATACCACTAGGTTTATCACTGTTAAAACTATTTCGTCAGTCCAACCAGATAAAATAAATAGTTTCAAATCCATTTCAAAAATTATTGCAAATCATGAGATATATATAGATTGATATTGATAGATTGTCAAAATGACATTGACATGCCGCCATCATGCCGCTATAAATGTCACAAAGTATTTTAAAATGCTTTGAGCCAGAAAATAAAGCTAAATCATGAAAATTAAATAGTCTGAATCGACATAAAATTTCATTTCCTTTATTTTTCTATGCCGTACATAGACCTGGCCCAGGCTCCATACATTTTTGGACCATCTCTTTTCTTTAAACATTTTTAAACTTTAAGTCGAGCAGTTTAAGGTTCAAAATTCATTGTAGATTTTTGACAGTTTTACTTACTTGATATGCTGCTGACTGTACTATAAATAACATGAATCAAGGGTGTGAAGAATCAATACTACGTATTGAAAATTCAAATGCTTAATAATAGTAGATTATACAACAAGTGAAAAAAGAGGGAATTTAGTTCGAGGGACTAAGTTGGATCCCGAGAGCAGCGAAGGATTCTAGAGTTGAATCCCGAGCGTAGCGAGGGATTCAAAAGTAGAATCCTGAGCGAAGCGAGGGATACAAAGGACCGAGATGAAATTTTTTTTCACGGGTTGTGTACTCTACTTTTTACCATTGACTGCGAGAAAAAAAAAGGCAGTAGGACCTATAGTATTTATAGTTGTCCATCAGCCATATTTGATGTCCCCACTGTGGGGCACAGGCCTTCCTTATGGGTGGTAAGGAGAACGGGCCATAACCCACCACGCGGGCCCAATGCGGATTGGTGGGTGTTAACGACTGCAAATGCAGCCGGGACCAACGGCTTAACGTGCCTTCTGAAGCACGGTGGAGCTCGAGATAATACAGTTTTGGTCACCCATCCCATGACCGACCCTTGCGAACGTTGCTTAACTTCCGCAATCGCTGGGCCAGGCGCTAAACCACTGCGCCACCGAGCTAACTAAGAGGGAATCTACATGATCAGTCTGGCATCAGTCCACTTCATCAGTTTGTATAGACTTTGAATTTTTACAGACTGAAGATCGTACGAGACTGATGGAATGGACTGATGCAAGACTGAACAACTAATCTTCCTCAAATATATAAAAAAGAACCCAAATATAAGACACTAAAAAGGACCTAATTGATTTAGCGGGATATTTTTTAGAAAAGAACTTAAAGATAAGACACTTAAAAGAACCTAAATAAAATTGGCGGGATTATTTTTGTCATTTAATTGTAGAACTATAATTTTATCTATGGAATAGCTCCATACTTTCAGCACCTTTTATTTTTTTTGTACACCTAATTCATACGATGCGCGCTTGGTCCAAATTCAAAATATTTTTATTCACTCGGTGAATAAAAACGCGTTTTATTCACTGTTATCAATGAATAAGACGCACTTTTTTGAGTGGCGATGGTAAAAAACTATTTTAGTAGGGTTTTTTACTATCGTATTGTACATACCTAACCTATTATGAAATGAGTTTGAAAGAAAAGGACTAAAAAATTTACAATTAAAATTGATTTCTAAAGATGTTTCTTTTTTAATAACAAAGTACATTCATAGTGTCCTTAATAAAAAATATAAAAAATACAATAGCAAAATAACAGCACGTACCAAACGGTTCAAAGGGTTCTTGTCTTGGGGCGGCAGTGGCGACTACGCGCATGCGCGCCACGTCCACGGTTAGCTCGTTGCCAGTCGCTGGATTAGGATTAGAGGATTAGGATTGGGAATTAGGATTTTTTTATCCACAACGGGATAGTGATTGGCGATCATCTCACCTGTTAGCGAATTACGTAACTCTGTTGCTAACAATAGGGATGTTGACTAATGAATAAAATAACGAAATACTAATAAAAATCGTAAACATATTAAACTTTTAGAGTAGCTTGTATACCTCTTGGTTTTATATATTGCATATTATTTGTTTTATGACCCTTCAAAGTTGGGTGGACAAGTCCATTTAAAAAGTATAAAATTTATTAAAATAAATGATACCTTTAATTAGTCCGTAAAATGTATAGCAAATTTGTCGAAGAAACCATTTTGATAAACACAATATTTAATATAGCTGCTGAATAAATTTCCTATGCGTTGCATACAAACTTGCAAGGCGTGACGTCATAACGTGCAAGCCATTAGTATGGAGCGTTTTTGATCGAGTCCATTTGTGTGCATTTCACACTGTGATATCTCGGGCAGTTTTCATGCTAGCGAATTAATTCTTTTACCAATGTTTCTTTTTTTTTAGGGGTAATTTATGTAACATAAAATAAAAAAAATAGTCAACATCCCTATTCTCGATTGAAATCGATTGAAAGCGCAGTTACATTGCTGCTTTAAGTAAGATAGTTCCAGGGATTGAAATACCGTTAAAAAGAATAACGATACAAAAAAATAACGTTAAAAATACCGAAAATACCGTTAAAACATTTTATCGGTAAATTTACCGGTAAAAATAACGTTAAAATTATTGTACCGGTAAAATTACCGTTAAATATAGCGTTAAAGTTATTAATTGGAATAACGTTAATTTTAAAGTAACGGTAACAAAAAGTAAGAAATAACGTTAAAATTAACGTTATTTATTGAAATAACGTTAATTTCAATGTAACGTTATCTAAAGTAACGTTATTTATTGACATAACGTTAATGTTAAAAGTAACAGTAAAAAAGTAAGAAATAACGTTACATTTAAAGATAACGTTATCAATCCCTGGATAGTTCTCGTATTGGTCCTTACTAAAGCAGCAATGTAACTGCGATTGCTGTCAGAATTGATTGCAACAAAGTTACGTAATTACCCCCCAGATGTTAAGTGACGATAAGGTCTAAAGTGTAAGCGTAATTACACCCGGAATCACTGAGGAACTTGGCCATCTTACCCCAGGACTTACTTCTAACTACCGGAACACAACAATTTTTAATATTGTTGTTATGGCGTCAGACTTAAGGTAAGATGGTGGTAGCTAGCCAGGCGGACTTGAAATAAGCCCTACCACCAATCAAACCGAGTCGAGTACAAATTGTACATACCTCCTCCAAATAGAGGGGTCACTAAAAATAATGAAATTGCTTTATTTATTTTGTAAATTTTTAGAAGATTTTTTCAATTTGACGTGTACTATTTTGGGGGGTCATGTCCCCTGTGACCTGTGACACTCCCCCCCCCCTTGGACCGGGCCTGCCTACTTCATATCTATACAACACTTATGCCTGTAATGTAACGACATACCTATAGCGATAGGGTCAGGGTGCCTAGGAGCAGGCACGGCGGGCAGCCGCAGCGCGGTGGCGTTGATGGCGAGCGCCTGCGCCCCGTGCCGACTGGCGGCCGACGCTTGCGACGACAGCTCGGGCAGCGGCCCTTCTGTGGTGGGGAGCTCTTCCGTGTAGCGGACTAGGGGGTGATCCTGACAAATTACACAATACTTTATTATTACAGAAGGGCCTCGCTAATCCAGACAGGCAAAAAACAGACCCTTGGCGGATAATCAAGGTGTCCGGATTGTAGTCTGCAAAATTTTAATAGCTATAAAAGTTGAATAATGTAAAGGTCTTTTATTTTGAGTCAATGTTGAATGTCTACAATGCGGAGCGACACCATATTGCAAAAATCGTACGCACGACAATAACCGAATCAAGATACGCAGGTCGATCGATGACAACCAGCGTGTCGGGACGGCACGAGGTGCTTGGGAAATTCCTCCCGCTTCCCCGCGAACCCGCCCGCATCCTCCGTCCGGATTACCGCAATCACCGAATAAGCGGGATTAGCGAGGGCCTACCCTACTATATTATTATTCATGACAGGCAAGCAATTAATGTTATTATTCAGTAAAAAAGTTGTAACTTGGCTTTTTAAATGGTACTGAAATAAAAAAAAACTATAAAGGTGCTGAAATGTGTTGGGAAGTTTTTCACCACAATGTTTTATTTAAGTGAGAAAAGATAGACACTGAATGATATGATTCAGTAATTAACTTACTGGATGTGTAAGTTCACAAATGGGATTCTGCCGCAAGTCAATCATTTCCAGTGATGATAAGAAACTGGTATCAAAATCTTCTGGCAAACATGATATCTGAAAAGAAAAGTTTGTCAGAGTGTTAAGTAAAAAAAGTTTATTGCCATAGGTTTACTTAATAAGTCATTAGCTATGCTAAGAATTATGGATAATATTTGAATGTAATATAAAATTTTAATATACTGATTTAAATGTTGTACTTGGAATTTGCACCTTAACTATCTTGTAATCTATGCAATGTTATTAACAATAATTGGATAGATAAGCATATAGATAAAGGCACAGCACACTCATAAACATGACTGATAAATAATGTATTATATATTTTGTATTTGTTCATTTTATTAAAGCTTAATATCTCTGAAACAAAACTTAATATAAAAAACATGGTCTTAACAAACCTACAATATATTCAAAAACAAATGACCTATTCAATGACACCCCGATTGACAAGAATTTTTTTCTATATTTTTTTTTTGCTACATTCTTTAATGGTTCAAACTATTCTCATGCAATTTTGGTTTCAGATTTTGGCATTTTATTGTTGAAAAAAAATCAACCCCTCTCTTACTTCCCATCTAATGAAAACATGGTTTAGGGTAGGGCGTCATTTTTAATATAGAAAACGTAAACTTGTAGCCACAAAAAAAACATATGACAAGCTAAAGAGATTCTCTAGTTGCTAAAAATATTAAATTGGGTATAAATCTCACAGATGACTGTAAAAAAATCAGAAAATCACCAAAAGCACTTGTGTAGGTTCATATTAATACACTTTAACATGTGTGAAGTTGCTTCAATTACTTTTATTCAAGAAAGATAGTTTTGATAATGATAAAGAAAAACGTTGAAAAAGTGCAGAAGTGAGGTTATTTTCATTACTTTTTACATGTGAAGAAAAAGACAGATAAATGTTCCAGCATAACTGAGCCTTAAGTTAGACTAACTTGTTTTTTTCTTTCTAGTATACAATTTAGCTTCTCAAACCTGGTTATTATTGAGTTGAAGGAACATAAGTTCAGCACAGTGGAGCACTGAAGTTGGGAACTCCTGGATCCTGTTGTTTCGGAGGTTGCAATGTACTAGGGCTTCCATTCTGTCCATCGTATTGGGCAGAGTTTCTATTTCATTATTTTCTAGTGTCAACCATCTGTAAACAAGTTTCTGATATTTACTGAATATAAAACTGGCTAGTAAACATTAATTTGGTTGATAATTACAGAAAATGACTTTTAGTATGAAAGTCATGGACAAACAAAAAATGTTACACTGTCCTAAACATACTGTGCTGTGTTCAAAAGAGGATTACCTTAATTTTGCTAGTTTGGTCATTTCCTCTGGAATGGTTCTAAGCTCGTTCCCCCTTGCTCCAAATGTATCAAGTTTCTCCAACTTGCCAATCTCCTTGGGGATCTCCCGCAACCCTATCCTGTTGCACCAAAAGGCTTCCAAATTTTCCAGTTCACCAATTTCCGGTATTAACACTTTCAAGGGATTGTAACTAATGTTCAAGTTCACAAGGTTTTTCAAGTTACCTATCTCCGCTGGCAGTGAATCTATGTTATTATAGTCTAGAGTCAACGTCGTGAGGTTCACTAGTTGAGTTATTTGAACTGGAACATTGGTAATTTTGTTTCTGTGCAAATACAGATGTTGAACTTCTAGGCAAGTGTACAGAAGGCTAGGTATTTCGGTGATTTCATAAGCGTTTAGACTCAAACGCGACTTTTTCTTGGCAATGGTCTGTTCTATAAGTGCTAATATGTGGTTTTCACGGATAAATTTTAATATTGCACTCATTTTGGATCTATTTTTGGTTACATTGCAAAAAAACTATTGCGTTTTGATTTGGATGCAAAACATGACAGGTAAGACAGCTGTCAAATGGGTGCATTTTGACAGTAAATTACAAAGTTGCCATCCAACAGCTCTAATTTCTACTAAGTCCAGCATTGTTTTATCAACAAAGGAGAACGGCAGGGTAGTATGGGAATTTTGTACAGGTCTACAACTTTCATGTTTGGCAATAAGATTTATACATTCGATAGATAATATTATTAGGAATTACTACATAAATTGACAGAATTTTAAAAGTTGGGGTTTATAAGTTATAATAGTATTTCTAATCATGTTCTTAGGTTGATTTTCCCCTTATTTGACAGTTGACTGACAGTGACACTTGACTTACTGCGACAGTTGACTGACAGTGACAGCTAATTATACAAAGGCCGCGTTCCGAATCACGCTGATAGCGCTATAGTCATAAAATATTACACAAATAGGGTATTTGTGTACCTACTTTATTTAATGGATTATACTCTAACAGTGCTGTTTGCGTGATTCGGAACGCGGCCAAATTGTACCTACTTTAGTTCGCTAGTTTTTAATAAATACATCGAAGTAATTGCATTGTATTGCTACATTTGCTACGTCTCGTCATATGTATTGTATCTCTCTAGAAGTCTAGTAGGGCTGCGGTCCGCATAGCGATAATATCGCGAATCCATATAAATGCAGAAGGTAGGTACCTACAAAAACCCTATTAGAGTCTGTTCGGAAAGAGAACCGACTTGGGATTAGTGCCTGATTATCGTTTTTTAAATGTTGACGGCACTGTTACGTTTTAGTGCGACTGTAATAACTTGATAAATATTAAGTCAACATAGTCGCACTATAATTACGTATATCAGTGCAGTCTACATGACAAAAACGGTGATCAAGCACAAATTCCAAGTCGGTTCTCTTTCCGAACAGACTCTAATTGTGTAATATTTTACTTAATTTGGTCAGATTCGCGCTAAAATCGATTTCATCGCCATGCAGACCGCAGCCTAGTAATAGGTACCTATCTGGAACTATGATAATAATTTATTGAGACATGCTTGTGCTTGGATATTTAAAACACCTATGAAGTAGGTACCTAGGTACTACCTACCTAAATAGGTACCTAACATGATTCATGAGATATGTAGTATGGCACTGTAACTCTACTTAATAGATATTATAGTAACCTACTACCTACCTATATCGCTTGATTAAGGAATTGAATTCTCTTACTACTATCTCCTAACTTAATCGAATACTGCTCAGATTGTATGCCTACCGAGTTACTTTAAAGACTTACTGACACGAGTAATGAATTGGGCACACCATAGAAATTGTGTCAATATCGGGTGTTGTTTAAATAAAATAATAATTTGATTTATTTAATGAATATATTTTTAAAATAATATAAATAAACCTAAGGCACTCTTAAAATATTGTTATTCATGCAAATGAAGATTGCATATGCGTGCACCACGAGGTATAAAATAAGAATATTCTAGAAGTATACGACGTCGTGTATCTTCAGGCACAATATGGCGTTTGGAGCCAGTACATCCACGGTAAATACAGTGGCCTGGTGTTTCAGCTGCTCTCCGTATATTCGGCAATGTTATGTACCGAGGTTCACTAACAGTAATTCTGGAGTTCAATATTCCTTGAGTTCTTTCCCAACACGTAGAGCAGACTTCACTTATTGAGGGCACCTGTAAACAATGAGATGAATATAATAATGTGACAAATATTATAGTACCTACCTTGCTTTTCTATTCAATGAAATCAAATGTACATATTGGATCTCAACATTTGCTGTTTTTTTATTTATTTAGACATTTCATTAAACAATAAAAGTAGCAATGCAGAAAAGACTTTTTAGTGCAGGGCCTACTTTTACTTTAGGTACTTCAACATTAATTACACGGACTACACGGTTCTCACCTGCTGGTGCTCTATCAATTCAGATATTATTTCTATTATCTGTCTTTCATGTTCATTTGTAGATTGCCTTTCATTTGTAAATTCAAATGTGTTGCTACATAGACAGCATGTTCTTGTTATTTCAGGCTGGCTATCATCTAGTACATTTTCAGGCTGGATCATTTCCTGTGGCTCTGGCTGCCCACTTCTACGTGAAGCTCTTTGCGCTCGAAGCCAACAAGGAATACAAGCTTCATCTTCTGAAGAAATAAACAATTGCAATGTTATTACAAAAGCTACTAATAAATAAATAAATGTACATATTGATGATAGTATTTAATATGTGAATAAATCCAGCACTTATTTAAGATTAACAAGAAAGAAGATAAGTATGGTGTAAGATGTTACCTCTCGTGGTCGAATCCAATTAGAAATGATGTCAGTCATCCTTTGTTCCTGCTCATTTGGCTCTTGAATGACAACTCTACGTCTAGTTATTCTTAGATACCCAGTCAGTCAGCCACTACTATCAAGATAACACAAAAAAGTACCTACACTACACAAGCACAGCACAGACAGATTGTTTGTGTTCACTTACACTAAAGACCGTCTTTTCGCAAAAACCATTTACAAATTGAATACGGAGGAACCGCGGCTCAAAATCAACGGAAGAAACTTATGTTTTATACAAGTACTAACGAAAATGCCAAAACGAGAATTCGCCAGACATCCACTAGCACAAAGAATAAACCACAGACAGTCAGACAGACGCCATTATTGTTTATTTTGATAAGTTGACATTGACAGTGTTGCAAGTAAATGTCATTCGTTGTTTTACAAATAAAAAATCGATAAGAAAATCGATTTTAGAAAAAAATAACAACTGTCATTATTTATGAAAACGTGTGATCAATGCTCTTATACCGCAATCTCACATTCATGCTCGCTACTCGGCGCCCGCCACTCGCGCGAGTCACTCGCGTGAATCCTCGTCTCGACGAAACATTCGAGTCCCGCGGGTCTACCGCCTAACTCTATCGCTTTGACTCTGGCTTTGGTTTATGACGTCAGTGCAATGGCCGTCCTTGTCATCGTGTTATGATATAAAAGGGACGGATAGAGCATTGCTATCGCTTTGAGTTAGGCGGTAGGGCCCCCGTTCACACATTCGCGCGGCGGTCTTCATTTGGATTTTAAACGCTCGCACGCATAGAGTACATTTTCCATTCCGTAGCAGTGTATCTTTCAGGTACTACTCCGGCGGACTGATTTGACAGATGACCACCTAGCGACCGGTCTCATTTGACAGCTGAATGTGATACATTGCTTCTTCTCTTTGGGGTAAAAAAACATACCAAAGAAAAGTATCAATATTATTATGTCAAATGAAACCAGTCGCTAAATAGTTTCTATTTAGATAATCAGCCTGCGGGGGGGTAAAGGCCTCTCCACACTCACGCGCGAAACGTGCGCGAAGAGCCGCGAACCTAAGTCTAAAGGTGCGGGCACATTTGTCTGACGCCACGTGTTAACATGCCGTATTTATATGGAAGTGTGATCCTAGTGCATACATTTACTATGAAAAGCGATGTCAGATGACATCGCTTGATGGCGTGTTAACACGTGGCGTTAGACAAATGTGCCCGCGCCTTTATTCGCCACGCGTCTGTGCAACCACACAGATACATAATTATTAATCTAATTCTAAACTATAAAAATAAATTAAGACGTATTAGCTATACGAGTATCGATTAACAAAATCGAATATTCGATATTTTTTACGTATGGCAAGTCTGACAGCAGTTTCGCGTATCACGTTTAGTTACTGCTATTTAAAAATGCGTTTCGTTACTAGTTTTTGTACTAAGATTTCACTTTAGGATTTTTCTTGAACCCGGACTTCTAAAAGTATAACATTTACTGGAAAATTATGCTAAAAAATAAAGGAAAAAACTATGCAAAAATGATACCAAAACATTCACAATAAGGGCCTGTACGTCAGTACGCGTTCTCCATTATTACATTATCATTTTATATTGCTTTTAACTTTGAACACCATTAATTTTAAATTATTAAGTGCCCATCTACTAATAGAGTAACAGGTGCTACAAATGATTTTACCTATAAAGACCCAGTGACAGTATGAGATTGAATAAAATTGCTTAAAACGGAACGGAAGATGTTATCGATTTTTCGCGGAAAAATAAGTGCGAGCATAGTGCGACCGATGATTGTCGATTTCTTAGAGCACAGTGAATAAAATAAACAAACCCACAAGAGTTTTCTGATTAACAAAATGTAAAGTTACATACTTAGTTATTATTTTATAAGAAATATTATGCGCGTTATGATGGCAAAGCTAACATAATAAAAGTAGTAAAATGTGGGGTGGTAATATTCCATTTTTTTTATTTTTTATACTTATTTTAGAACAGAAATATTTTATTGTAGAATCCAGTGGTAAGTATTAAACGATTATCTTTTATGTTTACCAATTGACTCTTACTTGGTACTACTCAAAAAATAGTCTCGTTTACAGGGTTCAAACAAAATAGAAGTGCGCATCATGTGCGTAGGGCGAATGTGGACGATTTTTTCAAGAACAAGATTCTCTCATCATACCGCTCATTTCAACCAGTGTCAGTAAAATATCACAAAGCCTCATATCCCCGAGCAGACGATCGACCTGATTATGATATAACTTCGTATGATTCGGAATATGGTGGTGGTATGGTTTCCAACTTTACGTCTTCCATATATGATGACAACCCACCGTTGTATCCTAACCCAGAGTTCATGGCGCGAAGCAATGAAGGTAATTTTTAGTAAAATATTATATTTAAAAAACTATAGCGGATGTGTGATCAAATCGTACCAACTTTAAAAAAAGTGAAAATTAAGTATTTTCGTGATTTTACCGATCTTTAATTAATTATCTGTCCGGAGATGTATGTGTTTAATCCTTACTTAATATTATAAATGCGAAAGTCCATTTGTTTGTTTGTTACGCCTTAACGTCTTAACTACTGAACCGATCATCATGAAATTTTACATACACGTTATCAGGAGTACAGAAAAGGACATAGAGTACCTTTCATCCCGAAAAAAGTATTGTTCCCGAGGACCAGGAAAAAAACTTTCCACGCAGATGAAGTCGTGGTTGCGGGCGGCCGCTAGTAATAATAATAATATTTTTTATTTATTTCACAGTTAGCAAATCTGAAAGCAAATCACCAGATTCAGAAGTCGATTTACCAGATGACTCGTTAGCAGACGCTGATCTTAAAGAACATAACATAATCGACAGCGTTACCTACTTGTACGGTTTTAATAGTTGCCATGGAGTCAGAAACGAATGGATGATATTGGTGAGAGCAAAGCAAACTAGGATTTAAAGCCTTACAAAAATCTTTGTTAAGTAGATAGCTAGATAGATACCACAATCTAACCCCTCGCCTATTGACCAAAAAACAGCGATGTTGCAATGCAATGCCATCATTTTATGTTTTATAATAATTAATCTCTTTATTACAGTATAAAACATGAATTTGTTTCCTTACCTAACTTACCTACCTAATTTTAAGTGTTTTATTTATGTTGCTTCGTTTTATGAATCTGATTTTACGTTTTCTTCAACAGATATTCATAACGAGTGGCATAGCAGTGGTCATGCTAATATCGGCAGTAATGTGGCTGATGTGGAGCGACTATGCGGCGGAATTTCGTCGCAGTAGCAAGCTTTATCCGATAAATATAAATCTGTGCTGCTGTCTTATCGTCTGTACACTTATTTATATACAAGCTGTGGTGGTGAGTTTTACCTTATTAATAGGTATTATTTTAAATAATAATTTAAAGTTTTATGTAGGTAGGTACATACCTACTTATATAAGTAAATAAATATATGAATTCTATTTTTTGGTGAAGGGTGTATCATCTCCATCGCAATGCGAACGCATTGCCCTCTTGCTCCACTACACTCACGTGTCGTGCGCTATGTGGATCGTAGCTCTCGCCGCTGCAGTGGCAGAGTATTGTGCATGCGATACATTGCTGCCCCTAAAGTACAACTACCTTTTGGCTTACGGCGTACCTGCATTGGTGGTTATGGTAATAAATATTTAAAGCCATTTTATTTTCTACAGACATCGTATAATAATATTCAATTGATACTCAAAATCTTAGTTATTTTCAGTTTAATTACGCCTTATCAATGGAACATTACGAGATCAAACATTACTGTTGGATGTCAATTGAAAAGGGCATGGTAATGGGATTCATGGTGCCAGCAATGATTTTAATTGTAATTAACACTGCAATCATTATTCTTGGCTTGCAAAGCGTCAATAAGAAACAGGCTGAAATGTTGACTGCGAAAATACAAGAATTAGTCGATCACCACATAGCGAATTGGCCGAAAAATGAGCCTATGGAGACGATGATCGACAATAAGGGCAGTATTGACACTTTAGATATTTACACACCCGGCAGCAGCAGAAAGAATACCGATAGTTCAGATACTTTGGACAAGGAATACAATTATAGTGAGGATGACTGTCAGAACGGGGAAGGGAATGAGGTAAAACAATATTTAACTGTTGGGCTATCCATTTTAAAAGAGTTTTCTCATTGCTTGTTTCATAATGGGTTTTAAAACTAAAATGGTATAATTTTTAAGTGAATAACCAACTTCTTACTTCAAACAAAAAAGTCATCCAAACCGGTTCATAAACAAAGAAGTTATGGTTGATCGTCCGTAAAAGTTCATTATAATGGTAACGAAAACGATGACAGTATTTTCAGGATTTCCAGAAAACTACTGAACCGATTTCAAAATAATAAAAAAAATGGGACCAACTTACAAACCCTGGGGCCCTACCGCCCAAGTGCCGTCGACTTCATTTGACAGATGGATGAAATACCTACCTATTTCCTTTTGGTACAAATAAAAACTTACCAAAGAAAAGTAGCAATGTATTACAACCATCTGTCAAATGAAGCCGACGGCGAAGTCGACGACACTTGGGCGGTAGACCCACTGGGGTGGAATTGCGTAAGGTAATCGTATTCATTTGACAATTCATATCGTATTCCATCGCGCTTGGCTGCAATTTGTATGGGATGACATATATTATGATACAATATGAACTGTCAAATGAATACGATTGACTTTACGCAATCGCCTAGCAGATTTTAATAACACTTTTTCTAACAACTTTTGAATAAAATCAATAGGTTCAGCGTTAGCCATTTTCGAGTAATCGGTGTACATACACAAAAAATATACCAACTCAACGAATAGATAACCTCCGCCTTTACTGAAGTCAGTAATAAATTAATCGCTTTCGTATTAATGGTAAAAAAATCTAACACTAATTTCTATATGGATATCGCTACGCTACGACATGTCTTTCAATAGAGCCATTAGTTTGATCTACAAAATAAATATAGTGTAACTGTTGCCGTACTATTTTTCAGACAACACATGCAAAAACAATCCAAGACAAAGGAATCCTGAATATGTTGTACATGGATAACCTATCGTGGAAATGGAGCTGGAATACTGAAGGAAATGAGTTGAAGACATACTTAAACTTATGCTTGGTTTTGGAGCCCTTCTTTGCTATAAACTGGGTGATGGGAGTGGTGGCTATTGAGAATGCAGCTCATTGGTCTACGCCAACAATTTATTTGATCTTGGTAGTGGCAATGGTAAGATTTGTTTTTGACTTTTAAACCTACAAAAAACTTTTAGGCATAAAGTTTTATTAAATACCTATAGTTATCGTTGTGTCAATGAAGTTTTATTTTCAGTACATCTATCTTACTGCGACAATTTGCACAACTCTGCCGATAGTTCGAAACAAGAATGTACCTGCTCCATGCTGCGAGGAAGTAATCACCGAGCCGACGCTCATTAGGACAAGGTAGTATTTACTAATTTTATTTTTTTAGATTGGTACTAAAACTAAATAATTTTATTTAGCATTTAGACAAATCTGTAAACTAATATTTACTGCCATTGCCACTTTGATGTGATAAGCTAGCAACACATAATGCCACAGATTAAAAAATGTGCTCAGTCTATGGTTTTTATGGCTCGTAGCCCGAGCCTTTTCGCCAATTATAATTTTTGCGTTATTGTGCTTCACCGCTCGCCTGAAAATAATTCCGCGATCCGCGTAGATTACATGAATGAGTCATGATCATTACCTCATCCCATGTTCTTATTGAAAAGTTACAACTTTATATTATGTATGTAGGTAATACATTTGTCCTTAAACATTTTTCATTTTTCCAGAACGACCGACAGCATTCCCCTATTGGATCCTGCAATTCAACAGCCGAGCGTGACCCCAGCTCCTGCAGACACTATCAGCACAATCAGTATCTAAAAATAAACCTATAAATTATGTGTATTGATTGATATGGTATTATAGCTAAGCTATACATGATATACCAAACTTTTACGCCGCGATAAGGCGATTTTAAATATATCACGTCAAGGAATAACGTTTTCAGTATTTCGGATTTGTAAAGTAAATAAGTACGTAAAGAAAGTTGTACGAACTTTGGCTATCCCAATGGTACGCCATTGATATATTTTAAATGACTTTTAGAGCATTTATTTTTATTCGGAGTAGGTATTGTATCGAAAACTGTACATGTACCAATTTATTAACAAGTTTCGCAGACGGGCCTAATAATGGGGCGCAAAGCATAGGCTAGATGGCGCTAGTGGCGACCCAACCATTATCAATGGTTTTGATTGGTTAAAAATATAAAGTAAAGGCATAAGAAAATGGTAAAGAGCAGTTACGACTCTGATTGATAAGCATTTCAAGAACTGGATTCAAACCCGTACCACTGGTAAAGCTGTGCCCGTACCGTGGTGGTTGAGAGTGTTCGCTTTTGAGGACACGATTTCTCTGTTGAAATTAGAATATTAAAGTTAAGAAAACACGAGCTAGGTACCTACTTATACCTTATTCACGTTCTTTGTTGGAATTGAATTTAGTGAATTTTATCGCGAAGCGATTACGGAAGTGTCAGCGTTTCTATTTACGTATGTAAAGTTAAAATGTGGTGTGGAAATATGCGCACTTTTCAAAAAAATATAATAAGTAGTGTACAGTCTCAAACTTTATTTAGCCACTTTAGCATTTAAATATGACTAAATCATGAATTTTTATCTATAACTAGCGACAATCCGCGACTTCGTCTGTGTGGATAACTACCTAATATATGTTTCTATCCCATAAGAACGGAGCCCGATCGCTGTAATTCTGAACGATAAAACCAAAAATGTTACGTTGTTATTTAGGTTATATTTACCTAAAAATCTTTGGTTTAGCTTTATAATTTTCACTTAAATTGTCCCAGTTAGGCAGAGTCAACAATTTTAACTAAACTTAAGCGACTTCATCAAAAGGAGGAGGTTCTCAATTCGATTGTATGTTTTTTTTTTTTTTTTTTTATCGTTGTTCGCGCGTATCTTCGACATTTATGAACCGATTTAGATAATTTTTTTTTTGTTCGATTGAGTTTTCTTGCGAGATGGTCCCATTTATTTTTTTTTCAAATCGGTTCAGTAGTTTACAAGTAATCCTGAAAATACTATGATATTAAATCAACTAACTTGACAATTTTGTTATTTATGAACCGAATTAGATGATTTTTTTTGTTGGGGAAGGGATGCCGTTGTGTAGTCTTTTTAACCGACTTCAAAAAAAGGAGGTAAGTTTTCAGTTTGTATGTATGTATGTTTCTCCGCGATTATCACGTTTGGCTGAGCCGAATTTTCTACCTAAATAATATACCTACACTACCTAATGCCGAAGGTACTTACACTAAAAATAAAAAAAATAAAAAAATTGTTTAAAAAACAAAAAACCGACTTCAAAAAACCTGCCTCTAAAAAAAAGGAAGAAATAATATACAAATCATTAGATACGCATTATCATTGTTATAATAAAACACGTCAATTGAAGTCGGGTGGGGCTTTTAGAATAAAAAAAGGAAGATGTTCTCCAGCCCCACCCGACTTTAATAGACGTGTTTTATTATAACAATGATAATGCGTATCTAATGATTTGTATATTATTTCTTCCTTTTTTTTAGAGGCAGGTTTTTTGAAGTCGGTTTTTTGTTTTTATCGTTTAAAATTAGCGCGATTAGGCCCCAGTACTTCTTCGGGGTGAAAGTAACCTTGTGTCGTTTTCTGTATTCCTGATCAGTTGAATAGTTATGACGTGAAGCGTAACAAACAAACAAACTTACTTTATTAGTAAGGATTCTTGGTCCAATACTGTAAAGATTACAGCTATTTTATTCTTGACGGTTGAATGTTAGGATAAACGATTATATTGTGTCCTATTCGCCGTTATTCGAAGCCTTGGTAAACAGATTGAGAATAGCGGTGCCTTCCCGTTACCGTTCAGCATCATTATTATAGGTCTATCTTACTAAATTACGTCACATCCGCATCCGTGTGACGTCATATCTCACCCCACCATGTTCACCAGGCCGCCATTGCGGGTTTCCGCGCTCATTGGCGTCCTTTTTTCGCAACCGTTCACATCTAGTCAAACGCTGTTAGCGTTCGAAATTTAAAAATTTTCCTAAGTAGGTCAAATGCTGTTAGCATTCGAATTTTAAAGTTTTCTAAAGTAGGTCAAACGCTGTTAGCGTTCGTGAAATTCTTAATTCGTAATTTAGATTTTATATTGTATATTTTTGTTAAAAATGAACATCTTACGATTTATTTTCGGTTATTAAAAATGCGTGTGCGTAGAAATTTTAAAACCATACGTAAAATCAGTGTTAGTTGGGTCCGACTCTGTGTCGTCTCCGTTTTCGTCGTCATATTCGATCGCGGAGTAGCAGAGAACGAGGGCGAGGGCATGGATCTACAGTGAATACGACGCAGGATTTGAATTGAATTGAGGTAATCTAACGCCTCGCCATAAGGTCAGTGAAATTTTTCCATATTTTATAATGGTATGATTCTACCCACGATATATTGAAAAATATTTTCTGTTAATTCTAACATTCGTTAAATTGCCGTTCATGAGTTTTATTCGCTTTTGGCCTATGCGATCTGCTAAAAGATTATAATTTTGACAAATTTAATGCTTATGAAAATTTTTACGTTACGGAAAACATGTTTCGTAAGATTCCTATTCATTGTTGGTAAAGCATATTATAGTATATTGTGTTGAATGTGAGCTGAGCACACAAATCCTTGTTGTGTTCCTCAAAATATGAGAAAGTGTATGCAGCTTGAATCCTGGCGCCATCCTGGCGCTATTCGGCATTTCGTTCGACTCATAGTTTTACTTGACCAGTGATGAGATTAACCATTGCGCCCTATTTTATTTCGAGATGTTGTTTAGCCGTAGTCGTTTGAAAGAGTATTCAGTTTTTTTTTTTTTGAGAAAAGCTACTGCTTTGTGAATCTGAATAGTGATATGTAACGAGGCGCTTTGAACAAAATTAAGTATTCAGGGTTTTGCAAAAGAATGTTGCCTTTATATTGGTTTTTAATAAAAACATTTATACGTATATATTTATATTACATTTAAACGATATCAATGCGCAAAATTACTCGGGTTCAATTCCCAGTAAAATGAGCGTAGGTACTAATCTTGTCTGGTGTTGTGTATAAATAAAAATGAATGCTTTATATTTGCTTTCTATGCTTTCCAAAACCATTTATTGGATTGTGATGAAACTTGAAGAACCGATTGTCCTGGCCCAAAAAAAAAAAAAAAAAAAAAAAAAAAAATCGTGTTTTAACCTTTGATTGAATAAATGTGTGGTATATTAAGCTTGTCGGGTACAGCTAGTTATTAATGAAATAAATTGTGGTAATTGTTTTAAAATAAAAATATATTTTAAATTGCAGGTAATTCAAAAGTTTATCATAGTAATTAGATACTTTCTATTATCATTATACCCCTCGGTTCCAGCTTGTTCCGCAACTGGACCGGGGAAGGTCTATCGGCTGCTCCTGGCACCGTTGACACAAGTTTATGAAAAGTTGTATCTACATAATTTTCTATAATTAAAACATGCTGTCTACTTCCTCTATGGAAGTAATCCCCACATGTTAAGAGCTGTGTGAGTTGTAACAATATTTTTAATATTGATTCATCCGGTCGCTTCTGAGCACCGTTGATTGATACTTTGATATGAACTCTGGCGGTCACTACTGATGGATACCGTTGATTAAGTATCTTACTATTTAACATAAATTCGGTCGCCCTCTGATGGGCACCGTCATTATACATACCTATACTTATGTAATGTCAATAAATATATTTACATTCGATAAACATTTATTATGGTTTTAACATAAATTCGGCCGGTCGCTCCGGAGCACCGTCGGTTGATGTTTTGACATAAATTATTTCGGTTGCTTTTGATGAGCACCGTCCAGGCACCGTCGATATGTACATAATTTAAATCATTTTATCTTATTATTTTATTTAATTATTCTGTATAAACACTGTCCTTAATCCCTGAGGGAGAGAACTTAAAAAGGGGATCATCCAAGATATTCCCGTACTTCTAGTGGACACCACCAATGAATGAATGATAGAAATAAATCTTTATTTACATAAGCTCCATGTTTAACAACCACTAGTTGCTGCTTACAGAACAACCAGAAAGATTTTGAAAGTTTCTTTGGGGAGTTATTTATTAATATTAATTTTTATAACCGTGGGCCAGTGGCAACAAGATATTTTGATTGAAATATTTCAATAAATATATTTCCCTGTTATTTAAAATGTGTCTTTATTAAAAATATCAAACCGGGTGCAAAGTCCGGGTGTCGCAAAGAAGGTTCACCAACAGTTGCGTTCTGGTGCTTCCTGGCCGCTGCCGTGGCACACTCGATGCGCTCGCTCAGCTCGCGCTTTATTTTGCCGTTTTGTGATTAAAAGGTCATAGTTTTAATCTAACCTATTTATTGTGTCCCTTTTGGCTACACTGTAACCAAAATAACTGTAGCAGATATTATGTTTTGTTTGAACATTTTATATTCATTTGTATTCTTTGAAGACTGATATTGTCTCATGAGACCGATGACAGATCAGATATCCAAGCTCGTTTTATTTAAGTGGTCACTGCAAGGGTTGTGCCTGTTTTACATTTTAAATTTTATGAAAATTTAAGTCTGATGATGTTGGCTTTTATTATAAAGTGCATTGATAGCCGATTTGACGGGGGCGTGTAATGTGTGTGTACATAGATACATAAAGTGCTAGTTTTTATTGTACTTTGACCACGTTATTATTTACATTAATAGATATGAATTTAAAAAATCACTTTCATATGTATATGTTTTGTGATGTAAACCCTATCAAATTCGTGGGGGAATCTCGATTTTACTCAGACCTCGATTGAATCATTCTATATTTTAATTATAATCATAGCACGGTGTAGAGTACTTGTTGAATATTTCAGTAGAATATGAAAACACTTTTATTTAGCTACCATAACATGTACCATATTCTGGAAATAACTTTAAAATAATACACTTAAGCACTTTGACATTAGTCAGTTGTTGTAAACACTGTCGCTCTGATGTTATATTGGTTGGTGTCTGCGAATGATTTACTTAAATATACTTTCCTAAGCGAGCTTAACTACCACGGGGAAGCACTGGCACCCTGCTCTTGTTTATTTATCCGGGTGATGATACTTGATTTGTTAGATAACAGAGGTAATCTTCTCGGTGGATAATTCCAAAGTATTTATGTGATTTTAATTAAATAATTAAATGAAAGTATTTTAATTGTAATTATTATTACTATTATTATTGATATGCATCATTTTTGCTATATTGTTTGAAATTCAAGTTTAAAACGAATATAAAGTTGATGCTGCGTGCAGCTTTTCCGATGGCCATAGAAACCATGACATTTAGAAACTTGATTGTTTTATTATTTTTATTTTTAATTTTTTTTTTTTAAATATTTATTTTATAGATTGATAAAAAGAAAATATTTTATTTATTTACCTTTATCTTTGTGTACTGAAAGTAAAGACATGTTGGAATAATTAAAGGCATATTTCTTTACTAAATAATTATTTCTTTCTTTGGTATGCAGTACGGTCATATTAATTTGTTCTTTTTATGCATCTTTTAATTTTATATCTATTATAATCTTTACCTAGTATTTTGATTCCCAACGTTAAGATGTCATTTAATTTTGCGATGATAATTAAAAATGTGTCAGTTAGGTGTAGTGGCTACTTACCTATTTTTTTTTTTTGTTTGTTTTTGTTTTGGGCTAACACAGCTGCTGTGTGCTGACCAATCGAATACTAAATGTTTTATTAAATGAAAAAATTTAAATGGCCTTGTA
Source organism: Agriphila straminella (assembly GCA_950108535.1). Classification (NCBI taxonomy): domain Eukaryota; kingdom Metazoa; phylum Arthropoda; class Insecta; order Lepidoptera; family Crambidae; genus Agriphila; species Agriphila straminella. The sequence continues at coordinate 23,609,646 of OX467305.1, read as the reverse complement.
AATGTTAATTAACATTCGATAGCAATTTATATAACACTAGTCTGACATTAGCAACAAGATGTCGCAAACAGTGGCGCACACAGACAATTTAGCTAGCTAGTCGGCCTAAGTGTATAACACCAAAGGTAGTTAGCCTACCTTTGGCTTAAATCAGTCTTATAACGTTTATTTTTGGGTTGGTATTTATTGAGTTCAGTTCGCAGTTTACGATTAAATTAATTTAATCAAGTATTTGATATAAAAGTAATAGCTTTGTGACCGCGTTCACAAAGATTTATTTGATTATGATATCCAAATCCAGTTAAGGATTTTATAACGACTTTTTTTTTTTTTTGCAGAGCAAAAGCTCAAAGAATTGGTAAGGTTTGTATCTTGAAGTGAATTAATTGTGCAGCAACTGACATCACATTTGTTATAAAAGAATCTGCGAAGAAAACGTTGTTTTGTCCCAGATTATTTTGAAGTAGGCGTTCGACGCGGTTTAAGCAGAGATGCACTGTCAGCCAGCAGTCATATTAAACGATAACACGATTGAAATATTATGAGTTAGATAATTTATGTTAAATAAAAGTGAATTTATTTAAAGCTGATCTGATTTGTCAACTTGTTCGACTTTATTTTAGTTTTAATTATTGCTTTTTTTGTATTATATTTTTTTTTTTTCTTTAAATTAGTAAAGACTAATTAAAGAAAGCTTTCTTTTGATCTAAATTAATTAATAAATTTTAAGAGAAATAAACTAGTTATGATAATTAGAGTGTCACATTGGCGTCCTGTCCCTGTTCACCAGGCGATAACAAACAATGTCTCAATCTGTTTACCAAGGCTTCGAATAACGGCGAATAGGACACAATAGGAGCGTTTTACCTACCATTAAAACGCATATTGTGTCTGAAGCCTTATTCGAAGCCTACCTTCAAGGGCTGCCTGGTATGCATTTAATGCTCAATAGTTGTAAAGTATTTTTCAGATTTTGAGACTGCAATGAGCGCGGAAACCCGCAATGGCGGCCTGGTGAACATGGTGGGGTGAGATATGACGTCACACGGATGCGGATGTGACGTAATTTAGTAAGATAGACCTATAATAATGATGCTGAACGGTAACGGGAAGGCACCGCTATTCTCAATCTGTTTACCAAGGCTTCGAATAAGGCTTCAGACACAATATGCGTTTTAATGGTAGGTAAAACGCTCCTATTTTCCCATAAAGCAAAATACCTTTACACATATCTTCCACGATAATACAAGATTGCTACTCTTCAATTGTGATTTTAGTATTAAGAACTCATAAATATATAAACATAAATTAATATATTATACGTAAAATAAATAGCGGGTAGGTTGAATTTTAAACTTTTGTCTCTGACTGTACTTTAGTAGATTTTTCGAATTTTAACGCTTTTACTGTCAAAAGGTATTTTTAAAATGCAAAAAAACACAGCACAAACTTTCGGACACGGTGTTTCTATACAAAATTAGAGTTGTAGAAACAATATTACCTGCTATTTATTTATTGGCTTTTGCCTGGATGTATGTACACTTTTATCTGTTTTTACCTTCTAGAAAAAACCCGCGTAAAATTACTCGAGAATATCTATGAAAAATTTCATTACGCTATTCGGCGGTAGATGGCGCTGTACAAAATTCCCATTCAAAATTACTCTATCGAATGTTTTCACGCGCGTTCTTTTTTTCGACAGCTGTTCGTGCTAAAGTAAGGGTATATTATACAGTACCCTTAGCACGAACAGCTATCGAAAAAAATAACGCGCGTAAAATCATTCGATAAATTTTGTATTGGAAATTTGTACAGCGCCATCTGTCGCCGATAAGCGAAATGAAATTTTCCATAGAGAATTGTCTATCGAGTAGTTTTACGTGCGTTTTTTTTCTCGACAGCTGTTAGTGCTGTGAGGGTACAGTACCCTTAGCACGAACAGCTATCGAAAAAATAACGCACGTAAAATCATTCGATAGTTAAATTTTGTATTGTAAATTTGTACAGCGCCATCTATCGCCGATAAGCGAAATGAAATTTTCCATAGAGAATTGTCTATCGAGTAGTTTTACGTGCGTTTTTTTTCTCGATAGCTGTTCGTGCTAAGGGTACTGAAATCATAACTAAATATAGTGAGTACTTACTATTATATACTTATACTGTTTCGTACTCATACAATGGTACATTTATAAATTGTGTTGAAATAGAATTTTCGCATTGTACGATGCAGAAAATAGCGTCGAAATTAGTTTTGTTGGTGTTGTATAAAATTAATTAAGTTCTGCCTGTTTCCAGTCTACGTTAGCTCTAATTTCTAGTTTACGGAAACATAATTTCTTTAAAATAAGTTTAACTTGACGGCCTGTAAAGCAGCAAAAAAGGAACTTAAATTATTTTTACTAGCAACACGTTGTTTCAACGAGTGTTGCCATTAATATAGCACTAATGATAAAGAAAGTGGCTCCCCCACTAATTATACTTTTTTCAATCTCAGGCCAAGTTGTATTTTGTTTCTTCTTCTTGGAGATAAGGCAATAAAGGTTATGAAAATATTAAATGTTCTTAATTGCATATAAGTACAGTACGAGGCAAACACTTGAAATCGCCTATTTTGTGTATTGCGTAGCGGTGAGGTACGCGGGCGGCGGGGGAGGAGGGCGCGCGCTATTGGTCGCTCACAAGTGCACATGCGCGACCTTATCCCCACTCCGTCGAAAGTGTCAAGATGTTTGCCTCGTACGCTATTATAAACACTGCTACTTCTTTCAGAGTAGTTGTTCATTATGATGGATCTCATAATCAATCAAAAACTCATAGTGATAGCAGTATCGGAAGTTTAATAAATGTTTTAAAAGAGAATCTTGTTAATTTATTTTTCATCTCTTTGTACAGGAAATTGAGAACCCACGTATAACGACCCGAATGGTACAGTGGTCAACATGCTGGTCTATAATGCAGAGGTCCCGGGTTCGATTCCGGCCAGGCAGAAATTAAAATGATTCATCCATCACCCATATTATTAGCTTAGTTTGGGGCTAGAAATCTGCTGTACTGCGCTGTGTGAAATCTGTCGTAGAATCTACCGTTTCCAGAATCTGCCATTTAGCGAAAAAAAATAGAATTTATTTACATTGGTGCAGCTCAAAAAAAAATTCAAAGTTATACAGAACTATCAGTATTAAATTAATTTTGAATCTTAAGCTCTTCGCGTCAAGTTTAAAATTGATTGAAGTTGATTACCCTGTTGTGGTGGCCGAAGTATAAAAGTAAATAAAACAATCGATGTTTACTTATACCGAGTGTATTTCAGAATATTGGGTATAAAATACTTATTTAACGTATGACGCGTGGTACAAAGCTTACAACGTAGCAAGTCGAAGTCTCAAACGAAAAACTAGGCGATTGTATAATACCGTACCATTTATATTACAATCTATCAGTATAAAATGCCGACCGGCGCTCGTATTCCTGTATTTATTTATAAAAAAAATAGCGCGAACGCGTATGTTTAAATTTAGTTTGAGCTTAACTTACTCTTTAGTTATTTTATAGGAAAAAAATATAGATATAATTAGTATAATTTAAATTATTATATAAGAATCCCTTAATTGCTATGTCGTGTCGCCTGGATACAGTCTACATCTGTACAGTCTGACCGTCGTTTGACTGAAGCTAAGGAAACGATACATGTAAGAACCTATGCGAATGTGCGGGCCGCACCGGGCTGTCGGAATCCGACTTCACCGCTAGCGTAGCACTGACACAGCCTTAAATAAAAAAAAAGTTTATTCTGTACACTATTAAAAAGTATAATCTTCAAAAGAGGTTACGATCACTCCTCGAATGTAAAAAACTCATTAAAAAGGTTGGTATTGTGAGAAAGGAACGAACCTCCTTTTAAAAGAAATAAATGCGGTTTGAATTTGGAACGCATAAAGGTTTCGTTTCAAGTAAAGCTGTGTCGCGTATTGTGTGTCGCGTATTGACAGCGCGGTGCGTCGGCGATGCGTAAATGCAGATTATTGGCGGTCGGTGGCCCGAAGCTTCTCTTCGACGGCCTCCTGCGAGGCTTCCGACAGGTCGGTGGCTTGTATGTACTTCTGTACTCCCACCAGAGACTTCTTCAACGCGTCGAATGAGCTGCAACAAAAAAACTTTTTGTAGAAAAGCATATCACAAACACTTAGCCACGGTGCGTGGCTTGCTTACTGACCACGCCGGCCGGTTGCGTTTCTGTCATTGGGGAGACTGGGGATATAGTGGAAAAAAAAGTAGAAAAAATATGTAAAGAAACAGAAACAGTAAAAGATGTCGCCAATTCGCCATTGACATTTTTAGATGTCAAATTACTGACTCGAATTTAAATCCTGCTTTAGGAGCCACTACTGACTGCCATTATTATGCGACTTCTTGAGAAAACGCATTTTGCGTAAGATGTTATTTTGGGAATATAGCATTTTGCACCTAAATCAATTATTAGCAATCTGCACAGCAAAATATTTCTTCCGTTAAAGGAATAAAGCACAACAAAAATTGCACTGGGAAATTATTATTCATCCATCCATGTTTCATACATTAGACAAAAGACAAAAGTACTTTATTCTGATAAATTTTGTCCATCTAAGCATTTTTTATTATGGCACCGAAGCTGTAGCACCGCTTCACATTTTTGTCAAAATTTATGAAAAAAAACAGACTTTTTGAAATCAAGTACAGCGGTGCTACCGCTTCCGTGCCATAATAAGAAATGCTTAGGCGGACAAAATCTATCAGAATTTGCTTTTTGGCCGACTCTTTTACATTTGTGCCAAAATGTATGAAAAGACAGAGTTTTTTAATTTATTTTTCTTTAGCATAAGACTTATTTTGTTTTTCAGAACTTGTAACCAAAAATCTCTACGCAATTAGTTCGTAAATCTCAATAATATAAAAAAACATTGTTTCATTTCATTTTGAGATTTAGGTAGTTGCAAAGAGACCTACATGAAAATAATTAAGGAACGAAATAGTGTTAGGTCAAAATCTCATATTCGTGATCTCTTATTATAACATTCAACTCATCATTATTTAGTAAAAAAAAATTTAATGAAAATAGCAGGCACAAACGTAAGTTTCAGTTTTATGTGATTTTAAATAATGCCCCCTTAACATGATTCATCAACATGCCAATACGAAGTAATCACCAACTCAAATGAGATAAGATAATTTTGTTTAATGTTTGATAATGCTGAAATTACTTGGAAAATGAGATAATGATCAAATCAATTTATATCATACAGCTATATTGTATTTTGTTGAAATTAACTACAACATCCACTAACAACAAACGGAAATGAAGACATATTAATGGCAATACATACATATTAATTATTAATTTTATTATAATAATAATTAGACTTAGACTTATGATTGGAGAAAGATTAGCAGCTAAGGACATAGGCTGCCTTTAGTCGCCCAATCACGCTAATTTTCAACGATAAAACCAAAGCTAAAATTGTTACCGGTTCAGTTTCGTTTACAGATAAATACTTACTTTAGTTTTGTTAAAATTGTTGAAAGCTATGATCAAGCCTACGGATGCTAATCTTTAGCTAAATCACTGAATACATAATCATCACTACCAAGAGCGTCCAGGGGGGCAAGTTAATATTAAAGAGGATGAAGAAATATGAACTGTAGGTACAGTCAAGAGCACATAGTGAATTTATACAAGTTTTGAGATGGGGCGGAATTTATCGGACAAGCAAGTCAATTCACGTCTTAGGACTTTGGTTATTTTGCAGTTGGCTACATTTTTTAATCTCTAGGAAGGGGCAGCAAATGTTGGCTACAAACCTGGAGTACAACATCTTCTTCTTGACCTTGGCGGTGTCTGGGCACCACGACATTAGGAACAGTTTCTGTTTCTTGCTAGCCTCCGACGTGCCCTGGCATTGGTGCGTGTACTCAAAGTCGAACAGGCCATATCTGGAAAAACGTGGGTTATCATTATTAAGCGAAAGTGTATTGAACAGTCCCTGTGACGGATCTTGAGCAAAGATACACAGAGTGGCTTGTACTATGTAAAAAGGGTGGTAAATTTTTAATGAATATAGAGGGTTTATGCGCTACACTAGCGCCACCAATGGAAAAACTAATGATACTTGGAATGCTGAATGGAATTGACTTGGAATGATGAACATGACTTCTTGTAGGGGAATATATAAATGCACTTTAAAAATAATGTAACACACTTTAAAATGTTTAGCTTCAAAATTTATTGAATGAACTATAAAAATATTGGTTGCCACTATAAATATGCTAAGCTTTAAATTAAAATGAATACTTTGCACTATACAATTTATTAGCTAAAAATTAATACTTTGCATTACACCACCATACAATTAATTTTATAACTTTAGTGCTGGTAAACAGACGACTAGGTGCGACGACGAGCGAGAGAGGAGCCGAGGAGGAGGTTAGGTTCCATTGTGACCAACAACGCCAGAACCGACCTGCTCGCGTATGCATATGCCACAAGTTGTCATCATCTTGCCTTCTCATTTTAACAGTGGTCAGTTTGAAATGGTTGGACAGAAACTAAATGGTTTCGGAATTGGGACACAGTTTTAGTGCAAACCATTATTTTTGTAGTGATAATATTAAATTATAGATCTATTATTATTTTTAAAGTGCTGACAAAATTGTTAAAGTGCTTCTTTTAGAACTATAGGTAGGAGGTAGCCGTTAGAAAATCAGAGCATTCGTCAGTCTATAACATTGACGTCAGCCAATCAGCGCGCTCAAATTTACCTAAGGTACACTGGATTATTGTAAAAATCCGGTTATTTGCAAATCATACAAGGATTTTCATTTGTACAAATACCCTCTACGACTTTTAAAACGGCTCATGGTAATTACCTGCACTCTCCAGTGCCTCCTTGCTGCAAGTCCTCTAGGAACTGGTCATACTCGGCGTTCCGTCCCCCCACCGTCTCCACGTCTATCTGCTTCTCATCCTTGATGAAGAACACCACGTAGCGGTGTTTCTTGTCCTTCTTTATCTCTTCATAGGTGGTTTTGCATATGTCCGACACTGTCACACCAGACGCCTAGAAAAGAAAATTTACTGATGAATAATTAAAAAAAAAAGAATATTAACTGATGAGTAATGAAGTCTTCGGAGCGAGCGTGCCGCGGCAGGGGCTGGTGAAGCGCCAGAAACGACTTTTATGATTTTGAGGTTGTGTTTAAAAAAAATATTTCTTCATCTTCGGCAGATGGGGATTAGAGGGTAGAGCTGTACCCCGCCCCCCCTCAGCAAACCCCTATTAGGTTAGGTTTACCACTGGTACAGTCATAACCTCAAACTTCAATCATGAATATCTCAGAAACCAAGCGCTTGCTACAAGAGTGGGGGTACAAGGGGGTAACACCCTCCCTCCCCCCTACCTCGCGGCCCTTAATGTACAGTTTTACCAAAAGTTGTTTCTATCCTGCAAATGCACAGCTGCAGAAAAGTAACTCAAGTATACTGGCTGAACTTGAGAACACTATCACTTTAGTAACTTATGTAAAGAAGGTGGGGGTAACACCCTCCCTCCCCCCTACCTCGCGGCCCTTAATGTACAGTTTTACCAAAAGTTGTTTCTATCCTGCAAATGCACAGCTGCAGAAAAGTAACTCAAGTATACTGGCTGAACTTGAGAACACTATCACTTTAGTAACTTATGTAAAGAAGGTGGGGTAACACCCTCCCTTCCCCCTACCTCGCGGCCCTTAATGTACAGTTTTATCAAAAGTTGTTTCTATCCTGCAAATGCACAGCTGCAGAAAAGTAACTCAAGTATACTGGCTGAACTTGAGAACACTATCACTTTAGTAACTTATGTAAAGAAGGTATTCTCCAGTCTAGCTAGACAGCAGACACTTTAAGTGAAACAAACTGACTGGATCAGTTATAGAATTAATACCGTGTGTTCTAAATATAACCGCAAACCACAGCGACAATCTGTGTACCCATTCAATAAAGCGCGAGACCTATTCAGTTAAGACCAGTCCACGTATGTAAAAATACCTAAAAAGATATAGATACCTAATAGACAATTTCTGTTTTGACGAGATCATTAACAGTTTCCTTCGGCATTGGAACACAACATTGCCGTTGGCGAGGCATCTAAAATAGCACAAAATTGAAATACATCGCCAGCTGCCTACGACGCATCGTATATTAGCGTCGCACTCGCAACGCAACAACGTTTTTAGCCGACTGCCACGAATAATTTCATTACAACGACCCAATGACGCTGTTTGGCAGATCTGTGTTACAAGTTACAACACGAGTGCATTTACTGGATTGTTATTTTAAAACTAAGGACACAACCCAATTAAGAACGCAAATCGTGCCAAAGTAACGAAAGTTTAAATCAAATTGCAAGGTCTTGTTTTGCTCAGCGGAATGTGCACTGTGCCCTTTCTCTAAGCCCGTTTAAGCGATTCCATCGACAAGCTGTTTAATCCTTTTACGGACTTCAACTTCACATTCACGGCTATTTATAAAGTGCCCACCGATTGAGTAATGCTCGCATCTATCTAGTATGGCGGCCATTTGTTTATGTCACACCACAGCATCACCATCCGCTGATGCATTTGTTTTATTTGCATTAAATTAAGAAATTTCTTGAACTATAGAAGCACAGCTAGTTAATAAAAGTTTCCGAGATAAGGCGGCGCCGGCGTACAAATTACTTACACAATACTCCATTCGAAAAATGACATTAATATATTCTTAAAAAGTCACATTGCAATCAAACGCCACATTAGCAAAATGCCATTTCCGCATAATGGCCTGCGCTATAGTTCGCCATGCCGTCAGTGGGCGCAGGCCATAATGCTACATTTCCGCAAAAGTCACCAAATGACTTTAAACAAATTCTTTATCGTCATTATTTTGCGTGCAGTATAACTTTTTGAAAACGTGGCATTTTGCTAATGTGTCATTTTGAGAAAAGGCATTTTGCGAATGTGTCATTTTATTATGTCAAGTTTTCATTTTACTAATTTGGCATTGTGCGCCTAATCCGTTCGAAAAATGTGTTGCAATGCAATAACTCACTAAACGAGAAACACCTGCTTTCTTTTTTTGTATATTTTAATCTAAATACCTATGTCTAAGGCAAAGTGTATCACTAACTCAATCGCAGCCATGACCTCATTTCCCTGTGTATAAATAAATATACTTTTTTTTAATACTTCAGAAAATTTTGCGCAGATTATACCTACGTCACTGAAATCTGAATAAGTATTATGTATATTGCTCAAGAATATGATACTGAAATAGAAAGTAAAATACCTGCGTAAAGGTTAAGCGTTGATCGTAACCTCTTAAGTTCAATAAAGCGTTCAAATGTAAAACTATCGACGCGAAAATCTTCTAGGCTTATCTTTGATAAGGAAGACAAAACATTGCCATATAATAAATCCGAAGTATCAGTAAGCAAATAGTTTGCTTTCAGGGTGAATGTCATGTGATTATTGGCATGCCAAGATATCTTATCAGGGGTCAAAAGAGCGACCAGCGATCGGAAGTGCCTATGTTTATATACAAAACTATGTTTACTTCTATTCTTATATTTATTTAATGATATCAGATTGTTTGAACAGGTGGCTGCGTGGTGTATGTTTCATTTTTTAAATATAAGTAATAGTAATGATTCGTTTCGGTTAAATCCATTGAGTTCTTTTCATCCAATTCCCGAATTATCGAAGTGTTTTAAAATGTCTAATTCCTGATAGATACGTCCAATCTCCGAAATGTTCAATTGTGGTTCAACTGCAGAGTTCAAGAAAAAGGTTTGGCACGTAATGGATTCGTAGATTGTATTGCTACGAAAATTAAATACAACGATAATATAATACATATTTCAATGGATGATAGGTACCTATATTGCGACATTTTAACCACTGTGGCATGCAAGCAGTGAATTTGGAAGAAAATCGTTTAATAACAACGATAGATTCTCTTACTTCTAAAAATCACAATTACGAAGATAAACTGTTACTTGGAAACACAATTTGCGGTCGACTCATTCGGTAGAACCGCTAGTTTTAGCAATGCTAATGCGATGTTGAGATTAACGATGAACAACTTTGTAGCTTTCACAAAAAATATGCTGCTGAGCTGACTCAACTTTTGGTTTCATTCATGGAGGTGATGGTATCCAATAATTAAGTCAAGTCATTAACTATTAATTTGTTAGAATAACATTTTATTTCTTTTTGTTACTTGAAACATATTGTAGTTATGTACGTTTTGATTTCTGCAGAGCTAATGATGGATCATTGTTGTGTAGAAATATAACAGAACTGGAGTTGTTATATTTCTCCACAACAATGCAATGCAATCGCCTGTTCCAATTTTATGAATATCTCATCCAATCCTAGCAATTTTGTTTATTGTTATCACCAACCATTAGTTAGAGAGAAAACCTTTAGGATCTTCAGGAAGGTCACAACACAGCTCCAAATCGCTCTGAGAACAAAAGCGATAATTCCAAGTATAACTGGTGAAAGGCAGACAAAAAGTATCCCCCGTGGGTTATAAAAATAGATGGGGCTATCGAGACATTGGCCGCTGCACCGAAATAGAGCGTACATGAACTCTGAAACACGTGTGCTCATTACCGAGCCATAAGACCCATCGATCATAACGTAAAACGTTTTCAGAGACTCTATCGAGAAATGGTAGTCCAAAAATGCTCGTAGAACAAAATCACAAGACAATATTAATAACTATAGGCCTATTACGCTCATCCCCATTTTGTCAAAAAATTTCGAAAAGGTATTCTATATAAGATTGTCATCATTTTGTACAAAATTTAACATTATACATTCAGAACAATATGGATTCCAAAAGGGGAAATCCACGTCTATGGCATGTTACCATATCGTCCGTCACATTTCATCCTTGATGGATAAGCGTATTCCCGTTTCAATGATACTGTTTGATCTTAGTAGAGCCTTTGATCATGTTTGTCACAAAACTCTTCTTACAAAACTAGAAGCATATGGTATCCGTGGGCATGCACAGGAGTGGATTAGATCATATCTTGAAAATAGAGCCCAAAAAGTAGAACTTAACAAAGTTGACAAGTCTTTACATTTAACCACTTGTCACTGATTATTTGAAAAATAATTTTGGTGTTCCCCAGGGAAGCATCCTCGGACCTCTCTTGTTTGTTTTATATTTAAATGATCTCCCGTCTATCACTGGGTATCGTTGCACACTGTTTGCTGACGACATTTCAATAATTTTACATAAAATTCCTAATACTGACTATGAAACTGAAATAAATAATACAATCATTAATGTAATAAATTGGTTAAGGCATAACAATCTACTAGTAAACATAACAAAAACTAAATTTATACAATTTTATAATAAAAATGGACGACCACAAAAAGTATCTGTGATGCATGATGGTAATCAAATCGCAGAGTGCACTGCTGCTAAATTTCTTGGCATTGAAGTAGACACCAATTTAACATGGAAAAATCACGTCTCATGTGTTTGTCAGAAAATTAATAGATTTACTTATGCTTTATATCGTTTAACGCGGCTAAGTGGTCAAAAGACAGCACTTGCTGCTTATCATGGTTACGTGTGCTCAGTTTTGAGGTATGGTCTTATTTTATGGGGAAACTCGGTTGACGTTGACCGTGCCTTTTTGATTCAGAAAAAGTGTATTAGAGCTATGTGTGGCGCAGGACCCATGGATTCCTGTCGACCATTATTCAAAAACTAAATCTATTAACAGTCCCATCAATGTATATTTTTGAATTATGTGTCTTTACGAAAAGTAATCTGAATTTGTTTAAAAAGAAGCAAGAGGTGTGTACATTCTCAACCAGATATCCAAATCAATTAGTGTTGCCATCTTGCTCAACAACGTGTTGCCAAAGGAATTGTTATCTCATGTCAATAAAATTATTCAATAAACTACCAATGGCAATGAAAGACTTACCAATGAAACAATTTAAATGTGCGTTGTATCGATTACTGACTGACAAATGTTTTTATAGCGTTAAGGAATTTATTAATTGCAAAATTTGAACACTATCAAACCATTTTTTTTTATATATATTATGTATTAGGTCTCATTTTAATTCGTTTATTACTTTTGGACATGATTTAATTATTTTTATTTTTATGGTTTAATTTGGTTTTTATTTTATTTATGATTATTTCGCGACATTTTTAATTTATTATTAGATAGTCAAGACCCATCTCTAATTTGCATACCAATGTTATTTGGTTAAATGTGAGAAACGAATCCAATAAATGTTATAATCTTGTACTGACCACATTTAAAGCAATAAAGAATTATTTCATTTCATTTATTTCATTTCATTTCATTTTCACCGCGCATTCTTTTAGATTAGAAGGGCTAAGATGTCTATTGCGAAAGTCAGTGTAATCCATATTTCGTTTTGCAGAAATTTGAGCAAAAAAATCACGCGCTTAAACCTCGAGAACCACTAATAAATGATTTTAATTCCTGCCAATTGTCCTTCAATATAATCCTTTTATCTGGTGTCTGCGGCAACGTGTTAATTCATGTAATAGAAATTGTCATGCCAATTTTATTTCAGGTTTACTGGAGGTGAGTTTTCAGCATTATATGAAGATTCTATTCTGCAATTTATCTGAGGCTTGCTAAAATATCTCGCACAGTACGATTACGCCCGCATTCTCATCTATATGATGATGACGGTTTAAGGTCTCGTATGTTGATGATCTTATTAGAGGCAAAATTATTTACATAGAAATCTTCTTCCATTAATCACTCAAGTTGAGCCTTTATCATCTATATTATTATGATGATGACGGTTAATGTTCTCTGACAAACGTAGATTAGAATCTGCCTTAGTTTAATTCGTTTAAACTCAAACAAAGGTCTCATATGTTGATGATCTTATTGGAGGCAAAATTATTTACATAGAACTCTTTTTGCATCTATCTTTCACACAAGTTGAGCCTTTATCGGGACTTGCTTGCTGATATGCTAGGTGATTGCGTAAAGTCAATCGTATTCATTTGACAGTTCATATTGTATCATACATAATGTCATCCCATACAAATTGCAGCCGATGGAATACGATATGAACTGTCAAATGAATACGATTACCTTACGCAATCGCACCCATGATCCGGTTTTTTTACCCTACTTGAAGATTGCTTGCTTCCTTCAATATCAAATATGGATGTCATCTTTGGCGATCTAAAATTATAAACTTGTCTTTGCATCAAGTGAGACAATCATTTCCGGCCAAATGTGCTGACTCACACATTTCCGTTTTACGACGCGGGAAAAGTCTAAAATTCATAGTGAGACTAAACTGACGTATGTAATAAATCTTTACATGCCTCGAATTTTAATGATCTCATCAAAAGCGATTTAAGAGCCCATTCGAATTCTGTGAGATCCAAGCGTAATTTCTAAAGAAAACGTGGTATGACTCATCATTAGTTATATTTATAATACTGATGATAATAGAAGAGAAAGAACTATTTTGATAAGCTCTTGAGATCATTCTGGCACTACGTTACATTAATGGGACACAAATATAGCACATTCGTCTTCTATGCAAAAATAGCGGGAATGAATCCAAGTTGATTAATGATCTGATCACATACCTACATACACAAAGTTGATTTGAAACAAGTGATTGGCCAAAAATATAACGAAAAACTGAAATTGCGATGTGACGTTATCATTTATAATCAATTTCAGCAGTGGTTAGACTATTCTTTTTAGATAATCTCGGTGTAATTAATAATATTTTTTCATTATTGTTACATAAAACAAAGGTTACATAATATAACAGTGAAGTCCCTGACCTCCATGCAAGGTTAAACGCCTGTGTGACAGAGGTCAGTTCTTTCCTCCTCTTAGGGCTGATTTTTCAATCCTCAGATAACAGATATCAATCAGTTTAAATATTAACCAAATCTAATAAAAGTCATTCAAAAATGTGACAGACAAATGAATGACAAGCATTTTCAATTTGCCAGTATAATACGCTATCAAACGGATAAAGCTCTATCTAGGCATTGAAAAATCAGCCCTTAGGGAACTAAAATTTATGTAAACAATAAGAATAAATTTTAGTCACTTCAGAAATTGTGATTTAAGGCGAGGCCAGTTCACGATCTGATGAACAGCCTGATTTTTGAACTTCCAATGTGAAGAACTGATGTAAAATTCTACTTCACAAAAATTACTGTAGACTGAAAAAGAAACAAAGAAGTAAAGTAACCGAACAGAATATTGAAAAAAAAACAAAAAACAGACTCCAAAAAACCTACCTCTAAAAAGCAAGAAATAATATTCGTAATAATAAAAATACGTCTATTGAAGTCGGGTGGGGCTGGAGTACAAATTCCTTTTTTTTATTCTAAAAGCCCCACCCGACTTCAATAGACGTATTTTTATTATTACGAATATTATTTCTTGCTTTTTAGAGGTAGGTTTTTTGAAGTGGGTTTTTTGTTTTTTTAAACAATTTTTTATTTTTTTATTTTTAGTGTAGGTACCTTGTAGGTAAGGTTTAATATATATGTAGAAAAATCGGCTCAGCCAAACGTAAGATAATCGCGGAGAAACATACTCAAGGTAATTCACACAAAATCATACTATTTTCGTGGTTTTTTCAAAATGACTTGAAAAGTACTGAACCGATTTCAAAATTTTCAAAAATGGGACCAACTTGGGAGTGTACCTAATGTAATAACGTTTGAATCATTTCAATTGGTCCAGCCGTCTTCGAGTAATCGGTGGACATACACAAAAAAAAAACAAATATACAGACGAACATAGAACCTCCTCCTTTTTTGGAAGTCGGTTAAAAATGGCATGGTAACTCTGTAAACCTCTGTAAACACCATAAAAACTTATAAAAATAAATTTCAAATCGTCAGATTTCGTAATTTTCAACGAAAGTGATATGATTTTTTATGCAAAAAGGATAGCTTTTTTATCGAACTAACACAATAAAAGAGTACATTTTTAATAAATGATCCAGTATTTCAGAAATCAATAAAAATGTACTAAAATTCGTCAAATTTCAGGCGAAGCGTCAATTAAAGTTATACAATATTCAACCTTATTCTAAAGACATAGTGAAAGAGTAAATTTCGTGAACTGGCCTCGCCTTAACACTACATACAACCCAGGCTTAAAAATCACGGTTACTTTAAGACTTTTAGGCCATTCGCTGCGTCAAGCGGGATCCCGCCGCGGGTACTCGGCGCGGGAATATAGATTGCTGGTTTTTGACGGACATATGCTTGCGCAGTGCATGAGTAAGCTCTAATCTATGTCGCCCCGCGCGCGTATCCCGCTTAACACAGCGGAGAGCCTTAGAAATAATATCCACATCGCACTACATACAACCAATAAAGTTTCGAAATTCATAGGGCAAATAGAACATCAAAAGCGAGTTTTAAACGCGGTTTTCTAGTCGAGTTAAGATCAAAATGCCATTCGGCGAATGTAGGTGAACTGCTGAAATATCAAAAGCTTTGAACAACGCAAAGTTATTCACACTATGAAATAGCTCACATTTCACGGCAAAAACTTTGCGGAAAATTGGATAGAGCACTCGATTGAAGAACCAAAATGCTTTGACGTACTGTAACAATGTTTATGTAACAGGAAATGTGTTTCCAGTTCCACAGATAAACAAGGTTACCGACAACAATATGGGAGATATTGTCGACATTCTGAAGCTATAAATTGTGCACTGTATTGCCTCAGTGATCTGTCTATTGGTCGTATAGGAAATTAGTCATTGCTCAAGTTATTGTGAGTCATGTAGCAGGAAAACTTGTCACGAGCTAATTTAAAAGGTGAATCAAAATAACGTATGGAATTCATTTGACTAATTTTAAAACATACGATTTCAAAGAACTCGTTTTAACGACGAAAAAGGTTAAACGACGTCTATTCAACGAAAGGACCCGCGAAAAAAGGGGTTTAAAACTCCAATACAAACATCATTACTTTTTATATTTGGGGTTCCATTCGCATCTTATTAGCGATCAATCATCACAGAGATACAGGGATGGGGGTGAATGACCCGCGCGATACGTCTGTCTATGCGTCACTTTGACTCAGGAGGTATGGGCAGCTTTGGTGACGAATCGTAATAAGTAGAGATGTTACGAATGTCAAATTTTACACATTCGCGAATGCGAATGCTAATATTTAGGTTGCGAATGTTAAGACATCAAGTATTACAAAAACTATATGAATGAATAAATCAATCATTTTTATTACTAAAACGGGAAAAACATACTATAATTTATGACATCCTACATCGATTAGTGAATTACACTTGTAAAATATTGCATACTTCTTTAATGCACATGTGCACTTTAATATTTTTTATTTTTATTTTAGTTTATTAGGGAAACAATATTATTGTAATAGTAATAGTCGAAGTTCAATAAAGTAAAATAAAAAATAGCCATATATCACTTTTTTTTCTGGTGCCATAAGGAAAACCTGTCTAATTATCACAAAATTCTTTGAAACACAATGTATTATTTGTTTGTCAAAAAATAAATTATAGCAGACTGGCAACTATAACAAAACAATCAACAAACCAAGCAAAAGAGTGACCATAATCAACAAGCAATCACAATTAACAAACTACCCGCGTGAAATAAACGCTTTCTATTGGTCGAATTAAAAACGATGCGAACCATTCGCATATGCGAATGCGAATATTCGTAACATCTCTAGTAATAAGCATTGTCAAGACAAGCCGCAAATGGCAACTGTTTTAAAAGTGGTACGATTTTAAGGTCGTTTTTATGCTAATGATCCATTTCTTGGATACCGAGGTACAGTCAACGGCACGTCAGACTGTACATATTGACCTTGAGACACATTCACTGTCGTGAGTACACAAACTGATATTTAATACTTAATTTTAATATGAGGTAAATAAAGCCTATTTTATTATTGTGGGGTGTTTCTTCCGAAGTGTCGGACCCATAATGTCACTATCAAAAAGCCAGCACAATGTTTGTGCTCAAATCTGGATATGCCAGTGAACGTCGCACTGCATCAAGCTGAGGACCGCAACAGATGGAAAAACATTGTGCGAGACGTCCTTGCAAGAGAGTCACGATCCTCAACCATGACTACCATGAGGGAACGACTAAGGAGGAGGAGGAGTTTGTGTTCAGAAAATTTTGAAAATTCTTACATTCCATTTTCTAAACACATTACAATTATTTAATTGCTCGCAAAGGACAGCTTTAATTTAACCTTAACTCAGTGCCCATCTGACAAGTCTGAAGAATCCTGAATCACCAGGTGCTGACTAGTTCTTCATTGGCATTGGATTGATTTTCGAGGGATCAATCAATGACAATCATAAAACTATTGATGCTGAAAACTCTACTAAGAGCCGATTTTCACAGTCACCGAATAACTTTAGTCCTAGGGATGAATTTGAATTTTTGACAGTTTTTCTACACAAAATCTGTCAAATGTAATTTTTATTCCTCAGGACTAGTTCTTTATTGAATTATTTTTGGAGGGTTCAGTCAATCATTTTCATAAAAACATTGTAGCTAGCTGAAAACTCTACTAAAACTACTAAGGGCCAATTTTTAATCGCTGAACTGATCGGATGAGCATTCAAAGAGATAAGGATATGTTTAAAAAAACCACGAAATTAGCATAAAAATGTATGTAAATCCTGAAACTGAAAACTCTGATCCTTATCTCTTAGAATGCTGATCAGATCAGTTGTCTTTAGCGATCTGAATCTCCTCCATTCAGTCCCTGGATAGCCATCATCAGATCACAGCTAGGTCAATCCTTAGCGGAGAACCAAGGCTTCAAAGTTACCTCATTTGTATGAAAATCTGACTCTACTGACTGCCACTGTATTTAGTCTATAGTAAAATTTCATAGGTTGTACAAAAGGCTATTTTTTTTTAAATACATCAACATTTACAATAACATAAGGATAAATGTTTGATGACCAATTGACCATAAAATATTTACCAGATTTTACCCTGACATTATTTTAATTTAACACATTTTTTTATATAATTCCTTCTATTAATAAAAATAAATAATCCTACCTAGGTATTATTTTTGACATTAAAGGTGGTATGTTATCAGAAACTAATATTATAATTTTCATTTAGATTAATGATATAGCCTGTGTTGTTTGGTTACAATTACAAGACTATTTTAATAATAGGATAGAAAAATATAGCTTATTACTTAACTGAATATGGCTTATGTTTAAATGATCACCATAACACTAACCACCAGAATTAGTAAATGATCACCAAATCACTTGGCGGCTTTTACATTACAATGATTACAGGTAAGGTTAGTTTAACAATTTATTTACTCGAGATGGAAACAGAAGATCATCTTTGGGGATGACTGTAGCATGATAACGGACATTCTTTAAAACTTTCAAAATCATTTCAACGCTACTGACAAATAATGAGTAACAACATCAGAAAAAAAGCTGACTCAATGCATGCGTCACTAATAACGATAGAAGTTTTTACAGTCAATCTAAGATTACAGTGAATGATTGTCACATAAACTTAGGAATACCAGTATGTAATGTATGTAATGTTTACATAGAAACTAACTTTGGTACAAACAGGATACTTAATTCAGAAACAAAAAAATAAGCAACTAACCTATGGGTAAACAAAACATATTAGTATTCATGATGAAAAGAGCAAATCACGCTACATGTGTAAGTAGATTGGAAGGTAACTATGACTATGAGTCATAATAACAAATACCTATAAATTATTTACAGACTTCAGGATAAAAAAATATGGTAAGGTAAGGAACACAATGTCAAATGATTTGTACCTATAGATAAATTATCTGATAAGTAATTTTCAGGGTGTGACGTTCAAATTGGACCTTGTTACACTTGTCATAAGGACTATGATAACGTGATTGGAGTTGTTACCACAGGTGCTTTTTCTGAGACATAAAACCAATGACCTTGACATTGCCGTTGGGAGCAATACCCGAAAATGCTACAGCAGGCTTGTTTTCGTAACGGAGGCGCACCCAACCCAAAACCAGTAGTGCTTCTATCTACCTCGAAATAGACTCGAAATGTATGTGACAGCCGGCCGCACCGTCGCTATACCTTATATGGTCAAACAGAAATGCGATTGCGCGGCATTGCATCGCCTCGAGGTTCGATGCCCCCCACATCAGCGGCCTCTGATAATGTCAGAAATATACATTTTGATTTGATGCTCTCCAGCGGCCAAAAACACAGTGCACCCACTGGCAAATCCGTGGTTTGTCAAAAAAGGCGTTGCAGGAATAACCTTTCGAACATACGTGAAATCCAACACCGCTGCACTGACCCTGTACAATTTACGTTCGCCGACCACATTGTTGCAGGGACAGTTTAAGGGTGTCGTTCAGATCACAACACGTGGCATAAAATCACTGAACGGTGACAAGTATTTTTACGAAAGGCGTGCGAACACGGCAGAGGGTTGTGCAGAATATGGCGGCACCGGTCACAGAACAGCCGAATCCTATGCAATTGCGAAGTTTATAATTATTTTGCACTCACACAATTTTTGTAAACACAGCACGACAACTTTACACTCCATTTTATTTTGTTCACTTACCATTTTTTGATGTTACACACGTAAAAATTCCACCACTAAACTTCACCGACACACGACAACGGCGACCGGAACGACACTGTTCGGAATGTTGGCTAAATGGATTTTATAGCGGCCAATCAGCGCATGTGTCAAAATTACGATTATGAGTCAATACAACGTTTTGAAAATATTGAATTATAAAATACAAAGCTTATTTTCTGTTAATAACATTCAAACAAACTTTTCACGGTTACATTAATTAATGCTATTTAAAAAAAACGTCACGAGCTTGTGCTAAACCCATAATTAATAAATTTGACTTAACGTACAAGTCAGTGAGTAAGTACTGACAACTTCATAAAAGTTTACTAGTAGTTTCGTAGCATTACGCGTTATTGCAAATAATTTATTTTTCTAGAATTTATGTGGCACATAATCTTTGCGAGATAAGATAAAAAAAACGCAATCGCTCTATTCAATGTAATAGATAAAACTAACTTTTTTGAACAACTTCTAGCTATTTATATTAAAAGACAACTCAGACAGAATGATTCACAGCAAGTTCACAGCAATAAGTCTTCTAGACCAATCGCGTTTTATTATTCTCTAGATGCCCATAAATGGAGTGACGGAACAGAACGCCAACGTCAAGCTGTCAGTCAGATTGTCATGTCACTTTTAAAATTTTCGCGCCTTTTGTATTTTGTTTGCGAATTTATAAAAAAAAAGTTTCTTACATTTTTGGTTAACGCGATTTTATATTATCCAACCATTTAATTATTTTTCTAGGTACTCTTTAAATTCTAGAATCACTTATCGATGCAGAATGCTGATGACGTAGCACGTAGTATTTGAACCTATTCATGCACTGAGCAAGTAATCACTACGTATTTATGCCCATAAAAGGAGTAGAATTTATGTATTCTGACAATAGGTATTATTTATACGTACCTACTGTGATATTATTTTGCAAAGATCAATGATTGCTTAGACCTACTCGGAAGCATAAACTTAATATGCTAGTATAAATAAGTATAATGCTAGTATAAATAAGTTAGAAGGTACTTAAGTAAGGCGTACCTATGAGTATACACGTAGACTACTATAACAAATGAAATACTCCACCGATGACATCTCAATTACGTTTTACGCGCATTTTTTAAGGTAGTAGTACCACAGAATAGATAATAGTACTAGGTAGTACTAATGTTCTGTGACCGCCTCTATCCGAAATTATCCGCATCTTGCATAGATATAGTATATTAAAAGGGGGCATCTTGTATATCGTATTCGGTTACGGTGATGGATAGATTTTTATTTCATAGGATAGGGAATCTATGGAAAATTTCATTTTGCTCCTCGGCGGTAGATGGCGCAGTGCCAATTTCCCATACAAAATTACTCTTTCGAATGTTTTTATTACGCGCGTTATTTTTTCGATAGCTGTTCGAAGGGTACCGATAGTTTCGGTTACGTTACGGCGCACTAGGGTAGGAAGACAAATAAAAAGAAATTTATGCAAAAAAAATATTTATTCTTAAAAAAAATATTTAAGCATTCCCAACATACTTATGATATCTTTTATACATAGTGTACATATTAGTCATAGTCATTTGCCCGGAATTACCAGCTAGGGCTCTACGCAGGAACGCCATAGCGTGGCTAGTGTCAGACGCCTGTATCAACAGAGCTATGGAGTTCTCAAGGTGTTGTCTGACGTTTCTGGGGGGCGCAGATGTCTCGAGGGTCGCGCATACGTCCGCTACGGAGTAAGCTGCTATACGTGACACGTGCGATTTCCTCTTGCATAAAGATTGCGTTAGCCTGGAAATGAGAAAAAAGTATTAATCACTAGCAAGTGCATATTTGGAGTCATATATTTTTTTTCAAAATAGATAGATAGATGATTTATTAGCATCACAAACACACATGCGCATAGACAAAAAAAAAATTGTCTATGCAATTCAATACTGGGTTGCGTTTTTGGAACGACCAAGAACTTTAAATGTCAATGTCAATACAAAGTCTTCGTTTTCCATTTGGAATACGAATAATTTAAACTTTTCTTTATTCTAAATCAAATAAAATTCGTTTTTTGAGGATCTACCATGATTATTTTAAAAATTAGACTCAAAAACATCAAAATAGAAAATAATGTCAATTGACATTGACATTATTTCGATAGACAAACGTCAGAGCGTTTTACAACCATCCATTTTGATGGTTAAAAAGTTGCAACGCTCTGACGTTTGGAACGGGACGGTTGTGTCAACCGAACGTCACGCTCTAATGTTTGGAACGCCGTTAGAGCGTTCGGTTGTGGTTAGGTTGCACTCGGAGCGTAGGTTTGGAACGCAACCCTGATTGGCAACTAAATAATACTGGTTAAATTGTGTGTTACAGTTACAGCGATGAAAGTAGATAAAAACTCAGCGTATATCTTTGCCCCGATGATGGAGCAAAACACTGGTTTTCAGCTGTCACCTGTAGACGCAAGGACAAAATCGGCTGTGCCGCTGTGCCGTGATAAAATACGCCTAATACAACGTGTTAATATTAATGAATCCAAAATGAGAAAACCTGTTTATTCGGAGCATCAAACTGCCCCCCTACCATGACTGTCAAAAGTAATATCGAAGCAATGTTGTAAATGTTATGAGATGGCGCTAATACGCGATGATAGCTCTGTCCCTATAACAACATTACTTTAAGGTTGCTGTAAGAGCTAAGAGTACGGCCTCTGAACAACTTTTATTAAGGTGGTTCGGTGAGCTCAGTAGCGCCACCAATGGAAATAAATAAATTACGTTTTATCAAGGGTTTAGATTAAAAGTTTTGATGATTTGGCGAAAGTGGCGCCGCGGTGAATTATATTAATTAATATAATTCTAATACACAATTTTAAAAATGTTTATCGTAGAGATTTTAGGGCCCACAGTCTGGTATTTTTAGACAGTATCGTTACATTCCCTCGTAGTCACTGCTAGAAGTAGATAGCATAACTGCTAAAAGTGGCCGTTTTCGATACATTTGCAATCTACTTCTACGAATGACTACGAGGGCATGTAGTGATACCTTCTAAAAATACTAGACCATGGGCCCTAAAATCTCCACGATAAACATTATTAAAATCTTTTTCTATTAATAACTTATTAAATAAAAACGTCTGTGGGCGCCACTTTCGGTCATACAACCGCCTTAAGGAACCAACTCTAAAATTGCGAAAAAATAATAATAATAATGAAAATATGAACATGTATGAAACAGCAGATTATTTTTCGTGATTTTAGAGTTGATTTCGTATCTTGTAAAAGTTGTTCAGTTTAATTTTCCGAAGAAACAGTTTTCTCATTTCATTTGATCAATTTAACATGTTGTATAATGTAGTTGAAACATCCCAAAAGATTAACTGTACAGTCACTCAGACAGTACAGATTTCAACATAGTTCTACTATGGCAATAAACAGCCAACTAAATTGAATTTATTGGTTTCAAAGCAAATAAAAAATAGTTTTTGCAGTTAATTCAAAGTTAACAGGGATTCCGGGTGGGTAGTAACCAAAACGTTCTATAAATAGTAGGATGAAGACGTGTCTTAAAATTTTAATTGTACACTTTGATTGTAACGATATTATTGTCCATTTTAGATGTTTCCAATTAGTTCATACTTCTCTATAGAGTGCGCCATTTCTCCCAGCTTCTCTTCTACGCTGCGTTCGAGTTGCTCGTGCGTCGACGATCTTCCGCACAAACAGATCACCAACGTCCTGTAGCATTGCATGAAGCATGGCCATCTGAAAAAAACATAGCTTTTACTATAGGGTGAAACTGAACAGCATTCGGGCCCCTATTTTTGAATCGCTCGTCTGACGTCGAGCGCTCTTTTCTACTGATATTCGTTCGACATTTTGACTTTCCATATTTTTGAATCACTCGACCGCAACGAGTGCCCTCACCCACTCGTTTGCAGTCGAGCGATATTCTTTTCTACTAAAAAGCAAAGATTTTTTTAACAGCCAATAGAAACATAGATATTACGTTCCATATTATGCGGTAGTTATCGGTTTTCTCTAAATTCTGCGTGGAACGGATAAAATCCAACATTTCGTATTCCTAAAACGAACGATTCAAAAATACGGAAAATCGGCGTCATGCGACTTGGAAGACGAGTGTGACTTAAGTCGCATGCGACTAAAACTATGTCATACGAGCGATTCAAAAATAGAGTTCTTTTATCTTCGACACAAGAAAAGGATGGAAAACTAGGCTTGTATTATAGAATCAAACTTAAAATAAAATCCATGGTTGAATTCAGTTAGAAAGGGATGGCGTTATTTGCGATGAATAGCACAACCCATTTCTAACTGTACTCTAGCAGAAATTTGAGTTTGGTCAATTTAGTTAAGTCGTTGCCAAGCGAATCAACACCACTTTATACAACATATTACAAAATATTGGCACTTTTTTCTTCAATTGATTTCTATTGGAAATCCTCAAATATAAATCTAGCCTAAAATCTAGCCTAAAATCTAGCCTTTTGATATTTGAAACAATTTTGTACATACATACATATAGCTGAAAAGGTGAACAAATTCCGATTTTCTGGTGTTAAAACTTTTATGATAACTTGTAATAAATAAATATACAATACATCATGTTGATGAATGAACCAAAAATGAGAAAACCATTTCTTCTGACCATCAAACCTAACAACTTTTGCTATGGGACCAACTCTGAAACTGTGAAATAAAATATGCTGTTTCATTCATTTTGATATTTTCGTTATTGATTTTTAGCAGACTTTTTTCGCTTTTTCAGAGTTGGTCCCATAGTAAAAGTTGTTTGGTTTGATGGTCAGAAAAACGGTTTTCTCATTTTTGGTTCATTCATTAACATGATGTATTGTATATTTATTTATTACAAGTTATCATAAAAGTTTTAATACGAGAAGGTGGGCATTGATTCACCTTTTCATTTATAGAATGAAAAGGCAAGTATGTACAAAATTGTTTCAAATATCAAAAGGCTAGATTTTAGGCTATATGCTAGACTTATAAACGGAACACTATGTTAGGAAATCAATAAAAGAAAAAAGTGTCAATTATTATTAATATTGCGAGTATATTGAATTATTGAAAGTGGTGTTGATTCGCTTGGCAACGACTTAACTAAATTGACCACACTCAAACTACTGCTTGAGTGCAGTTAGAAAAATCGCAATCGCAAATAGCGCCATCCCTTTCTAACTGTATTCAACCATAGATTTTATTTTTATTTTGATTCTTACGAGCCTAAATTTAGTTATCCATCCTTTTCTTTTTGTATCGAAGAGACAAGAACAGAATGCTAAACTTAAGTTTAGTCCTGTCAATTTAGTCAAATCGTGCCAACCAATGAGGATTTTTTTTAAAAACCAATAAAAAGGTTTTCTTACCTGTCTTCAAGTAATTCTTCTCTAGAAACGAGCAAGCTGTTTAGAACAGCTACTGAGCCTTCGAATAGCTTAAAGAAAGCCTGCCAGGATATTTCGCACCTTGATCGCATAGTATTACGGCCCAAAATGTAATGCACTGCTTGCTGCACCTCAAATATACTGTCCAAAGATTTGTAGTCTAGGTTTACCTGAAATATTATTTTTAAATTTGAGATTTAAGTATTCACAATGCTATTTTTATGCAACGTGTTTCAAAAAACCCTAATGCCGAAGATGGTAGAGAGACCATCAAACTGAACTATGGGACCAATCCTGAAATCGCGAAAAAATCAACTGTTTCATACACAAAATTAATAACGAATATATCAAAATGAAACAGCTGTGATTTTTCAGATTTGGTTCCATAGTAAAAGTTGTTCCTTTTGATGGTCCCTATCTACCTTATTAGGCATTAACAAGAAAAAAATCGAATAGTCACCAGATTATTTTCTCAGGCGGGAATCAAACCCGCTTCCTTTGTTTTTTGACCTTTCCTTTGACCGAATTTCCAATGTTCGCGGTTTCGATTCCCGCCCGAGAAAATGATCTAGCAACGAGTCGAATTTTTTCTAGTATATTATTTAGTATGAAATATTATTTTTCACAATGTTTGGTATCTTATATTTTTTGTTAAGTAAATTTTAAATTGATCGAAAATTACCTTCTTAGCTGCTAAAATTGCATCAGATACCATCGCCAGATTGATTTTCACCATTTCACAAATAATGTCATCCATTTTGACTGATTTTATTTCAATTTCATCACTTTCCTCTGTAGCAAATTCCACAGATATCTTTTTCTTTTTGCTCTTTATAATAACGCCCATATTTTCGCTTTCATAATGTTCATGTATGTAGGTTTTCAGATTTCTACTATTTTGGTAGGTTAATTTTGAGATGGCAACACATTTGGGGCCGATAATGTTCGCTTTCAAGATTTGAGTCAGTAGATATTTCGCTACTTTATGGGAAGTTAGATGTGATTGTGCTTCATTCTTTGGAACCTGTGTCAGAAAATATATTTTTCAATACAATTAATAAAATACCCTTAAGGCGAGTCCCTGACCAAAAGTGGCGCCCTCAGAGGTTTTTATTTAATAAGTTGTTAATAGAAAAGTATTTTAATAAAACTTTTCGTGGAGTTTTCAGGGCTCTTACTCTAGTATTTTTAGAAGATTACACTCCCTACATTCCCTCGCAGTCATTCGTAGAAGTAGATAGCAAATGTATCGAAAACGGCCACTTTTAGCAGTTTTGCTATCTACTTCTAGTAATGACTACTAGGGAATGTAATGATACCGTCTAAAAGTACTAGACTATGGATCCTAAAAATTCTACTAAAAGTTTTATTAAAATAGGCTAGTTGACAAAATTTCAATAACTGCTCAATATTTTAGCTTATTAGGCATTTTATCGAAAAAAAAGGTTTATTTATTTTTAATCGAGCGTTTACATTATAAATTTCGCGTTTTAAAAAACCAATTTTAATTTGGTTCCAAAACGCACAACACTGTCATGGCGTCTTAAATGACGTCACGCCGTGCAAAACAAACAAAAGAGCGATCGTGTCTTCGTACGTTATAGCTAGTTTTTATCGTTTAAAAATGAATTTCTCATATTATAAGTACTGTATAGTGCCCCAGTGGGATAGCACGACTATAAAAACGCCAAACCAGTTATTTATATATGTTCCAAACAATGGAGAAATACGGAAAAAGTGGCTAAAACTTGCGTTCGGTTGTGGTTAGGTTGCACTCGGAGTGTAGGTTTAGAACGCGCCTCCGGTAGTGATACTCGAAACGTCAAAGACAAGATTGGAGTTTCGCACGGCGTGACGTAACGCTTTCTGATTGGTGTTCACTGTCACGTGACTAAAGGTTGCATTTTACGAAATTTATTTTTTAAAAATATTATTAATCTTTAACGCTTTTAATAATTAAAATTGTTTGTTATTTTCTCCATAATATAATTAATCATTATAAACCCCTATCCATTATATTTATTCTTAATGGAAACAAGCCTATTGTGTAGAGTCACAATACTAAATAAAATTCAACGCGGCGCCACTTTCGGTCAGGAAAGCGCATTATTATAGATTAATAACTTTGCAGCAGAGTAGGATATAGTAGAAAAATTTCGAGCATGCCACTAGTGACTCGGTAGCTCAATTGATAAGAGCATTGGACTGAACTTCTAAAGGTCGCAGGTTCGATTCCCGCCTGAGACATGATCTGGTGCGAGTCGAATTTTTTCTAATGTATTATTTAGTATTGTATAAACACCATTTACCTCTAAAGTTGATAAAGAACTGATATCTTCCACAAAACGTCCTACAAATCCTTCAACGGACACCCACTCACTAAGAAACTTGATAGTAACAGCAATATCTTCTAGAATAGCAGTACTATTCATATACTGTTTTATTGCATTTTCGTCCAAAACCACAGATAATCGTGCTTTAACACTACTCCAGATTTGTAGAAAGAGTTTGTCTTTGGTCTGGAATATTTCGTGGTGTTCCAACTTCTTTATGTATCTTAGTACGGAATTCAGAAGTTGTATGGAAGATTCAACATGCTGATATTTTGAATCAGGTTTTTGTAATGACCGGATCTGAAAGAATAGTGTTTCACATCATTTTACTTATAAAGTTTTTTTGACTAGCTTTTGCCCGCGACTTTCTCCGCGTGGATGTTCGAGAAAATCCTTTAGGAAACCTTTAACCAGGATAAATAGTACCAAGCACGCTGCCCCCCTTTTCCTCTTCCCCTCCCCCTTCCTCTCACTCTACCCCTCTCCAAAAGAAACCGAGGAAGATCCTAGCTTCGAAACCAAGGGACTTTCATACAAACTTTCGTCCCCTATTTCAACCCCTACAACCCTTATTTCGCGATAAAAGGTCTATGTCCTTTCCTTTCTCAAGCTCTACTCTATCTCTGTACCAAATTTCATCAAAATCGGTTCAGTAGGTTAGGCGTGAAAGCGTAACAGGCAGACAGACAGAGTTACCTTTGCATTTATAATATTATACAGTATGGATTCATATAAGTAAAATAGAAGAAAATATTTTATGTACTTACAGCACTTTCGACGAAGTATTCCAATGCAGACCATAAGTAATCCAAGTTTTTAAATTCTTCATTATCAGTAGTTTCGCAATATTTCGACAGTGTTAGTGAATAAGCAGAAATAGCGTTCAAAGTTGCCATAGCGCTGTCGGAAACTACCATACTGTCATCAATGTTGCCAGATTCGTTGATAGGAAAACTACTAATATCTTTAAAGTTAATATTTTTGAAGCATTCTAATAAAGATTTGTGCAGTTTCTCTTGTAAATCTGCTAAAACTGATCTGTGTGCACTTAGCGTTATGACTTTTTTTTGTTTGACTATTAGAGGCAATATGATGCAACTCATTTGGAATGCTGGGTCAGCGAAAAATTCTATACTTGTAGTGTTCACTTTTGATTGTTTATTCAATAACAATTCGACAATACTTATAACAAGTTCTTTTTCAAGTTTTACCCTTCTCACTGCAGACTCTAAAAGGCATTTGATAACAAGAAAATTGTTACAAGATTTTATCTTGAGACTCAATAAATCTATCAATAACCCATCTTTGAATGAAAATATGTATTTAACTGGAAATATTTTGTACAAATCTGGAGGTTGCGAACTAAGTTCGAATATGCTTTGTAAAACATAATCAACATTTCGTCTCAGTTTTTTCTGACCATTATTTTTTACGGCTAGCAACACAAAGACGGCGATTAGCTGATAATTTCTTTCTAAATAGTAGATTTGTAGTTGTTTTAGGACTTCTACATAACTTGTTAGAATATTATCGCCGCTTGCTTCATTGAAGGATAGTTGTCCGAAAAGTTCTTTCATATTGGTCTCTTTTGCAAATGAAATAAAGTCAAAATCGGATTTAGTAACAGCTTTAGCCAAACTTTCTGAATTGTTAAAGCATTTGAGGATATTATTTACCGTTTCTAATAACAAAGCATTTAATAACTGTCTATTATTAGAAACCGCATCGTTTTTAAAGACGTCAGAATCGGTTGTGTACTGTTTAAGTATAGTTTTAGCAACTTGTTTTGATTGGTTTTTATCGAGATTTTCTAGTAAAACTTTTGATAAGTATCTATTTGGCTCGAGTAATTGTGGGACATTATTCAACTGCTTGATTAGGTATGATTTAGTTTGGGATGTTGTTTCTTCGTTAGGTTCAGAATTTCTGATTGTAAGTATTTCTATGGCCATTACTTTAACAAGGAGAAGTTCGTCCTGAAAATACAACAATTGTATAATTATTATAAAAAAATATCTTATTTTCACATTCTGACCACAATAGAATATATTTAACACTAGCTTTGGATAAAAAGTAGCCTATGTCCTTGGGAAACAAAGGTACCCCATCTATATCCGTACCAAATTTCTTCAAAATCGGTCCAGCGGTCTAGGCGTGAAAATGTAACAGACAGACAGACAGAGTATTTTTTACATTTGTATTTACAATATTTATATAGTATGGATTGGCAATAACCTGTTAATCGATGGGCTAATTAAAAAAAGTTAGTCACCCACACTTATAAATCTCTAAGGCCCAGAACACACAGTGAAACACAAAAGTGATTCAATGCACCTGTCACTCAAATGTAAAGTGACTATATTCCATGAGAATCTTTCTATCTTTTAGAATGCTGATCAGATCAGTTGAGTGTGTATAAAGATCTGAATCTCCTCCATTCACTCCCTGGATAGCCATCATCAGATCACAGCATGGTACATCCCTTGCAGGAAACCAAGGCTTCAAAGTTACCTAGTTTGTATGAAAAAAATACCTTGATCCCTAGACAAAGTTGATGAGTATAATTCTGAGTATTGATCTGGTGCGAGTCATATTTTTTCTAGTATATTATTTAGTATTGTGTAAAAATAGCATAGTGAATGCAAAAATCTCAAATTTAAAAATTATATAGCTATTTCATCTTAATCGATTGCCAAATATCTGGAAAGATATTTCAATTGAATGTCGAGGTAATTCCTCACATTGGTGAAATAACGCTGGCTTGCAGCGTAAGAGGATATACTAGAAGAAATTCGGCGATGTCACTAGTGACTCGGTAGCTCAGCGGTCAGAGCATTGGACCGGATATCCAAAGGTCGCGGGTTCGATTCCCGTCTGAGTATTGATCTGGTGCGAGTCGTATTTTTACCCGACTGCAAAGAAAGGGTTATTTCTAGTATATTATTGTGTCCTATTCGCCGTTATTCGAAGCCTTGGTAAACAGATTGAGAATAGCGGAGCCTTCCCGTTACCGTTCAGCATCATTATTATAGCTCTATCTTACTAAATTACGTCACATCCGCATCCGTCTGACGTCATATCTCACCCCCACTATGTTCACCAGGCCGCCGCCATTGCGGGTTTCCGCGCTCATTGGCGTCCTTTTTTCGCAACCGTTCACATCTAGTCAAACGCTGTTAGCGTTCGAAATTTAAAAATTTTCCTAAGTAGGTCAAATGCTGTTAGCATTCGAATTTTAAAGTTTTCTAAAGTAGGTCAAACGCTGTTAGCGTTCGTGAAATTCTTAATTCGTAATTTAGATTTTATATTGCATATTTTTGTTAAAAATGAACATCTTACGATTTATTTTCGGTTATTAAAAATGCGTGTGCGTAGAAATTTTAAAACCATACGTAAAATCAGTGTTAGTTGGGTCCGACTCTGTGTCGTCTCCGTTTTCGTCGTCATATTCGATCGCGGAGTAGCAGAGAACGAGGGCGAGGGCATGGATCTACAGTGAATACGACGCAGGATTTGAATTGAATTGAGGTAATCTAACGCCTCGCCATAAGGTCAGTGAAATTTTTCCATATTTTATAATGGTATGATTCTACCCACGATATGTTGAAAAATATTTTCTGTTAATTCTAACATTCGTTAAATTGCCGTTCATGAGTTTTATTCGCTTTTGGCCTATGCGATCTGCTAAAAGATTATAATTTTGACAAATTTAATGCTTATGAAAATTTTTACGTCACGGAAAACATGTTTCGTAAGATTCCTATTCATTGTTGATAAGCATATTATAGTACATTGTGTTGAATGTGAGCTGAGCACACAAATCCTTGTTGTGTTCCTCAAAATATGAGAAAGTGTATGCAGCTTGAATCCTGGCGCCATCCTGGCGCTATCCGGCATTTCGTTCGACTCATAGTTTTACTTGACCAGTGATGAGATTAACCATTGCGCCCTATTTTATTTCGAGATGTTGTTTAGCCGTAGTCGTTTGAAAGAGTATGTAATATTTTTTTTTTTTTTTTGAGAAAAGCTACTGCTTTGTGAATCTGAATAGTGAGACGTAACGAGGCGCTTTGAACAAAAATAAGTATTCAGGGTTTTGCAAAAGAATGTTGCCTTTATATTGGTTTTTAATAAAAACATTTATACGTTACTATTTATACGTATATATTTATATTACATTTAAACGATATCAATGCGCAAAATTACTCGGGTTCAATTCCCAGTAAAATGAGCGTAGGTACTAATCTTGTCTGGTGTTGTGTAGAAATAAAAATGAATGCTTTATATTTGCTTTCTATGCTTTCCAAAACCATTTATTTGATTGTGATGAAACTTGAAGGACCGATTGTCCTGGCCCAAAAAATTCGTGTTTTAACCTTTGATTGAATAAATGTGTGGTATATTAAGCTTGTCGGGTACAGCTAGTTATTAATAAAATAAATTGTGGTATTTGTTTTAAAATAAATATATATTTTAAATTGCAGGCAATTCAAAAGTTTATCATAGTAATTAGATACTTTCTATTATCATTATACCCCTCGGTTCCAGCTTGTTCCGCAACTGGACCGGGGAAGGTCTATCGGCTGCTCCTGGCACCGTTGACACCAGTTTATGAAAAGTTGTATCTACATAATTTTCTATAATTAAAACATGCTGTCTACTTCCTCTATGGCAGTAATCCCCACATGTTGAGAGCTGTGTGAGTTGTAACAATATTAATATTGATTCATCCGGTCGCTTCTGAGCACCGTTGATTGATACTTTGATATGAACTCTGGCGGTCACTCCTGATGTATACCGTTGATTAAGTATCTTACTATTTATCATAAATTCGGTCGCCCTCTGATGGGCACCGTCATTATACATATAGTTATGTAATGTCAATAAATATATTTACATTCGATAAACATTTATTATGGTTGTAACATAAATTCGGCCGGTCGCTCCGGAGCACCGTCGGTTGATGTTTTGACATAAATTATTTCGGTTGCTTTTGATGAGCACCGTCCAGGCACCGTCGATATGTACATAATTTAAATCATTTTATCTTATTATTTTATTTAATAATTCTGTATAAACACTGTCCTTAATCCCTGAGGGAGAGGAACTTAAAAAGGGGATCATCCAAGATATTCCCGTATTCCAGGGGGCACCACCAATGAATGAATGATAGAAATAAATCTTTATTTACAAAAGCTCCATGTTTTTAACAACCACTAGTTGCTGCTTACAGAACAACCAGAAGGATTTTGAAAGTTTCTTTGGGGAGTTATTTATTAATATTAATTTTTATAACCGTGGGCCAGTGGCAACAAGTTATTTTGATTGAAATATTTCAATCAATATATTTTCCTGTTATTTAAAATGTGTCTTTATTAAAAATATCAAACCGGGTGCAAAGTCCGGGTGTCGCAAAGAAGGTTCACCAACAGTTGCGTTCTGGTGCTTCACTAGCCGCTGCCGTGGCACACTCGATGCGCTCGCTCAGCTCGCGCTTTATTTTGCCGTTTTGTGATCAAAAGGTCACAGTTTTAATCTAACCTATTTATTGTGTCCCTTTTGGCTACACTGTAACCAAAATAACTAGCAGATATTATGTTTTGTTTGAACATTTTATATTCATTTGTATTCTTTGAAGACTGATATTGTCTCATGAGAGCGATGACAGATCAGATATCCAAGCTCGTTTTTAGTTAAGTGGTCACTGCAAGGGTTGTGCCTGTTTTACATTTTAAATTTTATGAAAATATAAGTCTGATGATGTTGGCTTTATTACAAAGTGCATTGATAGCTGATTTGACGGGGGCGTGTAATGTGTGTGTACATAGATACATAAAGTGCTAGTTTTTATTGTACTTTGACCATGTTATTATTTACATTAATAGATATGAATTTAAAAAATCACTTTCATATGTATATGTTTTGTGATGTAAACCCTATTAAATTCGTGGGGGAATCTCGATTTTACTCAGGCCTCGATTGAATCATTCTATATTTTAATTATAATCATAGCACGGTGTAGAGTACTTGTTGAATATTTCAGTAGAATATGAAAACACTTTTATTTAGCTACCATAACATGTACCATATTCTGGAAATAACTTTAAAATAATACACTTAAGCACTTTGACATTAGTCAGTTGTTGTAAACACTGTCGCTCTGATGTTATATTGGTTGGTGTCTGCGAATGATTTACTTAAATATACTTTCCTAAGCAAGCTTAACTACCACGGGGAAGCACTGGCACACTGCTCTTGTTTATTTATCCGGGTGATGATACTTGATTTGTTAGATAACAGAGGTAATCTTTTCGGTGGATAATTCCAAAGTATTTATGTGATTTTAATTAAATAATTAAATGAAGTATTTTAACTGTAATTATTATTACTATTATTATTAATATGCATCATTTTTGCTATATTGTTTGAAATTCAAGTTTAAAACGAATATAAAGTTGATGCTGCGTGCAGCTTTTCCGATGGCCATAGAAACCATGACATTTAGAAACTTTTTTTGTTTTAATATTTTTTTTTTTATATTTATTTTATAGATCGATAAAAAGAAAATATTTTATTTATTTACCTTTATTTTTGTGTACTGAAAGTAAAGACATGTTGGAATAATTAAAGACATATTTCTTTACTAAATAATTATTTCTTTCTTTGGTATGCAGTACGGTCATATTAATTTGTTCTTTTATTTAATGCATCTTTTAATTTTATCTATTATATCTATTATAATCTTTACCTAGTATTTTGATTCCCAATGTTAAGATGTCATTTAATTTTGCGATGATAATTAAAAATGTGTCAGTTAGGTGTAGTAGCTACTTACCTATTTTTTTTTTGTTTGTTTTTGTTTTGGGCTAACACAGCTGCTGTGTGCTGACCAATCGAATACTAAATGTTTTATTAAATGAAAAAATTCAAATGGCCTTGTAAATGTTAATTAACATTCGATAGCAATTTATATAACACTAGTCTGACATTAGCAACAAGATGTCGCAAACAGTGGCGCACACAGACACTTTAGCTAGCTATTCGGCCTAAGTGTATAACACCAAAGGTAGTTCGCCTGCCTTTGGCTTAAATCAGTCTTATAACGTTTATTTTTGGGTTGGTATTTATTGAGTTCAGTTCGCAGTTTACGATTAAATTAATTCAATCAAGTATTTGATATAAAAGTAATAACTTTGTGACCGCGTTCACAAAGATTTATTTGATTATGATATCCAAATCCAGTTAAGGATTTTATAACGACTTTTTTTTTTTTGCAGAGCAAAAGCTCAAAGAATTGGTAAGGTTTGTATCTTGAAGTGAATTAATTGTGCAGCAACTGACATCACATTTGTTATAAAAGAATCTGCGAAGAAAACGTGGTTTTGTCCCAGATTATTTTGAAGTAGGCGTTCGACGCGGTTTAAGCAGAGATGCACTGTCAGCCAGCAGTCATATTAAACGATAACACGATTGAAATATTATGAGTTAGATAATTTATGTTAAATAATTATGAAAAAAAAAAAAAAAAAAAATAATAAGTGAATTTATTTAAAGCTGATCTGATTTGTCAACTTGTTCGACTTTATTTTAGTTTTAATTATTGCTTTTTTGTATTATAATTTTTTCTTCCCTTTACTAATTTAAAGAAAGCTTTCTTTTGATCTAAATTAATTAATACATTTTAAGAGAAATAAACTAGTTATGATAATTAGAGTGTCACATTGGCGTCCTGTCCCTGTTCACCAGGCGATAACAAACAATGTCTCAATCTGTTTACCAAGGCTTCGAATAACGGCGAATAGGACACAATAGGAGCGTTTTACCTACCATTAAAACGCATATTGTGTCTGAAGCCTTATTCGAAGCCTACCTTCAAGGGCTGCCTGGTATGCATTTAATGCTCAATAGTTGTAAAGTATTTTTCAGATTTTGAGACTGCAATGAGCGCGGAAACCCGCAATGGCGGCGGCCTGGTGAACATAGTGGGGGTGAGATATGACGTCAGACGGATGCGGATGTGACGTAATTTAGTAAGATAGACCTATAATAATGATGCTGAACGGTAACGGGAAGGCTCCGCTATTCTCAATCTGTTTACCAAGGCTTCGAATAAGGCTTCAGACACAATATGCGTTTTAATGGTAGGTAAAACGCTCCTATTTAGTATTGTGTAAAAATAGCATTGTGAATGCAAAAATCTCAAATTTGATGAGTATACTTAAACAACAATACATACCATCAGTAGCACTGCCTCATCGTCAGTAATTTGCGATGCTAGTTTTGTCCATTCCTGAGTCGTTAAACAAGGTAGCAAAACTGACATATCGAAAACTTCCGATGTACTTTCTTTATAAGGTATTTCCATTTTGACATTGCTATATTTTATATTGAGAAGTTTAAGATGAGAAAAGCTCAAACATAGCTTCAGAAATGAATTGATTAACTGTGGATTCTGAAATTAAATAAAGATATTTATTATTATTAATGTACAGTCAGCAGCACATCAAGTTATACAAATCTGTCAAAAATCTTTTATTACATTGAATTATTGAACCTTGTATACCAACAATTTCTTGTATTTGTACTCCGTTTGGTTGGTGGTAGGGCTTATTTCAAGTCCGCCTGGCTAGCTACCACCATCTTACCTAAGTCTGACGCCATAACAACAATTTAATAAATTGTTGTGTTCCGGAAATTAGATGTAAGATAGCCAGTTCCCCAGTGATAAGGATTCCGGGTGTAGTGAACTGTAGTGCGCTTCCACCTTCGGCTTTATCGTCACTTAACATCAGGTGAGGTGAAGGCCAAGCACTATCCCATTCTGCATAAAAAGTTTTGTGATAGATAAAGTAAAATTATTAATTACTTACACAGTCCAAGTTACTTTCAATCAAATACTTTCCAAATTTTTTCAAGCTTTCTGATTCAAAAGCTTTACATAGTGCCCAGAATTCTTCTGCAATATTTAGGGGCACAGTATGATCTGCCATCTTGCAATGTTTGTAAAAGATAGACAAAATGGCAGACATAACTTCTGTAAGTGTTATTGTTGATAAACCTGTAACAGCAAATAGTTTTTATTGTTAAAGCAATAAGTACATTAGTCAAATGTCATAATTTTATTATATTGAGAACTTACTTAAGTTTTCTTCATTTAAATAGCTTAAGCTAAGATCATCAAAGTCTTTCAGTAGAGATACCAGCAAATCTTTATTTTGTCTAAACATTAATTCAGAAGTTAGTTTCCCATACAACTGTACACTTTCTTCAGGGAATATATTATTAGCTGTTATAATTTTATTCTTCATCTTCTCACAATCTTGATTTTCGGAAGACTTTGACTTTCGTCTCGAGTTTTCCTGTTCATTGTTGCCATCTAAACAAGCTTTTACTAATGGTAGAATTTTATTCAAAAACAGTGTGCCCCTACCAAGTTTGAAAAAAGTTTCTAGCACAAAATTCATCATTTGTGTGTATGATTCTATCACACTCGCGCTTTTCTTCACACACATGAGTGGTGGTAGAATTTCATCAATGTTTGGTTCTACTATACTCGGATCAAGCTTTAGTGCTGTTTTTAATATGTCAAAAGTTGTTTTATCCCGCTTTCCCTCCATTTTCAATTGCCCTCTCATAACTGCTTCGAGAAACAGCAAAAATGTCTTTTTCGTTTCTATCTTGGGTATTTTCACACCTAAAGTATCACTCAATCTTACACTTATGTCAACTTCATTGTTCAAAACAATTTCAAGCATTTTTAAAAAGATACTTCTTTTGGTTGTTTCGCTGTTTTCTGAAAATGATATTGGATTCATTGTCATAGCTGGTGTCAAGTAGTTTTGTTCCATTTGGAGACAATTTGCGATCATCACATAAAATGCAAATATAAGTTGACTTTCAGATCGGTAACAACTGACAAATACATCAATAAAATCGCATAAAAACTCTGGCTCAACACAAGTTCTTCCGCTCGGAAATATAAACAATGCATCCATGATTTTCAAAACTGATTGAATATTATCCCCCTTTTCAGAAATAAGATCATCAATATTATCTTTTCTGACTAACGTTTGCAGATAACTTGTGAAGAAAGATTTTTTGTTTTTTGGAAATAAAATGTTTTCACACACATTAATAACTGTGCTGCGATCCGTATCTAAATAGCTGAATACTGTTTCCAAATTTTCACCATCTATAAATTTTTCTATGAATTCTAGTTTCTTTCTTGATTCTTTGTAAAACTTTATTACATTGTTAAATACTCTTCGACTTAATTGGATATTGGATGTAGTTTCTTCACATTTCAAGTGTTGTAATAATGTCATAGCTATAGACAAACTGTCTTCAATACGGAGACTAAGTTGTGTCGATAACTTTGGATTATCTAAAAAGGACTGAATATATTGTATATCTTCATTCTGCAGTTGATTTCTTTTCAAATACTGTGATACAATCTGTAATTAAAAAATGGGGTTTTAACTTCTTA
The DNA here is from genome assembly GCA_950108535.1 of Agriphila straminella. NCBI lineage: Eukaryota > Metazoa > Arthropoda > Insecta > Lepidoptera > Crambidae > Agriphila > Agriphila straminella. The sequence continues at coordinate 23,571,700 of OX467305.1, read as the reverse complement.
ATTCATCAATGCCCACTAGGTCGCATGCAGCCACCCAACAATAAAATAATTATCTATTGTGTCTCATTTTCCAGGCCTATATGGATTTGATATTATAAAATGGGGCTAAATGTTAATTACTTACTTGTGCTATTCATGGCACAATTAGCATTATTATAATATATTGCAAAGTAGTAGCAAGTAATATTGTTTTCTATGGGGTTTTAAATATCCTCTCAGAAAAAGTAACAGAAATAAATTATCTTTACCTGTATCAATTTACTTTTTAATTCATTAGTTAAATCATCAGAAACATTCAGCCATCCTATTAAATTCCTTAAATCTTCACCAGAAAGTTTGTTTTTCTGTGTCAAAGCCTGAAGCCAGTCGGCTACAACACGCTCTTTAGGTGCCGATGGGAAATGATGCGACTGAATCACATTTTTCGCCAAACAAAGCCTTTTTGGTAATGGTATATCTTGATCATCTAACCTACGTTTTAGTTCTGAAACAGAGTAAAATTACATTACATTGGAGTTTCTTATGTACAATCTAGCTTAATTTTTATGGGAAATAAGACTAGAAGTGCAACTTTACATAGATAGAACTTCATAAATAAAATATTATGTCTAATTAGGTGTTTATAATGCTACAATGAAGTTTGAACGATTTTTCACTAATATAACACACAATTCCTTAGGGTCAATTTAAAATAAAGCATATCATCATTTTTATTAGATTTTTACGGACATAGAAGAATAATTTACGGAATACTTTCTGCTTTTAGAGGTTATGTCATTAATTTCAGAATAAAAAAGTATTGTAAATGAATCTTACCATTTAACGGATTTAAAGACATTATGCAACAGGTTTATATCTTAGTGTCCAATACTTTTATTTTATTTAAATTGCTAAAAATAAGTCACAATAAAAAACACATTGCACTTGACTGACACATGGGATGGGATTTGTTTATATCGCGTTTTGTAACTTCTTGTTGCGTGGTCAATTTGACAGATAACAGTTACAATTTTACAAGAATGTAAAAAGCACCTAGTTTTTAATGATTTCAAACCTATTTTTAAATAAATTAACTAAAACCTAAGCTTCAACTTAAGACCTTTTTTAAAAAAGATTTTTTTACTAAACAATCAATAACCTCAACCATAGAGTACATACCTCAACATGTAGAAACTAAACGTTTTCAAGCAAATCAGTAGCGCTATCTATTGACGAGTAGATTTGATAATTCTGTTCTGAAAAATCTCTGGGGATGGGCACAGCGCCATCTATCGCCGTAAAGCTAAATTAGATTTTAAATAAATTCAGAATAGAATTGTAAGTACATCTACTCGTCAATAGATGGCGAAACACTTTCACCCTTTTTGAGAAAACGGCCACACGGCTAGATTTTCAGATTTTCGAATAAAGTAGGTAAGGAAGTAAGGGTAAAATTAAGAATAAAGTTAAGGGGCAAGTGGGTACAGACACAATATATGTGGATAGGTCCGACATACTTGGAAAACCATAACACTAACTATTTTTCACGTTCACGCGGTAGGCAAAAGTACCTATAGTAGGTAGGTAGTAGGCAAAGAGCAAAAAGTGGCCACTTTTGGCACTTTTGCCTACTACTATAACAACGAACTATATCTTACAGAGGTTATTATTTGTAAATAAACTATAGACCCTTAGCTTTAATCTCAACGTTTGAATTTTTGAAACATTAAACTACAACATTAAATTTATTTCTCGCTAAGTACAAGAAATAAATTTAATTACGATGAGGGCGCCACTTGAGGGTACTAATCACAGCCTAGCTAGCATGACCATCAAAACACAATATTATCGCGTGATATAGCGTTTTATCACGTTTAACTGTCAAAAGACAATGGATTTTGACAGTTGAGTGTCGATAAAATGCCATATCACGCGATATATATATCGTGTTTCGTCGGTCATGCTAGGGGGGCTGATCTCCTAAAATATAGCAAAACTTGAAAGTTATTTGACTGTACCTAACTTCAAGTTGACTTCATTTAATACCATCACCCGCAGTCCATCTGCTGTCTGTCTAAACCGATTTTCAGGAACGCGTGGAGACAATTTGAATTTTGTTTTGTTGTCACGTCATGCTCGTGAACGGGTGCTGAGAGCCTAGACTGAATAATAACTTTATTTTTTTTTGAACTTAGCTTGAGCCCCGTAAATTGATTCATAATGAAATGTGCTAATTAAATAATGTAATTTTTTTGTTAATCTATGTTAAATGACGATGAAGAATATTTCAATTTCTATAAACTAATGCCGTTTTTAGGGTTCCGTACCAAAGGGTTCCATTTTAGGAACCCTTATGGTGTGACTCAGTCTGTCTGTCTGTCACAGCTGGATATCTCGAGAACTACTAATGGTATCAACTTGAAATTTGGAATAGTTTAAGATGACGTTTGCCCAACTATTTTGCAAATAAGAAAGATTTTTTTTTTACAACAGGGACTAAAAAGAGGCCTTAAAAATTTTAAGTGGGGCGACTAGGGCATGTGGGGTATCATATGAAAGAGCGCTGTTTGGACATTTTAAAACATATTCACTTCTCAAGCTTACGCGCTCACTAGACATGAAATAAAACACTTTTAACGGATACTAGCGCGGTTTTATTGAAAGTACTTTGGTAATTAGTTGGTATTTGGTTAAATTTTTGATTTTCCCGACGTTTCGGCACCTTTGCAGCTGCCGTGGTCACGGGGGACTACTAATTACCTAATTACCAAAGTACTTTCAATAAAACCGCGCTAGTATCCGTTAAAAGTGTTTTATTTCATTTTAAAACATTTTTTCTTTTTTTAGGCCGCATAGTTTTCGAAAAATACCGTTCCCCTCGTTTTTTTCCTTGCTTTATCAGTGTCGCGCAAGGAAATTATGTGTCGAGTTCTAGTACCTTTTTTTTATTTAACACACTACAACATTTTTTTTATTTAATTTTACTAATTAGGAAATAATAAATACAAACAGTGGCAGATACTTGGTGCGCAAGTTATACTCGCATTAACTTTTTTATATTTAAGTTGGTGATATTGACCATGCCTATTTAGGCGCATAAAATTAGCATTATCTGGACATAATTCGTAAACTGAAATTTTCTTTTTCTATGACATAAAGTATTGTAAGTTATAGATAAAATTAAAAGAATTAAACATTTTGAAACTGCGCATCAAAGTAAAAAAAAATTAAAACTAGATTTCAACATATTTTGATTTCAACATTACAGCATAATAAATAACTTTGTAAAAGTATCTGTGTTATGTTAAGACGCTTGCATGTCAGGTTTATAAATTAAAATTAAACTAATTGATCAATCGGGACTTTCATTATTAAAAAAGGTTCAGGAAAATGCAGATGTTTTTGTTTATCTTACCAGAAATTATAGATAACTGCAATTCGACAATTTATTCTGAATAGTATATAATGTGTGTTAATAAATTGTTAAAAATTAAACAGATTCTCTTTCCGGATTTCTATTTTTAGAACTAAGCCACAAATAATTGTAATTTTTGGAAAACCAAAATTACCACCGCGGATTTTTTACATCATATATCTAATTAATATTTGACACTTAATATCAATCCCCGATAAAATAATAAAAACAACGAGTTTACGAATTATGTCCAGATAAAGCTACTTTTATGCGCCTAATTGTCAAGCAAGCAAACAAACGGCGATAATGTTTCCCACTCAATGAATTTTTGGTATGTTTTTGAAATGCCAAAATACCATCATGGCCGCAGGCAGGACGTTTTGAGTATTTGAATATTCATTGTAGATTTGAAAATATTGGCACTTTTTTGTTTTGAATGAAATCACTAGAATGCAAATATTTCAAAATCTATTATATATCTAAAAAAAATCAAAACGTACAGCCCTAGTTTTTAGGCATTTAAAAAACATAGTTAAGGGTTAGAGGGTGGTAAACGCTATAGCCGTATGGTGAGGTATGGTTGAGGATTCCGAGTGAGGTATGGTTAAGAATTCCGAGTGTAGGTTAAGGATTCCGAGTTAGGTATGGTAAAGGATTCCGAGTGAGGTATGGTCAAGGATTACGAGTGAGGTATAGTTATGAATTCCGAGTTAGGTATAATTATTAAGGATTCCGAGTGACGTATGGTTAAGAATTCCGAGTGTAGGTTAAGGATTCCGAGTTAGGTATGATTAAGGATTTCGAGTGAGGTATGGTTAAGGATTCCGAGTGAGGTATGGTCAAGGATTACGAGTGAGGTATGATTAGGGATTCCGAGTGAGGTATGGTTAAGGATTCCGAGTGAGGTATGGTTAAGGATTCCGAGTGAGGTATGGTTAAGAATTCCGAGTGTAGGTTAAAGATTCCGAGTTAGGTATGGTAAAGGATTCCGAGTGAGGTATGGTCAAGGATTACGAGTGAGGTATAGTTATGAATTCCGAGTTAGGTATAATGATTAAGGATTCCGAGTGAGGTATGGTTAAGAATTCCGAGTGAAGGTTAAGGATTCCGAGTGAGGTATGGTTAAGAATTCCGAGTGAGGTATGGTTAAGGATTCCGAGTGAGGTATGGTTAAGGATTCCGAGTGAGGTATGGTTAAGGATTCCGAGTGAGGTATGGTTAAAGATTCCGAGTGAGGTATAGTTAAGGAATCCGAGTGAGGTATGGTTAAGGATTCCGAGTGAGGTATAGTTAAGGATTCCAAGTGAGGTATGGTAAAGGATTCCGAGTGAGGTATGGTTAAGGATTCCGAGTGATGTATGCCGAAGATGGAACCATCTTCGGCCTAATAGCCCAATCTCACTTGGACACCATGGTTGCGTCACAAGAAGTTGCCTTTTCTGTGTTGCCGCCCCAAAATTAGTCTTAAAAGTCACTTTAACGAAACTTAATACATTTTGTTATACAAATACAAAAATATTTATTCAAAACCAGAAAAATTACATTTAAACTGCCATTAATGAGGCCCTCTTTTAGATATAAAAATATCTGTGCCAAAAGACCCCGCTCCTCCATAGCCATACAATTACATTTTCCAGTTTAGGACTAAACAAAATATAAAATTAAATATGAGAAAGAAAAATATGTTATTAAGCTAGTAAACTATAATATTTGATTTAATTAGCTATTCAGTAACTTTACTAATTGAATTTGAGATGTGCTAGTGTGTGTGTGTGTGTGTGTATGTGTGCGTGTGTGTGTGTATGTGTGTGTGTGTATATGTGTGTGTATATGTGTATGTCTGTGCGTAGGTATCTGAAGTAAGCAAAGTTTTATACAATATTAGAAATGTTAACGCGGTCAATTTTGTTGACAGCGTTGGTGGGTTCGAATCCCACCTGAGTGGTTATAGACGAGTTTTTTTCAAGTTTATTATTAAACATGATTTTTATTTGTCCTCATAGATACGGCTGCTCATGCCACAGTGTTAGATTTGGATACAGTGTTATGTCGGTGTTATCTGATAGTTATAGACCTACCTAGTTCAGAGTAATATAGGTAGGTACTTTAACCCGTCAAGCCAGACAAAATGAAACACATAGATTTTCCATTATTGTCCGGCATCATGCTGCCGCCTCGCGTTTAACTACATTTTCATGACGGTAAAATCGAGTTACCTACGTGTAAAAAATCTCTAATCACGATCTCAAACAAATGCCTACTTAATTTTATTTAACGGAACAAATGAATGGGTTCAATAGGTTCATTCATAAAAAAACATCAGCCATTTCGTGAGGGTTAATAAAATCGGATGCGCCTGTCACGGTCACAGGCCGAAATGGGCCAAGGAGATCGTGGCGCTTGCGCGAATAGATTGATTTTCAGAAGTGTGACGTCACAACATGGCCGCGAAAGAAGACGCTCCGACACTGTAAAACATTCTCCCCGCATCTCATGCTAGATGTTTAACCCTCAGCACGCCGACTGAAAGTAACGTCGACTCAAATGATATAGGTTATCGAATAGTGTCGAGACAGTGTCCGTATTAGAAACGAAATGTTCAAAATCGGTTTACAATATAATTTTCTAACAATGTTCGCATCTACGGCGGCGGTCACGAAGTTCCTGTGTTTATGTAAGTCCCCCTTTTATATTTATTACTTTTTTCAACTTGTTGATTAATAACTGTTGAATATGAGGAAATCACTTCAACGAAGCTGATAACAATATTTAAAGAAAATCTCAGGAGATCGGACAGATCAAAAATCTAATGTTTAAGTTCGGATATGATGCTGGTTTTATACATTTGGTTGGCAACCAAATATTTTTTTTTCTATTCGCTATAAAGATTATCAAGATTCCAAATCTTTTATGAAAGAGAAAGATGTCAAATATACTTTAGTGACTATTATATCGGTTGGAAAATTTAGTCTGCATACCAATTAATTTTATGTTACCAAATCTCTTATTCTTTTTTAAATAATGACGAAAGAAACATCATAAAAGGTAGATTACAATACATATTGATGCTCAAAAACTAAACTCAGATATAGGCTTTGCTTCCGTAAATGAAAAAAAAAAAGGTTTTCAGGAAGGTACCTTTGTAGGTATCTATTCCCTTTGTTCTAAAGAGATACAGCTACCTATAGGCATCGTATAGATATTTTTTTAACAACCAACCTCTTTTTAATTAAGGGACGTATTTAAAAAGTTGTTATCCTACAATTAAAAACAGATTACTTACAAAATTCAAGTGCTTTTCAGTAAAAGCTGGAGAGCGTCTGGCGTTTTTTTTTATGAATATATGGTATAGGTTTACTCGATTTTATAGCAGGATTCTAGCAAAAGATAACCAAACTAGCATAGTGTCTAAACTTGGAATAAAGTTCACTCAACAATGAGTTACGTTTGGTGAAAATATTTGTAATAACGATTAATAACAAACTTAAATATTTGTACCGTATCTTGAAATGTGTACACAGTCCAAATCTCAATAACTACTGAACAGAATTTGATGAAATTGCGCTGTTGCTAAGTCTAAGGATATTTTAATTCAATAAAACAAAGATCACCGAAATCTATCTACACGTTGCAATGATAGACTGTATTAAGTCATCCCCTCATTTTCCACCCTTACACCCTTACACCCTTACCTTATAGGTGAAATATTTTCGTGAACTTTATTGTGATCTTTATCCCTGAGGACTGAGATGACATAAACCCCCCCATAAAAAATATTTTCTGAAATAAATGCACAATTGACGCAGATATCGGGTAACATACATAAGTATAGTACTTATGTATAAAACAGAAATTTTAATATATTAATATATATTTTTAACAAATTTTCTGTTTCCGTATATATGTCCACTGTATTAAAGTATTTGTAACAATTTTTTTAGTTTCTCTGACAGAACAGAGTTTAAAATAGCAAATGTTTGCAATCTTATTGTAGATAAATGGGTAAATAAAAGCCTGGAATCGGTGCGCAAACGTAGTGGCGGTGGAGGTAAGGGGAAGCTTAAAGACATATCCGTTCCCGATATGTATCCGAGTTCAGTTACAGTTTTATGAACAGCTTCTTTCTTCACCGAGTCGCTCAGCTTTCAATTCAACTTGCGTCAAACCTCGAACGCATGCAATATTGCTTTCAAACCGTGCGTTTCCCTTTTAACTTTCTGCCATACAAATTTGAAAGCTTGCGTATTTCCTTCCAACTTTCTGGCATATAATTTCTGCTATAAAATAGTAGATTGTTATACGAGGGTCAAAAGGAAGCAATGGAATTGATGACTTTTACCCGTGTTAAACTCTACTTTTCATTTCGAATTTCAGGAAAGTAAAAAAAGTCTTAGTTATTCCAAAATGTTTATTAATAAAAACATGTACCTACTTAGTAACTACATTGGTAGACCTTATAATTATTATCTATACCAACTTACCTTTAAAAACCTAGAAAAATTAGAACAATTAGTGAAATTTAAAGTTAAATTCTTGCTTGGAATATTTACAGGTTTATATAAATTATTATGATGACAGATTTGGCTTTGTTGGATGCCTGTAAAAGTTGGAGATTGTCTTTGGTCTTTGATAAGTCGGTAAGTCCATGGCAGAGACTTCCTGAAGTAGTTGTTTCCTGTAGGCGAATTACAGCGTAGTTTTATTGTTTCATTTATTTTATTTGAACTTTTTGTTTTAGTTTTAAACTCATTTTTAGTAAATAAAAAATCAACACAAAACTTTAATACGGCACAAACAGTTCAAAGACACAGAGTTAGGTAAGTCTACCTCCAATATTTTATAGTTTTTCTTATTTTAAATTTGGAACACATCGCGTCGCCCGCCGGCCGCTCCGCCCAATGTTTTTAATTTTGTACTGGCTGTTTATACATGGTTTATACCATGTTTTGTTGTTGTTCGTGAAGCGCTCTACAAGGCTGCTACTTTTTTTAAACCATTTGTTTATAACTATTGTAAACGTTTTCATTGCCAAATTCAGTTTTATTTTTAAATTACTTTTTCACCCTAGGGTGGAACCAGAGATGTGCAAAATACTTTATTAAAAGTATTTAAATACAAAATACAAATACTTGTAATTTTTTGTATTTCAAATACAAATACAAAATACTTTTAAAAAAAAGTATTTAAGTACAAAATACAAAATACGTATTTTCAAAATACTTTTTTCAAATAAAATACCTTTTTTTCGTATTATTTTTTTATTATTGTTATATTTGCGCCTAGATAGCGTGGCTAACGTAGCTCACGCCTGCCTAGTGTTGTTCTCTTTTTAGCAATTAGTCGCAATACTTGCAATATAATATGCAATGTATTGTATGTAGCTAGCTGCATACAATGCCTATATAGATAGAAAGTAGGTAGATAGTTTTTTGTTTAACAGTGATATTGGGAGCATTCTAGGTGACTAATAGTTATCATTGATCGCCATAGAGTACATTTAAAGCATGGAAAGTAATAATACTAAACATTAAAACAAATTACTTTCCATGGTTAAAATGTATGCTTTGGTGATCGTTTCCTTAGCGATTGCTCTGCTGGAATGCATCGATTGACATAAATAAATTTCAAATTACCGAGCTTCATGATTGGTTGTTTTGTTTTGTTTGACATTGACTTGACATTTACATAGAAAAGTAATTTGTATTTTACAAATAATAATTACGTTTTAAAAAGTATTTCAAATAAAATACTAAATACATTTTGAAAAAAAGTATTTCAAATACAAAATACAAATAGGTATTTTGTATTTTGTATTTGTATTTTAAATACTTGTATTTCAAATAATTCACATCTCTGGGTGGAACGAAGAGTTTTGGACCCGCTGCTCAGTTCAAATATACATCACTTTCCGAATATGAGAAATGAAAATGTATTTTTTTTTAGAAAATAGGGCATGCGCTATTGAATGCAGCAATGAGGCATGCCAACCAAGCGTAAAAAGAACTGGATAGCGACTGTGTCAAATACACACCTTTAGGCCGCCTGCGCACCAACAGGTGCCTATAGACGAGTGCCTAGAACCTGTAACCAAGTGTATGAATATATTATGTAACCAAGTAAAATGAACGTTAACGAATGTTTAATTTTTTTTCGAAATTATCAACTGTTTGATATGAGCGAGCGCGTATGAAATCTTTTGATGTTTATTTTGTAACTTTTCCGTGAAACGACTTATGATTATGAAAGACGTGGTTTGGAAGTTTTTGCAAATGCGTATGTGTAGGTAGGGGTTCAAATTAGGGGTGATTTGTATGTGACTTTTGCTATAACGTGGGTAGATTGACATTTAGTTAACCTTCAGCAAATTGAAAACAGTGATCTTTAACTTTTATAGAAAATCATCAATTTAGTTTGGTAGTTAGGTATTAATAAAAAAATGAACACTTTATAATATACCTAACAGAGTTTAATTGGAATGCTGTTTATCTATTATGTGGAAAATATTTGCGTTGAGAAAACAGTGACGTCACACCACAGAATATATAATAGTACTAATCACACTTCCATTCCATTGATAGGAAAACAGGAAATTCTTAAAAACAACAACAACCTTTCAGTGTCTGTGTGAATTTCGGTTTTATTGGACAAAAGTTGTTATTGTTCATGATGACGTCATAATTTTCTTAACGCGAACAAAATGTTTGTGCATAAAAGTTTTAAAACATTGGCATTCGTGGTTGTTAAATAAATTAAGACAATGTTAGTATGGAAAATGCAAATTCTTTGAATTCTCCATTTCAATTTCATACTTAAACCCGTTACACATTATCGTCCATTCGCTAGTAAAGCGTTTATGCGCTTTACTAGCGCCGCCAATCGAAAAAAAATACATAGTCCTTAAATAAAGACGAAATTGTGAATTGTGTTCTTTTAGTGTACTCCGAAGAAGCTTTGTGGTACTCTTTATCGTTAAAACAATATTTTCTAGTTTGCCGTTTAGTTTTCGTTTTTATTTCGTCTTTATTTGAGCACTATGTTTTTTTTCCATTGGCGGCGCTAGTATAGCGCATAAACGCTCTTAAGAAAATTATGACGTCATCATGAACACGCATCTAAGGAGCGCGCTTTCTAAAATTACGCCAACACGCTACATATTGTAGCCATCGTTAATACGCGTCTTTTGAGGCTTCAACCATTCATGTAGCCTTAAAACTTACGAAACCAAGGCGATGTCGCACTTTGAGCGAAAATGGGGGCTATACCGAAGCGATCAAAAAACATTTTCAATGTTAAAGGTTAAGCTACAGGGCAAACCATTATCCCGATCGTCTTTGTTTTAGGCTCAAATTGTAGCCGACTAAATTGTTCAGAGGAGTTTTTCTCAAAATTTTGATATCATTATTCGTTTCCAAAATATCGAGCGTCAAAATCAAAAAATTGGAAAAAAAGAGTTTTTTTTCCACTATTTCGGCCATATTTTTTTTCGTTTTTTATTTTCTCGAATAATTATTTTAGTCTTTTTTGAATATCATATCTTCACAATCCTCTGAGATATAAGGGGATCGCACTTTTTCGTGAAATCGGAGCCTATACTGGAGCGAACGAAAAGACATTTTCAATGTCAAAAAATAAGTTTCGGCTAAGTTACAACGAATTAAGCGGTAATTTCTGCTAGCGAAAAAAGGAGTCACTTTTAAGATGGAAAGAAAATCAGAAATATTTTTATCTACACTCACAACGTAATGTTCCAAATATGAATTCAAAAGAGGTAATATAAACACGTACTTTATTTTCGTGGACACGAAAAATTAAAAAAAAAAACTCATTACGATGCAGTCAACTGAATCATAAAATAACTTTTTTTCTCATTACGATACAGGGCAAATCCTAGAAGAAGGCAGTGCCGTGATATTAAAAAAAAAACAACGATATTTTCCCATGGTGATCGATGACAAGTGCGATTAGTTTGAAGATGGTTTGAAGGGTTGCATTCAGAGGCTTAGAGTGCGGTTGTTTAATTGTTGGCTCTAAGGTTCGGAACGACCAAGAACTTTAAATGACATTAATAGTACAAATTCTTCGTTTTCCATTTGGAATACGAATAATTTAAACTTTCCTTTATTCTAAATGAAATAAAATATGTTTCTGAGGAGCTACCATGAATATTTAAAAAAATTAGACACAAAAACATTAAAATACAAAATAATGTCAAATGACATTGACATTTTTTCTATAGACAAACGTCAGCGTTTTTCAACCACCGATTTTGATGGTTAAAAAGTTGCAACGCTCTGACGTTTGGAACGGGAAAGTTGTTACAACCGGAAGTCACGCTCTAATGTTTGGAACACCGTTAGAGCTTTCGGTTGCGCTCGGAGCGTAGGTACTGAACGCAACAAAGTGCACTGATCTCATAACTTTTTTTCTTAGGGAATGCGCGCCATTTTTAGAGCTTTACAAAAAAACTTTTGATTTCAATTTTAACATTTTGTTGTACTGAATTTCGTAGGTTTTTTTAATTCTTGATTTAAAATGTGAAGAAAATTTGACTCTGCTCGATATTTTAGATGCAGCTAAGGAAATGACTTATTACAAGGTAATCTAGCTAATACAAACAAAGTCTGCTCTCTTTTCTAACGTTGATCTTTTATTTAGTAGGTTCAATCCTAAATATATGAGTGTAGATAAAGTAGTGTATGAAACTGCACATAACTAGGTATTAAAACACTCGTGTGATACTATTAAAAACCTCGCCTACGGCTCGGTTTTTAAACACACACTCATGTTTTAATACCCCTCATTATGTGGCAGTATCATAAACTACTATTATTGCAGAATTCGAAATAATAACCAGTAACCGAAGCATTTTTATCATCATAGAAGATAATAATATGAGAGCGGCTGTGTGTAAAAAAAAGAATCGGCAATTTCATACTTTGACCCTATTCTTAGTCATGTATTAGTTTAGTGCTCCGAAGATGGATAGGTACTAATCTATCAATTGTCTTTCTATTGATATCGATATCGATGTATTGTGTACGTTACCCTTTTTCATCTTCTAATATAATAACGTATTGTTTCAATATTAGATTTTCTCGTGTAGGTACTACAATTTATCTTATTTCCTTATAATGGGATTCTGAAATCGTTACATTTCGTTATGATTAATGTCTTTCAGATAATAGCGTATGAACATTTATTATGCATACGGTACGGTACATTACGGTAGGTACGTACCTACCTACATTAAATATTCTGTATCATAAATAACATAAGATTCTTAACGGAGCATGTATTTATTTACGTTGCGTAGCTAATATAGAACAACTTCTTAAGATGGTACCCTGAGCGAAAGTGGCGCCGCGGTGAATTATATTTAATATTATAATTCTAATACACAATTTTAAAAATGTTTATCGTGGAGATTTTAGGGCCCACAGTCTAGTATTTTTAGACGGTATCGTTACATTCCCTCGTAGTCACTGCTAGAAGTAGATAGCAAAACTGCTAAAAGTAGCCGTTTTTGGCACATTTGCTATCTACTTCTACGAATGACTACAAGGGCATGTAGTGATACCTTCTAAAAATACTAGACCATGGGCCCTAAAATCTCCACGATAAACATTATTAAAATCTTTTTCTATTAATAACTTATTAAATAAAAACATCTGAGGGCGCCACTTGCCGATCTGCATGATGATGATACTAGGACGCCACCTTTCGCTCTCATTTGAGCGCACACCATGAACATACCTGCAAGGTAAACACGTTTTGAAAAAAAAAGGAAGTAAGTGGTATTTGTAAGCCCCTTTGGGACAGAGGTGTGATTTTATGTATGTATCTATTAATTAATATATTTAATAAAATAATGAAAGGGTCATGATCATGAGCACCCCTGGAAAGATTTGAATTTTGCACCCCAAGACTTGTCCATCAGTCATTTTTGATGTCCCCACTGCTGGGGCACAGGCCTTCCTTATGGGTGGTAAGGAGGATGGGCCATAACCCACCACGCAGGCCCAATGCGGATTGGTGGGTGTTAACGACTGCAAATGCAGCCCGAACCAACGGCTTAACGTGTCTTTCGAAGCACGGAGGAGCTCGAGATAATAAATTTTTGATCACCCATCCCATGACCGACCCTTGCGAACGTTGCTTAACTTCCGCAATCGCTGGGCCTGGCGCTATACCACTGCGCCACCGAGCTCCACGTACTCTATGTAAAAGTCCCTAAATTAAAAAAAAACTTCTTCAAATATTTGTTTTTCCAATCCAAAGTAAGTAGGTATTAGTTAAGTTACTAAACTTCCGTTTTTGTAACGACTAAAAAGTTAAGTAACTTTTGTTGCTGACCGTACAACAAAAGTTACTTAACTTTTTAGTACTTTGTCTTTGCAACTTTTTTGACAGAGTGTCTTACAGTTAGAAACATTAATCAAAAAAGTTGCTATGACAAAGTACTAAAGTGTTAAGCGACTTTCATTGCTGACTTGTGCTTAGCTTTTGATTTCAAACGAATAGAAAATATTGCCACTTGGAAAGGGATAGAGCCCTTTTACAGCAAATTACATACTATTTTCCATCGGTAAAACAATTTTGTTTGTGCTTGTCGAATACAAACAACGAAACTATGCTTTGTTCTTGTTTTCGTTGGATAGAGCTTTTTGTTGCCACTTTGTGATGAAATAAATATTTGTAAAAGAAAATGTTATTTAGATTTTGTTGTAAGAGTTTAGAGATAGTGATTTGGGCACCAATTTACAACGTGTTGAACTTTTTATCTTTAGTTCTAATAAATTATCTTTTATTTACTTTTTTTATACAACTTGTCACAAAAAACCCCTAAAGCTGAATAGGATGGTAGCATTTAGGACCATAATGTCCACTTCTTAAAATGACCACTTCCCAAAAGGACCACATCCCAGAATGACCATTCCCAGATCGTCCACTTCCCATAATGACTATTCCCAAAACGATCACTTCCCATAACAACCACTTCCCAATATGTCCATTTCCCAAAACGTCCACTTTTCAGGCAACTTATAAAAAGCTACAATTTGAAAGTGGTATAATACTTGCTTGTGGCGTGGATGGCGTAGCTTCTTTGACATTCACAAGTGCTTGTAACAGCCTAGACTGAATAAATGATTTTTTGATTTTTGTTTTTTTATTTTTTATTTTGTATGTAGTACCTAGATAGGGACCATCAAACTGAACAACTTTCACTATGGGACCAACTCTGAAATCGCGAAAAAAAATCAGCTGTTTCATACATTTTGATATTTTCGTTATTATGTTTTGTATGAAACCAGCGAATAGTATGAAACAGGCGATTTGTTTTCGCCATTTCAGAGTTGGTCCTATCGTAAAAGTTGTTCATTTTGATGGTCCCTCCTTATCTATCAGCTTTAGGGATTTTAGGGTTCCGTAGCCAAAATGGCAAAAAACGGAACCCTTATAGATTCGTCATGTCTGTCTGTCTGTCTGTCCGTCCGTATCTATGTCACAGCCATTTTATTCCGAAAGTATTACACAGTTGGAACTTAGTAGGTAGATGTATTCTATTAACCGCTTAACGATTTTAACACAAAAATAAAAAAAAAATAAAGATTAAGGGGGGGCTCCCCATACATGGAACTGAAACTGAAAAAAGAAAATCTTCATACCAATACGTTTAGGATGTCTATAGATCTGTGGCCCTACCATGAGTTGATGCAAACTGTTTACGTTACCGTAAACTATCGGATATACTGCTCACAGTCAGTGCGAGTGAAAGAGACAAAACGATAGTTTACGGTAACGTAAACAGTTTGCATCAACTCATGGTAGGGCCAAAGGTCTTCAAAAATTACATTGAGGTTCCTAAGACAATTTTTTCTCAAAGTCAACCGTTTGAAAGATAAACACTGCCAAAGTGGTAAAATGTGTGTCCCCCCCCCCCCCCTCTAACTTTTGAAATAGGTGAGTGAAAAATAAAAAAGTATATGCTATAGATCTTAATAAAAACTTCACTGAAAATTGGTTTGAACGAGATATAGTAATTAGTTTTCGAGATATATCATATTTTCCAAAACCGCCAATATAACATAATAAACTTAATTATTAAGTACTTTTGAATCGTCTATATTTTCCTACCACCCGTTCCAGACTTTTTTTTATAAGTGTACGAAGAATGAAGTACGAAAAATGATAGTGGTATTAAATATGGTATGGTATATAAGGGAACTACGGAACCCTACGGCGCGTGGCCCGACACGCACTTGGCCGGTTTTTTTGTAACACGTTGTATATCTCTACGAAAGCTACATAAGTTTGAGGTCGTTATATCAAGCATTGTCTTAAGAACAAGCTTGTTTCAAAGCAGGTCAGAGCTCCAGAGTACAAGAGCTCTCATTAGGTGTTACAAGGATTTATATTTTAGCTGCTAAACTGAACTAGGGAGAGCATACAAAAAAAAATAACTACTCAGACCTAACCTACCTATCTAATAAAAGTTTTCAACTAGGTAAGTATAATACGACTGAAACAAAAACGAGGTTTTTATTAGGGAAAATGTAATTGGCCGCTGATGAAACGCCGCTTCATACTTCATATCACTTTAATTGCTCGTTACGTTACTGTAAGGTGTGTACATTTTAACACGTTTTTTAGGGTTCCGTAGCCAAAATGGTATAAAAACGGAACCCTTCTAGATTCGTCATGTCTGTCTGTCTGTCCGTCCGTATGTCACAGCCATTTTATTCCGAAAGTATTAGGGTTACGCAGTTGAAACTTAGTAGGTAGAGATGTATTCTGTTAACAGCTTATCGATTTAAACACAAAAATAAAAAAAAATTAAGATTAAGGGGGGCTCTCCATAAATGGAACTGAAACTAAAAAAAAAAATCTTCATACTAATAAGTGCGGGGTGTCTATAGATTGGTCTATAAAAATTACATTGAGGTTCCTAAGACAATTTTTTCGCAAAGTCAACCGTTTGAAAGTTAAACACTGCCAAAGTGGTAAAATGTGTTTCCCTCCCCTCTAACTTTTGAAATAAAAGAGTGAAAAATAAAAAAAAATATATTAAGTAATAAAAACTTCCAACCAAAATTGGTTTGAACGAGTATAGTAATTAGTTTTTGAGATATATCATATTTTTCAAAACCGCAAATATAACTTTGTCATTCATATCAACACTGTGAAAAACAAAGTTATTTTTACAGACGAAAAATGATAGTAGTATTAATTCATTAACGCCGGAGCGGTCGCTGGCGATGGCGACCGAGACACAATACACAATAGATTTTCTATTGTGTCTCATTTTCCGGGCGTTGAAGAGTTAAAATATGGTATGGTATAAGGTGACTACGGAACCCTACGGCGCGTGGCCCGACACGCACTTAGCCGGTTTTTTATATTTTGTTATGTACAAAACCCTTATACATTTTGCTAGAGCTAGGGCTAGGGCTAGGGCTGATCGCTGATGTATTGCAGACTCTATTTTTTGGAAAACTTATTCCAACAACACGACATTCAGAAACGGGGAAATTCTCTGAAAATAACACTGAATCACCATTTGAATCACGAATGAGTGGGTGTTTCATTGTCACAATGAATTCTACCGTTTTATTTTCTAAAACACCCACAACACGAGTCAGTCCGATTTAGCGTGAAAAATCACTTTCTTTACGTTCATTGTACTTAATGTTTCACTTTGGAAGCAAAATGCCAACGTCAGACCATAACAAAGAGTGTTCGATTGGCATTTCAGGATGTTTGAATAAGTCTATTCAAGGTTTTGTTGTTTTTCTTCAGTTTCAATTCCTAGAAAGCTACCTTCTTTAGTTTACTGCTTAGTTTTAAAAAGTATCGAATCGGTGGTAGGAAAATACAGACAATTCAAAAGCACCTTAATATGTAAGTTTATTTGAATAAAGATTTTTCGCTTCATTTCATCTCATTTCACCTGATTTCATCTCATTTCATATACCGTAGGAAAAAGCTCGACCTCCATCTTACCAGCATTTTACTCTCCTCTCTCTCTCTCTTTGTTAATCTAGACCTCAGGCAGACTTTAGTAATTAAATAAAGAACAAGATGGACGTAGAAACACGTATTTTGATAGTAAAAATGTAGCTCCAAGGGATAGAATATCTTTTTAAATTGGTGGTGACTTGGTAGTTTCGATATAACTTGTTGTATATACTTTTACATGCATTGGCTGATGGACATGCATTGACCTGCATATATTAAAAAAAAAGGCCAGTGTTTACAAGTGTCAGTTATGAACCAACGATGAAACTGTAAAGATTTCAGCGCATATTTTCAGTCGAGATGGTGCCACGTACATCATTCAGATTTTCATTAAGCTTCGGTAGCAGACTGCAAGCATGATCTGCGGACCGAGAAATTAAAATCTCGCTCGACCACAGAATACATAATAGTTGGCTCGACTGCAACGGGGCTATTGCGTTTTGTAGTTCAGAATATTCGAACATTTTTATTTACAACGGGTAAGTACCCTTAGCACGAACAGCTATCGAAAAAAATAACGCGCGTAAAATCATTCGATAGATAAATTTTGTATTGGAAATTTGTACAGCGCCATCTATCGCCGATAAGCGAAATGAAATTTTAATAGAGAATTGTCTATCGAGTAATTTTACGCGCGTTTTTTTTCTCGATAGCTGTTCGTGCTAAGGGTACAGTGCTTTAGCCTTCCCTCACCTGATGATTATTAGTGACGGCACTTTTGAAATAGGTGAGTGAAAAATCTGAAAAAAATATATGCCATAGATCTTATTAAATACTTTCACTGAAAATTGGTTTGAACGAGAAAATTAAAAAAATAAAGATTAAGGGGGGTCCCCATACATGGAACTGAAACTTAAAAAAAAAAAACATCATACTAATACGTGCAGGGTATCTATGAAAATATGTCTTCAAAAATGACATTGAGGTTCCTAAGACAATTTTTTCTTAAAGTCAACCGTTTGAGAGATAAATGTGTAAATGTGTGTGTGAGTAAAATGTGTGTCCCCCCCCTCTAACTTTTAAAATAGGTGAGTGAAAAATCTAAAAAAAATATATGCTATAGATCTTAATAAAAACTTTCACTGAAAATTAGTTTGAATGAGATGTAGTAATTAGTTTTCGAGATATATCATATTTTCCAAAACCGCAAATATAATAAAAAAAAAAATCAAAAAATCATTTATTCAGTCTAGGCTGTTACAAGCACTTGTGAATGTCAAAGAAGCTACGCCATCGGTTCGCAAACCCTGAGCGGGAGACCTTGTAACGAGAAGAACCGGCAAGAAACTCGTCAAGGGTTGCTTTTTTCTCCCTGTATATTTCATACAGAGTCGTCAACTTTGAAAAATGAGCTCCACATTTAAAGTGAGGTCATTTTCCATCAAATCAAATCAAATCAAAAAATCACTTATTCAGTCTAGGCTGTTACAAGCACTTGTGAATGTCAAAGAAGCTACGCCATCGGTTCGCAAACCCTGAGCGGGAGACCTTGTAACGAGAAGAACCGGCAAGAAACTCGTCAAGGGCTGCTTTTTTCTCCCTGTATATTTCATACAGAGTCGTCAACATTGAAAAATGAGCTCCACATTTAAAGTGAGGTCATTTTCCAACACAATAATTAACAAAAGTTTGTACACAATGGGTAGGTAGGTTGAAATTAAATACCTACTACATATCGGATAGGTAATTGTGAGAGTAAATAACTTTCAACTAGTTGAGAAATCAGTAATCACTATGTCTGCTACTCGAAAGTGCACCTAAGTAGGCAAAATTTACCAAAAAATACTTGAGACAAGACATAAAAAATAACAATAAAAAACGCAATTCTTACGATTCAATATGCGTTAAGATAGGTACTCAGAAGTAGACCCATTCCCACTGGCAGCACCCGTTCACGAGCATGACGCGTGGACCAGCCATCGATTCGCTCAACCATATTTGAGGGAACGTAACGACCCGCCCCACACGACACCACCGCAGAAATGATTAAAGAGAGCATGACATACTTAGGCTACCCATCCTAAGGCACTGAATTGAAAACTAATATCCAAAAGGTTTTCATAGGCCTTTACTTACAAAAACTACTGACTATAGAAAGCAAAATGATTGCAATAAAAAAAAAAGAGAAATCAAAACAAGGTTTACTTGCCTATTAGTTTTATGTTTTGAGTAAGAAGTGCCATACATATTGATAACATCAAACAGAGAAAAAAAATATATAAATATACGACGCCCTTAGTACAAGCAGACAGAAGCAGACCTATTCCCACTGGCCATCATCACAATAATTAACAAAAGTTTGCACACAATGGGTAGGTATAGGTTGAAATTAAATACCTACTACATATCGGATAGGTAATTGTGAGAGTAAATAACTTTCAACTAGTTGAGAAATCAGTAATTACTATGTCTGCTACTCGAAAGTGCACCTAAGTAGGCAAAATTTACCAAAAAACACTTGATACAAGACATAAAAAATAACAATAAAAAAACGCAATTCTTACAATTCAATATGCGTTAAGATAGGTACTCAGAAGCAGACCCATTTCCACTGGCAGCATCCGTTCACGAGCATGACGCGTGGACCAGCCATCGCTTCGCTCAACCATATTTGAGGGAACGTAACGACCCGCCCCACACGACACCACCGCAGAAATGATTAAAGAGAGCATGACATACTTAGGCTACCCATCCTAAGGCACTGAATTGAAAACTAATATCCAAAAGCTTTTCATAGGCCTTTACTTACAAAAACTACTGACTATAGAAAGCAAAATGATTGCAATAAAAAAAAGAGAAATCAAAACAAGGTTTACTTGCCTATTAGTTTTATGTTTTGAGTAAGAAGTGCCATACATATTGATAACATCAAACAGAGAAATAAAATATATATATAAATATACGACGCCCTTAGTACAAGCAGACAGAAGCAGACCCATTCCCACTGGCAGCACCCGTTCACGAGCATGACGCATGGACCAGCCATCGCTTCGCTCAACCATATTTGAGGGAACGTAACGACCCGCCCCACACTTTGTCATTCATACCAACACTGTGAAAAACAAAGTTATTTTTACAGACGAAAAATGATAGTGGTATTAAATATGGTATGGTATATAAGGTAACTACGGAACCCTACGGCGCGTGGCCCGACACGCACTTGGCCGGTTTTTAATATACTATATCTATGGTCACATCACAGAATTAGATAATAGTTACTGGCACGGTGAAGACAGAGCATAATATTATGCTCTGCAGCGGATGATAATGATTGTACTCACAATAAGGGAAATCACACCTCACATCACCTAGGGTCTATATTCCCTTATTCTTTTTGGAATGTAGATTTTGCAGCCATTTAATTTTTAGAATCTGTTAATAATGTGTCAGCTTTATGTAATGTACCCTTAGCACGAACAGCTATCGAAAAAAATAACGCGCGTAAAATCATTCGATAGTGCAATTTAGTATGGAAAATTTGTACAACGCCATCTACCGCCGAATAGCGAAACTAAAATTTCCATAGATAATTCTCTATCGAGTAATTTTACGTGCGTTTTTTTTCTCGGTGGCTGTTCGTGCTAAGGGTACTGATCCCAAAAATATACTTTCATTTTCTTGTTAAGCTTGCGGGCGTACAGCTCGTTATTTTGTTTGTATAATTTCTCATTTGAAATTCCATTATATTTACTTATAATTACAAAGTGTATTCTCGATGGCATATTAATAAAACGGCTTGTTTACTAACGAGTATCCGAGCCGGAATGTTCGCAAAACATGTCATGGCCCATGACATGTTTTGCGAACATTTATACATATATTATTAATTATACTTCTGCGCATAAGTTGTGTTTGATAATAAAGTAGGTACATATTATGAAAAAAATATGATCCAGTGATAGCTTTTAGCAAAATCTGTACCCTTAGCACGAACAGCTATCGAGAAAAAAAACGCGCGTAAAATTACTCGATAGAAAATTATCTATGGAAATTTTAATTTCTCTATTCGGCGGTAGATGGCGTTGTACAAATTTCCAATACAAAATTGCACTATCGAATGATTTTACGCGCGTTATTTTTTTCGATAGCTGTTCGTGCTAAGAGTACTGAATTTCGCCTTATTTTAGATTGAAAAAGGTATAAATAAAGCTTAAATAAAATTACTAGACCATGAAATTGAAACCAATTTCAAGTGCTTAAGGCGATCTGAAATTAAGATAAAAGAAACACGGTTTTATGATTTTGGCTCGATACATTTTGATTTCAAAAATGCCTCTTAAAGATTCAAAAGTTTGGAGTTTGTATCAACAATATTCACAATCGTGTAGAAGTATTTCTCTAATCGATATAATTATTTACTACAAAATAGGCATTTTAATTTCGAAAAATTTTTTACAACATTAGGTAGGTTCAATTCAAGTCGAATTTTTTCGCCTAATCTGCCGAATCAGTCTTGTTCGCTTGTTCGCGCATGCTATACTATTTCACTTTAGAGACACTAGGTATATATACCTAACGAGAAACGTGAAAACCAAATCTTCAATTTTTTACGAATTTTAGCAACACCAAAAATAAAACAAGATCAAATGGAATGCCTACATTCAGTAAGATTTATGGAGTTAGGACATATAAAAATAGTGTCGTTTAGTA
The DNA here is from genome assembly GCA_950108535.1 of Agriphila straminella. NCBI lineage: Eukaryota > Metazoa > Arthropoda > Insecta > Lepidoptera > Crambidae > Agriphila > Agriphila straminella. Next base: position 23,549,640 of record OX467305.1, on the reverse strand, counting down.
AAAAAATGGGCTCAGTTGTAGTTTTTCTATACTTTGTTTAATCAATGTATACAGAGCTATACAAACGTAACCCGATTTCCAACCTAAGTAGAATCCTAATGTACATCTTAGAAAAAATCTTCTTGCGAGACAAAGAGAAATGATTTTCGTATCGTGAATGGCACAGTACAGATACGTGACAGTAGGTGTTGAGTTTACGCCAAATCGCTCCGGGTAATTGCGAAAATCCGGGTAATTGCGATTTACAATTTTTTCGTAATTGACGCTTATTAATGCGAAAATTGATCGTTAACTCGTGCAACCGAAGCGATTATCGTCTATTCCTCCAACAATGGCATTGGCCGTTACCGGCGCCGGCGGCCTTAACTATGGTTGATCGATAGAAACTGTAGCTGTTATAACATTTGTAAGTATGAAAACTTTTAGTTTATAGAGTTTATATATCTATTCTGTGGTGTAGAGTAGTGACCACCAGATGAGCTTGCCAAATTGCACACAAAATTGCTTACTACATTCACTATCGAGCATACTATGCTCGATAGCGACAATACTTAGTATAGTAAACGTAACTATGCAAACTCTTACAGGCACAGTATTATGACGAGCTCTACACTCTCGACAGCAGCGGTTTTGTTACATCAAAATGTCAAAAATTATATCCCGACGTAAACAAACCTTTTTTTTATATTTTGAAAAAACAAAACGTGATTTAGACGTAGACAAACTATTTTGTTGGGTCGTCATGCTGCCTGCGTCCGGCGCGTCCGTACCTTATGGCAGCGCTTTTACCAATGTTGTGTACTTACCGAAGTGTACCGAGATGTTTTAGCGGTCATTTACTGTTCTTAATCTATACTGTGGTTATAGGTCGGTGAAATACGGTACAAGGCAAAGTCCCAAACGCCTACTTTCCTTGAATGTCCCTAGGTAGAGACTCTGTACAAGCTTTCCGCTTTCGTTATTATGTTTTCCGGGTAAGAGTTTTCCTACTTCGAAGGAAAAATATTGTTTTAATAAAGAAGTTAATAAATTGAATGGAAACAGGTTAGGTAAATTGCTTTCGAGGTCGAGACTCGAGTGGGATGGCTGTCTAGTGCTATTTACTTTATTTATATCTTATTTATAGTTAGAGCAAATTACTTTTAAAAATATTTTCTTTTCTTTCATCGAATGAGGAATAGTGGGCACCTCTAGTGTTAGAGTTTATCAAGCCGCCTGTAAGTAAGTAACTAACTTGGCTTAACGACTGTTATCACATGACAACAGCCGGGACCGACGGTTTAACGTGCCTTCCGAAGCACGGAAGCGCTCAGTTGTAATGCCCACTTAACGGTCACCCATCCGACACCTGGCCGGACCGAGCGTTGCTTAACAAACGTGATCGAGTACGATCAGTCTGTCAAGTTCCGCCATGAGCGCCTTTTAAAAATATTTATAAAATTATAGCCATAATAATTGTCTATTTTGACGTACCGTTTAACTTTTTTATGTACCGTCACAGAATACATAATAGTACAAGTGTACCGTTTACTATGAACTAAATCGCTATAATCAGTAACAGTGTTTATAGCAAGAATTTTAAATTCAAAAGTTCTTGGTTTGAGTATAGCAATCGATATTAAGACAATTTTAATATCAAAGTACACAATATTGTCATTATCTTGTCGAAGACTGTTTTTGGAAACCTATTTTATACTTCGCCACGGTGAGAATTAGGACATTTTTTTAAATCCCTTCCCATCGTAGGGACAAGGGGGCCACGTTAGTTAGAGGGGGGGCTAGGGGGCGACTGGGAATCAGTGTTTCTTTCAAACAAAGTTCTCCAGGGAGGGCGTTAGGGGGAGGGGAGTGAAGTGAGCCCCCCGACGCGAGTTCACGTTGGCCCGCCTATCTAGACATTTTTCTCCGGGGGAGCACTAGGGCTCCTCTGGGGAGGTTAAGTCCCCCCCCTAGCCTAGTACCAGGGGGCTTACCATCAGCAAATAAGAAACCGTTCAGTTCAAAGCAGGCCTTAAACAGGACTGCTTAAGGCCTGCTTTCATACTAACCGTTGAGGTCATAGTACGAAAAAGTAAGGCAGTTCAATATAAGCTCTGCTATAAGAGCTCATAGTAAGGCTCCTGAAAGAAACACTGCTGGAAAGGTTGAATTGCCACAATACAAAAATACTAACATTAATCCATTAACTAACATAGGTCATTGGCCTAACATGACCGATTAATATTCCAAGAAGTTCGAAGTACGTTGCTTGGAAATGGAAACTTTTCGTATAAGTTGAATGTCGGGCTTTACGTAGGTACTTAACGAAGCCGCGATGCTCGAAGCGTAGGTAAGTACTTAATGCCCGAGCTCGCGTGTTTTGTTTATGTAACTAGTACGTTTATCATCATTCATCATGAATACAGAATTTAACATCTATCATTACCACTACTTTGAACAGAACAGACAGATAGAAGAGGAGTAGAAAATGTTCTGCACGCTCACTAGACAACGTACGATCGGCAATCATACACGAATTTTCCTGCAAAGTAGTAAATATAATTTTAGCAAGCCGATTCAAATCGAATATAACATTGCCAGGAATTTTGACTGGTGGAATAGTAGTGCCAGGCGGCATCAAACTTTACCACTTTTTGCGCATTTTGATGCCGCCTGGCACTACTTTTCCATCAGTCAAAATTCCTGGTATTTTTTGAGCTTTGAATTTTAATATTTTTTTAAATATTTTTCAGTAGGTACTCACTCTGTGGGTTTGATCCGTGAATAATTTGGCCCTCTTGAGAACAAGGGAAAAAAAAACAAAGAAAATTCATGATATATAATAATAATATAATATAATAATAAATGCTAGGACAATTTCACACAGCGCCATCTAGAACCCAAACTAAGCAAAGCTTGTAATATGGGTGCTGCTGCTGGACAACTGATATACTACTTATATACTTTTTAAATATACACTTATTATACATAGTAACACCCAGACCCGTCACAGAAGTTAAAATTCATCATTTCAATTTCTGCCCGGCCGGGAATCGAACCCGGGACCTCTTGCGTGGTAGGCGGCATGTTGACCACTGCACCATTCAGGTCGTCATATAATCATGATATAGTCATACTAGTCATATAGTTATATAATCTAGATAAGCGCAAGCATAAATTACTACACTTTCCACTGAGGATGTGATGTCCACTGAATCGTTTAGGTGGTAAGTAACTTTATTCAAGATCAATTTCTTTTAAAGAATCCCAAGAACTTAGGAACAAAATATTGTTAAGATATTTGAATTTTTATTCAAATAGTAGTACAGTACTTTTCTAACTGTCTAAAATGATGTTGGAAACCATCCTTTTGCAGTCCAACCATCCGTAGCGCTACGTCTATTGTTCATTGAATGCGATAACTTCGGAATCGTTTCATCTGTACAAAAGTTGGATCCAGAAAAAGTTTTTCGCTTAGCCCTGTCTGATCTGGATCCATGAAGTCTGAAGGATTGTATATTTCAGCTAAGTGGGAGTTTAGATCCCATTTTATATTCAACCTTTCAACTCCGCAGCTTAGTAATTTTTTACTTATTTCCACTTTATTACTTCAAATTTTTCATTGGCATATTCTCGTGATTTTTTGTAAATAATTTATAGCTTTATCACGTTGGATTTGTGGTTTTTAGTGGAATAAAGGTGTACTGTACCTACTTAAGTGAAAAGAACTTCAATAAAGTTGTTTTCGTCTCCCGAGCCAATATTGCGCGTTTATTAGGTAAATTAATTACCACTATTGGAATTAGTAAACTAATTAACTACTATTAAAATTAGTGAACTAATTACCTACTATTGGTATTAAATCGTCCAATAAATAAAATGTAAATCCGTTATTGGCATTAAGCAAAATTTGTAAGATAATCACTACTGTTTAATTTTAAGTGCTGTGGATTTTGGGATAATAAATAAAATAAAAAATAAAATCTGTTAAGACACTTACGAATAAAAAAACGGGTTTTGTCAACATTGAAATTGAAAAGATAATAATATTGAGATTGACTTCGAATTGAAATTGTTATCGCATTCAAGAAGAGAGGTGACTAGAAAGACTTAATTAAAGAAAAATAATTAAGTATACATGTTGGGAAGTAAGGTGTATAATATAATATAATAAGTATATATAAAAACCCTTCGATCGTTGTTAAACGATTGTGATTTGTTTGAAAAGTTGGTTAAATTTTCAGTTCTACGTAGGTCTGTATACCAATAAAATGTATAACCTACAGTCTAAAATTAGGAAGTTGGTTAAAGTTCACTAAAATAATTTCTATTTTTAAACTAAGTCCAAAGTTAGCTATCTATTTTCATCTATTGTACAGTTGCTGCTTGTTATTGGTATTTATTTTTCGGTTATGCTTTATCTTTGTTGAGACTTTTGTTTATTCAGGAAAATTCTCAACACTAACAGTCTCAAAGTGAGCAGAGCTTGACCAGTATCATATTTGTTGAGACTTTTTTCCGGAAGATCCTCAACAATAATAGTCTCAAAGTGAGCAGAGCATGACCAATATATATATTTGTTGAGACTTTTTTCCGGAAAACTCTCAACAATAATAGTCTTAAAGTGAGCAGAGCTTGACCAGTATCATATTTGTTGAGACTTCTTTTTTTTTTTTTTGGAAAATTTTCAACAATTATAGCTTCAAACTGGGCAGACCTTGACCAGTAGATATATTTGTTAAGACTTTTTTCCGGAAAATTCTCAACAATAATTGTCTCAACTGAGCCAGACCTTAATTAAATGAGTTGCAACATTGTAGAATATACAAATAAAAAGGAATATTATATAATGAATACCCATTACTTATCGATAAATACCCCAAAGGTTGTTTATTCGGAGTCGAAATATACAAAATGCCGTATCTATTGATTAGGTCAATTAAGAAACTTAATTTTTTTACAGCATCTATTTGATAACTCCATGCGTTTCTGAGATAAAGGGATACTTATATCTAAATAACTGAAAACGAAGTTATGCTATGGGTTTCGTTTGTATCTTCTTTTGAGAAACGGAAATCTAGTTATGATCTTCGTTATCAATCCCTTATACAGTGTGACGTCACTTCCCTTATTCAAAACCACTTCAAAACTGACCTATAAAATAAGACGTAACAACTGTCAAAACTAGTTCCTTTTTCTATCGCACACTAACGTCGCCAACTTTACCTACGCAATGTATTTTTTTATATCTCTGATAAACGGTTGGTTTTTCATTAAAGTCCAGTAACCCTTCGCGTGGGGTGCTCGCATGCTTCGGTGACGTCACACGAGCAGTTACGTCACAGCCGAATTAGATTAAAATATCGACGTCTATTTCCGTGCAGAACGAACGACCTTCCATTCATAATGGAATTAACTTAATAGTGGAACACTGGAGTTTAATTTAATTCTAGTAGGGATTAATTTTGACGTTGATTAAAAAGCTTTGGGACATCTGTATGTAACTGTATATTTTGTACGAAGTAATGTTTGTGCGGGATTAAAAGTATACGTTTAATACATTTGCAATGCAGAGGATCTATATTATGATGTATGATCTAATAATGTACCATATCAAGAAATATATATTGGTAAAATATCTTCATTCTTCACGAGGTGTTTCAAGATGCATAATTAAAAGGCAGATTACAAAATAAACCTGCAATATATATGGTGACGAAAACGAGGAATATTTCATTTTATTACATTTCATTTCTTTTCATGGAAAACTTGAAAAATAAAAACTAGCACTCCAATCTAGATGATCACAAACTACAGCACTCAACTAACTAACGGCAAAAATTTAAACCTATATTTTGCATGGCCTACGTCCCACACGCTCTGTTTGGGTTTTGAGTATCTTTCTGTACATTTTCCTGATGTTTTTGGATAGAAAGAAGACAAAAATATCATGAATTTTCTTTTTGATAATAATTGTGAGTAGGTAGGTAAGTATACTAAAATAGTACATTATGAGACAAGTTAGCTTAGGTTGCTCATTGCACACAAGGCTGTGGGTTGCAGCCCGAGCCGCAGGCGAGGGCGTAACTCAGCCGAGTGTGCAATAAGCAAGAGCTCACGAGTTTCATACGACGTTTTTCAACACATTTGCGAGGAAAAAACAAAGTAATTTATCACACAGCAACAAATATGGCAAAAACAAAATATGATATTATTATGGGAAAAGGCGCGCATGTTTTTTTTTATTTTTTTTTCACACGCCCAACTCAAGAATATTTTGCGAACAAAGGGGTGAGGAGCATACAGCCTACTACTAATACTTCAAAATTATAATTTTAAGTGCAATAATGCAAATATTTTAATATTTTATAACAAAATATTGTGAATTATGAATAATTTGATAATAATTATATATTTATTTGACTTAATTAAGGACTTACACATTTATTTATTCCAAAAATGTATATGAATTTTCAGCAGCATAAAACCTCTTTGTTGTCAAAAAAAAATAACTGTATATGGGAATGCTCTGTTTACTCGCATAGAACTTGCAGTAAGGTACTAATTTAACTTTGTAGGGTTAATTCTATTACGAACTATAGTGTTTTATATATTATTGCACGCGTTTGTTATAGCTCGGTTTATGGCCCTAAAATCGATGTATTAGGGCTCACTTTACGAGCAAGTGTGTTGAAAACTATCTAATTTGTAACTTACTCCTTTTTTGTCCGGTTCTTGCAAAGTTTGAAATGTTAACCCTACAGACAGACGTGATGTTATGTAGATTGTAGAGGTTCAACATGCACAAAAACTTGAACTGTCACAACAATCTGGAGTTTGGATCGCTTTCCGTCATTTATCATGGCTGCTTTCGACCTCAGTCTAATTGGCAGTGGAAACTTGGTAGACAATTTGCGAGGCAAGCGGGGGTTGTTAGCTAACCGCAAGGCAAGGGTTCAAATTAAACCTTTGGAATTTAGCAGGTTCATAGTAGAACGCTATTAAATGTTTCATACAGGAATTATTCCTTATTATCATAACTAGTTAGGTAGATGGGTAGGTATATAACTTCTGCCCGCAAGAATTTTAATTGCAGAAATGCGATTTTGAATTACAATACAGAATTAATATTAGTTAGTTTAATACATATTATTACTTTTGATGTGATCATTACCGTTAGGAATATTTCAATTTCTCAACTTCGGCTTGGACATCGCCTTATAAAGCTGAAAATATGGTAGATAGGGAGGGACCATCAAACTGAACAACTTTTGCTATGGGACCAACTCTGAAATAGCGAAAAAAAATTGATTATAATTACGTTATAAATTTTTGTATGAAACAGCTGATTTTTTTTTCGCGATTTCAGAGTTGGTCCCATAGCAAAAGTTGTTAAGTTTGATGGTCCCCATCTACCTTGTTTAAGGAAGGATAGATAGGACATTTTTAAGAGCCTGCAAAACGTAGCGTCAATGAAAACATATAAAGTTTTGTCGCATAGTTATAAGAATCCACTCATTTTGGAAGTTAGAAAAAAATATTATTGTATTTGACATATCCTGAATGAGATACATAGACTCTGTATGAAATATACAGGGAGAAAAAAGCAGCCCTTGACGAGTTTCTTGCCGGTTCTTCTCGTTACAAGGTCTCCGGAGCTCAGGGTTTGCGAACCGATGGCGTAGCTTCTTTGACATTCACAAGTGCTTGTAACAGCCTAGACTGAATAAATGATTTTTTGATTTTGATTTGATTTTGATAGCTAAAAATAATTTCAAGGAAAAGCTTAGTCAGTGAAAAAAAAATATTTTCTAAAAAGTTTTTTCGTCGCGAAATAGGTACTCGAAATTTTCAGAGGTAACTAGCATATTTTTTTCAAATTACAAATTGGACATAAGATGAATTAAAGAGTTACCTAAAAAAAAGAATGTCAATGTTATGGATCAATATTAAAATCAAAATAAACAGGTTTTTTAGCGCCTGAAAAATGTAAAGACACATGCATTTCGAAAAATATTTGCTAGCGCGGGCAGGATGAACGCCCGGGGGCTTGCTACTCGATTAAGCAGCGCCTTAATAGGAAAAAGTTATCTCGATGGGAAAAAGACTTATAAAAAATCAGTTTTACTAATTAAATTACTTACTGATATGCAGAAAGATTTTCTTACACTCCTCATGCTGTACAAAATCGTAGCATAAGTATTTAATTTAAAACTTAAAAAAATAAATTGAAATTGTTGCATTGCATGGAGTTATAACCAATTAGGTATTTATACACGGTCATAAATAGCTCTAAGTTTTCTAGTTGGTGGTTTAAATTGGAAAGGGGAAAAGTGGAATAATCCAAAATACTCGTAGATGGGGACCTTCGGATTTTTTTTATCTAGAGAACAATTTTCTTCCTCCTCTGCAGTGCAGAATGGAACAAGTCCAGTTTTTCCCCTGGGGGGAAGGGAATTTTAAGGGGGGATTTGTGGAATAACCCGTATCTAATAACGCTTTTTATTTCAACACAGTAAATATTTTATAGACAATTTTGTAACTTCAAATTAGAAGGGGGCGGTCGCGGGCGGCCGTTATCTTGAAGTTAGCTCAACAAACTTTAAAAATGTCCTGTTTTACGACTTCGTCCGTAATCTAGTTTAAGTTAGATTGGATCACTTTAGTTTCCTTCTTAGAAAACTTATTGGTTGGGCGTTTTATGAATGGTTTAGTCCATCAGCCATTTTTGATGTCCCCTCTGCTGAGGCACAGGCCTTCCTTATGGGTGGTAAGAAGGATGGGCCATAACCCACCACGCGGGCCCAATGCGGATTGGTGGGTGTTAACGACTGCAAATGCAGCCGGGACCAACGGCTTAACGTGCCTTCCGAAGCACGGAGGAGCTCGAGATAATAAATTTTTGGTCACCCATCCCATGACCGACCCTGGTGCTAAACCACTTCGCCATGCCACCGAGCTCCTCGAAACTATTACAAAAGAGTATTACAAAAGAGCCGAATATGGTATAGGGACCATCAAACTGAACAACTTTTCCTATGGGTCTAACTCTGAAATCGAGAAAAAAAATCTGCTGTTTCATACAAAAAATTATAACGGAAAATATATCAAAATGTATGAAACAGCAGATTTTTTTTGCGATTTCTGGTCCCATAGTAAAAGTTGTTCAGTTTGATGGTCCCATTATTCAGTAACTACTTATTACCTATATTATTACCATGTATTTTTTCGACTCCAGCATTGACATCTTAATTAAATCATATTAGGTATTTTGTGAAATGTAAACACTAATTTTAAAAATAACTTACATATGTATTTTATTTTTTGTAACAGTGATTGTGCCTGTATGTAGGTATATTAGACCCACTACTAGGTTATTCTGAGGAGCTCGGTGGCGCAGTGGTTTAGCACCTGGCCCAGCGATTGCGGAGGTTCGCAAGGGTCGGTCATGGGATGGGTGACCAAAAATTTATTATCTCGAGTTCCGCCGTGCTTCGGAAGGCACGTTAAGCCGTTGGTCCCGGCTGCATTTGCAGTCGTTAACACCCACCAATCCGCATTGGGCCCGCGTGTTGGGTTATGGCCCGTCCTCTTTATACACCAGCAGTGGGGACATTAAAATTGCTGATGGACTAGGTTATACTAGATAATATCTATCCAATATGAAAGTTGCTGTACCATGGTGAGCAGCCAGTGAACTGAAAAGACGTCATCAAGTCATTGATTGGGTTATAGCTAACGGAGCTAAATGTAGGGTAGGTTTGGTATAGTTAGTGCCTATAGTTAGTATTATTATTATACATTCTGTGCCTAAGGCTTAATTTCAGCATTTTCAGTCAGCAATACTTCAGCTCCCTTATTACGTAATTCTGTTGCTAACAATTTTCGATTGAAATCAATTGAAACCGCAGTTACTTTGCTGCTTCCAGTAAGATGGTGTCATATTGGCTCTTACTAAAGCAGCAATGTAACTGAGATTCCTATCAGAGTTAATTGCAACAAAGTTCCAAAATCAGGGTTGCCCCCTACTCAAATGGCCAACATTCTATGCGTTTGATCGCTACGCTTACTATCAAAGCTTTAAGATAAACAGTAACTATAAAATTACGCGCCAAAAGCTTGTAAATTCCATACAATACCATCAAAATGTGTGATTTAAGTACATTATATAATATTGAATTTTTAGATTTTAGCATTCACAATGCTGAAATACAAAATACATAGCTATATTTCTTTTTTAAAATGATTTGGGACTTCCGCCAAGTGACGCCTGATTCAATCAAATACATTCAAGTCAAAAAAACCCGCCTGCATAAAAAGACAAGTCGACTGAAAAGATGGAAACAAGGTTTAATAAATATTAAAGGCAACATGTCATAATAACATGCAGTCGGAGGCATGCATAAAGAAAGTGACATTATGAATGATTGAATTATATGCCTTCGACTGCATGTTATTATGACATGTTGCCTTTAATATTTATTAAATCTTGTTTCCATCTTTTCAGTCGACTTGTCTTTTTATGCAGGCGGGTTTTTTAATTTTTTAAATTTATTTTTTATTTATCTCTTTTTAGTTATTATATATTACGGTCATGATATACCTTTTTGAAATCCTTATAATAAGCCCTTTAATTGACACCCATATTGCAGTATTCTAAAAAAAAAAATTTTTTCACTACGTATAATAGCACCGTACAGCCGCCATGTTGGTTTTATTATAACGCCACCTTCTTAAGGCGAGGCCAGTTCACGATTTGATGAAAAGATCGATTTTTGAATTTCCAATGTGAAGAACGGATGTAGAATTCTACTTCACAAAAATTACTGTAGACTGAACATTATGTCATGAAACACAATAACCGAACAGAATATTGAAAAATGGCATGGTTACTCTGTAAAAAAATCCTGAATAACACCATAAAATTAAACTTCAAATCGTCAGATTTCGTTATTTTCAACGACAGTGATATGATATTTTATGCAAAAAGGATAGCTTTTTTATCGATCTAACACAATAACCGAGTACATTTTAAATAAATGATCAAGTATTTCAGAAATCAATAAAAATGTACTAAATTTCGTCAAATTTCTGGCGAAGCGTCAGTTAAACCTATGCAATATTCAACCTTATTCTAAAGACCTAGTGAAAGAGTAAATTTCGGGAACTGCCTCGCCTTAAGAACACTTGGGCTGAATAGACAAATCTAACTATATCTTAATCATAGAAATCCGTTCAGACGTTTGAAAGATATGAGGTAATAAAGAATATTACATACAAACATACATACATACAAACATACTTACAAGATACGCGCGAAAAACATAACCCGCAGTCGGGTAAAAAATAAGCTTTATTCAAATAAACTTAATTATTAAGTACTTTTGAATCGTCTATATTTTCCTACCACCCGTTCCAGACTTTTTTAGCCGACAAGAAGAACGGGCGCAAGAAACTTATCAGCAGTATTTGTATAGTACGTACATACCTATAGGTTCTAAAATACGAGTTTTGTGTAGGAAAAATATTAATTGGCATTTATTTTGAATTGGGTTAGTATTTTGGACTAGACAAATACTGTCTTAATCCGAATAACATCACAAGAAGAGTTTAACTATGCTCAAATTGCAAAATGTTGGTATAGGAAATTCACAGTTCGCCGGCCTCTTAATTCCTTAATTTTCTGGATTCACATAATTTAAACTTGAAATGTTTATTTAGTTAGTTCAATGATCGTTGATATACAATAGATACTTATTCCCTGAAGATAACGTTCAAGTTTGAACAAACAAGTTTAAATGGAATTGACTGCATGTAGATTGTTTGCTCTACAATTTTCCATTCATAACGAAGGTAGTGTTGTAAACATTTCGATGGAAATTGTCGATAATTTATCGACATAGGTTTTAGTTACTTTTCGTTGATAAATTTTGTTCATTGTTTAATTAACAACAAATAATATATACCGGCGACGATTAATGTATTAATGTTCAATAAATACTTACAGACAGGAGCTCGGTGGCGCAGTGGTTTAGCGCCTGGCCCAGCGATTGCGGAAGTTAAGCAACGTTCGCAAGGGTCGGTCATGGGATGGGTGACCAAAAATTTATTATCTCGAGCTCCTCCGTGCTTCGGAAGGCACGTTAAGCCGTTGGTCCCGGCTGCATTTGCAGTCGTTAACACCCACCAATCCGCATTGGGCCGTGGGTTATGGCCCATCCTCCTTACCACCCATAAGGAAGGCCTGTGCCCTAGCAGTGGGGACATCAAAAATGGCTGATGGACAAATACTTACAAATATTTTTTCATAATTTTGGTGCTTTCAGTAACAAAATTAATCAATTTTTTTTAAATAAAGACTTTATTTGGTCTAGATGAGTTATAAATAAATAAATATTAGACATCATAAACATTGCTCCGATTCCAAAGTAAGTAGCTAAAGCACTTGTGTTATGGGAATCAGAGGCAACGGTGGAACTACAAACATCAAAACCTGAGCTAAGATAGAAAATTTATTTTTAAAAATTGTCCCAGCCGGTAATCAAACTCGGGACCTCAGAGATGGCGACACCTTGAAAACCGGTGTACACACCACTCGACCACGGAGGTCGTCAAGTTATTAGTCAACGAAATAAAGAGATTATATAGCATATTTTTCAATTTTTAAAATTCAATAATTGAAGAAAGAGATTTTGTCCGACTTGAATTCTCATCGACAACTATTTCTCTAGTTACATCACTAAACAAATCAGCCCGTTCATTGTGTGCATACATTAGTTTTTGCCGTCGGATCTCGGCACAAATGCGGCGTGTACATTGTTACTTTAGTAGAAAAACTGTTTACAAACTAGCTGTATACAACCACAATTTAAATAAATAAAACCAAATGTCTGTCGTTTGTTCCGCGAAAAGTTTTATTGATAATAACTTCACTAAAAGCTGTGTTGTAAACGGTGTTGTTGTAAACGGTGTTGTTGTAAACGCGGTATGTTGTAAATGCGGTGTTGTGGTGAATGTGTTGTGTATCTATGTTGTTTGCTGTTGCAGTGGTGGTGGTGTGCTCTGTGGGATGTCTGCAGCTGGATAGCCAGGCGTCTACCAGAAGGCCTAGGGTGACGAAGTATAGTAAGACAACGGCAGCACCCGGAGGTACTACGGTAAGATTCAATTTTAACATCTCTTTAAAAATATACTTTTCATTTCTGAAACGGTTAGCTTACTGCCGACATTACAATATCCGAGCGAGAGCATGCGCGTGCATTCAAAGTTTTTTAAAAAATCGCCTGCCTCAACCAGTTACTGTTATCGAAACCACCAAATATGAAAAAAAAAAAAATACGATAAGTACTTACTTACCTACCGATCGAAAAGGTTACGCATTACTCTCATTAGAATTATTTTGCATAATTTCACACAAAGCATCCTAAACAAATTTAATTTTTAATTATTACGTAATAGTATTAGTATCATTATCATTAGTATCATTGTGTAGTATCATGCATAAAATGCAAAAATACGACTCGCACCAGATCAATACTCAGACGGGAATCGAACCCGCGACCTTTGGATATCCGGTCGAATGCTCTGACCGCTGAGCTACCGAGTCACTATTTTTTCTAGTATATTATTTAGTATTGTGTAAAAATAGCATTGTGAATGTAAAAATCTCAAATTTCAAAATCATAATTATTAGTTAAATTTCCTAGGTATCTAAATTATTTAAGGTACTTTGCCTCGTGTGGCAAAGATTTTGGGACACCCTGTATATCGTGTTTCGGTGGTTATGCTAGGGGCGAAGGTTATGACATAAAAAATCGGATAAGCGCAAGTCTCGCGCACCGAAGTATTTTATTTTGTAAACAATACAATGATTTTCTAATCTAATAACTAATCTACGGATGTTTTCCTATACCTAGTTGTACTGTGAGACCTTGCTTTATGCCTTTCGGTATTCTAGCTAGGTCAAAGGTTTATTTAGAGTCGAAGTATGTGGGACATGTTTTTATATATATTATATGTATTAAATTATATGTTATGTTGTATTTATTAATATTTTACCCTATGTACCGCCTTAATTGATATGCTTCCTAAAGGTTGAGTGGGAGAGAATGCATTTAGCATTAAGTTCGCCTTTTGTAACATTTTGTTTGAAATGTACAATAAAGCTTGTTAAATAAATAAATAAATAAACATAACTGGATGTTTCGCTTTATTGACTAGACTTAGAAACTTGTTTTCAGATATTAATTTCAAATTGAAGAAAAACATCTGTCTATAACAGTACAGTCAGCAGCACGTCAGGTTAATATATTTAATAATTTTTTTTTTTTTTTTTTTTTTTATTTATTATTAAGGGAAACAAACAGCTGATGTTACACAAGATGACATGTATGAATAACAATGCAATAGCCAATACAGTTTCCACAATTAGCATAAGCAGACATGCAACAGTATTAAACTACCTATTATTCGACCTATTTTTAGTTATACTTAATTTACTTAAAAAAGAAAATACAATAAGTGATACTTATTTAGATGTAACTACATAATTATATCTAAACGGATATGAAAACACTACAAGGTTATCTGCAACAGTCTTTAGCAGTTATTATTGAGAAAATACACAACATTATCTATTTAATGGACCTCATCAGCAACTTTGTCTTAAAGGATCTAGTATTTTCAAAAAATATATCAATATCCTTAAATTTGTTATTATGACTTTTGCATGCGCGAGCCAGAAATCTATTCTTTGCATATTTAGTTTTACAAAATGGAATTCTAAAAAGTGTTTGCGTACGTAAGTTTTGTTTTGAACAATATAGTGAAATACGGCTTAATAAGTAAGGAGAATCAACCTGATGATTTAAGACTTTGTAAAGAAATATCTGATCACGTATTGTTCTACGATTTTTAAAAGTGTTGTTAAATTTATATTTTAATCTTTTTATAAATTTATTCTGTATACGTTGGAGTGCATATATATGCGTTTGATACTGTGGGTTCCATACTACAGATGCGTATTCGAGCGAAGATCTTACGAGTGCATTATAAAGTAGACATAAAGTACCTGGTTCCTGAAATGAACCACATTGTCTAAATATAAAACCAAGCATCCTATAAGCCTTTGCTGTTACGTTGTTAATATGGGATTGGAACAACATTTCACTATCAAGCGTAACTCCCAGGTCCCTCACCTCGGTCACCCTAGGTAGTATTTCATTATTTATTGAGTAAGTGTGTACAATCTTTTTCTTTTTTCTGGTAAAAGATATAATGTTGCATTTTTGTGTATTTAAGAAAAGTTTATTAGTTTTGCAATAGTCATGTAATGTATCTAGATCTTGTTGTAAATCATAACAGTCTTTAATAGTCTTTATAACTTTGTATATTTTTGTATCGTCTGCGTATAGTAAGCTATTTGATGAGCGGAAACATACATTTATATCATTTACAAATATGTTGAAAAGCAAAGGTCCGAGATGGGAGCCCTGGGGTACGCCCGACGTGATAGGGATGAAAGTAGAAGTATGTCCCTTGACTGCAACGGCCTGACTTCTATTTCTAAGATAAGAATCGAGCCATCTCAAGAGGCTGCCGTGCACACCAACTGATTCCAACTTTTGGATCAAGATTGAATGAGAAATTTTATCGAACGCTTTGGAATAGTCGGTGTACACGGCATCCACCTGGTGGCCCTTGTCCATAGAATCAAGAACGAAGTCCACAAACTCGCATAGGTTGGATTCAGTCGATCTTTTGCTAATAAACCCATGCTGATTGTTCATTATTGATGATCGTATTAGGTTGGATAAACTGTCACATACTATCTTTTCAAACAATTTTGGGATTACAGATAGCTTTGAAATTCCTCTGTAATTTTGAACGTCATGAATATCACCTTTTTTGAAAATAGGGGTTATTAAACTTTTTTTCCATTGGGAGGGGACTATACTTTGTGTAAGTGATTTGGAGAAGAGTATCCACAAGGGGAGCGCCAAAGACTTTCTGCAATTTTTTAGGAATATTGGCGGCAGCCCGTCCGGTCCACTACCCTTTGAGGTATCTATAGAAGACAGATACTTCTCAACCACTTCTACAGTCAGATGAATATTGGAAATATTAAAATTATTATTTGAGGAGGAACAATCAGCAGTGTTTAATAAGGATGATGGTACATCAGGTTCAAAGACTGACTGAAAAAAGTTATTAAATAAATTACAGATACTCTGACCATCGTTAGCAATGTTGTCTAATAAGTAAACTGAATCTGGAATTTCTGAATTATGTTTTTTTGATTTAATAAATGCCCAAAAGTGTTTAGAGTTTTTACGAATATTTTCTTCAGATTTACGTAAGAAGCTCTTATAACACGATATTTCAAGTTCTTTTTGTTCTATTCTCAACTGATGAAACCGATCATAATCGCGACTTCTACCATACACTTTCCATCTTTTATGAATTTTTAATTTCTTTTTAATACATTTTATAAGTATTTTTGAATACCATATTGGGTAACGCAGGCTCTGACCGCTTCTTTTTATGGGTACATTATTTTTTATGATATCTTTTAGAATCGAGTAAAAGTTATCTACGTCTTGTTCTATACTGTTAGATGAAAGTAGGTGAGACCAATCCAAACCGTCTAATTTGGAGCAAAGAGTTGCGTAATCGGCTGCATAGAAACGATACATTAATTGTGAGGCTGGTTTTAAAGCGACTGGGGGGGAACACGCACTCGTTACCACGCACAGAGCGGGGTGGTGGCCATCCTCGGGGACCAACGGCGTACCTCGACGTACCTTGCACTCGAAGCTGGCGAACACTAAATCTAGTAATCGACTGTTCTTATTGTAAACATTATTATACTGGTTTAGTCCTGTTAAGTTGATGAACTCATATGTATTTTCTATAAGATTGTCGCAAGTGGGGTTGGTTAAGTTCATGCCACTATGAGTCGAAGATTGCGCCCATACACCGTTTGTGATATTAAAGTCCCCTAATACAATAGTTTCGTCCTGGGGGTGGTCTAAAATGAGATCGGTCAGATATTCGTAAAAAGCAAGTTCAGAGTTCCCTTGTTCCGGTCCATGAGGAAAATAACAACAAAAAACGTGTAACAATTTCTTTTTTAAGCCTGTACTTAACGCTATTTTAACGTATGTTATGTCTGCATCGGACATACGCGGCAAAGGGCGACCCGGTCGAACATTTTCATTTTCTAGTATATTATTTAGTATTGTGTAAAAATAGCATTGTGAATGTAAAAATCTCAAATTTCAAAATCATAATTATTAGTTAAATTTCCTAGGTATCTAAATTATTTAAGGTACTTTGCCTCGTGTGGCAAAGATTTTGGGACACCCTGTATATCGTGTTTCGGTGGTTATGCTAGGGGCGAAGGTTATGACATAAAAAATCGGATAAGCGCAAGTCTCGCGCACCGAAGTATTTTATTTTGTAAACAATACAATGATTTTCTAATCTAATAACTAATCTACGGATGTTTTCCTATACCTAGTTGTACTGTGAGACCTTGCTTTATGCCTTTCGGTATTCTAGCTAGGTCAAAGGTTTATTTAGAGTCGAAGTATGTGGGACATGTTTTTATATATATTATATGTATTAAATTATATGTTATGTTGTATTTATTAATATTTTACCCTATGTACCGCCTTAATTGATATGCTTCCTAAAGGTTGAGTGGGAGAGAATGCATTTAGCATTAAGTTCGCCTTTTGTAACATTTTGTTTGAAATGTACAATAAAGCTTGTTAAATAAATAAATAAATAAACATAACTGGATGTTTCGCTTTATTGACTAGACTTAGAAACTTGTTTTCAGATATTAATTTCAAATTGAAGAAAAACATCTGTCTATAACAGTACAGTCAGCAGCACGTCAGGTTAATATATTTAATAATTTATGTTGAACCTTATAATTTCTTTGATTTAAGTATAAAATTTATTGAATATGATTATACCCTGTCGTGGAAACCCAGCGTGCCGTTGACTGTACAATTATATTAAGAGATAAAGGTTTATTTTTTGAGGACAGGGAACAAAAATAGACATAGTATAACAAAAGTAGTGTATCATTTTTAACCAGAGAAATGCTTTTTTTCCAGGAGGCGGTGACAGAAAGGAGTCTAGACACAGCCACGTACCGGCTGAAGGACAGTAGCGACGATACGTGCATCTTACTCATTGTTGATGCTCTACTCGACATCTCCTATCTCACCAAGCTGAACGAACGAGCTGTGAGTAGTTTAAGCATCATAAGTTTTATTCTGACGCCATAACAACAATTTAAAAATTGTAGTGTTCCGCCAATTAGAAGTAAGATAGCCAGTTTCTCAGTGGCGAGGATTCCGGCCATTCCGGGTGTAGTGTGCTTACACTTTCTGCCTTATCATTACTTAACCTCAGATGAGGTGAAGGCCAAGCACTATCTCGTTATGGATTTAAAAAAAAATGTTCGCAGTAGCTACCATCTCTATTTTGTGGCAATACTTGGAGAAATTTTCCATTTTATGCGAAATATTGGCAAAGTCAAGATGAATGAGGTGTGATTCCGTAGTTTTCATTGACTACAGAGACAAATAATAAGCGTTTTTATGTTGAATCTACACTTCTACAGGATCAATTTTATTTTGCAAAGTTCGATAACTATCACGTTTACAAATGTAACTTTGTCTTGAGGATACTGGATAGAGTAAACGGCATATACATCATTTGTGATACTACCAATGTATGTAGAGTGTTGGTAGAGAAGAGTAATAGGTATGGTGCTTCAATCTAATCTACCCCTGTTTTTAGGTAGACTCGACTACCTGGCTTAAACACTGTCTTTTATGGCTCTTGTTTTCAATAATCTCAATAACCTTCTTCTGTAAGGTGGAGATATAATACACCCCCAATTTTGCGGCTTCGTTTTGAGTTCGAAAAAGACAAATTCTTCTGTCAACTTAACGTTCTTTGTTTAAATTTTCAGGATGCAAACACGTTCGTCCCGAACAATGCGAACGTCGGTGGCGTCTGCAAGGAGGGTGACGCCGAAACTCTCGTGCTTTCATTTAAGGACTTCTCGTTAGAGTGGTTCTTTTCTAAGGTGACGTTTATAAACATTCTTAAGTTCTTCTTTGCTAAGATGAGACTTATGCTTGACCATAATTAATATACATACTTATAAAACTATCAGGTTACAAAAAATATCAAACCGATTGTGAATTGGTTAATTCTCGCCTTGATTACTATTTGCTTTCTTGCTAAAATAAAATAGCCTTTCTCCAAATAACAATTTCTACCACCTCGCTAAATCTCTCCAACCAAATATACAAACTTATGTTTAGTATACATTAATACATCTTGGTTAGCGACTTTATGCGATTGAAATGGAGACGATAGGAATAACTTCTGACACGATGTGCGAAGACGAAAGGTGCAAAAAGTTGAGGACAGCTGAATGCTGATCCTCAATAGGGACTTAAGCTGGGATTTATGCTGATGATTACCACTAATGTCATATCTCATTACATTCCAGACACCAGGCGGAGAGCGCTGGTACGTCAACAGCATGCGTCTCACATACAACTCCAGCGCACGCATTCTGGAACATGCGGCGAAGCAAGGACGCAAGGTGACGCTCACAACGGACCCAAGGTCGCTGCTGTTCCCAACGCCAGTGGGAAAGTCGTACGACTGTCCTGAAGAGACGATTGTAGAGCTGGCGGAGAGTGAAGCGAGGTCAGTCTATGAGAGAGGAACTTTATATTTTGATAATCCACTGTCTTGAGGAGAGCCTAATAAGCGTGTCTTTGCACAGTCGCTTTCCCGTTCATTTTCATCTGACGCATGCTTCAAGCCATTCAATAGCACACCCTGACCGTGCGCTTTCACTTTTCTCTTGCTCTTTCAACATGCAATAGCGCAATAGCGCATGCCCTATCTTCTCAAAAGAATGTGAAAGTATGGCAGAAAGTTGAACAATTTGTAGTTGTACTCGGTTTGGTTGGCGGTAGGGCTTATTTCAAGTCAGCCTGGCTACCGGCAGTTAGAGGTAAGATAGCCAGTTTCTCAGTGATGAGGATTCCGGGTGTAGTGCGTAGTGCGCTTACACTTCCTTATCACAACTTAACATCAGGTGAGATGAAGGCACTATACAGTTGTGAATAAAAAAGGAGTATGAATTAGTTTGAGTGTCTCTCCTGAGGCTGCCAGTCCATTGACGTGGAGCGAGGCGTCGGAGCGGAGAAACAAGTAAATTTTTAAATTTGAGATTTTTGCATTCACAATGCTATTTTTATACAATACTAAATAATATACTAGAAACAACAAAAACAAGTAAATATTAACAAATAGGATTGCGGAGCGGAGATTTTATGCAATCCTTTTGGTTAATATTTGCTCGTTTCCTCGCTCCGCCAACTCGCTCCGCGGCGATGGACAGGTAGCCTGAGAGCTGTGTTACCTTTCAGTGCGGCGACAGCGCACCGCGCCAAGCTGTACCTCCGCCAGATGCGGCTGCAAGCGTTCATGTACAAACACGACGGGGAATTCGGTCCCCCGTGGCACTGCGCGGGCAGTTCACGCTCCCGCTCCGAAACAGCGCCGGTCGCAGTCGGTGCCGCGCTCGCTATCGCTACGGGCGCTACGCTGGTCGCGTACGCGGGATGGCGGTACTTTAAGGTTAAGAAAGTGCAGTATGATACTATGGAGTGAGGGTAAAGGAGGTTAGGGTTTTTTGGTTTTGTTTTAGATAGCCGGTTTCTTAATGTTGTAACACTAGCATCTATCAAGATTTTTGCATTGACAATGCTTTTTTTGTAGAAGCTAAACCTTATACTTGAAAAAAAAACAACTAGACTCATTTGGATATCAAACAACCTATCGCAATCCGGGCAAATACTACTGAATTTTTAGAGACAAGTTGCTTTTTTCTAGTATAAAGTTTACCAATCTATCGCAATTGCTCACAGTTTGACCTACACGTACCCACATTGTACAGTGCGTTTCAAACTTAATGACGGCTGTGAAGTTAGCCAGTTCCACCCACTTTGATCGAAGACCCACTTACATTGAAATTGTGTACTGCGCATCGTCTCACGCGATGTTTCGAGTTGGCATTAATTTTGAACCGCACTATCTATGTTACCATTTGACCACTGTATTTATAAACCAGTCACGGTTGTACAGTCAGCAGCACATCAGGCTATACATGTTGACCTTGAGACCGCCTTTATGCCGTTCGTAATAAAAGCTGTTTTCGTAGTTCAACTGTTTAACCTAGCGTGCTGTCGTGCGTACACAGATTGTCACATTGAATGTAATCGTGGTAGATATTGGGTTACACAATTAGAATCCTAGTCCAGATTAAGCGAGGCAAATGCTCGGTTAGCTTAGATGTGCCTCGCACTCACAAGCGTTTGCCCAATCAATGCCCTAACCCCAAGGCAAATGCCTGTTTTAGCGGTGAGGAGATTGTTACACGGCAAACGAGGCGTGAGATTATTCGCTCAGCGTGGATATTGTTCTAAACTGTCTGAATTTATTTACAGAAAAAAGGTTTGATATTATGATTACAAAGGAACGGAGAAACTCAGAACTTACATCTGAGTAATACTATCAATATCGGTTATCGTGATGATACTAATATCAAAATAACAGTATCACTAAAAATAGTTGTCTCAAGTCTTAATTTTGCTTGCAAAGAAGAAAATTAACAAGATGAAGATAGAACGTATTGAAATTTTTGAATTCTTTTTGTTTCAAAGAAGGTTATACATATCGATGACTCGATACATACAATGTGATTAAGTTGAGAATGGACAGTGATCCGCTGCAACTTCACTCGAGAATAATATGACAAAGACAAAATTTTACAAATTAAAATACATACGTCCTTTTGTACCGCAAGCGCTCTGCCCCCCTACAATGACTGACAAAAGTAATATCGAAGTAATGTTGTAAATGAGATGGCGCTATACGCGATGTATAGCTCTGTCTCTATAACAACATTACTTTGAGGTTGCTATAAGAGCTCATTGTAAGGCCCCTGAAGTTACCACAGATCACTCTCTATTGTCAATTTAATCGCATTGTATGTTATTTTACAAAATTTCGTTTTTGAAGTAAGTTTTTAAATGGACTAAATAAATTATTATGCGTTACTTTTTCAGTTCTTTGACAATTTTTAAAGAATATTAAAAATAACATATTTACGCATTTGAGATTTTTTAGATAAACATTGTAGAATACTTACGATAGTTAGCTTAGCTTTTATTTAAAAAAAATATTAAGAAGAAATGTTCGGAGCGCATATTGTTGAAGTGTCTAGTGAGGTGTAACGAATCATGAATGCCAATATCGATAAAAATATCTTAGATCGGTAGACCAAATTGTTATTATCTACAAAGAGTTAATTCAATTGAGACTAAATGCACATGTTTGAATCAATCATTATATTATAGTATTTGAAATCTGAAAGACAGTGATAATGTAATTTTTATAGACGAAAAATGGAATTATTATGAAAGAAATAGAAACGTTCTCATATCTGCGGACAAAGTGTATTTTATAGTAGCACAGAATTTAAACACACGGTAAAGAAAGAAACGCACTCATTGACAACCCGCGCGGATAAAGAATGGGATGGGATTGAAAATGGCAGTTCTCCGCTCTTACCACAACAAGTGTGACTGAGAGAGCGATAGGTGTGGCGTTTAGTGTGCGAGTGAGAAGTGAATATGAACGACGCCATTTCTAATACCATTCTTTATATACGCGGGTTGTGCTGTGCTGTTAAAAAAATACGCTTTGCCCAAAATCTTTATTCCGAAATTACGTAAGTATATTTATCGTACATGTAAGAAAGAAAAGATTAAATAACATCCTGTTTCAAGAGAGTGCTTTTAAATTATAAAGCTGCTTGGGGTACGTAAAAGTCTGTTTCAATAGAAGTAGAGGGTAAAATCTGTTTATTTTAACACATTATTGCTACAACACCTTTTGAACAAACGTCAACGTTCTTCTGAGTACGTAGAAAAAAATGTGTAAATGCTATGACTATGGTATTCAAGTTACTCTCGAAAATAAGTTTAAAGGCCTGAAATATGGGCTTATAAATGTTATATTTTTCCTACTTTTATATTTTTACCCCTTGACTGCTTAGTAAAATAGTCC
Source organism: Agriphila straminella (assembly GCA_950108535.1). Taxonomy (NCBI): domain Eukaryota; kingdom Metazoa; phylum Arthropoda; class Insecta; order Lepidoptera; family Crambidae; genus Agriphila; species Agriphila straminella. Next base: position 23,526,480 of record OX467305.1, on the reverse strand, counting down.
CTGGCCCTGTAAAAACTTAGTTTTGTAAAAGTAATAGCGAACTTGGCAAAGCAAAAAATTTACTTTTATAATCGTAGACTAACATAATAATAGCATTAAAAAATGAAAAAATCATACATCTTTACTTTAAATTTTGTTATCTTTTTATAGTTTCGATACCATTCGACTCTTCTATCGAAACAGATTAAAAGGTACAATTGTTTAATAATGTTGTTGATGGTTGATTATAATGTAAAAATGTATTTAATCCCCATATAACCCCAAATACCCCATAGGATAGTTTTATATTTTTCTCTTGAGATTGATTGAGAAAAATGGCTTACAGTTAATCTAATATAGATGTTCTCGAATGTTTTATTTAGGTTAAAGTGAGAGTAAGTACTAGATATTATCAGATCATTATTAATATTGCTGTGCTCGATTTGATAAACTTTGCCCGGCAGAGGCGAGGGTCCATACAAGTCGATTTCCATCGGCTTACCTACCATTTAGAAATCGCACCCCACCAATACACCATGCAGATCACGATATTTGTGTAGAACGGCTTACCTTCTCCATAATTTCATCCCTCGCCATTGTTGCCCAGGCAAAATTTTATTATTATACCTAATTCAATTGAAGTGTGAAATTATCATCGAAATAATTGTGGTTAATTGTTTAAATAATTATTTTATTGATATTGGTGTGTATAAACGTTTATAACGGTATCGATAACTTGAGTTTTATAAATTTTCGTCTTGGATCCAGAAAGCTACATTAGATTTTAAAAAAATGAGGATACTGAAAGATTTTTTGTAAGAAATTATATTATTCTTACTTAAATATAAAAAAAACAATTTTTCATAAGTTACGTCTTCAATAAAGATTTTTAATTCAAGGGATTGTTATAATTAAATAAATATTGTCTTGAGTAGATATCAATAAGGCAACGCTTATCAAAAAGAAAACAGCATCACTTACTATCATAATACATATCAGATGATAATAAAGTATAATTTATGGACAATCATTATTGTAATTATTAGAAAGAAAACTAATTTATTTGAGATTGTTTGCGATGTAGCGGACACTATATATCGAAATATTATACGTGTACAAGCAATAAATACGTTTTTATGCCGTCGTAAAGACAGATATGGCTGAAATTGATGTTGTATTGTGTTGCAAAACTTGGTGTCTACTAGTGTTTATTTAGTGTTAAGTGTATAATACATACTCAGTATTTTGATAAGTGAATTTTAGACCACTTCGCTGCATTTCTTTATCGACTTCCTAAAGACGAACTTATTTTCGAGCCTAAATGTATCCGACTACCTCTACCGGCTTCCAACAAAAAACTTTTATAATAACACTACAATGTTTTCCCACTTTCTTGTATCTATAATCATAATAATCATAATCATAATTTATTATATGATGAGGATATTTTATTCTATGTTTATACGGAACACTAGTAGCCAAGTTTTGCTAGTTAAGATGCGCTGTGTGTTATCGCTTTTAATTAAGGTCAAGGTGTAGCGATGGTCCATTGCGAGTAGAGTGTTGAAATTATGGTTAACAAACAACCTCAGCTGAATTATCGAGAAAAAAATGTATAACTTTCGTAAATGTTTATTGCAACACCATGATTATTTACAGCTGAAGGTACGCCTGCCCCCCTACAATGACTGTCAAAAGTAATATCGAAGCGATGTTGTAAATGAGATGGCGCTATACGCGATGTATAGTTCTGTCCCTATAACAACATCACTTTGTAGTACGGCCTCTGTTTGTTACTAGATTTATCGATAAAAAATCATCGCCTCTATGCGCAATGTCCCATCACTAGCAAGACTAATTATTTATTTATGTACCTAATACTCATCAATTAAGATTTAACATATCGTTTGGTAAACTATGTTGTGAGTGGAATGGTTTTGTGATCATTATTAGTGTTGTAAGTTTGTATCTTATTTGTACGAAGTTAGAGTTCAATTTAGCTTAAGTTAGACATAGAGTCCGATCTATGCTTGCTTCTCGCTGTACATAAAGAATTTGCTTTCATTTTGCTTATACCTAACGTCATTCGAAGCTACTTCAGCCCCCTAGCATGACCACCGAAGGCACCGAAATGCGATATGATATCTATAGCGATTTATCGCTTAAGTGTCGATAAAACGCTATAATTATCACGCGATACTATAACGTGTTTCAGTGATCATGCTACGGGGAAGGCTTGTTCCTAAGTATGTACTTTTCTATATATTTATACGTGTCAACATTTCTGCACTATTTAATGTAAATATCGTCTCTTTGACTATATGTAAGCCACTTTTCATATTTTACATAATTTTAATCGCACTATAATTTCAACTTTAAAACATTTTTTAACTAATGTTTTAAGGATTCGAGAACTTTCTGAAACTTTTTCTACTAGTCAAGATTATAATTCTATTTTCCTAATATTTTGTATGTAAGCTCCTGGTAGATTTTTTTGGTCAATAGTTTTTTAGTGTTATACATATCGGTGCATATGTATTTAAAATAATGTACTAATATTATTATATTATGCCATACGATTTGTCTTCCAATAACATTGATCTTAAACAATAGCGTAAAGTATTGTAGCTTATTATTATATACATAATTATGGATATAATTGAAAAAAGCTGGTGATATTACGGCGTTTGTTAATTTAAGATTCTCTAAATAATGTAAGTAGTTCATTGACATGTCAGCAAATTAAATTCCTTTGCCATTTCTAATATTTTAAAAGTTGTCTTTTACTAATAATAGATGGCGTAGGTTTGTACTATGATTATCATTTAGAAAGCGCCATCTATTGACAAAACATTATAAACATTTTTTTCGCTTTCAATTTAAAAAATCGCAGTTTTGGATGCTTGTCTTTTGGCTTGCATTTAAAGTAAATTGTTGACATATTAGTGAATTTTACATGATATTCACGATAGTTCCCTGAAGTTTTAATGTCTGTGTGTTACGCTGTTGAAATCCTAAATCTCCTAAGTGCACTAAGTGTTAGAGTAATAAAAAAAAGAAAAACACCAAAGTAACGCTACGGAAAACGTCGTAATAGCCACCATCGATTAATATCTAAGAGACATATCTCAAATTATTGTAATTTAGTGCGTTCATTTATTGAAATTGTCTTTATGAATAAATGACGTCAAAATCTAAGTGTTTTCCTTGACTCCTTATTTTTACAGTAAGACAGTACCCTTAGCACGAACGAACATTTGAGAAAAAAAACGCGTATTAAAGTACTCGATAGAGTAATTATCTATAGAAAATTTAAATCTGTCGTTTAAAGAATCGCCATTTACATAATCTGCCCTTTCCAGAATCTGCCATTTACCGTAAAAAGGAATAAAACCTTTTTTCATTTCGCTTTTCGGTGGTTGATTGCGCTGTACAAGTTTCCTGTACAAAATTACGACTCTATCGAGTGTTTTGCTTTGCTTTTTTCGGATGACTGAATCCCATCATAGTAAAAGTAAGTATCCCATAATAGACGGACCGCGGACCCCGCGTGGCATTTTGCTGATTTGTTAACTTATCAAGAAGCATTGCATTTGTTTAACTACTCATTATAAACCATTCGAAATTCTATACATTTTTGAAGTGTTCCCACGAAACATCAAATACATCAAAATCTCGGAAATGCTTAACATCACAATCAACTAATCCAACTACTTCAATGTATGAATTATTTACAAAAAAGAAACATGAAAACAAACTTTAAAAATACCTACCCATGCCTATCCTATCATTAAATTTTTATTACACAAATTGATTGAAAAACCTAAATTAAAATAGTACAAGCTAAGGTTGTAACAAACTAAACATATGTTCTAATAATCCGGAAAATTGCCAGCTCCCAATTAGCAGTAAGGGGTGAAATTTGCCCGCAATTTGTCGGGTACCTCCCCTCCCGCACTCCTCGCGTAGATAATTGGCACCCCGGGGAGGCCGTTTGAAATATTGTTTAGGTAATTGTTGTTTTTGATAAATATTGTAGACGAACATCAATTGTATTTTCTTAATAATGAACAAGAAAACTTTATTCGTTTATATTAAACACATTCATTTAAAAAAATATTTGAGATCAACGTAGCCTTGTCGGTGGATCGTTGTGGAATTATGGATTCATAGACGTAAGTTACCCATACTAATTCCATACTAATACTAGTAATGCTAATACTAATATATACTAATGTACTAATAATAATATACTAATTATAGGTACTAATACTAATAAATGCGAAAGTAACTCTGTCTGTCCGTTATATATACGTTGTCCCGCCTAAACCGCTGGCACAATTTTGACAAAATTTGGTACAGATGTAGATGGAATCTTGGGGTAGGACATAAACTTAAAGGGTAGGACATAGGCTATATACTTTTTATCCCATTGCTGGGCACGGGTCTCCGCCAGCACCATACATATACAGGGTCACTGGAAATATGACGTATTCCTGCAAAGGGGTTATAGATGAGGTCAAAACTAATAATTTTTGTTACTTACTTATATAACTTTTTCTCAAAAAAATAATAGTTTTTAATTTTTGAGTTAATTGAAATTAAGTATTTTTTTACCAAAAATACGTTTTCAGACACAAAATTTTAAAATAAAAGATAGCTATTCATTCGATTCCGGTTTTTTTATTATTTTGGGATAGAAAAACACTCTAAGTGTTGATAATGAATAAAAAAAATTACTTAATTTCAATTAAGTAACTCAAAAACTATTATTTTTTTGAGAAAAAGTTATATAACAAAAATACGAGTATGAATACGTCATATTTCCAGTGACCCTGTATATATATAACATGTAGAAGCGAGCGAAGCCGCGGAAAGCTGCCTAGTAGGTATCTTATCCTGTACAGTGAAGCTTAACTAATGTATTTAAAAGATTTATGAAATAAAATAAGCTTAAGTATAAAAAGCCCTACTTAAACAAAACATTGATGTGTACTTATTCTAAAAAAACTACAAACGTACGTACCTACCTACACAAATATTTTTTAGTTTCAATAAGATTGTCTTTTTTTTAAATATATACACTTGGAAGTCTGAATAAAACAAATTTTATTTTTATTTTATTTATTTATTTAAAAGAACCTCTTATGAAATACTAACTTCCGCCTGCGGCTTCGTCCGCGTGGACATTCGGATAATCTCATCCAAATCTGGTGAGCCGTTTTTGCGTGATTGAGGAACAAACATCCAAGCATATAAACATCCAAACCCACAATCTTTCGCTTTTATAATATTAGTAGGAAGGAAGTAGGATTTCATTGATATAGTTTGTTTATCCTCACTGGTCCTATTTGGTAATCCATCATCACCCAAATCTTTGTTGAAATTATCATTTATAAATAACAACAATTGTTTTTATTTAAGCTTAAAAGACGTATGAAAACTGTACTCTTAGCACGAACAGCTATCGAGAAAAAAAACGCACGTAAAATTACTCGATAGACAATTCTCTATGGAAAATTTCATTTCACTTATCGGCGATAGATGGCGTTGTACAAATTTCCAATACAAAATTTATCTATCGAATGATTTTACGCGAGTTATTTTTTTCGATAGCTGTTCGTGCTAAGGGTACTGACAAAAATTCCTAATTAGGACAAGTAAGAATAAACAGACTGTATAATTTTATCAAGGTGTGTTGTACCCTTAAGTTAATAAAATAAGTAATTGAGTTGTTTTCCGCTTAATTTGCGTTCACAGCACCCTTTGAGATGAGAACACAAACTGCACGGTAGCTTCAACGTATTACGTAGGGTTGTCACTTTAAATTATCAATTTATTTTACTGAGTTGAAGAGTGAAGATACAAAATTACAAAGAACATAATGATAATTTGTACACTAGAATAATAACTAAAAAAACTTAAGCTCAAAGCCCACGACTTCCTGTGCGTGGAATTTAAGTTCCTCGTAGAAATTTTCAAAAATAGTTTCGAAAACCCATGTGAAAAGTTCCCAGTAATTTGGGCTGTATGCGCTTATAGTCGGCCAGTTCCTCCTTTTATCCTACTAATATTATAAATATGAAAGTTTGTGGGTTTGGATGTTTCAACCTCAAACACGCAAAAACAGCTAAACAGATTTGGATGAAATTTGACACACAGATAATTTATAGCCTGGATTAAAACATAGGATACTTTTGATCCCTGTCAAAGGTTCCCTAATGTTGCGGACGAAGTCGCGGGTGGAAGCTAGTACATAAATAAAAGGATACAATTTGTGACAACCAATGTCATCCCTCACCCCTAAGCAACAAGTGCGCTATGACAAATTGGCGATGGCAGATAATTGAGCTTTTTTAGCTCATCAATGTGAGTCGGCAACTGCACACGGAATTACTACACCCTAATAAAATTGACACCCCTTAATAATACTAATAAATCGCTGCTTGGTTTGTTTTACAAAAGGATATCATCCACGTTTCATACATTTTTGGTCCAAATATGAAAGTGCCGGCCAAAAGACAAAGTGCTTTATTCCGATAGATTTTGTCCATCTAAGCATTTTTTATTATGGCACCGAAGCTGTAGCACCGCTTCACATTTGTGTCAAAAAAATGTATGAAAAGACAGACTTTATGAACTCAATCAAAATCAAGTACAGCTTCGGTGCCATAATAAGAAATGCTTAGGCGGACAAGATCTATCAGAATTTGCTTTTTGGCCAACTTTTTACATTTGTGCCAAAATGTATGAAAAACCGACTTTTTGAACTTATTTAAAATCGAGTATAGCGGTGCTACAGCTTCGGTGCCATAAGGGTCATTATTTACATAAGGGTCACCTAAGCATTTCTAATGCTTAGGTGGACAAAATCTAGCAAAAAGAAGCACTTTTGCTTTTTGGCCGGCACTTTCACATTTGGACCAAAATGGATGATGTCCTTTAGAATGGGGTTGGTAAACTTTGTCACTGTCTGTCAAATCTGTCAATCAGTTTTTTAAATCAGTAAATGCAAAGGAACTTCGTGTTCAGCCGTATGTTTGATATTTTATCGCGATAATAATATAAAAAAATATATTTAGTTAACAAGGTAAAATAAAAAAAACATAATATTATTTTCTTTATTCTTCAAACTTGTGCTATCAAAAAAAAATATAAAACAATTCTCTTCGAAAAAGTTTACCAACCCCATTCATTTGTAAGAGAGACATTTTGCTAATCGAACCCTAGAAAGACTAAAGAAAAAAATTCAAAAAAATAAACTTCTTCGTCTTTAAAAAAGTACAGAAGTAACAACAGATTGGAGATTATACCTTAGCCACTACCTACCACAACCATAACACGGTATTAAAAAGAAGTTTTGAAACACAATGTCAAATTTTTTTTTACTTTGAATTTTTTCACGCTACCGAAAATACTATTTTTTTTATTAAGGTACCCTGCTAGAAGTAGATAGGTAGCAAAACTGCTAAAAGTGGCCGTTTTTGACAGATATGCTATCTACTTCTACGAATGACTACAAGGGCATGTAGTGATACCTTCTAAAAATACTAGACCTTGGGCCCTAAAATCTCCACGATAAACATTATTAAAATATTTTTCTATTAATAACTTATTAAATAAAAACCTCTGAGGGCGCCACTTTCGGTCATACAACCGCCTTAATAAGGGAACTTATTCCTACCTATAAAAAATATTTAGCCAGTTTTATTTTATTCAGATATTCTCTATTCTATTTCACCCCGCGCCATAGCGTCATGCCGGTATGGGACCACTTGGTTTGGTAAGCCAAAGCGAAATAAATTTTTGAAGACACACATGATATGCATGACAACTTACATAAGTTTGGAACTTAAAAAGTTGCATTTAACCTTTAATTAAGACACCACGGGTTAATGTAGCGACATCTAGTGATAGATTTATTGCCACAAAAACTGCTTTCAGTGAAAGAAGATACTTTCTTCCTCAAGTTGAAAAAGTGTGGATAGGAATTTTTTAAATCAAAATGTTAGATTTTGCTAAAATATTTAAAAAAAAAAATCGTTTGTATGGAACAGCTGATTTTTTTTTTGCGAGGAGGAGAGTTGGCCCCATAGTAAAAGTTGCTTGTAATCATGAGTGGAACCACCCCACAGCGGGAACCAAATGATAAAAAATTCAGCGTGTATATGTATATTTCAAACTCACAAGTTTACAAGGTACAATTGATCGTTATATCTTATTATTGTACGAGTTTTATGAAAAAAATATGCAAAGAAATGACAACTTTTTAAGTCGGTTAAAAAGTAAAAAGTATGTACTTAAAAGGTAGTAATAAAGTTTTTTTTAATACACAACGGACCAGTGGTTGGCCTTCATCTCACCTGATGATAATGTGACGATAAGACCGAAAGTAGAAGCCCACACCCGGAGTCCTCAACCAATGACTGACGGAAAACGGTGCAGCTGAGTGACTTACGGAGTTACGAAACAGTTAAGTAAGTAGAAGCATTTATTGGATAGTCATATCCATACAAATTAAACGTCACCCCTCGTCCTTATTAAAAAAAACCTAAGTAGCCATAACGAGGAGTCATGTGACTCTAAAAAATGTACGTAAAAAGTTTCCTAACCCAAAATATCTCCATTTTTGTCTGAAAATTACTGATGTTTTTTTTTCACTGATCAAAAAAATTTGAGAATGTGCGAGGTTTGCCGAAGACATATTGGCGGCGTATTTTTTGCTATGACAAAATATTTGACAGTGTAACTTTTTTCTCTCGTTTGGTTTTTATGATTTGTGATTAATTAAAGCAATCCACATTAAAAATATGTTTGTTGATGCTATGAACATCTTGCCAATGATTCTTAGGACGACAGGAAAGACTTAGAAAAAAAAACATTCAGATCCAGATGGACATGAACAAATCACTTTTTGGGATAAGCCCACGAAGAACTCCTTTTATCCCTTTTTTTGAGAAGATATCTTACCGTGAGTCTATAGTCTATGAATGTCTCTATATATTTATATATTTCAAAATAATATTATTACTTATAGTCTGATGATGAGCTAATCAGTGACTATTCGTTTGGCATGACAGACGACAGTCACTCAGTATAAATAGTCGGGGTGTCATATTGTATTCTGTTTGACAGAAGTGGACAGTCAAACTTCACGTGCCGTCGGCGACAAGTGGCGCGGAAAGCCGCTGCAACACACTAGTGTATTGGTTATTTGAGATCTCTATAAATATATCTGACTGTAGCATTATGGGAACAAAAGAAACAACTAATAAGCCAGATTATACAAAGTGTTACAAAAATAAAATACCCATAAAGTTGACGGTAGAAGGGACATCAAACTGAACAACTTTTACTAAGGGACCAACTTTAGGAGATTTTTGTAACACATTGTATAGGAAAAAGTTAAAGATAAATTTAATAGCACTAAAGTTAAAAAATTCACTTTGTTAGCAGGTAAAAATGTTGAATTCATCAATACAAGATCAAAATATGTTGATGTTCCAAATTAATAAATAAAAAAAAAAATATGCTTATCCAAAATGACAGTGAGTCGAAGTCCGCCGCGAAGTTAGCAGAAAATGGAAGCTTTGTATGTACTTGTACTAAAAGTTTTGTAAATGAAAAAAAAATTAAAAAAAACAAAAAACCGACTTCAAAAGACCTACCTCTAAAAAGCAAGAAATAATATTCGTAATAATAAAATACGTCTATTGAAGTCGGGTGGGGCTACCTACAGATTCCTTTTTTTATTCTAAACCCCCACCTGACTTCAATAGACGTATTTTTATTATTACGAATATTATTTCTTGCTTTTTAGAGGTAGGTTTTTTGAAGTCGGTTTTTTGTTTTTTTAAACAATTTTTTATTTTTAGTGTAGGTACCTTGTAGGTAAGGTATATTATAATATGTAGAAAAATCGGCTCAGTCAAACGTAAGATAATCGCGGAGAAACATACATACGGGTCAAACTGAGAACCTCCTTTTTTAAGTCGGTTAAAGAACCTACACTTAAGATAGGTACCTATCCCTCTTCCTACAAAAAAATAATTATCTTATTCAGTTCATAAACAAAGTAATACGACCATTATCATCGAGGTAATTCACACAAAATCATACTATTTTCGTGCTTTTTTCAAGATTACTTGAAAAGTACTGTACCCTTAGCACGAACAGCTATCGAAAAAAATAACTGGCGTAAAATCATTCGATAGATAAATTTTGTATTGGAAATTTGTACAACGCCATCTATCGCCGATAAGCGAAATGAAATTTTCCATAGAGAATTGTCTATCGAGTAATTTTACGTGCGTTTTTTTTCTCGATAGCTGTTCGTGCTAAGGGTACTGAACCGATTTCCAAATTTTAAAAAATGGAACCAACTTGGGAGTTTACCTAATGTAATAACGTTTAAATCATTTCAATCGGTCCAGCCGTCTTCGAGTAATCGGTGGATATACACAAAAAAAAACAAATATACAGACGAACATAGAACCTCCTCCTTTTTTGGAAGTCGGTTAAAAATGAAACTTTTTTAAAAATCACTTATTGCTATTTTATAAATAAAATACTTGTTACTTTTAACTCATTATATTCTTTGTCCGAAACAATAAAATTCTTACTACAAATTAACATTTAACCTCTGTGGTCTAGTGGTTCGCCCACCCGTGGTTCTGGGTTCGATTTCCAAGAGGGGGACTATATTTCTACTCGGTTTGGCTGGTGGTAGGGCTTCATTAAAATCGGCCTTATCGTCACTTAACATCAGGTGAGCTGAAGGCAAAGCACTAGACCCGTTGTGGATTAAAAAAACCGGCCAAGTGCGAGTAGGACTCTCGCACTAAGGGTTTAGTAAAAAAAAGTTTTTGTATGGGAGCCCCCTTTAAATATTTATTTTATAAATTCTTTTTTTAGTATTTGTTGTTATAGCGGCAACAGAAATACATCATCTGTGAAAATTTCAACTGTCTAACTATCACGGTTCATGAGATACAGTCTGGTGACAGACAGACAGCGGAGTCTTAGTAATAGGGTTTCGGGAAGAGTTTTTACCCTTTGGGTACGGAACCCTAAAAACACAGAAAAGCTCTAGGTTGCTTGCATACCACACAAGGCAGTTAATACTGGCCACTCGAGCTTTATGTGTCTCAGTGGTGTCGGTTGCATGTTTACCGGTAAGTGTCAAGAGTTATGTAATTCTTAATTACGTAATCAGCAGTGGATATGAGCTGAAGAATGTTTTATTAGAATTAAGGAGATAAGACTCAAACGGTGCATTCGTCGTCTAACGTTATAATAGGGAACATGCATCATTTTTTTTGTATCAGAATCAAAAGTATAATGCGTGAGAAAATCAACTGTAATATTAAAACTTTTCTCTTGCGTTTTTTTCTCGTGATATATTCACTTGAAGTTAGCGCGCAGCAGCACCCGCCGAAAACGCTCTATACAAAACCGACTTCAAAAAAGCTGAAAATGAAAACAAAAAAGCTTCAAAATTAAATACCTACCTCTAAAAAGCAAGAAATAATATTCAAATCACTAGATACGCATATCATTGTAATAAAATACGTCTATTGAAGTCGGGTGGGGTTGAAGTTCATCTTCTTTTCTATTCTAAAAGCCTGAAAAAGGTGATCATCACTTCACCAAAATGGTACTTTTCGAAAGCAAATGCACGAGTTACTTAAGAAAATACCAAAATCGCTATAGGTGTGCCTAGAATATTTGAAGAGTTCCCTTGATTTCTCCAGGATCCCATCATCAGATCGTGATCTTATGGCAATGGGACCAATCTGTATATGCTTTCAAACAAAAAAGTAATTTTTAAAATCGGTTTGATATTGACAAAGTTATGAGGTAACAAAAATAAAAAAAATAAAAATAAAAATTCAGACGAACTGAGAACCTCCTCCTTTTTTTGAAGTCGGTTAAAATCGGTTAACATATGTGACGTCACTTATGCCACGTTTGTATGGAGTTAGCCAGGAATTTTCAAATATCTCCCTAAATATTGCGTTTATTATTTCTTATTTGATATTATACTTATCCGACTTTTAAGTGCATTATACCCGAAAATGAAAAAAAAATATCGCTATTTTCCCCTGTGTGATAAAACTAAAATAATACATTTTTTTATTATTTTTCTGTTCTATCATGTTTTTATACGTGTCCGCAGCGATCAAGCTCAAATTTATCAAAATCGGTGACTTATGCATGTTCCCTATTATGTCGTAATTACCGCATTGTTTAGAAAATAAATTCACTTGACCAGAATTTAATCAACGTTTTGTTAATTACATCAAAATAGTTTTTCCAAGATTGTGTCATACATATTGCACAATCGTAGCAACATACATACCTACAACATGTATGGTGTAGTACTAGGAAATAATCCTTTACAATTTTTGGTTTATTATAGTGTAATCTTGTCCCCTTATTTGAAAACGTGGACTAAAGTTAAACCTGGCTTAAGACAACTGTCTCCTTCGTATTAACTTTAACAGATTTAATTAATTCACGTGTTGAAGCTTAGAAGTATTTATGTAGATATTTTACGTACTTTTAATCATTTTAAAACTGTTTTTGTTGATGAGTGATGACCGTGGCACATGCAGTATAAAAAAAAGATGTCAGTCGTCACAGATTTTGTAGTATTGCTCTTTCATGAGTTTTTCAATAGCTTCCGTAGATTAGGGCTGTCAGCAATTCAATATCTTTATACCTACTTAATATAATTTTCAACATCTCCACTGCTGAGGCACAGTCCTTTATTTTGGGTGGAAAAAGAGGATGGGCCAAAGAGTAGGTACTATACTTAAGTTGCTCACGTGGGCTCTGAATTTGTGGGCATGTTAATGACTACAAATGCAGTCTGGACAAACGGACGTTTAGTACTATTATGTATTCTGTGTTAACAGCTCGACATGCCTTCCAAAGCACGGAGGAGCTACTAAAGTTTTGGTCACCCATCCTGGGATGGGTGTGATTGGCCGTCGAATGCTTATGCAGAGCCACTGCACTATCGAGATACTCAAATTAAAAGATTAGTAATTATGAATTTTGATAGCTCAAAGTTTTATTTGACAGCCCTGCAGACATAATGGCGAGAATAACTCTATTATCTGATGCTGCACTCCGGGGGTTGAAATGAAATGCGCAACGCGTCACATTTGTACAAATTGGGCGGCAAATCGTCGCCATTGTTGGATGACACGAACACGGTTGTAACTCGGATTACGTTGACGGGTATTCAATAAACTTTTGCGTTGCAATATAAAAAAATATCAATAAGTTCTACAATTTTGTTATTAGAACAAATTCCAGGTTTAATTAAGATTTTTACGCTGATTTAGCAGTGCAAAAAAGCATACCTAATAGTATCGCAGTATTGACCGTATAATAAGGATGCGGGCATTTAGTCACACACAGTTTGATGAGAAAAGTTGGGTACGTATCAGAATGTCTAAAGTTAGAATGTCTAAACTTAAAATGGCAAAGTTCAAAATGTCAAAAATCAAAATTCAAATGGTTTAAAATGTCGAAAATCATTATGTTTAACTTCAAAATAGCAAAATTTAAAGAATCAAACGTATCAAATACTTGACGAGTTGAAATATCAATGGTCATTAAGTCTAAAGTTCACAATGATTTATTTGAATTGGGTTGGATCTTAAAACGAATCGCTTTCTTTGAGGTTAATTGAGTGTGTGGAGGTCTTTGGGCTTCGCCTGAAATGCTTTATAGCAAATTTAGCTGCCGGAAATGAGCCTAAACTAGTCTACTGGGACTTAGAAACCGTAGACCATAGGTCATGAGATAGGTGCGAGGAGCGTAGCGACGAGCATGTTAGGTTGACATGAACCCAGCGCGCGAGCCGAGCGAGCGAAGCGAGCGTGCCGCGACAGCGGCCGGCGAAGCGCCAGAAAAAAATCTATTTCAAACTCAATTGGTGGATTTTGTTCGGCGGCTACAGAATCAGTGACTGGCACCGGCTACCGAATCAGGGAGCGGCGTGGCTATGGTGATGTGCGGCGGAGACACAGAGGTTAACACGCAATTATTTTACCTAATTAATTAGGTACCTATATGAAAGAAAGGCATAAGTAAATTCTTTACGTCTTTATAATATATGTATTTTGACTATTACTGCCGTCCGTTAACTAAAAGGCCGCAAAGCCACAAAATCAAATTTTGAAATATAAGCGAAAAACGCAGGAAATATTTGAAAAATATGCCACTTGTGAAACCATAGGTCGTACAAAATAAAATTAAACGTTCAATTAAAGCTTGTTAAATTTACAAACTTATGATCATAATCATGTTTAAATACAATTAGTTAAAATTTGATTTTGTGGCTTTGCGGCCTTTTAGTTAACGGACGGCAGATTAGACATTTTAAGTTTTGATCATTTGAACTTAGACATTTTTAGTTTGGACTATCTGACCGCTTGACATTTTCGTTTTTGACATTTTGAACTTTCGACATTTTAATCGTTAGACATTCAAATTTTTGACATTTTGAACTTTGCCATTTTAAGTTTAGACATTCTAACTTTAGACATTCTGATACGTACCCGAAAAGTTGTATATTTATGAAAGCGCAATCGCGCCAATGGAATTTTTTGAAATAGGTAATAGTTTTTCCAAATTTTGTTTTGCCAAATAGCTAGAACAGATTTGCTGCCTATTATTCACAGAGGTATATTTTTACTCTTGTCTAAGTTTTATCATAATTCATTGAAAATAATAAATGAAGTTTTGACACTGGGGTACTTATTCACCCAAGTGTTGCATTCCAAAACCAACTATTGCATGTTGAGGTGTCAACGCACAAAGAAGGGCTGTTCATTTGTGCCCCAAACTATAGCCCTTTGTTCCGATACTCGTAACTGCGGATTAACAGTGTCACGCCTTTGCCCCAGTCTGATAATAAAGAAATAAATAAACATTCCTTATGAATCCAACCTTAAAATAAGAGAAATAAAGTTTAAATTCGTTTAGAAAAACAAAAATCCTAGTGTTCGAGATTTGAAACGTAGACGCGATTCAAGTTTTGTGTTTGTTCGAAATTTGAACTTTGCAGTTTAAAAAATAAGGATGTAAATGAAAATTAAAAATAAAAGTTTGTCTTTGGCTACAATTTGGCGCGAGTTTGTAATATTTGGATGGATTAACACACTTTTGCGTTATTCATTCAAATTCGATAGAGATCTTATGGAAATATGGAGTACTCTTATTATTGTTCAGTTGTAATCTACCGTGGGATTTCGTTTACGTTTCATTTAGTAGGTAGTCGAGTGGAGATAACTAGATAATATTGGCTGTAAAAACTCTTGGCGCTACCAACGATTTTACGCAAAATAAATGTATGTAAAATAATGTTTTATCTATTTATAAAACAATGAATATTTGTAAGCAGTTATATTGTTTGTGGCTCTGTAATATATGACTGAATAATTTAAATATTTTGTGAATTTATTCAAGTAAAACTGAATAGGTAGGTACAGTCGAGTTCATTAATATGTTAGCACTTTTGACAGCTCATCAACCTTTATGGCTTTATGATATAGGTCAACAACCTCAACAGCCTGTCAAAAATGCCAATATATTAATGAACTCGACTGTACCTACTTATTTAGCTTATTTGTTTAGTTGACACTTATATATTTTTAATTACTTACCTAAATAATTAGTAAAATGATTTCGCTCACAGTAATTTTCTCCTACCATAATTTAAACTCAAGCGAAAACTTTGGCATGCACTGTGCAGCACAGTATACATACCGGAAAATAACTTGACCTATATTTTAGTACCACGTCTCCACGTGACTTGCGCAGTAGCAATTTTAGGTCGTAGGTACTTACAAAAATGTTTAGTGCGCAAGCCTTATTGTCTATGGTTATCTATATATACCTATGCTGCGAACGGCAGATATAGCTTCGATACCAAAAACATTCCGAATATAACGCCTTCGCCAGGTGGAAACCAAAGCTCGATTTATCTCGTAATCCGATCAAAGAGCAAATCCAAGCAGACAGATAGGACACAAGATTGTGTCTTCACTAGTGATAACGTAGACTAAAGATTGGGAGTAAGTATGTGTGCGTACCCTGTGCTGTGCATTGCATGGTTGTGATGGTTTGGTGTTACTGTAGCTTATAATAGTTATAATGTCACATTTTGCAGAAGCAGAAGATTAGAGGGCCTATTACAAAAAAGAATGACTTTAGTCTGACGTAATTCGTCGTACAATTTACTTGATATTGAACCTTAATAGTGAGATAATAGTGCCACGGAGTGGGACGAACATCGTACGCTTATCGTGGTGCTTTTAGTAATAGGCCCTCAGTCACAGAATATTAATAGTACTAACGTCCTCAGTACCTACTACTTACGTAGTACACACATCTATCGAGAAAAAAAGCGTATAAAAGTAAGTAAGTACTCGATAATATGGGATTCGATCTATGGAAAATCTCGTTTCACTTTTCGGCAGTAGATGGCGCTGTACAAAGGAGTTGTTCCATTTTTGTATGGAGGCTGGGCCCATTTGGGTAACCCGTGGCCTACGGTCATAAAATTATATTTTATGGAAAGAGAACAAAATAAGGAATCTGTCCACGTATAAATATATTTTTTTTAAACCTGCAAACATTTTTTATTTATTTTTAAAGTTGGATAGTTAAAATTAAATAAAACAGCCACCCAAAACGTTTTTCTACCATGGCAACATCGATTTTTTACTGTCATATGTCACATTGATGCTGTCAGATGTCAAATAAAATGACAAATGACATATCAACAACCAATGTAGTCATTTTAATAGAAATAAACATGCAAAGGAATATCCCTTAACAGCCGGCAGCCGTACAAAATGGATTTTCAGGATTAAATCAACAGTAAAAACTTGTAACAATCATTAGAATTTATTGATATACTCGGGAGAGTAAAATTAATAGGAAGACACTTTCATTTTAAAGCAAAAACATTAAGAAATACACGATGAAGAGCACCATTATTCGAGTTTTTAAATATTTTTTTATTTATGTTTGCGGCATTAATATTTTTTTTCTTTTTGGAAACCTTGTCCCACGAAAGAAATTTACGAGAAAAAAAATTATTATGGGTGTAGGAAAATTTTAAAAAAGTAAACCCAGAAAAAACGACTCCTTTGCCAATACAATACAATTAACTTAACTAAAACAAAATTAATGACCTTTCATCCCTATCAAAAACCTGAACTAAATATAAAACTACATAACAACAACTTCACATTAGAAACAGTAAAAGAGCACACATTATTAGGTCTAGTGATAGATAGCCACGTTAGCTGGAAGCCTCATGTAGAAAAACTACACCGAAAATTGAATAGCTTTATGTATGCACTAAGAGAAATAAAAAAAACAACAGACGTAGCCACCGCAATAACAACTTATTACGCGTATGCATACGCGTGGCTAAGCTATGGCGTCATCCTATGGGGATCTAGTACTGATGTCGGAAGTTTATTGACAGTTCAAAAGAAACTTATTAGAATCATTGTTAACATAGAGGAATCAGACAGCTGTAAACCTTACTTTGAAAAACATAAAATCTTGACCTTACCCTGCATCTATATTCTAGAGATATGTAAATTCGTTCGGAAATACCCAAATTTATACACTAAACGAGATGATCAAATTAAAAAACATAATCTTAGAAACAGAAATAAATTAATGCTTCCAAATTCTTATATGAAACACCATTCGTCCAGCCCGCTAGCCATGTCCATAAAAATATTCAATAAACTTCCAGATTCACTTAAACATGTCAATGATGATAAAAAATTCTTAAATAATTTAAAACAATTACTAACAAAAAAGTGTTATTACAACTTGAAGGAATATTTAGAAGATGAAAATATAGAAATATGAATATTGTAGATAAAAAGTCAACTTAATTAAAACATTAAAATACTTAACTTAAATTAAATACATAAGTGCAATATAATTGAATAAATAAAATAGTTTTTATTAATTAAGTAAAACTACTATTGTAATGAAACTAATATACTTACTAATACAATATAATGATAAATAAGTGTTTGCTATCTATTATTGTTGTTGTGCCCGACAGGGTCCATAGTGATCTAAAATATTATAATTTAAGAACTACTGTAACACTGTGGAATGCAATAAATGATTTGAGTATTGAGTATTGAGTACAATTACTCTATCGTTTTTTTACGCGCGTTTTTGTTCTCTACATGTTTGTGTTATGGGTAAATACTGATGATTCTGAATGCGTATGTAGTGGCTAACTTCAGAGCGCTTGGGGTACAAAACGACGTATTTTTTAATCTGTAAAATTTACTCTTTGCCATACATCCTCGAGTGAAGATCACTGTCTTTTTTTGTTATAGCATTTTATATGATTGATTATATTAATAAGTTTTCGCTACCGATAGATTTTTAAATTGTCAAACAAAGCCTTTATTACATCCCAGCCCCCCAGCCAAAGTAAGATTTGCAAATTTTCGTTATCGCTTCGCTTCGAAACATGTATGGATTTGACGTTTTAAAATTCGATTGCTAACGAAACCTTATGTTCATCCCATACATGTTTCGAAAGCGAAGCGATAACGAAGATTTGCCAATGTTACTTTGGCTAGGCCTTCTGATCCCTGGACATCTTTCCATAGCGAAATTTCTTATTTAACATTTTTAAAATGTGATTGCCTGTGGGGGCACAAATGGTCTCGAAAGTAAAATGACGAAACTGAAAATATTTTCATTGCCGAAACAAAAAAAAAAAGATATTTCCAGCTGATACACAACAAAATGTATTCGATCGGATTTAAATTCACAAAATCGGCTGTTTATCACTAAAACGGCCTTCTTTTTTTAAAACATCCGTCTCAGTAACCCTAAACCTGGCACACCTGAATAATAGGCCTCCCTGATTGGACGTTAATCCCAGTGGGGTGAGCGGGAAACGCTGTGATTGGTGCACTGCAAACGGGGGTGGATCTTTGCCGGTGTCGAGTTACTGGCCCTTAATAACTGTGATGTTAGTGATTTAGGGATTTCGATGTGACAGACAAGAGGTTTCGAGGGTGCAACGTCAAATTGGCGCTTTAATTATTTTGAATTATAGACGAGCGTTCTATATTTAAATGAGACCTTAATCTTCGCGCTTATAATAAAAAAAAGTTTTTATCGTATCGGGTGAAAAGCCATTTTTACGTAACGAATATAACTTGATTAAGTAGATTAAAAACACAGGTATTAAACGCGTTTCAACTAAACATAGGTGTTTAAACACCTAAGTACCTTTTATTAAAATAAGGAAAAAATTCTAAATACATATTCATATGAAAATAACTTATGTTTTGTTTAAATGCAACTTTTTTGAGTGAATCAAAAGTTCAATCAAGTTATGTTACTTACTCATGTTACTCGCCAAACGTCGAACCTCGGACCTCCTGCGTCGAACTCTTTTATAGTGTCCGCTTTGATTTTGTTATGGTAACAATATACGTAAACAATCTCATTTATAAGGAGCGGCGCTTGTGGGTTACAATTGTTTATTTGAGAGAGCTATTTAATTAGATGTTTGAACAAGGCTTTACTGTGTTGACAAGTAAGCCCCTATGACGTAATTATTAACACAGATAATATTATAATTTTATACTTCAGCCAACTTTCGGAAAGAATGTTTGCAAACAAACCGCCCATACCCATACTTAATACTTATAATAATTAATACTTGACGACCTGAGTGGTGCAGTGGTCAACATGCCGCCTACCACGCAAGAGGTCCCGGGTTCGATTCCCGGCCGGGCAGAAATTGAAATGATGAATTTTAATTTCTGTGACGGGTCTGGGTGTTACTATGTATAATAAGTATATATTAAAAAAGTATATAAGTAGTATATCAGTTGTCTAGCACCCATATTACAAGCTTTGCTTAGTTTGCGGGGCTAGATGGCGCTGTGTGAAATTGTCCAAGCATTTATTATTATTATTATTATAAACTAAAAGTGTTTTCTATGCTACACATTTTAATGCATGTCATTGTCAATATGTTGTCTAGAAGTTTTATTTCTGGCGTCAGTTTCCTTTTTTTTTTTTTTTTTTCTTTTTTTTACTTTACTTAATTCTAGAACAATTTGAGTTAAATACAATTATTTTATTTAACTCAAATTGTTCCTTTTAAACGTTAAAAAGGAAATTAACGCCAGAAATATATGTGGAACAATAAAAAAACCAGCCAAGCGCGAGTCGGACTCGAGAACGAAGGGTTTTGTCACGTTTGTTGTATGGGAGCCCCACTTAAATATTTATTTTATTCTATCGGCAATAGGAATACCTACATCATTTGTGAAAATTTCAACTGTCTAGCTATCACGGTTCATAAGATACAGCCTGGTGTGGTGACAGATCGACAGACAGACATCAGATAGACGGACAGTGAGTGGAGTCTTAGTAATATTAGGGTCCGTTTTTACGTAGGTACGGTACGGAATCCTAAAAAAGATCTGAGTTTTTCTTTCCCCAAAAGCCCCAAAAGGTGATTTACGAGACGAGAATATCTTACACCTTTCTAATAAGTTGACTTTGCGATTGAGGGCCTTAAAACTACCATTCCGCGTTTCAACTTCTGCAAATTCGACTAATGAAAATCGATATAACCTCAAAGGTAGAAAGCACCGAAAAAATTAATGAAGTCATGCTCAAACGCTCAAAAACAATAAAGCATCATTCGTCCCCCCTTTTTGGGGGGGTTCGGGTACAAAATGGCGTCGTTTCAAGAACCGGCGAGCATTGTTCCCAGGCTGTTCCAAGTAATGTGGACGGTTACCCGACACTGTGGAAATTACGAGTCGTTATTGTGTTGGTACAGTCCACCTCGAAAGAAGCTGAACTCTTTACTACCGTTAAATAATTTACCTACTAGAAAAAAGGTAGGTAAGTATCTCTTTTCCAAAAAAAAAATATAAATCGGTTTTTAAACAAAGAAGCTATACGTTTACTACCATGTAGTTACTGACGACGTACCGCTTGACTACAAAATTGACAGTATTTTCAGGATATCATAATATAAAACGAGTTACAAAATAACCCCTAATGCCGAATATGCTCCAGCCTAGCATACCAGCTGTTTCATACAAAAAAAAATAACGAAAATATCAAAATGTATGAAACAGCTGGTTTTTTTGCAGCCTCACCAGACTTCAATAGACGTTATTTAGATAATGCGTAAGTAATATACCTAATTAATAATTAAATGCAGATTTAAATCAATATTATTTCTCGGTTTTAGAGCTGTTTTAAGGGTTTTAAGGAGGTCTTTGGGTCCCCACTGCTGGGGTACCTGTCATCCTTGAAAGATGGATCCCATCCCACCTCGGAGGAACTCGAGATAATTCCTTCACCTCCGCTATCGCATCGATTAGCTGTCAACTGTACATTAGAGGAGTAACTGCATCATTCATATCAGTGTATTGTATTACAAAAATAAATTGATATAGGTAAAGATAGCTTGAAAGATACTACATAAGAAAGAAAGAAAAGGTAATTGTAGGAAAATTAAAGCATCGAGCCATGCATGGTCCTAAGCACTTGAAAGTGCAGGTTTGAATCCTGGGCTTTCACCTGTCATGTCATGACATTTTGATATCCTTGCGTCAACCAATTTGAAAATAGAACAAACTACTTATAGTCATAGCTACACATCAATGTAAGCCTAATTGTCATGACACTTGACAAATTGTCACGATATTAAATAAGGCCTTGCCTGTGGCACTTAGTAAATAATAGTACCTATTTGTACAATATTAGTTTTGTGTTTTTTTACTTTTTTATTAGCCATAATAATAAAATAAAATGAAACTATATTTTTATAAATACAATTTTTTGTCAGTGCTGCCAAGTTATACCTACATGATTTGAAGTGTTGCGTTAGAAAGTAGCGCCCCCATTTTTTCTACTCGTAAATAATTAAAGTAACTATAAAGTTACGGTGGGGCTGACATGTCACCTTATTACAAAAGCTCCTTTAAAAAAAAGAGAAAAAAAAGCTTGCGATCAACACCACCAGAGAAATATCACATAGGTAACGAGTTTGCAATGGGTTCATAGTCATAACTATGAACCCATTGTCCACCCTACTAAAAAAATATTTCACAGTTCTGTGGTCCAATCTTAACAAATTATTTATTATTTAATTATTTATACAGGGCGTCCCACAGAAGAAAACCAAGTAGGATTTTTTACTGAAAGAAGACTTCATTTTGATATAAGTACAATTTTTTTTGTTGGCTTTGAATAACTTTTAGATTTCAAAAAGTTTTTTTACTAACTACTTTTTCTGTATACTTTAATGGAACTATAGGTCTTTTTTTAGATCCATTTAACATTGCAAAATAATTGTATTATAACCGTTTGTTTTCTTAATAAAAAAAAATAAAAAAAACTACACGTTTGATTAACTACAAGCATTGCTAACTTTCCAACCAAATATTTTTGTGAGTACGTAGTCCGACTCTGTAAATTTCATTAAATTAAATTAAACGAACCCACTTAGCGTGAGAAATGGAGATTCTACATACGAGCTTTTAACTTTAACAATGATTTTACGTAATAAGCATATAATCAATTTAAATACAAAGCGAAAAATACCGTAAAACCACAAAGTAAGATTGATATTTTCATAACCTCGCTTCGATAACGTAAAAAATTTCATGACAGTTTGCGAAATCTCACCGTGTGAATTAATGTTTTGTTCACGAATAAAATAAAATTAATGTTGATATGGTTTTTGACGATACAGTGTTAACTTTATGAAGCTTTATTTTCCGTCGTATTTTCTTCGTTTTTGTGGAAATTTAGCTATAAGTGCCTATTTAACTTAGAAAAATTGCTGATGCGATGCGATGCGAGCGACATCAATTTCTACGGAAAACTTTGCTACAGATTTATGACATATTGTAATTTTTTTTTAATTTTTTGCTGAAACAAAACACGCCAATTCCAAATATTTATATTTTTTGTTTCTTTGCTCTTCGGTTGAGTGAGGTCCAATAGCGTATAAACCGGTTTCAAAAAGTTTCAATACCAATCACGAAAATAAATTAAAAAAAGTAATTTAAAATTCGGGCGCGCCAAACGCAAGCCACGCCTTTGCCAACAATATATTGGTCTCGCTCACCCGCCAGCTGTCTTTGTTGCACACTTTGTAACGAAATCCGAATCTGTGTTATTTGACTCCCTGTCCGCTAGAAGTGAGGGTGTGCTAAAAATTATAATAGACAATTTTTCGAGTAGCGTGATTGTGAAAAAATGTGTGAATAAAATTATTGTGTGAAAGTTATTGTGGTTTTGGAGAAGCTGCAAGGTAAGGCCATTTTTTGTTTTTGCAACTTTAGATCCACTAGATTTTAGACTCTATATAAAATAAAAGCACTAAAATAGTTGTTCTATACAGTTTATAAGTATTGGATTAATCAATAATTTGAATTGATCATACTTCACAGTAACTTTTTTTGTCACGAACTTTTACAAAGTGAAGTGAGCTTTTGAACTAAAAAAATAGAGCTCTTCTTATTGGAACCGCAATTGATAAGTGACCACCATATTCCTAAAAAAGTTAACGTCGGCGTCGGCGGCGGCGTCGGTAAAAACAAAAACAAAGTTAAGTATATTATAAAACAAAAACTACTCAATTTTTGCCCAATGCCCAACGTGAATCCTTCAATGTATGAGAACTCTACAACTTATACGCTCGGAAAATGTAATAATCGAAGATGCTAGTATTATAATTATTTGTAAAATGAAGAACATGCCAAAAATTCTTTAGAAAGCCTAAAATTGTTTTATATCTGATAAATTTATTTATGATAAGAGTTTTTAATTTTTTTTTTACAGTCATTTTGCCACCAAATTACCATTTATACCTACCTACCAAATTTTTAACTGGTTTTGAACCTTTCATAATGTTTATTTATCCCCTAAATAGTTTTGGTCTGTGTATTTTTGGAAAAACTATAGATTATGGCGGCTCTCCAGAATGGTTATTTTGTTCTTTTGAAAAAAAAATGTCCACGTTTAGACACAGTTTTGTAAAAAATCGCTATTGGGCACTGTAGGTCTATTCTTTATAATTGTTTGTTAATAACATTATTATTATACATGACTGTTTTGGTCTGTGTATTTTTGGAAAAGCTCTATAGATTATGGCGGCTCTCCAGAATGGTTCTTTTGATAAAAGTTTGTGAGGTTAAAGTCAGTCAAAACAGCATCAAACCCAACATTGACTTAAGTTAATCTTTTGAATTTGAATGTTGCAGTGTATCTAAATTAGGTTTCGTTAAGAAATACCGCTTAGGATGATGAAAATTTTGAAATCACAGTAAAGCTTTTGCACACATAATATTTTTAAAGCTATGTCACATTAGTACCTCGGTTAAAACTAAGTAGACGGGTACCAGTTATAATTCGGTTAAATAAAACTAAGTAGATACCAAAATTTAAGGGAAAAGTCTACAATCGTCACTTTTAAAATAATTATCTTTCCTTTTTTAAATCTTAATTGCAATAAATGATGATTACCTATGTTTCTTCTGTATAGAATACAACATTTTACCTTTCATATAGGCACAGCATGTGAAAACTGAAATAAAGTCCGAAATGACTTAAAAAAAACTGTTTATGTTAATTTAATAGCACTCCTGATGTAAAAAATATTAATTACAGGCAACTTTTACAAGAAAAAACCTATACATATACAAACTTATAACAAAAACGAAGTTAGGTCATATTTAAAAAAAGCAAAATTAGGTGTAGGTCTTCTGATTAGATATTTTTTTTAGATATTATATTTCACATAATTGTTTTCATACATTACTTAAGTACATAAAGTACTTTTGGTAAAGAAATTTTATGCAGATTATTTTTCCTAAAAAAGATATCAACGATATTATAAGTTTTTTTTAATCATTTGCAAAATGTTTTGTTTTATGCTACTTTATCATACTGTAAAGTTTCGTCGACTGAGGATTTACTGTAAGGGTCCACTACTTCCTTTCCTACACTAAATAGTCAGAAATGATCGAGATCAGCCCGTGGCTATATAGCTTTCGGCGCTGCCTGTTTTGATTTGGGAAAATCGTACATAAATCGTAAAGTATCTCCATCAGCCATTTTGATGTCCCCACTGCTGGGGCACAGGCCTTCCTTATGGGTGGTAAGGGCCATAACCCACCACGCGGGCCCAATGCGGATTGGTGTGTGTTAACGACTGCAAATGCAGCCGGGACCAACGGCTTAACGTGCCTTCCGAAGCACGGAGGAGCTCGAGATAATAAATTTTTGGTCACCCATCCCATGACCGACCCTTGCGAACGTTGCTTAACTTCAGCAATCGCTGGGCCAGGCGCTAAACCACTGCTTCACCGAGCTCCTCGTATACATATTAGGTATTTGCCTAGTTTGGGAAAATCGTCAAATTCGGTTTGGGAAAATTGAAATAAGTATTTTGGTTTGGCAGAATAGCAATATTTGGTTTGAAAATATAGACAAAGGTTTAGGAAATCGTATTTGTGTTGATATTGTTGATCTCTAACAATATTATTAGAAAAATCTTAATTTTATGGATTCATATCAATCGTCTCTATCAAAAGCTCGTTCCTAATATTTCAATATTTAATTAGATTCTTATTTAAATAACAATATAATTAAATATGAAATTACTTAATCTTATTAAATTGGTGTAAGTCATCCGGATTAAATTGCTTAGAATATTTTATTATTAATAATTTAAACATAAAAGATAATAATTTATAACACCTCTTATAAACGTGTTACAAAAAACCCGTAATGCCGAATATTTTACTATTGGACCAACTGAAATCGCGAAAAAAAACTGTTGTTTCATACATTTTGATATTTTCGTTACGTAAGTAGGTAAGTATTACTTTTTTTGTATGAAACAGCGATTTTTTTTCGCTGGTCCAATAGTAAAAGTTGTTCAGTACCCTTAGCACGAACAGCTATCTAGAAAAAAAACGCACGTAAAATTACTCGATAGACAATTCTCTATGGAAAATTTCATTTCGCTTATCGGCGATAGATGGCGTTGTACAAATTTCCAAAACAAAATTTATCTATCGAATGATTTTACGCGAGTTATTTTTTTCGATAGCTGTTCGTGCTAAGGGTACAGTTTGATGAGCCATCTTCTTTATTGTTTGATGGTTGTTTTATAACAATTGCATAACAAATTTAAATTAAAAAATAATAATTAAAGACGGCCTCTTTTATATAATTTCATATAGATAGTCCGTCTCCAAGAATAGATCAAGTTATATTTTTTTTCGCGATTTCTAATGGTCCAATAGTAAAAGTTGTTCAGTTTGATGATCCATCTATTCTATCGTTTGATGGTTGTTTTATAACATTCCGTATAACAAATTTAAATTAAAAACGCCTCTTTTATATAATTTCCCATAGACAGTCCGTCTCCTAGAACGGATCAAGTAACCGATTGTTATACAAGTGTGTCCGGGCGTGTGTTATTGTAAGATGTTTGTATTTTTACGCGCGCCCGACGAATTTCACTTTTTTACTCATTATTATGTTATGATACTATCTTCCGTCGGTCGGTTGAACACGAATTGGTCATTTATTGAAGTAATTAACGTATTATAAGTAGGTACTTATATTAACAAGATTTGTTTTTAGGTTAAAACTTAAGATAAATAACTTTTTTGCAACTTTTCGGGAAATCAATATAGAAGAAAGTATGAGGAAATTTATAACAAACAGTTGCATAAAGTTTTTTTTTTATACACAACTGGAAAGTGCTTGGCCTTCACCTCACCTGATGTTAAGTGACGATAAGGCCGAAGGTGAAAGCGCACTACACCCGGAATCCTCATCAATGAGGAACTGGCTATTTTACCTCCAATTGCCGGAATAAAATTATTGTTATGGCGTCAGACTTAGGTAAGATGATGGTAGCTAGCCAGGTGGACTTGGAATAAGCCCTACCACCAACCAAACCGAGTACAAATTGTACCCCCCTGGGAATCGAACCCGGGACCCCTGCGTCCTATGTCTGGCTTACATTATCTTAGTCTATAGTAGAGTGCTTTAGTAGAGTGCTTTAGGAGAGTGCTTTAGTTGAAACATGTAAACGGTCGTCTTATGACCAAAGAGAGTAACGATCTAGTAGCCTTTCAACTGGAATCATCGCTTTCCAGTAGAACCCCCCGCGGGCCCGCGCCGCCCGCTCGCCCCCCGCGCGACAATTTTCTCGTACTGGAAGCAATGATGACATTTAATATCATTGAGTAGAGTGCTTTAAATAGTCAAAAGACACTGTAGCATGGAAGCATGGAAGGCACCAAAACTACTAAAGCACTCGCATTCGAATCTACTCGCACGCTACTAAAGCACTCTACTAAAGACTAAGATAATGTAAACCAGTCTTTAGACTGGGACTAGACCACAGAGGCAGTTAGGCGGCACCTATAAGTTATCAATTATACAGTATAATTCAAACTTAAGTTTGATTCAATAAAAATAGGTACTTACTAAGTTAGTTTAGAAAAGGAAAGATTGCAACGCTGCATATTTTTTCTACACACTACAAAATTTTTTTCAAGTCAGCTTTTTTAATACTTACCTACTGCCAGAGGTTATTAATTGTTATTGTTATGTATGACGCTTCATAATTTTCTTTGTTAGGTATTAATAAACACGGTATGATCAATGAATTTCCAACGCAATAATTATGACATGATTGAGAATCAACCTACTTGAATGAAAAATTTCTATGGATTCAGCATTTCTTAAGTTCAGGCGTAAATTATAATAAAAACAAAACTGCGAGTGGAATTATTGTACGTTCATAACATTTATTTAGAACAGCAAACTGTTTGCCGTCATTTCATGTAAAAATTGATAATTTTGCTGAATTGTTGTGTTTTCTTTGCAGTTTCTGTATTTTGGCGGGAAGAATAATCAAAAGAGGTTGTAATGAAATCGACAAATATGGATGGGTGTACTGATCGGCTGAGTCCGTCAAGCGATTCTACTAGTGAATCAGAAACATCTCTACCACCGTTTCCGTACGACAATCAAACCAATTTTTACTCACAACCCGATCTGAACGAGAAACAATACTTTTCATGCAAACAAAGGTCACCGAGAAATGAGGAAAAACCAAAAGAGGCCTACTTACAAGAGAGCAACAAATTCGAAAACTACCTGTCACCACAGAGAAATAAAAAATATTTGAATTTCGAACTCAAATTGCCTCAAAACGACAACTTTTTCAATCAAATAGAAACAGATGACCGCTCGCTGCGCCCCGCCTATTTTAACGACGTTCAAAATTTAAAAAGCTGTCAGAATGAGAACAATCCTATAGATGTAAAAATTATGAATCAGCAGATTGCTTTTGAGAATGGCAATACCGCCGTGAATGGTAATAGAGAGAGGCAGTTTTTTAATGAGAATGACAATGGTAATGTTAGAAGATGCCTGAATTTCAACTCGGAGCAAGTGCAGTGTGTTTGTGAGGCGTTACAACAAAAGGGGGATATTGAGAAATTGGCTGCGTTTTTGTGGAGTTTACCTCCTAGCGAACTGCTGCGGGGAAATGAAACGGTTTTGAGGTAATTTTCCCCTTGTTTTTATAAAAACTTTAGATTTTCCTGTTTTATCTTAACTTCAGGTTCTGTACCACACCAAGCAATCAACTAAAGTTAATTTGATTTGAAATCTTTAATTTCTTATGTATTATAATGGATAACAATACATTATGTTTTTTTCAAATCAGCATCAACATTTTTCTTAATCGGGGTTGAACTAAGTAGGTAATTATTTTAAATGTTTCAATAACAAGATCTTTGGCAACGAATATGTTATCTATTAGTGTAAAAGTTAGAAAGAAACTAGTGACTAGATATTTAAAAGTTTAGTTAGAAAGGGGTATAAAAATCATTTTTTTGTCTACTGTTCATTAACATAATCAGCGAACTAAAATCTATGGAACAAGCATTCCGCTCAAGAAATGGCACCACATGAAAATTACGATTAAGTGGATAGAGCTCCAAAAATGCTGGTATTTAATTATGAAGCGCTCATGGCGAAACTTGACAGACTGATCGTAATCACGTTTGTTAAGCAACGGTCGGTCCGGCCAGGTGTCGGATGGGTGACCGTTAAGTGGCATTACAACTGTCCTGTTTTCCGTGCTTCGGAGGGCACTTTAAACCGTCGGTCCCGGCTGTTGTCATCTGATAATAGTCGTTAAGCCAAGTTAGAGGAATTACAGGCGGCTTGATAAACTCTAACACCAGAGGTGGCCACAATTCCTCATTCGATAATAAGAAGAATTATGCAGCACAAAGCGTCTGAACACTGGGTTACATTAGCGAGCAAAATGTGTATACCTACTCTACTCATAGAATTGTTTTATACTTAAACGAAAAAAATAAGATACGTTATTGCATTCTGCTTTTGTTGCCTTCTTTTCGCCTTTTACACCATTTGACTACACAGGACGTAATTTCTAATAAACTCTCTCTTTCTTTACGATACAAACTGCATTGTAAAGTAGACTAACGTCAGTCACCGAGCGCGTGGCTGGCCCGACTAAAGCTATGCGGGTTGTAATTTTTTGGCCCCGTGGTGCCATTTATATTTATTTGCAATTACACTTCCATAGATTTTTTTCGCTGAACATAATCAATTTGTTGGCAGAGCCCGCGCAGTAGTGGCGTACCACAGGGGTGTATTCCAGGAGCTATACTCTATACTGGAAGCGCACACATTCCCGCCGAGGCACCACACAGCGTTACAAAACTTATGGTTCAAGGCGCACTACGACGAGGCCGAGAAAGTTAGGGGAAGGCCTTTGGGTAAGTTGTCCATATTATTATCATCATCATATCAGTCGCACGACACCCACTGCTGGGTATAGGCCTCCCCCAAGGATCTCCACGACGATCGGTCCTGCGCTACCTGCATCCAGCGGCTTCCCGCAACCTTCACCCTCACGTCGGTCCACCTTGTCGGGGGCCTACCCACGGAGCGTCGTCCGGTGTGCGGTCGCCATTCCAGAGACTTTTCGCCCCAACGGCCATCGGTTTTCGTCGCTATAGACAGTATAGTGTCTCCCGTGCGCACTGTCACTTCAGCTAGAAATAGAGCAATGTCGGCCGGTCTATAGTCCTACGGATCTCAAAATTTCTAATTGGATCACGAAATACCAAGCATAGATAGATGAAAAGTCCTTGTATTAACTGACTTCAGCTCTATTGTCTGTACGTATGATTGTTTGCATGTAAGTAATATCATCGGGGATAGTGCAAATCCGCGTATCTAGCAGAAGCACAGAATAATATAATACAAGCAGAAGACAAAGGTGCGTATCTATATCTACACTAGATCTAGTTTTTAGGGGAAGGTTCTATCTTTATAACTTTCTTAATTCAACGCATATTTTGTAAATTGGCTACTTTTGGTCAGATACGCAGAATTATCTAATGCTAGTTACGCGTATTTGCACTTTTCCCGACGATATTAAAATTTAATGCTTGAATGCAATTGTTCCAAGCAGCTTTTCTGTGACCTAACTTTATATTTTGTACTTAGCTGCTATAAAACAATTTTTTTTTCAGGAGCCGTAGATAAATATAGGTTAAGGAAGAAGTATCCTCTGCCGAAGACCATCTGGGACGGCGAGGAGACCGTCTACTGCTTTAAGGAGAAGAGCAGGAATGCGCTCAAAGACTGCTACTTTAGAAATAGGTAAGATAATATTTTGGAAGAACTCTCTCCTTCTGATAAGTCCCAATGAGGATCAACACGACAATTGAATATATCAATTTTGTATATCACATCAAATACAATATCAATATCTGAGTAAATCTGTTTAAATTTCTCAAATCCATCAAGAAATGACAAAATTATTAAAGATTTAAAAAGTGAGTTTAAAAAACACGGCCGGCCCTTGCGGATCATGCGATGACGTCACGTGCCACGATCGACCGAACAAACACCTGCCGCGCCGCTGAGCGGCGCATGTGGCTGATGACGTCATCAGCCAATCGTGAATTGAGGAGCGTTTTTGAGAATGCGACACGAAAATCGCTCTATCATCGTCATTTTTGGTCCAATTTCAAAAACTGGACCAAAAATGACGATGATAGAGCTTAAAATACTTATTTAAAAAGAGAACGTGAAAATATGAAAACAAGACTAATTTACAAAAAAAATATGTGAATGGTTTTCAAAAAGCTCCGATTTAAAGATTTAAGCCATTTCCGTCTTTGGAAGTCGCGTTGCTTTAAGATTCCCGTTATCCAATCAAATCAAATTGTCAAGCGGCTTACCCTTTAGGTACTTTAATTTACTAAAGAAATTAATTACTTCGTGTGAAACGCAGTTACGCCACACACAATACAACATAATACCTAGTTGGTTTTACGCTATTTTTATTTATTTCGAAACTCAACTGCTTTTTTACAATAACTTGTATAAAAACCGATTTAACCGATTTAAATCATGAAATGAAATGAATAAACGCTGTAAGGGGTAGTTTCAGAAATGAAGGGGGCATAGGGTACCTTTCAACCAGAAAAAAAGAAATGTTTCCAAGGGTTAGAAAACGTTAGTAAAAAAAATCAGTAAGAACCTTTATTTTTTTGTCAGGTATCCCACTCCCGATGAGAAGCGAGCTTTAGCGAAGAAGACCGGCCTGACCCTCACCCAGGTCTCTAACTGGTTCAAAAATAGGAGGCAAAGGGATCGCACACCGCAACAGCCTAACAGGCCGTAAGTATTTTATTTAGGAAAACTAATTATTATCTATTTTCTTTACAGATGATTTAGTCTTCCAAAGACCCATTCTACTACTCAACATTACCTACTGTTTTAAGTGAATGTCGCAACATGTGCGATTCAAACTAATATAGGTACTTGCCGAGTAGGTGATTTCATAGAAATTCTGATAAAAGTATTTTTATTTTCATAAAAAAAACTTATTATTCAAAATGAAATCTAATGAAAACTTATTTTTAAACTCAAATAAAATATGACGGTAATTTTACGTTTTTTTCGTGTCCCGCTTTTGACGAAAGAATCCCACTTTTTTGTTGATTCATAAGGTTTCAAAATCTCGCTGTTCTTGAAAAAAATCTGGCTACGCTGCCGCTGGTCGAATGTGAACATTTTTATAGAAATTGATTGAAATAATTTAGGGAAAACCTATAGGGAATGAAATTGGATATGGAATGAAATACGAAAAAAAAAATCTGAAGATTTTTTTTCGCGATTTCAAAATTTCCGACGAAACGGTTTTCCCAATTTTGGTTCATTCATTACCACGTTGTATACGGGTTAACACCCACCAATCCGCATTGGGCCCGCGTGGTGGGTTATGGCCCATCCTCCTTACCACTCATAAGGAAGGCCTGTGCCCCAGCAGTGGGGACATCAAAAATGGCTGATGGACATACGGGTAAAATAAAGTTAGAAATTAAATTATCCTAAAGCTTCATTTGTGAATCATACTGATATAAATTATTGCTTAGCGAAGTAATGTTCTCACAATATTCTGTACGTTTGGAGTTTTTCTGTTCCCACATAATAATATTGTGCATTCAGTGTGTTATCGCGACCCAGTTGTTTCACACAAGTTTGGGAATGTCAGCATTTTAGTTAAAACTAAGTTAAGTATTGCTATATGGGATCATTCCTATGAGTAACAAACTTATTTCCACTTCATAGGTATTTAAAATGAAGTTATCATAGGAAAAACTATGGTAATAATAGTAGATTGTTATACAAGACGCTAAAAGTACCCATTGCATACGAGGTATTTTTATTCCCGAGCTTTAGCGAGGGAATAAATAGAAACCGAGTTACAATGGGTTTTAGCGTCGTGTGTTACACTATACTTTTCACTACGATTGCGAGAAAATAAAATACTTACAATATTAAATAGTTTATACCTACTTACTTACTTCCGTAAACGAATCCACTCGTTTTTTTTTCCTCCACTTCATAAACTTTTTGTACAATATTTAAATAAATGATTTGTGCTTGACGGCAGAAGATTAAAATTATTTCTTTCCAATTACAGTCACACAATTCAATCAGTTTGTAATTATAAAAAAATTCTAAAGATTTCGCGCCATGGTACCTTTTTTAATTTCTGCTGTAACAGCTAAGCAACACAAACACGCATTCTACGATTCACTCTGTACACAGAGTATAAATAAGTCTATGATTTTAACGAAGAGATACTTTTAGTTCCATTTTCAAAAATAAGAATGAGAAACTGGGGGCCTATTACGAAACTTGGTCACGATAGTCGTCCGGAGTTCGTCGGTTATAGTTATTACAAATATTTTCAATGTAGCTATCGTAGTCCATAGTCTATTGAACGAATAATGACGGATCCACTAAGAGAGAAACTGTCAAATTTACGCAATCACTTTGCAATATCGCATACGCAAGTGCTTTGTAATAGGAATCAATCAGAACGAAGCACGGACGCAGCCGCGTGTATCGCATTAAACTTTTCGTAATAGACCCCCAGTATTAAGTCGAGCGAGTTTTTATTCGTGATTATGAATAAAACCTTTTTCGTTTTAGTACGCTCATTGGTAATAGACAAACATTAAAAAAGAAAAAACTTTATCCCCTAGGGCTTATTATGCTATTTTATCTCGACTCTTGTACGTTACAATGACGCACTTTTTGAGCAAGAGGAGTGAAAAATAATTTGTTATACTTACTTACACCTACACTGAGAAAAAAATGTTCTATAGAAATTGAAATATTATTTATTCAAGTAAGCTTATAAATTGAGTGCTTTTGAATTCCTACCGCCCATTCGAGCTTTAATTTTTTAGCTGACAAGAAGAACATAAATAAATATATTACATTACGGTACCTCAGTGCTAAATTGTAATTCCAGTAATTTTTTTACATCTTTGTAAAACATTTTGAAAATTGATACTTTTACATTAATAAAGCTACATAATAATATATCGTTTGATTGATTGTTATTTTGATTATTCAATGCCAATGTGAAAGAAAAAGACAGAAGGTACAAAAAGTGCAACAATGACATGCATACATTTTTTTTTACAAAATCAAAAGTAAATTATATTATAATGCGTGAGAAAATCAACTGTAATATTAAAACTTGTCTCTTACGTTTTTTTCTCGTGAATAGTTAGCGCGCAGCAGCACCCGCCGAAAACGCTCTATACAAAACGGTGACGTCACTTGTCACGTTTCAGGTGTGTTTCAGGCGCGTTTAATATGGAGTTAGCAAAGAATCTTCAATTCTCTTTCTAGATTTTGCGTTTAAGTACATATTATGTATGTGTCATAGAAAATATTATTACTTATTTAAGTGCATTAAGTATATCCAAAAATGAAAAAAAATATCGTTATTTTCCCCTGATTTCATCGTGTGATAAAACTAAAATCATACATTTTTTTTGTTCCATCATGTTTTTATAAGTTTCCGCAGCGATCAAGCTCAAATTCATCAAAATCGGTGACTTATGCATATTCCCTATTAGCGGCCTTAAGCTGAAAAGCAATTTCTTCAAATCATTAAGATTATGTATTATTGTTTGGTGCTGTTGGCCTTCCTAGAAATAAAAATAAATAAATAAAATAAAATAAAATAAATAAATTAATTAATTTACATTGGACGGAAAGTTTATTTTTATATGGTAAAAAGAAACTGGTTATTTAGCTAGTGATGTGATTACGATGTAGGATTGCTCAGAAAAACAATCTATTGACTTTTCAAATTTC
The DNA here is from genome assembly GCA_950108535.1 of Agriphila straminella. NCBI lineage: Eukaryota > Metazoa > Arthropoda > Insecta > Lepidoptera > Crambidae > Agriphila > Agriphila straminella. The sequence goes on along the minus strand of OX467305.1, from coordinate 23,491,665 downwards.
TAAAGCAAAAAGAACGATGTCAAGTGGCCTTGAGACGAAAAACCCATAACTTTTAAAACAAAGGACTGTTGCAGACGAAACAATAAACACTGGCTGTTTCAAGTGTGCACCGTGCGTGGCTCACGTTGCCAATCTTTCAAGTTGTTTTTTTATGATTTTTGAAATTGGAATCTAATTAAAAACTTTTTGGAATAAGAATAAAAGAGTTCTTCATTTAAATACTCTAATAGCAAAATAATGTTATAAAAGGCAGACGTAATATTCACTCTAAAATACGTACAAAATAAAATTCAATAATGTTTTTGAAAGTAATGCTTTGCTTTTAGTCCAGAGCACAGAATATATACTCTAACGCGATCCAGAGTGAATATTAAAAGTGGACATTACTTTTATGACAAAACAATGCCTGCAGTGATCGTATGGGTGTTTTTCAGACTTTTTTTATCAATACATGCTGTGTAACTATTGTGCGCAAGGGTCGAAGGGACATCATTATGGGTCATTATGTCATTAATCAAATTAGTTTAGTACAAAGGAACCGAGCCACACGTGTGTCACACACCAGTGAACAAACGGCGAAAGATTGTCCAGCTAAAGTTTTTTTTACGAACTTTTTTGTAAAGTATAATGCTCGTGCGTTGCCAGTCGTAACACTCTTAACCTAGTGCGCAAGAGCAAGACGATCCACAGAACACAATTTAGTTAAAAAGGTAGATGTTATTGGATGGGAGAGGTGAGTGGTGTGGTGGGGCACGACTAATACGCGCTTAGCGGTTATATAACTTTACAACCGCCTGTACTTAATGTACTTAAGGAGCTTACCTGACCGAAAGTGGTGCCGCGGTGAACTTAATTTAATATTGTAATTCTAATACTTACACAATTTTAATAAAACTTGACGTGGATTTTTTAGGGCCTAGTATTTTTAGACGGTGTCATTCATTACACTCCCTCGTAGTCACTGCTAAAAGTAGATAGCAAAACTGCTAAAAGTGGCCGTTTTTACACATTTGTTATCTACTTCTACGAATGATTACCGGGGAATGTAGTGATACCTTCTAAAAATACAAAAAAATCCACGAAAAGTTTTATTAAAATCTTATTCTATCAATATATTATTAAATAGAAACCTCTGAGGGCGCCACTCTCGGGAGGGTATTCATATTATTCACCCTAAGGTGGTGTTACCACCAAAAGTTTTTTATATTAATATATTACTCAATATCGTATCTCACAGCTTGTAAGTTTTCCTAACGACATAAAATAAAAAATAAAATATCTATATTGCCGTCACGCCACGAATTCTTTCCTGGACACACCCTTACCAGTTGACTGGAAGAGAATGCCTTAAGGCTTTTAATCCGCCATTTGCTCTGTTTGCAATAAAGTTTTAATAAATAAAAGTGGCGCCGCGCCCTCAGAGGTTTTTATTAAATAAGTTGTTAATAGAAAATGATTTTAATAAACCTTAACGTGGAATTTTGAGGGCCCATCACATGGTCTAGTATTTTTAGAAGCTATATCACAGAATATATAATAGTATGGCTATATTATCAATATACTATTCCCTCGTAGACATTCGTAGAAGTAGATAGCAAATGTGTCAAAAACGGTCACTTTAAGCAGTTTTGCTACTACTTTTAGCAGTACGAGGAAATGTATTGATAGGTATCGTCTAAAATACATTGGGCCCTAAAAATCCACGAAAGTTTTATTATAACTTGTATTAAAATTACAATATTAAATTAAATTCACCGCGGCGCGGCGCCACCTTTCAGTCATACAACCGCCTGGTTATTTTTTCACAGGGAAATGCTCGTCCAAGCCCAATACGCCGGGCCCCAAGGAGGTTTAGCCCAAGCTTTGTTGCCAAACGCCTACTACCACCAGCTGCAAGACCCCTCGCATTATCTTCATGGAAACGCACCGTAAACCAGTGTTGCCATACGCCAAAATAGAAGTTGTTTATTTACCTAATTGAGTTTATGTTCCGACTGATGAATGAAACTATTTTTGTTTTTTTTTTACTTTAATTTAAAAAAAGATTAACTTGTGCTATAGAGTTTTCCTACGTTTAGTTTTATGTTTAGATAATATACTGCGACCACCGCCACATTTTTACTTAAGTAGTTACTTAAATTAATATAATGTTATGGGGAATATATAAATGCACTTTAAAATTAATGTAGGTAACACACTTTAAAATGTTTAGCTTCAAAATTTATTGAATGAACTATAAAAATAATGGTTGCCACTATAAATATGCTAAGCTTTAAAGTTAATACTTTGCACTATATAATTTAATTGCTTAGCTTTAAAATTAATACTTTGCACCATACAAATTAATTTTATAACTTTAGTGGTAAACAGACGACTAGGTGCGACGACGAGCGGGTGCAGCGAGAGAGGAGCCGAGGAGGAGGTTAGGTTCCATTGCGACCAACAACGCCAGAACCGACCTGCGGGTCTACCGGCTAAAAATAATGAAGTTAATGTTAACTGTAAGTATGTGATACATTGCTTCTTTTCTTTGGTAAGTTTTTATTTGAGCCAAAACAAAGTAGCAATGTATCACATACTTACAGTTAACATTAACTTCATTGTTTTTAGCCGGTAGACCCGCTGCTGGCGTGTATGCATTATGCCACAAGTTGTTATCATCTTGCCTTCTCATTTTAACAGTGGTCAGTCTGACATGGTTGGACAGAAACTAAATGGTTTCGGAGTTGGGACACAGTTAAAGTGCAAACCATTATTTTTGTAGTTATAGTATTAAATTATAGATCTATCATTATTTTAAAGTGATGATATACAATTTTATAGCTGGTTTTATCAAATTTAAAGTGCTATTAAATACATCCCTAATGTTATGCGTTGACTGCGATGTCTTGTCTTTACCTACGTACTGTAACATCAGTTTTACAAAAATTACTTTCTTCAATTGAATTTAAATCTTATTAATTTGGACGCTATGTTCAAAATCGATTGAGGCTTGATGATTGTAGTCAGGAACGAAAGCCGCTACACTAGTACCTACAAAAAAAAGACCTAAAGTGGGCAACTATTACGGTTGCTAGGCTGAGTTGCACCATCTTGACTTAACTTTAACAGATACAAACTTATCTGAGCCAGTGGTCAAAAGTGGAACTAAGGTGTTATTTCATATTGTTGCCTAGGTTACGCCATAGACGACAGCGACGCTGTCATCGAGGTCAGATGGGTGTGATACCTGACTTCGAAAAGTGTAACACCGATTTCCACGTCCCCGAAAGTTCACTAACACGAATCACTTAACAACGAATGCACGCTACCACGAAAATCTTGACGCCGAAACCATGTGATCTCGAATAACCAAACTTGTAATTTCTCCAATACGAAGCACTTAACAACGAATGCACTCAACCACGAAAAACTTATCATCGAAGCCACGCGACCTCGAATAACCAAACTTCTAACGAGAAACATAAATAAATTATTCGGACCTCCAACGCCTACTTAATGTACTAACCTAATAAAGATCCAATATTTGGATTTTGGAGGGAATTCATGCAACACGATTACTAAACCGTAATGAATTAGTACATTACAGCCAAGAACGGGAAGTAAGCTTCCCGTACAAGGCTTGTATAATGCTTTTCACAAGAAAGGCTAGGAAATTCGATTTTAAGGAACAGAGGTTTTTTTTAAAGAAGATAGGTAAAAACATACAGAAATCATTATTTAAGTATCTTTTGATAAAAAAAAATTGAAAAAATATTTTCTTTTTCATAAATTTTACTTACAAATCAATTATATAATTTTGGAATGTGCTCTTTAAGGCCTTTCATTTGATATCAATACCTATTCAAAAATTGAGAAAAAAAACTAAATATATTTAAAAAATCTTTTTTTTGTGTTTTCTACTTTTCTTCTTCTTAAAAAAAAACTTTGTTTTTTAAAATCGAATTTTCTAGCATTTCTTGTAAAAAGCATTATACAAGCCTTGTACGGGAAGCAAATTAATTTGCTTACTTCCCGTTCTTGGCTGTAATGTGCTGTCACGGGGCAATGAAACAACAGCTGATACACCACAGCATATTTTTATGGCGTCATAGTGGCGTGTGCTCAGTAAAAAATACGGCGTTTGGTGATCGAGGGGTATTCTTTGGCATGGTGAACCTTCTGAACCCTTTGATCATTTTAAGAAGGGGAGCCATCTCGGATTTTTGTATGGGAGGGAGTTATAACACAATCTTTTTTTTGTATGGATTTGTTTTTTTTTACCAAAACCCACCGTGTGGGGTATTGAATGAAAGGTCCTTTTGAGCTGTACCCTTAGCACGAATAGCTATCGAAAAAAATAACGTGCGTAAAATCATTCGATAGTGCAATTTAGTATGGAAAATTTGTACAACGCCATCTACCGCCGAATAGCGAAACTAAAATTTCCATAGATAATTCTCTATCGAGTAATTTTACGCACGTTTTTTTTCTCGATAGCTGTTTGTGCTAAGGGTACTGATTCCAAATATACACAATATTATTATATTGCAGCTACTGGTTTTAAAAAATCAGAAAAACATTTTCGAAACATACTAAGTTTGGGCTCTTGCAGGGAGAAAACGGCTTGATGAATTCTTTTGAAACATACTAATATACTCTTATCTAACGTCCAGGGGGCTTACCATCAGCAAATAAGAAACCGTTCAGTTCAAAAGCAGGCTTTAAACAGGACTGCTTAAGGCCTGCTTTCTTACTAACCGTTGAGGTCATAGTACGAAAAAGTAAAGCAGTTCAATATAAGCCCTGCTATAAGAGCTCATAGTAAGGCCCCTGGAAGCAGTTTTAAAAATATTAACATTTTGAAATTTGAAAATATTTAGATCCCATTTTTCTATGAGTTAAAGTACTCACCAGAATCTAAAAAATAAAAAAAAATACTTAATGTTAATATTTTCAAAACTGCTTCCATGATGTAATATAAGAGTACCTATATTACGAGTTATTTGGCGTATGATTCATAAGAATTCATTAAGCCGTTTCCTCCCTGCAAGAGCCCAAACTTAGTATGTTTGGAAAATGTTTTTCTGTTTTTTTTAGACTAGTAGCTACAATGTCATAATATTGTACATATGCGGAATCAGCTCAAAAAGACCTTTCATTCAATACCCCACACCATGGGTTTTGAAAAAAAAAACAAATTCCATACAAAAAAAAAGATTGTGTTATAACTCCCTCCCATACAAAAACCCAAGATGACTCTCCTACTACTTTTATGTCGTGAGCAAAATGCTACTACCTATCACATTAATGCGTTACAATACTAAGGTTTAATATGTAAATAAATTAAAATTGTTGCGATTTTGTCTGTCTGGAGACACTAAATTTTGTGTCTTTTTCGAACAAAAAAAAAATTTGACATAGGTACTTTGAAATTAAGATTGAGAAATAAGTTTTTACTTTGGGGAAGGAGGTCACACGGCCACGTTACAGTACTAATTAATTACGATTTCGTAATCGTGTTGCATGAATTCCCTCCAAAATCCAAAAATTGGATCTTTATTAGGTTAGTACATTAAGTAGGCGTTGGCGGTCCGAATAATTTATTTATGTGTCTCGTTAGAAGTTTGGTTATTCGAGGTCGCGTGGCTTCGATGATAAGTTTTTCGTGGTTGAGTGCATTCGTTGTTAAGTGATTCGTATTGGAGAAATTACAAGTTTGGTTATTCGAGATCACATGGTTTCGGCGTCAAGATTTTCGTGGTAGCGTGCATTCGTTGTTAAGTGATTCGTGTTAGTGAACTTTCGGGGACGTGGAAATCGGTGTTACACTTTTCGAAGTCAGGTATCACACCCGAGTCAGATATATATGTTTGTAGGTATCTGATAAAGTTAAGTTAAAATGGTGCAACTCAGCCAATTATGGGTGTGGTTTACTTAAATGGTTAGCAAAATATTCGTATTTTGGTGAGCAGAGCAGAGAAATATATTCGGTTAGCCAAAATTTTTAGTTGGTCAGCAACTTTTGTGTAGCAAATATTTTTGAATCATCAGCAGTTTGTAGGGGGACCCCATCCCCCTCCCATCCCTATTAAACAGCAGATTTTTGTTGCTGAAACCATTTAGATTAAAGGCAGATCAAAAAAATATTTCTCTTTAATTTTTATCGTGATAATACTTACCACAGGTAGGTATTTCAATGAGTAATACTTACTTATTTTTATCTTGGAAGTAGGTAAGTTTAGTGATTTTATTTGATTTGTGATTTAAGTTATTAGTTTATAGGTATTATGAGACTGTAAAATAGTAGCCTAAGGACAAATTGCATATCGTTTGTGTAAATAATTATAATTAATTATTATTATATTAAGGTGCTGTTTCTGTTTCAATCATTGTATTCTAGTCTACAAGTGAAATAAAGAGTTATGAGAATTTAAATTGCATTATTGAATATTACCCCTATTTTAAAGTAAATTTACCAATCTTGATGGGAGCACGTTGCCGGCGAATTTGTATTAAGGTAGACGAATTAGGGCTCATATGCGGTTACCCGCAAAGCAGGCAGCCGTCTGGCTGAACGCAGCATGAGGTTGCGAATGTAGCCGGCCAACCGGCAGGCTGATTATCTAAATAGAAACTATTTCGCAACCTGTTTCATTTGACATACATTCCTACTTTTCTATGGTATGTTTTTTTACCCCAAAAAGAAGACGCAAAAATGTATCACATTCATCTGTCGAATGAGACCGGTCGCTAGGTGGTTCCTAATTAGATAATCAGCACGCGGGTTGCAGGCACCCGCAATCGCAACCGCAACGTACGGTTGAAAAACCGTTGCGATTTGCGGTCATATCGATTCATTTCAAAGATGATGTGAAAGAAATTGCAGCTATAGGTATATCATATTTACACCGCACTATGCGGGCAGCCGTACGACTGCCCGCAATCAAAAATATACGTGTTATAAAATAACCCCTATGCCGAATAATATGGATAGGATATAGATAGACCATCAAACTGAACACCTTTTACTATGGGAACAACTCTGAAATCGCGAAAAAAGTCAGCTCTTTCATACCTACATTTTGATAATCGTTATCAATTTTGTAACAGCTGATTTTTTTTTGCGATTTCAGAGTTGGTCCTATAGTAAAAGGTGTTCAGTTTGATGGTCCCTATCTACAATATTCGGCATTATGGGTTATTTTGTAACACATATACGTAACATTTATTTCTATGCGCACTTCAATGCGGTTACCCGCTAACCGCTCCGGTTTCTCGCGAATGTCGGCCAACTGCCGCAACCGGACGGTGGCTATTCGCACTGTGCGGTTCAGTTTGCGATTACCCGTCATTGAGGCGAAAAAAGGAAGAAAGAAGTACTGGGTACATCATTATTTGCAAACACGAGATGAAAGCGTATGTAGGTACGTACCACGTGCACACAATCTCACTCAATGACGGGTACAACCGTAAACTAACAGCACAGTGCGAATAGCAACCGTCCGGCTAAATGTCATTCATATGACAATGCATATAAGTTGAATGGAAATATAGTTGAGCTAAAGCTTTATTGTAGGTACTATTTCTAGTGACGGCTGCTTAATGAGAAAGCTTACCCGATAGATTTGAGCTCCAAAATGCTTATAATCATTGGGAAAGTGATAAATCCACATTCCACAATCTAATATTTAACTCAAACTGAATAATGAAATCATAATAATCTTGGCTGTCTGAGCGTAGATTTCTTTATATTATTATGTAGAAGAAAAAAACGGGAGTGTCAGACTTGTCATGTCATGTCAGAGTGACATGAACATGACAGTTAATGACATTGACAGTTGTGATTACGAGATTTCTTTGTTTCGCAAGATTTCCAAAAAGTAATTTTTAGAACGTAATCCTGTGATTATCTAAGCGTTTTTCGATTAAGTCGTTTCACTGCAACGCATTGCTTCCTTAATTTAATTTAAATGTCGTGATTGGTGGCATTTCACTATGACGGATTCCAAATCTTTCGTGAACTTTTCCTGCCAAAGGTGTTTACAACCTTTGAAGCTAGACGAGTCCCTGAATAACTTGGGAGAGCACACTATAGCGGACCTAACACTACAAATAAGGAGGAACAATGAAGCAGATTTGGAATTGCAGTCAACGAGCTTGGAACATTACGTGCCACCATTTCGTATGTCCGAGTCAGGTAACGGAGCGAATGGCTTTATGGTCATATCAGACGGCTGGGAGACCACCTCCGTAGGGCACCAGCTACACGTAAAAGCTACACTATTCGATTTACTGTCAAACAACTCTGAAGTTGACCATCCATTGTGCGACGAGTGCACAGACACACTTTTAGAGTTAATGGATAACCAGCTCAGGCAGACAGAAGCCGAGTGGAAGGACTACAACGATTATTTGAAGAAGCTTGAGGATGATAAAGAGGATTTGAATTTGGAAGGCCTTGAAAAAGAACTGGAAGATTGGAAACAGGAGCAAGCGAGGCTGCTACAAGAGCTGTCATCTTTGCAAAAAGAGGAAAGGGCCATGAAAGAAGAGATAGAGCTTCAGGAAAGAGAGAAAGAGAGGTTAGAGAAAGAGCAGGATGTATACTGGAAGGAGTACACAAGGCATCGGAAAGATTTGATGACAACTGAAGATCAAATGAAGTTTTATGAATGCCAGCTTGCTTACACACAGTCACAGTTAGAAAAGCTAAAGAAAATGAATGTGTTCAAAGCAACTTTCCATATATCAGATTCTGGACAGTTTGGGATTATAAATAATTTTCGACTCGGACGTTTACCGACTGCTCCAGTCGATTGGTCAGAGATTAACGCTGCTTGGGGCCAGACAGTCTTACTTCTTTCTTCTTTAGCCAGGAAAATAAATTTCTCATTCCAACGGTACCGCTTAGTGCCGTACGGAAATCATTCATACATAGAAGTCTTAGAGGACCAGAAAGTTTTGCCTCTATACGGGTCGGGAGGTTTCCGTTTTCTTTGGGATACAAAGTTCGATGCTGCCATGGTTGCTTTCCTGGATTGTTTACAACAATTTAAAGAGCAAGTTGAGAAGGGTAATACTGGCTTTTGTCTGCCATATAGAATAGATAAAGGAAAAATTGAAGACACAGCATCTCCGCCTCACGCATATTCCATTAAGATACAGTTCAACTCGGAAGAGCATTGGACGAAAGCTTTAAAGTACATGTTGACGAATTTAAAATGGGCTTTAACTTGGATCTCATCACAGTTTAGTGAAGATAAAATTGAAGGTTCTGTACTTTAAATTTCTTCATGATGAATTTTGTGAGTGAATTTACTGCAATTTTTAGATATTGCAGTAGCATTTTTCATTTTGTGAATAATAATAACTATGTTGTATGATAAAATTCAGAGGTGACTTTAGTACCTTGTCACATCAATCATTGAATCTTGGTTGTTTACAAAGCAAGTATTATAAATTGGTATGACAAAGTACTAAATTCAACTTGTGAAAGTTCATACCCATACTGCTCGAGACAATATTTTATTATAACATAAAATTATAATAATGATTAATGTTATACTTCATTTGTTATTTACTTGAACATGGTTTTTGTTCATGACATCACAATTTATAAAAATAATATTTTGATTTAAGTATGTTTTTTAATTATTATGTAAATAATATTAGCAATGTTAAAATATTGTTGATAATTATATCCTTGTGTGATGATGAGATTGATGAGATATGTTGAAAATATTATGTTTTCCGTTTTAGTTAAAATGTTAACAGTTGTAAATAGTATTAAATGAGGCTTAATTTTACTATAATAATTTTCTATGTGATTTTATATGCTGTGATTATACGATTAGCTTAAAGTTCAATTACTAATTACTAAGCTGTTTGTAGGAAACTTTCAATTTACTACTATTTGAAATATGATTTTTAGTTTTTACTTGATTGTAAAGATATTTGGCAGTTCGACTGGTTGTTGTTAATTTACATTAATTAATATTGTCAATAAAAAACTACAATAGTAATTTAAACTCATCAATTATTTCCTTTTATTACTACACCACATGAGTAAATAAATTACTTATGTGACGACACTGCAAGTTATTTCTTCATGGTGATTAGCATTTTATCAAAAAATACGGGTTTAAACCAAAGTTTGAAATAATTACAATTATTTTTGCTGTCGGTAAGTTTTCCTGTTTTTGGCTCGTATATCAAATACTATGCTCGTGGCGATCGATCAAGCAAATTTTTTACTGGTAGCGCCATCTTGTGCCTAGTAGGAACAATCTGAAGCAAAGTGAACTGGTTACCAGACAAATGATTCTAATACTATCACACAGATGGCGCTGTTTTATAATACTTTGTGAGCGAGGTAAATGATACGACACATTTTCAGATTGCCATAAAATGTTAAATAATAATTATCATGAGCTGATAATGCTATTATATCACACTCACAAGCATCATTAATTGTGATATAGCATCATCATTTCTACAAGGAGACAAACTCGATTTGCTAAATTGGTCCTTCGAATTGGGTGCTTAACTAATTTACCTAACCTAATTTACCTAACAATCATAGTGGAATTAATATTTTCAGTGCTGTTAAGCCTTAATGTTACTCAGAACTCAGAAGTACTTTAGACACATTTTAATTTTATCTACGACTGAGCAAGAAAATCGTAAGGAGCGCGGTTCAACGAGTTCCTATTAAAGTAGATACTTACATATTGGATTCCAGAAATGTAGCCGTATTAGTTCTTGGAATTTTTATTGCCAATAACGCTCCGATACTACGTAGGTAGGCGGTGTGAGTGGGTTGGATAAAACTTTTATTAAATAGTCTATTTGTACCTATCTACCTACTTGTGAATAAGAGGGCGCCACTTCTGTGGAGGGCGCAGTCTGCACACTAGCGCTGCCATTGGAAAAAAGGCCCAAAAAGCGTTACCAAAATGTACTTAGTCGAATTTCACAATTTGAGTGTAACAGATAATTAGATTGCCAGCTTCTGTAATTGCTTGCAGATTTTTAAATTTGATTGTCTGATAGTTTATTAGTTATTTGACAAAAAATGAGTTATTATTGCTAGGATTACATAGCAGTACCTACCTACCTAGCAGCTATTCTGTGGCCGTAGCACGAACAATGTACCTACCTCTATCGAGAAAAAAACGCGTAAAAGTAGGTACTCGATAGAGTAAGTAAGTAGATACCTTCTGTATTTGGTAGATAATTACTTTAGTTTTTTATATTTAAGTAGTTTATTTATATTATCTTATCCAGTAGGTATATTATCTAGTTAGGTAGATAAAACATGGGTAGACCCTGAAAGGTGCGGCATGCACGCCTTTAAAAATATCGGTCTTAAGATTTTTTTCAAATTTAACTTTTTGTGGTAAGTATGGTATATTTAGCGACGATATTATCTAAGTTACAAGTTACAATAGTCTTATGTCAATGGCTCATCACCTTTTACAAAATACTGGTTTTCCTGACGCAGGGGCGTTAATTCTTGAGGAGTTCTCCTGGTACTTCACTATCAGCTCCACTTCACCATATGCATTATGACGAACCACATAAATAGCCTAGCAACCATATTAAAGTAATCGTATCGCACCAGTGAGATACTTAGTTTAGCACCTATTGAATAGTTCCGGTGATCATATATGGTCTTCATCATCAGTTCCACTTCACCAAAATGGTACTTTTCGAAAGCAAATGCACGAGTTACTTAAGAAAACAGCAAAATCGCTATAGGTGTGCCTATAATATTTGAAGAGTTCCCTTGGTTTCTCCAGGACCCCATCATCCAATTTTAAAATTTTAAAAAATGAGACCAGCTTGAAAACATACCTGATGTTATAACGTTTGAATCATTTCAATCGGTTCAGCCGTCTTCGAGTAATCGGTGTACATACAAAAAACAAAAAAAAAACGGGTCGAATTGAGTACCTCCCTCCTTTTGAAGTCGGTAAAAAGTCATTTCGCTTTTCGGCGGTAGATCGTGCTGCACCAATTTTCCATACAAAAATAAATCTACCTAGGTACTGTAACGCTTGCGAGCGCTATAAAACAACAGACATGTCCGGACTTTCAGACTATTGTCCGGAGTTTGTCCGGCTTTGTGACTTGTCCGGCTTTTTAGATAAAAGAGAAGTCCTAAAATGTATGCGGAGTCTGGATCTCTTCTTCCCAGACTATCTAGGCCACGTCAATGTACCTACATACGTACAGTGTACAAAAAATAGGTAAAGAAACTTTAAAGTTTGGCGAGTGATTTTTGAATTGTATTTTTTTTGTATTTCTTTTGGTAACAATAAAAAAAAAAGACACGATAAAACAGTTTCTAATCATCCAATTTCTTTTAAATTGATCTGTACCCTTAGCACGAACAGCTATCGAAAAAAATAACGCGCGTAAAATCATTCGATAGATAAATTTTGTATTGAAAATTTGTACAGCGCCATCTATCGACGATAAGCGAAATGAAATTTTCCATAGAGAATAATAATTATTGTCTATCGAGTAATTTTACGCGCGTTTTTTTTCTCGGTAGCTGATCGTGCTAACGGTACTGTAAGGTACAAAACATATACATCATGGCGGATATGTCATTTTGTGATGTATCCTACCTATAACATACCTATCTACTGTTGTGATACTTCACCTTCAGTCAGACAGTAGGTAAGTCAGATCTTTTTGAATGAGAAAATAATGTCCGGACTTTTATTGAAATGTCCGGCTTTTTGTCAGGACTTTCAAAATTTTGCAATGGCAACCCTAGTTGGGGTGGGATTTCTAAAAGGTAAGCCGATATTTTTTGCGTGACATAGTGCTATCGTAAGTACCTAGCTATTTCTAAGGCCAATCGTAGTAGGTACCATCACAGATAATATAATACTAAGCATACCACTAATATCATGTCATGATGTAAGTAATCCGTATTCCGTAGTAACTTGACTTTTATAGTACATTATGAGACAAGTTAGCTTAGGTTGCTCATTGCACACAAGGCTGTGGGTTGCAGCCCGAGCCGCAGGCGAGGGCGTAACTCAGCCGAGTGTGCAATAAGCAAGAGCTCACGAGTTTCATACGACGTTTTTCAACACATTTGCGAGGAAAAAACAAAGTAATTTATCACACAGCAACAAATATGGCAAAAACAAAATATTATGATAATTATGGGAAAAGGCGCGCATGTTTTTTTTTGTTTTTTTTTTACACGCCCAACGCAAGAATATTTTGCGAACAAAGGGGTGAGGAGCATACAGCCTACTACTAATACTTCAAAATTATAATTTTAAGTGACAAAATGAAAATATTTTAATATTTTATAACAAAATATTGTGAATTATGAATAATTTGATAGTAATAGGCTAGTTGACAAAATTTCAATAACTGCTTAATATTTTAGCTTATTAGGCATTTTATCGAAAAAAAAAGGTTTATTTATTTTTAATCGAGCGTTTACATTATAAATTTCGCGTTTTAAAAAACCAATTTTAATTTGGTTCCAAAACGCACAAGACTGTCATGGCGTCTTGAATGACGTCACGCCGTGCAAAACAAACCAAAGAGCGATCGTGTCTTCGTACGTTATAGCTAGTTTTTATCGTTTAAAAATGAATTTCTCATATTATAAGTACTGTATAGTGCCCCAGTGTGATAGCACGACTATAAAAACGCCAAACCAGTTATTTATATATGTTCCAAACAATGGAGAAATACGGAAAAAGTGGCTAAAACTTGCGTTCGGTTGTGGTTAGGTTGCACTCGGAGTGTAGGTTTGGAACGCGCCTCCGGTAGTGATACTCGAAACGTCAAAGACAAGATTGGAGTTTCGCACGGCGTGACGTAAAGCTTTCTGATTGGTGTTCACTGTCACGTGACTAAAGGTTTCATTTTACGAAATTTATTTTTTAAAAATATTATTAATCTTTAACGCTTTTAATAATTAAAATTGTTTGTTATTTTCTCCATAATATAATTAATCATTATAAACCCCTATCCATTATATTTATTCTTAATGGAAACAAGCCTATTATATATTTATTTGACTTAATTAAGGACTTACATCCTTATTTATTCCAAAAATGTATATGAATTTTCAGCAGCATAAAACCTCTTTGTTGTCAAAAAAAATAACTGTATTATCCGGCTAAATTGGGAATGCTCTGTTTACTCGCATAGAACTTGCAGTAAGGTGCTAATTTAACTTTGTAGGGTTAATTCTATTACGAACTAGTGTTTTATATATTATTGCACGCGTTTGTTATAGCTCGTTTTATGGCCCTAAAAGCGATGTATTAAGGCTAACTTTACGTTACGAGCAAGTGTGTTGAAAAAATACTTACGTAAGGCAAAGATAGTCAAGTACTTTACGAACTACAAATCCCTGAAGATTGCTTGATGAAAGTTATAGTAGGTAGTACAACGTGTTCCGGAATATTCTGAAGAGATTATACGGATTATCCGGATATGCCGGGTAAATGCTAATTACTGATGCACCGTGCAGTCGAAAAGTGCAGCGCCTATTAATTATAATAATGTTTTAATATTTTATTTTATTTTCAATGGAACAGTATTTATATTTATAACTAATAGCATAACTAAATAGTTTTTCCGAAATATTTACAATTTAGTATAGAAACACCCCCCAAAAAACCCGAATTTACCCGAATTTTGCATACTTAATTAAAAAAAAAGTTTCGATATAGATGTTCGTCGTGCTAAGGGTAGGTACTGCGGTAGATGGCGCTGTTCAAATACAAAATTACACTATCGAATGTTTTTACATGCGTTTTTACGTGCTATCGAAAAGCAAGCAATATTTCGTATGGAAAATTTGTACAGCGCCATCTACCGCCGAGAAGCGAAATGAAATTTTCCATAGATAATTCCCTATCGAGTACTTTTACGTGCGGTTTTTTTCTCGATCGATGTTCGTGCTAAGGGTACTGTTTGTGCATATAATAGATAGATAGGTCAACGTGAAACACGGTCCGTACATTTTATAGCTGAATGTACCGCAAACCAAACTCAACTAAAGTCGTTACAACACCCATTCACGACAACGTATGACTTAAGTTTATCGTTTTATATTTTCCCTAAGTTTTAGTGTTAGTACGGAATTCCGCATTTGAGATAGCTATTAAAGTTATCAAAATGTATGGATGTATGGACTCTTCACCACTGGTAGATACCTATATTCTTAGTTTTTTTTATATTGCCCCCCACACAGTGTAAAATTAGATACCTACTCAACTCAAATAACTTAAAAAAAAGATAAAGCTTGCAAATTACATTGTGGGATAAAAATAAATAAAATAAAATGGAAAAGTAAAATGAAATCGTTTCCAATCCGCTGTAGTGGTTTATTCTAACACTTTTAAAGCCTTAAAGTATTCCTAAAAGCACTGGCACATAAGTATGTGGCTGAACAGTTGCCTTATTCTGTTTTTTTATAATCTCGCATTTATAGATTGTGGTAGGTGATGTATCTTCAATGATCTGCCACTTTTATTTGCTGTACCCTTAGCACTAAAACATCCGATAGAGTAATTTTGTATGAGTTTGCAAATTTGTACAGCGCCATCTACCGCCGAGATGCGAAATGAAATTTTCCATAGATAAACTTTATCGAGTAATTTTACACGCGTTTTTTTCTCTATAGATGTTAGTGCTAAGAGTAAAAGAAAGACAGAGACTTTAAAACTAAGTTTAAAGTCTCTTTTGAGAGAGTTTAAAACTAGGTTTCACTTAGTTCCACGTTTTAGTTAGAATAAGGGAGATTGTATTTTCTCACTGAAGTGAGTTCTACCGCGAGTGCTTCCAGAATACACCCGCAGTGCTGCCTGTAAAGTGCTGTAAGCCATAAATCTAAAGGGAGGTGCATTCAAAGAGATTCACGAGTTTTATTTACCTCTGTAAAATGGTTTGCTAGATATTCTACAAACATATCTAAATGTGTTTTGATAATGTAGGTAAGTACCTAGTTATTGTTCGTGCTGTAGACTTTTATTTCAGTACCCTTACTTAGCACGAACAGTAGGTACCCCTAGCACGAACAGCTATCGAGAAAAAAAACGCGCGTAAAAGTACTCGATAGAGTATTCTCTATAGGAAATTTCATTTCGCTTTAAGGCGATAGATGGCGCTGTACAAATTTCCCATAGAAAACTTCTCTATAGAATGATTTACGCGCGTTATTTTTCTCGATAGCTGTTCGTGTTAAGGGTACTGTATTCCCTTTGGCGTATAAAAGAAATAAGAATGCAAAGAGATAGTCTTTGTTCCTTACGAATAAGATATATGTTCTTTTTCTTTTGGGACTAAGAAAATATTTGTATTCAAAGTTATTCATAGCATATTTCTCGTTAAAACTATATTCCTACTTGACTTTAAATTTCCAATGCAAGAACTCTTAAGTATTTAAATCAAATCAGAGTAGATAATATATGAAGTGAAAAATTTGTACCTAAGTAGGTTCAAGCGAATCTTTACTTTTCAAAAGTACGAAGCACATTCCAATATTAGTACAATATTTAGTTGTATAAAATGTTAGCAGGAATAGAAAAAAACAAATGTTTTGCTAATTAAAATCACATTTCTTCACTTCACACATTGTTAAAAACATACAAACTTACTTACAAGATACGCGCGAAACACATAACCCTTTCTTTGCAGTCGGGTAAAAAGCAATAGCTATCAATTTGATGAATTACTTTAACCACCCGACTATTTTAATTGTACATTATTTCACTTTCAAAATATTGAGGATGAGGATGAAACACCAAACATATTATGCACTATACTTAATGGAACAAATGTATGTGTGATGTAAACTATATTACCGTTTTATTTACTTGACAATTATCAATACAAAGACAAACATTCCAAGCTGATAACGTAATCGCATTTAATTTCATTCTCTCGCTACGCTCGCTATCGGCACGTCGTTAAATATGGGGAGAAAAGTGTATGTAGTCGGTGTTGGTATGACAAAGTTCGTCAAACCAAATACAGGGGGGGACTATCCAGAATTTGCAAAGAAAGCTGCCGTAGATGCAATAGAAGATGCGGGAATAAAATATGAAGATATACAGCAATGCGTTTGTGCTTATGCTGCTGGGGACTCGACTTGTGGACAGAGAGTTGTTTACCAAATTGGAATGACTGGCATACCTATCTACAATGTCAACAATAACTGCTCAACAGGATCCAGTGGTCTATTTTTAGGTAAACAGCTCATTGAAGGTGGTATATCTGATGTCATCATGGTGGTCGGCTTTGAAAAAATGAAACAAGGAGCATTGAAAGGCAACTTCACTGATAGAACACCTCCTTTGGCTAAGCATATTGCTAAAATGGCTGAGATGACTAAAATTCTGCCGGGACCGTTAACACCACAGTATTTTGGGAACGCTGGTATTGAGCATATGAAGAAATATGGTACTACAGAGCTGCATATAGCTAAAGTTGCTGCCAAAAATCATCGGCATGGTGCAAGAAACCCAAGGGCTCAAAATAATAGAGCTTACAACGTAGATGAGATATTGAAATCCAGGAAGATATATGGACCTTTAACGAAACTGGAATGCTGTCCTACCAGCGATGGAGCTGGTGCCGCAATTTTGATGTCTGGTGAAGCTGTTGTTAAATTCGGTCTTCAAAATAAAGCAGTGGAGATACTTGGAATGGAAATGGCTACGGATACTCCTTCTGTGTTTAGAGAGAAGAGTTTTATCAAGATTGTAGGTTATGATATGACTCGTAATGCTTCTAAACGGTTGTATGAGAAGACTGGTATTTCTCCGAAGCAAGTGGATGTTGTTGAGCTTCATGATTGTTTTGCTACCAATGAGATTATTACGTATGAAGGTCTGCAGCTGTGCGGGGAGGGGGAAGCTGGGAAGTTCATTGATGCTGGGGATAACACGTATGGCGGGCAGGTGGTGGTGAACCCCAGCGGTGGGCTGATAGCTAAGGGGCACCCGCTGGGCGCTACTGGACTGGCGCAGTGCGCAGAGCTTGTCTGGCAGCTCAGGGGAGAAGCTGGTGAAAGACAGGTAATATTTATTCTACGATAAACAGGCAACGTACAGTCGCGTCTAATAGAATATAGTTAAGAACTTAGCCACCTTTTGTAGTTGAAAATCAAATGAAATGAAAAAACATTTATTCAAAATTAAATAAACTTAGATATTGATTGTCTATATTTGAAGAATGTTGTCATTATTGTCATTGATTTCTGTCCAAAAAAGTACTTAATAGCTTTTAAAGTGACATAGTTCTAAACTGTATACCAATTAGACGTGACTGTACATTCTTTTTCTTGACATTATTGCCTCAGTTGCCTCAGAAATGACGTAGGTACAAATTGAACGTTTTTTTATTACCTTAGAAAAAGATAAATAAAGAGTGAACTGTTTGGCTAATTCTATAAGATTTATACATTTGTTTGTTGCGGTCGTTGTATTATCACTGTATTGCATTTGATTAACCTTATCGTCTGATAAGATTTCTTGCATAACAATAAGTATTCATAATACATAATATCTAAACTGTCTCTTAGGGTGTTACAAATTTAAGTGCCACAAGAGGAAAAAAATAGAAAAATAGATTTGCTTGATTTTATTTGGGAATTTACTAATTGGGTGTCTGGAAATAATTAAAGGCGACTGTTAATGGGATACTTAAATACTAAACCATTAAAATAGGATAATAGTCACCTTTTTTAAATAAAATATATGCCAAATTTTTTATGTTTTGTGTGCCCTAAGGTTGTCGCCCAAATAGTAATTCGGTCGCCCGTTCTGAATAATTATTTACTCAATTTGTATTTTAAAGTCACCCATTTCCACATTTGTAGTCGCAGTCGCCCTCAGTCCGTCGCCCACTTAGTATTTCAGTACGCTATATTCAGTATTATAGATGCCCAAAATGGGAATTTATTGTTACCCGATTAAATACTACCCATTTTATTTTTATTTAACTAATTCAGTCCACATTTTGTTTCTTGTCTTCTATGATTTCAGCTATATTTCTGTACCCCTAGCACAAACATCTATCGAGAAAAATAACACACGTAAAAACATTCGATAGAGTAATTTTGTATAAAAAATTTGTACAGCTCCATCTACCGCCGAAAAGCGAAATGAAAGTTCTCATAGACAACTACCTAACGAGAACTTTTACGCGTGATTTTTTGATAGATGTTCGTACTAATGGAGCCCCTAGACGATCAAGCATTTCTTGTCAATCATTTACATTGCATTTACCATTTGGAGGCGTGGCCTACTTTTGATTGGCCACGGTAATCTATCTATTCTGTGGTGCTTGTCAAGCATCGCTCCTAGACGATCAAAATGTGATTGACAAGCAATGCAATGTAAATGATTGACAAGCAATTTTGATCGTTTAGGGGGTCCATAAGGGTAGGTTAGGTACAGTACCCTTAGCACGAACAGCTACCGAAAAAAATTACGCGCGTAAAATCATTCTATAGTGAAATTTGTACAACGCCATCTACCGCCGAATAGCGAAATTAAAATTTCCATAGATAATTCTCTATCGAGTAATTTTACGCGCGTTTTTTTTCTCGATAGCTGTTCGTGCTATGGGTACCTACTGTACGTTATACCACTATACCTACGTAATGTAAGTGATTTTGTTTCAGGTGAAAGACGCAAAGATTGCTCTGCAGCATAACTTAGGGCTTGGAGGTGCAGTTGTGGTTGCGATGTACAAAAAGGGATTTATAGATGTCTTGTCTAAATTGTGAAGATATTGTCAGAAATTGAAAGTTTTTAACAGTTAGCGTCCCCGCAAACTACAGACCAAACTATCGGCGGATAGTTTGGTCACGCCTTTAATAAGTATTATAGAAGTATTCAAGTGCGCACATTACAACGATTTGGTATCGGCTGATTCTTCATATTAAAAATGGTCCGACCAGCGGGTCTACCGGCTAAAAACAATGAAGTTAATGTTACTTGTAATTTGACAGATGTATGTGATACATTGCTACTTCGTTTTGGCACAAATAAAAACTTACCAAAGAAAAGAATGTATCTTATCTATCTGTCAAATTACAGTTAACATTAACTTCATTATTTTTAGCCGGTAGACCCGCAGTACCCATAGCACGAATAGCTATCGAGAAAACAAACGCGCGTAAAATTACTCGATAGAGAATTATCTATTGAAATTTTAATTTCGCTATTCGGCGGTAGATGGCGTTATACAAATTTCCAATACAAAATTGCACTATCGAATGATTTTACGCGCGTATTTTTTTTCGATAGCTGTTCGTGCTAAGGGTACTGAAAGTCTGTAGTTTGCGGGGACTTATGATCCCCGCAAATTGCTAATGCGCTGGAACCTTGTCACATTAACATCCATGTTGACTTCATCCGCAATTAAAAATGACATGCAACAATAAAATTCTAATAAGTAATTTAATACATTAATTAATGAATTATTATTTTCAATTAGATAGGGTTTAGCTAGGTAAATTTATACAAAATTTGCAATTGTTTTTCATTTTTGAGGCCGCCAGGCGCATTAGTAATTTTTGGGGATGCATTGCTTTAATCGTATTCTAATTTAAGAAAGTAAGAATTAAATACCACAAATTTTCTGTCTTATTCTTCTTATTTTCTTAGAAAAGATAAATACTTAAATATTTTGTTTTTTCTTAGATTTTATCTTTTTCTTCATTTTATTCACACAAAAGGGAAAAAACTTTTTTGTTTGGTTTTTCACTTTAACTTTTTTAATTCTTTAAAAAGTATCGTGATCATAATTTATATGCCATCTAAGGTTCCCATCGTTCCCATATAAACGTCGTTGTTTTTCGTCAACAGTTATTGAAATAGCTTTATAGATTTCTATATTTTTATAAAGTAGTTATTTCTTGCTCAAATTTAGCTATTCCATTATTATTTGGAACGGGTAGTAGGAAAATATAGACGAATCAAAAAGGATTAATTATTGAGTTGACTTTGACTTTGTATATATTGGTGCTGCTATCGATGGCCATGCGCATTATAATTGAATTTTTTAAGTCCTTCTTAATGGTTTCCTTTTTGTAACAAGTGTTGTAAAAATGAAATAAAAACAAAAAAAAATGTTTTATTAAAATTAAGTTTCTATACTAAACAAGTGGTGAGACAACCCTAGTAATTAGTTTTGATACACATGTGTTGGGGTTGTATCGCTCTAAACCCTTGAACCTTACAATATGTTAAACAGTAAAAATATTTTAAACAAAATAAAGGTGTAAATTAATTAAAAGAACAATAATTTAGCAAAGCATGTGTTGTTTATTCACCGTCGCATGTTTTGTTACTGGGTTTAAGTGGATAGAAAATTTCGTCTTTATCATAAACAAAATTGTTATCTTTACCAACCACCATTAAATGGCAGCCACTGTTGAGAGTAACAATTTTATCAAAGCTTTATTGAATGATAAATTTATAATATGCTGTATAGCTGGTATCACCTTTGCCTTCCGCAAATGTTAGTATTTAAATTAAAAAGAAAAACTGTTTCTTTATTTTGCCGCTTGAGGCCGGAGTGATTTCCTGCTTTATGGTTTAGTAAAATACTTGGTGTTCCATTTTGTTTCTTGTATGGTGTGTTGTGTGGATAATAAATCTACATCTTAAGAAATCTCACTCGTATTTTAATTGGAAAACCCATAAGTGAAGTGGTTATGGGCCCAGACACGTTTTAAACAGAGTGAAGAGCAAATTTTCATCGAAACACCGTACGTTCTTTGTGTTTAGTTTAAAATCATGGAGGTCGCAAATTCCATGAAAGTCGACAAGTTTAATGGCAAAGATTTTCGCCAGTGGAAATTTCAGGTAAACTGTGCTTTGAAAGCAAAAGGTTTAAACATATATGAGACGAAACCGACTGGTGATGCTCTGAAACAATGGGACAAAAACGATGGCATGGCTATGTTTATTATTACCTCGTCAATGGAATTGAGTCAGATTTCATTAATTGAAAATTGCAATAATGCATTTGAGGTTATGTCTAAATTGGAATCGATTTATGAACAAAAGTCGGAACTCAACAAGATGATGATACATGAAAAATTCTATCAATATAAGATGGCCGCCACTGACAGTATCGCTCAACATATTTCGAAGGTGGAGAATTTAGCCAAGCAGTTAAAAGAAAGTGGCGAAGAAATCAGTAACACTGCTGTGATGACAAAAATTTTAAGCACTTTGCCTGGCAAATATCGCTCTTTGCGTCAGGCATGGCTGTCCCTAGATCCCAATTTACAAACTATTCATAATTTAACTGCAAGATTGTTAGATGAGGAGGCAAGTCTTACTAATGAAGATGAAGTTGAGAATGCTTTAGTTGCTGTGAAACATAACAAATTTCAAAATCATAATATGCATAAAAGTTCAACGTCGGGTCAACAGAATCAACATCGATTTATGTGTTATAATTGTCATAAAAGGGGGCATTATGCCAGAGATTGCCGAGCACCTAAGAAATCTTGGAAAAGACCCCAAGAGCAAAATAAAATGCTTGCATTTAGTGCTGAACAATGTTTGCAATCTGAAATTGACAGAGATGTCTGGATTCTTGACAGCGGAGCGTCTGTTCATATGTCTTATAGACATGATTTCTTTTATGAAATGAAAAATTATAATCAGAATGTTAATAGAACTGTGAGATTAGGAAATAAGAAGGAACTTGAAGTGCATGGCTTTGGAAATGTGATGATTAAAAGGTTTGTCGATGGACAGTGGGAAGAAAGTATTTTACAAGACGTGTTATATGTGCCAGGGTTGCGTAGAAACCTATTTTCGGAAGGTATGGCAACAAGAAGAGGTTATGTTATTATTAAGAAAAATTATGAAGCCATAATATTGAAAAATAATATGAAGGTTATGACTGCAACATTAAAAGAAAACAATCTTTTTGAAGTTAATATTAAAACTGTGGTGCAAGATGATTGTAATTTAGTGCAGTCTAGCTTGAAAATCTGGCATGAACGCTTAGGCCATTTAAACTTGCAAGAAGTGAAAAATATGAGTTCAAATGGTGCTATTCCAGAGAATTTCACTAATGATGACAACTTTATCTGTGAATCATGCCAATATGGCAAGCAAAGCCGTTTACCATTCAATAAATCTCACAGAGGACCAAGTGAACCTGGTGATTTGGTCTATAGTGATGTGTGTGGGCCTATGGAACATACATCTATATCGGGTGCAAGATATTTTGTTTTATTTAAGGATGGTTCTACAAATTATAGACATGTTTATATAATTAAACACAAAAGTGATGTTTTGGATTGCATGAAGAAGTATAATGCAATAGTGAAAAATAAGTTTGATCATGGTATTCGTATACTGCACACAGACAATGGAGGTGAGTACATAAACAATGAGTTTAGAGCTTATTTAGACAGCGAAGGAATAGTTCATGAACGCACTGCACCCTATACGCCCGAGCAGAACGGTAGAGCGGAGAGGGATATGCGAACTATTATGGAAAGTGCCAGATCAATGCTGTACTCACGTGACCTTCCATTAAATTTATGGGCTGAAGCAGTGAATTGTTCCGTTTATTTGCTAAATCGAAGCTCATCTAGTATAACGAAGAATATGTCTCCATATGAGTTGTGGAATGGAGAAAAGCCAGTCCTTGGTCACATAAGAGTTCTTGGATCAGAAGGTTATGTTCACATACCTGATGAAAGACGAAGAAAACTAGATAAAAAGAGTATGAAGCTTATTCTAGTAGGATATGAAAATGAGAATTATAGAATGCTCGACATTGAAAATGGAAAAATAACCATTAGTAGAAATGTGCGTTTCAATGAGAACAACATACCAGTAATGAGAAAAAACATTAACTCGATTTGTTTTACTGATGAGGAAGAACAAAGTGAATCACAAGCCAAGTCAATTGTTCAACCAGTCTTACCAGAAGAGACTCAAAATACTGCAAATTCTAGTTATGAAAGTATAGAAAGCCGAGAAGATCCTAATGATACAACATACCAACCTCCACAAGACATTCTCAGTGATGACGAAAGGAATGTTACACTGCGACCTAGAAAAGGTAGAAATATAGAGGCAAATTTTACAGAGTTTGATATGCCAACTACATATGAAGAAGCAGTTAACTGTAAAGATAGTAATAAATGGAAGGAAGCAATAAAAGAAGAATTACAATCGCTTGAAGAAAATAAGACTTGGAAATTAGTAGATAGAAAGAATGAGAAAACAGTAACATCAAAATGGGTATTTTGTATTAAGAAGAACACCGAAGAGAATACAGATCGATACAAAGCTCGTCTTTGTGCACGTGGGTTTACACAAGTAAAAGATATAAATTATAAAGAAACCTTTTCACCGACCACAAGGTATGATTCGATCAGAGTAATATTATCTCTTGCAGCTCAAGAAAATTATGAGATCCAGCAGTTTGACATAAAGACTGCATTTTTGTATGGCGAGTGGGAGGAAGATGTCTATATGGAGGTGCCTGAGGGTGTCCAAGCTGAACCAGGGAAGATAATTATGTAAGTTGTTAAAATCTTTATATGGTTTGAAACAATCTTCACGTTGTTGGAATAGAAAGTTTTCTTCTTTCTTGACTACTTATGGTTTTAAAGCATGCCACTCAGACAATTGTATTTTTGTAGGTGAGTTTAATAAATTTAAAGTTATCTTAATTTTGTATGTAGATGATGCATTATTATTATCTAAAAATAAAGATATATTGTTGCATATAATTAATGATCTCAGAATCAGTTTTAAGATGAAAGTGTTGAAACTAAATAATTTTGTTGGCATGGAAATAATTAAAAATGATAATTCAATTGTCATAAGTCAAAAAGGGTACATAGAACAAATAATAAATAGATTTAATATGTCAGAAGCCAACCCTTGTAGTACCCCTGCTGATAACAATGTAATATTAACTAAAAATGACAATCATGATAATGTAATTGATTTTCCGCTTAGAGAAGCAGTGGGAGCTCTGATGTTTTTGTCAACTGTCTCTAGGCCTGACATTTCTTATGCGCTAAATATTGTTAGTAGATATTTAAATAATCCAGGTAAAGATCATGTTAATGCTGCTAAAAGGATAATTAAGTACTTGTTAAAAACAAAAGATGTATGCATAACTTATAATTGCAACAGTGAATTGATAGGTTATTCTGATGCTGATTTTGCCTCAGATATTGATTCTAGAAAATCAAATACTGGATATATTTTTATGATGAACGGAGGGCCTGTCGCTTGGGCTAGTAGGAAACAAAGCACTGTAGCGTTGTCTACTACTGAATCCGAATATATGGCTGCGAGTGAAGCTGCAAAAGAGGTTTTGTGGCTTAAACAATTATTGCTTGATATCGGTGAACCCCAACAGGTGGTCACCCTATGTATAGATAACCAGAGTGCTATTAAACTTATTCACAATCCTGTTTACCACCGCAGAACAAAGCACATAGATATTAAATATAATTTTGTTAGAGAAAAAGTGGAACAGAATATAATAAAAATAAAGTATGTCCCAAGCTCTTGTCAATTAGCAGATTTCTTAACAAAGGCTTTGCCTGCTGGTAAATTTATTATTAACAGAGATCAAGTTTTAGTTAGTATT
Source organism: Agriphila straminella (assembly GCA_950108535.1). Classification (NCBI taxonomy): domain Eukaryota; kingdom Metazoa; phylum Arthropoda; class Insecta; order Lepidoptera; family Crambidae; genus Agriphila; species Agriphila straminella. Next base: position 23,466,030 of record OX467305.1, on the reverse strand, counting down.
TAATAATAAGAATTTATTCTTGTGTTGTTCAATTAGAAAGGTAAATATTTAAGTTAAATATTTGTTTTGTTTTGTTTGGTTTATAATGTTATCAGGGTACACTATTATTAAATTTAAGTGGGAGTATTGAATGATAAATTTATAATATGCTGTATAGCTGGTATCACCTTTGCCTTCCGCAAATGTTAGTATTTAAATTAAAAAGAAAAACTGTTTCTTTATTTTGCCGCTTGAGGCCGGAGTGATTTCCTGCTTTATGGTTTAGTAAAATACTTGGTGTTCCATTTTGTTTCTTGTATGGTGTGTTGTGTGGATAATAAATCTACATCTTAAGAAATCTCACTCGTATTTTAATTGGAAAACCCATAAGTGACTGTTCTTTATCAAATTTGTAAATGCCATCGTTAAAACATACAAAAACTTCACCATTTATCATATCTAACTCTTTCATCAGGGCCAACGTCTACCAACTTCCGAACTTCGAGTTTATTAGTGTCGTGATCATATTTATAAGCGCCATCTCTTACCGCTATATAAACACCGTTCTTCCTTACAGACACAACAAGAGCTCGAGGATCAGGGATTTCTATATTTTGAAAACTGTATGTTTCTAGTTCAATTTTAGCTATTCTGGTTGTGCTTACTTTGTCTTGAATTTGGGAGTAGCGGTAATAAAGAGTGTTGGGTTGGTGCTATCGATGCCCATCTCCAATATCGTCGAATTCCGTAAATTCTTGATAGTTTCCTTTTTGTAACAAGGGCTTGTTTTTCTGGGTTTTTACTTTTTATTTAATTTAATTTAATTTATTTAATTTCGGACGACCAACAGCTACCATAACATACACAAAACTTAAATAGTAACAGAAAGCCAATTATAGGTCATCACAAATATAAAGCCAAATACACTTAACGAGCACTATCTTAATAATTAATTATCTTACAATTATTCAATTAGGTCGCATTGACGAAACTGAGACTCATAATACGCTTGATCGAAGCTTCACTTGTCGCAAAAAGATCCAAGTCCGCCTGACGCGTTGCCGAGTTAAAGCTATTGCACGCACGACATAAATATGAATTCTGCCGATAATTTGAAGATGCAGGGGGGACACGCAGCAAGTGGTTGAATCTGAATGGCTTTGAGGGTGTTCGTAATGTTAATTTGCATAGAAGTTCCGGACACTTTACAGTACCAGATGCAATTTTCGAAAGAAAAACCAGATCCGCAATCTCGCGACACTTTTCTAACGGGATGTTTTTTGCTCAGATCGAGATAGAGGCTCGAATGATAACGATCCTTTGTGCGAAAACATAGATATTTAAGAAATCTTTTTTGAATATTTTCGATACGCGAGATGTATGTATTATACCTAAGGTTCCAAATCTGCGACGCAAACTCCAGATTGCTGGGGACTAATGAACAATAAAGAATTTTTAAAGTCTTCGCATGAGTAAAGGTCCTTTGAAGCACGCATTAGAAATCCAAGAGCCCTGTGACGATGCCGGCTTTAGCTACCGCAAGGCTCGCTGCGATTAGAAGATAATTCATTATCGTCTGGAATAGAATTGAAATGGACATATAATCCGGAACAATAATTAGGTAATAAAATTGTTTTTGTTTTTATTGAGCCCTAAGTACAATGTAATGCAAAAAACGTCTTATTATGCCTACCAGAATACCAGATACATACCCGATTACTTACCAAAATTCTTATTTCGAGACGATTTTTTTTATTTCCGTTTCGTACAAGGATATTTTTTTCCTCATTCGCAACTGGTTACAAATATACGGTTTTTTATGAGGCCAGATTAAATGATTCTCACTAGTTCCTGTGGATATATCTGTCTCATGGAACTACTGATACTTTTTATTCAAACTAGTTCCATTGCCAAGTGTCCATCAGCCATTTTTGATGTCCCCACTGCTGGGGCACAGGCCTTCCCGGGTCCAATGCGGATTGGTGGGTGTTAACGACTGCAAATGCAGCTGGGACCAACGGCCTAACGTGCCTTCCGAAGCACGGAGGAGCTCGAGATAATACATTTTTGGTCACCCATCCCATTACCGAACGTTGCTTAACTTCCGCAATCGCTGGGTCAGGCGCTAAACCACTGCGCCACCGAGCTCAACAATGCCAAGTGCAATGGAACTATTGAGAATAAAAAGTGACTAAGCTTTCATCACAACAAACTAGTAGTTGGGTGAGGACCAAATTTTTTGCACATGCAGCCATAGTCTCTTGTCCGGCTTGATATTTATTAAAAATTAAATGCTTATAATTACTAATAATTGTTTTAAGAAATAACTAACAGAACTTCAACATTTTATAAACTCAAAAATTCATAAATAAACTGATTACCCTACTTACTTCATATTTTTTGAAATAAAAAGAAAATACCTGTTTTATTCGCTCAATACAAAATAGCGATGTCCCAACGTGAACCTAATGTGCACATCTATGTTATTATGGTATGAAAAGTTTGTGCACGTTTCTTATTTATTCATAATTAAATTGTCATTAATATTACCCAAACTATTATATACTTTAAATAGTAGGAAGAATTGTATAATTTCAACTTTATTAGGTATTTTGTCCATGTCCCAGATTTCAATCCGTTGTAACACTCCGGTTGTGACACAACAATAATACGTAATCGTGCAACACCTAACAGCGCTTTCTAGGATTTTTGGTATGGCAACATTGGTTTCTAGCAGGCAAACAAAACGCAGACGCCGCTGCCATGTTTTTTTTACTGTCATTTGTGAATTGTGTTAGTGCCTTAGTGAAGTGTCGTTAAAATTTTAAATGTTTTATGAAAGATTTAAAGTATTTTGGGACGCTTTTTCGATAGCTGACGTCTAAAATTGGAACTATCACATATTTAACAGTTAAGATTAACTAAAAAGTATTCGTTTAGTGGTTTAATTTGCAAACAGTTAAGAAAGTTAGGTTAGGTCTTATAGAATTTTCGCTCCGGTGTGACACGAGTGACACGAGATTGTGATAAAGGTAGGTGTACACATAATTTATGTATTACTATTTCTCTATACTCTCGTAATAAACTTTGTATTATCTTAAATATATGTATAAAAGAAAAAAAATACTCACATATCAACGCACAGCCCAAACCGCCGAAACTCAACTTGTTCCGATTTGGCTAAAATTTGCTATTTAGTGGTTTTTGTACTTTCTGAAGAAATTTATCAGTAAATCCACCCCTTCCGCGTTTGTATTAGTAATTTAAAGGTTCCTTCCGACCTTTATATTTTTAAATCGAAATGATTTTTTTTTTTCAGATGCCTTTAAGTGCAGCAGAGAGATGCCGGAAGTATAGGGAAAAATTAAAACATGAAAAGTGGTTTAAGAAGGACCTTATATATATATATATATATAACGTGTTACAAAAGTACCCCTAATGCCGAATATGGTAGATAGGGACCATCAAACTGAACAACTTTTACTACGGGACCAACTCTGAAATCGCAAAAAAAACAGCTATTTTGATATTTTCGTTATAAATTTTTGTATGAAACAGCTGTTATTTTTTTGCGATTTCAGAGTTTGTCCCGTAGTAAAAGTTGTTCAGTTTGATGGTCCCTATCTACCATATTCGGCATTAGGGGTACTTTTGTAACACATTGTATATATATATACATAGTTTCCGTTATATAAACGATGCGTAAATCTTATGCACAATGCACACCGAGCTTTACAATTCCGTTGTGCTACTTGTTTTCCAGTGTGACACTTTCCGTTGTGATTTCCGTTGTGCAACGGCGCAAAAAATTTGGTCTTTACCCAGTTATCATCACAACAAACTAGTAGTTATCATCACATTATAAGTTTAGTTTGGGACTCACAATCTCACAGACAGATTCAATAGTTCCATTTCCATTGCATGTGGGGCTAGAGGACAACTTATTTTTTTTCTAAAAGCCCCACCAGACTTCATTAAACGAATGATTCGAATATTATTTCTTTTTAGAGGTAAGTATTTAATTTTGAAGCTGTTTTTGTTTTCAATTTTTTTTGAAGGAGGTTTTCCTTTTGTGAATGATAGACGGATTTGACGGCAACTGTTTATTTATGGTAGGTACTTACAATGAAATATAAAAAGGTATTATAAAAGTATACAAAAGAGGTTGGCATGATCGCCAACACCTTTTTTTAAAAGAAGCTTTTTTATTTTCAACTTTTTAGTGGTAGGCGCAGCGTGTAAATATTTTTTAACTTTATGCCCTATTTTTTAACTTTAGTCCCCTAGCACAAACATCCATCGAGAAAAGCAAACGCGCGTAAAGTAGGTAGGTACCTACTCGATAGAGTAAATTAAAATCTATGGAAAATTTAATTTCGCTTTTCGGCGGTAGATGGCGCTGTACAAATTTCCCATACAAAATTACTCTATCAATGTTTTTACGCGCGTTATTTTTTCAATAGCTGTTCGTGTTAAGGTATAGGTAGTATCCCTAGCACGAACATACATCGAGAAAAAAAACACGCGTAAAAGTACTGCATAGAGTAGGTAATTCTTTTCATTTCGTTTTTCAGCGATAGATGGCGTTGTACAAATTTCCCGTACAAAGTTACTACATCGATTTTTTTCTGTATAAGATGTTCTTGTTACGGGTACTGAGAGCGTTAGAGTATTATAGAATAGAATAGAATAGAATTATCATTTATTCAGGCAAATTACACCCATTTACAACAATACAATATATTAAAATTTCTAGGTACCTATTAAATTACAAATTCTTATAATAAAATATAATTAAAATAAAATTGTATTAATTTAAAATGCGAAAATTATATCATCAAATACCAAAATAATTATAATTTACACTTATAATAAAACTGCATTAAGTAAATTTAAAATGTCAAAATTAATTAAATTAAAATAAAAATTAAAACCATAATGTCACATTGAATTGAAAAATAATATAAAAGTAAACGAAAATTTTAAATTTAAACAAAACAGCAATAAAATCAGTAAATAACATTAAAATAAAACAGACACTCGAAACATGAATAACAGATTAAGCTGTCAGTACTTCCTGTCCGGCATTGGCTTGGAGACATGCCTATTTGAACAATGCCAGATGTAAGGACAGTCGAGCCTACCAGCAATCATCGCAAGGACAGTGTTGTTACTGTCCCGTACCCTGTGTACCAGCGATGCGGCGCGCTTGCGCATAGTTGCGTGAAAGCAGTCGGTGTTCGCCTGCGCAAACATGCCCGACGCACTGCAGTAACGGGGCAGCCCCAACACTGCCCTAAAAGCGTTATTATATTGGACGCGGATGGCGTTGTAACTTCTCGCACTATAATCAGCCCACAAGTTACACGTGTAGAGCGAAGTACAGTATGCTCTAAAGAGCGTAACCTTTACGTCTTTTGAGCATCGTGCAAATCTACGGGCGATCATATTTACTCTTACTGACAACGCCCTCCGCTCCCGATCCATGTCTGCATGGTCCCTGAGGTCGACGGTCAGAACATGCCCAAGGTATTTAAATTGCTCAACTCTTTCTAGAGGAACACAATTAAGTTTAACCAGTGGTATACTGCATGGACACTTCGCACGAGCGCCCTTAAAGACCATGTATTGGCTCTTTTTTGCATTATATAATAATCCATGGCCACACGCATATTCTTCGCAGACCCTCAACAACTTCCGCAAACCGCATACTGACGCGCTCATAAGCACCATATCGTCTGCGTAACTATGTAACGTCTATATTATGTTCTGTGACTAAGACGGGTTAAATTGTACTTAGGAAGAGTCATGTTGTTTGATCTTTCTTATCTCTTCATTTCAATATCTACTAAACTTTTAATTGACACGGCCATAATTGTTTTGGCACGGTCCTTCATATTTCTTCTGTCTTCGCTATGTTGGTACTCTACGGTGTATTATGGAATATTTTATTTGGTTTACATTTAGTTTGTGCTCAAGGCATCCCGGAATTTTTGCAAGATGATGATTCGAAGGTTAGTTAATATATTTTTATACTTAGATGCTTATTCATTAAATGCAGGATATTTGATCAATTTTTCAGCTTCGTCATTGGACTTTATAAATAAATAATTAAATTAAAATAAAAAATAAAACTTTAAGGGGTACAACAAACGTGTTTTTACGGAACTCTTCGTGCGCGAGTCCGACTCGCACTTGGCCGCTTTTTTACATGTAGGGTGTCGGAACCAAAAGTGGACAACTTTGAATTTACTGCGGTCACTGTGTACTCGAGTCAATCAACTTTTAAGTGTCCTATCAGTTTTCCTGTCCTCAAACATAAAAGTATATTTCCTTGAAAATAAATCAACTACTTATCTTAAAAATAATGTAATACTTTAAGAATAATTTTGGTGATAGAAATAAATAGGTATGTTGTTTAAATATTTGTTCGTATTTTAACGGTTGTCCAAAGAGACGTCGACGTTCCTTTTATTTGCGAAATTTATGAAATGTCAACTGGACAACCTAGGTATATAATACGAACAAATGTAAACAATATATTTATTTCTGTTACCAAAATGATACTTTAAATCTTAAGTTTAAGTATTTATAAGCTCAACTATTTTCTTTATTTTTTATTTCAAGATAATACATTTTTATGTTATATTAGGACACATTATAGGACACTTAAAAGCTGATCCCACTTAGTTTTCATTTGAGCATGCCTTTGGCACCATGATTTTTAGATATATACCTACGTATACAAATAAGGCAAACATTTATTTAGATATTACAATAGATTTGTTGTAAGGCCTGTCCAAAGTAAAAAAATCGAAAGTCCCCATTATTTGACCACCATTCATCCATAATTGCTTACCTACCCTACATTTAGCAACGAATCACCTTTTCAGCAATTCAGTACCCTTAGCACGAACAGCTATCGAGAAAAAAAACGCACGTAAAATTACTCGATAGACAATTCTCTATGCAAAATTTCATTTCGCTTATCGGCGATAGATGGCGTTGTACAAATTTCCAATACAAAATTTATCTATCGAATGATTTAACGCGCGTTATTTTTTTCGATAGCTGTTCGTGCTAAGGGTTATGTATTCAGTGGCCCTACCATGAGTTGATGCGAACTGTTTACGTTACCGTAAACTATCGGATATACTGCTCACAGTCAGTGCGAGTGAAAGAGATAAAACGATAGTTTACGGTAACGTAAACAGTTTGCATCAACTCATGGTAGGGCCACTGTGCTAAGGGTACTGTTTGCGTTAGAATTTAATGGCAAAGCCCCCAGTGGCCCTACCATGAGTTGATGCAATCTGTTTACGTTACCGTAAACTATCGTTTTCTCTCTTTCACTCGCATTGAATGTGAGCAGTATATCCGATAGTTTACTGTAACGTAAACAGTTTGCATCAACTCATGGTAGGGCCACTGAACGCCAACTGCCCTTTACGAAGTCCAAGCAACAGTTTTCAAGTAATAAAATGTAAAAGTCAGTCTCGTATTAAACGCGGCAGTAACTTTCGGACGATATAAAACTTTTTCAATAATAAATAGCGTTTTACGACAAACCTGGAATGTGGTCGGTTTAATGACGATTTTCTATATACAAAGAAAGAAATAGGTAATTAGTAAGAAATACGTAAAAATCTTCTATGATAAAGTTTTACCTTTGAGCTCAAATCATGCAAACCCTTATTATTGCAAAAACTCATGCAATCATAAGGGCTTTTCAAAGTGACACTAAAAAAAATATAGTAACTAGGTATTTGCCTCACTTTTCCCTCATGTTGATGGTCAAGTGATATGTCAAAATTGTCTTCCTTATATACAGCGTGAAATTTTAATCATTTTGTTCTCGCCGTAGAGTGGTTCCACTCATGATTACAAGCAACTTTTACTATGGGGCCAACTCTCCTCCTCGCAAAAAAAATAATCAGCTGTTCCATACAAAAGTGCAGTAAGTACCTACTCGACCTTAATGTATGGAACAGCAGATTTTTTTAGCGAGGAGGAGAGTTGGCCCCATAGTAAAAGTTGCTTGTAATCATGAGTGGAACCACCCCACGGCGGGAACCTAATGATTAAAATTTCAGCGTGTATAATAAAAGAGTAAAAAAAGTGTGTCTGTACATTACATAATTATGTATTTCAAAAACAAATATGGCGATTGAGATTTGAGACATAGTAATAGAGTAAGAATTAAAAAAAGTGTGTCTGTTTGTTTGTTTGTTTCTCTGTTTGACTGATTGTTTGTCTGTTTGAACCATAGACTTAGAAAAATTTTCGCTAGTGGAATATTAAGTTTATGGTTTGAACACGCTTAATCTCCGGAAATACTGTACGGATTAGAATGGAACTTTTTTTTATATAGCTGTTAAGCCTAGGCATAGTTTAGGGTATAATTGATATTGGAAAATGGAACACCTGATGCAGAACCATAATGGTCCCGCTAAACTATAAGAAATATAAAAAAACCCGCCTGCATAAAAAGACAAGTCGACTGAAAAGATGGAAACAAGATTACATAAATATTAAAGGCAACATGTCATAATAACATGCAGTCGGAGGCATGCATAAAGAATGATTGAACTTTATGCCTCCGACTGCATGTTATTATGACATGTTGCCTTTAATATTTATGTAATCTTGTTTCCATCTTTTCAGTCGACTTGTCTTTTTATGCAGGCGGGTTTTTTAATTTTTTTAATTTATTTTTTTATTTATCTCTTCTTAGTTATTATATATTACGGTCATGATATACCTTTTTGAAATCCTTATAATAAGCCCTTTAATTTGACACCCATATTGCAGTATTCTAAAAAAAAAAAATTTTTTCACTACGTATAATAGCACCGTACAGCCGCCATGTTGGTTTTTTTTATAACGCCACCTTCTTAAGAACACTTGGGCTGAAAAGACAAATCTAACGATACCTTAATCATAGAAATCCGTTCAGCCGTTTGAAAGATATGAGGTAATAAAGAATATTACATACAAACATACAAACATACTTACAAGATACGCGCGAAAAACATAACCCGCAGTCGGGTAAAAATGACACCTTAGCAAAAGTTGTTCAGCCTGATGAGCATTTTTTGTTCAGGTATAAAAATCGATTATCTGGAACACCAAGAAGACCTTATACATTCACCCTGGAGTCATAAAGTCCACGCGTACGAAGTCGCGGGCATCAGCTTGTTGTAAAATAAACGGCCTGTGCTTAAAAAAAGTTTTTTACTACTCCATAGTCTCCATACATCAATATAGCTATCTATCGAGCCTAAACTTTTTTGTCATTGGGAAGATGGCTACAAATTATCTGCAGTGTGGAATCCAGTAATTACAAACGCACTACCTCTTTGTTCGCGGTCGGCTAACAACCAGAATACGGCTATGATACGGAATAGGGACACCGTTAGTATAGTGTGCGGCGGTAGTTGGAAAAACTGTTGCACTGGATTGCACCGCAGAGGAGGAGGCGTAACACCGCAGCTCCAGTCAGCCCGTGACCACGGCCGATGCAACTCGGTCGAAACGTCGGGATAAGGTAGGTGTCCAACACCTATGTTTAGTTTAAAAACGCGTTAAAAACCTGTGTTCCTAATCTAATAAAATGCAACGCGAAAGTTTAAAAGTATATGAATACATTATATCCCGATATTCCCACGGGATCGGGAACCACGCGGGTGAAACCGCGGGCGGCCGCTAGTAAAAAAATACTTTAAAGAATAGGAAAACGGAAATAATCACAATAAAACACATAATTTAAATAATAATCATTTTACATGTTTAAACTTGTATTTGGCTTTCGATAACTTTATATTAAGTTGTAATAAGTTTTCCAAAAAAATATAAAATAAAATCAATAAATAAATCACGAAATATTTATAATCTTAGCGAATACTAATTGTTAATACAATAATGCCAAGGTTTATCACAATTTGTTCAGTGTACAAATATTACTCCCATTTTTTTAATTTAATGTTTACGATACATATGTGAATAAAGAGCTTTCTCAACCAACTTCAAACACAAAGACGAGTTTCTCAATTCGTCTTTACCATTATTTTACTCGCCTATTTTTTAGTTGTTCGCCTCAACTCACGTTGTGCGACTCAACGCTAAATCAACTTTAGTAATTTTATAACTTAGACAATTTTCTCGGAGTGATATTCGAGAATCCTTTTTTGTACATAGTGATCACCACAGCACCCCCTAGACCCAAGTTGTGCTGAAGGGCAATGCGGGCGTCTTTCACCTGGAAATAAAAACAAAACAGAATAAAATTACTTTAATACTAAGCAATTGGGATGATGACAACTTTTTTATTTTATGTTACATAAATTACCTCTCAAAAAAAGAAAAATTGGTAAAATAATTAATTCGCTAGCATGAAAACTGCCCAAAAACGCTCCATACTATCGGCTACTCAATTATGACGTCACGCCTGAGTAGTTTGTATGCAACGCGTAGGAAATTTGTTCGGCAGCTATATTAAATATTGTGTTTATCAAAAGGGTTTCTTAGACTTTGCTATACATTTTACGGACTAATTAAAGGTATCATTTATTTTAATAAATTTTATACTTTTTAAATGGACTTGTCCACCCAACTTTGAAGGGTCATACAACAAATAATTTGCATCATATAGAACCAAGAGGTATACAAGCTACTCTAAAAGTTTTAATATGTTTTCGATTTTTATTAGTATTTCGTTATTTTTGATCCCAATTATGAACGATAGGTACAAAATTTAAATATTTGCAATTTAAAAGATTTGGATACATAAATGAATACTAAATAATATACTCGGACGGGAGTTAAGAAATTAGGATCTATCTTGTGCAAGTCAAAATTTTTTTAGTACCTATACTAAATATTTAGTATTTTATAAAAGTAGCATCTTAAATTAAAAAAAATGGATAAAAATTTGTTTTGTTATGGGTAAATGCATGCTAGGTGGCGGTGGAGGAGCTCGGTGGCGCAGTGGTTTAGCGCCTGGCCCAGCGATTGCGGAAGTTAAGCAACGTTCGCAAGGGTCGGTCATGGGATGGGTGACCAAAAATTTATTATCTCGAGCTCCTCCGTGCTTCGGAAGGCACGTCGTTAACACCCACCAATCCGCATTGGGCCCGCGTGGTGGGTTATGGCCCATCCTCCTTACCACCCATAAGGAAGGCCTGTGCCCCAGCAGTGGGGACATCAAAATGGCTGATGGACAAATGCATGCTATGATGCATTTACGCGGGTCGATTTTCCAGATGATGATCGCCAAAAGTCGATAAAAGTCTACCAAGTTCTCCTAGCAAGTCGCCTGCAAAATGCCCCATAAATATGCATTTACATATAACAAAACAATTATATATCCAAATCTTTTATTTCTTATCATAACTTAAAATCGTCAGTTCAAAAATTTTATCAAACTTTATAGCTTATAATCTTATCAATAATCCCTAACAATACTTATCGCCGCTTTGTTATTACTAGACAATATAACATGAGAGATAACACGAGGACCACTTAGTTCCAAAGGTTGAAGGTTAGAAACAGAGTAAGATAACACGAGGGCTACTTAATTCTCAAGGTTAAAGGTTAGAAATGGAGTCAGATAACACGAGGACCATTTAGTTCCAAAGGTTGAAGGTTAGAAACGGAGTAAGATAACACGAGGACCACTTAGTTCTGAAGGTTGAAGGTTAGAAACGGAGTAACTATGTTGCATCGACATCAAAGACGTAAAATAAAGACAACTTTTTTCTACCTTTTAAGAACAGATACCCTTAGCACGAACAGCTATCGAGAAAAATAACGTGCGTAAAATCATTCGATAGTGCAATTTTGTATTGGAAATTTGTACAACGCCATCTACCGCCGAATAGCGAAATTAAAACTTCCATAGATAATTCACTATCGAGTAATTTTACGCGCGTTTTTTTTCTCGATAGCTGTTCGTGCTAAGGGTACTGAAAACTTTTTAATACCTGCTTGCCGATTTTCATAAGATGACTATTCTTTTTATTTGGTTTTTATAACTTATGTCGATTTGTATTACATGTTGCAATTTTCGGTATCTTTAATGTAACGATAAGACTGTGAGATTTAAAGATAGTGAAAAAATTCGCAACAGAGTGACGCTATCAAAGTTACAACATCATTTTAGATGAATAGAATGATAAAAGCTTGTACTTATGATTATATCTCTACAACATATTCAAAAACACTTTTTATGGTCAAAAGCGGAAAATCTTTTGTCTGTACCCGTAGCACGAACATCCACATCGAGAAAAAAAAGCGCATTAAAAAAAATCGATAGAGCATTTTTGTGGGGTTCGTGGATTACGCCCCCGGTGTGTTATGCCCCCGTGGTGTTTGCCCCCGAATTTTTACTAAGAAATAAGTGATATTTTATGTATGGGAAATTTGTACAGCGCCATCTACCGCCGAAAAGCGAAATGAGATTGAGATTGACTCTATCGAGTACTTTTACGAGAGGTTTTTTCTCAATTGATGTTTGTGCTATACTGGTAGGTTTACTTTTTTATATAGGTAACGTAAATTTACTATTACATATTAAGTCTACCGAATAAAGCTTTCTAGACAGTCCTTTTTGTTTTGTTTTAAGTAATTTGACTAACCTGTCTTTCCCCAGCATCGCCCCTGAGCTGCCAGACCAGTTCCGCGCACTGCGCCAGTCCAGTAGCGCCCAGCGGGTGCCCCTTAGCTATCAGCCCACCGCTGGGGTTCACCACTACCTGCCCGCCATACGTGTTATCCCCAGCATCAATGAACTTCCCAGCTTCACCCTCCCCACATAGCTGGAGACCTTCATAAGTAATCATTTCATTCGAAGCAAAGCAGTCATGAAGCTCAACAACATCCACTTGCTTCGGAGATATACCAGTCTTCTCATAAATTCGTTTAGCAGCCAAAGCTGTCATATCGCTACCAACAATCTTCATTAAACTCTTCTCCTCAAACACAGCAGGAGTATCAGTTGCCATTTCCATACCAATGATTTCAACAGCTTTATCCTTAAGTCCGTATTTTATAACAGCCTCTTCCGACATGAGGACAGCTGCTCCAGCCCCATCACTGGTAGGACAACACTCCAATTTAGTCAAAGGCCCGTATATTCTTCTGGAGTTCAATATCTCTTCAACCGTGTACTCCCTCTTACTCTGTGCTCTAGGGTTCCTCACACCATGTCGATGGTTCTTCGCCGCAATCTTCGCCAAATGCGTTTCTGTCGTACTATACTTCTTCATGTGTTCAATACCTCCATTACCAAAGTACTGTGGTGTAAGTGGACCGGGCAAGACTTTCGTCATTTCTCCCATTTTTTCAATATGCTTTCCTAAAGGATCAGCTCTGTCTGTGAAGACAGCATTACCCAATGCTCCTGGGCTCATCTTTTCGAATCCCAAAGATAACCCAACATCAATGATACCTCCTTCAATAAGTTTCTTACAGAGATAAAGTGCATTTGATCCTGTTGAGCAGTTATTGTTGACATTGAAGATTGGGATCCCAGTCATACCCACTTGGTAGAGCACGCGCTGTCCACAAGTTGAGTCTCCGAAGACGTAACCACAGAACGCTTGTTGGATATCATCGTACTTCACTCTAGCGTCTTTTAGTGCATCAAGGACCGCTACTTTCGCGAAATCAGGATAATCGCCAGCGGTTCCTGGCTTGACGAACTTTGTCATCCCAACACCAACGACGAAAACTTTTTTCGGCATTTTGAACACGTCCTTTACACAGCTGAGTCAGACGGAAACTGAGTTGGTGGTGATGTTTTTATTATATAATTTGGTAGTATCAAGCGTTGATAAAGTATTATCGTTATTTTATGGCAGTTATCTTCATATTGTGTTTGCGCGGTAGGTTTGATATTTATTTTAACGTAGGCTTAAACTATCGAGAAAAATACGCGCGTAAAATTACTCGATAGACTAATTATCTAGGGAAAATTTCATTCCGCTCTTCGCGCTAGATGGCGCTGTTCAAATTTCCGTACAAAATTACTCTATCGAATGTTTTTACGCGCGTTATTTTTTTCGATAGCTGTAGCAATTAAAATCTATAGAGCCCAAATAAATGAATCATGTTTCTGGTTCAATATGTGTTGAGAAAGATATTATAAAGAAATATATATCTTAATTTCATCTGTAGGATTTTTCAGCGACCTATGGCCTTAGTTACATCAAAAAGTGTATTTTTTAGATGGACTTTTAGTGCTCCTTGTCTCATAAAAAAACAATTGCGACCAAGGAAAATAATAATAATAAGCATAATAAAAAATATTAACGTTGTTTGCAAATAGTTTTGAGTAGGTACCTATTACCTAACTAGGTGTAGGTACCTTATGTACCTAAGTATAGGTACGTAGTTGTGGAATGGAAATTAAGTACGGACGGAATAAGAAAAAAAAACCTTTTTTGAAATTTTAGATTTTAGGCATTCACAATGCAATTTTTATATTAAGATAAATATTTTAATAGAAAAAATACTTACTAGAAAAATTCTGAGTTGCTACGGGTGAAACGATTTTTTTTAGTATTTTTTCTATTAAAATATTTATCTTAATAAATATCCTTTTACAGCCAATGTGGGTGAGTAGAATTATCAAATTATGTAATTAAGTAGTTAATTTTTTTTCAATTATTCATGGCAATAAAATCATACTACACTTAATAGGTTAGTTAGGTATTATAAATGTGAAAGTTTGTGGGTTAGGATGTTTGTTCCTCAATCACGCAAAAACGGCTGAACAGTTGATGAAATTTGACATACGGATAGTTTATAGCCTGGATTAAAACATAGGATACTTTTTACCCCGGTCAAAGGTTCCCTAGGGATTTTCCGAATGTCCACGCGGACGAAGTCGCGGGCGGAAGCTAGTTACTAATACAAAAGCTTTAGTTATGGACAAGTTGTCAATCCGTAATTTTATAATAACAATATACAGCGTGAAATTCTAATCATTTGGTTCCCGCCGTGGGGTGGTTCCACTCATGATTACAAGCAACTTTTACTATAGGGCCAACTCTCCTCGCAAAAAAAAATCAGCTGTTCCATATAAAAGTGCAGTACCTACTCGACCTTAATGTATGGAACAGCTGATTTTATTTGCGAGGAGGAGAGTTGGCTCCATAGTAAAAGTTGATTGTAATCATGAGTGGAACCACCCCACGGCGGGAACCATATGATTAAAATTATAGTGTAAGTATAGTATCTTGTTAGAATAACACTAGGAAAAGAGTTTTCCATAAGTATCTAATCTACTCATGGAAAACTTCCCATACACATTATTGTTACCAAACCAATACATAATTAAATAAATTATTTTGGCAAGAATATTCAAAGGTGGTGAGATAAAGAAATAGAGATGCCGCCGACAGCGCCCCTACCGGCAAGTAGTAGAACTAATGGGGAATATATAAATGCACTTTAAAAATAATGTAACACACGTTAAAATGTTTAGCTTTAAAATTTATTGAATGAACTATAAAAATAATAGTTGCAACTATAAATATGCTAAGCTTTAAAATTAATACTTTGCACTTTACAATTTAATTGCTTAGATTTAAAATTAATACTTTGCACCATACAAATTAATTTTATAACTTTGGTGCTGGTAAACTAGTAAACTACCCTTAGCACGAACAGCTATCGAGAAAAAAAACGCGCGTAAAATTACTCGATGGAGAATTACCTATGGAAATTTTAATTTCGCTATTCGGCGGTAGATGGCATTGTTCAACTTTCCAATACAAAATTGCACTATCGAATGATTTTACGTGCGTTACTTTTGTCGACAGCTGTACCCTTAGCACGAACAGCTATCGAAAAAAATAACTCGCGTAAAATCATTCGATAGTGCAATTTCGTATGGAAAATTTGTACAACGCCATCTACCGCCGAATAGCGAAACCAAATTTTCCATAGATAATTTTCTATCGAGTAATTTTACGCACGTTTTTTTCTCGATAGCTGTTCGTGCTAAGGGTACGATATACAATTTTATAGCTGTTTTCATCAAATTTAAAGTGCTTATAATACATCCAATAATAATTAAAATTGAAGTTTTGTGAAGATTCTCCAGGAAAAAATTCTGTCATTATAACAGACATTGTGAGATTTTGATGATTTTGTCAGATGCAGATGCGGCAGCGGAATAAAAAAGTCAATTATGACTACGACATAGTCAAACAAGTCGTAAGTACTTATAAGTACTTATAAGAAAATATTATGTGCTTTTACTAAAAAAATCTTTTGAGCATACTTTTAGTACCCTTAGCACGAACATCTATCCAGGGACCGGAAGACCCCTTTTTTTGGTTAACCCAATTGATAGGGAAATCCTACAACACATACCAAATGATAGGGTTTCCCTTTCGATAGGGTTAGTCGCCGTTATGCTTACCGTATTGATAGGGTTTTTGAAAACAAGTCTATGAAATATCCAATCAAAAACCTATTTAACGGTAAGCGGTTCATAAAGCCTTCATAGGGTTTCCTCGATAAGGTTTCGTATTCGGTAAGTGCTTACTTGGTTTACCCTTTCGATAGGGTTACCGTATTGATAGGGTTTTTGAAAACAAGTCTATGAAATACCGAATCTAAAAGCCCTTACAAGGACCCGTTTTTTTTCTCGATAGATATCGAGAAAAAAAACGCGCCTAAAAGTACTCGATAAAGTTTTAACAATGGAAAATTTCATTTCGCTATTCGGCGGTAGATGGCGCTGTACAAATTTCCCATACAAAATTACTCTTTCGAATGTTATACCCGCCTTTTTTTCTCGATCGATGTTCGTGCCGATTTTTTTTATGCGAGATTGTTACTAAAAAACTGATTGGTCTTTTACTGTTTCAGAAAGATAAGTATAAACCGGACGAGGCTGAAGAAATGAAGGAGTTGACGATTCAATTTGTAAGTATTTAATTATCTTATTTAGAGGACCTTCAGCCATTTTTAATGTCCCCAATGCTGGGGCGGATAAGGAGGATGGGCAATAACCCACCACGCGGGCCCAATGCGGATTGGTGGGTGTTAACGACTGCAAATGCAGCGGCAGACAAACGGCTTATTGTGCCTTCCGAAGCACGGAGGAGCTCGAGATAATAAATTTTTGGTCCCCCATCCCATGACCGACCCTAGCGAACGTTGCTTAACTTCCGCAATCGCTGGGCCAGGCGCTTTTGAAACCATTTTAGAAGTAAGTAAGGAAGTAAGCTACATATATTTCTTTTTTCAAAATCTTAGCTTTTTTAGGGTTTCGTACCCAAAGGGTATCCACGGTATAAATAAACGGAACCTTATTACTAAGACTCCACTGTCCGTCTGTCTTTGTCTGTCACCAGGCTGTATCTCATGATGAACCGTAACAGCTAGACAGTTGAATTTTTCACATTAGGTATGTATTTCTGTTGCCGCTATAACAACAAATACTAAAAACAGTAAAAAAAAATAAGTGGGGCTCCCATAACATAACCAAACGTGTATTTTTTGTTGTTTTTGGCACGGAACCCTTCGTGCGCGAGTCCGACTCGCACTTGGCTGGTTTTTTTAATATTAACTTGATTTACGAGTAGGTAATAAAAATAAATGTATTGGTGTGCTAGTAGTGGGTAGTAGGGCGTGTCGATAAGGCACTAAACACAGAATTCAGTACCCTTAGCACGAACAGCTATCGAAAAAAATAACTCGCGTAAAATCATTCGATAGATAAATTTTGTATTGGAAATTTGTACAACGCCATCTATCGCCGGTAAGCGAAATGAAATTTTCCATAGAGAATTGTCTATCGAGTAATTTTACGTGCGTTTTTTTTCTCGATAGCTGTTCGTGCTAAGGGTACAGAACCACTGAGTAAGAGGCTCCTGGCTCACTGAGTTACTGAGTAAGTGGCGCCCTCAGAGGTTTTAATAAAACTTTATGTGGAATTTTTAGGACCCATAATCTAGTATTTTTAGAGGGTCAACATTCCCTCTTATCCATCCGGAGAAGTAGATAGCAAATGTGTCAAAAACGGCCACTTCTAGCAGTTTTGCTATCTACTTCTAGCAGTGACTTCGAAGGAATGTAATGATACCTTCTAAATATACCTACTAGACTATGGGCATAGTATGCAATGGGTCCACTAAAAGTTCCACGTAAAAAAATTGAAGTAAAAAAAATTATACATTATAATTACAATATTATATTAAATTAACCGCTGCTGCACAACTTTTGGTCTGGCTAACAATAACGCACGTAAAATCATTCGATAGATAAATTTTGTATTGGAAATTTGTACAGCGCCATCTATCGCCGATAATCGAAATTAAATTGTCCATAGAGAATTGTCTATCGAGTCGTACGCACGTTTTTTTTCTCGATAGCTGCTCGTGCTAAGGGTAGGGTAAAGTGCCAGTTTCCGGCCGTTTAAGGCAGTTGTTGACTTTGAACAGTTGTAACTTAAATTTAACAAATAGTAATGATCCCAAATATTTTTTATGTTGTTGGATATATCCTTGAGAATTACTTGTATTTTTTTTGAAAATTTCCATCAGTCGGTTTTGTCATTAGAAATTATTTTCCAAAAAAGTACGATTTGCCCAGTTTCCGGCCCCCCTGTTCCTATTTCCGGCCCCCCTTTGCCCAGTATACCGGCCGCCTTTCAAAGAACATGACGGCCGGATACTGGGCAAAAGATAAACTAGCCCAGTAAGCGGCCTGTGACTCTTAATACAGTTTAAATAAGGTCCATTTTTCTTTGATTTTTGTATGAAATTGAATTTCAGATAATATACTTAACAAGTATTGTCCTATGGCTTGGCTTGTGATGTGAACTATTATTTTTGAGTTAAAAAAATCGTTGATTGTACTTTTATTTAACATTTACTATTAATTGGAACCTTTATATTGATTCTGGAATCAGCCTTGCAGTTTTTCATATAGGAATAGGAAAATTTATAGAAAATCTAAATCTTCGATTAATAATTTTATTACAGTAATCAAAAAGACATGTCCAACAGCCATTTTTGACGTCCCCACTGCTGGGGCACAGGCCTTCTTTATGGGTGGTAAGCTGGTAAGGAGGATGGGCCATAACCCACCTCGCGGGCCCAATGCGGATTGGTGGGTGTTAACGACTGCAAATGCAGCCGGGACCTACGGCTTAACGTGCCTTCCGAAGCACGGAGGAGCTCGAGATAATAAATTTTTGGTCACCCATCCCATGACCGACCCTTGCGAACGTTGCTTAACTTCCGCAATCACTGGGCCAGGCGCTGAACAATTGCGCCACCAAACTCAAGAAGACATAGGTAACAAATAATAATTTAATAATTAACAAAAAAATAGTTTCTAAAGCCGAATGTCAATAGGTCTCTTATAAACAATAACAATAAATATTATGGGTATTATGATAATGACCGGAAGTACGTATAATCTGTAAAAAATATAATATTAACAATCAATAACATTGATTGGTATTAAATAATAATATAGGTATAATAATATTTTTGTGTATTTTTTCTAATTATAATATATAGATTAGTATTAAAGTGTAGTGTAGAAATAAAGAAGTCTAGCTAATAGGCAAGTCTGCTTAAAAAACACATCGTTCAATGCAGTAGCGTTCGTTTGAGTAATTCGCTGACATACACTTCGGAAATAACAAGAGACAAATAGGTATTCAGCGAGGGTCAACGACCTGGATGGCGGGCACGTCGCCGTCGCTTGTTCACGAGACGCACAATTAATTTTATTAGTAGATAAATTTCAAAGCTGGCCGGTGTACTGGGAGTATTTTGCAGGATAGCCAGTATACCGGCCTCCTAGTGTATACTAGGAGGCCGGTAAACTGGGCAAGCACCCAGTAGATCCGGCCACCCGTTTCCATACAAAAAGAAAAAATCAACTTCTTATACAAGCACATTTAGGCGGCCGAGTACTGGACACAAAGTACTTTAAAATAAATAAAAAGGGATAGCATTATACATTCTTCTATGGAATCCCTCTTTTAACAAAAAAAAACAAAACAATATATCGAGCTCAGTCCCAGTTAACCGGCCCCCGGCCGGTATACTGGAAACATGTGGTTTCGTTGTCTAGTAAGGCGGCCCCCTTGATATTACTAAATATCTGCTTATTAAGCCCTATTTAACGTTAAAATAGTAATAAATCACAACATACCTTGAGAACAAACTAAATATTTACCTTTTAACGATGCCCTGAAGGACAATATTGACTATTTGGCAAGAGCTCTCCACTATTTTTTTTTTATCTCCACTTGCGAAATCGACTCAGATGCGGTAGGCTTCAACGTGAAACACAAATTATAAAATATTACGTAACGTTTCGCTAGTGGCGTCCATACCATTCGATAGATCGATAACAGTGCTGCCAGGAAAATATCCAAATTGTTAAGAAATTGCCACGAATTTCTTATTTTATTCGAAAAACTGTTGGGGGGCCGGATAACTGGGGGCGGCCGGTTAACTAGGCATATTACCCTACTGGCATGCGGACGTGTTATATAAGTACTTCCAATTCTACATTTTCTATGAAAATCGATGTTATCTGACGGGCGTGATAACACGTAAGGTCCAGCAAATGTGCCAGTACCTTTATAATTTAGTTTTAATTGTGTAATTATTAATTACTAGCTTTCCGCCCGCAGCTTTGCCTGCGTGGACTATAGGTTATATATTCACTTCTCAAGCTTACGCGCTCACTAGACATGAAATAAAACACTTTTAACGGATACTAGCGCGGTTCCATTGAAAGTACTTTGGTAATTAGTTGGTATTTGGTTTGATTTTTGATTTTCCCGACGTTTCGGCACCTTTGCAGCTGCCGTGGTCACGGGGGACTGAAGCTACTTCTGCCGTCCGTTAACTAAAAGGGCGCAAAGCCACAAAATCAAATTTTGAAGTATAAGCGAAAAACGAGGGAAATATTTGAAAAATATGCCACTTGAAAACCATAGGTCGTACAAAATAAAATTAAACGTTCAATTAAAGCTTGTTAAATTTACAAACTTATGATCATAATCATGTTTAAATACAATTTGTTAAAATTTGATTTTGTGGCTTTGCGCCCTTTTAGTTAACGGACGGCAGACTTGTGAGCCTACCCTCAAGCGATGAATTTTTTAGAACGTTCAGAAATTAAAATTTATCAAATTTTTAATTAGTTTAAGTTTTGGTTTGGTTTTAATTTAATTTTATATGTTAAAAAGAGAGAATCTACTGAAACTACTACCATTTCAAAAAATTGGGAGGCCCCTCCAAGAAAAAAATGGCGAAAGAAAACTTGGAGAGGAAGGCCGACCTCCGTCTTTTATATTAATTAATTTATTTGCAAAAGGAACTAACCGTATCATTAGATCTTACAGTGTGTGTTTGGGGCTTTAGCTTGTGAATGATGAGGTCCCAGGCTGGTGGAATTTTCCAACCATCATCTCTATTGAAATTAGGATATTTATTTATTTCGATAGCCTCGCGGAGCATTCTAGGAATGAATCTACGTTCTCTAGCAAGGATTTGGGGTTTGTCAAATCTAATATAATGGTTGGGCCCCTCTAAGGCGTGTTCACTCACTGCAGACTTGTTATCGCGCCTATGTTTCATGTCAGCTACATGTTCTTTAACGCGGGTCCCTATGCTTCTCTTTGTTTGCCCGATGTAGGAGAGCCCACAGTTACAATCTAGTTTGTAGACGCCTGCGGCTTGAAGGGGGATATTACACTTGACAGGTCGTAAGAATTGGTTGATCTTCTTCGGCGGCTTGAAGTAAGTTTTGATTGACGCTCGCTTCAGAATGTTTCCAATCTTGTCAGTGACACCCTTCAAGTATGGTAGGATGGCAGGTTGACGCTCTACTGTGGCTGGTTTGGTGCGTTTTCTGTGACGAAGGCGTGGTACTTGCAACTTGTTGTAACGTAGTACTTGCTTGACGTGCTGAAGCTCAGCAGTCAGATGTTGTTTGTCACAGATGCCGCGGGCTCTCTGAAACAAAGAGGTTAGGTTAGGTTAGGTTAGGTTCAATACAAATGGGTTATATCATGCGGGCGGGGACCCGTGCCCAGCAGTGGGCTAAAAAGTAGCCTAAGTCCTTCCTGAAGGTCCCATCTATAATCCGTACTTAATTTCGCCTAAATCGGTCCAGCGGTCTAGGCGTGAAAACGTAACAGTACCCTTAGTACGAACAGCTATCGAAAAAAATAACGCGCGTAAAATCATTCGATAGTGCTATTTTGTATTAGAAATTTGGACAACGCCATCTACCGCCGACTAGCGAAATTAAAATTTCCATAGATAATTCTCTATCGAGTAATTTTACGCGCGTTTTATTTCTCGATAGCTGTTCGTGCTAAGGGTACAGACTACAGACAGAGTTACTTTCGCATTTATATTAAGTATTGTAAGTTTAAAAAAATCATAATACACGAATGAATTTTGTTTGTATTACAATAAATAATGTTTTTTTTATGATTTGTAGGTATAATTATGTAATTTAAAAAGATTTAGCAAGTTCATTAATTACATTCATTTTTCAATTTGTTTTCCAGGAAGATGATCTTATTGCAACTGGGAAAGTAAGTTATCCTGACTTACTTTACAAGTTATCCTGGGGGTAAAGTAAGTTATCCTATTACAACCTCTGAAATCTTGCCAGGTTTATGAATTGCTATAGTTAACATCTCTTTCTCTCTGTTTAGCAAATAAAAGAGATAGATTGATAACCAGTCATAAAACTGCCAGGAAATAAGAGGTCATAATACGGCCCCTGTACCCGTAGCGCGAACCGCTAAGTATTGAGAAAAAACGCGCATTAAAAATATGGGTTTTGAAAAATTTTGCAATTTTTTTTTTATCGCGTCGTTCTATTTAACTTACAGAACGTGTTACAAAATAATCCCTAATGCCGAATATGGAAGATAGGGACCATCAATCTGTACCCTTAGCACGAACAGCTATCGAGAAAAAAAACGCACGTAAAATTACTCGATAGACAATTCTCTATGGAAAATTTCATTTCGCTTATCGGCGATAGATGGCGCTGTACAAATTTCCAATACAAAATTTGTCTATCGAATGATTTTACGCGCGTTATTTTTTTCGATAGCTGTTCGTGCTAAGGGTACAGTACCCTTAGCACTAATAAGGGTACTGAACAACTGTTACCGTGGGACCAACTCTGAAATCGTGAAAAACAATGAGCTGTTTTAAAAATTTATAAGGAAAATATCAAAATGTATGATTTTGTTATTTTCCTTATTAATTTTTGTTCAAAATATTGTAACACGTTGTATATTTCAATTGCGGACATAATAAAATAGATGAACAAAAAATGTCATGTATCTTATGGATGTAAACGTCACGTTTTAGAGTTAATTAGACAAAAAGATTACTCAACGTTGAGCGCAATAAAACTACATTGAATGATTCAAGTGTATTAAACTTTAACAAGCACAAAAATTTATACCACTCTCGCTCTTAGGCACTCCCCCCCTAAAATATATTTAGAATAATATGAATGATTTGAATTCTATGCCTCCGACTGCATGTTATTATGTTGCCTCTAGTATTTAATCTTGTTTCCGTCTTTTCAGTACCCTTAGCACGAACAGCTATCGAGAAAAAAAACGCACGTAAAATTACTCGATAGACAATTCTCTATGGAAAATTTCATTTCGCTTATCGGCGATAGATGGCGTTGTACAAATTTCCAATACAAAATTTATCTATCGAATGATTTTACGCGAGTTATTTTTTTCGATAGCTGTTCGTGCTAAGGGTACAGTTGACTTGTCTTTTTATGCAGGCGGGTTTTTTACCTGCTTGTGAGTTGTAATTTTTACTATTCTCACTCAGTCACTACAATCATGAAAAAATGATTTCAGTTGCATGAGTTTCAGACGAAAATGGCGAGTGATCGAGTAAGTATTAAGAAGTAGGATGGAAATGGGTAGTATTTAATCGGGTAACAATAAATTCCCATTTTGGATATCAAAATACTGAATATAGCGTACTAAAATTTAGTATTTCAGTGGGCGACGGAGTGGGGGTGACTACAAATATTAAGAATGGGTCACTTTAAAATACAAATTAAGTAACTAGTTATTCAAATCGGGAGACCAAATTCATATTTGGGCGACAACCTTATGGCACACAAAACATTTAAATTTTGGCATATATTTTGTTTAAAAAATGAGATGACGAAAATACCACGTTGGGCAGTTTAAATCAGTCATATAGTTACCTACTTGGTATAATAGTTGCCTACTCAGTATTTTTGCCACCCATTTAGAATTTTTACTGTTAACTTAAATTATTTATCTCCCACATGTAGTTGCTCGTTTACGTATTTTTTGTATAAACCGCTGCTGCATTGTTTATTATTTCCAGTCACCCAATAAAAAATATCCCGATGGAATTTAAAATTGTACTTTATTGTTTTTTTAATACTGATTGTAGACTTACTACTATAGGTAATTAATACCTGATTTGTTTAATATTTTTTATTTTGTTTTAGAAAAAGGTAGGTACCTACGCAAAGAGATGGATATATTTTATTATAAATGAAAACTACAATTCAGTTTCGGTAACATTTAAACATTGAATAGTTTGATTTGTCATTTTTAATAAAAAACTAAATAAATAATCTTATATTTGTCCAGAATCCGCCGAAGACTTTCCAACAGGTACCTACTACTAATAATATACTAGAATAATAGTATACAGTATACCCTTAGCACGAACAGAAAAAATAACGCGCGTAAAAACATTCGATAGTGCAATTTTGTACTGTACCCTTAGCACGAACAGCTATCGAGAAAAAAACGCACGTAAAATTACTCGATAGACAATTCTCTATGGAAAATTTAATTTCGCTTATCGGCGATAGATGGCGCTGTACAAATTTCTAATACAAAATTTATCTATCGAATGATTTTACGTGCGTTATTTTTTTCGATAGCTGTTCGTGTTCGTGCTAAGGGTACTGGAAATTTGTACAACGCCATCTACCACCGAATAGCAAAATTAAATTTTCCATTGAGAATGAGAATTATCTATGGAAAAATTCATTTCGCTTATCAGCGATAGATGGCGCTGTACAAATTTCCAATACAAAATATTTCTATCGAATTATTTTACGCGCTTAATTTTTTTCGATAGCTGTTCGTGCTAAGGGTACTGTTCGTGCTAAGGGTACTGTACTAAATAATATACTAGAAGAAATACGACCCGCAACAGATCAATTCTCGGACGGGAATCGAACCCGCGACCTTTGGATGTCCGGTCCAATGCTCTGCGCTAAGCTACCGAGTCACTCGGTTATCGAGTAACACACGAATTAGGAACTCAAAAAGCTACCGAGTCACTCGGTAGCTCAGCGGTCAGGGCATCGGTACCCTTAGCACGAACAGCTATCGAAAAAAATAACGCGCGTAAAATCATTCGATAGTGCAATTTTGTATTGGAAATTTGTGCAACGCTATCTACCGCCGAATAGCGAAACTAAAATTTCCATAGATAATTCTCAATCGAGTAATTTTACGCACGTTTTTTTTCTCGATAGCTGTTCGTGCTAAGGGTACGGAACGGACACCCAAATCCGGAATTCCCGTCCGAGAATTAATCTGGTGCAAGTCGTATTTTTTCTAGTTTATAATTTAGTACTGTAAAAAATTTAATTGTGAATGCAAAAATCTCAAATTTAAAAAGGTACCCTTCTACAAATAATATTAAAAGAATTTATCAATAACTAATTTATTTACACTATTTTCATTTGGTTAACAAATACGGGGTCTTACTTTTGAAACATTGAAATATTTTATTCAATAAATTAACTTAGTTATTTTTATTTTAGGCTAAACAAATGTATATGAAGTATAGGGTATGTTTTACATAATTTTATATACCGGTAACCTGGGGTGATTAGCAATAACTTTTGTGGTGAATGACAACAGTGACATTTTCGATAGAAAAAAATATAAATAATTATTTTTTTTTTTATAGTCATGCCATAATTATTTCTCAATAAATATTTAGCTGTTGGAAAGATAAATATTTTGTATTGGTTTGTTGTTTTATGTTCATGACATTTTGGTAGTATTTTTAAATGCTTGATTAAATTGTAATTTTTTCTTCATTTTCAGAAATGGTTAGACAAAATTATGGCGGAACAGGTAATTGTATGACACAAAAATCTATTAAAATTATTTATTTGCGTGGAAAGAAAGGCGCAGGAATTTATATGTTCAGTAAACTAGGGGATTAGCAACTTCGGGCTTAATTGATAACAACAGCGACATTTTCGATAGAAAAAAGTAAAATGAACCGCTTATGGCTTAAGCCGCGATTACATATTCCAATCTAGCATACCAAATTAGAGTTGCCACCCGTATAATAAGTTAAATTTTAACAATTAATTTAAACAAATAACGCAAAATTGTTTATGTTTTTTTATTTTCGATTCTCATCTCCAATCTTGTACAATGTTTATCTTTCCGTTATAGGGTAAATTCACTATTAAAATCGAACTTATTATACAATATTTTCTTGTCAAGTACGAGTGGCAGCCCGAAATTGGTATGCTAAATCGGCGTATGTAATCGCGGCTTTAGGCCTGTTTTGACGACTCTGTATGAAATGGGAGAAAAAAGTAGCCCTTGACGAGTTTCTTGCCAGTTCTTCTCATTACATTACAAGGTCTCTTTGCGACATTGACAAGTGCTTGTAACAGCCTATATTTTGTTTTTTTGTTTTTTTTTCCAGCAATTTTTTTCTATTGAAATTGTCGCTGTTGATATTCACCCCACAGTTCCTAATCACCAAAGTTTACTACCTAATTTAAAAATAAAAAAAAGAAATGCTTTTTTAAACTTTTTTAAGGTGAAACTGTTTGAAGTAAAAGAGAAGCTGTTTGTTTAGAGTAGGAGATAAGTTGTAAAAAATACTACATACCTACCAAGTTAAACAAAACAAGTTGCATTTGTAGTAGGTACAATGAAAATAAAATATTGTTATTTATTCATTGAAGCGAACAAACGTAAGTTTTTAAACCTAAGTACGACGGCATTAGTTACCTAGTTTAGTACAGAATAGTTTAAAAGATTTGTAAAAAATAATTGTTAACTTAAAAATCATAATTTTCTTTTATGTTGGATTGGACCAGCTAAGTGTTGGACAGTTGCATTCGTAAAGGAATAGTTACCTATGTTATAATCGCGATACGTAATGTCAAATGTGATGAATGAATGTATTGTTTGCTTGCTATGAAAATAATTGAAGCGTGTATTTTGTTAGGTATCTAATGTTGGCACTTCACTTCAATAATAAGCCTGACTCCAGTTTACTTACGAAAGTATATTTCCATAAAACATCCATTTACACAATAACACGATATAAAACTTTAAATAACAATGGTAATCCACCGATTTTTGCATTAGCAAATATCTATAATGTTTACGGCAAGTGTCTCGCAATAGCACTGTCGCGCTCGCACACACGCAGGTGGTCGCCGGCTCGGAGAACAATAGAACAGGAATTTGCAAAGACCGTCCGAGGCGCAGCTTACAGTAAGTACAAATTAATCATTTTTGTATTTACAATATTTGAGATTTATAACTTTTAATGAATTTTAATAAGTTTACTTTTAACATAATGAATGCACTTTAAAATAAGTATTTTTGAATAGTGTTATATAAATTACAGTTAAATATTATTTATTTTATTTTCTATGAAGTTATATAATATTATATTGATGTTTTATTGTTTTTACATGTGTAATTTTATATTTTATGAAAAGTATTTACTTATACAATCTTAATTGAGTATTTGTATAATTTTATGTTTTTATTTTTCAGATGCAGCTGCGACAACACTCCCCTGCCGAGACCGTTTCACGGTCGATAGTAGTTTGGAAAATGTACCGTTCTTCCACTTCTGGTCTTTTTTACAGATGGAGTTTCTTCGCGCGCCGGTGGTTCTGCAGCGAGTGGAGGTGCATCTGAATCAGGTATGCGTTCTACATAAGCTGGTTTCAGCCTGTCCACAGATACTGTAGTTTCTTTGCCTTGGATGATAATTTTCATTGTTTTCAAATTATTGTCACGCGATACAACCTTGTATGGACCGGTAAATGGTGATTCAAATGTTTTCTTTGCAGGGCCCCGCCGCAAGAAGACGTACTCTGCTGAAGACATATCTTTAGGTAAGTAAAATGCCTTTCTGTTGTGACATGATGCGGGGGTTGGTGATAACTTTTCCATGTGACATCGAAGACGATTTGCGAAGTCTGTTGCGTCTAGGGTAGTGTCTGAGAGTGGAGTGAAGAATTCACCTGGCAGTCGAAGAGGCTGTCCGAAGACTAATTCGGCGGCAGAACTTTTGATGTCGTCTTTCCAGGCACTCCTCATACCTAGGAGTACTATGGGTAGAGATTCAGTCCATTGTGTGTCGCCGTGGCATGTGATGGCTGTCTTCAATTGACGATGCATCCTCTCGACCATGCCATTTGACTGAGGATGGTAGGCTGTCGTCGAGTTGTGTTTAGCGCCAATAACCATGGAGATAGTCTGGAACAGGTGTGATTGAAATTGTAGACCTCGATCAGTGGTGATGGTGTGAGGGCATCCATAGCGAGCTACCCAACCGGACATGAAGGCGGCGGCACACGTCTCTGCGGTGATGTCAGCCAAAGGGTACGCCTCAGGCCATCGAGTGAACCGATCGACGGCAGTGAGGCAGTACCTGTAACCAGATGAGTATGGCAAAGGCCCGATTATATCAAGGTGGACGTGGGCAAATCTGGAGTTAGGAACCGGAAAATGGGCAAAAGGAGAGGAAGAATGTCGGGTTATTTTGTTGCGTTGGCAATCTTCGCATTGCTGAACCCAAGCTTTGCAGTCCTTTTTGATTCCAGGCCACACAAATCTGTCACTAACTAGTTTAGCTGAAGCGCTGGATCCTAGGTGGCTCAGGCTGTGTAGACTAGTAAACACTTGCTTTCTGAAGTTTGGAGTGACATAAGGGCGAGGATTAGCTCCCGAAAAATCGCAGTAGACATCGTAAGGAGAAACTTTTTCCAGCTTCAGACCTGTTCCGTTGTTCAGAAGGTTCAGTAATTCGGCATCTTTAGCTTGCTCTTGAGAAAGTAGATTATAATCAATTCCTGCAGTTATAGCGTCTATTCTTGAAAGAGCATCCGCTACGACATTCTTCTGACCTGATATGTGTCTTAAGTCTGTGGTGTGCTGTGATATATAATCTAAATATCGAAATTGGCGTGGAGAGCAGTTATCTCGCTTGGTCTGGAAAGCGAAGGTAAGTGGCTTATGGTCGGTGAAAACTGTGAAATTCCTAGCTTCCAACATATATCGGAAATACTTTATTCCTTCATAAATTGCGAGAAGTTCCCTATCATAGGGACTATACTTCTTCTGGGAAGGTGAAAGTTTCCTGGAGAAAAAGCCTAATGGTGTCCATATGTCATGTTTCTTTTGCTGGAGGACAGCACCCATAGCTTGGTCGGATGCGTCCGTGAATAAGGCAAGTTCTGCGCTACTGTCTGGATGGGAGAGTAAAGTAGCTTCTGAAAGGCTTCTCTTACTCTCTTCAAAACTTTTTGTCAATTCCTCTGTTTTTTCTATCGGTGCAGAGCCTTTTGCTTTACCAGTAAGAGCGGCGTTGAGTGGACCTTGAATTTCAGCTGCACGTGGAATGAAACGACGATAATAATTAAGCATTCCAAGGAAACGTCTTAAGTCTTTGGCAGTTTTAGGGAAAGGGTATTCTAGTATAGCAGCTACTTTTTCTTGCAGTGGGCGAGTGCCATCGGCTGAAACGTTGTAGCCCAGAAAAGTTACCTGCTCTGCACCCCAAATACATTTTGCAGAGTTGATTAATAAGCCATACTGTTTAAAGCGTTCGAAAACAATTTTTAGATGTTTCAGGTTTTCTTCTTCAGACGCAGAAAAGACCAAGATATCATCACAGTAAGCGTATGTGAAATCTAGCCCCTGTAGAACCTCATCTATAAGCCGTTGAAATGTTTGAGCCGCATTCCTCAATCCGAATGTCATATAAGGGAACTCAAACATTCCGAACGGTGTTGTAATGGCAGTTTTAGGTATATCCTCTTCATATACTGGCAACTGATTGAAGGCTTTGACCAAATCTATCTTAGAGAAGACCTTTGCGCCAGCAAGCTGATAGGCAAAATCCTGGAGGTGTCGGATGGGATATCTGTCTGGTATTGTTCTCGCGTTCAGGGCTCTGTAGTCTCCACAAGGACGCCAGCTATCATCGTTCTTGCGGACCAAGTGGAGTGGAGAGGACCATGGACTATCTGACCTTCTAGCAGTCCCAGCGAGGAGCATATTCTCGAACTCTTTGCGTGCTATTTTCAGGCGTTCGGGATCCAACCGACGCGGACGGGATGAGACTGGAGGTCCTGGCGTGGTTCGTATAAAGTGTTTGGTGTTATGTTTGGCATTTGAGCGAGTACCTGCTGGTCTGGTGATCTCGGGGAACTGTCGCAGTAGCTCATGATACGCAGAATCTCCAGTTACAGTTTTGATGGCCACAGTTTCACTCGAAGTATCCTTGCAATGGGTTGCTGCAACTGAGAGAGTGGTAATGTTATCAATAAGTCGATGATGACGGCAGTCTACTAATAAGTTAAAGTGACTTAAAAAGTCGGCTCCGATGATCGGCTTCGTTACATCTGCTACCACGAATTTCCAGGTGAAATCACGACGTAAGCCAAGGTTCAGATCTAAGGTAATGTATCCATATGTTGAGATAACCGTGTTGTTGGCTGCGTATAATTCGTAATTAGTTGCAGTGCGCCTACCCTTAGTTGATGTTCTAGGAAAAACACACAATTCTGATCCTGTATCAATTAAAAAATTTAGCTTCGAGCGCTTATCTGTTATGAATAGGCGGCCATTACAGGCAAGGCAGTCGTTAGCCGCCACTAGTGGCTGCCGTTGCTGTTTTCCTGCTTGAACGAGCAGGGAATGGTACAGCGTGTGGCTTTAGGTCCAAACCTATTATGGTACCAGCAGACGCCATCAGTTCTTGTGTTAGATTGTGAACGAGAACGTGAACGAGATCTATAGTTACTACGTCCTCTATAGAGTGCTCTTGACTGACGGGTTGTTAGTGCATCCACTTTCTTCGTCAGCTCTGCTATCTGTAACGCCATCGCCTCCATTACTGATGTCTGTGCTAAAGGCGCGAAAGAAGTAGATGGATTTACCTCTGAAACACTAGGAGTGTGCGATGCAATCGCGTTTATCTTGTCTGCGAGCTCAGCGAGTTTGTCTAGTGCTATATCTGAATGCGAGGCTATGATAGGTTGAATGTTAGCAGGAAGTCTACTTGCCCAAATAGATTTTATAAATTCATCAGGTGTCTTGGGACCTGCAAGATGCCGTAAGTGCCGTAAAAATTGCGACGGCTTTCTACTACCTAGCTCTTCGTAATCCAGGAGCTGCTTGATTTTTTGCTCCTGTGAAGCTGAAATTC
Source organism: Agriphila straminella (assembly GCA_950108535.1). Classification (NCBI taxonomy): domain Eukaryota; kingdom Metazoa; phylum Arthropoda; class Insecta; order Lepidoptera; family Crambidae; genus Agriphila; species Agriphila straminella. The sequence continues at coordinate 23,434,513 of OX467305.1, read as the reverse complement.
TATTGATGAGTGTGCTTTTTAAGGTCTCATATTTATTTTCTCGCGGTGGGTTCTGAATAATGTCTTCAACCTCTATAGCAAATTGGTGGTCCAAGTTTCCGCACACGTAGTAAAATTTGGTAGTATCTGAATTTATCCCTGCCAATAAAAATTGCCCTTCTATCTGAGCGAACCATAAGGCTGGGCGGTCTGACCAGAAAGGCGGTATTTTTACTCCCACTTTAAACAACTCGCTCGAATTTTCAAAATTTTGGGTTATAGCATTTTGCCTGCCGGTGGATGTCGACGTGCCGGGTGGTTGCGGGTTACTCATTAAAATATTTCCGACCGGTGTTTCATAAGTTTCATTATCGGTACCTTTATCTTTAGACATCTTGGTGATGGAATCCCTTTCAGTATGATGAAAAAGAAGGTTGCTTCTGCTCTTTCGGCGTCACCAGTTGAAGCGTGTATTTTGTTAGGTATCTAATGTTGGCACTTCACTTCAATAATAAGCCTGACTCCAGTTTACTTACGAAAGTATATTTCCATAAAACATCCATTTACACAATAACACGATATAAAACTTTAAATAACAATGGTAATCCACCGATTTTTGCATTAGCAAATATCTATAATGTTTACGGCAAGTGTCTCGCAATAGCACTGTCGCGCTCGCACACACGCAGGTGGTCGCCGGCTCGGAGAACAATAGAACAGGAATTTGCAAAGACCGTCCGAGGCGCAGCTTACAGTAAGTACAAATTAATCATTTTTGTATTTACAATATTTGAGATTTATAACTTTTAATGAATTTTAATAAGTTTACTTTTAACATAATGAATGCACTTTAAAATAAGTATTTTTGAATAGTGTTATATAAATTACAGTTAAATATTATTTATTTTATTTTCTATGAAGTTATATAATATTATATTGATGTTTTATTGTTTTTACATGTGTAATTTTATATTTTATGAAAAGTATTTACTTATACAATCTTAATTGAGTATTTGTATAATTTTATGTTTTTATTTTTCAGATGCAGCTGCCACAATAATGAAATATAAATAAATATCTATAACAAGAAAAAAAGAAATTGTGTTTGTTTTGTGATTAATTAAGTAAAAAATCGGTTTAAGCTTTTATATGGCCTTGACGGCCGTTCAAAAATTGCCATAGCGGACGGTATTTCACGTCCACCCGGCGGGGTATTGGTAAAGTTTTCAACTAGCAATAATCGCACCTCGGATAAACCTCATTGGTTACGATATTGCCTCTGCGCAAAGTTAAATCAACTAGAGTAATGTCAAGCTTATGTAAAATCTGGAACAACTATCTGGTACCGCGAGTTAGAAAACAGATAGCGCCATCTAGGTTTATTTTTTAAAACTACAATTAGAGCGCGGCTTGTCATTTTGTTTTCAAGTATCATCAGTCATTTAAACATTTTGTATGTTATTATTTCACAAAAAATAATTATTATTTACACCCTCGTGAAATAAAAAAGTTTGCTTATGAATTTGACGTCAAACCTTGAGACGTCAAACGTGTGTGTGGTTAGTGTGTAAAACCTATTTGCTTAGTGTATTTTAGCATAATACTAATTTAAACTAATATTATTATGTTGTAAGTACTTACAATAATTATGTATGTACCTACTCAGTATTCAGCTTACTTACATAATTATTATTTTAGCACAATTTGTATTATGTACCTACAAACGATATAATATTTTTGAGTAGGTATAAATAATGGTTACCTATCCTAAGTACTTAAATGTTTTATAGTAGGTTAAAACAAGGAAAATTAAAATAATTAACTAAGAAAATTATGCAGTATTTTTTTTGTATGTAGAAAGCTTATTTTTTACACTTTTTAGAAGTTACATTTTGCTTTAAGTATATTAAAATGCTAATTTAGTAAAATAATAAATTATTCGAATTTTATATTTACTCATTATTTTTATTTATTAATTATCTATTTTATGTTTTCTATAGTTGTAAAAAGAAATTTACGCTATTTGTTTTTAATATTAGGTACCTACCTACCCTAACCTATATTGCAAAGCTTTTATTTTGATCAATACCAAACCTGCCATCTACACTTAGCATTAGCATGAAGAGCCATCGAAAAAAAAAAACGCGCGTAAAAACATTCGATAGAGCAATTTTGTATGGGAAATTTGTACAGCGCCATCTATCGTCGAAAAGCTAAATGAGATTTTGCATAGAGAATTACTCTATCGATTACTTTTACGCGCGTTTTTTTATAGTTGTCGTGCTAAGGGTACGTAAAATATTTCGATTTGTATACAGTGCCCTTAGCACGAACAGCTATCGAGAAAAAAAACGCACGTAAAATTACTCGATAGACAATTCTTTATGGAAATTTTAATTTTGCTTTACGGCGATAGGTGGCGCTGTACAAATTTCCCATTCAAAATTGCTCTATCGAATGTTTTTACGCGCGTTATTTTTTTCGATAGCTGTTCGTGCTTATGGTACCTACAGGATACCTTTTTAAAGCCTATTGTAGGTACCTACTTACCATGCATACAATAGGTAAACCCTGATAACCACTACTTTAAAAAAAGTCCGGATGCATTGCATTGCATGGTACCTACGGTCGGTCGGTCGGTACCCTATCCACCATTACTCGGCTTTTTAAGGGTAGGTATCACCAAAAAGCCTGTAAAAGTGCAATTGCGGTACAAACAAACGAAGATTATGTTTATACTTAGAATAACCAAAAGTTTGTTTAGATGACGCTTATAATAAGGAAATATTTTTGGTTAAACCAGGTACCTATAAACTTATTATTCGTTTCATTTGTACGGCAGTAAAATATTATTATGTGAAATATGACGTAGCGACGATATTGTTCTCCAAAAATTAAATTTTATTTTTAGGGAAAGCTGCAGCGGGGACCAATGCAATCTGTGAGTAATTGTATGGAATTTAGAGCTGTCAAACTTGATTTTCCATTGTGTACCTATGGCGGCCATTACATGCTCATGCAAGCGTCAGTCAAATTCCATCAGTCATGAATTACGTTTGACTGGTTGACTGATGGAAAGAAGAAATCAACTTCATGCAACCATCAGTCACTACTAGGGTTGCCAACATGTCTGTGGCAAAATATAGTATTTTTCAAATTAAGCTATAAAAAATATAGTACTTACACTTAAAAAAAATATAGTATTTAATAGGCAAATATTTTTTTACTTATTTATTTTTATAAAAACTATATTTTTTCAGTTTTTGCATTTTTCGACAAGTTTTGGATTTTTTTGTAGCCTTTTTGGTATCTTTCGCTTTTTAATAGCACTTGAATTGAACTTGACGCACTTTCGTTATCGCTACCACTTTCCATAACTAATTTATCTAAGACTTGAGTTATATTTCTCAAAGAAAAAATAATGTTATATTTTGCAGATGATTATCAACAAAATCTCAAAACAAAAATAGAGCAGACCAACCAATGACCAAACTATCGTTTGAAGCTTTTGAATTAATTTGTCATTCATGGAATAAGACAGATACTTTATATATAATATACACTACACGCTATTGAATCAGACAAAATGCACGATCACAAATTAAAAAAAAAAAGATTTGTTTCTTAGCGTTCGATGTTTAAAATATAGTATTTTTGCGTTCTATATATTTCTTCAACAGTATATAGTACGCAGACCCGAAATATAGCACAATACTATATAATATTATAGTACGGTTGGCAACCCTAGTCACTACATTACACGGTAGGTTAATCGTCAGTCACAGCCGTGACTGTAGCAAAACCTACCGTGTAATGGCTGCCTATGTATTGCAACAGCACAGCTTAGTCAATTATTAACTACTTAGGTATCTAATTGATTTCAAAGCAAATAAATAGTAGATTGATGCTTACACCTGAGTTAACTACTCTGCTTTACATCTCGATGGTGAGGTAAGTAGAAAATGTTTTATTCTTGTAATGCCGGTTGCATTACAAGAATAAAATATTTTATTAGTTAAAATTTATAGTGAAATGAGAACAATTTTCAAATTTTAGAGACAGGTGTTTTTTGGGTATCAATGTAACCTTCAGCCACCTTGCTGGATTTTTTTAATTACTTACCGCCCTAGGGCTTTTCTAGCTACATTATTACCTTAGAGCGCTAATTGGTTACCTACAAGCCCCATTTGGGGTAATAAGGACCTACTTACCGAATATGAGAGATGTAAAAATAGATTTATTCAGTTCCTAATTGAAAGATATCGGGTTTTTGGGCAGATAATAAAGTATTGTTTTAGAGAAGTCGTATTTATCTTGGAATCAATGGTGTCAAATCGACCCAGTCGGGAATCGAACCCAGGACCCAGGGAAACAGAGATGTCGACACATCATACAAACTACCTACACAGAATTTGTTAAGGTGGAATTTGTTGCGTCACCATGGCTCTTTAATCTGTTTTTGGACAGTTGTATGAAAGGCCTGAAAGAACGTGACTGTGGAGTGATGATGAATGGGACTCAAATCAAGTGCCTCCTCTACGCTGACGACCAAGCCATACTTGCGTCTTCTGCGCAAGAGTTGCAGGAAATGATGTCTGTTATGAATGATGATTTTGTGAGAAAAGGGATGAAAGTGAATGTATCTAAGACAAAAGTGATGGTGTTTGAGAGAGAGGAAGAATTGACTGACTGTACGGTAATGATAGGCGGCGAAAAAGTGGAACAAGTCCGGGAGTTTGTATACTTGGGGAGTTTGTTCACAAGGGATGGAAAGAGTGAGGAAGACATAGAAAGACGAGTAAAGAAAGGAAATGCAGTGAATGGTGCCATACACTCGATTATTAGTAGCCAAATCGTATCTACAAAGGCGCGAATGGCTATTCATAACGGAGTGCTGGTGCCGACACTGATGTATGGAAGTGAATCTTGGGTATGGCAGAAGAAGAATGAAAGCAGAATAAATGCAGTAGAGATGCGTTCGGTGAGGAAAACATGTGGAGTCAAATTGAGTGATAGAGTGAGCAATAATGTGATTCGTGAAAGGTGTGGTCTGAAAGATGATATTAGTGACAAGAATTGAGAAAGGAATGCTCCGGTGGTTTGGTCACTTAGAGAGGATGAATGAAAGGCGAATCACGAAAGAGATATATTGTGCGAATGTGGAAGGAACGATTGCTCAAGGGCGTCCCAGAAAAACCTACGCGGACCAAATAGAGGTTTTAATGAAAAAGGCTGGTGTACGTAGTGACAAAAACCGCAGGGCATGTATGAAAAGATTGATGGATGTTAATGAAGCGAAAGAAGTGTGCAAGGATCGTAGCAGGTGGCGATCCATAGTCTCTGCCTACCCCCATGGGAAACAGGCGTGAGTATATGTATGTATGTATGGAATTTGTAAAACACCTAGGTATCACCTTTTGACCTTGAATTGCGTATAAACCTCACAGATGATTGTAAAAAAAAACAAAATATCATCAAAAGCGCTTCTCGCGGGTCATATTTTTGGCGTCAATAATAGCAGAAACGTATTGAATATGAATTATACATCAAAATACACTTTAACGTACTGTGCAGTTGCTCCAATGACTTTTTTTCAAAAAAGATTATTGTGCTAAAGATAATGATGAAAAAACAACGAAAAAGTGCAGAACACTTTCGGAGCGCTCATGAACCACCGCTTGAGGTAAATCTTCTTTATAGGTACAACGAATTATAAAGATACTTAGATAAAATGTTTTTTTATTTAATTGCCAAAAAAGGTACCTAGGAGTATAAATATGTTTATAGAAATTAAAAATAAAACTAAATTAAAATACGCATATTTAGGTACAGACAGATATGACACAGATGTACCTACCTAATGTTGATTTAGCTGATCGTCTTTATGACCTACTTTACGTAATAAAAATGTTTTTGTAGTTCATTATGTTACATTTGATTTGCCACCGTGTGTACATTATAATAACATTTATTATGTCTTTTAAAACATTTTTTGTTATAGTATTACACGATACCTACTAACGAAGAACCAAAACTGTCAAAACCTGTCGAAGAAGTGGAATCGTCGCCTGGAGTGAGTGTCAAACATTGTTGTGTAATCCATCCATAGATGGCGCTGAATCGAAACGTAGGTTACTCTGTGGGCTGTGGCTGTGGCGCTTTTAAGATTTTCCTATAGGCATTTATTATAAGAAAACCACAAAAAATAATCAAAAATGGCCACTAGGTCTTTTAGCAGTTTTGCTGTCTACCTCTAGCAGTGACTACGAGGGGATGTAATTAGACCGTCTAAAAATAGACTATGGGTCCTAAAAATTCCACGAAAAGTTTTATTAAAATTGTGTATTAGAATTACAATATTAAATAAAATTCACCGCGGCGCCACTTTCGGTCTTTTTTTAAATTTAACTATACGCCCCCACACTATTATAATATTTGGTGGAGGCGCCGGGTTACCTGCGCCTATCATCATACTTACAATAGTTAATTTTCAGTTCGAAGGTTATTGGAGTCAAAAAAGTCCAAACACGAAAAAACAGGTACCTAAATAAATTTTATAATTATATAGGTAAGTACTTCCTTAATTCGGATTTATTAGAATTTTGTGTTTATTTAAACCTACCTAAGTAGGTACTAACATGACACTGTGGTCACACACAAAATGTAGGGGTAGCTTAGCTACTTGATGTAAACATAATTATCAGAAACTCAGAATGACCATGGTCATGATCATTCAAATTTCATCACTTACTGACTTACATAAGACAAGTGAAAAATAAATTTTTACTAGAGATGGGCCGACTAGCCGACTGGCCGACTGTAAAAAAAAAGTCCGACTAGTCTGCTAAGCCGATCATTGTTTTCGGTAGATTTATTACTAGCTTTTAGTTAAAAGTTCTTACGCACAGCTGCTTCTTAATGATGGGCATCTCCCAAATCTTTATAAACATCTGTTTTACAACTTTTCAATCCTTGTGCAAATATTTTTTTTTATTCTTGTTTATTCATTGACCAAATAACTTGTTAAATTAGCTTAAAAAAATTACTTCCGAGGGCCTATGTATAATGGATTTTATTTCGATCACCCTTATTAAAAAATTGAAAATTGAAATGACTTTTAACATAAAAATATGTATAAGTAATAGGCCCGACTAGTCGGTGCTTTTTGCCAACTAGTCGCCGACTACAAATGTGGCCGACTAGTCGACATTACCGACTAGTCGGTACATCTCTAATTTTTACCTAGTTGAACCAAAAAAATAATTATTACCGTTATTATTCTAAGATATTACCTACATTATTATTCATTTAACTTTAACTTTTATAAGCTCGGTGGTTTAGCGCCTGGCCCAGCGATTGCGGAAGTTAAGCAACGTTCGCAAGGGTCCGGTCATGGGATGGGTGACCAAAAATTTATCATCTCGAGCTCCTCCATGCTTCGGAAGGCATGTTAAGCCGTTGGTCCCGGCTGCATTTGCAGTCGTTAACACCCACCAATCCGCATTGGGCCCGCGTGGTGGGTTATGGCCCATCCTCCTTACCACCCATAAGGGGCCTGTGCCCCAGCAGTGGGGACATCAAAAATGGCTGATGGACAACTTTTATGATGTGCCTACCTATGGCTGCGTTTCGTTTTGCGTGAATTTTGTATAAGAAATTTGTTCGTTTTGCGTGACGATCCTGCCATTGTCGAAGCGTATTTCGAAAATATAACTTATGTCAACGCTCCATAGAGTTGAGATAGGTTATAAGTTTGAGTAAGCCTACAACGAGTTTGCCATTCTAAAATATTCCCGAGCTCAACACTCAACTCGGTTATGTTTTCGAATCAACAAGTCAGCTTCCTGTATTTCAGAATTATAACTTATCACAACACAACACAGGATAAGGACCTACTATTTAATTAAAACGTTTTTATTAGGTTGCTTGCTCGTTTGTTTGTGAGTTGATTGTTTCTCCACTTTGCGAACGATTTTAAACTAGCTTCCCGATGAGCTAGAGACTTGAAACTTTGAACATCTTGACGAGTAGTTTTTTGGTAAATAGTGTCCAGGGTCTGACGACGGAGCCGAACGAAGGCCACAGGAACTCTGTAATAAAACCATGCAACCCCATCGAGTTTCAGCTAGTTGAATCGTCTTGACGAGTGCTCCGATAGAAGATGGTACAGGTATATGTATATTTTTAGTCTTAGCTCGTTAACCAAAAAGCAGAAAATTTAATTTACTGTAAAAAAACTTTTTTAAAAACAAAAGTTTTTGAAAGGAACTATAAATTATAAAAATCGGACTAAACATTAAAACGGACTAGTAAAAAGTATAAAATGAATTATTCTGTAAATATTTTTAACCCTAGATACCTACAGAAGTCACAAAATCAAGCATGATTTACGATGAGACAGATAATAACCGACATACAATGGTGGCGGGGAGTGTTGGCTTCGGGAATCAAATTTATAACTGCCGCCAACAACTTTGTGGTGTTGAAGCCGGGAACATATTAGAGTACTTAATGTGGTAATTCTGCACTCTAAAATATGTACGACGCCAACGCGGTCAATGACATCAAATATGTTGAGACAAGTTACATTATGGAATGATGAATTTTAAAATAGTGCACTCTAAAATATTCCCGACGTCAACGCGATCTGTGACGTCACGAGCGTTGACATAGTTATATTTTCGAAATACGCATTGTCGAAAGAGTAATTTTGTATGAGTAATTTGTACAGCGCCATCTACCGCTGAAAAGCGAAACAAATTTTTCCATAGATAAATTACTCTATACTAGTACTTTTATACGCGTTTTTTGATAGATGTTCATGCTAGGGGTACTGTTCTATTTTTTTTCCTTAGTATCTTTAGCTACGAAGCTTAAGGCGGTTGTATGACTGAAAGTGGCGCCCTCAGAGGTTTTTATTTAATAAGTTATTAATAGAAAAAGATTTTAATAATATTTATCGTGGAGATTTTAGGGCCCATGGTCTAGTATTTTTAGAAGGTATCACTACATGCCCTCGTAGTCATTCGTAGAAGTAGATAGCAAATGTGTCAAAAACGGCCACTTCTAGCAGTTTTGCTATCTACTTCTAGCAGTGACTACGAGGGAATGTAACGATACCGTCTAAAAATACTAGACTGTGGGCCCTAAAATCTCCACGATATACATTTTAAAATTGTGTATTAGAATTATAATATTAAATATAATTCACCGCGGCGCCACTTTCGCTCAGGAGGGTACCACCTTAACTAATTTAACTTAATTATGTAGTTTACTGAGCAAGTAATTTTTTTACTATCTATTTTTCAGTCTTTATTAAGATCCGGTAATACGGAGGGACTTGTAAGTATTTTATATATTTTTTTAAAAGTTTATTTTCCTTTATGTATCGTATTTATAGAATGGGATTTGAACATGTTGGCATCGTGGAAACCATTACTATTGTTTGTAACAACAACATTTTGTTCTACGAATTTTCCGAAAACCGACAAAAAAGAATCGACTCTCCATACAAATGTCCCGAACAGCTGATCGAGTTTTGTATGAAAAGTCGATATTTTTTATCTGTTTTTGGGAAAGAACAATATTGTTGTATAAGATGTTAGTAATCTACTCCTGCGAGGTTGTTGTTGTTTTACAAATAACCCTGTATATAAAAATTCAAACTTATTCCCCGGATTATATATATATTATCTCGAAAACGTTTCGCTTTAGAACTAAATGTCATAAGTAATTATTTTGTTCCCCTCGATAATAGGTACAAATACACAGCAGGTTTCATCGTGCGCCACTTTATTTCCTAAATCCCGTCAAAAATCAAAATTATGGTTACCTCAGTCTATACCAGCCTCAGTCAGAGGGCCTAGTATGAGTTGGTTTTTTGTACTCACTTCACTTTGCGAATAGTTAACTATCGTCTTCTCTCTTCATTGACCTCTATATTATACACTGGACTGGCTGCTGTCAAACTGTTCTTGATTTCCACCATTTTGGCGCTGTAGGTATAGGACGTAGCGTGCGTACAGGGTACTAAATCTAGTGATGTGCTTATGTCAAAATAAACGATAATTTTTTTGTATCACGCATAGATATAGTATATTAAAAAGGGGGCAACCATTTTCATTGTACGTCAATATTAGTTCTTTAGACGCACGCTAGTGGCGTTTCAGATGGGCACAAAAACTTTGCTGTCAAATCATACAGACAGCCAGTCCAGTTAAATAGAAAAAAAAAATTCAGGTCAATGTCTCTCTTTCACTCACTCGCATGATTTTATCTCTTTCACCCGATACTACGTATTCGCAGAGTGAGGTGAGAAATACAACTTTTTTTTTCAGATAACTGGTAAAAACGCGCTAAGTATGGCAATAGACAGGGTAAATGTGAGTATACCTACCTCTGAATTAACTATTTAAAACTTCGTCATCATTATAATTTGTTTTATGACCCTTCAAAGTTGGGTGGACAAGTCCATTTAAAAAGTATAAAATTTATTAAAATAAATAATACCTTTAATTATTCCGTAAAATGTATAGCAAATTTGTCTAAGAAACTATTTTGATAAACACAATATATAATATAGCTGCCGAACAAATTTCCTACGCGTTGCATACAAACTAGCACGGCGTCACGTCATAACGTGCAAGCCATTAGTATGGAGCGTTTTTGATCGAGTCCATTTGTGTGCATTTCACACTGTGATATCTCGGGCAGTTTTCATGCTAGCGAATTAATTCTTTTACCTATGTTTCTTTTTTTGAGAGGTAATTTATGTAACATAAAATAAAAAAATAGTCAACATCCCTATTATGGGAAAAGGCGCGCAGGTTTTTTTTTCTTTTTTTCACACGCCCAAAACGCAAGAATATTTTGCGAACAAAGGGGTGAGGAGCATACAGCCTAGGTACTACTAATACTTCAAAATTATAATTTTAAGTGACAAAATGCAAATATTTATTTATAGTATTTTATATCAAAATATTGTGAATTATGAATAATTTGAGTTGATTTGAGTGTGAGTAACTCGGCTGAGTTACGCCCTCTGCTGCAACCCACAGCCTTGTGTGCAATGAGCAACCTAAGCTAACTTGTCTCATAATGTACTATTGTAAAACTATCTTAGCTATTTGGATTGAGTTTTTTTAAATAATAACTACCTACTATCATTGCATCTAAATATTTTTTTTTACAAATCAGCTGATTGGAGTGGCAAATGAGTGGAACCTACGGAATTTAAAGAAAAACATTATTTTAAATATTGTTACATAACACAACATTAAACTTTTAAAAACAACTGTAAAGCGATAGGATTGTGTCACACTAATCACAATATACATTTACGTGTTAAAAAAAAACCTCTAATGCCGAATATGGTAGATAGGGACCATCAAACTGAACAACTTTTACTATGAGACCAACAAATTGCGAAAAAAAAATCTGCTGTTTCATACAAAAATTAAAAACGAAAATATCAAAATGTATGAAACAGCAGTTTTTTTTTCGCGATAAGTTGTGTACGTTGTACATACGAGGGTGGTTTGATAAGTCAATTTACTTTGAAAAGAAGATTTTTTTTTTATAATTGATTTTTGGGTATTAAAAAGAACTTTTGGAAACAAAAAGCTCAAGCGACTTGTCGACCCTCTCGGCGGCACTCATGACATCAAAACTCATCGAATGAAGATGCGAATCCTTCCTATTCTCTAGATTCAACCCACTGAGATTTTTTCTCCTACCAAACATGAATAAATGTCTTGGCGGGCAAAGATTTTCATCAAGCCAAAAGATGGTGTCTGAAATGGGCCCTCATTTCAGTTACCAGTTTTCAGGCGATGAAAGAAAAAAATAATGGGTTAAAGATGTAGGAACTTCGTTGGACTGAATACGCAGAGCTACAATAAGATTATGTAGAGAAATAAAACAAAATATTCCGAAAAAAGTGTTCTTCATTAAAAAGTCATTGACTTATCAATCCACCCTCGTATAATCCGCGCGCGATGAGAATGGTAAGGGACCTTGTCAAAGTGAATTGAAAATGACTGTAAAGCAGTAGTGTACAGCGCCGCGCTGCCGCGTTAGCGGTACCGTGCGCGTCTCAGTTCCAAAAGGTATTATACCATTCTCATCGCGCGCGGATTATATACTCGTAAGTATGTATTGTTAGTAACACCACAGAATATATAATAGTACTACACACCGGTTGCGTATTGTCAATATTAAGTTTGAAATTAAAAAGAAAAGGACTAACTACTGTATTTGTAATCACTTACGATTACTAGTAAGGGCGTTAATGGTTTAATTAAAAGTACTTTTTTTTTAATTTTAGAGTATTAAAGCAGGCAATTACTACCCATCTCCGTTGAAAACAACCACTGCAGAACCGACCACCAAGGGATTGGAGGTTAAGTATTAAATACAGACATTTTTTAGTCCGCATCCTAAAATTTCAAGTACTTATGTGTTTACCCTTAGCTTAGCACGAACATTTATCGAAAAAAAAGCGTAAAAGTTCTCGATTGGGAATTATCTATGGAAAATTTCATTTCGCTTCTCGGCGTTAGATGGCGCTGTACAAATTTCCCATACAAAATTACTCTATAGAATTATTATACGCGCGTAATTTTTTTCGATAGCAGGAGCCCAATCGCAGTAATTCTGAACGATAGAACCAAAAACGTTACGTTGTCATTTAGGTTATATTTACCTAAAAATCTTTGGTTTAGTTTCACCATTTTCAAGTGAAAATGCTAAAGAAGTCTAGTATTACAATCTGGAACAATTTAAGTAAATTGTCCCAGATTGTAATACTAGACTTCTTTAGCAGAGTATTCAACAATTTTAACAAAACTAAAGCGAGTATTTTTCTGTAAACGAAACTGAAACGGTAACGATTTAGCTTTGGTTTTATCGTTGAGAATTAGCGCGATTAGGCCCTTGTTCGTGCTACGGGTACATTTTGTTCGAACATTTGAGCTACGGCGTACACAAACGAAATAGGGCTAGGTACCTATGTCGATAAATGTATCTGCTACGCAATGGTATGGGTCGCATTCTTGAAGGACATGTTTCATTTTTTATCATTAATAATAGAATTTCAATAATAAATAAAATAAAATAAATAAATAAAGACAATACAAACGTTTATTATGCTTGTGCCACACATTTTCACAATGCTAAAAGTAAAAACTTCTGTTTTAACAAAAAAAGTTTAATAACATTAAACCTTTACTCACACACATAATGTTAAATGAATGAAAAGACTCTATAAAGTGATTCACTCTCCGAATTTTAAGGATGTGTTTAATCCATGAAACTGAACAACGTTGTCTAAATATTAAAGAGTTCACGTGATCCAGTTTAGTAAGGGATGACCTGTGGCGTATCTTTGACACATATGTTTCATTGAGAAAGTTGTTCAGTCAGTACCCTTAGCACGAGCAGCTATCGAAAAAAAACGCGCGTAAAATTACTCGATAGACAATAGGCTAGTTGACAAAATTTCAATAACTGCTTAATATTTTAGCTTATTAGGCATTTTATCGAAAAAAAAGGTTTATTTATTTTTAATCGAGCGTTTACATTATAAATTTCGCGTTTTAAAAAACCAATTTTAATTTGGTTACAAAACGCACAAGACTGTCATGGCGTCTTGAATGACGTCACGCCGTGCAAAACAAACAAAAGAGCGATCGTGTCTTCGTACGTTATAGCTAGTTTTTATCGTTTAAAAATGAATTTCTCATATTATAAGTACTGTATAGTGCCCCAGTGTGATAGCACGACTATAAAAACGCTAAACCAGTTATTTATATATGTTCCAAACAATGGAGAAATACGGAAAAAGTGGCTAAAACTTGCGTTCGGTTGTGGTTAGGTTGCACTCGGAGTGTAGGTTTGGAACGCGCCTCCGGTAGTGATACTCGAAACGTCAAAGACAAGATTGGAGTTTCGCACGGCGTGACGTAACGCTTTCTGATTGGTGTTCACTGTCACGTGACTAAAGGTTTCATTTTACGAAATTTATTTTTTAAAAAAATTATTAATCTTTAACGCTTTTAATAATTAAAATTGTTTGTTATTTTCTCCATAATATAATTAATCATTATAAACCCCTATCCATTATATTTATTCTTAATGGAAACAAGCCTATTCTCTATGAACAATTTAATTTCGCTTATCTGCGATAGATGGCGCTGTACAATTTTCCATTACAAAATTTATCTATCGAATGATTTTACGCGCGTAATTTTTTTCGATAGCTTCGTGCTAAGGGTACAGTTTAGTAAGGGATGACCTGTGGCGTTGACACATATATGTTTCATTGAGAAAGTTGTTCAAGTTTATGAACTAAACACAATGTAGGTACTCTATGCTAAACACATCCTCAAAATTTGGAGAGAATAAAAATGCCGCCTGTATAATGATTTTTTAGGCCTCTGGAAGCCAGCCACCGTGGATGATAGAAGATAAAGGGCCGGTAGGTGCGAGATAAAAAATATTTTGTATGGAGTACCTATACATCATTTAAACAAGAAAAACCCTTCGATCAAGAATACCCTAGATGTCCGGTCAGAGTCTCAAAAATGGCACCTCAAATAGCGTCCCGCTTACAAACTGGGCGCTTATTTTGCACAAAGTAAGTGATGAAGGATGTGTTTTTGTGTACAAAATAAGTAATATAAAATGTTAGTTTGTACAAAATTAGAGGTGATTATGTACAAAATAAGCGCCAAGTTTGTAAGTGGGACGCTATTTGAGGTGCCATTTTTGCGTACTTACATAGTTCGTGAAGCGTTATCTAGGATATTCTTGATCGAAGGAAAAACCGCATACAAAAATAGTTTATAACTAATTATTCTAGGGCATTCATTTATCTTAAGGCGATTCCCTGACCGAAATGGCGCACTCAGAGATTTTTATTAATAAGTTGTTGATAGAAAAGGATTTTAATAAAACTTCTCGTGAAATTTTTAGGTCTCATAGTCTAGTATTTTTAGAAGGTAGGTATCAACTACATTCCCTCGCAGTCATTCGTAGAAATAGATAGCAAATGTGTAAAAAACTGCCACTTTTAGCAGTTTTGCTATCTATTTCTAGCAGTGACTACGAGGGTGTTGCCGACCAGCACTAGCTACAGCCTTTTTGGATTCCTTTTTGGTTTTTCTTCTAAATTCTAAATTTCAGTGACAGCTTTTTGTAAAACAAATGCTTGTAGTGGACATTAAAACTTTGTACGGAAAAGAAGTGTCTGTGTGATTTCGTGCCCTATCCTCAACAGAGGGAATATAATGATACCGTCTAAAAATACTAGACTATGTGCCCTAAAAATTCCACGAGAAGTTTCATTAAAATTGTGTAAGTATTATAATTATAATATTAAATTAAATGTATCGCGGCGCCAATTATTCTCGGCCTCTGTACAATGTTCGTTATTAATTACAATAGTTTTTATTTTATTGATATTTGAGATAATTTAAATAGACGCTTGAAACATACGGGCTAGGTAAAAAACTTTAATCGATCTGCCAATCAGCAGCCAGGCAGCCAACACCATCTAGCGGTGAGGTACTGAGGTGCACAAAATTGACATTTTCTTTTCGTTCGCAGGAAAGCTATGGGCCAGGCCGGAAAGAAGTGGAACAAATAATGAGAGAGATGAATGCCAAGGTAGTTTTTGAGCTATTCAATCATCAGACTTTTTAATTAGGTATCATCAATCACCGACAATATTTGTAGTCCATCAGCCACAGGCCTTCCTTATGGTATTTGTAGTAGGTATCCTCAAATCCTTACTACGGACAGCTATCAAGAAAAATAACGCGCGTATAAGTAGGTAAGGTACTCGAAACAGTAATTATCTATCGAAAATTTAATTCCGCTATTCGGCGGTAGACGGCGCTGTACAAATTTCCCATACAAAATAATTAGGTACTCTATCGAATGTTTTTTTTCGAAATTTGTACAGCGCTATCTATCGCCGTAAAGCGAAATTAAATTTTCCATAGATAATTACTGTTTTTTTCTCGATAGCTGTTCGTGGTAAGGAAGGGTACAATACCCCTAGCAAGAACATCTATCGAAAAAAAACGCGCGTAAAAGTACTCTATGGGAAATTTCATTTCGCTTATCAGCGATAGATGGCGCTGTACAAATTTCCCATACATTTGTCTTTCGAATGTTTTTACGTGCGTTATTATTTTCGATAGGTGTTCGTGCTGAGGGTACTGTTCTGTACCCTTAGCACGAACAGCTATCGAAAAAAATAACTCGCGTAAAATCATTCGATAGATAAATTTTGTATTGGAAATTTGTACAACGCCATCTATCGCCGATAAGCGAAATGAAATTTTCCACAGAGAATTGTCTATCGAGTAATTTTACGTGCGTTTTTTTTCTCGATAGCTGTTCGTGCTAAGGGTACTGTACCCGTAGCACGAAAAGCTATCGGGAAAAAAAACGCGCGTAAAATTACTCGATAGAGCATTATCTATGGAAATTTTAATTTCGCTATTCGGCGGTAGATGGCGTTGTACAAATTTCCAATACAAAATTTATTTATTTATTTTATATAGTAAAACCTCTGAAAAACTCCGATTAAGTACCTACCTTAGAAACCGAGGGGTTAGGTAGAAATTCGAAGTGGGGCCAATTATATATTCTGTGGTGGGGCTACATGTTGAACCGCCGGCCAAGAGGCTCATTTTCAATCTAGCGCATATTTTATTTTATTTTATTTTATTTTCTTTGGAGAGCTTACAGAATAGTTATACTTAAGGTCTAATTGCAAGCTTCCACGGATAGTAGTTAAAGGACTTGTAAGTGATAGATACTTACTTAAGTTGGCAACCTTAAATATTTGTTATCAAAGAGTGAACGAGTTAAATAAAAGATGACGTAACAAAATTGCTAAGAAAATGGAATTGTTGCGAGCTTGAAACAAGATTGTTTATAGGACGTTGTAGTCAATGTAAGATCTAAACGACATTGCTATAAGAGCTCATTGTAAGGCCCCAGACCACATTGGCTAGATTGCCATTAGTTTGGTGTTATCAAATATCGTCGTATTGGTTGCGACGTAAGAAGCTTCTGGGAGATAAGCCACCCTGAACCTATGGCCTCCCATACATTGACCTCCGATCGCAAAAAATAATCGATCGCATATTGATATAAATTGTGGCCAGGGTAGAAACTAGAAACATAGTCTTTTTTCCCAAAAAATAATCGACTACATATTGGCATGTAATTACATTCAGGGGTGGGGCAGGTCCCAGGCGCATATAAATCTATGTAGTTTTGCGTTGCTTTCAGGAAGCGTCTAGGAGGTTAGGGCAGGTAAGTTCATTTCAAATATTATATGCTCTTGTGAGCTTTTGTTCCTTATTCGATCGATATGAAAACACAAAAAATAGTTTATGTAATGAGGCCTCTACGCACGACCCTGTTCACCATCACCATATAATATAAAAATATGCAATAGACTTATTTTTTGTAATCGGTGACCATGTTCAGGGTGGCATATCTCCCAGAAGCTTCCTACTTCGCAACCCAGACGATGATTTTTGATAACACCAAGCTAATGGCACAATCTTGTGTGCTAATAATTTTGCCAATTTGGTCTGGTCCCAAAATGTAAAAGATTGAAAATTACACTGGTTGACCGGCGGTCTATATATGTGGAACTACTAAGGAACGGGTATATGATATGAAAGAGCACTGCTTGCATATTCTCAACTCAGACATTATTTATTTTTTTTGCCGCATAGTATTTGACTTTTGATGAAAAATGAAAAAAAAGCTTGTAGGTATTTATTATATTTTCATTATAACATTTCAGAGTCAACCAAATGATGAAATAAGTGACGAAGAGGTATTTATTGGAATGGAATCAAAGTAGGTATTTAATGTTTAGCATCTGGCGTAGTAATGATGCCATAATAAAAAAAAATCTTATAGTACCGTAAGTTGCTAATCACCCCATGATTAGCAACTTGCGTGGTGAATAACAACAACGACATTTTCGATGGGAAAAAATATCAAAAATTCAAAATGAACCGCTTGGGCTTGTTCATAGAACATTTTTCTATAAAACTTTTAAGGTAATTTAGATTTTTTTTCCCAAATCTCCCCAGTTTACCTGAACTTAAATATAAAAGCCATTCAATAGAAACTATTAGTAATAACAGAATTAATGGTCATCTTAATATAGTTTTATGTTATGCTAAAAAAAGTATAAGTACCTACCCAATTATTGGTCATATAATAGTTTTATGGTATTCTAAAAAAATATTGTCCTTGACTTATAAAAGTTTGCAATACCATGTTAGTCTGATTTCTCCTTCGAAACCAGACTACATGGTGTTGCAAACTTTGAAAGAGTGCTTCACTATTAGGTATATTTCGGACTAAGTATAAATCATACCAATAAACTCACATATTCACAAACGTCCGAAACTTTCCGTATTCGATGATATGATTTCCATATATTTACCTATGGTTTCCGTATGGTTTCTGTAATTTTTTCTCAAGGGAAACTCACTCTTCTAACCCCAATAGCTGTCAGAAATGAATAGGAGGTCAATCGCGGTAATCCAATGAAAACCAAAAACGTTACGTTGTCATTTAGGTTATTATATTCATAATGTTTGGTAATAGCCTTATAAAGCCGAATATGGTAGATAGGGACCATCAACTGAACAACTTTTACTATGGGACCAACTCTGTAATCGCGAAAAAAAACAGCTGTTTCCTACAAAAATTAATAACGAAAATATTAAAATGTATGAGACATCTGATTTATTTTTTGCGATTTCAGAGTTGGTCCTATAGTAAAAGTTGTTCAGTTTGATGGTCCCTATCTACCATATTCGGCTTTATAAGGTTATTACCAAACACCCTGTATTTACCTAAAAATCTTTGGTTTAGCTTCATAATTTTCACTTAAATTGTCCCAGATTGTAATCCTAGACTCCTTAGGCAGAGTATTCATCAATTTTAACAAAACTAAAGCGGGTTTTTTTTTTGTAAACGAAACTGTAACGGTAACGATTTAGCTTTGGTTTTATCTTTGAAAATTAGCGCGATTAGGCCCCAGCCTGTCGATTCTATAACAAACTCGCATCTCACTTCGATCCTCACTTCACTTCGCGGAAATTTTAAATGATAAATGAGACAATGACAGGCTATTTTTTTAATCACAAAAGATTTTAGCTGCGGTAGCTACTCAAAACCTTTTGCAATCTGTAAAATAGCTTATATTCAGCTAATTTCTAATAACGAATTCACGCGAAGTGAAGTGAGGTTCGAAGTGAGATGCGAGTTTGGTTACGAGATGCGAGTCTTCGTTTCGAATCGAACTATCAAAAGTTACGGAAACCAAAGAGTAGGTACAGGTAATTATGGAAAGCATAGCATCGGATACGGAAAGTTTTCGATGTTTCTGAATAAGTGCGCTCTCGCATACAAACCAATTCCCTACAGTTAATGAAGGCTTTTCAAAGTAATATTTAAAAAAAAATAGTAACTATTTACCTCACTAGATGGCGTTGATGGAAAGAGAAGTTTCCAAATTGGCTTTTAAAAATAAACGGACTGTACTGTACCAAAGAGGCAAGTAAACGCTCGCTGTCGCGACCAGACCGGGGCCCTTTATAATCTCTCTCAGTGAACTACTTACATATTTATAATTAGTCAATATATAGTTTAGTAATTTATTATGGGGTGCTTCGCATTTGTCATTAAGGTTATAAAGGGTATCCAGCGCGACACTGTGTAGACACATACCTTCAGGATGTCGTCCTCTCAACCAACCTTTCCATATTCTCCAGTCCCGGGGGCACTGAAGTGGTATACTTGTATTATCCGTTACTGTTTCCTTCTCTTCATCTTATTTATGTCCCACCTGTAAGTATAATGTCCCATATTTATCTGGGCTAAGCACACACCTACTTTCTCTAGTTTATCAGATACTAATAAGACAATTTACTTTATACTGTTAACTTTAATATGTATTATTAAATCATTCAACGCTGTTATGTCTTTTGTTCTTTATGATATTACTTTATAAACATGTACTACTGCCAATCTTTCTTATCAAGTCTGGAAGATGGCTGCCTCTAAGGGGCAGCCCCCTTCCAGCGCTGTTCTTTCATTGTTTCACTTTATCCAACTTTACTAATATGTTTATTACATCAAGGAGCTAATCGAATCAGGACCCTGCGTTCCTCATTCGCCTTAGCCTCCAGTATGCAGCTGTTCATTCCCTCTTAAGTGTCCGGACCTGGTCACTCGTCAGTGAACACATTTAGGTAAAGGCTTATTCTTGGGACTGCATACATCTCGCCGCCGATGGTTTCTGCTTGCCTAAGGCATCCACCACCGGCGAACTACGTGATCAGGCCTGGCCACGTTCAGTCGATCCTATCACGACAAGGATCGAACATTTGGCTCAGTAGTATTGCTTTCGATACTCTATAAATCTAGATTAAGTAAGTATGTGACTTAGCTGTGAAATCCTCGGTGCTACTGCAAACTCGGCCTCCTTTAACTACGATTACACTGGTGTTGAAGAAGATCATCACATTCATTTTATGAGGTTAGAATGACAGCTTAGTTCAAGCGCATACGCGCTAGGGAAGGGCGAAAGTGGTGAGTGGTCTGTCTGATTTAGTGTTGCCATTTAATTGTTATTATGTTTAATCAATGTATTTACTTTGATAGTTATAGACATCGCGATACCGTAATTCGCGACACTCGCTGGCTGTCATCTGCCTAAAGATAATCATTTTATTAGAGTTACAACTGCCTATATTACTCTTCGAAGCTAAGCAAAAAAAAACACATTGTTATCTACGCCATCTATCGAGCCTACAGTAGAGTACTGTACATCTATCGAGAGTACAGTATTTTATCATTTTGAAAAGCCCTCATTGGCTAACAATAATAAAATTTAAATAATATTTTGCAATAATTTGATTTTTATTAAGATATCTTTATGTAGATTGCTTTACTGTAAAATTAACTTTTCAGGACGAAAAGTTTCCTGAATGGATGGGAATTCCAATGGAAAATCCAATGGGAAATCCAATGGAAAATCCAATGGGAAATCCAATGGGAAATCCATTGGGAAATCTAATTGGAAATCCAATGGGAAATCTAATGGGAAATCCAATGGGAAATCCGATGCGAAATCCGATGCGAAATCCGATGGGAAATATGATGAAAAATCCGATGGGAATTATGATGAAAAATCCAATGGGAAATCCAATGAGAAATCCAATGGAAAATCTAATGGGAAATACAATGGGAAATCCAATGGGAAATCCAATGGGAAATCAAATGGGAAATCCAATGGAAAATCCGATGAGAAATCCGATGGGAAATATGATGAAAAATCGAATGGGAAATCCAATGGGAAATGTGATGAAAAATCCGAGGGGAAATCCCATGGGAAATCCGATGGGAAATCCGATGGGAAATCCTATGGGAAATTGGATGAGAAATCCGATGGGGAGTCCTATGGGAAATCCTATAAGAAATCCAATGGGAAATCAGATGGGAAATCCGATGGGAAATCCTATGGGAAATCCAATCGAAAAACCGATGGAAAATCTACGATCAAATGGAAATATGGTAAAAGAAATCACTCACTTAATTGCCATTTTCTATAGCGGCGGCATACAGTTATACTTTAGCAATACCATTACATTATGTTTTGCATTATCCGTGGGTTGGCCCCCGACAAGGCGGACCGGCGCGGTCGCGGTGCGCCGCTGGATGCGGGCCAAGCAGGATTGACCGTCGTGGAGATCCTTCGGGGAGGCCTATACCCAGCAGTGGGTGTCGTGCGGCTGATAATGATGATGATGTTGCATTATTTTGTTAATAGTACCTAGGCATAAATCTGTGCACTACGTGATATTTAAACAGCATTCTGTCTATTTATTTATTATGCATTTAGTTTTCAATTTATTTTTGAGTCTAAAGTTTCTCCAGCACGAACAGCTATCGAAAAAAATGACGCGCGTAAAATCATTCGATAGAATAATTTTGTATGGGAAATTTGCACAGCGCCATCTACCGCCAAAAAGTAAAATTAAATTTCCATTGATATTTTTTTTTAGATTTTAGCATTCACAATGCTGTTTTTATATATTAAGTTACTTAATATAATTGAAAAAATACTAGAAAAAATCGACTCACCCGTAGCAGCTCAGACGGGACTCGAACCCGCACCCTTAGGATTCCGGCCTAATGCACTAACCAATTATGCTACCGAGTCGCTAATGGGAGTGGCGAAATTTTCTAGTACTTTTTACGTTTTTTGCTGTAAGCCAGCGTTATTTCATCAATGTGAAGAATTACATTCAACATTTGAATGCAACATCTTTACAGATGCCAGACAATCGATTAAGTTGAAACAGCTATATTATATTAAATTTTTAGATTTTAGCATTCATAATGCTATTTTTATATATTAAGTTACTTAATATTATAATTGTTTTTTTTATAATATTAAGTTTCCATAGATAATTCTATAGGTATCGAATACTTTTACGCGCGTTTTTTCTCGATAGATGTTCGTGCTAAGGGTACAGAAGACCACTATCTTCAAAAGAAAGAATCGCGATAGTGGGATGCTTTTGGTCGTTTGCTTTTTTATTTTTTTTATGCACAACGGCACAGTGCTTCACTTCACCTCACCTGATGTAAAGTGACAATAAGGCCGAAGGTGGAAGCGCACTACACCCGGAATCCTCATCACTGAGGAAATTTAAATTGTTGTTATGGCGTCAGACTTAGGTAAGAAGGTGGTAGCTAGCCAGGCGGACTTGAATTAAGCCCTACCAAACCGAGTCCAAATTGTACCCCCCTTGGGAACCGAATCCGGGACCCCTGCGTCTTACACGGGTGGGTGAACTATTAGACCACAGAGGCGGTTTTTCTAAGTTTTGATAAGATTTCTAAGCATACAATGTAATGAAGAAGAAGTAACGTCTTTGTTTGTTATTTTATGTTATTTTAGGGCGGTCCCTATCAGCAGTGGACGCGTCCACAGCCACAACAAGATTATCAAATGGTAGGTAAATTATGACCAGTGTGTGTGTTGCCATGCCAGTGATGACTTATAGCTTGACCCCTTCCCCCCCTCCTCTTAGGTTAGGTTTACCACTGGTACAGTCATTAACTCAAATTTCAACCATGAGTATCTCAGAAACCAAGGGCTTGCTTCAAGGGTACCAAGGGGTGCTCCCTTTTTTTCATCCCCCCCTAGAGTTGAAATTAAATAACTGGAACTAAAAAAATTCAGTACAAAATATAGTCAGTGTTGCCAAATTATTCGTGATTTTGACGTATTTACATAGAAAGTGGCGCCATCAATTTTTGTCAACTCTTTATGGTCAAGCTATACGGCAGTGAAACGTGGTAGCTAACTATGGGTCTCATAAGGAGGCTCAAGGTCACCCAGCGTGCAATGGAGAGAGCCATGCTCGGCGTTTCCCTGCGTGATCGAATCAGAAACGAAGAGATCCGCAAGAGAACTAAAGTAACCGACACCGCTCAAAGGATTGCTCAGTTTAAGTGGCAGAGGGCTGGACACATAGCGAGAAGAACCAATGGCCGTTGGAGCGGAAAGGTTCTGGAATGGCGACCGCGCACCGGACGACGCTCCGTGGGTAGGCCCCCGACAAGGTGGACCGACGTGAGGGTGAAGGTTGCGAGAAGCTAAGAATAAGACCTATTCCTTTATAATTTTTTCCGTCAGGTCCCCAAGTTTATTACTCAAACGCGATGGGATCTCCAAATGGGTACCCAATGCAATCGATAAAGTATTACAGCGTTTAATATGCTGTTCTAAGATAATAATACAATTTAATCATTAAAAATATTTAATTTATAAACAGTATCCAGACATGATGGGAGCTCCACAAGGAAATCCGAATGTATGTATTTGATTAATTGTTGATAAAAAAAAATCCACAGATTTTACAGTCCCCGCAAGAATCGGAGCATTGAAAATGAACCTAAAAATTTTCGAAAACCAAAATCAAATCAAATGCTAAATCCTATTATATTTTTAAAAGGTACTCTATGTCCTTCTCTGTACCCCTGGCAACGTGTATGTAAAATTTTATGAGGATCGGTTCAGTAGTTATGCTGTGAAGGCGTAACAAACGAACAACAAACAAACGGACTTTCGCATTTGTAATATTAAGTAAGGATTATACAATTTCATTAAAATCATTAAACATATTAAATTTATTAACAGTACCCAGATATGATGGGAGCTGCTCAAGGAAATCCGAATGTAATGTACCTATATTCGTATTATAATGTCAATTTAAATAAAATTATAAATATTTGACAACATCTTTTTGCTCCGTACCCTTAGCACGAACAGTTATCGAGAAAAAAACACGCGTAAAATTACTCGATAGAGAATTATCTATGGAAATTTTAATACCGCTAGTCGGCGGTAGATGGCGTTGTCCAAATTTCTAATACAAAATAGCACTATTGAATGATTTTACGCGCGTAATTTTTTTCGATAGTTGTTCGTGCTAAAGGGTACTGATTCCAAATTAAGTAGCTAAAGCACTTGTGTTATGGAAATCAGAGAAAAGAAAACAAGGTTTGTTTTGCCAAATATCGTAATAAGTAAGTATTATGGAAAATCATTGTTATGGATAATAACATTATTTTAAATGAAGAGTATGGCAAATAAAATTATGTAATAAGGACAATATGTCATTTGATTGTTTATGACCAATGAAATTAGTGAAAATAAATTTATGTCATTTGTTAGTTATGGCAAATAAAACATTATGTTTAATGAATTTATGGCATACGCAATTATGGCAAATGAAATTATTGCATTTAAAATTAGGGAAAACATTAGTAAACCGACCAAATGGGTACCCAATGCAATCGATAAAGCATTACATTTCAATTTGCTGTTAATAGTTAATTATACAATTTAATCATTAACAATATTTAATTTATTAACAGTATCCAGATATGATGGGAGCTCAAGGAAATCCGAATGTATGAATTTTGTATTATGTCTAGTCTAAGTCAATTGAATTAATTATAATATTAATAAAAAGTTTTTTTTAATTAAAAAAATCCACTATTCTGTATGTAGTCCAGTATTTTAATATGAGTATACAAAAGCGAAAAACAATGAAAGAGATCTAAATTATGTGCCAACTGCCAAACAACCAAAAAAAAATTCTCCATTCTTTTGTTTTGGCACTGACTCCAAATTGCCAGAATTATGTGGTATTATTGTCTTTTTGTAGTATAGGAGCTAAAAACATATTCGTATAAGTTTTCTGTACCCCTAGCACGATATACAGGGTGTCCTGACACCTGTATAACCTTGACACCTGTATAACCTTCAATATTGAAGGTAGGAAATTTTACTAATAGAAGACTTCATTTTGATTTTAAAAAAGTGTCCAAGAACAAAATGAAAATATTGTTATCGGGACATCGGATGGGAAATGCCGGTTCGATCAAAGTGTACTTTAAATATCAAAAATTAGACGATGAAACTAGCAGGAAATTCTTTATAATGTCCACTTAATTCTTGTGATTTGAGATTCATAAGTAATGTGTTTCTAGGTTTTTCCTTGTTATACAAATCAGTACCCTTAGCACGAACAGCTATCGAGAAAAAAAACGTGCGTAAAATTACTCGATAGAGAATTATCTATGGAAATTTTAGTTTCGCTATTCGGCGGTAGATGGCGTTGTACAAATTTTCCATACTATATTGCACTATCGAATGATTTTACGTGCGTTATTTTTTTCGATAGCTGTTCGTGCTAAGGGTACAGATAGGTGCCCAAAACCGACGAGGATTTCTATAGTCTTCAACTACGAGGAACTAAAATACTTAAACATGGGTAGCCTAATTATTTCATGCTATCTTCAATCATTTCTGAGGTGGTGTCGTGTGAGGCGGGTCGTTACGTTCCCTCAAATATGGTTGAGCGAAGCGATGGCTGGTTCATGCGTCATGCTCGTGAACGGGTGCTCCAGTATGAATAGGACTGCTTCTGACTACCTACGAGTATCTTAACGCTTGTCATATCGAGTTACACAATTAGGGCCTTAAAAAGGCAGAGTAAAAGATTTTTTTTCATGAAATCCTTGATGATGGTTTTCCAGGGCTACCCTCCTACACAGCAACCAAGTTTCAGATCAAATGGTGACCAAGGAGGACCACAGTCGGTAAAATAACAATAGAACATATTTTAATTGAATGAGGGCTTTTCAAAGTGACAATAAAAAAAATTATAGTTACTATTTGCCTCACTAGATGGCGTTGATGGTCAAGTGAAGTCATAGATATAGTATAGTGAAGTGGCTTTGAAAAATAAACGGCCGTTTAAAGTAAGTTTTCCTACGTTTTCTACATTTGATCTTTTTATCAACGCCATCTATACGCCTACCGTTTTATGTCATTTTGAAAAGCCCTCATTAAAAAAATATTTCTCAAAATTGTGTTATCTTGAGTCGTAAAATGTGGTTTTCGTCGCTAGTGATAAATATATAGGTACTAGCGACCGCCCGCGACTTCATCTGCGTGGATAGTATTTTGTCTAACCCTCGGGAACAGTTCCTTTTTCGGGATGAAAGGTGGCATATGTCCTTTTCTGCACCCCTGACAATGTGCCCCCAGCATTGGGGAAATTAAAATACTTAATAATTCGTGATGATGTTCCATTTCAGATCGCCTCCGACCTTCCTTCATACGATCCAAATTCAGCAAAAGAGCAATTTTGGAAACAGAAAGCTCAAGATGTAAATATAAATAAAATAACAATTAATAAGCTAATGATATAAAGTTGACCATGTTGTAACGAATATTTCTATGCGAGTCGTAT
Source organism: Agriphila straminella (assembly GCA_950108535.1). Lineage (NCBI taxonomy): Eukaryota > Metazoa > Arthropoda > Insecta > Lepidoptera > Crambidae > Agriphila > Agriphila straminella. The sequence continues at coordinate 23,407,643 of OX467305.1, read as the reverse complement.
TATTTTTTTCTAGAATGACCCTAGTTGGCCGAAAAGAGCACGAGATGTAAGACAATATAAATGAATATTTGTTTATTTTTTAAGCCGCATTCGTCTGCGTGGACAGTACCCTATCTAGAAAAATAACGAGCGTAAAACATTCGATAGAGTAATTTTGTATGGGAAATTTGTACAGCGCCATCTACCACAGAAAAGCAAAATTATATTTTATGTAAATAATTACTCTATTGAGTACTTTTACGCGCGTTATTTTTTTCGATAGCTGTTCGTGCTAAGGGTACAGGTACTCTTTTTCAGTACCCTTAGCACGAATCGCTATCGAAAAAATAACGCGCGTAAAAACATTCAATAGAGTAATTTTGTATGGGAAATTTGTACAGCGCCATTTTACTGCTGAAAAGCGTAATGAGATATTCCACAGAGAATTACCGAATTATATCTCTACCCTTAGCACGAACAGCTATCGAGAAAAAAAACGCGCGTAAAAGTACCTACTCGATAAAGAAATTCTCTATGGAAAATTTCATTTCACTTTACGGCGATAGATGGCGCTCTGTACTGTACGTAATTTCACATACAAAGTTTCTCTATCTAATGTTTTTACACGCGTTAATTTTTTTGGATAGCTGTTCGTGCTAAGGGTACTGTTCGTGCATACAAAGGGTACTGCATAAAAGGTACCATTTCTTATTAATACCTATGACCTATGTATGTGATATGTACCTATGTATTTTAATTTAGGTAGTTTGCAAATTTCAATTACTTATGTTAATTATTATAAATGTTAAAACAAATAATATTAATATTCATCTAATTAAATAAATGTATTAATGATGTACCTATTTAGGTACATCATTAATAACCATTTGGTTCTTTCGCATGCTATTGTATATAGCTAAATAGGTTCAAAGCTACGATATTCTTTTATAACACCTAGATTTATTATGTACACTTACCCTATTCAATGGCAAATAATGTATAGTATTAGTATTTTTATTTGTATTTCATGATATCGGTTGAGTAATTGATACGTTAAAACCGATTTCAAAAAACCTACCTCTAAAAAGCAATAAATAATATTCGTAATAATAAAAATACGTCTATTGAAGTCGGGTGGGGCTGGAGTACAAATTCCTTTTTTTTAATTCTAAAAGCCCCACCCGACTTCAATAGACGTATTTTTATTATTACGAATATTATTTCTTGCTTTTTAGAGGTAGGTTTTTTGAAGTCGGTTTTTTGTTTTTTTTTAAACAATTTTTTATTTTTTTATTTTTAGTGTAGGTACCTTGTAGATAAGGTATATTATATATGTAGAAAAATCGGCTCAGCCAAACGTAAGATAATCGCGGAGAAACATACTTAAATACGGGTCAAACTGAGAACCTCCTTTTTTAAGTCGGTTAAAAAACTACACTTAAGACATCCCTCTTCCAACAAAAAAAATATTATCTTATTCAGTTCATAAACAAAGAAGTAATACGACCAATCATCGAGGTAATTCACACAAAATCATACTATTTTCGTGCTTTTTTCAAAATTACTTGAAAAGTACTGAACCGATTTCCAAATTCCCAACTTGGGAGTGTACCTACCTAATGTAATAACGTTTGAATCATTTTAATCGGTCCAGCCGTCTTCGAGTAATCGGTGGACATACACAAAAAAAAAAAAAAAAAAACAAATATACACACGAACATAGAACCTCCTCCTTTTTTGGAAGTCGGTCAAAAAACAAACAAACGCACTTTTTTATAAATAAACAAACTTACGCATTTATATTATTTGTAGTATCGACATGGTTATCTCCAATTTATTTCATAGATTTTATAAAAAAGTTCAACAAAATTGGTATTGCAGTTAAGGCTTCAAAATGTAACACACCAACATACAGTTACTTGCACGTTTATAATATTAGCATATATAGATGTCTAATAAACTTTGATGTAATTTCCAGATACCAGACACAGTGCCCAACTTATATATGGAAAATGAAAATGTTAGACCACAGCCTCCACCACTGGAAAATATATTCAGATCAAATAATAATGTAAGTAGCAATATGAAATGACTATTAAAAGATGTAACGATAATTAATCTTCCTTTTTTTATAGTTATTTAACGATAATTAATCTCCCTTTCTCTTTATGCTTAACTGTACTAGACTACGCAACTTACTGTACTACAAGAAAGTATGTACATGTAGTGCTGTTGGTGTACCTTAATAAATCAAAGTATTATAATGAGATGAGGGGTATTAATACACGAATGTGGGTTTGTTTTAATACCTACAAATACCAAAAGAGAAACAAATAATATTGATAAAAAGAAATTAACAGTTGCATAATTATAAGACTTTAGGTACTTACACCCATTTTTTAAATTAATTTTTTATTTTTATTTGGAAAACACAATATTTTAATACATATGGATTAAAAACACCCATGATATTCATCTAACCCATGATATGTATCCTCTATAAAGAATTTTGACTTTAACATTGACTTTGATAGTGACCTTGACTTTGACCTTGAATTTGACTTTTACTTTACTTTAACTTTAATTTTCCTCCCCCTCCTCGTCATTTTATCATCCGGACGAGTGTTATAATGTTGTACTGAATTTCATAATGTAACTCGTCGAGCGGTTATTGTGGTTACTATCACACTGGGACTGGTGATGAAAATCAGACCCAGAACTGAGACAATATGACATTAATCGATTTCACATCCATCGAGAAGAAAAACGCACGTTAAAAAAATCGATGCAGTAATTTTGTATGGAATTTTTGTACAGTGCCATCTACCGCCGAAAACCGTAATTAAATTTTCCATAGATTTACGCGCGTTTCTTTTCTCGATAGATGTTCGCGCTAAGGTTAGGTACAGTACCCTTAGCACGAACAGCTATCGAAAAAAAAACCGCGCGTAAAATCATTCGATAGATAAATTTTGTATTGGAAATTTGTACAGCGCCATCTATCGCCGATAAGCGAAATGAAATTTTCCATAGAGAATTGTCTATCGAGTAATTTTACGCGCGTTTTTTTTCTCGATAGCTGTTCGTGCTAAGGGTACTGATTAATTTGTGGCTCTAATACATAAAAAAGTACGTAAGTACCTATTTTCCATAAAAAATAAGTAATTATTGAAGTTTATCAACCTGATGTAAACGAGTTTAAGAATAAAATAAAATAATATATGTTTGACTAGGTATTATGAACAAAAAATATTATGTAGAAATATTAAATATTTAAACCATTTTACTTTACATAATTTTTATGATAATATTGTGTTTGTTCTTACAGCCCTCTTCACCACAAATTCTACATGGCCCTCCAGTAAAAATCGACTACAGTCAGCAAGCTATTGTAAGTCTAATCGAAGCACGACGAAAAAACACGCGTAAAAAAATCGAAAGAGTTACTAATTTTGTATGGGAAATTCATACAGCGCCATCTAACGCCGAAAAGCGAAATCAAATTTCCCAAAGACAACACTATCGAGTACTATGTTACGCGCGTGTTTTCTCGGTTATTGTTCGTGCTAGGGTTTCGATTTTTTATTTAAAAATGTAGTTTTTTTTTCGATAACAAAATAAATTACCTAATTAATGGGCTTTTTCCAATCTAGTTGAAGTAGCATGTCCATCAGCCATTTTTGATGTCCCCACTGATGGGGCACAGGCCTTCCTTACGGGTGGTAAGGAGGACGGGCCATAACCCACCACGCGGGCCCAATGCGGATTGGTGGGTGTTAACGACTACACGGCCAACGGCCAACGGGACCAACGGCTTAACGTGCCTTCCGAAAGCACGGAGGAGCTCGAGATAATAAATTTTTGGTCACCCATCCCATGACCGACCCATGCGAAAGTTGCTTAACTTCCGCAATCGCTTGGCAAGGCGCTAAAAAGTAGCATACCTAATTAAAATTTATACGTGTTACTGAATAAACCCAAAACAGGAAAACAAACAATTTTTACTATGGGACCAACTCTGAAAACGCGAAAAAAACATCTGTTTCATACATTTTAATATTTTCGTTATTTTTTTTTTGAAACAGCAGATTCTTTTTGCGATTTCAGAGTTGGTCCCATAGTAAAAGTTGTTTAGTTTGATGCTCCGAAGAAACGGTTCTTCCATTTTGGTTTCATTCAACACGTTGGTATTCAATATCAGTCTAAATTAAATGAAAAAAAAAACGTTTTTTTACAGATTGCTAATAACAAAACCATCTTTTTAACAACGACTCCCAACAAGGAGCTAATTGAAGTAAGTTATGATTTCACTAAAAATATCTCCTTGGATTGCACTTGCCTCAAATAACCTTAAAAAACAGAATAAAAACCATTTAAAAATAATGAAATATGCATTACAAAGTACTTTGGAAATCTCTTTATTCGTCAAATCAAATTTGCATTTAAAATATCTGAAACACGTTAAAATCCTACAAGAGCTCAGTATTTATATGACCTAAAAATACCGAAACACAGAACTGCATTTCTTCAGAATAGTTTCCTAGTCATAGCACCTCGAATTTTCAATAAGATACCAAATAACATCAAAAATCAGGCTTTTAAAAAGAAATTTACAGAATTTTTGTAAAATCCTACTACTCCGTAAAGGACTATTTAGATGATAAGACAATATTTTGATAATAGTAGGTATTTATATGAATTGATATTTTAATTTTAATTTCATTGTTATTTTTATTTTCCTGCTTATATTAATGGTGCATGTCAGAAGACAGAATATGGCTGATCGAATTTACTAACTACATATTTTATATCTCTGTATTCGCCATAAAATAATTTGATTTGATATGAAATAAAATTCAAATCTGCTTACACACGCAGTATAATACTTGTATAACAAAAAACTAAAAAAGGTCTCCTACTCCTTTAAAAAAAAAACGGGCACACTTCACCGTAGGGAGACCGTAGTCAACATGCGTGATTTGTACTTAGTACTTCGAGGTATTGTCATGTCAAGTTATTATGAAATCACTATTTAAACAGTGTTTTAAAAGTCACTTTTCAGTATATGATTGAATAACAAGACGTTCACTGTAGAACTTTTTATATCGTTTTTGGCAGGGCAATCGTGTTTTTAATATTTGTAAAATTATTTATTTTTATTAAATACATTTTGTGTTCAGACATTTAGAAGTTATGGTGGAATAAAAACTCACATTAAAACACACATGATCCCTGAACACAATACACTCTTTTTTGGGCAGTCGTGTAATCAGCTAATATTTTTCCAGGAATCTATAAAAGAGGAGACTCTTAAGTCATTACCTACTAGAGTAAGTTTTTAAAGTGCACTTTACAGTTACAGTTTTTGTTTCTGTATCTGTATGTAGGTATTTACTATCAATATTTCGATTAGATTTGTCGATAATATCAATAATCGCTATATCTTTTACATGTTGATATCAATTTCGATCAAATGTAAATGTTGTATCATGACAAATCTTATGTGATTGTGGACCCCTAATCCGCAAGCGTAGTATCCATCTAGGGCGACGTGCTAAGGGTACTGTACCCTTAGCACGAACAGCTATCGAGAAAAAAAACGCACGTAAAATTACTCGATAGACAATTCTCTATGGAAAATTTAGTTTCGCTATTCGGCGGTAGATGGCGTTGTACAAATTTCCAATACAAAATTGCACTATCGAATGATTTTACGCACGTTATTTTTCTCGATAGCTGTTCGTGCTAAGGGTACTGAGCTGCAGAGCCACTAACACTCAAATAATAATAATAATCGTGACAAATATTTTTTAGGATGATTTCGGCTCTCCAATACGTTGGGTTACGTATAATTCGGTAAGTTATTTATTAAAAAAACAAAGTAAATAACTTAAAAGAACGCTCAAATAATAAAACGAGTTTAATCCACAAAAGTCTACTGGACAAAGGTATTATCTGACAAAACTGAAAAAAAAAACATCTTTACGTAGGTAAAAGTGATGATAAATAGACTGATGAGCTCAAAACACGCAAATTTTGATTTGTGTCAAAAATACAGACCCAAGGTGTTAACTAGCAAACATGCATACATTTCAAGCTTAACATAATTTGCAAACACTCATAGGTATCTCATTTTGAACTTTTTGTTCACCCCTTCAATTTATTGAATATTTTGGTAAACCCTAATTGTTGTAGCAGTTATGCATGACGTCTACGGCGTAGCTGCTACGCCGTAGCATAAACAATACTTTATTTCTCGTATTAAGAAAATGCTGTTGCTTACATTTATTTACGTTTCTTAGATGATCGAAGTTTTACATTAACATTGACATTTGCAATCGATGGATTAGTAAAATTATGTAATAATAATAATAATAAGTAATTTATTTCAGACAAAAAAGTAGTCATAGAGTGTTAGTAACAATGAGCCTAAAAAAAATGTTAGTAACAGTAATGAGCAGGTGAGTAAGTTAGACACAGGCTGCGTTCTACATACGTCCAGGTGGTACCGCATGCAGACGCAACTAGTGTGCTAGCAGCGGATTACTATTAATATACGAGATATAACTGTAATTAAATTATTTATTTAAATTCGCAATTTCAGCGCATACCAACGCACATAGTTTTTTCAGTTTACTTAATTTTAGATGCTGAATTTTGTTGACTTACATGACAAACAAGATGAAGTACCATGGGCAACAGCGTCGCTTAAAGCGCTGTAGGTAGTGAAACTAGCGCCGCCACTACATTTATTTTCATTACTCGTAAACCAAGTCAATATTTAAAAAAAGCTCATGTAATAATTTCTTAAATTGTCTCTCATATTTTTTTAATAACTCTCAACAGTTTTCATTCTTTCTGTAAGTTTTAAAATCCATTTTAGCTCAAAGTGGCCACTTTTAGCAATTATGGATTTTAAAACTTACAGAATGAATGATAACTGTTGATGAGTTATTCAAAAAATTTAGAGACAATTAATTACATGAGCGTTTTTTAAATATTGACTTGGTTTACGAGTACTAAAAATAAATGTAGTGGCGGCGCTTGGTTCACTACCACCGCGCCTTAAGGTTAAAATCGCTTGCACGCCGCTTGCACGGCGCGCCGCGCCGTCACAACGTACGTTTAGTTAGTGCGCGCACACGAATTTTGTGGCTAACGACGCTGTTGTCTATAGTGCTAACAAGCACATACGAGTTAATCAAACAATTTTAATGAGTTTTTATTTATTTCGTGTACCAAATACAATAATATTCGTTACAAAAGCAGCGTTATTTAGAGCGAAAATTACCGATCCGTATCTACTGATCATTGTTGCAAAGTTCCAAACAATTTTTATGTCAGTAGGGTCCGGAGTAGACAGCCGGCTTAATTATCAACTTCGTAATTGGAAACAGAGTTTGAAATCTTATTGTTTTCAGAATGAAACTGAAGACGGCTTGGCGAAAGTAACGGTAATATTAGTTTTCGATATTTGATATTGATAAAGTAAATGTGAAATTTCTGTTTAGATTGAAAAATGTATCTTGTAATAATTTGTTGAATATATTTAATATTTTATAAAAATATTTCTTTACAGAATTTGCACACAGGAGCTAATCGACAGGCGATTATTAACGTAAGATGATTTTTAAATTTTCAAATAAATGAATAAATTTTGTTTTTAGACTAAGTTGTAATGAACAGCTATCGAAAAAAATAACGCGCGTAAAATCATTCGATAGTGCAATTCAGTATGGAAAATTTGTACAACGCCATCTACAGCCGAATATAAAAATTAAAATTTCCATAGTTAATTCTCTATCGAGTAATTTTACGCGCGTTTTTTTTCTCGATAGCTGTTCGTGCTAAGGGTACTGTTCGTGCTACGGTTACTTAATACTATATTTTACAGGGTGCTGTATACGTACCGATCATTGATTACAATTTGGAAAGAATTGGATTGAAAGTAAGTTTTAAATATTATCTCCACCATTTATTTAAAGGTAGGTAATCAAATAGAAACTTGCATAAGTTTTGAAAAATCGAGATCCTTGCCAGGCATCAAAATGTCCGATGCTTAGGTCCGATACGTCCTTTTAAATTTGTTTGCACTAAAGAATTTTTGTCTTGGGTCTGGCTGCTCTACTCGTACAGTTGTTGGGTGTGTTGTCCAGTTTCCAAATTAGTGAAATTACTATAATTTTTATGTAATGTTGTTTATTTATGTTTTTTCTTTCAGACGACTGCCAAAACTACGCGAAAACCCCAAATGCCAGTAGAAGAACAAGCGGCCTACAAGATATTGCTGAAGAATGTCGATATGAACAAGATGGGTGAAGCGGATTGGTTGGCTATCGAGGTGGCATTGGGCGTACGAGACGACGAATTAACGGTGAGTATTCACTATGACCAGGGGGATTATTCACGATTGTCGGAAACCAACTTTCTGAATCGAATCGGAAAGTATATTACCTTAGAAAATAATCTGATCTAGATCTTTTTTTTTCGAGCGTTTTTCTACGGCATATTAAAAAAAAAACAAATATTCAGACAAACATAGAACCTCCTCCTTTTTTGGAAGTCGGTTAAAAAGGGTTACCAACCAACTGACGATTAAGCACTACCATAAATTCGATACATCGAAGATTGGCATCAAAATTGCATAATAGAGAATCTCACTAGGCTGCGTTCAGTACCCTTAGCACGAACAGCTATCGAAAAAAATACGCGCGTAAAAACATTCGATCGAGTAATTTTGTATGGAAAATATGTACAGCGCCATCTACCGCCGAATAGCGGAATGAATTTTATATAGATAATTACTCTATCAAGTACTTTTACGCATTTTTCTCGATAGTTGTTCGTGCTAAGGGTACAGACCCCAATGAATTTCAATTTCAGTGTTCAGCTGATGGATGCCAGTCCAGAGTGAGTTTTATTTAAAAAATATAGTTTTAAAGTATTTAATGGTAATATAATTAGTCTATTTTTAAATTTGAGATTTTTGCATTCACGATGCTAATTTTATACAATACTAAATAATATACTAGAAAAATACGACTCGCACCAGATCAATACTCAGACGGGAATCGAACCCGCGACCTTTGGATATCCGGTCCAATGCTCTGACCGCTGAGCTACCGAGTCACTAGTCATCGTCGAATTTCTTCTAGTATATCCTACTCTTACGCTGCAAGCCAGCGTTATTTCACCAATGTGAGGAATTACCTCGATTGAAATATCTTTCCAGGTATTTGGCAATCGATTAAGATGAAATAGCTATAAAATTTTTAAATTTGAGATTTTTGCATTCACAATGCTATTTTTGATGACTTTTTTTTAGTGCAGATGTGAATAAAATAAATACTTAGTTTTATAAATTCGGTGCCTTTAATAAAAAAAAATATCTCAGAAGCTTGATTAACCTCATTGTCTACGTCACTCAAAACTAATTTTAATGTTAATCATTTGCACGTGTCTCGCTTTTCTAGGCACATAAGTTTACCAGGATTTTAGCTTTTAGGTACTCAATAGACGAGTATTTTAACGTGTTCCGACAACTAACGGCAATGTTCACTATGAAGTATGCTATCGCAATATGTTTGTAGTATTTGCCGAAGACAACTTTAGTGTGTATTTATTCACTTAGTTGACACATTTATAATGAACAATTGCCGATAGTTGTCTGTACCCTTAGCACGAACAGCTATCGAGAAAAAAAAACGCGTTTTAAATTACTCGATAGAAAATTATCTATGGAAATTTTAATTTCTCTATTCCGCGGTAGATGGCGTTGTACAAATTTCCAATACAAAATTGCACTATCGAATGATTTTATTCGATAGCTATTCGTGCTACGGGTACGGAACACGCTATAATTATTGTGTTAAAGCTAAAATCCTGGGAAACCACGTTATGTGCCTACAATAGCGAGTCACGTGCTAATGTTTAACCTTAACTATAAAGCAACACAGATAATAGACTGACATACAATGCTATTTAAAGACATCTTTTAGGGTTCCGTATTCAAAGAGTAAAAACGGAACCCTTTTACTTAGACTCCACTGTCCGTTTGTCTGTCTGTCTGTCACCAGGATGTATCTCATGAACTGTGATAGCTAGACACTTCTATAACAACAAATACTAAAAACAGAATAAAATAAATATTTAATAATTGTGTTTTTTTTTTTTAGGCATTCACAATGCTATTTTAATATGATAAATAAATATTAGAAAAATTCTAGAAAAAATCGACTCACCCGTATCTCGTCTGAGCTGCTACGGGTGAGTCGATTTTTTCTAGTATTTATTCTAATATATTATTTATCTTAATAAATATTTAAGTAGGGCTCCCGTACAACAAACGTGTTTTTTTTTCCGTTTTTTGGTACGGAACTCTTCGTGCGCGAGTCCGACTCACACTTGGCTTTTTTGTTTAATCATAATAATATGCAGTATTTGCTTATTATTTCCTTTTTGTTAATAGTGTTCCAAAATGGCGTGTGAGACTTCGGTTAGTACAATCTTATAATATAAGTTTATCACACAAAATACAATACAGTATTTTCAGAAATTTAAATAATTATTCAGAAGTTACAGATTTTTTGTGTCCGTGTGCGGGGTTCATTCATCTTTACTAATATTATAAATGCGAAAGTCCGTTTGTTTGTTTGTTTGTTACGCCTTCACGTCTTAACTACTAAACTTTTTATCTATCTATCTATCTAAACCGATCATCATGAAATTTTGCATACACGTTGACAGGGTTACAGGAAAGGACATAGTGCATACTCAAATAAATAGCATTTTCAATTTATAAATTACTAGCAACCGGCCGCTACTTCGTCTGCGTGGATCGTATTTTGTCTATTTTAATTTTAATTTTAATTTTAATTTTAATTTATTATTTTATTTTGAACAGTACCCTTTTTCGGGATAAAAGGTTCTTTTTGTCCTTTTCTGCACCCCTGACAACGTGTATGCAAATTTTCGTGATGATCGGTTTAGTAGTTAGGACGTGAAGGCGTAACAAACAAATAAACAAACAAACGGACTTTCGTATTTATAATATTAGTACACCCCGGGCACTCCATACTAGCCGTACTCCGTACTATTATATATTCTGTGCTAGCGTCGCGTTTCAACTACCTATTACACAGACGTTACACAGATGACGTTTTTGCACACGCGCAACTATGTCACAGAATATATAATAGTACTAACGTACTATGTGCTTGAAGTCTAGTCTAGGGCTATAGAATGAGCACACGACTCGCCACACGAACTCGCGGGGTGGGGTGAGGTAATCGGTTGTGGGGCGGGGCGGAGTTTCCTTTACTATTACTTATCTATGGTTTCCTAGTACTTATATATGGCGTTTTCAATGTTACAGTGTAATGGAGATACTTGTGCGTCTGGGGTATGTTTCCTACAAATATTAAAAGAAGAACATTGAAAATGTATTGCATTAATAATTGGTATATTTTCGTTAATTTCAGTGCATTGGAAATTCCTGTACAGCCTTCGTAAGTAATGCCACAGAATAACTAATAGTAGTAGGCAGTAATTGTTAGTTACCGATCGTACATCGTACTTAGTTTAAATCTATTTTCACTGGCGATTTAAATTATTTGTATCCCACATATAGTTGCCCATTCTATATGTTGCCCATCCCCAAATCTATTTTGTTATCTACTTTACTGTACCTGAGGAGCTCGGTGGCGCAGTGGTTTAGCGCCTGGCCCAGCGATTGCAGAGGTTAAGCAACTTTCGCAAGGGTCGGTCATGGGATGGGTGACCAAAAATTTATTATCTCGAGCTCCTCCGTGCTTCGGAAGGCACGTTAAGCCGTTGGTCCCGGCTGCATTTGCAGTCGTTAACAGCCACCAATCCGCATAGGGCCCGCGTGGTGGGTTATGGCCTATCCTCCTTATCCACCCAAAAGGAAGGCCTGTGCTGTGCCCCAGCAGTGGGGACATTAAAAATGGCTGATAAACTACAGACTGTACCCGTAGAAAACAACGCGCGAAAAAAAAATTGAGTAGAATAATTTTAAATGGGAAGCCATTTTCGAAAAGCGAATAGAAACTTCTCATACAAAATTACTTTATCGAGTACTTTTACTCGCGTTTTTTCACGATAGATATTCGTGCTAAGCGCGTACCCGTAGCACGAACAGCTATCAAAAAAATAACTCGCGTAAAAACATTCGATAGAGTATTTTTTGTATGGGAAGTACAGCGCCATCTACAACTGAAAAACGAAATAAGATTTCCCATAGAGAATTACTCTATCGACTACTTTTACGCGCGTTTTTTGAGCGTTTCGCTGAGCACAGAATAAAGAAAAAAGTGGTTTTAAGGGTACCTATTGATTGTCTTTTCAGTGTAAGGGCCCCGGTTGTAAGGCCATGGTAAGCAAGTTTTTTACTGATAGGTATTACAGATTTTTCCATTTCTATTAAACTGTAACATTTAACATTTATTTTTTCAGTGTATTGGAGAAGAATGTACTTCTATCGTAAGTATAATTTTCCATTTGAGTGCAAATATTCGTACAATGTAGGTACAAAATGTTTGTGCGCATGTAAAGCTAAGTACCCACTCAGTACCCTTAGCACGAACAGCTATCGAAAAAAATAACGCTCGTAAAAACTTTCGATAGATTAATTATGTATGGGAAATTTGTACAGCGCCATCTACCGCTGAAAAGCGAAATGTTTCGCGTTTCTTTTCTAGACAGATGTTCGTGCTAAGGGTACCGAAGCGAACGCGAACACAGAGGAGCAAGTAGAAGTTCGCAATAGTGTTCACACTGAGTATGTTGCAGGTGCGCGGAGCACAAGGTTTGCGAACCTAAGTGGGTACCCAGCTTAAGTTACCGGATTATGTAACTAAAAATCATCTAGCGGCCAGTAATAATTACGGAATCGTCGCTGTCAGACTGTTTGACAGCAGAAATCGCGAATTCACCGCGGTCGCGTGGCGGTTACTACGAGTAAGTTAGATAATACGATTTTTTGAGCATTTCCTTGCACAAATGCTCTTTTATGTTAGTTCTTGGGTTGTTCGCTGGAGGTATATCAGAAACTCGATTGCTGGTACTAAATCGAGTTTGACAGCGACGATTCCGTAATTATTACTGGTCGTAGATGGTTTTTAGTTAGATAATCAGCCAGCTGGGTTAGAGAATAACACGGCAGGTTTGCAGGAAAAACTGTAGCAAATTCGTGGACGCAACTCGTATGAGGTTTGTGAACACACTGTGTTCCCACCTTTATATTAGGTGCTAAAGCTAGGGTTTCCTAGGATGACGGTGCCGTCATATTACGGCCGTAATTTAGCGGCGTAGAACGTTGTCTATGTAAACAATACGGCGCGGTTTCCTAGAGAGCGGTGCTGGACACCGTAAAGTCAAATAGTCTTTTTACGTCCGTGAAATTACGGCCGCTATGTGACGTTACCGCTTTTTTAGGAAACCATTTTAGGAAAACAGAGCTTTGTTTTGCAAAGTAAACCATAAACTGGCCATTATATTGAAAGTCGAACTTGTTTGAACATAAACTAGTTCGGGACGAAACTTAATTAATCATGCGTTACTCCACCAAAACTTGGTTTTAACTATAAGGTCGCCGACTCAAACTAATTTTAGTACTTTGAACTATTCATAAAGTGCGGTTAAAGAGCTTTACGCTTTAATTATGCTTTCAAAACAAACATAATAACAATGTTATAAAACTGTATTCTTAGTAGTATGGTAAAGAATGGATGCTTGAGGAACTCGGTGGCGATTGCGGAGGTTAAGCGACTTTCGCAAGGGTCGGTCATGGGATGGGTGACCAAAAATGTATTATCTTATCTCGAGTTTCTCCGTGCTTCAGAAGGCACGTTAAGCCGTTAGTCTCGGCTGCATTTGCTGTCGTTAACACCCACTAATCCGCATTTGGCCTGCGTGGTAGGTTCTACTATACTTTAATGTATGCAACAGAGAATCAGAGTTGGCCCACTAATGATCCACTAATGTTCCACTAATGATTACAAGCAACTTTTACTATGGGGCCAACTCTGATATCGCGAAAAAAAATCAGCTGTTCCATACAAAATTTTTTTTCGCGATTTCTTAGTTGGCTCCATAGTAAAAGTTGCTTGTAATCATGAGTGGAACCACCCCACTGCGGGAACCAAAATATGAATAAAAATTCACGCTGCATAGTACTTCGGCATAACTTTTGTTAGGGCATTTTTGTTTGTCAGTGTTTTTTTGTACATTTTTTTGTACGTAGGTACATACATAGACTTCAACGGTAAAATAACTTTATAATTTTATTTATAGTGCGAGGGTATGGGGTGCCAGACAACAGTAAGTAAAAAATACAAGTATACCTACAACTTTTTCTTTAGTAAAATTTTTACAATTATGTAGTGTCGGGAAGTACTAAGTAGGAATGTTAAGTTTTTAAACGCTTTATAAGACAAAAACTGATTAAAATGAAGGGTTAGGGTTTCTTCATCAGAAATAAGTTTAATTAGAAGGGTAAATGAGCAGGGCTTCACGACCTTTTGTGGGTCGCCATCTATTTATAAATATAATTTCCATATTATGGAAAGTTAGAAGTTCAAAGTAATTTTGTTAGTTTATGTATTATTTATTAACTTTAACTCTACCAAAAAAATGCTTGAGTACAAAAACCAAAAAATATGCCATCATCTCTCGAACTCGACGGCGAAGTACCTATATGGTTCGATGGGAATAAATTGGTGTCAACCGTTATTTGTAGGGGGTCGGTTAAGCAATATTGTTTTCACTGCTCTTGCTCAAAAAGTCCGTCATTGTAACGTACGAGAGCCGAGATAAAATATCATAATAACCCCTAGGGGATAAAGTTTTTCTTTTTTAATGTTTGTCAACCAATACGAATGTGTTACGAGTGTGTTTACCAATGAGCCTACTAAAACGAAAGAGACTATTCATAATCACGAATAAAAACTCGCTCGACTTAATACTGTTTCTCATTCTTATTTTTGAAAATGGTACTAAAAGCATCTCTTCGGTGAAATCATAGACTTATTTATACTCTGTGCACATAGTGAATCGTAGAATACGTGTTTGTGTTGCTTAGCTGCTACAGCAGAAATTAAAAAAAGTTACCATAGCGCGAAATCTTCAGAATTTTTCTATAATTACAAACTGATTGAATAGGGATGTTGACTATTTTTTTTATTTTATGTTACATAAAGTACCTCTCAAAAAAAGAAACATTGGTAAAAGAATTAATTCGCTAGCATGAAAACTGCCCGAGATATCACAGTGTGAAATGCACACAAATGGACTCGATCAAAAACGCTCCATACTAATGGCTTGCAAGTTATGACGTCGCGCCTTGCAAGTTTGTATGCAACGCATAGGAAATTTGTTCAGCAGCTATATTAAATATTGTGTTTATCAAAATGGTTTCTTCGACAAATTTGCTATACATTTTACGGACTTATTAAAGGTATCGTTTATTTTAATAAATTTTATACTTTTTAAATGGACTTGTCCACCCAACTTTGAAGGGTCATAAAACAAATAATATGCAATATATAAAACCAAGAGGTATACAAGCTACTCTAAAAGTTTAATATGTTTACGATTTTTATTAGTATTTCGGTATTTTATTCATTAGTCAACATCCCTATTGTGTGACTGTAATAGGAAAGAAATAATTTTTTCACTCCTCTTGCTCAAAAAGTGCGTCATTGTAACGTACAAGAGTCGAGATAAAATAGCATAATAAGCCCTAGGGGATAAAGTTTTTTCTTTTTTAATGTTTGTCTATTACCAATGAGCGTACTAAAACGAAAAAGTTTTTATTCATAATCACGAATAAAAACTCGCTCGACTTAATACTGGGGTTCTATTACGAAAAGTTTAATGCGATACACGCGGCTGCGTCCGTGCTTCGTTCTGATTGATTCCTATTACAAAGCACTTGCGTATGCGATATTGCAAAGTGATTGCGTAAATTTGACAGTTTCTCTCTAGTGGATCCGTCATTATTCGTTCAATAGACTATGGACTACGATAGCTACATTGAAAATATTTGTAATAACTATAACCGACGAACTGCGGACGACTATCGTGACCAAGTTTCGTAATAGGCCCCCAGTTTCTCATTCTTATTTATGAAAATGGAACTAAAAGCATCTCTTCGGTAAAATCATAGACTTATTTATACTCTGTGTACAGAGTGAATCGTAGAATGCGTGTTTGTGTTGCTTAGCTGCTACAGCAGAAATTAAAAAAGGTACCATGGCGCGAAATCTTTAGAATTTTTTTATAATTACAAACTGATTGAATTGTGTGACTGTAATTGGAAAGAAATAATTTTAATCTTCTGCCGTCAAGCACAAATCATTTATTTAAATATTGTACAAAAAGTTTATGATTTGGAGGAAAAAAAAACGAGTGGATTCGTTTACGGAAGTAAGTAAGTAGGTATAAACTATTTAATATTGTATTTTATTTTCTCGCAATCGTAGTGAAAAGTATAGTGTAACACACGACGCTAAAACCCATTGTAACTCGGTTTCTATTTATTCCCTCGCTAAAGCTCGGGAATAAAAATACCTCGTATGCAATGGGTACTTTTAGCGTCTTGTATAACAATCTACTATAATCTTTTGCCGTCAAGAACAAATCTTTTGCATCTTTTGCCGTCATTTATTTAAATATTGTACAAAAAGTTTGTGAAGTGGAGGATAGAAAAACGAGTGGATTCGTTTACGGAAGTAGGTAGGTATAAACTATTTAATATTGTATTTTATTTTCTCGCAATCGTAGTGAAAAGTATAGTGTAACACACGACGCTAAAACCCATTGTAACTCGGTTTCTATTTATTCCCTCGCTAGAGCTCGGGAATAAAACTACCTCGTATGCAATGTGTCATTTTAGCGTCTTGTATTGAAAATCCCAACGGACCCCACGTGGGGACAGAGGTGAGGGGTCGGTTGGTAATTCGTTCGTTGGTTGGCTTTTCGTCCTATTATCACGTGTATTTACTTGTTTTGGTACTTGTACGAGTATTATGAAGGAAGTAAAAGTTCGCTTCCGATAAAAGTTTTTTTTATTTTGTGATGTTGTAAAAAAAGTATAATAGTTACTTATATAAAAAATATATAATTGTAGTAGGTACCCGTAGCACGAAGAGCTATCGAAAAAAATTACGCGCGTAAAAATATTTTATAGAGTAATTTTGTATAGAAAATTTGTACAGTGCCATCTACCGTCGGAAAGCTAAATGATATTTTCCATAGAGAATTTCTCTATCGAGTACTAACTTTTACAAGCGTTTTTTTTTCTCGATAGCTGTTCGTGCGAAGAGTATCTACAGTGCCCTTAGCACGAACCGCTATCGAAAAAAAAACCGCGCGTAAAAACATTTTATAGAGCAATTTTGTATGGAAAATTTGTACAGCGCCATCTAACGTTGAAGTGCGAAAATAAATTTTCCATACATATTGCTCTATCGAGTATTTTTAAGCGCGTTTTTTTCTCGATAGCTGTTCGTGCTAAGGGTACATTACAACCTGAGTCTAAAAATAAAATATTCTCTTTACAGTGTCGCGGCAAAGGTTGTTCTTCTAAGGTAAATAAAAATAACTTTTCCAAAGACATATATTTTTTTTATTTTAGTGCAAAATGGTTTGAATGCAGGAAAACATAATGAATCTTCTTTTCTAGAGTTTCTCATTTTAGGTTTGAATCAAACCTGTGGTTATTTTTTATCTAACTTCAAAAAAAGCAGGCGGTTATCAATTCGTTGCGTATATTTTTTATGTATGATTACTAGAAGACGGCTGGACCGATTGAGATGATTTTATCGTATCGTTTTTCTATCAGGTTGGTTCCCAAGTTAGTTGGTATTTTTTTTGAAATATTGATATCTCTTCGGGTTTTATCTCAAAAAAAGTGTTTTTGGTTATAAAAATAGCTTTCTTTGTTTCAGTGTCGAAAATTTTCCTGTTTATCCGCCATAAATGGACGATATGAAAAGAACCCTGGAGGACGTTATGAAGATCATTATTCAGATAGTTCAGTAGCAACTAGTGATGAATATAAGTACTAGTGAAGAAGAAAAAGTCGTACATTAAAAGTAGACTTTTTGATAAAATTGTATTCAAGCATCTTTTATTTTTTATACTTATGCATCATTCTTTTCTGTACCCTTAGCACGAACAGCTATCGAGAAAAAAAACGCACGTAAAATTACTCGATAGACAATTCTCTATGGAAAATTTCATTTCGCTTATCGGCGATAGATGGCGTTGTACAAATTTCCAATACAAAATTTATCTATCGAATGATTTTACGCGAGTTATTTTTTTCGATAGCTGTTCGTGCTAAGGGTACAGAACCCGTAGCACGAACACCTATCGAGAAAAAAAACGTGAGAAATAATTCGATAGAGTAATTATGTATGGAAAATTACTCTATCGAGTACTTTACGCGCGTAATTTTTTTTCGATAGCTGTTCGTGCTAAGGCACGGAATACCTAATAGTGTTTAAAAGTTAAAATATAGTTCATTGTAGTAGTACTTAGTAGTTAGTGCCTTAAGTAGGTAGTCATTTTTTACTCTTTTGCTATTGACCACTACCACAACGAACTATATTTTACTGTGGTTATTGTCAAATATTTATCAAATCAAATATTTTCAAATATTTATTCAAATCAAATATTTATTTCAACAACTTAGGTAAGTTTACAATATATTGTGGCCGGAGTTTCCTTTTAAGCAAATAGCTTGCTTGTACTAGGAGACTCCGCTCTTCCTTAAAAATACGTAGGTAAACCTATTTTTACATGAAATAAAAGCTTGAGAATTGAATAAACCTATTTCCACATTATAAAACACAATAAAAACGATAATAAACGTTTGTGTTTGTGTGTGTGTGTGTGTATGTGTGTGCGTGTGTGTCATACATACATCAATTAATAATACACTCGACGTCTTCGTAACTCAGTGTTTTTAGCCATTCTATTGTTCATAAATCTATATTTATAAAATCGTAAACTGAATGACTGACTGACTGACTGACTGACTGACTGACTGATCTATCAACGCACATCCCAAACCGCTGGGTCTAGAGACTCCAAATTTGGCACGCAGGTTCCTTATGAGGTCTAGGGGTGCACTAAGAAAGGATTTTTCAAAATTCACCCCCTAAGGGGGTAAAAAAGGGGATCAAAGTTTGTATGAAAGTCCCTCAGTTTTGAAGCTAGGATCTTCAAATTTTGTGTTTAGACTGACCATTGAAAATAAATAAAAACGGGTCTCAGCGTTTTTCGAAATTCTACCCCCGAAGGGGTCAAAGGGGGATGAAGTTGTGTATTGAAGAAAATCCTTTATTTTCGAAGTAAAAATCGCTAAATTTATAATTTAGGCTTATGGATAGAAATCTAACGCAACGTATATTGTTATTGTTAGTATTTAAACCCCTATTGGGATGAAATGGGGGTGAAAAGGGGTAAAAAACCCCAAAAATAGATATGGATGTCGTTATTGGGGTTTTCTGGGATGACGATTGCAAAAATGGCATTTATTTTGAAGTCCAACACGGTGGACATGATTTGACCCCTAAAGGGGTGAAAATGGGGTTCAAATTTTGTATGGAAAAATTATATAAAATAGACATTACAACTTTAAACTTCGTTGGAGCACATCTAAAAATAAATAGGCAAACATATATTTTGTAATTTTGAAAATCAACCACTTAGGGGTAAATGGGGTGAGTAAACATAAAAATCAATATGGATGTCGTTCTTGAGGTTTTATGGGATGGTGATTGCGAAAATGAGGTTTATTTTGAAGTCCAACACGGTGGACATGATTTAACCCCTAAAGGGGTGAAAATGGGGTTCAATTTTTGTATGGAAAAATAATATAAAATAGACATTACAACTTTAAAATTTGTAGGAGCATGTCTAAAAATAAATAGGCAAACTCATATTTTGTTATTTTGAAAATCCTTCCTTATGGTGTAAATGGCGTAAGTAAACATGAAAAGCGATGTGGATGTCGTTCTTGAGGTTTCATGGGATGGTGGTTGCGAAAATGACATTTATTTTGAAGTCCAACACGGTGGCCATGATTGGACCTGGACATGCACATCCAGGGGACGGGGACGGGGATGGGGACGGGAACGGGAACGGGAACGGGAACGGGAACGGGAACGGGAACGGGAACGGGAACGGGAACGGGAACGGGAACGGGAACGGGAACGGGAACGGGAACGGGAACGGGAACGGGAACGGGAACGGGAACGGGAACGGGAACGGGAACGGGAACGGGAACGGGAACGGGAACGGGAACGGGAACGGGAACGGGAACGGGAACGGGAACGGGAACGGGACCGGGACCGGAAACGGGGAGCCTTGTGCGAGGTCCGCCACACGCGGCAGATGTCTCAAGCAGCGCGCCTAATTACGTAAAAACGGCTGGTCTGATCCTGGTTGAAGGTTCCCTAAGGATTTTCTCTAATATCCACGCGGACGAAGTCGCGGGCAGAAGCTAGTAAACTATAAAACCTTAGCTTCAATCTGTACATGTGAATTTTCGATAAGTACATTGCGTAGGTACTTTGCGAAAAGTTTGCGAGCAATTAATTGATTTAATTATGGTGAGGGCGCCACGGGTATAATTATATTGGAACGCCATATTTTTTGTTGTCCTGTCTTTACACAAATTATTGGCCTAAATTTTTTTCGCACAATTTTCATTTCACCTAAATTTGGTTGCATTTTTACTTCCTAAATTATCGTTTCTTAGTTTTCGTTTCTAACAGTTATTTGAACTGGCAAATACGATAACTTTTTGTACTTCAGCAACTCGAAACTGAAATATATGTTGAAATGTCCGTAATATTATATTGCGAAAAGTAGCCGAGACACATTTTCATTTACGCGCTTTAAAAATCTTGAGCGACAGTCAGCCACTATTAAATTCTGTGGCATGACGCCGATTTTCCGTATTTTTAAATCGTTCGTTTCCGGTGCTGCTAACAAAAGCGAAAAGAATATCGCTCGCCGTACCGTATCGCTCGACTGCAACGAGTGGGTGGAAGTGGAAGCACTTGTTGCGGTCGAGCGGTTCAAAAATATATTTTATTTTATTTTATTTATTTAGATTTACCAACGTTTGTTTACATTAATTCTTATAATAAGTACAAGACTATTAATTAATATCTTAAGTTAAATGTAACAAACACTTATAGGTAAATTCAACATGCATTTAAAGGTACCTAACCATTATTTATCTAAAAGACTGAAGAACAAAGAAAAAATAATTATTATTAAAAGAAAGGATGATCAAAATCAAATACTAATTATTGTTGGCGATAATCTTACGGATACTACCAAGCGAGTCAAAATTAAAGTCAACCATGTCACTGTAGTTGTTTACAAGCCTGCAGAATCGGGGAATGGGAGAATTGGACCCGTAAACTGTCCTTCGCAACGGTGCGGAAAGGGGAGTTATTCTGTGTCTAGGATATCTTCTAGGCACACGTAAGTTTAACATAGCTAAAAGTGAAGGGCTATCTATGCAGTGATTTTGTAATTTCCAGACAAAAGAAGCATCCGCTAGCTCGAAACGTTTAGATAAGGACATCATTTTAAAACGAGCTAACCGTTCACAGTACGGTATTCTCCACTTTTTTTTAGAAATTCCGTTGGCAAATGCGAGATGCCAGAGGAACCTCTTTTGTACACGCTCTAGTCGAAGACTGTGTACAGCAAAGTGTGGTCTCCAAACAACACTTCCATACTCCAGCAGACTCCGAACTAAGCAGTTAAACAGTTGGATCTTAACCTTATTACTGTGAAAAACTTTAGCATTTCTGATTACAAATCCTAGCATTCTGTATGCCCTCTTTACAATACTGTCTATGTGAGGTATGAAAGTCACTTTAGCGTCAAAAATGATTCCTAGGTCCCTAATCTGTTCCACTTGTTGTATTTTACTACCACTAATGAAATAATCCATTTGCAACGTATTATGTTTGCGAGCATACTTGACATGATAGCATTTTGATATATTAAGGTCCATTTTATTTTGATGACACCAGGTTCGTAAGCTCATTTATATCTTTTTGAAGTTTCATGCAATCCTCTGTTGAATCGATCACTCTGCAAAACTTTAGGTCATCTGCATATAAATATGATTCCGAGTACTGTAGAAGTTTTGGGACATCGTTAATAAATATATTGAATAGTATAGAAAGTCAAATGTCGAACGAAAATCACTAGAAAGCAAGCGCTCGACTAGCGTCGAGCGATTCGAAAATAGAGCCCCTGATCTCCAGCAGTTAGGACTCCTGCGTTGAGAGCTGTAAGGAAAATGCTGACTGGATCTGATGAACAGGTACATTGATTAGCTTCTTTACATTCATGCTAGCCTTGTACTTTTTGTTTTAATCATAGTTCAAGGTTCGCTGTTATCAATGCCGCGGGATGTCAATTCCATATTTTGAATATCGATCTTCTTTTGTTTAAGAAAAATAAACTGATCGTATGAAATGCAAAGGAGGTTAAATAATCTCTTTGCATTGAGATTTGTTGCAAAGAGGTTTCATATCTCTTTGCAACGAGGTTTGTACATTTTATAAAAGTGACTCGATACAAAACTAATTAAACGTACATACAATCATACTAAAATAATGAATATTATTCATTAACACTCAAGTAAATTATAATTAATACGAAATTAGGCTTAGTTAATATAATATAGGCTAACACATAGTTAATAATAGGTATTCACCTCCACCCGCTCAAACTGTAGCTTAATTCAATCACGAGATCTAATATATTTGTCGAAGTAGACCTATGGGTTTCTCAAGTATTTCTTGCCGATATCAGTTATTCTTGAGTGTGGGTATATTTTTCTAAAATAAACTCGCAGACGTTTCCTCTAATCCCATTTTGTTACAATTTCATAATTAAAGTTGACTGTTAACTACAGAGCACGGTATGAAGACTGATTAGAGAAACGCAGTGAGTTCTGAGTAGGCCTTTCACGATTCTCCATGAATAAATCACAATCACAACACAACTCGCAGTAATCAACCATCTCCATTTTCCAATATTAAAACCTCCATATTTTCTACACTGAGCTCACAGAATCGCTATACGAGGAAGACGACCCATCCACAGACCACACTCCAACGTTATGTTAAAACTGACATAACGCTTGACATTTCTCCAACCAGCCAGTCACCCATTACCATAATCAAAGGAGTTTAGCAACATAAAGTTTAGTCGTATCCAGCCTGCACCGATTCTGTTCCGAATTGTCACCAGCATTACGCTCTCGCTCCGACATATTTATTATAATGAGCTTAAAAAAAATATTCGGAAATTCTCGATCCAAGTCGCTGAAAAAAAATTGAAAATTTTGACAAATTTAAAAAAAATCTCTAAAAGCTACAAACCGATTTTAGGAATTCAAAGCCCTCTGGCAGACGCCCATTTTGACATAATATATATAAGGTAGTTCATCCACGTACCTCTCATTATCTTCGAAACTAAGGCAAATGTCACAATTTCATTAATCGGGGCACATACTCTATCACGAAAACATAAACATTTTACTATGTTAAAATATGTGAAAGATTTATGTTTGGTGAGAGTCGTGCGGCTGAAATATGATATTTTCAAATAAAATGGAAATCTTATTTAGGTATATGATTGTAATAGGTATGAAATTGCTTATTAAATTTGGTTTCCTTATTAAAACACACAATCCAGTGCGTTTGCTATTGCTGCATTATGAAGACGTATTTTTTATTGTTTACAGTGTTTCTTATATATTTATCTATTTTAATCACTGCGGTAAGTTCCAATTAAGCTCGGCAAATAAAAGTCAACTTTATAGACGAGCACGAAGTGCGAGCGAAGCGTCTTTGCTAGAGCTTGGGCAAAAATTCTTCCGTATGTCTGTCTGTTCTCACCTACAGCTCGCATTTCTGAACCTGTGAGCAGGTTCGAAAATTATATAGAATCTTTTCGTCGAGCCAGTTTTTCGAAATTTTTCAAAACGGCGGAGATATGTTAACGTTAATTTTAACTTTATTTCTTACTTTTTGTTACCGTTACTTTAAAACTAACGTTATTCCAATTAATAACGTTACTTTTTTACCGATAATTTTACTGGTACAATAATTTTAACGTTATTTTTACCGGTAAATTTACCGATAAAATGTTTAAACGGTATTTTTAACGTTTTCTTTTTTGGAACGTTTTTTTAACGGTATTTCAATCTCTGCCTGCATAGTATACGAACGACAGTGTGTTGTCTTGTCTCAGTGTAACAGTGATGATGGTGGCGGTAACTACTATGCGGAGGATATTCCGGGAGAGGTAAGTTGTTATAGCTGTAAGTATTCAATGTATGTAATCTCATTTTTCAACACACTTGCTCGTAAAGTGAGCCCTAATACATCGCTTTTAGGGCCATAAACCGAGCTATAACAAACGCATGCAATAATATATAAAACACTAGTACGTAATAGAATTAACCCTACAAAGTTAAATTAGTACCTTACTAACTAAACCGAGCTATAACAAACGCGTGCAATAATATATAAAACACTAGTACGTTATAGAATTAACCCTACAAAGTTAAATTAGTACCTCACTGCAAGTTCAATGCAAGTAAACAGAGCATTTAGCCGGGTAATAAATATTGTTTTAGTATCGACAAAGAGGTTTTATGCTGCTGAAAATTCATATAAATTTTTGAATAAATAAATGTGTAAGTCCAAATTACTCGAAACTCGTGAGCTCTTGCTTATTGCAACTTAAGCTAACTTGTCTCATAATGTACTATTAAGTGATCATTGTAAGTTCTTATAATAGATTGTGCCATTTTATTTAATAATGAGCAAAATTGTTATAGTAGTTTATGATACTGCCACATAATGAGGGGTATTAAAACATGAGTGTGTGTTTAAAAACCGAGCCGTAGGCGAGGTTTTTAATTATTATTAAACGACACGAGTGTTTTAATACCTAGTTATGTGCAGTTTCAAACACTACTTTATCTACACTCATACATTTAGGATTGAAACTACTAAATAAAAGATCAACGTTAGAAAAGAGAGTGAGACTTTGTTTGTATTAGCTAGGTATTTAACCTTGTAATAAGTCATTTCCTTAGCTGCATCTAAAATATCGAGCTGAGTCAAATTTTCTTCACATTTAAATCAAGAATTAAAAAAACATACGAAATTCAGTACAACAAAATGTTAAAATTGAAATCAAAAGTTTTTTTGTAAAGCTCTAAAAATGGCGCGCATTCCATTAGAAAAAAAATTATGAGATCAGTGCACTTTGTTGCGTTCAGTACCTACGCTCCGAGCGCAACCGCAAGCTCTAACGGTGTTCCAAACATTAGAGCGTGACTTCCGGTTGTAACAACTTTCCCGTTCCAAACGTCAGAGCGTTGCAACTTTTTAACCATCAAAATGGGTGGTTGAAAAACGCTGACGTTTGTCTATAGAAAAAATGTCAATGTCATTTGACATTATTTTGTATTTTAATGTTTTTGTGTCTAATTTTTTAAAATATTCATGGTAGCTCCTCAGAAACAGATTTTATTTCATTTAGAATAAAGGAAAGTTTAAATTATTCGTATTCCAAATGGAAAACGAAGAATTTGTACTATTAATGTCATTTAAAGTTCTTGGTCGTTCCGAACCTTAGAGCCAACAACCAAACAACCGCACTCTAAGCCTCTGAACGCAACCCTGCAAACTAATCGCACTTGTCATCGATCACCATGGGAAAATATCGAAAATATCGTTGTTTTTTTTTTAATATCACGGCACTGCCTTCTTCTTGGATTTGCCCTGTATCGTAATGAGAAAAAAAGTTATTTTATGATTCAGTTGACTGCATCGTAATGAGTTTTTTTTTTAATTTTTCGTATCCACGAAAATAAAGTACGTGTTTATATTACCTCTTTTGAATTCATATTTGGAACATTACGTTGTGAGTGTAGATAATAGTAGATTATACAACAAGTGAAAAAAGAGGGAATTTAGTTCGAGGGACTAAGTTGGATCCCGAGAGCAGCGAAGGATTCTAGAGTTGAATCCCGAGCGTAGCGAGGGATTCAAAAGTAGAATCCTGAGCGAAGCGAGGGATACAAAGGACCGAGATGAAATTTTTTTTTCACGAGTTGTGTACTCTACTTTTTACCATTGACTGCAAGAAAAAAAAATAGCAGTACCTGTAGTATTTATAGTTGTCCATCAGCCATTTTTGATGTCCCCACTGTGGGGCACAGGCCTTCCTTATGGGTGGTATGGAGGACGGGCCATAACCTATTGGTGGGTGTTAAAATGCAAATGGTGCAAATGCAGCCGGGACCAACGGCTTAACGTGCCTTCTGAAGCACGGAGGAGCTCGAGATAATACAGTTTTGGTCACCCATT
Organism: Agriphila straminella; assembly: GCA_950108535.1. NCBI lineage: Eukaryota > Metazoa > Arthropoda > Insecta > Lepidoptera > Crambidae > Agriphila > Agriphila straminella. The sequence goes on along the minus strand of OX467305.1, from coordinate 23,381,208 downwards.
CCAGGACCGACCCTTGCGAACGTTGCTTAACTTCCGCAATCGCCGGGCCAGGCGCTAAACCACTGCGCCACCGAGCTAACTAAGAGGGAAACTACATGATCAGTCTGGCATCAGTCCACTTCATCAGTTTGTATAGACTTTGAATTTTTACAGACTGAAGATCGTACCAGACTGATGCAAGACTGAACAACTAATCTCCCTCAAATATATAAAAAAGAACCCAAATATAAGACACTAAAAAGGACCTAATTGATTTAGCGGGATATTTTTTAGAAAAGAACCCAAAGATAAGACACTTAAAAGAACCTAAATAAAATTGGCGGGATTATTTTTGTCATTTAATTGTAGAAGTATAATTTTATCTATGGAATAGCTCCATACTTTCAGCACCTTTTATTTTTTTTGTACCTAATTCATACGATGCGCGCTTGTTCCAAATTCAAAATATTTTTATTCACTCGGTGAATAAAAACGCGTTTTATTCACTGTTATCAATGAATAAGACGTACTTTTTTGAGTGGCGATGGTAAAAAATATTTTATTACGACTGACTAATATAATTGTTCTCAGAACATTGTAAAATAATAATGACAATAATAATGATTTGTAATGAATGTAATATTTTTTGTAATGGGGAGTGATTTCTTGCAAATATAGTTTTACAAATCTCTAATTTTAATACTTAATTAAGAATATTAGTTTCTTAAACTTATTTTTACTTAGACTTTTTATTAATGTTAGTGTTTATTAGTTTGGGTTGTTAGTTTTATATTTTTATTTCTGCAAGAATCCCAGATTGGGTGAAGGCCTCCTCCAAGGATATCCATTTGTCTCTATCCTGTGCAATTTGACTCCAATGTGGGCCGGCTGATTTCTTGATGTCATCATCCCAGCGTGTTAACGGTCTCCCTCTGCTTCTTCGACTGTGTCGTTCTGACAGGGCACCTCTGGTCTGTGAGCCTTCGTTGATTACGATGTAACAATTAGGTACTGCACTTTATTACATTTTGACGCCATTTCCGCAAACAGCGGTGATTATGTTCACTCGCGCATGACCGATCGCAACGAAGCGCGAGCGCAGACTGCCTGTGATGTAATGTTAACAATAAAAAATAAAAGTTTTAATTATTTGGCTGCGATTTTTTCTTCGTGGTTTGATGTTATTTTAGGTTATCTACTACCTCCTGGTGAGTCCCACATACCCCCTCCCACTCACCTGTGGGGGGGGGGGGGGGGGGAAGCGCGTAAATGCGGTTTTCATCAGTACACGGTAAAAAAGGATTTCTTTAAATAAGAAAGACCAATTTCTTGAAATATTTGGTTATTCTAAAAATATATTTACTTAAGCCAATGCAATATTTTTAAAACAAAAATAGTGCTCATCTTTTACTCAGACAATATTTTTCTTAATGATTAAGAGAAATATTTTTGTTTCAAGGCTTATTTAAACTTATATAAATTAAATTGACTTAATTTAAATCAAGAAATGTCCATCTTCTTGCATCAAATTAAAATTATCTGAAATCAACTACAAGTTACTTGAATTTAGATAAACCTTTTTCAAAAAATCATGTTCTTCTATTAAGAGAAAGTTTATTGTTTATGAAGTATTATTTCTTGTTCTAAGAAATGATTTTGTTCGGCTTATAGAAATTTTGTTTTAAACAGAGAAATACAAAAATTTCGAAACAACGGAATCATAGTTTTCGATAAACACGATAACATTTTTACTTTGAGAAATTTATCCATACATCATGGTCTGACCCGCGGTGTTAAGATTTTTATCTAGTTCTTTAAGTAGTCGGACTTAATTTTGTTTCGTCAAGCTCAATCGGGTTTGTTTGTTGGTTGCCTCTGGGTGTCGCGTCCTACTTGGAACGGCTTCCCGGACTCCACTCCTCTTTCGAGCACTTTTATTTACCTTGATTTTTTGTAGACCGCGCCCACGTTGTTATTTTTGGACAGAAAAGTTAAATCTGTACTTTTAAAGGAAGGAAGTCATCGGTGTTCTCCAATTATCTCCACTTAATATACAACAACAACAAAATATACATCTTCATTCAATAGACAAAATAATTTACTCTAAGTAAGGTTAGTCTACAAGAGATATAGAAGATTTTCGTATCAAGAATACATTTACTTGACTGTACAAAATAACGTTGTCTTGAATGAAACAACACGTGTCTTGGAATAAATGTATTATTCTTGTAACAACTAAATATTTTTAAGAGTATTTTTTACTATTACGAAGAAATTATTGTCTAGCGTCTATAGGGAGAGGATCATTTTCTTAGATTCAATAAATATGTCTAGTATGTAATATGTCTATTATACCTACTGTATGTAGCTAATCAGTTCAAATTCTTACAATATTGGTAACAAAACAATAATTATCTATATTTAGTCTTTTGTAAATTGCCGCGCTATGAAATACACGTCGTCACGCTGCATTTGTCGATCTCGTTATCTCGCGAGATCTCGTACGAAATTTGACGAGATACAATCTCGTAAAACATGGCCGGGATCTCGCGAGATCGGGATCTCGGCGAGACGAGATTGCATTCCCTAGTTACAACCCTTTTCCTCTGTACATCAAATAAAAGAAATGCATTGAAAGCCATTCAAAGAACTGGCAAGTTTTAAGAGTTTTGTAACACGGGGCCTGATGCCCCAATAGTGCCATTAAAATGTTAAGGCTTACTTTAGCTTGCCCGGCCCCTGCCCGTAGCCTTTGCTCTCGAGCTTGCGGTAGAAGGCGCGAAGCTTAGCCTCGAAGTCGCGTCGCTGCGGCGCGGGCGCGCGCGTGGTGCGCGCGGCGGCGGGCGACGCGGCCGGCGACGCGCCCGCGCCCGCGCCGCACCCGCCCGCCGGCACGTAGCTCATTATCTCCTGCTCGAACAGGCTGTACACAACAAAACACATACACTTTGTAAGCCAAAGCAATTTGTCTTTTTTTAAGAAATCTGTTTTTACCGTGTATAAAAGAAAAAAAAGGTTATCTACTACCTATATTTTTCCATGATTTCTGACAAACAATATTTAAAAAAAAACGCGATATTGATAAGTCACTGTGTTCGATCTCTAAGTATCAATTAAAGTAAGGGACATTTTGGCCAAAATTAGTTTTTTATACACACATCAACTTTGTCTAGGGATACAGGTGTTATTTTCATACAAACAAGGTTACTTTGAAGCCTTGGTTTCCTGCCAGGGATGTACTCTGTGCTGTGATATGATGATGGCTATCCAGGGAGTGAATTGAGGAGATTCAGATCGCTATACACATGAAACTGACCAGCATTCTAAAATATTAATGGGAAGAAGAATTTGCTAAAGCTTCAAAGTTACCTTGTTTGTATGAAAATAACACCTGTATAATTGTATGCCTAGGCAAAATTGACGAGTATATAACTATTCGGATTCAGAATTTTCCGCTCTATCGATTGCTCTATCGTTCATAAAAGGCAACCTAGAAAGATTTTCGCAAAAATATTTGATGTAATAGACGTTAAAAAAACCGTTTAAAATAACAATATTTATTATTATTAATTTATCAGATTCTTTTAAATATTGTAATAGTTAAATACTTCTTAAAATAATTAAAAAAATAAATTTCGCTCTACTTATATCCGCAAAATGGCGGTAGTGTCATGTCGTGACAGTCGCGTAGAATATGATTTGTTGATGCCTATCTATTGATATTAGGCATGGCCAATAATTGGCGTAGTACAGGCCAATAATTGGTCAAAGGGGGCCAATAAATAGACTATGGGTTTTTTTTGTAAAAACGAGTGTAATGTTTTAAAACGACTGAAAAAATAATAAAGCTGTCTGCCCTTCTCAATGTTCTTTCCTGTCCCGGGCCTGCTGGAAGAAATTTCAATGTGAAATAAGTTGTGACCTTGTACAATTCTTCTGTCCATTTCTTATCTGTTTGTAATTGTGTGTGTACAGAACCAATAAATAAATAATTCTTATTGTAGGTATGTGCTAATTACAATATATAGGTATTTATTTATCTCAACGGATAAATCAATAATAAATGTAGGAATCTTTAATATTTGAGGAGCATTTTTATAACATATTGCTTAAAGGGCCAATAATTGGCTAGTTTACCCTATCTGGTTTAAGTATAAAAAATAGCTTTTAACCAGATAATGTGGACCCGTTATCGAACAGATAAACCTCCGATAAAGCAGCAATAATACCAGCAATAATTTTCTTTTTTTTATCCAAGGTTGACCAGTTAGAAAGTGAAAATGAAGAAGAGGCAGACAACATACAATATGAGGTAATTTTTAGCATCTTGTGAATTTCCTTGATCTGAGAACAAATAATAATATCTGTACCCTTAGCACGAACAGCTATCGAAAAAAATAACTCGCGTAAAATCATTCGATAGATAAATTTTGTATAAAAAAATTTGTACAGCGCCATCTATCGCCGATAAGCGAAATTAAATTTTCCATAGAGAATTGTCTATCGAGTAATTTTACGTGCGTTTTTTTTCTCGATAGCTGTTCGTGCTAAGGGTACTGTATTATTTAGTAGGTACGTAGTTACATAGTACATCAGCCATTTTTGATGTCCCCACTGCTGGGGCACAGGCCTTCCTTATGGGTGGTAAGGAGGATGGGCCATAACCCACCACGCGGGCCCAATGCGGTTTGGTGGGTGTTAACGACTGCAAATACAGCCGGGACCAACGGCTTAACGTGCCTTCCGAAGCACGGAGGAGCTCGAGATAATTCATTTTTGGTCACCCACCCCATGACCGACCCTTACGAACGTTGCTTAACTTCCGCAATCGCTGGGCAAGGCGCTAAACCACTGCGCCACCGAGCTCCACGTCATACATAGGCGCACATAAAATATAAGTACTTAATCGAACGAGTTGCATCAACCGTGGTCACAGGCTGACTGGAGCTGCGGTGTTACGACTCGTTCTCTGCGGTAGAATCTTCATCTACCGCGTCCAAAGATGTGCTGTAAAATCTATCTCATACCTTACTACTAAATTACAACAATTTTTATGTTTTTTTTACAAATTAGCATGGAGCTCCAAGATGCCATGAAGCGGTTTGTAAACTTTTAATTATTAGCTTGAATGTATGAAACAACGACCTATTTTATTATTATTTTATTAATTTGTTGGAGACTTATTTAAAAAAAAAAAAAAATATCACCAAATGCCAATTTGAAAGACTGTTATTTTTGACTGTTTTTCGGCGAAATGAAAATCCGATCATTTGCGAATCCGACCAAGTGCTAATAATTGAAATACATAATACTATTCTATAAATTTAAGTGAATGAGTATTTTTTTAGTGCGTGGGGCCGGCGTGTGAAGTAGAGGTATTTTTTAATGTTATTTTTTCATAATTTAAATTATACTTTACCTACTTATCTAAAAACTTCACATATCTAGTAATACGCACAGGTAAAACTGCATTAATATCTATTAAAGTTTTACATTTTATTATCGAACCTCCGGACCCTGTCGGTTGGACACGACCAAATCCTTTCGACCATCTCAAATCTCATCGTGTGTAGTGCGTGTTGAAGAAGGCCGCGCCTCACGCTACACACCTGAGGTCCGGCCGGAAGGATTTAGCCGTAAGTAACTACCTACCCTTAGCACGAACATCTATCGAGAAAAACGCGCGTAAATGTATTCGATAGAGTAATTATCTATGGAAAAGGACATTGCCTAGGTTTGGACCAAGTGCTGCCTAGAATGCTGACATAGTAGTGCATTTTGTTCCTCAGACCATCACTAATCTGTAATCCAAAGCGCATATAAATCTAACCCAGGAGTCCAAAGAAAATCAGACTTTTGTATTGAATATTTTTATTGGAAAAAATGAACTGAATAGCAACAAATGTACACAATCAACTATTATACAGTTATTGTGCGTTCAATTATAATGGTTATAATTGTATTTTGATGTTTTAGTACGGTCAGCAACAAAAGTAGCTTAACACTTTAGAACTTAGATTTTTATGTGCTTTGGATGGCAGATTAGTGATGATCTGAGGAACAAAATGCACTATGTCAGCATTCTAGGCAGCACTTGGTCCAACTTCCATATAAAAATAGGCAATGTCCTTTATTTTGATTATCGGCGTTAGATGGCGCTATACAAATTTCCCATACAAAATTACTCTATCGATTTTTTTTACGTGCGTAATTTTTTTCGATGGCTGTTCGTGCTACGGTTATTGTGCGTGTGTTCCCTCTCCCTCTATTACTTTTCTATTCCCCTGTCTTTGTAATATAACTATCAGACTTTTAAACGAAAGTTAAAGTTTTATGTTTTTTTAGTGCCATACGGATCATGGAAAAGCCCTGGTAAGAAATCATGCAACACACTCTTTAAAAACTATAAGGTGTCTCAAAAGAATAACGCGAGTAAAAACATTCGATACAGAAACTTTATATGGCAAATTTGTACAGTGCCATCTACCGCTGTAAAGCGAAATTAATTTTTCCATACATAATTACTCTATCGAATACTTTTACGCGCTTATTTTTCTTGATAGTTGTTCATGCTAAGGGTACCTCACCCTAAGCACGAAAAGCTATAAAAAAATACGCGCGTAAAAACGTTCGATAGAGATATTTTATAAGAGAAATTTATACAGTGCCATCTACCGCTGAAGAGCGAAATTAATTTTTCCATAGATAATTTTACTCTATCGAATACTTTTACGCGCGTAAGATTTCTCGATAGTGTTTGTGCTAAGGCTTAGAGCATATATTCTCTAAGTGCTCATGCTCCTGAATGGCCTTCCCAATCACAGACAAAACGAAATCTATTGCATTATGACAATAATTATTATTCTCTTTTCAGTGTCGTGGAGATTATAATTGTTCTTCTACGGTATTATGTTTTTTTTCTAATTACAAACGAGTAGCATATTGCTATCACTGCATATTATAAAATAAAACAAAGTCCGCCGCGTCTGTCTGTCTGTTCGCGATAAACTTAAAAACTACTGCACGGATTTTCATGCGGTTTTCTCCAATAGATAGAGTGATTCATGAGGATGGTTTGTGAATATAAATTTGTCAAGGTTTTGTGTAAGTTGGTTGAAATACAACGATATATGTTGGAAGTGTCGGAAAAATTCAAGCCGCTTTCATTGAAAACGCTGCTAATAAAACAAATTGGTAGATAACTGAAAAAATTACTTTAATTATTTTCCATAATGAACTCATTATTATTTAATTTACCAAACGAGTTATTAAAATAAAAAGTAATTTTGGTCATGAGTCTATCTAAAATATTGTCTGAAGTTCTTTAAATCTGTAAATGCGTTTTTCCTCAGTATAAAAAAGGAGGCCAAAGAGTACAGTGCATTCCAGCAGACCAATCGAATCGCTAAATAATCGTACACCACAGAGTAAATGGGACTCGAACGGGATTGAAACAGACCTTTGGAGCGAATGGAGGTGACGACTTGAAGGTATTTGGTTTCTTTTGGGGTGTTGTTGGAAGTGTTGGAAAATCGTAATTGGCACAAAAGAAAGGAACCGAAGCGAAGCGAGGGCGCGGGTAATATCTTTTTGCAAACTTATTAAAAGTAATTTATTACAAAAAATACTTTTCAACACACTTGCTCGTAAAGTGAGCCCTAATCTATCGCTTTTAGGGCTATAACAAACACCGTGCGTAATGTATAAAACACTAGTGCGTTATAGAATTATACCTACAAAGTTAAATTAGTTAGTACCTAACTGCAAGCTCTATGCGAGTTAACAGAGCATTCCCAATTTAACCGCGTAAATAATACAGTAATTTTTTTAGTAACAACAAAAGGTTTTATGCTGCTGAAAATTCATATACATTTTTGGAATAAAAAAATGTGTAGGTCCTTAATTAAGTCAAACAAGTATTTATTGTTATCAGATGTTCATAATTCACAATATTTTCTTAAAAAATATTAAAATATTTGCATTTTATCACTTAAAAAATATAATTTTGAAGTAGGCTGTATGCCCACTCACCCCTTTGTTCGCAAAATATTTTTGCATTGGGCGTGTAAAAAAAAAACCTGCGCGCCTTTTCCATAATTTTCATATTTTGTTTTTGTCGTATTTGTTGTTGTGTGGTAAATTACTTTGTTTTTTCCTCGCAAATGTGTTGCAAAACGTCGTATGAAACTCGGGAGCTCTTGCTAATTGCACACCCTGGCCTACGGCTCGGGCTGCAACCCACAGCCTCGTGTTCAATGAGCAACCTAAGCTATCTTGTCTCATTATCTTCTATTATTACTTACTATTCAATAATTTACATTTTCAGTGTCATGAAAATTCGTGTACGTCAGAAGTAAGTTATGATGTTTTGACAAAGTCTAATAAAATTCTAAATAAATACAGTGGCGGTCACATAATTAAAGTCACCAGTCGATTTTATACAAACGAGTTAATTTTGAAGCCTTGGTCCAGCTGTTATCTTATGATGGCTATCCAGGCAGTTAATGGAGGAGATTTAGTACCCTTCGGTACAGTAATGAAAAATTTTTGCAGCGCCATCTACCGCCGAATAGCGAAATTAAAATTTCCATAGATATTTCTCTATCGAGTAATTTTACGTGCGTTTTTTTTCTCGATGGCTGTTCGTGCTAAGGGTACTGATCGCTATACACACACACCCAACTGATCAGTATCCTTAGCACGAACAGTACCCTTAGCACGAACAGCTATCGAGAAAAAAACGCGCGTAAAATTACTCGATAGACAATTCTCTATGGAAAAATTCAATTCGCTTATCGGCGATAGTTTTATAATATTTCTGAGCCTGTCTACAATAAGCTAAAGTCTAAATTTGTAAATCGAGTGAACAATAAACTTTTTATTTATTTATTTATTGTAGATGGCGCTGTACAAATTTCCAATTCAAAATGATTTTACGCGCGTAATTTTTTTCAATAGCTGTTCGTGCTAAGGTAAGGGTACTGTACCCTTAGCACGAACAGCTATCGAAAAAAATAACTCGCGTAAAATCATTTTGTATTGGAAATTTGTACAGCGCCATCTACCGCCGAATAGCGAAACTAAATTTTCTATCGAGTAGTTTTACGCACGTTTTTTTTCTCGATAGCTGTTCGTGCTAAGGGTACTGACCAGCATTCTAATAAGGATCAGAGTTTTTAGTTTCAGGATTCCCATCCAGGCTTTTTAAACATTTTTATCTCTTAGAATGCTGATCATATTATGGCAGGGTGTGTAAAGCTATCTGAATCTCCTCCATTCCTCCTCCATCCATCATAGCTAGGTCAATCTTTGGCGCAGTACCAAGGTTTCAAAGTTACCTTGTTTGTATGAAAATCGACTGGTGTCTTTAAGAGGATTGTCAACCACGTGGTCTCCATACAAACGGCGATAACGTTTCCCACCCTCTAAACCTTAACCTACAGTAATTAATTTTTGGTATTTTTTTGAAATGCCTAAATACTAGGGCTGTATGTTTTGATTTTTAAATATCTATAATAGATTTCAAAATATTTGCATTTTAGTGATTTCATACAAAACACAGAAGTGCCAATATTTTCAAATCTACAATGAATATTTTAAAAATCAAAACGTACAGCCCTAGTTTTTAGGCATTTCAAAAACATACCAAAAATTCATTGCTGTAGGTTAAGGTTTAGAGGGTGGGAAACGTTATCGCCGTTTGTATGGAGACCACGTGGTTGACAATCCTCTTAATTATGTGACCGCCACTGTACATACATCTCTCTCTATTTCCCATATTATTTTTCTTCTTTGATAAATTTAATGTACCTACTTATTATTAAGCAAATACTTATGAAAATATTTCCAGTGCCATGGAGAATCATGTGACCGATCATCAGAATTAGTAAGTAATAATTTAGTCCATACTTACTTTATTATATTAATATTGAGTGCCCATTTATGAAATTGGCGTTTTTTTCTCGCAAGTAGAGAACCTCGTTGCTTCTATGATTTGTAGAAAGAAGACGCATCGCCGACGTATCGTACTTACTTAGCATAGTGAGCGGCGTTGTTGACTGTCCAGTACCCTTAGCACGAACCCGCAGCACTAACAGTACCCTTAGCACGAACAGCTATCGAGAAAAAGAACGCGCGTAAAATTACTCGATAGACAATTCTCTATGGAAAATTTCATTTCGCTTATCGGCGATAGATGGCGCTGTACAAATTTCCAATACAAAATTGCACTATCAAATGATTTTACGCGCGTAATTTTTTTCGATAGCTGTTCGTGCTAAGGGTACAGAGGGCCTAGCCAAAGTAACATTGGCAAATCTTCGTTATCGCTTCGCTTTCGAAACATGTATGGGATTGACATAAGGCTTCGTTAACAATCGAATTTTAAAACGTCAAATCCATACATGTTTCGAAAGCGAAGCGATAACGAAAATTTGCAATGTTACTTTGGCTAGGGGGGCTGAACTCCTAAGTGGCATTGCCTTGCGAGTTCCAGTAGCTTACTTCCGTAAGCCTGATGTCACGTTCCCCCGAGCAAAACTAATTATAGGCAAAATTCCTTTCTTATAAGAACGAGCAAATGTTTTAACACTGTGGCGGGCGAAGCAATTTGACATGCTTACATCTTTTTAATACTCCTTGTAACAAGCTCAGCGACTTAGTAATGTATACTTCTCGAACAACTAACTGTAATTAGTGTAGCGCTCTTAGAATAATAACACCTAGAACGATAGTTTTCTACAAAGCGCACTGTCAAAAGTGAGGCAACTAAAACTGCCAAAATGGCCCCGTTTTCAGATTTTTATTCATACCTATTCATTTTTATCACTTAATCATACCGAATAAGTACAAAACAGGGGTAGAATTGCGTAAGGTAATCGTATTCACTTGACAGTTCATATCGTATTCCATCGGCTGCAATTTGTATGGGATGAGATATTATGTTATGATACAATATGAACTGTCAAATGAATACGATTGATTTTACGCAATAGCTAGCATTTTCAATTTTTCTACATTTAGGAGATTAGTTACTATACTATTGGATTTTAGTTACGATTAGGTAACGTATGAAGGAAAACTAAGCCCATTTGGCTTAAGTATTAGTTGCCTCACTTTGCATACGAGGACACGGTTTCTAGGTGTTAGTATTCTAAGGAAGCGCTACGCTATCTGGCATTATTTTACTAAATTAAGAATTTAACAATCGGTTGGTATGGTATTATTCTATCCTTTCGTAGGTAATCTTTGTATTTCCTATATTTTCATATGTGTAACATGTAAGTAATTGGCTTTCAATAACTATTTAAATGACCTACATTATTTTAACCTAGCTGTTTTGAAAGTTTTCTGAAGATTTGTAAAATAAAATAATATTAGTTATTATAGTAAAAAAGGGTCAGAACTTTAGGATTCTTACATTCACATAAGAAAATAATGATTTATAATCTGTGAAACATGCCCTTTATAATATTATTTTACTCCTCTTTTTTAGTGCAGCAGATCTAGATGTATTGCACAAGTAAGTACAAAATAAACGCATGTCAACGCCTACCATAATGACATAATAATAATTTTATTTTATTATTACCTTACAATAATAACACCTAGAACAAATATATCTTTGACCTAGAAGCCGTGTCCGCGTATGCAAAGTGAGGCAACTAATACTAAGCCCAAATGGCATAGTTTTCAGATTTATATTTTGGCAAATACGTTGATAATAGGGGATGTTGACCCTATGCGGTGACCCCAAAGCGTATGTAAAATGCGTGTTCAAGTTAAGTGCACATTTATTATCGTACGCAGCTGAACATACGTCTTAATCGTCTGACTCCATAGAACAACTCAGAACAACTGAGTGAGAACAACTCTTGTGAACGACTGTTGTGTACGACTGACTTATAAACTAAATACAATTTGCTTTTATGCTACTACGTCATGACGGACGTATGCTTATATTATAGGTATGTATTCATATGTAGGTACACTACGCAGTAGGTACGCTACAATATCCTTCATACCTAATCGTAACTAAAATCCAATAATATAGTAACTAATCTCGTAAATGTAGGATAATTGAAACTGTTTTGTACTTATTTAGATATGACTAGGTGAAAATGGAGAATAAAAATCTGTACCCTTAGCACGAACATCTATCGAAAAAAATAACGCGCGTAAAATTACTCTATAGAGAATTATCTATGGAATTTTTAATTTCACTAATCGGCGGTAGATGGCGTTGTACAAATTTCCAATACAAAATTGCACTATCGAATGATTTTACGGGCGTTATTTTTTTCGATAGCTGTTCGTGCTAAGGGTACTGAAAACGAAGCCATTTTAGCTGTTTTAGTTGCCTCACTTTTGACAGTGCGCTTTGTAGAGAACTATCGTTCTAGGTTTTATTATTATAAGATTATTACACATTAGACCTTTTAGCTTTTACAAGTATTCTTTTTTGATATAATGAGGTATCGATTGTCTCGACACAAATGCAGATAAATACTTAAGGCGGTTGTGTGACCGAAAGTGGCGCCCTCAGAGGTTTTTATTTAATAAGTTATTAATAGAAAATTATTTTAATAATATTTATCATGGAGATTTTAGGGCGCATGGTCTAGTATTTTTAGAAGGTATCACTACATGCCCTCGTAGTCATTCGTAGAAGTAGATAGCAAATGTGTCAAAAACGGCCACTTTTAGCAGTTTTGCTATCTACTTCTAGCAGTGACTACGAGGGAATGTAACGATACCGTCTAAAAATACTAGACTGTGGGCCTTAAAATCTCAGCGATAAACATTTTTAAAATTGTGTATTAGAATTTTAATATTAAATATAATTCACCGCGCCGCCACTTTCGCTCAGGGTACCACCTTAACTACTAAAGTCCGATTAGTGTCCCAGCAAAAATGTAAATAATTAAAATGTCACTGCTTTACGCGCGTTTTTTTTCTCGATAGCTGTTCGTGCTAAGGGTACAGTGCCCTTACCACGAACAGCTATCGAGAAAAATAACGCGCATAAAATCATTCGATAGTGCAATTTTGTATTGGAAATTTATACAACACCATCTACCGCCGAATAGCGAAATTAAAATTTCCATAGATAATCTCTATCGAGTAATTTTACGCGCGTTTTTTTCTCAATTTCAGTACCCTTAGCACGAACAGCTATCGAAAAAAATAATGCGCGTAAAATCATTCGATAGTGCAATTTAGTATGGAAAATTTGTACAGCGCCATCTACCGCCGAATAGCGAAACTAAAATTTCCATAGATAATTCTCTTTCGAGTAATTTTACGCACGTTTTTTTTCTCGATAGCTGTTCGTGCTAAGGGTACAGGATTAACAAAAAATTAACATTTTTTTTTCTTGAAATCTATTGTATAACGAGTATTACGAGTATCAAGTTACCTCTAAAATTTTCCGGGATGACAAAATTGTAACCTTGTGTTTCAGTGCATTGGATTTGACTGCTTAGCAAATTCAGTGGTAAGTACATAGTAATAGTCAACTTTATCTTGGTCCACATTATCTGGTTTAGTAATAAAATTAACATTGAACCAGATAATTCGCAAAGTATTCTCTCGTTGGGCGTGTGAAAAAAAACAAAAAAAACCTGCGCGCCTTTTCCCATAATTATCATATATTTTGTTTTTGTCGTATTTGTTGCTGTGTGGTAAATTACTTTGTTTTTTCCTCGCAAATGTGTTGAAAAACGTCGTATGAAACTCGTGAGCTCTTGCTTATTGCACACTCGGCTGAGTTACGTCCTCGCCTGCGCGAGCTGCGGCTCGGGATGCAAATGCAACCCACAGCCTTGTGTGCAATGAGCAACCTAAGCTAACTTGTCGCATAATGTACTATTTTTCCTTTTGCCTTAACTTGTAGTGCACTGGAGGTAGCTGCATTTCAATAGTGAGTACCCATCCATGTTCAAGCAAATAAATGTATTTGTTACTGTAAAAGCCCGAATATTGGTAAATCTTAGGTTTCAATAAAAAATCTTAGGATTTACCAACATGAGTTGGTAAATGTAAGGATTTTATGAAAGGGAGACAGTTATTCGGGCTTTTACCATTAGAGTTTGGCTCATGCTAGGTTTTACGGTATTCTTTCGTTTATCATAATTTTATTTGTAATAATTTCATTTGCCATAATGATCCTCGGTCATAATATTCATTTGTAATAATGGCTTTTATACTAACAACGTATAACACAACAATCCATTAGCCATACTTTTCATTTGCCATAAAATTAGGTGCCATAATAACAAGTGTCATAATGATTAGTTACTATAAATATTATTTGACATAATCAATAATTTACATAATATACATAACTTATAACGTATCTCTTCACCTAAACGTACCTAGGGGTTATAAATAAAAACTTTTAATGCGACCACTACTACTGGTAGGTTAGGTTAGTGTTTTGACCACTCGCAGCGGAGCTCCATAATGCTTGCATGCATGTTGCATGCTGCATGCCTGCCTGCATGCTGCATGCCTGCCTGCATGCTGCATGCCTGCCTGCATGCTGCATGCCTGCCTGCATGCTGCATGCCTGCCTGCATGCTGCTTGCCTGCTTGTATGCTCCATGCCTGCTTGCATGTAGAATGCTTGCCGGGGGGTGTAGGGGGGCTGGCCCCCCTGCTCGGGGGGGTCTACAAAAAGTCGCTGTAAAGAAAAACTTTTAATGCACTTACCAGTAGGTTAGGTTAGGTTAGTATTTTGACCACTCGCAGCGGAGCTCCCTAATGCTTGCGTGCATGTTGCATGCTGCATGCCTGATTGCTTGCTGCTTGCATGTTGCATGCGTGGCTTGCATGCTGCATGCCTGCTTGCATGCTGCATGCCTGGCTTGCATGCTGCATGCCTGCTTGCATGCTGCATGACTGCTGCATGCCTGCTTGCATGCTGCATGCCTGCTTGCATGCTGCACGCTTGCTTGCATGCTGAATGCCTGCTTGCACTGCATGCAATTGCAATTGCATGCTTACCTACTCATTATATTAAAAAATTAAATATTTAAAAAAAACCTAAATCGTATAATCATAAAGCTAATTATAATTTTATAAATCAAATCTATATAAATAAATATATTTTATAAATAAATATATCCACCCATAAGGAAAGCCTGTGCCCCAGCAGTGGGGACATTAAATATGGCTGATGGACAAATCAAATTTAAGTAAACAATTTTATTTTAGTTCCACAATTTTGTCGTTTTAAATTGAGATTCAATGCCAAAGCTCTCAAAAATTCTCTATTAGTATAATAAAAAAAATATCTTGATTGGTCAAAATCTTGTTATTTCTTTGATAAATATGAATTATGCTGGCTTCTTTCATTATTTCTTTGCTGAAATAAAAGAAAACGAGATTTGTTTTGCCAAATATTGTAATAAGTAAGTATTATGGAAAATCATTGTTATGGATAATAACATTATTTTAAATGAAGATTATGGCAAATAAAATTATGTAATAAGAACAATATGTCATTTGATTGTTTATGATCAATGAAATTAGTGAAAATAAATTTATGTCATTTGTTAGTTATGGCAAATAAAACATTATGTTTAATGAATTTATGGCATATGCAATTATGGCAAATGAAATTATTGCATTTAAAATTAGGGAAAACATTAGTAAATCTTCATTTATTTCAAACTACCTATCAGTAAAATTCGAAATGAACAATGATCAAATCAATTCAATTCTATTCGATCACAGAACAATTCTAACTTTTACAATTAGGAAAATCTTAGGATTTACATAAGTTCAGGGTTTTACAGTAACATATTGATTAAAAAATCAAAATCAAAATCAAAAAATTATTTATTCAGTCTAGGCTGTTACAAGCACTTGTGAATGTCAATGAAGCTACGCCATCGGTTCGCAAACCCTGAGCGGGAGACCTTGTAACGAGAAGAACCGGCAAGAAACTCGTCAAGGGCTGCTTTTTTCTCCCTGTATATTTCATACAGAGTCGTCAACATTGAAAAATGAGCTCCACATTTAAAGTGAGGTCATTTTCCATCACAATAATTAACAAAAGTTTGCACACAATGGGTAGGTAGGTTGAAATTAAATACCTACTACATATCGGATAGGTAATTGTGAGAGTAAATAACTTTCAACTAGTTGAGAAATCAGTAATCACTATGTCTGCTACTCGAAAGTGCACCTAAGTATGCAAAATTTACCAAAAAGCACTTGATACAAGGCATAAAAAAAAATAAAAAAAAACGCAATAGGCTTGTTTCCATTAAGAATAAATATAATGGATAGGGGTTTATAATGATTAATTATATTATGGAGAAAATAACAAACAATTTTAATTATTAAAAGCGTTAAAGATTAATAATATTTTTAAAAAATAAATTTCAATCTCCAATCTTGTCTTTGACGTTTCGAGTATCACTACCGGAGGCGCGTTCCAAACCTACACTCCGAGTGCAACCTAACCACAACCGAACGCAAGTTTTAGCCACTTTTTCCGTATTTCTCCATTGTTTGGAACATATATAAATAACTGGTTTAGCGTTTTTATAGTCGTGCTATCACACTGGGGCACTTAGGGGTCGCAAACCGGGATCCCGGATACCGAAAATACCGGGATACCGGGCCGAAAAGAAGCCTTTACAATACCGGTATTGAATTTTTAAATACCGGGATTTACGATATTTTCGGTATTCATCACAGAACGACGCAAATCGCAAATCTCGTATAAATTCTCGTTTTATGTGATTTAAAAGGTGATTTTCTTCCTAAGGCTCAGACATTAAATGGTGTCCTAATCATTGCATCCCCAACGTCCTACTAGCTAGTTGTACTAATATTTTATAGTCATTCAGTACCATTCAGTATTCAGAGTTGTTTTCTCATATGATAAAGTAATCCTATTGAAGTTATAAATTCAGGGCTTATGGGAGATATGGTTTTGGGTCATTTTTTTTCAAAAAGAATAAGCACTATGGGTAGGACACAGGCATTAGTGAGGTACCTAATATTATTTGTTTCACAATAATCTTCAAATGAAATTAAACAACCAATTTATTCGTATTACCTACTGGTAAACCCTTGAGTCGTGATAACTACACTACATTGCGTCTAGGAGGGACAGGTCTGAATTACTTTGGTAAATACCTATAAGTAAGTACTACTGGACCGAGGGCCTTACGAGGTTAAATCCTCTTTTATTGTTTAACTTGGTTTAAATAGGTACTTAAACTTATAATACCTTTTAAATTTTGGATTTCACTATACTATAATGACTTTCATCATCATCATCATAGCCGCACGACACCCACTGCTGGGTATTGGTCTCCCAAAGGATCTTCACGATGATCGGTCCAGCGCTGCCTGCATCCAGCGGCGCACCGCGACCTTCACCAGATCATCGTCGGTCCACTTTGTTGGGGCCTACCCACGGAGTGTCGTCCGGTGCGCGGTCGCCATTCCAGAACCATTCCACTCCAACGGCCATCGGTTATTCTCGCTATGTGTCCCATCCACTGCCACTTCAGCTGAGCGATGTCGGTCATTATTATACTTTAGTTGTCTTAGGATCACTTAGGGAAACGCCGAGCATGACTCTCTTCATTGCACGCTGGGTGACCTTGAGCCTTCTTATGAGACCTATAGTTAGCGACCACGTTTCACTGCCGTAAATCATCACAAGCAACACACACTGGTCATAGACTTTCGTCTCTCGAGACACTGAGGTAATTTGGACACGAAAAACGAAGCTTCCTGAATCTGAGTTGGATTCGACGAGAGATCTCTTTCTCGAAGCTGAACTTACTTAAATCCAGTTGGACAGGCAGTCGCCGGTCCAAGGTAAACGTAGTCAACAACTTCGAGTGTAGTGTTCTCAACATGAGCTAGAGTGGGTACAACATGGGCATTCGACATGACTTTCGTCTTATCCATGTTCATCCTAAGACCCACTTTTTGGGAAGCACTACGGAGATCTTCGAGCATTGTCAGGTCTTCTAATCCAAGGTTTCAGCCATAAGAACTGGTGTATCGTTGGCAAAACGAAGGTGTGTTAGGTACTGGTCATTAATGTTAATATCGAGTCCGTTCTAGTCCAATCCCCGTCCAAGAATTTAAAAATGTCCTCCAACTCCAACGCAGCTGTGATGTGAACAGTTTCAGAGTAATAAAGTCTCCCTATATCACACCTCGCTGCAGTTGGATGGGATTTAAACACTGATTCTGTACTCGGACCAACACATGGTGGCAGTTTCGTAAAAATACCTTAACATTTCGAAATACCTGTAGTTTTTTGGGCACATCTGGAGAGACTACAGCACTGGCACCGCCCTGGTCCTTAACGAATCAAAAGCTTTCTCATAGTCCACGTACGCCAAGCAAAGAGGCAGACTCTATAGTCTTCTGTATAACCTGCCGCAGCGTATGGATGTGGTCTGGGTACTAAATCCTTTTAGGAACCCTGCTTGTTCGGGAGGTGGAAAGTCGTCGACGATTAGTATATCATAACAATGACTTAAACAAAGAGGAAAACTAAGAAATTTCAATATATTTATCTAAATGTCGAAAATACCGTAAATACCGGGATCCCGGTATTTGCCTAGATTCGATACCGAAAATACCGGTTTTGGAGAGAGGGGCCGGTATTGCGACCCCTAGGCACTATACAGTACTTATAATATGAGAAATTCATTTTTAAACGATAAAAACTAGCTATAACGTACGAAGACACGATCGCTCTTTTGTTTGTTTTGCACGGCGTGACGTCATTCAAGACGCCATGACAGTCTTGTGCGTTTTGGAACCAAATTAAAATTGTTTTTTTAAAACGCGAAATTTATAATGTAAACGCTCGATTAAAAATAAATAAACCTTTTTTTTCGATAAAATGCCTAATAAGCTAAAATATTAAGCAGTTATTGAAATTTTGTCAACTAGCCTATTCTTACAATTCAATATGCGTTAAATTGATTATTATTGATTTGATTGAAGTTGTTCAGTTTGATGGTCCCTATCTACCATATTCGGCATGAGGGGTTATTTTGTAACACGCTGTATACAGGGTTATTTGTAAAACACCAACAACCTCGCAGGAGTAGATTTTTTTTTTTTTTTTTTTTAATTTATTTAAGTAGGACCACAAACAGGTTTACAATATTCCTTAAAATGATCAACATCATAAACAACAACATTGTTCTACGACTTTTGATAATTCGTTAGATTTTACTTTCATACAAAAAAAAAATATCATTTTAATTTACTGTTCGTATGTTGTCACGGGGCTGCCGTTTGGAGAGAAAGAAAAGCAAACAAACAGCGCGTCAACAAAAAAAAATCATGTATATTAAAAAGAAATTTTTGAGATAGGGTCGTGGGGAGAAGCCCCTTAACTTGTGCTTGTGCAAATCGGCACTTCCCTGTAGCTTCGTCTCTGGTAGCTTCGTCGCGCAGGTGGTCGGCGACGGATGTTGGTGGGCCACAAGTTGTATGATGCTTGGAACGTCCGTGCATGGAACCCCAATCGGGGTTGAAAACACTTTTTAGAAGCAGTATAAACGATACTGAACTGATATTAAATGACAAATTATAATTTGGAGAAATACCATTAATGTCTATGTAAAAAAATGATAGAACGTATTCCCTCCAAGCCACTTTGGTTTGATCCGCGCAGCGAACGTTTTTCAAATGTCGCTCCGAGCTCAACGTCGACCGGTTTCGAATACAAAAGAATCAACTTAAAGTACAAGTAGTCACACATCGCGGAGGACAATTTATATTCAATTTATTTTATTTGTTGATTATGTTTTTGTTTAGTGTTATCAATTTTAATAGTGACGTTATTGTGTTAGTAATTAATATTTAAGTGTGTTTGCAGTTTTAAAAATATAGTTTAATTTAATATTTAAGTTTTTTTTTATTAATATTAGGTTTAGGTTGTAAATAGTTTTATTAATGTTTCTCTTTAGTTTTAAATAAATAATGTAGTTTTAATTTGTAGATTATTTGTTTTAAAATGTAGTTAAAAATAAAATAAAATAAAATAGTTTATTTGTCGTTAACGTAATACATTTTTATAAATAGTAAGGACCGATGCCAACTTTTAAGCCTCATTTGGCCTGTATCAGAAGGCACCGCTCTTCCATAAAACAGGGTTATTATAAAAAACTTAAAACTTTAAATCATAAAGACTTATTGAATATTAAATTTAGGAACTAAGTTACTTATTATTATTTACTTTTACTACCTTAATTATATTATAAACAACTATATTAAACTAAAAACGACTAAAGAAAACTTGTATGTGCGTGTATGTGTGTGTGTGTGTGTATGTATGCCTGTGTGTGTGTGTGTATGTGTGTGTGCCTGTGTGTATGTGTTTGTTTGGTTTGTGTAATGTAAGAAGATAATTAGTTTAGTAAAGCCTCAATATCATCATAATTTTTTGATTCTAGCCATTCAGTGAGTAGCCTTTTGCACTCACAGTATTTCTTGCTATATAAATCTATTTCCATGTTTATTGTGTTATAAAGATGTATCGAACGCCGATTAAATTCCCTAGAAGCAAATACAGTATTTATTCTCGGAACATCCACAACCATACGTTTTGTTCTTTTGTTCGTGATGTCCGGATTATATGGTAGTGATTTATGTTTCCTTAAAATTGATTGTATGATATAAAGCTTCCTAACAGAGTGTAACTTACTAATTTCATAAAGGCGATCCGTTGGAAAACGTCTTTTTTTAAAATGCATGACTTTAATTAGATTTCGCTGTGCACGTTCTATATCCAAAAAATGACTTTTAGCTGCCCCGCCCCACACAGGAATGCAGTATATCAGGATAGACTGAACCAATGATACATATATGTCTCTGAGGAGATCCTTTTTCGAGTTTTGCGAGTCATCAGCCGCTCTCGGTACCACATACCTAAGTGTCTTAAATATCCAAGTAAGCTTCCTGATTCTGGTGATAACATATTCTAAGTGAGGATACCAAGACAAACGCTGATCCACAAAAATACCAAGATATTTCGTTTGTTCAACCTTATTAATAATTGGACAGTCACAAGTAACGCTACTTACAGTTCTGTTGCAGCTATGAATTTTAATGTTAAATTCGTTGTTAGGTTGATTATAGTTTATTAGTTAATTAAAAATTACGTATTATTTTATAAATATGTACGTGCAACGTTACAATGTTCATAACTCTACGCACGGCGCGCGGAGCGCCGTGGAGCGCGACCCGCCCGCCCCGCCGCCATCCATAGACGTAAAAAGTGTCGAACAGTACAATAAAAACTTGAAAATTAATTTTTGGTGAATGTATTGAGTTACCTATGATAACAGTCGTAGAACAAATGTTGTTGTTTATGATGTTGGTAATCTACTCCTGCGAGGTTGTTGGTGTTTTACAAATAACCCTGTATATTTAAAAGTTGCGGTTTGACAGGGTGCTATGCTAATTACCTATTTTCTCAGAATACTCAGATAAGTAATTTATTTTCTAGTGTACCGGCGGCCGTGTCTGCAAAACAGTGCGAATCTATTGAAGATGCTGATCTAGGTAATCATACACCGAAACAATATTTTAAACTTTAAACTTTTGTTATATTTCTCTGGACAGCTTGTCTGATTAAATAGTTTGCAGCCAAAGATAAAAATGTTTGTTTCTGTTTTGTTGTTTTTTGCATGAACATTCTACTTATGTACAATTTATAATATAAAAATAATATAGTTTTGGAATGTGATCATCAAGGCCTTTCATTTGATGCCCATATTGTAATAATTGAAGAAATTTTTTTTTCACATAACGGATGTAACAAGACACTCAACGAAGCCGAAGTCCACGCATTCCGCCCATCGTCAGGATCATTTTTGTCTTTTGCACTATGCCTGGGAAACCAATAGCTACGAAGTTATTGAAGGTCAAAGTCAATGTTTTAGTTCAAATTTTTTATGAAATCTTATTTTAATCGTTATTTCCTATTTTTTGTCTACAGAAACATTATCAAAATTTTATGTATTTCGTAACAAACAATGGCTTCAAAACGTCATCACTCAATGTATTTCATGAGCACGCAAATAAACATTGCATTCACTCGCAGGCGCGGTCTTTTGCGTGGTAATGAATGTAATGATTTTTTAACACCAAAAATCAAAATCGTTTCCCAGCAATAATTTTGAACAGAAATGGTCCTGATGATGGGCAGAACACGTAGACCTCGGCTTCGTTGAGGGTCTTGTTACACCCGATATGAAAGTGGCGTCGTACAGTCGTCGCCATGTTGAATTTAAAAAAAATAAAGCCAGTGTTACTCGGAATAATATAAGGATTCTAACGAACGATACCCTATAGGTACTTCTAATTCCGTTGAGGCATTTTATGGTGGAATAAAGAAACTCACATACCTACCCACAAACATACATGAACCCTGAACATTATATTCACTCCTTTTTTGGCAGCCGTGTAAAAAAAATTACGACAGTTGCCTAGCAACTAATCTGTACCCTTAGCACGAACAGCTATCGAGAAAAAAAACGCACGTAAAATTACTCGATAGACAATTCTCTATGGAAAATTTCATTTCGCTTATCGGCGATAGATGGCGTTGTACAAATTTCCAATACAAAATTTAACTATCGAATGATTTTACGCGAGTTATTTTTTTCGATAGCTGTTCGTGCTAAGGGTACTGAATTGATAACTAACTTGATAAACTAACTAATGTGGATTGATTTTTGGATCTGGGAGTTAGTCAATAGTCGCCTTTTATGCCACCCATTAATTAAGGCGATTAGTATCCTCACAGTACCGCCCTCACCTTAATTAAATTGATTTCTCACTAAGTACCTACATACTGTATCTAAATTTCAAACGTTGAAATATAAGCTAAGTTTCTATAGTTTATTTACAAACAATAACCTCAGTAAAATATAGTTTGTTGTAGTAGTAGCAGGCAAAAGAGCAAAAAGTGGCCACTTTTGGCACTTTTGCCTGCTACTACTACAACGAACTATATTTAAGAGAGTTTATTATTTGTAAATAAACTATAGAACTTTAGCTTCAATCGCAACGTTTAAATTTTCGATACATTATGTACTTAGCGAGCAATAAATGTAATTAAGATGAGGGCGCCACTTGAGGGTACTAATCACCTTAATGTGAAGGGTTGCTTTGATTTCCGAAACTCAATCAAAGAATAGGTACTTAATTCCTTGACACAG
Source organism: Agriphila straminella (assembly GCA_950108535.1). NCBI lineage: Eukaryota > Metazoa > Arthropoda > Insecta > Lepidoptera > Crambidae > Agriphila > Agriphila straminella. Next base: position 23,358,001 of record OX467305.1, on the reverse strand, counting down.
AATATGTATTCCTCGACCACGCTCAACCACAGAATACTATCGTACTATCTCAACACAACAGATGGGCTAAAAATATACAGAATTACTACATCTATTGCTATTCAAAACTTTTGCTACATTTGGCAAAGCGATATGAATATTTTATGCACCTTAATCCACTGAATATATTGCAAAACGTGGATTTATGTAGTACAAATCTCATATGTCGAAAGCCTTTTACCTACCTGCCAAGTTTACCTGGAATGCATCCAATTTTCACATTTGTAAACTTGAGCTTTTAAAGGAAGTAGTAAAGGAAGTAGTAAAGGAAGTATTTGATTTGGTAGGTTAGAAAAGATAAATACAACATTCAAAATTAAATCATAGTGGCAATAGTTGCTAAAGTTTTCAAATCAAATCATTTATTTGCGTGATTATGGGCGGATTACAATACAATAAATGTGATGTAGAGAAAATTTTGGCTCTCCATTTCAACCTTACTAGGCGTGTAAAATTTGTTAATATAATGTAATAAATTTTAATTACATCCCAATTAGTAAATGAGTTGTTCCATTTTTGTATGGGGGCTGGGCCCATTTGGGTAACCCGTGGCCTACGGTCATAAAATTATATTTTATGGAAAGAGAACAAAATAAGGAACCTGTCCATGTATCAATATATTTTTTTAAACCTGCAAACACTTTATATTTATTTTTAAAGTTGGATAGTTAAAATAAAACAGCAACCCAAAACGTTTTTCTACCTTGGCAACATCGATTTTTTACTGTCATATGTCACATTGATGCTGTCAGATGTCAAATAAAATGACAAATGACATATCAACAGCCAATGTAGTCATTTTAATAGAAATAAAAATGCAAAGGAATATCCCTTAACAGCCGGCAGCCGCACAAAATGGATTTTCAGGATTAAATCAACAGTAAAAACTTGTAACAAGCATTAGAATTTATTGATATACTCGGGAGAGTAAAATGAATAGTAAGACACTTTCATTTTAAAGCGAAAACATTAAGAATTACACGATGAAGAGCACCATTATTCAATTTTTTAAATATTTTTTTATTTATGTTTGCAGGTATTAATATTTTTCTCTTTTTGGAAACCTTGTCCCACGAGAGAAATCTACGAGAAAAAAAATATATTATGGGTGTAGGAAAATTTAAAAAAAGTGAACCCAGGAAAGAACGACTCCTTTCAACATTATTAATCATTGATTATGAAATATCATCCATTTAAAAATTTATATCTTTTTAACTTAATAATAATAATCATCACAATTAATAAAATATATAAAATTGCAAGTATAATGTCAAAATAAATTAATATAAAATAATGTCTTCATACCACAATCAAATGTCAACAATTCTATGTCAAATGGCTAATTAATGCTATCATCATTAAGAAATTCATTTACAGAATAGTAGTTTTGAACTAAATACATTTTGAATATACAGGGTTATTTGTTAAACATCAACAACCTCGCAGGATTTGATTGCTAACAACATTTTGTTCTACATCTTTTCTAAAACAGACAAAAAAACTCATTTTTTTACAAAACTCGATCAGCTGTTCGGTCATTTCTATGGAAATTAGTTTTTTGTCTGTTTTCTGAAAAGTCGTAGAAAAAATGTTGTTGTTAATGATGTTAAATAGTAATGTACTCCAGTAGCCTTAGCACGAACAGCTATCGAGAAAAAAACGCGCGTAAAATTACTCGATAGAGAATTATCTATGGAAATTTTAATTTCGCTATTCGGCGGCAGATGGCGTTGTATAAATTTCCAATGCAAAATTGCACTATCGAATGATTTTACGCGCGTTATTTTTTTCGTGCTAAGGGTACTGCAAGGTTGTTGGTGTTTTACAAATAACCCTATGTATACAGAATTTTCTTTGCAACCACTTTCATGATCCAGACGTGACTTTTTATATAGGGTCATTTTACAACCACGCAGGAGTAGATTTAGCATCTTAAACAACAACGTTTGTTCTACGACTTTCCAAAGATGACAAAATCCCAACAGTACCCTTAGCACGAACAGCTATCGAGAAAAAAAACGTGCGTAAAATTACTCGATAGAGAATTATCTATGAAAATTTTAGTTTCGCTATTCGGCGGTAGATGGCGTTGTACAAATTTTCCATACTAAATTGCACTATCGAATGATTTTACGTGCGTTATTTTTTTCGATAGCTGTTCGTGCTAAGGGTACTTCGTGCTAAGGGTACTCCTGGCACGAACATCAATCGAGAAAAAACGCGCTTAAAAATACTCGACGGAGAATAATTCCAATTTCATTTTGCTTTTTCGGCGGTAGATGGCGCTGTACAATTTTCTCATACAAAATTATTCTATCGAATGTTTTTACGCGCGTTATTTTTTTCGATAGCTATAATAGTGGAATCTTTCACCTAAAATGTATGTGAACTTTTACTTTTTCTTACGAAGTAGCCTGAATATTTTGTGTTGAAACACGTTGGAAAATGCTATTACAAATTAGTTTAATAATAATATCGCTGTACTCTGTTGTATAATTTCATCATTATAAATGTGTCTAAGCTCACATAATATGAGCTTAGATAGCGGAGTAGTTAGTACTTATTACTTAAGTAGCTTATCAGCAGAACTAGCACAGAGTGTGTTAAGCAGAAATGTTCTTAACATTTAGATCTTTAGGTTAATATTGCAAATAATATTACAGTATTGGGCGACAACCTTAGGGCACACAAAACGTATGTTTTGTTTAAAAAAGGTGACTATTACCCTAATCGAGATGACAAAAATACCATGTTGGGCAGCTTGAATCAGTTATATACTTACCTTCTTGGTATAATAGTTGCCCACTCAGTATTTTTGTCACTGATTTAGAATTTTCACTGCTAACTTAAAATATTTATCTACCACATGTAGTCGCCCGTTTTCCGTATTTTTTGGAACCCACAGTTAATCGCCCGTTTAGTTATATTGTCGCCCAAAAAATAAACCGCTGCCAGGTTTAGTATTTTAGTATCCCAATAACAGTTGTCTTTAATTATTTCCAGTCACCCAATTAATTCGTTAACAGAAATGACCATTTAATTGGTTGTAACTTAGCCGATACTTTTTTTTCACTTAAGTGGATTGTCAACCACGTGGTCTCCATACAAACGGCGATAACGTTTCCCACCCTCTAAACCTTAACCTACAGAAATGAATTTTTGGTATGTTTTTGAAATGCCTAAAAACTAGGGCTGTACGTTTTGATTTTTAAAATATTCATTGTAGATTTGAAAATATTGGCACTTCTGTGTTTTGAATGAAATCACTAAAATGCAAATATTTCAAAAAAATACCAAAATTAATTACTGTAGGTTAAGGTTTAGAGGGTGGGAAACGTTATCACCGTTTGTATGGAGACCGCGTGGTTGACAATCCTCTTAACACATGTGGCATTTAGTTAGCTCAGTGTTTAAACATTTGTGCATAAAAGTTTTAAAACATCAGCGGTCATGGTTGTTAAATTAATTATAACAATGTGAGTATGGACACTTTCAAATTCTCCAAACATAACGGCAATTTCGTCCTTAAACTCATAAACCACTAATATTAATAGGTAGCTACTTAGTATAATGATTTCGTCATTGTCTTTAAATTTAATCGGAAGGCACACCATAACAAAAATAAGAAAATCACAAAACAAAAGCGGAAACGGTAACTTTTCCACTTAATATGGAAATGTAAAATTATTCTTGTGTGTTGTGTTGTTCTAAGTAGAAGCTTAAGTACGCATGAAATTGTGCGAACTCCTTTCGAGAATTTTCTTTGAAACTTGTATGCAAATCTATTATGAGTGTGAATAATGTAGGAACCTGTTAAAAGGGGGTTCTGTTACGTATTACAAAGTGTTTCTGAATATTGTGTATGACGAGCACCGGTTTAGTTTGGTTAGTCAATTTTATTGAAGAACTCAGTACCCCTAGTACGAACATCAATGAAGAAAGAAATAGCGCGTAAAAGTAGTCTGTTGACTGAGTAATATTATGTATGGAAAATTTCATTTCGCTATTCGGCGCTAGATGGCGCTATACAAATATCTCATACAAACTTATTCTTTCGAATGTTTTTTTACGTGCTTTATTTTTTTTCGATAGCTGTTCGTGCTACGGGTACAGTTACAGTACACTTAGCACAAACAGCTATCGAAATAATAACGCGCGTAAAATCATTCGATGGTGCAATTTTGTACTGGAAATTTGTACAACGCCATCTACCGCCGAATAGCGAAAGTGAAATTTCCATAGATAATTCTCTATCGAGTAATTTTACGCGCATTTTTTCTCGATAGCTGTTCGTGCTAAGGGTACAGATATCTATGGGAAATTTTATTTCGCTTTGCGGCGGTAAACAGCGCTGTACATACAAAAACATACAAAACCCTAAAAATGGCTGATGACAATGATGAATCAAAAAAAGTGTTTTCACACATTGCTTTACTACAACCTCAACTTATTTAATTGAAAAGTAAGTCCAACTTTAAATAGGAAGGTATTCACTTTATACTTACATTGCTAGCCTTTGTTTCTAGAATGCGACCGAACTGACCGAATGAATGAAGCGAATAAAACCCTGGTTTGTTCTGTGTTCGCTGGGCATAGAGTGGCATCAAAAAAGGGGGAAAACCCTTTTATGTGGCTTTTTTGCGACCATGTCGTCCTAGTTTCCGAATACAGAGGGATTCGCGCATTATGGCTTCAACGGTTTCTACCAATATATTGATGGACTCATATCATCTCATATTTTGTAAAAGTCCTGCAATGTATAAACATACGTAATATAATTGGTGGAAAGTATAATTTTTAACCGACTTCATCAAAATTCGATTGTATGTTTTTTTTATCGTTGTTAGCGCGTATCTTCGACATTTATGGACCGATTTAGATGATTCTTTTTTTGATCGATTGAGTTTTCTTGCGAGATGGTCCCATTTAATTTTTACAAGTAATCCTGAAAATACTATGATATTTAATCAACTAACGTGACAATTTTGTTATTTATGAACCGAATTAGATGATTTATTTTGTTGGGGAAGGGATACCTTTGTGTAGTCTTTTTAACCGACTTCAAAAAAAGAAGGTATTCAGTTTGTATGTATGTATATTTCTCCGCGATTATCTCACGTTTGGCTGAGCCGATTTTTCTACCTAAATAATATACCTACACTACCTAATACAGAAGGTACTTACACTAAAAATAAAAAATTTTTTTTTTTTTAAAAACAAAAAAACCTGCCTCTAAAAAGCAAGAAATAATATACAAATCATTAGATACTCATTATCATTGTTATAATAAAACACGTCAATTGAAGTCGGGTGGGGCTTTTAGAATAAAAAAAGGAAGGTGTACTCCAGCCCCACCCGACTTTAATAGACGTGTTTTATTATAACAATGATAATGCGTATCTAATGATTTGTATATTATTTCTTGCTTTTTAGAGGCAGGTTTTTTTATTTTTTAAACAATTTTACAATTAGTAGTGAAAAAGTCAAATAATATCTGGCGCGTATTTAGGTACCTACGCATATTAAACACTTGACCGTTATTTGAAACTTTATGGTTTGAGATAGGCCCCTATCCGTTTCCTGCTTCTTTGCCTCTCTATCTTACCGTATATCGCCCTCTCTCTCGCACATCTGACGTCACACGGCCCCACCAGCAGGCAGGTATTGCACGCTTGCTTGCCTCATTGGCGTCTTGTTTCCTGCAGCGCACAGACGTGCTCAACGGGTATCCAGTGAGTAACTATCTACTACCTATAGGTCACTTCGAAGTTTGATACCATTATTAGCACGAAATAATTAGCCTCTCTCTTTAGAAAGTATTCTAGTGTGGGAAGTATCCCACAAAGAACGAGTAGTTTTAAAACTTATTATGTAAGTAAAAATCTTACTTTTACATTTACATCTACCTACCTTCTCTATCAAAATTAGTGTTCTATTTTACAATCATTTGCCCTTTTTATTTCTTTTCTTTGTAATACTTATGTTTTATCTAACGGTGTTACCGTTCCATTTTTATTTAAATTAATGTCTACCCTCTTTAGTAAAAGTTTTTCTTTCTTTAGCTTTTAGTAAATGCACACTTTTGTGATACTAAAATGAGTAATGCTAACGAAGAAAGTGTTCGGGAACCTTGCGGTAAAGATTTACGGAGTGATACGGCTAATGAATCTCGTAATCTGTCTATGAAACGATCTAAGCGACATAGCAGTACCTCGAGTAGCAGCTGCTCGAGCTCCTCGACTAGTAGCACTTCGTCCTCCTCATCATCTAGTTCTCAGTCTCGGCAACCTAAGAAGTCGCAAAAACGTAAAAAAGGGGGGGCAAGCGTAATCGACAGCGCGAAAACCGTCGCTTAAGTAAATTAACAAAAGAAATAGGTCAACTTCGAAAACAAGTGACGGCTTACGATAACACTTCCATTCCAAATTCGAATGTAATTTACGATGATTTAGTTGACGGTAACGTTAGTGAAGACTTATATAAAGACTGTAATGGTACTATTTCTACTCAGCCAGAATTTAGTTTCGAAATCGAGACAAAGTTAAAGGAACCTTCAGTTCCCAAAACACCTCAAAATTATTTGAAAATTTTAAACGAAATTCAACATTTTGATAATAATGAGTGGTGTGAAGTTCGCTATGCAGAAACACAAAAATTGTATAATTTTACTCCCGGTTTTACTGATTTAGACGTTAACGATGAACTTAAGATGTACGACTCTTCTCGCCATTTAGCTCATTCAGACAAGGCTTATGCTGCGCTAACTTTTTGTGTGCTTAAACAACGCGAAGCCTTACAGTCAGCTTTACGTTCTTTGTTGCTTTGGGGACGTGATACACCACAAATTCAATTTGAACAACTTAATGAAAAAATTAATGATCTTTTCTTGAAGAGTGATGTTTATAAAGTGTCTTCGGAATTGTTACAACTTGCTTGTGGCCATCGGGCCGAAATTATTCAGATGAGGAGGGATGCTATTGCTAATTTTGTACGAGATCCATTAATAAAAGTCGCTTTAAAGAAAATTCCTCCATCCTCCCAACATTTATTTAGTTCAGAGGCGTTGACTACCCTCCTTGAAAAATCGGGTGGAGTACGAAAGACTTTTATGCCCTTAAATAAAGCTGGCACTAAGGCTACAGTTTCTCAAGCTGGCCAAAGTAAGACTTATAACCGCCCCTCGCAGGGGCAGGTTTCACACTTTGCACCCTCGCAGGGTAGCTCTTATCATGGATGTTGTGCTACGCACATTTCCCATACGAACCAACCCTCGCGGGGTTGTTGTCACTCTCGTCCCTCACAGGGACACAGAAGTTCCGACTTTCGCTCGGCCCCCTCAAACTCTTACAGAGGTTTTCGTGCTAGAGGAGGGCGGCAGAATAATAGTAGATATCAGGAGCGTAATAGAGGACAGAAGCGTCCTGGACCATCAACTGAAGATAACCACGGAAAGAAACGTAAGTTTTGACGCTCAACATACATTCAAGGCGGGCCGGTTGTCGAGCTACCTTCAATTCTGGCGTCAACTCGACGCTCCAGATTATATTTTGAAAGTGATTCAAGGGTACCGCATACCCTTTGTCCAGAAACCACCTCTAGTAATACCGAGTCTCTCAGACAACCGGTTCGCCACTCCTGTCACCGACACAATGACATCCTTAATGTCTCAAATGATAAGCCAGGGAGTCCTAGAACCAGTCGAATCAGCACCGAGCTTCCTATCAAGGATGTTTCTTGTCCCAAAGGCCGACGGGTCTTCCCGGCCGGTATTAAACCTGTCGGCACTAAACGAATTTATCAAAACAGACAAATTTCGTCTCGTAAATGTTCACCGTGTCCCCTATTTCCTACAACCACACGATTGGATGTGCAAAATAGATTTGTCCCAGGCCTATTTTCACCTGCCAATAAAGGAATCGCACAGACGGTTCCTTCGCTTGGTTTACAAAGAGAAACTCTTCCAAATGACCTGTCTCCCGTTTGGTCTCAGTACGGCACCAAAGGTATTTGCCTCACTTACCAATTGGGTAGCCCAAACACTACGAGCAGAAGGGATCCGTATCATCGTTTATTTGGACGACTTTCTCCTAGCTCATCAAGATCGTCAGATCTTGCAGTCTCAGGTTCAGCTCGTACTCGAGAGATTGCAGTCTCTTGGTTGGCTAGTAAATTTCGAGAAATCGATTTTAAACCCTCAACGAAGTCTTGTGTTCCTCGGGATCCTTTGGGATACGTGGAGGAACCAGAAAGGTCTACCAGAAAAGAAACAAGTGCAGTTGGTTTCAAAAATCTCTGCTCTACTGAACAATCAAATAGCACTACTAAGGGACTTGCAGAGCCTCGTAGGTCTACTGAATTTCTCGAGCTTTGTAATCCCTCAGGGGAGGCTGCACTATCGAGCCCTCCTCGATTTGCTGAACCAATGTATAAAGAGGCCGAATGTCAAACAGGTTCATCTTTCCATAGAGGCCTTGGGAGATCTGACGTGGTGGTTTCACAACCATCACCGCCTCTCTTTGATTCATCTCTCCCCACCAGCTCATTTTCTCGCGACAGACGCGTCGGACATAGGTTGGGGAGCGCAATTAAACAATCAAGCTTTTTCGGGGCAGTGGAGTCCTCAAGAACAGGACTTGCATTGCAATCAGAAGGAGCTCATTGTTCTATTAAAAGTCTTGCAAGACCATTGTCAGTCCCTTTACCAATCGACCGTTCTGTGGCAAAGCGACAACAAGACGGCTGTTGCTTATATTCGAAAAGAGGGTGGAACCAAATCCAAGGCTCTGATGAATATAACTTACAAAATTTTTCAGCTGTTGGAGCTGCATTCGATTCAGATATCTCCGTACCACATACCAGGCATATACAACGGCCACGCAGATCATCTGTCTCGTTTCCGATTGCCTCCAGAGTGGCATCTTCTACCTGCTTGCACAGAAATTATATTCAAAAGGTTTGGTGTCCCGGTGATAGATCTTTTTGCGTCAAAGACAGCTCATGTCGTTGTCAACTATGTGACGTTGGACCAAAACGATGTTCAAGCGACTTACCACGACGCCTTTTCCCGTCCGTGGAACTTCCTGATGGCGTGGGTTTTCCCCCCTCCATACTTAATTCCCAAGGTACTATGCCACCTCAATCAAGCTCAAGGCACATACTTAATTGTTGTCCCTCGGTGGGACAAAGTTTTCTGGAGAGCAGATCTCAAGTCCCGGGCTCTGGCCGCACCATATGTGATACCTCGTCTCACTCAATACCTGATAGATACATCAACCAACCTTCCTCCTCCCAAGGTCCAAGAAATGATTCTGGAGGTATGGATATGTGGGGGTGGTCGAGCAACCTAACCGAGTGGGATGAATCACAGTTAAATCTATTGCAGTCATCGTGGCGAACATCCACTCATAAAACTTACAAAGTTGCGTGGCATAGGTGGCTTAAATGGAATAAACTTCAAAAGCTTAACCCCCTTCGTCCTAGTGGATCTGTTCTAGCAAGATTCTTAGCCGATTTACATCTTAAAGATAAGCTTTCATACAACACAATTTTATTACATAAGTCTGCGGTGTCTACTCTATGTAATACAGAGCTTTCAGGCTATCTTAGTTCACATGTGTTGGTTCGACATGTTTTAAAATCAATTGCTCTGAAAAACCCTGTTAAACATAAAACTGCTGTTTGGGATATGGATGACCTTGTGTCTTACTTAGAGAATTATACTTTAGATAAAGATAACTTATTTTCAGTCTCTAGACATACTGCTATATTACTTTTACTTTCCTCAGGCCGACGGGTTCATGACCTCACTTTGCTTTTAGTAGATTCCAAGCATTTGGAAGTACATAACGACTATATTGTTTTATGGCCTAAATTTGGATCTAAATCTGATAATTCTAATTACAGGCAATCGGGTTGGAAATTATCAATGAATAGAAACAATAAGAAGTTGGATTCGGTTTATTGGGTAAAGCGATGTGTGAGCCTTTTACAAGATAGGCGTAATCTTGCAAATTGCACTAATTTATTTGTAAATATAAGAGGTCAAGCGAGACCTGCCTCCCGAACAGTAATTGCAGGATGGTTGAAATCACTATTTTCTGAAGCTGGCATCGTCGCTTCCGCGGGCAGTATTCGCTCAGCAGTTGCTTCAAAGAGCTGGGAGAGTAATGTTCCAGTTGATGAAATCATATCCCGTGGGAACTGGAGGTCTGAAAATACATTTAGAAAATTTTATAGACGTGAAGTAATGTCAGATTCCAGTAGCAATAATAAAAATATTTGGAATAACTTTGTTCCTGTTACAAAATAGTAATCTTTGATTATGTAAAAGTTTAGGTGAATAGCTATGCCAATAAAACAATTTGTTCTTTTTAGTATGATTGTACTATTTCATTATGTTTGTATTAATGCTAAAAGTTGCATATTTCAGTTGGCAATTTTGGAGGATTGATCTTTCTTTTGTTATAACGATACGTACAATAAAATTATGTAGCTATACCTCGCACATCTCATTTTATTATTTTAATCACATAGGTAGGTACCTAATATCCTGCCTACTATTTTAAGTATGAGTAGGACTTGTAATCAGTACTTGTCAGTAATTCAGTTGAATTATTACAGACTTTTCACTATGTAATTTCAACTACTTTCTTCTTTTTGGGCTTTGGTTTCGCCAATATCCAGTTGTTTGCTTAGCTTATATTTTTACAACACAGAATTTTCTAAATTATTAGAACTGACACCTGACACTGACGGACGTCTGTCTTTTTTGACTACAGACGCTTTTTGACAACAATAACTTTCAATTCAATATGACAGCTAGCTAGTGTTGTTAGAATGTTTTAGTGATGTTAAGTGTTGCCTCTTCAACCTTCCTTCCTTGACTAACATGACCATGCATATGCGCCGTGCATATTCTCACATCTATTTTATTTAAATAAGTAAACAATACTTTTCTCAGTCTGTCAAGAATTTTATATTTATGCTTAATGAATATTTTTTAAATTCTAGTGAATTCTTAACTTTTAATTTTTAAACGTCACATTGGCGTCCTTTCCTTCTCCACCAGGCGATAACAAACAAGTCTCAAACCATAAAGTTTCAAATAACGGTCAAGTGTTTAATGACAGCGTTTTTCCTGAAATAAAACGCTTATTAAATACTTACCTTATTTGAAACTTTCATTTAAATCCTGCCTGGGTGGTTTTTCGACTCAATGAGGCAAGCAAGCGTGCAATACCTGCCTGCTGGTGGGGCCGTGTGACGTCAGATGTGCGAGAGAGAGGGCGATATACGGTAAGATAGAGAGGCAAAGAAGCAGGAAACGGATAGGGGCCTATCTCAAACCATAAAGTTTCAAATAAGGTAAGTATTTAATAAGCGTTTTATTTCAGGAAAAACGCTGTCATTACGTAGGTATTAGAGAAATAGGTAAAAGTAATTTCTCTGAAATACCCATAAATCTTTATTTTATTTATTTTATTGTCACTGAATTTGTGTAGGTATCGTAAAATATTTAGCCAATTCTGTATTCACAATCACAATTTATTTTAAATTAAGCTTAATAAATGTAACACAGTTATATCAGTTTACTTTGAGAAATTGATAACGTATATTGCATAATCGTGATTCGATTGAAATCTATTTGAATTCGATATGCAGATTGGAATGCCTTTGCAGCAGATGAAATGCAAAACGCATCCAATTTAATGGCCAAGTTTTGATTAAGATTCAACTCTTGGAATGTTCGACTAAATACCAACTGAATTCTAATTAATCTTATGTATAAATCCTTACTACATAATAATATATCCTATTAATATTGTAAATGTGAAAGATTGTCTGTACCCTTAGCACGAACAGCTATCGAGAAAAAAAACGTGCATAAAATTACTCGATAGAAAATTATCTATGGAAAATTTAGTTTTGCTATTCGGCGGTAGATGGCGTTGTACAAATTTTCCATACAAAAATACTCTAACGGATGTTTTTACGCGCTTTAATTTTTTTGATAGCTGTTCGAATACCGATCGAGTGAATTTCGAACGAATCCAACGAGGAAGAGCTATGAAAAAATTAATTGTTTTTTATTATTTTGACTTCCTTAAGGTGAAAAATACTTTAATTATTATTTTTATAAATTATACTTTTTACAGTTTTCGAAAATATTTTTCCCAGTTTTGTTAACAATGTGCCAACTATTGGTTAAATAGCTTGCACCTACTTTGGAAGTGTAGTTAATTGGCATCAGTGCCAATCACTAGATTTTAATTTTTTTTTTAAATTATTACAAATTTTTTTTTACACATAAATAGGTAGGTACATAGAGTAACACCGTTCTCTTAGTATGTTAGGTAGGTATGTTTACCCAAAACGTTAAATAATGCCTAGACATAGACAGTACCTAATCGAATCAATTCAGCTAACACCCCTGTACCACATTAGCTTTAAACACCTATTTAGATGCGACAGTTGGAGTAGGTATCATTGTTTACTCGACCTACAAACCAGAAACCTTTTTTGTGTAACCTAACATTGAGTGTCAATGACCTAGCTGGGTTTGTTCATTTGTTTTGAGGGCGATACGGTTTTATTAGGTACATAGGCCAATTTTATGAGATCTCGAAGAAGTAATATTATACAGGATGTCCTAAAACTTTGCCACACGGAGGGAAAGTACCATAAATATTGAAGATAGGAAATTTTACTAAAAGAAGACTGAAGTCTTAAATTAAATAATTCGAACTGCTTTCAGAGATTTTCGAAAAATCACATGCCTTAACCGGGATACGAACCCACCAAATTAGAAAAAAACACTTTTTTTTTATTTTACGATACCGTTCGATAGGGTTACTCATTAGGATTATTTTCTGTTAAGTAACATAGCATCTTAAACAAAAGGAAGACCATGAAATTTAACATTAATATTTATTTATTTATTACGTATTGTATCAATTTGTATAGGAATGCGATTTAAAAAAAAACTTTCAATGCATTCAAAGATTTTTTTCAAACTGCAGTTAGCTTTATTTTTTAAAACAAAACGAAGTCTTCTTTCAGTAAAATTTCCTATCTTCAATATTTAAGGTATTTTCCCTTCACGTGGCAAAGATTTGGGACACCCTGTATAATCTAAGAATAATTTTTAAACTTTTAGATTTTATGCATTCACAATGCTATTTTTATATTAAGATTATTAATATAATTAAAAAATATTAGAAAAAATCGACTCACCCGTAGCAGCTCAGACGGGTCCCGTCTGTGCTGTTACGGGTGAGTCTATTTTTTAATAATCTTAATCTAAGATTAAGTCATAACATTTTTAACTAATAAAGAATTTATTAATACTTAAAAAAAACATCATGTCTTACTATTACTATCCACCCGATATACTTAGACCTATGAATCCTTTCAACTTTAAAACAAATCAAATCCTAAATCTTCAAAGTAAACGCTCGAAGGGTTTATTCAAAATATTTACATAAATCTGGCGAGCAGATTGTACAGGAGGATCCAATTTAAGTTGGTCTATTGACACGCAAATTTGAACTATTCTCCCGTGTGATGCCGGCCGTTGCCGGCTTTAGAAACGCACCGGATCTTAGCAATATTAGGGATAGGCCCGTGACTTCGTCTGAGTAAACAGTTATTTTTCTATCCCTGAAGAACAGTACTCTTAGCACGAACAGCAATCGAGAAAAAAACGCGCGTAAAATTACTCGATAGAGAATTATCTATGGAAATTTTAATTTCGCTATTCGACGGTAAATGGCGTTGTACAAATTTCCAATACAAAATTGCACTATCAAATGATTTTACGCGCGTTAATTTTTTCGATAGCTGTTCGTGCTACGGGTACTGTACCCTTAAGGCTGGTTTACATTAGATTATTTTTAGTAGAGTGCTTTAGTAGCGTGCGAGTAGATTCGAATGCGAGTGCTTTAGTAGTTTTGGTGCCTTTCCAGTGAGCTTTTACATGCTTCCAGTGCGAGGAAAGTGTCGCGCGGGGGGTGAGCGGGCAGCCCTAGCTTGCTTGCTCACTAGTATGCTTGTATGCTAGCATTCTTGAGTGTAAGAAAAATTATTAGGCAAGAGTAGGCAAATAAAAAGACGACAGGTTCCTCTGCTAATTATTTATTTTTAATTATCAAAATCATATTGTTTAGGGCTGCGTATTCTAAATCATGTGCAATCATTAAATTAAGTAATTTTTCAACTACTCGTACTTGTGATTATGCCTAATGATGATTAAGGGAAGCAAACATACTTATGGCAAAAAAATGATTCGGCGTTACACAATGTGCGAATCGTAATTTAGTACTTTTATAGGGATTATGGAAATGAAAATGCGGCGTAAAAGTTTTAGGCTTAGTGAAAATAGGCAAAGGAAAATTTAGGTCAAAGGAAAATTTTGCGAAAAAAATTTAGGCCAATAATTTGTGTGCCAAAGACAGTTAGGACAACAAAAAAATTTCATTCCAATATATACCCGTATAATTAAATTAATAAATTGCTCACAGACTGAGAAATTAGACACAAAAAATTCACATGTACTGTACCCTTAGCACGAACAGCTATCGAGAAAAAAAACGCACGTAAAATTACTCGATAGACAATTCTCTATGGACAATTTCATTTCGCTTATCGGCGATAGATGGCGTTGTACAAATTTCCAATACAAAATTTATCTATCGAATGATTTTACGCGAGTTATTTTTTTCGACAGCTGTTCGTGCTAAGGGTACAGATTGAAGCTAAGGTTTTGTAGTTTATTTATAAACAATAACCACAGTAAAATATAGTTCGTTGTGGTAGTATTTAGCAAAAGAGTAAAAAGTGGCCACTTTAGGCACTAACTACTAACTACGAAGTACTACTACAATGAACTATAATTTTAATTTTTGACTTTTAAATACTATTAGTCATTCCGTGTCATCACGACCATCATCCGTGTCAGCACGAACAGCTATCGAGAAAAATAACATGCCTAATTAATGTGGAAAATTTAATTTTGCTTTTCGGCTGTAGATGGCGCTGTACAAATTTCCCATACAGAATTATTATATCGAGTACTTTTACACGCGTTTTTTTTCTCGATAGATGTTTGCGCGAAGGGTACAGTTACTTGAGAAAAGCAATAAAAAGTCGACAATTCACATTTTCTACGTTTATAATTTTGCTTAACTATATTAGAAACGTCGGAGACAATCAAAATCAAATGCATTTTCATACTTTATTCTTCTTTTTTTAGTTATTGTTAGTATGGGTAATTTTACAACTTTTGCTAAAATTTTGTGGAAAATTTATGGCCATTTAATGAATATTACTTATATCTATTTTAATACGTAATTTTTGTAAATGGGTGTAATTTGCCTGAATAAATGAAATTATATTCTGTTCCTAATGGCATGTCACTTCCATCAGCATGGCTCCAGCAGCTGTCCACATTTCCCATAATATTAGTAATAAAAATAATTAGCGTCCCCTTCTTTTTGGGGCTTAAGATTATTAATATCATCCATAAAAAATTTCATAGTGAACGATCCTCCCATTTTTGGTACTATAAATTTAATTATGTCCTGATTGGCGCCTTCGATTTTTAGACACTCTGCTCCTTCACACTGAAAAAATAATGCGAGAGCCAACACTAAACGCTTTACGCCAGCAATAACGTACGTAACAAGACGAAGCCGAAGTCCACGCATTCCGCCCATCATCAGCAACATTTTTGTCTTTTAGACTATACCTGAGAAACCAATAGCTACGAAGTTATTGAAGATCAAAGACAACTTTTATTTTATGAATCTTATTTCCTAATTTTTGTCTACAAAAACATTATCAAAATTGTATGTATTTCGTAACAAACAACGGCTTCAAAATGTCATAATTCAATATATTTCATGAGCACGCACATAAACGTTGTCTTTCAATTCGGCCGCACGCAGCTGCTGTGTAGCATACACTCGCAGGCGCGGTCTTTTGAACGCGTTACATTGCTTATGTGTTACCGTAAAAACCCGTTTTTAGTTAAAACCCGTTTTGACTAGTCAAAACTAGTTTGAACTAAGTTCATTTGTTGCAACTAGTATTTACTACGGCTCAATAAATATTATCAGTTAGAACTAGTTTTGACTAGTCAAAACTAGTTTTGACCAAATGCCTTAGTTGCAACTAGTATTTACTACTGCACAATAAATAACATCAGTTTAACGAACAGATTCAGAGCTAGGTCAAAGTTCATCGTGCCTCATTCTGATTGGTCGAGAGGTGTCACCTGACTCAGGGCCTCGCATGAGGGTGGCCTCCCTCCGCTGGCGCGCTCATTCCAGCGTAAAGAGGCTAAAAAGAGGTGGGAGAGGGGAGGGGACAGACGTACAAAATTTCGCACGTAAAAAAAGTCGTTTCTGGCGCTTCGCCGGCCGCTGACGCGGCACGCTCGCTTCGCTCGCTCAGCTTGCGCGCTGGGTTCATGTCAACCAAACATGCTCGTCGTTACGCTCCTCGCACCTATCACGTGACCCGCAATCTTTGGTCACCATTCCAACAATTTAGCACTGCTAGCAACCTAGTGCGCCGCCATTGAACGTCGAATACCTACTAGTTTAAAATAAGGTTCTCAGTAAGAACTAGTTTTAACTGAAATTGAATTCTTGAGTCATTCCTGAAAACAAAATTTTCTAATACTAGTTTTAACTAAGGCTCTCAGTAAGAACTAGTTTTAACTGAAATTGAAATACGCTTTGTAGTAAATTCTAGTTTTGACTAGGAAAACTAGTTCTTACAAAGGCACTTAGTTCAAACTAGTTTTGACTAGTCAAAACGGGTTTTAACTAAAAACGGGTTTTTACGGTGACATATGCAATGCAATTTTAACACCAAAAATTAGAATCGTTTTCCAGCAATAATTTTAAACAGAAATGGTCCTGATGATGGTCAGAATACGTAGACCTCGGCTTCGTTGAGTGTCTTGTTACACCCGGTATAAATCGTTCATGACGAACAGCTAGTTGTAGCCACAAAAAAAAACATACGACAAGCTAAAGAGATTCTCTAGTAACTACAAGTATTAAATTGCGTATAAACCTCACAGACGGTTGTAAAAAAAAACAGAATATCATCAAAAGCGTTTGTGTAGGTTCATATTTTTGGCGTAAATAGTAGCGGAAACGTATTGAATTCTACATCAAAATACACTTTATCGTACTGTGTAGTAGCTCCAATAACTTTTATAAAAAAAAAAAATTGTGATAAAGATAATGATGAAAAAACAACGAAAAACATCGCAAAAGTGCAGAAGTGAGGTTATTTTCCATACTGTTTACATATAAAGAAAAATACAGAGACAAATGTTACCGCATAACCTGTGGATTACTATAGTGCTTGTTATAGCCTAGACTAGACTGATTTTAATTGTTAAAATAATGACATTTACATTACCATTGCTAAACATTTCCTTCCAACACACTGAAAGTTATATTTCAAATATAGACCTTTTGTCTTATTTAATAATAGTTTGTAAATAATTTAATTAAAAATATATTTTAATGATTAAGGCCCTTATAGCGTTCAACTAGCGCCACCAATGCATTTCTTTTTATTACACGTAAACCAAGTCAATATAAAAATGGAAACAACTATGTTTTCATTCTTTGCGCTAGTTTTAAAATGCAATCGAAACTACGGTGGCCACTTTATGGTTTAAATGGATTTTAAAACTTACAGAAAGAATGAAAACTGTTGAAGAGTTATTAAAAAAATAAATATATTAGAGACAATTTAAGAGTTTCTTCTAAGCTAGGGGTACAGAAGGGAAAATTATTACCATCCTGAAATCCTGACCCGTATAGTGGCTCGAGTTGTGCGAATACAGGGTATTAGTAGCACCCTAGCGAAAACTTTAAGGGATGATTCTACCCTTAGAAATAAGCTACTTTCTCTATGGAACCAATGTCGCAAATGCATTGTTGTTGAGATTTTGCATTAAGGCGCGGTGGTAGTGAAACTAGCCTCCACTACATTTATTTTTATTACTCATAAAAAAGTCAATATTTAAAAAAAGCTCGTGTAATAATCTCTTAAAAATTGTCTCTAATATTTTTTGAATAACTCTTCAACAGTTATCATTTATTCTGTAAGTTTAAAAATCCATAATTGCCAAAAGTGGCAACTTTGAGCTAAAATGGATTTTTCTCACTTATGCTCTGAAATCTTATCATTCCATTTGAAAAAGGAATGCGGGGCGTTCCACATTTCCGAGGGGGTCTGGTTCATCACATTCTAAATTTAAAATTCAGGCCAGGAATGAATTTCAATACTTACTTCCCGCACCAGCACCAGTGCGGGAAGTAGGTACAGTGCGAAGATGATCTGGGTGGTCTGCGGCAACTTCTTTTTTTTGTTTTAGCTGTTCACAAAAAACAAAATAAGCAAAGGCACATTTGCACCATACAGCCATAACTTTAGTTCCTTTTTTCTGGCACGCAAGCCAACGACACGACAGTTATTATTATAAAGGTAAAATTATTTAATAGGTATACTATAATAACGATACAATAAAAAAAATGGTGTGCACAGAGTATATTACTATAAGAATAAATAAATATTACATTGTATTGTACCAGATTTATCAGAGACAAATCCTCTAAGTAATCTTGAATTATGTACAGCGCCATCTACCGCCGAGAAGCGAAATGAGATGGGTTTTTGCTTCTCGGCGGTAGATGGCGCTGCACGTAATTCAAGATTACTCAGAGGATTTGTCTATGATAAATCTCATTTTGCTTTTCGGCGCTTCGAGCGATTAAACTGCTGGAATGCACCCAAAAAAAAAACTGGCGGGAATTAAATTTAATTAAGTTTCAATTGAAAAGTTTTTTATTTCCTCGCATTTCTTGAGAAAAGCACTATACAAGTCTTGTTCTGGAAGCTACTTGCATTGCCTCGAATGTCAAACCATCCTCGACAATGCAATCGCTAGCTTCCCGTTCACGGCTGTAATGTACTATTAAAACTTACAGAAAGAATGAAAACTGTTGAAGAGTTATTCAAAAAATATTAGAGACAATTTTAGAAATGATTACATGATTTTTTTTAAACATTGACTTGGTTTACGAGTAATAAAAATAAATCTAGTGGCGGCGCTAGTTTCACTACCTACAGCGCCTAAAGCAATGTATATACGCGTATCAACTCGATAATATCGCGAGTAAAGTTGTATGTACATTGCGGGTTTGTAAAATTTTGATATTTTAATATTTTTTCTGTAAATTTTGGTTCTATGGAACTAAGACAGACTCTGTGTGATAGAAAAATTAAAGAAACACAATTTTTTTCATGAATTTTGCGAAGGAAAATTCCACGTCAGTTGGACTCGGTATCATGAGTCGACTTTGCCCTGAACGTTTTTGCTAGGGTGCTACTAACGCCCTGTATAAACAAAAAGATATACAAAAAATGACATATATAAAAAGATATACTTAAATACTTACTGCTGCTACGCAATTGTCTCCTTCGCACTAATAAAGAGAATTAAGTTAATTAGTTGAAATAAAAAAAAAACTTAATGCGTATTTATTTATTTTCTGTATATTTTTATTCATACAATCATTTTAAGATTTGGGAAATGGTATAGGTACCTACATTGTTTTTTTTTTTAATTTTATTTGATCTTTTTTTTATCTTATGAAACTTATAATATACCTACTTACTCATAGTAATAGCACAGAATAATAATTATTATGGTAATAGTACTTACTAATGCAGCACAGAACATCCCGACGCACTAATTTAAAAGTAAAAGTAAAAAAATAAATCCTATATAAATTTTTAAAAACATATTTTACAATCCATAATAAACCTATGGTATAATGAAAACGTTACTTACAGCTGTCAAGCACGATTTGCCCTTGCACTAAAATGAAAGGTTTCAAAAAAAAAAATCCATTAGAGTAATCTGCTTTTTCGTTGGCATTCTGGGAATAAAATGTAGCTTTTTTCAAGGCCCAATAATCTATTTCTACTCATCAAAATCGGTTCATCTCGGTTCAGCTGTGAAATCCCAAGAAACAAACAGGCAAGCCGAGCTACTTTGCAATTATAAAATTAGTTTAGATAATTTTATTAAGAACTATATATAGCGGCCTAGCTTTAAATTAAATTAAGTAAGTACTGATTTTGGATATAAATAGTATGTCGCTATAGTGATGTTATAAATGTTACTTACTGATGCATTACAATTGATTCCGTTGCACTAAAGTATAATAAAACGACTATTATTGCAATAATAATGTTGAGCTTTGTTTTCTTGATGTTTTTCCCATACTAACTTTACTTTAGTCACAGAATAGATAATTATGCTTTAGTTACATACTTGTTTTAAATTAATGATACAGATTGTTAGAGAGAACTAATTCATAAAATCAACCATATAATACTAAATAATATACTAGAAAACCGACTTCAAAAAACCTGCCTCTAAAAAAAGGAAGAAATAATATACAAATCATTAGATACGCATTATCATTGTTATAATAAAACACGTCTATTAAAGTCGGGTGGGGCTGGATAACATCTTCCTTTTTTTATTCTAAAAGCCTCACCCGACTTCAATTGACGTGTTTTATTATAACAATGATAATGCGTATCTAATGATTTGTATATTATTTCTTCCTTTTTTTAGAGGCAGGTTTTTTGAAGTCGGTTTTTTGTTTTTTAAACAATTTTTTTATTTGTTTATTTTTAGTGTAAGTACCTTCTGCATTAGGTAGTGTAGGTATATTATTTAGGTAGAAAAATCGGCTCAGCCAAACGTGAGATAATCGCGGAGAAACATACAAACTGAAAACTTACCTCCTTTTTTTGAAGTCGGTTAAAAAGACTACACAACGGTATCCCTTCCCCAACAAAAAAAAATCATCTAATTCGGTTCATAAATAACAAAGTTGTCAAGTTAGTTGATTTAATATCATAGTATTTTCAGGATTACTTGTAAACTACTGAACCGATTTGAAAAAAAATTTAATGGGACCATCTCGCAAGAAAACTCAATCGAACAAAAAAAAATTATCGAAATCGGTCCATAAATGTCGAAGATACGCGCGAACAACGATAAAAAAAAAAAAAAAAAAAAAAAAAAACATACAATCGAATTGAGAACCTCCTCCTTTTGATGAAGTCGGTTAAAAAAATACGACTCGCACCAGATCAATACTCAGACGGGAATCGAACCCGCGACCTTTGGATATCCGGTCCAATGCTCTGACCGCTGAGCTACCGAGTCACTCGCGACTCGGTAGCTAAACTTAGTGACTCGGTAGCTCAGCGGTCAGAGCATTGGACCGGATATCCAAAGGTCGCGGGTTCGATTCCCGTCTGAGTATTGATCTGGTGCGAGTCGTATTTTTTCTAGTATATTATTTAGTATTGTATAAAAATAACATTGTGAATGCAAAAATCTCAAATTTAAAAATCAACCATATAATATTATTGATTAGTTGCATTGTATCGAGCTAGCGTCTATCAAAAAGTATACATTTCATATATTTCGATGGAGTAGGCATTGTATGGAACAGCTGATTTCGTCAAGGTTGGTCCCATAATGAAAGTTATTCAGTTTGATGGTCTGATCAGCCCCACGATAGGTTTTCAATCAACTAAAAATAACCTTGTACCTATAAATCCAGCTTCGATCAAGAATACCCTAGATGACTGGTCAGAGTCTCAAAAATGGCACCTCAAATAGCTACCCACTTACAAACTGGGCGCTTATTTTGCACAAAGTAAGTAATAAAAATGAGTTTTAGTACAAAATAAGCTTATTATTAACCGACTTCATCAAAAGGAGGAGGTTCTCAATTCGATTGTATGTTTTTTTTTTTATCGTTGTTCGCGCGTATCTTCGACATTTATGAACCGATTTAGATGATTCTTTTTTTGTTCGATTGAGTTTTCTTGCGAGATGGTCCCATTTAATTTTTTTTCAAATCGGTTCAGTAGTTTACAAGTAATCCTGAAAATACTATGATATTAAATCAACTAAATTGACAATTTTGTTATTTACGAACCGAATTAGATGATTTTTTTGTTGGGGAAGGGATACCTTTGTGTAGTCTTTTTAACCGACTTCAAAAAAGGAGGTATTCAGTTTGTATGTATATATGTTTCTCCGCGATTATCTCACGTTTGGCTGAGCCGATTTTTCTACCTAAATAATATACCTACACTACCTAATACAGAAGGTACTTACACTAAAAATAAAAAAAATGTTTAAAAAACAAAAAACCGACTTCAAAAAACCTGCCTCTAAAAAGCAAGAAATAATAATTACAAAACATTAGATACTCATTATCATTGTTATAATAAAACACGTCAATTGAAGTCGGGTGGGGCTTTTAGAATAAAAAAAGGAAGATGTACTCCAGCCCCACCCGACTTTAATAGACGTGTTTTATTATAACAATGATAATGCGTATCTAATGTTTTGTAATTATTATTTCTTGCTTTTTGTACAAAATAAGAGGTGATTATAATGTGCAAAATAAGCGCCAAGTTTGTAAGTGGGACGCTATTTGAGGTGCCATTTTTGCGTAAGTACCTATGTTTTAGTTCGTGAAGCGTTATCTGGGATATTCTTGTTCGAAGGAATCCAGAGCCAACAAATGCATTGCAAGCAGGAAACTGTCATCATTTTGTAAAAGCAAAAATAATTATACTCGAATTTAAAGACTTACTCCTGCTCTAGCCGAGGCTTCAGTTGACTGAAATTTTAATTTTAATATACATCAGTCTTAGAATATTACGAATAATAATTGTATTATAGTGTTGATAAAGAGAATTGATTGATTAGTTGCATTGTGTCGAGCTAGCGTCTCTCAAAACGTCAAATGAAAGCAGAGACAATAAGTTTCTGTCAAAAATTGCCGACTGCACTTTTGTCCGCCATATTGGATTTACAGTTACGTCACTTTATTTTTCGAATTATTTTCAGCAAGTCCTTTCATTTGATACTTAGAGTAAGACGCGTTTCTGCTCGAAGATTTGATGATACTACTTGTTGTATGGTCTGTGTTTGATACCCATTGTAGGAGTGCATTAAAAATAACTTTTCCGCCATTTTTGATGTTGGATCTTCCAAACTAAGCATGTATACAAAATTTCACCTCAATCGGTTGAAGATATCTGCTTCAAAATTGAGTTGCAAGATCCAAACCTAACATACATAATACGTACATCGCAAGTTAAAAGCCCGTAGCGATTTTGCCGCTGACTGCCGCTCTCTCGCTCGCATATTTCATGTTTTTTCAAGATTTCTTAAATCTTGGTGCGTAATTGAAAATGTGTCTCGGCCACTTTTCGCAATATAAGATTACGGACACTTCAAATGTATATTTCAGTTTCGAGTTGCTGAAGTACTAAAAGTTATCGTATTTGCCATTTAAAATAACTTTTAGAAACGACAACTTTTTGTACTTTAGCAACAAAAACTGAAATATATTCTAATATGTCTGTAATCTTATATTGCTTGTAAAAATACATTGCAATCCGAAATCTGATATCATTTAGTAAAAGTAAAAAATTACTATTTCAAAGACTTACTTTTTCATTAGGCCAGGGTTCAGACTGAAATTTAAATTTTAATGTAGGTTAATCTGTTTTAGATATTACAAATATTTGTATTAAAATAGAAATTTAACACTTTTTACGGATAATAACACATCTCTCTCAACTTAGGCAAAAATGCTTTCGTATGTCGTCGGCGTTACCACAAAAGATTTTAAAACACTGTTTAAATGTGATGCCGTCTCTTTCAAACAATATTGTCAAAAAAGTGACAGCATCACATTTAAACAGTGTTTTAGTTAAACACGTGTTAAAGCGTGGGTGGTAAGGCCGATATTACGAGAATCGATTGAGAAAGGCGACCGTAGAGGAACAGACGGATAGCCGTAAGGACATACCAAAGCATTTTTGCCCAAGTTGAGAGAGATGTGTTATTCGAGAGTGTGTTGAGATTTTATTAGGTGTAGTATTTAATCGGGTAACAATAAATTCGCATTTTGGGTATCAAAAATACTGAATGTAGCGTGTATACTGAATTACTAAGTGATACAAAATGAGTAACTATAGTTTTCAGAACGGGCGACCAAATTTCTATTTGGGCATACCTTAGGGCATACAAAACTTTTTAAATTTGGCTCAGACGGGACCCGAACCCGCACCCTTGGGATTCCGGCACAATGCCTAGGTCTACCTTTTCTAAGCTGTAAAGTAATATAGCACTTACCAACGCAACACAGTTCATTCCCATACACTGCGTAGTGAAGAATTATAGAAAAAGTTTTTATAAAAAAACAATAAATTGTTAGGGAAATTACATTTAGGCTGCAGACGATAAACTCGACCCGACTCAACCCGAACTTAACTCAAATTCACCTCAACAGTAGCCCACCTTGAATACATCGCTTACAATAATTTTCAGTCTTATGAGACATTAATATAAGATCCTGTGTAATGTTCAGGTGAGTTTAGGATGAGTTCGGGTTGAGTATGAGTTGAGTTCGGGTTGAGCGGAGGCGTGTGCATTGAATTGACAAAATATTACGAAGCTTATTAATGTGTCATAAAATTCAAAATTGTAAGCGAAGTATTTCAAGGAGTGGGATGCGGTTGGATTAGGAGGATGGGCCATAACCCACCACGCTGGCCCAATGCGGATTGATGGGTGTTAACGACTTCAAATGCACCCAGGCCAGCGGCTTAACGTGCCTTCCGAAGCACGGAGGAGCTCGAGATAATACATTTTTGGTCACCCATCCCATGATCGACCCTTGCGAAAGTTGCCAATCGCTGGGCCAGGCGCTAAATCACTGCGCCTTTGAGCAGGAAGCTATTAATAAAAAATAAAATAATAAACTTTATGCATAAAACAAATTACAAGGTTATTTTTAGTACGTATACGAAACCTGAAAACTGTTTGTTCAGAATCAGTAATAGAATCGATTGCAATATGTTTTATATCATGTTATATTTTGACTAAATAATATTTACCATAATTAATTAAACCATAATTAACGCACACCCCTACTAACGGGACAACACAAAGAGCTTTTAACTTTGTGAGTTTTTAAGGCATCATTATATTTTTTTTAATTGATTCTGAAAATGAAAATATGAGACCCATGTTTCGGCTTTCGTATATAAAAAAATATGTTGTATATTCAATATTGTAAGAAAAACAGTACTTACACCAGTTTGACAATCATCTCCAGTGCACTAATGAACAAAATATTAGGGGCTGAAGCATTTTAAAATAAATTATATATTTTTTATCGTTGAATTAAACGCACTTTTTCGAGTGGCGATCCACTCGAAAAAGTGCGTTTAATTCAACGATAAGAGTGAATAAAACGCTGTTTTATTCACCGAGTAAATAAAAATATTTTGAATTTGGAACAAGCGCGCATCGTATGAATTATGTACAAAAAAAATAAAAGGTGCTGAAACATAGATATAGCTGAAAGTATGGAGCTATTCCATAGATAAAGATCGCCAATTTTATTTAGGTTCTTTATAGTATCTTATCATTGGGTTCTTTTCTAAAAATATCCCGCCCAATTAATTAGGTTCTTTTTAGTGTCTTAATTTTAATTTCGTATATTTGGGTTCTTTTTTATATATTAAAGGGAGATTAGATGTTTAGTCTTGCATCAGTCCATTCCATCAGTCTGGTACGATCTTCAGTCTGTAAAAATTCAAAGTCAAACTGATGAAATGGACTGATGCCAGACTGATCATGTATTATGTATAGTACTGCTATTTTTTTTTCTCGCAGTCAATGGTAAAAAGTAGAGTACACAACTCGTGAAAAAAAAATTCATCTCGGTCCTTTGTATCCCTCGCTTTGCTCAAGATTCTACTTCAACGCTAGAATCCTTCGCTGCTCTCGGGATCCAACTTAGTCCCTCGAACTAAATTCCCTCTTTTTTCACTTGTTGTATAATCTACTATTACACCATCTTATAAGAATAAAAACTTTATTTTTATTTTTCATGCGAATAATGTAGCTATTGGTTTCCACAAAACAGTCACCGAAAGTCCTTTTTTTAATAATAATAATAATAATAATAATATTTTATTGAATAAAAGCATTTTAACAACTTCTGCAATATTGCAGAAGGGTATGACATCCAGTAATTACAAATATCTACTATAATTATAGTTATAAGACAGCAGCTGCAGCAGCAGACAGCCTTTTATTAGGTTGTTTTCTCGTTTGTTTTGTGTGTTCGTTTGTATTTCCAACTACACTACTACCCGTCTGCACTAAACTTGGGAATAATAAATAATTGGGCGCAATTCGGATCACGTTCCATTTTTAAATTTTAAATAAGAAAAAAAAATACAAATGATCAAAACAAACTCTGCGCGAGCCGTAATGAGGGTGAACTTTGAAAATTCCAAAACATGCAATACATTAGACAGATACCTCATTATTAAAAAAATTACTTTAGAATCTTTAAATACCTACCAGCAAAAAAACATGTCAAAGTATACCGATTTGAGATTTTTTTAAATTTTCTTATTTTTTATGTGATTAAAAACATTTTTTTTATTTTCTCTCTAGAGTGCACTCCTTAACAATACAAATAATAAGTGAAAAAATAAATATGATATTTGATACAGCTGAAACTTTTGAGAAAAATACCTCTGACAAGCAAATTTGAAAATCCACTTGAACAGATTGTCTTCGTTTTAAAATACCTGATAAATTATTTAATAAATTTTTGTCTCTATACCTACAACACTAATTTAAGAATTTTGCAAAACTAAAGTTCACATCAATAGTAATGCTTTTTTTCTTTAGATAACTTCTTTGGTAAAACACTAATTTCTTTGAAATGCGAATATACAGCCTTAATATGGTCGAGTTGTAGCACAGTATAGTATAGATATACTGTAGTTGTAGTTATGGGGTATTTACATGGGTGACTAAAGCCGCACAACTTTCGCCGCACGACGAAAATCGACCGTGTATATGGCAATTTGGTGACTGAACAATATTATCTGTACCCTTAGCACGAACAGCTATCGAAAAAAATAACGCGCGTAAAATCATTCGATAGATACATTTTGTATTGGAAATTTGTACAGCGCCATCTATCGCCGATAAGCGAAATGAAATTTTCCATAGAGAATTGTCTATCGAGTAATTTTACGCGCTTTTTTTTCTATAGATATAATATAGATTCTTTCGATAGAGTAATTATCAATGGAAAATTTCAGTTCGCCTTCTGGTGGTAGATGGTGCTGTACAAATTTTCTATACAAAATTGCTCTGTCGAATGTTTTTACGCGCGTCATTTTTTTTGTGGCCAAAACTGGAACATTTGTTACCTAAGTTACGCCATCAACTACTACGACAGCGACGTAATAATTAAGTTGTTTTTTTTCTTACCCATGCCCGACAGTAATCTCCATCGCACTGAAAACGTTTAAATTATTTTATAGGTATTATTTATCAATCAAAAACTCATTATTTATTCTGAGTAATAAACTGCAGAGCCACACCAGTTCATCTTTCCCTTTGTTCGCAAAATACTAAGTATATTAAATATGCTTCAACTTCCAATTTGCTTTGCGTCGAGCGCTTGCAATACATTTTTTTAAAATCCTTGTAGAAGAATAGAGAATGCGCTATTGCATGCCTTAAGGCGCTTGAGGCATGCGTCAGATGAAAGCGTAATATGAACGTGAAAATGAACAACTGTACCCTTAGCACGAACAGCTATCGAGAAAAAAACGCGCGTAAAAATACTCGATAGAGTATTGTCTAAGAGAAATTTCGTTTTGCTTTTCGGCGGCTTTTCCTACTACTTTTCGTGCTACGGGTACCGATTAGCAAACGAATAAACAAGTTTTTTTTTATTGTTACGTCACCAACCTTTGCATCACAGTGATCGGCTTCACACTAAGGATTAAAAAAACAGCTCATTGCAAGGTCAATAAAAGCTTGTAATTGAGAAATAAAGTTACGGAATTTCAGAGAATATTATAGAAATATGGATTCGTATAATGTATGTAAACAGGGGGCTTCAAAATCTATCGCAATTCGCTATCGCTTTCATTTGACAGATGGATGTGACACATTGCTACATTTCTTTGGTAAGTTTTTATTTGTGTGAAAAATAAGTATCAATGTATCATATCCTGAAAGCGATTGCGATAGATTTTAATTTAGACAACAGATAGGTAGGTTATCTTTATTATTTTATTAAATTCTTACCTCCGCTCTCCCACGTAAACCACCACACTAATAAAAATAAAAATAAGTATTTTATACGAGTTATCAAAACGTATAATTAAGTAGTTAGTATAATAACGATATTATAATAACTTCTTAAAGTTATCAAAAAATATATAATGTGTTTTAGACATAAGCCTGATGAAAACGTACCTCTACTTTACATGAATCTTTTCTACACTGTACAAAAAATTATAAATATTAATTTATTAGGTATGTACTGCATTCTAACGCTTAAAAAACCATATGTCCAATAAAGGCACTTTATATGGAACCTTCACCCATTGATTAACAGATTATTTTACAATTATGTAACAAAAGTCCTGTCAGATACTGAAACAGGTGGAAGTGTTGCTAAAACTGAACAACATTCTCCAAAAAACCCATTTTAAAAAAACCTGCCTCTAAAAAGCAAGAATTAATATACTTATACAGGGTGTATTTGTAACCACTCTCCAAATTTTAAGGATGTGTTCAGTCCATGAAACTGAACAACTTTCCCTAAGAAACATAGGGTCAAATATGTAAAATAAAATTGGCTTTTCATACAAATCAAAGAGATCACGTGATCAGTTTAGTATGGGTGACCAAAATTTTTTGCCGTATTTCGACACATGTTTCATGGAGAAAGTTGTTAAGTTTCATGGACTGAACACATCCTTAAAATTTGGAGAGTGGTTACAAATACACCCTGTATAAAAAGGAAGTTGTAGGTACTCCAGCCCCACCCGACTTTAATAGACGTGTTTTATTATAACAATGATAATGCGTATCTAATGATTTGTATATTATTTCTTGCTTTTTAGAGGCAGGTTTTTTGAAGTCGGTCTTTTGTTTTTTAAACAATTTTTTTTATTTTTATTTTTATTGTAAGTACCTTCTGTATTAGGTAGTGTAGCATAGATTATAAAAAAAACTGGACCATCTCGCAAGAAAACTCAATCGAACAAAAAATTATCATTAAAATCGGTCCATAAATGTCGAAGATGCGCGCGAACAGCCTTAAAAAAAACTATACAATCGAATTGAGAACCTCCTCCTTTTGATGAAGTCGGTTAAAAAGGAAAGTATAACTTCATACTCCCATACTAAATGTATTGGTCAGCTTTTTTATTGCACAACGGGGTAGTGCTTGGCCTTTACTTCACCTGATGTTAAGTGACGATAAGGCCGAAGTAGGAAAGCGCACTACACCCGGAATCCTCATCACTGAGGAATCGGCTATCTTACCTATAATTGCCGGAACACAACAATTTTTAAATTGTTGTAATGGCGTCAGACTTAGGTAGGATGGTGGTAGCAAGCCAAGCAAACTTGAAATAGCCCTACCACCAACCAAACCGAGTACAAATTGTACCCCCCCGGGAATCGAACCCGGGACCCCTGCGTCTTACACGGGTGGGCAAACCACTAGACCATAGAGACGGTTAAAGTAACTCCATAAAGGCGAAAGGTACTCTGTCTGTCTGTTTGTTACGTTTTCTGAAGCAATTCAACTTATTACTTAGAATAATAACACCTAGAAACCGTGTCCTCGTATGCAAAGTGAGGCAACTAATACTAAGCCAGAATGGCTTAGTATTCAGATTTATATCCTTCATACGTTACCTAATCGTAACTAAAATCCAATAATATAGTAACTAATCTAACAAATGTAGGAAAATTGAAACTGTTTTGTACTTATTCGGTATGATTAGGTAATAATGGAGAATAAATATCTGAGAACGGGGCCATTTTGGCTGTTTTAGGTGCCTCACTTTTGACAGTGCGCTTTCTAGAGAACTATCGTTCCTAAGACTTATTATAATAAGGAGTATTTAATTTACCTTTCTATCACATTTTGAAGATCGACGTACACCAGTCTCGTTAGAGAATGAAGATCGTTGCTAACAAAAAGATTTTAGAAATAAATCCAATTTGTATTAATATCTAATAAAACGAATTCTTATTTAAAAACCTTACCGCATTGCAAGTGAAATATAAAAATGTGATAAACAGTATGAAATTGAAGAGCAACATCTTCATAATTCAAAAAACGACTGCAAATGCACGTTGTTTTTTTATAGATTTTTTTAATTTGCAATGGAAATAATCAATTTCATACTGTACCCTTAGCACGAACATCTACCGAGAAAGAAATCGCGCGTAAATAGTACTCGATAGAGAAAATTATCTTTGGAAAATTTAATTTCGCTGTCGGTGGCGTAGGCCACGCGGAGCGCCCAAGCAACACCAAATAAGCCAGATAACAGTATAAAAAATCACTAATAATCAGTTTATAGCTTTATTATATGGGTATTAAAGCTGAAGAGATAGCCAAATGCTGTATTAAATGGTTTTAAGGCTATTATAACACTTTAAGCTTAATATATTTTGTATAGTGCTGATTTTCTTGCTTAAAGCTTAACCGAATTAAGAATTGAGCGCGACGGTTTCCCCCAGGCATTGCGAGACGGGTTATACGTTATTGAAAAGAATATCCGACAAGGCCCAATGTCACAGAACATTAAATTTAAATCCAAGATTTATTTAATTTACAATAAGGCAAAATATTGCCTGGCAAAATATTTGATCTCTGGGTGCCTGGAGGCACCCGCGATGCTTGACGGTATAAATTTCTCGCGGGTGCCTGGGGGAACCCGTGGAGCTAACGTATCTTTAATAGTTCTGCCCAGAACTTATATTAAGGCAGAGGAGACCGCTAAAAGCTGCATAATTACTGGCGTGGCAGCATTTGTTTGTATAACTTTGGTATCAGTTTTCAATATACTGCTTTATGCTGAATAGCCTATTTTCTGTACTCTTCAAGCTGTATTGCACTTAGATTATGACCTGTTATTCAGTTGCTGAATATTTGTTCTTTTCAATCACTTTTAATCAAATTATAGTAACATAAGTGGGTACATTATGCTCTATTATGCAGAAACAAGCAAGGAAACCGCTGTATGAGTAGCTTATATTCAACAAATCTGGTCGCCATTATACATAACCTCTAAAAATATATAAACGATACTTATCTTATCACACATTGCGTTTTATTAATAGAAACACTTTTAGAAAGGGTCCTTAACATTTAGCCACTCTATTTTTGCACACTGCATTTCTCAAAACGTTCAAAAAAATTCACTTATCCAAGTGACAACCTAACCTAACCTTTGTTTATATTAAGTATATAAACAAAGGTTTTATATTAGTAAGTATAAAACCTTTTTTTATATACTAATTAGTAGCTTAATCATGTGGCACTTAAAAAAATTACGGTAAAGATATATGTATATTCACAGTAAAGTTAATTGCGCAATAATAATTTACCTCCATACGTGTAAAACAAAAGTATCTATCTATATATATAAAATTCAAAGTCCTGACTGACTGGCTGACTGAGTGAGATATCAACGCACAGCCCAAACCGCTGAACCTAGAGACTTGAAATTTTGCACATAGGTTCCTTATGAAGTCTAGGGGTGCACTAAGAAAGGATTTTTCAAAAGTCGCCCCCCAAGGGGGTGAAACGGGGGTCCAAAGTTTGTATGAAAGTCCCTCAGTTTTGAAGCTAGGATCTTCAAATTTTGTGTTTAGGCTAACCATTGAAAATTAACAAATACGGGTCTCAGCGTTTTTCAAAATTCTACCCCCGAAGGGGTCAAAAGGGGGATGAAGTTGTGTATTGAAGAAAATCCTTTATTTTCGAAGTAAAAATCGCTAAATTTAGGCTTATGGATGGAAATCTAACGCAACGTATATTGTTATTGTTAGTATTTCAACCCCTATGGGGATGAAATGGGGGTGAAAAGGGGTAAAAAATCCCAAAAATAGATATGGATGTCGTTATTGGGGTTTTATGGGATGGTGATTGCGAAAATGAGATTTATTTATGTTAAAACACGGTGGACATGATTTAACCCCTAAAGGGGTAAAAATGGGGTTCAAATTTTGTATGCAAAAGAATATAAAATAGACATTACAACTTTAAAATTCGTAGCAGCATGTCTAAAAATAAATAGGCAAACACATATTTTGTTATTTTCAAAATCATCCCTTAAGGTGTAAATGGGGTAAGTAAACATAAAAATCGATGTGGATGTCGATCTTGAGGTTTCATGGGATGGTGATTTCAAAAATAACATTTATTATGAAGTCCAACACGGTGGACATGATTGGACCTGGACATGCATATCCAGGGGACGGGGACAGGGACGGGAACGGGAACGGGAACGGGAACGGGAACGGGAACGGAAACGGGAACGGGAACGGGAACGGGAACGGGAACGGGAACGGGAACGGGAACGGGAACGGGAACGGGAACGGGAACGGGAACGGGAACGGGAACGGGAACGGGAACGGGAACGGGAACGGGAACGGGAACGGGAACGGGAACGGGAACGGGAACGGGAACGGGAACGGGAACGGGAACGGGAACGGGAACGGGAACGGGAACGGGAACGGGAACGGGAACGGGAACGGGAACGGGAACGGGAACGGGAACGGGAACGGGAACGGGAACGGGAACGGGAACGGGAACGGGAACGGGAACGGGAACGGGAACGGGAACGGGAACGGGAACGGGAACGGGAACGGGAACGGGAACGGGAACGGGAACGGGAACGGGAACGGGAACGGGAACGGGAACGGGAACGGGAACGGGAACGGGAACGGGAACGGGAACGGGAACGGGAACGGGAACGGGAACGGGAACGGGAACGGGAACGGGAACGGGAACGGGAACGGGAACGGGAACGGGAACGGGAACGGGAACGGGAACGGGAACGGGAACGGGAACGGGAACGGGAACGGGAACGGGAACGGGAACGGGAACGGGAACGGGAACGGGAACGGGAACGGGAACGGGAACGGGAACGGGATACTAATATCTCTGGATATAATTCTAAATATTATAAACTAGCTTCCGCCCGCGACTTCGTCCGCGTGGACATTCGATAAAATCCTCATGTTTTAATTTCATTAAATTCTGATCAGCCGTTTTTACGTGATTAGGCGGGTCCCCACCAAGCGAGCAGCGAGGCAGCGAGGCAGCGCGCTTGGTGGGAACCCGCCTAATCACGTAAAAACAGCTGATCAGAATTTAATGAAATTAAAACATGAGGATTTTATCGAATGTCCACGCGGACGAAGTCGCGGGCGGAAGCTAGTACTTTACAAAATTCAAATCCAATTGAATAATAATGGCGACGTAATATGTGCTGCAAGAGCCATTTTATAATTAAAGTGTACAATTAGAATATTATTGTCTCCAAAAAAGTACGAGAATGATCTAAATGATGAAATATGACGTATTCCTGCTAAGGGGTTATAGATGAAGTCAAAACAAATATTTTTTGTTATATATCTTTTTCTCAAAAAAATATTAGTTTTTGAGTTAATTGAAATTAAGTATTTTTTTACCAAAAGTACGTTTTCAGACACAAAAATTTAAAATAAAAAATAACTACTCATTCGATTCCGGTTTTTTTATTACTTTGGGATAGAAAACACTCTAAGTGTTGATAATGAATAAAAAAAATTACAAAAAGTACAGGAGTTTATAAAAAATTCAATCCTTAAATGTATTTTTTTATTTCATTTTTTCAGATTTTTTAGAAACAGCAGCAAACATCTTTAAAAAATCCTAGTAATTAAGCTTGCATAATATTTTAAAAACATCACCATCTATTCAGCTTTCAGTTGAGGTATAAAACTTAATAGTAACTTAAATAAAAAATGACATTTTAAGACTCAAGTAATGGCAGTCCCATTTCATGTTAAAATCTAGCATTCCGGAAAAACCCCCCTGGTTTTTGGTTTGTTAAGATGAAAAGTTATTTTTGTGTAAAGTTAAATAAATAAATAAAAAAAAAATGTAGCAAAAATTTCCTACTTCGAGCGCTTCGGAGGTGGCCGTATTATCCTACTTTTCTGAATGGATTTGGATGAAATATGGCACACAGATAGTTTATAAGCCGGATTAAAACAAAGAAGGATACTATTATCTTGGTTAAAGGTTCCCTAGGGATTTTCTCAAATGTAAATGCGGATGAAGTCGCGGGCGGAAGCTAGTTTGCCATAAATGGTCTTGCTTACTAAGTTGTTTTTCTTATAATGTAACTCACCTAAAGGTATAACATAGCCGCATTAACTATTAATTTTGCAGCTCAAAAATCTAGAATGAATAAACTAAATGGACTATGCTTCATATTCTTACATTTCATCCATTTATCATTCTTTTTTAACATTATTTATCAAGCCATTTTTAAAGTAGAGAAAAGGATAATTTCCCTTAAATTTTCATAATAATAGCTATTTTATTATATGCGAAGGCTGCCTTTTCTGATAACAGCATTATTATGATAATCCACAGCCTTTAAAAGGATTCTGTAAAAGTTATTATTAAGCAAATCATTTTGTACCTGCTGCTATTATGCTTTGTTGTTTTAGATAAGCAAAACAAGGCCTTTGTATAATATAAACTACTACTAAGTATGTCAAGAGAGTGATAAAATGGGTTTAAGTATAAAATTCCCGTTTTGTATGGAGAATTTTAAAGAATTTTCATTTTCTTTATTTATTTTCCATCAGCCATTTTGATTTCCCCACTGCTGGGGCACAGGCCTTCCTTAAGGATGGTAGGAGGATGGGCCATAACCCACCACGCGGGCCCAATGCGAATTGGTGGGTGTTAACGACTGCAAATGCAGCCGGGACCAACGGCTTAACGTGCCTTCCGAAGCACGGAGGAGCTCGAGGTATAATAAATTTTTGGTCACCCATCACATGACTGACCCTTGCGAATGTTGCTTAACTTCCGCAATCGCTGAGCCAGGCGCTAAACCACTGCGCCACCGAGCTAATTTATTTAACAACTGCTAATGTTTGTTTTACGCACAAATGTTTAAACACACAGCTAACTAATTCCACATAATAAGTATCGGCTACTGTTTACAAAAAAAAGGAGTCACATAAGGTACTTTTTTAACGATAACCTCTCACCTGCTTTGCCCCCCCAGCGGCAGCGGAAGCTGGGACGTCAAGTGATAGGGGTACATAATGGTACGGGCGTCGTGAGTCAAGTGGTCCACTGTTTTGGTTTTTTTGGCCTTCCGGTTTACTAATACCACATAATATTGTAATCTTTTGGATTTCTAGATAAATTATCTACAATATTATAAAACGTTCATTAAAAAATAATGTACTATGATCAAATAGAATTGAAAGTGAAAATAGGGTTATTTTTTAATAACTTTGACAAAAAACGGTAGGTACCTAAAGCACTAAACTAGGCTTCGTATTATTTAACATTAAATAACGACCTCCGTGGTCGAGTGGTTTGCACGCCGGTTTTCAAGGCGTCACCATCTCTTGAGGTCCCGGGTTCGATCCCCGGCTGGGTCAATGTAGAAAATGAACTTTTCTATATTGTCTCAGCCTGCCTAGCATGACCGATTTATATCGCGTGATATAGCATTTTATCGACACTCAACTGTCAAATTCCTTTGTCTTTTTGACATTTAAACGTGATAAAACGCTATATCACGCGATATAAATCGGTCATGCTAGGCGGGCAGGTCTGGGTGTTTGTGATACCACCGTTGTCTCTGATTTCCATAACACAAGTGCTTTAGCTACTTACTTTGGGATCGGAGCAATGTATGTGATGTTGTCAAATATTTATTTATTATTTATTAAATAACCAAACATTATCACTTTATTTACTAACAAGCCGACAGTGAGGAAAATCGGAAATAAATGTACCTATTGCTGATAGTTGGCTGTCATGAACATAATTCGAAATAATAACAAGCAACTGATGCATCTTTCAACCTCAGAATATAAATCTTCATAGTCAATCGTCAATTTCATACTTTAACCCCTATTATTATTATTATTATTAACGTTTATAGCAGGATTTACGCCTCTTCCGTACTTGCTATATTCCGCGCTGGGCAGGTGGGAATGAGATCGTTATTTTCTCTGTGCGATGTAAGACTGTTTTGGAAAAACGGTGCTGTATATTTTCTACTCCACGGAAGTGTTTGATGTTCTACCTCTAAATCAAATCGCCAATTTATGACACTCACCCCTGTAAAAAGGATCCGGTCGGTGCGATTATAATCTGGTGAAAATAACATGACAAAATCTTTAAACAGTCATTATACGTGTGGGTTGTATTTCTAAGGCCTGTCGCCTTTTGCGACACCTCTAAGAAGAGTTGGTGCTGTGTGCACCGGAAACACACAGCAAAATCTTCGTACAGTCAGTATGTACATATTCGCAATGAAATTTTTCCGACAACACGTCACAGGGAGGGGCGGTAAACAGTTTCAGTGCCTTACAGCCAGTCGGCTTCTAACCTCTGAGAGGGAAAGACGCGTCGCACTCTCGCTGGTTCTGAATCTCGTGCATAAAAAATATTATTAAAATACGTCGTTTGATGTGTCCGAAGTTTTTTGTGGTTAGTGCTTGTGTTAAAATGTGGTAACTGAGGATTGTTTCTTAAAGAATTTGCTGGTTTATTTTTGTTTTTACCTTTTTTTATTTAAAAAAGTGACGTATAGAATTTTGGGTTGGATTATTTGTTTTGTTTTTTCGGTTTTATTTGTGGGACACGTATTTGGATATCGACGGGAGCTTTTTTTCTTTTAAAAAGGTAAGCTTAATTATATTCTTTTGATAAAATTTTCTATAATTTAAGAGTTTTAATACATTGATTAGGTATATTGCATGTTACTGTGTTCTTATTGAAAAACGAAAAATAAGTTTACACTTAGTCTAATCAAAAAGTTATAGATTACGAATATGATGCTTTGAGGTATCAAACGTAAGTACTAATATTGCTTAGCATTATTTTTAGTTAAATCCAGCGCAAAACTTATTTATCCTCCGTTTATTAATAAGGCAATACATTAAGATGTTAATTTTAAACTAGTTAATGTTAACCATCGTAATTTCTAGATTAAGTTCAAAGATAAGGAAAAGCCAGCGTAAAGTTGGAAACTCGTGGTTTCTCGATGCCTAACTTTATACACATGGCGTGAAACTTCTAAATAATGGATGATCTAACTAAGATAAGTAAATAAAATTTAACTTTTCTGATCTAACTTAAAATCCTTAAGACATTACTTTGTCAATTATCTTTAACATCATAATAACACTTGTTTTTACTTTATATTCTTATGAAACTTTAGCTTTATATTTATTATTATAACCATTGTTTACGAAAATTTATTCTTCCAGTATGTAGGTATGTTTAAACGCAAAACATGTATTTTTTCATTTGAGATAATATCTTAAAGTCTTTATCTATACTTGGGTTTTCTTTACTTCCGCTTTATAATCTCATGCAAAGGAATACCTACATTTATTAAAGCTCTCCCTTTATTAAAAGCTTATTTAATAGCTTGAGATGAATTCTTCTAGTCCTATCTTTATTTATTTTTCCACCCAAGGGTTGCCTGGAAGAGATTGCCGCTTAGCAATAAGGCCGCCTCTTGTATGTTTTTTTCTCTGTAACTGCGTCCTTCTTTCTGTAATTCTTTTTGTGTGTGCAATAAAGTTTAATTTATTATTATTGTTATCATTCTCATAGAATAAGTTTCTAGTCTAATAGAGGTTGTAATACAGATATCTATGTGTGATTTGATAAACTTTGCTAGGCACATCATTTTTAAACTTTTGCGTTGCATTGTACTTTATATATTTAAATACTTAACAGGAATTAAACGCGTTCGTAACTAATGATAGGTATTTTCCATTAACTTATTTATATTGTGGAATATTAAGTTTATGGTATTTTCACACCTATCTATTTTCCCGACCGAATCTCGAGACCACGGCCATACTATGCCACGGCCGATGCAACTCGGTCGAAACTTTGAGAAAATAGATAGGTGAAAATTCCTATCATTAGATACGTATTCGTTTAACTCCTATTATTTTAATTATTTGCTTCAGTTAGGTAATTATCACGGATATATTCATTGGATAGTTAAAATGATAATATAAGTTGAGATCTGTTTTTGTTGAATAAGACTAAATTAATAAAGAAACTATTAAAAAATATTTTCAAAAATATCGCTTGATATTCAATAACGATTGTGATGCTTGTTTTACATGTTAAACTTAAAAGTATCTAATTGCTCAGGTGGGAATCGAACCCACATCCTTCGTAGTCTGTACATATGCCAATGAGCTTTTTTATAATAGGTCTTTATAATATAAGTAATAGGTCTTTATGAAATTGCCAAATTGTATAGAAAATTTTCAAGAAGTTGCATTTTTCATATTAGCATTTTCTTTGTTCTTTTAACAACCGTAAACACTCATGTAACAAAACTTTTATGATTAAACACTATGCTAACTTATTTCATTTACGATAAGCGAAAAAAAATAAGTTTTGCTCACAAAAAGAGTCACTTTTAAGATTTATTTTTTTTATTTTTGAAAAGCAACACTAACATTGCGTTTATACAACATTTTCTGATACAACATTTTGATATAAAAAATAAAAAAAAATAAAAAATAAAATAATGTTTATTCACTTTCATGACACAATAACAAATAATTTTTGAAGCCCCCTTTTAAGCAAAAAAATGCCTGTGCCAAGGGACTCCGCTCTGTATTACTTATTTATCTATGACAGTCAATGAAATTTCCTTATCTAAATACTTAGTTATAAAACTTAGTTTCTATTAAAATATTTATCCTTATTAAGAAAGATTTTTTATTTATTTTTTATTTATGGCACTTTAGGTTTAGAATAGATTATAGCTAGGTAAGTACTTACTAATGTTAATTATTGTATGTTTATGTATATTTCTATGTTAAATGCTTCTATGTAAATTACATTCTTTTTAAATGAAATAAAGCTATAACAATAATAATATAATGTATTTACTGTGTTTATTTTATATATTCCAATAGACTTTCAGTTTCGATGTAGGTTAATTTATGTATCCAATTTGTTAACACTGACTTACACTCATAAATAGGTTTATCATATATATGTATCTCTTTATTTATTTTATTATATAAAAATGCTGACCTTGCTTCGTATTGTGCTCTTGCGAACATTGTTTTATTATAAGGAAGTGGAACCACATTTTTCTTTCCCCTTCTACCCACATTAGTTGGACAGAAAGTTATGTTTTTATGTTTTTTTAGTATAGTGTGCACGATGTATAGTTTACGTATAGATAGTAAATTGGTTATTTGGTAAAGCTCCTGTGTTGAAAAAGTCCTATTCTTGAAATACATTAGTTTTAAAAGAGTACGCTGGGCTCGTTCGACCTCCAGGAAACGCGTTTTAAGTGCACCACCCCAAACCGGGATACAATAAATTATTATGGATTGAACTAGGGAGATATATATTTCGTTCAATAGATTTCTAGATATGCCAGCACCGGCTGATATGTTCTTTGGGACTATATGTCTCAGGGTTTTAAAAATCCAGTTGAATTTACGTATTCTAGATTTAATTTTTTCTATTTGGGGATACCATGATAATCTCTGGTCCAACATTACACCCAGATATTTAACACACCGCACTTTATTTATTTGTGGACAGTTACAGACATAACCTACCAAGTTACTACAAGTATGTATTTTTAAATTGTAGTCTGAACACGGTTGTGAGCTATCATAGATACTGAAACATATATAGTTTGTTTTGAGCGTGTTAAGAGTGAGGAGGTTGTTTTGCAGCCATGATGCTACTTGAGCCATACCCCGCTCAGCATCTACTTTAATATTATTCCAGCTGGAACCGGAGAAAACTATTGCTGTGTCATCAGCGTAAGAAAATATTTTTGCGTTTAGAAGATTCATTTGACATAGGTCGTTAATGTAGATGAGGAACAAGGTAGGGCCCAACACACTTCCCTGAGGAACACCGTATGTAACATCAACATCATCACTAATACAGTTTTCTAATTTAACTTTTTGTTTTCTATCGGATAGGTAGTCTTTAAATAATTGTAACTGTTCACCACGGATACCAATTTTTTCTAATTTACTCAGAAGGATGGGGCCAGAAACGGTGTCGAAGGCTTTTTTTAGATCTAAGAAGACTGAAATACATTTTTTACCTTCATCAAGATGTTGTGTTATAAGCGTACTTATAGATGTAACTGCATCTTCAGTTGAAATTCCACGTCTAAAGCCGAATTGATTTGGAGATAAGATGTTATATTTAGAAAGATAGTTCAACAATCTAGTATTTAGCAACTTTTCCAAGATTTTTGCCAGAACAGAAAGAACTGAGATTGGCCTATAATTGATATAAAAATTAGGAAAAGTTATTTATCTATAAACACAATTATAAGTGTCGACAGCATTCGAGTTGTAAATTACAATTTTATGTTTTAAATTAAAATTACATACATACTCTCACGCCTGTTTCCCATGGGGGTAGGCAGAGACTATGGATCGCCATCACTATAGATCGATCGATAATTAAAATTAATAACTCAAATTCTCAAAAATAACTCAAGATTTTTTTTAGCATTAAAAAAATATCTTGAGTTATTTTTGAAAGCTAAAATAAGGACTTTATTTTTACGGATAGTTGATGACTATCATGGTCATAATTCGATATAATATAATATCAAGATATTGTTGAGTATTTTAAATCATAGAAGTTATTATTTTCTCTGTATGTAACAAAATATCGACAATTTCATAGGTAAACATCTTATATTTAAACAAAACCGAATAACGACAATAATAATGTGCTTTACAAGAGATTTCCCTATAGGGAGCGATATAAATCTTCATATTTTCCTCGTCATAAATTCGGAATGTCTGTATTATCTATTCTGTAGTAGAAATCATATACAGGTTATCCCAACATTCTGCCACATGAAGGGAAATTACCTTAAATATTGAAAGTAGGGAATTTTACTGAAAGAAGACTTCATTTTTATTATAAAAATAATTGGAACTGCATTCTAAGATTTTTGGAAAATCACCTGCCTTGACCTCGAATCAAACATATCAAATATATAAAAAATTACAATACCGATTGAAAGGGGTACTTATGATGATTGTTTATTATAACGTAATTAATAGTATTTTTTAATGTAGATCCAATATTTTTTTTAAATTAAATCAGGAAAAAATCCTAGCTTCAATATTTAAGGTATACTTTCCCTCTGTATATAGCAAAGTTTTAAAACATCCTGTAAATTCTAAATATATAATATATAAAATGAGATCTCTGTACTTCCGGAAACGCTTTATAAGAAATACATGAGAAGAACAAGGACATTAGAAAATAATAAAAAGCAGTAGGTAAGCAAAAGGGAGAGTAAAAGATTGTAAAATAAAAATAAATTAATACTGAGAGATACATAGTTTAGAACCTTCAATTTCGCTTCATTGTGCGAATCTCACTTATTTGTTTTTTTAGTGTCTCAAAACCAATGAAAATAAATGTTTTCACACATAGCTAAATTCAATCCTTAACTGGACACTGCAAATTAAACAGACACCTATTTCATATGAAATTGAGTGATACTGACATCTGCAGATATTGTAATGAGGAGCAGGAAACGCCCAAGCACCTCTTATGTGATTGTGGACCTCTAATCCACAAGCGTAGTATCCATCTGGGACGACACGTTATCGACCCGGAGGAAATAAAAACTCTTAAAACCAGGAAGATACTAGACTTCCTGGAAGCCGCTGGGCTCAAAGAGTTACTATAATTAGGTGGCGAGTTACAATAGATCTTTTAGGTCGCAGTGACTACAGCCTCATCTTGAGCTGCATAGCCCCTAACACTCAAATAATAATAGCTAAATTCAACCAATTACTAAATACTTATTTTCATACAAACATGCTCACTTCACAGACTCATAAATAAAAAAGTACCTACATGTATCACTGCAATGTCTTGTATGACCGAAAGTGGCGTCCTCAGAGGTTTTTTTATTTTTTTTATTTTATGATTTATTCAGAAAACCAACAGCTATATTAGGTACAGATTGAGTAATTACATATAAGTCTTAAATAAGCCAATTATAGGTATCCACAGCTATAACAAATTTATATCGTTATTACAAAATGGATGTTACAGATATCGTTACAAATACCAGAACATTTGATATTCTTGTGAGATTAAATTAATAGCATTCGTTACGTAAATTGACAGAAATTGTCGCTTGGCAATAATTACAGATACAAAAATTAATAAAAATGGATCATAGGCATTTCAAATAGTTCAATTAGTTAAGCAGCTGTGACTACAATTATTGTTATTTAATAAGTTTTTACCCGACTGCGGGTTATTTAATAGTTTACATGGAGTTTTTAGGGCACATGGTCTAGTATTTTTAGAATCACTATTATTTATTTTTAGTATCACCACAGAGTACATAATAGTATCACTACATGCCCTCGTAGTCATTTGTAGAAGTAGATAGCAAATGTGTCAAAAACTGCTACATTTAGCAGTTTTGCTATCTACTTCTAGCAGTGACTACGAGGGAATGTAACGATACCTTAAGTCGATGGATTGACCAAATGGTTATCTGTCAAATACTTAAGCATTCCAAATAACTACATATCTACAGAAATTTCTCCAATTCTTCAAACATACGAAAGAAAAACATTGATTCAATTTCCAATCTTTATTAGTAAGAGGGTATATATATAAGTTTAAAAAAAACTATGGTTGTATCCTCCAAAAAGGTTAAGGATAATCAAATCCAAGGAAGTGGTTCCCAATCCTTTCCGCTGATGTACCGGTCAACATTCGCCTTGACTTGAGTGTGTCCTATGTAAATATATTGGCTTGAGATTGCTATCGATTTTTTCACCGTGCCTGGTGGAAGTTGGTCTACTACGGTTAATTAAAAAAAAACCGGCCATGTGCGTAGGGTTCCATAGTTACCTTATACCATATCATATTTAATACCATTTTTCGTCTGTAAAAATAACTTTGTTTTTCACGGTGTTGGTATGAATGACAAAGTTATATTTGCGGTTTTGGAAAATATGATATATCTCGAAAACTAATATCTCGTAAAAACTAATATCAAACTAATTTTCGTTGAAAATTTTTATTAAGACCTATAGCATATTTTTTTTTAGATTTTTCACTCACTTATTTCAAAAGTTAGAGGACACACATTTTACCACTTTGGCAGTTTTTATCTTTCAAACGGTTGACTTTGAGAAAAAATTGTCTTAGGAACCTCAATAATATTTTTAAAGTCCTATCTATTGACACCCCGCACGTATTGGTATGAAGAATTTTTTTTTTTAGTTTCAGTTCCATACATTATTTGTGTGTTAAAATCGTTAAGTGGTTAACCAGAATCATCTACCTACTAAGTTTCAACTGTGTAATCATAATACTTTCGGAATAAAATGGCTGTGACATACGGAAGGACAGACAGACAGGTTCCGTTTTTTGCCATTTTGGCTACGGAACCCTAAAAACCGTGATGTTTGGTCAGTAAAATTTAAACGAGTGGAACTTGTGAAATTCTTAGTTGTGGAATTCTCAAGTGATACGAATCA
Source organism: Agriphila straminella (assembly GCA_950108535.1). NCBI lineage: Eukaryota > Metazoa > Arthropoda > Insecta > Lepidoptera > Crambidae > Agriphila > Agriphila straminella. The sequence continues at coordinate 23,314,149 of OX467305.1, read as the reverse complement.
CTTGAGAATAAAAAAAAAAAAAAAAAAAAACATACAATCGAATTGAGAACCTCCTCCTTTTGATGAAGTCGGTTAAAAACAAAATGAAAACCAGCGAAATCTATTTAATTAGTTAGCACAAATGTTTGAACACTCGGTCACATGTATTAAGTGAAAAAATTCAGTATCGGTTAAGTTACAATCTAATTAAGCGGTCATTTCTGCTAACGAAAAAAGGAGTAACTTTTAAGATAGGTACTTTTTTAAATATCAGAAATATTTTTATTGCTGATAGTGGGCCGGCCGTCATGATCATAATTCGAAATAATATAACACATATGAAGCATGTTTATCGTCATAAAAGATATGAGAGTCTCTGTGTGTGAGAAAAACATCGGCAATTTCATACTTTAACCCATAGAAATAGAATGTCAAAGAACAACAATGTCAATAAACAGGTAATCCGAAAAACGAATGTATACATTATATATGAGATACGTAAAATATGACTATATATATTTTGGCAAAGGAAATTAATAAACTATGTTCCATACTGTTTTCTTCGTCGATAAACGAATAAATGTAGCGAATTTTAGTTTTAGAGAAATGTGTGTCAATATCTTATTTACCTGTGAAAAGTGTGATTACTTGGATTGTTTCTTTTTGTCACATCACAATCACTAACAGAACAAGACACCAATGCTTTAACCCCTATATTTAAGCATTGCGCGATTCTTAACTCTTCAACGCCCGGAAAATGAGACACAATAGAAAATCTATTGTGTCTCGGTCGTCAGCGACCGCTCCGGCGTTAATGAATTAAAGTACCTTATAAGTACCGCGTCTACTTAGAATTTAGTTGAAATTTGCACGTTTTTAAGCTTAAGGAACTTACGACAGCAAGCGCGAAGATGATAAGATTTTTAAAGTACATTATATTCAAAGTTCCAAGTAGACTAAAGTAAACTTGAATTTTGTGTAGTTTATAGTTAACACCAAAATTGAATTTAAGATTAATTATACTATAAAATGTTAATATAATGTTAGAAGAATTTGAAAAATTCAAGTTTTACTCAAGTTATACTTACTCGTCTATGCTTAAGAGGGTTACTCTCGAGTTTACATACGTGACGAGTTCACAAAGACCCCTCTTTGTTAATTAATAAGGGGGAAAGTTATCACTCTTCTTTTACATGCCACTCTTCAAGAGTTTCTTCCCTATCGAACGGCACATGGATATCCTAATTTCCTAATTAATAGAATAATTAAGATAGGTATCCGAAACGATATTCTCGTTTTCCTTTTTTTGAAGTCGGTTAAAGTAAACGTAAAATAAGCAATCAAAACTGAGTTTCCATTTTGTCACGTAATTGATATAAATCGTTTTCATGTTGTTATTAGCAGCTTTATGCTAATTTAATTGTAATATTTTTGTCGATAGCCTTCAGCATAAACGTGACCAACAGCCGGCAGTGAAATTATACTGAAATAGTTAAAATATTTTAATGATTTTTACTATTGAAAATGGTTATCAGATGCAAATCGCTTAAAACGTATTTTTGGCCATATCTCCGAGGATTTTGGGGGGATCGAGATGGGAAAGGTACATGTTTCGTTCATCGAGACACGTTTAAATTTTGAAAATCTACTGGTAACTTTTTGGAATTTTGCAAAATTCGGGTTTTTTGGGGGGTGTTTGTTTGTTCAATTGTAAATATTTGGAAAAAAAACCGACCTAAGAACAAATGAAAAATGGGTCGTAGGGTATTAGTTGGGCTACAAATTTGAAAATCGGTTAATAATTTTGTGACCTGTAGGTGGTCTCTTTAGATTTGGAATTGTAGAAAAACGGGTGTTTTCGTACATAAAAAAATAAATATGTACTACCTAGGTAACTTTAAAAATATAATAGGGTTTTGCATTAGATTTGATTTTGGTTTTTCGTAAATTTTTGTGTTCATTGTCAATGCTCCGATTCTTGCGGGGATTTTTTATTGCAAAACGATATGGTGCTTGGCCTTCACTTCACTTGGGGTTAAGTGACGATAAGGCCGAAAGTAAGCGCACTACACCCGGAATCCTCATCACTGAGGAACTCGCTACCAGTGCCGGAATACAATATTTTGTTGTTGTTACGGCGTCAGACTTAGGTAAGATGGTGGTAGCCAGCCAGGCGGACTGTCGTTGACGAAATCTGACGATTCCATGTGTATTTTAATGGTGTTATTTACATTTTTTTACAGAGTCAACAAGCCATTTTTCAATATTATGTATTTCTTTGTTTCTCTTTCAGTCTACAGTAATTTGTGTGTTGTAGAATTCTACATCATTTCTTCGCACTGAAAGAAAATTTCTACATCAGTTTTTTGGACTTCGATCAAGAATATCCTAGATAACGCTTCACGAACTAAAACAGTGCGCAAAAATGGCACCTCAAATAGCGTCCCACTTACAAACTTGGTGCTTATTTTGTACATATATAATCACCTCAAACGCACATTTTATACCTATCACTTATTTTGTACAAAATAAGCTTTTTTGTACAAAATAATCCTTTTTTTGTACAAAAAAATAATCTATTAGATAATTATCTATGGAAATTTTTATTTCTCTATTCGGCGTTAGATGGCGTTGTACAAATTTACAATACAAAATTGCACTATCGAATGATTTTACGCGCGTTATTTTTTCGATAGTTGTTCGTGCTAAGGGTACTGTTGACTGGTAGAGGAACATATTATGAATTTTTAAGGTGGCGCTGATTCATACATGAAGAATAAAATACTCGAGCGTAGTCGTGACGGTTTTGCGCTCGTGACGTTCACGTCAAAGTAAACATACGGTTTAGGCCAAACCTATCAATCAACCTCAGTTTATTTGGCCATCTGTCTGTCTTCAACTAGATCAAGTTTATATGACTCTTATTGCGGTGAAATAAGATCGAGATTGCGAGTGTTTTGTTTTGCTTATAAACTGGCAGACTTGTTACAGGTAACGATCAGTGTATGTACATACCTGTTGAACGAGATTTACAGAATTGCTCTTGGAAGGGTAATTAAATGGTCACGGTCGTTGAAGTTAGTGTCAACTATGAGTTTTTGCAATGGATGCCAACATAAATATAATTTACGTACACAAAACATACGATATTTTGCCGAAGTACACAAATTAAAGTGTTTGCTAACATAAGGATTAATGTAGTGTAACTATGTTAACCTATTTAGGTTTAATGGCCTCTATAAATGTACTATTAGCACTAGAACGATAGTTCCCTAAAGTGCACTGTCAAAAGTGAGGCAAATAACTGAGTCAAAGTCAAGTCAACTCACAGAATATATACTCTGTCAAGTGTCATTCAGTTTTCTGTCATACCGGGTGTACAAGACCAGTACCCTTAGCACGAACAGCTATCGAGAAAAATAACGCACGTAAAATTACTCAAATCTCACAATTTTGTATGGAAATTAGTACAGCGCCACTACGTCCGTAAACGGAACTAAGATTTCAAAGCACGAACCATTTTGACATAAGGTATCGAGCAGCCTTCGAATCGAGATCGAATAGTAAAGTTATAACTTGTATGGAAATCGGTAGCACGAACCCACTTTTGACATACGGTATCGAGAAACTCGCAAGCTGGCTATCGACAACTTACTCACTGACTTATTTTCAGTGAGAGACATTTGGAGCGACTTTGTATTATTTATTATTCAATTATAAAAGCATGTATGTAGTAACTACAATTTAATTTGAGAACTATGACATGGCCGCTGAATTATCCACAGGCAGTATTACTTAAATTGTTCTCATTAGACATAGAAATTTGCAAAATAATAATCTCGTCATTTTACGCTATCCATGGTATCGCCTACATCTACCATACCTACCTACCTATATTTTAGCAATAGGTATTTTAGAACTTACCTACAAAACTCAAATAAAACTAGAGGATACGGTGTTATATACGTATAATATTTGTTTTCAGCCATAACATCACACAGTTAGCACACAGTTAATTATGTTTCAATTAGGTGTTTAAAAAATAAGACCTTAGGTAACTATGAAGAAAACACTAAAATATATAACAATGCAAACTTAATAAAGTCTTTAATTTTGTCGAATCTTCAAACACTTTAAGCACTTATTCCGATGAAATTCACATTTCATAGCACGTTCAAAGGTTTTATTGTTTATGTGTAAACAATTTCTTATTCATTGACGATAATCCATTATTATTCTTCAAGTTTATAGAAAAGAACAAATTGATGAAATTATGATACATTGTAGTTTACTCCTAGGTCATAATTATTCCCTCGCGTACCTAGGTATTATTAATTGTTAGCCGACACAGATAAATCATTTTAGACAAAAACAAAATAAAGAAACGGCTTTTATGTTATATTTTTCATTAAATCACAGAATGAGAAAGAAAGAGAGAAAGAATAGAGATACTCTTCTTTTTTAAACCAATCACGGGCATGGCGCGCAAAGGTGCAATGACCGTTTAATACCATGGGCAAAATCATGCAGTTTATAAATTATTATAATTATTTGCAAATTAATTAAAGTTATTAAAGGAAATAAATATTGCAAATAAATTTATTATTAATAATAAGAATAATAAATGTAAAATTATGATGATAAACAGCTTGATTGAATTATAATTTACATATTTATGATATAAACAAGACATAGATAGATTTTAACATGGCTACTGAACGCACCTTGCTTCAATTGGCTTGATAATTGGATAGTGTCACATTACCTTTAAACGACGTAACTTTATGGTCTGTGGAATTTACTATCGAGTTAACGTAACCCAGCTCTGTAAAATTCGTGCTGCCGATTTTGCTAACTTTCGTATTCGAGTAGTATTTTTTTACGTGCGTAAGATTTCTCGATAGCTGTTTTGCTAAGGGTACAGACAAGGCCTTCAACGAAGCCGAGGTCTACGTTTTCTGCCCATCATCAGGACCATTTCTGTTTAAAATTATTGCTGTGAAACGAGTTTGATTTTTGGTTTTAAAAAAGCATTGTTTACATTACCACGCAATGTAACGCGTACAACAGACCGCGCCTGCGAGTGTATGCTACACAGCTGCGTGCGGCCGAGTTGAAAGGCAGCGTTTATGTGCGTGCTCATGAGATACATCGAGTGACGACATTTTGAAGCCATTGTTTGTTACGAAATACTTAAAATTTTGATAATGATTCTTTGGACAAAAAGTTGGAAGTAAAGAAAAAAAAAGATTTCATAAAAAAATTGGAAATAATTTTTTGACTTTGACCTTCAATAACTTCGTAGCTACTGGTTTCCCAGGTATAGTCTAAAAGACAAAAATGATCCTGATGATGGGCGGAATACGTGGACTTCGGCTTCGTAGAAGGTCTTGTTACACCCGTTATTTTAATCCTCCATACGTTATCTAATCGGCACCTATAAGAACGAAAAAGTTTTAATTTCTCTTACTTTAGGGGATTAGTTACTATTTTATTGGATGTAGTTACCTACGATAAGGTATGAAGGATATCAAAACTGAGCTATTTTGGCTCAGTCTTTGTTATTTTTTTCTCGATAGTACCAACCCTCTTTTTAGAAGAATTTGTTTCAATGAGGATCAAAAACCTTTTTTCCTTAAAATCAACGTTTAGAACTTAAAAAAACTTCACAATCACAAACGGTAAATCGTTTTTACGACACCGACGTGGGCCAACAGCCAAAAACGTTTTATATACGAATAAAAATTTACGATAGTGACGTTACACCGTAAAAACTGGAATAGTTATTTTTCTGTAACGAAAAAAGATAAAAATCGGTAATTATTGACGCTTTTATAATGATTAACTTTCGAAATACATACCTAGTCATTTTTACTTGTTGTTACTGTAGTGAGCGTTAAAATTGCGGGTGTGTACTCTTCATTAGAATTACTACAGACATTTAATACATTTTGTGCACCTTTATGTACCTCTAAATATACCAAGAGCTGGCCACGGAAATGGGTATACAATTTACAGAGCGACGAAACCCCTTTTGTTAGTGTGGGGGCGAACAAGCGACTTGGGGAAGGATCTGGCACCTGAAGCACAGGCCAGGCCTTGTTTTGGTGCCAGTGTATTGTATACAATACATTGGTATTATTTAAATTATGTCTGTAACAATCTATTACTACTCAAATTCCTAAGTACCAAAATTACACTACATTTTGTTAAATTTTTAGGTTCGAAGTTTATGAAGTCTAACTTGTAATTTGTTAACCGGTTCGCGCGCCAGCAGCGCTGCATATCGATAATGTAAACAAAACATTGTCACTGAGCGCTCCGACTGCCGATACCCGCGCTGGAGTGCGAACTAGTGCAGTGCACCGTAGAATTTGTACCCTCGCAACCTAAAATAATGTATACTGTAAATGTTTATTTTGTGTGAGAAAATAAATATTTTATTATTATTATTATTAGTGTGCCATACTATCATTATTAACAGATCCAGGCACCTGGTAGATTTTCAGTGGTGGGGGTGGGAGTGATTGGGAAATGAAGGGGCTGAAAACTGATTGAAGGTATACAGTTTACAGAGCTCTGGATTTGGTGTGGTATAATAGCAAGCCAATCATGTATTTAAACCGAATATATTTCCGGGGCTAGCTCTTAGTCTAATAGAAGATATATTTTAATATAATACTAACTAGTATTATAAGTCAGTGTATCCTTATAACAATAGAGTTAAGAGCAATATAGAAAATTACGGTTGAAAGCAAAAGTTAATGTTGTAAAATTAAACGAAATTTAATAATTAAGTTGTGATAATTATTTTGTTCCCATATTTTCTCGCATTTTCCGGGAATACGAGTCTCATATTTATTCCGTTTGCTTTTGGCTGTTTTTTCTTTGTTTTAGTTCTTTTTCTTGTCTTTGTAACATTTTAATAATGATTCCCGGAATTAAAAGTAAAGTGCTTCCTTTTGTGAAATAAAAATAAAAAATCATTTTTCAGCTGTTTCTGTTTTTAGAGATCGTTGTGAATAAATAAGCACAAGATTTTAAACTAAGTAAATGATTAAAGAAATCCGCTTTTTGTTGCAAATGTGTTTCTTATATATTTTTTTTAAGTATACATAGATAAAATATTAATGGAACAGAATTAAGAATTAAGATTTTTGTTGATGATACTAAAGTAAATTCACTGAAGAGAGAATTCCCAGTTGGTCCCATAGTAATAATTGCCCAGTTTGATGGTCCCTATCCTACTTTATTTGGCTATTATAACACGTTTTATAAGTAAGTATTTAATAATATTTCAAGCAAATATAAGAAGAAAAAAATATACAATATACTATTAATAATGTATTATTATAAATGCGAAAGTTCGTGTGTGTGTTTGTTACCTCTTCACGCCTAAATGACTGGACGGATTTGAATGAAATTTAGTTGGTAGACAGATTGATATATTACTTAGGTTACTTTTTATCTTGATCTTTGATCAAGGTCCCCTTATAAGGTCCACGCGGACGAAGTTGCGAGCGGCCGCTAGTTGTATATAAAAAGTAGCTTATTTTATTATCAAATAAACAAGTGAGGTTTTTTTAATAAATTAACAATGTCTATAAAAAAATGTGAGTAAAAATTTCGAATCCTTCTTTTCTTGGAAAGGATTATTTTTCAATCATCCAGCAGATAGGTTATCTAAAGTTTGCGCCAGTGATAAGTGTAAAATCTTGTCTGAATTCGGCTAATTTCGGATAACGTCGGAGTCTGCGTGACTCAGCGAATAGACTGCTAAGCCGAAAACGGCGCTCATTCTGTTAAAATGTTGTCACAATCGTGTCTCAATTGTGTTTTAATGGAGTCTGAATTTCAATGCTTTTGCTTTTTACACGACTGCCCAAAAACAGAGAGTGTAATGTGTTCAGGTATGTGTGTGGATATTGTATGTAAGTGTCTTTATTCACCATAACTTCTAAATGCTTTAACGGATTTGAATGTATGGGGAATCGTTAGAATCCTTGCATCATCCAGGCCCCCTAGCATGACCAGCATAACACGATTTATATCGCGTGATATAGCGTTTTATCACGTTTAACTGTTAAAAAGACAAAGGAGTTTGACAGTTGACTGTCGATAAAATGCTTCATCACGCGATATAAATCGGTCATGCTAGGCAGGCTGAGTGACATTGGCTTTAAGTATATTTAAAAAAAAACAATATGGCGACTGCAAGACGTTTGTGTAATGTGAAAAAAAAACAATGTTTTCTTCAATTATTACAATATTAGTACTTACCTATTTAGTGAAAGGCCTTAAGGAGCGCATTCTCAAATTGTATAATTTGTCACTAAAATGTGTGAAATAAAAAAGGGGGAGAGTTTTGTGGTACAATTTTTAATCAAAAAGGACCCTCGACTGCAATGACACTAGTTATTTTACTTTTTTTAGTTCGTTTTTGGCAGGGCAGCCGTGTTTTTAATATTTTTTAAGTTTTTTTAACACAGATTTAGGTACTTAATTACCATAAGCAGGGCCTCGATTTATTATTTTTAACACAGGTCCTGTTACTAAATCACCAAAAAAACTATTGAAATTGAAACACCATCAAGACACGATTGTTACACGTTAACGTTAATTGAATCGATACCTTTAGTCTGACTGACCCATTTTCTTCTGCAATCACACCAAACATATTTGAACTTTAAGAAAACTATCTTAAGGGACATAATGGTCTGGCAATTTTTAGTTTTCATTCTCGTGACTAATCTCCGTAGTTGGTGTTAAGTAATTATTTATTACTAATAAAAGCCTTTTATGTGGTTTAATTAAATGACATTTTAGCACTTACGTAATTTTATTACACTTTATGAATTATTAATCTTAATATAAATCTTTAATAGTTATTAATAATGCCACCAACATAAAGGTACAATTTTCGTGCCAAAATTGCACAGTTTTCAGATTTTTTTACCGACTTCAAAAAAGGAGGAGTTATCAAGTCGACGATTTTTTTTTATTTTTGTTTTTATGTATGATTTATCCTTCATACGTTACTTAATCGTACATATGAGAACGAAAAGTTTCAATTTCCCTACCTTAAGTGGTACCCTTAAGGTACCTTAAGTGGTTTCCCTACATTAGCTAGTTTAGTTTTATTGGCATATGGCATTATTTCACAGTTTATTTTAATGTAAGTAACAATCACCTGTTGCTAAACCTTCTGTTTGGCGTTATTGTATAGATAAAGAGCACTGCACCTGAGATACAGGTTTCCTAGTTTGGGTGCAGATGTTTTTAAATCTTAATTGTAAATTGTTAAGGTTTAATCTAAATTGTTATCAAAAGTTTTGTTTTTGTAAAAATTTGTGTCAATAAAATTTTATTTATTTATTTATTTGTTTATTAGTAGGTAACTATTTTATTGGATTTTAGTTACGATTAGGTAACGTTTGAAGGATATAAATCTGAAATCTGAGCCATTTTGGTTTGTTTTGCCTCACTTTACATACACGGGCTCGGCTTCTATATTGTCATTATTCTAAGCTGGCAATATACTTAGAAAACCCAATACAAATCAAACTAGAACACTGATTGTGCAATACATTATGAAAGTCAATCATAAGTCTATGAAAGTCGGGATTGTCTGTACTACTTTCTAAAATCACTACAAAACTATGCTCAAACACACAGAAGTGTTTTAAGGGTTAAAATCAATTAATTGCATTTTAAGCTAAATCATTAGTTCTTTATCTTATGAAGTCCGTTTGGCTATGAATGTTGTTAGGCGTGCACATGCACATTACTTTAGTGTGCGTAATACGAAAGTGTGCAGACGCACACTAAAATAATGTGCAATGTGCATGCCTAACAAATAGAACAACTATCAGCTATCTCGTCCTTAAATAAATGATTATTTTGAGATGAATTTATATTATACTAGCGACCGCCCGTGACTTCGTCTGCGTGGTCAGTTTTTCTCTATCCCTCGGGAACAGTACTTTTTTCGAGATGAAAGGAACCCTATGTCCTTCTTTGTACCCCTGACAAAGTGTATGCAAAATTTCATGATGATCAGTTAACAAACAAAGGTCATTGGGCATATTTGACTTGCTTGATGAGTTCGCGTTCAGAAACTAAACCAGTTTTAAATTGAAGAATTCAATCCAACTTTTCAAAATAAATTTTTTTTTTTTGCCGGTCGGTACATAATACCGACCGGCAGAAAAAAGTTATTTCACATTATGTGTGTCATTAGTACTTATGTGTTTAATGTTATTAAACTTTTGTTAAAATAACAGAAGTTTTTAATTGATTGATACTTGCCGAAAGCGAAAATGTGATGTTGAATGTGAAAATGTGTTGTACAAGCATAATAAACGTTTGAATTATCTTTATTTATTTATTTTATTTTATATATTATTGAAATGCTATGATATAATGATAAAAAATTAAACATGCCCTGCAACAACGCGACCCATACCACTGAGTAGCAAATACATTTATTTACATACCTAGCCCTATTTCGTTTGTGTACGCCGTAGGTCAAATGTCCGAACAAAATGCCCAATGACCTTTACTTTCGGATTTAAAATATTAGTAAGGATTTTCCCCTTCAACTTGAAGTTTGATACTGTAATTTATTATGGTTTTTTTACAGGTTGTGATCCTGTAATATTTGATGAAAGATTGTTCAAGAATAACGTGAGTATGTATAAAATTTTAAGTACCTAACCTAAGTGAAGTAAGACAAAACATTTTCATTGTCCCTATTATTGGTGTATTTAGGCCAGCCATCCATATGGATCACACGGAGCGTGATAAAAGTAGTTTTTCTATCTCACAATGACCGTTTTGCTACAAATGTGTAAGGCATGCACAATAGGCACATTGAATAGTGTGTGTCTGCACGCTCTCGTATTACGCACACTAAAAAAATAATAATGTAAAGAACAACATTCATAGCCGAACGGTCTTCGTTAGATAGAACAACTATAAAAAATATCAAAATTATTAACGTTAAAAAATGTATCGTTCTTTTCGCAATATAAGATTACGGACATTTCAACAAATATTTCAGTTTCGAGTTGCTGAAGTACAAAAAGTTATCGTATTTGCCAGTTCAAATAACTGTTAGAAACGATAACTTTTTGTACTTTAGCAACAAAAAACTGAAATATATTTTACTATTTCACTATTTCTTATTTTGGAAAACTGTCAATCACAAAACTAGAGAGCTAGCTAAAGTTTTTTTATTTTAGTTTTCAAATTATCAGGACCTACGGGACCGTGGTATAGTTGTTCTATCTCTCGAAGACCGTTTTGCTATGAATGTTGTAAGGCGTGCACATGCACATATTGCACATTGTTTTAGTGTGCGTCTGCACATTCTCGTATTACGCGCACTAAAATAATCTGCATGTGCAAACCTAACAAAAACATACTAAGAATGTTTCTTGTAGCATTGTACGCCCCATTATTAAAGCAAACAAGTTATAAATAAATGACTTATTTTGATAGATTGTTTAACGTTCATGCTTAGACTGGGTCTTAGTTTCATCGGATGTTTCATACGTGCAAGGCTGGCAAACTTGATCCGAAATTGGCTGTTAAGTGTTGAACGTCGTGGATCTCGGGGGGTCTGCTTCTGACCTACTTTCTTTGTCGAGAATCCTACCTTCGTGATATCCGTAGGGTTGAAATCTGGAGACAATTAAAAAATAAAAGGTATCCTAGATGAATTTTTTTTTAAACTAAAATTACTTAATTAGTACCCCTAACACGAACATCTATAGAGAAAAAGCGAGTGTAAAAGTATTCAATTGAAAATGAAAAAAAACGATTTTCGGTGCTGTATAAATTTTCTATAAAAAATTGTTCTATCTAATTTTTTTTCGTGCGTTTTTTTCGATAGATGTTCGTGCTACGGGTAAAGACAGATATGGCAAATAATATAACTATTGTTATAGTGTCAACTTTAACTGTTTGATGAGAAACATAATATTCTTAACAATACATATAGGACCATACAGTTTTTTGACGAGAGTATAACGGATCAGGTTTTAGAAAATAACTACTTAAACAATTAATAAATTAAAATATACAGGTAGAACATGAAATATTTACTCGGTCGCAGTAGATCAACTAAAGTTTTCACTTTAGTTTTATTCTATTAAAATTATTATTATAAGAGTCGCATAACTTTTTTCGTGCTGAAATAAAATCCTTTTTTTTGCCCGTGAATACAAAATAATTTAAATGTGGCAACCCTGCTAGGTGGCATTGTGCCACAGTGTTGATGAGGGAGGAAATCCGTGGAATTAAACAGAAATTCCTTTGCGCGATCAATTGGTTACGAATTACTCTTACTTCTCAGTCTGTGGCAATTTGTATCCGAAACATTAAATATGATAAGAGTTAATTATTTGCTTTCCTTAAACGTAAATCCACACTTTTCACTAATCCAGAAAGGAGTCGTTCTTTCCTGGGTTCACTTTTTTTTAAAATTTCCTACACCCATATTTTTTTTTCTCGTAGATTTCTCTCGTGGGACAAGGTTTCCAAAAAGAAAAAAAAAATCCCTGCAAACATAAATAAAAAATATTTAAAAACTCGAATAATTGTGCTCTTCATCGTGTATTTCTTAATGTTTTTGTTTTAAAATGAAAGTGTCTTACTATTAATTTTACTCTCCCGAGTATATCAATGAATTCTAATGCTAGTTACAAGTTTTTACTGTTGATATAATCCTGAAAATCCATTTTGTGCGGCTGTTAAGAGATATTTCTTTGCATTTTTATTTCTATTAAAATGACTACATTGGCTGTTGGATATGTCATTTGTCATTTTATTTGACATCTGACAGCATCAATGTGACATATGACAGTAAAAAATCGATGTTGCCAAGGTAGAAAAATGTTTTGGGTTGCTGTTTTATTAACTTTAACTATCCAACTTTAAAAATAAATAAAAAATGTTTGCAGGTTTAAAAAAAATATATTGATACATGGATAGGTTCCTTATTTTGTTCTCTTTCCATAAAATATAATTTTATGACCGTAGGCCACGGGTTACCCAAATGTGCCCAGCCCCCATACAAACATGGAACAACTCCTTTACTTGTATTCAAAGTAAAGTCTATCTTTTGGAGTCAATTAAAGTCTTAATTAAAACGAATAAAGCAAGTGCTTTTGCTTTCATGGCCACTCGCGTGCTTTGGTGCAACCGTTGTTTCAAAAAAAGAGGCGGCTGGTGCAGCTTTGTGCAACTCTGGTTGCACGGCTCCTTGGCCTACAAAACTTAGACTAGAACTACCTATTTGTGGTCTTTTCATTAGTATTGTTTATAATTCTTTTCACAAGATTTTATAATTTTGATTTGATGTAAGTATATTATTATTACTGTCAAAACATTTTTTGTTCTGTGGTCAAAATATTAGTAGATAAAAAAAACAAATTCTTTCCGTTTAATATATTTTTGATACAAAAACATATGATTTTACCACAGTACACTGAAAGTACTGAAAGTATTGTTGTATTATTGTATTGAATGCTGTGTACACTCCTAAGTGGCAAGTATTTATAATATTGATTAAAATAATGTGAATGTTTGATAGTATTGCTGTCAGTGTACCTAATTAAATAATACAAAAAGTACCACACCTGTAGACTTTTCTAAGTCGTGAAAATTTATGAACGCTTCAGATTGTACCTACCATTTTTTCTGTTTATTTATTAAATAGAGGATGAGAAAGAGTGGCTCGTATATATCCGACAAACTACTCGTCTGGGATTCCAATCACTTCTCTAGATAAAACGAACTACTTCGCTCTGGGGAGTCGTAAAAATATTAAATCCCGTTACTCCAGTCTTGCTGTTAAATAACGAATGTGGTTTTTTTTATGAAAATAGTAGTTTTCTCTCCGCGATTTCTGATTCCTGTGGGATTCTTAAAGATCCTTTCATAGCGAATATTTAAGTCATAATACTGTCATCTAAGTACATTAAAAAAGAAAGATGTGCGATGACGAATCAGTACCCTTAGCACGAACATCTATCGAGAAAAATAACGCGCGTAAAATCATTCGATAGTGCAATTTTGTATTGAAAATTTGTACAATGCCATTTATCGCCGAATAGCGAAATTAAAATTTCCATAGATAATTCTCTTTCGAGTAATATTACGCGCGTTTTTTTTCTCGATAGCGGTTCGTGCTAAGGGTACGTACCCGACTACCCGTAGCACGAGCATAATTATATTGAAAAGAAAACGCACGTAAAACAATCGATAGAGTAATTATGTATACGAAATTTGTACAGCGCCATGAATGCCGAAATGAAATTTCTCATAGACAATAAAATTACTCTACTATCTAATCGACGCGCGTTTTTTTCTCGATAGATGCTCGTGCTAGGGGTACAGTATATTATTACCCCCTTACTAATAAAGATTGTATAGCAGATGTATAGTTACACAAGCGTTACTCTCTGTCAAACTATTTGAGTTTGCCATTGAAAAGAAAGTGACAAAACACTGTGTAACTATACATCTGCTATTAATCTTTATTAGTAAGGGGGTTAGTATATTGGTATTTTTTTTCAGTATGTAAAGGTGCAGTTAAAAACTATTAGATCCCTCTTTCTATTTTCTTTGAACAGGGCAAAATAATATACTTAAATTTTGTGCGATGCGATGCGGCGTTCTTGTCAAATAATAAAGTTTGGATTTCAAAAGGTCTTAATGAGGTACACCCACGATTCACCAGTGTAAATAAATTTTAAACCTTTTTATACACAGTGCATGTCTGTATGATAATAAAAGATCATCAAAAACTCTGCTGAAAAGACGCAAGTATGGAGTTGGCCTATATTATTAATTCTAGCATATAAGGCTGGCCACATACATACGGATTTCCGAACGCAGCTAATCCATACAAATCTATGGAACTACCACAGACAATGCAGGATTTTTCCGTCCGAAATTTTCATACATTATCGATATTCCTTTCGGAATTCCGAATCAGGATTCCGTCGTGTATGTAGCCGGCTTAAAATCGAATGTTCACAAGAAAATAACCTTTCCAATCTTTTATTTGTTTTACTCAGACGACGTATTGAGAAACTTCAGACTAGCACAAACAGTAGCTATCGAAAAAAATAACGCGCGTAAAAACATTCGATAGAGTAATTTTGTATGGAAAGTTTGTACAGCGCCATCTACCGCCGAGAAGCGAAATGAAATTTTCCATAGAGAATTCTCGTTTTAATGATCGGTTGGGTACTAAGGGTACAGTTTTGTATCCAAAAAAAACCGGATAAACTTCACGCGTTCCTGAGATAAAAGGTCTTGATTTGACAGACAGACGGCCAACAAAGTGATCCTATAAGAGTTCCGTTTATTTTTTTTGAAGTACGGAACCCTAAAATTATTCCCGAAAAGTCAGCCATCCCTAGAAATATCCCTTACAATAAATCTGATACAAAGTATCTTCATGACTTTTTAATTGAATACTAAAAAGATGAATGGCAAAATCTTGGAAACACGTTTTTCGTTTTAGATGATAAAAAAATATTCTTCCAAAGAAAAGATAACAAGGATTCCTTCGCCTAACTTGGGGGAAGACAATGAGTATGATTAAAAAGTTAAGAAGCACCGTGAGATATACTGGAACCGCACGAATCTTTTTTTCGATCAAAATGTTATCAGTCATACTGGGGTTTTCTTTTTGTGAAGTTGGGGATAAAAATGAATGCAAAATTAATTCATTTGTTTTTTCTTGATGAAAACTAGCGACCCGCCCTCGCTTCGCTTCGGTTCTTTCCTTTTTTTGCCAATTTCGACCTTCCAAAAACAGCCCCAAAAGAAAACAATTTTCTAACAGTTCCTTATTAGTCCCTTTAAACTTAACTAAAGAAGTACAAATAAATTTCCCTTTTCACTTCTGTTTTCCAGGCTTTGTTTTAACATAATGAATTCAGTGTTATTGCAGGTACTCATTTTCAAAATAATGTTGTTTAAAAATTATTTGAGATCATTTCTATTTTTCATTTTCTTACACATCGACTTGAAAATAAATAATAAACAGTTTTAATTACCTACTGTGGTCTAGTTGGCCTATCGGTGTATAGTATACATGTGTACAATACATACTATGCCCTTAAACAGCTCTCGAAAAAAATAACGCGCGTAAAAACATTCGATACTGTAATTTTGTATGGGAAATTTGTACAGCGCTATCTACCGCTGTAAAGCGGAATGAAATTTGGAATGAATTCTCTATCGAGTACTTTCACGCGCGTTGTTTTTCTCGATAGCTGTTTGTGCTAAGGTACAAATACAAATACATACAAAAACTTTTATTGCGAACTAAGTGTACACAGGTGTTAAACATAGAAAGAACTTAAATAGGTACTTAGTCGCCTTTTTCGGATACAGCAATTTAAAGGGGGCTCCTAGAATAAGTTTCATAAAACTAACTTAAGTAACTTAACTAAAACTTAAATCTAAATAAAATAGATATCTTTATTTATTAATTTTTGAGATCCTAGCATTTACAATGCTTGTCCATCAGCCATTTTTTGATGTTCCCACTGCTGGCTGGGGCACAGGCCTTCCTTATGGGTGGTAAGGAGGATGGCCATAACACACCACGCGGGCCCAATGCGGATTGGTGGGTGTTAACGACTGCAAGCAGCCGGGACCAACGGCTTAACGTGCCTTCCGAAGCACGGAGGAGCTCGAGATAATAAATTTTTGGTCACCCATCCCATGACCGACCCATGCGAACGTTGCTTAATTTCCGCAATCGCTGGGCCAGGCGCTAAACCACTGCGCCACCGAGCTCCACTACAATGCTTATAAACAAATATTTTTATTTATAAGTAATATTCAACTATCATACTAGATTAGCCACTAATCTAAACATCACCCATCCTTTTGTTTAACTTAATATACAAAATTTAATTCGCTTTATTACCACAGAATAGATAATAGTACTAGCGTACACAAGTTGCACTCCGCAAAATCGTTTAAATAAATTGCGACTCTTGCTCCGACACATTAAAGTACAATTCAGGTCGCACAGCGCTCTCTTCGCTCCAAAACATTCACTTAGTAGTTGCCTCTCTTTCTATCGCGTAGGTCTTATCTTTTCTGATGTATGAAATTTGTCCTCTCAGAGGACGCCGAGCGCTTCAGACTCGCGCGCGGAGTGACAGAGCCCTGATATTACTGATGCCATAAGTAGCAAAATTTAATTTTGTTGTGTTCCGACTTCCAGGCTGTTAAAGCTAAGATAGCCAGCTCTCAGTGGCCAGTGGTAATGACTTTCGTTGCTTAACATCAGTTGAGTTGAGATGGAGGCCAAGTCTAACCAGTTGTGGATAATAACCCTCAAGTACCATGTCAAACTCACCTTTGCGCTTTCAGTGTGCAATAACTTCACTTTAGAAGCGCGACTGTGACATGGTAATTAAGTCCTCAGCCAATTCCGAAGCCCATTGTACCAGATCCATTATTTAACAATCGCGCCATACATCTTGTGACCTCATAAAGTGCATTTATAGCTCTCTTTACGTGTATGCACCATAGCTTTGCCTTTGCCTGACCCACTTTACTGTGTCAATTACGGCATGTACGTAACACGACGGCTGCTATAAATGAGCATTTTGTCATTACGCAGCTGGGGGTCTATTACGAAAAGTTTAACGCGATACACGCAGCTGCGTCCGTGCTTCGTTCTGTACCCTTAGCACGAACAGCTATCGAGAGAAAAACGCGCGTAAAATTACTCGATAGACAATTCTCTACGGAAAATTTCTTTTCGCTTATCGGCGATAGATGGCGCTGTACAAATTTCCAATACAAAATTTATCTATCGAATGATTTTACGCGCGTTATTTTTTTCGTTAGCTGTTCGTGCTAAGGGATTGTTTACAGGGCTACTAATTGTTTCCCATTACAAAGCACTTGCGTATGCGATATCGCAAAGTGATTGGGTGAGTTTGGCAGTTTCTATCTAGCAAAGTCAACACCATTCGTTCAATAGTCTATGAGCTACGATATACAAAATGAAAATCTTTGTAATAGCTACAACCGACTAACTGCGGACGACTATTGTAATCAAGTGACTGCGTTACGCAATTGCGTACGTTATTTTCGTAATTGGTCCCCTGGTCTCTAATTAAATTTTGCAGGCGACAAATTAAAAATAATTTTGTATATTAATTTTATACATAGAGGTGCTTTCTGTCCGGGAGCATTCGAATGTAATATACATTGCATACAAAATAGAAAAAGAATACTAGAACTTTAAAGTACCTACTCAATTGTTAACGTAGTGTATGAAATTGTGTAACACCTTTAATTAAGATTGTACTTAGCTTAATATCTATTCTATGTAAATTCTTTTTATCATTTTGTGTTGGTTTCAATCTTGTTGGTGTTAAGAAATAAATAAATAAATAAACTAAGTTCTTCTGTAATAAACAATTATTAGGATTAAGAAATTACTTTACTTTACTTTCACATTTATACGTTAACAAACTATTGTTTCCTAAAAATACTACTTAGAAAGGTACAAACTGAATAATGCATTACGCGTAAAATTTTTTTTCAAAAAAACAAAAACCGACCTCAAAAAACCTACCTCTAAAAAGCAAGAAATAATATTCAAATCACTAGATACGCATTATCATTGTCATAATAAAAACACGTCTATTGAAGTCGGGTGGGGCTTTAAGAATAAAAAAAAGGAATTTGTACTCCAGCCCCGACTTCAATAGACGTGTTTTTATTATTATAATGATAATGCGTATCTCGTGATTTGAATATTATTTCTTGCTTTTTAGAGGTAGTTTTTTTAAAGTCGGTTTTTGTTTTTTTCGGTTAAAGAACTACACTTGATAATTATCCCTTTTCCAACAAAAAATTATTATCTTATTCAGTTCATAAACAAAGAAGTTTATACGACCACGTCATCGAGGTAGTTCACACAAAATCATACTATTTTCGTGCTTTTAAGATTACTTGAAAAGTACCGAACCGATTTCCAAATTTTAAAAAATGGAACCAACATGGAAGTTTACCTATAATGTAATAACGTTTGAATCATTACAATCGGTCCAGCCGACTTTGAGTAATCGGTGGAAGTAGACAAAAAAAAACAAATATACAGACGAACAGAGAACCTCCTCCTTTTTTGGAAGTCGGTAAAGAAAACAAAAGTTATTTTGAAATACAAAAGAAGTTCATCATACGAAATAACGAAACAAGATACGTTACCAATAAACTCTCATTGCAAACAGTGTGGAGCGCAATAACAGTGCATCTAAGTAAGGCACCATAATGCACTTTATTCAACCGCTCGGACGGCGTTCAACCGCTTGCGTTCACATGTGGCGTATAAATTGCATGTAGTATGCATAATTCTGGCACCATTGCAGCCAGGGATGGAGCACGGGAATTGTACAACTAAGTTAGTAGATTTTTCCAATTCTAAATGATTTACTACGACAGAAAAAATACGACTCGTACCAGATCAATTCTTGGACGGGAATTGAACCCGCGACCTTTGGATATCCGGTCCAATGCTCTGACCACTGAGCTACCGAGTCACTTTTAAAAATAAATTCAGATTTTTCCATTAAAAATAAAGCGACAAATTAAACACGTGCCGCGGCAGCGGCCGGCGAAGCGCCAGAAAAAAATCTATTTCAAACTCAATTGGTGGATTTTGTTCGGCGGCTACTTAATCAGTGACTGGCACCGGCTACCGAATCAGGGAGCGGCGTGGCTATGGTGATGTGCGGCGGAGACACAGAGGTTAACACGCAATTATTTTACCTAATTAATTAGGTACCTAAATGAAAGAAAGGCATAAGTAAATTCTTTACGTCATTATATGTATTTTGACTATTAGACATTTTAAGTTTTGATCATTTGAACTTAGACATTTTTAGTTTGGACTATCTGACCGCTTGACATTTTCGTTTTTGACATTTTGAACTTTCGGCATTTTAATCGTTAGACATTCAAATTTTTGACATTTTGAACTTTGCCATTTTAAGTTTAGACATTCTAACTTTAGACATTCTGATACGTACCCGTCACTAGTGACTCGGTAGCTCAGCGGTCAGGGCATTGGACCGGATATCCAAAGGTCGCGGGTTCGATTCCCGTTTGAGTATTGATCTGGTGCGAGTCGTATTTTTTCTATATTATTTTAGTATAGCTGATTTTTTTCGCGATTTCATAGTTGGTCCCATAGTAAAAGTTGTTCAGTTTAATGGGCCCTGTCTACTATATTCTGATTATTTGTTACACGTTGTATAAATAATTGACTTTTTAAGTGATGACTTAAAAAATGAAAAAGAATTGACGTTTAAAATAAAGTAGGTATTAAAAAATATGTTTGCGCAATGCAACAATGTTTATTTTAGCTTAGGTACCTTAAATATGGCTCTGGCTATTACATAAACGACTATATCGATGTTAAACAGAAGAATAATGCTTTGAATAAATGACTTTGTTACAAAAAGATGTGTAGTTTTGTTACTTTTTAGAGAGTTCCGATATAACAAAAACTTACTTATAAACCTAAGGTGAAAATGTGTCAAAAACGGCCACTTTTAGTAGTTTTGCTATCTACTTCTAGCAGTGACTACGAGGGAATGTAACGATACCGTCTCAAAATACTAGACTGTGGGCCCTAAAATCTCCACGATAAACATTTATAAAATTGTGTATTAGAATTATAATATTAAATACAATTCACCGCGGCGCCACTTTCGCTCAGGCTACCTTAAATAAAAACATCTGATGGCTTCACTTACGGTGGTATAACCACCTTAATAAATAGAGACCACTTTTCAATTGAAGGAATATAAGATTTCTAGGTATCTATTAATAGCTCCAATCTAAGCAATAAAATGAAGATTATCCATCAGCCATTTTTGATGTCCCCACTGCTGAAGCACAGGCCTTCCTTATGGGTGGTAAGGAGGATGGGCCATAACCCACCACGCGGGCCCAATGCGGATCGGTGGGTGTTAACGACTGCAAATGCAGCCGGGACCAACGGCTTAGGAGCTCGAGATAATACATTTTTGGTCACACATCCCATGACCGACCCTTGCGAACGTTGCTTAACTTCCGCAATCGCTGGACCAGACGCTAAACCACTGCGCCACCGAGCTCCTCCTAAATGAAGATTACTTAAAACTTTTTTTACTTTTTCACAGTCCCTACAAATTACGAAGCTTAAATGAAATCGACCATCACTCATCCCGCCCACCTTTTCCACAATTTGCATTTTAATCGTTATAGTAATTAAATCTGGAAAAAGAGTTTTTTACATTTTACTGAATTTTTTAAAACTGTTGCGAACTCCTGACATTAATAAAAATATTCTGGATAAATCCTTCAATCATTTTAGTACAGTCAGCAACAAAAGTTGCTTAACACTTTAGTACTTTGTCATAGCAACTTTTTTGACAGATGTCTTACAGTTTGAAATATTTATCAATAAGGTGCTGTGATAAAGTACTAAAGTGCTAAGCGCCTTTTGTTGCTGACCGTACCAAACTAAGTAATAAAATTGTACAATTTGTGAAATCGAATTTCGTGTTTGAATCCTATGGAAATAAAAAGGGGATCGAACCCAGGACATCAGAGATGGCGACGCTTTGAATATATATGCATGCCACTCGTCCACGGAGGTAGTAATGTAGAACTAAGCCAAGTGCAAATCGGATTCGAACACGAAGGGTTTCGTCAAAAAAGAAACACGTTTTGGTATTTAAAATTTGTTTTATTCTGTTTTAGTATTTGTTGTTATAGCGGCAACAGAAATACATCACCTGTAAAAATTTCAATTGTCTAGCAATGACGGTTCATGAGATACAACTTGGTGACAGACAGACAAACAGTGAAGTCTTAGTTCCCTAAGTCTCCATTTTTACCCTTTGGGTACGGAACCCCAAAAAAAGAAGCAGTGTTTCAGTAACAAAACGTTTTATCAGTCGCTTTTTTAATAGTTTTTTAATTAAGAAAGTTAAGGGTATAAAGTTTACCGCATATCGCTTAAAATAACTTTGATAAGTACATGAAATATGCTCTAAGAGAAAGCAACTTTAAAATAAACAAACTTAGTTTTCAATAAAAAGTTTAAAGTAAAATCGACTCTACTAGTTGGTTATAGAATTCAGTTTTTTTCACTACTGTTTTGTGTCCTCGCAAAAACACAAAACAGTTTTAATAAAGACAACTTTGGTTGTTTTTAAACTTCATGTTAAATTACCGTACCTATAGAATATCATTTTACTGAACACTTGCACTAAATACGTTACTTAAAGGTTTTATTTATCAAGACTTTTTTTATAATCAGTTCAATTTCGAAACAATGATACCCCAAAAGTTGTTAAATTTGGTTGTAAACATTTAGCTCTTTTTGAAATCAAACATCTTATTGATCACGTCAGCTATTTGACTGTTTATTACTTGATTCATCAGTCCCAAAAAAATAATGTAGATAGCAGAATAAAGTACATTGTTATGTGATTGACAGAAACATTATAAATAAAACTTTTCTTCATAGATAAAAACCGGACTAAAAAATTTTACAGTAAAGGAGAGGTTAGTGAAAAATTAAAATATATAATATTTTGTAACCTAAAATTGAGATCTCTAACAAAAGTGTCATATAGTGTATTAAATTTCATAAAATTCGGGTCAAACTGTAGACGCAACGATGCTGTGACTGACTGGGACGGACGGACGACGCGACGCGACGGACTGAACGATTTTATATGGGTTCCATGTTTTACTACGGAACCCTAAAAATCGTAAAGTGACCTACTATTATTTTGTAGTTTTTCAATGCTGTGGCAACCATTTATAAACCTTAACAATCTTGAAACTATAATAATAAAACCTTAGCTAGTTAGCTCTCTATGATTGATAGTTTTCCAAAATAAGTTTAGTAGGTAACGAAATTTATGTTTCGACTTTGAAAGTTTCTTCCTGTATTGTACGCCCCCTTAAGGCTTGTATTATGTATTCTGTGCCTTAAGTAACAAACTGATGTGAATGACACATCTCTTCTCCACCCATATCCGCTTTGGACACTGTTACCCCCATATAAATTTCCGGGTTATAAAGGTCAATGATGTTACGAAATTCATTCATGGGTTACAAAGGGTTAGTTCGGTTTTCCGAATATCGATTTCACGTTAAATCTCACCTTAAACCCTATTCCTGTTGCACGCGATTTAATTTTCACCGTTTGGCCGACGCGCCAACTTTCAGAATATAAACTAGTTCCTATCAGGGATGCGTAAATACAAAAGCGTAGGTAAAACAGACAACGCAGCCTGTATTGAATTATAATACCTATAATTCATGATGGATACGAATTTACTTATATACAGATTTGGATCCTTCCATAACACGATATTCATAAAATTTGGTATTTATCATTACTTACCTGAATTAACTGTTATAAATCAGAATTAATTTACGTCATATTATATACTGGTTGTTGTAATATACAATATTATTTTTTGTATATACGAAAAACGGAACACGGGTCACATAATATTTTCATTTTTAGAATCAGTATAAAAAATGATAACGATTCCTTAAAATTTTGTGTGATCCCGTTAGTAGGGTGTGCGTTAATAATGGTTTTGTAAATATTATTTAGTAAAAATATAACATAATATAAAAAATACTGCAATCGATTCTATTATTGATTCTGAACAAACAGTTTTCAGGTTTCGTATATACTAAAAATAACCTTGTATATAGCGACTAATTTCGGTGTCTCTTTAGGGTAACCACTGTTAGTGATCGGAGCTGATTACGTTAGGTACAGACAATAAATAAAAATGTTTGTGTCTGTGTCATATTCAATCGCAAAGGCTCCCGCAGCTCAGAACTACTGTGGTCCTGAATACTGATAGAGTTTCCAAAGATTACGTCTGTCTCAATGTCAGCCCGCTTTAATTAAACGCGTTACATTATTACATACCAAAAAAAAGCAAAGTTACATTAATTATTGTAAAAACGTTATCGAATTTTGCAAAGAAAAAGTGTAAGCATGGATTGGACGTTCCGAAAATGATTAGCAAAACTCAATGCCAATGTTATTCAATTCATTTTATAGCAATACTAGTGAGAACAAACGGACCACATAGAGCTCTATTTCAACGCAGTGCGTTCGCATAGGCAAAGGTCGTTTGAGTATTGTTCTTTAAATATGGGTGTAAGTCTACATGGCCAGAGCAACTTACGTTTGTATAGCATCCTCTTTTGTATTTACGCGGCCAGGATATGAAATGATATTCAAATATATTCAAAAAATACGGACAGTGTTAACTCTGCAAAATTGAATATAATCTTAACTTTACCCGTAAATAGTTTTAAGCTGTTTGGTAGTTTGATACAAATTAAATTAATGAGGGCTTTTCAAAATGACAAAAAACTGTAGGCGCGTTAGATGGCGTTGATAAAAATGTATGTGTTAATGTGATATTTTTATTACTAAGATTCGAAGAGTACTCAGTTAGGCAGGCAGATGTAACCTTAAAATGTTTCTCTTTGGGCAGATGTCAGAGCCAGCAAACGCTTACTTGCCTCTTATCTATGGTACAGGCCGTTTATTGTTAAAAGCCAATTTTGACACTTCTTTTTCCATCAACGCCATCAGTGAGGCAAATAGTTACTATTTTTATTTTTTAAATGTCACTTTGAAAAGCCCTCATTGTAGTACATTACTGCCGCGGCCTATAATGACTGCGTTGCTGGCAGCGAGGATGATGGCCGAGAGCGGAGCTTAGCGCAGGTAAGACGGTGAAATATCGTTCATTAACAGTTTAACTGATAATTTTAAAGGTTTCTTTAACCTTTTGTGTCCGAACTTAGTAACTAAAATTATACAACTAAAATGTTTCTCCATGTTTATGTCAAA
The DNA here is from genome assembly GCA_950108535.1 of Agriphila straminella. Lineage (NCBI taxonomy): Eukaryota > Metazoa > Arthropoda > Insecta > Lepidoptera > Crambidae > Agriphila > Agriphila straminella. The sequence continues at coordinate 23,289,221 of OX467305.1, read as the reverse complement.
ATTGGTTATCTTTATTGCCCCCTTCACACGCTGGTTTATCTCGTAAACTGTGGTTATATTTTGAACAAGTGAATTATGCGCGTCTATCTGAATCCTGATTGAACTGATAAGAGATAAGAGTTGCGTTCTACTGGAAATTTGGATGGTGTAGGTACTGTTGAAACGTAAACTTCTTCTAATTATATAAGGTACTTTTTTTCTTGCAAACTTAATCCAGTTTTGTTATAAATCTTATTAAATCTTTAGACATAGTTATGTATGATCGTCATTTTTTTTACTCATTACAAAATGGCGTCATGCTGCCAATTTTTTTTTATCTACAGCTAGTGCTACTAAGTATGATGTAAGAATTCTAACGATACACGATTCTCACACATCCAAATCTTCAGGCATAGAAGTTATGGTAGAAATAAGAAAGTCACAAACATGTACATGAACTCTGAACACAATACTGCTAATTTTTGGGCAGTCGTGTAAAAATAGTACCTACTGTACAGGCGAGAACAACATTCTCCAAGGAACATACGTCGAAAAACGAATTTTTTTTCGCCTTTCCATAGTTGTATGGGAGAATGAAACTTTTTTTTTCGTTTTTCGACCTATGTTCCTTAGAGAATGTTGTTCAGTTTCAGCAACACTATCACCTTTTTCAGGATCTGACAGGGTTTTTTGATACACGATGTATAAATTTCGCTTTTTATCATACGCAAAGATACATCCACTACCATCCTATCCTACTAATATATTAAATGTGAAAGTTTGTGGGTTTGGATGTTTAGATGTTTGGATGTTTGTTCCTCAATCACGCAAAAACTACTAAACGGATTTGGTTGAAATTTGGCACACATATAGTAGATAGATGTGATGTTGTCAAAATATTATTTTAAAAAAAACTTTAACTTTTGTTACTGTCTGTACTCAGACACAAACTCTAGCTTATCTAGATTAATTAAAGTCCGCTCAGCCTTATGGACGAAGCAGTATTGCCACAGTATATACTTTTAGAAATATATATTTATACTGTGGCATTGCAGTCTTCGATACTCTAGCTAGAGTCTAGATCATGGGTCTCCAAACTTTTTAGCATAAGGGCCAGACTAACTCCTCCACGAAGTCCCAAGCGCCAGGATCTAGCTAGCTCATCGTACCAACATACTGAAGTTACAGTATTGTTGGTGCTCGCAGGCAGGAGCTGGCCCGCGGGCCGTAGTTTGGTGACCCCTGCTTAAGATAACGCTTCATGAACTAAAACCAATATTACAAAACATACAATGCTTTTAACAACAGAAGCGACCAACTTCAGGCGCTTGCGGTACAAAACGACGTATCTGTAAAATTTTATCTTTGCCACACATTCTCCAGTGAAGTTGCAGTGGATCACTGTCTATTGTCAATTTAATCGCATTATAAAGCTATTCGAAATTTCAAAACTGGGATCTCCAAATGAATATATTTATCTGGGTACGAATTACTGTTCTTTCCAAAAAAAAAACAACTTTAAATAGGAAGAAAAAAGAAGATAATATTTTCACTTCTCAAGCTTACGCGCTCACTAGACATGAAATAAAACACTTTTAACGGATACTAGCGCGGTTTTATTGAAAGTACTTTGGTAATTAGTTGGTATTTGGTCTGATTTTTGATTTTCCCGACGTTTCGGCACCTTTGCAGCTGCCGTGGTCACGGGGGACTGAAGCTACTTGTGAGCCTACCCTCAAGCGATGAATTTTTTAGAACGTTCAGAAATTAAAATTTATCAAATTTAATTAGTTTAATTTTGGTTTGGTTTTAATTTAATTTTATATGTTAAAAAGAGAGAATCTACTGAAACTACTACCATTTCAAAAAATTGGGAGGCCCCTCCAAGAAAGAAATGGCGAAAGAAAACTTGGAGAGGAAGGCCGACCTCCGTCTTTTATATTAATTAATTTATTTGCAAAAGGAACTAACCGTATCATTAGATCTTACAGTGTGTGTTTGGGGCTTTAGCTTGTGAATGATGGGGTCCCAAGCTGGTGGAATTTTCCAACCATCATCTCTATTGAAATTAGGATATTTATTTATTTCGATAGCCTCGCGGAGCATTCTAGGAATGAATCTACGTTCCCTAGCAAGGATTTGGGGTTTGTCAAATCTAATATAATGGTTGGGCCCCTCAAAGGCGTGTTCACTCACTGCAGACTTGTTATCGCGCCTATGTTTCATGTCAGCTACATGTTCTTTAACCCGGGTCCCTATGCTTCTCTTTGTTTGCCCGATGTAGGAGAGCCCACAGTCACAATCTAGTTTGTAGACGCCTGCGGCTTGAAGGGGGATATTACACTTGACAGGTCGTAAGAATTGGTTGATCTTCTTCGGCGGCTTGAAGTAAGTTTTGATTGACGCTCGCTTCAGAATGTTTCCAATCTTGTCAGTGACACCCTTCAAGTATGGTAGGATGGCAGGTTGACGCTCTACTGTGGCTGTTTTGGTGCGTTTTCTGTGACGAAGGCGTGGTACTTGCAACTTGTTGTTACGTAGTACTTGCTTGACGTGCTGAAGCTCAGCAGTCAGGTGTTGTTTGTCACAGATGCCGCGGGCTCTCTGAAACAAAGATTTCCCTACGGTAGCTAACTGTATAGGATGATGGTGAGAGTCACCATTAAGGTATCTGTCTGTATGGGTTGCTTTACGATACACTGTATGGCTCAAGGTTTGGTTCGGATTCCTGATAATGAGAATGTCTAGGAAAATCAAAAATCAGACCAAATACCAACTAATTACCAAAGTACTTTCAATAAAACCGCGCTAGTATCCGTTAAAAGTGTTTTATTTCAGATAATATTTTGTTCAAAATAAGCTCCCAGTTTGAAAGTGGGCCGTTATTTCAAGGTGCCGTTTTTGAAACTCTGGCCGGACATCTAGGTTATTCTTTATCAAAGATTTGAGTCTAAAATTATGTCATCACATCACATTTACACTACCATAGTTTTATTTATTTTTCAATTAGGTACTTATTTTAGAGTTAATAGGTTGCGTTTACTATTATAATTGACCAAACTTTGTTTGTCTTTTTTAATAAGTGTGATTCAATAAAGAGGTATTATAGACGCATACGAAAACTTCCGAGTTATCTTTTTAATAATCACTAAGTTCAATGTACTGGCGGTACCCGTTGGCTCATGTCAGCCTCATAACATAAAGCATGAATAAAAATACAATATAAAGTATCAACTTTAAAAATATACCACCTAGGCTCAATAAAACGGTCCTCGACTTTCCCACCCTAAATATGACAGTTGCACGGCACTGCCAAGAAATATAGGAGGGAGTAACCAACAATAGATACTATAGAGTGGTCAACTTATTCAAATACTATAATGAAATCTATCCCTTGAATATATAGCCACATTATCCACTGTCAGTCGGGATGATGTAAGGATTCTAACGATACCCCATACATTCAAATCCATTCAGGTATTTAGAAAAGTTTTGGTGGAATAAAGTCAGAAACTTCGCTTATCCACATACAAACATACATGAACCCTGAACACATTACACTCTTTGTTTTTTGGGCAGTCATGTAAAAAGGTATTTAATGTTATAATATAACAAAGTCAACAATACTTACATTTTCATCTCGAAACTCTAATGGAAAATTGTATTATTTACATTCGATCTTGGTGTAATTAAAATTGAGGCAATCGTTGTGCCATCTCACGTAATTAACCGACTTCCAAAAAGGAGGAGGTTCTATGTTCGTCTGTATATTTGTTTTTTTTTTTTTTGTGTATTTCCACCGATTACTCGAAGACGGCTGGACCGATTGAAATGATTCAAACGTTATTACATTAGGTACACTCCCAAGTTGGTCCCATTTTATAAAATTTGGAAATCGGTTCAGTACTTTTCAAGTAATTTTGAAAAAAGGACGAAAATAATATGATTTTGTGTGAATTACCTCGATGATTGGTCGTATTACTTCTTTGTTTATGAATTGAATAAGATAATTATTTTTTTGTTGGAAGAGGGATATATTAAGTGTAGTTCTTTACCCGACTTAAAAAAGGAGGTTCTCAGTTTGACCCGTATTTAAGTATCTTTCTCCGCGATTATATTACGTTTGGTTGAGCCGATTTTTCTACATATATAATATACCTTACCTACAAGGTACCTACACTAAAAAATAAAAAATTGTTTAAAAAAAACAAAAAACCGACTTTAAAAACCTACCTCTAAAAAGCAAGAAATAATATTCGTAATAATAAAAATACGTCTATTGAAGTCGGGTGGGGCTTTAAGAATAAAAAAAAAGGAATTTGTACTCCAGCCCGACCCGACTGCAATAGACGTATTTTTATTATTACGAATATTATTTCTTGCTTTTTAGAGGTAGGTTTTTGAAGTCGGTTTTTTATTATTTTGGTTTTAGTTGTATGACTGAAACAGCACGATAACTGCTGCCCTATATTGCTGTTATTTTAGATTATGATAGCGAAATTAATAAGTTTTGGCTAAGTTACAACTCCTCCGGTCACCCTTTTATACACTACTACTATTTTACTACTATACTACTATTTTTACTGATAGTTGACTATCATGTTCATGATTCGATATAATATCAAGATATTGTATATTTTTAATCATAGAAATTATCATTTTCTCTGAATGTGACAAAATATCGGCAATTTTATAGGTATTAAAGACCTATTATTATCACCGAGCTCAGTCTATAGTTTTCGTGGTCACAAGCAAAAGGCTAATTGTAATATATTTGGGTCTGCGGCGCAGAATGGGGTGCCGAGCGCAGAGTAGACAGTATCTGGTAATTATCCGACATTTTTCGTAATAAGCTGTTAAGCGAAGCGTGAAGTTTCGTTTTTAATTTTTCATGATGATTTTCGTTAGTGTCTGCCTTGTGCCTGCATTCATCTGACTTTTTTTTGTAAAATATTAATTCTTGTCTCTTTTTCATTACAGAAAGAAATATTGCACAACAATGTTCTTGATTACGAATTTGAATGAAAAACTTTGAGCTTTAAATACTATTTAGCTAGTAAAGTTTATAACTGTTTCTTCTTATATTCCTTCTCTGTGCATGCTGTACGGCTCTAGAATTCCCCCCAGAGGGTATTAGAAAAGATCAAACTCTGAGATCGTTTCGCGATCAAGTCAGAAGACATTTCCTCTCCTCTACTCTACTTAATACACTATCGTATCTTTCACTTTAAAGTCTATTCTTAATTCCTCTCTTTATATCTATATCTGATATCTCTTCCCATAATTGCACCCACTCCCCCTAAATCCTCTTCTTCTTGTCTCTTCTACTCAAGGTTACATTGAAGATATTGTTTTTCAGCAATAACGCCGCCTTTTGTGTGCTTTGTTTCTGTTTGTATTTTTTTTCCTGTCTTGTGTGCAATAAAGTGTCTATTATTATTATTACTGTTTACTTTTGTCAAAGACATTAATTTTATTCCAGTTAACAATAGAAAATAAGGACTGTATAAGGAAAAAAATCCGAGTTTTTGATGTTCTTTCAAAAGTTAGCCATTATTACTACCCAGAGCAATAATAATGTCAATCATAATTTTACAAAGCTTTCAAACTTCAAGTTACTACCGAAATTAATCATAATTTTGGATCTAATAAATAACTCGTTAAGACGTTAAGAGGCAGGCATTTCCATTGAAATTATTATTACCTACCCTCAAGAAATCATTTTATCCAAGTTTCATTTAATCAAAAGCGCTCGATACCTCTCAAAGGACTCTCCACCACCTCTTGAAATGCCTCAAGTTCCATCCAAAGATGGACAAATAATTAGAATGCTTATTTCGAATTTGGAATGAGAAGACAATTCCAATTTTGTTTATTATTTTGAATTTAGAATTTCTGTTACCTCTATATAGACATGGAACAAGGATAATCAAATAATAGAGAAAAGAGGTTTAATATAATCACACTGGCCTATTGAAGCCCTATTTAGTTACAACGCGCTGGAAGTTCCATAGTAATAAATAATCGAAATTATTGACAACATTATCGTATTTAATTAATAACTAATAAACTATTTCTGAATTTGGAAAACTGTATATCACAAAACTAGAAGGCTAGCTAAATTTTTATATTGTAGTTTCAAGACTACAAAATTAGAGGTCACTTTAATTTTTTTTTGATGAAAGTTTTAGCTAGGTATCACTATATCAATGAGCTATCATCTGTCAATTGAGTACTTTAATCTACTTTCTACATAATTTTTTAAGCCAGATAAATCAAGTAATACTGTGTGAGTGAAATCGTTGCTAAAAAAATGTACCTATATTGTAAAAATGTGCCTTAAAAAACCTGGCATTTATAACTACATTTTTATCGTTACATTTCTGACAAAGCTGTTAATTTTCATTTATCTAAGTTTATTTAAATAAATATCTTTTATTTTATTTTTCATATCGTTTCATTTCATAAAAAACAGGACAATTATTTGGTACACATTGCGGTCTCTGTGTGCATTTTCAAAGTTCCTTTAACGAGAATTCTAATAGTTTTGTTGTGTGAAATACACCACGAATTTCCTCGGTTCACACCGTCTCCTTGACAGCGATACCGTCGGGACTTCTCGCCCCAGAGTAGAGGAGGCTACCGACCGATAACCATTTTCAGGACTTCTGCAGTTCTCCTTTATTCTGCTTCGCACTTCTCCTACACCAATACCCCTGCTTCTTTATTCTCTCTGCCCGACCAACCCCCCTTCACCCTTCCCTCCCTTTTCCCCCCTCGCCCGCGTCCCGTTCCGTTTTACGTAACAATACTTTGCGTTCGCGACACAGCGCCTAGTTCTCACTTTCCGAATCACATTAAAACTGTATGCATAAGTTGGAAACTAAGTCCATTGCTGGCACAATAGCAACTTAATTGTTGTTGTTGACAGAAACGAGTCTTGGAGTGATAACCATTACTGAAATGGGTACCGAGTTTGCCAACACATGCAGTACACAGTGCAACAGTAGGATAATTACTAAGCAGTAGTTATAATAAGTAATACTTACGAGTTATTTATGTATCGTCATTAGCCTTTTTGGATGTAAGCGGCCCTTGCAGTGGGCACTCCGCACTACTGGGATTCAAGCATTCTTTTTGAGTAGTTTTAGTACTTAATAATCAAGTTTATTTGAATAAAGCTTATTTGACTTTGACTTTGAGTGGTTTAGATAAAGAGGAATGGGCTATAACCCACCATGCGGGAGCAATGCGGATTGGTGGGTGTTAACGACTGCAAAATGTAAAAGCAACAAACAGCCAAACGTCCTTTCCGAAGTACTGAGAAGCTAGAGGTAATAAGTTTTTGGTTACCCATACCATGACTGACCCTTGCGAAGGTTGTTTAACTAAATAAATAAATTTATGGTTGGACAATTTCACACAGCGCCATCTAGCCCCAAACTAAGCAAAGCTTGTAATATGGGTGCTAGACAACTGATATACTACTTATATACTTTTAAATATATATACTATACTTATTATACATAGTAACACCCAGACCCGTCACAGAAATAAAAATTCATCATTTAAATGTCTGCATCATTGAAATGGGAATCGAACCCGGGACCTCTTGCGTGGTAGGCGGCATGTTGACCACTGCACCACTCAGGTCGTCGTCAACTGCCACAATCGCAAGGTGAATGCGCTTACCAACTTATGTATGTTGTACTTAATTTTTTACCATTGAAAATGGTTAACAGATGCAAATCGCCTGAGACGTATTTTTGGCCATATCTCCGAGGATTTTGGGAGGATCGAGATGAGAATAGTACCAAAAGCTAAGGAATTTATCGAGACACGTGTGAACGTTTGAATTTTAAAAATCTACTGGTATCTTTTATTGGAATTTTGCAAAATTCGGGTAAATTCGGGTTTTTTGGGGGGTGTTTGTTTACTAAATTGTAAATATTTTGGAAAAAAAACCTTCTTAGGAAATATTAAAAAGTGGGTCTTAGGGTATTAGTTTGGCTACAAAATGGCGAAAAATTTTGAAAATCGGTTTATAATTTGTAGCCTGTAGGTGGTCCCTTTAGATTTGGAATTGTAGGAAAACTTCCGTACATAAAAAGTTAGTAAAGATGTAGCTTGATGTAGCTTGCTCTATGATTATTTACCGGTCGTCATGGTAATAGTGTTAAAAGATGCAGAAGCCGGCGAGAAGTGCATTTGTTGGAATTTTGATAATCGGTTAATAATATTTCGGCCGCGTCGAGGCAGTCTCACAATCATAAAAGTAAATAGGTACTACCAAGGTAACTTTAAAAATATAATAGGATTTTGCATTTGATTTGATTTTGGTTTTTCGTAAATTTTTGGGTTCATTTTCAAAGCTCCGATTCTTGAGGGGACTGTAAAATCTGTGAATTTTTAATTTTGTATTACTGTTTAGATATCAATTATGCCCTTTGCATAATAGTAATCGGTGTTGTGGGAATACTCGGAATAGTACCGTTTGAATAAAGTTGGGAAGTCGTAAAGATGTGGTTTTTATAGGACAACTGCAATTTGTAATTAAAAAAAATCATTTTTTTTGTAAAAGATTTGTCTATGCTTTGATTAAGTGTTGTTTAGGTTCTACTAATACTAAAACTTAATTTATTGTTTTTCGATCTTTGTGTGTAGGCTCTAGTATTTTGTCTGTTAGTAAGCAAAAATTTTTTTCGTGACTTTTCCTCTGAAATAAACTTATGAATTTCGGTCTGTAATTATATCTTACCTATTTAACATAGAAATTAACATGGTACACACAGAAATACGATACGCAGCAGCAGCACTTATATTTTGTACTTGTATTTAACTCTAAACTACACCGTTGTTTGACAATTTATTGCCGTCGGAAAACATTGTATTGAGAAAAGCTAGCTCCGGGAAAGGTGTTTCTCGCACAATATTTGACATTATTTACGACTTTAGTTGGGAACTTTGCAATTTACCCTTGTCGAAAGTTTGCCGCTACATTTTACATACAACTTCATGGTACTCTATTTCCTGTCACCGGGAACGGATATAGGAGAACGTGATGATAGCAAAAAATATAAAGTGGAAGACAGAAAAGTCGTTCGAAACATATCGTTTTTCATGCACGCACACAAACGTTTCGTACGGACAATCTCAGGCCAACTAGCCTATCATCCGTCCGGATAAAGCCGGATAGACTTTTTGACCTCTTGTCCGGCCAAAGACTGCGTTCGGCCCGTCCAGCTTTTATTAGGTTAGAGTTAGACGGCAAATTTTTGAATACGGCCAAGGGCACTATTTATTTTTCAGATTTTTCCTTGTAATTGTAGTATAAGACGATATTACTTGCCAAATTTCCTAGTTCGAAGTCAACCGGAAGTACCCTTTGAGTTTTGATTTCTCTTTTTTCTTTATTGCAAACATTTTGCTTTCTTATAGTCAGTAGTTTTTGTAAGTAAAGGCCTATGAAAAGCTTTTGGATATTAGTTTTCAATTCAGTGCCTTAGGATGGGTAGCCTAAGTATGTCATGCTCTCTTTAATCATTTCTGCGGTGGTGTCGTGTGGGTCGGGTCGTTACGTTCCCTCAAATATGGTTGAGCGAAACGATGGTTGGTCCACGCGTCATGCTCGTGAACGGGTGCTGCCAGGGGGAATGGGTCTGCTTCTGAGTACCTATCTTAACGCATATTGAATAATTGTAAGAATTGCGTTTTTTTATTATTATTATTATGTCTTGTATCAAGTGTTTTTTGGTAAATTTTGCCTACTTATGTGCACTTTCGAGTAGCAGACAGAGTGATTACTGATTTCTCAACTAGTTGAAAGTTATTTACTCTCACAATTACCTATCCGATATGTAGTAGGTATTTAATTTCAACCTACCTACCTACCCATTGTGTGCAAACTTTTGTTAATAACTATTGTGATGGAAAATGACCTCAAATTAAATGTGGAGCTCTTTTTTCAAATGTTGACGACCATACTGCAGTATTTTTTTTCACTACGTAAAATAGCACCGTACAGCCGCCATGTTGGTTTTTTTATAACGCCACCTTCTTAAGAACACTTGGGCTGACAAGACAAATCTAACGATATCTTAATCATAGAAATCCGTTCAGCCGTTTGAAAGATATGAGGTAATAAAGAATATTACATACATACAAACATACAAACATACAAACATACTTACAAGATACGCGCGAAACACATAACCCTTTCTTTGCAGTCGGGTAAAAAGCAGCCCTTGACGAGTTTCTTGCCGGTTCTTGCCGGTTACAAGGTCTCCCGCTCAGGGTTTGCGAACCGATGGCGTAGCTTCTTTGACATTCACAAGTGCTTGTAACAGCCTAGACTGAATAAATTATTTTGAATTTTGAGTTTTGAGAGTGTCGAAATACTAATACATTTTTTGCGACATAAACGGCCGTATCTTTTTTTAACGTAAACATAGAAGTTTGATTATTTCACAGCTTTTAGGAATTTGAGTATGGTTTTAATTTACACTCGATACCTCCACGCGCTCCTAAGTTATAGGGTTTTGACAGACAGACAGACAAACAGACAGACAGACGGACGGACGGACGGACAACAAAGTGATCATATAGAGGTTCCGTTTTTCCTTTGGAGGTTCGGAACCCTAAAAACGACATATTATTATACGTTCTTACTCGCACAGAATCCTAGATTGTCGATAATGCAAACAGACATTTATCTCCTAGCACTAAACACTTTGATCTAAATGTCTTGTCAGTAAAAAACCTTCCAATTCGCGCTCGTATCTCCGAAAATCGTGTAAAAGACATCAGAGGGCCTACTACGAAAATAGAGTCACAATAATCGGACTACTTTCGTTACGCTTTGTGTCATTAATTAGCTGTTTCCAAAAGTTACGAAAGTTTATTTTCAAATTACAAAAACAGTTGTCGTGTGCAATAAAATAAAGTCATTATTATTATCACATTCGTTTTCAGCGTTAATTTAATACACGAGGGCCTGTTCTACAGTCAAAAAGTAAGCTCTGAGTAGCTTAGCTTTCCTGGCAGATGATTTGACATATTATTTTCTATATCACAACTGTCAAATCATCTGTCAAGTAAGCTACTCGGAACTCACTTTTTAATTGCGAAACAGGGCCCTTAAACTTTTAAATTATTAGAATTGGCGCTTAATTGTGGCATCTAAGCGCCCATAATATCTGGTAATAAAAAGTATTCCTCTTACAGATCGAATAGAAACTGAAGTATTCCACTTACGGCCAAATACTCAAACGAATCTAAAGTTAAGGCCACCTTAAATTCTAAAAGGTTGTCAGTTGACAGAATCTCTATGAAACTGACAGCTTCCTTAAAGTTAAGGAGACCTTAACTTAAGATTTTAGCTAAGAAGCCTTTGAGTATTCGGCCGTTAGAGAAACTTTCACTATTCAAATTATTATTAACAGCGTGGCGTGTCTGAATGAATTAGACCACTAAAATCTAGCAATATTACTTAATTTTAATTTAAGTTCACAGTTATTTTTGATAAATTATTAAGTGGTTAGTAATTTTAAGAGAATACTGCAGGAAGTATTCCTGAAAATAAACAAAAACCTTAACCATTCCTAAGTTTTCACCTCTAAAAATAGGATTCAAAGTTAAGATATCAAAGCACGAATGTTGTTCGACGTTATATCGTAGTAGGAATTCAGGAATTCCGAAAATTTCACCACTAAATAGGATTCAAGTTAGGATATCAAAGGACGAATATCGTCCGACGTTTTTGCATAGTAGGCCCTCCGAGATCGAACGGCCTTTTCGCTTCCTTGATCGACACATAGATAGGACTCGACATTTACTGAAGCCCACTTCATTCTCAAACCTTGATGGAGTGCCTCTCCAATTTGAACGTTTAAAGCCGTCCAATTTTTTAAAGGAATTCCGTTCCACGTAAAAAATTAAGGATTTCTTGAGATTTTCGATAAGATTATTTAAAATTATGAAGTTTAAAAGGTTCCATGAAGTAGCGGATATTTTAAGAACAGTTTTTAACAGCTGCCTCAGTCCTGTGATAACGTACATGCGACAGCACATCATGTTAAACCACAGAATAGATAATAGTACTAGCGTACAGAAGTTGCACTCCGCAAAATCGTTTAAATAAATTGCGACTCTTGCTCCGACACAATAAAGTACAATTCAGGTCGCACAGCGCACCATTCGCTCCAAAACATTCACTTAGTAGTTGCCTCTCTTTCTATCGCGTTGGTCTTATCTTTTCTGATGTATGAAATTTGTCCTCTCAGAGGACGCCGAGCGCATCAGACTCGCGCGCGGAGTGACAGAGCCCTGGTTAAACAGTCAAACTGCGTAAATAGCTTTTATTATGTCTGACAACATGACTGGTCTCAAGGTCAAAATGTACAGTCTGTACCATTAGCACGAATAGCTATCGAAAAAAACCGTAAAAGTACTCTGAATAGAGTTTTTATCATCTATGGAAAATTCATTTCGCTTTTCGACGATAGATGACGCTGTACAAATTTTCCATACAAAATTACTCTATCGTAAGTTTTTTTATGCGCGTTATTTTTTTCGATAGCTGTTCGTACTAAGGGTACCGATGTACTTTGATCTAAAAAAAAATAATATATAATGGCAGAAACCATGCATGGCTCATGGCTGTAACTAAATCTTTTCAACGTAGACCGTGTTATTTCCGTTTTTAAAGCAAAATATATCGAAACGAGTTACGGTAATGAGCAACCTAATATGCCCACGTTAACGAGAAACGCCGCCACTCTCGTAATTCAAACAAACTTTGAATACGCACGTCCTCAGTCCATTTGTAATAACGCCAGTATATGAAGTGGGCAACCCTTAAAAATGGGTTAACGCGCACAAAGCGACCGTTAAACTCGAGTTTATGCTTCAATCAACGGCCGGTGATGGCGTGTGCCGTAGTGGACACACGGCTGGTAAGAACATTAGTAGGTACCGCAAAGTCAAATTCAAAGTCGAAGTCAAAGTCAAATCAACCAAATATTTTTCTACGGCTCTAAAAAAATAAAAAAAATTGCGTTGTTTGTTTTCTTGCGTTAGCTATGGAACTGCTACAGCCACAGACCATACAACAATACCATACATACAGTTCTGTAACCTTAGCACGAACGGCTATCGAAAAAAATAACGCGCGTAAGAACATTCGACAGAGAAATTTTGTATGGTAAATTTGTACAGTGCCATCTACCGCTGAAAAGCGAAATTAATTTTTCATAGATTTATCGAGTAGTTGTACGCGCGTTTTTTTTCTTAAGTAATAAAAACGCGCGTAAGTAACTTGGGTATGGTTAAGTTTGAAATTTCTTGTATGTGTGTGCATGGAAAACTCTTTTGCCTTCTGTCTACCTTAATTTTGTATGCAATCTCCTTGGTAAGGTATGTATACAGAACAGTGACATATACATCTCATCGTTAACTCACATGATTTACAGAGCAAACATACGATAATGCAATGCCTTTGTTTTATTCTTTGCAGCACACATTGATTATACTAAGGCATGATGTTGTCACAATTTGCTTTAAAATGCATACCAAACCGAAAGTGGCGCCCTCAGAAGCTTTAATGAATAAGTTGGTAATAGAAAAGGATTTTAATAAAACTAAATGTGGCATTTTTAAGACCCAAAGTCTACTATTTTTAGGGTAACCAAATATTAATAGGGTATAAAGTTTCATTCTAGGCAAAACAATTTCGAAAACGATGTTCGTTGTTACATTTTTTAACTTTGATCCTTTATTTCGGAGTAAGTAATGTCCCAAAGCGGATTTAACATCGTCAAATTATCGTCGTTGATTTTGGAGTAGGTTAATCCGGAATTAATTCTATAATCTGAGCGGATAGAGTCGCGGGCGTAATAATAAAATTATTATGGTTGTATTTTTCGAGATTAATTCTTTGCTCGTTTGTTTTTTCTGAGTTAATTAACATAAGGCAAAAACCTTGTTTATAAAATGTAAGTCTATAGAGTGAAATTTTTATCTACTTGACCATAAAACACTACTGTGCATTCCTAAAATGCAACCGTACGGCGTACATACCTATAAAACGACCACACTTCAAAACAATCTTCAAACGACTTGCCCTACTGTTCCGTTTATGTTTACATCTGTTGTACGCACAACAGCAAGGTAACTTAAACAGTTACGAACAGAACTACGAAAACAGTTTTTATTAAGTACGGCATAAAGACGGTCACATGTATAGTCTGATGTGCCGTTGACTGTACTAACTAACGCCATCTGTTGAGCTGTGGCGTTTTGTTGATATTACTGAGCGATTAGCTCTTGCGTCTGAATGTAATTTTATTTTTAATTATGGCCACAGAGGCAGGCCTTGTTTTAAATATAGAATGCTGTTTAGTGTTTAGCGGAAATCGTTGTTTGGTAAACACTTGAGTTACTCAAAAAATAATGGGGTATAATAATGGAGAGACTTGGCAGGCTACTTGGCACGCGACTGTCAATTAGCGCTTTTTATCAACAATCGCATGTATATCGAATCGTCACCTCATTGAAATTAGATTTGCGATTAGATTTAACAAGCGAGTGGCCTGCCAAGTCAACTCGTGTAAATACCCCGTAAAGTAAAATCGGGACATTTTGAATACCTAGTTATAAACCAATGAAAGCAATTTTAAGATACAAGCATTGATCACAAAAAAAATCTTTCGATTATTGATAATAAAATTACTTCCTTTCATATTTTAGACTATATTCTAATTGCCATTCAAAGTCACAAAACTGTGCAGGGCCCCTTACAAATAAGTCGAGTTTAAGAAGCTTTTTTTTCAGTGACATGTCTGTTCGATGGGCCACTCTTACCTCTTAGGCGTGAAATACACAGAAGAGATGCGGCGGAGATAAGGCGCAGATACGGTCGGCGGGGCGATACGTGTATTTTCTTTGCCGACCGTCTAAACCGTGTAGAGGAAATACACGTATCGCCGCCGTATCTGCTCTTTATCTCCGCCGCATCCCTTCTGTGTATTTCACGCCTTGCAAATAAGTTGTGTTTTAGAATGAGCCACCGGTAATAAAATAAAAATAATAGAAAAGCACAGCTTAACGAAAAAGATACCAATTAACTTCATGATAATCATGATAATCAAAACCTCATAATTATATAGATGTTAATGGCAGTCAATTTTGCTCAGAGATAAAGTAATCCACGAGGGGTTGTATTTTCCTTTTCAAACACGATATCTTGAATAATGTAGACATCCGAAAACCCCTCGTCAACGTATAATTACTAAATTACATTTTTTATGGTTGTTAGGGGGTGACCACATTAGCTCGCCCTTCAGCATTTTTCTATCACTCTCAAATAATTAGAGTTGAGAGAGGATGCAAATAGTCTTGCCTTTGGGAATATTTCTTTTTGTCATTTCTCCATTTTGTATTTGAATTTGTAGATTTTAGCATTCACAATGCTATTTATATATATTAAAATAATTGAAAAAATCGACTCACCCGTAGCAGCTCAGACGGGACTGTATGTTTGTATTTTTCAATTTCTATGTTTTGTTTTCTTATGTGTACTTTTATATTTATTTGGTGAAATTATTGCAAATGCTGTGCACTTTTTCTATGTACTCAGATAATAGTATACTATGTACTCAATTTGCATGCGAATTTACACACACACACACATACACACACACATACGCACGCACACAACTACATCATCAAATTTCCATATTTCGTGTTTTAAAAAACTTAGTATATAATTGTTTAAATTTGTTTGTAACGTCTTTGGCTTCAAAATCATACTGTGTAAATCGTATACTTCCCCCATAGGACATTAACATTTTATTATTTATTATTATTAAAGCTGGAATAATTAATTTTAACTTATATTTTTCTACGTTTCTCTACCTGTTGTTTGTAATTGTGCCTTAAGTAATAAAAATAAAAATAAATCGAATATAAGTACCTACCTAGTCGCTTTTTCAGCAACAATATTGTAAAATGCATACGAGAATCACAAGAGAGGCAAGTTGATTGACGAGCACGAGTCGATCGGCCAACGCAACTTATTTCGGTCTATACGAATATTACGAATACGTGTATGTTAAATGAAGATAGTGCGAAAAAACGGTAGAGCAATCAACGTTTGAACGAAAGATCGGTCGATTGTGCGATGCACGTTTGTTTGAAACAACGGTTGTGCGACGAGTTGCCATTAATGCACCGTCATTTTGTAGTCGTTTTAATTAACTTAAAGGAGTGTTCTACCAATGAAACTAAACATTTTCTTAAATTTGAGATTTTTGCATTCGCAATCACAATGCTATTTTTATACAATACTAAATATATATACTAGAAAAATTAATATACTTCTTCTAGTATATCCTATTCTTACGCTGCAAGCCAGCGTTATTTCACCAATGTGAGGTATACCTCGACATTCAATTGCAATATCTTTCCAGCGAAAGTGGCGCCGCGGTGAATTATTTTTAATATTATAATTCTAATACACAATTTTAAACATGTTTATCGTGGAGATATTAGGGCCCACAGTCTAGTATTTTTAGACGGTATCGTTACATTTCCTCGTAGTCACTGCTAGAAGTAGATAGCAAAACTGCTAAACGTGGCCGTTTTTGACACATTTGCTATCTACTTCTACGAATGACTACGAGGGCATGTAGTGATACCTTCTAAAAATACTAGACCATGGGCCCTAAAATCTCCACGATAAACATTATTAAAATCTTTTTCATATTAATAACTTAATAAATAAAAACCTCTAAGGGCGCCACTTTCGGTCATATAACCTTCTTAAGATGAAATAGCTATATAATTTTTAAATTTGAGATTTTTGCATTCACAATGCTATTTTTATACAATACTAAATAATATACTAGAAAAAATACTACTCGCACCAGATCAATACTCAGACGGGAATCGAACCCTCGACCTTTGGATATCCGGTCCAATGCTCTGTATAATAAGAAATTCGACGATGTCACTAGTGACTCGGTAGCTCAGCGGTCAGAGCATTGGACCGCGGATATCCAAAGGTCGCGGGTTCGATTCCCGTCTGAGTATTGATCTGGTGCGAGTCGTATTTTTTCTAGTATATTATTTAGTATTGTCTAAACATTTTCGCCAAAGACAGATGGGTCGAAAAACGACAAATAATTACTTTCCCATACTAATATATATTTATTTATTTATTTAATTCTTGATGCACAAATTGTACAATGGCGGACTTAATGCCTTAGGCATTCTCTACCAGTCAACCATAGGGTGATGTGGAGATTTTGTGTTGTAGGGTGCACAACCAGGGTAAAAAGAAAAACGAAAAAAAAAGAAATAATATGGTATAACTACATAGTTAAAATAAAAATGCTCAACAATTACTTACTATAAATAAAACATATTATATAACATACATACTAAATAATCATAAATATAGTATATAAATAATTATTAATATAATATACATTAATGTACTTACATATATATATAAATATAAGCATACATAATTATACATAAAAGTTATCAACGAATATCAATTAAGAACGATCTGCTTGCTCCGTGAGGAATTTGCGCAACTTAGTCTTAAATGCGTACCGACTGGTGGACATTCTGATGTCAACAGGGAGCGCATTCCACAGCGAGATAGGATATACGAAAAAAGAAGAGTGTATGGTATCAGAGTGATGAGAAGGACAGCTAAGAAGACGGTTAGAAAAGGAAAGAAGCATTTTGTCATGAGAAGAAGATAGGAATTGGAAATGCGAAGTGAGATAAGAGGGAGCGTTAGGGGAGCTTAATAGAGAAAATAGAGTGGTCAAGGCCCGCATACTTCTGCGCTGCCGAATGGGCAACCATTTTAGCAGCGATCGGTGTGCGGACACATGATCGTACTTGCGGAGATTAAAGACGAATCGAATGCAGTTATTCAGAAGACGGTCGAGTTTATTGAGTAGATCTGCATTCAGGTCGAGGTAGCACACATCACCATAGTCAATAATAGGGAAAATTAAGGTCTGCACAAGCATTGCTTTGATGTTCGATGGTAAGAAGTTTTTAAGGTAATATATAGTATTATATTAACTGGGCTAATACTATTATTAGCTGTCTAGTTGGGAGGTCCAACATTTTTTGTCGTTTTTCGACCCTAGCAGCTTAGGTTGATTAAACGACTAAAAAAGAACGGTGTATAAGGTATAAATGTGGTCACTGCCTTATCTGATCCTTCGCTATATTCGAAATGTTTATGAATAACGTTATCTGATGCGTTTAGAGGCTTTATTCGGGTTTAATTTGATTTCGAAGGGATAGCACGATCAGCGAAATTAGATTGTTTTTTTATTTTCGTCATTTACGATGAATTTTTGGGTAATTTAATAAAAATGTGATTCATGTTTTTGATCTATTTTTAGTCATGTAAGACTAAAACTCTAGAGAAAATAACTAGCAAAGGAAGACAACATTAGCAAAAAGAAATAAAACCGGTCAAGAGCGAGTCGGACTCCGCACCGAGGGTTTCCGTACCATCATAATAAATACACTGTAGAGTAGAATAATAGAATGATTATTGCAGTTTTAGGTCAGCGCCATCTCTTGACTAATAGTGGAACTAATGTATTTTTATTAAGACAGCTCCATCTCTTGACCGATAGTGAAATTAATGTATTAATAAAAATACAGCGACATCTGTTGACTGATAGTTGAACTAATGTATTTTTTGTAATTTTTAAAAGTGTGCTATATTGAGACATCGATTTATTTTTCCTATAATTGTTACATAAACTACTATCACATAGAATCTTCTCTTCTCTTTCTTTCTCTCTTCTCTTTGCAAACTTCGGAGATAAGGGGGGGGGAACGGTATTTTTTTTACATTTTTCATCATGAGTCGAAAACTATGCGGCTTAAAAAAAAAGAAAAAAATGTGCGAACAGCGCTCTTTTATATGATACCCCACATGCCCACATGTCCTAGTAGCCCCACATCAACATTTTAAGACCCCTTTTCAGTCCCTGTTGTAAAAAACATTTATTTTTTATTTCTTTCTTATTTGCAAAATAGTTGGGCAAACGACATCTTAAACTATTCCAAATTTTAAGTTGATACCATGAGTAGTTCTCGAGATATCCAGCTGTGACAGACAGACAGACAGACTGAGTCACACCATAAGGGTTCCTTTTTACCATTTTGGTACGGAACCCTAAAAAGGTGATGGTCACTGTTTTAGTATGAATACTAATAACGGCGATAGATGACGCCACGAGTGCGATTTTTGTATTGTCCTCATACACAACCTACGCGTTCTCAGTCAGTCAGAGTCGGTTTTCTTAAATTATAATTTATCTCTGATTGACTGAAAACTAATTACTTACTTCAAGTAATATTCTACATCTCACTAGAATCCTATGTTCTTTTTCTGCTTAGGTAATAATAATAATAAGTTAAGCTTCTAATTCATAATTATTGAAGACTTTCAAACATATAATTTTCTTGTAATGAAATTATTTATGGCTCTAACTTTCAGCCTATTAAAAAGTTAAACTGGGGCCTTTCAATTACAAGACCACTTATAACTTTTACAAGGTTGTGAATACCTGACCTCATATTTCTATTAATATTGAGGTCGTTAGGCAGCCATTACACGCTCATGCAAGCGTCAGTCAAATTCCATCAGTCATGAATTACGTTTGACTGATTGACTGATGGAAAGAAGAAATCAACTTCATGCAACCATCAGTCACCCCATTACACGGTAGGTTAACCGTCAGTCACGGGCCGTGACTGACGGTGACTGACAGCAAAACCTATCGTGTAATGGCTGCCTTATAAGCTTCTTGAGGAAAAGTAAGCATTATACAGGGTGTTAATGAATGCACCAAAAATGGGGAAACCGTTTCTTCGGTTCGGACCATCGAACTAAACAGCTTTATTATGGGACCAACTCTGAAATCGCGAAAAAAAAAAAAACCGGCCAAGTGCATGTCGGGCCACGCGCCGTAGGGTTCCGTAGTTACCTTATATACCATACCATATTGAATACCACTATCATGTTTCCTCTGTAAAAATAACTTTTTTTTTCACAGTGTTGTTGGTATGAATGACAAAGTTATATTTATAGCAAATATTTTTTTTAGATTTTTCACTCACCTATTTCAAAAGTTAGAGGGGGGGGACGGGACACACATTTTACCACTTTGGCAGTGTTTATCTTTCAGACGGTTGACTTTGAGAAAAGATTGTCTTAGGAACCTCAATGACATTTTTGAACGCCTATCTATAGACACCCCGCACGTATTGGTATGAAGAAAAATTTTTTTTTTCAGTTTTAATTCCATGTATGGGGAGCCCCCCTTAATCTTTATTTTTTTTATTTTTGTGTTAAAATCGTTAAGCGGTTAACAGAATACATCTACCTACTAAGTTTCAACTGTGTAATCCTATACTTTCGGAATAAAATGGCTGTGACATACGGACGGACAGACAGACAGACATGACGAGGGTTATTTAGTATTCTATAAGAGTTCCGTTTTTTGCCATTTTGGCTACGGAACCCTAAAAATCAGTGTTTGTACATTTTGATGTTTTCGTTGTTAATTTTTGTATATGAAACAGCAGATTTTTTTAGCAGTTTCAGGTCCCGTTGTTCAGTTATGGTCCAAAGAAACGGTTTTCCTATTTTTGGTTTATTCATTAACGCGTTGTATAATAATAATAAAAGATGTCCCAAGGAGAACGCACATTAAATTAAAACATAAAGTGACTTATTTTTTGAGCGAGCTGTGATATTTTTATTGCATTGTAAAGTAGACAGGTTGCGATTAAGTATGGAATAATATTTACAATTTTACAAAACAAAGCGCTCCCGCGGCTCTGATAACAAGCCATTGCTTTTTTCATTAAAATTTTGATGATTTTTGCAAGGATGTGGCTTTACCTCATCGCTAACGCATTGTAACTCGGCTTTGAGCTCAAAAATAGTTTCTGTTTAATTCGCCTATACTTAACCGAGTTTAAAAAAAATAAAGATATCGCATGGCGTTAAATCTATCGTTAAATCTCTTTTTTGTATCAAGAAAAAACGCGCGCAAAAGTACTCGATAGAGTAATTATCTATGGAAAATTTGAACAGTGTCATCTATCGCCGTAAAGTGAAATTAAATTTACCATACATAATTACAACGTGCGCTTTCATCGGGACACCCTATAGAAGTATACGGAATTTCTTGAACGAAGTTATAATTTATTCATTACTAGCAGCCGCCCGCGGTTTTACCCGCGTGGTTCCCGTTCCCGTGGGAATATCGGGATAAAAAGTATTTTATTTTTTAATCTAGGATATCTTCTATCTGTGTGCCAAATTCCAACCAAATCCGATGAGTAGTTTTTGCGTGATTGAGGAACAAACATCCAAACATCTAAACATCCAAACATCCAAACCCACAAACTTTCACATTTATAACATTAGTAGGAAGTAGGATTATTTTCAAGAAATTAATAAGTACCTACTAAAAGTAGGTACGGTAATGAATTTTCTATCTACGTAATGTTATCTGCTTGTGTGGTAATTAAAAACAGTGGTAACTTGGGATTCACAACAAACAATAATTTAGGTTAAAGAAACATTTGCCATTTTTTAATAACTATGACACATTTTCACCTGTTATAAAGTGAAGGCTTCGGTATATGACGTCATCGTCGCCATTTTAACTGTCTAGTCGTGACTTTATCCATTAGTAAGTGTCAAAACCTCGTGACCACCCAATGTTGACCACCAATCCTTGACCTATATTGTCTACTGTCACTTGTTTAAAAACAATTAACACGTTATGATATTGGACACTTTTCAGTTGTTTTGCACGCAAACTTGCCATCTTTCATAAAAAGTTATGACAGGCCTATAAGCTTGTTATATTTAAAAAACCGACCAAGTGCGAGTCGGATTCACGCATAAAGGGTTCCGTACCAAAAAATGGCAAAAAAAAAAACCACGTTTGTTGTATGGGAAACCCACATAAAAAAAAAAATTATTATGTTTTAGTATTTGTTGTTATAGCGGCAACAGATAAGTACAATATCATCTGTGAAAATTTCAACTGTCTAGCTATCACGCTTCACGAGATACAGCCCGGTGACAGACAGACATACAGACGGACAGCATATATAGTCTTAGTAATAGTGTCCCGTTTTTACCCTTTGGGTACGGATCTCTAAAAATGAGAGAAAAAATCAGATGATTAATATTATTAACATTACCACACCAGGATTAGAACCCAGTCAAGAAGCAGGATTCCTACCAAACATTGCATCTAGCGGTAGTCTAACAAAAATACTGTGCAATCATATGATAGTATAGTACCTACGCTGTAGTGCATGCGAAAAAAACTTTTTGTCAAGCCAATTTTGTGACGAGCAATGGAAATGCACGTCAGATAGCTCGTCAAAGAAATCCATCTAAATTACAGAGATGGGAAAAATAGCGACTGTAACATTGCATAATTGGCTTCGGCTGAAAATGCCCGGTTCCCGAAAATGTATCAGAGAGAGATATGAGAACATTTCCCTTCAACTTTATACTGAAGTAATATTCATTTTAAAATTATGCTGAAATTTTGTTAATGTAATTGGTAACTATTTATAAAAAATATATTTGTTAAAAATAATAGACAAATAAAAAGTCGGTCTATTTGAAATAAATGTACTTAATGTCATTTAATTACTCGCTTCGTTCTTTACAATTTTTTCAATAGACTCTTTGTTTTTGGGAGTGCTCTATACAGTTTTCAATTATAATTATAATATTGATGATTCAAAAACAATAACCTAAGTATTTTTGTAAGTTTATTTGAAAAAAATAAATTGCTTTGACTTTTTATGTCCGTAAGTTCGTAAGTCGTAAGTCTGTAAATTCAGATACATCTCTTGATTGTACGTAGGTATACGTAATAATATTAACCTTGAAAGGTGACCTTTACATCCGATATGGTTAGAAAGGTTTGATTTTCATACACTTAAGGCTCCTGGATCATATTGTTCGTGACACCAAAGAGATAAGGGTTGCGACAGCTTCTGAATCAATTCTGCTTCACATTAGTATGATGTTTTGTATTATTATTTGATATTGATATTGGAGCTAATGTTATGATGAGTGCGTAGACTTTTTTCAAGTTCTTTAATAGTGGTGGCCAGATAATTAAGGACGAATTATCAATACCCTTAGCACGAACAGCTATCGAAAAAAAATAACGCGCGTAAAAACATTCGATTGAGTAGTTTTGTATGGGAAATTTGGACAGTGTCATCGTCGTAAAGCGAAATTAAAATTTCCATAGTTTTTTTTTTTGGCTCGTACGATTCCATAGATTATTCTCTATAGAGTAATTTTACGCGCGTTTTTTTTCTCAATAGCTGTTCGTGCTAATGCAGCACCATCTTCCGCCCAAAAGCGAAATGAAATTTACCATAGATATTACTCTATCATGTACCTACTGTTTTTGCTCAGGGTTGGTTACATCAACATAATCGTGATACGATGAGGTAACAGACAGAGGGGTGAATCTACGCTGTTTCTTACTTCCTGCGTCATTGTTCTCACTCGAAAATGTTTAAAAATAAGGAATAAATTAAAAATATGCCATCATTTACATTAGAGTATAGTAATAAATTGTATTAATACTAAATACGTAATATACTAGAAAAAATACGACTCTCACCAGATCAATACTCAGACGGGAATCGAACCCGCGAGTGGTGCGAGTCGTATTTTTTCTAGTATATTATTTAGTATTGTATAAAAATAGCATTGTGAATGCAAAAATCTCAAATTTAAAAATTATACAGCTATTTCATCTTAATCGATTGCCAAATATCTGGAAAGATATTTCAATTGAATGTCGAGGTAATTCCTCACATTGGTGAAATAACGCTGGCTTGCAGCGTAAGAGTAGGATATACTAGGAGAAATTCGACGATGTCACTAGTGACTCAGTAGCTCAGCGGTCAGAGCATTGGACCGGATATCCAAAGGTCGCGGGTTCGATTCCCGTCTGAGTATTGATCTGGTGCGAGTCGTATTTTTTCTAGTATATTATTTAGTATTGTATAAAAATAGCATTGTGAATGCAAAAATCTCAAATTTAAAAATTATACAGCTATTTCAACTTAATCGATTTCCAAATATCTGGAAAGATATTTCAATTGAATGTCGAGGTAATTCCTCACATTGGTGAAATAACGCTGGCTTGCAGCGTAAGAGTAGGATATACTAGGAGAAATTTGACGATGTCACTAGTGACTCGGTAGCTCAGCGGTCAGAGCATTGGACCGGATATCCAAAGGTCGCGGGTTCGATTCCCGTCTGAGTATTGATCTGGTGCGAGTCGTATTTTTCCTAGTATATTATTTAGTATTGTATAAAAATAGCATTGTGAATGCAAAAATCTCAAATTTAAAAATTATACAGCTATTTCATTTTAATCGATTTCCAAATATCTGGAAAGATATTTCAATTGAATGTCGAGGTAATTCCTCACATTGGTGAAATAACGCTGGCTTGCAGCGTAAGAGTAGGATATTTTATTTTATTTTATTTTATTTTATTTTATTTTATTTTATTTTATTTTATTTTATTTTATTTTATTTTATTTTATTTTATTTTATTTTATTTTATTTTATTTTATTTTATTTTATTTTATTTTATTTTATTTTATTTTATTTTATTTTATTTTATTTTATTTTATTTTATTTTATTTTATTTTATTTTATTTTATTTTATTTTATTTTATTTTATTTTATTTTATTTTATTTTATTTTATTTTATTTTATTTTATTTTATTTTATTTTATTTTATTTTATTTTATTTTATTTTATTTTATTTTATTTTATTTTATTTTATTTGGGACAAAAAACAGTTATACAATGTGTTTTAGTCATACAATTATGCGTTACAGGTGACATCTTATATTATTGTACAACCAACTTCATTATCCACTAGTTACTTAAAAGTCTATGTAAATATATGCTGTGCGCTTCAGTAGTGATTAAATCACATAAATTTTATCAATTTTGAATTTCAATTAATTATTTATAATACTGTAACAAACAAAACAGAATGGAATAAGATTTAGATGCTATTGCGTAAGGGACAAAGTGACATTTTTCTTATACAAAGAAGTAGACAACCAGAGTATGTCAACATTGCTTAGATTTTCATTGTAAAATTTTATTATTCTGTACAATGGAGCACGTTTTCCGGCGTTCGTCTTACAATGAGGGAGTGAAAATAAGCGATGCTGATACTTCTGCCGAATTCTTTTAGATTGACTAGGAACTTGATAGTTTAATCTGTTTACTAAATTAGTGCAGTCAAAATTGTTATGGCACAAATTATGCAGAAACATGGAGAAACATATACTAGGAGAAATTCGACGATGTCACTAGTGACTCTGTAGCTCAGCGGTTAGAGCATTGGACCGGATATCCAAAGGTCGCGGGTTCGATTCCTGTCTGAGTATATTGATCTGGTGCGAGTCGTATTTTTTCTAGTACCTATATTATTTAGTATTGTATAAAAATAGCATTGTGAATGCAAAAATCTCAAATTTAAAAATTATATTAATTTGCATATTTTTGATTTATTCCTTGTGATGCATTAGATTTTTAAACATTTTCGAGTGAGGACAATGACGCAGGAAGTAAGAAACAGCGTAGATTCACCCAGAGTTACTTTCAGATTTTTAACATTAGATTAAAAAAAAAGCTGGACAAGTGTCACCAGTCATTTGGTCCCAAATAATTTGTTTTATTCGATTGCAGGATTTACGGTTGAACTGTGGCAAATATTTTGCGTATCCGTAAAAAGGAAATCATTACGCAATTTAAAGGGTGTTTTGTTTATTTTCAATCTGATTTGTAATAAATAACATTATACTAATGAGGGGTTTTCAAAGTGACATTTCAAAAATAAAAATAGTAGGTAACTATTTGCTTCACTAGATGGTGTTGATACTCTTCGAAGCCTAAAAATAGTAACTATTTGCTTCACTAGATGGTGTTGATACTCTTCGAAGCCTAAAAATAGTAACTATTTGCTTCACTAGATGGTGTTGATACTCTTCGAAGCCTAAAAATAGTAACTATTTGCCTCACTAGATGGTGTTGATACCCTTCGAAGCTTAGTAAAAAAATCACATTGTCACCTATTTTTATCAACGCCATCTATCGAGCCTACAGTTTTCTGTCATTGTGAAAAGCCCTCATTGAAAACAATTTCTATTCGGTTATAAATATATACGGAAATAAGACGCAACAGAGAGCCGTTAACAAGAAGCATAGCTCTGACGTAACATTTACAAAGTATGTCTACAGGATATCATTAACTCTCATGTCGACTTAAACCTTTGACAAAGAAAAAAACCTTCGTCAAAGAATTCGAATGATTTATTTGAAGTCCAAGTATTTAACGAGAGATCACATCGTTTGGGACAAAATAAACCCAGCTTTTGTAATTATTTTGCTGACACATTTTCATGGGAGAAAAATGTATCTATAAAAGTAAATGAAAAATCGTATATTGCGTTTGTTATTTATTTTTAAATAAAAAAGGATGGAGGGATTAATCCATTATCTGTAGGTGTACAAAAATGTGGGCATTTTCAATTTTACTAAAATTTTTGCTTGAAAATCACTTGGCGTAAGCATTAAGTTTCGTTTTTTAACCGACTTCCAAAAAAGGAGGAGGGTCTATGTTCGTCTGAATATTTGTTTTTTTTGTGTATGTCCACCTATTACTCGAAGACGGCTGGACCGATTGAAATGATTCAAACATTTTTGTTTTTTTTAAACAATTCATGATGCTAATGGCTTTATTAACAGCAACAAGTTAAAAGATTTTAAACTGCGTGCTTTCAATTCCCACTTTCAATGTTACAAGATTAGGCATTGTTCGAGGAGTTCCAGCTGAATGGACTCTTGAAGAAATTAAGGAAAATGTTACAGTTCCAATTGGATGTGGCCAAATCATTAAAATCAGGCGTCTGAATTATAAAGTAAATGTAAATGGGTCAGTGATTTGGAAACCATCTCAGTCAGTCGTTTTCACATTTGATGGACAAGTTCTCCCTAAAAGAATATATATTTGTTACAATGCATTACCAGTAGAACGTATACCTATCCAACGATTCAATGTTATAATTGTTGCCGCTATGGGCATACTAAGTTAAATTGTCGGTCCCGTCCTAGATGCTTTAAATGTTCTCAGGAACATAAAGGTGAAATCTGTAATGTTGATGAAAGCTGTGCAGTGTGTTTAATGTGCTCAGGGTACCATTTCGCCACTAGTAAAATATGTCCTGAATTTAATAGACAACGAGAAATTAAGTTAAGTATGTCCCATAGCTGCATTTCCTATAGTGAGGCTATTAAACTCCACCCAGCTATATCCAAACCTTATGCTGATGTTCTTGGAGCAAAACAAAACTCAGAAAACAATAAGTTTCGTTTTTAACCGACTTCCAAAAAAGGAGGAGGTTCTATGTTCGTCTGTATATTTGTTTTTTTTGTGTATGTCCACCGATTACTCGAAGACGGCTAGACCGATTGAAATGATTCAAACGTTATTACATTAGGTAAACTCCCAAGTTGGTCCCATTTTTTGAAATTTGAAAATCGGTTCAGTACTTTTCAAGTAATTTTGAAAAAATGGTCGTATTACTTCTTTGTTTTGAACTGAATTTGATAATTATTTTTTGTAGGAAGAGGGATATCTTAAGTGTAGGTTCTTTAACCGACTTAAACAAGGAGGTTCTCAGTCTAACCCGTATGTACGTTTGGCTGAGCCGATTTTTCAACATGTTATAATATACCTTAATACAGCTTACCTACAAGGTACCTACACTAAAAATTTTTTTTTTTTTTTTTTTAAATAAACAAAAAACCGACTTCAAAAAACCTACCTCTAAAAAGCAAGAAATAATATCCGTAATAATAAAAATACGTCTATTGAAGTCGGGTGGGGCTTTTAGAATAAAAAAAAAGGAATCTGTACTCCAGCCCCACCCGACTTCAATAGACGTATTTTTATTATTACGAATATTATTTCTTGCTTTTTAAAAGGTAGGTTTTTTGAAGTCGGTTTTTTGCTTTTTAAACAATTTTTTTTTTTGGGAATGGGTCTGCTTCTGTCTGCTTGTAGCAGACAGAAGCAGACGCATGAACCAGCTATCGTTTCGCTCAACCATATTTGAGGGAACGTAACCAATATAAGGAAAGTAAAAAAAGTCTTAGTTTTTCCAAAATGTTTATTAATAAATACATGTACTAAGTTGTACATTGGATATCCGGTCCAATGCTCTGACCGCTGAGCTACCGAGTCGTTTTTCTAGTACATTATTTGGTATTGTATAAAAATAGCATGGTGAATACAAAAATCTCAAATTTAAAAACATTAAATACGATGCTCTCATAAACTATAATTTCCTTACAAACCAAAGAGTTGGAGATTTTCACCTTTCAGATGCCCCGACCGGTGCAAATTCCGCGAAATATATTCCGCATTCCGGATTATACTTGCAGATGTACCCTATTATTATTCCAAACTTGTCTGGTCGGTTTGGGTGGGAATTATCCCGCCCCAACTATTGTTATCCGATTCGTTTTAAAAAAGAAAAGTGGAAAAAACATGCCAATTACTTGAAACTAGACAAGCCCGGCCACATAGAGACGAAATCTGATTTGTAATTCCGAAACGGAATATCGGTAATGTATGGAAATTCCGAACGGAAAAATACCGCATATTATGTGTGGTAGCTCCATAGATTTGTATGGAATGTGGACTGTGTGAAATAAAAGTCTGGAACGTAGGAAAATAATAGACGATTTCTAGGGTAGCCATGTGTTTCCTTGGAGACTGGATAGTTGAAAACATAAAAAAAATATTATTTACTTCAGAAAAAATCCGTAAAAAGCGTAAATATTAATTTTCTTTTTGTTTTAACCCGTCAATGCCCGGAAAATGAGGCACAATAGATTTTCTATTGTTCTCCGGACGCCGGCGCCCGCGCAGGCATCGTTTAATGAGTCGCGTCGGCTTTATCGTCACCTAACATCAGGTGAGATGAAGGCCAACCCATTGTGGATAAAAAAAGAAAAAAAATCGAAAGTTAAATTCAGAAAACTTGAATCGAGTTTTCGTGGTACCTACCCGTCAATCACACGACTTCTTACATTAAGATGTTGGGGCTAAATCGAGATTTCATGTTCTCTTTTGTTTAATAAAATGGCTCTTGGGGAAAAATGTACTCTGAACCAGTACTTAGGGAAGAATAGATCCAAGTGCGAGTTTGATTTTGTAAAAGTAGGGTACTGTTTTTTAACAAGATGCAAGAAAATCTTTAAGTAAAATCTTTAAGTTTAAGTAAGTCAAATAACTTTCTCGAACAAACATAAAAGTAACAATCATAATAACTGAATAGTTTGCTGTACTATTTTTTGGCTGTTTTCTGATCCGTGGCCTTCAACAAGTATACTCATATACTCAAAATATTTGACCCATACTAATATTATAAATGCGAAAGTAAGTTTGTTTATCACGCCTTCACGCCGCGTCTTAATTCCACACAACAATTTATAAATTGTTGGTTTTAAAAATGGCGTCAGACTTAGGTAATATAAGCACGCGACAATATTGCCTACGTCATGTGACATCACGATGAAATGCATGGCACACGGTCGGAAATGTTGTGCAGAGCGAGGATCAGAAGATTATCGTAAATAAAATTGGCCGGAAGCTTGAGAAAATCCATCACTTTCGGTCAAAATTTTAGGGTTATATTTACGTCATGTGACATCAGGTACGAGACCCGTGGCATCATTTAGCCTTTCAATAGTAAAGAGAGTTAGCATAAGTCTGTCACTTCTGATTTACTTACTTTCTGGCCATTGGGCCAGAAAGTAATTGACAGACTTCCGGCCATTTCAGAACTGAGACTTATGTTAACTCTCTTTACTACTGAAGGACTAAATGATGCCACGCCACGGGTCTCGTACTGATGTGACATGACGTAAATATAACCATAAAATTTTGACCGGAAGTGAAGGATTTTCTCAAGCTTCCGGCCAATTTTATTTGCAATAATCTCCTGATCCTCGCTCTGCAAAACATTTCCAACCGTGTGCCATGCATTTCATAGTTATGTCATATGACGTAGGCAATATTGTCGCGGGCTTACGGACTATAAGATGGTGTTAGCTAGCCAGGTGGACTTGAAATAAGCCCTACCACAAACCAAACTGAGTACAAATTCTAACAGAGGCTGTTGAAATATGATATTGATAAACAGACTATAATACCTACATTTCTTTTACCAAGTGTTAACTCAATTAAGCGGAAGAGATTTCAAATAGCCCGTTGCGCGATCGGCTGTCAGGCTAAATGATCCAGACATCATCTCGCTGAGCGCTGAACAGAGGTGAACGTAAGAGAAAAGAGACTAAACGAAAAGAACAGAATACCTATGTAGAACAAGATGTAGACCCAGACCAGAACAATACAAAAAATAATGTAGACTGAAAAAGAAAAAACAACATAATTGGCAAACAGAATATTGAAAAATGGCTTACCAAGTTTAGTCTTGTAAAAAAAATCCTAAATATCACCATAAAAAACATAAAATAAACAGCTTCTTATCATCAAATTTAGTTATTTTCGACGACAGTGATATGATTTTTATACAAAATGTTTTTTTGTTATTGTTTTAACACAATAGTCGGGTAGATTTTTAAAAATTAATGATCCAGTATTCCATAAATTAATTAAAATATACTATATACAAATCAGCTGTTTTTGTATGAAACATCTGTTTTTTTTTCAGAGTTGGCATAGTACAAGTATTGATCAGTTTGATGGTCCCTATCCACGAGTGATGTATGATG
This sequence comes from Agriphila straminella, assembly GCA_950108535.1. Classification (NCBI taxonomy): domain Eukaryota; kingdom Metazoa; phylum Arthropoda; class Insecta; order Lepidoptera; family Crambidae; genus Agriphila; species Agriphila straminella. Next base: position 23,258,297 of record OX467305.1, on the reverse strand, counting down.
TATGAGATGAAGGGAGTGAAAAAGTGAAAGAATTATTTACGTAGTTTGGATTTATTGGTTTTAGTCAAACGTTCTTTATTGTTATTTATATTGGCCCTCAGCTAGTCAAACCATCTTGCATCCAGAGATAGATAATGCTATCTCTGTTCTAAAATATAGTACTGTAGCGCCAGAACCAATTTGTATGCAAAGTTGATTGGAACGTTCCCGCTCGCACTTTGTGTACACTTCTTAAATTAATCATCCGATATGGGTGTAAAGGAATTTTGTAACAAAACCTACTTTATATGAAGTTACTTTATATAACTGAAAAAATATTAGAAAAAATCGACTCACCCGTAGCAGCTCCGACGGGACTCGAACCCGCACCCTTAGGATTCCGGCCCAATGCACTAACCAATTATGCTACCGAGTCGCTAGTGGGAGTGGCGAAATTTTCTAATACTTTTTACGTTTTCGCTGTAAGCCAGCGTTATTTCATCAATGTGAAGAATTACCTTCAACATTCGAATGCAACATCTTTACAGATGCCAGACAATCGATTAAGATGAAACAGCTATATATTGTTTTTTTTTAGATTTAAGCATTCACAATGCTATTTTTATATATTAAGTTACTTAATATAACTGAAAAATATTAGAAAAAATCGACTCACCCGTAGCAGCTCAGACGGGACTCGAAGCCGCACCCTTAGGATTCCGGCCCAATGCACTAACTAAAAAATTCTACTTTATATGAAGCTCAAGTCCGATCTTGCATGGAGTACTTCTGCCACCTTTGGGACAGCTTGGCAAAATATCAACTTGCTGCACTGGACTCGATGGAACGCAGAGCTAATAGATTAATAGGCGTTGGAAAACTGTAGCTAAGCTTCACAGTTTGGCTCACCGTCGAAAAGTTGCTTGCTTATCGGTCTTCTAAAGATTGTACTTCGGCGAGTGTGCTTAAGAGCTGCATGAGCTCATTCCACCTTCTCTTTCTACCATCGGACATCCAGACGCACTGTGAGGTTACCACCCGATCTTGCTTGATATACCTCTTTTGCGTACAAAACGCTATTCAACAGTCAACATCGATTATAATGCGCACAGCTATAAGGAATAGAATTCCCTGCCGGCGTCTGTGTTTCCGAGCGCATACAACCTGACTCTATTCAAGGCCAGAGTGAATAAGCACCTTCTGGGCAAGCTCGCTCCATCGTAGACCCTGTCTTTGCTTTCGGGCTGGACTGGGGGGTTAAGAGCAAACCCATTAATTATTTAAAAAAACTATCAATATTTTTTTTTGAAGGAGCTCGGTGGCGCAGTGGTTTTTAGCGATTGCGGAAGTTAAGCAACGTTCGCAAGGGTCGGTCATGGGATGGGTGACCAAAAATTTATTATCTCGAGCTCCTCCGTGCTTCGGAAGGCGCGTTAAGCTGTTGGTCCCGGCTGCATTTGCAGTCGTTAACACCCACAAATCCGCATTGGGCCCGCGTGTGGGTTATGGCCCATCCTCTTAACCACCCATAAGGAAGGTCTGTGCCCCAGCAGTGGGGACATCTAAATGGCTGATGGACAACTAAATTTTCTGAAATTATCTTAATAATATTAAGTGTAAAAGATAATTTCAGTTATGATGATTTAAAATAAGTACTTTAAAATAAGTTTAACAAAATGTGCGAAAGTAAGTTTGTTTATCACGCCTTTACGCCGCGTCTTAATGACTCAACCGATTATCATGAAATTTTGTATACACGTTTTCAGGGGTACAGAATAGGATATGGGGTACCTTTCATCCAGAAATATAGTATGGTTCCCAAGGGATAGAAAAAGAACTGTCCATGTAGACGAAGTCGCAAGCGGTCGCTAGTATAACTATATTGAGAAGAGCAATTTGGAATAAGTAAATTGCCTTTTCTATTATTACACATTTTAGGTTCTTTTAAAATGCCAACTCACTTTCATTTTTCTTGTTTCAGATATAAGAACGAACGAAAAAACAAATCATTAATCAAAGGTAAGTTTTTACAGAATCATTTTGTCATCTCAAGCCTGAGGGCTTATTAAAAAAAATATCACGCTAGTTGGACGATATTCGTTAATAGATTTACTTGATTTTATCCCATAAACATGAGTAAATAAATGTCACGGAGTGGGACAAACGTTGCAGTTGTAGGCCCTCAGATGCGGTAAATGCACTAATTACCGCATCTGAGGACATCTGAGTAGATAATTAAGCACTTTTCTTGATAGAGTAGACAGAAATTAAGATTCATTCGCTTAGCGCTTTTCTTACACCAATGTTAAACAATACTACAAAAATGCAAATACTGCCTCGAGCCACAGATTAACTGAATGATTATGTATGTATCCATACCTGGGAATCGAATCCCTGCGTCTTACAAGGTTTTGGTCGAGTAGATGTTGTTCAGTTTGACGGTATGCGGTATGCCACACCACAATCAGCCTGTAGAATGTACTCAAAAACTGTATGAATACTAGAATGTTCAACTACCGAACAAGGAAAACTCAAGCCTTCCACACAATTACTCGCGAAGCGGTCAACGATATATTCCACGTACAACGAGTAGCTTGGGGTAGATTGCGGGGAAAATTGCCACCAACCTGAACTGAAATGTAAGGGAGAAAGTTATTACGTTTACCTTTGTGTCGTGGAGTCTGTTGCTTTCAAGGATTGCTTATTTCAGAAGGAAAAAATCTGAACCCGTTGCTATTTTTAACACAAAACCTGAAAATAATGTGTAGAGTTGTTCATTATGAGCAACTTTTTGTATGGATACAACCCTGAAGTCGTAAATTTATGTGTTTTAGCAGTTTTAAATATTTTACCTAAGTTCTAAGACGAAGTAAAAAAATGGCTAAAAGGCGGAGCTACTCGTAGATGGGCGGGCCGATGTAACTTGAACCTAAAACTTTCACCAGGCTCGTGGCGGAACTTGACAGACTGATCGTACTCGATCACGTTTGTCAAGCAACACTCGGTGCGGCCAGGTGTCGGATGGGTGACCGTAAAGTGGCATTACAACTGACCACTTCCGTGCTTTGGAGGGCACGTTAAACCGTCGGTCCCGGCTGTTGTCAATTGATAACAGTCGTTAAGGTGGTACCCTGAGCGAAAGTGGCACCGCGGTGAATTATTTAATATTATAAGTAATTCTAATACACAATTTAAATAATGTTTATCGTGGAGATTTTAGGGCCCACAATCTAGTATTTTTAGACGGTATCGTTACATTCCCTCGTAGTCACTGCTAGAAGATGATAGCAAAACTGCTAAAAGTGGCCGTTTTTGACACATTATGCTATCTACTTCTACGAATGACTACGAGGGCATGTAGTGATACCTTCTAAAAATACTAGACCTTGGGCCCTAAAACCTCCACGATAAACATTATTAAAATCTTTTTCTATTAATAACTTATTAAATAAAAACCTCTAAGGGCGCCACATTCGGTCATACAACCGCCTTAAGCCAAGTTAGAGGCCCTACAGGCGGCTTGATAAACTCTAACACCAGAGGCCTCATTCGATAAGAAGAAGAAAAAGACCAGGGGGCTTACCATCACCTTTTAGAAAACCATCATGTTTTATGAACGTTTTGTTATAAGCTTACAATAAGATTTTTCAAATTCGTACCACAACCTGCACAAAGTAATAATACTTTATTCCTGCCAAAGAACGAATGATGTTGCGAAATTGTCTATTCCCTGCTAGCCATCACTACGGCTTATTTGCTATCTACACTTGACACTGGCAGAAATTACTTCCTAGAGGAAAGTAGATTGCCAAAACAAGGGGTTGGCAACTGTCAAAGTGGCGCTGGCATAGCTAGTTCCCAAAACATAATAATTTTATATGGTGTATGGAAGAAAACAATTCCAAATAATATTATGACTCGCTGTATTGTACCAAAATGCTCTGAAATTGGAGTACATCATATTCCCAAAGATAAAAATATTCGTCGGCGTTGGTTAAAGCCATACGCCGTGTCAATTTAATTCCGAAGCCTAGTTAGAGGTTATGTTCAAAACATTTTGTGGACAATGACTATGAAAAAAGCAGTAAATATACAGGTAAGCTGTTTAAATTAATAATGAAAAACCAAAAAGTATATATTTTGAAAGATCAGTTATAATAGAAATTCTTTTTTGGAACAATAATAATGTTGACATAATTTTTTGTTCTAGGTGTGGATCATCAACGTAAATACCTTAAGAAAAATGCTGTTCCATCTATTTTTCAATGGAATATACAACCGGTTTCAGAAAAGGCAGTTGCAAGAAAGATAGATTAGAGTCCCGGGTCCCGGAATCTCAGAAAGAAACAGCTTTTTGAAATGCAGATGCCGTCAACATCTCAGTGCTGTGAGGACATAGTGCCGCTTGTAAAAGATAGCAGTGTGTGCATGCTGCATGGACAGTAATGTATCTCATGTGGTTGAATCTGAGATGAATACTACTGTTCCTACTCCACTTTCATTAGAAAATAAAACAAACCAAGAAACTCAAACTCCACATATAGTTACTAAGAATATTCTCAACTGAGCTTTGCCTTTTACTTGCAGACCAGAAATTGGCTTGTTAAAGGGTACATATCGAAAGGCTTATTGGGTTAACTAAAACATATTTGATATTGCAAAATAATTTTAACCATTTTTATGTGCCCTTAGCATCAAAAATATTTTCAATATGTGTCATGTTGTGTAACTTTAAAGAAGGGATTGTAAATAAAAACTGATTACAATATTATAAACAAGTGTTTTATTGCATTAAGAGGTCTGTCACATTTTTTATAGAAATAAAATATCCCTATGATTAGGTACCTACTTACTAAGATAAATAATGCTTATCATAGTCTTATTAGAGGTGGTAGAGTTGTGTGGCTATTAATATCCAAATAAGTTTCTTCTGATGGTAGCTGCATTGTTGGATCTTCATCATCACCATCAGGACATTCAGGACGCCAGAAATGAAAGTTTTTGTCATAAAGCTCCAACCTGAAATAGGATATGGTTGAACAATTTTTTTCCATATTTTGACTGTAGTTTGCAACCTAAAATTAATACTGCTCGATAAACCAGTTACTGATTGAGTAAAAAACAGCGTCAGTAAAGTAGAATAGAAGATTTAGTAGAGAAATAAAAATACCTTAACGACTGCAAATGCAGCCGGGACCAACGGCTTAACGTGCCTTCCGAAGCACGGAGGAGCTCGTGATAATAAATTTTTGGTCAGCCATCCCATGACTGACCCTTGCGAACGTTGCTTAACTTCCGCAATCGCTGGGCCAGGCGCTAAACCACTGCGCCACCGAGCTCCTCCGAAAACAAGTATTTGTTATCAAATAGAAATGAAACATAATAACTATAATATTACATTCACAATGAAGAACAATATGTATAAAAACGTTTCACTTACTGTTTATGACGCAATTTCCAATTTCTAAATAAAATAACTCAAAATAGTTTTGTTTCCGTCGAGAAAAAGCAACTTTTTTAAGACTGCAAAATTTCTCAATATTTGACACAAAAACAATAATGCTAGCTGTCAAAAGACACGTCGTGGTACGGTTTAAGTGAACGATTGAACGATGACGTCACAAAACTTCCAACGGAAACATTATTACAATAATCATACTTTATGAAGGTCGTGGTACGAAATAGCATGGTAAGAATGTTATAATACTGCGCTAAGACATGGCAGTAGGCACCCAGGTACAAAATTAGACGCGTAATTATAGCCTTTTCATATCTAGCTAAAACATTCCATGGTTCCTATTTTAATTTCCCATTAAAACAAAGTTACTAACTGCTCGGAAGATAAAAATACATTATTCTACTTTGCCGTTTATTCCTAAAACTTTCCCATTCAAAATGCAATTTTTATACTAGGTATTTGGTAATAGCCTTATAAGTCGAATATGGTAGATAGGGACCATCATACTGAACAACTTTTACTATGGGACCAACTCTAAAATCACGAAAATAAAAACAGCTATTTCATACAAAAATTTATAACGAAAATAGCAAAATGTATGAAACTGTTGATTTTTTTCGCGATTTCAGAGTTGATCACATAGTAAAAGTTGTTCAGTTTGATGGTCCCTATCTGCCAAAGGCGATTACGAAACAACCTATATATAAGAAATACAAAAAAAAACGACTCACCCGTAGCACCTCAGACAAGACTCGAACCCTTGGGGTTCCGGCCCAATGCACTGACCATGCTACCGAGTTGCCAATAGGATGGACCAAAATTTCTGGTACTTTCTAATTTTTGTTTTCTGTGAATAATAATAATTAATAAATAATTTGCTGCATGCCAGCGTTATTTCAATCTGAGATCTGAAATCTTCAACTTTCGAATGAAACATGACAGATGTTTGGCAATCGTTAAAGATTAATTCAATTCACAGCTATTAAATATATATTTTATTTGTATTTATCTTAGTCCATAGTTTGTTGATTTTAAATATTTATGTAGTGATTTAATATTCGCAAGAGGTACCTAGCCAGTTACTGTAAAATTAAACTAGCAAAACCAGCCAAGCAAATTAAGTTCCATCCAGCTGAGATGTTTGGTATATTTCACAGGAAATTTCACTTTATAAAATACGACTGGACGAGACGTCCATACTGCCTACGTGATATTGTTAGCTGAAAAATATAACTTTTATTTAGAGTTTAGATTTTATTCATTTGATTCATCTCTCTCACTGTGTTTATATAAATTTGAAAAATATAATGCGTCGTTGCTTTCTTTGTGTTATAAAAACTGTAACTAACTTTACATCTCTCATATTCGGTAAGTAGGTCCTTATTACCCCCAAATGGGGCTTGTAGGTAACCAATTAGCGCTCTAAGGTAATAATGTAGCTAGAAAAGCCCTAGGGCGGTAAGTAATTAAAAAAATCCTGTAAGTAAGTTAACATCCGGTAAGTTATTAAAAAAAACCTAGGGCGGTAAGTAATTAAAAAAAGCCCTAGGGCGGTAAGTAATTAAAAAATCAAGCAAGGTGGCTGAAGGTTACATTGAAGATTCCATACAAAATAAAAGTAAAATTACCAACAAAATGTTTTATTCTTGTAATGCCGGTTTTTTCTACTTACCTCACCATCGAGATGTAAAGCAGAGTAGTTAGCTCGGTTAGCTACTAATCTACTATTAATGTAAAAAAAAATATGATACAGCATTACGTTCCGTTTCACTATTTTTCTACGGGGGACTGGTCCCCTTGACCACGGCAGCTACAAAGGTGCCGAAACGTCGGGAAAATCAAAAGCCAAACCAAATACCAACTAATTACCAAAATACATTCGATAAAACCGCGTTAGCATCCGTTAAAAAGTGTTTTATTAATTCATGTCTAGTAAGCGCGTAAGCTTGAGAAGTGAATAATAATTAATAAAATGTAAATCCGTTATTGGCATTAAGCAAAATTTGTAATATAATTATTACTGTTAATTTTTAAGTGCTGCGGATTTTGGGATAATAAATAAAATAAAAATAAAATAAGTCCTATGTCAATTATTTTAAAGTAATCGCTTTTGAGTCATGATAGTTTTTCATATCAATACGTATTTCATTTTTTCTCATTATTAAAAAAAAAATACTCCGTTGTATTTGTATTACATTAGTCGACTTATAAAAAAGAAACTCTTTTGCCGCTTACTTCTTTAACTTAACCCTCAAGACGCTCAACAGCCATCATAATGATTTGAAACGGCGGCGCCAGGAACTTTCCTGGCTTTCTGCAAAAAAAACCCTCTTCCACTAAATTAACCTGCCCTGAAGCTAAGCTTGTTACTTTTTTACTGAGATAATTGTGCTAAGTGAATAACTGAGATTGAAATTACGAAATATTTTTAGACACTTCGCTTCTAAGAGTGAAATCGAAAACAGTCGACACAATTTTGTGGTGTGGCTTAGACTGTCAAACTAAACAACTTTGTCTATGGGACCAACTTAATCAGAGCATAATAATAATCAGCTGTTCCATACATTTTGGATGGGACAGCTGATTATTTTTTTGCTCCGATTAAGTTGGTCCCATAGACAAAGTTGTTCAATTTGACGGTCTTATTAGCCACACCACAAAAGTCGACTGTTCAAAAAACAACCCTTTAGAGTTTAGGCTTTATTTAAATTAAAGTACTTACTTAAATACAAGTAGAATGAAATACCTAAATTAGAAAATTATGATAAGTGAAAAATATTAAGGTAAATAGTGGTAAGTACAATCTAAGGCCTTGAAGGGCAGTATACGCGGTTCGCGAAAAAGTGGTAAGTTTGATGCCGCCTGGCACTACACTTTTCCACCAGCCTAAAAGCCTGGCAATGTTATATTCAATTTAAATACATGATTGGCTTGCTATTATACCACATCAAATCCAGAGCTCTGTAAATTGTATACATTCAATCAGTTTTCAGCCCCTTGATTTCCCAACCACTCCCACCCACACCACTGAAAATCTGCCAGGTGCCTGGATCTGATAATAATGATAGTATGGCACACTAGCAAGAGGGACGTCCGTCGTCGCTCTGTCAATTGTATACTTGCCTATTTCCGGGGCCAGCTCTTAGTCCAATACAAATTCAATTTAATCGTTATTTCAATATTTTATTTTTGGAAGTGTCTAAACAAAACATAATACTTCAAATCCATACCTTTAGTTTACATTCTTTAACAATAAACAATAAAATTCCCGGTATTTTTGCGAAAACAACTACACAAATCACTCTGCATTGTTTGATAGCAAATGTCGATGATTGAATAATGAGCGAATTATCATAACCAGATGTGCGGAAGCTAATGTTAATCTGAATACATTTTTCTCAGAGGCTATAATCGTACCTTAGACCAGGAGTCAAACTGATTTTTCTAAAGGGCCATTTTATAGATTTAAGGTGTGTTAGCGGGCCAGACTCGAAATTAAAAATTAAAATCTTTATTTATTTCGCAGTAAATTTTTACACAAAGGTAATAAAAGGGAGTTATCTTGAGCTTGAGGATCCAGATAACTGAGGTTTCTCATTTTATTATCTTACAATACGTAGTGGTTTCGTAGTGGCATCGAGTAGATGGCAATCTAATTTTGGTCGCGGGCCGTATTGAGATGGCTTGCGGGCCGGATGCGTCCCGCAGGCCGTATCTTTGACACCCCTGCCTTAGACCACACAACTTAAGACTGACCAGAAGGGAATGTTTTTCCATTGAATCTGAAGTGTTTTAGCAATAAAACTGAATTTTTTTCAGTTTAGCTGTTTAGTCAGTATAACGACCTCTGTGGACAGTGGCTCGAACACCGGTTTTCAAGGTGTCGCTCTCTGCGGTCCCGGGTTCGATTCCCAGCTGGGTCAATTTAGAAAACGATCTTTTCTATATTGGCTCAGGTCTGGGTGTACAAGCCACCGTTGTCTCTGATTTTCATAACACAAGTACTTTAGCTACTTTCTTTGGAATCATAACAATGTTGTCTAATATTTAGTGGAAGTTCATAAGGAGATTTCCCAAAATTGCCCCAGAGTCGAATCAAAGTCAAAGTCAAATAAGTTTTGTTCAAAAAAACATAATTATTAAGTACTTTTGAATCGTCTATATTTTCCTTCCACCCGTTCCAGACTTTTTAAACTGACAAGAAGAACGGGCGCAAGAAACTTATCAGCTGTCATGTTTGAATAATAGAAAAACAGAGTCACTTTATCATCTTACTATTATTTTAAATGTGAAAGTTAGTACCTATTATGTTGAGATGGTAGATGTTGGTTATTTAATAACTTTTGGGACAGAATACTTTTTCCTGATTTAGGCCTGGGTCAAATCGAATACAGCACATCACGTTGCGTTGCGTAGGGTGATGGCAAACGACGTTGTAATGAATGAAATACTATGGTATTGTTTTCCATCTCAAACTTTCTATTGAATTTACAGCATAAAGTGTAGCTAACACACTATAGGCTCGCCACAGATTTGTGTGTCATGTCGGTCGACCATTTCACCTTATATATCGCCATCGTTAAAGCCAGAAGGGACACGCGGCTTAAGATGTAAACTGAGAGAGATTATTAAGTAAGATTAATTTTTAAGTAAGTATATCTAAAAATGAAATGGGGATTTCAGACCACGTGAATGAACAACTTTTACTATGGGGCCAACCACGGAATCTCGAAAAAAAAATCAGCTGTTCCATAGAAAAGTACAACATCGAATCGACTATAATTGGAACAGCCGATTTTTTTTCGCGATTCTGTGGTTGGCCCCATAGTAAAAGTTGTTCATTTATGTGGTCTGAAATACCCTTTTCATTTTTAGATATATACTTAAAAATTTACGGTGTATAATATGAGTACTTTAGGTAAAGAGATAGGATAATAAAGTAACTACCAAATTGTTATTACCTATAAAAAGTGATCAACTCACAGCCTATTTAAAAAATCAGTTTTGGCGGCCTTGATGAAAGTCCCAATCTTCTTAAGATGCATAGGAACTCATCATCCACAACTTTCATCAAGCCCGCCAAAACCGACTGTTTTAAAATGGCTGACAATAAATTAGGTATTTATACCAATCTCCATACAAAATGTCCGATCCGCTTTCAAGTAATATTATTTATATTTTAAGCTAATTTTATTTATAAAACTTTACTAAGTTTCATAAATAAAATTTGCTTAGGGATATTTTTTTGTAATATATAAAATCGAGGAAAGCGAGCATTGATAAAAGAGACAAAGTCTTTAAGATCTTTTACGTGTCTACGGCTTATTATTCAAAAACTTGTTTTTTCCTTATTTATGAATGGAAATTTTACCGATTTGCTTTTGCTATTATAAATACATTTTTATTTTTGCTTATTATAATTTATGTTATAAAATTAAAAAGAACTTCCTCGAAAGTTATCATCCGTGCTTTAATATACACTTCTTAGATTTCTTTAATGTTAAAAAAACTGTTTGTTTTAATAGTTAGGAATTTGAATAGAGTAAGTATTATTATCACAGCAAATTGAGTAAATTAGTTACGTACCTAAGTAAACATGCAATAGAATATTTTTTATTTAAAAAGACTCAATAAAAAAATATTTTTGAAACTTACAACTATTATTATTATTTAATTAAAACAGGAATATTCGTGTTTCAGAAATGCATGGTGATAAACCGTAAAAAGAAGTTTAAAAATGTGACGTAAATAATAATAGGTATATGATAATATATATTACGTATATATAATAAATTGCAATGAGACAAATAGATACAAGTTCTAAGCACACAATAAAACGATAAATTTAGTTTACAGTATAACTGCTGGTCAGACAAAACCATTAAATCCTGCTAAACAATCCCTAGAAATATGGCTGACTGTTATCTAGACTTAAGTGGGATCACAATAAAGTAGCCAGGCAAACGAAGACGGCTTAAAGCACAAGCGAATGACCATTTGCTAGAGACACTTTGAAATTGAGGCCGTAAATTAGATACAGAGTGGGGCAATACAGGCAATATTTTATCACTATTTTATATATTAATTTACTGATAGTAAAAAATTGCCTATTTCTATATTTTGAGTACTTTCCCTCCATGTATTGTAAAACAATATAGAGTATAAGTTATTATACCTAAACACCGTTATTTTTAAGTATATCTAAAAATTAAATGGGGATTTCAGACCACGTGAATGAACAACTTTTACTATGGGACCAACCACGGAATCGCGAAAAAAACATTGTTCATTCACGTGGTCTGAAATCCCCATTTCATTTTTAATATATACTTAAAAAATAACGGTGTATACAACGTGTTACAAAAAACCAGCACCTAATGCCGAATGTGGTAGATAAATATATAGGGACCATCAAACTGAACAACTTTTACTATGGGACCAACTCTGAAATCACGAAAAAAAATCTGATGTTGTATACAAAAATTTCGCGATTTCAGATTGGTCCCTTTAAAAGTTGTTCAGTTTGATGGTCCCTATCTACCGTATCCGGCAATATGGGTTTTTTTGTAACACATTGTATTGTATTATAATGTAAGTACCTACCTATTTTGTTACCCTTATAACACAAAAACTTTATATAACTGAAAAATTATAAAATTTCGCCACTCCCACTAGCGACTCGGTAGCATAATTGGTTAGTGCATTGGGCCGGAATCCTAAGGGTGCGGGTTCGAGTCCCGTCTGAGCTGCTACAGGTGAGTCGATTTTTTCTAATATTTTTTTCAGTTATATTAAGTAACTTAATAATTATATAAAAATAGCATTGTGAATGCTCAAATCTAAAAATTCAACAAAAACTTTAGATATTGGGACTGGGTCTGAATAAATTTTGTATGTGCCGTGACCATAATTTTTGGAGGTTATAAATAAAAAGTTATTACTCATAACGTGATTAACAAATAAAATAAACCCATGACATTTCATCTTATTATATTTAATAATATTATATTGTATAGTTTGAATTTTATTGCATTCAATCCTAACCCGTCAAACCAGACAAAATTAAACACAATAGATTTTCCTTTGTTATCCGGCCTCATGCGGCCGCCTCGCGTTTAATGAATTAAAAACGCTCAGCTTGTAACTTGCACCCAAGCGCTGAGCTTAAAGATTTTATTGGTCGACGTTTGAGTCTTAGAGGGGTTACGCAGGTTCAAACACAGCCATCACATTCTAGATTCACCGAAAATATTCGTTCGATTTACTAGATTAACTGCCTAGAAAAGCGCTTAGGTGGGAACTAGGATGATTGAGACTCGCCCCTTATTTTGGCCAAGTTGCGATACTACGGGTTGAAACTGAGCGAACTAGTGGGCTGACGGCCAAACACTTAAACGAATCTTAAAGTTATAGTTGTCGGATTTGACAGAAACTCTATGTAACTGACAGCTTCAGCTCAGCAGTTAAGGAGTCCTTAAGATTTTAGCTAAGAAGTCTTTGAGTATTCGGCTGTGAGGCAGTTACCTGCATTGGCGTAGGATGGGGGGAGGCCGGGTAGGCCGTGCCCACCCCAGAACAGTCTAGTGCCACACCCCAGAAAAAAGCCTGCGTCTAGTAGCACTCCCTGCTGCCTAGCTTTGCCCTTGAAGTGGAGGCCAGGCTCCCCTGAAAATATCTAGATAAGCCCCTGGCTACCTGTGGGCTGATTTTGTAACTCAATCGCAATCAATTTCTGATTGAATTGAAACTGACAGAAATCGCAGTTACATTGCTGCTTTAGTAAAAGAAGCAATTTGACAACAGTAACTATCTTACTCAAAGCAGCTATGTAACTGCGATTTCTGTCTAATTCATTTATTTCTTTTTAATTTTTGGTTACCCATCCCATGACCGACCCTTGCGAAAGTGGCTTAACCTCCGCAATCGCTGAGGCAAGCGCTAAACCACTGCGCCATCGAGTTCTTTAAAAAGATGGAATACAAAACAAAAAGAAACTATGCCATAGTGTAAAAATTAACAGTATTAAAAATGTATAGTAAAAAACCATCCAGTAGTAAAATAGGCTGGCTCGGCACTTGGCCTTCATCTTACCTTATCTATAGTGAAGATAAGGCCGAAACTGTAAGCGCATTACACTCGTAATCCTCACCACTGAGGAACTGGCTATCTTACCTCTAACTGCCAGAACACAACAATTTTAAATTGCTTTTATGGCGTCAGACTCCGGTGGGCGACCAACTAAAACCACAGAAGAGGGTTGAGAGTTTATATAGCGTTTGATGATAAGTATAGTTTTATTCTTATCGACATTATAGTAAAATTATAAAGAATCCAAATAAAACTTTATACAATTCCTAGCAAATGTAATAACAGTAAAGGCCATTAAAATTAAGTTTTAACTAATGAAATTTGTCAAAAAATTACGTTTATTATGCCCATTATTCGTTTATTTGTACGACGAGGGCCTTAAAATTTCATTAATATCTTCCTTAGCAATTTCATCGGAGGAAGTAGGTAATTACATTACTCATAGGTATTGAAATTTAAATCATAATTTTAACGTAATCTAAATTAAATTTGGGTAAATAAAGCACTTATTGACCCACTTGTGCAGATTTCAATAAACTCCTTCAAAATGTATGGGTGGGTCTACACCTGTAACATTTTGTCGTGTCAGATCACCGTGTCTTTATCAGAGGATGGGTAATTATGGTAGGTATTTGTTATCTGGGAAAAAGTTCTATAACAGAAATTAGAAACATAATGTATATCGGGTAATTTCGAACTACCATCCAAATTTCAAGAATGTGTCCAGTCCATGAAACTAAACAGCTTTCTCTAAGAAACATGTGTCAAATTTCGCCACAAAATTTTGGTCATCCCATACTAAATTGATCACGTGATCTCTTTGATTTGTATGGAAAGTCAATTTTTATTTCACATATCTGACCATATTATGTTCCTTAGAGAAAGTTGTTATGGACTGAACACATCCTCAAAATTTGGATGGTGAATACAAAATGACCTTTATACTTAGGTACAGAGACTTTATTAGTGAGAACAGTCGTTTAAGCAGTATCAGAAAACAGTACCTTTTCATAAATCAGCTGACTTTTTGGTTCGCTAATTAACAGCACTGTGACACGAAAGTAAAGAATTATAACTTTACGACTGAAGGATTTACGCCGGAATTTTATCGTCGAACATAAAACGTGGAATTGACTAGTACCAAAAATAAAGGATTTCGAGTACTTTTCTGGCTTAGGTGGCAACAGTTCTAACCTAACTAACTGTTTATAATATATGTAGATGCCTCTTCAATAGGGAATATGCATAAGTCACCGATTTTTATAAATTTGAGCTTGATCGCTGCGGACTTGTAAAAATATGATGGAACAGAAAAAAATATAAAAAATTGTATTATTTTAGTTTTATCACACGATGAAATCAGGGGAAAATAACGATATTTTTTTAATTATAATGCACTTAACAGTCAGATAGTATATCGAATAAGAAATAATAATTTTGTATGACACATAATTATGTACTTAAACGCAAAATTTAAGGAGATAATTGAAGATTCTTGGCTAACTCCATATTAAACGCGCCTGAAACACACCTGAAACGTGACAAGTGACGTCACATATTTGTATAGAGCGATTTCGGCGGGAGCTGATGCGTGCTTACTTCAAGTAACTATATCACGAGAAAAAAACGCAAGAGAAAAGTTTCAATATTACAGTTTATTTTCTCACGCATTATACTTTTGATTTTGATTTTAAAAAAAAATTATGTATATTCCCTATTGTATATGTTTATAATATACTTTTGTTTGTTAACTGCATAATTGCTACGTCAGGAGGGGAGGGAACTAGTGCACTGAACTACAGGCCTATGGCTTAGCTCGGGTGCCAGTCTCTCGCAAACAAACAAGACCTTTGTAAACAACTTTTATATTTACCTGTGTAATTATGTTACAAGTGCAATAAAGAATATATATATATAAATATATACGTCTGACACCATTTATTATTGGAACAGATATGCCATGCATTTAGTAAATCTAACGGGACTATTCACAAACCTCCGAAACATTCCGTACCCGATGCTATGCTTTCCATATATTTACTCTATGGTTTCAGTTTGGTTTCCGTAATTTTCTTCCCGAGACGGCGACGGATACTACTCTTACACCAATAGATGTCGGAAATAAATACGCTAACTATACCTAGTCTTCGTTTCGGTTCGAACTATCAAAAGTTACGGAAATAGATTGTGAATCAGGGCGCAGGACCTTCTGGGAAACCTCTAAGGTCTCTCGCTGTACCCTTCAAAGGTCATCTGCGACCAGCGGCAACCACGAAATAAAGTAATAGAGCTCACAAAAGACATTAAATCAAAATTGCAGCGATATAGCGATTTTGATTGCATACAGGGTTAAATACTTACAAGTAAATACAGGGTTAAATCCTCCGTGCTTCGGAAGGCACTTTAAGCCGTTGGTCCCGGCTGCATTTGCAGTTGTTAACACCCACCAATCCGCATTGGGCCCGCGTGGTGGGTTATGGCCCGTCCTCCTTATCCACCCATAAGGAAGGCCTGTGCCCCAGCAGTGGGACATTAAAAATGGCTGATGGACAATAAGGGTTAATTACTTGTAACTCGACATATTCCTTATAGGACTGAATTACTAACATTATAAATAGTAATGATTGTTCTTCTACTTTTCGGTAAAAGACCAAAAAATCCACTTTCCATACAAATGTCCAAACAGCTGATAGATTCTGTATCGAAAGTAGATTTTTCTTGTCTTCTTCGGAAAAGTATTGTTGTTAAAGTAATTTAATCCTGCCAGGAATACGTCAAGGTATAAGTTTATAAAAATCATATACCTACGTCATTATAAAAAACCAACTCATTACTATTATAGAATCAATCCCTCATTTCAAGTGTATCTATATAGATGTACCCCATTCTTAACATTACATATTCAGAGGGAAGCCCAGAATCGATCAAGTGTCATTGCCTTGTCGTCTCCACTTTATTATCATAAATTTCCCGTATTCCCTTCAGAAATTGTGGAGTAGCCCGTTATTAAGTTTGCGTTCGAGACCATTCGAGATTTTTTATTGTCAAGCCTTTGCATTTCACGATAAAGGATTTCTGATAAGACTGTCGAAGGAAATTTATTCGGGGATTTAAATGGGTTTATTTATGTTCGATGATAAAGGTTTTATTAAGTTTTTACTGAGAATGTAATCGAAGGTACAGGAAATTAAATATGTCGTGATGGCTGATGATTGTTCTATTTATTTTCGTTTAAAAACTGCCCCCTAGCCAAAGTAACATTTGCAAATTTTCGTTATCGCTTCGCTTTAAAAACATGTATGGATTTGACGTTTCAAAATTCGATTGTTAACGAAACCTTATGTCAATCCCATACATGTTTCGAAAGCGAAGCGTTAATGAAGATTTGCCAATGTTACATTGGCTAGGCCCTCCGGTCGATAACTAACTGAAAACTTAGTTTCGAAGTCCACAATATAGTAGTGTAAAAATATATTATCTATCATGTACTGTTTGCTAAGAACTAAGCAATTAATGTCGCAAGCGTAGGCAATGGATATGAGGCGTTGTTCAGATAGACAATGAGTAATGGAGGGAGTTGTTGAGAGAACACTATAAGATTGTAGTGGACACTAGATAAGTAAGTGTCTGTGACACTAGTTACAGAAATAGACGAATTCTTGTAGCTGATTGGTGTAACACTTTTGTTCACATTTGACTGATGATATACAGGGTTGTTTTTTATTTACCATCCATAAATTTTAAGGTGGTACCCTGAGCGAAAGTGGCGCCGCGGTGAATTACATTTAATATTATATTTCTAATACACAATTTTAAAAATGTTTATCGTGGAGGCCCACAGTCTAGTATTTTGAGACGGTATCGTTACATTCCCTCGTAGTCACTGCTAGAAGTAGATAGCAAAACCGCTTAAAGTTGCTGTTTTGACACATTAACTGCTATCTACTTCTACCAATAACTACGAGGGCAAGTAGTGATACCTTCTAACAATACTAGACCATGGACCCTAAAATCTCCACGATTAACATTATTAAAATCTTTTTCTATTAATATCTTATTAAATAAAAACCTCCGAGGGCGCCACTTTCGGTCACACAACCGCCTTAAGGAAGCGTTCATTCCATGAAACTTCACAAATTGGTTCAAGAAACCTGTGTCAAAATTGGCCACAAAATTTTAGCCATCCTACGCTAATCACGTGATCTCTTCGATTTATATGGATAGTATTTTTTTACATAGGCCTTTGTTTCATTTTT
Source organism: Agriphila straminella (assembly GCA_950108535.1). Lineage (NCBI taxonomy): Eukaryota > Metazoa > Arthropoda > Insecta > Lepidoptera > Crambidae > Agriphila > Agriphila straminella. Next base: position 23,240,516 of record OX467305.1, on the reverse strand, counting down.
TTTTCAGTTTCATGGACTGAATGAATGTCTTGGATTAGTTTGATGCAAGTTCTGAAATTCTTAATTTAATCAAACTTTGAACAACAATAAAAGTTGTTGCTACCTAAAACTCAGGGTAAGATAATTAGAAAGTACTTTGTAACTGTTCTGCTTCAGAAAATAAAAAAGGAATTATTGTTATTAGGATTTTTGCCCCTCCCCGAGAAAGCAAAAAAATATATCTTCCCAAATATTGAAAATTAATAAACATTCCATCTCACAAGAGAAAGGTAGGTACGACAATTTAGATGTCACAGAGCTGTTGGTAACAAGTCCAAATTTAATGTACGAAGTTTGTTTAGGACGGAATGTCAGGGTACGACAATTGAATTTGGACGGTTTGTTTTAAATATCTGTATAAATACTTTAAAAGGGCAAAGGTAGCGTTAACGAACGTACGTGAAATAACGCGTACTTTTCAATTTTCATTAGCCTTTCCGTACTTTTGTAAGCAGGTTTTATTTTTATTTTTAAAGGTTTTGGTTGTCACTGGCAGCCATGTCAGCTTTTTGGAGTGTTTTTTTATTTAAATGATATGAAATACAATTTGTCAAGGAAATATCGAATAATATATTATTGGGGATCTAAGAACCCTTAGCACATGAGTAAATTTACTCATGTGCCCTTAGAGCATTAAACCAAAGAACCTATGCGCCTATTTTATTATTATAACCTATAAATTATTAAATTATTATAATTATTATATAGTCTACGACATTTTGCTTTCTATAGTCAGTAGTTTTTGTAAGTAAAGGCCTATGAAAAGCTTTTGGATATTAGTTTTCAATTCAGTGCCTTAGGATGGGTAGCCTAAGTATGTCATGCTCTCTTTAATCATTTCTGCGGTGGTGTCGTGTGGGGCGGGTCGTTACGTTCCCTCAAATATGGTTGAGCGAAGCGATGGCTGGTCCACGCGTCATGCTCGTGAACGGGTGCTGCCAGTGGGAATGGGTCTGCTTCTGAGTACCTATCTTAACGCATATTGAATTGTAAGAATTGCGTTTTTTATTGTTATTTTTTATGTCTTGTCTCAAGTATTTTTTGGTAAATTTTGCCTACTTAGGTGCACTTTCGAGTAGCAGACATAGTGATTACTGATTTCTCAACTAGTTGAAAGTTATTTACTCTCACAATTACCTATCCGATATGTAGTAGGTATTTAATTTCAACCTACCTACCCATTGTGTACAAACTTTTGTTAATTATTGTGATGGAAAATGACCTCACTTTAAATGTGAAACTCATTTTTCAATGTTGACGACTCTGTATGAAATATACAGGGAGAAAAAAGCAGCCCTTGACGAGTTTCTTGCCGGTTCTTCTCGTTACAAGGTCTTCCGCTCAGGGTTTGCGAACCGATGGCGTAGCTTCTTTGACATTCACAAGTGCTTGTAACAGCCTAGACTGAATAAATGATTTTTTGATTTGATTTTGATTTGATTTGATACTTACTTAATTCTGGATTAATTAAAATAACAGAATATCCCTCTGATTATCTGTTAAGTAAGTTAATTGAAACCTCACCAGAACTTATGAAACCTCAGGGTTGTCAAAATTAGAAAAATGAGGGTCCGGGTCAAAAGGGACATAAAGTCGTATCCTTATTAGTTAAAGCTCCCCTTAAAAGCCTTATTACCTGCTTAAACTTTGTCAATGCCATGGATTATTAAAATCGCACGAGATTTAATCATTGGGAATTAAAAAAGCTGTTTTAATTATGGAAATGTAGAGTAATTAATGAAGTAAAATGATTTACATTCGTTTAATTACGACTTTTTTAGGGCGATTCAATCTTAATACTAAGGTCACGAGGGATTTGATTGGATCAGCAATTAAATGATAAGAAATCACAATTTTGAATTAAGACTGACTTAACGTTTTTTTGTAACGAATTGGGAAAATGTCCTTAACTATTACTACATTCATTTTAGGTAAAAGTTTTTAGTGTTTTACTATTCTGATAAGGATTTAACAGAAATATATCAAAATAATGTAATAAAAGTTGAATCTTTCTAAAAAAGAATACGTGTTGTTTTCTCTTGATTTTTGGGCACAAAAGTGGTTAAAGATATTCATATTTACAAACTCATATTTTTTTTTATTGTTGTAAAAACTATTAAAGATGTAGGTACTTCCGTATCTTCCGATTTCTAGGAACCCGAGCTTATATTATAATCTTCCAACTTCCAACAAGTTCAGTTAGACCAACATTTGCTTAAGTTGTTGTGTTGTTCAACCATTCTTGACCCAATTAATTTGTCATCACGCAAATCATTTACAACTCAAACTTCAAACAATTGTTTGTATGGCAATTTCCTAATGAGGGTGCGACCTAATTTATCCATACAAACTGGTATAATTCAAAGTATACTTACTTACATAAGTCTAGATTTCCTTGGCATAAATGCAACATTTGATAAAACGAAAAATTAACCCCAAAAACAAAAAGTTATACAGGGTTATTTGTAAAACACCAACAATCACGCAGGTGTACATTACTAACATCATAAACAACAACATTTGCTCTACGACTTTTCCGAAAAACGACAAACAAAAATCAACTTTCCATAAAAATTACCGAATAACTGATCCAGGGGCCTAATCGCGCTAATTATCAACGATAAAACCGAAGCGAAAGCGTTACCGTTTCAGTTTCGTTTACAGAAAAATACTCGCTTTAGTTTTGTTAAAATTGTCGAATACTCTGCCTAAGGAGTCTAGGATTACAATCTGGGACAATTTAAGTGAAAATTATGAAGCTAAACTAAAGATTTTTAGGTAAATATAACCTAAATGACAACGTAACGTTTTTTGTTTTATCGTTCAGAATTAACGCGATTGGGCTCCAGTTTCGTTTGAAAAGTAAATTTTTCTTTGACTATTTAGAAAGTCTTAGAACAAACGTTGTTGTATTGATGTCATAGTAATCTACTCCTGCGAGGTTGTTGGTGTTTTTTCCTGTATTTTGAAGTAAGATATCTTCGTTTTGAATAACATTTTTTTTAAAGATGGGAAATGCTAGCTAGTTTCAGGATTTTTCGAAAAAAATAACGGATTAATTCCACTTTTCTCAACATTAACATTCGAGTGTTTGGAGATTTTGACACCAAAATCAGCAAAATCGTAACACTTGAGACACAAAGCTACACCGATTATCGCAATAAATAACTAGTGTTTTTCTTCACCATTTACATAGTTTGACAAACAAATATTCAAATTCAGTACATATAGGTTAGTAGGTTGTTTTTACACGCTACGGTATTCTATCTTAAGGCTGTGTCCTCCGTGTGCGAACAATCAATTGGTTACCGCAGCTGACAACCAGTGGAATGGAAACCCGACACCTCGGTTACGAACTAACTGTCCACCAGAATTTGAACGATCAATTAGAACGTTCTGTTAACTGTTTCAGTTAGCAGGGTTATACAATTCGTTTACTCTCTAGGTACCTCATAGAAGTACCTACTCATTTAAAGAGTTGAGGCCTGTACCCGTAGCACGAACAGCTATCGAAAAAAATAACGCGCGTAAAATCATCGCCATCTACCGCCGAATAGCGAAATTAAAATTTCCATAGATAATTATCTATCGAGTAATTTTACGCGTGTTTTTTTCTCGACAGCTGTTCGTGCTAAGGGTACTGACCACAATAGATTTTGAAACACTGTTTAACAATTGTTTAACTTAGACACTAGTAGGTGATTATTGGGCATTCTGGAACAACTTTACTCCAGCGATCTCACGTCCGTTCGATCACCGTCGTAAAGTGTTCCAATCTGCCCAATAATCACCTCGATCACTTTTGTGAAGTGTTGTTGCGTCTTTGTTGGGTTCATTACAGTCAATTATAGCAAGAGTATGGTAAACGAAGTAGGTAACTAATTATGTCTGCCAAAGATCAATAAGTGTAAAACTTACCAATGATTAATGCTGCTCAATTCACTACACTTATTTTTAACACTTCACAGTCAGAAGCAGGCGTTATGAAGCTTCTCGCTTTGTTCTATGCCTCGGATATGCTGGTTAATTAACTACTACACATTTTTTATTATTTTGGATCAAACTCATGAGCAAACGTTATGAAGCTTTTTGTTTTGTTCTAAGCCGATTGCTCGTGTCAGTAGCGAAATTTGGAGAGTGGCACCTTCGATCGAGTTTAAATCACAACACTATGAAAACCATCATTCTAGGCCGTTTGCTCGTGCCGATCGCCCATTGGTGGTAGCACCTCAGAAAAAATTTCCATCGCGATATGAATAAGATCATTGTATGTATAGTAATCACTGCCAGAGTTTAGGAAATCTTCGTTCTAGGCCGATTGCTCGTGCCTGTCGCCCACTGGCTAGTGGCACCTAGAAATGACGATCCATCACAAAGGCATTGATAAAATATTTGGTAATTCTGTGGTGACACCTTAGAATCAAAAACATAGTATGATAATCATTGTCGTTGTTTAGGAAACCATCGTTTTAGGCCGTTTGCTCGTGCCGGACGCCCATTGGCTGGTGGCACCTAAAAACGAAGTTCCATCGCAAAGACTTTGATAAAATACTTGTATAGTAATCACTGCCAGAGTTTAGGAAATCATCGTTCTAGGCCGATTGCTCGTGCCTGTCGCCCACTGGCTAGTGGCACCTAGAAATGACGATCCATCACAAAGGCATTGATAAAATATTTGGTAATTCTGTGGTGACACCTTAGAATCAAAAACATAGTATGATAATCATTGTCGTTGTTTAGGAAACCATCGTTTTAGGCCGTTTGCTCGTGCCGGACGCCCATTGGCTGGTGGCACCTAAAAACGAAGTTCCATCGCAAAGACTTTGATAAAATACTTGTATAGTAATCACTGCCAGAGTTTAGGAAATCATCGTTCTAGGCCGATTGCTCGTGCCTGTCGCCCACTGGCTAGTGGCACCTAGAAATGACGATCCATCACAAAGGCATTGATAAAATATTTGGTAATTCTGTGGTGACACCTTAGAATCAAAAACATAGTATGATAATCATTGTCGTTGTTTAGGAAACCATCGTTTTAGGCCGTTTGCTCGTGCCGGACGCCCATTGGCTGGTGGCACCTAAAAACGAAGTTCCATCGCAAAGACTTTGATAAAATACTTGTATAGTAATCACTGCCAGAGTTTAGGAAATCATCGTTCTAGGCCGATTGCTCGTGCCTGTCGCCCACTGGCTAGTGGCACCTAGAAATGACGATCCATCACAAAGGCATTGATAAAATATTTGGTAATTCTGTGGTGACACCTTAGAATCAAAAACATAGTATGATAATCATTGTCGTTGTTTAGGAAACCATCGTTTTAGGCCGTTTGCTCGTGCCGGACGCCCATTGGCTGGTGGCACCTAAAAACGAAGTTCCATCGCAAAGACTTTGATAAAATACTTGTATAGTAATCACTGCCAGAGTTTAGGAAATCATCGTTCTAGGCCGATTGCTCGTGCCTGTCGCCCACTGGCTAGTGGCACCTAGAAATGACGATCCATCACAAAGGCATTGATAAAATATTTGGTAATTCTGTGGTGACACCTTAGAATCAAGAACATCGTAAAATGATCACTTTCATAATTTAGGAAACTCGTTCTAGGCCGTTTGCTCGTGCGGGTCCTCCATGGGCTGTTGGCACCTAGGAACGACGATCACATAACGCTTTGATAAAAATATTCTCGATATTTTAAGAATGGTTACCGATTCACAAATTTGGTTGGCGACACTTAGAAAAACAAGGTTTCATCACGAACTCAATGAGAGATGGGTGGTCGAACATCTATTCAATTTTAGAGTATACTTAGTAAACCCGCACTGCACTGTACACACTCACTCCCGCGGACGGCATAGCTACTATGACTTCGATTGCAAGGTTATTGCGTCACGGTGCATCTGCTGATTAAAGGTAAACTTTTTAAATAGCGTCTAATCATAATCTGATTTAAGGTACAAATTGCATCCACTATACAACGACTTAATACATTCTAATCTTTGCAGCGGTGTAACATTCTGTTTGGTCAGCAAATTACCACCGTGAGAATGGATTTATAATATGAACTAGTTAAATCACGCTGCTTTATTCGAATTCATTATAATATTTTTTCCGGTGACTTTAAACGTAGTAAAGATGTTAAGGGATTTTTTTATATGTTAAAAGCATAAAAACGATATAGCAGGTACGCTCTATTTAGAATAATAAATTTAATTTAATATAATTAGGTTTATTCTGAAGTAATCGGGAATCGAACCCGTCGGAGTTAGAGAACTATACTACCAGCGCTATGCCACTTGATACTTTATTGTTGTATTTACAGCTCGCCTGTAATAAAGAGTGACAATGCACCTTGTTTTTGTTTCAATTAGCGAACCTATAATCACAGTTTTTTTACCCGGTGCTCATACTAGCAGCAACCCGGAATAGGTACATACTCTTGACAACGTGTATTCAAAATTTTATGATAATTTAAGATGTTAAAGCATAACAAACAAACTTACTTACACATTTTATGAATATAAATATAAAATATTGTTAGGGTTGATGCAATTTTACTGTTTTAAAATTCGATGAACTAAAAATAAGTTAAGATACTCGTACATAAACGAAAAGTGTGAAAATTAAAGTAAGATTAATTGAAATGGAATTAAACTTAATATGATGACAAAATCAAGGAAATGGAATAAAAACCTACCTACACCTAATCGATGTGAAGATTGTCTAAGTTTGTTTTTAACTTTATTCATTACAATAGGAATATTTAAAGTATTTACGAATTAGCTTTATAATATTACTAGCGGCCGCCCGCAATTTTGTCTGCGTGGAAAGGTTTTTTGCTTTCCCTCGGGAACTATACTTTTTTCAGGATGAAAAGTACCCTATGTCCTTCACCCCTGACAACGTGTATGCAAAATTTCATGATGATCGGTTCAGTAATTAGGACGTGAAGGCGTAACAAACAAACAAACAAACGGACTTTCGCATTTATAATATTAGTAAAGATGGACATTATTAAAGAAATAAACTTAAAACACAATAATACAGCCACATTATTATTTTATCAAGTGTAGACAACCTTACTGAATTTGTCGACATTTGAATATCAAATTAACATTGAAATAAAATACAATATTATGAATATGAAACTTGATTTTCAGTGAAGAACTATGGGAAAATAAAATGTGTTGACGTGGTTCTTTCAGTGGTCGTGAACTATTGCAATATGTACTGGAAAACATTTTAAAACACTAAATAAGTATTGAACTTGCAAAAACTTCGTATGAATAAGTTGATTACTCAATTTTATGTGTGTAGTCTTTTTTCCTCATTGTTAAATTAATAATATAAACTTACAATAGTAAACTTTTTGTTTTTCATTTTAATTTTTCACTGATAATAAAAATAAACTTTTAATCGTATACTGTTTATTACCTCGGTAAAACCGATTTTATAGAACAATTTATTTGTTTAAAATAATTTCTATTGAAAATGAAGGTTTGCGATACCTGAACGATAGGTACTGGAACGATTCCTTTATAATGCGATGTAAATCGGCCCAAAAATCATTCTTACGACACCGTTACTTCCACTAGTTTTAAAGAGCCCTACGGGAGTCTGCTCTATCTATTCGCGAGTGCTCAGTCTGCCCCTCATCCTTCACCTAGTGCTAACCAGCTGGTCCATTACCACAACAAGTTCACCGGTGCTCCGTCAGCTCTGCAAGACAAGTCTGCCCGCCCATCGCCTAGCGCCCGACCAGCTGTTCCACTACCACAAGCTCACCAGTCACCTGCCAACACGAGGATCCGTGCACTTGAAATAATGTTCGTAAGTTTTGTTTTTACTTATTTATTTATAAACATATAATTATTTTGATGACCTCCCTAGTCGAGTGATTTTTATGGTGTCACCATCTCTAACGTTTCAAGGTTTGGTTCCAGCTGGATCAAATTAGGAAACGATCTTTTGCTTTAGTTAGTTTTTGTAGTTTTCAAAGGTTGGAGTTGAAATATTTTTATCTCAATAACTGAGCAGTAAATTTTTCTCATTGTTCGAGTTATCTCTTAATATTATGAATTTGTTGTTTCATAATTTTAAAATATTTTTGCAGGTCTGACTCAGAATATAAGGCAAAGCGCAGCAAGGGGGCGAGGAAGGAGCTAGCAGATGAGTTTGCCGACTCCGAGAGCGGCGGCGAGGATACACCTACCAAAATAAAGTATGTATTACAAAGTCTAATCTAATCATCACAAACACTAATTTATTTATCCACACTAGATAGTGAGTCTAATTTTATTCGTGCTTTCATAATTTACAATGAATTGTTGTTCGGTGTGAACAAAACACAGTGAGTCAGTCGCTCGTGGGTTCGAGTCCCGACTGAGGCGCTGGTGACGAGTTGTTTGTTTCTAGTAAATTATTTAACAAAAGACATTATACTATACATTTATTTATTTATTTCATTTAAATAAAAAAGTACTTGTACTTACCTATATTTTTTATATTTATTATGGTACAAACGATAAATAGAAATACCAATTATTGAAATATTTTTCAAACACTAAAGTTTTTTGGATAGTATATTTTGCGAGAAATATAATAGGTAAAATAAAAACCCTGTATATATTTTCTCTACATTGACGACCTTGTTTATAACAAATGTATTATTTTTTCTAGCGCCAAGAAAGAGACGAAGCCCAAGGCTCCACCGAAAAGGAAGGCGCCAAAGAAAACATCGCCGCCTACTACATCTGGATCTGGGTGGCAGCTCGACTCGGATAGCGAGGAGGAAGCGCAGGCGCAAGCTACCCGACGTATCAAGAACCAACCCTTGCAGTCGGTGCTGTCGCGGCGTGTCGCCGACGGATACCTGCGCCGCGCCACATTTAGAGACGGCGATGTTTTTGTTGATGTAAAAATCTATAATATCAAAGAAATTATAGCTGTAGACCCGAAGGACCGCTGGGAGCACGCGGTCGTCTCCCTCAAATACCAGGCAGACGGAAACGCTCCCGAGCTGGTCCATTTAAAAGAATTTATTAAAAAATCTAAAAAAAACTTTGAAGAAGAAGGTAAATTTTATAGTTCGAAAAAAAAGTAGTTAAGTTACTTGTATAATAGGTAGGCGCTTGTTTTGTATGTTTTATTAGTAGGTACTTCTCTGTTCATTTTATTAGTAAATTGGTAGGATAGGTTAGGTATAATAGATAGGCGTTTTTAATGTAAGTTTTTAGTATAAGGTCTTATAATAATATAATTAAATAAATAAAAATATTTCATTTGTACTTAAATAAATATCTTGCTTTATTATTATTACCAACTTAATCAACCAGTCCATTCAATAGTATATTATTAAATTCTAATACATTGAGACTTTTCTGAATCCAACAGTCATGGCAAGTAGAACAATATATTGCACAGTTTGTGACATATCCGTTAAAAGTAAAGCATTCTCAGGTCATTTGCGGAGTAATGTTCATAAAAATAACAGTTCTATCGAAATAAGCGATGGCATTGAAAAAATAAGTAGTGCGTTCCGAAGTAGGATTGCATCGTATAGAGTGCGGCCTTCCGCGTGCGGCGATAGCGCTGACGAGGCCGAACTCCCATGCCTGCCAGCTGAGTTTCTGCGTAGGCTGCAGTCTCGCGTGCGTCACTTGCTAGACGCAAGACTAGCTACGTATAACACTATTAAAGTAAACTTTGAATTATTCGCTGAATTTAACTTGCCGAAAGATAGCACTAGTGAAATAAAATCATTTGCTTTTAGTCAAAATGTGGTATTGCACCGTAATTATGATTTTAGAGCTATATTTTCAAAGATTGTTCACTCTATCATAGCACAAATTGACGAGTTTCAGGAAAGAGATAGTGGCTGGGCATTTTTAAGAAATCTATATTTAGAAGTCAATATCAACAAGTACAACCCTTTGAGAGCCGCCCGGTTTATTGAATTACCGAAAACTTTAAAATTGAAGCATGCTTGCATTAATATACAAAATAATGATTCATTCTGTTTCTTATGGTGTATAATGGCAGCATTATTTCCAGCTAAGAATAACGCACATCGGACATCCTCTTACCCTAACTTTGAAAACGTTCTGAACACCCGAAACATGTCGTTTCCAGTCGGATTCTCGGATATAAGGATCTTTGAGAAAAATAATCGCGATATCAGTGTTAATGTCTATGGTATTGCAAACAAGTCGAGCATTGTCGGACCACTTTATAAGTCAGAAAACAAAAAGAAGCATCATATTAATTTATTATTATTGGAAAAGGGCGAATTTAAACACTACTGTTTGATAAAAAATTTGAGTAGATTGCTTAGACCTCAATTAACAAAACATCATGGAAAAATATATTTTTGTGATGACTGCATGATTTTTTTTAATAATGAACCAGCATTAAATTCCCACATTTGTAGCGGTGTCCGGACTTTGTTGCCTGATCCAGGTACTACAATTCAGTTTAAACATTTCGAAAGAATGCAAGATATGCCATATGTTATATATGCTGATTTTGAATCATTATTAGAACCCAAATCGAGTAGTGACCATCTCAATTCAAATAATACCACAACGAATTTACAAAAACATTTACCCGCTGCATTCGCATATTACATTGTTTGTTCGTATGATAGCGCTCAAAATAAATACATGTCATATCGTGGTCAGGATTGTGTTGAAAAATTTTTAGAATACCTTGGTGAAGATGTTGCTAACATACAAAAGATTTTAAAACAAACAGTTCCTATGACGCCATTAACAGACGAGGAGCAAGAAAGCTTTGATAATACAAAATATTGTTTCCTTTGTAGTCAACTACTATTAGACGATAAAGTTAAAGATCATTGTCACTTGACAGGGAAATACCGGGGACCAAGTCATTCTTACTGTAATTTACAATTTTGTTTACCGAAATTCATACCAGTATTTTTTCACAATTTATCCGGTTACGATAGTCACTTGTTCATACGACAATTAGGAGAAATACCGGGCAATATAAAAGTTATAGCAAAAAATAAGGAAAACTATATTTCTTTTACGAAGTTTTTCAGGACAGGGCGCCAGGAATACATGCCAGTTCGATTTGTCGATTCATTCAAATTTTTAGGCACTAGCTTAGAAAAACTTGCTGGAAACTTGAATAGAAACGACTTTTTTCACTTATCTCAGTTTTTCCCGGAAACCGAAAAATTTGAATTACTTAGACGCAAAGGTGTATATCCTTATGAATATATGACGAACTGGATGTGTTTTGAAGAAGATAGGTTACCATCACTGAAACACTTTTATAGCACTTTAACTGATGAAACCGTTTCAGAATCAGATTATCGTCACGCTCAGTGCGTCTGGGAAATATTTAAAATAAAAAACCTTGGGGAATATACTGATTTATATCTTAAAACCGATGTTATTTTACTTGCAGATGTTTTTGAAAACTTTCGTCAAACTTGTAAAATTAATTATCGATTAGATCCAGCATTTTACATGACGGCTCCTGGGTTAAGTTTTGATGCAATGTTACTTAAAACGAAAGTAAAACTGCAACTTATAGAAAATCTAGAAATTATACGTATGATTCAAAAGGGAATACGCGGAGGCGTTTGTTTATGCTCCAATAGATACTCTAAGGCGAATAACAAGTACATATCAAGTTACGATCCGTCTATTCCTGATAATTATTTACTGTACATTGATTGCAATAACTTATACGGTTATGCAATGTGTTCTTATTTGCCTTATTCTGGTTTCGAACTAATTAGCCAAACGGAAATTAATGAACTTAATATTCTTCAAGTCCCTAATGACTCCGAATATGGTTACATTTTAGAAGTAGATTTAGAGTACCCAGAACATCTTCACGATTTGCACAATGACCTACCTTTTTGTCCTGAGAAATTTACACCACCTGGATCTAAGAACCCTAAATTGATTCCAAATTTGTACGACAAATTTTATTATGTCATACACTACGTACATTTAAAAACATGCTTACGACATGGTTTAATATTAAAAAAAGTTCATAGAGTAATAAAATTCAAACAACATCCATTTTTAAAACAATATATAGATTTAAATACAGAATTACGGCAAAAGGCTAAGTCAACATTTGAACAGGACTTTTTCAAATTATTAAATAATAGCATTTTTGGCAAAACATTGGAAGATACTGAAAAAAGATTAAATATTCACTTAGTCAATCGGTGGACAGATACTAGGAACAAAACAAAAAAATGTTACACGGCCGAACAACTAATTTCACGACCTAATTTTCATAGTTGTACTGTTTTTACAGAAAATTTTGTAGCTGTGCAAATGAAACCCGAGTCAGTTATTTTAGATAAACCTATTTACATAGGATTCACTGTTCTAGAAATATCTAAAAATCATATGTATGATTTTCACTATTCTATTACAAAACCGTTTTATGGTTCCAATTTAAAACTATGTTACACCGATACTGATAGCTTTTTGTACTCTATTGAGGCAACGGACATTTACAAAGACATAAGATCTAATTTTCAACAGTACTTTGACACGAGCAATTACACGGAAAATAATCAGTATAATATAGTTCGGAGAAACAAAAAGGTCCCTGGATTATTTAAAGATGAGATGGGAGGCCAACTTATAATTGAATTTGTAGGTTTGAGATCTAAGTTATATTGTGTAAAAACTCAAGATAAAGAGATAAAAAAGGCAAAAGGGGTAAAAAAATCTGTAGTTAAAAGAATTGATTTTAAAGATTATAATAATGTTCTACTTCTTAATAAGTCACTTAGGAAGAAAAATATAATATTCAAGTCTTTGAAACACGTGGTTTTTACGCAAACCGTTAACAAAGTTGCTGTATCTTCAAATGATGATAAACGCATTATACTTAAAGATAAAATATCTACTTTGTCCTGGGGACATAAATCAAGCCTTTTCTGAGTTTTTCCGTTTGGACTGGTTGAAAAAATCATAGAGTCGTGTACACTTTAATGTGAATTTATTAATGCTATCAATGAATAGTGTAGGTATACCTACCTACTAATGATAAAATAATGTAAATATGTTAAAATGTATTCATAATATACTTTCCAAGTACATAAAAAAATGTAATTACTGTCTCAAGCGAGATGTGAATCGCAACTCGAGTAAGTTAATTAACAAGTCTGACCACTTAGCAACTGTGGCTAGACGCAGGTTCCCATTCCGCCTGTGACAGCAAAAAAAAAAAAAGACCAATTTCATTATTTTTATTTTTTATTTTATAAATGATCAAATAAAATGTTACCGCATAAGTGTTCCATTCTATGTATAAGTATTTTAGTTTTTAGTAGGTATAAGTAAATAATTTTTAATATAACTGTACATATTATGTAAAAGCAGCGCCTACTTATTTTAAAATAAATATTATATATGTAATTTGTTGTTTTATTCTGAAACTAATTAGGTACCTATTACCACCGAATACGTAGTAATCACTATCATCGAGGATTTTTAAAATATAAATGACAAAAACAAGTCCTAACTTGTCTAAGATTCTGAATGCAACACGACACTTATTTGCCGCTTTGTCAGCAATACGTTTCCACTTACATAAAAATTCACACGATAACTCAATAAGGTGTCGACATCAGGAACAAGTTCTTACTTGTCTAATTTTAATAGCTGTGTCAGCTATAGGTTTACTTAGAAACTCACACGATCACAAAGCTAGGGTATAAATATTCGTGTCAATCGCTAATGTAAATTTATTTTCATAAGAACATCAAAGATGGTAAGTTGCTTTTTAAAGTTCAATATATTTACTAATTAAATATAGGAATCTGGTTGCATTTCAATATATGACTCATATTATTTGTTTCAGGATATGTCAGTGAACACCGAGCATCTCGTCGAAGACCTACGCTCACCATCTCCGGTCTTACAAGACGCGCAGGACCCGCTCGAAGGATGGACACAAATGTTCCCTCCTTGGGTTGTAGAGCCACAACACGAAGAAACGCCGTTGGAGCTCAAAATCCGAAAGGCGGCACATAACACGCAGAAGAGGAAACGAAAGAAGAGATCGTCCTTCCTCAAGCACTTACACAACACGCAGCAGTCGTTCGTGATGAAAAGTCCGCCGAAGAAAGGACGACGTCTCATCAAAATTGAGATAATAGACCTCGAGCAAGAAGTGCTGGGTGACTCGTCGGAAGATGCCCTACTGTCTGCGCAGTATGTGGTGTCGGAAGACATGGACCAGATTATGGACCAGGCAGAAGGCCTCATCAACAATATATCAAAAAAAATATGTGGTTATAGCTATAGTTTTTAAAGCTACGAATCAACTTATTTTTGTACATTAAAGTTCTCATGTAGGTATTATACGTAACTTCTCTTGTTACTTATGAACCTATAGAGAGATACATTTTAAAACTTAATACCTATTATTATCTTCGAATGTTAGATATATTATATTGTGTACAAATGTAAAAAGTTTTTGTTACTTTATTAATTAAGGCTTTAGCATAAATGTCAGTATATTTTTTAATAAATTAAACTTAAGGAATGATGTCGTTTTATTTCTCTGTTAAAGGTGTTCAGAATAAAAAAGGTTTTTTATGTAGGTAAACTTATTTATTTATTGAAAAAATCATACATTGATATATTATTCTCTAATAACCATTTTCTTATACAAATAACGTTTTTCAAAGCACAATATTTAATATGGTTAAAGCAATTAAACGCAAATATATCTTTACAATAGAGCTTACATAGAGTTTCTAAACTAGGTATGCCTTTAATACTTATATCTAAAACATTGTCATGGCCACATATTTCTCGCACCCACTTTACTTTTTCTTCACCTTTCACTATGATTTTGCGCTTCTCTAAGTAAGGTTTAATAACTCTTTTAAATTCCCTGTAGTCAATATATCCCTCGCTCCATCGGTATCCTCTGTTTCTTTCTATCCACCATACATGTTTTCTTTCTTCGAGAGTCAGAGTTGAGAATGGGTATGGGGGTTTTATCAAAAATATTTGTGTGTGTTCTAATGTGCCTATAACTAATTCTTTTAATATGAAAACGTTGTTTTCATTTTTAAAACCTTGTACATCTACTATTATAGTATCGTTATTCATGATAGTTTTTTAACTATATTACTGAGCGGCTTATATTCAAATATACAATCGTTTAATATAAGACAATATGCGGCGGTCTGGTCAGGTATCTCTACTTCTGCTTCGATTTCAACGCGTACGTCTATGTATCCTTTTAGCGTTTCGTACTGACGAGAACAATCAACAACAAATAAAGGCGCGATTTCCTTGAACTCTTTCAAACTCAACAACGGCTCTGGTCGACGTCCATGATAAGACTGTTGAAATCTGGCATATTGTTCGTATATCAATGAAAACTTATTGTCAGCAAAGCTGATATTCAGTCCTTCATATGGATAATACGATGAATTTAAAAATACTCTCACATCCCGTATAAAACAATGGTCGAACTCTGCCATTGACATTAGTGCATTATGTTTGCGGTTGGTTTGTAAAGCAATTACTACGAATCGTGGTTTTTCAATCTGCGACGATGTTTTAATAGACCAAGTATGTTTACGTGTTCTAGGTAGTAAAGGATACTCATATAAGTCCCAGTTACGAAATGCTACTGTTATAGGTCGATCTCTTTCTAATTGCTTTAATAAATTAATCCTTTGGCGGTCTGACACTTTAATATGAGGAACTCGCCATACAATTTTACTTATTATGATATCGTCCACAACTTCACCCGTACTTAATTTTAAAGCATTGAGATTGGTATTGCTTCTCAATAGTACTAATTCATGTTTACAGTTAATAATGATTTTTTCATAATCTTCGGCAAAACCTAATATTTTATTCAGAGGTATAGAGCTGGAAAACAGACCATCGTTAACAGTGGTTGTACCTGTTGTAGACCAGCCCCAAACTTTCCCACATTTCGATTCATTTTCATTTAATGAAAGATAAGATTTTATTGTTGTAGTGATACCTGCATTTTTTATTTTATCTATTTCTATCCCGTTTAGTTCATATCGAATGTCTTGAAAAAGAAAAAGCGCCGGGTTATTTACAAAATGTACACTCTTTACTCTTTCACTTTCTTTAGTAATACTGTTATGCTTAGTCACATTTACTATGCCTTCAATATATAAAGTGCTGAGGGCAGGCAGCACATACAAATCTTGCTGATTAATAGGTATTCGTATTTCATCATTCTTGTTGAAACTTGTTACATATGGCTTATACGAGTGATATTCAAAACTTTCGATGCTGTTATCGTATGACACAGGTTGAGATATATTTAAAATATTCATTTTAGCAAACCTATTAGTTTTAAAAATTCTTTATTGTTTTTGGTGAGCTTCTTTTTTTTTCGAAGCGGTGTTTCTTTACTAGATGATCTTTTAGAACTGACACGCACAGGAGGTGTTGACGGGTTTTTATTGAAATTTAACATTTCCTTCTAAAGTGTAAATACAGCTGTACTTCTTCACCACGTAAGTTGATTTGCTTATTTTCAGCGTCCAACAATCTTATATTAATAGAACTTATTGAGGTTTGATTGACAGGAAAATAAATTAAATTTTTAGGTATTTCAATTATTCTATAACCGGGTGGTACGTTTGGCACAAATTCGTAAATTATATGACTAGGTTTCCCGTTAACAAATGATCCGCTGATAACATCACATTCGATGCGCACTATAGTTGTTGATAAAATGCTGACAGGATACCTGGACTCAGTTTTTATATTAGCTTTTACTGTTTCCATGCCAAAACCCAAAACTTTACCAAGAGAATCATTTTTATCAAAGTGCAATTCTTCAGAACAATAAATACTTGTTTTTAATGTATTGTTATTGCATGTCAGTTTTAGCACAGCATTCTTAATGTTACTTTTCAAAAAATCACAAATATCTTGGAGTTCATATGAACCTTCAGGTATTTCTATAACTCCATCTTTGCCATAATAAAGTTTATTGTTTCTTTTGTCTATATTAGGAATAGAATTGAAAGTTGAAAAATATAAGAGACCGCATTCATATTCTCCGTGTAATTGCAAGGTTGGTGAGTAATTTGTTATTAAAGTCTCTCCTCTTCCAGTTATTGACACAGTGAAAGACATTTTAGTACTGACAATGTTTTTTATTTCATTCTTAATATAAATGTTTTTTCCAATAGTCCTTTAAAAATTTTAAACAAAGATGACCACAAATTATAGTACCAAAATTTTGATATTGTACATAATTATAATTTATAGAAATATATCTCAAATAATTTATTAATTCTAATGGTGGTTTTAAATTACCGAAACTATCAAAATATTCACAGTAGTTATTTTGCTTAACGTAGGCTACCCAGTGAGTTCCAGGATTATCAGCACTATCTAAATTTACTATGGCACACTCTATTTTTCTTGGTTTTGAAGGTAGTGTATCTCTCATAAAGACTCCTCGAAAGTACGGTATATCTGAAGCATGCTCCATTATGTCAAAATTAGTAAGAGGACGTCTAGGTAGCCGTTTAATTAGTTTTTTGAACAATTTAAATATAAACCAGTTCCTTTTTTAAGAGGTTTGATATACATTCCTCTTCCAAGAGCCACAGCTTCCATCATCTTGTTATGTCGTTCAGATTCTTGAAGGCTTTTTTGAGCAACCTTGTAATCATTGACAGCCTTTGCTATACCTGCTGCACCACCAGCAAGAGAACCCAGAGCTGACAACCCAGCGAAAATTGGAATGAGAGGTAAGAAACCCCCACTCTTCGGTATAGGAATACACCGCGGCAAGCGTATTCCTTTTTTATTAGTAAACAGTTTTTTTGCAGCTGCATATGCGTATTTTATAGCTGTGCGATTGTCTTTAGCTTTTAATTGTTTTAGTTGAGATTGGATTTTTTTAATGATGGACATAAACGGTCTTACTCCAGCACCAGCTTTAAGTTTTGCTTTCATTGCATTTTTGACAATCCATGATGCAACTTTTTCTCCTTTCCCAGCGTCCTTTGATTTCAACCTTTTTTTCGCCATTTTCAAAAGGTCTAAGTCAGCTTTGTGTCGAACGTTCAAATCACTGTTATTGTAAGCAATATCGTGATACATACAAGCTTCATCCAACTTATTTATACCTCGATCACCTCTAAGTAGCCGTTTCTGAAGTTTTGTTCCGGGACCACAATACTGATATCCAGGAATATGTAACTCAACCGGTAAGTTATTTATTATGTCGTTAATAATACCACTTCCTTCCTTCATTGATGTGTTTGAAGTGAGATACATCTTATTATAACGCTTAATTTATATTACAAAATTAATGCACTTTTATTCACCCAACTATTTTCTTTATCACTGAGACCTAACCATTTTACAAATAATTTGTCACCTTTTCTTTTTATAACCTTTTCAATTAGATAGAGTTCAGGAAACTTCGTTTTCTGTAGTTCATATTCATAGAAAGTCCCTAAAATCCTCTGTTTATATTTATCTTGCAAGTGATAAGTTAGTGGATGCGTGTAATTTACTTTTTTGACAATAAATATTTCTGTTGACCAGTTTGGAGTATAACCTTTGTAAAAATCTCCTTTATATTTACTGATACGAACATGATCACCAACTTGGAACTTAGGTTGTTGAACCATCTTATTCTTTCGTGTTTTAATTATGTTAGCCTTGGCAATCGCTTGGTTTGTTATATTAACATCAATAGGTCTAAATTTTGTTGTTCGATGAATTGTGTGGTTATAGTTTTCTACAACAGAATTTATATTTTTCCCTATCCATTGATAGCGACCGTTTAAACTAAAAAGTTTGTAAATGTTACATTTTAACGTGCGTATTACTCGTTCTACAATGGAAGCTTTTTTTACAGAGTAAGTAGAATAATGATTTATATTAATTTTTGCTAACAAGCTTTTGAAAGTATCATTGTAAAACTCTTTACCTAAATCAGTTTGTAAATGTTTAGGTTTCCGTGATGAAACAGTTAATATCTCTTGCATTGCTTTTGTTACATTTTTTTTTTCTTTTGATTTCAAAGGATTTATCCAGACGAACTTTGATAAAGTATCTATTACTACCAAAAT
This sequence comes from Agriphila straminella, assembly GCA_950108535.1. NCBI lineage: Eukaryota > Metazoa > Arthropoda > Insecta > Lepidoptera > Crambidae > Agriphila > Agriphila straminella. The sequence goes on along the minus strand of OX467305.1, from coordinate 23,221,370 downwards.
ATATTTGTAGCCTTTGTTAAAATGCGAATATTTCTGAAAATCTATAAGATCAGCTTGCCATAAATCATCTATTCCTGTTATGATGGTACATCGTCGTGGATAATTTCTTCTTGCTGCTTTGTGGAGTTCGTCAACGATATCTTTTTTACTCATTTTTAGTTAATTTAGCTTTTAATTTAGCTTCAATCAAATTATCTATTTCTGTTTTAGTATAATATAAAGTACTTAGACGATTTGAAGTTACTTTTTCCAAGCTATTTAGATAATTCTTAACGTTACTATTAACTTTCTGTATTTCTTTTCTTATTTCTTCAACAGTTTTATCCATGTAAGCTTTGTTTACTGCTTCATCGTCTTCATTTGGAAACGATAGACCTTTCAATTTCGATGACTTTAAATCATAATATCCTGTATCAGATTTCACCAAATAGTCGTTGAGGGTATCAATGTATTCTGTTAATCGTAAACGTTTGTGAACGTGGTGACCAAATTTGTCTATATTCATTGCCGTCTCGATGCTCTTTTCAGTGAAATATCGAGTATACTGCCCAACTTCCCCAATGCATCACGCTTTTTATACTCTTTAAGGTTTACACCAATACCGGCTTCGTGTAATTCCTCAACTATCGAAATTATTTCATTATCTACTCCGGTGTTACCCGCAGCTTTCGACGCTAGAAGTAATTTTAATCGTTCAACTAATTCGTTCGGATCATCCCAATAAACATAGTCAGTATCTTTTTTAATTTTCTTCAAAACATTAATACCTTCTCCTTGTGAAATACTTTCCAAACTAGTTGTCACACTTCTAGCGAATTTAAACAAAGGTTTTATAATATTCATGTACTTAAATCCCTTGTTGCTGTTTATTGGTTTGGACGAATCAAAATTGCGTCGGTGAGCATTTGTTTCTAATAATAATAATTTATAATTTTGTAAGTCATCATCAGTGATTATATCTAAATTTGGTTTCTTTTTAAACAATAGCTCTTTTAATCCGTTTGTTTTTTTCAAATTATGAGTTCCTATTTTAAGGAAACTACCATCATCGAAAACGCGGGTTTTGCCAAGCATTAGTTTCCCACGTTCATTTCTTATTCCGAAAGGTATATCAGAAAATACTTCAGATGATGTAGACCACGACAATGACTGATTTTTATCACTTGTCGGAGATGAGTGAAGAGACTTGAATGACGACTCACTGACATTAAGATCTTCCGAAGGTGATGCCACAAGGGTTTTGTCAGTATATGTCCTACTAAGGGGCTTTTCTTCTTCACTATCAGCTTCATTAAGATCTTCACTAGACAAACACGATGATGTTTCGCTAATATTATTATTGCTATTCTTAACTCTTTTAACTAAGGGTCCGTAATGATTTTCTGTCTCGAGATGTTCTTCGTCATTCTTTTTTGCCAATGAGTTAAGTGGGTCAACTATAGGTTTAAGAATTTTTTCCAAGACCATATTTTCATTATTTTTTGCGTCTTTTATCATTTTAACTTTTCTTTTTACAGCTGCAGCAGATTTCACAATTTGTTGTTTAATATTTTTCTCCATTTTACACAGTTTACTGCTCAGTTCTGAGTCACGAATGAAAGTGATGGAGTCAGATCATGACAAACTATTATGTACGTTAATCCACTATTACAAATGTATCAAATGTTAATCTATAGCAGCCTTTATTTTTTTCACAGTCCTTATTTATTACAAGGTAATTGAAAGGCTCACTCCAAACAGCGGAGCACATTTCTCGAAACTGGGGCCAAGACATATCTGATGCTACATGCTCATCGTAGATGTGTCTTAAATTGATGTCATCTTGTTTAAAAAGTATTATTAAGTTCGAGTTGTCTCTTACAAGCTGTTTCGGTATTTTAGTATAAGTCTGATTTATATAAAAACAATCAATGTTTTTATGACGTCCCATGGCAAAATAATCTCTGATATTGTTCTGATTTTCACAAGCTACGTCATCGAATATAATAATAGAATCTGGCAAAGCATCATGTGGACTCAATATTTCGCTATTGTGGTTATACTTAAAATATGATATCCTGGGAACCATATCTAAAACCTTTTCTAGATATATGTATTTAGCTTGATATAAGGATTTTGAATACACGTATAGGTTACGAAAACGTAGACCGTCTTTATGCAACAATAAACTTATTACTAAATTTGTTTTTCCACAATTTGATGGACCGCACACAATACAACGTATTGAGTTTGGCAACAAGCTACCATGCCGATTTTGCTCATTCGGCAAAGGATTATAAACGCATTTTAACTTTAGTGATTGTTTTTGTTTTACAAATTTCATATCCGATAATTGTACTTATTTGACTACAGAGGTACGTGGGCTGCAATTAAATGACTGAAATAATTTAATGCTCCAATATATAAACTGGATACAGGCGAGGTGAAATTAGGTAAGATGATTTAAAAAGACAACACACGGAAGATGAACCCAACGTTTTTTACTACGTTGTTTTACATGCCAGTATAAACTGATTGTCTGACTTACATTTGTCGCTAGTGGCAGTACTATTTTCTATAATTGATTGTTGGTAATAAAGCCATCAAATACGCAACAACACTTCACAAAAGTGATCGAGGTGATTATTGGGCAGATTGGAACACTTTACGACGGTGATCGAACGGACGTGAGATCGCTGGAGTAAAGTTGTTCCAGAATGCCCAATAATCACCTACTGACACTGTTTAAATGTGATTTTGTTACTTTCTTTGTCTGAAACAGACAGCATCACATTTAAACAGTGTTTTGAAAAATATATAAGAAAAAAACCATCCAACTCTACATTTATTCTGATTCAAGTGCGTTAGTAAATTTAAAGCAAGTAACACAACCTTAGAGCATTCAATGGTTGAATGCTCTAAGAACACAGTGAATAATATAAATGAACTGTTCCTATATTGTAACTTCGATTGTCGTCCGAATTATTTGATGGATCCCATTTCAGTGTTTGACGTTTCATTATTTTTTTTATAATATTTAAGATACCTGCAGGTAATTGTAATACTGTAATCATCGAATTTATTCATCAACATAATGGTATTATTAAGGTTCTACCCGTGACCACGACCCCTGAAAAGTACTCATTTAAATTTTCGTGCCATCGAGAAATAAAAAAATACAATAAAACCAAGCTTAATTATCTTAAAACAACACCTTACATGATAATATACTTACGCGTACTTCGTAAAAGTGTTATTACGTCACCAATCCAAAAATGAGAGATATTAGTAATATCGACTTATCAGGATCGTCCCCCTGATTTTGTAACTTTGTTGCAATCAACTCGGACAGAAATCACAGTTACATTGCTGCTTTAACAAGAACCAATGTGACAACTATCTTACTAAAAGCAGCAATGTAACTGCGGTTTCAATCTATTTCAATCGAGATTTGTTACTTTGTCAGGGGGCGAAGTCTGAAACCGAAATACTCTCTGGGGCCTCGGTACTTCAAATATCGGAGAGCGTTCGTCCGTATTTTCTTGTGTTGTGTAATAATATCTGATATTTATAGATAAGGAAAAGGCTTGTGTGATATAAATTTACGAGTATCATTCCTTGTTACTTATTTTTAGAAAAAAAAACCCGCCTGCATAAAAAGACAAGTCAACTGAAAAGATGAAAACAAGATTAAATATTAAAGGCAACATGTCATAATAACATGCAGTCGGAGGCATGCATAAAGAAAGTGACATTATGAATGATTTGAATTATATGCCTCCGACTGCATGTTATTATGACATGTTGCCTTTAATATTTAATCTTGTTTTCATCTTTTCAGTTGACTTGTCTTTTTACTTGTTGCCTTTAATATTTAATCTTGTTTTCATCTTTTCAGTTGACTTGTCTTTTTATGCAGGCGGTTTTTTTAATTTATTTAATTTATTTTTTTATTTATCTCTTTTTAGTTATTATATATTACGGTCATGATATACCTTTTTGAAATCCTTATAATAAGCCCTTTAATATGACACCCATATTGCAGTATTCTAAAAAAAAATTTTTTTTTACTACGTATAACGCCACCTTCTGAAGAACACTTGGGCTGACAAGACCACAAATCTAACGATATTTTAATAATAGAAATCCGTTCAGCCGTTTGAAAGATATGAGGTAATAAATAATATTACATACAAACACACATACAAAAATACTTACAAGATACGCGCGAAAAACATAACCCTTTATTTGCAGTCGGGTAACAAAGAAGGGGCGCTTCTACCTATATATCTGCCTCTTACTCAAATTGAATTACTCTATACGTTCGAACGCTACGCTTACTTTTAAAGCTTAAATATAATGTAAATCATAGACTTTGATGTAATTGTATGGAATTGACAAAACGAAATTCGATCGACAACCGCAAATACTCCAATATCATAATGATAATTACAATCCAGAAATTGATGAAATTGTAATATAATACAAAGGCCTCCGGGTAAAAATACGAAGTTTCCGAATCACTTCTTGGAAATAAATATTGGGTCGACGCCAAGAGTGACCCTTGAAAACTTACAACCGAGGTTTTTGCTGAATGGTCGAGAAATAGTTTGTGTCATAATGTTCTTGAAGCTTTGCTTGCGACTCTTTGGCGAAGAAAAGAGGAATATATTATATACAGTGTGAGTCTGTATAAAGTGCACAAATGAAAATGAGTGAAAGTATTCTTAATTTTAATGTCAGAGAAAACATATTAAAAAATCTTACTTCAATGTGAAATTTTCTTTATTATGGAAACATCGATTTAATAAAAATCTTATTTTTTTATAAAAATGCATCTTACTGTGGGGTTTCATCATACCTACCTTTTTTATTTTATTAGGACAACCTATTATTTCCAATAATTGTTCAGTTGGTTGCATAGTGATAGGTGGTTTAGTTTAAAAATTACAACGTTTTGTTCACAGTAGGAAACAAGAACTTAAAAAAATCCCATAAGAAAAGTTTTTTTTTATATTTTTCCCGTCGATAAAATCAAGTATAGTTTCACTAATTTTCATTTGTGCAGTTTATAAAGACTCGTACTGTATAACCTAGAGACGACAAATACGACAGTAAATGAAAACATTAGTTACGCAGAATATGAACATAAAATTCTTAAATTTTGAGATTTTAGCATTCACAATGCTATTTTTATATATTAAGTTACTTAATATAACTGAAAAAATATTAGAAAAAATCGACTGTCGATTAATATTAGATTTTTTTTTCCATTTTTTCTAATATTTTTTCAGTTATATATATTAAGTAACTTAATATATAAAATTCTTGGTTACAAGATCAATGAGTATTTTGAAACCATCAAATAACTCCTAGGGTCAAATTAAAAAACTAAATAGTACAAAAATAGATTGTACTCACTGAAAACAGTAACTGAAAAATATTTCCTGTGATTAAACTATTGGATATTTTTATTTTATTTTGTTTTTTTTTCATTGTGTAGACGATATACGAAATTTAAACAAATAACGCGCGTAATAACATTCGATAGAGTAATTTTGTATTGGAAATCCGCACAGCGCCATCTACCACCGAAAAGCGAAATTATTTTTTCCATAGAGAATTGTCTATCGAGTAATTTTACGCGCGTTTTTTTTCTCGATAGCTGTTCGTGCTAAGGGTACTGTTGGTGCTAAGGGTATTGTTAAAAATCACAAAAAAGATTTGAATCTTCACGAATGTTATTACTCAATTTCTCTTTTATCTTGAATAATTAAAGAATTGTTATTCTAAAATATACTAGTATAGATTATATATTCTGTGGTATAGGTCAGTAGCGTTATAATTATAATCGGATTTAATTCCTGCAAAAGGTTTTATTGTTTTATTTAATAGCTTCATTTGTTGCCAAATATGTCTGTCCTAGGTCCCCCCCCCCCCCGGCGGAGTTGTGCTTAAGTGGTGGGACGTAAAAATGTACCCCAAAATGGGATTTGACCCGGAAGGACTGGTTGTTCATCAAGATTGTGTAAAAGAAGGTTTTAAAGTTGGTTAAATTTATAATAATAATTTGAAACAATTTGAGCATAGGAGCTCGGTGGCGCAGTGGTTTAGCGCCTAGCGAGCTTCAGCGATTGCGGAAGTTAAGCAACGTTCGCAAGGGTCGGTCATGGGATGGGTGACCAAAAATTTATTATCTCGAGCTCCTCCGTGCTTCGGAAGGCACGTTAAGCCGTTGGTCCCGGCTGCACTTGCAGTCGTTAACACCTACCAATCCGCATTGGGCCTGCGTGGTGGGTTATAAGGAAGGCCTCAGTGGGGACATCAAAAATGGCTGATGGACACTTAGATGTTTTCTTTGTTTTTCTGAAATTATTCAAGATATTATACACATAGTAGGGAAAACATAAATTATATTAACAAAAATTGCTTCAATCGGTATAAAAAATGGGATTTCCACAAGTTATTCGCCAAATAAAACACTGTTCCTCATCGTCATTATTTTTACACGAGAAATTCAGCTCACGTTTCTTCTCCATACAATCAAATGTGTTAAAAAATCTACATTCAAGAGGACTCCTTCTCCCGACAATTAGAGATCTTTTAAAACCAAGGCAGTATCTGAGTACGTGGACTGTATAACGCAGTTGCGACAAACAAAAGAGTAACAATCACTATAGCGACAGAACGATATTTCGACACACGTTGTAGCGACAGTACGTAGCTGCGACGAACGTTACAGCGACAAACGTTACTGCGACAGCACGTTTTGCAGACGCAAACTTGAATGATTTTTATGTTATTTTAGTTATTTTTAGTTAAGTAAGTATTTTAAGCATTTCGTTTTATTTTTGTTGTTTTTTTAAATCTTTTATATCGATGGTCACCCACCATCGAGATAAAAGAAAAATATATAAAAAAACACGAATAAAAGTATTTTTAATTTTAACAGTAAGAAAAATAAGAGCATTTAGGTATTCGATTTGATTTTGTACAACGTCATATCATAAAAATACTTAACTAAAAAAAACTAAAATAAAATAAAAAATCATGTATCGGAAAATCGCTTTATCCAACAAGATTGCATCTCCAAAACGTGCTGTCGCACTATCGTTTGTCGCAGTAACCTTCGTCGCAGCTACACTGTCGCTACAACCTGTGTCGAAATATCGTTCTGTCGCTATAGTGATTTTCGCTCTTTTGTTTGTCGCAACTGTGTTATACAGTCGAGGACGTGTCATTGGATAAATTATTCTTCGCTGGCTGGAAAAATAAACTTGGTATTCTTTGCTATAAATGTGGGAAAATGTTAAGCACGTCTTACTTTAGGTGCCACTTTTTGGACGAATGAGTAGCAAATACATCGACTTTACAAGGTCAACCTTCCTATACCTTATGAATGAATAAGGAGGGTGTGCCATAACCACAGAATATACAAAATAGTACCTACTAACGTACAGACAGACGCCTATCCGCGCGAGGACAATCAAATGGTAAGCTACTCTCGCTGCAAGGTAATAAAGTACAATATCAAATTGCACAGAACTGTGTGCCTAATATTATAAGCACCTCCCAAGCACCTCTTTTTCTGTCACGTAGCACTCGTACTATTAGCTATTCTGTGACGTAGCTATGTCACAACTCAACCGACACAACTCGTGAATTGTGCTACTCTCTACTTACCGATATCATAGAAATTATGCACTAATATAAAGTAAAATAAATCTACCTTCTAAGGTAGCTGATCATATTTAAAGTCCATAAAAAATAAGTATTTCTAAATTATAGTTAGTTAAGTAAGTAGGTAAGTACCTAGTTACTTGTTTGAAAATAATATTATTTAGGAGTACCTAATGTATGTAAGGTGATGTATAAAGATGATATACATACGTAAAAAGAAGTAAAGAACTAAGAACTGACTCGTTCGTGTCGTTTACGCGCTCGTTGCTCGCAGACAACGCACGTGTTAGCGTGGTGATATCCCTTGGCCATGGCTCTACTGAGTCAGCCGCGAGCAGTAGGCTAATAGAAAAGTTTAAGCGCGGAGTGAGCCATAACCATAACCAAACTACGGCCCGTATTTATAAAACGCTCTCAACGTTGAGAGCTATCTTGAGATCTTATTTGAGATGCTCTTCTTATGCTGCTTGAATAGCATCTCAGGTATGATCTCAAGATAGCTCTCGGCGTTGAGAGCTGTTTATAAATACGGGCCTAAGACACCCGAACTCAATACGGATTGCAAATGGAGCCGAGACCAATGACTTAACGTGCCTTCCCAAGCGCAGAGTAGCTCGATAAAATAAAATTTTCATCTGCCATTCCCATTACTGAAACAAGCTATAGTTTATACACTTTTAAACTCACCCGTTGCAATTTATTAGAATAAACATCTATGTTTAGTTTCAACACGTCTGTGTTCTTAATCCAAGCGATAGTTGCCTAAATGCTGCAATCTAAAGCTAAAATGCGCAAAGTCACTCCGCTATCGAGATTCTCCCATAAAAGCTTAAGGGTTAACACTCAGCGCATCATAGCGTGAATGCTGCGTTTTGCCTATGCTGCTGCTCTAACAACTGTCATCCCTGATCGGCAGAAAAAGAATGAGCAGGAAAAATGCGATTCCATGCTTGCAGATATGGGTCAAACCTAGAACTACAAAACGTCCCTTTCAAAACAGAAACACCAGAATCCTCCCCGGGTCACTTACGATAACCTTTTAAAAAGCAACCCCTAACTTGTTGTATCTCCCGGGGCGATTTAACCCTTTAATCCCAACCCAAAAGCTGACGTGTCATTGGAAAAGGAACGCTTTTGGGAAATAAAGGGTATTCTTAAAAGTGGCTTTTATTGGTCAGAGAGCTATTGTCAGTACAAATGTATCTGTTTTTGTGTCGTAGTATCGAGTGACAAGCACATCGTTCATTGGTAATAGTCATATTTCTAAAGTATCCCTGGGGCCCTACCGCGCAAGTGTCATCGGCATCGCTATCGGCTTCATTTGACAGATGGATGTGACACATCACATTGCTACTGGTGATTATTTTTTAATAAAACGGATCAATGGACTGTAGGTTAGCGGTCGTGAAACTGAAGTACGTAGGTATTTTCTTTTGTACTTGCAAACACGTATGTAACATAGGGCGGAGAACACTGAGCTGCAATAAAGGAATGAGACAAAAGGACATCACAGCTCTTGTAGGAAGTAAGATGTGCACACTTACTAGTTTGCTGTTGAGGATGATGTCTCCAGAGATCTTTGATTAGCTCAGCCCAACCAACGGTCTTTCGGCGGCCGGCGCGTCGGGGCGGTAAGCTTAATTGCTTGGAAAAGTTCACAGTTCACCTAGGATTTTGATTTGTCCATACACTGGTACCAATTTAACACACTGACACACATTTTTTAAAGTAATTAGCGTTATAAATACGTATATTTTAAAGTTTTATGATTAGCACATGTCAACCGTGCCGCGTTGATATTCGAAGAGGGAAATTAAAGATGTCTTCCATCAGAAGGTTCGCGACTAGCTAATGTCGTCTCACTCTCTCGCGTAGGTGCGAGCAGAACAGCAATATTGCGTGCACACATCGAGGAAAAGGAAATATTTAAAGGAAAGGATGACGTACATATTTGCAAGTACTGAAAAATAATTAAAAACCATTTTAAATCCACCAGCTCTTTTCTTTGGCGCAAATAAAAACTTACCAAAGAAAAGTAGTAATGTGACACATCCATCTGTCAAAAGACAATTTTGTATTTCTTTTGACATCTAACTTTTAAGTGGTATCTGTGAAATAAATTATCTTAGTGTTGCTTTGTTTTAGTAGGTATTCAGCTGCTTTGTTATTAAATAGCTGTTATTCTAAAGTCTGTTTTGCTATGAATGTTGTTGGCGTGTACGAGTAGAGTACATGCACATTGTTTTAGTGTGCGTCTGAACGCTCTCGTATTACGCACACTTAAATAATGTGCATGTGCACGCCAACGCATTCATAGCAAAACGGACTTCGTGAGATCAAAGAAGAAGAACTATAACTAATTAAATAGATGGCGCTGGTTTTCAATATTTTAAAATTCTCAAGGTAAAAATTGATGATCATATAAAATGTAAGTGATACGAAGTTCTTAGGGTCTTGTTATCTCATAAAAAAATGTGTTCAGAAATCAGGGCGCTGACTAGCGCTTTCAAACAAGAGTCAGTCTGACTAGACTGACTCTTGTTTGCTTTTTACTTCTCGATCGCTACTTTAATGTACACACAAAAGAACAAAAAAAATCACAAAAACAAAGGAGACATACAATTGGCGGCCTTATCACTAAAAAACGATTTCTTCCAGACAACCTTAGCATGGACAGGAATAGTAAAATAGAATACGATAAGGTAGTTGAAAACAAAAAGTGTGAGATTGAGAGAGAGATGATGAGAGAGAGAATATTTTTGCATTCACAATGCTATTATTATACAATATCAAATAATATATTAGAAATGTGAGTTGTATCTCAGCGGTCAGAGCATTGGACCGGACATCCAAAGATTGCGGGTTCGATTCCCATCAGAGAATTGATCCTGCCTGCTTATTGTCTAATTTTAAAAATCTATCGCAATCGCTTTCATTTGACAGATGGATGTGACACATTGCTGCATTTCTTTGGTAAGTTTTTATTTGTACCAAAAATAAGTATCAATGTATCACACCCTGAAAGCGATTGCGATAGATTTTGAAACTAGACAATTAGCCCCCTGGTGCGAGTCGTATTTTTTCTAGTATATTATTTGGTAAAGTTATAGAACTTCCAACCGGTTCAATAAAAACAAAATTCTTGAAAGTAGAGACCTACATTTGCTTACTTATAAAATTCTTTAATAATATTTATACTTAAACATGACTGAAACTCACATTAAAATTTGCTTTCAGTTAGGAAATTGATATGCCCACCCTTCCCGAGTTTAGGCATGCGTCTAAATATTTGCCCACACTCGCTTAAGTAAATATGTTGTCATGGAATTTAGGTCTATGATTAATATGTAGGTATTCGGAGAGCTTCATAATATGAAGTTATAAAAGTGTGTTGCGGAAATCATATTTTGAAATCATATTCTTACACTAAGGCTGAGTTGCACCATCTAACAAGCTTGTAAAAGGTACTTTAACAAGCTTGTTATGGTTAAAGTTAGATGGTGCAACTGAGCCTAAGAAAATATTTTTGAAAATTCCAACAGGAAGCAGAATTCCAAAACGGCCCGTAGTTGATTATAGACAGCATCTGGCAAAGTAAAATAGCACCAACCCTTCATACAGGGGTGTCGTCTTTACGACATTATTGTAATAATAAATAAATAAATAAAAAAAAAACTTTTAAAATTTTGTAGTAGGTAAGTATAATAAATTGTTACAAATTTAGCCCCCTTTGCTTTCACATTTACTATTCTTCTAAGATATTTTTTTCAAAATTCATTTTCAATATTATCAAAAATATAAAAAATCAAAACTCCTTGAATTATTTCCAGGCAAAATTACCTGACAACTGGACTATTTCTGATCCACAGGGGTGTAGTGTAGATAGATAGATATTATTTATCGTCCATCAGCCATTTTTGATGTCCCCACTGCTGGGGCCTTCCTTATGGGTGGTAAGGAGGATGGGCCATAACCCACCACGCAGGCCCAATGCGGATTGGTAGGTGTTAACGACTGCAAGTGCAGCCGGGACCAACGGCTTAACGTGCCTTCCGAAGCACGGAGGAGCTCGAGATAATAAATTTTTGGTCACCCATCCATGGTTTCCAGGCAAAATTACCTGACAACTGGACTATTTCTGATCCACAGGGGTGTAGTGTAGATAGATAGATATTATTTATCGTCCATCAGCCATTTTTGATGTCCCCACTGCTGGGGCCTTCCTTATGGGTGGTAAGGAGGATGGGCCATAACCCACCACGCAGGCCCAATGCGGATTGGTAGGTGTTAACGACTGCAAGTGCAGCCGGGACCAACGGCTTAACGTGCCTTCCGAAGCACGGAGGAGCTCGAGATATAATAAACCACTGCGCCACCGAGCTCCATTAGTTATTACTATTATTAGTCATTTTATGAGGCACTCTACAACAAAATACTTAAGGTCCCCCTACCTTATGTGTAAGGGATTGGTACTGAAGAATGAAAATCTAACTGTTTTTATAAAATATATACGCACACGTTTGTATGTACCAGGAGTTTTGATAAGTGAACGATCTCCGGCTCACCAACGCACCAAGACGGGCACACTTCACCACCAGCACTCCTTTACATGAGGAAACTCCAAGAGTTTCCATACATTATATTATTTGGCTTTCTTCCAAACCAACATAAACCCGCCATCCTGCCCAGACTCACAGTGACAGTTCAGTGTTGCCATGGTACAAATTTATACTGAGTGTTGCCCTCTTGTGCGCGTGAAACAGAGTATTATATCTATTCCATAGATACAAACACTACAGTTTTGTAGACGGAACCACTACAGTATTGATTATTAAAGGCCACTTTGGTGTGAAATTTCCAGAAAGTAATATACCTACATGTGCATTGTGCATGCATAAAACAACGTGATTTGTTCCGAATGGCCTTGAGACACCGCCCTTTCTATATTATACAGTTTTACTATCCTGCCAAATTCGCAGCCGCGGTCCGGACGTCCGGATCAGAAATTGAACGTCACTCAATCCATTCTGTTGCGAGGCATGACAAAAGAAAAGAATTTATTTCAAAACTGTACAATTTTTTTGTGAAAATACAAACCAACAAATTCAACAACAAATTCAAGATAGGTATTTCGACAGTATTTCATTTGGAGCCCAAAAAAGTATAAAAAGTGTGATTTAAGCGTACATAATTATGTGGAGCTCGGTGGCGCAGTGGTTTAGCGCCTGGCCCAGCGATTGCGGAAGTTAAGCAAAGTTCGCAAGGGTCGGTCATGGGATGGCTAACCAAAGATGTATTATCTCGAGCTCCTCCGTGCTTCTGAAGGCACGTTAAGCCGTTGGTCCCGGCTGCATTTGCAGTCGTTAACACCCACCAATCCGCATTGGGCCCGCGTGGTGGGTTATGGCCCATCCTCCTTACCACCCATAAGGAAGGCCTGTGCCCCAGCAGTGGGGACATCAAAAATGGCTGATGGACAATTATATTATGGCTTTGAAAAAAAATACGACTCAACTGCTATAACTGAAAAAAGTTACGCACATCTTTAATCTTAAAGATGCTTGAACTAAAACCAGTATGCCGTGCCATGTATAATGTATAGGGTTAAATAAAATATTACTTATTTATTAAAATAATTACAATGGCGTAATTAAGAAAGGTAATGATAATAAATAAGTAACATTAAAAAGTTATTAATAAAAATAATACTTAACAAAAAGAAATGAAAGCAATCATAATACAGGTGGATTCAGGTTCAAACTTTTCACAGTTAAAGTAAATATTTTTTTTAAATATTACATTCCAATCATCCGCAAACACATATAACACTCGGATTGGTAAGCCAGGAGTAGGGCATCAAATCTCGGTATACCGAGATCTCGAAATATCTCGGTATTTCGAGATCCCGCATCATTTTCCAGTCTCGCAAGGAGCGGGATTACCAGTGCGGGATCCGCGGGATTTGCAGGACTAGAAAGTAGCATAGAAACCTCTTGCAAGGGCTGCCTGGCACGCGAGTACTGAATGATTGACTGGCGAACGACTGCGGCGCGCTTGTCCCGCGCATGCGCCACTGTTGATAATATGTTCATTCTGTTTGCTTGATTTTGGTGTCAGTAAGAAGTAAAGCATTCGGGAAGCTTCGAAAAATCTTCGCGTCCGACTTACCTCAGTGTCTCAAGACGAAAGTCTATGAACAGTGTGTGTTGCCAGTGATGACTTACGGCAGTGAAACGTGGTCGCTAACTATGGGTCTCATAAGGAGGCTCAAGGTCACCCAGCGTGCAATGGAGAGAGCCATGCTCGGCGTTTCCCTGCGTGATCGAATCAGAAACGAAGAGATCCGCAAGAGAACTAAAGTAACTTACATCGCTCGAAGGATTGCTCAGCTGAAGTGGCAATGGGCGGGACACATAGCGAGAAGAACCGATGGCCGTTGGGGCGGAAAGGTTCTGGAATGGCGACCACGCACCGGACGGCGCTCCGTGGGTAGGCCCCCGACAAGGTGGACCGACGATCTGGTGAAGGTCGCGGGAAGCCGCTGGATGCGGGCAGCGCAGGACCGATCGTCGTGGAGATCCTTAGGGGAGGCCTATACCCAGCAGTGAGTGTCGTGCGGCTGATATGATGATGATGATGAAGAAGTAAATACTTGCATCGTGCATCTAATTACGTTACTTAATACGAGTTTAATTAGTTTTTCAGTATAATTTGCACTTAGTCAACACTTAATAGGCAGCTCATCTTACACCTGCGGGATCCCGCAAATTCCGAGATCCCGCGGGATCGTAAATCATCAGTCCCGCAAATACCGAGATCACAAATAACATGCGGGATTGGATGCCCTAGCCAGGAGTGAATTGATTTTTGTCAGTATGCGGCAGAAAGGAGACTGGGCACTCATATAATTACTTACCTATTCAAACTATGGAAGCCTTACCAAAATAGTAATATTCCAACATAAACTATTAAACTTAATAAATGATGAGTTAGAACCATAATTACAACAAAACACAGCTCCTTTTTGTCAAAACAAATCCATTTTCAAAAACCAACGAATTATCTTGAAATGAACGAAATTATTTTTAGAATTACTTACAAACGGTTTCTTTAGAAAGCGTGCAAACAATACAAGCACGAAGTAATTTCGCTGCGTCAATAAGAACCAAATGAAAACAATTCTTTTTATTTTCAATAAGGCACTTGCCAATATGATGGCTTTCTGTTGTTGTTTTGATGTTTATGTTTCTTGATAAGAAAAAGATGTTGTGTAACTGACCGGCAACGATTTTGTTGCTTAGCGCGAAGCGTCATCCTAATAATGATCTATTTACATTGGGTCGATTTTAGTCACCTGTAACGGTCGTTAGTTGAATCGCAGGTGACACATCGGCGATGGCGTCGCCGTCGTCTATGTAGTCGATGGCGTAACTTAGGTAATAAGTTACACTTAGTTCCAGTTTTGGCCACCGAATCAGATAAGTTTGTTCAGTCACCTGCGGCCACACAGTCGATTTTTGCCGTGCGTCTAAAGTCCTGCGCGGCTTAATCACTCGTGTATACCACATAAGCGCGCATCGAAGCGAAAACGCCACAGGTTTCCACAATATTGTGGTTACAAGAATTTCACAACAATTCACTTACATGACAGAAAATTACTCGTACAATGACTAACAATTTTAAACAATTTGTGGATCTAAACTCATCATTAATATGCACTCTCAACAAAATATGTCGTCTACACGGTAAAGTAAATGTAACTTGTGTTTGCTACTTTGTAGAGTGCTCTTTCTATATTAGTATTTGTACCAAGGCGTACTCCTTCAATCGTAATCTTTATAAATCCCGATTTTACTGAAAATATTGTACGAAATTGGAGTTGCTCAATCGGAACGGTGTTTTATTACTTTTCGAGGGGTGTTTGCTTATCTGTTGCGTATTGGCTGTATTCCAGATGTTTGGCGAGTTGATTTGTTTTCGCGATTGTAAAATTTTGGTGTTGACTTTGCTATTATTGAGTGGTTTTTGTTTACAGGCTACATTCGATTTGGTTGTGTACTTTCTGATGAAGTTTAATACTACTTTAATATTAATTATTAACCCTAGTTAAGTATGAGTACTATAATTCCGAAAGTTTGGATGTTAAGATGTTTGGATGTTTGTTACTAAATCGCGCAAAAACGGCTGAACTGATTTGTATATGTACGTAACATAGGAATACCTCTTTTTCTCTTGATAAGGTTCCCGTGGACCCCCACGCTAAGGAAGTCGCGGGCGAAAGCTTCAGATTTCTTAAACAGAATTATCACAGTTTTCTGAAAAAAATCCAAAAGAATGAACGGAAATTCTTTAATGATTCTGCTTTTATGTTCTAAAAGAATCCCGAATATATGGAATCTACCAAATTGCTAACTAAATATACAACAAAATAGCATTACCTACTGCATCAAGATTCTGATTTCTAAATAATTCCTTCAATAAAGCGCTACTGTTCGTTCCATTATTAGAACTCTCATTTTTTATTCCTGTCAATAAAACGAGTCCACAGTAGTGAATTCAGGTCAGTACTTAGTGGATCTCTCGCTTCGGTCGTAATCAACGAGCAGGTGTTCCAACTGCTTCTTGTAGACTAGGAGATAGTGTCCCTAATAAAATATAACGGAGAAATTAAAGTAAAAAAAACCTGTGATAAAATAATAGGTCAAAATAGAAAATTATGAAAATACTTGGTTTTCAGTACGTATGAGCTAAGTGTTAAGTCGGTGCCGCCGGTCACAACTACTCATGATCAACTTTCATGATGGCCGGTTCAGTAGCTAAGACGTGAAGGCGTAACAAACAAACAAACAAATATACAAACAAACGGACTTTCGCATTTATAATATTATATTAGTAAGGAGAGGATAGGAAGGATTACATAATTAAAAGGTAAAGCAGAATGAATCGAACAATACGAAAATTTCAACATGCATTTTTCCATTAATGAATATTTGAGGTATTATTATTATTTGAGTGTTAGGGGCTATGCAGCTCAAGATGAGGCTGTAGTCGCTGCGACCTAAAAGATCTATTGTAACTCGCCACCTAATTATAGTAATTCTTTGAGCCCAGCGGGTCGATAACGTGTCGTCCCAGATGGATACTACGCTTGTGTATAAGAGGCCCACAATCACATAAGAGGTGCTTGGGCGTTTCCTGCTCCTCATTACAATAATATTTGAGGTAA
The DNA here is from genome assembly GCA_950108535.1 of Agriphila straminella. NCBI lineage: Eukaryota > Metazoa > Arthropoda > Insecta > Lepidoptera > Crambidae > Agriphila > Agriphila straminella. The sequence continues at coordinate 23,204,485 of OX467305.1, read as the reverse complement.
CGTGCAGTTTTAAATTGAACATAAACTTTTTGCATTTAAAATAATTGATAAGTATTAAATTTACAATAAAAAATACGAACTTATTTCTTGAAAAATCAAGGCAATACTTTAATCTTTAGCAAATATACGTTAGCCGCACGACTATTCTCTGATAAAGTGTACTATGTAGTCGCATCACGATCCTTGCTTTATGTCTGAATTTCTGTGTTGTCTCCGCTACCAGTTGTTTCAGAGATCAGGTGCTCCGGAGTTTTGTTTGGAAAACTGAAGGCACATTTTTCATAGATTATACTATACATGGTTATTTGTATAACACCAACAACCTCGCAGAAGTATATACTAACATCATAAATAACAAATTTTGTTCTAGGCTTCCGAAAAAAGACAAAAATCAACATTCCATACAAATATCCGAATTTCTTGTTTATGATGTAGTAATCAATGATAGAAAGCTCTAAGTAATTCAATAATAATTATCATTCAAATCATATTAATAATAAAAAATTCACAGATCTCGTGCCTTTCACGACCTTCGGTACATTGAAAATGAATTTATCGAATTTTCGAAAAATCTAAAAATCGGAAAAATATGAGCTTTTTTTCCACTATTAGGGCCATAATATTTTTCGTTTTTTATTTTCTCGAATAATTATTTTTGCAGCTTACAGCTCTTGTAAATACGCGTCTTTTGAGTCTTTTTTGAATATCATATCTTCACAACCCTCTGAGATATAAGGGGATCGCACTTTTTCGTGAAATCGGAGCCTATACTGGAGCGAACGCAAATACATTTTCAATGTCAAAACTCACTTGCGATGAAGTAAGTACCTAACGATAATAAAAGCATTATTGCGGAGTAAGCACATACATTAAATCAAGTTAATCAAGAGTAAGGTTCCGTTGCTACAGTTTTCAGAAACATCTCAGATGAAATTGTACCTTATTATAACGATATTGTTTCCGATATGGGAATTTAATATTGAAAAACCTACTCAATTTAGCAAACTTTATCTTCTACCCCTATACTAACGTTATGTAAGATGGGTACCTATTCATACAGTTTCCGAGCAGAATGTTTTGCTCATATACCTACTGAATGTTATTTTAACGAATAATAAAAACGACAGAGCGTTGAAGAAACGCCGAAGATAATAGACTAAAATCATACTTCCTACTACTAATATCCTACTAATATTATAAGTGTAAAAGTTTGTGGGTTTGGATGTTTAGATGTTTGGATGTTTGTTCCTCAATCACGCAAAAACTACTTAACGGAATTGGTTGAAATTCGGCACACAGATAGTAGATAGCCTAGATTAAAACATAGGATTTTATCCCGATAATACCACGGGAACGGGAACCACGCGGGTGAAACCGCGGGCGGCCGCTAGTAATTAAATAAAATTTAACGGACCTTAAAAAAAGAGGAGTTTCTCTGTTCGTCGGTACCTTTTTATTCCCATTCTGTAATGTAAATTTGTGTACAATGTGGTCATGATTGTCAAAAATGGTGTCGTAAAGCATAAGCATTTATCATTATTTAATCGTATGGCGTAATTAAATTGTAGGTTGGTGTTTATTATAGGTCCACTTATTATCATGTCGGCTGACAAAGCAGCACGCCTATGAATCTTTATTATCGATTTTAATATAAAACTTAATAACCCTCAACGCAGTATCATTATAAAGACAAATGCAAGTATGTGTTGAATTGTTTCCCTGTACAATGTACCTATAGATAGATAAACATTGCACCATTTTGCCAAACCGTAAACCGGTTAAAATCAGTAAATTTTTAAATTTAAGAAGAAGATAATAGCGTCGATTTTCCCTGACCAATAGTTCGATAGTAAAATCTGATTGAAAACATCGTCGGTTACACAAGTTCGTATCTGTTTCAGTCAATACAAGTTTGGAAGTAAACAAGACAAGTTTCAGTTGATACCGCCGAGTTATATAGCTGTTTACCCATTGCTCACATCCTTTGTGAAATAAACAGTAACTATTTATAGTTTGCTGGTTAGGATTCATTTATTGGTACCAGTTGTCTATTTACTTTAGGTACACTGAAATCGACTAGTAACAATATTTAATTTTCATCTTGCTAATTCATAAAATAAAGATTGTATAGCAGATGTATAGTTACACAATGGTTACTCTCAGTCAAACTATTTGAATTTGACATTGAAAAAAAGTGACAAAACACTGTGTAACTATACATCTGCTATACTTAATCTTTATTAATCTTTAATCTTTATTAGTGACTTTTTTCAAGCGCGATTATAAGTGGCAAAGATTCCCACTTAGTACACAATCATCAATACTTTTTATCAACTTCTTGCAGATTTTAGTTCAAGAATCACACGCACGCATGTACGCTTTAATGGTGTGTGTGATATTACATTCAAACTTGGCACTTTGCGTGCTTTGCGTACAACTTTAAATCTGCAGACACGTATGCGACGTGATGCGTTTTAATACGTCTAAATTACTGTACCTTAGTTATGTACCATGGGCAAGGTTTAAAATTGCTTGCACGCCGCGCCGCCGTCACAACATGCCTACGTTTAGTTCGTGCAGAGGCAATTTTGTTGCTAACTGGTTAAGCGACGCTGTTGCCCATAGTACTTCATAAAAAATATAATAAGCTGTTATTGGTAACAGATATCAAGTTGCCACTCTATCTAACAACCACTTTATACAAAATATAGGTATATCACCACACTTGGCGCATCCACTCTGAATTCAAATGCGATTGCATTTCAGAAATACGTGATCTCAATACAAATGCTACCTAGTAAATTAGCTACGGTTTGAATGAGCTGCTTTCAACTTTATTTGGATGGGTTAAATAGAACGGTCTATTTTAAACTTAACGACCAATCTATCTCAGTGTTGCGACATAGCGCAATGATTAGGTACTATTCTACATTAGTCATGATCATAGAGCACATTATTATACGTCATGATCCCACTGCTAGGGCACAGGCCTTCCTTATGGTTGGATAAGGAGGATGGGCCATAACCCACAACACGGGCCCATTGCGGATTGGTAGGTGTTAACGACTACAAATGTACTGGGACCAACGGCTTGAAGTTGCACGAAAACTAGTGTGACAACGTTTCAAAAGATATCCATAATATCCATATTCATTTGATCTACCTACCGTTTCCTAGTGTTAAATGTGTTCCCCGCGCCCATAGCACACTCAGTAAATCCATTGTGTGAACTTATGCTAGCACATTCCATTTCATATTGCATTTGCACATTCCATAAATATTAATATCCAATGTGTAGAACTTTTAGACTATAGTTTAGACAATAGTGCTCTAGTGTAAAATTTCACATGTTTTGGACGTGAAAACGGAGCTTTCGCATTGTATTAACCATAGACATAGAAAAATGTTCGCTGCGCTCAAGAAGACCAACAAAGCTTGGAAAAGAGAAGTTAACATTATACGGACACGGTCTATGAAATAAAGAGTCAAAGGATCAAGTGACAATGTGCCAACTTTCTGCAGTAAGAGCCCCTAGCGTCCCGCCTAGCAAAGGAACAATCACAATTTCTTTACAATATTTGGTAATCTTCATCATCATCAGCCTATCATCGTCCACTGCTGAACATAGGCCTCTCCGAGAGCACGCCACTGAGCACGATCCGCGGCTATTCTCATCCAGTTTTTGCCAGCCACCTTGCGAAGATCATCGCTCCACCTTGTCTGAGGGCGTCCCACACTACGTTTGCCGATACGCGGTCTCCAGGACTGGGCTTTAGGTTAAAAATAAAATAGGTACTCTCATGTAAGATAAAAACGTGAACGGTTTTAATTGGTACCAATTTTATTCTTTGAAATGTTCTATTTTGTATATTATTTACTAACCATTTTTTAATGGATTAACTACCTACATTTTTATTCATATAAAATTTAAGACAATACACTACACTTGGTCTCAATGGAATGGCAAGGCAAGCACTTACGTAATTTATCAAAACTCCAAGCAAGATTTTCATAAAAAAAAATTGTCAGCTAAAAAAATCTCGAATATATAGACAGTTCAAAAGCACTTAATATCTTTAGTTCATTTAAATAAAGAATTGTTCATTTCATTTCAAAAATACCATAAAAATACTAAAAGTAGCAACCTTGAGCAGTTTTGATAGATTCTATACACAACAATTTCTTTAAGGATGATTAATTTATCAGTTTATACTATTCTCTTCAGAAAACGTAGTTATGTATGAATTTGAATGCAAACACTATTAAATTGCACATAGAGATTTTTCTTTAAGTAAATCAATGTTATATAAATCTTGAAATTCTTCTCTAAGCGTTCCATAAAGAATGTTTGAGAATGCAATAAGAACCAGTCGACATAACATCTTTTGCATTGCAAATCGCCGATAACTCAGCAAACGCTATGGTGACCACTAAAAGTGGAAAATATCCCGTCACAGAATAAAATATATACCCTCCCAACACGAAGTTCGAAGTTCAGATTAAAATATTGATGCCAAGACAAACCATTTAAGATAAGTTAACTATTTATTAAAATTCTATTTTTTAATTTTTGTACTATTATGTACATATTCTGTGCTATTATAAAGATGTCTTATTGTTCGATGTCTCACTCACACTGTGTTCTCTAATTACGCAATAAAAAAGCGACCATTCATGACTAGAATATTTAAAGCATTATTTGTTTTTTTTTTCGGAAAAATATTTTGAAGCATAATGTTCCACTAAAAAATGCTGCAAAAACTACGCTGTAAACTCCTTTGAATTGGTAATTCTCATTTCTACATATAAATGTTTATATGATATTTGAGCTGAATGTGAGGTCACCCTAGTCAGATTAAAATCAAGATCGTTGCTTGGAGAAAGTTAAGCTTTGCTGAAATATTTCCTTTACTGCAATAATTTTGTTATAGAAAAAAATTAAATAACTGTGTCTATGTTTAAAAGTGATTATTGTTTTCCAGAATTTTAGTATCTATGATTTTTCAGCAGGGTGATTGATAATGCCCCTATAAAGCGGAATATGGTGGACAAGCAGTACCACCAGATTTGGGGCTTTTTCCCGTTTTGGGGAAAAAAATAATTATTGGGGAGAAAAGATGTTCTTCTCTTCATACAAAACGTATCATTTAGGAAAACAAAAATCGCGGTTGGGGATTTCTTTTTTATCTTTTTATACAAATGTATCATTTGTGAAAAAATTAAATGAGATCTGGGGAAAAATTCATATCTGGAGATACTGTAGATAGATAGGGTACCATAAAACAACAAAACCAACAATTGAGTGAAAACTCTAATGATTTGCATATTATTTCTTGCTTTTTAGAGGCAGGTTTTTTGAAGTCGGTTTTTTTGTTTTTTAAACAATTTTTTTATATTTTTATTTTTAGTGTAAGTACCTTCTGTACTAGGTAGTGTAGGTATATTATTTAGGTAGAAAAATCGGCTCAGCCAAACGTGAGATAATCGCGGAGAAACATACATACATATAAACTGAATACCTCATTTTTTTGAAGTCGGTTAAAAAGACTACACAAAGGTATCCCTTCCCCAACAAAAAAAATCATCTAATTCGGTTCATAAATAACAAAATTGTCAAGTTAGTTGATTTAATATCATAGTATTTTCAGGATTACTTGTAAACTACTGAACCGGTTTGAAAAAAAATTAAATGGGACCATCTCGCAAGAAAACTCAATCGAACAAAAAAAGAATTATCTAAATCGGTCCATTAATGTCGAAGATACAAGACAACGATAAAAAAAAAAACATACAAAATCGAATTGAGAACCTCCTCCTTTTGATGAAGTCGGTTAAAAACCAGAACGAAGCACGGATGCAGCTGCGCGTATCACATTAAACTTTTCGTAATAGGGGTCTAGGTTACCAAATACCTATGGTTCTAGATCCGAAAACAATTATTACACGATATTTCGCAAAATATACTTACCTACCTAAAAACGCATCATTAGCTCAATCAACGCGACAATTACTGCAAACAATATTAAAAATGTCCCACTGGACTTAACAAATACGAAATGTTGCAAATCCCAGGAACCCTCATCATTAAGGCTTTCAAAGCTGCAACTAACATACGATTATGAACTCTATTTCTTTGTAAATAAAGAGGATAAAATAAATCAGCCGGGTGAATTAATAGATTAACAAATCCGAACCCTCCTCAATAAATTCATCAAACAGAGATAAACCGAGACCTTGTAACGGTTAACAATGGAAAAACCAATTCATAAATATTTTAATCATTTCAATAATTTGTACTGTTTGTTTTTATTGTACTGGTTTTAATGAAAATTTACATTCCACTGGGAAAATCGTGAATTATTGGTGTCTGTTGACACTGACCTATGATAAGCTGTTGTAGAGTAAAGCAGGCGAATAAAGGCCTAAAGGTATAGAACGAAGTTCGATTAATCTATTGTGGCCTAAGTTTGATTGATAGAACAGTTTATAATTTTACTACCGACCCGCCCTCGCTTTGCTTCGGTGTAGTGTGTAATTTGACACCATGTATTATACATATAAACCTTTCTCTTGAATCTCTATCTATTTAAAAAAAAACCGCATCAAAATCAATTAAAGTCGTGTGCATGAAAATTCTCTAAGTCTTCGACCCTTTATGTACTCGATCCATACCATGCTGTCTAATTTCGAAAAACGGCATCGACACTCAAAAATGTAATAAACGAAATTTTAACAAAACAATCATTTGTTTTGTAGTAGAAACATTTCTCCCACCTCCAGTATCACATTCGGATGACCTCTTTATTTAATTAAGCGGAATCAATCAACAATGTTGACCTTCTGAATGTTAAATGTGGGGGAGAGCAATTGTTGTTACGGTCAACGGTATGAGCTCTTGATTATTAATAAAATAGTTTACGGTCAGGGACCAGGGGACGATATAATAATACTAAACGTACAGAAGTCCATCTGCACGAGAACAATCAAATAATAATCTACTCTCGCTTCCCGAAAATAAAGTACAATTCAAATTGCAAAGCGCTGTGTGCCTATTATTATAATAAGTACCTCCAAACACTATTATGTATTCTGTGGCGTAGCTCTGTCTCAACCAACACATGACATCCCTCGTGCGCTGGCTCGATTGAGTCAGCCGCGAGCAGTAGGCGCTAAGTGAGACCCCCCTAATGTCAAAGCAATAATCGTTTCTCAATGGTGTTTCAATAGTAGAGGTATCGGTATTACTTAAGACACCGTTTAAAACACAAAAAGAAATACCTTTGATATACGATTATAACGTTAATATGCGAACTATATGGAAAGTTCTATTTTTTTACTAATAATTACACTATCTACTATTGAAGAACAATTACTCAAACGATTTTTGCCTACGTACTGCGTTAAAATAGAGCAGTGATTGGTTCGTTTGTTTTACCTATTACGTGTGATTGGTAGATGCGATGTATGAAATGTATGAGACCTCATAGTAGCTTTAGTGAATACATATAAGATTCTAGTCTTATGTTTATATTGTTAATGTAAAATGTTATTTGTTTCAGGTACGAACGTATATTCCAGTGTTTGGACTGAAATAGGTAAGTATTGAATGGTATGATAAAAAAATCTTTACTCATCTATCAAGGGTTTCATACGCTTTATCGCTTTTTGTGATATTAGTATAAAATTATGATTTTCATTTTTGTTCATTTGTCTGTCCTATCTACCATTAGTAATAGCGTGGGCTTACTCTTTGTTAATTTGTGACAAGATTTTAATATATTGTTCTTACTGCCATACTCAGTCATTAAATATCGTGTCGTCTTATACTATCACTATGGAAAAGAAAGAGATAGCACCTATTTTAATGAAGCATTAAACTTAATTGACGTCTCTGAGTACGGCTGTAAGCCACTTAGGCTCGTATTATAGAATCAAACTCAAATTCAAATCTCTGCTTGAGTACAGTTAGAAAGGAATGGTGCTATTCATCGCATATAGCGCCATCCCTTTCTAACCGTACTCAAGCAGAGATCTGAGTTTGAGTTTGATTCTATAATACCAGCCTAATTCTATTTAAATCTAAGTAAGTATAATATGTTACTTTTAATTTAAATAAAATAAGTGGCTAAGTGTAGTATGCTAGAATCTTGTAACAAATTAACAAAGAAAAGGTTACGCCACAAATAAGGCCAATTGTAGATAGGACAAACAGGCACTGTGGCAATGCTGTGCTGATACACCTGCTACAGTGCGTCTGGTTTCCGTGCAGCTCCGGTCGAGTTTCGGTTGAATTGCAGTCGGCAATAAAAGCTTGTACCAAAAATTAAATTTTTGACAGAAACTTATTTCTTGACGGCGGGCGGCCGCTAGTAAAGAGATAAGTGGACTTTCACCAACAACCATGAAAGCTGTTTTAACGTCAATTACTGAAAAGATTTAGCGGCCACTTAAGGTGAGAGTCCCTTGAAGCAAGTCACAAGTGCACAATTACTTACGGTCACTTCTCTTGCATTCGGTAACGAACGAGACGTTGACTGTTGCCCGCGTGTAAGTTGTGACGGTGCACGCGAATTCGAGCCTTATTGACTTTAGAAATGGTGTGAAATGTATTCGCATGAAAAAAATGTTTGGTTGAGGAAATTTTGTAAAAATATCGTAGTTTAGCAAACAGAATAGTTACTTATACGTATACTAATATACTTATGTCTATCAGCCATTTTTGATGTCCCCACTGCTGGGGCACAGGCCTTCCTTATGGTTGGTAAGGAGGATGGGCCATAACCCACCACGCAGGCCCAATGCGGATTGGTGGGTGTTAACGACTGCAAATGCAGCCGGGACCAACGGCTTAACGTGCCTTCCGAAGCACGGAGGAGCTCAAGATAATAAATTTTTGGTCACCCATCCCATGACCGACCCTTGCGAACGTTGCTTAACTTCCGCAATCGCTGTGCCAGGCGCTAAACCACTGCGCCACCGAGCTCCTCATATACCTCTCCTCAAAAAAAATATACTTATACATTTGTTAAAATAAGTATTTTTTTTCTTATAGTTTCCGCGCGTACTAAATTTTCTGTACAAACACACAAGTCCAAACCACAGAAAACCCTAAGGAAAAAAATTGCAAAATACCAAGCAATCTCATTTTCGTGTTTCATGATGCGACGTCGTAAAATGATTGTGTGCGCAGGCACAATAGAAGCTATTAAGAAGAAAGAAAGGGAAACGATAGAGTGAGCACCTTTATGTGTCGTCGACTGTACTTCTGAGCGTAGCGAGTAAATTGTACGGAAAATTGTTCCTGTGTGTCGGAGCCGAGTTGTTGAGATGTAAGTATGCAAGCCTGTGACCAAGGGAAGTACTGTATCACAGGTAAATGCGGGTATTACAGAAATAAATACGCCAAAGTGTGTAGGTATGACGCAACTGAAAAGTTGAGATGGTGTTGATACTCTTCAAAGCTTAGTAAAAAAATCACATTGTCACCTATTTTTATCAACGCCATCTATCGAGCCTACAGTTTTTTGTCATTGTGAAAAGCCCTCATTGGCATTCGCGCGATAATCGCGTCGCGTCATCGGTACGCTATTTGTCGTGTCGTCAATTCAAGCGATGATCGTTCGCGTTGTATTTCTTGTCGTCGCGCGAACACGCGATGTTTACTCGCGCGATGATCGCGTAGTCACGTTCTATATTAGGACGATAAGGACATAGAGTACATTATTATACTAGAGAGATAAGGATAACAAAACATAAAGTAAAAGTTTGATATAAAATAAAACAAAACTATTAGACATTGTTCGTAACAGTTACAAACACCTATATGGGAGCACCTTATAGTGTGGCATTACAGAGTTGCGACTTTCTCTCGTGACACATCCATAACAAGATGCTGAAAGAGCCAACTACGCGGGAAATTGAAGGTGGAAAACTGGAAACATGTGTGTTCATTTCAAATGAAGGTTCCCGAGTGTCATATTTCTTTCTTTTTACCATTTTTTATTCCAAAGAAAGGCTTTTGTTGAGGGCGACGTTAACGCCTTGAAATATACTTATGATTCGTTATTAAATATTTTGTAAATAAGTAAATTAAGGAGGAGGAGAAATTGAGGAACTCGGTGGCGCAGTAGTTTAGCGCCTGGCCCAGCGATTGCGGAAGTTAAGCAACGTTCGCAAGGGTCGGTCATGGGATGGGTGACCAAAATTTTATTATCTCGAGCTCCTCCGTGCTTGGGAAGGCACGTTAAGCCGTTGGTCCAAAAGGACATGGGGTAGGTAGCTTTCATCCAAATAATGTACAGTTCCCGAGTAATAGAAAATAACTGTCTACGCAGACGAAGTCGCGTGCGGACGCTAGTCAGTTCATAAATACGACTAGTTCACTAACTAATTATCATTACCTAAACTAACGGTAGATTAGTTCCCCCGCTACAACATCAATAATTAAGGTAGATCAATATTACAAGTCCCTTGTTATCTCATCTCGAGGATTGACTGATCGACTAATGAGTAATGGTGACGTATTAGTAGGGTAACCTTCCAATCAGATTCAGTCGGACTTCTGGACGTCATTTACTTTGAATATTTTTGTGGCATATGCACGTCCTTTTTATTGACATTAACAATTTTCTCATTTCACTCCTTACGGTTCATTAACTCTGTAGTTTATCTTTTCTCAAACATGCTTGGAAATTCGATCATTATTTTGACAACCTTCTTCGTGCTAAATCGGAGTTTACGAACTGACCTAAACCGCGCCGGCAATCTTAGTATGAGAATCCATTACTAACGTGTAATAATGGATTTTCATACAAAAATTGCCTGCGTCTGACCGTCAATGTTTCTATTAAAACTCATTACGCACGTGTAATTCAGAAATGGAGCGAACTTTTTAATGAATCACGAATAATGGGTATCAAATGAAAGGCCTTAATGAGCGAGCACAAACCAAATTTTTTTTTTTAATATTAGGTATATGGGTATCAAATGAAAGGTCTTGATGAGCACATTCCAAAAATATGAAAAAAACGAAAAAAAAGGAAAAAAATCTTTTTTTTAATACCTAGGTATTATGGGTATCAAATGAAAGGTCTAGATGAGCACATTCCAAAAATATGAAAAAAAACGAAAAAAAAAAAAGAAAAAAAACTTTTTTTTAATACCTAGGTATATATATGGGTATCAAATGAAAGGTCTTGATGAGTACATTCCAAAAATATGAAAAAAAAGAAAAAAACTTTTTTTTTAATACATAGGTATATGGGTATCAAATGAAAGGCCTTGATGAGTACATTCCAAAAAAACTGGAAAAAAAAAATAAAAAGCGAAAAAACTGGAAAAAAAATTATTTTTTCAACATGGGTATCAAATGAAAGGCCTTGATGTGCACATTCCAAAAAAATAAAGAAACTGGCTCTTTTCTTCTTTTTTCAATTTTTTACTTTAATTTGAAATAAAAATTAAAAGTTAAAAATACCTTCTTGGTTTGAATTTCCGCGCATTATTTGAGAAAAGTACTATACAAGCCTTGGCCGCAACTAGGCATTGATGGACTCACGTATGTGTGCCTCGGCTTCGCCTCGGCCCACATTTTCACGTTCGTCCTTCAATGACTGTCTTGCGTGCCGCTGCAGTAATGTACTATTTCTTACTATTCTTTTTAATTAAAAATAATGTTAGTTTTTCCAGCACCACCCTATATAGTACGGTGCATTTAGGCCCAGACCTTGACATCCAAAGTAAAAGTATCATTCTAGCTCCAAATTGTTCTTTACAGTCCACATATTGTTTGCTAAGAAGTTACACTACTTTGCGCATCGGGTTTGGGGGGAGAGGGGGGGGAAGTTGGGTTTTATCAGTTTTTCTTAAATATTTTGAAAACTATGTGGTTTAGCGCAAAAGTGCAAAGGACAAAAATAATCTACATTAAATTACAAACAAAAATGGTCTACTGCATAATCTTGCTAAAGTGAACGGTTCCAGAGTTACGGAGGGCGTAAGTGGCAATTGTTGTTTTTTTATTTTTGGAAAATATGACATTATTACGAGGAAACTATTTTTTTTATTCAGAATTATGTTTTGTAAAAACAAATTGCGATTTTAGTGGCCGGTAGTATGTTAGTGATAAGCCCTTGAAGGAACGACAACCTCACCACCCTCTTAAGGGGCGCTACTTTTTAAGGGAAAAGAGGCTTCCACAGGCCTAGGCCAAAGAAGAGGTTGCATAGATGAGAGAATGCAACCTCCTTTTATTGGCTGCGCTTCCCCCCACTTCAGCAGCTTCCAGGCAGCATTCATTCAGAACCTACCACCAGGTGCAGCAGTGGCTGAATGAGGAGAAGAATCCGCTCGTGTGGGGGTGAAAGAAGATTGGCGAACACATGAGACCAATTACGACAGCACGTCCTGCAGCTCTTTAAGAATTACTTTCCCTGATAGTGTGTGCTTGCAAAGACGAATGCGTCCGTAAGCGAGTGCAGAAAGAGTGGTCTAAACCAAGGGTGGCCAACTTGTCTAGGGCTGCGATCTACTTTAAAATTTCCTGGCCTATTGAGATCGACTTAAAGCGTTTTAAATTTTATTCACCGTTCGGTTGCTACCTACTTGCTTTGCTACCACAAGCAAAGCAGTTTTGTTGTCTCTCGCGATCGATGGCACTGTCTCCAAAAATCAAAATCAAAATCAAAAAATCATTTATTCAGTCTAGGCTGTTACAAGCACTTGTGAATGTCAAAGAAGCTACGCCATCGGTTCGCAAACCCTGAGCGGGAGACCTTGTAACGAGAAGAACCGGCAAGAAACTCGTCAAGGGCTGCTTTTTTCTCCCTGTATATTTCATACAGAGTCGTCAACATTGAAAAATGAGCTCCACATTTAAAGTGAGGTCATTTTCCATCACAATAATTAACAAAAGTTTGTACACAATGGGTAGGTAGGTTGAAATTAAATACCTACTACATATCAGATAGGTAATTGTGAGAGTAAATAACTTTCAACTAGTTGAGAAATCAGTAATCACTATGTCTGCCACTCGAAAGTGCACCTAAGTAGGCAAAATTTACCAAAAAAACACTTGATACAAGACATAAAATAATAATAAAAAAACGCAATTCTTACAATTCAATATGCGTTAAGATAGGTACTCAGAAGCAGACCCATTCCCACTGGCAGCACCCGTTCACGAGCATGACGCGTGGACCAGCCATCGCTTCGCTCAACCAAATTTGAGGGAACGTAACGACCCGCCCCACACGACACCACCGCAGAAATGATTAAAGAGAGCATGACATACTTAGGCTACCCATCCTAAGGCACTGAATTGAAAACTAATATCCAAAAGCTTTTCACAGGCCTTTACTTACAAAAACTACTGACTATAGAAAGCAAAATAATTGCAATAAAAAAAAAAGAGAAATCAAAACAAGGTTTACTTGCCTATTAGTTTTATGTTTTAAGTAAGAAGTGCCATACATATTGATAACATCAAACAGAGAAAAAAATATATATATAAATATACGACGCCCTTAGTACAAGCAGACAGAAGCAGACCCATTCCCACTGGCAGCACCCGTTCACGAGCATGACGCATGGACCAGCCATCGCTTCGCTCAACCATGTTTGAGGGAACGTAACGACCCGCCCCACACGACACCACCGCAGAAATGTTTAAAGTGAGCATGACATACTTAAGCTCCAGAGATCGACTGGTCGATCGCGATCGATTTTTTGGCCACCCCTGGTCTAAACTGCTCAAGCATATGCAATAATTGCTCAGGCCTAGGATGTCATAACAGGGACACGAACATCATAGACGAAGATTTAGAAGAAGACGGTGTTGTTTGAAGAGGACTGAATAGTGATGAACTGAATACGGAAAAGTTCTAGAATGGCGGCCGCGCACCGGACGACGCTTCATGGGTAGGCCCCCGACAAGGTGGTCCGACGATCTGGTGAAGGAAGCGGGAAGCCGTTCGATGCGGGCAGCGCAGGACCGATCGTCGTGCAGATCCGTGTGGGAGACCTATACCCAGCATTGGGTGTCGTGCGGCTGATATGATGAATACTGATGACGATTGATGATGAACCGAACAATTGCTACTTACGCCCTCCGTAACTCTGGAACCGTTCACTTTAGCAAGATTATGCTGTAGACCATTTTTGTTTGCAATTTAATGTAGATCCCCCCCAAACCCGACGCGCAAAATGGTGTAACTTTTTAGCAAACAATATGTGGACTGTATAGAACAATTTGGAGCTAGAATGATACTTTTACTTTGGATGTCAAGGTAAGGCCGTTTTTTTGCTAATTGCACCGTACTATATAAGACCGTTTATTTAAATGATAAATTATTTTTAGAATACTTGTATAATATATTTTGAGAAAAATTAAAACAGTGCCATTCACACTGATTGATTTACTTATTGAGAGCAGTATTATAAAATGTTTGCGGTCGATAAAACATACATTACGATCATTCCCTCTAAAAGACGATTACTACAGTCCGGATTTTTTAACTTGCGGTATGGTAACCCTAATTATAAGTTAAGTAAGTATTAATTAGGTAATGCGCTTATTATAACGCACGTATAATGAGGCCATTTAAGATAGTCGTGGTACAAATTAATAGTTAAGCCAGTCTAGTTAATCATTGTAAGCTGCCCGCGACTTCGTTTGGCGGACAGTTATTTTGCTGTCACTTTCTGGATGAAAGATACTCGTCGTACCCTTATACCTATCCTTTTCTGTACTCTTGACAACGTGTATGCAAAATTTCATCATGATCGGTTGAGTAGTTAAGACATGAAAGCGTAACAAATAAACAACTCTATACTCGGCCCCTTAGCATGACCAACTAAACACGACATAACTAATATCGCGTGATAAAGCGTTTAAAATCGACACTCAACTGTTTTTTTAATGCACAACGGGGTAGTGCTTGGCCTTCACCTTACCTGATGTTAAGTGATAAGGCCGAAGGTGGAAGCGCATTACACCCGGAATCCACGTCACTGAGAAACTGGCTATCTTACCTCTAACCTCTAACTTCCAAAATCAATTAGTCTTTTGACAGAAACGTGATAAATCGCTATATCATAGCTTGTTTCAGTGGTCATGCTAGGAGAGGGGCTGGAGTAGTTTTATTTCTAAGAAAAAAAAATGATTTTGTGTAAAAAGCACAATTTAATAAAATCAGAATTATTAGCTTTGATTTATAGAATTAGTTTTACTTCACAAAGAATTGTATTTTTAGCAAAACATACTTTGTACGAACGCTTTCTTTACCACAAAAGGAACATATCTTAAAAATAACCTGCTAACAATAGTTTGACACAATCGCAGGAACTACAGATTTATTTCGTTGATACCTACATTTTGTTCTCGAGAAAAAGAAAAATCTCCCACCATCGTTTGTCATTAATTTATGTTCTGAGAGAGAGCACATGTTTGCTTTAGCTCCTGTGAAGTATTTATGAGCTTTGCTGAGTACCTTGAGAGAAACGAGTGGGTAACATGTTCAATATGAAGTAGTCGAAGTAATGTCTTATTTTTATTTTATTTTTTGTTTTTTTTTTTTTGCACAATGGTATCGTGCATGGCCTTCATCTCCTCTGATGTTAAGTGACGATAAGGCCGAAGGTGGAAGCGCACTACACCCGGAATTCTCATCACTGTGGAACTGGCTATCTTACCTTTAACTGCCGGAACACAACAATTTTTTAATTGTTATGGCGTCTGACTTAGGTAAGATGGTGGTAGCTAGCCAGGCGGACTTGAAATAAGCCCAACCACCAACCAAACCGAATACATAGTTACGGTTGTTGTTGTTTTTTTTTATAAGTATGCTAAAGTATTAATTCCCTAAAATATCTCTTCTCTAATCTCAACTAAATAGCAATTTCTAAATCAAATAAATAATTATAATTAGGAGTTCGCTCGTCGCGTCGCCAGTCGCTCCTATGCGTGGTCTGTCGGAAAAACAACCTTTAAAATATTCTTCCAAAGTGTCTCTACATTTATTCCCTAGACAAATGACAGTCATAAACTCCTAAAACAAGTTCGGGAAGCAATTTTATAAAACCGGACATTTCATGGCGGTTCGAGGATATCTCTTGGGCAGGTGTAAGGCTAAGGTTCCACTGGAGATATTATTATTTACGTATTACTTTAAGGAAAAATTACTCACAAGATTATCAAAAACTTGATTCTTCTTCTTCTTTGTCCTCGCCTTTTCTCGTTACACGGGGTCGGCTTTCTTTATCATGCGACGCCATATGGTCCGCTTGCTGGTATCTTCTTCTTTAAGTCCGAGGCTCTTCATGTCTCTCTGGACATTCGTCAACCAGGTAGTTTGGGGTCTTCCCTTCCCCTTTTTTTGTAGCCGTAGAAAGGCACTTTTTCACGACATAGTCATCAGGTCTTCTCATCACGTGACCGTACCACCTGAGCCTAGATTCACATATTTTGTCACTTATGGGTGCAACCTTAAAGCTTCCTCTAATGTATTCGTTGCGTATTCTATCCTTAAGTGTCACTCCACCTGCCCATCTCAGCATACGCATTTCGGTGGTGTGCAGCTTCTGCTCGTGTCTTTTTAGCTGCCCAAACTTCGCTGCCGTATAGTAAAGCTGGTCTTACTGCCGTTTTATACACCTTGCCTTTAGTTCTTTTCGGCATTTTTGTATCACACAGCACTCTTGTGACCTTGTGAGCGATCGCCACTTCACCCATCCTGATGTTGTTCTCTAAATCACATCTGCGTCTATAGAGCCGTCTTCAGAGAGAACTTAACCTAGGTGCTTAAAGGTTTTAGCTCTAGGGAGGGCCGTGCCGCTTAGCGTAATGCCTGGGTTAGCTTGAGCGTTGGCATTGAAGTTGCAAAACATGTATCGGTATTTGTCCTACTGATACGCGAATATGAATCAAAAACTTGATTGTGGAAAAGAAATCTGGACAACTCTTATAGTCTGTTCGGAAAGAGAACCGTCGTGGGCTTTGTGCTTGATCATCATTTTTGTCATGTTTACGGCACTGTTATACGAAATTATGGTGCGACTATCTTGACCTGACAGATATCAAGATGTTACAGTCGCACTTAAACGTTACAGTGCTGTCAACATGTTACAAATGGTAATCAAGTAAGAAGCCCAAGACGGTTCTCTTTCCGAACAGACTCTATTCCATTCCATTATCATAAAAACCCTCAAGTTCCATGTAGGACGTAAGCCTTCTTCATGGCTGAAAAAACTGTGGTCTGCCTGTCGATTCTGTAACAAACTCGCATCTCACTTCGATCCTCACTTCACTTCGCGGAAATTTCAAATCATAAATGAGATAATGATCGGCTATTTTTTTAATCACAAAAGATTTTAGATAGATACGGTAGCTACTCAAAACCTTTTGCAGTCGGTAAAATAGCTTATATTCAGCAAATTTCTAATAACGAATTCACGCGAAGTGAAGTGAGGTTCGAAGTGAGATGCGAGTTTGGTTTCAGAATCGACAGGCTGATTATCTCTATTTCATTTTTAGATAAGTGTATTACAGTAATCGTCTGTTACAATACAAAACAAAACGTAGGTACTTACAATTACAACTTGCTACGACATGATCATGTCTTGCTACGGGGCGGGCTACGACATGATCAATGATCATGTCTTGCTACGGGGCGAACAGCAGGGCTCCACCTAGCGACCGGTCTCATTTGACAAATTTTAATGAATGTGATACATTACTATACTACTTCTTATTGTGGTAAAAAAATCATACCTTAAGAAAAGTAGCAATGTATCACATTTATCTGTGAACTGAAACCGGTCGCTAGGTGTGGTTTCTTATAACATAATCAACCTGCCGGGCTATGTCGAAGTCGTAGCGATTTGTACCTGCCTAAACGACAAGTGAGACTTTATATGATTTTGTTATAGAATATTATGATAGCACAACTTTGAAATATTTGAAACCTTTATAGAGAAAAAACAGCTCTATTTTTAACGTAATGACAAGTTGATTCGTCACTGCATTTCATACAAACTTTTAGGTCCTCATTTTACAAAATGAATGAAGCTGTCTTTACCGAAAAGTTTTCAATTAACTTTAAGACCAATGTATTCAACTTATGTGTATGAAGTTTCATTAAAATCGGTTCATTACGAAAAATATGCCGTGACGAATCAACGGTCTTCATTTATCTGATATAACTTTATTTATTTACTACTGTAACGTTAATGTATCTCAGCCTTAAATCGAGACTAGCTTTTAACAGGGGTACGTATCAGAATGTCTAAAGTAAGAATGTCTAAACTTAAAATGGCAAAGTTCAAAATGTCAAAAATTTAAATTTCTAACGATTAAAATGTCGAAAGTTCAAAATGTCAAAAACGAAAATGTCAAACGGTCAGATAGTTCAAACTAAAAATGTCTAAGTTCAAATGATCAAAACTTAAAATGTTTAATAGTCCAAATACATATAATGACGTATAGAATTTACTTATGCCTTTCTTTCATTTAGGTACCTAATTAATTAGGTAAAATAATTGCGTGTTAACCTCTGTGTCTCCGCCGCACATCACCATAGCCACGCCGCTCCCTGATTCGGTAGCTGGTGCCAGTCACTGATACAGTAGCCGCCGAACAAAATCCACCAATTGAGTTTGAAATAGATTTTTTTCTGGCGCTTCGCCGGCCGCTACCCCGGCACGCTCGCTTCGCTCGCTCGGCTCGCGCGCTGGGTTCATGTCAACCTAACATGCTCGTCGCTTCGCTCCTCGCACCTATCTTGTGACCTACGGTCTACGGTTTCTAAGTCCCAGTAGACTAATTTAGGCTCATTTCCGGCAGCTAAATTTGCTATAAAGCATTTCAGGCGAAGCCCAAAGACCTCCACAGACTCAATTAACCTCAAAGAAGGCGATTCGTTTTAAGATCCAACCCAATTCAAAGAAATCATTGTGAACTTAGACTTAATGACCATTGATATTTCAAGTCGTCAAGTATTTGATACGTTTGGTACTTTGAATTTTGCTATTTTGATATATACATAATGATTTTCGCCATTTTAAACCATTTAAATTTTAATTTTTGACATTTTGAACTTTGGCATTTTAAGTTTAGACATTCTAACTTTAGACATTCTGATACGTACCTTTTAACAGCCATCTTAAATACTAGACTTTTACTACTGAAAGTGGCTTTAGTCCTCTTGGGGAATCTCGAGAACGCTTAAGTTTTATCTCGTTAGGATATTAAACCTCATTTATATTTTTATTTTCTTTTAAAACCAGCTCTATACTCAGTGGTGTAATAAAACTTTTTAACGTTAATTTCAGTATAACTTTTGCTTGTTTTTGTAAATGAGGGCTTTTCACAGTGACATTTAAAATTTTTAAATAGTAACTATTTGCCTCACTAGATGGCGTTGATGGAAAGAGAAGTCTAAAACGGCCTGTACCAAAGGGGCAAGTAAGCGCTCGCTAGCTGACATTTGCCCAAAGAGAAACATTTTAGGGATACGTCTGTCTTCCTACTTGAGTACTCCTCGAGGCTTAGTAAAAAGAACACGTTGACACATACATTTTTATTAACTCCATCTTTCGCCTACGAGTAATTTAGTAATGATATCTTGTCTCAAAATTGAGGCTCTGTGTGAATGTAAAATTAAGACATTATCTTATTTTTTAATGTATTACCTATCGTCAAAAATACATTAGAAAATTAGAATGAATGAATGAATGAATGAACTTTATTGTTCACCATAATAAATACATACAAGGACAGCAAAGTGGAACAATTGGCGGCCTTATCGCTGAAAAGCGATTTCTTCCAGGCAACCATTTATTTACACAGAACAGAAAGAAAAATATCATCACGCTTCGCTAATAACGAATCGTACTTGGGTTGTCGTAGTAAGCCCTCTGTACCCGTAGCACGAACAGTACCCTTAGCACGAACAGCTACCGAAAAAAATAACTCGCGTAAAATCATTCGATAGTTAAATTTTGTATTGGAAATTTGTACAGCGCCATCTATCGCCGATAAGCGAAATGAAATTTTCCATAGAGAATTGTCTATCGAGTAATTTTACGTGCGTTTTTTTTCTCGATAGCTGTTCGTGCTAAGGGTACAGCTATCGAAAAATATAACGCGCGTAAAATCATTCAATAGTTCAATTTTGTATTGGAAAATTGTACAGCGCCATCTATCGCCGATAAGCGAAATGAATTTTTCCATAGATAATTCTCTATCGAGTCATTTTACGCGCGTTTTTTTTCTCGATAGCTGTTCGTGCTAAGGGTACAGTTTCTCGTTACTATCAAACTAATGACAAAATCTATTACGATAATAGACTTACTAAACTTAGAATAGAGTTATATGCCTCAATATCGTTGTATACAAGCTTCAGTCAAGTTGTAGTTGCAATTATTACACAATTCTAACTTAAATGGGGTCTCTAGCGTATAACGCGTAGTTTCGGTTTGGCTACATAATATAGGATGGAGTTATGGAGATAGTTTTAGTTGTATGTGGCAGTTTTGTTGGGTGTTAAACATAATTTATGGTAATAGTATTGTTGTGTTTAAATGTTAACTTAGTACTTAATTAGTGTGTGTCTATTTAAATCTTATCAAGTATGTGTTACAAAATAACCCCTAAAGTCGAATACTGTAGATGTATAGAACCCCGGAAAATTTACACTTTTTTATTATTTTGAAACGTTCCCGTACGACCTCTTTTCCCGGAGTAAAAACTTATTTCGCAATTTCAAACTCCAAATTTCAATTATGTAAATTTTTAGGGTTCCGAACCAAAACGGTGAAAAGGAACCCTTATGGTGTCAACTCAGTCTGTCTGTCTGTGTGACGTTTGTCCAACTATTTGCAAATATTTTTTTTTACAACAGGGACTGAAAAAGGGTCTTAAAAATTTTATGTTGGGCGACTAGGGCATGTGGGGTATCATATGAAAGAGCGCTGTTTGCACATTTTAAATCGTGACAGCATCACATTCAAACAGTGTCTAAGTTAAACAGGTGTTTTAAAATCTTTTGTAATAACACCGTTTTGTAATAAAATCTAACAAAAACAATAATCATGGCCCTTAAAAATAAATAAAACTTTAAACATTCGTCACCCAAGATCGAAAAGTTTTGGTTAGGGGTGTTATAAAGTTCCGTAACTGCATATACGAAACTATCCGATACCTTTCTCTATCATTATTATTAAATGATATGTGTCCTCACTCACTGACTACTCACTCATTGACTCATTCATCATCACGAAGCTCAAACCACTGATGGATCAAGCTAAAACTCGGCAATCAGATAATTTTATTATTTTGAGACGTCCCGAAATCGTTACCGAGCTCGATATTTAAGTTTCGAATAATTTAATTTCATTTAGGTATATTTTATTTTTACTCATTGTTGTAAAAATAAATAATTGATTTCACGTAAGTGCAGTATTGATCCGTACTTACCTGAAATTATCTAAAATTTTCTGATAGTCTGATTACTGATATAATTTACAAGTCGATTAACGTAACCGAAATCGGTATGACGTTAATTGTTCTTATATCCGTATATTCATATCCGAAATTTTATATCCCATCTCTACTTTGGTAAAAAATAGACAACATTACATTTTCAGCCTTTTAATTTTCTTTACGACTCACATTTTCTCTTAGGATTTCAAAGTTTCCAGGTTGTTTATGATTTAATGCTTTTTCTTTGTAAGCAAAGTATACTAATGGAGTTTTTGCGAATCCTGTCTTTTTGTTACATTTAAGTCAGCTTTGTTATTACTTACTTCTTTATGTTATTTATAACCTTTTTTTAACGAAAGGAAGAGATTGTCTTTTTTTATACACAACGATATAGTGCTTGGCCTTCACCTCACCTGTACCCTTAGCACGAACAGCTATCGAGAAAAAAAACGCTTGTAAAATTACTCGATAGAGAATTATCTATGGAAATTTTAATTTCGCTAATCGGCGGTAGATGGCGTTGTACAAATTTCCAATACAAAATTGCACTATCGAATGATTTTACGCGCGTTATTTTTTTCGATAGCCGTAAGTGTAAGCGCACTATACCCGGAATCCTCACCAATGAGGAACTGGATATCTACCTCTAACATGTTTAGCGCTTTATCGCTAAGCGAATAGAACACAAAATAAATATTTATAATGTAAACTTGTTTCTCAAAACATATATTTTTATGAGAAATAAATTTCTTTGAACTCAAATGTATTATCTCAATACTCACAACGTTGAGAGCGGTTCATAAATACGGGCCGAATGGAATAAACAAACTCAGTTTACCTTAAGCAGGTTGCTTGATTAAATTTTAAATAGAACCTCATTGTTGTCCGAGCAAAGTTGCTCTGTGCCGCAATATTTCTAAGGGATGTGAAGTATTTTTCAAGTGAAATTGTTGATTGAAGAAATAACAATGGTAAACAAAACTTCAGTGAATATCTTGAACAAATCTACCCCCCTACTCTCGAGTACTCTCGACGGGAATTAACGAGATCGA
Organism: Agriphila straminella; assembly: GCA_950108535.1. Lineage (NCBI taxonomy): Eukaryota > Metazoa > Arthropoda > Insecta > Lepidoptera > Crambidae > Agriphila > Agriphila straminella. The sequence continues at coordinate 23,181,955 of OX467305.1, read as the reverse complement.
GTCTGACGTTTTTGACGTTTATTCGATCCTGATGGATCGAATAAACTAACTAATAAAGCTAGACCTAGCTGTTCGTGCTAAGGGTACTGAAATTCGTTCATGTTCGAAAGTAACCCCCCTGTTTTCAATGTTCCAAAATACAAATCTCTATACAAACTGGAACACCCTGTAGCACCCTGTATAAAGGGAATTTTACAAAATGCTTTCTTAGTGCTCATCTACATCATGAAAGGAATCTACCTTTCAAAAATGGCGTATGTATCCTCAGCCCTATACAAATTCCCATAAAAACTGGAACACCCTGTAGCACCTTGTATAACGGGAATTTTCCAAAACCCTTTCTCAGTGCTCACCTACACCATGAAAGGTATCAAAATCTGCATTATTCTCAATGTCAAACCTACGCGAGATTCGAAAAAAAAAAATATTATAACTAGTTTTACCGTTTTGGAAGTTAAAGACTAATAAAAAATTACCCTCCAAAAATGGTGTCTCTACTTCAACTCTATACAAATTCTCATACAAAATTGAACAACCTGTAGTGTAGCAGCCTGTATAACAGGAATATTCCAAAATCCTTTCTTAGTGCTCATCTACATCATGAAAAGTATCTACCCTCCAAAAATGGTGTCTCTACCTTCAGCCGATAGGGCTCCACGCCTATCCCAACAATGAATCAGTGAATCAGTCAATCAATTTAGAGTTTTATATGTATAGATTAAGTACTTTTAAGCAAGAACGCTGACTACACTGACTGACATAAAGAATTCATTTCATTATCTTAATCAAATTAAAACAAATCTCAGAAACATTACTTGGCATCGGCACTAATCTCAATTTTATTAAGACAAATCTTTCTAAATCTAGTAACAGTTAGTTACTAATTTTGTCAATAAGTCGTAGAATTAATCACAGTTAGCGTAATCTATTTAAATCTTTCCTTCCAATTAGAGTTCACAGCACAATGTCAATAAAGTTAAGAATTGAATGTCACGAGAAATCGACGAATCATCAGGTTTTAAGTTGTGATTAACACTGACGACAAACGGATTCTTTCTACACAGGGTGAAATATGAAGGAATAATAATAAAAGTAGTTGGTATTTTATTTTCATTACAATAGGGATGATGACTAATGAATAAAATAACGAAATACTAATAAAAATCGTAAACATATTAAACTTTTAGAGTAGCTTGTATACCTCTTGGTTTTATATATTGCATATTATTTGTTTTATGACCCTTTAAAGTTGGGTGGACAAGTCCATTTAAAAAGTATAAAATTTATTAAAATAAATGACCTTTAATTAGTCCGTAAAATGTATAGCAAATTTGTCTAAGAAACTATTTTGATAAACACATTATTTGATATAGCTGCCAAACAAATTTCCTACGCGTTGCATACAAACTTCTCAGGCGTGACGTCACAACTAGGAAGCCATTAGTATGGAGCGTTTTTGGGCGAGTCCATTTGTGTGCATTTCACACTGTGATATCTCGGGCAGTTTTCATGCTAGCGAATTAATTCTTTTACCAATGTTTCTTTTTTTGAGAGGTAATTTATGTAACATAAAATAAAAAAAGTTGTCATCATCCCTATTCTTTCTTATTGAGTGAGCGAGCGCGTAGCGTCTCTGTTTCAGCTTGGGCAAAAAGACTTTCATACGTCTGTCCGTCTGTTCTCCTTTACAAGTCGCATTTTTCGACCGAATCTCGTGAAATTTTGTGAGCAGGTTTGATAATGGTATATAATTTATTGTCGTTACCGTTTTACGGAAAAATAACATATTTCTTCCATTTTTTAAAATTACCAAAAATGTCAAAATGTGTGGTCTACAGCTTACACAGCTGCTATTTATTTTTAAGTGACTAATTTTTACTGGAACGGACTTGATTTAGACGTTGTGCAATTGTTTAGTGATAAAGTAGGTACTTCACCTAAAAAAATATTTTTTATTGCATGCGACTTAATTCTAGTAGCTAGTTAATTATAATTATTAATTATTATAGTTATTAATTTATATACGATTATGGGAGAGGGGCAGATATCAGGAGGGACCAACGGCCATTTTGTCCTACCCTGTATATTTTTAGACGTGATTATACCAAACAAATAAGTTGTAACAAAGTGATGAATGTGCTCAGCTGTTCCCAAACTTTAGGGTCCGCATTGTTTGAGAAGACCTGATTAATATGTTAATAATGAGATGAGTTTCATTCTTGACCGAATTAATTAAAATTACTGAAAAACAAACTTATTTGTATCGAAATAAGAGGGGAAATAGAATGGACGATATTGATTAGGCCTTAAATTGTCAAACTTTTTCACTTATTCCCTCGAACTATCAAATTGACCATAAATTCTATTCATCGATAGGTTTCCACAATCCGCTAATCTTTATTATTTATACATACATACATACATACATTCACTCACGCTTGTTTTCCATGGAGGTAGGCAGAGATTATGGATCGCCACCTGCTACGATCCTTACACACTTCTTTCGCTTCTTTCACATCCATCAATCTTTTCATCCATGCCCTGCTGTTTTTGTCACTGCGTACACCAGCCTTTTTTATAACAACGTCTAATTGGTCTGCGTAGGTTTTTCTGGGACGCCCTTGCGCAATCGTTCCTTCCACATTCGCACAATATATCTCTTTCGTGATTCGCCTTTCATTCATCCTCTCTAAGTGACCAAAGCACTGGAGCATTCCTTTCTCAATTCTTGTCACTATATCATCTTTCAGACCACATCTTTCACGAATCACATCATTGCTCACTCTATCACTCAATTTGACTCCACATATTTTCCTCAACGATCGCATCTCTACCGCATTTATCTGCTTTCGTTCTTCTTCTGCCATACCCAAGATTCACTTCCATACATCAGTGTCGGCACCAGCACTCCGTTATGAACAGCCATTCGCGCCTTTGTAGAAACGATTTGCCTACTCATAATCGAGTGTATAGCACCATTCACTGCATTTCCTTTCTTCACTCGTCTTTCTATTTCTTCCTCACTCTTTCCGTCCCTTGTAAACAAACTCCCCAAGTATACAAACTCACGGACTTGTTCCACTTTTTCGCCATCTATCATTACCGTACAGTCAGTCATTTCTTCATCTCTCTCAAACACCATTACTTTCGTCTTAGTTACATTTACTTTCATTCCTTTTCTTACAAAATCATCATTCATAACAGACATCATTTCCTGCAACTCTTGCGCAGAAGACGCAAGTATAACTTGGTCATCAGCGTAGGAGGCACTTGATTTGGGTCCCATTCATCATAACTCCACAGTCACGTTCTTTCAGACCTTTCATACGACTGTCCAAAAACAGATTAAAGAGCCATGGCAACGCAACACATCCCTGTCTGACACCCGTAGAGATGCCAAACCAATCATGCACGGGAATCCTCATAATACAAATAAACATAATACAAATAAACCTATGCCATAGGCCTAGCCCGCCCAACTTTTCGAAGTTTGGGGCTAGTTTTTAGGGGGGGTCGGCCTATGAAAAAAATGCTTGTAGAACAAAAGGATTTTACTTAGTGAATCATTATTACGGCCCCTCGCTACGAACATGACCTATGCCATTGAAATATTTTAAGAAAACTGTTAATCTCAGTCAAATACAAATTGTATGTCCGCGATTCGAGTTTAATAATTTTTTTGTGATTCATCAGCTATACGTATTTAAAAAAAGTATTAAGAGATATTCCACATTTCCAAGTATTCCGATACATTGGAGTACCACACAATCACTTTGACAACGGAAAATGTAATGAATTTGCGCCCATTTTTGTTAAGGCAACCAACATAAAAAGATCTACAGCTCACACCGCAACTTTATATATCCCCATATACTGAAAAGTTCTACTGTAACTGGGCACATACGTTACGGAGCTGGATTATCTTTCGGCTTCAGTAAACTTCGAATTTATTTTGACCTGAATTTAATTCTCTTTAGACTTCGTCAGTATTTTCAGTACATGCCAAAATTGTTTAACTTTTTTGAATACTTCTTTTCATTTTCCTTAAAATATTATGGTCACATCAGAGGGTTAACATTTTTTTCTTTAAAATTGTTGATTATACTCAGCGAACTAAAATCTATGGAATAAGCATTCTGACAACTATATATGTGGATAGCTAAAAATGCTGGCATTTATTTATGCAGCACAAAGCGTCTGAACTTAATTTGTATACTTATAGATATTTTCTATACTTAAACAAAAAAATAAGATACGTTTTTTCTGCATCTTTTTACTGCCTCCTTTGCATCTTTTACACCATTTGACTATAAAGGACGTCATTTCTAATAAACTCTCTCTTTTTATCTTTTCTCAACAATACAAACTGCAATTTATTGAAAAGAACACTAACGTCAGTCACCGGGTGCGTGGCTGGCCCGACTAAAGCTGAGCGGGTTGTACTTTTTCGGCCCCGTGGTGCCATTTTTTAAGCAATATTTGTTTGCAATTACACTTCTATAGATTGTTGTTCGCTGATTATACTTACCTATGACGAACAACGGGTTTAGCATATTCACCGGTTTTCCCTCATCGGGTCAATTTAGAAAACAAACTTTTCAGATTTGTTTCAAGTCTGGGTGTTTATAGTACCACCGTTGTTTCTGATTTTCGCGACACATGTGCTTTAACTACGTATGGAATCAAAGCAATAAATGCTATCAATGGCACCTAAATAAAAAAAAAATGAAATTCCTTTTACTCGGACCAATTTTAATATCCAAGAGGCTAACCAACCGAAAGTATTCAATAAGTCTCGATTTATGACATACTTACTGCTGCCTGAATATCTATTGTACTCGAATAAAAGAACGGTATTTCAATCATGTCATGAAATAATGTCTGTCATGCCATGAGTATGAATATCACTAATGTTATGAGGCTCACTTTTTGTAGAGGATTCTTATTTAATAACTACGTATAACTTATACCCTGCCTTAATCATGAAGAATAAGTTTATGATAACTTTTCATAGCCAAAAACGTTGGAAGTTTACGAATGCTTTAAAGCGCCCTGGCATCGATTATTTGTGATTGTCAATTTTTACGTATTTGACGCTAATTGAAGCGAAAATTTATCGTTTTCATGTGCAATGAGGGCTTTTCAAAATGACAAAAAACTGTAGGCTCGATAGATGGCGTTAATAAAAATGATTTTTTTACTAAGCTTCGAAGAGTATCAACACCATCTAGTGAGGCAAATAGTTACTATTTTTAGGCTACGAAGAATATCAACACCACATAATGAAGCAAATAGTTACTATTTTTATTTTATGTCACTTTGAAAACCCCTCTTGACGTAAAAATTGACAATCGCAATTGATCGTTATTGGCCTTCTTGCTAATATTAAACCAGTAATACACCGTCATTTTTTAGTCGTTTTAATTAACTTAAGAGTGTGTTGTACCAATGAAACCAAACACTTTTGCCAAAGAAACATGGGTCGAAAAACGACAGATTTTCCCATACTAATTGTTCCTTGGGCAAAAATGTTTGGTTTTATTGGTACAACACACCCTTAAGTTAATTAAAACGACTACAAAATGACGGTGTATAAGAAGTCTATGATTATATAGTTGTAATGACTCAAAATCATTATATTTAGAAGTCGAATTGACTCGTGTCGTGATTTATGATTTAACAATTGCTGCTTCTATGTTTGACTGAACACACCAATTTAGTATTAAATCGCCGTGTCTCGCTTCATTGACCGAAATCAGATAGTCTGGCACGGATTGCGTGAAAACCTCCCAAGACAATGGAGAGAGATTGCCGAATCGACGGAAGGTTAGACGTGAGGGCGATAGGGCTGTTTTCACATCGGACGATAACGACAACAACACGATAGCGTGATAGCGTTGAAGTAGTTTCATATGGGGGATGTCTGAAAAAAAACAAAATAGCTTAATATTTTTTAACCGCCTCTGTGGTCTAGCGGTTCGCCCACCTTTGTAAGACGCAAGGGTCCCGGGTTCAATTCCCAGGGGGGCTACAATTAATTGTACTGGGTTTGGTTGGTGGCAGGGCTTACTTCAAGTCCGCCTGGCTAGCTACCACCATCTTAGCTAAGTCTGACGCCATAACAACAATTTGAAAAAAAATGTGTTCCGGCAGTTGGAGGTAAGATAGCCAGTTCCTCAGTGATGAGGTTTCCGGGTGTAGAGCGCTTATCGTCACTTAACATCAGGTGAGATGAAGGCCAAGCACTATCCTGTTAAGCATAAAAAATTGGTAAGAATGAGCTTCCTTATTAATAGAACAAAGTTTCAGAATTTTCGGTTGGCTGAAAAAAAAAAGTCACTTCGTCTTCACAAATGTACGGAAGTAACAGCAGAATGGAGATTATACCTCAGCCATTACCGCAACATGTACTTAGGTTTTAAAAAACTTTTGACATTTTGTGACGATTTTTTTATTATCATGTTGTAGTTTTGGCAGGTGGTTGCTAAGGAATCATCTCCATTCTGATGTTACTCTCGTACTTTTTCGAAGAAGACTTTATTTTATTTTATTAGATTTTTTTTTCACGCAACCAAAAAATCTGAAACTTTTTCTTATTAATAAGGGAGCTTATTCCTACTAAAAAAACTCAGCCAATTTTGTTTTTTCATGCATATAATGACAGAATATGAAAGCGAGAGCGAAATGAGACCTCTATAACGCTTTCATATTATTCTGTCGTTGTCGTCAACGGTATTGTCGCCGACATGGTTGTCATGCCGATATGGCGAACGACATAGTAACGCACTTGTAGAATAGGCACAACTTTTACAATCGTTTATTACGCCGTAAATATAAAAATTAAAGCAAATGTAACTGAAATAATACTATAATAAGCTATTCTAGAAAACATACGACTCCCATCAGATCAATTCTCGGGCTTAAATCGAACCCGCGAAGGAAGTCCGGTTTAGTGCTCTGAGCGCTGAGCTACCGAGTCACTAGTGGCATCGTCGAATTTCTTCTAGTATATCCAGCGCTGCAAACCAGAGTTATTTCATCAATGTGAGGAGTTACCTCGACATTCACTTGAAATATCATTCCAGATTTTTTGATAATTGATTAAAGATGAAAAACTATAATGAGCTGTTAGTTACGATCGTATTATATACCGATATCGTATAGTTGTCGTCCGAGCTAACGTTATCCAAAGATTTAAATCGTTAGATCTGCCTTCGTACTGAAAATCTGTAGCATTATTTCAAATCTGTCAAAATGACGCACGCATGCGTGATGCGATGTTTACGTCCATCGGAATTGACGACGGAAGGCAAATAAATTTCGATAATAATTAAAATCTAAATACTTACGCGTGAAATGTTACACTATTTTGCTTTATTTGTATTTCTACAATTGTTGGTGCACAGATAAAAGGCACAAGACGGCATTTTGAAAAAGTTCCCACGTGGTTTCTCGAAATAACTCACACTGTGTTCAAATTAGCACTGATAGCCAACTAATGGCAAAGAAGTGAGGCTCATATTATGGTAAGGGCATATCTAACGATTTAAATCTTTGACGGTATCGTGTGTCGTGTCGGTGTCGTTATCGTCACAGTGTGGAAGTGGCCTTTGATTTCGGTTCGACGCGAGGGCGATAATAACCCAAGTTATTATGGATACGCCTTTGAATAATCTCGAATATTATGGAGCAATGTGTATTGTTTCCGTTATTTGAATAGACACGTTTGCTGACATTATACGACCTTGTACGGCTTTGTAACAAAATAGTAGGGTTAGCGTGATTACAGGGTGTCCCAAAACTTTACCACACGAAGGTATTAAAGGTACTAGGGTGAAAAAAACTTCATTTTAAAAACCAATTGGAAATATTCAAAGATTTTTGAAAAAAACACCCAAATATGAAAAAAAACAATCTTTTATTTTTACGATGCCGATCAAAATGTAATAGGATATTGTTCCTTAATAATACCATAAGAATAAATAAAACTGATGATGATACTCTTTTTACGTATTATAAGGTAAATTTAACAAACAAGTAAGTGTAAATTGTCCATCAGCCATTTTTCATGTCCCCGCTGCTGGGGCACAGGCCTACCTTATGGGTGGTAAGGTGGATGGGCCATAACCCACCACGCGGGCCCAATGCGGATTGGTGGGTGTTAACGACTGCAAATGCAGCCGGGACCAACGGCTTAACGTGCCTTCCGAAGCACAGAGGAGTTCGAAATAATAAATTTTAGGTCACCCATCCCATGACCGACCGTTGCGAACGTTGCTTAACTTCCGCAATCGCTGGGCCAGGCGCTAAACCACTGCGCCACCGATCTCCTCGAGTGTAAAGTTAACAATATCGGAGAGAAAGGCGTCTTGAGAAATTACCTATTACTTATGGTGTATTACTTTTAGCTTAATACTTGGTATAAGTGCTATAGAATACTTATTATAATACTAATAAGATTTTGCTATACTAAAATAGATAATAACATGCTAATTAATAATGTAGTTAGTAGTTTTTAGGTCTATTTTTCTTTCACATTATTTTAGAGATATTATAATAATGAGTTTAATGATGTACTTAAGTGAACAGTTTAATAATGTTATCCTCGCAAAAAAAACAATAGCTAATGAAATTATGTAACTACCTATAATAGCAATATAATTCAGTGATACATCTATATTTTATAATATTTTGAATTGGAAACCAAATTGTTTCAAGTTTAATACAAAGTAAAGATTGCTAATGGGTAGAGTTTATTGAACATGTCAGAATTTGAGAATTGCAAACTGTGATTGCACAAATTAGATGCCATCCAAAGGGACCCTTGTCACGAATGACATTATGGAAGAGACATTCTCCCCGAGGGCGATATACGTCCATAATGACCCTATTTATTTTGATATCATTTTTCTATACTATAAAAAGAAGATCAAAGTACTTTTCTCGCTCTTCCTAAAACATAAGCAGAAAATTCATAATTATAGTTAACAGAAAAGCGAAGATTAATTAAATATTTTAATATAATATTATAATTAATCTTCGCTTTTCTATGTATATGTTACCGCTAATACCCGAAGTGCGACTAAACCTAGTATTAGCCAGCCAAAACTAGGTGTTAGCCGATAGCTGTTGGTTAAAACTAGATGTAGTCGACAGCTGTTGGTTAAAACTAGGTGTAACCGATCTGTTTTACTCCTGTAGGTCCCGAATAAAGGTTAGTAATTTAAGGCGAGCGCGAGGCACAGCAGAGCGTGAGCCTTAAAGGACATCATCCATTTTTCATACATTTTTGGTCCAAATATGAAAGTGCCGGCCAAAAGACAAATATGCTTTATTCCGTTAGATTTTGTCCATCTAAGCATTTTTTATTATGGCACCGAAGCTGTAGTTGAATGATTACAGCAGGAATTGTGACTTCACTGATATGTGTGAATCGGGCTTTACTGTGAGGGTTGGTGCTATTTTACCTTCAAGGACACCACACGCATGCTTAAGGGTCCCCCCAGACCTACCGGTTTCTTTTCTTTGCTTTGCTGTTCGGCAATGGACCGCCGACCAAGAGGCTCATTTTAAATCTATCGCATATTTTCAATCTAAGTATATTTCACATATATGTATGTTCTAGTGAGCTTTGTTCCTTAAACGATCGTTATGAAAACACAAAAAAATAGTTCAGGTAGGTAATGATGCCACCCACGACCCTGTTCACAATTTATATAAATATGCGATCGATTTATTTTAAGCAATCGGAGACCATGTTCAGGGTGGCATATCTCCCATAAGCTTCCTACTTCGCAACCCAGACAGCTCATGGCTATCTTGTCAATTTGGTCTGGTCCCAATATGCTATAGATTGAAATGACCCTGGTTGGCCGGCGTTCTAAACAGCAAAGTAGAACAGCAAAGCAAAGAAAAGAAACCGGTAGGTCTGGGGTCACCCTAAATCTAGCTTACATTTTTTTCCAAAATATAAAAAAAGTTACACGAACAAGTCGTGTCCGCCCGTACGAGCAAATGATGCGTTTACATAATGACACATTTAATTTTATTTATTTTATTTGGGGAGCTTACAGCATTAACAAATTATGGAAATAAACATAGGTACTTAAGAGCTAATTACAAGCTTCTACAGATAGATAGAAGCTACTTGTTGCATAATACTTAGACTTAAACTAAATAAGCATTATATAAGCTATGAAGTTAATTAAGTTAAAGCATTAAGCTTCAAAACTTATTGCAGTCACTTTTTAGAATTAAAAAAAACACGGACCCCTCTCAAATAATATTTCAGGAAAAGAAAACAAGCCTACTATAAAAAAAAACGTTTGATTGTAGTTTTATTACGGGAAGGGTTAACATCGGACCCTTGATACACATGCTACGGACCCCTAAGGGGTCCACCACATATTACGAAACTTTGCTCTTAAGAATTAATTAATGTGTGTGTGTTTGATCTCGTCGTGCGACGAAAACCCATCGTTTGCTATTACGACGACATGGGCTGGTTTTCTTTTAAAGATTGTATTGACCGCTGACATTATTAAATGCAATTTATCTTATAGAGAGACTTTATCTCCGACAAAACAACATCTTTATCAAATCTCGATAAACAACTTAAAACTATTATAAACAATCGTAACTTATTCATCAAAAATTAATCACGTTTTCAGCCAACTTTATGAAGGGCTATTAATGCTAATTAAATTCAATAAGCGACTTTCAGTCTTTTAGTTCATGAAGTTTCATCAATGTTAAGGATCACTGTCGCTTTCAAACCTAAATAGATTATGAAGTGACATTGATGTAGGGCGAGGGTTGCTTCTGTATTATTTATTAGCTAACAACCACCCAAAATAAACGCAACCACAGAATAAGTAATAAAGATTTTGAAAATCAAGCAACTTTAGCAATACCCAGGAATTAGATGGGTGACCGAAAAATCTACTTTGTACTCTGAAAAGCACGTCAACCGATTTCTTTATTTTAGCTGCAAGCATAGTCTTCTATGATTTCCAAGCCATGAAGTGAGCAGAACGGCAACATTGAATGTGGTCAAGCACATAGTTTAATAATATTATTTTCAACACACTTGCTCGTAAAGTGAGCCCTAATACATCGCTTTTAGGGCCATAAACCGAGCTATAACAAACGCGTGCAATAATATATAAAACACTAGTTCGTAATAGAATTAACCCTACAAAGGTAAATTAGTACCTTACTGCAAGTTCTATGCGAGTAAACAGAGCATTCCCAATTTAGCCGGGTAATACAGTTATTTTATTTTGACAACAAAGAGGTTTTATGCTGCTGAAAATTCATATACATTTTTGGAATAAATAAATGTGTAAGTCCATAATTAAGTCAAATAAATATGTAATTATTATCAAATTATTCAAAATTCACAATATTTTGTTATAAAATATTAAAATGTATGCATTTTGTCACTTAAAATTATAATTTTGAAGTATTAGTAGTAGGCTGTATGCTCCTCACCCCTTTGTTCGCAAAATTCTTGCGTTGGGCGTGTGAAAAAAAAACAAAAAAAAACATGCGCGCCTTTTCCCATAATTATCATATTTTGTTTTTGCCATATTTGTTGCTGTGTGATAAATTACTTGATTTTTCCTCGCAAATGTGTTGAACAACGTCGTATGAAACTCGTTAGCTCTTGCTTATTGCACACTCGGCTGAGTTACGCCCTCGCCTGCGGCTCGGGCTGCAACCCACAGCCTTGTGTGCAATGAGCAACCTAAGCTAACTTGTCTCATAATGTACTATTTTATTATTGATTATTTATTTTTCCTATATTATCTGCGTTTAAACTAGGTGTAAATTGTGATGTAAGATTATTTCAATCAAGATGTTATATTTATTATTATTATTTATTTATTAGAACATGAGTTTTGAGTCGAATTGTTTGACCTTTTCGGGGGTCCTTTAGTACGATGAGCATTTTGATCTAGGCCACCTCTAGCAATGAATCTTACACCATTGGAAAGGTCTTTAAATTTGAAACATTTTATTGTATGACAGCAAACGTCAACTATTAGTACTTTGAGAGTTAAATTGTTCTGAAATCAACCAAATTTTATAACATTAATGACCTAAAACTCCGAAAATTCTAACTATTGATAAAAAGCATGTTTACAGATAATATTTTTCATTTATAAACCTTTCTAATGATATACCATTCAATGCTAGAGGTGGGGAAGATCAACTCCCATAGACAATACACCAGTTTTATACTTTAATAACCTTTAACTCCAAAAGTATTAACAATTGATATAAAGTATATTAACAGCAAATATTTATCTTTAAAAGACCTTTCTAATGATATATCATTTATAGCAAGAGGGCGAGTTTATCAACGCCCTGCTGAAAAAAATCAACAAAAAAGATGACATATTTGACAGACATTTTTTCCTGGTTAAAATTGAAATTTTTCTTATTGTTTGATATATATAGAACTTTAATAAAAGAACTACATTAATTTTATTTTTTCAACCCCGCACGATTACTACGAAAAAAAATCTTCTCTTAAAATTGAAAGATTCCCATACATTTAGTATGGAGACTGATCGACGACATGACCACGAACTGAAAGTAATACACGTGGCCAAACTTATGTTCATGGCTTGTAAATGAAGAAGGCTATGCTGCAAGGCATAAATCCTAAAATAAGAATCACATTTCATTTTTCGGCGGTAGATGGTGCTGTTCAAATTCCCATACAAAATTTATCTATCGAATGTTTTTACGCGCGTTATTTTTTTGTCGATATATTCGCGCTGTTGTCTGTACGTAAAACTACAAATTGTAAATTCTCCATACAACAAAATTTACTCTCAAAATTTCACAGCGCGTTGCTCACCAAGAAATTGTTTGGAATATTATCCTTAAATCTCCTGAAATTTAGTTTGGACCTGTTTTAAACTAGTTTGTGCGAATTCGGATTCTAACTACGTTGAAATAGATTTGAAATTAGGAACTGAAATGTTTCAAATGTCTAAAATAGTGTCGGCACGGTATTCAAATATTTGAATTTCATATTTAGTTTACTACTCAAATATTTTATGAAGAGAATTTAGAAACATTTCAATTTAATAGAAAATGTCACTCTCTGCTTCAACTAAATAACGAAACATTTAATAGTAAAATAATAAGGATGCATTTTTATTTTTCATAAATATTTTTTTGGATGTATCTCACTGACCTCCAGTAAACAAGTACGCTCATAGAAATAGAATGTCAAAGAACAACAATGTCAATAAACAGGTGATCCGAAAAACGAATGTATACATTTTATATGAGATACGTAAAATATGACTTGCATACATAAAATAAGACTATATTATGGCAAAGGAAATTAATAAACTATGTTCCATACTGTTTTCTTCGCCGATAAACAAATAAATGTAGCGAAATTTGGTTTTAGAGAAATGTGTGGCAATATCTTATTTACCTGTGAAAAGTGTGATTACTTGGATTGTTTCCTTTTGTTACATCACAATCACTAACAGAACAAGACACTATGGCTCCACGATACCCTTATTTAAAATTCTTAAGATTACCAAATATTTTAAAGAAATTGTGGTTGCTCTTTGGCTAGGCGGGACGCTAGGGGCTCTTACTGAAAAAAAAAGTTGGCACATTGTCACTTGATCCTTTGTCTCTTTTTTCATAGACCGTGTCCTTATAATGTTAACTTCTCTTTTCCATGCTTTGTTGGTCTGCTTGAGCGCAGCGAAATGACAGCAATTTTTTGTGCCATATTTTGATGCATGCAGTAGAATCTACTATGGCAGTAGTGAGTGTACTTGGAACTAATAAGTTCCAAATACACTCACTACCTACTGTCATAGTAGAATCTTCTACTCTCAGCGCCAATAAGGCTATTTTCAAATCAGATCAAACGATTGGTGACGTTCGCCTGTCCAGCAGCGTACTTGTTTAATGGAGGTCAGTGATGTATCGTAAACCAGTACGTAAAATGACGTCTAAAACTCTATAAAAAAGAAAGCGCTATCGATGTTAACGCCTATAATCTCTATGCATTGTATCTCTCACTCACTAATACGTTAGTTGCTATAGTATTGACTCTCGGCCAAAAGGACAACGGAAACTGAAAGGGTATAAAAGCGACACGAGCGTTTTATAGATCTGTTATTCTGCTCTGAATTACAGTTTAACGTGCAATTAAGACTCGGAGAAAAGAAATGGGACGTCTTTCTAAAAAGTTTATGATGGTTGTTCAGGAAGTTAGTACTAATAGGGCTTTAAAGGTAAAAACGATGACGTTACTCGTTTAGCATAGGAAAGTACCCGTAATGCCTGGTACTCACTGGATGCTGCCTATCTATTGTATAATTTTGACACTTTTTTGGCACAACTAAAAACTTAGGTACCAAAGAAGTAGCAATGTGTCACATCCATCTGCCAAATGGAAGGATAACTTCGATCTCCTATACCTGTGGATATTGCATGACAATGGTATTTGTGGGACACCTCATAACTCCCCCAAAACGCAGCCCACTATGAAAGTCCCCCACGACTTGACATACAAATTGACATTTAGTGTCGCGTGATTTGTCAAACAGCATGTGCCACATTTTAGCTTTGTTATTGTATGACGTGATATTGCATGAGAATGGCATTTGTGGGACACCTCAAACTCCCCCAAAACGCAGCCCACTATGAAAGTCCCCCATGACTTGTCATACAAATTGACATTTAGTGTCGCGTGATTTGTCAAACAGCATGTGCCACATTTTAGCTTTGTTATTGTATGACGTGATGTTGCTTGAGAATGGCATTTGTAGGACACCTCAAACTCCCCCAAAACGCAGCCCACTATGAAAGTCCCCCATGACTTGTCATACAAATTGACATTTAGTGTCGCGTGATTTGTCAAACAGCATGTGCCACATTTTAGCTTTGTTATTGTATGACGTGATATTGCATGAGAATGGCATTTGTGGGACACCTCAAACTCCCCCAAAACGCAGCCCACTATGAAAGTCCCCCATGACTTGTCATACAAATTGACATTTAGTGTCGCGTGATTTGTCAAACGGCATGTGCCACATTTCAGCTTTGTTATTGTATGACGTGCTACATCCTCAGGTATAGGATCGAAGAAGGATTGAGATAGATTTTGAAATTAGACAATTAATAAGCCCCCTGATTAGATGGTGGTAACTTCGAGCATTTATAGGTTAGTAAGACTTGTTTTAAATCTAACTACAACCATCTTAAATCTCGATTGTGCAGAGGCTTGACGCTTATGTACCCCTAGAACGAACATCTAATAATTTCGCTTTTCGGCGGTAGATGGCTGTACAGATTTCCCATACAAAATTACATTATTGATTTTTTTACACGCGTTTTTTTTCTCGACAGCTGTTCGTGCTACGTGTACTGTCTGCTATTGTGGTGATCGCTTGAATTTAAAAACGTATTATGTCGAGCTCCTCCGTGCTCTAAAAAGCACTTTCAGTAAATAGTCCCGGCTACATCACAGTTGCATGGTGGGTAATGGCCCATTCTCCTTATTCGTTACTAAGGTGTACCTATGGCCAATCAGCAAATAAAGTTCATGATGATGATAAACTTTACGTAAATGTCTTCTTCTTCTTCTTAGTCGGGCACTCTTGACAGAGTGGTCTTGGCTGACGATAGACAGGGTTACGTCTCGCCGTCGCCACTCGCTTCCAGCTCTACGATGCGGCACCGCTGTCACATAGACGCCAGCGCTCGGACGACGCGCTCGCCGATGGTCGGAACTATTCTATACAAAAATTACGTTTGTTTGTTGACGGATGTTTTTAGAGAATTGAGGGGCTGGGCGGCCGCACGACGTGCGATGTCTCTCCATTTTTGCCGATTTTCGGCGTTGCGATAACACTGCGGTCGACTGCGTAGTTTTCATAATTAGGTCGATCCAACGAGTCGGAGAGCGGCCTCGTGGTCTCTTTCCATCTGTAAATGTCACCATAACGATAATGCTAACATCGTGCTTTTCGGGATCGGGATCGGCAATAAGTGGGAAACATTTCTTCAATGCATGAGGATACCTTATACTTTCACCTTCTTCAGCCATATCGTCTCGCAACATAGTGTGAGATGAAGGAAATGCACTTCCCCATTGTGATAAAAAAACTAAGCCCCCCCCCCCAGCCTTTTCTTGATAGGTACCTCCATTACCATTGAAAGTACAATTTTATTATAATTCGTGAATGTTAGTATTCGTCTCGCAAAATTTCCGTGCCATTTCGTCCCGACATGCGACAGTGTGCGCCCGGCCTTAGGGAAATTAATGACATTTTTCGATACGCTTAATTGTGTTTTCGCCAGCGAAAATTGGAGTTTATATTTAGGTCAATAGGGATACAATTTCCTGTGTGAAAGTAAGTATAGTGTGTGTGTCTTAAAATAATTTCTACAAATTAACTTTTTTGGAAATTTCATCGTTGGAGATACTTTTTCAGTAAACCTTTTACATATTTTTATCTACATTCAAATAAAACACCTGGGCCCTGTTTCATAAACATTACCGTAGTGAGTTACAACGGTCGTTTAGTGTTCATTGCGTCCTCAATTTGAAACTAAACAATAAACGATTTAGAGACACCGCTTTGTAATGCGAATTACTGTAACAAATTGTTATTTTTATGAAATAGGCTCCAGATGTAAAAATGTACAACAATTTCAGCGACATAGGTATAAATATTTGGAATAATTAAAATTAGTTTTGCCGCAATTTTTAACTTATTAATTTGGCATAAGCATTCTTGGTTTGCTATGCGAAAACGTTTACAGCAAAAAGTTTTCACGTACAAACAACTAGAAAAAGCCCAAGTATTCGCTTTCATCGGGCAAAGAGCTTATGTCTGTCATATTCCCGAATATTCACAATCCGGGCTGTCTCATGAGGCCTCCAATATTTACGCTTCAATATTTTTCAAGTCAGCACTATGATGGATGAGTGTAACCAGCCTGACCTCTTTCGCGAATGCCATGCGGAAAGATAGCGATAGATATTTTTGCGTAAAATGTTTAATAAATAAATAAATAAATCATTTATTTCCTCATCACACAATAGGTTACTTTACTTAATTCTAGAACAAATTTGAGCAAAATACAAGTATGACCTGAAGTGTGAGAAGCTGGTGCCCATAATAGGTTTTAAAAGAAAACCGGTTACACAGGTCACCCAGGCAATAGGATACAATTAATTATGTTCTTAGCTAACAGTATTTGTAGACCTAAGAGCTAGCACAGGGGGTATTAATTATTACATGTAAACTTAATAAAGATAACTTATAGAACTAGTACAAACTAAGCATTATAAATACTTAGTAGCAGAATTTTATAGTTGTGTAAGAGTGCTGTTTATAACAACAATATTCAACCTTTTTACAAGCTTTTATTCAACTTGCAATGTAGGTATAGGTATGTTTGTTCGGATGGAAACTTGCAACTCAATTTTGAAGCAGATAATATCTAAATTTTATTCTCATTGATCTGAAATTTTAGTTTGAATGACATGGTTATAATAGCTGTATGATGTCATCCTAAATCCAACATGGCGAAACACCCAGAATGGCGGACAAGTTATTTTCAATGCACTCCTACAATATGGGTATCAAATGAAAGGGCTTGCTGAGAATAAATCGAAAAATAAAGTGACGTCACTCTAAACCAATATGGCGGACAAAAGTGCAATTGGCAATAAAAGCTTGTACCGAAAATGAAATTTTTGACAGATACTTATATCTTTTACGATACCTAACAAAAAATATTGTGCATAACAAAATCGAGTAATTTTTATGTAAGTAGGGTAGGGTGGTCGATAATGAACCACCTAAATTTTAAAGAGCTGTAACTCGGGTTTTCTGAGTCCGATTTATATGATTTTTAGTTACAATCATAAAGAATTTTATTGGTTGTAGAAGAAGTACATTATTTTTATCCAAACTCTACGCTGTATTGTGAAATCTTGTTTTTTATGTAAAATGAGAAATGGTTCATTGAGTGCACCCGGTGGTACTTATTGAACCGGGGGCTGGTACAGAATGAACCAAGGGGGGACTAAATGAACCATGGTTGTTACAACAAGCATAATTTTAATATTTCTTATTTAAAAATTAAATAAAACTATGTTTTTATTGTCGAGTATTTAATAAAGATCCTTGTACTGTAATAAAACCATACAATATTTTACTTTGTAAACCCTGAGAGCGTTTTAAACATAACAATAATATCTGAGAGCTGTTTAGTTGACTAGACCTTAATCAAACTAATAATTTAATATCGTCTTTTAATCAACATTACCCTAATTATCAGCTTAAGAGCTTGGTAACGTAAATTCAAAAGTGACATATCAACGGGAAATTTGTAAAAAGACAATCTATGAATATTGCCATTCAATTTTATGTCTGCAGTGTTCTGTGTCGGGGTGCCTTTGACACAATATATTTTTTGTTGAATTTTTACTTTTTTATTTTAAGTATGATACAAAAAGTCACATTTTTCGTCATCGTCCAATGACTATCAAGTTTTGATCGTCCCATTCTAGAATGAAAAATAAGAAAACCTAACAAACACATATAAAGCATTCTAATAGGCAAAACAGGGGGTAAGTACCGAATTTATCAGGGATGGGACTATATAAAACACAGGTGGTACTTAATGAACCACTGGTTCATTAAGTACTCCTTTAAATTGGTTTATCCTGTACCACCCCGCACCTATAGAGTTTAAAGTTATGTAACTGCTTGTACAACCACGTGAAGCTTATTTTTATTACTGTGATAAAAAGCGCAAACAACAATAAATGTATCACATTAACCATTTTAAAGCTACTATTCGCTCAAAAGAAATAAAACCAAATAATACACACCTATTATTTTCTACTTTTTTACGTAAAATATGCAAACCACAGACGCGAATGCGTGTCTTTTGCGATAGCTCGCTGGCGACTGGGTAGGGAGGGGCGATTGTGTTAGAGGCTTGCTTACTATGATTTGCACCAACTGGCAACGTCACATTTCCGAGAAATTTGGCTGGTTCATTTAGTACCACTGGTTCATCATCGACCACCCTACCCTACTATAAATGATTACATTTAAGATACGCTTTAAACTGTGAACTGTGAACTTTTTTTTTTCATGCTAGGTAGTGTGGCGAGGGGTGAAATTATGGCGAAGGTAAGCCATTCTACAAAAATGTTATGATCTGCATAGTGGATCGGTGGGGTGGGATTTCTTAAAGGGAAGCCGATGCGAATCGGCTTGTATAGACCTTTCACTTATGCTAATAGATAAGGAGGTCATAACAAAACAAATTTGGTAACGATCGCGTAAGTGGCTGACTCTGGGTTCACAGGATGGAGAGGATCTTGTATCTATGCCCGAGGTTTTACGTTCCGATTTACAACTTTTTTAATATACCTCTCAAGGTATTCCGTATTGAATATATCGAGCACACCGATGGATTTTCCTCGTATCCGTAGAGCCGCAATGTTTCAAATGTCGACCGCCTGTGGCTAGAACGATATTTTACATAATATTAATGATATACTTACTTGAACCTTTTTCAAGTTCAGTATTTTTTTATAAAGTTGGGTAGACTTTTTTATTTTTCAATATTAATACGTGGCATATACTTATACTGAGGAGCTCGGTGGTGCAGTGGTTAAGCGCCTGGCCCAGCGATTGCGGAAGTTAAGCAACGTTCGCATGGGTCGGTCATGGGATGGGTGACCAAAAATTTATTATCTCGAGCTCCTCCGTGCTTCGGAAGGCACGTTAAGCCGTTGGTCTCGGCTGCATTTGCAGTCGTTAACACCCACCAATCCGCATTGGGCCCGCGTGATGGGTTATGGCCCATCCTCCTTACCACGAAGGCCTGTGCCCCAGCAGTGGGGACATCAAATAATGGTTGATGGACATACTCTACATTTATAGAACCAATATTTTTATTTAAGTCCAGTTTTAAATAATTTATTCACAAATGTTTAAACACTCAGCTAACTAATGCTAGATGTAATAAGTGAAAAAAAAATATCGGCTAAGTTACAACGAATTAAGTGGTAATTTCTGCTAACGAAAAAAGGAGTCACTTTTAGGATACTTTTTTAACGTTTAGGAAAAAAACTGTTATATTTTTATTACTGATAGTGGACCGTCATGATCACAATTCTTAATAATAACAAGTAACCAAAGCATCTTTAACATCATAGAAGATGAGAGCCTCTGGTGTGAAAAAAATTCATACTTTCAACCCCTAATATTTACAATAACACAAAGTATTTACAGGATTCTGGTGAATTCACCTATTTGACGTTTTGTTGGAATAATAAAAAAGTTATTTTTATAGCTTAAACGAATTACCAAAGACTTTCTAAAAGAAAAACCTCACATTTCCATGACTAAGTCCTGCAGAGTTTTTACGAGAAAAAAATGATTCGATTTGTCAAATAAATTGTCTAATTTTAGAAACTCGCGCAAGAAGTGGGATGTTTGACCTATTTTTTTATAATAGGTACAGCTATCTTATTACGGGTTATAAAATATTCATTTTTATTTGCAAGTTACTGTATTGTAGTAAGTTTGTAACTAATAAAATAATAAAGATTGCGAAGACTAAATTTGGAAATACCATCCTATTCAAATTAGGTAGGTACTACAAATGTAAAAATTTACATATATCTTTGAACTTCAAATAAAGCTATGATTATGTAGGTATTTTATGATTTATGTAATGTAGTTTATGTAAGCATAATAATATTTTTATCTACACCCATATGCTTTAAATCTATAAAAGTTTTTGAAACAGTTAACATGCCGACATTAAAACAACCAGTGACATAACTAGTAACCATTATTCAAGCTTCTATTATTTGAAATCTATTCGAAAACATATGGAAAAATAATATATCCAGTAATATCGACGACAATTGTTATAGTTAGTAGGTACCTACGTAAAATTTAAAGTGAACCCTCAAACTATAGTATCAGTTGTTCTGCAGCTATTAGTTTTACTACTAACTTTATAGCTTTCAAACTAAAACACTCACTTTGGAACGCGAACAAACTTCGGTTTTTCTTTTTCAACGTTTGTTTAGAATTCGATCTATTCAGCGAAGTTTTTACCCGTTTCCTACTCCTCCTTGTTTCTTTATTTCTCTAACAAAAGCTGAACTTTCCACAAAGGCTAAGGGAATCAAATAAGATGCGTAGTTAATAAGGGCCGTACTGTAATTGAGTAACTTTTGTCAAATCTCCAGTCTCGAGATAATTAAAAGGAACCTCACTCATGGCCGTCACAATGTTTTCGTTCTTTGCTTCACTCAACCCGTTTGTGTGAAGCAAGACATGAGCGACAGCGTTTTTGTGACCACAAACGGTCGATATTGAAAGCAGCTTAACACAAAAGTTCTTTATTACACCAACTATCGCGCTTGTTTAGAAAACTACCAGCCATTATTATTTATAGGTATTACACTCACAATCTTTGGCGCAATATGGTACACTGGTATTCAGTCGTTTCTGAGGCCAACACTGTACATTGCAGAGTACATTATTTTATAGACTGAAAAGTTTTGAAGTTTATTGAACAGTATTGAATAGCACGGCACTGTCAAGGAAACAATTTAAGGTGGTACCCTGAGCGAAAGTGGCGCCGCGGTGAATTATATTTAATATTACAATTCTAATACACAATTTTACAAATGTTTATCTTGGAGATTTTAGGGCCCACAGTCTAGTATTTTTAGACGGTATCGTTACATTCCCTCGTAGTCACTGCTAGAAGTAGATAGCAAAACTGCTAAAAGTGGCCGTTTTTGACACATTTGCTATCTACTTCTACGAATGACTACGAGGGCATGTAGTGAAACCTTCTAAAAATACTAGACCTTGGGCCCTAAAATCTCCACGATAAACATTATAAAAATCTTTTTCTTTTAATAACTTATTAAATAAAAAACTCTGAGGGCGCCACTTTCGGTCATACAACCGCCTTAAAATGCAATATTTATTGTTTGTTTGGTATCACGATAAGTTTCAACTAAGTACCTACCTATGTAAGTATATTGAAAGAAAATTAAAACATTGCATATTCTTTGGAAATTGGCGGCTATTTTATCTTATAGAAAAATCGGTCGCTTTAATTATCTATTGTTGTAGTTAATCTTCCTAAAAAAGAATAAAATTGTTCGGCGCTGACGCGATTTCGGTTATTCCGATTTATTATTGACCTACTTTTAATGATCTGTTACCCCAAAAAATCAACCCTAAGATGAATTCTTGGAAACTTAGGTCCGAGAATTTTCTCTTTGCTAGCTCCTTCCTTAGCTTAGGGTAAATTCTCGGATATACGCGTTTCCTAAAATTTATCTCAGGGTGGATTCTTTGGGGTAACAGATCATTAAAAGTAGGTCAATAATAAATACTCACACGCTTCAACCTATAACTTGGGGAATGAAATCAAAGTACTTTCCATTAAAGTTGCGTAGGTAAATGTTAGCCTTCAATTTGATATGTTTTCTCTGCGTCTGACCTCGTATTCGAATCTATTCGAAATGGGATATTCATTCGTTGTTTAAGGAAAACTCGACTCGTGTAGTAACCTGAAAGGAGAAAGAATCGAGGGTTACCGAATCGAGTTGAATTTTAGATACTCCGGTGAAGTGAAAAAGCTTGTTCCAATTTGGTACCATCGGTTTGGTAAATGCAATTTTTTTATTTCAAAATTAATTTCTTTGTAATTTAAATAGGCATTTGTTTCAGTAACTGCAGTTGAATTAGTTTACAATATTATTAGGATTTCCAGTACGTACCGAGTCTATTAGAAAATTTTGTTTTCTAAAATGATTCAACCGGGAATCGAACCCGGGACCTCAAAGATGGCGATTCCTTGAAAACCGGTGTACAAACGGTGAACACGGAGTTTTCTCGCCATAGTTAGTCAACGATGTAATAATTTAGTTTTAGTTTAAATACCTAATTAATTTATAACTAAAATCAATATTAAATAAACTATGTTTAGTCATTTATGGTCCAGAAAGAAGGTTCTAGAATTTAATAATGAGTAAGTAAATTCAACGACTTGGAAATTATTAAATTTGATTAATATAATATTATTTGGGCGACAAATCCTAGTGGAGATCCTTAGGGGAGGCCTATACCCAGCAGTGGGTGTCGTGCGGCTGATATGATGATTTGGGCGACAAACACATTGAAGAGGTACTATAATATTACTTTTAATAAAATTTCAAGTAGATAATTTGAAAGAGATTTCAGTCCGGTGGTGTTATGAATAATATTTCACGGAAAATTAACATTAGACCTAAATTCTTAAACGGTTTCGAATCGGAAATTGAATTTCGCCTTAAGTCGGAATTTTACGTGTAGGTATTCGATAAATCGGGAAGATAAGTAATGTAATTGCAAAATGATCTATAGTTGTCTGTCGTGTGATTAGCGGCAGAGATAAGACTACAAGCTAGAGCTTCGGTTATTATCATAGCGATCATTATAAAAGTTTTAACAAAAAAAGCCTAACGAATTCAACTGAGCCCAAATACGAAAATCATTGGAATTTACTCCAATATTCTTTCACAGACTTCTTCAGTCCCAACAAATTATACGTATTATATTATAATATTATAATGTATTTGGTATACGTATGTATGTAGCAAACTTCAGTAACCGAAGTTACAACGATTGAGTTTTGTTTCGTTCCAAATTATTACTATAATCCCAGAACTATTTTACATGCTATTGGTCATGATATAGAGGCTGGGATCTCATAATTACTATATTTACCCCCTTACTAATATAGATTGTATAGCAGATACATCTGCTGTGTAACATACATGTTACACAGTGTTTTGTCACTTTCTTTTCAATGTCAAACTCAAATAGTTTGACAGAGAGTAACCATTGTATAACTATACATCTGCTATATAATCTTTATTAGTAATGAGGTTAGTTTATTGATTTTACATAGCCAAATGATTTTAAAATTTGTTTGTAATATTATAGTGACAAACGTCAAGAAATTTCCTCTCAGTGAAATCGCTATGACACAAGCCTTATCCGTAAATAAATCGTTTGCATATTCAATATGATTCCTCTACACCACCATGATACTAATGTAATATGATAAAAGATGACAGATTAACAGATTAATATCAGACTTCAAATAACAATTTGTAAGTCTAATTTATTCATCTTGTTTCGTTCTAATGAGCTTCTAGAGGCAATATGATGAGTAGGTAAGTATATTAATATTTATGAATAACTATCAAGAAATGCTAACTAGAGCGATCCATTCCATCACAAGCAGAGATTTTTGGAATTATGAAATTACGGATAGGTACGATAGAAATAATATTATTACCGGTTTCGGATACCTACGGTCATGGATATGAAATTATTTCGGATTATCCGGTAGTTTCGGATAGTTTTGGTTATTCGATTTAAAAAAAACTTGATATTTGATTTAAAAATATATTTTCTAATAAGCCGACTTTAACGACACTTATAAGTGAAAAGGGCTTGTTGCCATTCCAGTTTGCTCTCTAATATTCTACTCTTTGAACTATTAATTAATTAAGAAGAAGCACCTAAAATCCTTAGTCTACCTACCCTTAAAGGTGTGTCTTCATACGATCATCCCGATCCCTTTCCCGTTCCTTTTCACTTTCATCTGACGCAATCAATAGCGTATGCAATAGCGCATGCCTTAGCGCATGCAATGGCGCATGCCCTATCTTCTCAAAAAAAAATGACAAACTTATATGGCAGAAAGTTGAACTTGAAAGCACACGGTTTGGGGGCAATCAATATTGCATGCGTTTGACCATTTGTCGCAAGTTGAATAGAAAAGGAAACTGTATGATTTGGAGGCAATATTGAATATTGCATGCAATTGACTCAAGTGAACTTGAAAGTTGAAGCGAAAGTTGAAGCGACTCGGTGAAGACAGACCATAAGACAGTCTTGACGTGTGTATGTCTGTATTCAACATGTTGCAGCCACTAACTATGATGTCAGCAGTCAAACTTACCGCACTACAGGTACCACAAAGTACAAAGCTCCGACTCATAACAAGTTTAAGTAGGCTTAAAGTTACACGTGTTCAAATATACATTATACGCAGCAACTTTGGTAACTTGTCGCATTAAGGAGGATTGTCAACCACGTGGTCTCCATACAAACGGCGATAACGTTTCCCACCCTCTAAACCTTAACCTACAGTAATTATTTTTTGGTATTTTTTTGAAATGCCTATAAATACTAGGGCTGTACGTTTTGATTTTTTAAATATCTATCATAGATTTCGAAATATTTGCATTTTAGTGATTTCATACAAAACACAGAAGTGCCAATATTTTCAAATCTACAATGAATATTTTAAAAATCAAAACGTACAGCCCTAGTTTTTAGGCATTTCAAAAACATACCAAAAATTCATTGCTGTAGGTTAAGGTTTAGGGGGTGGGAAACGTTATCGCCGTTTGTATGGAGACCACGTGGTTGGCAATCCTCCTAAGTGTTAACACTTGGAGTTTGATAATGAATACATACTCGTGTGAAAACACATCTAGAAACTTTTTGTTTTACTACAATTTTCTTTTGATTGACCTGCAAATGTTGCTCTATTCTTTGTGGGCTTTATGTAACACAATATAATAGAAGAAATCTTCACAGCAGATACAGTCACATAATTAAAGATACCAGTCGATTTTTATGCAAACGAGGTAAATTTGATGCCTTGGATCTCCGCCAGGGATTGACCTAGCTGGGATCTGATGATGGCTATCCAGGGATTGAATAAAGGAGATTCAGATCGTTACACACACCCAACTGATCTGATCAGGATTCTGGGAGATTTCAGGATATGTTTAAAAAAACGCGGAATTAGCATAAAAATGTATTGAAATCTTGAAACTGAAAACTCTGATCCTTATATCTCTTTGAATACTGATCAGTACCCTTAGCACGAACAGCTATCGAGAAAAAAAACGCACGTAAAATTACTCGATAGACAATTCTCTATGGAAAATTTAATTTCGCTTATCGGCGATAGATGGCGTTGTACAAATTTCCAATACAAAATTTATCTATCGAATGATTTTACGCGAGTTATTTTTTTCGATAGCTGTTCGTGCTAAGGGTACTGATTAGCTAGGTGTGTATAGCGATCTGAATCTCCTCCATTCACTCCCTAGATGGCCATCATCAGATCACAGCTAGCTCAATCCTTGGCGGAGAACCGAGGCTTCAAAGTTACCTCGTTTGTATGAAAATCGACTGGTGTCTTTAATTATGTGACCGCCACTGTACCAAGAAAGTCCATCCATAATGAGGTCATACATACATACATACATATACTCACGCCTGTTTCCCATGGTGGTAGGCAGAGACTATGGATCGCCACCTGCTACGATCCTTGCACACTTCTTTCGCTTCATTAACATATAATGAGGTCACCTCCATCAAATCCTTTAAATTGCCTAAAACATTATTAAGGGTAATAAACCGTAATATAATATGCGCTAATTACTTCCCTTCAGAAACATATTGCCACTTATCGCTAACCTACCTAATTTAAGAGCTGTGATGTGAAGTGACGCCTTTACACCCACGCCAAGGAATATTGTTCTGAAATATTACGCGTGAAAAACAAAAGAAAGAATGGAAAATGTTAAATAAATGAGTACATTCAAGATTAAATTATTAACTTAAAAAAACGTTATCAATTCCAATGTACAAAAAATTTCATATTTTAAAATTCAGGTACTAAAAGTATTTAAAGGATTTCTACTACAAATCAGTAAACGGATAGTTACACACTTAATGTTTTTTTTAAACAAAACTTATTTAAAAATGTAAAGTAGGTTAATGTTTCTTGTGTTTACTATTTTAACCATTACTTACAGCGTAGTTCTAGAATAGTTAGGTAGGTACACCCGTATTCACAAACATTACTATGAGGTCTCACAGTGCCCGCGGACGCGCAGCGTGCTACGAACCAATCACACGTACAAACGAGCCAATCACAGAGGTCTATTTCAACGCAGTGCGTTCGCATAGTCAAGGGTAGTTTCATTGTTTATTATGCACAACGGGATTGTGCTTGGCCGTCACCTCACGTGTTAAGTGACGATAAAGAACTACACCCGGAATCCTCATCACTGAAGATTGGCTATCTGACCTCTAACTGCTGGAACTCAACAATTTTTAACCGACTTCTAGAAAGGAGGTGGATCTCTGTTCGGCTGTATGTATGTTTTGTTTTTACTTTTTTAATAAATAGGGATGTTGACTATTTTTTTTATTTTATGTTACATAAATTACCTCTCAAAAAAAGAAACATTGGTAAAAGAATTAATTCGCTAGCATGAAAACTGCCCGAGATATCACAGTGTGAAATGCGCACAAATGGACTCGATCAAAAACGCTCCATACTAATGGCTTGCACGTTATGACGTCACGCCGTGCTAGTTTGTATGCAACGCATAGGAAATTTGTTCAGCAGCTATATTAAATATTGTGTTTATCAAAATGGTTTCTTCGACAAATTTGCTATACATTTTACGGACTAATTAAAGGTATCATTTATTTTAATAAATTTTATACTTTTTAAATGGACTTGTCCACCCAACTTTAAAGGGTCATAAAACAAATAATATGCAATATATAAAACCAAGAGGTATACAAGCTACTCTAAAAGTTTAATATGTTTACGATTTTTATTAGTATTTCGTTATTTTATTCATTAGTCAACATCCCTATTGTTGATATAGCGTCAGACTTAGGTAATATGGTGGTAGCAAGCCAGGCGGACTTGAAATAAGCTCTACCACCAACCAAACCAAGTACAAATTGTACCACTCTTGGGAATCAAACCCGGGCCCCTGCGTCTTACACGGATGGACGAACCACTAGACCACAGAGGCGGAAGATTATTTGTGTACAATCCCAATAAGGTCCAAAATACTGATATTCACAATCGTAAATAAAACCAGTGTATAGGTCGAGGATAATTTATTAGGTGCTTCGACAAGACTATATAAATCACCAAAAAATCTTAACACCGCAGTTCAGCATTACGTGCGTTGGGTACAACGCCATCTATCGACACCCTTGATAACTACTATGCTAATACAAACGGCTTAACAATTTGTCTACAGAGATTATTTGTTTGTGAATAAGGTTTTTGTCTCTGTTCGCTTATAACAGTCATGGCTTTACGAGGTTTATTAACCAAACTATTAATCAGGATAACGCTGCAATAGAAACAGGCTTGGCTTAATAAGATGGCCGGCGGCCTATTGACGGGCGTCAATCAACCATACAGTAGGGGGTGTATGTTTCTGATCACATGGGGATAATAATGGTAAATCAGAGGGCTAATTGTCTAATTTCAAAAACTAACGCAATCGCTTTCAGGATGTGATACATTGATGCGTCTTTTTGGCACAAATAAAAACTTACCAATTTTTTGGTTTCTATGCAGCAATGTGTCACATCCATCTGTCAAATGAAAGCGATTGCGATAGATTAAAAAATTTGACAATAAGTAGGCCGCATAGATATAGTATATTAAAAAGGGGGTAGGCCGGTTCTAGATTTGAAAACCAGCCGAGTGCGTGTCGGGCCACGTGCAGTATAGACACAGTCAATTTTTTTATTTTTATTTATTTATCAGGTTCTCCAACAATTGTAACACCCAAACTTATACCACACTATTGCACAAAAACAAACACTCAGCTAAATGCTACAATTACTTATAGGTAAACACCACTTTCTCTATTATAATACGCAAAACAACAAAAAAAACAAATCAAAATAACAAAAAATGGAAATTAATCTACTACGCAATTGTATGTGTTAACAATATATCTTATATCGGGTCATTCTGAAGTTACCATCCAAATTTCAAGGATGTGTCCAGTCCATGAAACTAAACAACTTTCTCTAAGAAACATGTGTCAAATTTCGCCACAAAATTTTGGTCATTCCATACTAAATTTATCACGTGATCTGTTCGATTTGTATGGATAGTCGTTATTTTTACATATTTGGCCGTGTTACTTAGAAAAAGTTGTTCAGTTTCATGGACTGAACACATCCTCAAAATTTGGATGGTGAATACAAAATGACCCGGTATAAACAGGGTGTCCGAAAAACTTTGCCACACTAAGGGAAATTACCTCAAATATTAAAGGTAGGATATTTTAAGCAAAGAAGACTTCATTTTGATTTTAAAAATATTTGGAACTGCAATCAAATATTTTTGAAAAAAACGCTTGCCTTTAACATGAATCGAACCCACCAAATGTGTAAAAAAATCTTTTGTTTTTACGATATTGATTGAAAGGGCTACTCATTAGAATTATTTTTTCATTGAAAACACAGCATCTTAAACGAAAGAAAGACCATGAAATTAAACATTTTTAATTAAATGGGTTTCTTAATGCAGTTTCAATTTTAAGTCTTCTTTCAGTTACTTAAATTTTCTATCTTTAATATTCAAATTAATGTTCTTTCCCTCCGTGTGGGACACCATGTATATTCGTTTTTTTTTTCAAAGTAAGTATATTAAGGTATATTATAATCATTATGGCTGTAAACTTATTTTACTCTCTGTTTTACACTGCTGACGACTATAATTAAGTACCTACCTTTAATACTTAAAATCCAGTACCCTTAACACGATCAGCTAACGAGAAAAAAACGCGCGTAAAATTACTCGATAGAGAATTATCTATGGAAATTTTAATTTCCCTATTCGGCGGTAGATAGCGTTGTACAAATTTCCGATACATAAAATTGCACTATCGAATGATTTTACGCGCGTTATTTTTTTCGATAGCTGTTCGTGCTAAGGGTACTGAATTTAAAAACCTGCCAAAACGTCTGGGAGTGCAAAATTAAAACCGGTCAAACCGAAATGATCGTGACTGTTTTTCCTAAGCTTACTACTAAATAAAGTTGCGGGCAAAGCTCGTTTAAAATGGAAACGATATTGCACCGCCGCATAAATACATAATTTCAATTCCAAGTTTTCCCCTGCGTGAAGTAACTTGAACAACACGCAGCTCTGTTGGAACCAAAACATTCGCGGCAAAGATAAATGGGATCTCCTTAGCTTGAAATTGAAGAACCTATGTTTTTGAAGTTGACTATTTGTCCTTTTCAAACGTGGTTGAGTGAATGAGGGCCTTTCACAATGATAAAAAATTGTAGGCTTGATAGATGGCGTTAATGAAAATGTGTGAGTCAATGTGATTTTGACATTGAAAATGTTTTTTCGTTCGCTCCAGTATAGGCTTCGATTTTAAGAAAAAGTGCGATCCGCTTATATCTCAGAGGGTTGTGAAGATATGATATTCAAAAAAGACTCAAAAGACGCGTATTCACGAGAGCTGCAAGCTGCAAAAATAGTTATTCGAGAAAATAAAAAACTAAAAAAATTATGGCCGAAATAGTGGAAAATAAGTAATTTTTTCCGATTTTTTTATTTTGACGCTTAATATTTTGGAAACGAAGAATGATATCAAAATTTTTAAAAATTCCTCAGAACAATTTAGTCAGCTACAATTTGAGCCTAAAACAAAGACGATCGGGTTAAGGGTTTGCCCTATAGCTTAACCTTTTACATTGAAAATGTTTTTCATCGCTTCGGTATAGCCCCCATTTTCGCTCAGAGTGCGACATCGCCTTGGTTTCGTAAGTTTTAAGGCTACATGAATGGTTGAAGCCTCAAAATAGCGATAGCTTTACTGTGATTTCAAAGTATTATAAGTAAATTGAAACAAAGGAATATATTTTTTATAAAATTCGATAAATTCATTTTCAATGTACCGAAGATCGTGAAAGGCACGAGATCTGAGAATTTTTTTTACTAAGCTTCGAAGAGCACTCAGGTAGGCAATATTTCATTTGGGTAGATGTCAGTCAGTGAGCGCTTACCTACCTCTTTGCTTTGGTACAGGCCGTTTATTTTTAAAAGCTAATTTTGACTCATTTTTTCTTCAACGCCATCTAGTGAGGCATATAGTTACTATTTTTCTTTTTTAAATGTCAATTTGAAAAGCCCTCATTACTCATAGCGATAGTGGAAATATCTAACAATTATTACCCTATTTGTGATGAATACGGAGGACAAATCACGATATTATAATAAGTTGGATGTGGTCCCCATTGAATAAGATGTCGATTTCAGAAAATTAACACCTATTTCTTTGCAGTCACATTCCGTGTCAGTTAATATAAAAAATGGGGCACACTATTCGACAAAGCTGCGAAAGGTATCCAGTCTACCCTTAGCACGAACAGCTATCGAAAAAAATAACATTAAAGTACCTATATTAGAACCTTCGAACCTTAAATAAGCCATACGATTTTTTTTCTATGCCTATTGCCTACAACAAAGAGTCTTCCAAACAAGGCCGTCAAAAAAGTTCTCATTCTAGAGAAGGACGTGTCCTAAAACCTCTCGGGATAAAGGGAGTTTGTACTCGAGTCATGTCCTCGAGCTAGCCTGATTAATACCTTGGGACGAACTACTACCCCCCAGATAGACACACCTACGAGTGACGTCGGAATGGAGAAGGCTAGACATTCGATTGTTTTATTTTGGTTTTTAATTACCATTTTGTACTATTAGCAATACTTTTTTTAAGGTGGCACCCTGACTGAAAGTGGCGCCGCGGTGAATTTTATTTATTATTATTACGATTCTAATACACAATTTTAATAAAGTTTTATGTGGAATTCTTAAGGCCCACAGTCTAGTATTTTTAGATTTTGACATTTCCTCGTAGTGAATGCTAGAAGTAGATAGCAAAACTGCTAAAAGTGGCCGTTTTTGACACATTTGCTATCTACTTTCACGGATGACTACGAGGGCATGCAGTGATACCTTCTAAAAATATGTATCGGAATACCGTTTTATTTAACACTTTCGGTCATACAACCGAATTAAAGCTGATTAAGTATAGCTGCGCTAAGGTTGATTAAACAGATATGTATTGCCAAAAGAGGCCCCAAATAAACCAGTTTTGAGCTCGTTACTGCCTGGTTAAAGGCTACACAGGGTTTTAAAAAGAGCTGCATTAGGGCTTAACCAGCTTGATTGCACAGCTTATTTTCTACGATTCAGCTATTATAATGCTTTAAAACATGTTTAAGTTTTATTGGAGCTGGATAAAGGTAAAACATGAAAGAAACTAAAACTACAATCTAATGTCACGGTACCTAATCATAAAGTCAAAGTCAAAATGTATTTCTTCAAATAAACTTAATAATTAAGCACTTTTAAATCGTCTATATTTTTGTTTCAGACTTTTTTAACTGACAAGAAGAACGTCCGCAAGAAACTTATCCAGCTTTACCAGAAGTAATAAGTCTAAGTCATCTTTTCCTTATCAGTATAACCAAATGTCGTCAAGGCACAGAATAACAGCTAAAGTACCTACAAGTGTCAAGATAGTAAACTACCGCATCCAACGAATTCAGACTTTTCCCCAATTTCCCAGCGAGCGGGTCGTCCGTCAAATGCACCGAGTCCCATCTACAGACTTTATTAACTCGCCTCGACGAACACTGTGCTTTTATGCGACGACTGAATCCCTGAGCAACACTAACTAGAAAATTGCTCACAATCACGAGAAATAATTTATAGTTGTATACTTGGAGTTGTATTCTTTGATCGAGTTCATTTTTAGATTAATGTTGTGCTTTATAAAATGTAAGCATATATTATTTATGATGTTTTCAAATAACCTTCCAAACAGACACACCGAACCTACTCCAAAAGACACACGTGACGTGAGGTTTCTTTTCATTATGTCGGGGCGCAGCGGGGCGGGCCGCAGCGCATTTTATGTTTATATGGAAATGCGACCCGCTGCGGCCCGGCATAGTGTGCGATAGTTTATATAAAATATATGCGAGCGATTTTGGCGCTACGGCCCACCCCGCTGCGCCACGACATTAGAAGAATGGGGTATTTACATGGGTGACTAAAGTTAAAGCCGCACAACTTTCGCCGCACGGTGAAAATCGACCGTGTAAATGGCAATTCGGCCTAGGCCGCAGGTGACTGAACAAAATTATCTGATCCGGTGGCCAAAACTGGAACTATGTTATTACATATTGTTATTTAGGTTGCGCCATCAACTAGATAGACGACAGTAACGCCATCACCTGCGATTCAATTTTGGGAGCGACTTGCTAGGTGACTAAAGACAACCGTCACAGGTGACTAAAATCGACCCATTTAAATAACCTAAAAGGTAAACAAAAAGTAAAAAAATTTATTAACTTAACTTAACTTTTTACTAAAAATAATTTCAACTTTCACCAAAATAATGAATGACATTGGAACTCCACCTTGCATTCCATCGATATAACGTTATGTAAACAGAACCAAAATATTTCACATATCCAGATGAGATACAGAAATAAATCTCTATTGCGTATTGGTTTACTATTTTAGTTTATGTTAAACCAGATGATTTCCTTGGAATCTATTTATTGGTATGTTTCAAGAAATGTTTTTATGTATTTAGATGACGTAAATAGTTTAAAGTCAACGCTTTTTGCGTGCAATAAATTATTGTTCATAACTGAATTTACCCATGGGACAATAATATCCCTTGTTTCTCTAGGGTATTGTAGTTGATAGTGACATGCTAAGTAAATGTCAACAAGAATATTCAACAGCATGCATACGGCCTGCTTCCAGAACTATCGTTGGTAAATTATTCATTAGTTGGCAGGACAGGTATGCATGTGATAATATTATGAGCATTTTGGTAATAATTAAGTGAAACTAGTCGAAATCGGACACAACTAGACAAAATTAGAAATATATATTTTTTTTAATTTTGGGGGAACAGGATGTGACTTGTTACTGTCGGGCACCCTTAGCTCCTTTTATCGAATTTAAATCGAGTATGTAGTAAACTAGTAGCCTATTTAAGTGTATTTATGTTACAAATGTTTATCAACCGATTCAATTTTACCACAATTTGGTTCCATAAAGTAAGGAACGGTCTGAATATTTTTATCAGCTCGTTGTATCTGATTGTTTACACCAGTTCTGATTCGAAGAAGAAATTAAAACTGGACGTGGATTTTTTATATGAATGTGAACCTATAAAACTATTTCTGAAGTTACAGATATAGAATTACCAACAGGAAAGAAACGCGAAATGTGCGTACATCGTTTTTGTGAAAGAGAATAAAAGTAGGTACGGTCAGCAACGAAAATACGAGTAGTTAAACGATTTAGTACTTTGTCATGGCAACATTTTTGATGAATGCTTCAAACTGTGAGACATCTGTCAAGAAAGTTGCTATGACAAAGTACTAAAGTATTAAGTAACTTTAATTGCTGACTGTACCCAAATATTTTGTCGTCCGTAAAAGTTATGTAAGAAAAGATCGTAAATAAATAAATAAATATTTAATAACAAAATATTGACTATTCAATTGTATTGTGTCTGAATGTTTGATATAGGTATATAAGTTAATATCAAGCTTAATATTACAAATATTACAATACCATCTGCCATGTTGGTGACGTCACTTCGTATAGTGCCCCGTTTGCAATATGCTGATTGAATATGCAACATAAAGTATATCCTTCGACGCGTGTTGGCACGCTGCTGCTGTGCTACGAAATGACGTAAATTATTAATATTAAAAAAGTAGTAAAGCGTAGGCAAGTAATTTATTATTACGTTTACACGCCGATTCATTTTTTTTAATGGTGATAAAAGTTCCAAATGAACGATGATCACAGAACACTGGGTATACAGCGCCATCTACCGCCGAAAAGCGAAATGAGATTCGTCATAGACAAATCCTCTATGGAGTACTTTTGCACGCGTTTTTTTCTCGAACATCTATCGAGGGGTACTAGAGGGGTATAATAGTTCCGATTTTTTAACCGACTTCCAAAAAGGAGGAGGTTCTATGTTCGTCTGTTTATTTGTTTTTTTTTTTGTGTATGTCCACCGATTACTCGAAGACGGCTGGACCGATTGAAATGATTCAAACGTTATTACATTAGGTAAACTCCCAAGTTGGTCTCATTTTTTAAAATTTGGAAATCGGTTCAGTACTTTTCAAGTAATTTTGAAAAAAAGCACGAAAATAGTATGATTTTGTGTGAATTACCTCGATGATTGGTCGTATTACTTCTTTGTTTATGAACTGAATAAGATAATTATTTATTTGTTGGAAGAGGGATATCTTAAGTGTAGTTCTTTACCCGACTTAAAAAGGAGGTTCTCAGTTTGACCCGTATTTAAGTATGTTTCTCCGCGATTATCTTACGTTTGGCTGAGCCGATTTTTCTACATACTTATATAATATACCTTACCTACAAGGTACCTACACTAAAAATAAAAAATCAAAAATTGTTAAAAAAAAAAACAAAAAACCGACTTCAAAAACCTACCTCTTAAAAGCAAGAAATAATATTCGTAATAATAAAAATACGTCTATTGAATTCGGGTGGGGCTTTAAGAATAAAAAAAAAAAGAATTTTTACTCCAGCCCCACCCGACTTCAATAGACGTATTTTTATTATTACGAATATTATTTCTTGCTTTTTAGAGTTTTTAGGTTTTTGAAGTCGGTTTCTTGTTTTTTTTAAACAATTTTATCATTATGAGTTGGTAAATCTTAGATTTTACTGAAAAATCTTAGGATTTACCTAAGTTCAGGGTTTTACAGTAACATTATAGGCGCGCGACTCTTTAAAAAGTACTGAAAAGTTGCAGAGTCTTGCAATAGGTAAGTACAATAATGCTGTTTTAACGAAGCATCAATCACAAATGAAATCTACCAAAGTGCCTTTTAAGGTGCTTTTATGTTTTAAAATCCTCTAACAAGCTACATACTTTCTCGACCGCCAAAACAATTTTCTCAAGACATGACAGCTTTTAATCAAATCTTCTTGGACCAAATCTTGACAGTCCCTCCATTGTATACGAAATTAATTAGACTGCGAAAGGCTTGAGCGCTCCCATCTTGAAGCCTACAGATTAAATTCGAACCTACATATAAATAGCTCCATTAGAAGCAAATTATCTGGAGAAAATCGCCTTAATTACGCCGTTAAATATTAATTAATTTCAATACAGTACCCTTAGCACGAACAGCTGTCGAGAAAAAAACGCGCGTAAAATTACTCGATAGACAATTCCCTATGGAAAATTTAATTTCGCTTATCGGCGATATGCGAAATTAAATTTTCAATACAAAATTTCCAATACAAAATTTATCTATCGAATGATTTTACGCGCGTTTTTTTTCTCGATAGCTGTTCGTACTAAGGGTACTGATTACATAAAATTTACGTACACTACATACATTAACTTCATTTATTACATAACTTCGACAATTAAAGGACAATGACCACTTCCCATACAAACGTTGACCTGTCACATTGTTTTTTTAAAGTGGATTGTATAAACATAATAAAATGATGATGTACATACAGCTGTCGGGAGTGTTGGGACATCTCCTTTCACCAAAACCAATCGAACTTCATTCTTTCATTGCCTTATAACCTCATAAGTAATGTGTACTTCGTCGTCCTCTACAATTTTCATTTGTTCACTCAGAAAAAGTAATAAAATTAATTGAGTAAAGTTGGGTATGGTCAGCAACGATGAGTTACAACGTAATAAATCGAATAACAAATTGAAAATAAAATACCTACTGTAGGAGAAATATGAGAAACACGTATAAAGTAGTCTCTACAGAAATATTAGATTTTATCATATATTTTATTAGACATTGTAGTAATTTAGTTATCAATAATAACTTTGAACTTGTACAGTGACGAGCATTAAAATGGAAACATGGTAGAATTATGCCAAAATCTATCAATCTCCTTGAGAGTCATAGAAATTTTAACTAATGCTATGTGACATGGTTCTGTAGCGTATAATTTAAATACGTCGTGATTATAAAAGAACCCTTTGTTCTCATATCAAATTATCTGTTAGCGTGCTAACACCACAACCTATTTTCTAAAATCATTAGTGTTTCTTACACAGAAAGACCTTCGAAAAAATAAGCAATACGAGATTTCTGAAACTTTTTTATGTTTACTGAGAATATAACGCAGGAATTGGTAATAGTATTTTCTACGCTTTTCTAAGAAATCAATAACTGAGCAAAAAGTTTGTGATATACATTTTGCGATATTGATGGAGATCACGAAAATATTTGTATTCTTATAAAAAGCGGCCAAGTGCGACTCGGACTCGCGTACGAAGAATATTTGGATTTTTAATATTATTTTTAATGTTCTAGTGGTCGCAAACCTCTCTATCTGGGTCCAGCTCTGTCACATATTTGTACGTCTGTGGAAAAAAATGGCATGTTATTAAACAAAAGAAAAAACTGAACCTAAATCATTACATTATGTGCCTAGATACACTATATAGTAGGTATATTTTTATTTGTAACCACTATCTGTAAGAGGTTAACTATAAACTATTTTCTAATCTATTCTCTGACAAGCATCAAATTGACAGTTTCTAGCTGAAGATAATAAACTACTTAACTCAATCTGTATCTCCTTTGACCTTCAAAGTTTAGAGTCGGATTATGACTTATGACACTGACAAAGTTTTATCCAATCCAGAGATATCTCATAATTTACGGCTGCTGTCATCGTCACTCAAGAAATATAGCGTATAATAAGAGTGAGACCGCAGAAATGAGGGCATTATCGAAGGGGTTCAGATGTATGAAATGACTAAATGAGACATGAAAAGAAAATTACTGCCGAATTCTTCAACAGCTGTTTATGTAGATTTATACGGGTTATCTGTAAAACACCAACAACCTCGCGGGAGTAGATTACTAACGTCATAAACAATATCGTTTGTTCTACAACTTTTCCGAAAACAGACAAAAAACTACTTTTCATACAAAAAATCGATCAGCTGTTCGGATTCGGACATAGTATGGAAAGACCGGACGATTTTCTTTTGCCTGTTTCCGGAAAAGCCTTAGAACAAGTGTTGTTGTTTATGATGTAAGTAATCTATAACCCCGTATATTTGCCAGTTTTGTAATAAACTTGTAATCGTTAACTCTTCAGTGAAAGTTGGTATTTAATTTCCTAAGAGCCCAGTCAAGTTAAATGTGTGGAAAATTTTAACTTTAAATAAATAGGTAGGTAAGCTTAAATGTTTTTTTCGAAATCTTTACAAGATAATTTAAATTGAACGGTACGTCCTCACGTATGCGTTATAGCGAACGTAGGCTTCAAATATTGTTTCTACAAAACCTATAATATGGGTAAAAAAGACGTTTTATGTGACAAAAGCCTCTCACAATTCTGAGCACATCCCTTCATTGTGTGAAGTGAACCGAATCTTCAACATATCGCTCTTAATTCCATCACACGATTATTATATATCTTTTCTCAGCCTTCAGAAGAAATTCACACTCCAACGCCCAGATAAAAAGAAAATTGCCAGCTACAAATATTCGGGGTTTCCCCTCGAAATTGCCTTTTATTGCTATAACTTTCGGACCAAATAGTTTTTGTTCTACCAAGGATCGATAGTGCTGCTTTATAATAAAAAATCCTTTTCTCACTGGTCTTTGATGGTAGGTACAGCTCTCTTCTGAGGAGCTCGGTGGCCCAGCGATTGCGGAAGTTAAGCAACGTTCGCAAGGGTCGGTCATGGGATGGGTGACCAAAAATTTATTATCTCGAGCTCCTCCGTGCTTCGGAAGGCACGTTAAGCCGTTGGTCCCGGCTGCATTTGCAGTCGTTAACACCCACCAATCCGCATTGGGCCCGCGTGGTGGGTTATAGCCCATCCTCCTTACCACCCATAAGGAAGGCCTGTGCCCCAGCAGTGGGGACATCAAAAATGGCTGATGGACTGGACTGACATCTCTTTTATTATTACGAATTGTTTTTTATTACGAAATGGGTATCATATTAAACAAGAAGGCAAAATATTTATTGAGTTACATTTTAATAATAATTCATGATTAACGCTTTGAAGGTTGAAATATTTCCAGATAGGTACCTAACATAAATTTAGATACCATAGAATAATAAAAATGATTTGTTACGAATATAAGTAAGGGTTGACCCTTAAAAAAGGGGTTTTGGATGATTTATACTATCATTTCGTGGAGACCCTCAATAGTTTTGTCACAGCTGAAGATTAAAATATATCCGTAGAAAGTTTTATTGGAGAATTATTTGGGTTACCCTACCTTTGGGCCGTTGAATAAAGCCTGTTGCAATTTTTATATTTATCCTATAATAGAAAAGAGGTTTGCCTTTAGTATACAAGAAAGCAAGCTTTGCTAGCGTCAAACAAAAACCATCTCACAGACACCTTTTCTGCTTTTTATTGGAGCGTATCTAATATAATGATATATTTCGTTCATTATTACATTGATAGCCAGGCAGGCTTCATATTTTCGCTCAACGGTTTACCCTTCAACGGTTTTTACTATTTTATCTTATCTAACATTGGCCACATTGCGCTGCAACCTTTATTTGTTAATTTGTTACAAGATTCCACCTTACTACACTTAGCCACTTATTGTATTTAAATAAAGAGAAACATATTATACTTAGATTTAAATAAAATAAGTGGATAAGCACAATATACTAAAATCATGTTACAAATTAACAAAAAGAAAGCTATGGCAAAAAAAAATGGATTTTTTTTGCCATGTATGTATAGGACAAATAATCACTGAGGCGACCGACGCTATGCAAATGGACACTAGGCAGATCGTATCACCTGGTGGCAACCGATTTGTATGGAGAATATTCAAGAAGTTGCATTTTTCATACTAGAAGTTTCTTTGTTCATTTAACAACCGTGAACACTCATGTTTCAAAAATGTTCAACAAAACTTTATGTATAAAACTATGCTAACTTATTCCATTTACTATAAGCGAAAAAAATAAGTTGTGTCTAAGTTACAACCTCTCCGGTCACCCTTTTTTGCTCACAAAAAAGACTTTCAAGATTTTTTTTAATGTTAAGAAAGCTAAAATATGGACTTTATTTTTACTAATAGTTGACTCTAATGGTCATAAATTATGAAAAATTTAAGATATCGTTAAATATTTTAAATCATAGAATAGCAATTTCAAAGGTAGACACTAAAGACTAACTAGCCCTTTACTAACAATGTCAGTCATCCTCAACAAGCGTCTTACATATTTCACCTCCTTCGCTTTTTATCGGAGCGTATCTAACTTAACAAGAGGAAGATGTTATATGCACGTATGTCCATAGATTATGTAATACGTATGTACGTTCATTACTACATCGACAGCAGCCAGGCTTCATACAATTTGCGGGCATGACGCCATACCGGCGTCACCCTTGCGGAGTGAGTACGGACAGCATAAATGCACGACAAAAATGTGGTTTTATAAAAAATAAACTTTAATCCCTTTTTGATCAGTACCCTTAGCACGAACAGCTATCGAGAAAAAAAACGTGCGTAAAATTACTCGATTGAGAATTATCTATGGAAATTTTAATTTCGCTATTCGGCGATATAGGCGATAACTTTAACTTTGACAGCGTTTTGGTGCAACTCACACTACAAATTATACATTGATTTTAGACATTTTGCTTGAAATAGGTTCTGCATGTTAGGCTTTCTGTACTCTTAGCACGAACAGCTAGCGAGAAAAAAAACGCGCCGAAAAATTACTCGATAGACAATTCTCTATGGAAAATTTAATTTTGCTTATCGGCGATAGATGGCGCTGTACGAATGAGCTGTTTGTGCTAAGGGTACAGTACCCTTAGCACGAACAACTATCGAAAAAAATAACGCACGTAAAATCATTCGATAGTGCAATTTTGTATTGGAAATTTGAACAACGCCATCTATCGCCGATAAGCAAAATTAAATTTTCCATAGAGAATTGTCTTTCGAGTAATTTTTCGGCGCGTTTTTTTTCTCGCTAGCTGTTCGTGCTAAGAGTACAGAAAGCCTAACATGCAGAACCTATTTCAAGCAAAATGTCTAAAATCAATGTATAATTTGTAGTGTGAGTTGCACCAAAACGCTGTCAAAGTTAAAGTTATCGTCAAATGATAATGCTACCTATTTGTCACGTCAAACTTGTCAAAGGACAACATGCTGGCTGGCAACCTCTATTTTTGGCTAACTTGTGCTTAACTTTAACAACTTTTTACTTGTTATTGTTAAAGTTAGATGGTGCAACTGAGCCTGAAGAAAAATGTCTAAAATGAACATTGCCCTAGCAGCAATACGTCTACTATGTTAAAATGTCTAAGAAGCAAAATGTCTAAAAGGTAATTTGCCTTAGCAGCATTACCATCGTCCTAGTTTTACCTATAATCTTTTCAATGTACGAGTATTTATGCTGACACTACGAATGAGCACAAGAAAACCTAATCAGTACTAAATAACATACTAGAAAAAATTCACCAGATCATATTCTCAGGCGGGAATGGGAACGGTCGCGGACCTTTAAATAGATACCTATCGATAAAAGATAATCAGCTTTAAATAGACCTATCTGTCTATTTAAAGCTGATCGAGTCATGACTCAAAGCGGTCCCAATACGGATTGGTAGGTAATACAACGACTACAAATGTGGCTGAGACCATCGGCCTTCCGAAGCAAGGAGCTCGAGATAAATTTTTGGTCACCCATCCTATGAGCTATGTATGACCGACCCTAGCATAGTACAATCGTATGTCGATGTCCTTGCTGTTGGCACCTTCGAGCTTTTACCCATTCATTAATGCAGAAATAAACTGTTCCATATTCATGCCATGACGTAACATCACATCCCACGCATATTTTTTTTCTACTTCTAACTCATCCAACGACAAAAATAATATTTATCATGTATTCATTCCCCGCTCATCCCATGCCTATTCCTAAGTTTCCTAACTCATCCCATAAACCCTATTTCGTGTGCATCGAAACTTTTCTGCGGACCGTACAAAAGTTTCACACAGCTCGCGCTTTATTATTATCAATTTGTCGCCTTCATCGTTAATAATGGGTGTTTCCCATTTACTTTATTGCCCATCGAAACAGTCTCATTAAACTAAACCGTACTACTTTGAAATAATAACTACTTATAATAAAATTAGTCAGCTTACAATAGCGCTAGCGGCATCTTAACTAAAAGAATTGAATTTTTTTTCAACATTTTTCATATTCTGTAATGGGTGTTATTTTAGGAACAGGCTTTTCTTATAGGATAAGCTGGCCCGATGAGGATTGGTGTAGTATATTAACGACTGCAAATTCAGTCGGGACCAGGCTTAACGCGCCTTCCGAAGCACGGTGTTCGGGGATGTGGCCTGCGTGGGGTTTTATGGAGAAATAAACGGGATAAAAGTCAACACTTTTTTACACTGGATCTAAAATGTTCGCTTATAATGACAAAAGTTCAAAATATAACTAAATGTAAAATGTACGTAAAAACTAGAAAATGTTAATGTTAAAAATATGTAAAAATAAATGTTTTAAAGTAATGTAACCGATCATCGACGCGAAATAAATTGCACTGAAGTGTCATAGTGCACAGCGGCCAGCCGATGGCCAAATTTAACA
This sequence comes from Agriphila straminella, assembly GCA_950108535.1. NCBI lineage: Eukaryota > Metazoa > Arthropoda > Insecta > Lepidoptera > Crambidae > Agriphila > Agriphila straminella. The sequence goes on along the minus strand of OX467305.1, from coordinate 23,139,298 downwards.
TCAGGTGTTGCGAGGACGTCACATTCATTAGGTATGTCGAAATACCTATGTGTTCGGTAGTAAACCGAAAACACGGAGTAATAAATAATATATCGAGATAATAAATTTTTGGTCACCCATCCTATGATCGACCCTTACGAAAGCTGCTTAACATCCGCAATCGCAGAGCCAGGCGTTAAACCACTGCGCCACCGAGCACCTCTAAAATAATGTCAATAAATAACAATTAATAAACTTGACACATCACTTTTATCCACAACAAAGTTTTAACTTAACACCAGCGAAGTAAATCCAAGTCTTTGAAAAAGTTAAACTACATTTTCGAAACTTCAACCACAAAGTGACTGCTTAATTATAAGTGCAGAAATTGTAATTTGTTTCTGCGGTTATTTTCTTACCTTTAATGAGGTTTCGGAAAATATTTCTTAGGAACATTTCTTTTCCGACAGACAGTAACACTTCGTAATTAGATTTGTTTTGTTGAAAGAAAATTAGATTTGGAATAAGATATCACATTTTGAAATAAATAGAGTTCAGTTTTCGGTAAAAAAATCTGTTTCTCATTGGTAAGTACCTATCTCATTTTTTAAGAAAAACTTATTTCAGCGTTTATTTGTACCTACTCGTTGTTATTTAACAAATTGACCTGTTTATGTTGACCTTTGTATTAAAATTATCATGAAAGATATCTACACTGAATAATTCTACAAACTTAAGTTGCTTTGAAACCAAAAAACCTGAAACTTTTTCCTATGAATAAGGAAGCTTATTCTTGTTCCTACCTATATTTAAAAAAAATCTGCCAATGATGTTACCTATCTACTAAAAAATATTTCCCGTGTTTTTCTAGTATTTTTGTGAATATAAGCTAGCATTGTAAATGCGAAAAATTCCAAATTTAACAATTTGATTTGTTTTTCAGACATTTCGCATTGTAACAATGAAAGAAAGAAAGGAAAAATATTTATTTTGGAACCGCTTAGCTTCTATAATCTAATCTGATCTCAATGATACGTATGTACATTCGACGTGACTAAATCTGTGACAATATCCTTACAATGGCATAAAACCCTCCTCGAAAATAATATGTCAGTCAGTAAATAGTGATGCCCTAACTAAAGCTACCTTATAAAAGTATCGATAAAGCAGAGTAATATTATAAAGTTTCCGTCATACCTTTTGCGATACAGAATTCTTTAAATAAAAATTATCTTTAACAATAAAGAAACTAATACTAAATATAAATAAATAAAAAAGCGGTTTGTCCTAAAAGACCGAATGCTCAGATAAACTAATAATTGATTTTTCTCAAAGAAGCCAATAAAAGCTGCTTCTCTTGATAATTTTAATGGCTAAAACATGATATTTTGAACACCATTTTCTTTCTCTAAGTAGTTTTTTTTACGAATTTCCAGAGAGTGTTTTTTCGTGATTTTCACATTGAAATGAATAAAACTTTTCAACATTCTTTTTACATTCCCGAAAGTTTAACATGTCCTTCATGCTATTTTACTACACTTAAACCTTTAAATTAAAAAAAAAATATTATGCGAATAAAAAAATAAAAAGATCTTAGAAAATTCTTTGTATAACTTTAAATACAAATTAATATCGATATATAAAGTCACCTTCAAAACATCTCTACCGCAGATATTTTTGGAGTGTAAGCAAAACTATACCAACCGCCATCTCGATGTTTTTGTCCTCACCATCCAAAGTTGCCTAAGTCGAAATTAATTTAGCAATCTCGCTGGGATTATTGGGTAACTTTTGTTATTTCATCTGCTTAGGCTTAGCGCTCCACATAGTGGCAAACTTAGTTTCAAGCTTATTCCTATCTGCGAAGTTATTTGTCTAGGCACGGTCTTAACATAGTATTAGTGGCAATAATGCTTACTGTGGACAGAGCTCGAAGGATTGCTCAGCTAAAGTAGCAATGGGCGGGACACATAGCGAGAAGAACCGATGGCCGTTGGGGCGGAAAGGTTCTGGAATGGCGACCGCGCACCGGACGACGCCTCGTGGGTAGGCCCCCGACAAGGTGGACCGACGTGAGGGTGAAGGTCGCGGGGTGCCGCTGGATGCGGCCAGCGCAAGACCGATCGTCGTGGAGATCTTTGGGGTAAGGATAGGCTCAGCAGTGGGTATCGTGAGGCTGATTATGATGATGATTATGATATAGTTTGTTGGGTATATTTTTTTATTTACGTAAATGATAACCGTTATAGAGCAGACATATTTAAAAAACGGGTGACATTCTGTCAACTTAAGTACTTAACTTTGACGTTAAAAAGATGAATAATGAATGGCTACTTAAAGTGTTATTTCATGGTTCAATTCAATTCAATTCACTTTATTGCATTCCACAATGATAACAAGATGGTAGGTAGGTAAAATAACAGAGTACATTGTAGACCCTGAATAGGGCACAGCAAATTATTTGGAGAGGAGTTGAGAGGACGACTTACTTTTTTTCAATTAAATGACAATACTTAAAATTAAATACTTATTTTTTTTTTTATCTTTATCATTTAAAAAATCTGAAACACTATAGTAGCATTTTTCCAAGAGCAGTTTTTGTAACTTTTTTAAGTATAAACTATATTACCTTACCTATATTACCTAACCATTTCTTTCTTGGAGGGGCCTCCCAATTTTTTGAAATGGTAGTAGTTTCAGTAGATTCTCTCTTTTTAACATATAAAATTAAATTAAAACCAAACCAAAACTTAAACTAATTAAAAATTTGATAAATTTTAATTTCTGAACGTTTTAAAAAATTCATCGCTTGAGGGTAGGCTCACAAGTAGCTTCAGTCCCCCGTGACCACGGCAGCTGCAAAGGTGCCGAAACGTCGGGAAAATCAAAAATCAAACCAAATACCAACTAATTACCAAAGTACTTTCAATAAAACCGCGCTAGTATCCGTTAAAAGTGTTTTATTTCATATAAACTATAACTTTTTTCTTCTGTTAGTTCTTTCGGTAATTTATTGTGTATTTTTTTACTGACATTTTGAGTGGACTGGATGAGTTCATTCGAAGCCTATGTACTGGTATCATTAACTTGTGGCCATGTCGTGATGTGTATCGTGATGAGATGTCTTGTCTCTTTGTAAAGTAATTTGGATGTTTTCGTATGAATTTACAAATTTCTAATATATAGATACACGGTTATTTCTAGTTCAATAAAATCACTTTATTACTATGTGAAAGTTACGTCTTGATTACGGTAATTAAATCACATTATAGAAGTAGTACGAATATAATACAGTCAAACTCGTATTCCCATTAGTAGTATTAGTAGGGATTAGTTTATTGCTGACAAAATGAGGTGTCTGCCAGCTAATAAACCAAATTGTTGGGCTAAAATCCACCCGGGTTTGAATAACAGAAATCGTAAAAGTATAGTGGGCATAGACGGACAGAGACAAAGATAGCACAATAATTCGGAAATCTATAACAAAGAGAACGGTAGTCGATAGTGATCTTGCTTCTCACGGTCATATAGTAGGTATAATAATGAGTACTTGATATATTTTTAGAGTAATAAAATTCGAATCTTATTTTTTTTTAAACAATCGGAAATGTAAAAAGGGGTTTGATTGGCTATCTACTCCATGTCCCGTGATATGGTTATGGTACCAAGAACTTTATAATCATATTTATGGTATGTACTTACCTATACGTTACAACATTTTAATTCAGTAATTCTCAAAAATAATGGTCATTTTTAAAGGCAACCAGGCTGAACTCCATGTGTCTTTATTAGGACTATATTTTTTTACTTAAATTGGCTCCTACAGCACAGTTTCTACTCGATCAAGGATTTTTGTGAAAAAAATTACATCTCTACTTAATTCTACTATGAACTCAATTAATAAAAAAAAAAGTTAATTATATGTAATGAAATTGTAGCTGCTGCATTAATTTTACCTGCTTTTATTTAAATTATTATAAATGTGTATGTTATGAAATTTATGGACACTGTCTGAAATAAAGTGATTTTATTTTATTTTATTTATTTATTTATTTATTTAATCTGACTTATTAATGATAATTTTGCATAGTTGACATTTAATTTTGAATATGAGATTTCTGTTGACAATTTTGTAATTATTATTGACGTCTTAAGATAGTAATACTTAGTAGTAATAATATTCGCTATAGATAGCTGACACTTACTAACATTTGGCATGCCTACAAACTTAAGGCAGAATATTGTTGAAACTTTATTAGAAACATAGTTATCAATCTCAATGTAATGTACACAATATTGTGCAATTAAATATTCTGTTTTCTAATTACTTTAATATTTTAAAATTGTTTTTGTTTCTGCCCGTCAACACACCTCTATGCCAAACTTCTACAGACGAAATTTATATTTTATGGTCGTAATAACCGACTGTGTCTGCCACTCGTTTGCGTGTTTCATATCTCTACACTCCAGGACTATTTAGATAAAAGACCTTGTTTCGTGGGCTTACACATTTTATTACCCAGAAATTTTCTTACAGCGGAAATCCCTTCTACTGATTGCGTAACAGATGTAAATAGCGTAACAGTAAAAATCAAACACGGTTTTGTTCGTGTTAAAATTTAAATAAAAAATATAGTTTTAGATCTTTCTGCTTTTCGCTTGAAAGATGTCATATTACTTAATCGATAAAAAGAGCAAACTTTAAAAAATACTGTTATATAAGGACTTAGATCAATCGTGTACATGTTTGCAATACTTACCAAAACCAGACTGAATAGGCATTGAGAAAACTTTTAGCGGTATATTGTGTTGTTACTCTCATAAATCGTCCAAATAAAGATCTAGAAATTCTATTTCATTCTTCTCACTCTTAGAGCAACGCGAGTTCTCACTCGCAAGTTCTCACTCATTCAAATAATACATTTTCTAACTAGACGCTTCTGTATGCTGATTCATCGATATCACTCTGAAATATCGTAAACACATATACGAATAGAAACTACGGTGTGCAGTACCCATAATACAATACCAAATACGAAAAAAAACTAAAAAAAAAAATACTAAAAAAAACTCGTCACTAGAATGGTCCCAGGCGGGAATCGAAAGAAAGATTTCGACGATGCCACTACTGACTCGGTAGGTCAGTTGAAAGAGCATTGGACCGGACTTCCAAAGGTCCAGGTTCGATTCCCACCTGAGACAATACTGGTGACGATACATTTTTTTTTTAAATAAATTATTTAGTATTGTCTAAAAATAGCATTATGAATACTAAAATCGCAAATTTAAAAAGTACTTACCCATTTCAAATATTTGAATTTATTTAAATTAACATACATTTGTGAGTTACATCATCGAAACCGAATTCAAATCATCACAGTTCTACTGATAAAAGAAAAAAGTCAGTCATAAAGCAAATACCTACGTCGACTTCGTTGATCATAAAAATTCGACGGTGCGGCAAAAAAACGATTCTGTATCATGCCGATATCGAGAACATTAGATTTTACGAATATTACACAATCGGCAAAGTGCGTCTGTCTTTTTTCGATAAAAAAAGAATATTTTTAAATAAAGAAAAAAAAAAAAAAAAAAAAGAATATTTTTCCATGCGACCGCTTTTGTAAATCAATATTTCGATTTGCTTTTTAAAATGATAAATTTTTTGACCAAAATGTTGTGACGTATTGTGTAACATTGACAAATTAACTCTTTTATCAATACAAACCTAAGATCATAGATAATACACTATAATTCAAACGCAAGATGAAAGCGTAGCGTGGTGACAAATTAACTCTTTTATCAATACAAACCATAGTGTAACCATAAATAACGTTTGCACAAGGTTTACACATTCATACACCCAAAAACCCATAATAATATTTCAACATTATTCAGTCCTATATTGTCATACAACATACTGTTTTTAGGGTTACGTTTACGTCTGTCTGTGTCTGTATCTGGGATGTTTTACGCTTATAAATATCAACCAATATAAAAACAAAATGTCATATATTTTTATTCAAATGAAAACCTATATTTGACGCCATTTTTCTAAAATGTGGACTGAACTTAATTTAAATATGCAGTCACTTTAGACAGAGACATAAATCAGTTTTAAACCAGGTTTAACTATAGTCACCTTTTCAGAATAAGGAAGTTAAGGACCCGTTTAAAGCAAGAGTAAAGTAACACAGCACTATTATAATTAGATTTCAATTAAAAAACGCATTGAAATCTCTTGATCCGTTTAGGCGCTACAATGATACGTACAGACAGACAGACAGACATAGGTTTCAAACTTATATTATAACAACCCTCTTTGCGCTGCGTCGGTGCTTAAAAAATAATCCAGAAATCGCTATTAAATAAAATACTACGGAACTCTTGGTTAGCGAGTCAGACTCACACTTAACCGGTTTTCATTTGTTTTAGTTTCACGGTATGTATTTGGCTCGAGACCTGAATTTATGGCACCACAACTCATATGAAATAGTGAAACTTTTTGGCTAGTTTATGTGAAACTTTTTTGGCTATAGTTTATTTGTTAAAAGCTCCTGTGTTGCGAACTTTCTTATGAACTGCTTTTATTACCACAGATAAGAAATAGTTTTAGTAACTTGCGGTTTATTATATTACAGCTTTATAAGATGTTAATTCAAAGTTTTGTTAATTAATAAAAAATACTTTATAGATAAGCGAAATTTTGTGAATTAAAACTGTGCGCAGCTTGTTTATGGCTTCACACAGTATAATAAAATAATATTGTATTCATCAGTATTCTTAGTTATTCTCAGGGATGGTCCACGACTACGTCACGACAAAGTATTAGGTACCAGTACCCGTAGCAGGACCATCAATTGAGAAAAAAACGCGCGTAAAAAATCGATTAAGTAATTTTGTATGGGATATTTGTACAGTGCCATCTACCCCCGATCTTCCCAGATCAACACATATTTTATGGACAACGGGATAGTGCTTGGCCTTCACCTCACCTGATGTTAAGTGACGAACCGGGAATCCTCATCACCGAAAAGTGGCAGTCTTACTTCTAACTGGCAGAATTCAGCAATTTTTAAATTGTTATTATGGCGTCAGACTTAGGTAAGATGGTGGCAGCTAGCCAGGCGGACTTGAAATAAGCCCTAACACCAACCAAACCGAGAACAAATTGTACCCCCCTCCTGGGAATCGAACCCGGGACCCCTGCGTCACGGGTAGGTAAACCACTAGACCACAGTGGTGGTTAAAACATTAAAGTTACATGAAAGAATATTAATTGACATTCACTGAAGCATCTAAAAATATACTGAACACGTAACGTTCTGCAACTGTACTGACGAGATTAATTTAACAATGTACACTGTAGTGACGCGATTAATTTAACAATGTACAACTGCAGTAGTGACGCGATTAATTTAACAATGTACAACTGTAGTGTCACGATTAATTCAACAATGTACAACTGTAGTGACGCGATTAATTTAACAATGTACAACTGTAGTGACTAACTTCAGAGCGCTGGCGTACAAAACAACATATTTAAATCTGTAAAATTTTCTCTTTACTATAAATTTTTGAGTGAGGTTCCAGCGGATCAATGTCTATTGTCAATTTAATTGCATTTTATTATGCAAGGTTATTTTTAGTACATACGAAACCTGCAAACTGTTTGTTCAGAATCAGTAATAGAATTGATTGCAATATGTTTTATAGGTATCACGTTATATTTTGACTAAATAATATTTACAAAACCATTAACGCACACCCCTACTAACGGGACAACACAAAAAGCTTGTAACTTCGTGAGTTTTTAAGGTATCATTATGATTTTTTTATACTGATTCTGATAGATAATGAAAATACTTATATGACCCGTGTTTCGGCTTTCGTAAGTATAAACAAAAAAATACGTTGTATAACATGCTTACAGTCAACCCCCGAAGGCTAAACATTCTAGAAGTTTGTAAAGACCCATTTTTTCATGCTTCGAAAAAACGAAATAAGAAATAAAGTTTTAATGTCACATTTTACATCTTTATTTAGTTTATTGGTATTCTTCTAACAACAAGAGAACTTTGAGTGCGTTCTATAATATTAATAAGATTCCACTCATTCAAAAACTTTTATTCAGAAATTACAACTAAGTTACCACAAAGGTACAGACAACGTCACATCAGACGTAACACGTTGATCTGTAGAGACCGTATTTATGCCCTACGTAATAAAACTGTTTTTGCAGTTCAACTGTTTAACTTGGTGTGCTGTCGTGTGTACTCAAACCAAAAAGTTAATGGCATCCTTCAATCAAATGAAGTTAAAGAACATTCAAGTTGCAAACTTTTACTTCGAAGCTTCTGCGAACAATTGCTTTACGATTCAGAGTTGGGAAACTCAAAAGGCTTTTTACTTAACGAATGACCTCAGCTCAGTCATTGAAACGTTTGGAAAGTACTTGAAATAAGTATTTGATATACTTAAACTACGGGTTTCTAAGCAAAAATAGATATATTGATTGATAGACAAACGGCGATAATTAATGCGTTCGTTTTTAGGGTTCCGTACCCAAAGGGTAAAATCGGGACCCTTTACTAAGATTTTGAAAAAAAAAATACTTTTTCCTTTTTTCCTTTTTCAAAATGGTTTGGGACTTCCGCCAAGTGACGCCTGATTCAATCAAATACCTTTACTAAGACTCCACTGTCTGTCTGTCTGTCACCAGGCTGTATAAAAGTTGGTTGTTTTGTCTAAAATAATTATTTTTCTAATCTATTCTATCTCATAAACCGTGATAGCTGGACAGTTGAAATTTTCACAGATAATGTATTTCTGTTGCCGCTATAACAACAAATAATAAATAAAACAGGATAAAATAAATATTTAAGGGTGGCTCACATACAACAAACGTGATTTTTTGCCGTACTCATACTTGGCCGGTTTTTTCTGTTTAAATATTACGTAATTTTATACAAAATGTCATGACAGTTTTTCTCACAAAGTCCATTTTCCTCAATATAAATCATCCGAGCTTCAACGTCTATCACAACAAAAAGCCAAAGGCCGAAAGAATATAATTTTATTATATTGTGGTCTTTTTACCCACAATAACTCAGAAGGATTTTACTCCGAACCGACATAATTTTCACAACACTGGGCATTAGCTTTCTTCGAAACATGTCACTCTTATTTTTCGCATGAAGAAATGAGATTATGGTTTAGTATCCTTTGTAGTTTATCAAAAGGATATAAATATTTAGTTATTGAATTTAGTTCTAGATTTTATATAGCTATTTATGTAGGTCCATAATAAATCTAGTGTAGTTTGATTGTCGTCGTGTTAAATCATGATTCTATAGTCTGTTCCTTACTGGTCTTATTTAATAAACATTATTCACCAAATTGAAAAAATCTAAAATATAATAAATTGTTTTCCACACATAGATTACGAAAAAAGTAGAAAAACACTGATATGAAAAGACATAACATATTATTATTAGGATTTTACAATTTTTTTTTTAAATAAGTAACGATTAAATTTGTAAAATACAACAGAACTGTTGTATGACAACGTCAAAAGCTGTTTAAATGGGACAAATAAGGATAAACAGACTATTTTTTTTTTTTTACAAACTTACGATGTTCTGAACAAATTATAGGAATGACTTTTGAGTTTTGTATTTTTTGCCATTCATTGAGCTAAAGGGCTCAAGACGGAAAAGTTTTTGATTCGTTTAAGTGTTTTTGATTCGTTTAAATGTTTTGAAGTGCTTCCCCTAATGGCAATTTGAAGGCCAATAAATCAATCATTGCCTATACAGGGTGAAATTGAAGTCATTGGCAATCTTTTAAACTAATAATCTAACGCCACGTTGATGAAAGTTTCAAAAAGCTATAACGTTATATTTATTTGTTTTTTAACGTCAACAAAACATCTGACAAATTTAAAAATAAAAGTAAATTTTAAAGCTATGTGCTGTCTTAATTAAAGGCAGTCACGACATGTCATGCGTCATGCTCGTGAACGGGTGCTGCCAGTGGGAATGGGTCTGCTTCTGAGTACCTATCTTAACGCCTATAAAAATTGCGTTTTCTATTTTTATTTTTATGTCTTGTATCAAGTGTTTTTTGGTAAATTTTGCCTACTTAGGTGCACTTTCGAGTAGCAGACAGAGTGATTACTGATTTCTCAACTAGTTGAAAGTTATTTACTCTCACAATTACCTATCCGATATGTAGTAGGTATTTAATTTCAACCTACCTACCCAATGTGTGCAAACTTTTGTTAATTATTGTGATGGAAAATGACCTCACTTTAAATGTGGAGCTCATTTTTCAATGTTGACGACTCTGTATGAAATATACAGGGAGAAAAAAGCAGCACTTGACAAGTTTCTTGCCGGTTCTTCTCGTTACAAGGTCTCCCGCTCAGGGTTTGCGAACCGATGGCGTAGCTTCTTTGACATTCACAAGTGCTTGTAACAGCCTAGACTGAATAAATTATTTTTGAATTTTGAATGTGCTATCATAAACATTAAAAAAAAATCGTTTTTAAATACTTATTCAAATTTAAAGTTAATCAATATGTTTTTAGTTATCTGCCCACTACCACAGAATACTCTAATCTAAAATTAATAATTTAATTTCAATCCGAATATATTTCAACAAAAGCTATTGTTAAAATCACAATTTCTCACTTACTGGAGCGTATCAATCATTACAAGGCCTAAACATTTAAACAATTGAAATCAATTAACATTTTGTTTAGTGAACACAAAACAGAACTCGTTGACTAAACGAAAACAAAACATTTTACATTACAATAGTAAACAAAAACAAATAACTCTAAGCGAAAATAAATACACGCAATTTTATGTGGAGACCACTTAAAAGAGAATCAGTAATGTAACTCCGGAGTAAGTTTTCAGAAAATATTCAGAATAAGAAACTTATAGGTAGATTTTTCATTTATTTTTATCAAAAATATTAAAGAAATAAGTATATATTTAAATTGATAATATTCTGCGGGCTCGTAACTATAAATCACGATTTTGTATAGTATGATCGATTTAAGAAGTTGGTCAAATCAAATCAAATCAAAATGGTTTATTGCAGTCAGTGACAACAAAAATGTACAAATTAGATAACAGAACCAAAACATGAAAACTTAACTCCCTTTACAACCCGCGCAGATAAAGAATGCGATTTAAAATGGCGGCTCACCGCGCTTTTCACTATGAGTGGGAGTGAGAGAGCGATAGGTGTGTCGTTTACTGTGAGTGCGATAAGCCACTGAGAATGCTGCACTACCAATTTTCTGGTCTATGGTCTTGTTACATGTACTACCTAAAGTCTCATTAGTCTTTAGTATAAAGGTATATAAAGAAATATAGAAGAAATATATAAAAATATAAAGGTATTAGTATAATTATAAATATAATTAGGTGGCGATGGCGAGTTACAATAGATCTTTTAGGTCGCAGCGACTAACAGCTTAATCTTGAGCTGCATAGCCCCTAACACTCAAATAATAATAACAATAGTATAAAGGAGAGGTAATTACGTAGGCAGGAGGATTCAAAAAAAACGAAAAATAAATTTAAAGTATTTAATATAGAAAATTACAATTTAAGTAATTGCTTAAAATTAGTTAAGTACTTAATTTAGCTATGAACTAAAATAGGTGTCTCGGTTCGATGCGAGAAACCAAGTGCCGATTTTTAGGTGAAAACATGTGATGTTGAAATGTGCTGACGCAAGGTCACGTATGCCGCCGCACATTGTAATGTCACGTTGCGCTGACGCTGCATCATGGGCTGTTGCGGTGGTGGCCGGTAACTGGGTCGGTGTGCGAATATGACGATATAATTAGGTGCTATTCTAATCTGCCACACGGCTAATATTGACATTGCATTCTCACACATACTTAACTGTGGCACTCTAACGTCCCATTTTTATTTACGTCGAGTGCAGTCATTATTTGTTATGGCGAATTCAAATTGGAATGATGGGTCACGGATGCCAACTTTGTGGAATGAATTTCCTGAAAACAAGGGGTTTGGTATATTCACTTTTACTGTGCTATTATGATGTTATTATTTTTATAGACTAGCTTTTGCCGGCGACATTTTCGGCGTGGAATTTCTTTACTGTAGGGATTTCGATAGTATGTCTTTCTCAAGGTCTAATCTATCCCTATACAAAAAGTCATCAAAATTTATCTGTGGTGTAGGCAAGGCCGTCTTAAACTATGCTGGGGCTCTAGAATTGGGGGCCTTTTGGAAAGCTAAAATTGTTTTTTTTATTTATCTTACAGGTAGGTAGTAGGCCGGTGTTGCGAGAAAATCGCTGACAAAAGACGCTGTACGCTTTCATTTTTCAACCGTAAAAATACGAAGCCCCTAAACTTAAACTTTTCGTAATAGACCCCTTGGGCACGGGCCCCTTGTGCCCTATGGTAAAGACGGTATTGAAGGCACCAAAACTACAAAAGAGACAGAGGAGTCATTTTCGCATTTGTAATATTAGTACTTAGGATGGTATGATAAACAAGTAATCAACAATCTTGTCTGTGTCCTACAATAGTGACAAGATAATAAAGATGACTTACAATATTTCCAAATCCCTTAAAAATGTCACACTCAATCCTCCCAATTTTTATTAAACCTCCTTACAAATAGCTGCTCCGAGTTCAATTCAAGCTTCCCTCATTATGACATCTCAGCACTGCGAATTTCTGCCGGACACTTTTGTTCAGTTCTTGAAAGATACATTTTTATTAAAAGTTTCCACTTTAAATATGGCTTTCTCGGACGAATTTCTGCTGGCATATATTTATAAGATTTTAGTTATTTCATGATTCAACACTGCGAGAGTAGAGAGTGGAGTAATCTTATGGCTGGTTAACATTATCTTAGTAGAGGTACATTGCCTGGCATGTTCGTTGATTTTAAAAGAACGTCAAACACAGCAGGCAATGTAAGTCTAATCTCTTCTAACAGCTAAGGTACGCCAGTACAAGGGCTGGGTTGCGTTCCGAACCTACGCTCCGAGTGCAACCGAACGCTCTAACGGCGTTCCAAACATTAGAGCGTGACGTTCGGTTGACACAACCTTCCCGTTCCAAACGTCAGAGCGTTGCAACTTTTTAACTATCAAAATGGATGGTTGTAAAACGCTCAGAGGCCGTACTCTGAGCTCTTACAGCAACCTTAAAGTAATGTTGTGATAGGGACAGAGCTATCATCGCGTATAGCGCCATCTCATTAACAACATTGCTTCGATATTACTTGTGACAGTCATAGTAGGGGGGCTGACGTTTGTCTATGGAAAAAAATGTCAATGTCATGATGTTTTTGTGTCTAATTTTTAAAATGATAATGGTAGATCATCAAAAAATGGATTTTATTTGATTTAAAATAAAGGAAAGTCTAAATTATTCGTATTCCAACCAATAAAGTAGGTAGGGAACTTTAGCCTATTGAGGTTAATTCCATGTAAACTTTTATAAATGCTATTAATATAATGCACAATAATACACTTTAATTTAATATAAAAAAGGAATTAAGTACTAATGTTATGATATTAATGTTATGTTTTTTGTTTCTTTTTTTCTGTTAGGTGTTTTTTAAGATATCTACTAATTAGATTGAATTAGTAGATATGAATTGAATTGAATAGAAGTCTAAATTTAATTTAATTTAAGTACTTACTTATCAATATTGTTATGTCCTTCCAGGGCTCATGTGCAGGCACCAAAAAAAATTTAAGATCCTTATGTACCTCATGATATGCAATAAATATTCTGATTCTGAAAAAAAAACGAAGACTTTGTAATATTAATGACTTTTAAAGTTCTTGGTCGTTCCGGACTTTAGAGTGAGTTAAAAAACAACCGCACTCAGAGCCACTGAACGCAACCCTGGTTTATATTATCTTAGCTGTTGGTTGGTAGAGAGTAGACGTACATTGCCCGCTGTGCTTGACATTCTATAAAAATCCATGAAATGGTAGGCAACTTTACTCTCTACTAACAGTTGAGATAATTATTAAACCAGCCTTTATAGCGAGTCTTTTGGCATTTTGCCATCGCTGTATTTATGTTGATCTCCGTGGTCGAGTGGCTTTAATACCGGTTTTGATGGTGTCACCATCTTTGTTGTCCCGGGTTCGATCCCTGAACGGATCAATTGAGAAAACAAACTTTTGCCGTTTAACTGTACCTAAGTAAATAAATAAATATTAGACAACATCACAAACATTGCTCTGAATCCAAAGTAAGTAGCTAAAGCACTTGTGTTATGGAAATCTGACAACAGTGGTACTACAAACACCTAGACCTGAGCCAATATAGAAAAGTTTGTTTTCTAAATTGACGCAGCCGGGAATCGAACCCGGGATTGCAGATATGGCGACACCTTGAAAACCGGCATACAAACCACTCGACTACGGCGGTCGTCGAGGACATGTTTTTTTTTTAAATCGTTGTTTGCATGAAATCACTGACCCAGAAGATCTATCTCGGCACTCAGTGTTCGATGCAATAATAAAACTGTAATATAAAATGTCCCATTCTTTTCACATCACCATAAAACTAAGCTTACCACTTTCCTGAACCCTTTAAAGCTGAAACATAAAATATTGACTATCTCTTTATGGCAACCGTCGATATTACTATAATGTTCTTATAGAGTTTTTATGGTAAAGGTGTTATTGAAATGGATGACTTTACCGGACTTATAAATTGATTTTCCTATCATTTTCTCTATTTTGCGATTTTTTTTTTCATCGATAATCGCGCTATTTTTTTTACAATAAAACCAAAACTAGATCTTTATCGTTTCAGTTTCGTTTACAAAAAAAATACTCGCTTTAGTTTTGTTAAGATTGACTAAGGAGCCTAGGATGCCAATTTTGGAAAATTTAAATGAGAAAAGCACAGAATAGATATACCTAAGCACTTCTATGGTAGTCGGTAAAGTCATCTGTTTTAGATGATTGTTCTCAAGCAAAACCAAAGATTTTGGTCAATATATACAACCAAAATGACAACGTAACGGTTTTGGTTTATTGTTCAGAATTAGTGCGGTTGAGTCAAGGCTTCTTCCCATCTTATAAGACAGTATTAAGTTTACGATAAACATTGCTAAGTCCGGTGATTTAACGCCTGCAAGTACGACCGGGACCAACAGCTTAATATGACGTAATAGCCTGCTGTAGTACGAACTTGCATCATCATCATAATTATCAGCCGCACGACACCCGCTGCTGGGTATAGGCCTCCCCCAAGGATCTCCACGACGCACGGTCCTGCGCTGCCTGCATCCAGCGGCTTCTCGCAACCTTCACCCTCACGTCGGTCCACCTTGTCGGGGGCCTACCCACGGAGCGTCGTCTGGTGCGCGGTCACCATTCTAGAACCTTCCGCCCCAACAGCTATCGGTTCTTCTCGCTTTGTGTCCCGTACTTGCATACAGTTGACTTGATATTAATTATTTGACATAAATTATTTGGAATTTTATATTCATATTTAACAGGATAGTCATGCCCGTCCAGTAGTACAATGATAAAGGTAAAATATAAAATTAAAAGTTTTTTTTTTCTTTACAGATGATTTTGCTGCGAAACTTAACACTAATTTGGTAAGTCTTTAACTATACATCGTATTTCAATCTTTTTAGTTAGCAAATGGGATCTTAATAAGTATTGTAAATTTAAAAAAACATATATATTTTTTTTTTAATTTATTTATCCAGATAACATTACAATAATTATTCTAAAGATGCCTTTACGCTTATAAACCAACGAGGTTTGTCCAAGCGTTGCACATTCGATTCGGACGATAACAATTAAGTAAAAACAATAACAATACTGTGACGTGCGTCAGTCGCACGCACACAATAATAAGATACAAAATTGTTTTATAATAATGAAATGAATCTGACTAAAAAGTATGAAATAACTATAGACTGTTATTATCCTTACTTGCCTTATTTGGTAAACAATATTCACGCAACTCTTTATTAAAAAAACAATAATAGAATACAACAAAATTAAATGGTTTACCAAATAGATACGAAAGAAATTACTAATTAGTGATAATTTGATTCATGACACCATTATTTTTTAATAAAGATTAAAAAAAAGACGTATGACAAACTATCAAAAGCTGTTTACTAAGGCCGCGTTCCGAATCACGCTGGTAGCGCTGTTAGCGCGAATCCGACCAAATTATTAAATAGTCACAAAATATTACACAAATAGTGTATTTGTGTACCTACTTCATTTAATGGATTATACGCTAACAGTGCTGTTGGTGTGATTCGGAACGCGGCCTAAATAGGACAAGTAAGGACAGACAGCATTGGAAGTTTATATTCTAATGAAATAAAATCACTAAGATGTATTAGCTTCCATGAATATTTTGGCCTTTAAATTTTCTCAATAGAAACTACCCTATTCAATATTGAATTATTCATCGTCAGGACAAGGTATTAAGCTATATACAGCCTCCTTTTCAAATGAGAGATTGATGTTTTAGGTTCAGCCATAAGGCAAAGGAATGTTTTTCCATACAGCCTACATAGGTAAATATCACTGTTCCTTATTTTTTACTGTTGGGATATTTAAGTGAATTTAGATAGTAACGGAACTAAAAGGTTTTTCTTTAATGGTTTTTTCTCCAATTTCCATCAGAAAATTAAACTTAATGATTACATAACGTCTCAAATTGACAAGAGGGGCCAGGTAATGAGGACAAATGCGTAACCAGATATAGCTATTGCCGAAAATGTGGTACTTGTAACAGTACACGAGTCAATATTATAAGACGGGAAGGGCCGCGATATACATCTTTGTTATATGAAAGTACAGTCAGCAATGAAAGTTGTTTAACGCTTTAGTACTTTGTCATAGCAACTTTTTTAAAAGTTACTATGACAAAGTACTAAAGTGTTAAACAACTTTCGTTGCTGACCGTGCCTACCTACATACAATTTAAGACGTGGACACTCATACTTATACGAAACAAAATGATCAATATTTATTGCGACATAGAAACGCCAAATATAATGCGAAAATATATTAACTAGTGGCTCTGTAGAGCTTGTAGAGTTTGTAACATTTTTACCCGACTGCAAAGAAAGGGTTATGTGTTTCGCGCGTATCTTGTAAGTATGTTTGTATGTTTGTAAGTATGTATGTATGTATGTATGTTTGTATGTAATATTCTTTATTACCTCATATCTCTCAAACGGCTGAACGGATTTCTATGATTAAGATATCGTTAGATTGGTCTTTTCAGCCCAAGTGTTCTTAAGAAGGTGGCATTATAAAAAAACCAACATGGCGGCTGTACGGTGCTATTATACATAGTGAAAAAAAAATTTTTTTTTTAGAATACTGCAATATGGGTGTCAAATTAAAGGGCTTATTATAAGGATTTCAAAAAGGTAAATCATGACCGTAATATATAATAACTAAAAAGAGATAAATAAAAAAATAAATTTAAAACATTAAAAAACCCGCCTGCATAAAAAGACAAGTCGACTGAAAAGATGGAAACAAGATTAAATAAATATTAAAGGCAACATGTCATAATAACATGCAGTCGGAGGCATATAATTCAATCATTCATAATGTCACTTTCTTTATGCATGCCTCCGACTGCATGTTATTATGACATGTTGCCTTTAATATTTATTTAATCTTGTTTCCATCTTTTCAGTCGACTTGTCTTTTTATGCAGGCGGGTTTTTTAATGTTTTAAATTTTTGTAAACTTCTTCCCCAATTTGAAAAAATTCGAAAAACTGATTCGACATAAAAATCTATATTCTATAGGACCTGTTCACAATTTTTCAAGATAATCTGTTGAGAAATGCGACATGTAATGGAGAACAATCAGACAGCCGGACATAAGAAATCATTTTTGCCCAAACTGTAAAGGAGACGCTTCGCGCACGCTCGGTCAGTTAGTTAGAAGTTTTTTGTTAATATTAAGTTTTTGCTGTGACGAATATTTGATTGAAAGTGTATAAATGTTCCTAATTCAAGTGTCGTCTATAACTAACGTCTATATTAAAACATAACTTAAAAACATCACTTAACTTTTGACATTAACGCTCCAAACAAAATCTTAAATACAACATTATTATACAATACTAAATGATATAGTTACTAGAAAATATACAACTTATCAATTCTCGGACGGAAATCGAACCCGCGACCTTTAGATATCCGGTCCAATGCTCTGACCACTGAGCTACCGAGTCACTAGTGACATCGTCGAATTTCTTCTAGTATATCCAACTCTTACGTTGTAAGCCAGCGTTATTTCCCCAATGTGAGGAATTACCTCGACATTCAATTGAAATATCTTTCCAGATATTTTGACAATTGATAAAGATGAAATAGCTATAAAATATTTAAATTAATAAAATCAAAAATCTCAAATTTAAAAACCACATTAATTAGTTTAGTAGTATTATCCGGCCGCATACCCTTTAGATACGCGAGGGGTACGCGAGACAATCTCTTACCTAAGTAAGGTATTACATCAGTAAACTTTTTTATATATCATTCCTGCGGGAAGAGGGGCTGCAATAAGGGGTACGCGAGTTTAAGGTCTTTCTTGGAGGGGTACGTTGAGAACCACTACTCTAAGCATCCCATATTGTTAAAAAGATGCAACATTACTACCAAATAAAGACGCAAAGCAATAGTTTTAGACAACATTGACCTAAAATGATACTAAAAAAGATGCTCCTCAAGAGTTTTATAAAAAGCAACACGATTTTCCATGTCACCGCGCTAAAATCTAAACGTGCACTTTAGCCAATGAACCCACGTTCTGGCTGAAGTTTGGAGTTGCAATTTATATGCGCCACTAAGTCGTAAACTCGTCTAGACATTTCATAGAACGGTATTTTACAGATAAACAGTTTCTATAATCTTGAATTATTTGAAATATTTCGTGTTTTGGCAGTGGTCACGTACAGAAAAAAAATATGAAAAACCGGCCAAGTGCGATTCGGACTCGAGCACGCAGGGTTCCGTACCAAAAACAGCAAAAAAAAAATCTGTTTGTTGTATGGGAGGTCCCCTTAAATATTTATTTATTCTGTTTTTAGTATTTGTTGTTATAGCGGCAACAGAATACATCATCTGTAAAAGTTTCAACTCTCTAGCTATCACGGTTCATGATCTCATGAGATACAGCCTGGTGACAGACAGACAGACAGGCGGATAGCGAAGTCTTAGTAATACGGTCCCGTTTTTACCCATTGGGTACGGAACCCTAAAAAGAGACCCATTATTATTATGCTTAATTTGTATACCTTTTTAATTTGTTATTCTATGTATCTGTCAACCAAATGACAGCTATCAATGCCAAATAAAGTTAAATAGACATTTCGTTTTCTTAATTTGGGAAAAAGCAAAGGAATTGTGGTTTATGCAGTCATAAGTATTTTCACATTTCATGGTGACATTTGCCCTTTGAAGATTGTGGACAACGGCCTTCCTTACGGTTGGATAAAGAGGATGGACCATAACCCACTACGCGGGCCCAATTGGTGGGTGCTAATGACTGCAAATTCACCCGGGACCAGCCGGCTAAACGTCCTTCCGAAGCATGGAGGAGCTCGAGATAATATATTTTTGGTCACCTATCCCATGACCAATCCTTACGAAAGTTGCTTTACCTCCGCAATCGCCGGGCCAGGCACTAAACCTATGCACCATCAAGCTCCTCAACCCTGTGTATGTAGGTAAGTACTACTATTTATTAAGTAATACGTAATACGCACATAAACTCCTTTAAAAACACTCACACGCTAACAAAAATACCCATCTCAATTTCGTAGTTACTCCAAATAATAAGTGACTCCACGAATTCCACACCTCAAGTTCCCCCAAATAGATTATTTCCCAGAACTTTCAGGAACATTATATTACAAGAGACTCATAAAAAATTCCCGCGTCGCGTTGCCATTCGCCCGCCTCCCGCCACTTAGCCAACTGACACTTTAACCACAGAGTAAACAGTCGAACCTTGCATATGTCATGACGCACCTGCTAATCTGTTTATTATACCATTGAGTTTTTTTACTTAGGAAAACCTAGGACCTTTTTTTAGTTTGCTTTGAATAACTTTTAGATTTCAAAAAGTTTTGTTACTAACTACTTTTTCTGTATACTTTAATGGAACTATAGGTCTTTTTTTGGATCCATTTAACAATGCAAAATAATTGTATTATGTATGACCGACCTTAATAAATAAAAAAATAAAAATAAAAACTTACAGATATAACTTTAATATAGAAAAAAATAGAAATATAGATAACAGTGAAGTGAGCCAAACAAGTTAATGAAGAAAACGCAACAAAAATATTTAAAGTGGAATAAACACATTACAAAGAATTTAACCATAATAATAAACTTCATAGTCTCTGATCTCTAGGGTCTTTTTCAGAGCACCTTTTTCCCAAAACCAAGTTTTTTTGAACCAAGTTTTTTTATATAATTATTTTAAATGTCAGGAACAAGATGAGAATTAAATAGAAATAAATAAATAAGAAATAATATTAACCACTATTATCATTTTACCTTCACAGCTAGTCAATTTATGTAAAAAACTATCATAGGGAGAATAAAAATAAATAGGTATTGTTTGCGGAATGTAATGGCATACAAAGGGTGCGTGCGGTACATGACGTATCACGTTTCATATTCGAGCTCTAATAATAATGCATGCAAAGCAATACGAGTGATATGACGTGAGAATCCAATTTATACAGCCACCATTTTGACGCGGTAGACACATGAGCACAGACATATGAGCACAATTCAATTTAGGCGATGCGAAATGTGTCTATGTTTGGCTGCCTACGCCTCGTTTCCTTTGCGTCTTTTGATCTTGTTCAAAGTGTAGACATGGAACGTTATTAATTGTTGAGAGGGTTTTTTGGTCCGAATTTGACGAGGTCAGTTTGGTGGCTATTTTAATTGTTTGCAAATGAGGGCTTTTCAAAGTGACATTAAAAAATAAAAATAGTAACTTTTGCCTCACTAGATGGCGTTGATGGAAAGAGAAGTGTCAAAATTGGCTTTTAAAAATAAACGGCCTGTAGCAAAGAGAAAAGTAAAGCCGCGATTACATACGCCGATTTAGCATACCAATTTCGGGTTGCCACTCGTACTTGATAATAAAATATTGTATAATAAGTTCGATTTTAAAAGTGAATTTACCCTTTAACGGAAAGATAAACATTGTATAAGATTGGAGATGAGAATTGAAAATAAAAAAAAAACATAAACAATGTTGACCTTTGCGTTATTTGTTTAAATTAATTGTTAAAAAACTTATATACGGGTGGCAACTTTAAATTGGTATGCTAGATTGGAATATGTAATCGCGGCTTAAGCGCTCGCTGGCTGACATCTGCCCAAAGCACAGAATACATAATAGTACAAGTCCCAAAGAGAAATCTCTGTAATCCAGAATCTATACCGTAGTGCACACTGATAATATTTTAAGTGCTATGCACGCCGATATTGTGGTGCATATCAGTTTTTTGTTGTTGTATGTAGTTGCACGTCTCCTGATTTCATGATACATTTAATGAAAGGGACGGATATATTGGAGTTGATATTATAAGTTGTGTAAGTCATATGCCATGTGGCAGTGTTCAATAAATAAAAACATTTTAGGGTTACATCTGCCTGCCTACATGTGTACTCTTCGATGCTTAGTAAAAAAATTATATTGACACATACATTTTTATCAACGCCATCTATCGAGCCTACAGTTTTTTGTCATTTTGAAAAGCTCTCATTGGTTCATAGTACAAAACAATAAGTCTTGTGATTGTAGCTTAAAATTGGTGTATATAGTCTTGTATCGCAACTCAACTTTCTAAGCAGCTGGACAATGTGTATCATATAGGTAATATGGAAAGGAACAATTATTTTTTCTGAGATTATTTTGGGATTAATTTGCTGGGGCTGTATGCATTATATTATTTTTATTATTGTTTTTAATTCTCTTTTTAGTGTTCACTTTAGCAATTTAGTAATACTTCTTACGAAGTGGGGGCTGGTAACCTGAGATACAGGTACTACCTAGTTCAGTTGCCTTAGCACGAACAGCTATCGAAAAAAATAACGCACGTAAAATCATTCGATAGTTAGATTTTGTATTGTAAATTTGTACAGCGCCATCTATCGCCGATAAGAGAAATGAAATTTTCCATAGAGAATTGTCAATCGAGTAGTTTTACGTGCGTTTTTTTTTCTCGATAGCTGTTCGTGCTAAGGATACAGGTATCAGTCCACCATAATCTGTCAAATCCTACTGCTAAATTTGTTTAAGTACATTTATGTTAAATTGTAAGGTGAGAATTAAATGATTTTATTATTATTATTATTTATATTATATCCTATCTACCATAATATTCGGTAATTTTTGCAATTAGTGTCAAAAGGCATAAGACACGTAATGCCTTACGGGGTGCCATCTATAGAGAGGTGCTATAAAAAAAGCTTTTAATCCCAGCATATTTATTACACCATTTTCAAGTTTGATCGCGCATTTAGTTGACATTTTTGATTGTAGACATAAAACTAAACTCGTAAATATAGTATAAGCGTAATGGGTTTCCATAAAACGTTTTATATCATTAAATGTGGCGCCCGTAGAAAATTGAGCCG
This sequence comes from Agriphila straminella, assembly GCA_950108535.1. Lineage (NCBI taxonomy): Eukaryota > Metazoa > Arthropoda > Insecta > Lepidoptera > Crambidae > Agriphila > Agriphila straminella. Next base: position 23,116,613 of record OX467305.1, on the reverse strand, counting down.
CCATTTTGAAAAGTAACAAATAAAATATTATTTTATATCAAACTAATGGTAATCAGTAACAACCATTAAAACTTTTGGCTGTATACACAAAAAACTTGTCTATTTTAAGAAATTCTGATAATAACTAAAACCACGGAAAGTTATTAAATTATTATTCCTTTCACGGCACTGTCAAAAGTTTTGCGCAAATAAAACTTATTCGCTACTTCGGAATAAGTGTCTTGGGTAGAACTCGATCCAAAGTTATCATTACCAACGCCTTAATAAAATACGATCTTGATAAACTTAAGCAGTGTACACACTCTTGCTTTGTTTTTCTTAGAAAATATGGGGTGCTTTTTTGGTTACTTTACTTTTTTTGAAGTCGGTTAAAAAGGGAGACCAGTTTTCTCAGGATCGCGTAGAGTACCAAGTTGAAATTACTATCTAATAGGAACTCAGTTCTACATTCAGCTGTGAAAAAAACAAACTTCTAAGCCAACTCTATCAAAAGATACGGCCGTTTAAGCCGAATGTTTTTATGTTTTACACCCGCAATGAAATTAAAACATACAAGCTACTTTCTATAGTACTTCTTTCTTAATAAATTGATAAGTATTTATCGTTACCAAATATTGCTTTCGAGGGTGGAGATCCTGGTAACCTATCTTACAGGCCTCGGCCTAGTTTATGGTGCCAGTCTTCTTACAAATAAGTGCTTTTTTAATTTTTGGTGTTGTTTTTTAGCATAGGAATTATTTGTAAAGAGAAAAATAAACATTTTTATTATTATTATATTATATATTATAGCATATTAATGATAATATGAGCTGCTAACTAATATACTAATATATAGTGTTATAAATGTGAAAGTATGGATGTTTGTTACTCGAATAGCTAAGTAATTGATCACACAAAAACGCTGAACGGATTTGGGTAATATTTGGCATACCAATAGTTTATAGCCTAAATTAAGACTTTTTATCCCAGTCAAAGGTTACCAAGATTTGTTCACGCGGACGAAGTCATGGGCGGAAGCTAGTAACAAAATTGAAATTGGTGGACGTTGTGAAACTGCCTTAACAAACGGATTCTGTAACTGGATATATTCGCTCGGTTTACTAACTTTTTTAATAAAGACACGTGGATTTCGAGTTCGGAACTAGGAGCTGATTACGTAGAAAGCACCTTCTGTGCAAACCAAGGTAGCTTACTAAGTTTCCGAGGCGTGAGATTAATACGAATTTCATCTGAAACATCGTTTAGTAACAAAACACTCGAAAAGATCTACTGAACGTGTATGTCATACTATTTACATCCTTAAGATGAAACACCACACGGTCGAGAGAATTGAAAAATTCCTATACAAAGTTGACAAAATCAACCTTTCGTTGTCCCCTGTTTCCTCCTCCAAAACCAGAACGATTTAAATATTTTTTTGTATTAAAATTTAAGGCGCCGTAGTACCTACTACTAGCGCCGCCAATACATTTATTTTTATTACTCGTAAACCAAGTCAATATTTAAAAAGGCTAAGATCATGCCCTCCTAAATTGTCACTAATATTTTTTTTAATAACTCAACTAAAATGGATTTTAAAACTTAGCAACGCCCCCCCCCCCCCCCCCCTTTTCTCCAAAGTTTGCAAAGGGAAAAATCTGAAATAATTCTATGTGATAGTAGTTTATGTAAAAATTACAGGAAAAATAAAACGATGTCTCAATATAACACACTTTTTTAGAAATTCAAAAAACAAACAAAAAAATCATATGTTTCTCTACCAGTCAACAGATGGCCCTGACCTAAGTAAAATTAATTTAGTTCCACTATCGGCCAAGAGATGGTGCTGACTTAATACTGCAATAATTATTTTATTATTCTACAGCTCTGCAGTGTATTATATATTTTTCAACACACTTGCTCGTAAAGTGAGCCTTCATACATCGCTTTTAGGGCCATAAACCGAGCTATAACAAACGCGTGCAATAATATATAAAACACTAGTACGTAATAGAATTAACCTTACAAAGTTAAATAAGTACCTTACTGCAAGTTCTATGCGAGTAAAAACAGAGCATTCCCAATTTAGCTGGGTAATACAGTTATTTTTTAGTAATAACAAAGAGGTTTTATGCTGCTGAAAATTCATATACATTTTTGGAATAAATAAATGTGTAAGTCCTTAATTAAGTTACATGTTAATTAAGTCAAACAAATATTTATTATTAGGTATCAAATTATTCATAAATCACAATATTTTGTTATAAAATATTAAAATATTTGCATTTAATCACTTAAAATTATAATTTTAAAGTAGGCTGTATGCTCACTCACCCCTTTGTTCGCAAAATATTCTTGCGTTGGGCGTGTGAAAAAAACAAAAAAAAACCTGTGCGCCTTATTTTGTTTTTGTCGTATTTGTTGCTGTGTGAAATTACTTTGTTTTTTCCTCGCAAATGTGTTGAAAAACGTCGTATGAAACTCGTGAGCTCTTGCTTATTGCACACTCGGCTGAGTTACGCCCTCGCCTGCGGCTCGGGCTGCAACCCACAGCCTTGTGTGCAATGAGCAACCTAAGCTAACTTGTCTCATAATGTACTATTTTTGACAACAAAAAGTTTTTCTGCTGCTGAAAATTCATATACATTTTTGGAATAAATAAATGTGTAAGTCCTTAATTAAGTCAAATAATTATATATTATTATCAAATTATTCATAATTCACAATATATTGTTATAAAATATTAAAAGATTTGCATTTTGTCACTTAAAATTATAATTTTGAAGTAGGCTGTATGCTCCTCACCCCTTTGTTCGCAAAATATTCTTGCGTTGGGCGTGTGAAAAAAAAAACAAAAAAAAACATGCGCGCCTTTTCCCATAATTATTATATTTTGTTGTGATTTTGTTTTTGTCGTATTTGTCGCTGTGTGATAAATTACTTTGTTTTTTCCTCGCAAATGTGTTGAAAAACGTCGTATGAAACTCGTGAGCTCTTGCTTATTGCACACTCGGCTGAGTTACGCCCTCGCCTGCGGCTCGGGCTGCAACCCACAGCCTTGTGTGCAATGAGCAACCTAAGCTAACTTGTCTCATAATGTACTAATTTAAGATGGTACGGACCAATGTATCTATGCAAATGTATAATCCTTATACATTTTATCCACCTGGGTGTGCCCGTACTGTAATTCGAACCTTATCTATAATGAACACTCTAGAATCACCTGCCATCAGTTCGCTTGATTAGACTAATAGATTCTAAGCCAAATTGATGGCTTCTCGCCGAAGCGTAGACGTATTTAAATTAAACAAAGGTATAGTTGTTCGACTAACGTTGTGTAAACAATTATTTAGTCAGTTTTATTGAAAACTTGATAGTTTACGAATTAATTGTGTAAGTAATACCTTTGGCACCATGTTCAAGCTTTCGAACTGAATTAAGGTACCTACCTACATTAAATTTTCTCGAAAAATATTATTAAAATGACTAAGTAATTATCCTTTTTTGCGAAGTTCTTTATATTAGATGTGATTTTTAACCGACTTCCAAAAAAGGAGGAGGTTCTATGTTCGTCTGTATATTTGTTTTTTTTTTGTGTATGTCCACCGATTACTCGAAAACGGCTGGACCGATTGAAATGATTCAAACGTTATTACATTGGATAAACTCCCAAGTTGGTCCCATTTTTTAAAATTTGGAAATCGGTTCAGTACCCTTAGCACGAACAGCTATCGAGAAAAAAAACGCGCGTAAAATTACTCAATAGACAATTCTCTATGGAAAATTCAATTTCGCTTATCGGCGATAGATGGCGCTGTACAAATTTCCAATACAAAATTTATCTATCGAATGATTTTACGCGCGTTATTTTTTTCGATAGCTGTTCGTGCTAAGGGTACTGTTCGTGCTAAGGGTACAGACCATAGAGTACATTATTATACTAGAGATAGAGTTATCAGTCAGACCTAATGATCAACGCCATCTAGCGAAATGTGACAAAAAGTGTACGGTATTATAATATAAGTCCTAGTAGGTTTCTATAAATCTTGACTTGTATTTTTTTTGGGAGGTAACCGCTATGACATGAAATAAATTTAAAATAATTTAAGTTATAGCTGATCAGCTTTGACTATATAAAACTGTGAAAGCCACACGATACCGCGATTCAGCACGGGATAGCGACATCTATCGACTGTTTGACAAACGAAAAATGAGTGCCATCTATCAAATCAATCCGCAACTAAAATCTTAGGCCGCGCTCCCTTTAGTGAGTCAAGTACTAAGTGAAAAGCCCCTGGTACAGACCACATTTCTAAATGAATGTGCCGTTAAAAGTTAAACGTTAAAAGTAAAATCAAGATTTTTTCGATATTTTCAAACTATTAATTTTTATTAATAGTTTGAAAATATCGAAAAAATCTTGATTTATTTGGCGAACTCACAAAAATAGCAAGACACGTGCGTAGATTCATTCTTTTCATTATTTACGCAGGTAAACAAGATAGTCTCATTTGAATGATTCTCTTAATCCAGAAATCAGTAAAATTTTGGGACATAAACAAACCTCAATATCTTGACCCATTATTAAATATTGAAACTTTTAACTGTACATACTCGATTAGAATAGGGACGAGATACACTCATTTCATTTTTAGATGCACTTAAAAATTAACCGTGTATAATTAATTGATGCAAAAATGTATTTCTTTGATATGATTTCACGTCACTGATCATCATTATGAAATTTCGTATACCCGTTCTCACGGGTATAGAAAAGGACTTAGGGACCTATCATCTATAAAAAAGTTCTGTTCCCGAGGGATATAATTCAGACGAAGTTTATACAACAAATGTTTAAGTCTTTTATTAATATGAAACAATTCTCTTACCCCATAATGACCACGTAAAAGTTATAATAACGATGGCCAAAATATTTAATCTACTTTATTTACCCTCGGAACATTTTGTACGTGACGTCACGCGCGAACATTAAGTTGCGCAAGAATTTTACTTATTGACTTAGGTACTTTTAGGCAAGTATTTCCTTAGTCAATTTTACTCTTGGCAGAGTGGTCGTGGTAATCATTATTCAGCGGTGGTGGAAGTGAAACGGCTCGCTTCACAATGTGCGCGAGTTCGACTCGCTCTTGCTTGACCGGTTTTTTTTAATTTATATAACAAACTTTATTGTACATTTCAAACAAAATGTTACAAAAGGCGAACTTAATGCTAAAAGCAATCTCTCCCAGTCAACCTTCAGGAAACAGATATCAATGAAGGCGGTACATAGGGTAAAATATTAATAAATATACAACATAACATATAATTTAATACATATAATATATATAAAAACATGGATATATGTATAATATAATATGTTCGTTCACAGTTACCTTGATCTGTGGACTAAGGGTGGCCACACACTGATGGAATTCCGTACATACATCTAAATTAACTTAACATAGTTCGTGTCCTTACCCGATGTCAATAAAAATTTATAATAAATTACTAGAAAATCTAAAAGCCAAACTAAAAATCAATAAATTCATAAATTCATTAAGACAACTATTACTAACTAAATGTTATTATTCTGTCAAATATTTAAATGTCTGCCCCTCTCTTCCACATTGCTATGCCTGTCAAGGTGCATGCTGGAGTACAAATTACTTTTTTTATTCTAAAAGCCCCACCCGACTTCAATAGACGTGTTTTTATTATTACAGATACTAGCTTCTGCCCGCGACTTCGTCCGCGTGGATATTAGAGAAAATCCTTAGGGAACCTTCAACCAGGATCTGACCAGCCATTTTTACGCATTTAGGCGGGTTCCTACCAAGGGCGCTAACTGGCAAGGCCCGTTCCGGTTCAGGTTCCGGTTCTGGTTCCGATTCCGGTTCCCGTTCCCGTTCCCGTTCCCGTTCCCGTTCCCGTTCCCGTTCCCGTTCCCGTTCCCGTTCCCGTTCCCGTTCCCGTTCCCGTTCCCGTTCCCGTTCCCGTTCCCGTTCCCGTTCCCGTTCCCGTTCCCGTTCCCGTTCCCGTTCCCGTTCCCGTTCCCGTTCCCGTTCCCGTTCCCGTTCCCGTTCCCGTTCCCGTTCCCGTTCCCGTTCCCGTTCCCGTTCCCGTTCCCGTTCCCGTTCCCGTTCCCGTTCCCGTTCCCGTTCCCGTTCCCGTTCCCGTTCCCGTTCCCGTTCCCGTTCCCGTTCCCGTTCCCGTTCCCGTTCCCGTTCCCGTTCCCGTTCCCGTTCCCGTTCCCGTTCCCGTTCCCGTTCCCGTTCCCGTTCCCGTTCCCGTTCCCGTTCCCGTTCCCGTTCCCGTTCCCGTTCCCGTTCCCGTTCCCGTTCCCGTTCCCGTTCCCGTTCCCGTTCCCGTTCCCGTTCCCGTTCCCGTTCCCGTTCCCGTTCCCGTTCCCGTTCCCGTTCCCGTTCCCGTTCCCGTTCCCGTTCCCGTTCCCGTTCCCGTTCCCGTTCCCGTTCCCGTTCCCGTTCCCGTTCCCGTTCCCGTTCCCGTTCCCGTCCCCGTCCCCGTCCCCGTCCCCGTCCCCGTCCCCGTCCCCGTCCCCGTCCCTGTCCCTGTCCCCGTCCCCGTCCCCTGGATGTGCATGTCCAGGTCCAATCATGGCCACCGTGTTGGACTTCAAAATAAATGTCATTTTCGCCACCACCATCCATGAAACCTCAAGAACGACATCCACATCGATTTTCATGTTTACTTACCCAATTTACACCTTAAGGGAGGATTTTCAAAATTACAAAATATGTGTTTGCCTATTTATTTTTAGACATGCTCCTACGAATTTTAAAGTTGTAATGTCTATTTTATATTATTTTTCCATACAAATTTTAAACCCCATTTTCACCCCTTTAGGGGTTAAATCATGTACACCGTGTTGGACTTCAAAATAAATCTCATTTTCGCAATCACCATCCCATAAAACCTCAAGAACGACATCCATATCGATTTTTATGTTTACTTACCCCATTTACCCCTAAGTGGTTGATTTTCAAAATTACAAAATATATGTTTGCCTATTTGTTTTTAGATGTGCTCCAACGAACTTTAAAGTTGTAATGTCTATTTTATATTATTTTTTCATACAAAATTTGAACCCCATTTTCACCCCTTTAGGGGTCAAATCATGTCCAACACGGTGGACTTCAAAATAAATGTAATTTTTGCAATCGTCATCCCCGAAAACCCCAATAACGACATCCATATCTATTTTTGGGGTTTTTTACCCCTTTTCACCCCCATTTCATCCCAATAGGGGTTCAAATGCTAACAATAACAATATAAGTTGCGTTAGATGTCTATCCATAAGCCTAAATTATAAATTTAGCGATTTTTACTTCGAAAATAAAGGATTTTCTTCAATACACAACTTCATCCCCCTTTTGACCCCTTCGGGGGTAGAATTTTGAAAAACGCTGAGACCCGTATTTATTTATTTTCAATGATCAGTCTAAACACAAAATTTGAAGATCCTAGCTTCAAAACTGAGGGACTTTCATACAAACTTTGATCCCCTTTTTTACCCCCTTAGGGGGTGAATTTTGAAAAACCCTTTCTTAGTGCACCCCTAGACCTCATAAGGAACCTACGTGCCAAATTTGGAGTCTCTAGACCCAGCGGTTTGGGCTGTGCGTTGATAGATCAGTCAGTCAGTCAGTCAGTCAGTCAGTCAGTCATTCAGTTTACGATTTTATAAATATAGATTAGTTCTTGCTTTTTAGAGGTAGGTTTTTGAAGTCGGTTTTTTTTTAAACAATTTTTTATTTTTTTATTTTTAGTGTAGACCTTTTGTTTAAGGTAGTGTAGGTATATTATTTAGGTAGAAAAATCGGCTCAGCCAAACGTGAGATAATCGCCAAGAAACATACATACGGGTCAAACTGAGAACTTAATTTTTAAAGTCGGTTGAAGAACTACACTTAAGATATCCCTCTTCCAACAAAAAAATAATTATCTTATTCATTTCATAAACAAAAAAGTAATACGATCATAATATCGTCGAGGTAATTCACACAAAATCATACTATATTCGGGCTTTTTTTCAAGATTACTTGAAAAGTACTGAACCGATTTCCAAATTTTATTTATTATTATTTTAAAAATGGGACCACCTTGGGAGTTTACCTAATGTAATAACGTTTGAATCATTTCAATCGGTCCAGCCGTCTTCGAGTAATCGGTGTACATACCAAAAACAAAAAAAACAAAAAACGGGTCTAATTGAGTACCTCCCTCCTTTTGAAGTCGGTAAAAAGTGGCTACTTTTAGCAATAAACTAAACGACAGGTTAAAAAATTGTGTTTTCACTTCTCATGCTCTTAAAGTTCGTCATTATGTTGGGTATAGGCTGCATAAAATCGCTTTTCATGCTCTAGAGCATAAAGTAAAATCTTCGTCTAAGTTCAAACTTTAAGACAAAGGTCGTCAGGTAAACAGCCACACGCAATTAAACTTCGTTAAACAAACTTGTTATTTTCTTCATTTTTATACATAATCCATGTTTAAAACTTTTTTTTTCAATTTTTGAAACCTTGATGAAATTTTTTTTTCTATTTTTGATTAGTGGTATCAAATGAAAGGCCTTGGTGAGCACATTCCAAAATTATATAATTTGTCACTAAAAATGAACAAAAAGATTTTTTTTTTCAATTTTTGAATATGGGTATCAAATGAAAGGCCTTGATGAGCACATTCCAAAATTATATAATTTGTCACTAAAATTTAAGAAAAAAAATTTTTTTTTCCTATTTTTGAATATGGGTATCAAATGAAAGGCCTTGGTGAGCACATTCTAAAATTATATAATTTGTCACTAAAATTTAAGAAAAAAAATTTTTTTTTTCAATTTTTGAATATGGGTAACAAATGAAAGGCCTTGGTGAGCACATTCTAAAATTATATAATTTGTCACTTTTTTCAATATAAAAAAAAGTTTAATTTCCTATTTCCTCACAATCGAAGTGAAAAGCCGAGTGTATAACTCGTACATAAAACCCATTTTATGCACTTGTTGTACAATCTACTATTAAACGATAAAAAGTACAACAAAGCTTCTTCGGAGTACACTAGAAGAGCAAAATTTCTTCTTTATTTAAGCACAACGATTTTTTTTCCATTGGCGGCGCTAGTGTAGCGCAGTAACTCTTTTAACCCAAGCAAACGAGTTCATTAACGAGTCGCGTAAAGTAAACCCCCCCCCCCTCCATTAAGTACTTTTGAATAATAAATACACCTTTTTGCGGTTACGAAGTATGTCGCTTAATAGGGAACGGTCGCAGCCATATATTTTTTTGTAAAAGAAAAGGTAAAGTAATTATGAAAAGGAGTAGAATACGCTTTTTTACAACGTGTAGCAGAATTAATGGCTAAATCAGAATATGGTAGATAGGGACCATCAAACTGAACAACTTTTACTATGGGACCAACTCTGATATCTGCTGTTTCATACTTTTTCATATTTTCGTTATAATTTTTGTCAAATGAAAAGTGATTTTTTTTTTTTAATTGTCAATAATAATGATATACATGTCAATAGTCAACTATAAAATGTCATAAAATTACTTTTTGTCATATTTTAATTTAGCCATTTGAAGATACTTTTTTTAAATTTAAAGTTGTTCAATATTTTCATATCGTTAAGTCATTACACGAATAAGGCATTATACAAATGCGTCTTTTTTCAGAATGAGGTATTATACGAACGTCCTTTCAAGAGCAAATCATTCCGAGGAGATCGTTTTTAGGGTTCCGTAGCGAAAATGACAAAAAACGGAACCCTTATAGATTCCTCATGTCTGTCTGTCTGTCCGTCTGTCTGCCTGTCTGTCTATCTGTCTGTCGGTCTGTCTGTCTGTCCGTCCGTATGTCACAGCCATTTTATTCCAAAAGTATTAGGATTACACAGTTGAAACTTAGTAGGTAGATGTATTCTGTTTACCGCTTAACGATTTTAACACAAAAATAAAAAAATAAAGATTAAGGGGGGGGGGGGGCTCCCCATACAAAATGAAAGATAAACACTGCCAAAGTGGTTAATTGTGTGCCCCCCCCTCTAACTTTTGAAATAAGAGAGTGAAAAATCTAAAAAAAAATATATGCTATAGATCTTAATAAAAACTTTCAACAAAAAAAAATGTTTTAATAAAAACAAAAAACCGACTTCAAAAAAGCTGAAAATGAAAACAAAAAAGCTTTAAAATTTAATACCTCTAAAAAGCAAGAAATAATATTCAAATCACTAGATACGCATATCATTGTAATAAAACACGTCTAATGAAGTCGGGTGGGGCTGAAGTTCAACATCTTTTTTTATTCTAAAAGCTCTAAAATCTACTAGTTAAGCCTGCTGTTATGTGCAGCGGCGCGCCGTATACGTGCTTTGTGTCATTATTAGGCTGCCTGTGCATTGATACGGACCGAGGCAACGGAGTGAAGAAACTAGGATATACCAATAGGATTACATAAAATCTCCGCTCCGCAATCCTATTGGTTAATATTTCCTCGTTTCTCCGCTCCGCCGCCTCGCTCCGCCGTCAATGGACAGGCAGCCTTATCATACATTACTATCTACAATGTATGGCCAAGTTACATTTTACTGATCTTCGTGTTCATTTAATTATTCTTAATATTTCTTAAGTGTAATAGGTATTTCGCATTTTTCTGTTGTTACTTAAAAAAATTGCCTTTCCACTGCTTAAAGCCACCTGAGCTAGATGAAAATTAATAATTCATTCTATGAGTACTTACATAATAAGGCTTTCGCTAGGAGCTTATGTTAAAAGCTTATAATTTTAGGAAACTTACTAATTTTAGACTGTTGTTCGAGTTAATATTCGTCATTTGCTTATTGTTTATTAATATAAAATATGCAAGGGCGTCCCTATCAATCCTAACTAATGTCCTAATGTCCTAATCCTAACTACTTAATCTAGATGTGAAAGTTTTGATTGTTTGTTTGCTCAGCGTCTCCGAATGGGATCTTGATTAAATTTAACTCACCGTAGTACAAACTTTGCTTAATATGGGCCTTTGTACATAATTGTTGTGATTCGTCCGAAATATAATATTGGGTCTTTACCTACGAAATTTGCAATTTTTTCTTACAAATAGGGAACCTCGTCACTTTTACGATTTCAAATATTCATTAATTGCTTTATATTATATGGAATAATGACCATCACAGACAACAATCAATAGTAAAAAATCCTTATTATAGTTTTCTAAACATAAACAATACCTATAAATGACTCCTATTTTTATTAGCTAAAATGACCACTTTATTTGTTTAAACTAAGCGAAGGGTTATTTTTTTCGCTTAACCTAAGTGGCATACGTTATCTTAGTGTTTAAACAATAGTGCATAAAAGTTTTGAAACATTAGCGTTCATGGTTGATAAATAAATTAAGAAATTGTTAATGTGGAAAATGCAACTTCTTTAAAGTTTTTTTTTATTTTTTTATTTAATCTAATTACAACGGCAGATAGTACCACTTACAGTAACTAGTAATTTACACACAACAAAAGAAAAGATGATGGAAAATAACAATAAAAGATAATAATCATAGGAAATAATATCACACACAGGTGGATTTCGGTTCTGACTTCTCACAAAAACAACAAACAAATTCTTGAGATTAACTTCAACTCATCCGCAAACACATCGCACTCAGACTGGTTTTCCAGAAACTTATTGATATCAGTCAATATGCGGCAAAGAGGTGACTGTGCACGTGCCACTGTACGGGTACGCGGCGTCAAACAAGTGACGATCCTTTTTTTTAAAAAAAGCTTTTATATTTTAAGCTTTTTAGTGGTAGGTATGTAAGCGCAGCGTGTAAATATTAAGCCGCCGTGCCGTGTGTACCGTTCGGGTACTTACGTACCCGAACGGTACACACGGCACGACTGACTTACGTCAGAGTTGTCAATACTGCCACGTAAAACCTTTAATCCTGTTAAAATTTGGTTAGTTGCTCTGCGCGTTCTAAGGGAATTTAAGCCAAGAGTACCCAGAAGTTCTCTATACAAAATGCCAATTTCATAGGTATAGAAAGACCTTAATTGAAGAAAGAGATTAATTGATTTAATTGCACATCGTATCGCTCTCTCGATTTTCGCTAAGTAAATTTGAATTTAGGAATCTTAATGAATGATTAAAAGGTCTAATATTAATTAAATTGTTACGTATACATACCTACCTTTTAAGACCCATGAACAAAATAACTTTCGAAACATGAGTTCGAATGTCCCTCTATTAATCATTTGTAATTATGCGGGAATTTTGCTTACTCTTTAATAAAAATCCTTTTTTGCTAGACTGTATTTTTAAACGGATCTTTTTTTAATTAAAATTTATGGGCTTCAGTTTTGTTTTTTATTGTTAAATCCTGGCTGGAAATAACGAGGAATATATTCTTATTTTGTTTAGATATTTAGGAATGGATGAAAGATGTAAATTTTAGTTAGTATTTTTAGATACTTAATTATTTTTTAACAAGCCTTCATTTAAGTAAAATACTTTAAGCTGTATGGGATTTCTTTAACAAGATAAAAAAGACAGAGTAAAATTATTATCTAGACTACATATCGTATCTTAGAAAACTAGAAATACAATAAATAGATTGCTTGTAATAACCTAAATTGAATTAATTATATGAGCTAGCTTTTAAAAGAGTTCCATAAGACAATGTTTAAAAAACTCAGTAAGGACAAAAAAAATCAATTATAAAAATATTATCTCATTATTGCTGTTGTACCTAATGTCCTTTAAAAAGGTGATTTCCGAATTCGAAAAAATATAAGCCAAAAAATGGTACGCAAAAACTTATGTCAAAAAGTTGCGTTAACTATTAACTTATCTAACTTTTATACAGACGTCCAGTTTCACGATTTATGATGTTGAAAGTTGCTTTCAACTTACACCGTATATCAAAATTTTCGTGACGTTTGGTAAAGAAGTTACAATACAAAATATATTTCGATAGTTGTTGGAAAATGTAACATTTTGTTAATCAACAAATATATGTATAGCTTTCCGCTGCGACTTCATCTATGTAGAAATCCTGTTATTTTCTTAAATTCCTTTATTCCCATAAACATAAAACGTAAACATTTTTATTATGCCAGAATGTGGTAGGTACAGATGGAGTTCTTAATTCTAAAAATATAATTTCGGTAATCTTTTTTAACTTAAAGTACCTGATAAACAAGATGTAACTAAAGAAAGAAATTGAATCCTTCCAACATACAAGTGTAAGAATTTTTTATACAAATGCTGCTCTTATACAAAATAGAAGAACATTTTCCACTACATACTTTTTTATCTGTGGAAATAAGATTCGTTCAGAAGCACTGAATAATTCAAAGCCTTGCTTTAGGATAAGGCTACACTGTAGGCACATCTCGGTCACTCCAAGTGAATTCCATACAACCGCGCCATTACAAACAGATGACGTCAGATGACGTTTCTTTGTCTAAGGCTACAGTGCAGTTTGTAAACATTCCAGTGAAGGATGGCAAGGACGCGGTAAATCACTGCGCACCGCGCCTTTTGGCAGTCGGTAACTGAGCGGGGGTGAGGGCGCATCCAGCGGGAGGCAGGGAGCGGCCATACTGTACGCTAGTACTCATTATTATACTATGCTGTAGGTGCTAAGCTTAGAAATTCACAACGTGATTTTGCGTGGTGACTATAACAAAGCACAGAGTAAACAAAAACTTCTGTGAAGACCAGAGAGAAAGCCTCTATAGAGCGTTCTAAAGATGTTCGAAATTTAAACTGGTCTAAACCTCGCACCCCTTTTTGTCAGGTGCACCCCCTGCGTATGTATGAAGCTGTGCATGACTGTAGTAATGTATACGCTTTATGTTTCTTCTAAGCTTTTTATTCTGCTTGTTCATTATTACTGTGATCTAACAGACTTACGGCCAAATACTCAAAGGCTTCGTAGCTAAAATCTTAAGTTAAGGTCTCCCTTTAAGGAAGCTGTCAGTTTCATAGAGATTCTGTCAAATCTGACAACTTTTTAGGATTCGTTTGAGTATTTGGCCGTTACCCAGGTACTATGGGCAAAAGCGTCGCTTATCCAGTTAGTAACAAAATTCGTGGGTGCGTGTATAGCCCCTGGCCCTGCACGAACTATGTAGTGACGGCGCGGCGTGCAGTGCAAGCGATTTTAACGTGGTTAAGCGACGCTGTTGCCCGTGGTACTTAGCTAGACGTATCGGCCGTCGCTTGCAGTGTGGCCAACTGCAATAGTACAATTCTTATGCAATACAATATATCTGTTGGCTAGGATCAGTCACTAAGCGAGTAGCTTGGCTCTTAGCACTTAAGGCGAGGCCAGTTCACGAAATTTACTCTTTCACTATGTCTTGAGAATAAGGTTGAATATTGCATAACTTTAATTGATGCTTCGCCAGAAATTTGACGAATTTTAGTACATTTTTATTGATTTCTGAAATACTGGATCATTTATTTAAAATGTACTCGGTTATTGTGTTAGATCGATAAAAAAGCTATCCTTTTTGCATAAAAAATCATATCACTGTCGTTGAAAATTACGAAATCTGACGATTTGAAATTTATTTTTATAAGTTTTTATGGTGTTATTCAGGATTTTTTTACAGAGTTACCATGCCATTTTTCAATATTCTGTTCGGTTAATTTGCTTCTTTGTTTCTTTTTCAGTCTACAGTAATTTTTGTGAAGTAGAACTTTACATCAGTTCTTCACATTGGATGTTCAAAAATCAGACTTTTCATCAGATCGTGAACTGGCCTCGCCTTAACGAGGCTCTTCGTAGTGTGGCCTTAGCCTTACGTTTTGTAATAATACACGAAGCTTCGTAAATATTTTTCGATTTCGTAGAAAACAATGTGGGAATGGATTTTAATATTGTTCTGATAATGGGGTTGAATATAGTTTAACGGAAGTTTATTTGAAGATTGGAAATGTGGTTTCCAAACGTTGACTTCGTTATTTCATTCACAATGCAATTTTTAAATTGCAAGCTGCATGAATGGAGCTTGCGTCAAAATAATGCGTTTTTTTGTCTATAATAGTATAAAGTTTGATTATTAATTTAACTACAAAAGGCAGACTATCACTAGCTGTCGCCCGTGGCTACGTCCGCATGGGCTTTCAATTTTCGTGGGTAAATATTACGGCGATAAAATATAGTTACTCAGGGATATAGTAATTTTCTATTGGTGAAATAAAAAAATCGGGTGAGCAGTTTTGTAGATTACAACCAAACATACAAACATTACTTCTTGAAAATATTATTGGGGGTCTTAAAACACGAATGTGATAATAGTATCACAAGAGTGTTTAATACCTATAATTATGTACAGTTGGATACAAGACTTCATCTACATCCATGATATGAATCCTTTATAGGTACAAGATAAGACTTCATCTACACCCATGATATGAATCCTTTATACAAGATTCTGAAACTTCGCTTATTGCCAGCATGTGATAGTAACCATAATTTCGAAGGAGTTGCATTATGAAATTAAGTAATTACAACATTATATTAAAACATTTGTTAGGTAGATAGTGGTTACTATGACACTCGTTGTTTTAATGTTGATGTTGCATTATAGAGTTTAGTACAACATTATAACACTCGTTTGGATGATATTATGGTTACTATGACACCGCTTGTTTTAATGTTGGCAATAAACTTACTATTTTGAAATTTTAAAGCACGTGTGTAAATAAAGAATTATTAAGTATTTATATTGCAAAAAAGTAACGGTTTTTAGGACTTAAATTTAAGAAAATATTTTTGTGTGTCACGGACTTATTATAAAGCTAAAGATTAATGATAGCAAATGAAGTGATAAATGATATCTTATGTGACAAACGAGATCCGATATCTTGAAAATAAAATGAAGATTTTAGAGATATTTTAGGAGTTCATTTAGGCATGTTTTTCTTGCTTGCGAAGAAGATTTAAATCTATATTACTTATATTCAGTTTCTTTAAGTAAAAATGAGCCAATAAAATATTAAACTATTGTGTTGGAAGATTATTTATACTTACTTTTTTACTTACTTTACTGCGGATTATAAAAATGCGAGTGGTTTAATAATATGATTATTGGCAACTTTCAAATACTTAAATTGATTTTATGTTTCATTAAGTAGTAAGTAAGTTACACGATTAAAATTTTTGATTTAGAAAATATGTAAAGTTTATTATATCAACATAATCGACGATCTACAGCAGAACTTTGAAAACTAAATGATGAAAATAGTTGAAAAAAATGAAAAAAAAAATTAGTCTCTAACTACACAATACAATAAATAGGTAGGTACTTAAATTATTGGAGGTACCTAGTAAGCATACTTACGTCATTTACCTGCCACAAGTATATTATTATGCTTACTAGGTATGTCAATAATATCTCTTTAAAATTGTATTTTAGCCTCTTCATCAGTGTAAACGGAGCCTAAAAGTGTATGTCACTCGGAGAGTACTTTTCTTTTTATTAACAGCCCTGTGCTCTATTGGTTGGCCCCGTGTAAGACGCGTGGTCTCGGGTTCGATTGCCAGGAGTGGGGTACATTTGTACTTAGTTTGGTTGGTGGTAGTAGAGCTCGGTGGCGCAGTGGTTTAGCGCCTGGCTCAGCGATTGCGGAAGTTAAGCAACGTTCGCAAGGGTCGGTCATGGGATGGGTGACCAAAAATGTATTATCTCGAGCTCCTCCGTGCTTCGGAAGGCACGTTAAGCCGTTGGTCCCGGCTGCATTTGCAGTCGTTAATACCCACCAATCCGCATTGGGCCCGCGTGGTGGGTTATGGCCCATCCTCCTTACCAACCCATAAAGAAGGCCTGTGCCCCAGCAGTGGGGACATCAAAAATGGCTGATGGACAGTAGAGCTTATTTCAAGTCCGCCTGGCTAGCTAAAACCATCTTACCTAAGTCTGACGCCATAACATCAAGTTCCGGCAGTTAGAGGTAAGATAGGGGATGTATTTAGTAAAATTGTATAATATCATCACTTTAAAATAATGATAGATCTATAATTTAATACTATCACTACAAAAATAATGGTTTGCACATTAACAATTTTGTCAGCTCTTTAAAATAATAATAGATCTTTATTTTAATATTATCACTACAAAATTAATGGTTTGCACTATAACTGTGTCCCAACTCCGAAACCATTTAGTTTCTGTCCAACCATGTCAGACTAACCACTGTTAAAATGAGATCGCAAGATGATAATAACTTGTGGCATAATGCATACACGCCAGCAGGTCGGTTCTGGCGTTGTTGGTCACAATGGCACCTAACCTCCTCCTCGGCTCCTCTCTCTCGCTGCGCCCGCTCGTCGTCGCACCTAGTCGTTTGTTTACCAGCACTAAAGTTATAAAATTAATTTGTATGGTGCAAAGTATTAATTTTATAGTTTATAGTGGCAACCATTATTTTTATAGTTCATTCAATAAATTTTAAAGCTAAACATTTTAAAGTGTGTTACATTATTTTTAAAGTGCATTTATATTCCCCGTATGATAGCCAGTTCCTCAGTGATGAGGATTCCGGGTTTAGTTCGCTTTCACTTTCGTCACTTGACATCAGGAGAGGTTAAGGCCAAGCACTATCCCGTTATGGATAAAAAAGCCTCTGCACCAGTGTAAACGGAGCCTAAGAATGTAAGTCACACGAACAGTACCTTAGCAGCTAACTGTAATAGAATTATGAATAACACCGTTGCAAACACCATTTTTATAGCCCTAAAGTTTAAGTACTCCTTAAATATTTATATGCCTTAACAGAAACACCTACTTAGTTGTGTTTTCATCACTGTTTTATGGCTCCTTACGCTGCTGCTTTCAAGTTTTATGAGACAACTTTCTGGGTCCCTGCTTTATAATCAAAGCCCTTAGATTTTAAGGCGCTATATTTCTAAAACGAGATAGAATAGCTATGAAAAAAACAAAACCGACTTCAAAAAACCTACCTCTAAAAGGCAAGAAATAATATTCGTAATAATAAAAACACGTCTACTGAAGTCGGGTGGGGCTGAAGTAAAAATTCCTTGTTTTTTATTCTAAAAGCCCCAAAATCTGTACTCCAGCCCCACCTGACTTCAATAGACGTATTTTTATTATTACGAATATTATTTCTTGCTTTTTAGAGGTGAGTTTTTTGAAGTCGGTTTTTTGTTTTTTTTAAACAATTTTTTATTTTTTTATTTTTAGTGTAGGTACATTGTAGGTAAGGTATATTATATAATGTAGAAAAATCGGCTCAGTCAAACGTAAGATAATCGCGGAGAAACATACTTAAATACGGGTCAAACTGAGAACCTCCTTTTTTAAGTCGGTTAAAAAACTACACTTAAGATATCCCTCTTCCAACAAAATAATAATTATCTTATTCAGTTCATAAACAAAGAAGTAATACGACCAATCATCGAGGTAATTCACACAAAATCATACTATTTTCGTGCTTTTTTCAAAATTACTTGAAAAGTACTGAACCGATTTCCAAATTTTAAAAAATGGGACCAACTTGGGAGTGTACCTAATGTAATAACGTTTGAATCATTTCAATCGGTCCAGCCGTCTTTGAGTAATCGGTGGACATACACAATAAAAAAAAATATACAGACGAACATAGAACCTCCTCCTTTTTTGGAAGTCGGTTAAAAATAAAAAATTGTTTAAAAAAATCTGTACTCCAGCCCCACCCGACTTCAATAGACGTATTTTTATTATTACGAATATTATTTCTTGCTTTTTAGAGGTAGGTTTTTTGAAGTCGGTTTTTTGTATTTTTGAAACAATTTTTTATTTTTTTTATTTTTAGTGTAGACCTTCTGTATTAGGCAGTGTAGGTTTATTATTTAGGTAGAAAAATCGGCTCAGCCAAACGTGAGTTAATCGCGAGAACATACATACAGGTCAAACTGAGAACCTCCTTTTTTATGTCGGTTAAAGAACTACACTTAAGATATCCCTTTTCCAACAAAAAAATAATTATCTTATTCAGTTCATAAACAAAGAAGTTCTACGATGATTTTGTGTGAACTACCTCGATGATCATTCGAGGCAGTTCACACAAAATCATACTATTTTCGTCCTTTTTTCAAGATTACTTGAAAAGGACTGAACCGATTTCCAAATTTTAAGTTTACCCAATGTAATTACGTTTGAATCATTTCAATCGGCCCAGCCGTCTTCGAGTAATCGGTGGACATAAATAAAAAAACAAATATACAGACGAACAGAGAACCTCCTCCTTTTTTGGAAGTCGGTAAAAACGGGAGCGAGACCGATTTGGTAGATTAGGCGAAAAAATCACGAAATTAATTCGTAGATCCTTCTACACGATTGTGAATTTTTTTTTTTTTTTTTTTTTTTTTTTTTTTGGCAGCAAACAGTCATGTATAATAATAATGTTATTAACAAACAATTATAAAAAATAGACCTACAGTGCCCAATAGCGATTTTTACAAAACTGTGTCTAAACGTGGACATTTTTTTATTATTTTTTTTGTAGCACACTAACACTAAGTTACCTATTAAAAAAACATTGAAAAGCGTTAAAAATAAAACATACATTTTTATACCTAGTACTATCAAAGTACTTACCAAGATATAAATAATTAAAATTATACAAAAAGCAAAGATACCTACGTAACAAGAAAAAAAAAACTACTTTATCAAAGTAGTTCTTTACATGTCTCTGATCTTAAGATAATTTTACTTTAAGTTTTTCTTTTACTTTATTAAGAGACACGTTAAAAAGATCAATATCTTGGAGCTCCTTGTTATAAGTATTGGTGGAACGAGAAAAGAATGAATTTCGAGTATAATTTTTTGGCGTCGCGGAACAACAAATAGTGGTAATGAACGTGAGGAGCGCACAGGGAGTCGAATTCGGCCTGAGAACTGGACATAACCCAGAAGCTCAGTCGAGTCAATTAAAGAATTAATAATTTTATAAAGGAAGTGATGTCAAACATTTTACGACGGTTAAATAAACTAAGTAAATTAAATTTCTTCAGCGATTCAAAATATGTGTCGACGACCGAATTACAGCGAAAGTTTAGCGACTTCAAAAATTTTTTCTGGATCCTTTCTAGTCTGTTAATATGTACGTCGTAACGCGGGCTCCAAACAGCACTGCCAAAGTCAAGAATTGAGCGAACAAATGAGAAATAAAGAATTTTAAGAGTGTTTACGTCTTTAAAAGGTTTGCTGATTCTGAGAATAAATCCCAGTCTACGAAAAGCGGCCTTAATGATATGATCTATGTGATGGTTAAATGAAAGCTCAGAATCCATAATAATTCCTAGGTCCCTTATGTGCGTCACTCTGTTGAGAGTGTTGTTATTTATATAATAGTCGAAGATTATTTGGTTCTTTTTGCGTGTATAAGAGATAACATGACATTTATTAATATTTAGAAACAATTGGTTCCTATGGCAATAATTATGAAGTTCAATTAAATCCAATTGCAATTTGTGGCAGTCTTCTTCTGATTTTACAATTCTATAAAATTTTGTATCGTCTGCATAAAGCAGGTGATGACTATTTTTAAAAACTTTATCAATATCATTTACGTAAAAAGAAAACAGAAGAGGGCCTAAATGTGATCCTTGTGGAATTCCGGATGGCACTGGTAAGAATTGTGAACAGTATCCTTTAATACAGACTGCTTGGCTTCTATTTTGGATGTAAGAATGGACCCATCTGAGGAGGCTGCCATGCACACCGGCTGCTTCGAGTTTGTTTATGAGTATATTGTGATTAATTTTATCAAAGGCCCTCGAGAAGTCGGTGTAAATGGCATCAACCTGCAAGTTATTTTCCATTGCCTGCGCAAGAAATTCTGTAAAAGTTACCATATTACTCTCCACACTTCTATGTTTAAAAAACCCATGTTGTCGTGGTGAAATAAAACTACGTGCAGCCAGCGCAATATCAGCTGTAACGATTTTCTCAAGAATTTTACCAATAATGCTAAGTTTTGAAATTGGACGATATTCTGATATGAGGTGTTTTTGACTATTCTTGGGAATTGGGGTCACTAAAGCCGATTTCCACTCGTTGGGAAAAATTCCAGTCTCCAAGGATTTTTTAAAAATTATAGTAAGAGGCAAAGCAAGCTCTTCGGCGCAGTTACGAATAAGAATTGGATGAATGTTATCTGAGCCTGCACCCTTAAAAATATTAACTTGTTTTAATTCTTTTAAAATACGAGATTCGTCGATATTAATTGAATTTATATCTAAGATGGATTGATTACGATTATCAGAAAAAAAAGAACGGTGTTCATTATCTACAGAGGTGACAAATACAGAATGAAAATATTGATTGAATGCATCACATATTTCAGGGCCAGTTGACAGTGTTTGATCATTGTACGACATTTTGGATGGAATACCGCCTGTAGCATTTTTTGACTTTACAAAAGACCAGAATAGTTTTGGGTGCCGTTTAATATTGTCCTCCGAGAACTTATTAAACTGCTGATAACATTTTTCTGACATTTTTTTAAAGCAAGATCTTAATTTTGAAAACTTTTGATAATCGCATTGGCTACCATATTGCTTCCATTTTTTATGGATGTTTTCTTTTTCGTTACTCAGCTTAATAAGGGGCAATGTGTACCATGGAGGATATTTTTGCTTATAAATTGTGTTGCTTTTTGGCACGTATTTATCCACAATATCATTGATACAATCATAGAAAAACCTTACCATACTTTCAACGTCAGGTATATTACATAACACGTTTACCCAGTCAATAGATAACAAAGCCGCCTTAATTCTACTGAAGTCTGCTTTATGGAATTGTAATTTCTTTTCAGACGAGAGCCGAAGTGGTTGCGAATCATCTATACCTAAAGATAACCTTATGTTCAAAGACTTGTGATGTTTGTCTTCTGGTACCAGAGGGTGATCACTCGAGGATACTAAACAGTGGTCGTTACAAAATATCAAATCCAGTAACCTATTGTTTTGATTAAATTGAGAGTTATACTGCAACAAAGAGGTGAAGTTCATAAAATCTGATGTGAGGCAGGTGATAAAATCTGATTGAATGATGATTCAAATTACTTAAAGCGATTTCGACTTGAGTGAGTACCTAATGTTGTTTCGAAATAATCTCTAAAATCAGATTTTTTTTAAACAAAGATCCATCTATTTTGCGACATATGGCAAACAAATCTTAAAATAATAAATGTTGTTTTTATTATTTTACACACGGACACGCTTCAAAAAATAAGTAAAAAAGCATTTTAGTAGCTGCTCTCAGATAAATATAAAAATCTATTAAAGGCATTGTCCAACAGCCATTTTTTGATGTCCCCACTGCTGCGGCACAGGCCTTCCTAACCCACCACGCGGGCCCAATGCGGATTGGTGGGTGTTAACGACTGCAAATGCAGCCGGGACCAATGGCTTAACGTGCCTTCCGAAGCTCGGAGGAGCTCGAGATAATAAATTTTTGGTCACCCATCAAATGACCGACCCTTGCGAACGTTGCTTAACTTCCGCAATCGATGGGCCAGGCGCTAAACCACTGCGCCACCGAGCTCCTCAAAGGCATTACTTAATTCCTACTGTAATGGAACTACCATTACAGTGGAAAGTGAAAGTTCGTATTTTGGATGTTGTTACTAAATCACGCAAAAACGACTGAACAGATTTGGAAGAAATTATCTATGGCACACACTTTGTTTATTATTTGGATTAAAGCTTGGATACTTTTTACCCTGGCTGAAGATTCCCTAGGTGTTTTTGAATGTCCACGCAGACGAAGTCACGGGCGAAAGCTAGCTAGTAAATAAGTTTAAAGATGTTCGACTTCAATCAATATTAAGGATGAAAGGGCGCGATTTCTATAAAATAACCCGGATCACTCCGACCCTCGATCAATCAAAGTCGAACTTTATTTTCGTTATATAAGTTTTATTTTACTTACGTTTACTTTGTCACCATCTACAGCAACATTGAAATCATAGGTAAGTCATTTACGGTAGGTCTGGGGGGACCCTAAATCCTCTATCGATATACACAGGTTTCATCGTGCACCGCTATATTTCCGAAATCCCCGTCAAACGTCAAAAATGATGGTTACCACTATGCCAAAATGTTCAAAATTAAAACTGCAGCCAGTAATCACGCTCCATAGAGAAATCAACGAGTGATTAGAGAGAGACAATAGCGCTCAACTACTTCACCCACAAATGTGTCAATATTTATACGCAATTCAGTCGAATTGCAGAGATTAAATCAGTAAATTCGCATCGCATTGCTAAATTCATTAATTCAAGTAACCCATTCTAACCGCAACGCAATACCGACCCCTATTAGTGTTCCCAAGTTAACTAATAGCAATTAATGAAAATCGTATTTATTGTTTCCAATAAAGGAGTAGATTATTGAATAATATGTTTCCGATACCCTGAACTTTTAAACTGAATGCTAACTATTTGTAAATCAAAATGATGATGAAAAGTAAGTAGGAACTATCTTAAAAGATTGGGGATTGCACAGAATAAAATAGAAGCCAAATTCAAAGGAATTTTATAGAAAAAGTAAAATTTTATCACTTAGTATTTTTACCCAAAAAGCTCCATCTTTATTTTATGACAGTGTAATCTTCATCGTTGCAATAAAATTTTAATCATTGGAATTCCACAGAATAAAGAACAATGACCATTTCCCATACAACCGTTGACATGTCAAATAGCGTTTTTTTAAAGTTGATGTATAATCATAATAAAATTACATTTGAATAGTTGTTATGTCGGTTTAACACATAAGATTAATTGAATTTTTGGGCTTTGACAAAAATATGTAAGTCAATGGGTACGTATCAGAATGTCTAAAGTTAGAATGTCTAAACTTAAAATGGCAAAGTTCAAAATGTCAAAAATTTTAATGTCTAACGATTAAAATGTCGAAAGTTCAAAATGACAAAAACGAAAATGTCAAACGGTCACATAGTTCTATTGTATTTTGTAATTATAGCCAATCTTCATTATTTATTTTCTCTATTTCTGTATTGGATTTTTATTTTAGTAAGCAATTTATAAATAACAATAATGATTATTAATAATTATTATAATCAACATTTTGACAGGTCAGAAATTGGCAATTTGGCACCCTTCTTGTTTTAAATTAATTCTTCTTCTTCTTATTTTTTTATTAAGAATCATCATTTTATTTTTAATAAGCCACACCAACACCGACTTGATAACGATAACAAAAACATAAAGCCTCATTAGAGCCGCCAACTCGCGTTTTATTAAAAAAAACGTTACCGGCCATTTTCTTTGGCTTATTTCTTCTGTGAGTAAAGGTAAATTCAATTTGGCGGTCTTTCACTGAGGAACGTGACATGGCACGGAGCTCACACAATTTCGTATTACGGACAAGACTTTTTGTTCTTTTTTTATAATATTTTATCTCTTACTAGACTTAAGGGCTTGTTTCATAGGTTCCGGTTAGCGACTGTCTTCTGGTTTAAATTAAAGATCAACCAAAAATGGCAAACATTAACAATGGATTTTATATTAGATCTGGCTTAATTGACAATAAACCATGATGGGAAAGCGACAAGGCAGTTGGTATCCTACGTTTTCTAGATATAGTTGATGAAAAGATGATAAAAAAAGGTTAGTTAGTGTCAACTTACCTTTTCATCAACGCCATCTATCGAGCCTCCAGTTTTTGTTATTTTGAAAAGCCCTCAATATATGTAAGACCTTGTAAGACCTACCCTAGAGTAACTACAGAACGCCTAGTGAGCGCACTATCCTTTATTAATAATAATAATAATAGTGTGTGTGTGTGTGGATGTGTGTGTGTGTTTGTAAACATGACTATGTGTTTGTGTTTTTGTAGTTGTAAGCATGTTTATTGTATTATTTTAAGAATATTTTCAGTTTCATTATAATCTAGTACATTTAAACTAGTTTTAAGAATTAATTTAAGACGATTTATTTAGTATTAAATTAATTACTCACTATATTATTTTGTAAAAATGATAGAATGTAACGAAACGGATAAATACCATTCATATTTGTTTTAAAATGTTAAACTTAATGTGAAAAAGATTTCTAGCACACTGTTGAGATTCTTTCCCACAACAAGCACAAAGAGAAATAACATGTATTTAAGCTAAGCTTAAAAGAACAAAACTTAAACAAAGTTATAAGAACCACAATTAAACTTTTCAATTCAACCTATATTTCACAATGATAGCATGCGCAAACAAAAATACATTTATACTAACTACTTTACATGAAGTTATCAAAGTGAATAAACTAGAAAACAATTCACAACTTTAAACTTATTCACAGAAGATAAGATAGCAAACAGAATAAACAAAACTACGGCCAAACAAACTACCTTTCAAATACAAACTTTCAATGGATAGAAACTTGAAAATACCACAGTTTAAATGAAAACTTGAACAAGGGAAGAATAGACAAAAGGTGTTTGCAGTTCCAGTAGCATAGAGGGAGTACGGATGGTATATCTACTTGCTGTATATGTACCTTTTGTATCACAAAACATGTACAGCACTACATAAGCGCCGCCGCCGCGTCATGTTCGAAAACATTGCCGTCATTGTTGTTGCACTTGGAAACTACTTGACTTCCACAGTACTGACTATAGTGCGGTTTGGTTTGAGATTATCTGTACGAAATGTCTTTGTGTGAGTGCACGGGATGGCTCTTTGTTTATTACCTCTATAATTATATTTTGTGATACGATACTACCTGAAATTGAATATGGAATATGCTGCTATTTCAGGCAGCATCACGAGGGTTAATTTTTTAATTTGTAGTATTCACAATGCTATTTGAATGCAATACTTAAATAATATACCAAAAAAAATTATAAGATTTGTTGCGAGTCGTATTTTTTCTGGTTTATTATTTAGTATGTCCAAGTAGACCTCTCGGTTTCTCAAGTATTTCTTGCCGATATCAGTTATTCTTGAATGTGGGTATATTTTTCTAAAATAAACTCGCAAGCGTTTTCTCTAATCCTATTTTATTACAATTTCACAATTAAAGTTGACTGTTAAAATTTATATAAATTTTTATAAAATTTTTATCTATCTATCTATCTATCTATCTTAACTACAGCACGGTCAGGATGAAGACTGATTAGAGAAACGCAGTGAGTTCTGAGGCCGATTCTTTATGAATAATCACAACACAGCTCGCAATATTCAATAATCTCCATTTTCCAATATTATAACCTCCCTCTTTCTACCCTGAGCTCACCGAATCGCCTAAAGCGGACCCATCCACAGACCACACTCCAACGTTATGTCAAAACTGACGTAACGCTTGCTAGCATTTCTCCAACCAGCCAGTCAACCATTACCATAATCAAAGGAGTTTAACAACATAAAGGTTAAGTCGTATTCAGCCTGCACCAATCCGACAAGTATATTTTTTTTGTTGTTTTTTTAAAGGTCACCTGTTAACTCACTGTTTATTATTATAACATTTCAAAACAAATAATTTTCTTTTATATAAATCAACGGTAAATCTGTTTTCTCCATTTACAGTCATCATCATCATATCAGCCGCACGACACCCACTGCTGGGTATAGGCCTCCCCTAAGGATCTCCACGACGATCGGTCCACCTTGTCGGGGGCCTACCCACGGAGCGTCGTCCGGTGCGCGGTCGCCATTCCAGAACCATTCCACTCCAACGGCCATCGGTTCTGCTCGCTATGTGTCCCGCCCATTGCCACTTCAACTCAGTAATCTTTCGAGCAATGTCGGTTACTTTAGTTCTCCTGCGGATCTCTTCGTTTCTCATTCACGCAGGGAAACGCCGAGCATGGCTCTCTCCATTGCACGCTGGGTAACCTCGAGCCTCCTTATGAGACCCATAGTTAGCGACCACGTTTCACTGCCGTAAGTCATCACTGGCAACACACACTGTTCATAGACGGCATCACACACTGTTAATCCATTTACAGTACAAAATTAAAATCATATGATTTCCCACAGATGATTTCCGCATATAATTTTGCAAAAAGCAAATAAAAAAACAAAAGAAAGATACTTAAAAAAACAGTGCTGATAATTGATACTTATTGTTCATTAAAAATGAACCCTCCCAACACATATTAAAACCGTTTTTCATTCTAACACAGCCACGCCATACATCATACTAATTGCCGGGCGTCTGGCGGATAATTTTAGATAATTATGACGTCATAACTCATTCTAATCAATTTAGGGCGCTATGCATTAAAATTTAATTAACGAGACCCATTATTGGTTGATAGCTCATTAGCGCTTAATGTGTGAACCTTTATTTACGTTAAATATAGTTTTGGTACTACCTATCACCACAAAATAATCTTTTGATTAAAGAAAATAGTCGTACATACATCGTGCTCACTAAGTTTTCAAGGAAAACGCGAAAAGTTTGCCGCCTTACTCAATTATTCACAAACAAAATTGGAACTACGAGTACTTGCGTAGGCATAAAGGATGGTCTCAAAATACATGAATAGTCTGATGTGACATCGTCTGTACTTTTTAAGTATAGATTTTGTAGGGAAAGTCACTTGTTAGTCAAAGGATAAAATTATTAAACCTTCTAATATTTAGAGAGTATCGGAATGAATAAGTACTCTACTGTAATTTAGGGTTGGCAACTTTTATATAAATAAAAATTTTGAGACACTATACAAAAAATATTGTTAAAGAAAATTATAACAAAGTACTAATACTTAGAAGTAATTATTTTCTTTTTGTACAACTACGTTTAATTATTAACTTTCTGATGCCCAATTAAAATATAGGAAATGGGCCAGTAATATAATGTTAAAAAATTCAGTACTCTAACTTCTTACATAATATTGTTGACAACCCTACTCATTACTCACAATCTCCTTAATTATTTTAGAAGCGAACGCTTGAATTGTTAATTAAATTTACTGTGACAGTTACTAATTTGTTTGTAATTCTGATAATACGGAAAACAATCAATTGAGGCTTAATTTACTTAACATATTTTTAGCAGAGAATCATTCGGCTGGCATCGAGTGCTCTTTATTACTATAAGTACTATATTATACTATACTATGTTTGTAAATATCTTTCCATCTGATAAAGCTGATAAGTTATTTGCGCCCATTTTTTTGTCGGTTTAAAGACGTCATAATGTAGTGTAAAAGAATTGACGATTTAAAAAAGCTTATTGAGCTTATATGAATAAAGATTTTTTCACTTTATTTACTCATTTTCATTCGACATAGCCAAATTTGGTACCTTCGGGTACGGAACCATATAAAGTATAGCTCTGTATGCCATCCAAATCCGTACAACCGTTTTTGCGCGATTGAGTAGCTCTCAAACATGCAAACTTTTTGAACTCTATACCCGTAGCACCGAGTAGTTAGTATTGAGTACTTGAACGCGCGTTTTTTTCTCTATAGGATGTTCATACAAGGATACAACACACTTCTCATTTTCAGTCGCAAAGCAATTTTGTCCATTAACGAGGCCCAACGACGGGAATGGACCTCATCGCTGGAGATAATTTCGTTCGAAAAATGAACATCAACTTCCTGTTTCTCTATAATCTGTTTAATGGCCTCCTTTTACAGTGCGAAGTTAGAAAGCAGTAACAAAAGTGGTAAATATATTAACCACTAACCGTAATAAATCGGTTTCCCGGGGGGGTCGACATAAACGAATTAATTATAATACTTAATTATTATTACACTTGATATTTGATAGGATTTTTAAAGTAATTTGGCTATGGGGGTCTGAGGTATCAGTTCATTTTGGAAAAGGGGTCTCTTGCCCAAAATAGTTTGGGAATCCCTGCTCTAAAAGTTTGCAAACTTCGATTTGATACACACAAACTATAAGTAAGTAGAATACACACTTTCTTTCACTTATACCTAAGGTATCTACTCACTACACCGTAACATACCGTGACCGTGCCGTGCTAGGAACGTATCAGGAAAAAAAAAATCTTTGTATTGAAAAGTATGTGACACTATTTCCACTAGACCGTTCCGTCAACGGCCATGAATTGGTCATACTCAATTCAGGGGGCCTATTACGAAAATAACGTACGTAACTACGTAACGCAGTCACTTGGTAACGATAGTCGTCCGCAGTTCGTTGGTTGTAGTTATTACAAACATTTTCAATTAAGCTATCGTAGCATTCGTAGCCCATAGACTATTGAACGAATAATGGCGGAACCACTAGAGTGAAACTGTCAAATTTACGCAATCACTTTGCAATATCGCATACGCAAGTGCTTTGTAATAGGAAACAGTCAGAACGAAGCACGGACGCAGCTCGTGTGTATCGCATTAAACTTTTCGTAGTAGACCCCCAGATCATTTTTACTAAAATAAACAATTTACTTCACTAAGTTACAACACTTCCTCATTCCAATAAATAATTTACAACTTAAGTACCAGAGACTTAATCAAAACAGATAAAAAGCAGGCGTAATACAAAAATAACTTCGACACGGGTATAATCTTTCCTTAAACAGGAAACATTAACTAAATTATTCCGTCGCTCGCTCGTACCCTTCTCGGTCCTTCGTTTCAATATACATAAAGTGAAATAAAACGACTCCCTGGCACGACATTAAATACTTGCGCCTCTGAAGTACTGTGGACACCATTAATTTTTATTATACATAATATTAATTTCGGCGTGAGTTGGTAAACTAAAGTGAGCTGTAACCTCGCTATAACTTATATATACCATTTAAAAAAATCTAAAAACTGAATACAAAAAATGCCTACCTAAGTATATAATTAAAACCTAGAACCTGCTCACAAAATTTCATGAGCATCGGCTGAGACATGCGTCCTGTAGAGGAAACAGACGGACGGCCAGACATTCGAAAGCATTTTTGCCCAAGCTGAAACGGAGAAGCTTCGCTCACTCTTCGCGCTCAAAAAGCTTGTAAAAAGTCTCGGTATAGCAGACGTTATGCGACGTCCATTATAAAGATTGCAATAATCAAGCTTGTACAATACAGATTCGTCCGATCCCAAGTATCAGTTAAAATAGTTAGTAGTTTTATAAAATTACAAGCTACCGAAAAAAAGATATTTTCTTTCGATATAATTGCCCGACTACTTAAATGCTGTTGAGTTTAGAGCGACATGCAATACTTAATTCTTAACTTTGTTCACAAAATTGAACAAAAGAATTCATAAAAAATATGAATGAAAGAGTACTCACAATATTTTAAGCAGTAACAAAAGTGTTTATTGGTTTATACTTTCGACCATCAACTTTTTAATAGTATTCTAAAAGCACCCGGCAGAGTATACGTTGTTACTTTTTTACAACCGCAGTTGTCAACTGCAGACGTAGTTATTCAGCCGTAACGTAACGCTTTTGTTTCTAGTCTGTGACATTTTCAGGTCTCATTTTATATGTTCTCTTTTCGAAGTAACAATTGAATTAAAAAGTGTTCCACTTTTTTTGATTTTCTAATATTTTTTGATAATGACGTCCTTGTTTTAATAATTAATAGCAGGTGGAAAATTACCCATCGAAAACAATCTAACTTTTTTGTTATTAAAAAAACTAAATAAAACGACGATCCTTATCTGAATTGTTATTTTTAATTGAAACAACATTTTCTCATTTATAAAAACCTTTAACGTTTTGGATCCGAATTAACAGGATAATAATTTTACGAACATAGAATCCAATTAGTGTCCATTGTATTGTATGAAAATATTATATACACAACAAAATATTAAGCTTTAACGCGATAATGATATAACGCAGATTTGAAAACCTCATTATTTTCTGGATTTCGTTTTTGCATACATACAAAAGAAAAGATAAGAGTTATTATGGTTTTAGGTACTACAAGACTACAGTTGTATTAATAACTATAATTGCATAGTACTTCATTTTATACAAACAGGTAAAACTAGACTGGATGGTTATAAATAAAAAAGGAAATTAAAAATTACTTCAGAAATCGTTAATGGGTAGCCATTCGACACCCAGCTACCGTTCCGAATACAAAACGGTCTATTAATGAAGCGAAAAAAATATTCACACCTTTTTTCGTTTTTTCAATTATAGGACCAGCCGTTATGCTTTCCAAGTATTTTCTTTTTTTATAACAAAAGAGAAATAGGCTTACGTTTAAAAATAACACAAGTGATTCTCAAAATAACACAGAGTTCTTAAACTATGAGTCAGAGTATTTTATAGGTACTTATTAACAATTATGACAATCTATTTTACGTTTAATCATTTTAACTAAATTAAGGATCCTTTACTTTTGATTTTAATAATTTTATTATAATGAATATTTAATATTCTTAATTTTAATATGTTCAATTACAGTTTTATTTATTTTAATGATTTTTTAATTATATTTATTTTAAGCATTTTATTTTTCGACATTTGTAGCTGTGATAATTTTAATTAAGTAAGTAATTGACATGTACTAATAATCTGTAATTTTCCATCAAAAGTTAACTAAACTAACATATTTTTAAGTAGTATTTAAAATAATTGACATGAATAAACAACGAGTAATAAGCATTATTAATACTTTTTTTATTTTTTTACTGTAAACAAACCGCATTCATTCAACTGATATTGAACTCTACGTTAAAAGTTGAAAATCTATTGAAACCTTTGAATACTTCGAATATATGGAAATAAACCTTTTAGTGCTTGAAACAGCTCACTCTTGACATTTTTTTTCTCATACACGTGAAAAGTACGAGACATGAAGCGACTTAATTAAAAGGTAACGAGAGGCAAAGGGCTTAGGGAATGTTAAAAAAATATAACTGCCATATGCCAAGTTTAATTTGCAACACTGAAATTAAGCTTTCTGTCCTATTCAGAAGCACTGGCAGGTTATTTGTCAGTTAATTAAAAGGTAGGTTACATTTTTTTTTCATTGGGGTTGTTAGTATTTTAAGTATGACCAGTAAAACTTGATCTGCGGGCACCACATTTGCTTTTCCATTTTTCTTATATTATTATGTCAAGATTACGTCAGTTTCGGAGTTAATGTTTATTATTCATGTCTTCTTATTATCGTTTGAGGAATATGATAACAACAGTTGGGGTCGACGGTTTAACATGCCCTCCGAAGCACGGAAGCGCTCATTTGTAATGCCACTTAACGGTCACCCATCCGACACCTGGCCCGACCGAACGTTGCTTAACAAACGTGATCGAGTACAATCAGTCTGTCAAGCTCCGCTATGAGCGCTTCATATTAGGCTTTAACATTATTCACGTAAATTTAATAATTTAGTTTAACTATGACCTTGTGGTCTAAGTAATGTTAATGAGATTATTTAAATTCATTCGTTGAATTGTTATTATTACAGATAAAATGTACCTTTTGATTACCACTATAATTTTTCGTCTGTAAAAATAACTTTGTTTTTCACAGTGTTGGTATGAATGACAAAGTTATATTTGTGGTTTTGGAAAATATGATATATCTCGTAAACTAATTACTATATCTCGTTCAAACCAATTTATAGTGAAAGTTTTTATTAAGATCTATAGATAGCATATTTTTTTTTTATTTTTCACTTACCTATTTCAAAAGTAAGAGGGGGGGGGGGGGAAACACATTTTACCACTTTGGCAGTGTTTATCTTTCAAACGGTTGACTTAGAGAAAAAAAACGTATTGGTATGAAGAAATTTTTTTTTTCCGTTTCAGTTCCATGTATGGGGAGCCCCCCTTACTATTTTTTTTTATTTTTGTATTAAAATCGTTAAGCGGTTAACAGAATACATCTACCTACTAAGTTTCAACAGTTTGCTATTACTTTCGGAATAAAATGGCTGTGACATACGGACGGACAGACAGACATGACGAATCTATAAGGGTTCCGTTTTTTTCCATTTTGGCTACGGAACCCTAAAAACCATCCATTGAAAGGAGCAAATATATTCAAAATACGATGTCCAAAACACGCTCCATTACGCAAAATGCAAAGTTAAACAGAATTCCTGTAAGATTCGGAAACATTTCAAAGCGTGCGTATGGGAGTGACAGTCACAGATACTTTTATAAAGGAAATCTACAAGCGAAGAAGTATCAAAACTTTATCCGCATCTGTTAAGGCAATATAATACCTAAACAAAGAGTCAGAAAGGCTAGAATACAATTGGCTTTATTTACGAGTGATTATAACTTAGGTTTTTCTCTGTTTTGTTTCACTAGTTCTCGCTAAGCTGTTTAACGAATAATAATAAGAGGACCTATGATATAATAATATAGGTATCAAATAGCAAGCACAGTAACTTGCCTTGTAAGTTGCCCAATAGATATTTTTCTTCTTTATTTCAAGTATATAAATAGATGCCATATAGAAAGCCAGTTTTTCACATTAATAATAATGGTAGATATATTTTATTGGATAATAGTTTTTTTCGTAGAACATTTTTTTTTCTTTGTTCTGTGCCTTTTTAATGTGTTATACTCTGCCTCGACAGTCCCTTTTCACTTGGCTTGAACAATATTCGAATTTCGTCCTCTAAGCTAGACAGCCACACC
Source organism: Agriphila straminella (assembly GCA_950108535.1). Classification (NCBI taxonomy): domain Eukaryota; kingdom Metazoa; phylum Arthropoda; class Insecta; order Lepidoptera; family Crambidae; genus Agriphila; species Agriphila straminella. The sequence goes on along the minus strand of OX467305.1, from coordinate 23,083,054 downwards.
ATTACTCTCATGTGACATACATATAATATATAATGACTTGGTGGCCATTGTTAGAGATTCAGGATGACAAATAGAAGGCATAAGTCTCTCCAAATATATGTACCGTGACGAAAACAACGGAAGGTATTTGTTAGGAAGCTGGGATATTTAGGTGTTGTCTGTAAGGTAATTATTTATGCTGTGACATTAACGTTTATTTAGTTAGTTGACACCCATTTATCAATAATAAATAATATACTAGACCCATTTATCAATTTAGTCAATATAATTTTTATTCCTTCGAGCAACGCCGGCATCGTCCCGTCTTACTCTAAGTTATATTCTAAGTAAGTTAAACGATTTAACATGCTGTGTACCCCTAGCGACACGCATCTATCGAGAAAATAACGCACGTAAAAGAATTCGATGAGAAATTTCATATCGCATTTCGGCGGTTGATGGCGTTGTATAAATTTCCCATACAAAATTGCTCTATAAATTATTTCTACGCGCGTTTTTTCTCGCTAGTTTTCGTGCTGTAGGTAGTGATCAAAATCAAAACGGAATTATTCTGTCGAAAAATAAGAAAACTTTCTTTAATCACAAAATATCAAAAATAAAATTAATCTAATTCAAAGGCTGAAGAAAAAAGTCATACTTACGAGTATTTAGATTTTAGTTCAAAGTGTCTAAAATTTAAATACTGCATAGTGATTTTTTTCGACACAAATGTTAAAATTATTGTAGGCAACAGGTTATGCTAAATCATGCGCCCCCATCATTAAAAACTTTCGCTGGTAACAAAATCTTACAATTATCTTATTAACATCATTCCAAACTTTATTATATATTCCATATTTGTATATCATAATATTTTGATACGTATTATAAAGGACACAAGCTAATCAATGCGTAAAAAATCGATGTTATTAATTTAATGACAACTCGTTTTCCAATTAGTTTTATTGAAATGTATAATAAACTATTAAGATAACTTAGTGTTCAAATTTTCATTTTATTGTATTAAAAACCCTCAAATGTTTTAGTTAGTTTCAATTGTGTTATTTACTATACGAATAATTTCAAAGATAAACTGTTCCGTTTTAAAATTAAACCATATAAATAAGTTATAATTATAAATTATCAGAACCTTTGAACAAGCATTAACATTAAATATGATTTATTAAAGCATATCGTAGCATTTTGCTACGAGAAACATATTTGCTACGTCGTAACGTCTACGAAATTCGTAGATAACCTTGTAGCGGGATTGTAGTATAGAATAATTTTAAGGCTTAAACGTAATTAAACTAATTTAGCAAGAAGAGGATTATCCTTACCAAGTTTATTAAGCCCTACCAGACACATAAAAAGTCCTTGTAAGCTGGCTTTTTAATTAAAAACAAAAAAAGAAAAATAAGTTCATATTCCTAAGCACGGATTAAGTAAGGTTTCTTATTCAAATACTTAACTTTATCATAAAGTTTTTAAGGTCTTTGAATAATATTTTCTTAATGCGAGTAACTGAGTAACTATCAAGCCGGAGTAAGAAAGGTAGCTTAAAAACCCTTAGGGATTATTCCTCAATTTGCTATCACAAAATTTGTAGTGCTAAACGAATCTTAATCTTATTTCGAACAAAAACCCAAAACTACTAATTACAGTTACGTTCATAAAAAAGATTAATAAAGTTTTCTTCACCCAACGTATGAGGAGTGTTATAAACGACTTGCTGTCCATATGTACTATATAGAAGCCCGTCAACTATTTGATGGATGATCCATCGACAGCTAATATCAGGTACACGACTTGGTAGAAAATTGCTTTTATGTGTAATGCTCTTCTTTGTTATTTATTTATTTATACTCTTCTAATAATCCATTGGATTTCTTTAGTGATCTGGGCCTCCTCCATTTATTCTTTGAATGGCTATCATCATATCATACACACCCCGTAGTATTCTAGGCGTATTCCCGTATTCTAGGCGTAGAACCAAAGCTTTAAAGTTATCTTGTTTGTATGATAATGGGTCTCTGTACTGTCTTAGATATTTTTGCTCGCGAGTGTATTTATCAACTCTTGATTAGAGTGAGTTAAGAACTTCGAAGAGCACGTCCAAGTGAATAACATTCTTTGTCTATTATAGTGTTTATGATATGGTTACTAACCTGGTGCTTTGGTATACAGGGTTATTTGTAAAACACCAACAACCTCGTAGGAATAGATTACTAACACCATAAACAACAACATTTGTTCTACGACTTTTCCGAAAAAAGCCAATAAAAATTCGACTTTTCATACAAAACTCGATCAGCTGTTCAAACATTTTGTATGGAAAGTTGTTTTTTTATCTGTTTTCGGAAAAGTAGAACAAATGTTGTTGTTTATGATGTTAGTAATCTCCTCCTGCGAGGTTGTTGGTGTTTTACAGATATAAACCTGTTTATGAAACAATAAGTAATTTATTTACATTGAATAGGGTATTCAAGGGGCATCAAATCGTCATTTCAAAGCTGACTCTTTTTTTTAAACAAAAAAATAAACAATTAAGATATAATCACTTGTCGTAAACACAATGTCTATGGCTCGTCACATGGCTGTTCACATACAAATTATTTTAACCTAATATTACCTCCGTTCCATACATACGTTACATACGTTCCAGTAAAAATCGATTGACAGGCCGACACAGACGACGGACGAAAAACGAATTACCCTTGGGTTTTCTTTTCCTTTTGTGGTGCGGGAACAAGGAACTCTATAATTATCTGTCATCTATTCTTCCTCTTAAAGGCACCGCCTCTAAAACTTTCACTTAATTATCTCATACCATACTATCATATACTTTGTCAGCTTTGTACGCTTTCAGCGTATTTCTCCAGGGAGCCGTCTCAAAACTTTCTTATAAATGTCTATCGGCAAATTTAATTGAATCCTTTCGAGTGAACTATGATGGATGGGACTTTCGCAACGAGAAGGTGCTACCTCTAGAGCAATACTTCTCAAAGTGTAGTTCGCGAATCCCTAGGGAATCACCGACAAAATCGAAAGGATTCGCGAAGAAAAATTACTTCATGGCGGCAGATCGAAGTTATAGTCCGTAAGCCCGCGACAATATTGCCTACGTCATAATCAAATGCATAGCACACGGTCGGAAATGTTGTGCAGAGCGAGAATCAGAAGATAATCGCAAATAAAATTGGCCAGAAGCTTGAGAAAATCCCTTACTTCCGGTCAAAATTTTAAGGTTATATTTACGTCATGTGACATCAGTACGAGACCCGTGGCATCATTTAGCTCTTCAATAGTAAAGAGAGTAAACATAAATCTGTCACTTCTGAAATGGCCTGAAAGTACTTGACAGACTTCCGGCTATTTCAGAACGGCAATATTGTCACGGGCTTACGGACTATTATATAATACTAACCGACGTGACTCTACCATGAGTTGATGAAAACTATTTACTGTAAACTATCGTTTTCTCTCTCTTACTCACATTGACTGTGAGAAGTATGTCCGATAGTTTACGATAGCGTAAACAATTGGCATCAACTCATGGTAGGACCACTATATTTTTTTTTAGATTCCGAGTCCAATTATTACTAATATAAAGTCTAATATTAATGACTGCTATTGCAGCCTTGATGTACAGAGAAGCTAGCTATGATTTTTGGTCACCCATCCCATGACCGACCCTTGCGAAAATGTTCGTTTCCCAGTCATTCACTCTTTTTATTTTTAGGCTATGTTAACAACTGCTTTTTATCAAAAGAAAAGTTATCGACCTCTAATAAAAGGATGCAGCTCTCTATACAGCTTCCTAAGTTTATAATGAAGAGGTGCTTATAAAACGAACTTCACAATGGGCTTAACAGGTCCAAAGTTAAACAAGAGGTCACTAAGTGGCGACTATCTAATTATAACGGTCATGCGGGCTGAGTCAGTGTTTGACGAGTACAAAACGGTATGTTTCGATAGAATAAAGTAATACCTATTTTAGTGTACTTGCTTGCTTACTTGTAATTAGCTTGTAAGCTTGTAATTAAACAATAACTTTTAATAATACATGATTGCCCAAAAAAGAAGCTTTTCACTCCTCTTGCTCAAAAAGTCCGTCATTGTAACGTACAAGAGCCGAGATAAAATAGCATAATAACCCCTAGGGGATAAAGTGTTTTCTTTTTTAACCGACTTCATCAAAAGGAGGAGGTTCTCAATTCGATTGTATGTTTTTTTTTTATCGTTGTTCGCGCGTATCTTTGACATTTATAGACCGATTTAGATGATTCTTTTTTTGTTCGATTGAGTTTTCTTTTCTTTAATTTTTTTTTAAATCGGTTCAGTAGTTTACAAGTAATCCTGAAAATACTATGATATTAAATCAACTAACATGACAATTTTGTTATTTATGAACCGAATTAGATGTTTTTTTTTGTTGGGGAAGGGATACCTTTGTGTAGTCTTTTTAACCGACTTCAAAAAAAGGAGGTATTCAGTTTGTATGTAAATGTATGTTTCTCCGCGATTATCTCACGTTTGAATGAGCCGATTTTTCTACCTAAATAATATACCTACACTACCTAATACAGAAGGTACTTACACTAAAAATAAAAAAATACAAAAATTGTTTGAAAAACAAAAAAACCGACTTCAAAAAAACTGCCTCTAAAAAGCAAGAAATAATATACAAATATAGATGCAGGCAACCCTATATATTCATGAACGGCACATCTAGGGCTATCGATCTGCATCAATTTTATCTCTCCACCTGATGAGTTAAGAGACCTCATTTTTGGGCCTCGTAAAACTTGGCTGATCTTGAAACCTGCCAGTGTAGGGGCTGGCAACCCATGCGGGTTTTGACCTCCACATGTTTCTCTTTCGATGGGTAAACATTTTGATCTTCCACCTCATGATGTAATTTTCGGTCAAAATAGCGATACGAAAACGAAAAAAAATATATGTTCTTCCAGGATATGCGATGGCAACCCACTAAAATCCAGTGTTCCTAAGTAATATCTATTGCTGTAACACTTGTCTGCTGTTCCACCTTATGAGGTAAGGTTTCATGCAGTGGGAGCTTGGTCTATAACGATATTTACAATAGTTTCTTCGTATCAATTTCTGGGTCAATTTTTATAACATCTCCTTTCGTACTAATGGTTCGACCAGCACCACTGACTTACTGTTTTGAATGTTTCACAAAGCACAAACTGTAAATAGTAAAAAAAACAACGAATAGCAGAACGAATATAATAGAAAAAAGTTTTTGTCACAAAAATATTCGAAGAAAGGAAACCTTCTTTTTGGCAGAAATTCTTAACACACAATACGTCGTTGGATGTTATGTGTGTTATGTGGGACTCCCCAACTGAATAGAGGTGGCAAAATAAAGCGCTTATTACACCTTCCTGAATGTCGGATCCGGAATTTAGTGTCCGATTTAGGACGAGAAATTCAGTCGCCAATTAGACCGTCCTGAATGTCGGATCCGATATCACAGCTTTACGATCATACAGTTGTTAAACGAATGTTCTTGTAGCCGTAAAAATACATAGCTAGGTAAATAGGAATATACCTCCTATTTACCTAGCTATGTATTTTTACTAGGTAGCTAGGTAGGTACGTGTCATTTTCAACGTTAATCTGAACTAGTTTTTAACCGACTTCATCAAAAGGAGGAGGTTCTCAACTCGATTGTATACTTTTTTTTATCGTTATTCGCGCATTTATGGACCGATTTTGATGATAATTTTTTTGTTCGATTGAGTTTTCTTGCGAGATGGCTCCATTTATTTTTTTTTCAAATCGGGTCAGTAGTTTTCAAGTAATCCCGAAAATACTATGACTTTACATCAACAAATAACAGGAGTCTCTCTATAAAGCGGATCTTGGTCGTAACAGGAACAATCTCTAAGGCGAAGAGTAATGTAATTTTTTACCAAGACTATATAAATAGGGTTTCCCCTTTTCATATTTGCCCTGCTGTAAGGTGACTTTCATACAACCCCAGTAAAACGTTGTAAAAACGGTCTAGCAAGTAATTAGTGTTGATACGACGCCACTTAGGGCATTTTTAATTAATTTATAAGAACTTTGGGTAGCACAAGGCTATCGAATTACTGCTATTAGAAAAACAGTCACGTTTAAGTCGAGGTGTATACTTTTAACTATACTTAATAGTGCGAAGTTATAATACAAAACTCTTGCCTCCGTGAAATACTTTGTTATAATGCATTATTATAACTGTCGCGTCGTGTCGTATCTATCATCATTTTGTAAAATACTCAGATGCAATAAAATTCACTTCAAACGTCAGCATGACGTGTTCGACAACCAAAAACAGCAACTATCGAAAACGAATTAAATTCATGTTGATGTATTTTTTTGTTTTGAAATTTGTACAACGCCTGTAAAGAGAACATTTTTCAACTTTCGATACAAAAAAAAAATCCTGAAAAATTATTATTTCGATATAAGCAAGCTTGACACTTTTAACACCAAAAAGCTGAAAAAGCAAAGTGCAAAGTTTTTCACAGTTTTTCACAGTTTTTCAACTTTGACACGTTATTTATTTTGGCCGCCATACTTTTCATACGGGCGGATCCATTTGATTGAACCAACAAAGACTTTGATTTTTAATCCGGTTTTTAATAAAATTCAGTTGACATGCCCAGCCGACCTCCGCTTATTGAAATTTTAAATTGTATTTTAAATGGCTGACAGCTAAGTGAAGTTAACGATTTAAAATATTTTAGTTACCTATTGATTTTTTTATGTAGCATGGAAACTTAAAGTGTGATTAATAACATCGATATTTAGTATTCAATTAATTTTTAAATCAATAAAGTAATAATAAGAATAATAATTATAGAAAAAAAAGTTATAACAAAATAACGCGCGTACAAACATTCGATGGAGTTTTGTATGGAAAATTTATACAGCGCCATCTCACGCAGAAAAGAGAAATGAAAATTTCAATAGATAATTTTATTACACTATCGAGTAAGTACTTTTACGCGCGATTTTTTTCTCGATAGATGTTCGTGCTAAGGCTACCAGTGCACAGTATAATACACCAGTCGATTTTCATACAATCTGGGTAACTTTGAAGCCTTGTTTCTCCGCCAACGATTGACCTAGCTGGGATCTGATGACGGCCATCCAGGGATTGAATGGAGGGGATTCAGATCGCTGTACACACCCAACTGATCTGATCAAGCATTCTAAGAGATAGAAGGATATGTTTAAAAAAACCGCAAAATTAGCATAAAATGTATGGAAATGGAAACAGTTAGTCCGCCGCTACGTAATTTGTGTCTGCGTCTCGTCAGTGAGAATATCAACCCATACTTGTGATGTACGAACCTCCAAGCATCGAGTTCTACTTTTGAAGCCTCCAGGTGGATTGGCAGGACTCGGTAAGCTCTGTAGGCTCGTATACCCAAGCCTAGCCGAGACACGAGCTCTCTGAGCCACGCCTCGAGGCTCTCAAAGAGTTTCGAGCCTTTAAAAGAGCTCGAACCTATTAAAAGAGCTCGAACCTTCAAAAAAGCTCGAGTCTTAAAATGAACGCGAGCCCCATACAAGCTCGAGTTTATGTCTTTATGACGGAGATATTAAAGCTGAGTCTATCGAGCTCACAGGGCCCTGCAAATCTGACTAGTCTCCAAAATTAGAACTCAAAAAGATTAATGTCTTAAAGAGTACTGTAGACGCATAATCTCTTGTGCTTTACCTCTACTTATCCTCATTCATTAGCAGCCCATCACAACTAGTGCGCCGAAAAAGACTCAAGCCACGAAGAAGCCTCGAGGTCGACCGAGCTCTCAAAAAGGCTAGAGCCGTGAAAAAAGCCTCGTGATCGACCGATCTCTGAAAAAGGGCTCGAGCTCTGAAAAAGAATCCCAGAGTCGTCGAGCTTTATACAAACGAGGCGAGCTCTGTAAACGACACCAAGCTCTAAACAAAAGGACTCGAAGGCCTCGAGCCTTGGTACATCACTAGCCCATACTGCCAGATCAAATGATAAACGTCAAAAACATCATAGTAAACATCATTATCTCTTTCAAAGCAAACCTAACTTATTTACTGAAATATTATTTACAGCATAGGCAAGCTTGGTTACTTGATTTCCCGGTATTCGGTGCGATAAATCTGTAAAGGGAGATTTAATAAGCGCTCGTCCACGGGTTATAAATAAATAACCTTATTGAGATGCTTTGAGCTAGCGACCGGTATAAAAGGATGCTCGCTATTTATTATCGTAAAGTCTACTACGATAAATTATGTCTCGAATTTATTATTGAAAATTATCGCAAGCAAAGGAGTCAATCCCTTAGCTTTACTAAACATCTTTCGTAAAAGTAACGATAGAGTAGATATCGGCACCTAACTTGGCAAGACAAAGATGAGACAAGAGATATTAGTGTTTGTAGCTGCTGCGCATCTTTTGTCTCATCTTTGTCTGTGCCGGGCGGTATAATTTTGTACGGGACATTTGTACAGCGCCATCTACCACCGAAAAGCGAAATGAATCTGAGCTTTTATAAGGCTTACACGAGCGTAATGAAAAGATACTGTCTTGGTAAATCATGGAAAGAATAATTGCGTCTACGCACGCGTTTTGCTATCTTTGTAAGTTTTCCTATAAATCAAGATTTTTCTCCGATATTTGCTAAGTTTTTTTCTACCTTACAATGTCAAATATGATATGCTGATTATCATAATCATAACTTTATTTGCAAGAACATAGGTTTTACCGAAACAGGTGATAATTATGTGCTATAATATGAAGACATAAGGTTTAAACAAACATTTTCTTATATGATAAATTCGAACAAGATTAGTTAGCTTTCTAGCTTGTAATGAATTTCACCCATATCGCATGGTGAGTGACAAATGATTTATCAAAGTATACTCGTACATGTGTAGAACATCATACTTACTACAAAGTTATGAGGATGATAGCTCTCAACTCTCTGAGGAGGGTTCGCTTGTCGAGAAGAGAGAAGTTGAAGATATTCCAAAATTCTAACAAGGGCAGTTATGTTAAACATATTTGTACTTACTTACAAAGCGTTTTGTATGTGGTTAAAATACAGGCCGTTTTATTACAAAAGATTTTTAAACACCTGTTTAAATGTGATGCTGTCTCTTTCAAACAATATTGAGACAGACAGACAGACAGACATGACGAATCTATAAGGGTTCTTTTTTGCCATTTTGGCTACGGAACACTAAAAAGTCCAATAGAAATAAGATTTCAGAGTTTAACTCAAATAGTTCAACTGAACGGAGTTGAACTTATCAGATTAACCGTTAAAATGGAAGGCAAGTAACGAGAAAGTGTAACTAAAGTTAGTTATCTCAACTAAGTTACCTCTGACGGCGATAGAATATTGATGTTCTTCCTCTAGGATTTGTTTTCTTTACAACCTTTAGATGGTAGTCAATTAAGGTTTTATTCTGTGAAGTTCGTTAGTCTATGGTTTGTAATTAAAAGTTGGTAACAACTTATTTATTGAATGAGTTCCGTACATTGTTGAACTTTTCTTTAATTGGTTAGTGAGTCGTCTTGTTTTTTATTTCTCTTACATTATTCGGACTTCTGATACTTATCAGGATCATATCGATTCATGTGATGATGTCCAAATTCCAATATCAGAATAATAATAATATAAACTTCGTCATATACATTTTTGTCTCAAAGTAAACAGAACGGAGTTTCAATGGTGATTGACTATTTATACTAATTATATCAAACCCCTATGACTAATATCCTTAAATAAAATAATATAAAATCCATACTAATTGTATACTTACATAACATATAGTTATCAAAATCTCAAGAATGAAAAACATTAAGAAGGAAAGGTCAGGTATAAATACCTTCTAAATGTCAAATGATTATAATCACATAAATATTCTCCAAAACGTACTAATTACGTAGAACACCCGCTCGATCTTGAAATTAATTAACTTGCGGGCTCTTATACAACTTTGTAATTTGTGTCAACAGAAATTAATTACTTCTTAAGTACTTACAATGTGGATACCGATGGAGTTATCATAAACGAAACCACAGTATAAATAAGTACATAGCAGTATTACGTCTCCCTAAAAAGTCGTCGGCCGAAATAATGCAATGTATTCTGTGCTAATGCCGAATTATTTCAATTTGATTGAAGCAACCAAATAAAACCATGCAAACATACAAATGAATCATCCAATGTCATTGCTCAACAGAATAATTATCAGTGATACATTATCTATCATAGATACTAAACTTTTTACCATTGAAAATGGTTATCAGATGCAAATCGCCTAAAACGTATTTTTGGCCATATCTCCGAGGATTTTGGAAGAATCGAGATGGGAATAGTACCAAAAGTTGAGGAATTTATCGAGACATGTGTGAACGTTTGAATTTTGAAAATCTACTGGTAACTTTTTTGGAATTTTGCAAAATTCGGGTAAATTCGGGTTTTTTGGGGGTGTTTGTGTACTAAATTGTAAATATTTCGGAAAAAAACCGACTTAAGAAAAAAATAAAAAATGGGTCCTAGGGTATTAGTTTAGCTACAAAATGGCAAATCTTTTGAAAATCGGTTAATAATTTGTGACCCATTGTATAGGAAAACGGGTGTTTCCGTACATAAAAAGTGATGTAGCTTCTATGATTATTGACCGATCGTCATGGTAATAGTGTTAAAAGATGCCGAAGCAGACGAGAAGTGCATGCCGCGTCGAGGCAGTCAGCAGGCGCTTTTGTGACACGAGGCGAAACCGTAAATTAACAATCGTAAAAATAAATAGGTACTACCTAGGTAACTTTAAAAATATAATAGGATTTTGCATTTGTTTTGATTTTTCGTAAATTTTTGGATTCATTTTCAATGCTCCGATTCTTGCGGGGACTGTAAAATCTGTGTTTTTTTTTAAGTTAAATCAATTTGGTTGGACAGTGTATTTTCGGAATAAGAAACCTCGGTACCTATCCTTCGGTATATTCGTATTCGGTATGTACAATATTTTGTATTGATGTTTGAATTTATCTTTATACTGTGCTTTAATTCCAATAAAACATTTTAGAATTATTAGAAATATAGGGTGTGTTGGTAGCGTTCGTAGGTAATTATTTTAAGGAAACCGGGAGAGGCAAAGTTGCTTATACTTTAATCTGTGACGAAACTTAGCGGGGTATTTCTGCGAAGATATCTTTTGTGAATCAGTGACATTTGATTTTGACCTCTATTATCTGTGAGGAAGAGATTAAAATAACTTGATTTGCAAAGGGGAATGTTAACTGATTTTAATGGGACGTCTGTGTACGGTCTTAGTTATTAAAGTTCAAATAGGTACCTATTTTTCTTGAATGATTACTCCAAAGAATATAATAATAAAATTTAGTTTCGAGGGTTCCGTAGTCAAGAAAACAAGGAACACTTAGGTACTTATACACGCTGAAATTTAAAAAAAAAAATTGTAGGGTGGTTCCACTCATGATTACAAGCAACTTTTACTCTTACCCCCTTACTAATAAAGAATGTATAGCAGATGTATAGTTACACAGTGTTTTGTCACTTTCTTTTCAATGTCAAACTCAAATAGTTTGACAGAGAGTAACCATTGTGTAACTATACATCTGCTATACAATCTTTATTAGTAAGGGGGTTAGAATAATAACTTTTACTATGACAGAGTTGGCCCCATAGTAAAATTTTCGCGAAAAAAATCAGCTGATCCATACAAAAGCGCAATAACTACTCGACCTTAATGTATGAAACTTAAAGAAATCATTTCAATGATAGAATACTAGCGGGCGCTCGCGACTTCGTCTGCGTCGACTGTTATTTCAATATCCCTCGGGAACCGAGTACCTTTTCAGGATGAAAGGTACCCTATGTCGTTCTATGTACCCTTGACAACGAGTATGCAAAATTTCATGATGATCGGTTCAGTAGTTGACGTGAATGCGAAACAAACAAACTGACTTTCGCATTTATAATATTAGTAAGTAAGAATTCTAAGAAGATTAATGTATTTATACAGGGTTATTATTATTTAGTTATATTATTAAAAATGCCAACAACCTTAGAGTAGGTACCTATAGATATTACTAACATCATAAAACAATTTCAACAATAGTAAAAAAATCGACTTTTCATTCAAAACTCGATCAGCTGGTCGGACATGGTATGAAAAGTCGATTTTTTTTGTCCGTTTTCGGAAAAGTCGTAAAACAAATGAAGGGTAAGGGAAAAGAAGTATCAGAGTCAGTGAGAAAAACTTCTCTCCTTTTTTACATTATGCATTTGACAATGAACTTTCTAGCTATAATTTCGGTAAGTACAACTAGTGTTGACGATGGCTCTTTTTTTTCCTTTTTCTGAATATGTCACGTCATAGCAAGTTTCTTTTTCTAGCAGATGGCGTTCAAATTGAGTTAATAAAAATCATACTTACCAAACTGTAACATAATTTTAAGTTCAAAGTTTTAGTGGTTCATGTATCCTGTCAATCACTACCGCACACTACTATGACCAGTTTAACACATTGTTTAGCGCTCACTTTTCTACATACGCCGCGCTGGCGGCTGTTGGTGGCTGTTGTGTGTGTGTGTGCCCGTGGCGTGGTGTAGTAACAAGTTTGCGGCAGCGACCGATATTATTGTAAAAATTGACATATAACCCCCTGTTCCACATTATTATTTTGCTGATAATTTGATGCGTTTGTCATAATCATGTATGCAAATTGTATTTTCATTATTTCTGTACAATAAACTATTTGAATTTGAAAACTCAATTTGAACTAAACTGACTATAATCCTTATTTTCACTTCAAATGTTTCTTGTTTATGAAGTAATCTACTTCTGAGAGGTTGACGGTGTTTTACAAATAACTCCGTATAGGCGGATATCATTATAAGCTTCACACATAGGTAATAATGTCATAATTATTATAGTTTTCCTCGTCTAGTTATAGATATCCCGGACAAAACATCGTTGAAAAAGGCCCCAACTAAAGGCAAAATGATGAGGGTGTGATGAATGGGATAAGATATATAATAATCTAAGATTGAATGGCGGACGTCTGGCCATCCCTTACGAACGACTAGTCTGTATTCTGCCCACATCTTTTTATAAGTCAAGCGCAGAAACTGCCCACTTGGAATGACAAATGAATTGTGTACGAAATATGGTTCTAACCATAAGTATGAGTTTCTGCGGTATACTTAAACAACTTATTTAAAACCTAAGTAATCAAAAAATCCATCTTGAAACTCCTAAAAAGCTGACTGAATAAAACATTTAAATAAGTTTACTTTTATATGCTTTTTAGCAGTTCTGAGTTGGAATTGTTTTGTAGACAAACATTTTGTTTGGTCATTGGTTATCTTATTATAAGTTTATACCAATAACCAACCAACTTATGACCATACATAAAAAATTCATTGAATATTCAGTATTTTTTATGTTTCATTCTAAAAAGCTATAACTAAACTGCTAAAAAGATGACTCTTTTTAGCAGTATAGTTTTAGCTTGCTAAAAAGATGATTTAAAGTCGGTCATCTTCAGAGTCATCTTTTTAGCCTGCTAAAAAGATGACTCTTTTTAGCAGTTTAGTTTTAGCTTTTTAGCAGAGCATAATTAGCACACACAAACCATTCAACAAGTAGTTAGCATGGTTAGATGGTTAGCACAAGATTCTAACTACAAATAGACTCTTTTCGTTCTTCATTTTAAACTTAGCTGTCATTATTTTAAAAATATAATATTACTTATATTATCTGTGGATTTATACTTCGATGACATTTACAAATCTTATTAATTTAATAATCAAATAAATTACTAAAGCTTAAGATTTAATTAAACCTCATTGATTAATTAAATATCACCAAAGATAAACGCAAACATTAACAACATTCTAAATTAATTATTTGCCCTCCGTAATCCGAATTAAAGTTAAGGCTCTCGAGTTCAGCTCCAAATACCTGGGTCCCTTTAAAATGTGCTTTGGAACAATTCCCTAGAAGGGTTAAATCCTTTGATCCTGGATTGTCACTTCCATTCCATGGCTTAGAATTAGATGGTAATTAAAATGGAGTGACTGCAACGACAATCTATAAATAATGATGGTTCCGTGTGGAGGGAATTAATGTTATATTTAAATTAACGGAACGACCCATTATATTTTTTTGTTATTTTTTTATAGTGCAACTAGCGGAAGCCCACGACTTCGTCTGCGTGGAATGTTTTTTTTGCTTTCCCTCGGGAACAGTACCGACAGCTCGAACAGCTATCGAAAAAAATAACGCGCGTAAAATCATTCGATAGATAATTTTGTATTGGAAATAAGTACAGCGCAATCTATCGCCGATAAGCGAATTGAAATTTTCCATAGAGAATTTGTCTATCGATTAATTTTACGCGCGTTTTTTTTCTCGACAGCTGTTCGTGCTAAGGGTACAGTACTTTATTCTGGACGAAAGGTACCCTATGTTCTTCTCAGTATCTCTGAAAACGTGTATGCAAAATTTCATGATGATCAGTTGAGTAGTAAAGACATGAAGGCGTAACAAACAAACAAACTGACTTTCGGATTTATAATATTAGTAAGAACAATAAATGTTTATTTGGTTATCGGGATGTCGACTTAGAACAATTTGGTGACTGAAATAGTTAGATACCGTTTAATCAATTCAAAAGCTTAATAATTTTTATTTAATTTTTTAATTGAGTTTGAACAAATTTTATTAATAAACGAACTTTATAAAATAAAATAGGTTTTTAAAACATTTTAATTATTTATCAAAAATGTGGATAAATAGTGTAAAATATTTTCAAGACGTCCAAGGAATCCTATCGTTTTTAATTAAACTACTAATAAAGCTCTATTATGAAACTTTCGCTCTGTAATTACTTCGCTGGCTAATAGAGTGCCTTTATTATGATTTCAAAGAACTAATCTATTCTTTGAATGACGTAAGAAAATTAAGAGATCTATTCATTTTGTTGTATCTACGTTCGGAACCAGAGTTTTTTTTAATCCCTGAGACAAAAATGACAGAATTATTTTGATCCTTTTATTAAGGTTAAGGTTTTTTTATTATTATTCTGGTCAATTTTAAATCTGATTAAATTAAATTTAAATTACTTTTACCTTGAATCTTATACATTTAACTTTGTTATAGGTAATAATAATACTATGTTATTTATATCATTAAAAAATTTTACATTCTACTCATGAGTTAATTGCATGTTTTTGTTTTTACTACACCTAAACACATTTCCTATTTTTAATACTCACTAAGCAACCCTTTTTTCGTTGCGCACTAAAAATTAGTGGAGGCAGATAAAAACTCAAATAAGTTTATTACAGGCATTAAGTGGCAGTTATGTGGCAGTTAGCAATTTTGTAGCCAATTAGATAATAGCTGAAACCTGCCGTCGGGTTACGATCTATTATTTCTACCATTAAATATTACGACCTTACCATTTTCAATTATTCCTTTTAGGAAAATTAAGTAATTAACCAATAACAATATATTTTACACTTAGGGTGCGGCCCAAAAAAAATATTAGGTGTCAGGTCAGACAGAGCTAGACAGAGTAAAAAATAAACAACTTTTTCTGCTAGTAAATATTATGTTCCCACTTACATTATGAATGAAATAGAAAGAACCTTTTTTTACAAAAATGGTAATTGTTATTGCTTTCCTGACATTTAAGATCGAGTAAGTGACAATTTAAGAAATATTACATGAGCTTTTTTTCAAATATTGACTTGGTTTACGAGTAATAAAAATAAATGTAGTGGCGTCGCCGCGCCGGCGCTACTTTCACTACCTACGGCGCCTTAAGGAAATGCCAAACGAACTAAAATCTGTGCTTAAGGTTCACCGGATGTATTGACGTGCCTTTTTTGGGGGGAATTAACACGTCACCATAATTCCCCCCAAAATAAGTGTCCTAGTCTAGTTCATAATAACTTATCAGGTTTAAAAAAGTCTGGAACGGGTAATAGGAAAATATAGACGATTCAAAGGTGCGTAATACTTAAGTTTATTTCAATAACGACATTTTGACCTAAGAGAAATGGTGAAAATATTTTACAGTATTTATGTGATATCATAGGTTATTTGAAAATACTCTAAACAAAAATCGTGATTCTTCTGCACTATATGAGTCACTTTACGAGCAAGTGTGTTGAAAAACAGTAAATTGCCACAGAGTAAACTACCTTATATCATTAATCACGGAGCATGTGGCCACATCCAGCCGCGACATGGGACCCAATCCAACCGATTACTCTAACTACGGTTAGAGATTTAGGATCCACTAGTCTGTGTAAATAGCTATAATTTAATTATACTTACTCCGTTCGTTTTAACTAGAGACAATAATAATAATAATAATAACTTAATAATAACTTTATTTGACCTTTCACAAAAAATATTGTCACTGACAATGAAGAAGAATACTTATAATAACAGCGGTAGATAATGACAGCTACCCTCCACACTAGTTAAAAAACTGTATTGCGGCAGAGTAGTATCGTCGTCTACAAGTAGCCAACATAAGTTTACAGTATACGCAAGGTGAACAGATCAAATTAACTTACGTAGCTAAACTAAACTCAACTAACTAATATTAATATTAATGTGTCAACTTTATAAACTATCTTGATGTGTCTCTATTACTTATGTACTAATTAAGAGTAAATTAATGTATAAAATATATTTTTTATTACACAATAATAAATAATATATTAGAAAAAATACGACTCGCACCAGGTTCCGTACCGGCTAACGCATCGAACTTCGGCAAGTCTGCTGGGCTTCAAATTAAAACAGATAAATCGAGCCCTAATTAGGCCAAAACGGCGAAACCCAATTTATGATATCACACGAACAACGATATCTTCTAAATAACTTCAGCAAATAATACAATACGAAATTCCTTACTTCGATTTATCTGTTTTAAGTTGAAACTCGGCAGACCCGCCGAAGTTCGAATAGTTAGCCGGTAGGGTCCCAGATCAATACTCAGACGGGAATCGAACCAGCGACCTTTGGATATCCGGTCCAATGCTCTGACCGCTGAGCTACCGAGTCACTAGTGACATCGCCAAATATATATATAGTATATTATTTAGTAAGTTGTGTAAAAATAGCATTGTGAATGCAAAAATCTCAAATTTAAAAATATTTTTTATTAATTAAATCATTTTTAACAGACTTCATAAAAAGGAGGAGCTTTTTTATTTTATTTTTTTATGTATGTTTTACCATTACTTCGTCAGTTTTCAAACGATTTTAATAATAGAACATGGTTTAGGTGTGGCCCCATATAATTTTACAGAGATCTAGCTAATAGTTTTTTATAATCCTGAAAAACACCAATTACCTATTTAGCTCACTAACGCACGAATTTTTAAGAATTTTCAGGCATAATATTCATTAAATCCGACGCGGCCACATGCGGCCTCGAAACAATGAAACATCTGTCATTTACCGGTTAGATGGATAGATAATTTCGAGTTTAGTAATATTGAAATAATTTATCACATTTTAAATTCATGATTTTTATAAAAAGATAATGTAAAGATTGTAACAATTCTCGTTAAAATTAAAACAGTAAAGAAACGTGTTCATAGGAGTTTAAATGATTGAAAAAAAATTTTTTTTTAACAACAATAAGCAAAATGTTGCGCAACGGAAAACATAATAATTATTATTCAAAGAGTCTGTAATTTTACTGACATGAGATTTAATTAAATCTATTGTAAGTAGAAGACTCAATAAAGAAATTAACTTTGAAATATTTGAATTTCCAGGAGGGAGAAAAACTTCGTTAATTACTTGTGACAATGGAATATTCAGGCATAAAGCTTCATGAGCTATATTCATCAAGATTATTTCCCCTCTCTAGCACGAAAAGAGCGCTTTTGGCGCGTAAAAAATCGTAGCAAAATCGATTTTTGCTAATTTTCATTTGAATTGTCCAAGATTGGCATCCTATTTTAATAACGACCTATCTTACTTTATTACGGTAACAATTTAGCTTTGGTTTTATCGCTGAAAATTAGCGCGATTCGGATAATGTTGATTGATTTATTTCTGGCCGTATATCAGTATACACCATGTGCCTGTTAAAAAAATAAAATACACATTTTCATATCTAAAGAGGTGTTGGAGTTTTTGGCGCCATTTTGTCGGGTTCAGTTCGGTGGCTATTTTAATTATTTGCAAATTGTTTTGTAGTGGATATATTGTGTCTTAAAATTGGTGCAGTTTTGTGGTACAAGTGTCTACGCATCTGAACAATATGTGGGATAAATGAAATAGATGCGATCTTGGTTGTGTGAAACTGAGACTTTTATTGTAGTGGTGGCTACCTCGGCAGAACTAAACTGTATCGATATATTTGATGCCAAATGCTCCAAGCAGCATTGGAATGCGATGCACCCGCATTCTAATGTAAACTGAAACAATACCACTGAATTATTTAACACTTGACACTGGCAAAAATTACTTCCTGAAGAGGAGTAGATTGCCATAAAAAAAATAAGAAGAAAGAGGTGTTTTCACGGGTCGACTTGGCAGGCGACTTGCTGGTCGATTTAAGTCAATTAACGCTTTTTATCGAGAATCGCTTGTAAAATCTAATCGCAAACCTAATTTCAATGAGTTGGTGATTGGATTTTAGAACGACTTTCGATAAAAAGCGCTAAGCGCTGACTTTTTTTTAGTTTATTTTCAAAACAAAAGAAAATTACAACAAATATTTTTTTCAATCACAGCAAGAGAAACCGCAAAAGGTTGTATAATGTAATTACTGCCATCACTCACTGACAGGTAAAAAGTTTTTAATAGCTTTTTACATTGTTCTAGGGATGTTCCGATACAAGTAAATACGAGTAAGTACTCGATACTTTTGTTTCGATACCAAGTACTTTTGGTATCGAATCAATCTTGCGATACTTACTCGGTATCGAAAAAGAAGTACTTGGTATCGAATCGAATCAGCCTACTTATTGTCTAATTTTCAAAATCTATCGCAATCGCTTTCATTTGTCAGATGGATGTGACACATTGCTGCATTTATTTGCTAAGTTTTTATTTGAGCCAAAAAGAAGCATCAATATATCACATTATGAAAGCGATTGCGATGGATTTTGAAATTAGCTAATTAAAAATAGAAGATCGATTTTAGTATAGGAAAATTTTTTGCTCCTCCGAATCAAACGAAGAATTACTTTCATTCAAATTGGCGCACAAAACACTAGCGAGTTGTCAAAATGACAGATGATTATGACATTACCCTGCGCCTCGACCCGCGCAAAATGTTTTGTGTAGGTACGTGTTTTCCACCGGGCATGGAAAGCAAAAATGTTTCGAGAAACAATGTTTTGTATAGACGATTTTGTTGAATGTTGAGATGTTTTTGTTGATTGTGTAGGGCAAAACACGCGCTATGGACCCGGCATAAGGGAAAACAACAGGAAAACACGGATTATATTAAAAGTATCGATATGAGTAAGTATCGATACTTTAGGGCTACTCATATGAGTAGTATTGAAAAACGATTTGAGTACTACTCATTAGAATAGGTATCGATACCTTGGGGGTATCGGAACATCCCTACATTGTTCCGGGCTTAGAGCAAGACGGGCCATTCTGTACCATAAGGAAGCCGTGTTGCTCTATGGTTCCGGGTTATCCAGGATTCCATCCAGTAAAACATTTTGGAGTTCATTTAACAATGACGGTAACATAAATAAGTAAGTAACTAAAATCGACTATCAAGTCGCCTGCCAAATCGACTCGTGTAAATACCACATTAACAATAAAATTATATAAAAGGTACTTAGTTTTTTTTTTTATTGAAACCAATCTTAGCAAAATGCCAAAACATTCAAACTATTCATTATTATTTGCACCTATTTTTTCGACTGGAAACAAAGTTTTCAGCCAACCTTATTACCTTACAAAAAGCCGTGCCCATTCAAGTGTGATTTTAAATAATGGCAACACAATACAATTTGGCTTTTCGTCGCTCCTATTTACTTTTGGAACCTATTGTTTCCTCTCAGATTGATTAAATTACAATGAACACCGTGTATTGTTTTTGTTTGACATGTTGTTTGGAGTTTCGTTCGTGTTTTGTTTACGTAATCAGAATAGCTTTTCAATATGGCAAAATAGGGCAGGGTTGGACTTTTTTTAACATTCAAATATCCTTGACTGTGAAAATAAAAAAAACCGACTTCAAAAACCTACCTCTAAAAAGCAAGAAATAATATTCGTAATAATAAAAATACGTCTATTGAAGTCGGGTGGTGCTGGAGTATATACAGATTCCTTTTTTTTTATTCTAAAAGCCCCACCCGACTTCAATAGACGTATTTTTATTATTACGAATATTTTTTCTTGCTTTTTAGAGGTAGGTTTTTGAAGTCGGTTTTTTGTTTTTTTAAACTATTTTTTATTTTTTTTATTTTTTGTGTAGGTACCTTGTAGGTAAGGTATATTATAATATGTAGAAAAATCGGCTCAGCAAAACGTAAGATAATCGCGGAGACACATACATACGGGTCAAACTGAGAACCTCCTTTTTTAAGTCGGTAAAAGAACCTACACTTAAGATATCCCTCTTCCTACAAAAAAATAATTATCTTATTTAGTCCATAAACAAAGAAGTAATACGACCATTATCATCGAGGTAATTCACCCAAAATCATACTATTTTCGTGCTTTTTTCAAGATTACTTGAAAAGTACTGAACCGATTTCCAAATTTTAAAAAATGGGACCAACTTGGAAGTTTACCTAATGTAATAACGTTTGAATCATTTCAATCGGTCCAGCCGTCTTCGAGTAATCGGTGGACATACACAAAAAAAAAGATACAGACGAACATAGAACCTCCTCCTTTTTTGGAAGTCGGTTAAAAATGGATGTAGTCGACTAAATCAATTCGGCTTTACTTTGATAAGAGTCTGTTTATTTGTTTTGTTTCAGTGACACTATTAAAAGTTAATTTTAAGTTCAATCCTGATTTTATATCGTAATTTATTTTAACTAATTTGATTAGAGAGATTAAGAGATTATTTAATAACTCAAGAAATAAATAAAGTAAATCTAATCTTGCAACAAAACTAACTTTTCTTTTTCAGCAGTAGGTACTATAAATTAAGACTCGTGTAACGGTGTACGTATTTAATCAAAGAAGAAAATAAAAGCCACTTATTTTAACAGACAAGAGATAACTCTATGAAAGAGTCTACATTTTAATTATGAATTCTAGATTGTTTTTTATCTTTATATTGTTTTACCACATAATTGATATATTTTAAGATAGCAAATTAAGTGGCGCCGCGGTGAATTTTATTTAATATTGTAAAATACATAATTCTAATAAAACTTTACTTGGAATTTTTAATAAATAATAGACACTCATATCAGCCATCTTTGTCCACAGATAAAAAAGGCGCGAAATGTGACAGCAGCACAGACTAAACATGCTTGGGTCCGGCAATAGATAATATATCAAAATGACGCACGAAAAAGAATGGGCAGAATATTTCGATTTAACCAATAGGACTAAGCCCGAAGAAGAACCTGCGAAGAACTACAGTTACTACGAAAATTTCGGCGAAGAGTTTTCAAACTTCACTTCAGACGACTTCTGTACATCGAATTACTCACATATCTACTTGAATGTCACGTGCGAATTCCCGATTAACTATGCTGAGCCTATGTATGGGTAAGTTCAAAAAAATGTTTATACACAACGGAGTAGTGCTTGGCCTTCATCTCACTTGATGTTAAGTGACGATAAGGCCGAAGGTGGAAGCGCCCTACACCCGGAAATCTCATCACTGAAAGTACGATATAAAAGGATAGAATCCTGGGGGCCTATTACGAAAATAACATTACCAGTCACTTGATCACGATAGTCGTCCGCAGTTCGTCGGTTGTGGCTATTAAACACATTTTTAACCGACTTCATCAAAAGGAGGAGGTTCTCAATTCGATTGTATGTTTTTTTTTTATCGTTGTTCGCGCGTATCTTCGACATTTATGGACCGATTTAGATAATTCTTTTTTTGTTCGATTGAGTTTTCTTGCGAGATGGTCCCATTTATTTTTTTTCCAAATCGGTTTAGTAGTTTACAAGTAATCCTGAAAATACTATGACATTAAATCAACTAACTTGACATTTTTTTTTTTTTTAAATCTAGATACGCATTATAATTGTTATAATAAAACACGTCAATTGAAGTCGGGTGGGCCTTTTAGAACAAAAAAAGGAAGGTGTACTCCAGCCCCACCCGACTTTAATAGACGTGTTTTATTATAACAATGATAATGCGTATCTAATGATTTGTATAATTATTTCTTGCTTTTTAGAGGCAGGTTTTGTGAAGTTGGTTTTTTTGTTTTTTAAACAATTTTTTAATTTGGCTATCGTAGCCCAAAGACTATTGAACGAATGATGTCGAATACGCTAGAGAAAACCTGTCAAAGTTACGCAATCACTTTGCAATATTGCATACGCAAGTGCTTTGTAATAGGAAACAATCATAACCAAGCACGGACGCAGCTGCGTGTATCGCGTGAAACATTTCGTAATAGACCCCCAGGCCATGAATGCACACTTTTTACAAAAAACTAACACTAGATCACGACAACACAAAACTGATTCATTCATAGTTCAACATTTACTTGTTCAAAGTATTATTTTGTAAAAATATTTTTTCATGCTACTGAAATTGGTTCATTGGTTTAATAACACTACACATCAGTATCATTTGCGAGCGAATTCTTCCGATTCCCTTACGTTTTACGAAGTAAAAGAAGCCTTATGTTTTCTCCGAGGACCAATCAATCGTTTTTCTCACCAAAATTGGTGAAGTGGTTTTAGCATCAAAACGTGTAAAACAGACAGTAATTTTTGCATTCATATTAGTATGACTTTTATTATAAGTATTTTCACACTTTTCATTTATTCATTTCACACTTTATGGGGCACTGGTTATCCTTACATGGCCCAGTGCCTCATATCCAAAGAAAATTTTAATTTAAATTGAATAAGTGAATAATTGTAATAATAATATAATAATTTTTACCCTCCTACTTTTTAATAACATAGGTTAAGTAGGTATACTAACACAATGTGAGCCCTTGGTCGCTTGAATAAATGATTTGATTATTATTTTTATTATATTTCATACATACTTGGCGAAACTCCGTGTTAATTCTGCAAAAAGCAAATAACAGGATCCCCAATTTAACAAAAGCGTTTGAAGAACTCTTTCAGGCTTATTTTGTTAAATTTTATAAAGCCACAGCTTAATGGTGTCTTTATCTCGCTCAGATAAAAAGTAATGGGTATAAAGGGACTGCTTGATTTTTAGGGTTCCGTACACAAAGAGTAAAAACGGGACACTAAGACTATATACACTGTCCGTTTGTCTGTCTGTCTGTCACCAGGCTGTATCTCATGAACCGTGATGGCTATAGACACTTGAAATTTTCACAGATGATATTTTTCTGTTGCCACTATAACAACAAATACTAAATAAAAACAAAATAAAATAAATATTTGAGTGGGGCTCCCATACAACATACGTGATATTTTTGCCGGTTTTTGGTACGGAACCCTTCGTGCGCGAGTCCGACTCGCACTTGGCCGGTTTTTTTTACTGAAACCCAAACTTGTAATGTCCTCGTCAACGCCTGATAGAGACACCTCACTTCCTAAATTGTCAACTCGTTAATGTTGATATTGAGTCAGCTTACTTTTGGAAGAATGTTTATTTTTCTTGATGGATATTTTTTTATCAAAAAAGGTTGCTATCTAGTGATCAGCGTGAGCGATAGCGAGCAATCAATTGCAAAGTAGCATGATAACGGGAATTTAAAATACCTTGAAACTTTAACACAATATAGCTTTAAAGGTGCTGTCTTTTGTTTCATTCAAAAACTATTTTTTCACACCATTCTTACTCTTATACATATAAATTAATTAAAGACAAACAGTATTTTCAAAAAAAAAATATGAATTTGAAAAACATTTTGATTGAATCAGGCGTCACTTGGCGGAAGTCCCAAACCATTTTGAAAAAAGAAATATATGTAGCTAACTTCCGTAAACAAAATATGCAAGATGCACCGCCCGCCCGCCCACAAAAATATGCATATCGCCCCAACCCGGAGCATTCTCAAGAGTTAGATCGTGCGTAAACCAACACCGAATGATTGCTATAATAATAATTATCAAACACAAAGTTGATGGAACCATACTTAACAATCAACTTGATTCTCTTACTACACACACACACATTATCCTACACAAATTTATGTAGGATATATTTTTTATAATTTTATATTTCGTTCCAGATACATCGCGCCCTTCCTCCTCGCTACCACGATAGTCGCCAACACTCTAATCGTGGTGGTGCTCTCCCGGCGACACATGAGGACGCCCACCAACTTAGTCCTGATGGCGATGGCTCTATGCGACATGTTCACTATGCTGTTTCCGGCGCCGTGGCTGTTCTATATGTACACATTTGGGAACCACTACAAACCACTCAGTCCTGTCAGAGCGTGTCAAGCTTGGAACTATATGAATGAGGTAAGGCAAACTTTCATTTGTTTTAATTTTAACTTAACCATACGCTCAACGAGGAAGTGGGAATTGATTGCGAGCGAAGTAAAGTCATATTATGTATTCTGTGGTAGTCAAGACTTCTGTTGTGAAGTCTGCGGTCCCCTATGTTGAAAATGCTGTTCCTTAAGCTATTCAATTAGGTACACTATCAGGAACTAGTTTTTAACAAACCAAGGGTCCAAAGAATCGTAACATTTTCAAGACTTTTGAGACAAATCTTAATAGTTAGTTCCTTTTAGGTAATTCCACTTAACAACATAAATGTCTAGGTTTTACAAAAAAAGAAACAGAAGTATAAGTGGCATATACTACGACGTCACGAAAGTGTTTAAAAATGCGATAAACTAATATGTAAAAAAAATCGTAAGATTTTCCTTTTCACCTTCAAAAAATAGGTTTCAATTTTTATTTATATAAGTTATTAATGAGTGTAAACTTACTTACACTTTATTAAGATATGGATGTATAACTCTTGTCATCCACTGAGACCACTTAACGAAAGCTTGCCAAGTTGAAAACTTTAAGAAATGAACTAAGTTAAAACTAAGCACTCTTCTGTTGATAACCCAAAGTTTAAGCGTTTATTTTCAAAGAGAATATACTTAGTTCCATCAAAAGATATTCCAGCGAGTTTAATTTTCTGTGACGTAGATTGTATTAATTAAATGGATTGGTTAAATTAATTTTCAAGATACGAAGGAGCATGAAAAGTCTGAGCAATGCAGTCGTATTTATATTGCAACTAAGTTTTTACATAATTTTTAACAGCCTCTGGCGGTCTAGTGGTTCAACCACCGGGTAAGACGCAGGCGTACCAAGTTCGATTCCCAGAGGGGGGAACATTTTTACTCGGTTTGGTTGGTGGTAGGGCTTATTTCAAGTCCGTCTGGCTAGCTACCACCACCTTACCTAAATCTGGCGCCATAACAACAATTTAAAAATTGTTGTGTTCCGGCAGTTAGAGGTAAGATAGCCATGTTCCTGTAATGAGAATTCCGGGTGTAGGCGCTTCCACCTTCGGCCTTATCGTCACTTAACATTATCCCGTTGTGCATAAAAAAACAGGCTACATGATATTGAAATAAAGTTATCGGTGACCGTTCGGCATGTCAAATTCATAAAATTTTACTTGGCGTATGTAGTACGATCGCTTACGTATTAAAATAATATTTGGCGAGGCTATCTACGTTACGTGAGGAGCTCCATGAAGGAATGGGTAGAGCGTACAGTCTGCATAAATTGAAACAGCTGTACACGCTATCTGCAAAATTACTATAAAGTTACTCATCATCATCATGTCAATATCAGCCGCACGACACCCACTGCTGGGTATAGGCCTCCCCCAAGGATCTCCTCGACGATCGGTACAGTACTGCCCGCATCCAGTGGTTTCCCGCGACCTTCACAAGATCATCGGTCCACCTTGTCGGGGGCCTACCGACAAACTATACAAAACCTACTATATAGTTAGTGTTCTAGCACAAATAGAAAGAGGGTTCTAAAACGAGTAGTATTTGTTGTTTGGTCTGTAATCGCGATTTGTTCCGTTATATTTTTTTGTCTACATTACTTTTATTTTGTGGTACTACAGCGCAGTAATGTACTGTACACACGACGACAGCACATGTGGTAGGGTTGCCACATCGGAAGTCCAAAATATCTGGAGAAAATTTGAAAATGTCGGGATTTTGCGGTTGTTGTCGGAAGAAATAAATATTGTAACTTAAATGCCTGTATATAGTAAGAAAGCCGGCCGCGCAGCGCGATTTTTAGTCAGTTTAATCCACTAACCTTGTAAGTTTTAATCTTGCCTGTCAATTGTAAAAAAACGGCCGCGCAGCGCGATTTTTAGTGATTTTCATCCACTACTTAAACTTGTAATCTTGACTGATGTCTATTGTAGAAAAACGGCCGTGCAACGCGATTTTCAGTCAGTTTCATCCACTAATCTTTCTGTGGTTTCATCCGCGAAAATTGTTGCTTTTTAGCTTCTTTTTAGAGAACTTTTGAAACAGCTGATTTTCCGGGAGATTTTTAGATTTTTCGGGAGTCGGGAGATAACTTGAAATTCCGGGGGAATCCAGGCGAATCCCGACCATCTGGCAACCCTTCATGTGTGCCGTCGTCTGTAATATGCAAACTATGCAATCGAAATAGACAGATAATTAGTGCGGCGTTAATTCAGCACGTAGCACGTCATCCATGTTGTTTAATCAAAACGCTGGTTCACAAAGCATCACAGCAGCACACGAAACATCTATTACTTTATTATCTCGGGAACAGTACTCTTTTTCTGTATGAAAGGTACTTAGGTACCTACTCTTTTTTTTCTGTATGAAAGGTAGGTACTCTACAAGTTTTTTTACATTCTCTTTGGTACTCTACTTATATCTTTTTCTGCACCCCTGACAATGAGTATTGCAAAACTTCATGATGATCGGTTCAGTAGTAGTTCTTGAAAGTGTAACAAATAAACAATCATTAATCCTAATATGATAAATGCAAAAGTAAGTTTGTTTGTTTGTTACGCCTTTACGTCTTAACTAACTGAATCGAGCATCATGAAATTTTACATAGACGTTGTCAGGGGTACTAGAGAAGGACATAGGGTACTTTTCATCCTGAAAAATGCTGTTCCCGAGGGGATAGAGAAATAACTAACCACGCAGACAAAGTCGCGGGCGGTCGTTAGTGTTATACACGCTGAAATTTTAATCACTTGGTTCTCGCCGTGGGGTGGTTCCACTCATGATTACAAGCGACTTTTACTACGGGGCCACTCTCCTCGCAAAAAAAAATCTGCTGTTCCATATATTAAGGTCGAGTAGGTACTGCACTTTTGTATGGAACAGCAGATTTTTTTTTGCGAGGAGATTTGGCCCCATAGTAAAAGTTTCTTGTAATCATGAGTGGAACCACCCCACGGTGCGGGAACCAAATGATTAAAATTTCACGCTGTATGTTAATGAAATATTTTATGTATAGTTATGATTCGCTCATCAGTCTTATCACATAATTATTGGTAAGTATAGTTCATTTAATGAGGAGCTCGGTGGCGCAGTAGTTTAGCACCTGGCCCAGCGATTGCAGAAGTTAAGCAACGTTCGTAAGGGTCGGTCATGGGATGGGTGACCAAAAATTTATTATCTCGTGCTCCTCCGTGCTTCGGAAGGCACGTTATGCCGTTGGTCCCGGCTGCATTTGCAGTTGTTAACACCCACCAATCCGCATTGGGCCTGCGTGGTGGGTTATGGCCCATCCTCCTTACCATCCATAAGGAAGGCCTGTGCCCCAGCAGTGGGGATATCAAAAATGGCTGATGGACATAGTTCATTTATATGAACTGCTTTTCAAATAGAAATATCATCTCTATTACGGTGTGTAGAGAATTTTGCAATCGTGTTTTCTCGGAAAATCCCTCGGGAAACTTCGCCATTCATCCCTTGATGTACTTTAGTATCGTATATTCCTACACTCTCGCATAAAAGTGGGATTGCATTTAAGTCTTAATAACTTTGGAATGCCCATAGCAATATAAGCAGTGATGTAGAGACTCATTAGTTAGCTACGTCGTTTAGAACAGCACAAAACGCAATCCAACTAGGAGTACCTACAGAACCTATGTTTTATCTAGACTAGACAAATGATTCCTTTGTGATTTACGACTTTAGATTATTTACAGGGTAATTGTTTTCATTTTAGTTTTTCTACTTAAGGCGGTTATATGACCGAAAGTGGCGCCCTCAGAGGTTTTTATTTAATAAGTTATAATTAGAAAAGATTTTAATAATGTTTATCGTGGAGATTTTAGGGCCCATGGTCTAGTATTTTTAGAAGGTATCACTACATGCCCTTGTAGTCATTCGTAGAAGTAGATAGCAAATGTGTCAAAAACGGCCACTTTTAGCAGTTTTGCTATCTACTTCTAGCAGTGACTACGAGGGAATGTAACGATACCGTCTAAAAATACTAGACTGTGGGCCCTAAAATCTCCACGATAAACATTTTTAAAATTGTGTATTAGAATTATAATATTAAATATAATTCACCGCGGCGCCACTTTCGCTTAAACTAAGTAGTCTAGTCTTTCAGTGCTGTTTTATGTTTTCTTTTTTTCAGCTCTGAGTTCTCAGAAAAGGCAAAAGCGCGCAAGCATCATACAGCCAATACTAAAAAGGGTTATTCTCTTAAAAATATTTGCTTGTTTTTTTCCTCATTAAGTGCGCAGCCAACACTTAAATGGGTATCTCTAATAAAAATATTTTTCCTCTTAAGCACACCGAAACACCTGTATAGGTTAATTTGGCACCATGATACCGTTGGTTCTGTGCCAAGAATTCTGTGCCACACAACTGGCGGCTGTTATAACACCACTACATAATAATATGATAGTTTATTACATCATAATATAAATTTCACTAGTCCTAAGATTAAGGCTTTAATTAATCTTAGTTAATATAACAGGAATTAAACGCGTACCTACTTAACAATGATAGGTATTTTCACACCTACCTAGTTTCCCGACGTTTCGACCGAGTTGCATCGGTCGTGGTCACGGGCTGGCTATAGAGATGTGGTGTTAAGCTAGGGTTTCCTTCCTAATATGACGGCATCACGACCGTCATCCTTGACGGTGCGACGGCACCGTCAAGGATGACGGTCGAATGTGACGACATTACGGCCGTAATTTAGTGGCGTAGAAAGTTTTCTATGTAAGCGCGCCATATTGTTTTCATAGACAACGTTCTACGCCGCTAAATTACGGCCATAATATGACGTCACCGTAAGGACCGTATATAATCATTTAAACCACACCCTTAAAACCTATATGGTGAGAATCAAATGACAAAATTTTGTATTGAAAATCTTAGTTGCCTTTACGGACACCACAAAAACTTGACAACGCACTCGATTCTAAATTAATAGCTTAGAGCATTCAACCAAGCATGAATGCTCTAAGGTTAAATAGTAATCAAAAACAATTTGCAGAAATCTACTTTACTTTTTCTACGTTGCAAAAATGATACAAAATTTTTTGTGATAGTCGAATTTCACGCAGACGAAGCCGCAGGCAATTATTAACATAAATCAACTATAAAACTTACATTTTCTCTCAAAATATATTTCAACATTGAATATTTGCTTTGAATTTCAGTTACATTTTAATAACTTCAATATTCTGCAGAGTGCATCCGACATAATAACGGTTATGCAATTCTTTTGTAGCTTCTACTCGCTTTTTGCAGTATTTCAATGTTTCAACGTAAAGTACTGTCATAAAAATATGTTTATTTTACATATATTTTACATAAGTATAAAACAGTTTTAATTTAATTTAATAACTCACTTCTCCGTATTTTTTCACATTGTTGACCAAAGGTCTACATCATAATTCTGCTTCAAATTAAAAAGGGAACAGAATTTCTGTGAAATTTTCTATCAGAAACGGTATCTGGAATTTCTCTAGAACCATTAACTCGCTCCCGTATTATGAACATCTTTGTATCAAAGGCAGTTTGTTTCTATTGTTATTTATGTTTTCCACGGTAGTAAATAACGATTACTTGTTTGAAACATGTCGCTTGTATTTTTACAAACCTAACTATTAGGTATATATATTTATAAACCATTTTTTTTAATGCTCGCCCACTATTAACGAAATATTTTAGTTTAGTTTTACTGCATATCGAGTGATTGACTCACAAAATGGCGCTAATAGGGAATATTATGCATCATTTTTTTTAATCAAAATCAAAAGTATAATGCGTGAGAAAATCAAGTGTAATATTAAAACTTTTCTATTGTGTTTTTTTCTCGTGATATAGTTACTTGAAGTTAGCACGCATGAGCACCCGCCGAAAACGCTCTATACAAAACGGTGACGTCACATGTCACATTTCAGGTGTGTTTCAGGCGCGTTTAATATGGAGTTAGCCAATAATCTTCAATTATCTCCCTAAATTTTGCGTTTAAGAACATCAGTGTCATACAATATATTATTTCTTATTCGATATTCTATCTGACTGTAAAGTGCATTATATCCGAAAATGAAAAAAAATATCGTTATTTTCCCCTGATTTCATCGTGTGATAAAACTAAAATAAAAAAAAAAAAAATCTGTTCCATCATGTTTTTGTAAGTGTCCGCAGCGATCAAGCTCAAATTCATCAAAATCGGTGACTTATGCATATTCCCTATCGCCTATAACATGATGTTATACAGTGCGTTTCCATTGCATTGATCTTTAACAAGCTTGTTATGGTTAAAGTTAGATGGTGCAAATGAGTTCTACTCTTAACATTGACTTCACAAAATGGCGCCAAAATTTCCACAGACGAATTAATATAACTATTTTAAATGTACAAAACAAAATTCACTACAGTTTTTTTTTCTAAATAAAAAACTCGCCCACTTTCGGCGCAATAAGAGTGTTATATTGCACATCTTGCAAAAGCAGTGGTTCCATTGTGGAGGTGGTCCATTGTTCCCCACAATATTACGAATGCAAGCTGATGATAGCCCCAATCTTTTATGCGGGCTTAGGCTGCTTACAAACGCGAGACTCGCACACAAGCACGTAAGCGATTCTTTTTAACACCTTTTTTTAGGTATTTTTTGGTTTGTCTATTTTCTTATAGTACCTGTCGCCCGTGGTACATTTAAATCACGAAAAAGGATACCGTTTGCCTTTGTGATATAGTTATTTATTACGCCGTTATAGATACTATAACCCAAGTTTTACAGATCGCAACCTGCCGTGTAACGTATTTAAGTATAATATGTTTCCAAAAATATTTTTTGTTCCATTTTCATCTGGACTATTTCATGATAGTTGAACATTTGATCTATCCATCAACAATAGGGAATATGCATAAGTTACCGATTTTGACGAATTTGAGCTTGATCGCTGCGGACACTTACAAAAACATGATGGAACAGAAAAAAAACAAAAAAAATATTATTTTAGTTTTATCACACGATGAAATCAGGGGAAAATAACGATATTTTTTCATTTTCGGATATAATGCACTTTACAGTCAGATATAATATCGAATAAGAAATAACACTTGTATGCTACTTATGTACTTAAACGCAAAATTTAGGGAGATAATTAAAGATTATTGGCTAACTCCATATTAAACACACCTGAAACGTGACATGTGACGTCACCGTTTTGTATAGAGCGTTTTCGGCGGGTGCTCATGCGTGCTAACTTCAAGTAACTATATCACGAGAAAAAAACACAATAGAAAAGTTTTAATATTACACTTGATTTTATCACGCATTATACTTTTGATTTTGATTTAAAAAAAATGATGCATATTCCCTATTGCAATGATACATGTTTTTTTTATTTATGAGAATGTAAAATAAGCATGTTTGTATGAAAATCACACAGTGTGTAGTAGGTACTAAGTTTTGAAGGCTAGTGTATTTATAGGTATATTTAACGAGCAATAAATTTAAGATGAGGTCGCCACTTAAGAGCTATAGGAGCCTTAACCGCGGTAATAGACGTAGTTTATGTTGAGTTGAGTCGTTGGCTAACTCGCCCCTCATACCTAAGGCCCAGTTGGGAGAAGTTCATAACTTTCTAAACTTTTTCGTATGGCTGGACAAGCACAGTTAAATAGAAAAATTTTGGCATTGGTTTTGGGGAAATGCTACCTTCTCCAAAGAATCGAATGGAATTAATGTTCTCTAACACCAGACGCTTATGATGATGATTATATGAATAACTTTACTGACGTCACATAAAAAGTGGTAAGTTTGAATCAAACCTTAATTTTGACGAAATGTACAGCCAAGAGCTGCTAGATTGATGGCGTCTCCATCCAATCCTGTCCGCATCGGCCTGAAAAGAAAACCTTTTTTGTTCCTAATGGGTTTTCTCAATGCCGGCCGGCCATTTTGAGAAAAAAGTAGTCTAGAACGAAAAGTATGGAGTAGCCTTTTTAATTCAGGCTAGTCTTTGAACAATTTTTAGTTACCGACTTTGAACCCTTTTTCGCATGTAATATTTTTCTTTGTAAGCAATAACTTTTTTTCTAATGTAGCTGGTTTCATTATCAAAAATTGTAATATTGGCCATTGCACTTGTTAGTACCCTAAGAATAATAACACCTAGAAGCCGTGTCCTCGTATGCAAAGTGAGGCCACTAATACTAAGCTAGAATGGCTTAGTTTTCAGATTTATATCCTTCATACGTTACCTAATCGTAAAATCCAATTATATAGTAACTAATCTAATAAATGTAGGAAAATTTAAACTGTTTTTCACTTATTCGGTATGATTAGGTAATAATGGAGAGTAAAAATCTGAAAACGGGGCCATTTTGGCTGTTTTAGTTGCCTCACTTTTGACAGTGCGCTTTGTAGAAAACTATCGTTCTAGGCTTAGAGTAAGACGGGCTTCTGTTCCAGAAAGAGAAGCCATACGAAGCGTTCCCCTCTGCCGAAGTACAAGCACAGAATATATAATAGTACTAACGTACAGAAGTCCGTCCCCGCGAAGACCATCAAATAATAAGCTACTCTCGCTGCACGGCAATAAAGTACAATTTCAAACTGCACAACGCTGCGTGGATAAAATTATATGCACCTACGAAGAAGAAAGAGAGGCGTCTCTTTCTGTCGCATAGCTCTGTCTCAACCGACACATTTCGGGGTTGCTACTCGCTAGTTACTGATATCATAGAAAACATTCGTTATGCCCATGAATAAACAATGAAATTACTAATAGGTACCTACTTATAAAATAAAATAAATCTACCTAATACGTGAGCTGAGCATATTTAAAGAGCATAAATAATAAGTATTTCTAAGTAGTTAGAGAAGCTCGATGGCGCAGTGGTATAGCGCCTGGCCCAACGATTGCGGAGGTTAAGCAACTTTTGCAAGGGTCGGTTATGGGATGGGTAAAAAAAAATAGTATTTTTTAGCTTTTTTCTTTACTGGTGCCATATTTCGAACTTCGATACAACTAAGTATGTGAATATGTATACAAAAAATACAATAAACTTTGGAAGGTAGGTAGGTACGTTAGTAATTAAGTATCAAAAACGAAGTGCATGCAGTTTCGCATTCGGCGCTTGACTGACTCGTTTCGTTGGTGACGTTCACGCGCTGCGCTCTCGTCGCTTGCACAGACCGCGCGTTTCGGTCGGCGCGGTGATATCCCTCGACAATGGCCCTCTTGGAGTGGGCCGCGAGCAGTAGGCTAATATAAAAGTTTAAGCGCGGAGTGATACCCCCCTGGTACAAGCCTAAATGGGCATACGCGTTAGTAAAACCAGTTGCGCCCGGATTTCTTTCTAGACCGAGTCCAGTCGCGCATGTGAACGCTGCTGTGTTTAAAATGTCGAATTGATGAGTTTTTTGCTGTTAAAAGAGGTCTGGAACATCAAGTATACAAAAAGACGGTGTTACATTTCACATGAAAGTATTTTTTTATCGTATTATTGCTATTTGTTTACATTTAAACATTAAATTCGTATATTTTATTCTTGATTAGTTGTCAGATTTGTTCAGTGACATCGGGTCTGCTAGTCCATGGCTCGTCCGTACAAATTTCAGATCTGTCGCTAGATAAATCCGAGTTCTCGCCGATGGGCAACTTAGTGATGTTACCGTTATATAATGTTTGTCGATAAAGTTTTGGTCAATTTTGGTCTTTGCACTGATTCTGCGTCAAATTCATTTGCGATATTTTTGCATGACATGATGATGTGAGCGCGACAGACATCGTGAGATAAATGTCGAGAAATAGTCACGGCGCTCATCCTAGCGCGGCTGGTTTATACGATATTAACCTACGTCAGTAGTAGTCAGCTGACGGAAAGGCGTAAAAAATCGTTTTTCGACCTAGGTTCCTTGGGCCGCATAATTATACACAACTCAAAACTGTCACTGTCACATGTTTGCGTTGAAAAGTACAACCACAGAGGAAATAGGTACAACATGTTATTGTAATACATAGACTAATATGTATGTTGTAATATTACTTTTTTTTTTCTTATATATAGCGTCCGTTATAGCCAGGCCCTGTCAGAATAGCAGCGTGCCGTGGCGTTACTCTAACGTCACGGCCTTCATACGCTGAGGCTAAGCTATCCAGCGTTTCTTAGATATTTAAATCACGAATAACGATCATTTTGGGCGCACTGATTAGCTTACGTTAACGTTATGGACTGACGGATGCTCTGATTGGCTAACGCCTACCTATAGTCCTATAAGAAGAATCATATTCTGACCAATCAGACTAAATCGACTCCAATCAGTATTCAAGTTTCAAATATTGTCTGAAACATACTGGGATTTTTACAAAGATCGGATCCTAAAAAAATCTGGGAAGATTGAGAAAATCTATCTATGCGGGCCTTTACAATCAAACTAGGATTTTTGCAAGATCCGGTGTATACGATTCTTTGGAGAATTTTTGGAACAACGGGTTGTTAAATTGTTTTTATGGCGTCAGACTTAGGTAGAATGGTGGGGTTGTAGCTAGCCAGGCGGACTTGAAATAAGCCCTAACACCAACCAAACATTACAAATTATACCTCCCCTGGGAATCGAACCGAGGACCTCTGCGTCTTACACGGGTGGGCGAACCACTAGACCACAGAGGTGGACCACATAAGTTGTTCAGTTTAAGCAACACTATCACCTGTTTAAGTATCATAATTCATTACTCATCTTATATTTTTGTTCTACATGAAGAATATCACCTTAAAAGACAAAAAAATATTATGTAATAAGAAACAATAAACACATTAACAGCGATTATAATTTAATGTCAGGTGGTTAGCTGATGGCGTTAGTAGGTAACTTGTTATTTAATATTAATTCTGATTGTCTTTTCATATTAAAATTATTGATATGTACACCTACTTTACAAGATATAGTAATTTATAATAATAAAGATTAATACAAATACTAGTAAAATGTTTGAGTTTGTTCATGTTTGACCTTTATTCCTTTTTCGAAATTTATCGATATTGCTGCATCAACAGTTGAGCCCAGTCCTTTATGTCAAAAACGTGTCATATTTTGATGTGTGACTCATCCGTACACAAATTTTTGCTGTTTTGTTTTATTTTTTATGTGTGAGTGTCGTCATTACAGTGATGTTTTTGTATGTGAGTGTGCGGAACTGCACTTGTGTGCACTTTCCCCCCCGCAAAAAATGCCAGAATAATTTGGATGGAGTTAATCGCTAAGTAGGCGCGAGTTAATCGCTAAGTAGGCGCCTCCCTTCGGTACGAAGCCGCGATGCTCGAAGGTTCTAGGTGTTATTATTCTAAGGTACCTAACAAAATGTCTTGCATGTTTTGCATCCATGGATTTTTCATTAGTTTTTTACATACAACTCTGTAAAATGTGTAAATTTTGCAAATGTGTATTAAGAGTTTTTTTCTGTTAGTAATATCATAGCAACAGTTGTAGTGTAATTACCAACATTTTTATTAAGAATAAATAAGAGATATGAAAATGTATTTCTAATAAATGTCTAGTATTGTGGCGACAAAGGCGACATCTTGTACCCAGATTGTTAATTAAGTTGTGTGTTTTTATATAAGGTACCAAAATAAGTGCCAATACTTTAAGTTAAGTGTTTAGAACACATTGGTGCAGTTTTTTTTAATTGTTTTTATTTTATGTTTTTATTTTCGTGGCTGATTCGTTCAGCATTCCAAAACGCAATAAAATAAAATAAAAATAACTACCTATGGAAGTCGCTAGCTTTACCGCTCACTCCTGCGCCACACCGCGATAAGCTATATCAGCTGTTAATCGAGATCTCCAACGCCACTATAACATCAAAAATAGAAGTTAAGTAACTTTCGCAATGGTCGGTTATGGGATGGGTGACCTAAAAATGTATTCTCTCGCGCTTGGAGTCGTTAAAACTTACCAATCTGCATTGGGCCGACGTTGTGGTTTACGGCCATAAGGAAGGCCTGTGCCCAAGCAGTAGTATATAGGGACATCAAAAATGGCAGATGTCGATTTGATTCCAAAAAATCCTCCCTATCCATACCTACATTATTATATCATTAAGACCGATGGTGATGATAAATTGATGATGAATACAAAGAAATCCCATGATTATGTATGTTCATATACCTATAAGGTGAATCATGGCTGTACTTTACTATTCTCTGTACCTAAAATCTTGTAATACCCATGTTTATGAACCAAATGAATTGAATTGAATTGTAATTCCTTTTTATTTTTATTATTCGAAAGTTTCTAATAAAATCATTGTTAAATTAAATACGCCGATAAAGGTACAGTAAAAGTACTTAGATTCCCAAGCTTTTCAGCTAACGCTGAGAAAGGAATACTTGGAATAGCCGCCACTGCTCAAAAGAACGCAGACCAGAGAATTTCCACTGAAATCTTACTTCGCTAAGTCACAAAGTCGTCAAGAATCCATAAAGGTGTGTTCACAATGGATACGTTTTTATTCTGGCACCATAGAAGCGTGTTGCTTCGACTGACATAGAAATAATTTTGAAAAAAATATTTGCGCAAAAGTTGAGAGACATTTAATTTTTATTTTATTTTACAGTTTTTTGGAAAACTTACAGCTAATTTATATTATAATATAAAGTAAAGCTAGCAAAATACAGCCATTTACAAGTTTTCACATTTAGCTAAAGGATAATGCTTAAAAACTAGCCTTAAAAAAATTGCAATTTAAATTATAAATTAAATTTGAATATTTATTTTAACATCATTATATATGTATATATTAAGATTTGCTTTATATACTTAGTTTATTCAGTTAGCTTAATTTAAAAAAACCTATACCTGTTCAGTAAATGTTGTGTATACCTGTTATTGGCATGCATGTAAGAACTATACCCCTAGCTAATACCTAATCTAATACAAGAAAGTATGAACATGTAGTGCTGTTGGTGTACCTACCTTAAATAAATCAAAAAATCAAATCAAAAATCAAATTACTGCTCTCTCACATATTATTATTTTTTACACGGCTCACAAATTATATAGTTTCTACATTATATTTTCTAAGAGGCTCTTCTGTGCCCTTATTTGACTAGTGGAAACACTTGGTTACAAAACAAATAAATCACGCGATCGCTTCAGTATGAGAGGTCTTGTTGTTATTTTGGCCTTCAGTTTCATGGTGAAAAATTAATGACTTTATCGGGCACCTTTTATCGTATGAAACAAATTGCTTAATTTTTTTTTTATTTAGTTACATCAACCATGTGAACAGAGCTTTATCTTCCTCCGATATTTTTCCCGCAACACGCTCTTGAGTTCTTCAAAGGTATAATATTTCAATTCTCGCAACCGCAGCGGTTGTTTGAGCTCCAACTTGTCACAGACAACTTCGGCAAATGAAACACTTAATAAACTTTGAGAAGTTCAATACTTTTGAGGTCGCAATATCTTAAGAGGATTGTCAACCACGTGGTCTCCATACAAACGGCGATAACGTTTCCCACCCTCTAAACCTTAACCTACAGTAATTATTTTTTGGTATTTTTTTGAAATGCCTAAATACTAGGGCTGTACGTTTTGATTTCTTAAATATCTATAATAGATTTCGAAATATTTGCATTTTAGTGATTTCATACAAAACACAGAAGTGCCAATATTTTCAAATCTACAATGAATATTTTAAAAATCAAAACGTACAGCCCTAGTTTTTAGGCATTTCAAAAATATACCAAAAATTCATTGCTGTAGGTTAAGGTTTAGAGGGTGGGAAACGTTATCGCCGTTTGTATGGAGACCACGTGGTTGACAATTCTCTTAAGGTTTACAGTTTACTATCCATGATATTGAAAATTATTCTCGAATCACCCATAGAGTACATTATTATATCTATACTAAGGAATCATCCTTTGATACCCTTTTAGCACGCAGTTTAAAAATATCTTCTTTGTTCCGAAGATATTAGGGGTTTAAGTATGAAATTGCCTTTGTGTATAGAGAATTTTACAGAATTAGCATTTTCCATACTAACATTGTCCTAATTTATTTAACAACCATAAACGCTTATGTTTAATTTTTTTACGCACAAATGTTAAAGCACTGAGCTAACTAATACCACATGTATTAATTGAAAAAAATACAGTACCGGCTAAGTTACAACGGATTAAGTGGTCATTTCTGCTAACGAAAAAAGGGATCACTTTTAAGATATTCTTTTTTTAACGTTCAGGAAAGTAAAATAAGTAATATTTTTATTGCTAATAGTGGGCCGTTATGATCATAATTCGAAATAATAACAAGTAACCGAAGCATCTACAACATCATAGAAGATATGAGAGCCTCTGTGTGTGAGAAATTTCATACTTTAACCCTTAGAATAATAACACCTAGAACGATAGTTCTCTACAAAGCGCACTGTCAAAAGTGAGGCAACTATAACAGCCAAAATCTCCCCGTTTTCAGATTTTTATTCTCCATTATTACCTAATCATACTGAACAAGTACAAAACAGTTTAAATTTTCCTACATTTATTAGATTAGTTACTATATTATTGGATTTTAGTTACGATTAAGTAACGTATGAAGGATATAAATCTGAATACTAAGCCATTCTGGCTTAGTATTAGTTGCCTCACTTTGCATACAAGGACACGGCTTCTAGGTGTCATTATTCTAAGCTTTAACCCCTATTATTAAACAGATATGATACTGCCTATGACTATGAAGAATTTTAAAGAAGTTGCATTTTCCATCAAACAACCACGAGCGCTATTTTTATAAAATTCAACTTTGGGGATTAGTCGACAAATGCCAGATTCTACAAACGCCAGATGAGTTTAAAAAGTTTAAAACGCCAGTTTCTATAAATGCCAGATGAGTTAAAAACT
The DNA here is from genome assembly GCA_950108535.1 of Agriphila straminella. Taxonomy (NCBI): domain Eukaryota; kingdom Metazoa; phylum Arthropoda; class Insecta; order Lepidoptera; family Crambidae; genus Agriphila; species Agriphila straminella. Next base: position 23,043,528 of record OX467305.1, on the reverse strand, counting down.
CCAGTTTCTATAAATGCCAGATGAGTTAAAAACGCCAGTTTCTATAAATGTCAGATTCTACAAATGCCAGATTCTACAAATTCCAGATGAGTTTAAAACGCCAGTTTCTATAAATGCCAGATTCTACAAACGCCAGACGAGTTTAAAAAGTTTAAAACGCCAGTTTCTATAAATGCCAGATGAGTTAAAAACGCCAGTTTCTATAAATGCCAGATGAGTTAAAAACGCCAGTTTCTATAAATGTCAGATTCTACAAATGCCAGATTCTACAAATTCCAGATGAGTTTAAAACGCCAGTTTCTATAAATGCCATATTCTACAAATGCCAGATGAGTTTAAAACGCCAGTTTTTATAAATGCCAGATTCTACTAATGTTTGCATGCGATAAATAAAACTACTAAGCTTCGCCTAAGAAAAGGAGTCACTTACAAAATATTTCCTTTTAGAATATTTCGACAGGATCGGAATTTCATATTTAGACCCCCTATTATTTTCTATTTCAGGCAACTTCATTCGAGGGCAAGTCTCCTTCGATTACACATTTATCTACATATTACTCGAGGTTCTAACACAAATAATTTTCCGTGTACACACTTCATGTTTACACACCTATCAAAGTATGCCCGTTCTTGTAGCAATTTCCGGCGCCGAATTGCGCCCAATAAATGACTCGGTCTCTGAGCAATCAATTATGCGCGACGTGTATTGGTTTTTTTACAACCTCAATGAAGGGACCAAAATTAGGAAAACCACATCATACCCACAATATAGAGAGAGTACAATAGTTAAGCTTAGCATTCGCGCGCTCGAGCAACGCATCTCTCTTCGACACTGTATAACCGCAATCTCAAACCAATCTCAAAACAGTTCGAGTACGTGACGCAGCGGTGAGAGCTGTCTTTGTGTGTGTGCGATGCTCGAGCGCCCGTTCTCTGTTTTTCAACACACTTGCTCGTAAAGTGAGCTTTAAGGGCCATAAACCGAGCTATAACCAACGCGTGCAATAATATATAAAAAACTAGTACGTAATAGAATTAACCCTGCAAAGTTAAATTAGTTCCTTACTGCGAGTTCTATGCGAGTAAACAGAGCATTCTCAATTTAGCCGGGTAATACAGATATTTTTTAGGGGAATGATTTTATCAATTACCTAATAATTGCATTTTCAGTGACCTAATAAATAATATTTGTTCCTAAAATAGTAGATCTGTCACCTAAATTGAATCACCAACTAATATTAAAACGCTTACCTAAATATTAAAAAATTGTTTAAAAAACAAAAAACCGACTTCAAAAAACCTGCCTCTAAAAAAAAGGAAGAAATAATATACAAATCATTAGATACGCATTATCATTGTTATAATAAAACACGTCTATTAAAGTCGGGTGGGGCTGGAGAACATCTTCCTTTTTTTATTCTAAAAGCCCCACCCGACTTCAATTGACGTGTTTTATTATAACAATGATAATGCGTATCTAATGATTTGTATATTATTTCTTCCTTTTTTTTAGAGGCAGGTTTTTTGAAGTCGGTTTTTTGTTTTTTAAACAATTTTTTTATTTTTTAATTTTTAGTGTAAGTACCTTCTGCATTAGGTAGCGTAGGTATATTATTTAGGTAGAAAAATCGGCTCAGCCAAACGTGAGATAATCGCGGAGAAACATACATAAATACAAACTGAAAACTTACCTCCTTTTTTTGAAGTCGGTTAAAAAGACTACACAACGGTATCCCTTCCCCAACAAAAAAAAACATCTAATTCGGTTCATAAATAACAAAATTGTCAAGTTAGTTGATTTAATATCATAGTATTTTCAGGATTACTTGTAAACTACTGAACCGATTTGAAAAAAAAATAAATGGGACCATCTCGCAAGAAAACTCAATCGAACAAAAAAAAATTATCGAAATCGGTCCATAAATGTCGAAGATACGCGCGAACAACGATAAAAAAAAAAAAAAAAAAAAAAAAAAAAACATACAATCGAATTGAGAACCTCCTCCTTTTGATGAAGTCGGTTAAAAAGAATTACTTGGAAATTATATCAGTCATCAAATAATTATATTGGGTTTCAAAATTATAAAAGTGTCACTAAAACTAAATCACCAAACAATATAAAAATGTTTACCTAAAAATAAATTTTTAATCACTGTAATATTAATTTTTCAAATAATTTATATGAAAATTTGACGATACATAGTCAATTAAATAAAACCCCCAAAGGTTTCATAATAATTATGAACCTACTTATTAAATCAAACATTGCAGTTAGAACTAATATAAAGAAAAAACATAGCGGAAAAAAAAGAAAAAGAGACATTTTATTACTGCACTATTAGTGCTGGTTTTGATTTAAAGCAGCCTGCTTTGAGCAGGGGTTCCCAACCTTATACCCTATTTTTTTCCGTATAACCTTATTAACTGAAAACAAAAAAAAATCTGCGCGCCTTTTCCCATAATTATCATAATATTTTGTTTTTGTCGTATTTGTTGCTGTGTGGCAAATTACTTTGGTTTTTACCTCGCAAATGTGTTGAAAAACGTCGTATGAAACTCGTGAGCTCATGCTTATTGCACACTCGACTGAGTTACGCCCTCGCCTGCGGCTCGGGCTGCAACCCACAGCCTTGTGTGCAATAAGCAACCTAAGCTAACTTGTCTCATAATGTACTATTGTGTCATACCAAGAGGCCGGCGAACAGTGAACTTCCTATACAAACGTAAATACTAAAATGATTTGCAATTTAGCATAATTATCTCTTCTTGTGATGTTATTCGGATTAAGACAGCACTTGTCTAGGGTTCTATTAAATAAAAAATCCAAATTGGGTTCCAAACCAAATAAAAAATAATGCGATTTACAGTTTTGTATGAAGAAAATGTAATTGGCATTTATTTTGAGTTTTAAAACAATTTGTTTTCGTCAGATTCACAACTACCTGATCAAATGTTAAACTTATAGAATATTTACAAAAAGCACAAAATATTATTATGAAGTACCTAGCAACTTTGTTCTTACTCGTATCATTTTCTTGGTTGGCGCAATTTCCTGTAAGCCAACTGAGACCGGACTGAAATGGCACAATATCGCTGATAACTTTGAGTTTTGATACAGATATTTTGAATGGATTTTCACTGTTAATTTAAGTCTGGAAAAAGTTTTATACAGCGTGTTACAACAACTCTTAAAGAATATGGTAAAGATACCATCAAACTGAATAACATTTTTGCTATGGGACCAACTCTGCAATCGCGAAAAAAAACTACTATTTCATACAAAAACTAATAATGAAAATATCAAAATGTATGAAATAGCTGATTATTATTTTCGCGATTTGTTGAGTTGTACCGTACTGTACAGAGTTGTACCCGTAGTAGTAGTGTTTCATTTGATGGCGCCTATCTACCATATTCGACTTTAGGCCTTATGCTTTAGGGGTTTTTGTAACACTTAAATCCGTTTTTCTTAAGTTCTCCTATTTACTTATCACACCAGAGTAATCGATATACATACACAAAACAAAAACGAAAAAAAATACGAGTCAAATTGAGTACCTCCTCCGTTTGAAGTCAGTAATGTTATTTTATGTCATATTAAATTAAAGAACCGTCATGTCGTTTCAAAATGACACGTTAACTGGCGGCGGGACCATCACATTCGAGATTCCCAGCGCGTAGTTTGGTTTGGTCAAAAATACCCCATCCAGGCAGATAGAATAAGTATTTATCTTTGGATGATAAAATGACGAGGAGGAGGAGGAAAGTCAAAGTCAAAACCCTTTATAGAGGATACATAATATCATGGGTGTAAATAAATATCATGGGTTTTTTTAATACATTATGTATTAAAATATTGTTTTTTTCCCAAATAAAAATAAATAAATAAAAAAATTGTGTAGATAAAGTCTCGTATGCAACTGTACATAATTAAATCATGTGATACTATTATCACACTCGGCTGTTTTAATACCAGTCATTATAGTACAGTTGCATATAACTATAATGACTCAAAATTACATATCATTGTGGCGACGGGACCATCCCATTCGAGATTCCCAGCGCGCAGTTTGGTTTGGTCAAAAATACCCCCATCCAGGCAGATAGAATAGTATTCAGTTTTAAGTTAATATGAATCCGTTTGTTGCAGGTGATCCCAGCGATGTTCCACACGGCCAGCATCTGGCTGACGCTGGCGTTGGCGGTGCAGAGGTACATCTACGTGTGCCACGCCCCCGTCGCCAGAACTTGGTGAGTCACGTTTCATCTAAGATTTATGTAGGTGTTATCTATCTACTTTATTTTAGATTGTTTCATACGGTAAGTATCTGGCTAACTTAGGCACTGCAGCATACATAATGTTGGACCATTCCTGCCTGCCTAGCATGACCGATTTATATCGCGTGATATAGCGTTTTATCACGTTTATCTGTCACAAAGACAAAAGAATTTGACAGTTGAGTGTCGATAAAATGCTATATCACGCGATATAAATCGGTCATGCTAGGCAGGCTGGGGCAGTAACGACTAACGCATCGAACTTCGGCGGGTTTGCCGGGCTTCAAATTAAAACAGATAAATCAAGCCCCACTCAGGCTAAAATGGCGAACCCCAGTTCTTTGATGTATTGTCACACGAACATCGATATCTTCCAAATAACTTCGGCAAATAGTACAATACGAAATTCCTTACTTTGATTTATCTATCTGTTTTAAGTCCAGTCCCTACTACGACAATAGAATCGTGATTATCAGACGACACTTAGGTATTTATTATGTACTACCTACAAGAGCAGAAACACCAAAGAAAATTTTTTCTCACCTAAAATGGAGCGCTACATTTACTTTACTCCCAGTTACACTCTTCATTATATTTGCTGACGAGCTAAACTCCCGATAAAAGTTCCCTCTCAACTATTCGTCTGATTTAGTTAAAATGGCCGCGGCTTCAACCGCCTGATGAAAGCGATCCGTTCTTAACTTCGTATCCGATTAGTTTTGGCTCAACTCTAGTTTTAGTTCAAGAGACACGGTTCATTTAATTTTCTTCTAAGCTGATCTAGGTACGAAACAAATCGGATTTGGTACTGGTCTCACTTATTTTCCTATTCAAAATATATTTAAAAAAATTAAAGATTTACTTGATTACCTACTCAAAGATCAGTACAACAGCAACTTGTAAATTCTAATTAAATAGAACAGTATACCAGGTGAACTATATCTTGCAGTAAGTATTATTTGCCGAAAGCTTCAGCTTTGTGTACTTATTGTTAATCTTTCTTTCATTAAAATATTATTAAATTGTTTTTTAAATAAAATTATTCTACAGAATTAAAGTACTCAATTCTAAATATTTTTTCATAATACTAAACTCATCCTTCATCTTAGCCCTTGGACTATAAAAAGCGTAGCAAGTTCTAGGGAAAATGAGCTTTTCAAATTAAACCACGTTAGCCAAATGTGTTCATACGGAGATAAATAGCCCTTTACAGTATCTTTATTATCCTTTTAGTTACTGTAGGATATTGAAATGGGTCTAGAAATGCATTTTTTGTATTCCGATCGAATTTTCAGTTTCGGTTTCGGTTTCAACCAAAAAAACTAGTTCCGGCTACAGATTCGGTTTTGGCCAATTATTGACGCTGGTGGACTTTAAAAGTGTTGTTATACAAAGACAAATAACAATAAAGAACGTATTCACTCCTCTTGCTCAAAAAGTCCGTCATTGTAACGTACAAGAGCTGAGATAAAATAGCATAATCACCCCTAGGGGATAAAGTTTTTTCTTTTTTAATGTTTGTCTATTACCAATGAGCCTACTAAAACGAAAAAGTCTTTATTTATAATCACGAATAAAGACTCGCTCGACTTAATACTGTTTAAAAACTTATTTTTGAAAATGGAACTAAAAGCATCTCTTCGGTGAAATCATAGACTTATTTATACTCTGTGCACAGAGTGAATCGTAGAATGCGTGATTGTGTTGCTTAGCTGCTACAGCAGAAATTAAACTGTAATAAGAAATAAATAATTTTGCCATCAAGCCCAAATCATTTATTTAAATACTGTACAAAAAGTTTATGAAGAGGAGGATAGAAAAACCAGTGGATTCGTTTACGGAAGTAGGTATATAAACTATTTAATATTTTATTTTATTTTCTCGCAATCGTAGTGAAAAATAGAGTGTAACACACGACGCTAAAACCCATTGTAACTCGGTTTCTGTTTATTCCCTCGCTAAAGCTCGGGAATAAAACTACCTCGTATGCAATGGGTCATTTTAGCGTCTTGTATAACAATCTACTATTGACTGAAACTAATAAATCCAAACTAAATTATTCTAAAATAACACCTGAGTTAATTAATATGCGCCGTAATATAATCCGTAAAAAGTGTGTTATTTCCAACGTTAGACTGTTACACTGTTCTTTAATGTTTTCTTTTTCGCTATTGTGTGTAGGTACCTATAATCAAAACCAACACATTTTCTTTAACTTCCTTTCACTCTTCATCTTAGAATTTAACAGCTAGATGTCATAAGCGGCGCGTTATAATGATGATAGATGAGTGAATTACCTAATAAACCAACCACACAATCAATCATTATCATAACCGTGTGTTCCACGGCATCGGCGAGTTGAAAAGTTTGCGTACTTCTAAAAAGCTTAATGGATACTTCGGAGGGCAAATGACGTCGTTATGTATTTTTTACCTTCACTTTTTATTTTATGTGTTTTTAACGCACATGGATGTATGGAAAAAATACCTTAGGCTTTGTGTTCACTCAGAAACCGCGGGTGATGTTGACGAGTTTAGTTATTCTTGGTAATAAATATAATGCAGTTAGGTACTTAATATCCCAAGCGCTCGAGCATTGTAATTGATGCAAAACAATAAACTTCCAATAAACACAGTAACTTTGTGTGGAAGTTATTGCTAAATATTGTTGTTGCATCAATATTATAATGGAAGGTAACGCTCGATTCTATTAAATGATCCAGCATAGTCAAAACAAATGTTAGTTTTTGGTATTAGACTCTTAAAAAGGAATAGATTGTGAAATTGTAGTAAAATGGTAAGTTGAATGTTAAGTAGTACTTAATACTTAGGTGTATTTTATATACATATACATGTAAGCCAAAATGTTCATATAGGAATAAATAGATAGACATTTCAAGATAATTTACTTTACCAGTTAGGTAGGTATTATATTATATACCATCCAGGATTCCAGGCATTTGACGTCGTTTTACGCATGATATGCTTTATGCCTTTGGTAAAGCGGTCAAGCACATAGAGTACATTATTAGAGCCAAGCATAAATGTTTGAATATATGTATACAGGTAGACGTTACATTACGCTACATTATGTTTGATCACCAAATTCTAGACCAAATATCTTGGAATTCAAATATACAATTCATGAATATGGCTGGGAATAACTGATAATGTTAACAAAGACCATTTCATAAAACTGTTGTAACTCAAAATAAAAGAACTCCAAAAATAAGGGTAATAAAAACGTGTAATAAGTCAGATAAGCAAACCACAAAAAATTACAAAGAAGTAAAGAAAAAAAGTGGCTGTGACATACGGACGGACAGACAGACAGACATGGCGAATCTATAAGGGTTCCGTTTTTTGCAATTTTGGCTACGCAACACTTGTACTATTTGATTTGTATGAATAGTAGATATTTTTTTAACATATGGCCATGTGATCCTTAGAGAAAGTTGTTCAGTTTCATGGACTGAACACATCCTCAAAATTTGGATGGTGAATACAAAATGACCCTGTATAATGTTGAAACTATTCTGAGTTTGAATACTTACTATAGAAACCTCTCAATAACCTGCTAATTACTTAGTCTCAAATCGATGAAATGACACTGCAGCTAAACTATAGAAATACTAGCGACTGCACGAAACTTCGTCTGCGTGGACAGTGTTTTATTATATTCCTCGGGAATAGTTCTTTTATCTGATCCCTAACAACGTGAATGCAAAATTTCATGATGATCGGATGAGTAGTCAAAATATGAATGCTTAAGTCAGTAATTAATAATTAAAGTAATTTAAGCCCGAATACTGACAGCTTGGCAAGCACATAAAGCTACATTGCAATATTGAGTTACATTTCATAACATTGCTATGTTATCGTGCTTGGGATCGTTTGAATCCTAAATATATCAACATTATAGAAGGTATACACGCACGTGTGTGCTAAGTGTATTTCATTACATACCGAGTAAGAGCACACCCAACGAAATTCGATATATCAAACCATTACCCAATTCACGTTTTTCCTCAAGCTTAACTACCTCAATTTGGAAAATTACCGTCACTCTTCATGTTTTATACCGACCATCCGTATAAAAGAGAAAGGTGACTAGAAAATGTTTTATTTTAATCCTACGTGTTGTCGATGACGTCACTGGTCAGGGATTATGAAAATAATTGAAATGAGGTTAGCTAATAGTTATTTATGCAACTGTACTATAATGTGGGATACTTATTTGCCTCGTGTGATAATAGCATCACATGAGTGTTTTAATACCTAATTATGTACAGTATACAGTTGCATACAAGACTTTTATTTTATTTTTTATTTGAGAAACAAACAATATTTTAATACATAATAATATTATGGATTAAAAACACTCATGATTAACTACACCTATGATAGTATCCTCTATAAAATGAATAAATATAATACAAGAAGGGTAAGGGAAAATAAATATGTGTGTTCTAAGGACAAAAATTATTACGGTAAAAGAACTAATAAATATGTACTGCCAAGTATTTATAATAGGATAGACTTTTTAAGAAAAAATAAAAATAAAAATATCTGTAAATTTACTTTAAAAAAGAGACTTAAATCAATTTTACTTGAAAATCTTGAAAAGCATTAACGTGAATGCATGCGTTGTGTTTTGTATAAACTTAAAGTTTTTGATTATGTAACTATACATTATGTAAAAATGGGTGTGAACTTAATTGCCAACAAACTGCACTGCAGTTTGGCGAGATATAAAAATGTGAAAACATGTGTAATTATAAATAAATAAAAATAAATAAAGGGTTTTGACTTTGACTTTCCTCCTCCTCGTCGTCATTTTATCATCCGAACGAGTGTTATAAGGTTGTACTGAATTTCATAATGTAACACGTCGCGCGTGGGCGCGTGGCGCAGCGCCACATCCTCTCGCTCGAATATCGTAATGTTGACAGTAAGCTGACCGTTCCAGAACCCTTTACAGAGGATTTAGAACATGAGTGTAGATAAAGAAGATAATCGAGAAAGCAAACTAATAAAAACGTGTTAAAAAGAAGTTCAATTCTACTGAAGCAGAAAAATAAGAAATGAGTTATCTCATTCAGCCAGCCGTGTGTTGACCCCTCACATTAAGGGACCTATATAATCAAATTTATTGCTCGCAAATTACTTAATGTATCGAAAACTCAGATGTAAGATTGAAGCTAAGGTTCTATAGTTTATTTACAAACAATAATCTCAGTAAAATATAATTTATTGTAGTAGTAGGCAAAAGAGCAAAAAGTAGCCACTTTAGGCACTCTTGCCTGCTACTACTACTTATTACAACAAATGAATTATTGTTATAATAAACTAAAAAATATATTGTAAATACATCACTGTCTCATCATTGTAAGCTAAATATAAGTGTGTGCTAAGGGATAAATAATTTCTATTAATAAAAAATTGGAACACTACAGTAAATGGTGAAGTTATGTCCACTTTTATCACCATAGCTGAAAACTGGCGTTAATAACTCAATCTTTACAAAGGTCAATAGGTACATAAATACTTAGGTACTACAAAACATCCACATCACCACAATTTATATGGCAAACCAGACGGATCTTAAACCCAGTTTAGTAGGCGTTTACGAAAGCAGAGGGCCTATTACGAAAATAACGTACGCAATTGCGTAACGTAGTCACCTGGTCACGATAATCGTCCGCAGTTCGTCGGTTGTGGCTATTAAACACATTTTCAATAAATTTGGCTATCGTAGCCCAAAGACTGAACGAATGATGTCGGATACGCTAAAGAAAAACTGTCAAACTTACGCAACCACTTTGCAATATCGCATGTATACGCTACGTAAGTGCTTTGTAATAGGAAACAATCACAACGAAGCACGGACGCAGCTGCGTGTATCGCATTTAACTTTTCGTAATAGACCCCCAGAACTGTTTTACGACGCCAATAAAAAATTGACCAAATATATAACATCATCCTGTTTGCTAAGACTTTATGACTATTCCGATTGTGGCACGTGATGGATAAAATTATGGCTGACTAACAGTCGCCCGCGACTTCGTCTGCGTATCCAGTTATTTTTATATCTCTCGGGATCAGTACTTTTATCTCTGGATAAAAGGTGATACCCTATGTGATTTTCTATACCCCTGACAACGTGATGCAATATTTCGTGTTTAATATATTTATTCTATTTATGTTTAGGGTAGCTTTTCAAATGGCTGCGGTATAATTAAAATGTAAATATATATTATATATAAATTCAGTGTGTCAATTCTCTAAAATTATCTCTACGATGCGGCACCGCTGTCACATAGACGCCAGCGCTCGGACGACGCGCTCGCCGATGGTCGGAACTATTTTTCTATACAAAAATGACGTTTCCGCAGCGTCGAGATGCGCTCGACGCTGCGGATGTTTTTAGAGAATTGAGGGGCTGTTCTCAAGAATACTATAACTTATTCTATGTCTCAAGCAAGACTCTAGTCAAGACAGATGAAGGTAGAGTATCAAAAAATGTAACGCTCTAATCTATATACTGGAAATTATTTCTGGGGTCTCAAGAGCCCAATCGCAATAATTCTGAACGATAAAACCAATAACGTTACGTTGTCATTTAGGTTATATTTACTTAAAAATCTTTGGTTTAGCATTATAATTTCACTTAAATTGTCCCAAATTTTTACAAAACTAAAGCAAGTATTTTTATGTAAACGAAACTGAAACGGTAACGATTTAGCTTTGGTTTTAGGTATCGTTGAAAATTAACGCGATTAGGCCCCAGATATAACTATGCTACGCGCTAAACATGACAAGTATTGACGTTTGAATTTAAAGTACCTAATCTACAGCGCAAACCTATTGCTGAAAAATAAACTACGTACCTAGGTACTGAAATTCAGTATTTAAAAATTAAAATAGTATGTGCCCCAATTTTGAACCTTACATGTAAACTCAAACAGAGTTAGTTATTTTTAAATGCAAAAATGTTAAAGATCTACTAATATAAGGGGAAAGCAACTTTATCAAAAATTTAATTAAAATTACGCGGCTGAGAGAGCGGGCCCGCAAATTGCCTCGAAATGTAATTTATAACGTCCGCCAGTAAGGAAAAAATATACCTCAATATTATTTTATTTAATCTTTATTGCTTAAAATAAAAACAACAAATGGCGGACTTAATGCCCAAGGGCATTCTCTACCAGTCAACCGGCAAGTTGTTAAGGAGAAAAATCGTGGCAGCAATTAACAAAACTTAAGTTTTCTTTCTTGGAGGGGCCTCACAATTTTATGAAATGGTAGTAGATTCTCTCTTTTTAGCTTATAAAATTATATTAAAACCAAACCAAAACTTAAACCAATTAAAAATTTGTTAAATTTTAAGTTCTGAACGTCTTGAAAAATTCATCGCTGAGGGTAGGCTCACAAGTAGCTTCAGTCCCCCGTGACCACGGCAGCTGCAAAGGTGCCGAAACGTCGGGAAAATAAAAAATCAAACCAAATACCAACTAATTACCAAAGTACTTTCAATAAAACCGCGCTAGTATCCGTTAAAAGTGTTTTATTTCAAAACTTAAGTTACTTAATATAACTGAAAAAATATTAGAATCTTTAACAAAACTTATTAAAAAAAACTGAATCAAAAAATATCTACCTATATTACCTATAGTACCAAAAAAAATACGCAGTATATAAAATATATACAAAATTAATTATACATAAGGTATATATACTAAATCCTAATAAAAATATTATTGTGTAATAAATAAATATTAATAAAGATGAGCGGAGGGGTTCGCGTTTAATTTTTGGTCATCCATCACATGGCAGACCCATTCTAATGCGCTAACGCACTATCCTACTTCCTACTATATTATAATATTATAAATGTGAAAGTTTGTGGGTTTGGATGTTTGTTCCTTAATTACGCAAAAACTACTAAACGGATTTGGTTGAAATTTGGCACACAGAAAGTAGATAGCCTAGATTAAAACATGGGATACTTTTATCCCGATATTCCTACGGGAACGGGAACCACGCGGGTGAAACCGCGGGCGGCCGCTAGTTCCTTAATATTTCTAAACAAGTCGTAAAATAATGCAAGAAAGGGCAAGATTAAGCTGCTTACTTAAATTTATGGATGAGGATATAAAATATTGAGGGCCACGATGATACATGCTATTATTATTAAATATCATAAAACTATATTCGACACCATAATATCGACGATGTTGACCTACTGGTTTATTTGAGAAGCGCTTCGATTTCATTTATATTTAGATCTGTCTGATAAGCTTATTGAATAAAATTTTCCATTGGCTATGGGAACGATAATAATATCTAAGCGTGTAAAAAATTAAGATCTACGTAACAAATTTCTTGAGAGCATCTCCTCATTATGTTTTTGAAGTCGGTTAAAACCATCATTTTCTGTAATTGCCATTTTGGTTTTAGGTGCACGATGCCTCGGGTGATAAAATGCCTGATCTACATCGGCGTGGCGGCCTTCCTTCACCAGTTGCCGCGCTTCGTGGACAGGCAGTTTGTGCCGCACCTGACCGTCTGGCGCGGCCATCTTGAAGAAGTCTGCAGGGTAAGACTCGTTATCATGTTTATAAAGTGCCGCGTGTACATCGGCGTGGCGGCCTTTCTTCACCAGTTGCCGCGCTTCGTGGACAGGCAGTTTGTGCCGCACCTGACCGTCTGGCGCGGCCATCTTGAAGAAGTCTGCAGGGTAAGACTCGTTATCATGTTTATGAAGTGCCTCGTGTACATCGGCGTGGCGGCCTTTCTTCACCAGTTGCCGCGCTTCGTGGACAGGCAGTTTGTGCCGCACCTGACCGTCTGGCGCGGCCATCTTGAAGAAGTCTGCAGGGTAAGACTCGTTATCATGTTTATGAAGTGCCTCGCGTACAACGGCGTGGCGGCCTTTCTTCACCAGTTGCCGCGCTTCGTGGACAGGCAGTTTGTGCCGCACCTGACCGTCTGGCGCCGCCATCTTGAAGAAGTCTGCAGGGTAAGACTCGTTATCATGTTTATGAAGTGCCTCGTGTACATCGGCGTGGCGGCCTTCCTTCACCAGTTGCCGCGCTTCGTGGACAGGCAGTTCGTGCCGCACCTGACCGTCTGACGCGGCCATCTTGAAGAAGTATGCAGGGTAAGACTCGTTATCATTTTTATAAAGTGCCCGGTGCCTTCATTTTCGAAAGCTGTATAGAATTGACATAATTATCGCTAAACATCGATTTCAAAAACGTCAAAATTATATCTCCAGCGAAAATGTGACTTTATCTAGGGGGGATGAGTCAGGTCATGTCACGACACAGCGCTTTACACTAATGTGAATTCGGCTTAAGACCTTTCTTGTCCTATTTACTAAAGAAAACAAATCCACATGCGTCAGGAAATCCACATGACACTAAAAACACCCTAAGTCAGACACGAACGATTAACCCTTAGCAAAATCAGGGTCACCAACGGACCATTAAGTTGTCCATCAGTTCTGTCAGCAAACCTGAATTCCTCGCATAACGCCTCAACGCGGGTTGTCACGTAAAAATATCGTTAAACATCATTACGTTTCTTAATGTCATATGCGTGAGCCACAACTAGCTATGAAAAGAGTGTATAAAAAATGATAAATTACATACCAAGTGAAAAAAGCAATCACTTAGGCCAAATTCTTTGTTCATGAGTTCATGTTTGCTACAAATAACTTAATTTCTTTATTCATGATGTTTGTGTTTATTACAATAAAAATGTAGCAACTTATATTTTATTTGTTACCTACAGACTGACTTTAAGATAATAAATACGTTATAAAGAGTCTCATTCTTCTATTGTATCTTTCGATTTCGGTGTATTAGCTATGGTAGCGTATACAACAATGCAATCATTAAATAATTTGCATATTCAATTCACGCAATGTGTTGGATTTCGAATTCTTTGTAATATTATTTTTAAGTGGAAAACGAATGATTGCAAAGCGCTTATCCCGTCAATCTCCCATCCCTTTCCTACATACGCATTTTGAACTATTGCCGTCCATTTCACCGTTGCAAGTGTGTGAATATGTGCATCGGATTTTTTATAAGTAATTTATCTATCGAGAACATTCTTTTCGCATTCGCTCAACTGCGAGCGCCTGAGACGCAAGGACATCTTTATTGTGTAGAATTTTTATAATAATTGAACCGCATTTTTGAAGTTAAGTGGTAAAGTGCTTGTGTACGGTGCTGCGAGTATACCGCCGCTCCCTGCTATCGGCCGGCCCTCGAACCTGCAACCATCAGGACATCTTGGCGAAGGACTTTCTCCAAAAGGTGCGTACTCCTATCCAAAAGTTCCTTTGATACCAACGCCAATTTTCTTCGTCCTAATTTTTACAAGCGTTTTGCAACTTCATACGCGAACTTTATATTTAACTCCGCATAATTTTAAATCCTCAATACAGTCCACACTTTTTTATATATCAAGAACCAGTCCCCTTGTGCCTAGGGAAATTCGCTATTTTTCACTTTATACATTTCCGCTCAAATTGTGGTGTAGGCACCTCCATTATTTTTTGGTCCATTCGATCCGGATTTTTTGGTACTATGAATCGAATATTTCTTTGGTAACTTTCCTAGAATATTTTGGAATCATCAACCTCTTAATTTTGGTCATTTTTATAGTTCGCGTTACTTCATTTAACTTAAAACACGTATCTGATAACCGCAAACCACATGTTCAGTTATAACTAAACGGTCACTGTACTACGTAATTAAATAATTGTTGTTTATTTTTATATTTTCCCGCACCGACAATTATTTATTTTTTATTTCCGCTCCGCATTGCATAGTACAACACAACGTAAAGTTATTTCTTTACAAATCCATTCCATTTTTCTAATCCGCCATTTTATTTCACATCGTGTTTTACAATAGTTAAATTCTTGTTCGTTGTTCGGATCGGCTCGCTCCGACAACATTTTGCGTCTAGGCGTTCGCTACCCGCCTTTTTTAATATTTTGCACCCGCAACAATTTATTGTTATTTCCGCTACTAAAATCAATTGGTTTTACAATTATAATCGCTAGTACTCTGTTACACTTTTTCATATTCGTTTTAATTACATATATCGCCAAGTAAAAACTTTTGCTTATTTAACTTACCGCGACATTTATATTACGAAAACCGCTTTAATTTTATTTTACTTACGAGTCCCGCTATAATATTTAAGTATTCACAATGGTTAAACCTAAAAGTAGAAAAGGTAGTGATGCAGACCTTTTTTTCGACACATTAAGTACAAATAAAAATCAATTATCTTTATACATTGTCAAACGTGATGTCATTTACAAACGCGTCGAAAATATTTTCGAACTTGCACGAAAGGCAAATAATGATCGACAATCTTATCATTCATTTTGCACTAGTGCTTCGAACATTGATACATTACGTAAGGACTTCCAAGAAGTTTTAGATTCATATAACATGTTAAATTTGCAATTGCACCCCGATACCGATGTCGATTATGACTCTTGGTCATCATTTGAAGAAATGTATTGTTTTATAAAACAGGTTTTACTCGATAATAAAACCGAGTGTCCTGAACCGCAAACTTCATTATTAAAATCAAAACCTCGTCTTCCGCCCATTGATTTAATGTCATTTGACGGTGATGTCAAAAAATGGCCGTTGTTTTATCAACAATTTAAGAGTATGATTCACGATAATGCATCGCTAACTCCTAGCGAAAAAGTATTTTACTTGGTGAATAAATTAACTGGGCAGGCGTCGTGCGTATGCGCAGGGTTGGCGCCGACCGCAGAAAATTATATTGTTATTTGGGAGGCCCTCGTGCAAAAGTATGACGACCCTCGCTCACTCGCATCCGCTTATTTAAAACAATTGTTACAGTTTAAACCGCTATCCATGACTAGTTCTACTGGGCTAGATTCATTTATAAATAATTTTGATTCAGCTGTAAAAGCGCTCAAGCAATTAAAACTTGACGATTTAACAGATTTTATTTTTGTGCATTTAGCTCTGCAAAAGTTAGACGCAGACACTATTAAATTATTCGAAATTACCTATCGTAAGGATAAAATACCTTCTTATCATAATTTAATTGAATTTATTAATGAACAAAGTAAAGTTTTGTCTCGTTCTATGAACCTTAGTAATCCGACAGATAATAATAATTCTCAGTCTAAACAGCAAAGCAGACACATCCCTAAACCTTTGAAGTCCTTTATGAATAAAGACTATGGGTGTGGTCCAAGCGTAAGCGATAAATGCGCTTTGTGTAATAACATGCAACATGAACATTTATATTCTTGTTCATCGTTTATGAAATTAACTCCGCGAGAAAGATTTAATTTTATTAAACATAATAATTTCTGTAACAATTGTTTAAGCGTAAAACACAAGACTTTTTCTTGTACTTCAAAACATACTTGTTCTCATTGTTCAATGCGACACCACTCATTATTGCATTTAAATCCAACTCAAAATGTTCAATCAAATTGTAACGTTGGCTCAGTGGTGCCAAACCCCGCTAATATTGTTTCCGCTACCGCTCCTGACGCGCCGCGCCCTTTGCCGGCCGGCCGCCACGAGTCGTCTGATATGACTCATCTTCCCGCCGCCGCCGATTCTACTGCGGCGAATAATAGTGCATCGATATGTACAGTTTCGTGCGATCGAGTGGCTCGTAATCAAACGTTAACTACGTTGTTAGGGACCGCTAAAATTAAAGTTATTGATTCTTTTAACCGCACTCACTTTTTGAGATGTCTAGTGGATCCTGGCTCTCAAAGTGATTATATTTCCGCATCTTGTTGTAAGCGACTATCGCTTCCTGTTTATAATCAAACCCGCTATTCGAAAGTTCAAGGCATTGGAGGAGCTTCACAACGAATTCTCGGTGTTACTTCACTTAAATTCACGTCTCGCTTTGATAATAACTGCGAATATTCCATAAAGCCGATGGTAGTAGAACAGATTACGTCACAGTTACCGGACACTTGCGTGGATACCGCGTCCATTGAATTTATTCGTAACTTACCGCTCGCAGATGACGATTTTTCGCAACCGGGACCCATAGATGTGCTTTTAGGTGTTAAATTTTATTGTGAAATTTTGCTTTCCGATAAAATAAAAGGCCCGCATAGTGGTATGCCCTCCGCCCTTGAAACGACCTTAGGTTACCTAATTTTAGGTGACGCTCCGGTTATTTCTCCGCAACCCGCTACTCGCACATTGTGTGCTTTCACTTCGGAACCGCTAAACCAGATTGTCGAAAGATTTTGGGCAGTCGAAGAGTTACCCTCGCGGACGTTTTTAAGTCCCGACGATACACAGTGTGAAAATATTTATACTTCAACAACTGTTCGTAACTCTGACGGCAGTTACTCAGTCGACCTTCCTTTTAAAGAAGACCCAAATAATCTAGGCAATTCTTATACTACCGCCAAAAAACGCTTTTTTCTTTTAGAAAATAAATTTTCTAAGGATCCCAATTTAAAATTAAAATATGACGAAGTTTTTCGTGATTACCTAAATAAAGGTATTTTGTCCCGCACCGCACCTGAGGCGTCCTCCGCCCCAGGCTTTTATTTACCGCACCACCCCGTAGTTCGCAACGACAAGGCGACAACCAAAGTCCGTCCCGTATTGGATGGCAGTGCCAAGACCGATACAGGGTTGTCACTTAATGATATCCTGTATACGGGTTGCAATCTACAGGCTGATATTTTTCATATACTTTTAAATGTTCGTGTTTTCAGCATTGCCTTTTGTGCAGATGTGAAAAAAATGTATTTATGCATTTATACGAATGATCCGCACCGCAAATATCAACGAATCTTGTATAGATTCTCAGTTACCGACCCGCTCGAGGTTTTTGAGTTCACTCGAGTGACATTCGGACTTCGGTCCTCGCCATTCTTGGCGCTCCGCACGCTACGTCAACTCGCTAGCGATGAACGGCATAACTGGCCAACTGCGGCAGCCGTGCTAGAGAGGGACATCTATATGGATGACGTTGCTTCGTCTGCTTCTTCTCTTGAGGAAGCAGTCACGACAGCTAACGATCTGATCCAACTCTTCAAAACCGGTGGGTTTGATTTGGTTAAATGGACTTCCAACTCGCTTGAATTGCTCGAGCACATACCCGAGTCGCACCGTCAATCTGAAAGCATTTCCTTTGATGATGGAAATACATTTAAGATTTTAGGTTTGCGTTGGTTACCCGCTCAGGATACATTTATTTTTGAAATTTCTAGTCCCCCACCTGTTTGTACTAAACGCGCCATTTTATCCGCGACCGCTCGGTTATACGACGTTTTAGGACTCGTCGGCCCTATTATTCTCTTCGCTAAATTAATAATTAAAGAACTCTGGCTTTTAAATCTCGATTGGGACGATGTACCCCCTTCTCGCATTGTTAAAATATGGCAACAATATTTATTAGAATTACCTCAAATATCTGATTTATCATTTCCGCGCCACTTAGGTATTGAAACCGGTTCTATGGTTTTAAATTTATATCATGTCGCTGGCTTACAGAACCCTGCAGACTGTGTGTCTCGAGGGCTCACGCCTTCACAGCTCATTCAACATGAACTGTGGTTTAAAGGACCGTCTTGGCTATATTTGCCTAAACAAGACTGGCCTATACAACGATTTTTACCCAACCGATCTGTATTACCGGAAGAGAAAACAGTTTCGCATGTGACTAAAGTCACTGATAATGAAAACCCGCTTTTAAAATTAGCTTCAGAGTGTTCCACTTGGGAAAAGCTGCTGGAAGCTACTGTTTTTTCACTTCGATTTATTAAAAAATTGTCGCAAATTTATATAATCACCGCTGAAGATTTAAATACGGCTGAATTGGAAATTATTCGTGCCGTTCAGTCTAAGTATTTCTCTGACAAAATAAAGAACATTTCTAAAAGTCAATCATGTTCCACTAAGTTACGGAAATTGTTTCCATTTTTATGTAACGAACTTTTACGTGTCAGAGGTCGCTTATCGAACTCGACATTAGAGTGTTTACCCGCGGCTGACCTATCCGAGGAACGAACAAGTCTTTTGTCTCGTTTCTCCTTAATGGATTCGATAGTGCAATCATATTGGAAACGATTTAAGTCGGAATATTTATATAATTTGCAACAACGCGAAAAATGGAATACTCCTTCTAAACCAGTCACAGTCGGTACCGTGGTGTTGTTAAATGTAGATAACGCTCCACCCTTACAGTGGCCATTAGGAATTGTTACCAATGTATACCCTGGTAAGGATGGTGTTATCCGCGTTGCGGAAGTAAGAACTAAATCGGGAACGTATAAACGACCAGTTGTGCGGTTATGCCCGCTTCCGACTCAATAGTCAATTCTTAATATTTCCTTCGGTCATACATATTAGTAATATTAATTTAGTTTATTTTAGTTAATTCATTATTATTTAACCGCTCTAGTTATTAGTTACCCCGCTACTTGAAATTGCTAAATATGGCGATTTTCTTTCCCTTCTATTTTTTTGAAGGGTTTCTTCAAGGCTGGGGGGATGTTGGATTTCGAATTCTTTGTAATATTATTTTTAAGTGGAAAACGAATGATTGCAAAGCGCTTATCCCGTCAATCTCCCATCCCTTTCCTACATACGCATTTTGAACTATTGCCGTCCATTTCACCGTTGCAAGTGTGTGAATATGTGCATCGGATTTTTTATAAGTAATTTATCTATCGAGAACATTCTTTTCGCATTCGCTCAACTGCGAGCGCCTGAGACGCAAGGACATCTTTATTGTGTAGAATTTTTATAATAATTGAACCGCATTTTTGAAGTTAAGTGGTAAAGTGCTTGTGTACGGTGCTGCGAGTATACCGCCGCTCCCTGCTATCGGCCGGCCCTCGAACCTGCAACCATCAGGACATCTTGGCGAAGGACTTTCTCCAAAAGGTGCGTACTCCTATCCAAAAGTTCCTTTGATACCAACGCCAATTTTCTTCGTCCTAATTTTTACAAGCGTTTTGCAACTTCATACGCGAACTTTATATTTAACTCCGCATAATTTTAAATCCTCAATACAGTCCACACTTTTTTATATATCAAGAACCAGTCCCCTTGTGCCTAGGGAAATTCGCTATTTTTCACTTTATACATTTCCGCTCAAATTGTGGTGTAGGCACCTCCACAATGAATGAAATTAGAAACTGCAATTGCATTTGTTAAGTTCAAATGTCATAGAATTAGGTCATCACTGATCCCAGTAATATTAACATTATTTATTGTTTTCTGTATTGTTTTTTGCAAGACAAGAAAATGTATTTTTAGCTACTATAGCGTCATTCAGTTTTCATTATGTAGTTAATACGTAGGTAGTTCCCATTTTTATATGTGATCAATTTTTATAGCATAAGTGATTAGAACCTTTCCTATGTTTCAATCCGACATTATCTTATGTCCACTTTAGGGCGGGCGGCACAAACTACTCAACTAATGGCGGTTTCATTTGCATAAACTAACCGTTTAACTACCTATGTATTTGGATTCAAAACCCTTTCCTAATAATAAAGTTTAAATGTTTCAATTGAAAATAATGAACTGTACGTACACACGTATTTTATTTTATAATTAGGTACTTATCAAAATTGCCCAATTGAAATGAATCATTATAGTTGTATTAAATGAGTGTGGACTTATCTTTTCGCTTTATTCTTTATCTGTGCCAATTAACTTAAAAAGGCCAAAGAAATTTTAATACCAAATAGTCATAAATAAAAAGGCACATAAACAATGATAACGATAAATCTAGTCTCCAGCTTCCGTTGGATTAATGTGGATTAGTATTCGCATGCAAATTCCGGTTCATACCGTCGTGTATGCTTGGTCTCTTGGGCGGGCGGCGCAAGTCGGCAGATTTAGAACGCTGTCGCGATTACGGTTAGCCGACTCATTTACATAAAGTTTCGCAGTGACCATTTAAATTTAAGCTTCGATGTTGGAGCATGTCAATGAATGTAATTTAACTCAGTAGATAGACCATTATTTAAGTCAATGTATAAATAAAAACAACTATGAATATTATTATTTTCTTGTAAAATCAGCTTAATCATACTGGTCATTTTAAATAAAGTAAGATTACATAAATTATTTTAATTGACCAGACAATATTAATGACGATCGTACGCAATCCGGTAATAAATTATAAGCCCGGCCACACACACGACGGAATCCCGATTCGGTATATATGAAATAATGTATGAAAATTCCGTACGGAAAAATCACGCATGTGTGTGGCAGGTCCATAGATTTGTATGGATGAGCTGCGTTCGGAATCACGTATGTACGGGATTCCGAAATGGAATTCCGTCTGGTGTGGCCACTCTAAAGAAGTACAAATTCTGACTTAGATGTCAATTTGTCAAATACAGCCATTCACTGGTTATTTTTCCTCAGTCAACTGTTACTTGTAATTTCATTTACACGCACATTTTTTCTTCTCTATCCTAAATGTCATCTATCAAAGGTAAAGAAACTCTGAACGCACTGTATTTCCGCTCTTGTTTTTCATAACTGTCTGTTAAGGCCAGTATATTCGAAATTGGCCTATTTTTGATTCAACGATAAACAATCAAATATATTATTTTATTTGTGCAGATAAAAATATTATGTTGAAGTTTCATAAACGATCTTGATTATTTTACGGTTAAAAATACGATTTTCGTATCTTTACTCGACTATAAAAAATATGCAAAGACAAAGATTTTTTTTATTAATTTTGTACTTTTTGGATAATACTTAAAGTTTATTAATCCCTTATTCATAAATAATATATAGAAAAATAGGTAATGACATATAAAAGAATATTCAACGGTTTGTTTTTCAAAAAGTGACTTTATACTCAAAATAACAACAAAAACGTTAAAAAAATGAAAAAGTGAGGTTATTTTCAATATATATATTCAAGTTTGTAAATATCGTTACTTATGGCTGTTACAGCTGATAAGTTTCTTGCGCCCGTTCTTCTTGTCAGCTAAAAAAGTCTGGATCGGGTGGTAGGAAAATATAGACGATTCAAAAGTACTTATTAATTAAGTTTATTTGAATAAAGCTTATTTCACTTTCACTTTCACTTTCAATACTCTTTACACGTAAAGAAAAAGACAAAGACAGAGTTTTTGGAATATACTGGCCTTAATAGGTTCGAGGTGCTAAACAAAGAAGAACTAAGTAAGCAAAGGTCTCTAGATACATTAGATTTTACGACACCACTAAACCTTTATGAAATTGCCGTAAAATCTGTCCTTAATGCCCGCTAACGTTTCCCCAGCCACACGACGTCGTCCCGGAGCATCGGCATGTTAATTAGAATTAAATCCCGCCATTATCTTTGCAGCGTCGTTGGGCGGGCGGCGCAAGCGACCATCGAACGTTTACATAATCTGCGTCGAATGTACTTTTTACTTTCTCAGTACCTAAAGTTTGAAGACATGAACAGACTTATATTATTAGAGCCTGCTTTGGTATTCTCGCTCGAAATGAAGCGAACAATTATGAAAATTACGGAAATGATACCTATTTCTAATCAACCTAATCAAACGTGTTAAAAAATAGAACATTAGCCGTTTTTAGCCATACACGACATTTCATACAGGTGATCTCAGACCAAAGGCTTTATTCAATACTGTTACATTACCAAGAAGCTCCCAGCGCAACAAAATTCTATTTTATTTTATTTATATGTAGTCTTTTCGAGAGTTTAAAATATTATCTGCGTCTAAGTGCTTATATGAACTGCAGGCATAGGTATATTCCAAGAATCTCCTCCCCGCTGCCCGCATCCAGCGGCTTCCCAGGACCTTCACCAGATCGATAATCCAAAACAATAATTAATAATTCAATCTGTGATAATCCAAAACATTTATTTTTTACTTACCCCACTTTAATCTGCATGTTTCCTAAACAGACCTACCTTACCTAATGAATTAACTTTTCAAGACACCTGGCTTATCTGAGTCAACGCGACGCCATTTGTAAAGGCGCAGAATTTACATGTCAATTTGTATTAAATCCGGCCTTTATCTGAGCAGCACGCCAGGGCGGGCGGGACAAAATAATACGAACATTGTTCGTTAACACATTTAAATGCAAAAGTGCCAATATCTCCGTTAATGAATGTTATACCTACAGTTAATGTATGTACATTTTGTCGATGATGATGATGTTAATTTAAGTAATCTACTTCTGCGAGGTTGTTGGTGTTTTACAAAAACTGTACAATAGGGATGTTGACTATTTTTTTTATTTTATGTTACATAAATTACCTCTCAAAAAAAGAAACATTGGTAAAAGAATTAATTCGCTAGCATGAAAACTGCCCGAGATATCACAGTGTGAAATGCACACAAATGGACTCGATCAAAACGCTCCATACTAATGGCTTGCACGTTATGACGTCACGCCGTGCTAGTTTGTATGCCACGCGTAGGAAATTTGTTCGGCAGCTATATTAAATATTGTGTTTATCAAAATAGTTTCTTAGACAAATTTGCTATACATTTTACGGACTAATTAAAGGTATTATTTATTTTAATAAATTGTATACTTTTTAAATGGACTTGTCCACCCAACTTTGAAGGGTCATAAAACAAATAATATGCAATATATAAAACCAAGAGGTATACAAGCTACTCTAAAAGTTTAATATGTTTACGATTTTTATTAGTATTTCGTTATTTTATTCATTAATCAACATCCCTATTATACTCGTTTTTTTGTAATTGAATAACCTTTATGACTTTGCCTTGCATGAACCTAGGTATTATGTTTGTCCCACATATTTTCAGTTCTTAACATACTTTCCGCAAAATCGCTATGACAAAGTGTGCCCAAATTAAATTACTGACACCTCCCCTATGCCTCCCCTACCAAGTAACAAGATTTCAGAGTTCTTTAGCTCATCGCGACCACAGTATAAATAACTACCAGTATTGTGTACCTCGGCTGGTTTTTTTAACAATTAGAGCTAGAGCGTCGTAGAGCTTTTCAATTATTGTCCAAATACAAAAACTGGTTTTCATAAGTATTATATTCAAACGTCAAACAATCATAGTAATGATTACATACATTGTGGAGTAACTCAGCAGTGTTGACAGGATGACGTTGGATATGTGGCAGGGGGAAATCTACCATGGGCCTTGTCGCCAAAATTTAAACTTGTACAAGGGTGGTTTATGAACAGTCGACTGTGGTGTGACTTAGTTAGACCATCAAACTGAACAACTTTGTCTATGGGACCAACTTAATCAAGCACGTACGGTAGGTACTCTAGTACTTACTAGTAAAGTTGTCATTCATCGCCGAAGCAAAGGATTACGGGAAAGATATTATTACACTATGCTAGGGGTCCATCCCTTGTTCTTTTTGAGTTAAAAAGCCAGAACTGGTTTTCATACACAAAAATGAATTTACCCGAGTCCGTAAGTTACTGCGGCGCACTCGCGACTGTTGTGTACCAAAGTAGTAGGTGTACCGCTTTCGGTATATTTGAAGACGGAATACTGTCATTTATTTATACTGTGTCTCAACCTAATAAGTCTCGCCCGTACGCCAAACGATATCACTATCGGGGTAAGTTTGGGAATCTAATTTTTACGCCAATTTTGGGAGTTGGGAAGATTTTGATCGGTACGCCAATTTCGCGTTGACTAGGAATGTCTTTGATCACAAAGACCCAACGTACGAAATAGGTACGATCTAATAAGTAACAAAGAATTCATAGAGGAATATTCTATAATGGAATACCAGATTGGTTTAAGGATCTTAACTCCTAATTTAAAGCTTGATATTTTGATGGCCTAATGGCAACCTATGCAAATTGGATTGCGGAGATTCAGCAACTTTTGCATAGGTCGGTCGTCGGATTGGTATCCGAAATTGCCTTCATGCTTCAGTGGGTCTACCGCATTAAACGTTCAGGCATATTTTATTCTTTATTTTAAACTTAAGTCCATAAAGGCTGTTGTCCATCAGCCATTTTTAATGTCCCCACAGCTGGGGGTCTTCCTTTTGGGTGGATAAAGAGGACGGGCCATAACCCACGCGGGCCCAATGCGGATTGGTGGGTGTTAACGACTGCAAATGCAGCCGGGACCAACGGAATAACGTGCCTTCTGAAGCACGGAGGAGCTCGAGATAATATCCACATGACATGTCAGGAAACAGATTTTTTTAGTGTCTAATCAAATTCCGTTCGTCATTAGACACTGCAGCCATTGTAATTTACATTAGGTACTGTAATTTACATTGGTAGGTACTTGCACTTTTGCTAACTAAACAAAAAATCTTGTCTATCAATAAAAAAAACTCAGCTGTTCCATACATTTTCATATTTTCGTTATTAATTTTTGTATTAAACAGCTGTTTCTTTTTTCGCGATTTCAGAGTTGGTCCCATAGTAACAGTTGTTCAGTTTGATGGTCCCTATCTGCCTTTGTAACACGTTGCATATTATAACACGCCGCTACGTGTGTATTATACTATGTGTATTATTATTACACTGCAAAATTATAAGTTTATTGTGTTTATTTTTAGTGTGTACCTAATAAAATCATTTTTCACATTTCAGGTGGAGTTAGCTCCGTGGGTGAGCAGCCTTTCCACCGATGCATACTTCATTTCCTACTTCACATTCCGCGTCCTCTTCGTCCATCTGATCCCTTGCACTTCCTTGGTCGTTCTCAACGTCCTCCTCTTTCGAGCCATGAGGACAGCCCAGCTGAACCGCCAGAAACTCTTCAAAGAAAACAGAAAATCCGAATGCAAGAAACTCCGCGACTCAAACTGCACAACCCTCATGCTTATCGTCGTTGTTACCGTCTTCCTCATGGTAGAAATACCCGTCGCGGTGGTCACCATCCTTCACATGATATCCAGTAGCATAGTTGAAATTCTAGACTATAACATCGCCAACATTCTCGTCCTAGTCACAAATTTCTTCATAATAGTCTCTTATCCTATCAATTTCGCGATCTACTGCGGTATGTCTAGGCAATTTAGGGAGACATTCAAAGAACTATTCATTAGGGGAGCTGTCACTAGTAGGAAAAATGGCGGATCTAGTAGATACTCCCTAGTGAACGGCCCTAGGACTTGTACTAACGAAACCGTGCTTTAAGTGTCTTTTTGTAATGTTTTTGTAAATATTCTCATAACTGTAATAAAAAAACGACTTTTTGGATATTTATTGTTTGTCTATTTGTATAAATGTAGACATATCAATAATGTATGTATGTATTCCAATAAATGTAAATTTACATGTCATTGCAAACTAGCATTTATTAAGTTTTAGAAAATGTAAATTGTAAAATTAACGTTTTACTTGTGCTTAGGTGTTTTGATGTTGTGTTATTTAGGAATGTTACATGAATACAGAGTGTCTTAAAAATGGGCGATAAGCGATATATATATATAACAACTTATATAGAAGATAAACTATAGTTCTTAAATAATAACTCTTACCAATGTTTCCACATTTTCAAGGCACCCTGTATCGGGTATTTTTTTTATCTGTGAGGTAACCTAATCGATGTCGTTCTTTTATAAATAAAAAAAACTTATAATTATATTTTTCATTTGTAATTGTAAATGATTAGCTGATCTTGCAACCAAATGGTGAGCCCCCACTTGGAAAAAGTATCATAAACAATCACAATTACAAACATAAAGTTAATGTATGTTTTGTAAATAAAATAATTTATTAAGTTGTTGTCTACATATTACACATTATTTGTTTAAACACAAAATGTAAACAAGAAATCATAATGTAAATATACAATATGTAAGTTTACATAAAATTAGGATTTACAATGTAGAATTATTTTGTAATTGTAATAAATTATACTTAGATGAATGTATAAAATGTAGTGTGTATATTTATTATAAAACCATAAGGTACTACAAATGTATTTTTTTGTTGTATTAAAATGATTTATGTATTGGTATATTACAAAGCTTTTGTTAATTAATATGAACATAATTTATAGCGTAGCCTGTAACAGTTTTGTAAATGTCACTGGATGACTTCGGACCATGGCAAATGAATTAAATTGTTAGGTGCGTCATTAATAGAAAACATTGTGAAACGTTGGCTGTTTTATTTTTCACGTATAGGTACCCTATCATTTACAGTTTGTTACAATTACAAATTGTAATTGTAACAAACTGTAAAATAAATTACATTTAGAAATAGTTGTAAATTACAAACATTTCTACAATTGGTACTACTTTTTCAAAAAGAAAATCTACATCATCATCGTCTGGATGCGGTTCCTACAGCTGCCTAAGCTACGCCATTGTACAATAACATACTGCGTCAGGTATAGCATTCCAAGACAGAGAGTCACGTGGGGTGAGGGATATTCTTGATCGAAGCACGTGGGTATCACTTTTCTTGCGTCATCTCCGCTATGAGAACCTATTGAAAATTACGTTCATTCATCTTCAACTTAACTGATTCGTCTGCTAGATAGGCTATGTTGATAAGGATGTCTGATTTAGACCAATAGGATTGCTTTATTTTGAAAATACTTCAGGGCATTTGAAAATAAAGCAATCCTATTGGTGTAAATTAGACACATCCTTAGCAATATAACATAGCGTAGGTAGCGTAGCTTTGCTCAAGTGGAACCGCACCTAGGGCACAGGCCTGGCTTATGGATGGATAAAGAGGGATGGGATGGGCTACCCACTGCGCGGGCCCAATGCGGAATGGTGGGTGTTAACGAATACAGATTCAGCAGGAACGAACGGCCTTCCGAACACGGTGGAACATTGCGAGAATGCGGCAATGAGGCTCTGTTTGCTGTAGACCTCGCATTTGTGAACATTTTTCGAAATAGCTGAAATATGTGGTTTTTCGATGAATGACGAAAAACTGAATAGTCAAGGTATTATTATGAGTTGATGCAAACTGTTTACGTTTCCGTAAACTATCGTTTTGTCTCTTCCACTCGCATTGACTGTGACCAGTATAGTTTACGGTAACGTAAACAGTTTGCATCAACTCATGGTAGAGCCACTGCTCACAAAATTTCAAGAGAATCGGTTGTCAAATGCGCCCTGTAACAGAGAATAAACGGACAGCCGGACATAGGACAGAATTTTTGAACGGAGACGCTTCGCTCGAGCTTTGCGCTCGCTCGGTCTATAATATGTGCTGTGGCCCCAGCACAAGTGTAGCCACCGCGTAACGGCCTGAGGGTCTATTCTATTCTTTTACCTACCTACATAAAAATAATTGCTATAATCGGTAGATTTTCGTCCCACATGCATGCTAAGCGTATGTTGCTTGAGACACAAGCTTCGCAACACAGTACGCACAGTACAGATTTTGCAGAGCAAGCCAGTTAAGCACCTAGGCCAGAGCAGAGAGCCTAGACAAAGTTACGTTGCAAATTATCGTTATCACTTGTCTTTCTAAAAATGTATGAGACGTTTAGTAATTAATTATTATATCGTGTTACAAAAATACCCCTAGTTTCCTCGAAAGAACACTATCTTTCTTTCTTCTTTTCTTTCTGATTTTTTTCGCGTTTTCAGTGTTGGTCCCATAGCAAAAGTTGTTTAGTTTGATCCCTATCTACAATATTCCGCATTAGGGTTTTTTTAACACGTTGTATATTCTGTGGTATGGTATTGACATTGACATTCGATTTAAGTCGACGACGTGCGACATCATACGACATCCTACAAAAAAAAAATATTATGATATGATTCGGACTCTCACGACGAAAGCAATTAACATGAGGAAACAGTTTAGGGAACAAATCACTAATTTCCACTTCAGTCAGCCATCATGAATGTGTCGTTAACTCGTAATCACCTAATTAAGGAGCATTAGCGTGTGACGTCATGCAATACGTAGGTACTAATGAGATGTATGCTACACTACATTAGACAATGAAATTAGGAAACCATTTATTGCTTTGCTCGGCGTTTCCCTGCGTGATCTAATCAGAAATGAGGAGATCCGTAGGAGAAAGTAACCGACATCGCTCGAAGGATTGCTCAGCTGAAGTGGCAGTGGGCGCGACACATAGCGAGAAGAACCGATGACCGTTGAGGCGGAAATGTTCTTGAATGGCGACCGCGCACCGGACAAACGCTACGTGGGTAGGCGCCCCCGACAAGATGGACTGACGTGAGAGTGAAGGGCGCGGAAAGCCGCTGGATGCGGGCAGAACAAGACCGATCGTCGTAGAGATCCTTGGAGGCCAGCAGTGGGTGTCGTGCGGCTGATATGATGATGATAATGATAAATTGCTATAACAATTTCTAGGAATCTTATTCAATTAATTTATTAGACTATCAAAATATCTTTGCCTCGATTAAAAAGTGAAAAAACATACATACCTACCTAATACCTAAGAGTGGATCTAGGGGGGGGCTAGGGGGACTCATGGCCCCACCCACAATAAGGCCGATTACCTTTGCGGATGTGGAGCTCGGTGGCGCAGTGGTTTAGCGCCTGGCCCAGCGATTGCGGAAGTTAAGCAACGTTCGCAAGGGTCGGTCATGAGATGGGTGACCAAAAATTTATTATCTCGAGCTCCTCCGTGCTTCGGAAGGCACGTTTAGCCGTTAGTCCCGGCTGCATTAGCAGTCGTTAACAGCCACCAATCCGCATTGGGCCCGCGTGGTGGGTTATGGCCCATCCTCCTTGCCACCCATCATAAGGATGGCCTGTGCCCCAGCAGTGGGGACATCAAAAATGGCTCATGGATCTTTGCGGATTACTTTGAACTTGCATTGAAAATGTTAATCAAAACTTTATTGTTTTAATGTTTTATGTAGGAAGTTAGTGTGAGTTCCTCTTACTTTAAAGGGGGAGCGGAAGGGGGTTCTAAAAAAATCACGAACTATCATAGGGCGGCAGGGGGGTGTAGAGAGATATCAGGTGTAGGTATGAATTTTTTACTGCATACACGTTGTTAGGGCAGGGGCGGATTCAGAATTTAAATTGGAGGGCGGGGGGCCCTCGGAACCTCAGGCCACTTTATAGAGCACGTGTCACCAATTAAATAGTTTCGTTCGGGGTCCGCTTTAAGAAATAAAATTACCATCGCGGTCCGCACAACATTTTATAGAAAAGAATATTTATTATACAGAAATGTAGGTAAGTCATTTGGCGTCCCCTGTTAAAGAGAGCCGTCCATTGATCACGAGATGTTTTTAGCAACTTTTAGCCCACCTCCCCTTGGTGATTCGTGGTGATGTGTTAGCACCTTTTTTGTATGCCGAAGGAAAATGCCTTTACGCACTTTCCCCCCGCAGGTGAGCGGGGGGTGCTTTACTTATTTATTACCACTCTTATTTTAGAATGACATTGTCCAAAACCGCACAATACTCAAAAGTGGTCGTAATTATCAGATTTAATTAAAAAGCTTACGATGCAAATGAGGTTCAGAATGTTCAATAGTTAAATAAACCGTAGTTCCACCGTATTGTTAGCTGCACGTAATTTGCTGCACGATGCGAAATAATCGGATTTTGCCACAGAAACCAATTCAGTAATTAAATTCGGTAAAGAAGAGAATGAAATAAAGTATAATTTTCATTGGGTTATTAGTAACTGTAATATGAAAATACTAAAAAAATCATAACGAACGAACATTATAAGTACGCAGGCATCAAGGCATGCAAAAAACAATGATTGCAATTCGAAATCTCTATCAAAGGCTAAATACGATTTTTTCTTTTTTCTTTTAACTCAGCACAATTAAGTGTTTCTAAATAATTAAGTATTTCAGTGATCGACAAGTTGTCCTTAATCATTTCGTTGTTTTCATATCTAAATATACTTAAATACGAATAGTATTAGTAACAAGTAATAAAATAGTAACAAACACGTTATGAACTTGGTATGAAATCATTGGTTGCATTGAAAAAACTTATAATATACTGTGGTTGCATGCTTGATAAGCTTTTGAAAGCTCAGGGACACGTTTCGCAAAACTTCATGGAAAATAAAATAACAGTGCGAACGATTAAAATCACACTCAGCGTTAATAAAGCCCTAAATAAGGATTGTCAACAACTACATTACCAAATCGAATTCAATCACAAGACGCCGCAAACAATCGGTCCTGTTTACAACCACCAGGGCTGCCACTCAAGTATTTTCTTTCAACAAGTATTTTCGGTTTGACTGTGAGATCAGCAGTATCATTATAATTTAAAATCTTAATCCAAACATTTGTCAATGGTTCCTTCCAGGGTGAGGTCCCATGTACCACATCGTCAATAGGATGTGGATGACCGTACGTTAGCTTTCGCCCGCAGCATCGTCATGCGGAATTTTATTTCCCATGAGATTTTTTTTTAATCTGTTTCGAGTGTATATTTATTTCTTCTGCATAACTACCTACTTCATTCACATCACGAATTAGCTTCGTCCAAAATTCGCATACTGCATGGCATCTGCTTTGCAGTCCGCCTTGCAGGATAGTGAATGTTTTTTTTTTATTAATATTATTTGTTTCTCTTTTGGTATTTGTTGACCTTCATTGTTTTTTTTTAGTTTACTGTGTTTTTGTTTCGTACTAGTTTACCAGAAGAAGCGATTTGATACTTCTTTCCAGTTTTGAAGAAGATTAAGTAGATTAATGTGATTATGTATTTTGTGTTGAATGTCTTTGCACTTTGTTTTTTTATGTTGAATTTTATCTTGGGTTTAGCTTAAGGTTCCTGCATCGATTTCGAACTAGCTCCTTTCAGCTAAGTATTAGTTAAGTATTTATGATTTTTTGAAATGGCAACCCTGAGCACTCCGACATTTTATGCTCGCGTAATGAAATGGCGGCGATGGTAGGTAAGTACTTATAGGTAGGTTCGGTATTCTGTTGCCGCTCCTCAAGTTGTTTGCGATCACACTATGACGCGAATGGAGAACGGTTAATGGTATTAAAAGTGTTGCCGCTAATAAACGATGGCTTGCTCGTACAATTACGAAAATGAATTCAATTAGGTAGGTACGTGAAGGTTAAGGTTTGAATTAAAAAAAATGTATCTGTCAAGCGGTCGAAAAAGGCGTATAAACCTTAACTATCAAACAAGTAAGCACTTACTTGTCTATTTGTTTTTGGTATCGTGCGAAAAATATTGCAGCTTGTTGCGTGTTTCAGCAGCACATGAGGATAAACAAATCTGGCTAATTTCTTTTAATTGTTTTAAACTTTTACATACCTACTTGCAGTTTAAAATCGATGAAAGACATTATTTTGTCATCCTATGGCTACCTTACATGCGCTATACCTATACCTATCGCTTAGATTATTTATATGTCTAGATAGAGTCTTACGCTTTTGTCGTATTAATCAAAACAGGCCAACTTTTTTAAGTCGGTGTGCATTTTAGCATCATCGCGTCCGAAGAGTATTGAAATAAAAACTTTAGCCTATAACTATATCACACTACTGAAATGAAATGAAATGAAAATGTCTTTATTTAAATGAGCTCACATAATAAGCATTTTTAAATCGTCAAATCTTTTACCCTTTACTGACAATGAGTGCGTGTGATGGCGACAACTGTTGGGCGATATTTTTTCGACACTGTCGTAGCTTCGACTGTCTATCTAGCTAGACACATAAATAATCTAAGACCTATCGTTATAAGAATTGTATTTTTTTTTTTCATTTATTTAAAATAAAAATAGTTTCTTTTACTACCACATGCCGACTTACTTTTCGCCACTGCTTTTTGCATTGTACTTGTTACGTGTTTTTTCCACTTTTAAAATACTTATCTATTCTTGTAATTCGCGTTTATTTCAAAATATTGGACAAACTTATCCACTCGCCTCCGAAGTTCGGGGTACTTTGTTAAAACGAACCGAGGGGAAACTCGTTAAGAATGTTTCTATAGAGTTGGTGTATTTAGCAGCAAACAGTTTTGTGGGAGTTCCAAATACATTTATGGAGTTGAAAATATTATCGCTGGTAGGTTTTTATCCACAACGGGATATTGGCTGTAAATAGTCTATGTTTTGGTTTATGGTTTTGGCATCTGGCGCTCTGGCTTCTCTTTGTCCTATGGCGGCTTTGCTTAATAAAGTAATGTTTGCATCCTAAAATAAAAATTAAAAAACCCGCCTGCATAAAAAGACAAGTCGACTGAAAAGATGGAAACAAGATTAAATAAATATTAAAGGCAATATGTCATAATAACATGCAGTCGGAGGCATGCATAAAGAAAGTGACATTAAGATTGATTGAATTATATGCCTCCATATATATAATTATATGGTTTTTTATTTTTTTTATATATTTTTTTGTTTATCTCTTTTTAGTTATTATATTTTACGGTCATGATATACCTTTTTGAAATTCTTATAATAAGCCCTTTAATTTGACACCCATATTGCAGTATTCAAAAAAAAATTTTTTTCACTACGTATAATAACACCGTACAGCCGCCATGTTGGTTTATAACGCCACCTTCTCAAGAACACTTGGGCTGAAAAGACAAATCTAACTATATCTTAATCATAGAAATCCGTTCAGCCGTTTGAAAGATATGAGGTAATAAAGAATATTACATACAAACATACATACAAACATACAAACTTACTTACAAGATACGCGCAAAAAACATAACCCGCAGTCCGGTAAAAAGGTGATCTCCCATAAAACTCTCTTATTAACATTACTACATGGCGCAGCCGGTAGGATGTTAATAAAATTATTTTAATTTAATTTAAAAGAATTACTACAGTAGCCTTCACTTCACCTGATGTTAAATGAAGATAAGGCCCTACAACACAATAATTTTAAATTGTTGTTATGGCGTCAGACTTAGGTAAGATGGTGGTAGCTAGCCAGGCGGACTTGAAATAAGCCCTACCACCAACCAAACCGAGTGCAAATTGTACCCCTTCTCCTGGGAATCGAACCCGCGACCCCTGCGTCTTACACCAGACCACAGAGGCGGTTGAAGTTGTTTTGGTTTATTCTAACTGCACAGCAACTAGTTAAGATAACAAGATAGATATTACTTAAGAATTTAAGATATTTTATAGGAAAAACAATTGTTTTCTAATGCAAAAAAGCAAAAACTAAATTAGACAGCTATTTATGTATTTCGTCATCAACGAAAAAAACTGTCAAAAATCTAGGGTATGTGTCCATCAGCCATTTTTGATGTCCCCACTGCTGGAGCACAGGCCTTCCTTATGGGTGGGTAAGGAGGATGGGCCATAACCCACCACGCGGGCCCAATGCGGATTGGTGGGTGTTAACGACTGCAAATGCAGCCGGGACCAACGGCTTAACTTGCCTTCCGAAGCACGGAGGATAAGTACTTCCTGATAATTATGAAATAAAAGTGGTAAGCTCGCTAGGTCTAGCGAAAGGTTATATTCCTTCCTGCCTTATTGATTATTTTTTTAGAGTACTATTAAGTTCCTTAGCATTATCTGCCAAGTGTCACCCATACAATAGAGTTTCTACAGTGTCCGCCGCAGTTAACGTGACAAATTATGAAAAATAAAAAATACTATGCATTCTACCTCCTAAAAGATTGGAGAAAGTTGATTTCGTTGATTGTGGATTCATTTACTTTACATTTGTTTCTAATGGATGCCATTTGTATCACTGCCTTAACAGATAGATAGCTATTAGCACATCGTTTATCACTGGGGTGGGGGAGATATTTTATTTTGGTTCTGTCTTTATTTCAGAGCGTTGTCTGATTAAAAATAATCAGTCTTATTGAACAAGATACTTCAAAAGGAAAAGAAATTATTTTTAAAGCCTATTAGTCAACATTAAAATATCTCCGATTCCAAAGTAAATAGAAGCTCTTGTGTAAATACTGGATATCAGACAACCACTGAGACAGTGTAGAAATTATTATTTTACTAGCGGCCGCCCGCGGTTTCACCCGCGTGGTTCCCGTTCCCGTGGGAATATCGGGATAAAAAGTATCCTGTGTTTTAATCTAGGCTATCTACTATCTGTGTGCCAAATTTCAACCAAATCCGTTCAGTAGTTTTTGCGTGATTGAGGAACTAACATCCAAACCCACAAACTTTCACATTTATAATATTAGTAGGATATATATATATATATATAGTAGGAAGGATCCCCTTACCGATCCTTGCGATCGCAAGGCAAAGCGCTCACCCACTGCGCCATCGAGCTTCTCATTAGCAAATGATCGTCTAACTAAAATATGGTTAATACTTTTTACTTACTTAAACTTTTGTTCTGGGGTTTTTTATAAATCTTTTCTCGCCTTATTTTGCTCCTGTAAGAATACGGCCCTGCCCTGTAACATGCTTAACATCATCATCATCATATCAGCCGCACGACACCCACTGCTGGGTATAGGCCTCCGCCTCCCCCAAGGCCACTCTCCACGACGATCGGTCCTGCGCTGCCCGCATCCAGCGGCTTCCCGATCGTCGGTCCACCTTGTCGGGGGCCTACCCACGGAGCGTCGTCCGGTGCGCGGTCGCCATTCCAGAACCTTTCCGCCCCAACGGCCATCGGTTGTATTCGCTATGTGTCCCGCCCACTGCCACTCCAGCTGAGCAATCCTCCGAGCAATGTCGGTTACTTTAGTTCTTCTACGGATCTCCTCATTTCTGATTCGAACACGCAGGAAAACATACTAAGTAGGTAGCAGTGGCGAAGAGTCCATACAAACCGTTTCGCATCGGCTTACCTTTTTAACCGACTTCCAAAAAAGGAGGAGGTTCTATGTTTGTCTGTATTTTTTTTTGTTTTCACCGATTACTCGAAGACGGCTGGACCGATTGAAATGATTCAAACGTTATTACATTAGGTAAACTCCCAAGTTGGTCCCATTTTTTAAAATTTGGAAATCGGTTCAGTACCCTTAACACGAACAGCTATCGAAAAAAATAACGCGCGTAAAATCATTCGATAGATAAATTTTGTATTGGAAATTTGTACAGCGCCATCTATCGCCGATAAGCTCAATGAAATTTTCCATAGAGAATTGTCTATCGAGTAATTTTACGCGCGTTTTTTTTCGATAGCTGTTCGTGCTAAGGGTACAGTACTTTTCAAGTAATCTTGAAAAAAGCACTAAAATAGTATGATTTTGTGTGAATTACCTCGATGATAATGGTCGTATTACTTCTTTGTTTATGAACTGGGTGCCTACTGCCATGTCTTAGCGCAGTATTATAACATTCTTACCATGCTATTTCGTACCACGACCTTCATAAAGTATGATTATTGTAATAATGTTTCCGTTGGAAGTTTTGTGACGTCATCGTTCAATCGTTCACTTAAACCGTACCACGACGTGTCTTTTGACAGCTAGCATTATTGTTTTTGTGTCAAATATTGAGAAATTTTGCAGTCTTAAAAAAGTTGCTTTTTCTCGACGGAAACAAAACTATTTTGAGTTATTTTATTTAGAAATTGGAAATTGCGTCATAAACAGTAAGTGAAACGTTTTTATACATATTGTTCTTCATTGTGAATGTAATATTATAGTTATTATGTTTCATTTCTATTTGATAACAAATACTTGTTTTCGGAGGAGCTCGGTGGCGCAGTGGTTTAGCGCCTGGCCCAGCGATTGCGGAAGTTAAGCAACGTTCGCAAGGGTCAGTCATGGGATGGCTGACCAAAAATTTATTATCACGAGCTCCTCCGTGCTTCGGAAGGCACGTTAAGCCGTTGGTCCCGGCTGCATTTGCAGTCGTTAAGGTATTTTTATTTCTCTACTAAATCTTCTATTCTACTTTACTGACGCTGTTTTTTACTCAATCAGTAACTGGTTTATCGAGCAGTATTAATTTTAGGTTGCAAACTACAGTCAAAATATGGAAAAAAATTGTTCAACCATATCCTATTTCAGGTTGGAGCTTTATGACAAAAACTTTCATTTCTGGCGTCCTGAATGTCCTGATGGTGATGATGAAGATCCAACAATGCAGCTACCATCAGAAGAAACTTATTTGGATATTAATAGCCACACAACTCTACCACCTCTAATAAGACTATGATAAGCATTATTTATCTTAGTAAGTAGGTACCTAATCATAGGAATATTTTATTTCTATAAAAAATGTGACAGACCTCTTAATGCAATAAAACACTTGTTTATAATATTGTAATCAGTTTTTATTTACAATCCCTTCTTTAAAGTTACACAACATGACACATATTGAAAATATTTTTGATGCTAAGGGCACATAAAAATGGTTAAAATTATTTTGCAATATCAAATATGTTTTAGTTAACCCAATAAGCCTTTCGATATGTACCCTTTAACAAGCCAATTTCTGGTCTGCAAGTAAAAGGCAAAGCTCAGTTGAGAATATTCTTAGTAACTATATGTGGAGTTTGAGTTTCTTGGTTTGTTTTATTTTCTAATGAAAGTGGAGTAGGAACAGTAGTATTCATCTCAGATTCAACCACATGACTGTCCATGCAGCATGCACACACTGCTATCTTTTACAAGCGGCACTATGTCCTCACAGCACTGAGATGTTGACGGCATCTGCATTTCAAAAAGCTGTTTCTTTCTGAGATTCCGGGACCCGGGACTCTAATCTATCTTTCTTGCAACTGCCTTTTCTGAAACCGGTTGTATATTCCATTGAAAAATAGATGGAACAGCATTTTTCTTAAGGTATTTACGTTGATGATCCACACCTAGAACAAAAAATTATGTCAACATTATTATTGTTCCAAAAAATAATTTCTATTATAACTGATCTTTCAAAATATATACTTTTTGGTATTTCATTATTAATTTAAACAGCTTACCTGTATATTTACTGCTTTTTTCATAGTCATTGTCCACAAAATGTT
The DNA here is from genome assembly GCA_950108535.1 of Agriphila straminella. NCBI lineage: Eukaryota > Metazoa > Arthropoda > Insecta > Lepidoptera > Crambidae > Agriphila > Agriphila straminella. The sequence goes on along the minus strand of OX467305.1, from coordinate 23,005,398 downwards.
TTGAACATAACCTCTAACTAGGCTTCGGAATTAAATTGACACGGCGTATGGCTTTAACCAACGCCGACGAATATTTTTATCTTTGGGAATATGATGTACTCCAATTTCAGAGCATTTTGGTACAATACAGCGAGTCATAATATTATTTGGAATTGTTTTCTTCCATACACCATATAAAATTATTATGTTTTGGGAACTAGCTATGCTAGCGCCACTTTGACAGTTGCCAACCCCTTGTTTTGGCAATCTACTTTCCTCTTGGAAGTAATTTCTGCCAGTGTCAAGTGTAGATAGCAAATAAGCCGTAGTGATGGCTAGCAGGGAATAGACAATTTCGCAACATCATTCGTTCTTTGGCAGGAATAAAGTATTATTACTTTGTGCAGGTTGTGGTACGAATTTGAAAAATCTTATTGTAAGCTTATAACAAAACGTTCATAAAACATGATGGTTTTCTAAAAGGTGATGGTAAGCCCCATTTGAGATAATTATTTTTTTGTAGGAAGAGGGATATCTTAAGTGTAGGTTCTTTAACTGACTTAAAAAAGGAGGTTCTCAGTTTGACCCGTATGTACCTATGTTTCTCCGCGATTATCTTACGTTTGGCTGAGCCGATTTTTCGATTATAATAAAGGTTCCTTACCTACAAGGTATCTACACTAAAAATAAAAAAATAAAAAATAGTTTAAAAAAAAAACAAAAAACTGGCTTCAAAAACCTACCTCTTGCTTTTTAGAGGTAGGTTTTTTGAAGTCGGTTTTTTGTTTTTTTTTTTAAACTATTTTTTGTAGATCGACTTACCATAATTTCGCCCCTGCTAAGTAGGTACCTACTAGGGTTGCCAACTTTTTTTGGATCAAATATAGTAGTTTCAAGATTTTTAGTTTAAATATAGTTTAAATAGGAGCGTTTTACCTACCATTAAAACGCATATTGTGTCTGAAGCCTTATTCGAAGCCTTGGTAAACAGATTGAGAATAGCGGAGCCTTTCCGTTACCGTTCAGCATCATTATTATAGGTCTATCTTACCAAATTACATCATATCCGCATCCGTGTGACGTCAAACCTCACCCCACCATGTTCACCAGGCCGCCATTGCGATTTCCCGCGCTCATTGCAGTCTCAAAATCTGAAAACTACTTTACAACTATTGAGCATTAAATGCATACCAGGCAGCCCTTGAAGGTAGGCTTCGAATAAGGCTTCAGACACAATATGCGTTTTAATGGTAGGTAAAACGATCCTATTGTGTCCTATTCGCCGTTATTCGAAGCCTTGGTAAACAGATTGAGACATTGTTTGTTATCAATAATCAATAATCAATAATCAATAATCATTTATTTTTGTCAAACATGAGTGTACAAAAAATGTAGTTGTCAGGGTTTATCGGTGTCCTTACATGTTTGGCCCTGTAGGGCATACAAAATTACAATGTCAATTAATTTAATTATTTCTTATGTCAACGAATAAAAAATATTAGGTATCTTGCAAGCATGATAATAACGAATAAATGTCACTTAATGCCTATTTTTATAAAGTTACATGTCAAAATCCTCAAAAGCTTAGCTAGACTCCTAGGTGGTCAGATAACAAATAAAAAAATAATGTCAAAATAATATAAATGTCATATCGCCTGGTGAACAGGGACAGGACGCCAATGTGACACTAATTATCATTAATAGTTTATTTCTCTTAAAATTTATTTTAATTTAGATCAAAAGAAAGCTTTCTTTAAATTAGTAAAGAGAAGAAAATTTAATAATAATAATACAAAAAAAACCATAATAATTAAAACTGAAATAAAGTCCATTGACAAATCAGATCAGCTTTTAATAAATTCACATTATTTTTTTACTTAGGTAATTATGTAACATAATTATCTAACTCATAATATTTTAGTCGTGTTATCGTTTGACATGACTGCTAGCTGACAGTGTATCTCAGCTTAAATCGCGTCGATACCTACTTTAAAATAATCTGGGACAAAACAACGATTTCTTCGCAGATTCTTTTATTACAAATGTGATGTCAGTTGCTGCACAATTAATTCACTTCAAGATACAAACCTTACCAAATCTTTGAGCTTTTGCTCTGCAAAAAAAAAAACTTTATAAAATCCCTAACTGGATTTGGGTATTATAATACAATCAATCTTTGTGAACGCGGTCACAAAGTTATTACTTTTATATCAAATACTTGATTAAATTAATTTAATCGTAAACTGCGAACTGAACTCAATAAATACCTATCCAAAAATAAACTGTATATTGGTGTTACACACTTAGGCCGACTAGCTAGCTAGAGTGTCTGTGTGCGCCATTGTCTGTATCTAACATAAACATTATGTGTGGGCGGAACGGGCGGAACAAGCACTAATGTCAGATGTTAGTGTTATATAAATTGCTATCGAATGTTAATTAACATTTACAAGGCAATTTGAATTTTTTACACTTAATAAAACATTTAGTATTCGATTGGTCAGCACACAGCAGCTGTGTTAGCCCAAAACAAAACAAAACAAAAAAAAAATTGGTAAGTATGTAGATACTTATTTAGACTTTCGCAAAATTAAATGACATCTTAACATTGGGAATCAAAATACTAGGTAAAGACTATAAATTAAAAGATGTATAAAATAACAAATATGACAGTACTATATACTGTATATACTGCATACCAAATAAAATAAATAAATAATTATTTAGTAAAGAAATATGACTTTAATTATTCCAACGTGTCTTTACTTTCTGTAGACAAAGTTTCGTTTTTTATAGGTAAAGGTAAGGTTTTTTTTTTTATCAATCTATAAAATAAATATTAAAACAAATAAAATTAAACCAATTAAGTTTCTAAATGTCATGGTTTCTATGGCCATCGGAAAAGCTGCACGCAGCATCAACTTTATATTCGTTTTGAACTTGAATTTCTAACAATATAGCAAAAATGTTGCATATCAACAATAGTAATAATAATTATAATAAATATACTTGCATTTAATTATTCAATTAAAATCACATGAATACTTTGAAATCATCCACCAAGAAGATTACCTCTGTTATCTAACAAATCAAGTATCATCACCCGGATAAATAAACAAGACCAGGGTGCCAGTGCTTCCCCATGATTAGGAAAGTATATTTAAGTAACTTATTGGCAGACACCTACCAATATAACATCAGAGCGACAGTGTTTACAACAACTGACTAATGTCAAAGTGCTTAAGTGTGCAAAGTTATTTCCAGAAAATGGTTCATGTTATGGTAGCTAAATAGAAGAGTTTTCATATTCTACTGAAATATTCAACAAGTACTTAAGTAGGTGTATAACAAAATGTTGATTGTTATCTACACCGTGCTATGATTATAATCAAAATATAGAATGATTCAATCGAGGTCCGAGTTAAATCGAGATTCCCTCACGAATTTAATAGGGTTTACATCACAAAACATATACATGTGAAAGTGATTTTTTAAATTTATATCTATTAATGCAAATAACAACGTGCGGCCAAAGTATAATAAAAACTAGCACTTTATGTATCTATGTACACACACATTACACGCCCCCGTCAAATCGGCTATCAATGCACTTTGTAATAAAGCCAACATCTGACTTCAATTTTCATAAAATTTAAAATGTAAAACAGGCACAACCCTTGCAGTGACCACTTAACTAAAACGAGCTAGGATATCTGATCTGTCATCGATCTCATGAGACAATATCAGTCTTCAAAGAATACAAATGAATATTAAATGTTCAAACAAAACATAATATCTGCTACAGTTATTTTGGTTACAGTGTAGCCAAAAGGGACACAATAAATAGGTTAGATTAAAACTGACCTTTTGATCACAAAACGGCAAAATAAAGCGCGAGCTGAGCGAGCGCATCGAGTGTGCCACGGCAGCGGCCAGTGAAGCACCAGACCGCAACTGTTGGTGAACCTTCTTTGCGACACCCGGACTTTACACCCGGTTCGATATTTTTAATAAAGACACATTTTAAATAACAGGAAAATATATTGATTGAAATATTTCAATCAAAATAACTTGTTGCCACTGGCCCACGGTTATAAAAATTAATATTAATAAATAACTCCCCCAAAGAAACTTTCAAAATCCTTCTGGTTGTTCTGTAAGCAGCAACTAGTGGCTGTTAAAAATATGGAGCTTATGTAAATAAAGATTTATTTCTATCATTAATTAATTGGTGGTGCCCACTAGAAGTACGGGAATATCTTGGATGATCCCCTTTTTAAGTTCCTCTCCCTCAGGGATTAAGGACAGTGTTTATACAGAATAATTAAATAAAATAATAAGATAAAATGAGTTAAACTATGTACATATCGACAGTGCCTGGACGGTGCTCATCAAAAGCAACCGAAATAATTTATGTCAAAACATCAACCGACGGTGCTCCGGAGCGACCGGCCGAATTTATGTTAAAACCATAATAAATGTTTATCGAATGTAAATATATTTATTGACATTACATAACTATATGTATAATGACGGTGCCCATCAGAGGGCGACCGAATTTATGTTAAATAGTAAGATACTTAATCAACGGTATCCATCAGGAGTGACCGCCAGTGTTCATATCAAAGTATCAATCAACGGTGCTCAGAAGCGACCGGATGAATCCATATTAAAAATATTGTTACAACTCACACAGCTCTCAACATGTGGGAATTACTACCATAGAGGAAGTAGACAGCATGTTTTAATTATAGAAAATTATGTAGATACAACTTTTCAAAAACTTGTGTCAACGGTGCCAGGAGCAGCCGATAGACCTTCCCCGGTTCAGTTGCGGAACAAGCTGGAACCGAGGGGTATAATGATAATAGAAAGTATCTAATTACTATGATAAACTTTTGAATTGCCTGCAATTTAAAATAGATTTTTATTTTAAAACAATTACCACAATTTATTTTATTAATAACTAGCTGTACCCGACAAACTTAATATACCACACATTTATTCAATCAAACAAATGGTTTTGGAAAGCATAGAAAGCAAATATAAAGCATTCATTTTTATTTATACACAACACAAGACAAGATTAGTACCTATGCTCATTTTACTGGGAATTGAACCCGAGTAATTTTGCGCATTGATATCGTTTAAATGTAATATAAATGTATACGTATAAATGTTTTTATTAAAAACCAATATAAAGGCAACATTCTTTTGCAAAACCCTGAATACTTATTTTTGTTCATATCGCCTCGTTAAGTATCACTATTCAGATTCACAAAGCAGTAGCTTTTCTCAAAAAAAAAATTGAATACACGTTCAAACAACATCTCGAAATAAAATAGCGCGCAATGGTTAATCTCATCACTGGTCAAGTAAAACTATGAGTCGAACGAAATGCCGGATAGCGCCAGGATTCAAGCTGCATACACTTTCTCATATTTTGAGGAACACAAGGATTTGTGTGCTCGGCTCACATTCAACACAATACAGCTTTACCAACAATGAATAGGAATCTTATGAAACATGTTTTGCCGTAACGTAAAATTTTTCATAAGCATTAAATTTGTCAAAATTATAACCTTTTAGCAGATCGCATAGGCCAAAAGCGAATAAAACTCATGAACGGCAATTTAACGAATGTTAGAATTAACAGAAAATATTTTTCAACATATCGTGGGTAGAATCATACCATTATAAAATATGGAAAAATTTCACTGACCTTATGGCGAGGCGTTAGATTACCTCAATTCAATTCAAATCCTGCGTCGTATTTACTGTAGATCCATGCCCTCGCCCTCGTTCTCTGCTACTCCGCGATCGAATATGACGACGAAAACGGAGACGACACAGAGTCGGACCCAACTAACACTGATTTTACGTATGGTTTTAAAATTTCTACGCACACGCATTTTTCATAACCGAAAATATGTTACTTTTCAACAAAAATATGCAATATAAAATCTAAATTACGAATTAAGAATTTCACGAACGCTAACAGCGTTTGACATACTTTAGAAAACTTTAAAATTCGAATGCTAACAGCATTTGACCTACTTAGGATTTTTTTTAAATTTCGAACGCTAACAGCGTTTGACTAGATGAGAACGGTTGCGAAAAAAGGACGCCAATGAGCGCGGGAAATCGCAATGGCCTGGTGAACATGGTGGGGTGAGGTATGACGTCACACGGATGCGGATATGATGTTATTTGGTAAGATAGACCTATAATAATGATGCTGAACGGTAACGGAAAGGCTCCGCTATTCTCAATCTGTTTACCAAGGCTTCGAATAACGGCGAATAGGACACAATATAGTAGTTTTGCCTACTATATATTTTTTCAAAAAATATAGTAGGCGCGGCGAGCCCTCAATATAGTAGAATACTATATTATATAGTAGGGTTGGCAACCCTAGTACCTACCTACATACATACTGTAACATACTAAAACAAACAAATTCTTGCGCTATAAGGATACGTGTGCAACCTAAGACCACTAACAGCTAAATTGATTGGATAATAAAAGCGCCCTACCCAGTTTTATGCCTTAGCAGATTAACATTATGGGCGATATTGCAATAAACGGGCTAGGAGGGCCGTCGACAACTATACGAGCGGTAAATTGATTACGTCACCAATTGGTAACTTTCTAGTTAGTATTGCAAGTGGCGAGGAACTTTTATTTTTGTAGACAATTTTCTGTTTAGAGTTGTATTTCATGACTGCGACGCGACAGATTTAAACTTTAAGACTAAAGAAGACAACTGCGATAATATCCTCCGTGTTATTACAAAAGATTTTTAACTAAACACCTGTTTAAATGTGATGCTGTCACTTTTTTGACAATATTGTTTGATAGAGACTGCATCACATTTAAACTTTTGTTCAGTTAAACAGTGTTTAAACATCTTTTGTGCACACGGCCTATGCTTTATCAAGGCTATAAAATATCTGTGTGCCAAATTTCATCTAAATCCGTTCAGCCGTTTTTGCGTGATTGAGTAACAAACACACCTACAAACTTTCACATTTATCATATTAAAAGTAGGATTTCTTGTCGACCTAGATAATCAGTTATCATATCAAACAAAACACAACAAACTCTTATTTTCATGCTCTTTATTTAGATGAGTCATACTTTTTACATTTAGAATGTAAATATTATTCATACATCTTGTAACAATTAAAAAATATATCCCTATTAATCTTTAAGTTAAGTAGGAAGTACAAAGATTCGTAATAATAACATTCCCGTTTCCAGGAAATCGACAAAGAAGTAAAAAAAAAACTGGAAATTTGAGGCAAAAATCGTGCAACGTTTTAACGAGATGAGTAGGCATGCAAACATTTTCTTTCATAACAAATTCCGAAAAAGCGTCCAAACTCGAGCTCATTATTAGAAATTCTCTTGTAAATATTATCCATAAATTTCATGGATTCTGGAAACTCAAGGTGTCGTTTTACGATGTATTTTTTTCTTTTTTGTAACGTTAACCTTTTAAAGATTCATTTTAATATTAAATTGAGATTCTTTTGACATAAAACACCGGCAAATCACGATGACCTTTATAAAAAAATCGGTAAAGGTTTTCTCCAAACAGAACGCGTACCTAGCGCCGCGTTATGCGGTACACTAGCGCCGCTTTATGCGGTACACTAACGCCGCGTTATGCGGTACACTAGCGCCGCGTTATGCGGTACACTAGCGCCGCCAATGAAAAAAAATCATAGTGCTTAAATAAAGACGAAATTGTGAATTGTGTTCTTCTAGTGTACTCCGTATAAGATTTGTGGTACTTTTTATCGCTTAAACTATATTTTCTAGTCTGTCGTTCAGTTTAAGGGAGTTTTATTGTTAAAAGTGGCCACTTTTAGCAATAAACTAAACGACAACTAAACGACAGGTTATAAAATATTGTTTAAATGATAAAAAGTACAACGAAGCTTATTTGGAGTACACTAGAAGAACACAATTCAAAATTTCGTCTCTATTTAAGCACTACGATTTTTTTTTATTGGCGGCGCTAGTGTAGCGCAGTAACGCTCTTAACGTCGCGTTCTTTTACGTCAAACTGATTGCGCTCGCTTCTACGCAACGTACCACCTATTCACCAGTGCGCAGTGCAGATCGCTAGTATTTGGAAAGTTTATTCGCTATTAAATAATAAATAAATTAAGATGTCGAGTGTAGGACTCCGTAACTCCTACAGGAAATACTACCGAGAAACGAACCCGGGATAGTAGTAAGCGCGGAAGCAAGCAAAGCCTAAATAGTTTGCATCATGTAGCAGTAGCATCGTGATGTAGCATCGTACGATCCTCGTATGATTCGCGACTCTGGCGCATCTCATGAGCGGCAGCGTTTGCTGTAGCGATTTTGGTCGCTACATCGAGTGATTCAGACGAGGAAGAATTATTACTTTTATACGCTTTGTCACGATCGGAGAGAAAAAGAGTATGGGTACACTTAAACTTACACAAAAAAGTTTCCTAAATTTTTGTTGTTTTTTTTTAGTGAACACCCATATGAAATGTCACGAGCCGCGTCAGAGCGCTGCGTACTGCTAGCGCCGGCGCTGTGTTTGACATGAAACTATGCATGTCCTACAACATAACGCGACGCTATAGCGCGACGTCAGGTTAGCGCTCTAGCGCGGCGTTAAAACGCGTTCTGTTTGGCAAAGCCTTAGTAATTTTAATTTTTAGTGAATAAATACGATCTTTAATGAAATAAACTGAACCTGATTTTCGTATTATATTTACCTCAAATAATGAAAAAGTCTAGATATGAAATAAAGTGATTGTCTGAAAAGTATTAAAATACTATACAGGATGTTCCAAAACTTTGCCATATGAAGGGAAAGTACTTACCTCAAATATTGAAAGATGGAAATATAAAAAAAAAATATTTTGAAAATTTTAAGACCTCAATTTGATTTTATCAATAATTGGAAATGCATTCAAAGATTTAAAAAAAGAATTAAAAAAAAGCCTACCTTAACCAGGACTTGAACCCACCGTGAAAAAAGCAATTTTTATTTTTACGATACAGGTCAAAAGAGTACTTTTACATTTAAATTTTAATATGACGCAGGTACTGCTATCATTATTGTATTCTGCGGTATCAATAATTTTCAAAAATAAAATAAAGTCTTCTTTAGGCCGGCCACACACAGACGGAATCACGGAATTCCGTACATACGTGATTCCGAACGCAGCTAATCTATACAAATCGATGGACTACCACACACAGACGGGATTTTTCCGTACGGAATCTTCATACATTATCGAAATTCCGTTCGGAATTCCGTAACGGGATTCCGTCTGTGTGTGGCAGGCCTTAGTAAATTTTGCTATCTTCAATATTTAAGGTACTTTCCCTCCGTCCGTGTTGCAAAGTTTTGGCACAACCTGTACAATTTAAATCAAAGTAAATACTATATTAATAAGTAAAACAACAAAGAAAGAACAGACTCACGTTCAAATAGAAATTACAATAATATAAAAATAAAATAAATAATAAGATATGATATTATGAAGTAATTTAGTGTGTAAGTAAATTTAAATGTAATTTGTTCAAAATTAATTTGCCCGCTTTTTTTGGAAGGAATATTTTGATTTTTTTATTTTATTTTATTACTTAGGAAAACATACCTACAGCTGAAACTGTGAAACAAAATATTAGTACATCAGCCAAAAAAGTTTCTACAAATTATTAATCTTCAAAAGTTTTGAAGGTATTAAACATAAAGTAATCTAATGACATTTTAACAAAAATGGTTTAGGTAGTTAGAAACAGGTTTACTTATACAAATTTTGAAAGTTTAATTTTTAAATTTAGCAAGGTATATCTATATCACTAAAATTCACATTAATAGTTTGATAGCACAGTGGGTAGATTAGCGCATTGCACAATGTTATTAATTTAACTTTTTAACCGACTTCATCAAAAGGAGGAGGTTCTCAATTCGATTGTATGTTTTTTTTTTTTTTTTTTTTTTTTTTTTTTTTTTTTTATCGTTGTTCGCGCGTATCTTCGACATTTATGGACCGATTTCGATAATTTTTTTTTTGTTCGATTGAGTTTTCTTGCGAGATGGTCCCATTTAATTTTTTTCCAAATCGGTTCAGTAGTTTACAAGTAATCCTGAAAATACTATGATATTAAATCAACTAACTTGACAACTTTGTTATTTATGAACCGAATTAGATGATTTTTTTTGTTGGGGAAGGGATACCGTTGTGTAGACTTTTTAACCGACTTCAAAAAAAGGAGGTAAGTTTCAGTTTGTATGTATGTATGTTTCTCCGCGATTATCTCACGTTTGGCTGAGCCGATTTTTCTACCTAAATAATATACCTACACTACCTAATGCAGAAGGTACTTACACTAAAAATAAAAAAATAAAAAAATTGTTTAAAAAACAAAAAACCGACTTCAAAAAACCTGCCTCTAAAAAAAGGAAGAAATAATATACAAATCATTAGATACGCATTATCATTGTTATAATAAAACACGTCAATTGAAGTCGGGTGGGGCTTTTAGAATAAAAAAGGAAGATGTTCTCCAGCCCCACCCGACTTTAATAGACGTGTTTTATTATAACAATGATAATGCGTATCTAATGATTTGTATATTATTTCTTCCTTTTTTTAGAGGCAGGTTTTTTGAAGTCGGTTTTTTGTTTTTTAAAACAGCAGTGACTAATTTCAGAGCGCTTGTGGTACAAAATGATGTATTTTAATCTGTAAAATTTCCTCTTTCCCTACATTTTCGAGTTGAAGTTGCAGCGGATCACTGTCTATTGTCAGTTTAATCGCATTGTAGTTTTATGTAAGCAATTTTCACTAGGGTTAGTAATAAGAAGATTGGAGAAACAGTTATTTGTTATACAAGTGACCAAAATCAATTTGTGCTGCGAGTTCAGACTTTAAATCACGAACTAGCGAAGTAGTCTAGAATTGAATCACGAGCGTAGCGAGTGATTCTAATATAGACTACTGAGCACAGTGAGTGATTTAAAGGCACGACGAGGCAGAACAAAATTTTGGTCTCGGGTAAAACATACAACTTTTCACCTCTACCAGCGAGAAAGTTTTCACGTAACTTTCTTAGTAAAAAGCTAAAATCAGCATTAAAACATGTTCACTCAACTATTTTGGAGTTAGACAACTATCTTCATCATTGGATGGACGCACTCATTTTTTGTAATTTTACACAAAAATAGTTCGATCAAACCTATGCTGAAATTTTTTATTCATAAAGTACCTAGATTCCTGTCGTTATGTTTTAAATTACTTTGTACTGTTTTTCACTTATTCATTAATATCCTATCTTATTTATTTATTTATAATCATAAAACACTAATTTGTTAAATTAATTTGTTTAATTTCATTAATTTTTCTTATTTTATATTTATTACATACATGCGCCCTCATTTCGTCCATACTCTTTATTTCGAATTATCAACCTTCTTTTTTAACAATCCTTCTTTAAAACTCCTTGGTATATCCGTGCATTTTATTTTTTACTTTTTAATCCATGTATGACACCATAAAGCACTCTATCTATCCTTTTCTGACATATCAATTTTACAAGTCTCATCCTTGTCACTTTTTTTATTATTTTAAAAGTTCGTGTTAGAAATTAAAAAAGCACTTTGCTTCACGCTCGCAGCAAAAATCGATTTTGCTGCGAGTTTTTACGCGCCAAAAGCGCCCTTTTCGTGATGGAGAAGTGAAAAATGTATTTGTCTCGAGATTCCTCGTACTTTCGAAGGCAGCTGTTAAAGCTGGTTCACATAACGTCGGACCGACAATTTTACCGTTGGCGAAATATCGGGTTTTAATGTTCACACTATAAGCTGCCGGACTGACATAAGGCGATTTAGCTTCCTCACAGTGGCGCTCTCACCTTAAATAAAGATATTGCTCGCTAAGTACATAATGTATCGAAAACTCAAACGTTGAGATTGAAGCTAAGGTTCTATAGGTATAGTTTATTTAGAAACTATAACCTCTGTAAAATTTAGTTCGTTGTAGTAGTAGTAGGCAAAAGTGGCCACTTTTGGCACATTTGCCTACTACTACTACAACGAACTATATTTTACAAAGGTTATTGTTTAATAAACTATAGAACCTTGATTTTAATCTCAACGTTTGAATTTTTGATACATTATGTACTTAGCGAGCAATAAATTTAATTAAGATGAGGGCGCCACTTGAGGGTACTATAATCACCTTAAATGGCGTTATACAAAGAAGTATGCCAATATTATACCCGACCCGACAGAAATCGTGGCTGAACGTCCGGTGAATGTGTCGTCGCTGATAGTTTTATCGTGCGCCCTAATGTGAACAGCGTTATTGAAATACATAATGCCAATATGAATCCGACATGACACCTTTGTCGTTCCGGTAAAACTGTCGGTTCGACTTAATGTGACCCCGCTCTTAGTTTCGTCATTTGCAAACGTTAACCCACCCACCAATCCGCATCAATAATAATTTTCAGAGTTATGAATGCACAAATTAACCTTTATGGTATTCTGGCCACTACTACAGTCCATCAGCCATTTTTTTTGATGTCCCCACTGCTGGGGCACAGGAGTTCCTTATGGGTGGTATGGAGGACGGGCCATAACCCACCACGCGGGCCCAATGCGGATTGGTGGGTGTTAACAACTGCAAATGCAGCCGGGACCAACGGCTTAGCGTGTATTCCGAAGCACGGAGGAGCTCGAGATAATACATTTTTGGTCACCCATCCCATGACCGACCCTTGCGAACGTTGCTTAACTTCCGCAATCGCTGGGCCAGGCGCTAAACCACTGGAGCTCCTCTACTACTACTACAGTACCTATTTCAAAATTCTTGACTATGCAATATCCATTACCTACTCGTTGTAAACTGTCTACTGTATTTGAGTTATTGCCGGCGCTGAAAGTTTAAATAACTTAGCAATATGGCGGTTAGCCTTGTACCTCCCTCAAAGTCAGGGCACCAAAGGTCCATAATTAGTTTCATTTCCAAAACTTTGCTAATTACTCCGAAATACAAGATAATGCCACTGACAAACCAAAGCGAAATCTTGACTGACCGTCGTGAAATCTTTTTAGGAGTGTTAATAAGATTCGGGCTTGCAGAGAGTGAGTACACACTTTAGTTATATAGGTAGATCTATGTTGTTGCACCTACCAATCATTACGTTCATGATATACAACATGTATCGAGTATATATTTATATATATATTTTAGATATTGTTTTAGAATTACTCACACTAAGTGAAATAAAAAAGCACTGTTTTTCCTTGCTTATCGTAGTGCGCGCTGTCTGTGGCTGCGAGCTCTACGAGCGTGCTACGTAACCTCGTAGTGCGCGCTGTCTGGGGCTACGAGCTCACCGAGCGTGCTACGTAACCTCGTTGTGCGCGCTGTCTGTGGCTACGAGCCCTACGAGCGTGCTACGTAACGTAACCTCGTAGTGCACGCTGTCTGTGGCTACGAGCCCTACTAGCGTGCTACGTAACCTCGTAGTGCGCGCTGTCTGTGGCTACGAGCCCTACGAGCGTGCTACGTAACCTCGTAGTGCGCGCTGTCTGTAGCTACAAGCTCTACGCGCGTGCTACGTATCATACAGCGTATTATGATGGGTCTATCTAACCTATAGAACAAGCTTTATCTCTCTCTGTTTCATTTATTTTCGAACATTACACTAGTGAGTGTAAATATACAGTCGGGTATCGAATCTGGCTTACTTACCGTTACCCGAACTCAGTTCAACACACTAGGTTCTTTGAGCTAGCACTCAAGGTGGTTAAGTTACCTTTTTATATCTGAATCATGATATTTTCATGCCTCATATCCTATATCAATGGAAGTTAACTTCAAACTCTTCAAAGAAATATGCACATACATTTGTATCAAAGCAAACAACAATATTTCTCGGAATACACAGAGATCATGTTTAAACACCATTTTAATATGAAATTCAAACTAGAGCGCTCGCAGAAACAATACGATGTAAGCTGCGCTACGGAGAAAAGGAAATATTGTCTATTTTCTTCTAAAATAAAATATAAAAATGTATATATCTATTTATGAAGTTTGCTTCTCGACTAAAATGATGACATCATTTTAGTCGAGATGTAAGTAAATGTGCTATAGGGCCTTTTTTATTTATTTAGTTAATCTAAAACAAATGAATTTAATGTCAAAATAACGGTTCGGTCCCGGCTGCATCTGCAGTCGTTTACACCCACCAATCCGCTGAATCCGCATTGGGCCCGCATGGCGGGTTATACTGACGATACCGCTCAATGCGAGCATATGACGAGCAAAGCCACGCGATGTCGATACGGACTAAAATGGCACAATATAAGGAGGCTTAGAGCTAATTAGATCATCCTAAATATCGGACCCGATATGAAGTCTCTCCTAAATTCAGAGCAGTGTAATTGCATTCAGGAAGCTAGGATCCGATTTAGGATCCTAGTTAGGATAGAAATTGTCTCCGACATAACGGATGCTAAATCGGAAGCACTTAGGACAGTGTAATCGCATTCAGGACGCTCGGCTCCGACACAGTAGTACCACAGCATAAATAGTACAGTCAGTCAACGCCTTTTATGTTGGCGAAAAAAAATCCGCCGCGCCGTTCGTCTAGATAGACAGTTGGCGCAACGACTAAAAGTAAATAAGGGTTGTCACTCTGTGATTTGCTTTTTTTTTTACCTACATCAATATAAAAAACAAAAAAACCTGCCTCTGAAAAGCAAGAAATAATATATAAATCATTAGCTACGCATTATCATTTTTATAATAAAACACGTCTATTAAAGTCGGGTGGGGCTGGAGTACCTACAACTTTCTTTTTTTATTCTAAAAGCCCCACCCGACTTCAATAGACGTGTTTTATTATAACAATGATATGATAATGCGTAGCTAATGATTTATATATTATTTGAAGTCGGTTTTTTTGTTTTTTAAACAATTTTTTATTTTTAGTATAAGTACCTTCTGTATTAGGTAGTGTAGGTATATTATTTAGGTAGTAAAATCGGTTCAGCCAAACGTGAGATAATCGCGGAGAAACGTACATACATATACAAACTGAATACCTCCTTTTTTGAAGTCTGTTAAAAAGACTACACAAAGGTATCCCTCTCCCAACAAAAACAATCATCTAATTCGGTTCATAAATAACAAAGTCGTCAAGGTAGTTGATGTAAAGTCATAGTATTTTCGGGATTACTTGAAAACTACTGACCCGATTTCAAAAAATAAATAAATGGAACCATCTCGCAAGAAAACTCAATCGAACAACAAAATAATCATCAAAATCGGTCCATAAATATCGAAGATACGCGCGAATAACGATAAAAAAAAAGTATACAATCGAATTGAGAACCTCCTCCTTTTGATGAAGTCGGTTAAAAACTAGTTCAGATTAGCGTTGAAAATGACACGTACCTACCTAGCTACCTACATATACCTCCTATTTACCTAGCTATGTATTTTTACAGCTACAAGAACATTCGTTTAACAACTGTATGATCGTAAAGCTGTGATATCGGATCCGACATTCAGGACGGTCTAATTGGCGACTGAATTTCTCGTCCTAAATCGGACACTAAATTCCGGGTCCGACATTCAGGATGGTGTAATAAGCGCTTTAGCATTCGCGCGGTCGAGGAACGCACACATAGACATCTCTCACCGACACTGTATAACCGCAATCTCAACCATAAACTTAACTTAGTGGAATATTAAGTTTGTGTCTCAAACCAATCTCAAAACAGTTCGAGTACGTGACGCAGCGGTGAGATGAGAGCTGTCTTTTTGTGTGTGCGTTTTGCGATGAAAAATTTTACAGGAATTTTACAACTAACTATTTTTGGCAGCCCTGCAAGGTTTTAGGATTGTGCGTCACACTCGACCGGAGCGGTGACGAAGGTCCCAAACGCTTCTGAGTATTGGACATATTCAATTAGATGCTCCATGCACAAGCGAAGTTGGGACCAGGGGCCGTACCGGCTAACGCATCGAACTTCGAAAAGTCTGTCGGGTTTCAAATAAAAACAGATAAATTGAGCCTCCATTGGTTCAAAATAGTGAACCGCAATTCATGATATCACACGAACATCGATATCTTCCAAATAACTTAGACAAATAGTACAATACAAAATTCCTTTACTTTGATTTCTCTGTTTTAAGTTAAAGCTCGTAGATCCATCGAAGTTCGAAAAGTTAGCCGGTACGGCCCCAGGGGCCGTACCGGCTATCTTTTACTGTCTTTGACGGTCTGCCGGGCTTCAACTTAAAACAGAAATCGAAGTACCGAATTTCGTATTGTACTACTTTTTGCCGAAGATATTTGGAAGGCGATGTTCGTGTGACATCATGAATGTGGTTTCGCCATTTTGGCCTGATTGAGGCTCGATTTATATCAATTTGAAGCCTGGCAGACTTGCCGAAGTTCGGAGCTTTAGCTGGTACGGCCCCAGTTGCAAAAACAGATATATAAAGGCCTAGTACAGGGGTTCCCAATCTTATTCAGCCCGCGGCGCACTTATAAATTTAGTATTTTGTCACGACGGCGACGCCCTACCCTAGCCACAGATTAGACACAAGTACTACCCCTAGCTATTTGTAAGTAATACATAATCTAGATTTAGTCGAAAGAAATAGAAGCTAGCTAGACTCACGGCACCACTCTTTACTTTCTACGCTTTGGGAACCCCTAAACTTGGGGTTTTCAAAGTGGGGGGGCAGACTTTCCCAGAGGGGTGCGGGCCCCCAGTGTAGTTAATTTGTTTAATTATTATGATCACTTTTTTTCTTTCTATGCTGATATTATTAGACTAAAATTGTCTGGGTATAGCAGTGCTGGATTAACCCTTAAACGCTTAGGGCATCACGTCTGGGGCATAAAGTTAATATACCTTTAGGTATATTAACTTTATGGTCTGGGGGCACCATAATCGGAACCGAAAAAAAAATCGTTATTGTTTTTTTTTAAGAATAAAAATTAATACTTAATTTAAATTCATTTGTCTACACAAAGTCCCAAATCTAAAGTTTCACCAATCTTTAGTTCAAAAAATGGCCACCCATGTAAAATTACTTAAAACCCAAATAAGTTAGGGAACCCCTGCCCTAAATCGAACTAGGCGCTAGTGGTTTTAGGGTTTTCAGAATTTCTGCTGCAATTCAGTAAATGCTTCATCTACAATCTTGCCTTTTTAAACCTTCAGGGGTGTCTAGCATTGAATCGGTTTTGTGTTAATTATGCAAAAACGGTCGAGACTGGTTGGTCTAGTTCCGAGAGCGGATGAATAATATTATAAATTTAATTCATGGCACTCATTCTGTATGCACCGTCGCAGCTATAATGTATAGGTATCTACTATTTAGTTTTGATCGTAGGCAAATTTGAAGTGTAAAGGGGATAAATTATACTCTGATCCAAGGGCGTCGCCAAGGGTGGGCAGGGGGGACTGCTGCCCCCCCCCCCCCCCTAGAGCTAAAAAATGTAGCCAACTGCAAGTCCTGAGGCCGCTTTAATACTTGATTTTCTGATAAATCCCGCCCCATCTCAAAACTTGAATAAATTCACTGACTGTATCTACAATTCATATTTTTCTCATCCTCTTTAATATTAACTTGCACCCCCCCTCGGCCATGGGCTGGCGACACCCTTTGCTCTGGGCTAAAAATTCCTCTGGGGTGAATATCACCTTCTTTTTTCGGTGATCAACTATTTAAAATTCCTAAAAACATCTTACAGAATATTTAAATAAAAAAGTTTGTGACAAGAACTCACTTCACCCCATTTACGCTTATGTATTAATGACATTAAAAAATTCCGGCGCTTTATACTTTTGCAACTTCTCACTCAACTAAATAATTATAATAAATAGGTGAATTTCACCTAGTACTAGCACCGTATAATAATGTACTCTATGACTAGCACCCAGGTAAATACGGTGAGCACTTAGGAAACAATTAGCGAGGAATCACTTTTGTTCGCACCTGTTTATTTTAAAAGCATTTCTGCGTAACTGTACAAAAGGGTTCAGCTAGAAAATGGTTAGGATTTTGTAATTTATAAATGCTTCCCTAACTTATAGTATTTATATTTAGGTACTTACCTATACCTACCTACAGCTTTTGACTATAAGTACAGGGTGTTTTTTTGAACAGTGCACCGTCCAACTAAACGACTTTGTCTATGGGACCAACTTAATCAGAGCAAAAAATAATCAGCTGTTCCATTGAAAACGTCAATATCTACTCGACCAAAATATATGGAACAGCTGACTATTTGTATATTGCTCTGTACCTTAGCACGAACAGTTATCGAGAAAAAAAACGCGCGTAAAATTACTTGATAGAAAATTCTCTATGGAAAATTTCATTTCGCTTATCGGCAATAGATGGCGCTGTACAAATTACCAATACAAAATTTATCTATCGATTTTACGCGCGTTATTTTTCTCGATAGCTGTTCGTGCTAAGGGTACAGATCAAGTTGGTCCCATAGACAAAGTTGTTCAGTTTCACGGTCTAATAGCCACACCACAAAATTTGTGCACTGTTCAAAAAATCACCCTTTAGAGTCTTTAGACAGAAAATATATAGGTAATAGAGTTTGGTCATGCAACGAAAGATGAGACTCTGTTAGAAATGGAACTAATTTTGCGCCTTTAAACAGGGAAAGTGGCGCCGCCATTTCAATCTCATCTTTCGTTGACCAGACCCGGGCTTTATTTTTGAATCGCTCGTCTGGCGTCGAGCGCTCTTTTCTACTGATTTTCGTTCGACATTCGACTCGATCTCCATACATTTGAGTCAAATGTCGTACGAAAATCAGTAGAAAAGAGCGCTCGACGCCAGACGAGCGATTCAAAAATAGGGGCCCAGAGTCTAACTAAACGTCTATAGACTCGAAATATCTTTTGAAATATGGTGTCGTCTGTAACAGTCGAAGGACCAAAAAGTGTTAGTGACAGCGCCCAGCGGTTTAATAAGGGTCACACACACACACACACCACACGCACACACACATCTTCGTATTATCGAGCGTAGCGAAAAAATTTCTATGTCTATGGTATTATCACAGAATAAATAATAGTACCTATGTAAATTGTTAGCTATGTTTGCAGGATTCTTCCATCGTGTAAAAAATAAAGGTTCTACTACTATTACTAAATCTTAAATTATATATTTTTAGGCCAAACGGAGCGTCCGTCCGTCCGACGTATGTCACAATCACAAGGCTCTAGCAGCTAAACCATTAAATCTAAAGTCTTTATACTTGCACTTGCACCGAAGATGTCGTCTTGGCGACCCAAAGCTAGGTAAAGTACCTATGTACTTATAAAATAGTAGTTTATGATACTGATGCATAATGAGGGGTATTAAAACATGAGTGTGTGTTTAAAAACCGAGCCGTAGGCGAGGTTTTTAATAGTATCACACGAGTGTTTTAATACCTAGTTATGTACAGTTTCATACACTACTTTATCTATACTCATACATTTAGGATTGAACCTACCAAATAAAAGATCAACGTTAGAAAAGAGAGAGAGACTTTGGTTGTATTAGCTAGTTAGTTTTAGTTGTAGAAATTGAAATCAAAATTCAAAACTTTTTTCGTAATGCTCTAAAAATGGCGCGCAATAAGTCATCGATCACCATAGAGTGCATTTTAATCATGGAAAGTATGTGGGAAAATATCGTTATTTTTTTTAATATCACGGCACTACCTTCTTCTTGGATTTGCCCTGAATCGTAATGAGAAAAAAAGTTATTTTTTCTCACTTATGCTCTGAAATCTTATCATTCCATTTGAAAAAGGAATGCGGGGCGTTCCACATTTCCGAGGGGGTCTGGTTCATCACATTCTAAATTTAAAATTCAGGCCAGGAATGAATTTCAATACTTACTTCCCGCACCAGCACCAGTGCGGGAAGTAGGTACAGTGCGAAGATGATCTGGGTGGTCTGCGGCAACTTCTTTTTTTTGTTTTAGCTGTTCACAAAAACAAAAAAAGCAAAAGGCACATTTGCACCATACAGCCATAACTTTAGTTCCTTTTTTCTGGCACGCAAGCCAACGACAAGACAGTTAATATTATAAAGGTAAAATTATTTAATAGGTACTATAATAACGATACAATAAAAAAAAATGGTGCGCACAGAGTATATTACTATAAGAATAAATAAATATTACATTGTATTGTACCAGATTTATCAGAGACAAATCCTCTAAGTAATCTTGAATTATGTACAGCGCCATCTACCGCCGAGAAGCGAAATGAGATGGGTTTTTGCTTCTCGGCGGTAGATGGCGCTGCACGTAATTCAAGATTACTCAGATGATTTGTCTATGATAAATCTCATTTTGCTTTTCGGCGCTTCGAGCGATTAAACTGCTGGAATGCACCCAAAAAAAAAAACGCGGGAATTAAATTTAATTAAGTTTCAATTGAAAAGTTTTTTATTTCCTCGCATTTCTTGAGAAAAGCACTATACAAGCCTTGTTCTGGAAGCTACTTGCATTGCCTCGAATGATTAAAGCCCTCGCCTGCGGCTCGGGCTTCAAACCATCCTCGACAATGCAATCGTTAGCTTCCCGTTCACGGCTGTAATGTACTATTAACACCTTCCTTCGTGGACACTACGTCAATAGGCGGGGTATCGAATGTTTTGAAAAGAGACACTACGTTGTGAGTTGTTTGGAAAATGTAGGTAAGTATGTAATTTTTTAATTTTACGAACTCGCCACGTGTTTCTTGCGTCCCCGAAAGTGTTAAACATTTTTTAAGTACTTATCTCAAATATCATAAGTACATGTGCAGCATGGCATGGTCAATAAAAATGTTATTTCTCCTTCCTAATAAAGTTATCTAAAGGACAAAATTATCAACTCATCCATTTGACTCTACCGTCGAGGAAAAGGCTAAAGCAAACTCGACTGCAATATCAAATGTTTTCAAACTAATTTATGTTTTACTCAACTAACTTAGTGTCTTCTTTATAACCCAGCTTTCTTGTTAGCGAACTAATTATGACATCTGTTTTCTCGTAGGGAGTGTTTCCGGTATTAAGTTTTAATTGACATTGGTTTGCAACGTATCTATAATATAAGTACAGTGGCGGTCACATAATTAAAGACACACATAAGACATTTTTAGAAGTGACTGTACATCAATTAAATCTGTGCTGAAAGTTGAAATACATCAACATTTGCCCTAACATTTCGAATCTCAACTCTTCGTACCCTTAGCACGAACAGCTATCGAGAAAAAAACGTGCGTAAAATTACTCGATAGAGAATTATCTATGGAAATTTTAGTTTCGCTATTCGGCGGAAGATGGCGTTGTACAAATTTTCCATACTATATTGCACTATCGAATGATTTTACGTGCGTTTTTTTTTTCGATAGCTGTTCGTGCTAAGGGTACAGATCAGCAGCTATCGAAAAAAAATAACGCGCGTAAAAACATTTAATAGAGTAATTTTATATGGGAAATTCGTACAGCGCCATCTACCGCCAAAAAACAGAATTATACTTTCCATAAAATTTGTTACTATTACTTTCTCGAGTAGGTACTATTACGCGCGTTTTTTTTTCTCGATAGATGTTCGTGCTAAGGTACAGAACAGGATTATAGTACATTAATTAATAGTTTAGTTTGTGCTGCTATGTTGTTGGTGTTAAAGTTTAACACCAACAACTTTAAACATATGAAAAATTATTATTTTCAAGCTTTTGTCTAATAGCTGTTACTACAAGATACTGCATATCTCATAGTTAGATTATCAGAAAATGTATGTTGGGTTTAACAGCACACTAGAGCCGCCATTGGAAAAAAAACATAGCGACAGGCTAGAAAATATTGTTTAAGGGATAAAAAGCCATGTTTCTTAGTGGCCAAACAGTACCACTAAGCTTCTTCAGAGTGCACTAGAAGAACACACTATGTTTTTTTTTCAATGGCGACGCTAGTGTACTGTATAAACGCTGTAAGAAATAATAAAATCAAAATTTAATTAAAACGAATTTATTAATACTACGTTAAAGTATCCTCTGATCTAATGTACTCTCCAATGTCAGCTTGGTGGAACACAATAGTTGCTAGCGGATCAGCATTTCGACACTCTGTAGTTGTTCGTGCCGCTACTCCAAACCCTATGGGAACATCTCCCATCGTGTTTATGACCACACCTTGGTGCTTCGGTGTGTTTTCTGTTATCCGGCCAAGACCTGAAATTGAGAAAAAGCTATTAAATATACAGATATAACTTTATTTACTGAATGAAAATGTCAACTCATAGTTTTATTTGACAGGGTTTTATTTATTAAGAGCCAATTTCACCATTGATTTAGACATGATTTGTCACTAAACGAATTTAAGGCTATCATAACAACGAAGTAAAAGTTACAAAAAAATTACAAATTATAATATAATAAACAATGCTTTGTAAAACCTTGTATCCATTTTATAAATAAGCTAAAAATATAGAGACTGTAAATGCAAAGACTAAATCTTTGTCAACAGAGCTTCAATCAAAAATCCCCTAGATGTCAGATGGTCAAAGTCTCAAAAATGGCACCTCAAATAGCGTCCCACTTACAAACTGGGCTCTTATTTTGCACAAAGTAAGTGATAAAAGATGTGTTTTCACAATAAGTGAATAAGTTATGTGTACATCACACATGCGTGCATGATCACAATAAGTGATATAAAATGTAAGTTTGTACAAAATAAGAGGTGATTATGTACAAAATAAGTGCCAAGTTTGTAAGTGGGACGCTATTTAAGGTGCTATTTTTGCGAACTGTTTTAGTTCGTGAAGGGATATTCTTGATCGAAGCAACAGAGTTAATATTTAACTGTGGAAAAGCAGATCACAAAATTGTCATAATTTCTACTATACAAACAAAGTCAGGACTTAAGCTAAAGCAATGCCAGTAGCACAAGTGTTTAAATAAATGTCTTGAATACATACTGCTAAACCGGCACCTCTAGCCGAGTTTATCATAGGATTTTTATGCACAACAGGATAGTGCTTGGCCTTCACCTCACGGATGTTAAGCGACGATAACGTCGAAGGTGGAATCATCATAACATAACCTCCTTTATAACTAATTTAAAATAGTCAAATAGCCACTTACCACTTTTAATAACATGGTGGCCATATAAGAACTGTTGTTCCATAGATGGTTTAACCCAAATCTTGTATGGAGCATACGGTGCAATATAAGTCAAGGCTGTTATGTGTAATCTGAATTTATTCGTTTTTGTGAACTTTCCAAAGCATGTGCCAGCTGATATTAGATGTTCTGGCTTCACAGTTTGGGCCAATTGTAAAAGGCGTTCAGATATGTAATACACTCTATCTTTCTTCTCTCTGAAACAGTATGTGCCATCAGGTCTGTCTATAAGCAACTTAACATTAACCCCAATGCTGAAAACAAAAATAAAATGTCTGTAAATCACTGAATTCAGTTTAGAATATGTCTAAAATCAACACACTTCTAAGTCACAGATCGTAAGACAATGCACTATCCAAACGTGTCTCTAAATGATGTAATGCTTACTATTTTGTTAGTTTTTCGAATAGAATTTTCGTTCGTTCCTCAGAAAGGACTTTCATTTTATAATTTTAGTTGAAATGAACAGGCACAGGCACAGCACGTGGTTGATTGATAATGATAAATAAACTAAACGAGTGACAGCGAGGAGCGAATGTGACAATTGACATGCACCGTGCGTGACAGTGGGTGCATTCCAGCAAGCTAATCGCTGGGTCACCATCGATCACCACGTCATAGTAGAATCAAATAAGTAGGCCAACTCGCGCCTCGAGCGAGCGATAATAGCCTAAACACGTAGCCCACGTAGGGCTGTCGCTAGTTATAAAATAGCCTGTAGTGTCATATCATAGGTGGTATAAATTAAGGTTAGATCAGCGGATCTACCGGCTAAAAATAATGAAGTTAATGTTAACTGTAATTTGACTGATGGATATGATACATTGCTTCTTTTCTTTGGTATGTTTTTATTTGTGACAAAACGAAGTAGCAATGTATCACATACATCTGTCAAATTACAGTTAACATTAACTTCATTGTTTTTAGCCGGTAGACCCGCAGTATGGACCCCGTCGGGCAAGCAATCCGGGGTGGAATTGCGGAAGGTAATCGTATTCATTTGACAGTTCATATCGTATTCCATCGGCTGCAATTTGTATGGGATGGCATATATTATGATACAATATGAACTGTCAAATGAATACGATTGACTTTACGCAATCACCTAGCTGGTGTAAGAAGAGAGGAAGCGCTATTCTATTAGAGGTCATAAAATAACATAAGAATTATTGGAAGGTATGGCGTTCACTTAGATAGTGTCGGTACACCCGCAAGCACTTGTGTTCAGAGACAGGAATATCGGTACAAACACAACCTTTCACTACGGCAGTTCTATGTAAACTGCCAAAATCCTAATTGACTAGCGGGTGTACGCCGCACGCGGTATCCTTTGTTTATGCGGCGGCATCCTTTGACAAGAAGCGCCACGTGCAAAGGCGGCGCGATAAAAGGGCGACACTATCTAAGCGAACGGACTTTAATGGAGATTTTAATGAAATTAGGTACCTACCTATATTGTTTTGTTGACTAAATTTCATGTATATTTTTATCATAATTTATTTTAAATATTGAATAACAATATTTAAGAAAAACTAATTGAATTAGTGCGAAAAAATTTGTCCATTTAGGTACTCAATCTTCGTCTGACATCGCGAACTAGAGTCGCAAACATGGCTGCCGCAGCTGCTGGGTACGCAAAGTTGCGTTGCGTGCCCTGGGGGCTTACCATCAGCAAATAAGAAACCATTCAGTTCAAAAGCAGGCCGTAAAAAAGACTGCTTAGGGCCTGCTTTCATACTAACCGTTGAGATCATGATACGAAAAAGTAGGGCCGTTCAATATAAGTCCTGCTATAAGAGCTCATAGTAAGGCCCCTGGGGGCTTACCATTAGCAAATAAGAAACCATCCTTAATACGTTCAGTTCAAAAGCAGGCCTTAAACAAAATTGCTTAAATCGGTACCATGACCGTCTTTTAGGTGAACGGCTTAAAGATTGTTTTGACTCGAGGTGAACGGTTAGTTTGTCTCTGGCATGGTTTGTCACAGATCACTAATGCTTTGTAGACGTAATGCGAATACCGAGATAGCGCCGACGTAGTATCTCTTATTAGTCTGTGGATAGTGCTTTTACAAGTCGATGGGTCCATTCTGCCAGACAAATCTCTGAGTCATCGATCGCCATATTTTACTTTTCATGGTTAAAAAATGTACTCAATCTCGATCGATGACTCAGAGATTTGTCTGGCAGAATGCAGTAACCTCAAAAACGTAAAACAATTGTAAATTTCTGATATCTTGTAATGTATTGGAAATCTTACTGAAAATAACAATTCAATAAATAATAATTATATTAGATTACCTATTAAGAATTTTCTTGTTTCATGGCATTTTTAGTTGCGGATCACGTCGATGTGGATGTTAATCAAATCAAAATCAAAAATCAAATCAAAAACTGCATTACTTTTTCGTACTATGACCTCAACGGTTAGTATGAAAGCTGGCCTTACAGTACAGTCCTGTTTAACACGTTAAGTGCGAAGCGAGGCCTAAATCACCCTTGATGCAACTTCCCTGTGGTGCGGCAAGGAAAAACGTGAGTTTCTCTGTCGTGCGAATGGCATAGCTTTGGTTTGGTCCAGTGTAGGAAAGAGATAAATATATATTTGAGATGCGCTAATGGTTCCGTACTCGGTGGTGTACCTACCTTGGTACCGGATGTCTTAGGCCTCGTGCCGCACTGAATTAATATAATTTTAATGCAGTGCGGAACGAGGCTAAAACGTCCCATATCCCCCCTGACCTCGTACCGCACCCAACGCGAGCTTCCCGCGACCAGTGTTGTGCATCACGTCGATTGGAGAGCACGTCCTTTTACAGCGCCGAACATGTCTAAACGATGTCGGAAGAAGTTAATTTTAAAAAACTCAGAAACAGAGCCAAAACAGGTAAGTTTTTAATGAAAAAATCTTCAGTAAGTACCTAGTTTTTTCTTATCTTGGTAGCTATGTACCTAAAGTAAGTGTAAGATATTATTACTTAAGTATATTATACCTAAAGATATTATTGGTAATAACGATTATTGACGTACCTAATACTTTGCAACATATCTAGAATTACCTATTATTCTATATCGTGATAATAATGTTATTATTATTAGGACTTAACACTTAATTGATATTTTTGTAGGTTGTGAAAAACTCCACAAGAAACGCAAAGCAGCCGTTGACAAAACAGGTAAGTAATATAATTAATATTTCAGTAGTTCTTTGTCTAGGTTTTGAAAGTAGGTATATAAATATTAAAGATTTTTAGGGTTCCGTATCGAAAGGATAAAAACAGGACCCTCTATTACTAAGACTTCGCTGTCTGTCCGTTTGTCGCGATAGATAGATAGTTGAAGTTGTAGTTGAAGTTTGATCGGTCAAGTCGTTGCGTAGTTAAGACAGTTTAAAAACGTCGATATTATTTTTCCCATCACTAATCTCAGCGAAAATTTGCCCTATTTCAGTGCGTTACGAGGTGTATAAGATCCCATATTTTGTTTTGCTAATAATTCCTAAACTAGCCATCAGATCCCGGGGCGACGGTGGATTAGGGTTCATCAATTCACTGTCTATATCAATAAGGACCAAAATTCTCATTTATCTTTGATTTCGCGCCAGAAAATGGATTTTAGTCTGTAAAAGGAGGTGGGGTCTAATAGACCGCGTGTCGCCCTAACGTCTGGTCACGGTACGGGCCGATTATACCTCGTGCCGCAGGAACGGAAAGTATGCAAAAATTGGTGCCGCAGCTAACGTGTTAAGGCCTGCTTTTGAACTGAACGGTTTCTTATTTGCTGATGGTAAGCCCCCTGCGCATTACCAATTGGCGGGGATAGTATATCTCTGTCTGCTACGCGACGACGTTCTAAATTGATGAAAAATAAAATAACGGATACTTACTAGTTTTTTTAATGAGAACATTGCAAATAAAGTATTACAACTTCATATTTATTTTTAAGTGCGATTTACTAGGTGCGTGCTCTAATAAAATGTCGCAAGTCCATAAAAAAAATGAAACTTAAGTACCTCTATTATTTCAGTTTTTTTTTTTTTCACCGACTTTATTTTATCTTACTTTACAAACATTTTAAACACATAGCTTTACTAAGCTCTACAAGAAATAAAACACTTTTTACGGATACTAGCACGGTTTTATTAAATGTTTTTTGGTTATTACCTAGTAGGTATTTGGTTTGATTTTTGATTTTCCCGACGTTTCGGCACCTTTGCAGCTGCCGTGGTCACTGGGGGCTAGTATCCGTTAAAAGTGTTTTATTTCATGTCTAGTGAGCGCGTAAGCTTGAGAAGTGAATAAGCTCTACAAGCTTATGTCACCAACCAAACAATACAACGGTTTCACAAGAAGTGCGTCAAAGCAATGACATTCCTGTCGCATGTAAAGCAGATTGTCTAGCTTAAACTTCGAATGTACCATAGAGCAAAGCATGGAGGTCGAAAGCCTCCCTCAACACACCCCCTCAATCTGCTGCATATGCTGACCATACTTTTTAAAACAGTTTTCTAACTACCTGTACAGCATTACTAAATTTCAAATTATAATATCTGTCTAATCAGACTTAAACACTTCTTAAAAGCTTCCTACCAACAGTTACAAAACCTATCTCAAGTTATCTAACTCTTATTACCCCTGTCTACCCCTTAACATAACATTTAACCTAATGTATCCCAAACATTGAAACACTGCAAACATTCCAAAACTTTCTATCTGCCTCTCCATTCCTATAACCCGTTACAACACTTCTCGAGCTACTTACTACATTTCAAAAACCAAACCTTGCAATTAACTTTAACTCCTACTCGACCTATCTTATTACACATCTTAAATAACTTAGTCATCTCACACTGTTAAGTTACTTCCTCACTCGAATATCTAACTAATCTAACTGACATACAAAATACAAACAAACACAAATACAAACAACCAAATACAAATCTTCAATTATAAAAGTAAATGTGATAGAAACTTAAGGCAATCTAACAACATAATAATCTAACAAAATAGTTTTGTACAGTAACTTCCCAAACTTTAAGTTATTCACCGTTTTATGTTGCCGTTGTTTATTTAAAATTCTGCCTGCCTAGCATGACCGAATTATATCGCGTGATATAGCGGTTTATCACGTTTAACTGTCAAAAAGACAAAGGAGTTTGACAGTTGAGTGTCGATAAAATGCTATATCACGCGATATAAATCGGTCATGCTAGGCAGGCTGAAGTCAATGATTCACTTACTTTTATATTTCCACACCCCCTTAAATGAATCATTAAATATGCCAAGATACACCCCCTTAATAAGTATATGCACCCCCTTATCTCTTTAACTGATAATGTGAATTGACTGGGCTTCTTAAGTTTACATCACGCCTTTACACCTTTCTTATACAAATCTTACACAGCCCTATACAACTTACATACTCATTCCCCACATATTGACCGAAAACGCACTTATTTCACTTTTTCTCGCACTTATCACTACCTAACACTCACTCTGATACAAGTTTTCTTTGACACCTTTCAAACTTCACTGGCGACAAACACTTTGTGAGTTGTCTGTCTGAGTTGCTATCTGCGAACCCGTTGGACAGTATTTGACTGTTATTCTATTTGCATCAATCTGATCTTTTAGGTAGTATAGTATCTCACATCTATGTGTTTACTTCTTTTATTCATAATTCCTTTCTTCATAAGTCAAATCGCTGACTGGTTGTCCACTTTCATTTCTATTTCTCATTGGTCATTTCATATAATGAAGTCTCTGATGAACAGGAGTTCTTTGCAGCATTCTGCTGCGTCTATAAACTCTGCTTCTGTACTTGACAGCGCTACGATCGACTGCTTTCTTGAGCTCCATGCCACTGGTCCACCGTTCAGCCAAATCACGTAACCCGACGTGCTACGCCTAGTGTCTGGATCCCCCGCGAAATCTGAGTCACAGTACGATCGAAGCACTTTATCAGCTTCAACAAAATGAATACCTTTATTTTTCAAATCGTTTTTGCATTGTCTAAATCATTCAAATTTGGAGCACTTTGTTGAAGCGAGCAATAATCATTTTCTTCTTTATTTGATTATTATTATTCATAATAACATAAAATGTGATGCAAATTAGGTACTTATTTATGGGGTCTCATCTCATCGTTTCTTTTTATTTTAGTGATAATCAACAACAAGGAAGACGTCGCGTTGCCTTTATCCAACTGTTAAATAATAAACATTAAAGGAAATTAACAAATTTTAAAATTCTCACACCAAACTTAACTAAATACACTAAACAATTTTGAAAAAGTCGATCACGTAGGAACTTTTTATGAATTGCTTTATTTGACATTACAGACGCTATAATATAAAACAGCTCCCAAACTGTCAAACCGTGCGTCATGGTACGCTTCGTCCATACATAAAAAATGGTGAACGGTTTAAGAGCGTGTATTAAAGCAGGCCCTCCGCAGGCCTGCTAAATCAAGGTCATGGTACGAAAAAGTAAGGCCGTTCAATATAAGCCCTGCTATAAGAGATCATAGTAAGGCCCCAGCACGTATGCGTATGCTTGCGTAGACGTAATATGCGTAACCCGCAGGCTGATTATCTAAATAGAAACTATTTAGCGACCGGTTTCATCTAACTTCTTTGATGGTCCCTATCTACCGTATTCAGCTTTAGGGGTTTTTTTGTAACCAATTTGTAACACGATTTAAACTATTATGTACCTATTCTGTGCCTTTATTGAAAAATAGAAATTTATAAAGAACTCGATACAATCACAACGCGTATTTTATGCCCTATGCCATCCCTATGCTATGCACTGCACAGCACTATTTCATGGAGGTGACATTAGATTTTCGTTTAGAAATATGATGAATGGTTATTAAAATAAATTAATTGAAATTATACATTGCCTAATTTTATTACAAATACTCTTAAAGCTGTGGTACTATGGATGGCGGTGAAACCTTCTTTTTTTTCACCATTAATTTTGTCTCGGTCACAGAACAATAATTTTATTCTTGTTCTGTGGTCTCGGTGATCTGTGTTGTGGTCACACTTTGTGCTTGTGTGAGTGGAGTGAGACAACTGACAGTGGGTAAGTGGTTTTCCTTGTTATTTCCTTTGTAACATTTTCTTAATTTAATCATTAGTGGGGAACTATTTCTGACTGAACTTGCCGCTTAGCTTCAAAATTCTTACAACTTCGGTCTTTATTTTGATAGATGCTAAATTAATAATAACATCGCTGCCTATACAAAATAAACATCTTGTTTTGTTTGTTTTCGGCCTTGAAACACAGATGTGAGTTATGACGTCTAATGTCGCCGCCCGCCGGCGGCCGCTTGCAGCGTGCAGTGCAAGTTTCAAAAGTTAGAGGGGGGGGCACACATTTTACCACTTTGGCAGTGTTTATCTTTCAAACGGTTGACTTTAAGAAAACATTGTCTTAGGAACCTCAATGTTATTTTAGAAGACCTATCTATAGACCTATCTATCCCGCACGTATTAGTATATAGAAAAAAAAATTTTCAGTTTCAGTTCTATGTATGGGGAGTCCCCCCTTAATCTTTATTTTCTTTTTAAGCGGTTAACAGAATACATCTACCTACTAAGCTTCAACTGTGTAATCCTAATACTTTCGGAATAAAATGGCTGTGACATACGGACGGACAGACAGACAGACATGACGAATCTATAAGGGTTCCGTTTTTGCCATTTTGGCTACGGAACCCTAAAAATGCTTTCGTATGTCTGTATGAACAGATTCTCGTGAAATGTTGTAAGCGTTCCATAAATTATTATAGATTTTTCTTGACGATTCAGTTTTTCGAACTTTTTCAAAATGGCGAAGATACCTATGGGGAAAATTATTAAATAAATAACTTCTTCATTTATTAAGTTGTCAAACTAGGTGGCAGAGGATTTTTGTTTACCCTGTGCTAGATTAAATAGGTACTCTTATTTAGAACATAAATTCTAATATAGATAAATAGAATGACAAAGTTCCAAAACAACTTTATGACATTCTAATAGTAGGTATCTACTAGGTGGGTAGTTTGTTCATTCATACTAAATACTTCAAAGGCCATAAATTAGCTTTCCTAATGTAATTACAACATTTAATTACCTTGTAAAACCTTCCCCTAACTAACATAAAATACTTTCTTGCTAATTAAAAAACTGCAAAGAGGTCAAAATGGTGACGTGATCGTACGCACCTTTGGGAGTGTTCAGTCTGGGGCTTGGTTAAGTAGGCTATGTATTATGTAGGTACCTACGTAAAAGATTCAGTAGGTACCTACCTAAGTACTAAAGTAGGTAGGTTCTATTATGAACGGTGTTTTTTTTTTTTTTTTTTTTTTTTTTTTTTTTTTTTTTTTATTAGGCTCACAAAACTGGTTTACAATGATCACATAAGCTTTTGAAAAAACATTTATGACTTACTACACTACATTTAAACCTACTAGATGTAAGCACAACATGCGTAAGTAAAATATTTTAATAAACACGGACTACTTCCGGCTCAAGAAGAACATTTTATAACTATTATAATTTCAATTACATAACTTTAATTATATAGTTTAAACCATAATTTTAAACAATAAAAAGTTAACATTACAAATTAGAATTTGTTGAATTACAAAAATAAAAGTCTTTCTATAAGTAAATGTCTTTTAAGGCCTTCTTTGCTGAGGCCACAGAACCATTAAAGATATCGAAATCGAATCTGATGGAGTTATATGCATGACACATTCGATACAGTGGAGAGTGATGACCGAGTCTTGACTTACACTGAGGGAGGGTGAATGTATTGCGATTCTTCAACCTACTACCCATTCGTGGGAGAGTGATTTTTATGTGTTCCAACATTTCTGGCGAGTCAATATGACCTTGGATCAACTTGAACAGGAACATAACATCAGATATCTTTCTGCGTGCATTCAAGACGGAAAGACCGTAGTGATTGACTCGAGCTTGGTAAGAGGGTAATCGCCTACACATGCCATCCGCGTACGCCAAGTGATACAAGAAACGCTTTTGCACACGCTCTAGTCTCTCAGAGTGGACCTGATAGCCAGGATTCCACACTGGACTACAATACTCTACGATACTACGCACTATGGAGTTGAAGACGACGATGGTAAGTTTCGGATCTCTAAATATTTTCATCTGCCGAGTAATAAAACCTGACAATTTGGATGTCCTACCAATTATAGACTCGATGTGATGTCGAAAACTTAGAGCACTGTCTATAATCACTCCTAAATCACGAATATGGGACACCTCAGCTAACGGCTTGCCTTGAATAAAATAATTGGCGTTAGTTGGATGTGTCTTTCGACTAAATTTAATGTGAAAGCATTTATTTAAGTTAAGTTTCATTCCATTATTGACACACCAATCATTAATTGCATCCAGATCCCGTTGTAGAGCGTTTACATCCTCAGGACCCGAGATTGCACGATAAACCTTTAAGTCATCTGCATACATTTTAACTTTAGATTTTATTAAAGAGGCTAGGTCGTTTATAAATATGAGAAAAAATAACGGTCCCAAATGGGACCCTTGAGGGACACCAGAGGGTACACTTTTGGTTGTAGAGGAAAAACCATACATTGCCACCAACTGAGATCGATTCCTCAGGTACGACTCACACCATCTCAACAGTGACCCGTGAATACCTATGTGTTTAAGCTTTAGAATAAGAAGATCATGATTTACGAGGTCAAAAGCCTTTTTAAAATCGGTATATACTGCATGCACTTCTCCCTGCTTGTCTAACACATTACATATGTAGTCGACATAGGCAACTAAGTTGGAAGTAGTCGATTTGTGAGGCTGGAATCCATACTGGTCTACGTGTAAAAGACTCTTGACCCCATTATAAATGTACTCATTCACAAAGGATTCGAGAATCTTTCCTGCAATAGACAACACCGATATGGGTCTGAAGTTACTAACATCGTCAAGGTCTCCACTTTTATGAATCGGCGTGAGATATGCAATTTTCCACTTAATCGGATAAATTCCCGTTTTTAGGGATGTGTTATATATCATACATAAGGGCTTACTAAGATGTTTGGCGCAAATCTTAAATAAAATTGGTGGCAACGAGTCAGGCCCACTTCCCTTATTGCAATCCAAAGATGACAAATAATCAAAAACTTCCTCCTCAGTTACCGAAAAGCCGCAAAGTGAAGGTAAGTTGTTATTAAAATTAAAATTAAAATTAGAGCTGCTCGGATTACAAACGGCTGGTAAGGAGTTATTTTCTGAATAAACAGTCTGAAAGTACTTAGAAAACAAGTCACATATTTGTTGACCTCCGGTAGCTGTTTCATCAGCTAGTCTAACCTCATTAGGAATGGACCCTCCATTTTTTCTTTTTTTCTTGATAAATTTCCAGAAATACCCCGGTTTACTCTTTAGATGCTCTTTGGCATTAACTTTGAAGTTTATGTAGCACTCGTTGATTAAAGATTCACAACGTTTCCTTAGAACATCGAAAGAGTGTTTATCCATCGGGTTTTTATATTTCTTATGTTTGGCGTGATACTTGGCTTTCTCGTTTATAGCTTTAATAAGTGGAGAGGTATACCATTCAGGATACATTTCATTCTTGTAACTTCTACTGGGGGTAAATTTGTCTATTATAGGCTGAATTGTGTTATAAAATAAGTCTACCATATCATTCACGTCTTCAACTCCACACCAAATTAAATTCCAATCGAGCAGAGACAACTCGCTATTTATTGCTTCAAAATTACTAGCTCTAAAATTTGGACGTTTAATTTTTTTATGTTTCATAGCTTTATTGACGGTGGTTAAACCAGAAGCACAGTAAAGTTAGTACATACCTACTTACCAGAAGCTATGAACGAGTTTTGGGTTGTAAATTCATGCGCCACCGCTAAAAACCCCGGTTTCGAATCCCGGTAGAGGCAAATGGTTTTGGGATGAAAAAAAAAACTGCTAACTATTCACAAATGAAATAAAACAAAAATTGCTTATTAATAATGTCCAGAATAAGCATTTAATCAAAGCGAATCTGATCAAACAGAAATGAGGAAGGAAAATTTTGGAGTTTTTTTTTAATTTTCCGCCAGTAAGGATAATTATTTTTCGTTGAAGTAGAATGTAGCTGTTGGAAGTAATTTTCAGGGATTACGCATTTTCCGTTTATAAATATGGATTTATAATATTATGTAGGTACACATTTCGGTGAAATCCGAAGAAATCCGGCCGTTTCCCAACCATTGTTATTGTGGTCTCTGCATTCAAGGTGCCTACCTATACCTAAATTCCCTTTTTAATGAATCCAGCAGATAGTGTTATCCGGAACCTGGTGAAACAGGTCCTTAGAATTATTATTTCTTTATTCAACTGATTACTTCCATGCATTCTTGTTCACAAAAAGTTATCTATTCACGTCAATCGTCAGAGTATACCATCAGTTTCCTATGTCAATGTAATAAAGTTCTTTTTAGAAAAGCATGCTTGACGGCCTTTAGAGAAGCCGGTGTTTGATGATAAAATTGCAAGGTCAATTGCCAATCGTGTCCGCACTCCGCGTCTGTTGATCTAATGACTCATTAGGTTCGGTTAAAACACTGCCTGCCGACGATAGCCGAAAACCATTCGCGAGAAAGTGAATCAACTCATTTCACTACATAAACGTTATACTTGTTTCAGATAAATAAACATACAGTTCCCGCGCGCCGTCTTGACCGCACGTCTGTGTCTATTTCTAGTGAAGTGTTCCGCGTTTGTGAAAAAACATGTCTCTTATTAATTACTATCCGAAGAATTTTCGCGCCAACGGATGGGGTTGGCATAGGGGCGGGAACGCAGCGTCAGCTGTTCGAGGTTTTTTGAAACACGAACAAGGCAAAGGGAGTACGGACGAGGAGCCTTTAATTGGAAATGGAAGCTTGTACCCAACATTGCCTAGTGAAGATGATAGCACGTTTAGCACTGGAGGGAGATTGTACCCCGCGTTGCCTGCTGATGAATACGAAAGTGGTGCTGTAGAGGAGGTGATCGAGGAAGTTTGCGCATCTGTTGACGTCAAAGCAGTCGTAAGTAACCTTAATTAAGTATATGAAGTTCCTATCCACAATATTCTTAATAGGTATGCAACGTGTGTTTACGTTGTGATTTAAGTAATTTACTGGAATCATCGACACGATGAAAGAAGTATCATAAAGTTCTTAATTTCGTTTTCTTTGTACAATACATAAATTGCACGGTGCATCACACTCACAATAATTTTATAGATAGGTACTACAACGACTAGCGATGTATGATGATTAGATTAATAAATTGTTATCGAATTACCAAGTGGTGAAACAACATTGGCTTAGTTTGATAATAATCAGTCCAACAGAACAGTATACTCCTCAGTAGTGTAGGAAACGAAGCGATTTTTTGTATGGAGACCCCTTCGAGCATCGCGGCTTCCAGAAGCCCGTCTTACTCTAAGGGAGACCCTAACATTAAATCCTCAGTGGATAAAAATTTGCGGGGATGTAATATAGTATGAATCAAAACCTATGTAGAAATATCCAAAAACAAAAAAAACGATTTAGATAAATTTAAAATTATGTTTCATTTATGATACTTTATCAAACTGTGAAGTTTCGTCTACTGAGGATTTACTGTGGGGGTCCACTACCTTCCTTTCCTACACTACAGTCCATTTACCAAAATTGTAACAATATTTTTTAAATGAATTAATCGTGCTTAAACAATCAGCCATTTCATGTGAAATTAGAATCAATAATGGGCGCTAAATACGAATACATGCATGTAGAAATGAAACAAAGGCGTTCGGCCTGATGCAGTTTCACAAAGTCTTTCAAGTTTTATTTTTTTCCTGTAAGTAGGTAATAATGTAAAATTATACTCCATCTTTGTGATCGATTTGCGATTCTGTAAAATGCAAATATTTTTTTCCAAAAGCGAATTTAAACTATAAAGAAAACAATTTAAGTTGTCGATGTATTATTGTGGTGTAACCTTCACCTACATCTACCGTACAACAGCTGAAAGTATAAGTTCTTTTATGGGCCGGTGCTAGCGACAAAAAGCAGTTGAACAAGTCCAAAGTGCACGGTCACCAGCCATATTCGGAGATAAAAATGTCAGCAGCTTAAATATTGTGCAAGACTTTTACCCAGTAATATCGATCGGTAATGTTACTTCGCTCAATCACGATTGTTGGAAATTCTTTTCCGATTTTTCTAATTGCAAAAACAAACTTTGATAGTGTACAAGTGATCCAGTGCACACAGGGGCGGATCTACTTAAAGGCTTTTTGGGCTGCAGCCCAGGGCCCCGCGAATACAGAGGGCCCCCAACCGTACTGAAACCAATAGACGATTTCGTCAATAATAAAAATTATCTAGAATTAAAAAAAAATCCGATCATAAGGTTGGCAACACTGCGATCAATCAACCCGTGTGCGCATCTATCAAACGGAACGGAGAATTTCCTGTCGCTTGTTTTCGGTCGGTGTATTCCGTGTATTGTCTATTACTGGGGACTTCCCTCCGCTTACTGCAGTCTAAGACAGAGTCTTACACCTCTTGCAGTGAAATTTTTTGGCTAATTTATGAAAAGAAACTTGTTGATGTTTTCCCAAACTGCTGTCCTACCATCTTAAAGATTTTTTAACGATGCCGTTCACTAGCTGTGAAGCGAAACGTTCTTTCTCCAGGATGTCGTATATAGAAAACAAATACGACAACAATGTCGAACTATCGACTCAATCATTTATCAGTTCTTTCGATAAATTGCGATTTAACAAAGGACCTACAATGCGATGACCAAATTTTAATAAAATAATTTGCAGCACAAAAATGCAGAAAGGTTGCTTTATAATTTATATAACATAACCATTTATAACCTGTCAAATTATTTTGCAATAAATAATATTTTAATAAATAAAAAAATATTTAGTTTTCCTATTTTCTTCCTGAACTTAACATTTATATTACATTACATATACCTACATCACTACAGAAAACAGTTTCTTGTCAAAATGGTAATTAGTTGAGTTATTATTATACAACTCTCAACTGAAGATTGAGATGGCTCAGATGCACTCCGAGCATATGGAAGTAATACACCAAAGGGACCAGCTCGAGAACACCGTTAGAAGCTTCGATGAACAGTGCAGCACCTACGAGAGGGCCCTAAACCGCATCACTGATTTGGAACGGGAGCTGAACGATGCTAACAGGCAAATATTATACTTCAAGGAGCAGCAGCAACTGCACGAAGTGGACCATACACAGAGTCTTTTTGAGGAGCTCATGATTTCTTCACCTGCTGTACAGTCGGCAGAACAGTCAAGAACCACATGCAGTGACTTTTCACCTCAACCTCAAATTTTAGGTGCTAATAAACTGAAGAAATATATTAAAATAAGTAAATTAATTAAAAAAACAGGAAAACTAATTAGGAAAAATAATTGTTTTTCTAAAAACATTGCTTTAAGAAAAGAACGAATTAGCCTCTTGGATTCATTGGAAATTTATAGTAGTAAATTAACTGAAAGCAGGCAAATGTATGACCGGGACACTAACAAATTGCAATTGAAAACCATTCAGTTGCATGAGTCACTTGAACTTGTGCAAAAGAAGTACTCTCTTGCGCAGAAACAAATTGATGAGCACATCAAATCTGCCACAGAGTTAGTGGAACTCTGCAATTACAATGCGGACCGGTATGATTCTTTAGTAAATAGTCAACCTATTGTTGAATCTTCAGTTCTTCACAATAACGATTCTAATATTAATAAAATTAGCCAATCTACACAGAGCCCCTGTCATTCATCATCCTGCATAGAAACATTACAAAGTAGCTACAGTAAATGCACTTTCAAACCAGCATTATCTTGTAACTCAAAGGAGGCTAAAACAAAAACAATTATGTTTTCAGATAAATTAGGTCAGGGACTAGGTTTAGCTCTAAGAGATAAGCTCTCTAAAAAACTTATTAATATTTGTACTCCTGGTTTATCTTTTAACCAAATTGTACAAAATATTGATAAGTCACATATTGATGACGCTACAACAGTAGTAATATTATGTGGGGACAGTTCCCATATTACAAAAAGGGACATTCTTAAAAATATTAATATTCTATTAACATTACAGACTGAAACAAGATGTAAAATAATAATTAGCGCTTTCCCTTATGCAAGTAACTTAAACTGGGATCAAAATAAGCGCATTTTTGATTTAAATTTGTATATATATAATTTTATTTGTCGTCACAGTGACGTTATTTTATACTTTGACGTTAATAAATTTATTAACACTTTTACATTGACTCCAGATAGTATGTATCTGCCGAAAAAATGTAGGATGCAAATAGCTAATTTGTTAGCTTACAATTTACAGGTCTCTGTTACAGCTGTAACTAAGGCCATAAAACCGAGTATTAGTACTTCATCTACTACTCCGCATATTGTTTCAAATAAAACAGTGACAAACTCAGATTTAAACTGAGGCACAAGACAACAGCCAGGCCTAATAATTGTATTAATATAATTAGTCAAAATATTCAGGGCCTGTCTGGCAAAGATCTAGAATTAGAATTATTTGTTGAATGTAATAATATTCAAATCATTTGCATTACAGAACACTGGCTAAAGCATGGTGATATGTCATTTTATCTAAATAATTTTCAACTAGCAAGTGCGATGGTTAGGCAAACAACTATTCGTGGCGGTTCTGTAATTTTTGTGAATAATAATATAAAGTATAAAGAAAGAAAGGATATTGTGAAACTTACATCAGAGCGCCATGTGGAGTTGTCTTGTATAGAATTAGATAGCATGATAATTGTGTCTGTATACCGCCCCCCTAAAGGTACCTATGAAATCTTTGAATCTGTCATGGAAGATGTTCTAAAAAAATTAAAGTTAAAAAATAAACCAGTAGTAATTTGTGGCGATTTTAATATTGATATTCTTGAGAACAATTCTTCGACCACTCGTTTTCTGGCATTATTTAAAAGTTTTAATTTACTTAATAAATTTTTAGAACCCACACGGGTGACTGAACACTCCGCCACTTGCATAGATAATGTTTTTTCAGAATGTGATCCGGAAAACAAATTTGTTTTTAGTAATATTTCATCAGACCATTACGGTTTGAAAGTCTCATATGCTGTGAACGTCATAGATACGCCTAAGACTGTAGAATGCAGACCTATCACAAAAAAGGGATTGGACAATTTTAAAAACAACATTGATGAACAAATTTCTTTAATGCCATGGAATTCGGATAATCCTGATGTTTTGTACGGGAACCTCTTTCATTTAGTTACTTATGAGTTTGATAAAACATTTAAAACAAAGACAATTAAATGTACTCAGAAGTTACGGTTCTGCGATTGGGCTACGACAGGTATTTATAAAAGTAGAAACAGACTTTATGAACTATACAAACTTAGAGAAACGAACCAAAGCCCAGGTTTCTTAGAACATGTTAAAAAATACTCGAAGACTTTCAAAATACTATGTGCAGTTGCAAAGTCTAACTGCATTAAAAAGCAAATTAAAAACTCGAGTAACAAAACTAAAACAACCTGGGATGTCATAAATCGTGAAACTGGTAAAACTAAAGCACGGGAAAATAGCCTAACGCTTAAAATTAATAATGAATTAATAAACACAGATAAAGAAATTGCTAATATTTTCGATAAGTTCTTTGTAAACATACCAGTAGAAACTACATCAAATTTGGATTCCTCACCAGCGGCTGCTGTATCTGTGCTAAAGGGACATGTGGCTGAAAGTGATTCATTGTTTAATTTTAAATGTATTAATGCTTTAGATATTATTAAAGCTTTCAATTCTCTAAAAATGAAAAGCTCCACTGATTTATGGGGCATATCAGTTAAGGTTATTAAAAATATTGTGTATACTATTGCCCCTTATCTTGCTGACGTTTTTAATCAGTGTATTGATCAAGGAATATTTCCTGATCTTATGAAGTTTAGCAAGGTAGTACCATTGTTTAAATCAGGAGATAAAGAAGACCCTAGCAATTACAGACCAATATCGATATTACCTGCCCTAAGCAAGATTTTTGAAAAAATAATACTTGAGCAATTATTATGTCATTTTAATGTAAATAAACTTTTGCACAACAAACAATTTGGTTTTACGAAAGGTCGTTCCACAACTGATGCTGGGGTTGCGCTTTTGAAGCATGTCTTTGAGGCTTGGGAGGGGTCTCAGAATGCCCTTGGCATTTTCTGCGACCTGTCCAAGGCTTTTGATTGCGTGGACCATTGCACGCTGCTGTTGAAGCTGAATCATTACGGTGTAAAAAATAATGCTCAAAAATTAATACTGTCGTATCTCAGTTCCAGGACTCAAACAGTTAATATCAATGGAATAAGTTCGTCAGGTTCTCATGTAAAAATGGGCGTTCCGCAAGGCTCCATTTTGGGCCCTTTCTTATTTTTAATATATATAAATGATTTACCCTTTTTTGCAGAAAAATTCTGTGATATTGTTTTGTTCGCAGATGATACTTCTTTAATATTCAATGTTGACAGGAATAAAACTGATTTTGACGATGTGAACAAGGCACTCTCGCAGGTTCTTGCTTGGTTTAATGTTAATAATCTCCAGCTTAATGCTAAGAAAACAAAATGTGTTAAATTCGCTTTACCTAATGTACAGGCGAATCCCACTGAAATTGTTATCAATAATGAGAAATTAGATTTGCTCGATTCAACAGTTTTCTTGGGTGTTACTCTTGACAGTAAACTTCAATGGAATATGCATATCGCAGCTCTGGCTGGCAAGCTTAGCTCTGCTGCCTATGCCATTAGAAAAGTTAGACAGTTAACAGATGAAGAAACTGCCAGATTAGTGTATTTCAGTTATTTTCATAGCATTATGTCATACTGTATTCTTTTATGGGGGATAGCAGCCGATATAAATACTATTTTTGTTTTACAAAAACGAGCAATAAGAGCTATTTATCAACTAAGTTCTAGAACATCTCTTAGGGATAGATTCAAAGAGATTGGTATATTGACAGCAGCATCTCAATTTATATTAAACTGCATACTTTTCGTGCGTCGCAATATTAACTTATATACAAAACATAGTGATTGGCACAATCGGAATACCAGAAATAAAGACAAACTTGTAATGCCTCAGTATAGATTAGAAAAAGTCCGTGGTTCTTTCATAGGTCTTGGTATAAAGTTTTATAATAAAGTTCCAAGTAATATTTTGGATTTACCATTTGAAAACTTTAAGTCTCATGTAAAAAATTGTCTTCTCAAAAAAGGATACTATACCGTTAAAGATTATTTAATTGATAAAACAGCCTGGTCGTAGATTTTTCTATTCTATGTAAAAATTGAGGGAATTGTCTTACCTACTTAAAACTTATTGTAAGCTTTTTGACTCGACGACGCCTTAATGCGAGTAGCTTTAGTATGTCATGCTCACTTTAAACATTTCTGCGGTGGTGTCGTGTGGGGCGGGTCGTTACGTTCCCTCAAATATGGTTGAGCGAAGCGATGGCTGGTCCATGCGTCATGCTCGTGAACGGGTGCTGCCAGTGGGAATGGGTCTGCTTCTGTCTGCTTGTACTAAGGGCGTCGTATATTTATATTATTATTTTTTTCTCTGTTTGATG
Source organism: Agriphila straminella (assembly GCA_950108535.1). Lineage (NCBI taxonomy): Eukaryota > Metazoa > Arthropoda > Insecta > Lepidoptera > Crambidae > Agriphila > Agriphila straminella. The sequence goes on along the minus strand of OX467305.1, from coordinate 22,963,522 downwards.
TTAACAATATGTATGGCACTTCTTACTCAAAACATAAAACTAATAGGCAAGTAAACCTTGTTTTGATTTCTCTTTTTTTTTTTTATTGCAATCATTTTGCTTTCTATAGTTAGTAGTTTTTGTAAGTAAAGGCCTATGAAAAGCTTTTGGATATTAGTTTTCAATTCAGTGCCTTAGGATGGGTAGCCTAAGTATGTCATGCTCTCTTTAATCATTTCTGCGGTGGTGTCGTGTGGGGCGGGTCGTTACGTTCCCTCAAATATGGTTGAGCGAAGCGATGGCTGGTCCACGCGTCATGCTCGTGAACGGGTGCTGCCAGTGGGAATGGGTCTGCTTCTGAGTACCTATCTTAACGCATATTGAATTGTAAGAATTGCGTTTTTTATTGTTATTTTTTATGTATTGTCTCAAGTATTTTTTGGTAAATTTTGCCTACTTAGGTGCAATTTCGAGTAGCAGACATAGTGATTACTGATTTCTCAACTAGTTGAAAGTTATTTACTCTCACAATTACCTATCCGATATGTAGTAGGTATTTAATTTCAACCTACCTACCCATTGTGTACAAACTTTTGTTAATTATTGTGATGGAAAATGACCTCACTTTAAATGTGGAGCTCATTTTTCAATGTTGACGACTCTGTATGAAATATAGAGGGAGAAAAAAGCAGCCCTTGACGAGTTTCTTGCCGGTTCTTCTCGTTACAAGGTCTCCCGCTCAGGGTTTGCGAACCGATGGCGTAGCTTCTTTGACATTCACAAGTGCTTGTAACAGCCTAGACTGAATAAATGATTTTTTGTTTTGTTTTGTTTTGTTTTATTAGGTAGGGCCCCTAAGCAGTATTAGCCCAGGGCCCCACAAATTCAATATCCGCCCCTGAGTGCACACTAATAAAACAATCTTGGTACCAAGACAACAGTAAAATGTTTACGATCTAGGGAATAGTTTACCACGAAGCTATCTATCCTCAACAAATCTAATAAGATATCTAATATTAGATCCTTACAGCACGGGTGGTCTTTACCTATAGGATTTTCTTAATTCTAAGCATACCTATTACCTATCTAATCTAGGTTAACAAGTCATGAGTTTATTTTGAAAAGGATAAATTCTAATCATATTTTATCTGAGATCCGACTTCACCTCCTAAGATATTAGAGCTCCACTCCACAAGTCCACAAAATATTAAAGTCTGTCTGTCTAGACACTGCACATGCACATAGCTCCCAGAATAGGTACTAAAATTCGTGAAATAGTGTCGTGATGAAGGTATTTATTTCTGCATTATTTGCAAATTGCAAGTAAGATAAGTAGGCTGGTACTCGCAATACTTATTTTAATTACCGTTATAAACCGATGACTAAGAAGTTCATAATGTCTTCGGCCCAGCGTTAAAATTCTGATTCATAATGACGTGCTTATCTATATTTGGTCTCAGAGATTTAGAATTAAGTATCCGTAAATTCTCATGCTCATTTGGTTGTATTGTGTGGGTTGATCCGATTTTTCCCAGCGTATGAAAAATATAAAAAATACACTGGCTGATGTTGTTTTGTATAAGTTTTTTCCTTTGTCGGCGCTTCGTCGCTATATAAGAGTATGGTCGGTTTTTGTCTTACCTAGGTACTATTACGTGCTATTGCCTGCCGACTAAGTATTTATTCAGTGCTGTATACCCCAAATCCCATCTTTTTATCGTCGTTCATCGTCATTTACTCTTTAATTTGCATAAAGAAATTATATTATAGCTTCGTTTATCAATATTTAGCATTTAACCATGGATACATATAAAACATACATTACATACATTTTAGCATTTAACCATGGATTTATTGACACAGTGATGTGATGACTCGCGCGCAGTGGTGCGAGACGTTAAAATCATTAGAATTTTAATCACCATGTCTAGCCCTACCTTTATTTACTACGGTCTAATTTTTCCCAAAGCTCTAACTATATCTTTGCAACTAAAAGATTTTCCTTATCTTTTATTTCGAATGTTTTCCATAATATATCAATCAACTTTCCTGTAGCGTAGGTAGATTCTGAAAATATCTACTCTCTCAAGAGTTTTTTACAATTTGAGCTATTGACGATGAATACATCGTTTTCAATAGAAAACTTCACCAAAAATAAATCAAGTAAATATTTAGGTACTTATCTCTAAAAAACTTCAAAAGTCTGAGCGAGACTTTACCTGAACTGCAAAATGCGAAAACACTCTACCTACACTACATAATAATTTGGGTACAGCTGATAATTTACGATAATAATATATAGTTATGGACTAAATAAATAAAATAATACAGAGTCACAAAATACTGATTGTATGATGTAGGCCTACAATGATTATATTTATACCGCAGCCAGGAGGTGAACGCCATTCCACAAACATGGACAAAAATAGCTCATCGTTCCCTTCAGTATTTAGACATCCCATACATAACTACAGATTTTATAAACCGCTTGCTATGCTCAGTTGTATGTAATGTAATGTTGTAGAGAAGTTGTTGTTACGTGTACTGAAACTGAATAATCAATACAGTGGAATTTTTATGGATCACTGACACTGATAGAATAAAAGCATCCGGAATAAGAATGTAAGAAAGAGATTTCGAAAAAAAAAATATGTCATCTAGGGTGGCCAACTGTCCTGTATTTTAAAGGCGTCCCATTTTTCAGCTATCATTTTGGCCATGTCCTGTAACTATATTTTATTTACATAATAAAGACATGTACTATTATATATTCTGTGACATGGCCAAAAAATTGTTCATGCTATGCTATCCTATATTTTTTCTTAAATCCCGTAATTTTAGATCGCTTGTACTGTAAAATGATATTATCCGTTCATTCAAAAATAATTCCTTATAGAACTATGAAATGGGAGGGCATACCTACCGATATACCTACCTTATTCTAGTAACACTAGATTCAAATATTACTATTCTCCATTCTTCATTCATAATGTATGGCGTCACGTCAGGCTGACGTCAGGCAAGCTTACTCTTGTCGTGACATCCTGGCTTTGTGTGTCTCATAGATATAAGTATATTAAGTGTGTCTTGATGTCAATGACATAAAATAAAGACGGAGATACAGATAAAAAAGTCATGAAACTTTTAAATTGTTTCTTAAAAAAATCACCAAATACAAAATAGTAGTGAAACCAAAGAATATATAATAGTACTAACGTACAGAAGTCGGTCCCCGCGAGGACCATCAAATAATAAGCTACTCTCGCTGCACGGCATTAAAGTACAATTTCAAACTGCACAACGCTGCGTGGATAAAACTATATGCACCTACGAAGAAGAAAGAGAGGCGTCTCTTTCTGTCGCATAGCTCTATCTCAACCGACACATTTCGGGGTTGCTACTCGCTAGTTACTGATATCATAGAAAACATTCGTTATGCCCATGAATAAACAATGAAATTACTAATAGGTACTTATAAAATAAAATAAATCTACCTAATAGGTGAGCTGAGCATATTTAAAGAGCATAAATAATAAGTATTTCTAAGTAGTTAGAGAAGCTCGATTGCGCAGTGGTATAGCGCCCGGCCCAACGATTGCGATTTGCAAGGGTCGGTTATGGGATGGGTGAAAAAAATAATAGTATTTTTTAGCTTTTTTCTTTACTGGTGCCATATTTCGAACTTCGATACAACTAAGTATGTAAATATGTATACAAAAAATACAATAAACTTTGGTAGGTAGGTAGGTACGTTAGTAATTAAGTATGAATAAAAAAATTGTTTAAAAAACAAAAAACCGACTTAAAAAAACCTGCCTCTAAAAAAAGCAAGAAATAAATAATATGCAAATCATTAGATACGCATTATCATTGTTATAATAAAACACGTCAATTGAAGTCGGGTGGGGCTTTTAGAATAAAAAAGGAAGATGTACTCCAACCCCACCCGACTTTAATAAAAATTTTAAACAATTTTTTTTATTTTTTTATTTTTAGTGTAAGTACCTTCTGTATTAGGTAGTGTAGGTATATTATTTAGATAGAAAAATCGGCTCAGCCAAACGTGAGATAATCGCGGAGAAACATACATACATACAAACTGAATACCTCCTTTTTTTGAAGTCGGTTAAAAAGACTACACAAAGGTATCCCTTCCCCAACAAAAAAAATCATCTAATTCGGTTCATAAATAACAAAATTGACAAGTTAGTTGATTTAATATCATAGTATTTTCAGGATTACTTGTAAACTACTGAACCGATTTGAAAAAAAATTAAATGGGACCATCTCGCAAGAAAACTCAATCGAACAAAAAAAGAATTATCTAAATCGGTCCATAAATGTCGAAGATACGCGCGAACAACGATAAAAAAAAGAAACAAAAACATACAATCGAATTGAGAACCTCCTCCTTTTGATGAAGTCGGTTAAAAACGAAGTGCATGCAGTTTCGCATTCGGCGCTTGACTGACTCGTTTCTTTCGTGACGTTCACGCGCTGCGCTCTCGTCGCTCGCACACGCCGCGCGTTTCGGTCGGAGCGCTGATATCCCTCGACAATGGCCCTCTTGGAGTGGGCCGTGAGCAGTAGGCTAACATAAAAGTTTAAGCGCGGAGTGATACCCCCCTGGTGAAACAGTAAAATGAAGGGTTTTTTAACAAATTTCAATAAAAAATTAGTGACGCCTATCGGCAATAATTTGTACTACTAAGATTGTTTTGCTTTTTGCGTTTCAAAGATTTTGACGTTTCTTTGAAAATTTGGTAAAGGCATGCTGCGACGGTAGCGGCGCCCGCCATCTAGTATTCTTTAGTATGGGATGAGGTATCTGTACTAGCATAGTACTCACACAACTTCATTCACAAAAAATATCGCTGTACATTTGGTTACTTTTATAAGTACCTACTTGGTAAATGAGAAGTACCTAATTAATTCACTTATACTTTAATCAGTTTATGAACTTTATTAAATAACAATATTTTCTTTTTCTGCTTACCATACAGACGACGGATTTAAAGGTGAGTACAAGTTTATTTCTATGCACTGTAGTAGGTTAGGGTACGATAACTCTATATTCGATTATAATAGTATAATAAGTAGGTATAAAGTTTTTAATTTCGTCGTGTAGAAACACACTCACTCTCCCAGACCACCACCTTACCCAATGACGTTTTAAAGTCCCGCCAAAAATAGTTTTTATTATTCATGACTTGGATAATAGAGGGTGCATTCAAGCAAGCTAATCGCTGGGTCATCGATTGAGTGGACCAATGTCCTTCCTTCAGTCACAGAATAGATATTTAGTAGTACTTGAGGCAGGAAGAAAAATTACAGAAAATATTTATTTGTACCATTATTGTAGGTACCTATTGAAATCTTTAATGAAGAGAAGATTATTTGAGATTAAAATATTATGGAATATACATAGGATTACAATATAACGCCACAATTAAATAATAATCAACTAAAATCTACTTTTGGAGAAGCTTACGTCATTCGCTGGATCGGCAAGTTGGTATGTGAAAAATGCGACCGCCTTAAGAAGGTCATTTGATTATACTGTGACGACGGCGGGCAAGAACTTTTTTATGTTGCTGCATAGCCCTACTGAGAACTAAAAACTATAACATAACTGTCACTGTCAGCACAGAGAAAGCAATACTATAGTAAGAAGAGACGGGACTTCATAGACCAAAAAAAACTACGAAATGTCAAATCAAACATACCTCGACGTAGCCAACATACCGAATGTAAAACAATGTTTTGCCAACCTACAGGAAAGAAATAGAGATGGGCGACCTTATAGTATTAAAATTTTTATCGATATCGATGAATGCACTGAACTGCGCTTTACTTAAGGAATAATTTTAAAATTTCTACTAACATGACACAATACTCTGTTTTTTAACCAGTACTGAGTCAAACAAGTATGTTAGAATTAATTATCAAGCATTTAACCTATGGGCAGTACTTTTAATTAAAAAACAGAGCATTGTGTTCAGTTTAATATTAGAAATAATAACTAAAAAATTTAAAAAATATGTATTTCCCAAAAAAAAACTCACTGTCGCATTTTCACCGCACATTTCATTAATAATACATACATAATAATACAACATTGGCATTATAATAAAAAAAACAAAATTAATCCTCATCGTCGCATTTTCGCCGATCAATTCATTTGCTCATAGACCATAATAGTGACCTGAAATAAGAGTTACATTAAAATGGATATAAAATTACAATTATAGTAAAAAAAAAAGTCATTGTCGCATTTTTGCTGAACATTTTATTAGCTCTTAGTTGTGACCTGGAATGAGACAGATATAAAATTGCTAATATAATAAAAAAATATTAAAAAGATTTATTCCCAAAAAAATCGCATTTTCGCCAATTAATTCGTTAGCTCATAGTTGTGACCTGAAGTAAGAGTTAAATCATAACAGATATAAAATTGCAATTATAATTAAATATTTAACTAGTTTATAATATTCAGAATTGGGCCAAGCCCATTTCTTACACCTAAAATTAAAAACATCGATATCGATATTTATATACCACTCTATTTTCCTGCAGATTATTTTTCTGACTAAAATTTTATTATTTCATTCAAATACCTACCAAAAATTGTAAACGAATGTTATATTGGTTAATGTATTACTCACCGAAGCTCATCTGAAGGAAATTTGGTCATAAAAAACCGTTTTGTATCGTCTTTTCACGCCGATTTCACCACAAATTTCACATTTTACATTCTTCATTGTGATTTACATGTACTGCACCTTAACTTGACTATTAACAAATTAAAACATTAAAACAAACTTTTAAATATCACAAAACTATTATAAACAAACTTTTAACTACCTACACAAATTAATTTTATTTGTTACAATATTTTAAATGTTGCCGCCATGTTTCTCTGACAGATGACCTATCATCAAAGAACGAGAAAGAATGAGGAAGAGTGAGACAAATATAGTCGCCATCAAAATTCGTGTCCGTTTCATAGAATCTTTTTTTGTATGGAAGTTGCGACAGACTGACTGTCAGTTTTCGTCTCAAGGAAGTGTAGGTGCAATTTGAGCGATTATTAATCATTTTAATTTATTTTGAGGCTGAATTAAGTGAATTAAAGTTAAGGCAATTACGCTATGGTGCTGTGTGATATAAGAATTACCCAGAAAAGAGAATAAATCAATATAAAACTCGAAAGTGGCCGTGGAATCGTTTCGCGTACAATTTTCAACTATGACCTCACTTATTTTGATCATTTGATCATAGACGAGTGTGCCGACAGCAATAATTACTTCTTCAGCTAGTAGTTTACTACAGGGAGTACATAAATTATGAGAATGTTTTGTTTCTATGGTGTTAAATTACATGTTTTCCATTGACCTAATTATAACTTTGATGTGTGATACTTTCTTTAATGAATCTAACACTGACCCAATAGCCAAGTGCGAAAATATTTATGATCAATTAAATTGCAGTCTCATGGATATAAAACACAAATATAAACCATAGAAAGTAGATTTTAAGGATTTAAAGCACAAAATATAAACCATAGAAAGTTGTTTTCAAGTCTATTGAGATCTGACAAACTAATGTAACTAACTAATAACTCTGATCATTTAATACATATTTTGAAAACAATTAAGTAACTAAAACCATTATCAGTCTTTTAGGATCCAGCTGAATAATTAAAAAATATGAACTTGCTTAGTATAAACACCATTGCTAGTTGTAAAAAACTATGGTTCAATTAGCACCACAGTTTATATTATGATGTCACCACATAATTGTGTAATCTGACTAACATTGGCCTCCACATAGTCTTCACAAGATCAGTATTATGTTCACAACCAGGTGAATCAGTGCACTGTGCGGAGTTAAAACCTTTTTCCCTTTTGAAATGTTTAAAAACTATAAAGGAAGTTTTAGGCAAAAGAATATTACATAGCACCATAAGTGTTGCCAACTTAAAAAAGGAAAATGCTAATGCTTACCAATTTTCTTTAGACAGTTCTCCTCAAAATGTCTTAGCGAACAGTGAAAAAGATAAAAGTAGTGTAGATAAAAGTGTGCGAGACGCCACCATGGCGCAAAATGGTGGTGCTGATTTCGGAGCGCTTATACAAGGCGCTGGAAGGCAGCTACTGAACCAAGGAGGTCAGGCAATACTCCAATATGGTGCGCAGGCTATCGGGAACATCATCAATGAGGTCTTCCAAAAGAAGGAGGTGGAACAAAAGAGATTTCTACCGAGCATTAAGAATTATAAAGTGGTACGTATTGTTATATCAACTGTTTCATATACTACCATATTTATTCTTTGATACATAAATCTAATTTTAATTATTCTTAGATTTCAATTCACCAAACCCCAAGCGGCTACTAGTAGCCGGACAGACAACAATGGAATACCTATTGTTTTCATTTTATTTTTTATTGTGAAGAACGCCTGAAAATGAGACACAATTTATTTATTATATTATATTAAATTATAAATATTCTATAAAAGTTACTTAACTCGTCAACGCCCGCTGTGCCCTATCGGGCACAAACAACAATAGAAATCTATTGATGTATTGTTTTCCGGGCATTGAAGAGTTAAAAGTAATTACAATCATTAATAAAAAATGCACCCAATACAGCTTATCTTGTATATTCTATCATCGGGTTCTTATGAATCTGATGATACAAACTCAAATGCAAATCTCTGCTTGGTACAGTTAGAAAGGGATGGTGTTATTCATCGCATATACCGCCATCCAGGGAATGATAACGTTATTTTTAAATGTACCGTTATTTCTTACTTTTTTACAGTTAATTTTAACATTAACGTTATGTCAATAAATAATGTTACTTTAGATAACGTTCCATTGGAATTAACTTTATTTCAGTAAATAATTTTAACGTTATTTTAACGAAATTAACGTTATTTCAGTAAATAACGTTAATTTTAACGTTATTTCTTACTTTTTGTTACTGTTACTTTAAAATTAACATTATTCCAATTCACTTCTCAAGCTTACGCGCTCACTAGACATGAAATAAAACACTTTTAACGGATACTAGCGCGGTTTTATTGAAAGTACTAGTAAAGTACGTGGTCACGTGGTCCCCCGTGACCACGGCAGCTGCAAAGGTGCCGAAACGTCGGGAAAATCAAAAATCAAACCAAATACCAACTAATTACCAAAGTACTTTCAATAAAACCGCGCTAGTATCCGTTAAAAGTGTTTTATTTCATTATTCCAATTAATAACGTTACTTTTTTACCGATAATTTTACCGGTACTATTGTACGGGTAAAATATAACGGTAATTTTACCGGTACAATATTTTTAACGTTAATTTTACCAGTAAATTTACCGATAAAATGTTTTAACGGTATTTTTAACTTTTTTTTTTGTAACGTTATTTTTTTTAACGGTATTTCAATCCCTGGCGCCATCCCTTTCTAACTAACTACTTAAGCAGAGATTTCAATTTGAATTTGATAGTTTTTAATATATTTCATTATATTATATATCAGTTAGTTCTAGCCCTCCAATATTACAAAGCACTTGTTACAACATATTCAAAAGCTTCTTCTTATTACCTTTAAACAAATAACTTTAACTAAATAAGTTTGACATCTGTTAAAAGTTACAATATAGCTTCTATTAACTAGCAATAGAGTTCATATTTGCACAGTAACTCCTATAATGAGTGTGTATTGCAAAAAAATATTGATATCAAAAATATACATATGTGGGTTGAAGCAAGTTAGTCAATTACATTTGTTACACCTACACAGTTCATTGAGATCATTGCCACTAATTTTAGTGGATGAGAGTTACCATCTTATTTTATTCATAAGGTGCTTAGATTTTATTATGAGAATTCAAAATTGAACCTCTCGAAAGGGACAGGAATAGCTGTCTGACTTCTTCAAGTTGGATTCAATGCTGAGATTTTATTATGAGAGGTGGAAATCAAAATTGAACCTCTCGAAAGGGACAGGAATAGCTGTCTCACTTCTTCAAGTTGGATTCAATGCTGAGATTTTATTATGAGAGGTGGAAATCAAAATTGAACCTCTCGAAAGGGACAGGAATAGCTGTCTCACTTCTTCAAGTTGGATTCAATGCTGAGATTTTATTATGAGAGGTGGAAATCAAAATTGAACCTCTCGAAAGGGACAGGAATAGCTGTCTCACTTCTTCAAGTTGGATTCAATGCTGAGATTTTATTATGAGAGGTGGAAATCAAAATTGAACCTCTCGAAAGGGACAGGAATAGCTGTCTCACTTCTTCAAGTTGGATTCAATGCTGAGATTTTATTATGAGAGGTGGAAATCAAAATTGAACCTCTCGAAAGGGACAGGAATAGCTGTCTCACTTCTTCAAGTTGGATTCAATGCTGAGATTTTATTATGAGAGGTGGAAATCAAAATTGAACCTCTCGAAAGGGACAGGAATAGCTGTCTCACTTCTTCAAGTTGGATTCAATGCTGAGATTTTATAATGAGAGGTGGAAATCAAAATTGAACCTCTCGAAAGGGACAGGAATAGCTGTCGCACTTCTTCAAGTTGGATTCAGTGCTGAGATTTTATTATGAGAGGTGGAAATCAAAATTGAACCTCGAAAGGGACAGGAATAGCTGTCTAACTTCTTCAAGATGGATTCAACTTTATTACATGTCTCTAGCAGTAAATTGTATATTCAAAAATTAGCTTAATGGCATCGCAAAGAAGCTTGTTTTCGTTTTTTCGAAAGGTTTTCGTTTCCATTCCAGTAATTCCAAATCATTTTTGACTAGGTATGAATTTTATTGAATCTGGATTCTAGACACCTCTCACTCATTAGCTTTTTAAATAATATTTAATTTTTAGCTCCACATAACTTTACCAATAATGGCTTCACAAAAAATAGTGGTAAATAATTTTTGATCTAACATTATAAATTCATATGCTACTATTTTTAAAAGTTATCAAACGTGTCAGTCAACCTGTGTGCAGTTGTGGTTTTATCATACGGAACGACTAACCCACATAAATTGTTTTCCTATGCATTTATTTGCTCAGCAATGCCGCCATTTCCTGATGATAATGCAAGGTCATTTAAATATGTGTCAGCTGTGTAATCACAAGGTGCACAAGCCTTTGTTGACTATGTATGTAATGAACTTAATATAGCATATTAAACTATTTATTCTTAGTTTTTAATAAAACAATAATAAAATTGTAAGAACTACTTGTCTGGAATATTTATCCCATTCTTAGACCTACCAACTTAGATTTTTGCATTTTACAATTACAATTAAACGCATCTAAAGTTACCATATCGGAAATAGATAGGTCGCTTGACAAAATGGTCCCTGTCTTCATCAGAATCAGACAATATTGCCAATCTGTATTGTAACGGACGTTATAAAAAGCCAAATGAATCGTAACTGTGTAACACTTCGCATTTTCCGCGAAAAGCCTAGACTCCAGTCAAGACTGACTGACTTGTATTTACAAATCTACAGTTTACTACAATAGCAAGTAGCAACCTACAGGAAATTGTAGAACAACAATGCTGAAAGCTAGTCTTAATTGCGAAATCCTTTATCTAGTTTTCAAATGACAAAGATCGGATATCTTTGTCCTTAATTTTTCGCAAGTGCCTTTTTATCATTCAGCCAACATTCAGCAATAGAAGCGCCTGAATTAGTCACTAAATTGAAACTTCGACCGAGCCATTGTGTAAAACGAAGGTGTGGTAAATAATTGGTTTATTAGGAAGGTCGTGTATTCATGGCAATGTTAAAACAACTGTTTAGTCTTCCACTTATCTATCCTTAGTTTTAATGGTATGGTCGTGTCTTATTCCATGGGTTTTCACATGCCTGTCTGATAGTGTTGTCATAAAACTAATGTCTTTGTATCTTTTCTTGGTTATTTAACATTGATACAATGTGATTTTTAACATTTACTTATTTAAATTATTTGCTCTATTTCTGACCAGCCCATAGTCCTCCAAAGTTTATCATCATAAACTCGTCTGTATTTGTAAAATGATTGTATACAATTTCTTCAGTCTTACTGCTTATTGCTTCTGTAAAAGCCTACTTCAGTTTTGAATCTTGATATTACCTACTGTGATTTATAATTCTACCTTTGTTTTGCAGAATTGTATCCCATCCCCATAGATCTTTCTCAATATACCTATAGTTTCTTCTGGGTATAATCCTTTTTTCGATGTAGGTAATACTAACTTCGACATCTACTGCTAAGTTCAACGAGCTAATCTGTCGACCTTGCTACGCTGGGATCTATTTCATCAATTGAGAGCGCAGGGTGTGTCACAGGCTAACTGCATGCGGTAGCTTTGTCCTTCTTATCTCGTCTTTTAAGTGCGCCTGCGGCAATAAGACCGAGGTTGAAAATTTATTCTGGAAATTAATAGCCCAGAAAATAAGTGTGACGTAGTGACGGAATAATGATAGTTTTAGTTTAGGTATAGCTAGCCCGTACCTACTATTCGTAGTGTGGCGGCTTCTTGTTATTATGTGTGACTAGCGGCCGCCCGCGGTTTCACCCGCGTGGTTCCCGTTCCCGTGGGAATATCGGGATAAAAAGTACCCTATGTTTTAATCTAGGCTATCTACAATTTCTGTGCCAAATTTTAACCAAATCCGTTCAGTAGTTTTTGCGTGATTGAGGAACAAACATCCAAACTCACAAACTTACACATTAATAATTAATAATATTAGGATGGATGATAATAGGAAATTATATTTCTTTATTGACTAGTCTGATAACAAGTACTAATACCTACAAGTCAACATGCGTACGCCATTCATATTACTTCGTATGCAAAGAAACCAAAACAATTTAGACCTTTTGTGTATGTCTCCGAGTATAGTAGTTGTTTGTAATACTAATTATCATAGGTGACTGAACCGCCTCTTAAATATTCTACACCAATCAATGATTCGTCGCAAATAGTTGAGTATTGACAGACTGCCAACGGTTAAGAATTGGATTCTTAGTTCGTAGACATTTTTTATGGAAAGCACCATAAAAAATGTCTACGAACTAAGAATCCAATTCTTAACCGTTGGCAGTCTGTCTTCTTATTTGTTGCTGACTGAAGTGTTCAACTTTGTACCTCCTATTTATGTAAATCATGCTTTCGTCATGACATGAGACATGTTTTCTTCGTTCGAAAACCAAACTTGCGACCATGGGTCACATTATCAGGATCTTTAATTGCCACACTAAGGATCTTTATAAAAAAATAAAAAACCATGTCTTTGATACCAACAAATATTTCCTTAGAGCATTAAACCAAAATATTTCCCATCAACAGTTTCACTCCCTTTCTGAAACCTACTTTTGACAACTGACTTCCGCCCACGACTTCTTTCGCCTGAATTCCACATCCAATGGGAGTTTCTGTCACTCAGGAATAGTGGAGCTTTCTAATAGTTGAAGAATTTTGAAATCGCATCAGTAGTTACAGAGATTACCTCCTAGCTAGATCCTAACTCATGGACTTTACCTCTTTATAACATTAGTATAGATTTCTTGGAAATCCTGGCTTCAAGCCAAACATGGAAATGTTTTAATGCAGACATTATGGTGTCACATAAATATTTCACGAGTAACAACCATGCTTTAGGTCTTACAAGACCACATCAATCCGATGGTGATATTATGACTTCAGCATCTTTCGATTTCTACTAAAAGTTCCATCAAAAGCGAACGCATCTCATTGAATTTCTAGTGACTTTTTCGTCATCAAAGCCAATGAAATTCTTTGCCGAGTAGTCAATTAAGGATAGACCGCCAAAGATCTTACAATTACACGATCTATTTCTATACTACACGTTACTGGTAGCTTTAATTTACAACTACCATGCCAGATGGAATTGCGTGGGAAAAAAGATTTTGTTTGTTATTGTAAACCCATTACGTAAGAACATAATATTAAGTTGGTTGGTAGTAATTAGTACAACCATGCCAACCAACCTGAATACAGTCAAAACTTCAAAAAGAATGCATAGCAGTGTTGGACACTATCAAACTGATTTGGCAAGACAAGCTTACAGTGCCTAATTTTATCATCAAGAACCAGTATTTTTTATTGCCTTCATCTCGCTTTTATTACCTGGACTGGAAGTCGCACATTTCATATTATTACATTTATACTTACCTAATTCACAGAGGGCAATAACAGAACTACTAAACGTAAAATATTGCTTCTTATACTAAAGTTACAGAGGTTTTTAGATGACGTCATCTAAAAGCCTTGAATTATGGGATCGCTGTCGTACAAACTGTGTGTATAGCAACAGTACACATTTCAATATAACTTTGGTATAAAAACTGTTAACCTACTCTGTCCTTTTATTTATGTCTGCTCTATTTTCTAGTCTACTTGAATTTGTTGTCAGATTTGTACGGTCTATTTATGGGCAAATCTAATGATCAATCACTATTGCGTGGTGTTATCAATTTATTGTCGTTTATGTCATAAACTTTATGAGACAGCTATCGATTATGTACCTTACCTTAACAATTTATTTATAAAGACATGATCAAGTAGTACGAATAATTACTTGGGCTGTCTATTATAACTAGTTTTACGAAATGACGTGCCCTTTTTTGGTGACCCCCGTGAAGATAGCCACCCCACTACGAGTGCCCAGGTTTTGAGGGTGCAGGACGTTAGTTTAGCGTTAGTTTTGATTTGTTTTGGAAAAAAAATCGTTTGTTTCGATTTCCTTCATACTTTTTTTTTAAAAACAAAATTGGGGTGGCTATCTTCACGCTAGCCACCCCATTGCACCGATTGGTTTTATTTAAAGGGTATTCGATAGATATTTGTTAGTTTTGTTTGTTTTGATTGGAATTTTCGTTTGTTTAGATTCCGTATTCTCTAGAAAAAAAATCAAAGTGGGGTGGCTATCTTCACGTGAAGATAGCCACCCCATATGACAAAATAAAATAAAAAAATGCGCATATGATTGCTTTCCGTTAGTTTTGATTTGTTTTGATAAAATTTTGTTTGTTTTGACAAACCAAAAAAAGTTATGGGCATTTTGAAGGGCAATCATTCCTGCACGCACTAACAACCTGATAAACTCATTACATGGATTAGTTTAAGTGAGGAATCATTGAAAAATGCTAAATCTAGGTATGCTTATCAAAAATACTGTTAGTCATATAAAAATTGGGCTAAAGAAAGGTAAATACACATAGGCAAAATACTCAAACCGCAGAATTCCGATTGTACGCAGGAGAAACGCTATTATGGTATTCGTTTGAAGGAGTGCCCGCAACAGACTAGGTTTAATTAAATGATGCAAATCTTAGCTATGGCCTAACATAAATCGTTTCGTATGTTTCGAAAAAGACATCTGTGTAGACCAGGCTGAAACATACGGTTCGTTATAATTACGGATTCACTTGAAACTGCTACAAGTATTTGTTTTGAGGGAGCGCCCGCAACTGACTAGGTTCAAATGAAAGATGCAAGTCTTAGCTATGGCACAACATAAGTCATTTCGTTTGTTTCGAAATAGACAACTGTGTAGACCAGGATCAAACATTCGGTTCGTCATAATTACCTAGTCACTTCAAACCGCTAGAAGTATTTGTTTTGAAGGAGCGCCCACAACTGACTAGGTCCAAATGAAAGATGCAAGTCTTAGCTATAGCCCGACATAAATCGTTTCGTTTGTTTCGAAATAGACAACTGTGTAGACCTGAATCAAAAATTCGGTTCGTCATAATTACCTACTCACTTAAAACCGCTACAAGTATTTGTTTTGAAAGAGCGCCTGCAACTGACTAGGTTCAAATGAAAGATGCAAGTCTTAGCTATAGCCCGACATAAATCGTTTCGTTTGTTTCGAAATAGACAACTGTGTAGAGCAGAATCAAAAATTCGGTTCGTCATAATTACCTACTCACTTAAAACCGCTACAAGTATTTGTTTTGAAAGAGCGCCTGCAACTGACTAGGTTCAAATGAAAGATGCAAGTCTTAGCTATGGCCCAACATAAGTCGTTTCGTTGGTTTCGAAATAGACAACTGTGTAGACCAGAATCAAAAATTCGGTTCGTCATAATTACCTACTCACTTGAAACCACTACAAGTATTTGTTTTGAAGGAGTGCCCGCAACAGAATAGGTTCAAATGAAAGACGCAAGTCTTAGCTATGGCCCAACATAAGTCGTTTCGTTTGTTTCGAAATAGACAACTGTGCAGACCAGGATCAAAAATTCGGTTTGTCATAATTACCTAGTCACTTCAAACCAGTGAAAGTATTTATTTTGAAAAAGCGCCCGCAACTGACTAGGTTCAAATAAAAAATGCAAGTTTTAGCTATGGCCTAACATAAAAAGTTTCGTTTGTTTTGAAATAGACAACTGTGTAAACCAGGATCAAACATACGGTTCGTCATAATTACCTAGTCACTTCAAACCGCTACAAGTATTTTTTTTGAGGGAGCGCCCGCAACTGACTAGGTTCAAATAAAAGATGGAAGTCTTCAGAAGTCAGTTGCGGGCGCTCCCTCAAAAAAAATACTTGTAGCGGTTTGAAGTGACTAGGTAATTATGACGAACCGTATGTTTGATCCTGGTCTACACAGTTGTCTATTTCGAAACAAACGAAACGACTTATGTCGCGCCAAAGCTAAGACTTGCATCTTTATTTGGACCTAGTAAGTTGCGGGCGCTCGCTCAAAACAAATACTTGTAGCGGTTTGAAGTGAGTAGGTAATTATGACGAACCGAATTTTTGATCCTGGTCTACACAGTTGTCTTTTTCAAAACAAACGAAACTTTTTATGTATGGCCATAGCTAAGACTTACATCTTTCATTTGAACCTAGTCAGTCGCGGGCGCTCCCTGAAAACAAATACTTGTAGCGGTTTCAATAGAGTAGGTAATTATGACGAACCGAATTTTTGATCCTGATCTACACAGTTGTCTATTTTGAAACAAACGAAACGACTTATGTGAGGCCATTGCTAAGACTTCCATCTTTTATTTGAACCTTGTCAGTTGCGGGCGCTCCTTCAAAACAAATACTTCTAGCGGTTTGAAGTGACTAGGTAATTATGACAAACCGAATTTTTGATCCTGGTCTACACAGTTGTCTATTTCAAAACAAACGAAACTTTTTATGTAAGGCCATAGCTAAGACTTGCATCTTTCATTTAAACCTAGTCAGTTGCGGGCTATCCCTCAAAACAAATACTTTTAGCGGTTTGAAGTGACTAGGTAATTATGACGAACCGAATTTTTGATTCAGGTCTGTCTACACAGTTGTCTATTTGGAAACAAACGAAACTACTTATGTCGGGCCATAGCTAAGACTTGCATCTTTCATTTAAACCTAGTCAGTTGCGGGCGATCCTTGAAAACAAATACTTGTAGCGGTTTCAATAGAGTAGGTAATTATGACGAACCGAATTTTTGATCCTGATCTACACAGTTGTCTATTTCGAAACAAACGAAACGACTTATGTGAGGCCATTGCTAAGACTTACATCTTTCATTTGAACTTAGTCAGTTGCGGGCGCTCCCTCAAAACAATTACTTGTAGCGGTTTGAAGTGACTAGGTAATTATGACGAACCGTATGTTTGATCCTGGTCTACACAGTTGTCTATTTCTAAACAAACGAAACTTTTTATGTTAGGCCATAGCTAAGAATTGCATCTTTCATTTGAACCTAGTCAGTTGCGGGCGCTTTTTCAAAATAAATACTTTTAGCGGTTTGAAGTGACTAGGTAATTATGACGAACCGAATTTTTGATCCCGGTCTACACAGTTGTCTATTTCAAAACAAACGAAACTTTTTATGTAAGGCAATAGCTAAGACTTGCATCTTTCATTTAAACCTAGTCAGTTGCGGGCGATCCCTCAAAACAAATACTTGTAGCGGTTTCAATAGAGTAGGTAATTATGACGAACCGAATTTTTGATTCAGGTCTACACAGTTGTCTATTTCGAAACAAACGAAACGACTTCTGTCGGGCCATAGCTAAGACTTGCATCTTTTATTTGGACCTAGTCAGTTGTGGGCGCTCCTTCAAAACAAATACTTCTAGCGGTTTGAAGTAACTAGGTAATTATGACGAACCGAATTTTTGATCCTGGTCTACACAGTTGTCTATTTTGAAACAAACGAAAAGACTTATATCGGGCCATAGCTAAGACTTGCATCTTTCATTTGAACCTAGTCAGTTGCGAGCGCTCGCTCAAAACAAATACTTGTAGCGGTTTGAAGTGAGTAGGTAATTATGACGAACCGAATTTTTGATCCTGATCTACACAGTTGTCTATTTTGAAACAAACGAAACGACTTATGTGAGGCCATTGCTAAGACTTCCATCTTTTATTTGAACCTTGTCAGTTGCGGGCGCTCCTTCAAAACAAATACTTCTAGCGGTTTGAAGTGACTAGGTAATTATGACGAACCGAATTTTTGATCCTGGTCTACACAGTTGTCTATTTCAAAACAAACGAAACTTTTTATATAAGGCCATAGCTAAGACTTGCATCTTTCATTTAAACCTAGTCATTTGCGGGTGATCCCTCAAAACAAATACTTTTAGCGGTTTAAAGTGACTAGGTAATTATGACGAACCGAATTTTTGATCCTGGTCTACACATTGTCTATTTCGAAACAAACGAAACGACTTATGTTGGGCCATAGCTAAGACTTGCGTCTTTCATTTGAACCTAGTCTGTTGCGGGCACTCCTTCAAAACAAATACTTGTAGCGGTTTCGAGTGAGTAGGTAATTATGACGAACCGAATGTTTGATCCTGGTCTACACAGTTGTCTATTTCGAAACAAACGAAATGACTTATGTTGTGCCATAGCTAAGACTTGCGTCTTTCATTTGAACCTAGTCTGTTGTGGGCACTCCTTCAAAACAAATACTTGTAGCGGTTTGAAGTGACTAGGTAATTATGACGAACCGAATTTTTGATCCTGGTCTACACAGTTGTCTTTTTCAAAACAAACGAAACTTTTTATGTAAGGCAATAGCTAAGACTTGCATCTTTCATTTAAACCTAGTCAGTTGCGGGCGATCCCTCAAAACAAATACTTGTAGCGGTTTTAAGTGAGAAGGTAATTATGACGAACCGAATTTTTGATTCAGGTCTACACAGTTGTCTATTTCGAAACAAACGAAACGACTTCTGTTGGGCCATAGCTAAGACTTGCATCTTTCATTTGGACCTAGTCAGTTGTGGGCGCTCCTTCAAAACAAATACTTCTAGCGGTTTGAAGTGACTAGGTAAGTATGACGAACCTAATTTTTGATCCTGGTCTACACAGTTGTCTATTTCGAAACAAACGAAACGACTTATGTCGCGCCAAAGCTAAGACTTGCATCTTTATTTGGACCTAGTTAGTTGCGGGCGCTCGCTCAAAACAAATACTTGTAGCGGTTTGAAGTGAGTAAATAATTATGACGAACCGAATTTTTGATTCTGGTCTACACAGTTGTCTTTTTCAAAAAAAAAAAAAACTTTTTATGTAAGGCCATAGCTAAGACTTACATCTTTCATTTGAACCTAGTCAGTTGCGGGCGCTCCCTGAAAACAAATACTTGTAGCGGTTTCAATAGAGTAGGTAATTATGACGAACCGAATTTTTGATCCTGATCTACACAGTTGTCTATTTTGAAACAAACGAAACGACTTATGTGAGGCCATTGCTAAGACTTCCATCTTTTATTTGAACCTTGTCAGTTGCGGGCGCTCCTTCAAAACAAATACTTCTAGCGGTTTGAAGTGACTAGGTAATTATGACGAACCGAATTTTTGATCCTGGTCTACTCAGTTGTCTATTTCAAAACAAACGAAACTTTTTATGTAAGGCTATAGCTAAGACTTGCATCTTTCATTTAAACCTAGTCATTTGCGGGCGATCCCTCAAAACAAATACTTTTAGCGGTTTTTAAGTGACTAGGTAATTATGACGAACCGAATTTTTGATCCTGGTCTACACAGTTGTCTATTTCGAAACAAACGAAACGACTTATGTTAGGCCATAGCTAAGACTTGCGTCTTTCATTTGAACCTAGTCTGTTGCGGGCACTCCTTCAAAACAAATACTTGTAGCGGTTTCAAGTGAGTAGGTAATTATGACGAACCGAATTTTTGATCCTGGTCTACACAGTTGTCTATTTCGAAACAAACGAAACGACTTATGTTGGGCCATAGCTAAGACTTGCATCTTTCATTTGAACCTAGTCAGTTGCGGGCGTTCTTTCAAAACAAATACTTGTAGCGGTTTTAAGTGAGTAGGTAATTATGACGAACCGTATGTTTGAGCCTGATCTACACAGATGTCTTTTTCGAAACAAACGAAACGATTTATGTTAGGCCATAGCTAACACTTGCATCATTTATTTAAACCTAGTCTGTTGCGGGCACTCCTTCAAACGAATACCATAATAGCGTTTCTCCTGCGTACAATCGGAATTCTGCGGTTTGAGTATTTTGCCTATGTGTATTTACCTATCTTTAGTCCAATTTTTATATGACTAACAGTATTTTTTGATAAGCATACCTAGATTTAGCATTTTTCAATGATTCCTCACTTAAACTAATCCATGTAATGAGTTTATCAGGTTGTTAGTGCGTGCAGGAATGATTGCCCTTCAAAATTTAAAATGCCCATAACTTTTTTTGGTTTGTCAAAACAAACAAAATTTTATCAAAACAAATCAAAACTAACGGAAAGCAATTATATGCGCATTTTTTTATTTTATTTTGTCATATGGGGTGGCTATCTTCACGTGAAGATAGCCACCCCACTTTGATTTTTTTTCTAGAGAATAGGGAATCTAAACAAACGAAAATTCCAATCAAAACAAACAAAACTAACAAATATCTATCGAATACCTTTTAAATAAAACCAATCGGTGCAATGGGGTGGCTAGCGTGAAGATAGCCACCCCACTTTTGTTTTTAAAAAAAAAGTATGAAGGAAATCGAAACAAACGATTTTTTTTCCAAAACAAATCAAAACTAACGCTAAACTAACGTCCTGCACCCTCAAAACCTGGGCACTCGTAGTGGGGTGGCTATCTTCACGGGGGTGGGTGCAGGACGTTAGTTTAGCGTTAGTTTTGATTTGTTTTGGAAAAAAAATCGTTTGTTTCGATTTCCTTCATACTTTTTTTTAAAAACAAAAGTGGGGTGGCTATCTTCACGCTAGCCACCCCATTGCACCAAATGGTTTTATTTAAATTTTATACGATAGATATTTGTTAGTTTTGTTTGTTTTGATTGAAATTTTCGTTTGTTTAGACTCCGTATTCTCTAGAAAAAAATGCAAAGTGGGGTGGCTATCTTCACGTGAAGATAGCCACCCCATATGACAAAATAAAATAAAAAATTGCGCATATAATTGCTTTCCGTTAGTTTTGATTTGTTTTGATAAAATTTTGTTTGTTTTGACAAACCAAAAAAAGTTATGGGCATTTTTAAATTTTGAAGGGCAATCATACCTGCACGCACTAACAACCTAATAAACTCATTATATGGAGTAGTTTAAGTGATGAATCATTGAAAAATGCTAAATCTAGGTATGCCCATCAAAAAATACCGTAAGTCATATAAAATTAGGCTAATGATAGGTAGATACATATAGGCAAAATACTCAAACCGCAGAATTCCGATTGTACGCAGTAGAAACGCTATTATGGTATTCGTTTGAGGGAGTGCCCGAAACAGACTAGGTTTAAATAAAAGATGCAAGTCTTAGCTATGGCCTAACATAAATCGTTTCGTTTGTTTCGAAATAGACAACTGTGTAGACCAGGATCTAACATACGGTTCGTTATAATTACGGACTCACTTGAAACTGCTACAAGTATTTGTTTTGAGGGAGCGCCCGCAACTGACTAAGTTCAAATGAAAGATGCAAGTCTTAGCTATGGTCTAACATAAGTCGTTTCGTTTGTTTCGAAACAAACAACTGTGTATACCAGGATCAAAAGTTTGGTTCGTCATAATTTACCTACTCATTTAAAACCGCTACAAGTATTTGTTTTGAGGGAGCGCCCGCAACTGACTAGGTTCAAATGAAAGATGCAAGTCTTAGCTATGGCCTAACATAAAAAGTTTCGTTTGTTTTGAAATAGACAACTGTGTAGACCAGGATCAAACATACGGTTCGTCATAATTACCTAGTCACTTCAAACCGCTACAAGTATTTGTTGTGAGGGAGCACCCGCAACTGACTAGGTTCAAATGAAAGATGCAAGTCTTAGCTATGGCCTAACATAAGTAGCTTCGTTTGTTTCGAAATAGACAACAGTGTAGACTAGGATCAAAAATTTGGTTCGTCAAAATTACCTACACACTTGAAACCGCTAGAAGTATTTGTTTTGAAGGAGCGCCCGCAACTGACTAGGTCCAAATGAAAGCTGGAAGTCTTAGCTATGGCCCGACATAAGTCGTTTCGTTTGTTTCGAAATAGACAACTGTGTGGACCAGGATCAAAAATTCGGTTCGTTATAATTACCTACTCATTTGAAACCGCTACAAGTATTTGTTTTGAGGGAGCGCCCGCAACTGACTAAGTTCAAATGAAAGATGCAAGTCTTAGCTATGGCCTAACATAAAAAGTTTCGTTTGTTTTGAAATAGACAACTGTGTAGACCAGGATCAAACATACGGTTCGTCATAATTACCTACTCACTTGAAACCGCTACAAGCCTTTTGTTTTGAAGGAGCGCCCGCAACTGACTAGGTCCAAATGAAAGATGCAAGTCTTAGCTATGGCCTAACATAAAAAGTTTCGTTTGTTTTGAAATAGACAACTGTGTAGACCAGGATCAAACATACGGTTCGTCATAATTACCTACTCACTTGAAACCGTTACAAGCATTTGTTTTGAAGGAGCGCCCGCAACTGACTAGGTCCAAATGAAAGATGCAAGTCTTAGCTATGGCCTAACATAAAAAGTTTCGTTTGTTTTGGAATAGACAACTGTGTAGACCAGGATCAAACATACGGTTCGTCATAATTACCTAGTCACTTCAAACCGCTACAAGTATTTGTTTTGAGGGAGCGCCCGCAACTGGTTAGGTTCAAATGCAAGATGCAAGTCTTAGCTATGGCCTAACATAAGTCGCTTCGTTTGTTTCGAAATAGACAACTGTGTATACCAGGATCAAAAGTTTGGTTCGTCATAATTTACCTACTCATTTGAAACCGCTACAAGTATTTGTTTTGAGGGAGCGCCCGCAACTGACTAGGTTCAAATGAAAGATGCAAGTCTTAGCTATGGCCTAACATAAAAAGTTTCGTTTGTTTTGAAATAGACAACTGTGTAGACCAGGATCAAACATACGGTTCGTCATAATTACCTAGTCACTTCAAACCACTACAAGTATTTGTTTTGAGGGAGCGCCCGCAACTGACTAGGTCCAAATGAAAGATGCAAGTCTTAGCTATGGCCTAACATAAAAAGTTTCGTTTGTTTTGAAATAGACAACTGTGTAGACCAGGATCAAACATACGGTTCGTCATAATTACCTACACACTTGAAACCGCTACAAGCATTTGTTTTGAAGGAGCGCCCGCAACTGACTAGGTCCAAATGAAAGATGCAAGTCTTAGCTATGGCCCGACATAAGTCGTTTTGTTTGTTTTAAAATAGACAACTGTCTAGACCAGGATCAAACATACGGTTTGTCATAATTACCTAGTCAATTCAAACCGCTACAAGTATTTGTTTTGAGGGAGCGCCCGCAACTGACTAGGTTCAAATGAAAGATGCAAGTCTTAGCTATGGCCTAACATAAAAAGTTTCGTTTGTTTTGGAATAGACAACTGTGTAGACTAGGATCAAACATACGGTTCGTCATAATTACCTAGTCACTTCAAACAGCTACAAGTATTTGTTTTGAGGGAGCACCCGCAACTGGTTAGGTTCAAATGAAAGATGCAAGTCTTAGCTATGGCCTAACAAAAGTCGCTTCGTTTGTTTCGAAATAGACAACTGTGTAGACTAGGATCAAAAATTTGGTTCGTCATAATTACCTACACACTTGAAACCGCTAGAAGTATTTGTTTTGAATGAGCGCCCGCAACTGACTAGGTACAAATGAAAGCTGGAAGTCTTAGCTATGGCCCGACATAAGTCGTTTTGTTTGTTTCGAAATAGACAACTGTGTGGACCAGGATCAAAAAATTCGGTTCGTCTTAATAACCTAGTCACTTTAAACCGCTAGAAGTATTTGTTTTGAAGGCGCGCCCGCAACTGACTAGGTTCAAATAAAAGATGGAAGTCTTAGCTATGGCCTAACATAAAAAGTTTTGTTTGTTTTAAAATAGACAACTGTGTAGACCAGGATCAAACATACGGTTCGTCATAATTACCTACTCACTTGAAACCGCTACAAGCATTTGTTTTGAAGGAGCGCCCGCAACTGACTAGGTCCAAATGAAAGATGCAAGTCTTAGCTGTGGCCCGACATAAGTCGTTTTGATTGTTTTAAAATAGACAACTGTGTAGACCAGGATCAAACATACGGTTCGTCATAATTACCTAGTCACTTCAAACCGCTACAAGTATTTGTTTTGAGGGAGCGCCCGCAACTGACTAGGTCCAAATGAAAGATGCAAGTCTTAGCTATTGCCTAATATAAGTCGCTTCGTTTGTTTCGAAATAGACAACTGTGTAGACCAGGATCAAAAATTTGGTTCGTCATAATTACTTACTCATTTGAAACCGCTACAAGTATTTGTTTTGAGGGAGCGCTTGCAACTGACTAGGTTCAAATGAAAGATGCAAGTCTTAGCTATGGCCTAACATAGAAAGTTTCGTTTGTTTACTCCATCTAATACTCCATCAAAACAAATACTTGTAGCGGTTTCAAGTGAGTAGGTAATTATGACAAACCAAATTTTTGATCCTGGTCTACACAGTTGTCTATTTCGAAACAAACGAAACTTTTTATGTTAGGCCATGGCTAAGTCTTACATCTTTCATTTGACTCGAGTCAGTTGCGGGCTCTCCCTCAAAACAAATACTTGTAGCGGTTTCAAATGAGTAGGTAATTATGACGAACCAAACTTTTGATCCTGGTATACACAGTTGTTTGTTTCGAAACAGACGAAACGACTTATGTAAGACCATAGCTAAGACTTGCATCTTTCATTTGAACTTAGTCAGTTGCGGGCTCTCCCTCAAAACAAATACTTATAGCGGTTACAAGTGAGTAGGTAATTATGACGTACCGTATGTTTGATCCTGGTCTACACAATTGTCAATTTTAAAACAAACAAAACTTTTTATGTTAGGCCATAGCTAAGACTTGCATCTTTCATTTTAAATTAGTCAGTTGCGGGCTCTCCCTCAACACAAATACTTGTAGCGGTTTCAAATGAGTAGGTAATTATGACAAACCAAATTTTTGATCCTGGTCTACATAGGTTCTCTATTTCGAAACAAACAAAGCGACTTATGTTAGGCCATAGCTAAGACTGTCGGCGCGACAATACTGAGGAACGCATTGTTGTGTGCATTCACACACGCACACACACACATATGAAGCGCGAGCTATAGGCTCGACGTCCCGCGCAACTCATTCTGCCTTCGATCGCATTGTCAATAACAGTAAATTTGTACTATTTTGACCATTATACCTATTTACGAAATTCATACCATCTTTTCATCCTAATCATCAGTAAATCATCCTTCACGTCGCAAATATTGTTCCTTCAACCGGATAAAAGTCGAAGAGGATTGATCCAGTGTCGACGTGAGTAAAGTGGTTACCTATTTATTGAAGGAATACCTACCTATTATTGTGGAGCTTCACCAAAACAACCCAGTTTAAGGCGAGTGGCGAACTGGTTAGACTGTTTTAAAGATTTGTGCCAATAATTCCAAACCTTTTCTACCTCACTAACATTCAACATCGCATCGCCCGTTTGTGAAAGTGTTGCATTCTACCGATTTCTACCCTACCTATTTGTCAATTAATTATCAAAAGGCTACCTATTGCCAAACTAAGGTTACCTATTACCTAGTCTATAATAAGAAACTATAAAAAATCATAAATTTACAATAACTATCGTCGTTTTTATATTTTTTCTATTACTTGTGGTTACTACCTACAAATAAATTTATTTGGATAGGTATAGCTACGTGATTTGCAGTTTGTTTCTATTTTACGTAACGATTTATAAGTCTATAATATTAGTAGAATTTTATTATGGCTACTAGTGCTACTACCGAACAGGAATTCATTAAAAAACGTGGTAACTGTAAAGGTCGCCTAACGTTATTCATTAATTACGTCAATAATTTGCCGAAAACTTTAAGTAACGAGGCTCAGTTGGAACTTGAGTTGCGAATATCAAAGATGGAAGTATTAATGGATACTTACAACGATATTCAAGAACAATTAGAATGTTTGTCATCCAATCCTGACGAGCAATTCAAGGAACGCGATATTTTTGAGGGAATGTATTTTAAGGCGGTAGCATCTGCAAAGGCGAAATTAGGTATCACGAGCGCGAGTAATATACCGCGGCAAAGCCTTCGCAGGGACTCCGACGACGACGCAGCCAGCGTAGTGCAACACACGAGGGCCAATGTAAAGCTGCCGGTCATTCAACTAGCGAAGTTTAATGGTACATACGGTTCTTGGTTGGAATTTCGAGACACATACATTTCCCTTATACACGACAACCCTGATTTAAGTCCAATAAATAAATTCCATTATTTGCGCTCGTCTCTTGAGAGTAGTGCCCTATTAGTAATTAAATCTATAGAATTTTCATCTAACAATTATGAAGTTGCATGGAAATTGATCTGCGATAGGTATGACAACAAGAAAATGCTTATCGCCAATCATGTAAAATCTTTATTTAGTGTTTATCCCATACAAAAAGACACTTCATTCAATTTAAAAAGATTAGTCGATAGTTTTGTCAAAAATTTAAGATCATTAGCCACTTTAGGTGAACCTACAGACAAGTGGGACACTTTGTTATTGTACATGTTATCAAGTAAATTTGACCCACAATCTTTGGTTGAGTGGGAAAAGTTTAAAGCACTACACGAAGATAAAAGCTTTGATTTTGAAGATATACTAAAGTTTACAAGAAACAGGGCTGAACTGTTAGAAACATTAGAACAAAGCAATAAGCATAAATATCCAAAGCAGGTAGGAACAATAGGCGCGCATACTTTAGTTTCTACTAACACTGTCAAATACAAATGTCCCGTTTGCCAATCTGATCACTATATCTATTATTGCAAAACATTCCTCAATTTATCTAATAAAGATAGGGAAAAAAGGGCTAACGAATTAAATTTGTGCCTAAATTGCTTAAGGCCCGGTCATACAATAAAAAAATGTATTATGGGTCCATGTAAAAGGTGCAATAAAAAACATAATAGTTTGATTTGTCCCGAACTGAATGACGTCGCGAGGACGGAGGGGGCACACGAATCGAACGAACAAGTATCGTTATCTTGTTCAGTAGTGTCGCCTCAAGGTCTGCTGTCTACGGCGCGCGTCGCTGTGTGCGTAAACAATAGCAAACATAAGCAGCAGGTAGTTCGCGCTATGCTAGACTCCGGGAGCACGTCCAATTTTATAACGGAACGGTTATGTAAACAACTGCGTTTACCTACTACAAGTAGAACTACAACTATAAACGGCTTGAATAATAACGTATCAGTAGCTAACAATTGCTGTGATATTACCATTCAATCAATGCATTCAAGTTATAATTGTACAATTACTTGCATTATTATATCTCAAATAACTAATCCATGGCCAAGTTCCCCTATTGATAAACAATTAATTCAAATACCTAAATCTGTATTACTATCAGACCCAGATTTTTATAAGCCAGCAAACATTGAAATTTTGATTGGTAATGGTGTTTTTTGGGACTTAATTGAACCACAACAAATAAAATTAAACTCTCAAAACATAACTTTACAAAAATCTAAGTTGGGTTGGATTATTGGCGGTTCTATTAAATCCGATCCAACTACATATTGTAACTATTCTGATACTCAAATACTAAGCGATCAATTAGCTAAGTTTTGGGAATTGGACACTATTTCTACTACTACAAATAAACATTTAAATTGGTCACAAGAAGAAATTGATTGTGAAAATATATTTGTAAATACCACATCGCGACTACCTAGTGGTAAATTTTGTGTGACTATACCTTTAAAAATGAACACTTGTGTTTTGGGTGACTCATACCAATCTGCGAAAAAACGATTTATGCAGTTAGAGAAAAAACTACAAATTAATTCAAAATTAAAAATTCAATACACAAATTTTATGAAAGAGTATATCGATCTTGGCCATATGAGGGAATCAAAGTTGTGTAGTAGCGATAAAATTCAATATTTTGCTCCTCATCATGGCATTGAACGCCCCCATAGTTTAACAACCAAGTTGAGGGTTGTTTTCGATTGTTCTGCTAAATCAAGTTCTGGTTATTCATTTAATGAGCTGCAAATGGTCGGTCCAACAATACAAGACGATTTATTTTCGATATTACTGCGATTTCGTCAGCACAACTTTGTGTTGACTGCCGATATCGAAAAAATGTACCGCGCAATAGACATAAATGAGTCACAGCGGTGTTTACAACAAATACTATGGCGCGACGATCCGGGTCAGCCGTTAAAGACCTACGAACTGAATACAGTAACATATGGGAGCGCCTCTGCGCCTTTCCTAGCTATACGATGTCTCAAACAATTAGCTAATGAGTGTTCAGATTTATTCATACAAGAAATAATTAGTAAAGATTTTTTTGTTGATGATTTAATTTCAGGTGGTAAAGATTTCAATCAATTATTATACATTTACACATCGGTTACTGAACAATTAAAAACCGGTTGTTTTAAGTTAAGAAAATGGTGTTCGAACAGTCGCGAGTTAATTAGCAAAATAGAAAACAATGATAATACTTCAACTGAACTTCTAGATCTGTGTCCTAATAGTATCTCAAAAACATTGGGTATAAATTGGGATCATAGGTCTGACAATATTTGTTTCGATATACAATTAAAATCACGCAATAAGATAACAAAAAGAAATATATTGTCAACTATATCTCGATTGTTCGATCCATTGGGACTTGTGAGCCCCGCCATATTATTAGCAAAACTTACCTTACAAAAATTATGGTTATGCAAGCTATCTTGGGATGACGAAGTACCGCCTGCCACACAAAGGGCGTGGCTTCAGTTCATTGATTCCTTACCACAATTAAATAAACTAAAAATTCCTAGACACGTCATTTGCAATAATTTTATAAATTTGCAATTACATGTATTTACAGACGCATCTGAGGAGGCCTACGGAGCCTGTGTGTATTTAAGATCTATAGACAGCGATAATAATATTCACGTACATTTATTATGTTCAAAAAATAAAGTGAGTCCTTTAAAATCACAAACAATTCCTAAATTAGAATTGTGTGGGGCCCTTCTTGGCTCGAGACTTAGCTATAAAGTTATTAATTCATTACGATTACAAATACACCAGTGTTTTTACTGGTCAGATTCCACTATTGTTTTAAGTTGGCTAAACGCATCAACAAACAAATTACAAACCTTTGTACGGAACAGAGTTGCAGAGATACAGTCCACTACAGATATTAACACCTGGAAGTACGTACCTACTAATTTAAATCCGTCTGACTACCTGACGCGTAATATGAGTGTTGATGTATTGGTTAACTGCGAGCAATGGTGGCACGGCCCACAATTTCTTAAACACGATGAATCATTGTGGCCTACATTTGATTTAAAAAACAATAATCAATTTATACCCGAATTAAAGCAAGAGGTTAGTTGTATGACAACTAATTCCGAGGGGCCATTGTTCCCTTTTCATGTATTTTCTAGTTATTCTCGTATGACGAGAACAATGGCATATGTGTTGCGATTCATAAACAACACAAAACATAAAATGAATAAACGCACAGATAAATATTTAACAGTTAGCGAACTTCGTTTAGCTACAAATAAATTAATTTCTATTTCACAACAAGAAAGTTACAGTACTGAATACGAATTGCTTAAATTAAATAAATCATTAAAAAGTGGTAATTCATTGCTTTCACTTAATCCATTTTTTGATCCAGATTTAAAATTAATAAGAGTGGGTGGTCGTCTTAAAAACTCACCATACAGTTTTAACAAAGTACACCCAATATTATTACATAAAAATCATATATTTACAAAATTATTATTCTCCAATGAACATAAGATTTTAATGCATGCTGGACCACAACATTTGTTATATTCTACTAGACAAAATTATTGGACGGTAGGTGGTCGTGATTTGGCCAGGTATGTTTCTCGAAATTGCACTATTTGTAATCGGTTTCGCGGAAAGACAGTAACCCCTATAATGGGGAACTTACCTAAGGAAAGATTTCTTACCGGCTATGCATTTCAATACACAGCAGTAGACTACGCGGGTCCAGTAATGGTGGCCAACAAAGAGGGGCGAGGCTGTAGACTTATCAAGTCATACATTTGTGTCTTCGTGTGTTTCACCACCAAGGCTATTCACTTGGAGCTCGTTAGTAATATGACTACTGCGAATTATATTTCAGCGCTAAAGCGATTCATTGCCCGTAGAGGCAAACCAACATACATTTATAGCGATAACGGATCTAATTTCGTCGGCGCTAATAACGAGATAAAAAAGATGTTTATTAGTGATGGGGACCATATTATCGATAATTTTGCACAAAGTTCGATAAAATTTAGTTTTAGTCCTCCACATTCTCCACATTTCGGTGGATTGCACGAAGCTGGAGTTAAATCCACAAAAACTCATCTAAAGCGGGTAATAGGTAATTCAAATTTAACTTTCGAACAGTTATATACAACACTTACACAAATTGAAGCGATATTAAACTCTAGACCCATTAGCCCAATATCCTCTGATCCCAACGACCTACTACCGCTCACTCCTGGTCATTTCCTTATTGGCAAACAGCTCACGTCAATACCAGAGCCAGACTTCGCCGATTTACCACTCCAAAGGTTAAACCACTACCAGCGAGTTGAAAAACTGCGGCAGCAATTCTGGTCTAGATGGCACAAAGAATATATTACCGAACTCCAGCTCCGATATAAATGGAAATCTTCACATGGTACCTTACGTGTAGGAGATCTTGTACTAATCAAGGATGATCAGCTTCCACCCATGAAATGGCTCTTGGGACGAATTATTAACACGTATCCAGGAACCGATGGAGTCACGAGGGTTGCAGACATACGTACGTCCACAGGAACGTTACGAAGATCATTTGCGAAGATTTGTCCACTCCCAACAATGGACCAAGATTGAAGCAGCAGCAGCAGTGCTTCAACGAGGGGCGGCATGTCGGCGCGACAATACTGAGGAACGCATTGTTGTGTGCATTCACACACGCACACACACACATATGAAGCGCGAGCTATAGGCTCGACGTCCCGCGCAACTCATTCTGCCTTCGATCGCATTGTCAATAACAGTAAATTTGTACTATTTTGACCATTATACCTATTTACGAAATTCATACCATCTTTTCATCCTAATCATCAGTAAATCATCCTTCACGTCGCAAATAAAGACATCCATCTTTTATTTGAACCGAGTCAGTTGCGGGCGCTCCTTCAAAACAAATACTTCTAGCAGTTTGAAGTGACTAGGTAATTATGACGAACCGAATGTTTGATCCTGGTCTACACAGTTGTCTATTTCAAAACAACGAAACTTATTATGTTAGGCCATAGCTAAGACTTGCATCTTTCATTTGAACCTAGTCAGTTGCGGGCTTTCCCTCAAAACAAATACTTGTAGCGGTTTCAAATGAGTAGGTAATTATGACAAACCAAATTTTTGATCCTGGTATACACAGGTTCTCTATTTCGAAACAAACAAAGCGACTTATGTTAGGCCATAGCTAAGACTTGCATCTTTCATTTGAACCTAGTCAGTTGCGGGCGCTCCTTCAAAACAAATACTTCTAGCAGTTTGAAGTGACTAGGTAATTATGACGAACCGAATTTTTGATCCTTGTCTACACAGTTGTCTATTTCGAAACAAACGAAGCGACTTATGTTAGGCCATAGCTAAGACTTGCATCTTTCATTTGAACCTAGTCAGTTGCGGGCGCTCCTTCAAAACAAATGCTTGTAGCGGTTTCAAGTGAGTAGGTAATTATGACGAACCGTATGTTTGATCCTGGTCTACACAGTTGTCTATTTCGAAACAAACGAAACTTTTTATGTTAGGCCATAGCTAAGACTTGCATCTTTCATTTGAACCTAGTCAGTTGCGGGCGCTCCTTCAAAACAAATACTTCTAGCAGTTTGAAGTGACTAGGTAATTATGACTACACAGTTGTCTATTTCGAAACAAACGAAACTACTTCTGTTAGGCCATAGCTAAGACTTGCATCTTTCATTTGAACTTAATCAGTTGCGGGCGCTACCTCAAAACAAATACTTGTAGCGGTTTGAAGTGACTAGGTAATTATGACGAACCGTATGTTTGATCCTGGTTTACACAGTTGTCTATTTTAAAACAAACAAAACGACTTATGTTAGGCCATAGCTAAGACATCCATCTTTTATTTGAACCGAGTCAGTTGCGGGCGCTCCTTCAAAACAAATACTTCTAGCAGTTTGAAGTGACTAGGTAATTATGACGAACCGAATGTTTGATCCTGGTCTACACAGTTGTCTATTTCAAAACAACGAAACTTTTTATGTTAGGCCATAGCTAAGACTTGCATCTTTCATTTGAACCTAGTCAGTTGCGGGCTTTCCCTCAAAACAAATACTTGTAGCGGTTTCAAATGAGTAGGTAATTATGACAAACCAAATTTTTGATCCTGGTCTACACAGGTTCTCTATTTCGAAACAAACAAAGCGACTTATGTTAGGCCATAGCTAAGACTTGCATCTTTCATTTGAACCTAGTCAGTTGCGGGCGCTCCTTCAAAACAAATACTTCTAGCAGTTTGAAGTGACTAGGTAATTATGACGAACCGAATTTTTGATCCTTGTCTACACAGTTGTCTATTTCGAAACAAACGAAGCGACTTATGTTAGGCCATAGCTAAGACTTGCATCTTTCATTTGAACCTAGTCAGTTGCGGGCGCTCCTTCAAAACATATACTTCTAGCAGTTTGAAGTGACTAGGCAATTATGACTACACAGTTGTCTATTTCGAAACAAACGAAACTACTTCTGTTAGGCCATAGCTAAGACTTGCATCTTTCATTTGAACTTAATCAGTTGCGGGCGCTACCTCAAAACAAATACTTGTAGCGGTTTGAAGTGACTAGGTAATTATGACGAACCGTATGTTTGATCCTGGTTTACACAGTTGTCTATTTTAAAACAAACAAAACGACTTATGTCGGGCCATAGCTAAGACTTCCATCTTTCATTTGGACCTAGTCAGTTGCGGGCGCTCCTTCAAAACAAATGCTTGTAGCGGTTTCAAGTGAGTAGGTAATTATGACGAACCGTATGTTTGATCCTGGTCTACACAATTGTCAATTTTAAAACAAACAAAACTTTTTATGTTAGGCCATAGCTAAGACTTGCATCTTTCATTTGAACCTAGTCAGTTGCGGGCTCTCCCTCAAAACAAATACTTGTAGCGGTTTCAAATGAGTAGGTAATTATGACAAACCAAATTTTTGATCCTGGTCTACACAGGTTCTCTATTTCGAAACAAACAAAGTGACTTATGTTAGGCCATAGCTAAGACTTCCTTCTTTTATTTGAAGCTAGTCAGTTGCGGGCGCTCCTTCAAAACAAATACTTCTGGCAGTTTGAAGTGACTAGGTAATTATGACGAACCGAATGTTTGATCCTGGTCTACACAGTTGTCTATTTCAAAACAAACGAAACTTTTTATGTTAGGCCATAGCTAAGACTTGCATCTTTCATTTGAACCTAGTCAGTTGCGGGCGCTCCTTCAAAACAAATACTTCTAGCAGTTTGAAGTGACTAGGTAATTATGACGAACCGAATTTTTGATCCTTGTCTACACAGTTGTCTATTTCGAAACAAACGAAACTACTTTTGTTAGGCCATAGCTAAGACTTCCATCTTTCATTTGGACCTAGTCAGTTGCGGGCGCTCCTTCAAAACAAATGCTTGTAGCGGTTTGAAGTGACTAGGTAATTATGACGAACCGTATGTTTGATCCTGGTCTACACAGTTGTCTATTTCAAAACAAACGAAACTACTTCTGTTAGGCCATAGCTAAGACTTGCATCTTTCATTTGAACTTAATCAGTTGCGGGCGCTACCTCAAAACAAATACTTGTAGCGGTTTGAAGTGACTAGGTAATTATGACGAACCGTATGTTTGATCCTGGTTTACACAGTTGTCTATTTTAAAACAAACAAAACGACTTATGTCGGGCCATAGCTAAGACTTCCATCTTTCATTTGGACCTAGTCAGTTGCGGGCGCTCCTTCAAAACAAATGCTTGTAGCGGTTTCAAGTGAGTAGGTAATTATGACGAACCGTATGTTTGATCCTGGTCTACACAATTGTCAATTTTAAAACAAACAAAACTTTTTATGTTAGGCCATAGCTAAGACTTGCATCTTTCATTTGAACCTAGTCAGTTGCGGGCTCTCCCTCAAAACAAATACTTGTAGCGGTTTCAAATGAGTAGGTAATTATGACAAACCAAATTTTTGATCCTGGTCTACACAGGTTCTCTATTTCGAAACAAACAAAGTGACTTATGTTAGGCCATAGCTAAGACTTCCTTCTTTTATTTGAAGCTAGTCAGTTGCGGGCGCTCCTTCAAAACAAATACTTCTGGCAGTTTGAAGTGACTAGGTAATTATGACGAACCGAATGTTTGATCCTGGTCTACACAGTTGTCTATTTCAAAACAAACGAAACTTTTTATGTTAGGCCATAGCTAAGACTTGCATCTTTCATTTGAACCTAGTCAGTTGCGGGCGCTCCTTCAAAACAAATACTTCTAGCAGTTTGAAGTGACTAGGTAATTATGACGAACCGAATTTTTGATCCTTGTCTACACAGTTGTCTATTTCGAAACAAACGAAACTACTTTTGTTAGGCCATAGCTAAGACTTCCATCTTTCATTTGGACCTAGTCAGTTGCGGGCGCTCCTTCAAAACAAATGCTTGTAGCGGTTTGAAGTGACTAGGTAATTATGACGAACCGTATGTTTGATCCTGGTCTACACAGTTGTCTATTTCAAAACAAACGAAACTTTTTATGTTAGGCCATAGCTAAGACTTGCATCTTTCATTTGAACCTAGTCAGTTGCGGGCGCTCCCTCAAAACAAATACTTGTAGCGGTTTGAAGTGACTAGGTAATTATGAAGAACCGTATGTTTGATCCTGGTCTACACAGTTGTCTATTTCAAAACAAACGAAACTTTTTATGTTAGGCCATAGCTAAGACTTGCATCTTTCATTTGAACCTAGTCAGTTGCGGGCTCTCCCTCAAAACAAATACTTGTAGCGGTTTCAAATGAGTAGGTAATTATGACAAACCAAATTTTTGATCCTGGTCTACACAGGTTCTCTATTTCGAAACAAACAAAGTGACTTATGTTAGGCCATAGCTAAGACTTCCTTCTTTTATTTGAAGCTAGTCAGTTGCGGGCGCTCCTTCAAAACAAATACTTCTGGCAGTTTGAAGTGACTAGGTAATTATGACGAACCGAATGTTTGATCCTGGTCTACACAGTTGTCTATTTCAAAACAAACGAAACTTTTTATGTTAGGCCATAGCTAAGACTTGCATCTTTCATTTGAACCTAGTCAGTTGCGGGCGCTCCTTCAAAACAAATACTTCTAGCAGTTTGAAGTGACTAGGTAATTATGACGAACCGAATTTTTGATCCTTGTCTACACAGTTGTCTATTTCGAAACAAACGAAACTACTTCTGTTAGGCCATAGCTAAGACTTCCATCTTTCATTTGGACCTAGTCAGTTGCGGGCGCTCCTTCAAAACAAATGCTTGTAGCGGTTTGAAGTGACTAGGTAATTATGACGAACCGTATGTTTGATCCTGGTCTACACAGTTGTCTATTTCAAAACAAACGAAACTTTTTATGTTAGGCCATAGCTAAGACTTGCATCTTTCATTTGAACCTAGTCAGTTGCGGGCGCTCCCTCAAAACAAATACTTGTAGCGGTTTGAAGTGACTAGGTAATTATGACGAACCGTATGTTTGATCCTGGTCTACACAGTTGTCTATTTCAAAACAAACGAAACTTTTTATGTTAGGCCATAGCTAAGACTTGCATCTTTCATTTGAACCTAGTCAGTTGCGGGGCGCTCCCTCAAAACAAATACTTGTAGCGGTTTCAAATGAGTAGGTAATTATGACGAACCAAACTTTTGATCCTGGTATACACAGTTGTTTGTTTCGAAACAAACGAAACGACTTATGTTAGACCATAGCTAAGACTTGCATCTTTCATTTGAACTTAGTCAGTTGCGGGCGCTCCCTCAAAACAAATACTTGTAGCAGTTTCAAGTGAGTCCGTAATTATAACGAACCGTATGTTAGATCCTGGTCTACACAGTTGTCTATTTCGAAACAAACGAAACGATTTATATTAGGCCATAGCTAAGACTTGCATCTTTTATTTAAACCTAGTCTGTTTCGGGCACTCCCTCAAACGAATACCATAATAGCGTTTCTACTGCGTACAATCGGAATTCTGCGGTTTGAGTATTTTGCCTATGTGTATCTACCTATCATTAGCCTAATTTTTATATGACTTACGGTATTTTTTGATGGGCATACCTAGATTTAGCATTTTTCAATGATTCATTACTTAAACTACTCCATATAATGAGTTTATTAGGTTGTTAGTGCGTGCAGGTATGATTGCCCTTCAAAATTTAAAAATGCCCATAACTTTTTTTGGTTTGTCAAAACAAACAAAATTTTATCAAAACAAATCAAAACTAACGGAAAGCAATCATATGCGCAATTTTTTATTTTATTTTGTCATATGGGGTGGCTATCTTCACGTGAAGATAGCCACCCCACTTTGCATTTTTTTCTAGAGAATACGGAGTCTAAACAAACGAAAATTTCAATCAAAACTAACAAATATCTATCGTATAAAATTTAAATAAAACCATTTGGTGCAATGGGGTGGCTAGCGTGAAGATAGCCACCCCACTTTTGTTTTTAAAAAAAAAGTATGAAGGAAATCGAAACAAACGATTTTTTTTCCAAAACAAATCAAAACTAACGCTAAACTAACGTCCTGCACCCTTAAAACCTGGGCACTCGTAATGGGGTGGCTATCTTCACGGGGGTTTTTTGGCGAATAGTTTTATTAATTAATCCTATTAGCTGTGATTTGAGTATGGTTGTTACAAACAACATGATCAAAAACATACCATTGTTCTGCTTTGCAAAAAAATCATGATCGGGTTCGTTAAAATTTTCATGATTCATCATAACAACAGGTTTTGTGGTTGACAAATAAATAATTTAAACGATTGAAAGTCTTATTTCGATTTATTATTAACACGGGTTAGTCTTTGTTAAGTATTTGTTTTTAAAACTACTATCCTCAAAAAAAATACTTTTGATTTGTTGAACCATTTTGGTTAACATCACTACCAAATTATTTTCTACAGCCTGAAACTTGAGCTACCTACTAGCCTACAGCATAAGAATAAATAAGGTACAGGCCTCAATTTAAACATCTTAATTGTCGACCCACCGTTATTATAACGGTTGTTATTGAATATACATACATAGTTGTGAAACTTCCTCACAGGGTGTCCTTTCGTCTGGAACCTGAAGTCTAGACGTCTGACCTGAAGCGTGACCTTATCGATCAACCCTGCAGATGAGTCACAATTGGTATCCAGAAAAAGTTTGGCTTACACAACGTAACAAACTTTTGAAACAAAATGGACATGAAGATACGAATATTGTTGCATTTTACGTACTAGACTGAATTTGAATACCTAAGTATACCAAATTGTCATTATGAATAGAACATTATGCTCATTTCGAGACTTTTATGTTCCGTCATTTTTAACACGAAACCGAAATATAACAACAAAAATGTCCTTGAAATTGGATCTTATCATTATGTAGTTACCTATCTACTATCTGTCGCTACCCTATCGCGATGATAAAGCAATGTGCAAATAATAAATTTCAGTTTTACTTGTAACTTTATGATAACGAAGCTTGTCCACGTAACCATAGAATACACAAACGAAACTTAAATTCTTGATTTTTAATAAATTCATAATTCTTGATCTTTTTCGGAGATCTTGATCATCATGTGGAATTGCGTGTTATATTATAATTTATAATATAGATTCTGAACACAAACTGAATACCTATAATAATACAAATAAAATACTTACTTATTTAAACTCACAAGTTCTTCTCAAAAAGCAATAATTTCTCACAAAAGCTTTTGATAAAATAATATATAACCTATGTGAAAAACAACATAATGTATATTAGAGTAGAGTTAATGGAATTTTATAATTACATCGTTTTTAGATGTCTTATTTACGGACCGGTGCATTAGTCAGTCGATAACTAACTGTCATATAACCATTACCACGCCTTTTGTTCTATGGTGTCCCTAAGGGCAATTTCTGGGGCCCATTTTGTTTTCATAATTGTAATTGCTTCATACACCCTTGTTCACTCCAAAAGTTAGAAACGTTACAAAGCTATCGAAAGCTAGTAAATTGAAAGCCAGTTATATGAAACCGTAGCGATATAGTAAAATTGGACTAGTCTAAATTAAAAGTAAATAATTAGTGCAATAAATTATTTATTTCAATTTTAAACAGTGTTGTTGATATTCATTTCCGGCCATTATTTTGGTATTTGCGTTTTAGATAAAACAGTTATTATATACATACCAACAAAAGCTTTAAAAGCAAAGCTTAGCTATAAAATACATTCTTTGCTTTTTGATAAAAATACTGAAGATTAAGTCCACAGAATGGACTTTTTAAACAATTAAAATATGTTTTTTTTTAAATATTCGTATCTGTCTATTTGTTCGTTTAGTTCTCCTAAACTAGACACGCAACGAATTTTGGTAATGTTTTGACTATCATTTATAGAATTTCTTCCGGAAGGTCATTATTATCTTTATGGAAAGTATAGAAATCCGAAGCGAAACGAGGGCAAGTCGCTAGTTAAAATAACGCACAAGGTACCTTATATATATCTAGAATAAAGAATCATGATCAAAAATGCACATTATGTAAAAGCTATTATGTAAAATTGGTTCATAATGATAGCTTTTTCTATTAGCTTCCACAACCGCACAGGGCTTATCGTTCAACTTAATTCCCAGAGGGTTTCCTGTACATACATATAAGTACATATATGTATCCACTACATTTATGGAACTATTATCAGTCTTTATTCAGTCAATAGTTTCAGTTATGGCCGAATGGACAGCTTCATGAAGTGTTTTTTAATTTTTTTAACTTTGCGTGAAGTGAATTTTTAGTTTTTTTGCGCCAGTGTGTTTGTGTGGGAAAGAGTTATTTTATTTGTATTATAATCTTTTAGTGTTTTTAACAAATCTAACGAAAATCGTATTATCAACAAATCTTTAATAACGTTAATTATTTTAACTTAAAATTGAAGACAAGGGGAATTTTAGTTTTTATTTGATTCAATATTTATTATATTATTATGCTTAATACCTATAAGTACGCATAGGTAATTGTTTTAACATTTAAAAATAACAAACGTTGTAATATAAATGATAATTAAATTATCTCCATACATTATAAATGGTTTAAGTATAAATACGAATCTTTATAAAGCAACTACAACATTAGTATAAAAAAAATCGATGTATTTGTTCAAGGACGTTTGACTACCATGATAATAATACCGATATAAAGTTAGTAATGAATTTTCAGAAGTTAATTTGATGAATCGGGCTACCTTTTAATCATATTTAAAATAATAGAAAATAATGAGTTACAATGACATACAACATAAAACGAGGAAAATTAACCTAATCAATCGCTTTATAAATAAATCATTATTATTATTATTGCACTTTTACTCATACAAATATAATTATGTATACAGGTATTGTAATCTTTGTTTCTCATTTGTATAAAGAGCATTTAAACTAAACATTTGCCCTTGCTCCAAAAATGCAATTGAACTCATTAGCTAAAAGGATTTAAGTTAACACCAGTTATTGTGTAGTTCAGTAGGAAATCAATATTCGTGTTTACAAGATGCCAAAAGAAGTGAAAGAGGAAGCGTTTCTGAAATGGAAAAAGGAGGAAGTTGGTCATTTGAAGACATTCTACGCCTCTGTGAGTGTAACGAATGCCGTAGAAACTTGGAAACAAAAGTCAGTTTCTATTCTATCTCCGAAATCAGGTAGAATACTTAGACAGAAAAGCAGAACAAAAAGCAAAGACCAGAAAGCGAAAAAAGACGAAACAGCGAAAGATGGAGGACTATTCGCGAGACTTTTCGATGATTTCAAGAGAGCCAAAGTATCCGATTTCGAATACCAACAATCTAAGATACGGGAGAATACTTCTTATAAACCATTTTGGGCGACTAAAGTGGTCGGTGCCAAAGACAAAATTGAAACGGAAGACAAGATCAAGACCATTAGTTATAGTGAAAACAGGAAGGCTATTGCGAATAAGGCTTTAGTTTTTGAACGGGAGACTTCACCTCAAGTTAGGCATAAGATTTTTAGTAGGCAAGTTAGCGTGAAGAAGGCTGAAGAGTCGCCCAATAAGAGATGGTCGACGGTGGATCTACATAACGAGTACAATCTGAAAATGCCCCCCTACTATAAAGACAGTAAAATGTTTATGCCAACTGGAGAACAGTTGTTTTGGGTTTGTCACTTTTTTGTTTTATAATGACAATAATATTATTGTTCTAAACATGCTAAGGCCTTATGGTAAAGTTTTTATGAGTCGTATAACTCATAAAGTACCTATTACACAATGCAATGAATTTGTTGATGGATTATACATTAAAAAATAGGCATTTGTACGAAAATTATTATGATTTAATTAAAAAAAGCGATAAAATATTAACCAAATAAGAATTAATTTCAATTTGGAAGAAATTAGCGGCTTTGTAAAAAACGACCACAACTTCATATACCTACTTACATTATTTTATTTTGGTTAGCGCATCCGACTTTACATTGGAGGTATGTTGTGCGTTTACTATGATTTATCCATAGTCCCATTGATTCTAAATTCCGTTAATTATAATAGTTGGTAGATAGATTAATACAATGAGTTGCCCATCTTTGACTGTAGTTTATTGTACCTATATAATAGTTTTACCATCTTTTCAATCACGATACGTGTTTTCGCTAAATTAGGCCTTCTCAAGTTTACTTATCTACCCTCCCTACTCCTCCTAATGATGGGCAACAACAAAAGTTGTCTAGTAACAGATCCAAATGAGGAAGTCTGTAATTATCAAAGTCACGGCAGCATAGTAGATGTAAAATTAATGTGTCTTTCTGCTACAGCTAGGCGAGACCCGTCCATCGTCGTTCGGTCCAGCAACCTACCAGGACTTCAAGGACATTCGGTCCCGGTGCCTAGCTGAAGGCAGGCTGTTCGAAGACCCAGAATTCCCAGCCATAGACCGCAGTCTCTACTACAAGGAGAGGTTGGACAGGCCCATTACTTGGCTGAGACCTGCGGTGAGTTTTGTTCACATTCTCTTGCTCAGATAGATTTTCTTGCTGCTGAACTGAAGGCAGGCTGTTCGAAGACCCAGAATTCCCAGCAATAGACCGCAGTCTCTACTACAAGGAGAGGTTGGACAGGCCCATCACTTGGCTGAGACCTGCGGTGAGTTTTGTTCACATTCTCTTGCTCAGATAGATTTTCTTGCTGCTGAACTGAAGGCAGGCTGTTCGAAGACCCAGAATTCCCAGCAATAGACCGCAGTCTCTACTACAAGGAGAGGTTGGACAGGCCCATCACTTGGCTGAGACCTGCGGTGAGTTTTGTTCACATTCTCTTGCTCAGATAGATTCTCTTGCTGCTGAACTGAAGGCAGGCTGTTCGAAGACCCAGAATTTCCAGCCATAGACCGCAGTCTCTACTACAAGGAGAGGTTGGACAGGCCCATCACTTGGCTGAGACCTGCGGTGAGTTTTGTTCACATTCTCTTGCTCAGATAGATTCTCTTGCTGCTGAACTGAAGGCAGGCTGTTCGAAGACCCAGAATTCCCAGCCATAGACCGCAGTCTCTATTACAAGGAGAGGTTGGACAGGCTCATGCTCAGAATGTACTGCTGATTACGCTCGCACGGCAGTGCTTTTAAAGATTCTATGCACATCAACCGAAATTAAGTAATGCAAAGATTGATAATATACTAAAGTTCCGCAGCCGAAATAACGGCACCGTACTGACGACGGCAGTCGTGGCGCTAGTTACTCAGTTCCTCTGCCTTGCCGAAGGCAGGTTGTTCGAATTGTTGGATAGGCCCATCACTTACCTGAGGTGAGTTCAGTTCTGTTCACATAACCTTGTTTAAACCCTAAGTTTAGCTACGTAGCAATAGTTTTTAACGCCATCATCTGCCGAATGTGCGACTGAATACGCTCACAGTGCTTTTGAAGATTTTAAGTAACATGCAATGCACAAAGCAGAAGTTACTGCTGCCGATCTGAAGGCAGGTTGTTTGAAAACTCCGAATTACCGGCCATTCTCGTAAACTGAAGTTCACATTATGTTGCTCAGATCCTTAGTCCTGCTGCTGAACAGGCAGGCTGTTCGACAGTCATATTAGCAGACTTTTCTTACTATTCTAATGACGACCTCTGTGGCCGAGTGTTTTGAACACCGGTTTTAAAGGTGTCGCCATCTCCGAGATCCCGGGTTCGAGCTACTTAATTTGGAATCAGAGCAATTATTGATTGTGATTGTGATGTTGTCTCTAATATTTATTATTATTTATTGTTTCAGGAAATAAGTGACAATCCGCAGTTATTCGTGGAAGGCTACAGTCGCTTCGATGTACAGCAAGGCGAGCTTGGCGACTGCTGGCTCCTCGCCGCTGTCGCCAACCTTACACTATACAGGAAGTAAGTCACAATCACATTATATGACGCTCACTGCTGGGTTTAGGCCTCCGCCTCCTCCCCAAGAATCTCGTAGACGATTGGCCTTCGCATTACTACCTGCTAAGGGTAGATTAGTACTTTGATTAGATTATGAGTGTCCATAGTTAATTCATAATATTTGTTCCAGATTGTTCTTCCAAGTGGTGCCAGATGACCAGAGTTTTGATGAGGAATATGCTGGAGTGTTTCATTTCCGGTAACCATTATTTATAAACTTTTATTTTTCACACTATACTTAGTGATTTATTTCGACTTTTTATTTACTTCAACATTTCGTTGTTTTACTTTTTATTCTTTGCTAAATTAATTATTGCTATAATTTATTCTAGTTTCTGGCAATACGGTCGCTGGGTGGACGTCGTGA
This sequence comes from Agriphila straminella, assembly GCA_950108535.1. Taxonomy (NCBI): domain Eukaryota; kingdom Metazoa; phylum Arthropoda; class Insecta; order Lepidoptera; family Crambidae; genus Agriphila; species Agriphila straminella. Next base: position 22,919,977 of record OX467305.1, on the reverse strand, counting down.
TCGACGACCGATTGCCGACGTACCGCGGGAAACTGGTTTTCCTGCATTCTTCAGAGAACAATGAGTTCTGGAGCGCGCTGCTGGAGAAGGCCTATGCCAAGTAAGTGACGCTATAATAGTACATTACATACAGCCGAGAACGGAAAGTTTGCATTGTCGAGGATGGTTTGAAGCCCGAGCCACAGCCAAGGGCTTTAATCATTCGAGGCAATGCAAATTAGCTTCCAGTCTTCTTCCAGTACAAGGCTTGAATTGTGCTTTTCCCAAGAAATGCGAGGAAATATTTTTTTTTAGTAAAAATGTTTTTTTTAAATTGGTTTGTGTTTCTAGTCAGGCAGCCATAAAGTTTCGTAAAAATAATAGCTGATGATGAGTTCTACGGGTTTTTGAATTTGTAATGGGATGGAAGTATGTAGAACTTTTTCATTGCCGATGAGGTAACTCTATGGTTGACTATGTTTTTAATACAGTTCTATTTTTTAAATTCTTTTCGACCCTAGGGTGGAACGAAGAGTTTTTAAACCGCTGCTCAGTTTAAATATACATCACTTTCCGAATATGAGAAATGAAAAGTATATTTTTATCGTATCACCAGACTGCACGGATCGTACGAGGCCCTCAAGGGCGGTTCCACGTGCGAGGCGATGGAGGATTTCACCGGCGGAGTGACGGAAATGTACGACGTGGCTGAACTGCCGCCCAACTTCTACACCATACTGCTGAAGGCGTACGAGAGGAACTCACTCATGGGGTGCAGTATTGAGGTGAGGAAAACTGCAGGGCGTTTTAAAGTCACGTGACAAACTTTCAGGATGTGTTCAGTCTATAAAACTGAACAACTTTTTCAAAGAAACGTGTTATTATTTTGTATGAAAATATTTTCGTTCCTTATTTCCACCGTTGTTTCATATAAAAAGTTATTCCTTTTTTGTGGACTGAACACATCCTATAAGTTTGTCATAACTAAAACCACACTGTATATCTGATTTAGTATTAAGATAGAGAATATCTATATTTGACGGAAGTGTACGACGTGGCGGAACTGCCGCCCAACTTCTACACCATACTGCTGAAGGCGTACGAGAGGAACTCGCTCATGGGGTGCAGTATTGAGGGAGGGAAAACTACAATAATATTCTTTGCTGAACTGACTGATTTGACATGGTTTCTCGTTATTCTTTACAATATGCTAGTAATTTTTTTTCTTATTTCTGTCGAGTTGTGATCTGATGATGGCCATCCAGGGACTGTATAAAAGAGATTCAGATTCGATAGTGATCCGATCAGCATTCTGAGGCTCGTATTATAGAATCAAACTCAAATTCAAATCTCTGCTTGAGTACAGTTAGAAAGGGATGGTGCTATTCATCGCATATAGCGCCATCCCTTTCTAACTGTACCACAGAATATATAATAGTACTAACGTACAGAAGTCGGTCCCCGCGAGGACCATCAAATAATAAGCTACTCTCGCTGCACGGCAATAAAGTACAATTTCAAACTGCACAACGCTGCGTGGATAAAATTATATGCACCTACGAAGAAGAAAGAGAGGCGTCTCTTTCTGGTGCATAGCTCTGTCTCAACCGACACATTTCGGGGTTGCTACTCGCTAGGTTGCGACTGATATCATAGAAAACATTCGTTATGCCCATAACAATAAACAATGAAATTACTAATAGGTACCTACTTATAAAATAAAATAAAACTACCTAATAGGTGAGCTGAGCATATTTAAAAAACATAAATAATAAGTATTTCTAAGTAGTTAGAGAAGCTCGATGGCGCAGTGGTATAGCGCCTGGCCCAACGATTGCGGAGGTTAAGCAACTTTTGCAAGGGTCGGTTATGGGATGGGTGAAAAAAAAATTGTATTTTTTTAGCTTTTTTCTTTACTGGTGCCATATTTCGAACTTCGATACAACTAAGTATGTAAATATGTATACAAAAAATACAATAAACTTTGGTAGGTAGGTAGGTACGTTAGTGATTAAGTATTTATTATCGTTCGTGACGTTCACGCGCTGCGCTCTCGTCGCTTGCACACGCCGCGCGTTTCGGTCGGCGCGGTGATATCCCTCGACAATGGCCCTCTTGGAGTGGGCCGCGAGCAGTAGGCTAATATAAAAGTTTAAGCGCGGAGTGATACCCCCCTGACTGTACTCTAGCAGAGATCCGAGTTTGAGTTTGATTCTATAATACGAGCCTATAAGATATATAGATCAGAGTTTACAGTTTCTAGAATTCCATACATTATTATGCTATTTTCGAGGTGTTTTATACATATCCTTATATCTCTTATAATCTCATCCATTGAGTTGAGTCCCTAGACGGCCATCATCAGATCACAGCTAGGTCAGTCCTTGGCAGAGAACCAAGGCTTCAAAGTTACCTCATTTGTATGAAAATCGACCTATGTTCTTAATTTTCTGGCCACCACTATATATAGATTATTTTTTATCCAACAGCCAGACCCCAACGTTCTCGAAGCTGAGACCCCAGTGGGTCTAATCCGGGGTCACGCGTACTCTATAACCCGGGTTAAGTACGTGGACATAGAGACGCCGGGGAGGCAGGGGAAAATACCGCTACTAAGACTACGGAACCCTTGGGGTAACGAGGCCGAGTGGAATGGGCCATGGAGCGACAAGTGAGTAAGAAGAAAAGAAAATACCTACATTATACAAGGTTATTTTTAGTTCATTGAAAACCTCTCGTGGGGTTGATCAGAACATCAATTTTCAATGAACTAAAAATAACCTTGTATACGTATAGGCAACTATACATATTTTCTTGTATTTTTATTGTCTTTCTTGTAATCTTATCATCATTCTTGTATTCTGACCATCATTCTTATAGTCTTACCATCATTCTCGTATTCTTGTAATTACACTTGTATTCTTACCATCATTCGCGTATTCTACCACAGTTCTTGTATTTTTACCATCATTCTTGTAATACCATTATTCTCGTATTCTTACCATCATTCTTGTAATAACATTATTCTCGTATTCTTACCATCATTCTTGCAATTTTACTATCATTCTTGTACTCTTACCATCATTCTTGTAATACAATTATTCTCGTTTTATTACCATCATTCTTGTATTCTCCCATAGGTCTCCTGAGTGGCGCTACATCCCGGAATCGGAGAAGGAGGAGCTGGGCCTCACTTTCGACGACGACGGCGAATTCTGGATGTCCTTCAAGGACTTCGCTACTCACTTCGACAGGTAGAGTTATTTGATTACTTACTTAAAACATTGACAAATTTAACAACTAACCGCCTCTGTGGTCGAGTGGTTCGCTACTAGCCACTAGTAGTATTATGTTAATTGTGTTGACAAAACAAGTTAATTCATATTGTAGTTATCATTTAAACGCTAACTCACCAGAAATGCTAACTCCTAGCCAAAGTTTCAGTAATGATTTGGTGAGCATTCAGCTTTTTTGATGAAAATCTGTTAGAATTTAGGTACAGTCAACGCCAAAATGATCTGACCTTTCAAACCAAAAAAAACACAAGTTTTTTTAAAACTTAGATTGTATGCATTCACAATGCTATTTTTATATTAAGATTATTAATATAATTGAAAAATATTAGAAAAAATCGACTCGCCCGCTCAACTCAAATCCTAAGGGTGCGGGTTCGAGTCCCGTCTGAGCTGCTACGGGCGAGTCTATTTTTTCTAATATTTTTCAATTATATTAATAATCTTATGATTATGATTTATGATCAATAAAATAATTAAAAATGTTTGATAGAAGACATAATGATGGATGATTTGGCAGTTTTTTTAACATGATTAACCAGTAATTCTAACACAAAGTGATTTTTAACGTACATTTGTATGTATTTATCTAAAATTAAGAATTATTTTTTATAAAAAAAATTTTTAACTAAAAAAAATATTTAATCGATGATTTTTACTGAAAAAAAATCATGATTTAAATCAAAGTGATTTAATCATGTCAACCCTACTTATTTGTATGTTTGTTATTTGTGATCAGGGTGGAGATTTGCAACTTGAATCCCGATTCGTTGGATCCTGAAGAGTGCCCCGAGGGCTGCACCAAGAAATGGGAGATGTCCGTATTCGAGGGCGAGTGGGTCAGGGGTAATATTTTATTATTATCTTTTTTATTTAATCACTTGTTACAGAGTTACTGCGCTACACTAGCGCCGCCAATGTTTTCACAATTTCGTCTTTATTTAAGCACTAAGATTTTTTTTTTATTGGCGGCGCTAGTATAGCACAGTAACCCTCTTAATTGTACTTTACTTTGACCAACTCTTAATTTTTTGCCAACATAATAAAAATTTCGGGTATTTTCTAAATTAGAATTTAAACATGGAATAGAATAGGTTCACTAACATAGCTCATAAGGTGTTTTTATTTTATTTTTATTGTTAATTTGTTACTAATCTTATATGGAATGGATGTACCTAAATCGAAAATATTTTTTTTATTTATAAAAGGATAAGGAGACGATATTATAAAAATTGTCTAAGGGCTGATTTTTCAATGCTTCAGTCGTCAGGCGGACTTGGATCTTTTTGCGACAAGTGAAGCGTCGATCAAGCGTATTATGAGTCTCAGTTTCTTCAATGCGACCTAATTGTATAATTGTGAGATAATTAATTATTAAGATAGTGCAGTGTATTTTTCTTTATTTGTGATGACCTATAATTGGCTTTCTGTTGCTATTTAAGTTTTTTTTATGTTATAGTAGCTGTTGGTCGTCCGAAATTAAATAAATAAATAAAATTAAATTCATAGATATAGTATTTGTCGTTCATTTGTCTGTCACATTTTTGAATCACTTTTATTATAATAATATTTGGTTAATATTTAAACTGACAGATATCTGTTCTGCTTGAAAGATCAGCCTAAATAAGGCAAATTATTTCCTCTAACACAGATATTAGTCTGTTTAATTATTCACCAAATAATATAAATTCATTTTTTCGTAGGCGTAACCGCTGGTGGCTGCAGAAATTATCTAGAAACGTTCTGGCGCAATCCGCAATACCACGTGACGCTCACGGACGTGGACGAAGGAGACGGCGAGAACAAGTGTACCGTATGTATATTGCTATAGAGACTACTTTTTAACTATTTTTTTTATGTTTAAATAAAATACTTTTTAACGGATACTAGCACGGTTTTATCGAAGTATTTGCAGCCCGTGACCACGGCAGCTGCAAAGAACCGGTCAAGAGCGAGTCGGACTCGCGCACCGAGCGTTTCCGTAAAATCATAATAAATACACTGCAGAGCTGTAGAATAATAATATTATAATTGCAGTATTAGGTCAGCACCATCTCTTGGCCGATAGTGAAACTATTTTTTTTTCTTAGGCCAGCGCCATCTCTTGACCGATAGTGGAACTAATTTAATTTTACTTAGGTCAGGGCCATCTATTGACTGGTAGGGGAAGTAATTTCTGTAACTGTAATGTACTTGAAAAATCAATTTTGAATTGTATTAAATCCGACCACAGTGGACAATTAGCCTCTATTAAGCACCATCATGTTCCGTCTAAACGGAAAATAATGTGTAGGCCAATAAAAAAACACTATTGAAAAATTCAGAAACAGTATCTCAAGTAAAATTGAAACTTTACCAGAACCAAACTCTGAAGCCAATAACTTATGTAATCTTTTATTTAGCATAGTTCAAACTGAATTTAGTGAAACTTTTAAACAGAAAGTCATCAAATGTAATGATAGTACGAAATTTAGTGACTGGGCCACACCCGGCATATATAAGAGCAGAAGGAAATTATACGAACTTTATGCAGAGAAAGCTACTTCTTGTGATCCTAACTTCATTGAATTTGTTAAGAAGTATTCACAAACATTCAGAGAAGTTTGTATCCTAGCAAAGTCCAAGTACTTTGCAAATAAAATAAAATTAACTGATAATAAAATTAAGGCTACCTGGAATATTATTAACAAAGAAACGGGCAAATCAAAATCCAATATAAATTCCTTCTGTTTAAAAACTGGTGATCAAACTTTTGAATCTGACAATGAGGTCGCTAAAGTTTTTGAAGATTTCTTTGCTAGAATACCTGTAGAAACTACCAGTACTCTTAGTGCTAGTCCCAACATCGCTGTCTCCCTTCTGGAGTCTAGTGTTGATAAGTGCAATGAAAGTTTTTCCTTTAAATATATAAACAGTGCAGATATCATTAAAGCTTTTAAAACAATTAATGTAAAAAAAACAGAAGATCTTTGGGGCATGTCAACAAGCATTATTAAATCAATAATTGATATACTAGCCCCCTACTTAGCTTTTATTTTTAACAAATGTATTGACGAAGGGGTCTTTCCTGACTTAATGAAAAATAGTAAATTGATTCCTCTTTTTAAATCTGGGGATAAAAGTGACCCAGCTAACTTTAGGCCAATATCTATACTACCAGCACTTAGTAAAATATTTGAAAAAATTATATATTCCCAATTATTAGATTACTTCACATACAACAATATACTTCATAAAAATCAGTTTGGATTTCCCAAGGGTAAAAGTACTTCTGATGCTGGAATTGCACTTCTCAAACATATTCTTGACGCTTGGGAAGAAAAGCAGGATGTAATTGGCATTTTCTGTGACCTTTCTGAGGCATTCGATTGCGTTGATCACCAAACACTATTAAAGAAGCTAGAACATTATGGTGTCTCTGATAAGTCGGTTAGTCTTATGAAATCGTATTTGTACAATAGAACTCAGAAAGTTGTAATTAATAGAACTGAATCTACTGGAGCCCCCATCAATATGGGTGTGCCACAGGGATCAATATTGGGCCCATTGCTGTTTCTAATTTATATAAATGACCTTCCCAACTACGCGAGTAATTTATGTGAGACAGTACTATAATAACTGTTCGGACGAAGTAAATAGTGCCCTCTCTAAAGTTTCACACTGGTTTAATAGTAATAATTTAGCACTTAACCCCAAAAAAACTAAATGTGTAAAATTTTCATTACCTAATGTTGACCAGACAAAATTAAATATTAATTTGAATGACGATGAAGTAGATTTTACTGAGAGTACAAAATTTTTAGGTATTACACTAGATTCTCGATTGCAATGGGATCCACATATTGAAGCCTTGTCAAGTAAAAAAAAAAAAAAAAAAAAAAAAAAAAATAGTTTATTTGTCGTTAACGAAATACATTTTTATAAATAGTAAGGACCGATGCCAACTTTTAAGCCTCATTTGGCCTGTATCAGAAGGCACCGCTCTTCCATAAAACAGGGTTATTATAAAAAACTTAAAACTTTAAATCATAAAGACTTATTGAATATTAAATTTAGGAACTAAGTTACTTATTATTATTTACTTTTACTACCTTAATTATATTATAAACAACTATATTAAACTAAAAACGACTATTGTACGTGCGTGTATGTGTGTGTGTGTGTGTATGTATGCCTGTGTGTGTGTGTATGTGTGTGTGCCTGTGTGCATGTGTTTGTTTGGTTTGTGTAATGTAAGAAGATAATTAGTTTAGTAAAGCCTCAATATCATCATAATTTTTTGATTCTAGCCATTCAGTGAGTAGCCTTTTGCACTCACAGTATTGCTTGCTATATATATCTATTTCCATGTTTATTGTGTTATAAAGATGTATCGAACGCCGATTAAATTCCCTAGAAGCAAATACAGTATTTATTCTCGGAACATCCACAACCATACGTTTTGTTCTTTTGTTCGTGATGTCCGGATTATATGGTAGTGATTTATGTTTCCTTAAAATTGATTGTATGATATAAAGCTTCCTAACAGAGTGTAACTTACTAATTTCATAAAGGCGATCCGTTGGAAAACGTCTTTTTTTAAAATGCATGACTTTAATTAGATTTCGCTGTGCACGTTCTATATCCAAAAAATGACTTTTAGCTGCCCCGCCCCACACAGGAATGCAGTATATCAGGATAGACTGAACCAATGATACATATATGTCTCTGAGGAGATCCTTTTTCGAGTTCTGCGAGTCATCAGCCGCTCTCGGTACCACATACCTAAGCGTCTTAAATATCCAAGTAAGCTTCCTGATTCTGGTGATAACATATTCTAAGTGAGGATACCAAGACAAACGCTGATCCACAAAAATACCAAGATATTTTGTTTGTTCAACCTTATTAATAATTGGACAGTCACAAGTAACGCTACTTGCAGTTCTGTTGCAGCTATGTATTTTGATGTTAAATTCGTTGTTAGGTTGATTATTGTTATAGATGCTAAAACAAATGTAATTGGTTTTAACGGTGTTTAATGTAAGAAGATTATTACATAACCACTTATTTATCTTCTCCAATCCACACTCAGTTCTATACCTAACATCATCCCAATTATCTCCGGTAAAGACGACAGCAGTGTCATCGGCGTAAGAGAAAATTTTTGCATTAATAAGATGCAAGTCACAGATGTCATTTATATATATAAGGAACAGTGTGGGACCAAGTACACTTCCCTGTGGCACACCGTACGATACCACTGACTCTTCACTTATGTAGGAATCTAATTTAACCCGTTGCCTCCTGTTAGATAAATAATCTTTGAAAAGTTCGAGGGGAGATCCCCGTATACCAATCGCTTCCAGTTTTTGTACAAGAATGGGGACAGAGACAGTGTCAAATGCATTTTTTAAATCTAGAAAGACTGAGACACATTTCTTATGTTTGTCAAGCTGCTCAGTTATCAATGAACTTAGTGCCAAAACTGCATCTTCAGTTGATCTACCTTTTCTAAAGCCATACTGAGAAGGGGATAACACATCATATTTACTTAGATAGTCGAGTAGCCTAGAATTCAGTATTTTTTCTATTATTTTAGATATGGCCGATAAGACTGAGATTGGTCTATAATTATTAACACTGTCTCTATCACCAGCCTTGTACACTGGAGTTACGATTGATTGTTTCAGTGAGGATGGAAAAACTCCCTGATTAATGCAGAGATTTGCAATATGAGTAATTATAGGTACAATTTCTAATCTAGCATATTTTAAAAAGCTGGTAGGAATATTATCCCAGCCTGGTGCACTATTTGATTTCAATGACATTAGTACGCGATTAACCTCATCATGATCTGTTTCTAGCAGGACAAAAGAGTTAGCGTGGCGAGGTAAATTTCGGATATAGGTATTATAATCGTCCAAATTAGGTTGTATTTTTTGAGCCAGCTGTTTACCGATGTTTGCAAAGTAGTCATTGACAAAATCAGCAGAGGCTGTTGGAGATGGTTTAATGTTAAGTAATTCTGTGCTTTTACATTTGTTATTACTAGTATATGTGATATTCTTAATATTCTTCCACAATAATTTATTATTTTTAACAGACTTAGCCAAAACATCCCTTTCATACTGCCTTTTGATTTTCTTTATAAGATTATTGCAGTAATTTCTATACCTAATATATGTTATTTTGTTTACCTCATTAAATGGTTCCTTTTTGACCTTGAGTTGTAATTTATTACGGTTATGAATACATCGTAAAATTCCGGATGTGATCCAAGGCTTAAGAATACGACATTTCCTCGGAATAGTCTTAGTCACAGTATTTTCTTTAATAGTTTCCATTAATTTAGAAATTAAACCTTCAATCACTAAGTGGGGATTATCGCAATACAGTAATTCCGCAAGATTTTTATTTTTTAGGTACGTTAAGGCGGATTCAAAGTTAATAGTTTTACTTATTTTACACGCAGGTAAATGGTTTTTATATTTTGATAGAGCAAGAAATGTCGTGAAATGGTCAGTAGTGCTAGTCTCTAACACAGCTATTGAGGCCTGAAATTTTGTTTTATTTATTTTTAACATAAAGTGGTCCAAGCAGTTCTTTTCTCTAGTAGGTATTGTATGACCAGAAAGTATGCCATAGAGTGACAACATATTCAAGTAATTAATCCGGTTTTTTTGTTCTTGTGGCGGTTCTACAGATTTAAGAGTAATGTTAATGTTGATGTCACCCGCAATTATAATGCTTTTGGCAGAATTAAGTGTATCTAGATGAGTACTCAGTGAATTAATAAAATCATCCGCGTTAGCGTAGGAAGGAGAGCGATAAATACAAAGTATTGTGTTATTTAAAATATCAAGTTGGAGACAAGATGCTTGGAAAAGCTTTATTTCACTTACTTTATGCTTCAAAGTATTTTTTACGTAAATTACCACACCGTCGTTCTGGTTTGTTTTATGTCTTGTGTGATATGACTGATAGTTCGGTAATTGTGGTATAGGTTTATTGTAGTCAATTCTGCATTCAGTTAGAACAATCACATCAGTATCAAAGTAGACTTAGTTCAGCGGCATTCGCTGTTAAGAAAATAAGGCTTTTAACCGATATTGAAACGGCAAGGTTAGTATACTTTAGTTATTTTCATAGTGTAATGTCTTATGGACTGCTATTGTGGGGCTCAGCAGCCAGTATTGAAAATATTTTTGTACTCCAAAAAAGAGCTGTTCGCGCCATATACAATCTACGGCGGAGAGATACCTTGAGAGAATTGTTCAAAGAATTAAATATTTTAACTTTGGCAGGCCAATATATTTATGAAAATTTAGTTTATGTAAGGAAACACTATGATTAAATTTGATAAGAACAGCAACATTCACCAGTTTAATACAAGAAATAAAGATAAACTTGCCGTTCCAAGATTTAGGCTTGCAAAAACGAGAGGTTCATTTATGGGGAAAGGCTTAGCCTTTATTAATAAAGTTCCACAACAAGTGATTGATCTTCCTTTGCATGAATTTAAAAACCATGTTAAAAAAACGCTCATGGGTAAAGGTTATTATAAAGTTGACGATTATCTTAAAGATCAAAATGCGTGGAAATGATGTAACACATAACTTGCTAATATAAGAACTTTGTTGAAGTAATATAATAAGTCTATGTTGTTGCCAATAATCCTGTCACCCTGTTGTAATTATCTGGTAACGATATATTCAAGTTTGTAAATATCGTTACTTATGGCTGTTACAGCTGATAAGTTTCTTGCGCCCGTTCTTCTTGTCAGCTAAAAAAGTCTGGAACGGGTGGTAGGAAAATATAGACGATTCAAAAGTACTTAACAATTAAGTTTATTTGAATAAAGCTTATTTCACTTTCAATTAATTTTTGTTTGTTTTTTTGAATTTCTAAAAAAGTGTGTTATATTGAGACATCGTTTTTCATGTAATCTTTACATAAACTACTATCACATAGAATTATTTTAGACTTTTCTCTTTGCAAACTTCGGAGATAAGGGGGGGAACGGTTTTTTTTTTACATTTTTCATCATAAGTCGAAAACTATGCGGCCTAAAAAAAAGAAAGACAAGATTTAAAATGTGCAAACAGCGCTCTTTTATAATTATGATACCCCACATGCCCTAGTCGCTTCACTTAAAATTTTTAAGATCCCTTTTCGGTCCCTGTTGTAAAAAAAATATTTTTTTCATTTCTTTCTTATTTGCAAAATATTTGGACAAACGTCTTAAACTATTCCAAATTTCAAGTTGATACCGTTAGTAGTTCTCGAGATATCCAGCTGTTACAGACAGACAGACTGAGTCACACCATAATGGTTCCTTTTTTACCATTTTGGTACGGAACCCTAAAAATCAAAACAATTACCAACTAATTACCAAAGTACTTTCAATAAAACCGCGCTAGTATCCGTTAAAATGTGTTTTATTTCATGTCTAGTGAGCGCGTAAGCATGAGAGGTGAATATTTTTTATGTTTATGTGTATAAAATCGCCTAAAATTTTGTTAACATGTTGCCGTTTCAATTGTTCGGTTTCTGAGGTACTTATCGGTGGTTTAACTTTATCGGAGATGTCCAGATTATCTAGTTTAAAGTTAATTTTGTTACTTTAAACCAGATAATGTGGACCCCTCCGATAAAGTACCTCAGAAACCGGAAGTTATTAAACTAAGTAAGTACTGTCTTTTACAACAAGTAGGATGGGTAATCAAAACTTATAAAATAATATTTTAAATATCGTACTTTGATAGGCACGATAAGCTGTTGCTGTTGGTCCCGGCTGCATTTGCAGTCAACACCCACCAATCCGCATTGGGTCCGTCTATCCTCCACTCACAGGCCCCAGCCAGTGACTGCTGATGATGGTGATTTTTTTTTTCTAGATAATCGTAGCCCTAATGCAGAAAAACCGTCGTTCGCAACGTCACCAGGGACTCGAATGCCTGACCATAGGGTTCGCGGTGTACCGCTTACCGGACTATGGCCGAGTGCCCAAACCTTTGGATGTCAACTACTTTAAGTACAACGCCTCCGTGGGGCGGTCGCAGGCGTTTATTAACTTGAGAGAAGTCAGCGCTAGGTAAGTCACTATTGACACTTTCACAAAACGTACTTTTCGCAAAATGCACCTTTCGCAATAAAAAAACGTATCTTTAACAAACTGCAACTTTAGAAAAACGTACCTTTAGCAAAATGCACTCCTCACAAAAAACGTACCCTTCGCAAACGCCACCTTTTGCAAAATGCGCCTTTCGCAAAATACACCTTTCGCAAAACGTACCTTTCGCAAAATGCACCTTTCGCAAGGGACTCGAATGCCAGACCATGGGGTTCGCGGTGTACCGCTTACCGGACTATGGCCGAGTGCCCAAACCTTTGGATGTCAACTACTTTAAGTACAACGCCTCCGTAGGGCGGTTTATTAACTTGAGAGAAGTCAGCGCTAGGTAAGTCACTTTGGCACTTTTAGGGTATAAAAGAGATGGTTTTGTCGCAAAATGTACGTTTCGCAAAATGTACCTTTTCAATAAATTCTGAAAGTTTTATAATAAATTCAATCTGATTTTATTTCAATTTAGTATTGTTCGTAAGCTGTAATAGTCAACTTGTTACTGTTACTGTTATTAACTGTATAAATTCTCCTGTTCGCCGTGTGTCAGTTAGAATTGAAAGAAATTTGAGTTTCATACAAAAATGCGCTAAATTTATCATTTTTCAATGAGGATCAGTAACAGGTTTGAATCCTATAGTTTTATTGATAATAATAATATAAAATCATATCAATAGCTATGAAACTGAGTGAAAGATTTTTTTAAATCCCTTTAGAAATGGTTGAGTTATTAATGGTTTGAAGGAAATGCCAAGCTCAATGCAATATGTGCTTTATCACGTACGGCATAAGGTTCGTGTACGTCGCGATGACGTCATAAGGACCTCCTAAAATAACAGTGTTTTAGCATGTTTTAGCTCGTATAACTTCTCAGTTTTAAGAGATATCGCAAAAATTTCTTCACTGTTAATCATGTGGTGGCATCAGAAGTCGTTACTGATCCTCATTGCCGTTAGTTGTCGGAACTCGCTAAAATATATTGTGTAAAAGCTATAATCCTGGGAAACCACGTTACGTGCCTACAATAGCGTGTCACTAATGTGTTACCTTAAGCTTCTTATACAAATTTTAAAGTAAGCATTATTAAGTTTGTCGTTTAAAACTGATCTTTATTTTCACCTTGTTAAGGTTCAAGTTCGAGCCCGGCAGTTACGTCATCGTGCCTTCAACTTTCGAGCCGGACGAGGAAGGAGAATTCTTAGTACGTGTGTTCTCTGAAAAATGCAATAATATGACGTGAGTACTTACTAATAAATTATTGGAAAATATAATTTTCACTCCTCTTGCTCAAAAAGTCCGTCATTGTAACGTACAAGAGCTGAGATAAAATAGCATAATAACCCCTAGGGGATAAAGTTTTTCTTTTTTAATGTTTGTCTATTACCAATGAGCCTACTTAAACGAAAAAGTCTTTATTCATAATCACGAAAAGCCACTCGCTCGACTTAATACTGTTTCTCATTCTTATTTTTGAAAATGGAACTAAAAGCATCTCTTCGGTGAAATCATTACACTTGACACTGGCAAAAATTACTCCCTGAAGAGGAGTAGATTGCCATAACAAAAATAAGAAGGAGAAATCATAGACTTATTTATACTCTGTGCACAGAGTGAATCGTAGAATGCTGCTACAGCAGAAATTAAAAAAATGTACCATGGCGCGAAATCTTTAGATTTTTTTTATAATTACAAAATAGGGTTTGCAATCCCGCAGTATTTTTTTTCCAGCTGGAAATTTTCCTTTCCAGCGGGATCCCGCTGGAATTCCCGCAAAATATTTAAAAATTCTTAGCCATGAATATAATAATGCTATTACTACGGAATGTTTTTTTATTTTTACTTAAGCTTATTATAAACAGTTCACGGTATTTAAAAATGAAACAGGTAGGCATAATATATGTAAAAACTATTTATTAACAGAAATCAGTCAGGACATCTATAACATTACTTTTGGTTGTAATGTAAGTAACAAACAATAACAATACTGAGTCAATTTTACTAGACTAGATATTAAGAGATCAATTGCACTGCCAATATAATAATTAGTCATTGGTAAGTCATTTTTAAAGCACAATTAAATTGTTTCAGCACGTAAAAATTAGCATATAATAAATCAGAAATAACTTCATGTTAAAAATCGAGAAAAGAAATCACAAATCATAAAAATAAAAGTTACTTTTTGTTCTGAAAATAGCTTTTAGCACAGAAAATTCCCGCGCGGAATTTACCGCACAAATGCGGGAATTCTGCAGTCCTTATTAACATGCGGGAACGCGGAATGCGGGATTGCAAACCCTATTACAAACTGATTGAATTGTCTGACTAATAGGAAAGAAATAAATTTAATCTTTTGCCGTCAAGCACAAATCATTTATTTAAATATTGTCCAAAAAGTTTATGAAGTGGAGGATAGTAAAACGAGTAGATTCGTTTACGGAAGTAGGCATAAACTATTTAATATTGTATTTTATTTTCTCGCAATCGTAGTGAAAAGTATAGTGTAACACACGACGCTAAAACCCATTGTAACTCGGTTTCTATTTATTCCCTCGCTAAAGCTCGGGAATAAAACTACCTCGTATGCAATGGGTCATTTTAGCGTCTTGTATAACAATCTTACTATTATCTACTTTGTATTAAAGGTTAAGAAATTTCCATGCAAAGGCAGAACGCTAGATTATTGTACTTGAGATATATAAAAAAGGTTTCATTGCGTTTTTAACTGTTTTGAATCAGTAAAATACTTGCCCCTAGCATGACCACCGAAACGCGATATGATATAGCGATTTACTGTCAAAAGACAATGGATTTTGACAGTTGAGTGTCGATAAAACGCTATATCACGCGCGATATAAATATCGTGTTTCGATAGTCATGCTAGGGGGGCAGATTTCGTTTTCCTAAATGTTAGTATAGTGTAGTTTTTTATTTATTAATTTTATTTTGCTTGTTTTCTTTTATAGAGAAAACGACGAAGATATTGGAATGGGAGATGTCGATGATAGAGTAAGTATATAAAATTATTTGTTTAGTACAACTCATGTCATAAATTATTCCAAAAGCCTTTATAACATAAACACTGCACATTCTAGGTTTAAAGTAAATTATTTAAATCATTAAATTTACATTCCCATTACATTGTCTAAGTATAAGCAGGGCTCTGTCACTCCGAGCGCGAGTCTGAAGCGCTCGGCGTCCTCTGAGAGGACAGATTTCATACATCAGAAAAGATAAGGGAGGCAACTACTAAGTGAATGTTTTGGAGCGAAGGGATCGCTGTGCGACCTGAATTGCACTTTATTGTGTCGGTGCAAGAGTCGCAATTTATTTAAACGATGTTGCGGAGTGCAACTTCTGTACGCTAGTACTATTATCTATTCCGTGGTATAAGTAATACTTCACTAGATTGTACCTTTTTGAGATTGTTTGCACCTACACATTGTTGAAGAGCCAATTAAAATGCGTTAAAATTGACAATACAGCTTCAGAGCGCTTGCGGTACAAAACGACGTATTCCAATGGTTGCATTCGCCAGACAAATCTCTGAGTCATCGATCGCCGTAGAGTTTTAACCATGGAAAGTAATTTGTATGGAATGTTCAATATTTTACTTTCCATGATTAAAATGTACTCTATGGCGATCGATGACTCGGCAGAATGCACCCAATCTATAAAATTGACATTATGCCATATATTCTCGAGTGTACTGGCGACGGATCACTGTGCTCGGTTAGCGATTCGTCCGGGTCGTTCGTGGAATGGGTGACCAAAAAATTATTATATTGAGCTCCTCCGTGCGTCGGAACTCACGTTGAGCCGTTAGTCCCGGCTGCATTTGCAGTCGTTAACGCCCACCGACCCGCATTGGACCCGCGTGGTGGGTTATGGCCCTTTCTCCTTATCCACCGTGCTCCAGCAGTGAGGACATTAAAAATTGCTGATGGCGATTATCTATTGTCAATTTAATCGCATTGTAAATGTTATATTTGAAATGCCACACACTTTCTATACTAGGTAAAAGAGATAGCAGTCCAAAGCCGGAGGACCCTGTGCGGGCGTTCTTCAACCGAGTAAATTTGTAGCGGATCTGTCTCAATTAAATTGCATTGTAAATGTAGGGATTACCCTGTAATGATAGCTGTGTAAGGTTGACATATAAATAAATAAATATTTGAAACGCCACCCACTTTCTATACTAGGTAAAAGAGATAGCGCCCAGCCCGGAGCCGGAGGACCCTGTGCGGGCGTTCTTCAACCGGCTGGCGGGCGACGACGGCGAGGTCGACTGGCAGGAACTCAAGGAGATCCTCGACTACGCCATGAGGGAAGGTACGTGGAACAATGTTAGGTACTTAGACCAAGTCGGAAAAGTTCGCAGCCTTTTGTACTAAAATAACGTTTAGTCTACAAATGTCACACGAGTTTAAAACGCCACATTCTACAAATTAGTTGATATGGAGAATAGTTATTTGTTATACAAGTGAGCAAAATCAATTTGTGCTGCGAGTTCCGACTTTATATCACGAACTGAGTGATTCTAATATAGACTACTGAGCACAGTGAGTGATTTAAAGGCACGAGGCAGAACAAAATTTTGGTCTCGTATAAAACATTTCACGTGACCTTCTTAGTAAAAAGCTAAATTCAGCATTAGAAACATGTTCACTCAACTATTTTGGAGTTACAACTATCTTCATCGTTGGACGCACTCTTTTTTTGTAATTTATCACAAAAATAGTTCGATCAAACCTATGCTGAAATTTTTTATTCATAAAGATTCCCGTCGTTTTGTTTTAAATTACTTTGTGTTTTTCTCTTGTTCATTAATATCCTATCTTATTTATTTATTTATAATCAAAAATAAGTATTGCCATTAAATTTAGTATTGCCAGAAATATAACACTCAAAATTCATGCTTTAAAAAGGCCGCGAACTTTTATACATTGACATATTTTACATACATTGCCATACTGACCAACAGTGCTTTTATTTCACTTAATTGCAATAACTTTGCTATACAAGACAACCAAATAAATTGGCAATTTGTCTGCAACTGCAAATCATATTATTTGAAATATACAAGGTTATTTGTAAAACACCAACAACCTCGCAGGAGTAGATTACTAACATCATAAACAACAAACAAAACAAAAACACGTTTCCATACAAACGTCTGAACAGCTGATCGAGTGTTGTGTTGTATAAAAAGTCGAATTTTCTGGGTGTTTTCGGAAAAGTCTTAGAACAAATGTTGTTGTTTATGATGTTAGTAAATTACTCCTGAGAGGTTGTTGGTGTTTTACAAATAACCCAGTGTTTATAATTTTTATATAATAATAAATACTATATTAACTGAATTTATTTTAGTTTGTTACAATAACTTTGCTATACAAAAGAACCATATGAATTGGCAATTTTGTCTGTAACTGCATATTATTTGAAATATACATAATATAATTAATTCATTATTGGCAGTAATTTTGCGTTATTAATTTGTTTGATTTAAATACTTAACTGTTTTTGTGTCCATATCTGTCACACATATTTTTAAACAAACATCCTAATAAGTACATAATTTTTAGGTTACGAAAATAATCATAAAAAATCGAAATTTCAGAATATTAACAAGCTTTTAGTCCCTAAGTAACAGCAATATATTTAATCCGTGAAATCTTCTAAGTTTTTATTAATTTTGATACTTATTAACAGCAAATAGTTTTATTTTTTATGCCCATTTTTGAGCTTTCAATGTGGATCGCTTATATGCCGAGTTAAAAGCTTATGTTGTTTGTCATTTTGTTGCGTTCCGTGTGAAGGCGTATCAAAGGTAAGTTAGTACATAATATAACTCGCCAACTCAGTTTTTGTTTTTTTTACTAAGCAAAATAAAGCTTGTTGTTTATTTTTTTTTGTATTTCATGTTTTTATTAAATTATTCTTAGGTGGGTAGTGTTTACTTTAATAGTAGATTTCGAAGTATTGTGATGGCAACACAAGCGTCAAATTTTTTATTTACTTGTTTGCGCAGATAAAGAATGGGATTGAAAATGGCGGCTCACCGCGCTTCACCATAACGAGTGTGTCTGAAAGTGAAAGTGAAATAAGCTTTATTCAAATAAACTTAATTGTTAAGTACTTTTGAATCGTCTATATTTCTGAGAGAGCGATAGGTGTGTCGTTTAGTGTGCGATCGAGAAGTGAATATAAACGACGCCATTTCTAATCCCATTCTTTATCTGAGCAAATTGTACTTATATTTATGAGGCTTGCTAGTAAAAAGGGGTTTAAAATAAAAAAATCTAGTATCAATGCATAATGATTTCGATATTTAAGCAAGAGCTTTGCTCTCGCAATGCTTCGTAATTTACATTTAGCTCTTAGTTGCTGCATAGTAGAATAAAGGCTGTTTCCAATATTGATCACTTGTTTGACGAGCAAAAAGAAGCCTTAAGGCGAGGTCAGTTCACGATTTGATGAAAAGATTGATTTTTGAACTTCCAATGTGAAGAACTTTACTCTGTAAATAAATCCTGAATAACACCATAAAAATAAACTTCAAATCGTCAGATTTCGTTATTTTCAACGACAGTGATATGATTTTTTATGCAAAAAGGATAGCTTTTTTATTGATCTAGCACAATAACCGAGTACATTTTTAATAAATGATCCAGTATTTCAGAAATCAATGTAAATGTACTAAATTTCGTCAAATTTCTGGCGAAGCGTCAATTAAAGCAATGCAATATTCAACCTTATTCTAAAGACATAGTGAAAGAGTAAATTTCGGGAACTGCCTCGCCTTAAAGGGGGCGGAGGGGCGACGCGTACGACTGCGGCGGTGGGCCGAGAGGGGCGGCGGGCGTACAGTCTCCCCCCCTAGGAACAGAGCTATTTGCAGTAGTTACTATGCGCCCTTTGCGTGTTATAGAATAGACTAAAATGTAACCTACTTGAATGTTACAAGGGCCTTACAATTTTGTAATACAAAATATCTGAAAACTACATTACATATATACTACAATTTATTGTCTTTATTCAAATAGCCTTATAGCCCTATAACAAATTATTCGTGCTTCGTATTTTGACGGATTTCCCATATCGTATTAGGTAGGAATGGTAGGATGGAAAAAAAAATTGACAAGCAAAAAGAAGCTTTGACACCACACTATAGCGTACAATATCCCCGGGCAGAGCTAGCCATGCGGAAGGGCGGCGCGTACGACGGCGGTGGGGGGGCGAGGGGGGGCGGCGCGTACGACGGCGGCGGGGGGCCGAGGGGGGGCGGCGTGCAGTCTCCCCCCCAGGAACAGAGCTGTTTGGAGCAACTCCTTTGCGCCCTCTGCTCCCCCATCTGCAAGGAGCTCGGCGTAGACTTGCAGCAGATGCAACAATCGCCGGATCAAGTGCAACTTTCTCAGCCGCAGCCGCAAACAGGTATGACGGTAAAAAAAAGATTTCTTATAAGGCGATTAGTGCCCTCACAGTGGCGGCCTCATCTTAATTAAATTTATTGTTTGCTTAATGTTTTGAAAATTCACTCGTACCGATTGAAGCTAAGGTTCTATAGTTTTACAAACAATAATCTCTGTAAAATATAGTTTGTTGTAGTATTGGTAGGCAAATATGTCAAAAGAGGGAGCGCGCCACTGTGAGGGCACTAATCGCCTTATATTTACTCAAAACCTTTTTGGTAGATAAACTTTTTTGTTTCTATTTATGTTCTACAAATACGTTTAGACTTGGAAAAGTAGCTCCAATTTACAGAAAATAGCAATCCTGTACAACAGTGTTTTGGTAGTTGTTTAATTTAAGAATTCTAAGGAGTATGTTAAACTATTTCATTTAGTGTAATTATGCTGACTCAATGCGTTTGGTGTTGAACTCTCCCAGGTACATAGTACTTAGTTACATTACTGCCTTCGAACCATATGAAAGCCTATCAAAGCTATTTTAATGAAAAGAAGTAGCATTTGTTGACTAGCAGTAGCAATTATTATTTTTATATTAATTTATATTTTCCATGGTATGAACCAATGGTTATAAAAGTTAATTAAATTATCATTTCTATTGTTTAATTCTGACATTTATGACTAATGTTTTCAAAGTTTTACAGGTCCAGTGGCAGTGCATGCGTCTTTTCTTATTCTTGTACCTGTCTTTATAGAAATGGAGGCGAATATATATTTAGAATGTCTGTTTTTGCTATTATTGTTTTTATTTTAAAGAATAAGTATTTTATTGTATTTTTTTATTTGTTGTTTTTCAGGATTTTTGTATATTTACTGTGTATGTCTATTATTAAGTAAAATAATGCTTTTATTTAAAGAGTATTATTACTTTTTTGTTTATTCAAAAGCATTGTTCTACATTTACTTGCTTGACGTTGCTACTAACCACATTAAATGGGGGTATTTTCAAATATTTTGAAAATATTCTCAATTATTTGCTTTTTTGTCGGCATGTTCTAAAAGGCACTATGAAAGCGCACAAAAATGGGCATTTTAAATATTTTTTGTTGAATTTTATATGTAGAGTTAGAATAATTATTTTACCTCCATTTCCATAATCTATTTTACTAGTAGTTAAATAAAAAGGTTAAATTTTACTTTTTTATTTAATTATGTAATTAGGATGCGACTTGAATACTTCTTGAGACTCTAGACAATGAAATACAACATTTTCCATTATTTTATGTTAATTTTATTTAATCATAATAAGGTTCTCTTGATTTTAATTTTTAAGTCGCATCTGATATACCATTGATTCTATGGATCACATACCTACCTAGTTAAATCGTCTATGCAAATCATAACAAATGTTTTTTACTTTAGCTAAGATAATATTTCTGATACAAATCAAAAATAAACTTTAACTGTATTGTAATAAAGCACATTTTCTTTCACTAAAGGGCAATTTTAGTCGAAAATCTTGTGCTTCATATCATAACTCAAATACAACACCTAAAAATCCTAATAAAACAGTTTTTTTTTACTAAGTTGATTCTATAATAAGAGTTACTATATTTAATTTATTATATCTGGCGACCTAGCATACGCACCGCGACTATTATGTCGACATCTGTGATGTCTGTCCCTCTCATGTCAATGCTGTTTGAGCGAGAGCTAAGTAACTAGCTAACTAAGCTATCAGGCGAAATGTAAACTTGCATTACATTCGGCAGCAATTCTGTGTGGGTGCTCAACCTTTATTGTGTAACAATAGCAACATATTACTTTTTAGTTTTTATTATTTTTTCTAACGTCACTGTTTTTCTTTTTGGTTTAATTTTTATTTTTAGTGGAAATTGGTACTTTTTTTGTGCATAATGCATTTTATTTTATATATAAGATACTATTGATATGTATATGTGGAGGTTTGTAATTGGCTTCGAGTAATTAATAATGTTTTTAGATGCCTATAAGCTGTAAACCTTCCTAAAATAAATAAATTAAAATAAAACTAAAATAAAATAAAGTAAGTCGACAAAATATTGTCGTGGTACGCACGACAGCGCGCTAGGTTAAACAGTTGAACTACGAAAACAGCTCTTATTACGTACGGCATAAAGGCGGTCTCAAGTTCAACATGTATAGTCAGATGTACTGCTGACTGTACATACACTTAGGCACGTATATAAACCTTTCTTAACATTGAGAGATATTTTGATTAAGATCATACCTGAGCTGCTGTTCCTATAAAAAGAGCATCTCTGTTATGATCTCAAGATAGCTCTCAACGTTTTGAGAGCGGTTTATGAATACGGGCTTTAGACTTTATTTTTTATTTGTATCAAAAATATACTCTTAACTAAAGTAAGGAAGCATTTTGGTATTATACTGTATGTTTACATCACTATATACACCGTTAATTTTTAAGTATATCTATAAATGAAAAGGGGATTTCAGACCACGTGAATGAACAACTTTTACTATGGGGCCAACCACGGAACCTCGCTTTTTTCGCGATTCCGTGGTTGGCCCCATAGTAAAAGTTGTTCATGAACGTGTTCTGAAATCCCCTTTTCATTTTAGATATACTTAAAAATTAACGGTGTATACATCTTATCAATGACTGACTTCACACCAATATATTGCAGAATTGAAAGGACAAGGGTTTTCTAAGGATGTGTGCCGTAGTATGATCGCCATGCTCGACAAAGATGGGTCGGGCAGACTCGGCTTTGAGGAGTTCAAGACGCTGTGGATCGATCTACGTAACTGGAGGGTAAGTTCAACTGGCTATACGAAAATGATCTTAATCACTACATATTAAAAAACAAAGTCCCTCGCCGCGTCTATCTGTCTGTCTGATCGCGATAAACTCAAAAACTACTGAACGGATTTTCAGGCGGTTTTCACCAAATGATAGAGCAATTCTCGAGGAAGGTTATAGTGTATAATAAGTTCAGGTTTTATGTAAATTGGTAGAAATATGACGATAATTGTTGAACAAGTCGGCAAAAATTAAGCCGACTGGGAGCTTGCATCGAAAACGCTGCATAAACCTTTTGAGCTACAACAAAATAATGTATGATGGAATTGTTCATTTTTAATAGGTCTAAAAAAAAGTCCGTGATGGCATATAACTATCTTTTAAGAATAGCTTACTATACCCATTTTATCTTCTAAAAAAATTGGTCACTTACAATGCGGTAATTTGGAAAGCTATTTAGAAGTATTCAATATTAATCCTTATCAATTTAAATACGTTAGTTACCTTAAGCATTTTATGCACATTATTTTACCCTTTTACACCATACCATTTAAATGAATATCTTAGCAGTTATGGCAAAAAATTAACGCGTGCGAATAAAAATTCAAGCACGTTTCTTACACCGATGACGGAACGGGACTGAAACAAACTTTGGAGCGAATGGGTGTTGTTGGAAGGTCGCATTTGGCAAAAAAGGAAGGAGCCGAAGCGAAGCGAGGGCGGGTCGCTAGTGTATCAATAAGCTTAAGAGTTACAGTATTTGGACTTAAAGAAAATCACTTAAGACAAAGGAAAATACAGTCAAATACTATCTGATAGTGTGAATTCTGCCATTAGTATTAGTTTATTACTAGTATAAGGGTCCATCAAAATAGGTTCTTTTGTTAAACTATTCTCATCCTTATTTTTGACGTGTCAAAACCTATGATTGTATGTATGATACTTTTTCACACGGTGCTTCTTAAACATATATGTTATATGTTTATTTTTTTAAAACAAACTATTGTAGTCTTTATTAGCCGCGCACCACCTTTTAAAACAAACAATTCTTACTCTTAATTGTTTGTATTAAGGCCGTGTTCCGGTTGTACTATGCAGACACTAATTTTTTACTGGTTTGATTCTCGGAAACGATTCTCGACCTTACTGCTTTGTGTTAAAGCAGTGTTCCGGCTGTACGACACGGTCGGGCGCGGTGCTGTTACCGCGATCCAATGAGCTTTTCAAAGTGACACTTAAAAAATAAAAATAGGAACTATTTGCCTCACTAGATGGTGTTGATTACTGTTGATACTCTTCGAAGCTTAGTAAAAAAATCACATTGACACGCCACCTATCGAGCCTACAGTTTTTTGTCATTGTGAAAAGTCCTTATTATTTACAACTTGTTTGAAAGAAATGATCTCAATCATACGCGTCTTCGACACATGCGATTCTCACCCTTACTCCTTTGATTTAAGGCCTCACCCTTACTCAGACACCTATTTATCACTAGTATAAAACAATCTTTTCTCATCCTGATATTCCACTGTCATTTAATTTTTAGATTTTAGGCACCCACAATTTTATATTAAGATAAACTAGAAACATAGCTAATTCCGTTATTCCACCCCCCGAAACAGCCACCCTGAGGTGGATACTCGGGGCGCGGTCCGAGGGGGGGGGGGGTGTCACAGGGGACATGACCCCCCCCCTCCCAAAATCGTACATGTCAAACAGAAAATCTTCTAAAAATTTACAAAATAAAAAAAGCAATTCTATTAATTACTTATTAGTGACCCCCCAAAATTTCAGGCTGCGACCGCGCCTGTCGGAAAACGCGTGTCCATTTATCCACCTCATCATACTATCAACTATGACGCGTTTTCCGAGTGTCCACCTTAGTTAGAGTGGCTGTTTCAGGGTGGATAAACGGAATAAACCAAAAAATCGACTCACCCGTAGCACCTCAGACGGGACTTGAATCCGCCCTTGGGATTCCAGCCCAATGCATTGATACTTATTATGCTAATTAGCGACTCGGTTGCATATTAGGCCGGAATCCCAAGAGTGCGGGTTCGAGTCCCGTCTGAGGTTTTTCTAGTATTTTTTTCCAATGTTAGTTGTGATAGCGCTCCTGTACGCGATGCCGCCGCCGCACCTCTACACTGTGGATACGTGACGCCGCCACCGCGCCGACAATACTTGATTTTACAGTTCTGTTGGCACGGGAGTAATATGGTGAATTTCATACACCTTACGAAGATCTACAGTTTTGTGATTACTTTCGGATGAATTACAGGATATTTGACAAATTATTACGCGGCGGCGGCGCGGTGGCGGGTTTTACGCGTCACGTATCCACAATGTAGAGGTGTGGCGGCATCGTGTACAGCTTGGGCAACCGATTCTGACCCTTAATCGTTTGCGTTAAGGCCGTGTTCCGGCTGTACGACACGGAGGGGCGCGGCGCTATCCCCGCGCACCACCTCCGCGACGCGCTGCACTCCGCCGGGTACACGGTCAACGCACACGTGCTCAACGTACTTGCACACAGGTAATTTAGTATAATGATGATTAAAAATACATATAACGGGTGTAACAAGACACTCGACGAAGCCGAAGTTCACGCATTCCGCCCATCATCAGAATCATTTTTGACTTTTAGACTATACCTGGGAAACCAATAGCTACGAAGTTATTGACGGTCCTTATTTTATTTGTTATTTTCTAATTTTTGTCTACAGAAACATTACCAATTTTTTTTGTGTATTTCGTGACAAACAATGACTTCAAAACGTCATCACTCAATGTATTTCATGAGCACGCACATAAACGTTGCCTTTCAACTCTGCCGCACGCAGCTGTGTAGCAGGGACCGGAATACCGATATTTTTTTAGTATCGATATCGAAATATCGATATCGGAACTGATATTTTGGTATTGATTTATCGATACTGATATCAGTATTTTATTTCAGTACACGAATATCGATACTTTTTAGAAAATTATCAGTATTGATACCGATACTGAAATACCGATATAATACCGATAAAATGCCTTTTGCGCTTTCAATTTTTTTTATTTCCTTTCGTTTTTTTTAGTTTTCGCACTTCGGATCAGGGCTTGGAAACCGGTAATAATTTTTTGAACCGGTTCGACGAAATTGAATGAATTAATTAGTTGCATGCTAGCTGCTTGAGCGCTGTTGCCGTACCGTACCTCTCCGCAACCCGCCCGCCCCGCAGCGCGCAAACATGCAACGTCGCTTCGCAGCCTAGCATATCAGTACTGGGTATCGATAAAATTATCGATATAAAATACCGGTACTTTATATTACCGATACAAATATCGGTATTTATCTCAGTTATCGATACCGTTATCGATATTTTCGTTAAAATATCGATATTCAGAATATATCGGTATCCGGTCCCTGCTGTGTAGTATTCACTCGCAGGGTCGCAGGCGCGGTCTTTTGTACGCGTTACATTGCGTGGTAATGTATGCAATACTTTTTTAACACCAAAAATTAAAATAATTTTGAACAGAAATGGTCCTGATGATGGGCACAATACGTAGACCTCGGCTTCTTTGAGTGTATTGTTACACCCGGTGTTTTTTTTTTAATCATATTTTTCTGCCTCTATCCCTTATATTTTTTATATTGGTACGCGACGCACAATATGCCTAAATCGGGGGTCTCACTCCGCGCTTAAAATTTTAAACTCGCAGCTGACTCAGTCGAGCCAGCGCAAGAGGGGTGTCGTGTGTCGGTTGAGACAGAACTACGCGACTAGCGCGACAGAAAAAGAAGGTGCACACAATAGGCACGAGTAGCTTATTTTATGATGTTAGTGATCTACTCCTACGAGTTTGTTGATGTTTTACAAATAATCCTGTATAATACAGCATTATTATTATTATTCAATTCTTATCATAAATTAACTTAATTAATAACATAATAAATATAATGTTTTACACAGTATACACAGTTGCTTATCATTTTCAAACAGATACGGATCCTCCGATGGCTACATTCAGTTCGATGACTTCATAATGTGCGCCGTGCGACTCAAGACCATGATCGGTGAGTTTTTATGACTTTTATTTTAATATACACAATAAATTATACATAAACCTTTTTAGAGATTGTTCGTACCAACTTGCGTTTTGTAGTATTTGTTATTTCACATATTATAGTAAATGCATGATGACTCTTGGGAATCGAACCCGTAAGAACAAAACTGCAATAAAATGTAATTACAATAGTTAGTCTATGGCATAAACTAACTAAGCATAAAGTTAATGCTAATATTTGTCCAAAGAAAAGATAATTATTTTTGTAAAAAAATACCTGTTTGTATGATATGTTTAAATATCTTTAGTCTCGACTAGACCCTTCTGTAAAACCACATAAGTCAACGTTATCATTTATGTTTTTTTTTCATCAGAAGTTACTCATTTGTAGTGACCATTTTGATATTTAATTAATATGAAAATGAGTGACAACATTTTTAACTATACAACCTGTTACAAAATAACCCCTAATAGCGAATATGGTAGATAGGGACCATCAAACTGGACAACTTTTACTATGAGACCAACTCTGAAATCGCGAAAAAAATCAGCTGTTTTATACAAATATTAATAACGAAAATATCAAAATGTATGAAACAGCAGATTTTTTTCGCGATTTCAGAGTTGTTCCCACTGTAAAAGTTGTTCAGTTTGATAGTCCCTACTATATCTACTATATTAGTAGTACTATAGTATCTACTATATTCGGCATTAAGGCGAGGCAGTTCCCGAGATTTTCTCTTTCACTATGTCTTTAGAAGAAGGTTGAATATTGCATAGCTTTAATTGACGCTTCGCCAGAAATTTGACGAAATGTAGTAAATTTTTATTGATTTCTGAAATACTGTATCATTTATTAAAAATGTACTTGGTTATTGTGTTAGATCAATAAAAAAGCTATCCTTTTTTCATAAAAAATCATATCATTGTCGTTGAAAATTACGAAATCTGACGATTTGAAGTTTATTTTTAAAAGTTTTTATGGTGTTATTCAGGATTTTTTTACAGAGTTACCAAGCCCTTTTTCAATATTCTGTCCGATTATTGCGTTTCTTTGTTTCTTTTTCAGTCTACAGTAATTTTTGTGAAGTAGAATTCTACATCAGTTCTTCACATTGGAAGGACAAAAATCTATCTTTTCATCAGATCGTGAACTGGCCTCGCCTTAAGGATTATTTTATAACACGTTGCGTTGTATAAATGCAAAGACAGTATGAAAACGTTGACCATAAGGTTATTGCAATATTATTGTTGAGGTTGTTGTTTAAAGTAAAGAATGGTCGAAATTAATTTCGTGTGTACCAAAAACAGCCAACAACGAACCGCTCGAGAATCTCGAACGAGAGCTGCAAGGTGTTCCGTGAGCCGGCGCCCGCGCATCCACAAGTATACTACACTTTTACGCCCCGCCCACACTAAATAGGAACGTATACAAATACCACTTGATTGATATCACAGAATACATATAAGTACTACGTACGTACTGCTATCTATAATGATTAGCACTTGGTCGGATTCTCATTTCGCATTATGGTGAAAAATATTAATTTTTATAAAGCTGCTAAAACTGTGTTTTTGGCAAATCAACTAGCCAGTTTACAACATTATTTTGGTCTAAACCTAAATATCCAATTTATAATATAAGTTTGAAAAACTAATTTAGAACAAAAGACAGCTACTTAATTATTCAATACTTACTGTTTCTGATAAATAAGCCAGTGTAGAAAATGTCAAATTTTGGAAAGTGGTTAACTTCATATTCACCATTATCATAACATAATGTGGTAGATTTAGATTCATCATAGATTCAATTATTTATCACATCACTTTTAACTCGATTCAGACTTGTACCGATGCTACTTCCCTAAACCACAGAATACATAATAGTACAAGTCCTAAACCCAAAATCTACCCTCATATCATTTTTATCCATGATCCTATGGGGTCCTATGATAATAGTTTAAAAGGCAAAAACAATTTCTGCTGAATCAGCTAAAAAGCGCATCGCTTATTTAATCTCAGCTTATTTGTCTTTTACATGTAATAATAAATTATCTTGTATTTCATACATTTTGACTAAGCAAAGTATATAAAAAGCAACAGTCATCCTGTGAACTGGCTTAGTTCTGTTTTTTCAAATGATGTTGTCTCTAGGTTGTTGCAAGTGGTATTTCGATACTTTTCTATTTTGTGTCACTGTTCATTATAAGGATAACGAAATCGCCACGTTTTACTCTTTTTAATTAGAAATATTCAATCAACGTAATTTTAATTAATGTTCAATATCGGAAGTTGTCTATCATATCTAATTCTTTTTAAATATTTAAGCGATTTTACTTGTCCTTAAAAAGTTGTTTGCGATAGTATAAAAACAACATAAGTATTAGTCCAAAGTTTAAATGTAAACAAATGATTATTTTTTCATAAAATGATAAAACTATACGCAAACAATTCTACAACACATTTCACGGGCTTTTTACAGGGTACTAAACTTCCTTAATTAATTTATGTCTACAATATTATCTGTGGTACTGTAAACAGCCTTCGCACACGCTTACTAATTGTCAAGACCGCACCAAATAAGATGTTTTTTGTTAAAATTAAACAAAATTTTCAGATACGTTCAAACAAAGATCGTCTGGAGGCGACTACGCAACGTTCTCGCTGGAAGACTGGTTGAATCGCACAGTGTACTCTTAAATTAACAATTTGCCTATAAAACGCCTTATTTTTAAGGATAACGGCCTGTGTACACCGGCCTTTATTACTTATTAATATTTTGAGTCTTAAGGACGCAGTTGATTCAATAAAATTCAAGTTTAATAAACAGCAAGATAAAAGAACAAAATTGTAAGTACTCTATATTACTGTAAATTAGTTTTTTTTTGTTGTAAAACAGATTTTGTTTCTGATTAATTCTGTATAACTATAATCAACTGCGTACATCGAGACCAACGCCATCGACTGAATCAACTTTTTAAAGAGATTCGTATGTATTCTAAGTCACAAACTAAGTGTATATCGATGTAACTTTTAATACTTTTTCATTGTATTACATACGGGTATGAAACTCATTAAATACTAACATGTTGTCAAAATTAATATACTCCGTTATTATTGTACAAATAATTGTATTGAATACTTATATTAAGAGAATGATACTTATATAATATAGAAACAGTATTTTTTTATCCACCGATATTACTCATTCCATTTAAATATGGTCTACTTTTTTTTTCATTAAGGTTGTTTTTTTAGACAAGTTGTATTACATCTTGTTTTGTACTGTGCGATGTTGCTTCCACGTATATCTTCAAATAATAAAATATATCTATCTCTATCATACGTACATGTGAATTAATTCAATCTGTTGCATTGCCAATGCATTTTTTTTATTAAATTTGTATTTTTGTGTAATATTTATTACATTTTATCTTATTCTGAAATATGAGATCTGAATAAATGTTTCTTTTATTTATTAAATCATTGTTTTATTTATTCAAAGTACATTTACGATAAGTACATCAATACATAAAGCGAATTGTTGACAGTTTCATCAGTCTGTAGGTGAATAAATGCAATGTAGAATTAAAAAAAACAATGAGCAATCACTTATCGTAACCTCATCTTAATTATTATAACTTACTATTCTCAAATCAAATTTTTCACTCGTCCACTTAGCAGTTTGAATTTAAAGTTCTTCAGCCAAAAGGTCCTCCCCCCAGTCTTCCATATCCTCGTCATTCATATCAGGTTCCGGTAGATCCTGCTCCTTATTGATTTTGCTCAACATTTTCTGGTAGAACTCCTTAGGTGGTCTGTAGTGTTTTACTTCGGCTTTACGAATAACCAACCTGGCACTGCCTGGGAACAAAGTGAATATAATTATAGTCTAGAGTCTAGTCCATAAAGTTAGTATACCTTATGTTATGGTCTAGCTAGTCCAATATTGAGAAAAGCTAAAAAAATGGCATGTGTTATACTGTGTTCGTTTTAATGAGAAATGAATACTTGTTCAATAGAATCAAACTCAAACTTAAATCTCTGCTCGAGTACATTCAGAAAGGGATGGTGCTATTCATCGCAAATAACACCATCTTTTTCTTACTGTACTCAAGCAAAGCCTTTCGGGGCGTTAGGACCAAGGTGCTAAAATGACTAAGGTGCTGAAATGACCAAAGTGATAAAATGACCAAGTTGCTGAAATGACCAAGCTGCTAAAATGCCCAAGGTGCTGAAATGTCCATGTACAATGACCCGTCTATAGGTACTTTATCTCTGTCGCTCTCGCGCTAACATTATTGTTGTGCCTGTGTGAGCGCAATGGCAATATGTTAGCGCACGAGCGAGTATAGACTGGTCATTGTATAATAATAATATATAATATATTCATAATTAATTAACATTTTTTTATTATTATTATTATTATTATTGTACAATTTTTTCTCAGCCTACGTCACCTATTACGGAGAAAATAAATAGTGATTAAAAATATAGAAGTTAACCTTCTCCGTATTTATGAGATCCTGGTACTTTGGTGATGTATTGTATTACAAAAAATAAGAAAAAAAAGTTATTCAAAATATTGAGTCATTTTAGCACCTTGGTCATTAGGATCCGAAAATATTAGTAATTTTGCAACTTTGGTCATTTCAGCACCTTGGTCATTTTAGCACCTTGGTCCTAACGCCCCGAAAGGAAGCAAAGATTGTTAGATTTTATAATATGTATAAAACAGTCTTTAAACCACAATGGACTTGGTATCCAACTCTGGGGAAGTGCCAGCAATTCGAACATCGCATGCCTCCAAAGAGCTCAAAATATGATACTCCGAACCATTAGTGAAGTGCCATGGTATATCAATAACTCTGAAATACATGAACACATGGAAATGAGTACAGTTATGGAAGAGATTGCCAATACAACCCAGAGATACTGGGGTAGACTGGATAGACACCCAAATGTTCTGGCATCACAGCTTTTAACTCGAAGCTATACCAAGCGTCTCAAAAGGAAAGATATCCTGTAAGGAGGAATGAAGGAGGAGATGTCTCTGCTGAGGGACACACTCTACACCGATCAAAGACTGGAACTCATTTGCTCATAGTGGAAAGCACTGATTGCAGATTGCAGAAAAAAAAGATTCTATAATATAAGCCTAACGGACAAATAGTCAAACAAATCTTAAAGTTAAGGCCACCTTAAATTCAAAAAAGTTTTAGGATTCGACAGAAACTATGAAACTGAGAACTTCTTAAAGTTAAGGAGACCATACGTTAAGATTTTAGCTAAGAAGCCTTTTGAGTGTTCGGCCGTGTCATAACAATTGTTACAATCTGTAAGGCTAAGAGACTGACTCTATCAACGTACAGCTCAAACTATTGCACGGATCAAGCTGAAATCTGCCACACTAATAGTCATTAGGTCGTAGACGTCCGCTAAGAAAGGATTTTGGAAAACTCATAAGCTATTCAGCTCCTAAAGGGTTTAGGGAAGCTCATAAGCTATTCAGCTCCTAAAGAGCAATCAAAGAAACCAATCAAAGATGGATGAAAAGAAAGGACTGTAGACAGTCTAAGGTCTTCATCAAATCTGTTGACAAGAAGAAAACTAGAGAGTAAATTAAAATGGGGTAAATTAGGGTACGAAATTTGTATGAAAATCTGTCAGTTTCGTAGCCAGAATCTTCAAATTTTGTGTTTTCCCAAATGTCCACGCGGACGAAGATGCGGGCGGAAGCTAGTACAATACATAAGTCTAAAAATGGTCTAAACGTCAAAATTATCCAAAATGATTTAATGTTTAAGACTGTAATGAATGGGCTATTATAGGTATTTTTTTATAAATAAAAAACATTGTAAAACATTGTAAAGCATTGACTGACCCGTCTCAGTATTGTCAAGTTCCATGAGCTGCGAGTAGAATCTCCTCGGTATATGGAAGGCCACCATGTTGAATATGCGGTCGGAGCGCACAATTTTTTTGGCCATGAACCGCTGCATTACAGGCACATCGAGAAAGTCACGCGTCGGGAGGAAAGGCTCGCCGTATAACTTCATCCGAATGAGCTTGTTATCAGACGGTTTAGAATTCACGAAGTTAGACGCCACCACTTGACGCAGCATATTTCCCATGTACGGGGCAACTTTTTTAAGCTCCGTTCTGACTCGATGCCGAGCCATCTCTTCAGGTGTAGGCGTCTCGGACAATGTTTCAATTTTCAAGCTGTTTACGTGCTGCACTACCTTTTGTTCTATCTTATCCGCATACTTGTGGCACGTCTTCTGCACCTTCTCGTATGGAATGTCGACAATTGCTGGCGTATCGGTGGGTATGAAGAGCTCTTGCTCTTGCAGTTGAGTCCTAGGTGCGCCAGCCGCGTCCTCGCACGCGTGCATCGTTGACAACACCAGTTGGAAGTCTCCAAAGTGCGGGTATGACTTCCGATACGACTTGGTTAAAATAAATGGTGTTTTAGCGTTATCAATATTGGTCTCCATTATATGTCGTAAACGTTCGAACACGGTCTTTGAAATTTCATTCATCAACTTATGGTTATGTTTCCAGCTCAATTTGAATAGACCAGTGTATTTACTCTGGAGCGCTGTTAGGATTTCTTGATGCGCTGCAATTAAAGTTTCATCTGCCGGCTGCGGTGGAGAAATAGCTGCCTTTACTTTCTTTACATGTGAGAGCGGTATCTCTGGAGGCTGGGAACAAGCATTCGCCGGAACAACAGTCTTTGTATGTGATTTCGATAATGGTAGGTCAGGAATTTTTTTCGGTATACCAGCAATGATCTTGCCTTTGGCACCTTTAAATTTTGTCGCATTGATTGTTTGTATGACCAGTGATGGATCCAGCGTTTCGGAGAGGCGCAAATACGCGTTTCTGTGAGTGTGAGAGTGACCCTTCGAGAAGTTCAACGTATCAAATGGCCCTTTAATACACTTTTCTAATTTGAATGCTAACTCTTTCATGTTCCACTGAAACAATAATTGAATAATGAGACAATATGATTGAAATTTTTTAAGGAAAATAGGTCTATTTACAATAATCATATTAATAACAACACACCGTAGCTGGAACATTTCTAACACATATAATAGACATCGTTGCACTGCACTTATTAGGATAATACTATAGGTAATAACAATATGATAAATAAAATTGTTTAGTAAAAACACAAACACGGAGTTTTTCGTTCGCGTAAAGAAAAACCCGGTTTCATTTGACATACATTGCTACTTTTTAACCGACTTCCAAAAAAGGAGGAGGTTCTATGTTCGTCTGTATATTTTTTTTTTTTTTTTGTGTATGTCCACCGATTACTCGAAGACGACTGAACCGAAAGAAATGATTCAAAAGTTATTACATCAGGTAAACTCCCAAGTTGGTCCCATTTTTAAAAATTTGGAAATCGGTTCAGTACTTTTCAAGTAATCTTGAAAAAAGCACGAAAATAGTATGATTTTGGGTGAATTACCTCGATGATAATGGTCGTATTACTTCTTTGTTTATGGACTGAATAAGATAATTATTTTTTTGTTGGAAGAGGGATATCTTAAGGTGTAGTTTTTTAACCGACTTAAAAAAGGAGGTTCTCAGTTTGACCCGTATTTGAAATATGTTTCTCCGCGATTATCTTACGTTTGGCTGAGCCGATTTTTCTACATATATAATATACCTTACCTACAAGGTACTTACACTAAAAATAAAAAATAGTTTAAAAAAAACAAAAAACCGACTTCAAAAAACCTACCTCTAAAAAGCCAGAAATAATATTCGTTATAATAAAAATACGTCTATTGAAGTCGGGTGGGGCTTTTAAAATAATAAAATAAGGAATCTGTACTCCAGCCCCACCCGACTTCAATAGACGTATTTTTATTATAACGAATATTATTTCTGGCTTTTTAGAGGTAGGTTTTTTGAAGTCGGTTTTTTGTTTTTTTTTTTAAACTATTTTTTTCTTTGGTATGTTTTTTTTACCCCAAAAAGAAGAAGCAATGTATAACATTCATCTGTCAAATGAGACCGGTCGCTAGGTGGTTTCTAGTTTTTTTTTTATATATTTGATGTTTCTCTTTTGGTTGGGTTGAGGCGCGTTCCAAACCTATACTCCGAGTGCAACCAAACCACAACCGAACGCTATAACGGGCAGGGACCGGAATACCGATATTTTTTTAGTATCGATATCCAAATATCGATGTCGGAACTGATATTTTGGTATCGATTTATCGATACTGATATTATCAGTATTTTATTTCAGTACACGAATATCGATACTTTTTAGAAAATTATCAGTATTGATACCGATACTGAAATACCGATATAATACCGGTAAAATGCCTTTTGTGTTTTAATTTTTTTTTATTTCCTTTAGTTTTTTTTAGTTTTCGCACTTCAGATCAGGGGCCTTACTATGAGCTCTTATAGCAGGGCTTATATTGAACTGCCTTTCTTTTTCGTACTATGACCTCAACGGTTAGTATGAAAGCAGGCCTTAAGCAGTCCTGTTTACGGCCTGCTTTTGAACTGAACGGTTTCTTATTTGCTGATGGTAAGCTCCCAGGGCTTGGAAACAGGTAATAATTTTTTGAACCGGTTCGACGAAAATATAGGTTAGTAGTTACTTACATATAAATCTTTTTTGCACAAAAGGCACTTTGATTTTAAAGATCTTTTATTTACCTATGTCAAAATGACTGTAAACATTGTTATGTTTTTGCCGTCCCATAATTATAAAAATGTTGAAAAATAACGAACGAAAGTAGTCGCGTGAATAATCAAACAACAAATGAATTAATTAGTTACATGCTAGCTGCTTGAGCGCTGTTGCCGTACCGTACCTCTCCGCAACCCGCCCGCCCCGCAGCGCGCAAACATGCAACGTCGCTTCGCAGCCTAGCATATCAGTACTGGGTATCGATAATTTTATCGATACAAAATACCGGTATTTTATATTACCGATACAAATATCGGTATTTATCTCAGTTATCGATACCGTTATCGATATTTTCTTTAAAATATCGATATTCAGAATATATCGGTATCCGGTCCCTGCTAAAGGCGTTCCAAACACTTGAGCGTGACGTTCGGTTGACACAACCGTGTCGTTCCAAACGTCAGAGCGTTGCAACCAAACAACCATCAAAATTGATGGTTGTACAACGCTCTGACGTTTGTCTATAGAAAAAATGTCAATGTCATTTGACATTATTTTGTATTTTTGATGTTTTTATGTATAATTTTTAAAATAATCATGGTAGATCCTCAATAAACGGATTTTATTTGATTTAGTATAAAGAAAAGTTTAAATTATTCGTATTCCAAATGGAAAATAAAGAATTTGTATTGACATTGACATTTAAAGTTCTTGGTCGTTCCAAACCTTAGAGCGAGTTAAAAAACAACCAAACAACCGACGCTCAAACGTTCTGAACGCAACCCGGTTGTGTCAACCGAACGTCACGCTCAAATGTTTGGAACGACGTTAGAGCGTTCGGTTGTGGTTAGGTTGCACTCGGAGTGTAGGCTTGGAACGCGCCTCGGTTGTGTCAACCGAACGTCACGCTCAAATGTTTGGAACGCCGTTACTTAGAGCGTTCGGTCATAGTAGAATCCAATAAGTAAGCCATCTTACTCATTATACGCACCCAACGCGGTTTGTATGTGAGCGCGCCCCTGTATATGCGTCGTCGCACGCACACACTGACAACATTTAAAGATGATAAAGATGCGTCAGTCGTGGCTGCGCCGCCGCCGCCGCAGCGCGCCGTACTTAATACCGCCCGTGCTCACGCACGCTCCGCCGCCGCGCCGTACATAACCAAAGATTATATTAAAGATGGCTACAAATTCGAGTAGCTGTAGGAGATATTGCAGTGTTTATGGATGTCTCAATAGCATTTTGTCCAATCCAGAACTGTCTTTCTTCACATTACCTAGCGAACAAGAACGGTGAGTACCTATCTAATCTACTACCTACTATATCATACATAGGTAGGTACCTACGTAAAGTATGTTATCCTTACTTGTCCTATTTAGTAAACAGTTTTTGAAAGGTTGTCATACGTTTTTAAAACTTTATTACTGTTCAAAAATATGTTAGGTAACTAAAGTATCAATCAAATCAAATTGTCATTTGTAGATATTCTGTGCGTGGGAAACCGTTTGTTTTATTTTATAAATGAATTATTTCAATAAAGAGTTGGGTGAGGATTGTTTATCAAATACTTAGGACTAGGATTGTTTACCAAATTCTTTTGAATCAGCTATTTACTTACCTACCTATCTGAAAGTGTTTAGCAAATACATAGTTTCTGCTCCAGATGTCGTTGACCAGATACCAATTTGTGGTTTAATTTAATAGATCACTATTATGTATGCCCCACCGTGAAAAAAAGTACCAATAAAGTAGAAATTTGTATAAATCAAACTAAATCTTTTAACAGATATTAAGCAATAAACTTGAGTAGGTAGGTACTTACCTATTTATGTTTCATTATATATAAGCAATAAAGATTAAATAAATAAATAAACCTCGAAATCACGAAAAAAAAACAGCTGTTCCATACAAAAGTACAGTCAGCACCAGCAGCACATGAGGATCAACAAAACTGTCAAAAATCTGTAATTTATTTTGAACTTAATAGCTTTGCATTTAAGTAAAAAAGTAAATTTAAGTATAAAAGTATAAAAAGAGTTATTCAAAAAATATTAGAGAAAATTTAAAAGGGCATTGTTTTTTTTCTTTTTTAAATATTTACTTGGTTTACGAGTACTAAAATTAAATGCTTTGCTGGCGCTAGTTGACCTAGGTATATAATTAAGCGCCTTAATTATAGAAATCCGTTCAGCCGTTTGAAAGATATGAGGTAATAAAGAATATTACATAGAAACAACATACAAGATACGCGCGAAATACATAACCCTTTCCTCGCAGTCGGGTAAAAAATAACTTTTAATGCCTATTATTTGAGGTTTATGTAAAATTATTCAATTTCCGAATTCAAAGATTATAATTTAGGTAAATTAGGTAAATGAAAAAGTAAAAGATAGTTAATAGTGTAAAAAATTCAATTTCATAATAATTATTTTATTTTAATAAATACATGATTTAGTAAAACCACGTTTTAATAAATCCTATTTCCATCGTAATTTTTTAAATCACTAATCAGATAATATGACGTAGATAATGAAAACATTGTAGTCAGCTCCAGGGGGCTTACCATCAGCAAATTAAGAAACCGTTCAATTCAAAAGCAGGCCTTAAACAGGACCGCTTAAGGCCTGCTTTCATACTAACCGTTGAGGTCATAGTATGAAAAAGTAATGCAGTTCAATATAAGCCCTGCTATAAGAGCTCATAGTAAGGCCCCTGGTCTATGTACAAAAAATAATTAAAAAACTTTGTGTTAGATCCCTGATGCTTACCCTACAGGGGAAAATCGTTTTACATAGAGATCGACTACCTATGCATTTTTGACGATTGAATAAACTATAAGCGACAGCCCTAACAGTCAGCCAGTGTTTAGGCTATTATCGCTCGCTCACGGCTCGAGTTGGCCTACTTATTTGATTCTACTATGGTTCGGTTGTGGTTAGGTTGCACTCGGAGTGTAGGTTTGGAACGCGCCTCTGTGCTGTAAGCGTGATTCGGAACGCGGCCAGAAAGAAACTAATTCAATCTGTGTACTGTCATAAGTGTCATACTTGTGTTCTCTATTGTGGGTGGTAAACGTAGTGATTATATTCTCTTTGGTGGGTGGAGCAAGAATTTGGGGTGGAGTGGAGTGGAGCACAGAGAAAGCAATACTATACGTAAGAGTGGAGCATGGGTGGTGGTGGAAACGAGTGGACAAACAAAAAAATTTTTTCTTCAAAACAAAACTTATAACATTTTATTGGAAATACATTTTTGGAATTTAAAACACTTCGACATGCCTGAAATTAAGTGTTTTGTGTTTTTTGATATAGAAACAACAGGACTGCCATGGCAAGAAAGAAACAGGACAAAAATAACAGAGTTAAGTTTTGTAGCTGTGTCAAGGGAACATATTTTGATAAGCACACATGGTGATTCACCACCTCTTAGTAAATTAACACTTGTTTTTAATCCTTGTAAAACTATAGATCCCGTAGCTGCTAAAATGACGGGACTTTCTAATGATTTATTAAAGTACGCTCCACCTTTTCCGCAGAAAATAGAAACAATATTAGCATTTTTACAAGAGTTGCCGAAGCCAGTGTGTTTAGTCGCTCACAATGGTGACAAATTTGACTATAGAATATTATTAGCAGAATTCATCGATGCAAATGCATGCCTGCCAAATGACTTACTGTGTATAGACTCACTAACTGGATTCAAGCATATTTTAAAGGATATAAATGCACCTAAACCTAATGTGCCAATACCCCAGATCATTGTAATACAAAAGCAGGAATCTATTTCCGACTTAATAACAGATGATGAAGGCGAGTGGCCAGATTTAAATGCTAGTACAGAAGATTGGCAAGATATAGACAACTTGTGTAATAGTCTGTCTGACGTATCTTGTGAAGATATATCTGAGGAGCCAGTAAAAGTTACAGTAACACAAAAGAGTGAATTGAGTCACAAAGTTTTCAATAAAAATAAGACTGTTAAAAGGATCGAAACAATACATAATGTTTTCAATAAAGAAAATAAGTCGAAACCAAATTCAAACGGATTTTCTCTTGTGGATTTATACAAAAGGCTTTTGAATAAAGAAGCTATAAATTCACACAGAGCCGAAGGTGATTGTATGATGCTTCTTCAATGTGTAGTTGCTACCAAAGATGCTTTCATACCGTGGGCAGACGGTGCCTGTAAGAAAGTTGTTGAGATAAGACCACTCAATCGTTACTAATAGCTCCGTGGCTAGACTATTTTTTATTTTATTTATTAGATTAAGCAAGACTATTATTTATACTAAGTTTATTAGGTTAGCTTAGTTAAACATTATGAGCTTCACTTTATTATTATGTAGGTACTCTGTAGGTACCAAAAAAACATTGTAGATTTGATAAGTATCAATATTATGCTCAGACTTATATTAATCATGTTGTAATTGACATTAATATAATAACTATACTAGAATTTAGTGTTTTGTTGTAAGTAGGTATATTGTGTCAAAACTGTTATATTGGATTTTTAGTAAGACTTACCTAATGTAAATTTCTTTATATTTTGTGCAATGTAAAAAAGTAGGTTTAATATTATTATACAAATATTTACTTTCCCATTACCTACTTTCAATTTTCCTGGTGGAGAAAACTCCAAACGTATCGAATCCCATTCATATCCGATATTCTGATTAAAAATGTTTGTTTCTCAAAATATTTATTGATAAGTAATAAACAATTCCAAAAAACTCTCTGAATGAGAAACTTTAAAAATAATTAGTAGGTAATACAAACGAAAAGGTAGGGGAAACGGTATAGTTATTGGCCATAATGTGTGCCTCAAGATCGAAAATTTCTATTTAAAAATAAATATATCAGTTAACAATAAATAATGTATTTATTAATAAAGCCATCTTACATACACTTTCATTGAATATTTTAAGAATAAAATAAACTTAAAAAAATCATGAAATTACAGTTATTGGCCATGATATCATACAGTTATTGGCCACATAAAAAAAAATTAGAACAAAATATAAATATTTTATAACAGCGTCCTGCCTGCCTAGGTACCTACTTATTGTCTAATTTTGAAAATCTATCTTCTTTTCATGCTTTGGCGGTTCCCTTGTGGATTTCGCCAGTGTCGAGTGTTTTGCTTAGTGGTTTTTTTTTTTTTCCCCTACAGACTCTGCTCTGTTATTTCAAGGCGTATTGTGAAAGCACAACGTTGAGGTATAGGGTTGCGTTCAGGGGGCTTACCATCAGCAAATAAGAAACCGTTCAGTTCAAAAACAGGCCTTAAACAGGACTGTTTAAGGCCTGTTTTTGAACTGAACGGTTTCTTATTTGCTGATGGTAAGCCCCCTGAACGCAACCCTATACCTCAACGTTGTGCTTTCACAATACGCCTTGAAATAACAGAGCAGAGTCTGTAGGGGAAAAAAAAAAAAACCACTAAGCAAAACACTCGACACTGGCGAAATCCACAAGGGAACCGCCAAAGCATGAAAAGAAGATAGATTTTCAAAATTAGACAATAAGTAGGTACCTAGGCAGGCAGGACGCTGTTATAAAATATTTATATTTTGTTCTAATTTTTTTTTATGTGGCCAATAACTGTATGATATCATGGCCAATAACTGTAATTTCATGATTTTTTTAAGTTTATTTTATTCTTAAAATATTCAATGAAAGTGTATGTAAGATGGCTTTATTAATAAATACATTATTTATTGTTAACTGATATATTTATTTTTAAATAGAAATTTTCGATCTTGAGGCACACATTATGGCCAATAACTATACCGTTTCCCCTACCTTTTCGTTTGTATTACCTACTAATTATTTTTAAAGTTTCTCATTCAGAGAGTTTTTTGGAATTGTTTATTACTTATCAATAAATATTTTGAGAAACAAACATTTTTAATCAGAATATCGGATATGAATGGGATTCGATACGTTTGGAGTTTTCTCCACCAGGAAAATTGAAAGTAGGTAATGGGAAAGTAAATATTTGTATAATAATATTAAACCTACTTTTTTACATTGCACAAAATATAAAGAAATTTACATTAGGTAAGTCTTACTAAAAATCCAATATAACAGTTTTGACACAATATACCTACTTACAACAAAACACTAAATTCTAGTATAGTTATTATATTAATGTCAATTACAACATGATTAATATAAGTCTGAGCATAATATTGATACTTATCAAATCTACAATGTTTTTTTGGTACCTACAGAGTACCTACATAATAATAAAGTGAAGCTCATAATGTTTAACTAAGCTAACCTAATAAACTTAGTATAAATAATAGTCTTGCTTAATCTAATAAATAAAATAAAAAATAGTCTAGCCACGGAGCTATTAGTAACGATTGAGTGGTCTTATCTCAACAACTTTCTTACAGGCACCGTCTGCCCACGGTATGAAAGCATCTTTGGTAGCAACTACACATTGAAGAAGCATCATACAATCACCTTCGGCTCTGTGTGAATTTATAGCTTCTTTATTCAAAAGCCTTTTGTATAAATCCACAAGAGAAAATCCGTTTGAATTTGGTTTCGACTTATTTTCTTTATTGAAAACATTATGTATTGTTTCGATCCTTTTAA
This sequence comes from Agriphila straminella, assembly GCA_950108535.1. Lineage (NCBI taxonomy): Eukaryota > Metazoa > Arthropoda > Insecta > Lepidoptera > Crambidae > Agriphila > Agriphila straminella. The sequence continues at coordinate 22,878,058 of OX467305.1, read as the reverse complement.
CAGTCTTATTTTTATTGAAAACTTTGTGACTCAATTCACTCTTTTGTGTTACTGTAACTTTTACTGGCTCCTCAGATATATCTTCACAAGATACGTCAGACAGACTATTACACAAGTTGTCTATATCTTGCCAATCTTCTGTACTAGCATTTAAATCTGGCCACTCGCCTTCATCATCTGTTATTAAGTCGGAAATAGATTCCTGCTTTTGTATTACAATGATCTGGGGTATTGGCACATTAGGTTTAGGTGCATTTATATCCTTTAAAATATGCTTGAATCCAGTTAGTGAGTCTATACACAGTAAGTCATTTGGCAGGCATGCATTTGCATCGATGAATTCTGCTAATAATATTCTATAGTCAAATTTGTCACCATTGTGAGCGACTAAACACACTGGCTTCGGCAACTCTTGTAAAAATGCTAATATTGTTTCTATTTTCTGCGGAAAAGGTGGAGCGTACTTTAATAAATCATTAGAAAGTCCCGTCATTTTAGCAGCTACGGGATCTATAGTTTTACAAGGATTAAAAACAAGTGTTAATTTACTAAGAGGTGGTGAATCACCATGTGTGCTTATCAAAATATGTTCCCTTGACACAGCTACAAAACTTAACTCTGTTATTTTTGTCCTGTTTCTTTCTTGCCATGGCAGTCCTGTTGTTTCTATATCAAAAAACACAAAACACTTAATTTCAGGCATGTCGAAGTGTTTTAAATTCCAAAAATGTATTTCCAATAAAATGTTATAAGTTTTGTTTTGAAGAAAAAATTTTTTTGTTTGTCCACTCGTTTCCACCACCACCCATGCTCCACTCTTACGTATAGTATTGCTTTCTCTGTGCTCCACTCCACTCCACCCCAAATTCTTGCTCCACCCACCAAAGAGAATATAATCACTACGTTTACCACCCACAATAGAGAACACAAGTATGACACTTATGACAGTACACAGATTGAATTAGTTTCTTTCTGGCCGCGTTCCGAATCACGCTTACAGCACAGAGGCGCGTTCCAAACCTACACTCCGAGTGCAACCTAACCACAACCGAACCATAGTAGAATCAAATAAGTAGGCCAACTCGAGCCGTGAGCGAGCGATAATAGCCTAAACACTGGCTGACTGTTAGGGCTGTCGCTTATAGTTTATTCAATCGTCAAAAATGCATAGGTAGTCGATCTATCTAAATCTAAATTATGATGATCTAAATTACAGTTATTGGCCATGATATCATACAGTTATTGGCCACATAAAAAAAAATTAGAACAAAATATAAATATTTTATAACAGCGTCCTGCCTGCCTAGGTACCTACTTATTGTCTAATTTTGAAAATCTATCTTCTTTTCATGCTTTGGCGGTTCCCTTGTGGATTTCGCCAGTGTCGAGTGTTTTGCTTAGTGGTTTTTTTTTTTTTCCCCTACAGACTCTGCTCTGTTATTTCAAGGCGTATTGTGAAAGCACAACGTTGAGGTATAGGGTTGCGTTCAGGGGGCTTACCATCAGCAAATAAGAAACCGTTCAGTTCAAAAACAGGCCTTAAACAGGACTGTTTAAGGCCAGCTTTCATACTAACCGTTGAGGTTATAGTACGAAAAAGTAAGACCGTTCAATATAAGTCCTGCTATAAGAGCTCATAGTAAGGCCCCAGAACGTTTGAGCGTCGGTTGTTGGTTGTTTTTTAACTCGCTCTAAGGTTTGGAACGACCAAGAACTTTAAATGTCAATGTCAATACAAATTCTTCATTTTCCATTTGGAATACGAATAATTTTAACTTTTCTTTATACTAAATTAAATAAAATCCGTTTTTTGAGGATGTACCATGATTATTTCAAAAATTAGACATAAAAACATCAAAAAAAAAAAGTGTGTCTCATACTTTGATTTGCCAGTGGGAATAGGTCGTGGGAGCAAGCCTTATCATGGACAGGACTACCATTGTTTATGGCCTCTTTTGCAATGAGATCAACGGTCTCATTACCAACTATACCCGAGTGACTTGGTATCCAAACTAATGTGACTTTAATTCCGAGCTGGGAACACCTGTAAAGTACATCTCTGATTTTAAGAATGTAAGGGAAATTGGATTTGCAACGAAAAGGATTTGATAAAATTGCTTGCAAGCAGCTTTTGGAGTCTGTAAGAATGATGGTTTTATCCAATTTGTGAGACTCCACACGAGGAGAGCCTCAAGGATAGCTGTGGCCTCACCAGTAAAGACAGATGCAACAGGGGGGCATTTAAAGTTGAGAATTATCTTATATTTGGGAATCCAGACCGCTGCTCCAACACATTCATCGTCAGACATTTTGGAGGCATCAGTGTACATTACAAGCCAGTCTTTCCAGTTTTTGTAAATGTTTTCTTGGAGTTCAGCTTCTGCATTTGGTGAGTTTTTACTAATGCCTAGATCGAGACATATGTCAGGTTGAAACGTTAGAGAGCGGTATGGGTTTCCAAATATAGGTTTCAAGTGACATTGATAAACTGGGCAAGGTAGGCTAATAAATTTAATAAAGCTTTTAAACAAACATGGAGTATCTTTATGTTTCCAGAATTTGTCAAACGAGATATGTTCTGAAAGCTGATGCAGTTTGATAATAAGTGGGTGGGATGAGTTTTGGACAATTTTGAAAAAGAATTTATCGGCTAAATATTGTCTTCTAATTGATAGGGGGGGATCTACGCACTCCACCTGTAGGGCATTGATAGGGGAGGATTTCATAGCTCCTGCTACAATTCGAAGGCATTTGGATTGAATTTTATCGAGCGAGTGTAATGACGATTTTAAACATGGCTCTAGTAAGAAGGATCCATAATCCAAATGATCTCGAATCAGTGCGTTGTAGAGGAGTTTCTGAGTAAATGGGTGGGCACCCCACCAGACACCAGAAACCGATCTGAGAATATGCGTGTTTTTTCACACTTTTTAGACACATGAGCAACGTGCTGGGTTCCACTCAGTTTGGAATCAAAAACAACCCCCAGAAATTTCGCTTGACTTTTTAAGATGGGTTGGCCTGCATATTTAACTGGCATGCTTGGAGTATTCCTAGCCCGACTGAAAATGACTAAATTGCTTTTATCAACTGAAAGAGAGAGACCATGTTCAGTTAGCCAATCATGAAGGTAGTCTAGTGCGGTATTAATAAGGCGGGAGATGGCTTTCTTAGGATCACTGTCAGAAATATACAGGGCTAGGTCATCAGCATATTGTAGGATATTACAGAATGGGTTAACAGACAGCTCAAGGTCAAAGGTATAGAGACTGTATAGTAAAGGGCTAAGGACCGATCCCTGGGGAAGGCCCATCCATACAGTACGAGGTGGGTAAAGTGCATCGTTGACGCATACTTGTATAGAACGGGAAGACAGGAGGTTAAAAATAATATTGGTAAGCCTCACGAGGATACTCAGATCGAGCATTTTCTGCTTGAGTACTGGAAGCAGAACGTTGTCATACGCTGATGATACATCTAAAAAGACTCCCGTCACATTCTCCTATTTGGATAGGCCTATCCAGATATCGGTCATGAAAATACTTAGACTGTCCATTGTGCTCATGCCCTTACGGAACCCAAACTGACTCTTTGCAAGAAGCCCCCTGCTTTCCACTATCCATTCTAAGCGATTTTTAATAAGGTGCTCCAGAATTTTTGCCATCGTACAAGACAAGGCTATGGGCCTGTGTCGTGGCGACAACCACACGTGAATTGGGGAAAACAGAATGGTCGGCACCACGACATCTTGATGAGAATAAAATGCATTACTCATGGCTCGTACCTTGATCTGATGAGAAGTAATTCCGCGTAGATTCTTGGCCCTTTCTGTCACTCTATAGAATGACTAGGCTCGCTCATATCTCACGCGGCTCCTACCTGCTTCGCTTCGCCATCTGTAGAAATAGGTAATGGTTGATTCTCACCGTGAGAACGACTAAGTGCCTTAGTCTAACACAGCCCGAGGGAAACCTCGCTATAGCAATATAAACACACATATCTGTATGACTCTTTGTAAGCCCAGGATTATAGACATACCTGCTCCGTATACGTGACTAACTATTTAACGACGTTCGGTACGGACTGTGGGACCCCCGCCAGGGGTCCACGTTCATAGAGGTACGCAATAGGAGCCCAGGGCTGAGGGACCGTAGTCCCTCGGACCTGGGATGCCCAGGCCAGGGCTCCGAGCCTCGGCGATCCTAAGGTCCCATCTGACCATCAAGCACTGCGGGTGCTTGTAGGGGAATGCCCCTCTACACGGGGCTGTGCGCCACTGCGTGGATAGGTCCCATCTGACCTTGGTCCCATCTGACCATCAAGCACCGGGATTGCTTGTAGGGGTACGCCCCTCTACACGGGGCTGTGCGCCACTGCGTGGATAGGTCCCATCTGACCTTGGTCCCATCTGACCATCAAGCACCGGGATTGCTTGTAGGGGTACGCCCCTCTACACGGGGCTGTGCGCCACTGCGTGGATAGGTCCCATCTACCTAATGATGCATCATACGTAAGTAATCGACCGCAACCTTAGGCTAAAGACATTGATATCGTACATAGCGAGCAAATCATACGCAATACCGGTATACGTACCCAAGCTTAGTGAACCGATCACATATAGCATTAGCTGTCTGTATTAGCCGTGCCCCGTCCCGGTGAGTATATCGTGCAACAAGTGGAATATACTTAGTCAAAGGCGAACCATGCCGGCTCGTTGGCTCAGTGAGTTTCGCGGCAGACATGGTTTGCCTCGCTCTTATTCACTATATCAATGTTTTACATAAGGGCTTAGATAAGACACTTAGCTGGGGTGTTTCGGCGTCCTGCCCGCACGACGCCGCCCTTAGCGTGAGCGCACTATAAATATTCTATTGCAGCTAGTATCTTCCTTCGTAATGGCGGAATCGTCAAAGAGGGCATTATCTCTTTACCACACATTTAGGTTATATTACATCAACCATAGAGTCCACAGACCATAGTGCATACCATAGTGTCTATTTAGGGCCGTTCCACACTATGTATATTATCTCGCGGATATCCGATATTCGCGACACTCCCGCCAAAAAAATTTAAAGTGAGCTCGTTATCAAATTGTATGTCCAGAGTGTTCGCTCTTATCAATTCAAGACTCAGACCACTGTAAATGTTTAGGTCTGTTTTGCTCAAATTGACTTTCAACAGATGCACTGTTCCATGTCAACAGATCCTTTGATCATGCCATCACTGGCCAGATTATTTCTAAAGTCCTCTTCCTATCCGATTACTAGTTCTAAAATTTTATTTGTAAACAACAGTTCTTCAACTGATTTTGTTTCATTATCAACGTCTAGATTTTTCAAAAGGGTATCTCAACTTTTAGCTTGAACTACACTAGCTGATCTATGAGAATTTCTCAACAAGTCTTTGCCATTCTGTACCCCTTTGATCCACACTATTTGACCTTCTTTCAAATTTCAGCCACGATACTACACATGGCGGTTTGTGGGTGGGACCATATCCTTCCTACTGACTAAGCAATACTAATTGCAAATATCTCTTTGGGTTCTTGAAATATGGCACAATCTCTCTATGGCTTTAGACTAAATTTGTTTTCTTTACAGTATCTGTCAATAACTTTCTTCCTTCGACAGTCTCAATGTAAGACATAATAATTTTTGAAGAAAATAATTATGATGATTTCAGAATGTAGTTCAACCCTATATCTACTATCGTTGAAGTTCGTATATCTATTACCGTTCCTATCTCATAGGTAACTATTGCCATTTTATAAGATTATCAATTTTACTTTTAGGAACTATAAAGGATTTCAAACTAGCGCTCTATTTAATTAGCAAGTAAGTTAATAACAATCAGCTGAATACTAAATAAAAGCAACACTGCGTATCTATGCTTTGTTTAGCTGAGTGCTTTTATCAGATAACTCTGTCTTTATCAAAGGTTAGCTATCAAAGCAATCCGAAACGGTGATTCTTATACCAAATTACCCATATTGAATTCCCGATTATATAGCCGTTCTATGAGCCTTTCATAAATTTTTTATTTTGTTTCTACTCCACTCCAATACTATAGCAATTATCTTTATCGTTCCACCAAACTATGACGCACTTGAATGTAAACAGTTTATTCTAGAGTTTTAGACCTTCTCTTTAATAGACTTTTAGACCTTCTCCTCAAGACTCCGTCGGAGCCTCCCCCCTCAAAGGTATTGTCCGATATAATATTTCATTTGACTTTGCAAGGAGAAAACCCAGTCCATCAAAACGTTTGATTGGGCAGTAAATAAAATTACTCGCTAGCTGAGCTAGGGCTTGAAGTCCGGAACTCCGGTTTTGGTCTAGCTCCGGAGTTTCGAAGAATTTCAGCATCGGTTTGTAAGACCGGAGTTTCACAACCAAAATCGGAGTTTCGATTTTCAAAAAAATTTAAAGTAAGCATTTTAATCGCCGTGGCCATATACCCCTGGGTGGTGTTACAGTCTCTCCAGAGGTGCCAAGTGGACTATAACAGGTATATCGAGGACTCGAGGTACTGACTGAGGTATGTACTTAAGTATACGAAAATGCCACCATGTCGATCCTATTACAGAACCAGAGCACAAATCCCAATCCAACTGCAGCGATGTGAGAAACAGGGAGACATCATTTCTTAGAAACTGTTCACAGCTGCTTTGGAGGATACTATAAGCTCTTGAACTGTAAAGGACTTGGCAGCAACATTAATGTCGAGTACCTAACACACCTTCGTTTTGCAGATCAGTTCTCACGGCTGAGACCTTTAAAACCTGAACATACTGGTAATGATCGAATATTTCCGTAGTGTTTTCGAAAAAAGTGTCTCTTAGTATGAACATGGATGGATAGATGGAACATAAGACAAAAATCATGTCGAATGGCCATGTTGTATTTACCCGCTCCTTCATGTTGGGGACAAACACAATACTCGAAGTTCTAGACCATTACCTAGTATAGACAGACAGAAAATATAGGTATCTCTCGTTGAATTTAGCTCAAATGGGCAGCATTCGGGAAGCTTTAAAAATCTTCGCGTCAATCTTACTTCAGTGTTTCTAGACGAAAAGGCCTTGATCAGCGTGTGTTGCCAGTGATGGATGACTTAAGGCAGTGAAATTGCTCGCTAATTAAGGGTCTCATCTCATAAAAAGTCTCAAGATCCAGCCACCAAGATCCACCCAGCGACCCAGCGTGCAATGGAGGGAGCCATGCTCGGCGTTTTCCTTCGTGATCGAATCAGAAATCAGTAAAAGAACTAATGTAACTGACATCTCTCTAAGGATTGATCAGCTGAAGTGGCAGTGGCCGAGGCACTTAACAAGTAGGGATATTAGATTAGAGAATAGAGAACCGATCGCCATTGGGAAAGAAAGGTTCTCGAATGGCGACCGTACACAAAACGCTTCGCGGGTAGGCTCCTGACAAGGTGGACCAATGATCTGGTGACTAGTGAAGGTCGCGGGCTCGTGGGGCGCCGCTGGATGCGAGCAGAGCAAGAGCGATCGTTGTGGAGATCCTTGAGCGAGGCCATAACTAGCAGTGGATGTAGTGTGACTGATATGATGATGAACCAACACTCGGCAAATTTTAGTGGCGTGAAATGTAAGGAAAATGTAGTTTTAGTCGAATTATTTGCGCAATAAGCAAGTAAGTTCCTAAGTGATTCAACTTATTAATTTATCGATGACAAAAGTATATCTTGATTTTCGGTTAGTTAATAACCTCTATAAACACGCTAAAAATACCACTGCAATTTTATTTAAAGAAAGACTGAAAACTCCGGAACTCCGGAACTCCGGAGTTGAAACCCTGAACATCGAAACCCAACTCCGGAGCTGAAAAATACTCCGATTTTCAAGCCCTAAGCTGAGCATTATTTGATAGTATCAATATCCTGTTTAGTAACTACTAATTAAGAACTTGTACTTGATTAAGTCACTGGATACTCGCTGAGGGTATATCAAACAGTTCAATGATGTTTCTTTAACTAGCACGTCTCTTTTTTTTTTTTTTTTTTTAATTCGTTGTGGAATTTGATCGAAACAATTCAATTTATCATTAGAGCAAAGGCATTTAAATTTTATAGCAGTGGTTACCAATCAGTTTTCTTAATTTACTCTTTCAAGAAAGATTTCAAACTTGTATACCTACTCCTTATTGTAGGAATAATAAAATAAAAATCGTGTATGAAATCATTGCAGATGGGATTGCTGCGCGGCCCCTGGGGTATGCTTACCACCAGTTGGGAAACACTGCTTTATGGGATCTATTAGAAAATATAAAATGCGTGTAAATGATATTATTATAATACCTAACTTGCTACTATAAGTACCTTTTGCCAATAATCCTATTGCACTTTATCTGGTAACAATATTATTTATGTTTGCGAATATGGTTAGTATTTCCGTTAAAGCTAACAAGTCTTTTGTATCCGCTATACCTAGCGTTGCTAACTCCACCATACAACACAGTATCCTCTATATTGAGGGCCTACATTCCTTTTATACCCTTTTTCCATCTACTATTTTTACACTAAAAATCTTGAAAATACTATATTTGATGCAAAAGTTGGCAACCCTAGTTACCTGACAGTCATCTGATCGAAAATGTCAGTTAAAAAGTCCGGAACGGTGGTAGAAAAATATTAACAAATTCAAGGGTGCCCAATTATTAAGATTATTTCAACAAAGATTTCTTATCAATATTTAAATGAAATCATCAAGTACACCAATTTGTTTTGTCTAAACTGTTTGCAAACTACAGATTTGAATAGTATAAATTCCAAAGTCTACTAAACATTTGGTCAGAAGATTGAGTTTTTCTACTAAGTAACATATTATACCATTTATCACATTAACTTCCAAGTCTAAATTGAATCTTTCGGATTTCTTACCGGGTTTATCTTATTCTTATGTAATCCTCTGTTGCTACAAGTCTAGCATACCTTCTCTTATGGAAAAACATTCATTTACTAAACGTCCGCTTCTAAAGCAATAAAAGTATTTGTTTTCTTATTTTAATATGTCTTTTCTATCCATGGTATTAACTCCGTCACATTTTTCACTTCTTTATGTTACATAGACTTTATGATAGATATGCTTCATTGACAACTTACTTGCTCATTTTTCATATGGAACAATGATCTAACTAAATGTATCTTTAATGTAATACATTACTACATTGTCTCTCATCATGGTAAATATGGAACTGATAGACATGTTTACTCGCGTACTAAGAGTGTCGTGTAATAAGAGAAAAACTAAATAAAAGTACTATAATCATTATGTAGTCATTAAGTTTTCTTATGCTATGATACATCGTATGTATCTATACCCACTAGAAGAGTGTCTAAAGTTGGCATTTACTCAAATCAAATCATTTAAGTATTCCACCTTGTAACATGGTAAAGTACAGCTGTTTTAAATATTGAATGATCACAACATATTACACTAAAGCATGTGGTAGTATGTCTTTGAGAAGGTAATCTTTGAGATAACATTGAATAAAATAATTTTTCTCCCATCTATTCAAAAAGGACGACTTGGCTCGCCTTTATGTACACCCAAAGGTGGTGTTTTCTATATGAAACTCAATAGTATTCTACTTTAAAACGATCCAGTTCCAAATAATTTATTGCTACAAGATTCTCACTACTTGTTACTTGTTACTTATTACTTGTTTCAAGATAAGTTGAACCATAGTTTATTTTAAAGAATTATTTGTTCAGTATAACATTACCAGTTACTGTTGTAAGTACTCAATAGTTATGGAGATTGTATGTTTAATTAAACGGACCTGTGCACTGATTTGCCAAAATTGTACTGTAAATTAATCAATCCTTACTTAGTCTTGTTACCAAGTATCTACCTAATCTGCCTTGCTTTTGCAACCAAGAACTGTCTTAGTAGGTACATCTATCTACATATAACGTTCTCATGTAAGTGACAATGTTATATCTTTATGAGAATAAAGTTGTAGACCTAAACCTAGAATTAATCTAAGTTTACTCCTTCAATACTAAAGCATTTGAGTTTTATAAAAGTTTTCATTTTTCATATGAAACTGCAATAGGTACTCACTTCATTTCTAATTCTTTATTACGTTTACTAATTATCGAAACGTTATCATGTCATTATGTTTAACGTGATTACTGATCTTTTCATTAATTACTGATTTAGTTAGTTAGAAACAACAAACTATCGGAAAACTTAACAAAGTTTATTTACTAATTTACATATGTGAATTCACGTTTCGTTACAACGTTCGTGTAAGATATACATAAGTATCTATAACAGAAGACTCACCCGTTGGTAATTATCATCTTTTACGGGAGTTTTAATTCACTTTTCACATAAAACAAACTATCACACTTATGACTTTGAAACTTTCATGAAGATATTATCAAATTGTCAACAAAGAGAAAATTAGATAGGTAGAGCTGTTTGGCGTAGTCACTAGTGACGGACTATCATCATAATCGATTCGCATAACTCGATTCATAGATGGACTAACTTACGTTTTAAAGAACAATGACAGCTTCCCATACAAGTAATGACGCGTTACATTGCCTCTTTGAAAGTTATTGTATAATAATAATAATATTAATTTGACTAGTTGCTTTGACCATTGAACACTAGTATTTATTGAACTTCAATTTGACAGTCTGGAAAGTATTTAATGATAAAATCAATATGTTCTGGTTTACACTAAAGGTAATTATTGACAATCCTCATTACGAATATTCTTTATTTCTGTGTTGCTGACTTTTATCTCAGTCAGCGATTTATAAGTAATAATACAACTGCAATTTAATGAGCTTAGTTATCTGTACATACGCTACAACTGATTAAATTTATATTTTGACAGGTCAAAAAGGCGTTCTTCTCCAATTGAATCGGACCACGACTCAAACTAGCTGGTTGATTCAAGTCAGAGTTCCTATTCGATCGCAAGCCATAACGAAGATCGTATGAAAACAATGCTTTTATGGTTTTCTATTATTTGATTTGTACTTGTCTTGTCAATAGCTTCATACTTATTTTAAAAATATTTCCTTATTTTCTATTAATAAGTCTGCTTAGTAATTAATGATGAGTGTTATGAATCATATATCGTCTTTGAAACTATGTATCGGCGCAATAGATACCCCAAAACCCAGAGGTTATATCATGGCTAAATCTCATTGCCATCGTAACGCTTTGACCGCAATTGCAATTGCAACATATTGCCACTTTCCCTGGCAAGTTTTTATTCGTGTTCAAATGAAACAACAATGTATCACACACGTCCGTCAAGTCAGTTCGTATCAACTCTTGTTTTTAGTCGACGGACCTACAGGTATGCCTTGGTTCGAGATAGAACCTTTTATCATTGAAACACGTTATTGCAACCAAACGTTGCTACGTCACACCATTGACCATACCTTATTACAATGTCATAACTTTTAATAAGTTTACAAATAGAAAACAATTTCACATAGCTTATCTATACCTTCGGACATTCGAACGATCGGAAAAATCGATTTGTCTTAACTAGTGGTCTCGGTTCCTTTTATCGCAAATACTTTACACAATATTTCGTATGAGTTCAAGAATAAATAGTTGGAAAATCGTTATCAAAAATCAATAATCAGTATCGATTTAGTATACGAACAATTCGTCATCAATCATTATTATTAAGAATCGATAATCGAGTCGAGTCACATCAACTGCTGTTCACTAGTCGAATCGAATCATTGGTTCGAATCGTTGACTCGATTCACTAACTCGATTCATCGACTCAATACTATGGTGGTGCCCCTGATCAACACTGTTCATGTATGTCATAATTGACTTGCGTCAACTTCACTCTAATGAATTTCCGACCTACACCGGACAAGTGTTACCATACCAAACAATGAGGTTTCCTCCCGTTTGCGCTATTTCCGATTAAAATCGTATTCCTACGATGATCGGTACATTTCTCATAGAAAATATCATGGGCTAAATAATCTCATCTTATAACATAGATAGATGGTCATATTTGGCACATAAATCAAGTTTCGTTTATTTCTGTGGTGTGTAAGAAATAGTTGTATCATCCAAGTATTACTGACACAAATAAACCATTAAAGGGTGACAACTTAGTCCTTTGATTAAATTAAATTCAAATCTCTAACAGAGATATCGCTATATTGTCTGATCATTACAAATTATGAATCACAGATAAAAAAATAAAGAGTGCTAGTAACTATAGCTTGATGACAAAAACGTCACTAATAATATTTTGTGTATACGTATCGTGTATCATCATCACTTGAAAAATAATAGCTATTTCTCACACATTGTTAAGAAATTGACAACATACCGATATACTTCAACTTTATTCAAGAATGTACAGTCAGCGACGCATCAGACTATACGTGTTGACCTTGAGACCCTTTCTATCGTACGTAATAAAGCTATTTTCGCAGTTCACCTGTTTAACTTAGCGTGCTGTCGTGTGTCAAAAGACAACTTTGCACCGCACGCACTCGGAGGTTGTTTACTTCCGTTATCACTTAAACTAATTGCGCAGTATAAGTACAGACTGTCACACAGTCTCCCGCCTTTTTTTTTTTTAGTAAAGGTTAATAAGTCGAAAACCTTTTGCATGACGGTGTCGTAAGAAGGTTGAAACTCGGTCTCCCTTCAGACTAATAAAATGTCATTATGAAATGTGCAAACGAAATCGAATTTTGTTTTTAGTCCGAACTGTCAATCGACAGACAAATATGACAAATTTTAAGTAAATAGGTAGAACAGACTTAAAGGGTGAATTAAAGAGTAAAATTTTCATAAAACCTTTATTTGTTCGCATATGGGGAGGAGGGGAAGAAATTCATACTTCGTTTCCTGTTATTATTTTTTATTGACAACAAGTAAATTAAAAAATATATTTCCGTATAATATGGTAAATAAGATATCTTTATTCTATATCAGTCGGCCATCGATGTACTTTCCATTCTTCTTGACAGGTGATTGGAAACTCCCAAGTTGGTAGTAAAACTCCGCCGTCTGGCAACACTATTCTATCGCCAATTTGCAGATCTCAATGTGAACGCAGTTTTCTCGCGTTTCCGGTTCATTGACACAATTTGAATCATATTCACACCCTTTTAATAAAATTCGCTTTAAGTGCACACAAAATCGCTAAATTCGTAAATCACCTTTTGGCGTAATTACGCCTCTCATTTATGTTACATGAAATAACATGTAAACAATATTTTACTTTTGAAAAATATCGAAAAGGATTAAAATGAACTTTCATTACTGAACAATCAGATGTAAACACGAGCCACAATGTAATACAATTTACAATATTCTCATCTTTGTAAATCTTATTTTTGGGTTCATTCCGTGTGCCACCAAACTCGACGGCCACGGTAAAATCCCAGCACCTCCACCATTTGTCGTGGCGACAACCACACGTGAATTGGGGAAAACAGAATGGTCGGCACCACGACATCTTGATGAGAATAAAATGCATTACTCATGGCTCGTACCTTGATCTGATGAGAAGTAATTCCGCGTAGATTCTTGGCCCTTTCTGTCACTCTATAGAATGACTAGGCTCGCTCATATCTCACGCGGCTCCTACCTGCTTCGCTTCGCCATCTGTAGAAATAGGTAATGGTTGATTCTCACCGTGAGAACGACTAAGTGCCTTAGTCTAACACAGCCCGAGGGAAACCTCGCTATAGCAATATAAACACACATATCTGTATGACTCTTTGTAAGCCCAGGATTATAGACATCCCAGCTCCTCCACCATTTGTCGTGGCGACAACCACACGTGAATTGGGGAAAACAGAATGGTCGGCACCACGACATCTTGATGAGAATAAAATGCATTACTCATGGCTCGTACCTTGATCTGATGAGAAGTAATTCCGCGTGAGATATGAGCGAGCCTAGTCATTCTATAGAGTGACAGAAAGGGCCAAGAATCTACGCGGAATTACTTCTCATCAGATCAAGGTACGAGCCATGAGTAATGCATTTTATTCTCATCAAGATGTCGTGGTGCCGACCATTCTGTTTTCCCCAATTCACGTGTGGTTGTCGCCACGACAGCCTGTATCCATTTGGATCGTTACTTAATTTACCTGCTTTAAGAATGGGGATTATGATTTGAGTTTTCCATTCCTCAGGAGGAACCCCCCTCAAAAAGATGTTGTTGAGGATGCTAAGAAGTAAGGTCTTAGTGGCAGGGCCACTGTTGACTATAAACGAATAAAGAATCCCATCGATTCCTGGGGAGGAATCTTTGAGACCATTCAGTGCTGACCAGAGCTCCTCCTGCGAAAATGAGGCATCAAATTCGGACTGCGGTGATGTTGTTGGCTGCGCACACAGTGTCACCTCAATTTCAGCTGGGACTGAAGGAGGAGCGAGTTTATTTTGAAAAGTGTCCAGCCATACAGACGTGTCATTGGAGGTGACGTTGCCATTACAGGATACGGATCCTCGAAACCTTCTAATATTCCTCCAAACTAAGGAAGGCTGAGATCTGGGGGAAAGGGATTCACAAAATCGATGCCAACCCAACTTCTTCTTATCAGAGAGCACTCTCACTGTTTTAGCTGCTACCGATTGGTATTTGATAAAGTTACTCTCGTTCATCGACTCCGAATACTCAAGTTCAGCTGCCTTTCTCTCATTGCAGACTGCAGTGCACTCAGAGTCCCACCAAGGTGGTGAAGAAGGTTTGTCTTTGGATATATTTTTTAATGGAAGCGACTTTTCCGCTGCTGCTAGGATGGTTTTTCTGAAATCACCATATACTGACAAGTAGTTGTCTAGAGAAACTTCAGGGAGATGTTGGATTTCCTGATCTAGGACGCGACTATATTCCGGCCAGTCAGCCTTTGAAGTGTTGTACTTAAGGCGTGGGCGAGGTGTGTCTGGGGGAGTATTGGTGGAATCAAAGCGGTCATCTGATGTAAAAATAACAATAGGGTAGTGATCGCTTCCATGGGTCGTAGGGAGAACTGTCCAAAGGAGGGATGACGAAAGAATAGGGGAGCATAAGGTTAGATCTACGGCACTTTTAATGTTCTGCGATGGGTATACCCTTCGAGTAGGGGAGCCGTCATTAAGCAGGCAGAGGTCAAAATTGTCGCAGATGTCCAGAAAAGAGGAGGATAGGTGGTCGCAGTAATAAGAACCCCAAGATGTGTGATGGATATTGAAATCACCTAAGACAATGAGAGGAGCAGGAATAGAGGAGAGAATGTCGGAAAATTCAGCTAAACAGGCATGATTGGGGTGAGGAATATAAACAGACAAAAAAATTACATTACGAATTTTCACAGCTACAGCATTAATTTGCTCACTGTGAGAAGGGAGGTTAATTTGGGAAAATGTTACTGATCTGGAGACTAGGAGGGCAGCGCCTCCATATCCGTCGCTTCTGTCGTCCCGAAGGCACGAATAACCTGCCCCCCTAGCCAAAGTAACATTTGCAAATTTTCGTTATCGCTTCGCTTCGGAACATGTATGGATTTGACGTTTTAAAATTCGATTGTTAACGAAATCTTATGTCAATCCCATACATGTTTCGAAAGCGAAGCGATAACGAAGATTTGCCAATGTTACTTTGGCTAGGTCCTCTGGGAACCGAACTCGGTCGCCAGGTTTGCGACGCATCTCCTGAGGGCCTAGCCAAAGTAACATTGGCAAATCTTCATTATCGCTTCGCTTTCGAAACATGTATGGGATTGACATAAGGTTTCGTTAACAATCGAATTTTAAAACGTCAAATCCATACATGTTTCGAAGCGAAGCGATAACGAAAATTTGCAAATGTTACTTTGGCTAGGGGGGCTTAACAGCAAAAATAATAGGAGAGTATTTATTAATGAAGAATCGGATTTCAAGATCCTTATTCCTACTGCTGCGACAGTTCCATTGAAGTATTGGCGCCATTGGAACAAGCAAGATTTAGGAGCTGAGTAAGTTGATTTTTGACAGTGTACGGTAATTCAACATCACTAAATCTGCCAAGCAGATTCATTACTGTATGTGCCATCTATTGGAATTTCGTGTAGTTGACTAGTGAAGTGACTTATTGAAAGTCAAAATATTGAGAATGATATAACAGATGGCTCTTCTTATCCTAGTGAAAATTATTATTTAAAAAAGTTTTGTTGTGGTCGCTGGGATTCGAACTCAAGTTTCTTATCAATAAGCCGGGCCCACTCTGCAGTCGGCCAGCCGTTCAGTACTAGATGTGACAAAATTGGCGTACCATATATGAACAATCTCTCTTTGTTGTTTTGATTATAAAACTTTATGGTTTTGGTCGAAGAAACGCAAAAATATTGCTTCGTATTTACTAACCTCTTGCTTGAGTGAGCCTAAGTAGCTCGAAAATAAATTATTATTATTATTGTTATTATAACGTCTAAAACCTGTATTCATGATAGCTTTTGGTATAAAATACTTTCATCTATAGCGGCCTTACAAAATTTTTCTTGTTTTTATTGATTATTTTGGGGTAAAATTTCACATGGTAGGCAACACAAATTTTCTTAAAAAAAATTGCATGTTGATATCACGGCACGGTCTTTGTCTAATTTTGTTGTGGTCTTTGTCTAATCTTGGCGACGGTCTTGTTTTTGTGACGTGTGTAAGTGAGTCAGATATATGTATACTTAAAAATGTTTAGTGGTTTTCAAAGCTTCGTCCTAAACGGTTAAAAAGTTACACGCTTTTTGTGGCGCGTGGTAGTGAGGTTTGCTCTCTTGTATATTTACTTCGATGCTTGTACAATACCGCTATTGTGGTATCTGAACTAATACTGGTGTGTGAACCCGAACGTATTGGGAAATAAATTAAACCAAAAAGGGTTATTTGCACTCAATATCAAAGTCCTTATGATTTACACAATGCAAAACCATATCGCGATGTACGCGGGTACAGCGCCATCTATTATCTGGTTAAGAACGAAGTATATGTATTGGCGTAAACATGAGCAAAACCATATCGCGATGTACACGGGTACAGCGCCATCTATTATCAACTTAAAAAATAATTATATGTATTGGCGTGAACAATGCTCTTGGTGCTTATGCTTAATATAAACTCAATGATGATGTTTAAACTTTCTACAAGGACCTAGACAAGAAAATAATTTTAACCATATTCACAATAAAAATATAGGTAGGTATAGTAATTGGCCTACTTTTTCTATGGGTTAGATTTAAGAATTACACAGTTATTAACTGTTCATAATGGTTCATTTCCAATAATTGAAGTGCATGCTTAATGTCATAACATAACAGAAGACGTTTTATTTATAAACAACGATTTTTTTTGTTTTTTATTAAATACAGTTATTAGCATGGGCGGCCAATAACTATAAGCTAAACAAATAAATGTGACAACTATTTGGCCACCAACGATATATAAAAAAAAACAAAAAACTTTGTCTTGATCAAAGATATTAGAATTTTATATCATTGGTCTTGATAATATCGTTGACTACAGTAGGTACTTTTCAAAATATCGTACCAAAAAAATTTGGAGTCTAATGGACGGACCCCCTAAACGATCAAAATTGCTTGTCAATCATTTACATTGCATTGCTTGTCAATCAAATTTTGATCGTCTAGGAGCGATGCTTGACAAGCACCACAGAATAGATAGATTACCTTGGCCAATCAAAAGTAGGCCACGCCCCCAAATGGGAAATGCAATGTAAATGATTGACAAGAAATGCTTGATCGTCTAGGGGCTCCATAATGAACCCCCTAAACGATCAAAATTGCTTGTCAATCATTTACATTGGATTGCTTGTCAATCACATTTTGATCGTCTAGAAGAGATGCTTGACAAGCACCACAGAAAAGATAGATTACCGTGGCCAATCAAAAGTAGGCCACGCCCCCAAATAGTAAATGCAATGTAAATTATTGACAAGAAATGCTTGATCGTCTAGGGGCTCCATAACTTAACTATTTTTAACAAAATTACTTATAGGTACATTGGCGTATAGTTTGCAGACTCACCATGGAATTAGAAGGTTTTGATTATGTCAAAAAATTGTTAGTAAATAGTGAGAAATAGTGAACCATAGCATATAAATAGTGATACTATGGTTTCGAAGATATTTGAGTATCTTGGTGAGGCTGCTATCTTGACGTCAAGCTAGCAGACACATTAAGAAATACAGTTCGTATCAATATGATTTATATGCCGAAAAATTGTTAGGAAAATAGTGATAGTATACGCAAAATTTCAATAATATTGCTTCAATACAAGCCGAGATATTACGGTCTCAAAGTGGGCTGCTAACTTGACGTTTCTGTCTATGGCGATTCCAGAGAAACGGGTACAAGTTTTAAACAAATAAATATATCAATAAATTGTTAGTGAAATAGTGATTCTTACGATATAAACAAAAAAAGAATTCTTTATTGCTATTTTCCAAAAATCGAATGTGAACTTCTACATAATACTCTGAATATAGGCTGTTGATCAATATTGAACTTTGCTCCACAGTAATAAGGTTTAAACTTGATTGCAATAATGAGGTGAGTACTGTCAAGCAAAAAAGTGAAATTTATATTTTATGACTGTGTCAATAACTAGTCATGTCCTCGGATGATATTGATTTGGTATAAAATATACTTTTCTACCTACTTTTTTTTCATTAAATCTCATTAAAAAAAATTTCATTCTGTCAATACTCTAGGTCTAGGTAGGTACACTCTCAGTTAATTTTTTGATTGTGTCCAATACTCTACTCGCAGTTCAATATTATTTATTCGGGAGAAACTATTAATATTTTCTACTTACATTACTTCCTACCTACTTACTGATACTAATCTAAATCACTATCACTACATTTATAAAACAAAGTCCCTCGCCACGTCTGTGTGTCTGTCTAAACTCAAAAACTACTAAACGGATTTTCATGTGGTTTTCAATAAACGATAGAGTGATTCCTGAGGAAGGTTTAGGTGTATAATAAGTTGAGGTTTGAGGAAATTGGTAGAAATATGACGATAATTGTTGAAGAGGTCGGTAAAAATTAAGCCGACTGGGAGCTTGCATTGCAATTTGAGCTAAGTATAACAAAATAATGTATAACCTAGGTCTTTTGTCTTTTGGCCGTAATTGTCTCGAGAATAGTTGGGATATGTTTAGTTAAGTATTATGATATTTAACCGCGGCGAGGGGAGATCCCGTGCCCTGGTTGGTGAGTGATATAGTTGTGCACTATTAAATATGGAGAAGCTTTGCATGATATGACTGAGAAAATATCTACATAACTCAAGATTATACCTATACATTTTATTAATTATTATAAAACCAAAATAGAAGCTACGTACCTTTAAAATGTAGGTTGTATGTTTTAAACGATAGGTATAAACTTTCACTTCATGTATTTTTTTTTGAACTCATTACCATTCAAATCCAAACAACTTTAACCATAACCAACTTTTCGCCATTGTCGTTAACCGAAATCACTTATGTATACAAAACCACGCCATCTCACGGTGTTTCTATATACTACAGCTCGCGCAAAATAACTTGACCCAAACCATAGACAATGAATAAGTCATTTATAACTATGTTAAAGTTTATAATTATTACACTTGTTCTAATAATTTAATGTTGTCATCAAACAATAATGATATTCATTCACGTTAAACGCCACCATACAAACATATTTTTTACAATTCATGAATGAAACACTAAAAATAAATTAACAAAAATAAAAACGATTGTAGATTTCATACACAAGGTAGGTAACCGGTGGTTGACCTACGCGGCAACAAACAATAAGAAGCGCCATCTCTCGGAAAAGAATGTCAATTTCTCAGTTATAAATTTAACGTAGTAGATAGGTACCTATTTACTGAGATATAAAATTAAATTAGTAATCAGTAGGTAGGAAGTAGATAATATAAGTAGAAAATATTAATAGTTTTTCCCGAATAAATAACTAAATAAATGAACTAAGAGTAGAATATTGACACAATCATTTTTTTCTTGATGAGATTTAATAAAAAAAACGAAAAAAAAGTAGGTAGAAAAGTATTTTTTATATCAAATCAATATCAACCGAGGATATGACTAGTTATTGACACAGTCATAAAATATAAATTTCACTTTTTTGCTTGACAGTACTCACCTCATGATTGCAATCAAGTTTAAACCTTATTACTGTGGAGCAAAGTTCAATATTGATCAACAGCCTATATTCAGAGTATTATGTAGAAGTTCACATTCGATTTTTGGAAAATAGCAATAAAGAATTCTTTTTTTTTTATATCGTAAGAATCACTATTTCACTAACAATTTATTGATATATTTATTTGTTTAAAACTTGTACCCGTTTCTCTGGAATCGCCATCGACAGAAACGTCAAGTTAGCAGCCCACTTTGAGACCGTAATATCTCGGCTTGTATTGAAGCAATATTATTGAAATTTTGCGTATACTATCACTATTTTCCTAACAATTTTTCGGCATATAAATCATATTGATACGAACTGTATTTCTTAATGTGTCTGCTAGCTTGACGTCAAGATAGCAGCCTCACCAAGATACTCAAATATCTTCGAAACCATAGTATCACTATTTATATGCTATGGTTCACTATTTCTCACTATTTACTAACAATTTTTTGACATAATCAAAACCTTCTAATTCCATGGTGAGTCTGCAAACTATACGCCAATATTGTATAACTACTAATTACTTTTGTTCCTGCGTAGAGGCGCGTTCCAAACCTACACTCCGAGTGCAACCTAACCACAACCGAATGCTCTAACGGCGCGGCGTTCCAAACATTTGAGCGTGACGTTCGGTTGACACAACCGTATCGTTCCAAACGTCAGGGGCCTTACTATGAGCTCTTATAGCAGGACTTATATTGAACGGCCTTACTTTTTCGTACCATGATCTCAACGGTTAGTATGAAAGCAGGCCTTAAGCAGTCTTTTTTACGGCCTGCTTTTGAACTGAATGGTTTCTTATTTGCTGATGGTAAGCCCCCAGAGCGTTGCATCTTTTAAACCATTTAATATACTATATCTATGATCAAAATCAAAATCTAGGTTTGGAACGCAAGGTTGCGTTCAGAACGTTTGAGCGTCGGTTGTTTGGTTGTTTTTTAACTCGCTCTAAGGTTTGGAACGACTAAGAACTTTAAATGTCAATGTCAATACAAATTCTTCATTTTCCAATTGGAATACGAATAATTTAAACTTTTCTTTATACTAAATCAAATAAAATCCGTTTTTTGAGGATCTACCATGATTATTTTAAAAATTCGACATAAAAACATCAAAAATACAAAAAAATGTCAAATGACATTGACATTTTTTCTATAGACAAACGTCAGAGCGTTTTACAACCATCATTTTTGATGGTTGTTTGGTTGCAACGCTCTGACGTTTGGAACGACACGGTTGTGTCAACCGAACGTCACGCTCAAATGTTTGGAACGCCGTTAGAGCGTTCGGTTGTGGTTAGGTTGCACTCGGAGTGTAGGTTTGGAACGCGCCTCTGTAAGCGCGCTACGCTAACGCCCGGGGCCCTACCGCATACCGCCTAACTCAAAGCGATAGCCAAAGCGATAGCTATGCTCTATCCATCCTTGTCATATCATAACATGATGACAAGGACGGACAGTGCACTGACGTCATAAACAACCCGAAATAATTGGTATGTAATCGCGGCTTTACGTTGCTTGGGTTGCGTTCAGAACGTTTGAGCATCGGTTGTTTGGTTGTTTTTTAACTCGCTCTAAGGTTTGGAACGACCAAGAACTTTAAATGTCAATGTCAATACAAATTCTTCATTTTCCATTTGGAATACGAATAATTTAAACTTTTCTTTATACTAAATCAAATAAAATACGTTTTTTGACGATCAACCATGATTATTTTAAAAATTAGACATAATAACATCAAAAATACTACAAAATAATGTCAAATGACATTGACATTTTTTCTATAGACAAACGTCAGAGCGTTTTACAACCATCATTTTTGATGGTTGTTTGGTTGGTAAAAGATATATTAGCTCAATTGATTATGTGGGCGCCTAAGAGCGCCACTTCCTATGTATATATCTATATAAACTAGTATTTCGCCCTGGTGCGCGGGCTGCTGAAGCAGCCCGCGGGCATCGCCCTGTTGGGCTGTAAGTGGTGGACTTTGAAGAGTTGGACTGCAAATTTTCGAATAGCCATATTGCCATCCGCAAGTTGCAGGGCGGTGTAGTGATGCGTAGTAAAAATGAATGCTCTTTCTAAAAACTTTGCTGGCTGATATTAAAATCATAGATAACTAATATAAAACTACTATGTGAAACATCAAATTAAATCAAATCAGTGCTAATAATCTTCGAAGCGGTTTTGGAGTTTAAGTATTAAAATCATAGAAAAACTAATAAGGAGTTCTGTTTTCGTGGCTTTATATTAATCCATTTCCAAACTATTTGTGAATTTGTCCAGAATAATCGTTTTGCGAGAATTTCGAGTTTCTGTTCTTGCTTGCACCATTCATGGTGTGACCTAATCAGACTCCCATTAAAGCAACCTGCAGCTCCAGCTTAGGAATCGTTACAGTTTTCAGGTACAACTCTACATTTCCCAGCTACAAAGGCCACATCGTCATCTCTAGTCAGTAAGGGAAAGTGGCATAATGCTTGCTCAGAGGCATCAACGAAAATGTGTTATCTAAATCAAGTCAACTGTAAGAAACCATAGCATCTGGGTACTGAAAATAATTTGCAAGTCTCAAGCTTCTGAACCCATCAATACCAATCTTTGTTCATATTCTCAACGATTTAATCATCCCATTTGAACGTAGATCACCAAACTTCCTGCAGCAATATCTTTTAATTAATCAGGAAGGTGGAGCTCGGTGGCGCAGTGGTTTAGCGCCTGGCCCAGCGATTGCGGAAGTTAAGCAACGTTCGCAAGGGTCGGTCATGGGATGGGTGACCAAAAATTTATTATCTCGAGCTCCTCCGTGCTTCGGAAGGCACGTTAAGCCGTTGGTCCCGGCTGCATTTGCAGTCGTTAACACCCACCAATCCGCATTGGGCCCGCGTGGTAGGTTATGGCTCAACCTCCTTACCACTCATAAAGAAGGCCTGTGCCCCAGCAGTGGGGACATCAAAAATGGCTGATGGACAATCAGGACGAGACATAAACATACCCAGTGACATTAAAATTTTTAGCAACTCGCGATTCGTTGGCGGTCGCAAACCTTCGGTGATCTCTTTGTCCACCTTCTTAAGGCTGAGATCAAACCGTGAACAATAAGTGTCTGTGGCTGGTTTCCAATTTGTTGGGTCTATTAGAGGCCCAACTTCAAGTCAAAACCAGTTGCTTCATCTCCTTCTCGTTATCCGTGGAGTCGAGATAGTCATCAACGTAGTGCCTTCTCTTAATGGTTTTGACTGCTTGTGGATGATGACATGAAACAAAATCATCAGTATTACGACAAATAATACAAGTACCTATGCATGGAGATGATGTGGCATCGAGGTCATCGAGGTGACCTTATAAGTAACTGAGGCCTTCTTTCTTTCCATTACCCTCCAAAGGAAGTACTGGGCGTTTTGATCCTGATCATTTGCAGGAACATTTCCCTTTATCTTTTCTTTTCCGGAACCTAACCAGGACATCAACTAATGAATTAAACAGATCTGGGCCAGTCAGTAATTCGCTATTCAGAGACACTTCTTGAGTTTCGGCTTTCGCATCAAAAACAAGTCTTAAGTTTTCCAAGTTTGTTGATATTTTTAACGCCAAAATGTAGGAGATACCAGACTCGACCAACTGGTGCCTGAGCAGTTTTCTTGGCATAATCTTTTTCCAACATGGTATGCATCTGCTTCGTGTAGTCTACTGCGAAGCTCGGATCAAAATCCATTATCTTCTTAAAAGCGTAATCTATTTTCGGCGTTTCTCTTGTTGTTGGGTTGGGAAGCTTGATGTCATCGTTCCTCCACAGCAAAGCAGACTCCCAGAGCCGTCGATTTTCTTCGACTTAGTATCGTAAATGCGAAGTGCTCGTCATTCTTCTGGAGAATATCTAGGTAGCTTAGAATTCCTGATGCCTATGCTATCAAGTCTAAAGTAATTCTCTAATAAGAGGTGAAGTTCATCCTCTTCTTCGGACTGTAGTGACAAGCAAACTCGGGAATAATCTTTCTCGAAATTGACGACGAAACTCCATGCACAATCCAACTAAGTTCAGTGAGAGAGACGATAGGCTCATCCTTCCTGCCTTCTTTTATTTCTCGGCTTATATTCAAATGACAATAACCTTGGCCTATGAGGAATTGAGGATTGTCTGTCGATAGAGGTGGTCGTACTAAGAAATCATGTTGCCATCAATAGGATGAGTAGCTTTCAAGCATCATAAGCGTATTTTGCGGTTGCAGATCCACTCCCAGCGTTGGTTAACGTCTTCGCTTTTGAACTTGTCACAGGCAGTAGGTAATCTGATGGCCCGTGTTGTTGCTTGGGTTTTATCTTCGTCTTGTTCGTCAAATCTACCTTATCGGGCGAGATCGGTCGTTTGTCGTATGTAACTGATTTGAAGGACTTCGGTGGTTGCGGTTTTGTGCCATTATCCGATTCTGCAAGCTGATTTGTCATTACAGGCGGGATGAAACGATTTGGGCGCCGTTTTATTTCTAGTGCGCGGGGTGTAAGCCTGGACTTCCATTCTTCATATTTTTTTCTACAGCTTTTTAAATCCAAATACTTTTTTCATACATTATACCCCCTTTTACACCTCCTTCTAGGAAAACAATTATGTCAATCAGTCAGTGAGTGAGTGGTAACTGGTAGTCGAGCTATAAATGCTGGGTTTTCTGTAATTTTGTGAACTTGTCACAGGCAGTAATCATATAGTCACAGACAGTAACAGTCATCATAAATGGCACGTATTATCCAGAGATGTGCAAAATACTTTATTAAAAGTATTTAAATACAAAATACAAATACTTGTCGTTTTTTTGTATTTCAAATACAAATACAAAATACTTTTAAAAAAAAGTATTTAAGTACAAAATACAAAATACGTATTTTCAAAATACTTTTTTCAAATAAAATACCTTTTTTTCGTATTATTTTTTTATTATTGTTATATTTGCGCCCAAATAGGCTTACGTGGCTAACGTGGCTCACGCCTGCCTAGTGTAGTTCTCTTTTTAGCAATTAGTCGCAATACTTGCAATATGCAATGTATTGTACGTCTACGTATGTAGCTAGCTGCATACAATGCCTGTATAGATAGAAAGTAGGTAGATAGTTTTTTGTTTAACAGTGATATTGGGTGCATTCTAGGTGACTAATAGCTATCATTGATCGCCACAGAGTACATTTTAAGCATGGAAAGTAATAAAACTAAACATTAAAACAAATTACTTTCCATGGTTAAAATGTATGCTTTGGTGATCGTTTCCTTAGATTGGTCTGCTGGTATGCATCCATTGACATAAATAAATGTCAAATTACCGAGCTTCATGATTGGTTTTTTGTTTGGCAGTGACATTGACATTTACATAGAAAGTAATTTGTATTTTACAAATACTAATTACGTTTTAAAAAGTATTTCAAATAAAATACTAAATACATTTTGAAAAAAAGTATTTCAAATACAAAATACAAATAGGTATTTTGTATTTTGTATTTGTATTTTAAATACTTGTATTTCAAATAATTCACATCTCTGGTATTATCATAGAAAACGCACCTAGCTTTATGCTTGGGTTTCTTCGTGCTGTTCGTCAAAACTACCTAATCGGGCATCTTCTCCTCCGATTTAATCGTCACGATCGGTCGTTTGTATGTAACTTATTTAGAGGACTTCGGTGGTGGTGGTTCTATGCCGCCCTTTTGAGTCCGCAAGCGGACCTCATTGATTCGTTATTGCAGGCGAGATGATACCATCCGTTTTATTTTAAGCAAGAGGGGGTCTAACGATTTATCGTTTATTTTCCTGCGGGTGGCTTCGTGGTTTTCAGTAATTTTGTTTTTCCACTATTTTGAATATTTTAGAGTCCTCTACAGCTTTCGTTTGAGGAGTACCATTTTGGCGGACAGTTCCCGTTATGAGTTTTCTTAATCTTGAATATTTTTTCCTACAAAATACAACCCCTTTCCCCTCTTCAACTGTTCCTTTTTGGTAATAACAAAAATGTGACGGTACCTGGAATATAAACCTTACTTTCAATTTCAGTGTTGCCACCTTTTCGATATAAAATAGTCAAATGACGACCTCCGTGGTCGAGTGGTTTGCACGCCGGTTTTCAAGGCGTCACCATCTCTTGAGGTCCCGGGTTCGATCCCCGGCTGGGTCAAGGTAGAAAATTAACTTTACAATATTGTCTCAGGTCTGGGTGTTTGTGATACCACCGTTGTCTCTGATTTCCATAACACAAGTGCTTTAGCTACTTACCTTGGAGTCGGAGCAATGTATGTGATGTTGTCAAATATTTATTTATATTTATTTATTTAAATGTCATTAGTATTGGCAAAATCTAATGGTTTTTGATAAAAAATATTTAGAAATGCCGCTATTTCAATTTTTCACATTTTTGGGGTAAATTTTTAACGTAACGTTTCGATTTTCTATCTCACTCGCACCCAGCCGCCGCAATAGAGCTTGAAAAAAGGGCATCTCGAAAATTACTTTTTCCTCTGCAGGTTTCAGGGTTGCCAGACGTTGTCAACCAAAATACCAAAATGTCACTTGTATACAGACTGTACACGAACCCTTATACTCGGAATTTCTAAAAAGTGGTTATTTCACTTTTTTGCATTTTGGGGTAAATTGAAGGAATTCGGTGGTTGTGGTTCTATGCCGCCTATCCGATCCCGCAAGCGGAGCGCATTGATTTGTCATTACAGGCGGGATGAAACAATTTGGGCGCCCTTTTATTTTTAGCAAGCGGGGTGTAAGGGTGGGTCGGGGACCCACTTAGGTTTGGGAACCTTCACGTTTTTCACGGATCTTAACCTGGACTTTAATTTTTAATATTTTTTCTGGAGTTTTTTAAATCCAAATACTTTTTTCATACCCCTCTTTTCCACCTCCTTCTGCGAAAACAATTATGTCAATCAGTCAGTGAGTGAGTGGTACCTGGTAACCGAGCTATAATGAATGCTGGGTTTTCTGTAATTTTGTAAACCTGCCACAGGCAGTAATCTAATAGCCCGTGTTGTCACATAAAACGCACCTAGCTTTATGCTTGGGTTCCTTCGTGCTGTTCCTCAAAACTACCTAATCGGGCATCTGTCGTTTGTATGTAACTGATTTAGAGGACTTCGGTGGTGGTAGTTCTATGCCGCCTTTCCGAGTCCGCAAGCGGAGCTCATTGATTCGTTATTGCAGGCGGGATGAAACGATCCGTTTTATTTTTAGCATGAGGGTCTTACGATTTAGCGTTTATTTTCCTGCGGGTGGCTTCGTGGTTTTCAGTAATTTAGTATGGCGGCCATTTTGGTATACCGCCATTTTGAAAGTTTTTTCCTGCCATTAGGATCTGCTTAGAGTACTCTACTACAACTTTAGTTTGAGCACCATCTAGAGTCTGGCCAGCGAGTCGTGTCATTAGATATTTTTTCAATCTTTGGGATGGCAACATTATTCAAGCTGTCAAACAGTTGTTTCAACAGCAGGTACACGTCTCAAAACATTGATACTTTTAATATGGGTTTCTTCCACCCGACTCTGCATTATTTTTTCATTTTTGCGTTATATTAAGTTCGCAGTTTTAGTAACAATGATAGTGATAGTGAGGATTCTGATGTTAACTTGGGCATTGAATTTTTGGATTCTGATTTTGATTATGAAACTGAATAAATATATGGTATAATAACATAAAACGTAGTTTTATTTTAATATCCTTTTAGCTTCATTAGTACAATCTCTGTAATATTCAGCTATCTACATATTATTAAAAAGTGATTAAAAGTCCCAACAAAAAAAATATATAATGAAAGTATCAAATTGATATATCGCAGTTTTTAAAGTGTGTACAGCTACAAAATTTTCAAATTTGCCGCGTTTTGAAGATGACACGACTCGCTGGCCAGACTCTACCTATGTAGTACCATTTTGGCGGGCAGTACTCCTCAATACTTTTTCTCTACATTGTACCCATCTACAATTACTCCTTTTTGGTAATAAAAATGTGGCTTTACCTGGAAATTAACCTCACTTTAAATTTCAGTGTTGCCATCTTTTCGATGTTAAAATAGTCAAATGTCATTAGTATTGGCAAAATCTAATGGTTTTTGATAAAAAATATTTAAAAAGGCCGTTATTTCTTTTTTTCACATTTTTGGGGTAAATCTCGAAAAGTACCCTGAAATTGGGTAATTTTAATACTTTTTCAATACATTGTACCCATCTAGAAATGCTCCTTTTGGTATTAAAAATGTAAGGTACTTGGAAAATAAACCTATTTTCAATTTTAGTGTTGCCATCTTTTCATTATAAAATAGTCAAATGTCATTAGTATTGGCAAAATCTAATGGTTTTTAGTGAAAAAGATTTAAAAATGCCGCTATTTCTATTTTTTCACATTTTTGGGGTAAATCTCCAAAAATACCCTGAAAATGGGTGTTTTTTTCACAGGGCACTACTACTTGATATTTTGAATAATTCGTCAATACACGGGACCAAGTTTTTTTGCATTTTGGGGTAAATCTCAAAAGTTACCCTGAAATGGGGTAAAAATATTCTACCAATCAATACATTGTACCTATACCTACAGCCGTTCTATGAACCTCAAAACGCTCCAGTGTTTCCATCTGGAAGAAAATCGACTATATGCTGGGTTTTCTGTAATTCTGTATGGCGGCCATTTTGTTTTTCCGCCATTTTGAATTTTTTTTTCGCGCTTCAGGATCTGCTTAGAGTCCTATACAACTTTAGTTTGAGCACCATCTACCTATGTAGTACCATTTTGGCGGGCAGTACCCCGTCATGAGGATCTTGACCTGGTCCTCCAGTTTTATTTTTTTTTCTGATAGGTTTCTAAATTTAGAAAACTTTTTCCATACATCATACTCCTCTACAACTGCTTCTTTTTGGTATTAAAAATGTAAGGTACTTGGAAAATAAACCTACTTTCAATTCCAGTGTTGCCATCTTTTCGATATAAAAATAGTCAAATGTCATTGGTATTGGCGAAATCTAATGGTTTTTGTTAAAAAATATTTAAAAATGCCGCCATTTCTATTTTTCTCATTTTTGGGGTAAATCTCAAAAAGTACCCTGAAAATGGGTAATTTTTTTTTACAGGGCACTACTACTTGATGTGTTGCATAATTCGTCAATACATGGCAACTTTCTCAAGTGCCGTAAACTGCCTCAAAATAGCCTTAAAATTTTTAAAAAAATTATAAAATTTACAAAATGGCCGCCACTGCGTCCGCCATATTGATTTTTCGATTGTTCATATTTTTCCTATATTAAGCAGCATATACTGCGTGCAATGACGTTTCGATTTTCTATCTCACTCGCACCCAGCCGCCGCAATAGGACTTGAAAAAAGGGCATCTCGAAAATGACTTTTTCCTCTGCAGGATTCAGGGTTGCCAGACGTTGTCAACCAAATTACCAAAATGTCACTTGTATACAGACTATACACGAACGTTTGTACTCGGAATTTCCAAAAAGTGGTTATTTCACTTTTTTGCATTTTGGGGTAAATCTCAAAAGTTACCCCGAAATGGGGTAAAAATATTCTACCAATCAATACACTGTACCTATACCTACAGCCGTTCTATGAACCTCAAAACGCTCCAGTGTTGCCATCCAGAAGAAAATCGACTTAAAAAATGGCGTGTTTTCGTACCTCAAACAAAATGGCATCTACAACAGGCGCCATCTTGAATTTTTAAAAAGTTTCCCCGATTGGTAAAAATTGAGGGTAATTGTGGTGAAACAGTAAAAAAAGTATTCTCAAACTAAAAAACACTTTAGAACTGTGGCCCCGCGGTTTGGGGTCCAAAAACCGTTTTTTTCAAAACTCTCCGACGCGGCCGCCATTTTGTTTTTTTATTTTTTTAATATTTTTCTAAAGTTAAAATGTCAAGTTTTACCACTCTTGTAAGTTTGAACAAAATCGGTTGGAAAACAAAAAAGTTACAAACTTCGCCACAGCCGCCATCTTGTTTTTCCCAAATGTCATAATTTTTCCCCAGTTCGATTGAGGTTTTGCACATTTTCCCTAAACATCACTATACCCTTTTCAACCTCCTTCTGGGAGAACAATCATGTCAATCAGTGAGTGAGTGAGTGGTAATTGAGCTATATATAGTATAATAACTAGTATTTCGCCCTGGTGCGCGGGCTGCTGAAGCAGCCCGCGGGCATCGCCCTGTTGGGCTGTAAGTGGTGGACTTTCAAGAGTTGGACTGCAAATTGTCGAATAGCCATATTGCCATCCGCTCAAATCACAATCATTGCTTTTTGTCTGCAAGCTTCACAAGTGGCGATGCGTAGTAAAAATGAATGCTCTATTAATCTTTCTAAAAACTTTGCTGGCTGATATTTAAATCATAGAGAAACTAATATAAAACTACTATGAGAAACATCAAATCAAATCAGGGGGTGCTAATAATCCCCGAGTGCGGCTCGGCTACCATCAATTACGAAAACTGCACCTGGCAACTTAATAGCACATGCTATGTAACCTAATTGTTTTGCTATTTCGAGTTGCACAAAATTTTTTTTTCGCGCTTCAGGATCTGCTTAGAGTCCTCTACAACTTTAGTTTGAGCACCATCTATCTATGTAGTACCATTTTGGCAGGCAGTACTCCGTCATGAAGATGTTGACCTGGACTTCCACTTTAATTTTTTTTTCTTATAGTTTTTTAAATTCTCAATACTTTTTTTCTACATTGTACCCATCTACAATTACTCCTTTTTAATAATAAAAATGTGGCTTTACCTGGAAATTAACCTCACTTTAAATTCTAGTGTTGCTATCTTTTTGATGTAAAAATAGTCAAATGTCATTAATATTGGCAAAATCTAATGGTTTTTGATAAAAAATATTTTAAAGTGCCGCTATTTCTATTTTTCACATTTTTGGGGTAAATCTCGAAAAGTACCCTGAAAATGGGTATTTTTTTTACAGGGCACTACTACTTGATATATTGCATAATTCGTCAATACATGCAGGCAACAAGTGGTTATTTAATTTTTTTGCATTTTGGGGTAAATCTCAAAAGTTACCCTGAAATGGGGTAAAAATATTCTACCAATCAATACGTTGTACCTATACCTACAGCCGTTCTATGAACCTCAAAACGCTCCAGTGTTTCCATCTGGAAGAAAATCGACTATTATGCTGGGTTTTCTGTAATTCTGTATGGCGGCCATTTTGTTTTTCCGGCATTTTGAATTTTTTTTTTGCGCTTCAGAATCTGCTTAGGGTCCTCTACAACTTTAGTTTGAGCACCATCTACCTTTGTAGTACCATTTTGGCGGGCAGTACTCCGTCATAAGGATCTTGACCTGGACTTCCACTTTTATTTTTTTTCTGATAGGTTTCTAAATTTTAAATACTTTTTCTGTACATCACACTCCTCTACAACTGCTCCTTTTTGGTAATAAAAATGTGGCTTTACCTGGAAATTACCTCACTTTAAATTCCAGTGTTGCCATCTTTTCTATATAAAAATAGTCAATTGTCATTAGTATTGGCAAAATCTAATGGTTTTTGATAAAAAAATATTTAAAAATGTCGCTATTTCCATTTTTCACATTTTTGGGGTAAATCTCGAAAAGTACCCTAAAAATGGGTAAATTTTTTTTTACAGGGTACTACTACTTGATATGTTGCATAATTCGTCAATACTTGGCAACTTTCTCAAGTGTCGTAAACTGCCTCAAAATAGCTTTAAAATATTTGAAAATTGTAAAAAAAATACAAAATGGCCGCCACCGCGTCCGCCATATTGATTTTTCGATTGTTCATATTTTTCCTATATTAAACAGCATATACAGCGTGCAAGCACGTTTTGATTTTCTTTCTCACTCGCACCCAGCCGCCGCAATAGGACTTGAAAAAAGGGCATCTCGAAAATGACTTTTTCCTCTGCAGGTTTCAGGGTTGCCAGAGGTTGTCAACTAAAATACCAAAATGTCACTTGCATACAGACTATACACGAACCCTTATACTCGGAATTTCCAATTCCGCCTAGTATTTCGCCCTGGTGCGCGGGCTGCTGAAGCAGCCTGCGGGCATCGCCCTGTTGGGCTGTAAGTGGTGGACTTTGAAGAGTTGGACTGCAAATTGTCGAATAGCCATATTGCCATCCGATCAAATCACATTGCCTTTTGTCTGCCAGTTTCAGGGCGGTGTTGTGATGCGTAGTAAAAATGAATGCTCTATTAATCTTTCTAAAAACTTTGCTGGCTGATATTTAAATCATAGAGAAACTAATATAAAACAACTATGTGAAACATCAAATCAAATCAGGGGGTGCTAATAATCCCCGAGTGCGGCTCGGTTACCATCAATTACGAAATCTGCACCTGGCAACTTAATAACACTTGCTATTTAACTTAATCGTTTTGCTATTTCGAGTTGCACAATTCATGGTGTGACCTAAACGGGCTTCCAATTAAGCAGCCTGCAGCTCCAGCTTAGGGATCGTTACAGTTTTCAGGCCAACTCTACATTTCCCAGCTACAAAGGCCACATCGTCATAATTAGTCAGTAAGCGACAGCGGCATAATGCTTGCTCGGAGGCGTCAACGAAAATGTGTAATCTAAATCTAGTCATCTGTGAGAAACCATAGCATCTGAGTACTGAAAATAAATACCAATCTTTGTTCATCTTCTCAACGATTTAATCAGCCCATTTGATCGTAGATCGCCAAACTTCCGTCTGCAATATCTTTTAATTAATTAGGAAGGGGCATAATGTACCCAGTGACAAAATTTTTAGCAACTCGCGATTCCTTGGCGGTCGCAAAACTTCGGTGATCTCTTTGTCCACCTTCTTAAAGCTGAGATCAAACCCTAAAATGAATGTGGCTGGGTCTATTATTAGAAAAAAGCTTTAAAATTTAATAGGTACCTCTAAAAAACCTACACTACCTAATACAGAAGGTACTTACACTAAAAGTAAAAAAATAAAAAAATTGATTAAAAAACAAAAAAACCGACTTCAAAAAACCTGCCTCTAAAAAAAGTAAGAAATAATATACAAATCATTAGATACGCATTATCATTGTTATAATAAAAAACGTCAATTGAAGTCGGGTGGGGCTTTTAGAATAAAAAAAGGAAGATGTACTCCAGCCCCACCCGACTTTAATAGACGTGTTTTATTATAACAATGATAATGCGTATCTAATGATTTGTATATTATTTCTTACTTTTTTTAGAGGCAGGTTTTTTGAAGTCGGTTTTTTTTATGTAACTGATTTGAAGGACTTCGGTGGTTGTGGTTTTATGCCGCCTATCCGATTCAGCAAGCTGAGTGCATTGATTTGTCATTACAGGCGGGATGAAACGATTGGGGCGCCGTTTTATTTCTAGTAAGCGGGGCGTATATTACTAAGCGTTATAATACTAAGGATAGGTGGAGGTTCCCGCTCCACGTTTTTCACGGATCTTAAGCTGGACATCCATTTTGAATATTTTTTTCTAGAGTTTTTTTAAATCCAAATACTTTTTTCATACATTATTTCCCCTATTTGCCACTTCCTTCTAGGAGAACAATTATGTCAATCAGTCAGTGAGTGAGTGGTAACTGGTAATCGAGCTATAAATGCTGGGTTTTCTGTAATTTTGTAAACTTGTCACAGGCAGTAATCATAAAGTCACAGACAGTAACAGTCATCATAAATGACCCGTGCTATCACAGAAAAGGCACCTAGCTCTATGCTTGGGTTCCTTCGTGCTGTTCGTCATAACTACCTAGTCGGGCATCTTCTCCTCCGAATAAATCGTCACGATCGGTCGTTTGTATGTAACTGATTAAGATGACTTCGGTGGTGGTGGTTCTATGCCGCCCTTCCGGGTCCGCAAGCGGAGCTCATTGATTCGTTATTGCAGGCGGGATGAAACGACCCGTTTTATTTTTAGCAAGAGGGGTCTAACGATTTATCGTTTATTTTCCTGCGGGTGGCTTCGTGGTTTTCAGTAATTTTGTTTTTCCGCTATTTTGAATATTTTAGAGTCCTCTACAGCTTTAGTTTGAGTAGTACCATTTTGGCGGACAATTCCCGTCATGAGTAGCTTACACTGTTAATATTTTTTCTGAGATTTTTCTAAATTTTGAATACTTTTTCCTACACAATACAACCCCTGTCCCCTCTACAACTGTTCCATTTTGGTAATAGAAAAATGTGACGGTACCTGGAATATAAACCTTACTTTCAATTCCAGTGTTGCCATCAGATCGATATAAATATAGTCAAATGTCATTTGTATTGGCAAAATCTAATGGTTTTTAAGATAATTATTTTTTAATTGAAAGTAATGGTTTATGATAAAAAATATTATTTCCGCTATATTATGACCACTACAACAGGCGCCATCTTGAATAAAAAATCCATTTGTCAAAAATTGAGGGTTATTTATTCAAAACTCTTTAGTGTTTCGTTTCTGTCATTTTTTCTATCATTTTTTTAATTGTAAATGTCAAAATCTACTACTTTTTTTTTACTTTTTGATAAAAAATATTAAAAAATGGCGCTATTTCTATTTTTCACTTTTTTGGGGTAAATCTCGAAAAATACCCTGAGAATGGGTATTTTTTTTTTTACAGGGCACTACTACTTGATATATTGCATAATTCGTCAATACATGGCATTTTGGGGTAAATCTTAAAAGTTACCCTAAAATAGGGTAAAAATATTCTACCAATCAATACGTTGTACCTATACCTACAGCCGTTCTATTAACCTCAAAACGCTCCAGTGTTTCCATCTGGAAGAAAATCGCCTATATGCTGGGTTTTCTGTAATTCTGTATGGCGGCCATTTTGTTTTTCCGCCATTTTGAATTTTTTTTTCGCGCTTCAGGATCTGCTTAGAGTCCTCTATAACTTTAGTTTGAGCACCATCTACCTATGTAGTACCATTTTGGCAGGCAGTACTCCGTCATAAGGATCTTGACCTGGACTTCCACTTTTATTTTTTTTCTGATAGGTTTCTAAATTTTAAATACTTTTTCTGTACATCACACTCCTCTACAACTGCTCCTTTTTGGTAATAAAAATGTGGCTTTACCTGGAAATTACCTCACTTTAAATTCCAGTGTTGCCATCTTTTCGATGTAAAAATAGTCAAATGTCATTAATATTGGCAAAATCTAATGGTCTTTGATAAAAAATATTTAAAAATGCCGCTATTTCTATTTTTCACATTTTTGGGGTAAATCTCAAAAAGTACCCTGAAAATGGGTAAATTTTTTTTACAGGGCACTCCTACTTGATGTGTTGCATAATTCGTCAATACATGGCAACTTTCTCAAGTGCCGTAAACTGCCTCAAAATACCCATAATTTTTTTAAAAAAATTATAAAATTTACAAAATGGCCGCCACCGCGTCCGCCATATTGATTTTTCGATTGTTTATATTTTTCCTATATTAAGCAGCATAAACTGCGTGCAATGACGTTTCGATTTTCTATCTCACTCGCACCCAGCCGCCGCAATAGGACTTGAAAAAAGGGCATCTCGAAAATGTCTTTTTCCTCTGCAGGTTTCAGGGTTGCCAGAGGTTGTCAACTAAAATACCAAAATGTCACTTGCATACAGACTATACACGAACCCTTATACTCGAAATTTCCAAAAAGTGGTTATTTCACTTTTTTGCATTTTGGGGTAAATCTCAAAAGTTACCCTGAAATGGGGTAAAAATATTCTACCAATCAATACGTTGTACCTATACCTACAGCCGTTCTATGAACCTCAAATCGCTCCAGTGTTGCCATCTGGAAGAAAATTGACTTGAAAAATGGCGTGTTTTCGTACCTCAAACAAAATGGCCTCTACAACAGGCGCCATCTTGAATTTTCAAAAAGTTTCCCCGATTGGTAAAAATTGAGGGTAATTGTGGTGAAACGGTAAAAATATTGTTCTCAAACTAAAAAACACTTTAGAGCTGTGGCCCCGCGGTTTGGGGTCCAAAAACCGTTTTTTTCAAAACTCTCCGGCGCGGCCGCCATTTTGTTTTTTTGTTTTTTTAATATTTTTCTAAAGTTAGAATGACAAGTTTTACCACTCTTGTAAGTTTGAGCAAAATCGGTTGGAAAACAAAAAAGTTACAAACTTCGTCACAGCCGCCATCTTGTTTTTCCCAAATGTCATAATTTTTCCCCAGTTCGATTGGGGTTTTGCACATTTTCCCCAAACATCACTATACCCTTTTCGACCTCCTTCTGGGAGAACAATCATGTCAATGAGTCAGTGAGTCAGTGGTAATCGAGCTATATATAGTATAATTTTAAAATTAATTTTACGTTCCGTTATGTAGTTTTGATTCACATAATTTCTGAATTCCATATAGATATTTACAAAAATTCGCATCAGTTTAAAAATATATATTTATATCAGTACATTTGATTATGGTTAGATTAGATATTATTAAATTATTTGCTGAAATACAACTTTAGTAACTGACTGAATATTACTGATCAAAATGCTGTTCTACTAACCTTAAATCGTAAGACACCTTACTAACACGCACGTAATATAAAAATAATAATTGTAAATCAAAATGCATCATTGACTTTGAACTAGATTTAATTATGATGACGCAGATGCTTTACTCGTTTGGCGTTAATAATGTAACAAAATTATCACTATTTTTACTGTTTGGTTTATTTTAACTCTTTCTGCAATTATTTTTTAAATCTATTTTTTTGCTTTTATTTTTTCCATATTAATTTATTGTATTTGTTTGCTTAAGGCGAGGCCAGTTCACGATCTGATGAAAAGCCTGATTTTTGATCTTCCAATGTGAAGAACTGATGTAAAATTTTACTTCACAAAAATTACTGTAGACTGAAAAAGAAACAAAGAAGCAAAGTAACCGAACAGAATATTGAAAAATGGCATGGTAACTCTGTAAAAAAAATCCTGAATAACACCATAAAAACTTATGAAAATAAAATTAAAATCGTCAGATTTCGTAATTTTCAACGACAGTGATATGATTTTTTATGCAAAAAAGATAGCTTTTTTATCGATCTAACACAATAACCGAGTACATTTTTAATAAATGATCCAGTATTTCAGAAATCAACAAAAATGTACTAAATTTCGTCAAATTTCTGGCGAAGCGTCAATTACAGCTATGCAATATTCAACCTTATTCTAAAGACATAGTGAAATAGTTAATTTCGTGAACTGGCCTCGCCTTAATAATATTACATAGTAATGTTAGCCCCTATTTGCCTGAGATACAGGTTAAACCTAGTTCAGGCACTCTTTATTTTAGCTTTTTGTACCTATATCTAGATTTTAATTGTTATATTTTTGATGTAAGATTATTTTAATAAAGATTTATTATTATTATTATTTATTATTATTATTAACGCTCTGACGTTTGGAACGACACGGGGTTGCGTTCAGAACGTTCGAGCGTCGGTTGTTTGGTTGTTTTTTTAACTCGCTCTAAGGTTTGGAACGACCAAGAACTTTAAATGTCAATGTCAATACAAATTCTTCATTTTCCATTTGGAATACGAATAATTTAAACTTCTCTTTATACTAAATCAAATAAAATCCGTTTTTTGAGGATCTACCATGAATATTTTAAAAATTAGACATAAAAACATCAAAAATACAAAATAATGTCAAATGACATTGACATTTTTTCTATAGACAAACGTCAGAGCGTTTTACAACCATCATTTTTGATGGTTGTTTGGTTGCAAAGCTCTGACGTTTGGAACGACACGGTTGTGTCAACCGAACGTCACGCTCAAATGTTTGGAACGCCGTTAGAGCGTTCGGTTGTGGATAGGTTGCACCCGGAGTGTAGGTTTGGAACGCGCCTCGGTTGTGGTTAGGTTGCACTCGGAGTGTAGGTTTGGAACGCGCCTCGGTTGTGTCAACCGAACGTCACGCTCAAATGTTTGGAACGCGCGCCCCGTTAGAGCGTTCGGTTGTGGATAGGTTGCACTCGGAGTGTAGGTTTGGAACGCGCCTTTGCACTCGGAGCGTAGGTTTGGAACGCTACTCGGAACTCTACTCTGTCTGTCTGTTCTAGATTGGTGAATTAAATTACAATACTGTGATTACTGTACCTACTGTGTGATTTATATTTTATTGAAACAAAATGACCTCAAAGATCGATCAAAAGAGCTATCTACAAAAATACCTTGGTGGTCCGTCAAGCGACAAAAAGAAAAAGAAGAAAAAAGTCTCAAAAGGCAGGGGGTTAGTTATTATTATTTCTGCTTATATTCTAAGGTTTCTGCCCTGTTTATTGCAATTATTTTTACAGTTTACTACTCGTCAAATTAAATTACGCTACATAAATTATAAACTACCTACCCCATTTGAACTGTTACTTGTTATACAGTAAATTTTATTTGAGTATTGTTACACTACAATATTTGTGTAAATAAAATGCCTACACTCTGTGTCTATTTTGATAATTTCTCTGTGAATAGCTGTGCATTTAACACCTATAAATCAAGCCTATAAATCTTCAAATAATATAATTTAACCCGTCAAACCAGACAAAATGAGACAATACATCTTCCATTGATGTCTGATGGCCTCATGCGGCCACCTTGCGTTTAATGAAATAAAAAGTACCTAATCCACATAATGTTGTAATGTGTTAAGGAATTGGTAACGACAACGCCACTAGTTATTACTATATATGTCCATCAGCCATTTTTAATGTCCCCACTGCTGGGGCACAGGCCTTCCTTATG
Source organism: Agriphila straminella (assembly GCA_950108535.1). NCBI lineage: Eukaryota > Metazoa > Arthropoda > Insecta > Lepidoptera > Crambidae > Agriphila > Agriphila straminella. The sequence goes on along the minus strand of OX467305.1, from coordinate 22,839,113 downwards.
GGTGGATAAGGAGGACGAGCCATAACCCACCACGCGGGCACAATGCGGATTGGTGGGTGACTATATTGTGTACTATATTTGGTAGAGTGAAATACGTTTCAGTGCCCAAAATTGGCTAAACTGTACATTAAGGGCCGCTGGCAGGGGGGTATAACTCCGCGCTTAAACTTTTATATTAGCCTACTGCTCGCGGCCCACTCCAAGAGGGCCATTGTCGAGGGATATCACCGCGCCGACCGAAACGCGCGGCGTGTGCAAGCGACGAGAGCGCAGCGCGTGAACGTCACGAACGAAACGAGTCAGTCAAGCGCCGAATGCGAAACTGCATGCACTTCGTTTTTGATACTTAATTACTAACGTACCTACCTACCTACCAAAGTTTATTGTATTTTTTGTATACATATTTACATACTTAGTTGTATCGAAGTTCGAAATATGGCACCAGTAAAGAAAAAAGCTAAAAAATACTATTTTTTTTCACCCATTCCATAACTGACCCTTGCAAAAGTTGCTTAACCTCCGCAATCGTTGGGCCAGGCGCTATACCACTGCGCCATCGAGCTTCTCTAACTACTTAGAAATACTTATTATTTATGCTCTTTAAATATGCTCAGCTCACCTATTAGGTAGATTTATTTTATTTTATAAGTAGGTACCTATTATAGTAATTTCATTGTTTATTCATGGGCATAACAAATGTTTTCTATGATATCAGTAACTAGCGAGTAGCAACCCCGAAATGTGTCGGTTGAGACAGAGCTATGCGACAGAAAGAGACACCTCTCTTTCTTCTTCGTAGGTGCATATAATTTTATCCACGCAGCGTTGTGCAGTTTGAAATTGTACTTTATTGCCGTGCAGCGAGAGTAGCTTATTATTTGATGGTCCTCGCGGGGTCGGACTTCTGTACGTTAGTACTATTATATATTCTGTGCCGCTGGTCTGGAGATTCATATTTTTTTGACAGAAACTACACAATGCAAAAAGTCTTTCAGAGAAGTTCTTTTTTGAAGCAACCTAGTAGTTTTATAAATTATGAGGTTATGTTTACAAAAAAAAAATTCTCGAAAACTACGCATCTACAGCAGAAGGGGGTTGGAGGAGGGGGTTGTACCCCTCCCCTCCCCCTTCCTATTAAGGTAGGTTTACCACTGGTACAGTCAAAACCTCAAACCTCAACCATGAGTATCTCAGAAACCGAGGGCTTGCCTCAAGGGCGAAGGGTACCAGGGGTGCCCCCTTTCATTAGATAAAAAGATATACTTACATTGAAATTTTTTGTCTTCCATATCAACATATTGTATCTCATTTGACAACTTTTTTTCAGGTTCAAAATTATAGATGATGACTTGGATTTAACTAAATTACGTCCCCTGGATGGAGATGAACTGGATATTCTAGACCAGGGAGAAGATGGACCACAGATCGCTGGTATTATTGATGAGAGGCCGGAAGAAGTCAGGAAACTAGAACAATTTAAAACAAGCTCGAAATGGCGGGTTGTAAATCAGGTCAGTATGGAAATTATATTTTTTTTTATTTAAAAAGTTTTATTTAAGTGCTCATTCTCTGGTTCTTATATTTTTTTAAGTGACTTGTGTTCCATTGAAATAACTACATTTTTCTATTAATCTTTTTTTTTTCACAGGATGATGGTTTTAGCAGCAAACTGCAAATAGAAGAAATAAAGAAGGACATAAAAGAAGCACAAAAGGAAAATGAACTTGTGTTTGGCAAAATGTACAGTGACTCAGAGGATGAAAAACAAAATGATTCAGATCTGTCGCCACCGAGGATTAAACCAAATGATAAATCAAACAATAGAGAAATGAAAAAGAAAAGACAGAATAATAGTGACAGTGACTTTAGCCCTCCGAGGAGGGAAAAGGATTCACCTCCGAGAAAGGGAAATAGAAATGATGATTCTGACACATCACCTCCTAGAAAAAATGTAAATAGCAAAGGAGCTAAAAGTAGAAAGCCATCAAGATGGGCTGATCTTGATCCTACTGAATCAGAACAAAGGTGTAGGTCAAAGTCATCATCACCAAAAAGATCAAAACATAGGGAGTCATCACTAAAACAAAAGAAATCAAAATCTCCTGACTCTGATATATCGACTGCTAGAAAATCACGAAAAGACAACTATTCACCACAATCATCAAGGAAGGAATACAACAAGAGAAATAGATCTCCAGACATTCCACAAAAGAGGAGAAAGTCACCTGAACAGAGTTATAGTAAGTACAAAGACAGACATTCTGGTTCAGAAAGAAATCAACAAAGAGGAAGAGAAAATGCAAAGCAAAGAAATTCTAATGATTCAGATCTATCACCTCCTAGAAAGAACAAAAGGAAAGATGAATCATTTCCAAAACACACTGCTTCAGAGAGAAATCACCTTAGAGGCCGAGAAAATGCCAAACAACAAAGAAATTCTGACGACTCAGATTTATCACCTCCTAGAAAAAACAAAAGGAAATCTGCATCACCTCAACGAAAGCTTAAAAACAATCACAAAGACAAAAACACGAACAGGAGAGATAGCAGTTCAGATCTATCACCACCCAGGAAAGATAGAAGCAGAAATTATATCAGAAGCGATAATAGCCCACCACCGACAAATAAGAAAATGGAAAAGACTCTAGATGGAAAGATGGCAGGCCTACAAGACGCGAGGCAATTGAAGAAGGAAAACGATGCATTCAGGAAAAGAGAAGATGACGCATTTAATAAAATGACTGATGAAGTATCTGGCAGAAACGCTAAAGCAGTCTCCAGGAAAGGTATAAAGTTTTATGAGTTACTTCATTTGTACAGATCTTGTTTTTATTATAATAATTAACTAGCGACCCACCCTCGCTTCGCTTCGGTGTAGTGTGGAATTTGACACCATGTATTATAAAACATATAAACCTTCCTCTTGAATCACTCTATCTTTAAAAAAACCGCATCAAAATCCGTTGCGTAAAAGATCTAAGCATACATAGGGACAGACAGCGAAAAGTGACTTTGTTTTATACTATCGCCTGTAACACAGGATTTCCTAGTTCAGGCAAATGTTATAAATATTGTACATTATGTAAACCTTGCACAAAAACATTGTATCTGCACCAATGGAAAATAAATAATTATTCTATTCTATTCTATTCTACTATATAGTGATTTTGTTTTTGTCATTACAGCAAGTAAAAGAGAAACTTCCGAGGAGAGAAAGAAACAGCAGGAAAAAGCAGAGAGACAAAAAGAATTGGATGAGAAATACAAGAAGTGGAGCAAAGGGTAACTAACAGATGATATCAAGAAATAATAACACTATGATTTATAGCTGATCTCATGAACATTAAAGTTCATTATGAAGTCTAACAATTTCCCATTCTAAATTTTTTTTTGTGCTCTGTTTTTTTTTGCAATCAGTTGAACTTTTAGCAAATGTGCTGGTTTATGTAAGTAATTGTCATTGTGGGTGAACTCTCCACTGAGTTTCTCCCCCTCAGGTCCTTCGAGCATTACTCCAGTTGAAGTATGTCTTTTCTTTTAAGCCTTTTTATGTAGCTACGACTGGACAGTTGTTTTGCTAATGCATTGGGATGTTTTTCAAGGCGATTACGATATTTTTCAGTGTTACTTTAAATTTCTTCCTTTACTGTGTTCATTCCCAGATGTTTATGTATCTCTGAGTTTGTGATGTACCAGGGCACTTCAGCTATATTACGCAGAATAATGGTTTGCATTCTTTGTAACATGGATATGTTGGAGTTGCAGGCGCTTCCCCAGAGTTGGATATCATACATCCACACAGGTTTTAGCTTGGTTTTGTATATTAGCAATTTGTTATCTGTCGATAGTTTGGTGTTTCGTCCAACGAGCCAGTACAGATTCTTGTATTTCAGTTTTAGTTCCTCTCTTTTAGCCTTTATGTGCTGCTTCCATGTCAGGCGCCTATTCTAAATATGGCATAAAAACTTTCACCTCAGTGATAGTGACCGCAAAAACCCAGTTAAGTTAACTCGGCACCTGAAGCGAAAGCGATTCCTCTCCTATTTGATTTTTTTTTTAAATGTTCGATAGGTTATCGATAAATTATCGCTAACAAAGGTACTAACGCTACTGCCATGACAACGACTGTGGCGTGAGACAAGGAAATCGAGGGGTTGCTTTCGCTTCAGCGGGGCTACCGGCTAAAAACAATGATGTTCATGTTAACTGTAATTTGACAGATGTATGTGATACATTGCTGCTTTTCTTTGGTAAGTTTTTATTTGTGCCAAAACGAAGCAGCAATGTATCACGTACATCTGTCAAATTACAGTTAACATTAACTTCATTGTTTTTAGCCGGTAGCCCCGCTGGTGCCGAGTTAACTCGACCAACTGCTCGCGGCTGGCTCAATGAGCCAGCGCACGAGGGGTGTCGAGTGTCAGTTGAGAGTTGAGACAGATCTACGCGACTAACGCGACAGAAAGAGAAGGTGCATACAATAATAGGCACGCTGTGTAATTTGAAATTGTACTTTATTGCCGTGCAGCGAGAGTAGCTTATTATTTGTGTACTTACTTCTGTACGTTTAGTTAGCGCAGTTCCGTTACTTCAGTCACGTTTAGAAGCTTTTCTGTGGCTGTAGTCACGACATAAAAGTGCAATATACGGCGTTTCGTGATCGAGGGATGTCCTTTGGCAGAGTGAACCTTCTGAACCCCTAGGCAGCCATTACACAATAGGTTTTGCTGTCAGTCACCGTCAGTCACGGCGCGTGACATTGCAGCTACTGGTTTAAAAAAAATACCAGAAAATCATTTTACAAACATACTAAGTTTGGGCTCTTGCAGGAAGAAAACCACTTAATGAATTCTTATGAATGTAAAGTAATAATATTGTATTTATTTGGAATCAGCTCATGAAGCCCTTTCATTCATCGTGTAGGAACACGATGGGATTTGGAAAAAAAAAACAAAATCCATACAAAAAAAGATTGTGTTATAACTCCCTCCCATACAAAAATCCAAGATGGCTCCCCTTCTTAATGCCAAAGGATATCCCTCGATCACCAAACGCCGTATTTTTTATTGAGCAACCGCGACTACTGGCTGGTCTACGACTACGACGGAACTTAGTGTTTTTTTTTTAAATTTTAGGTTGAAGCAAATCGAGGTCCAAGAAGCTCGTATGCAAGATTTCGTGCACGAAGCGGCGAAGCCTCTCGCCAGGCACAAAAACGATCGCGACTTGGAAAATACGCTCAAGGACGTTCTGAGAGACGGCGATCCCATGCTGCGGTACATTATGGATAAAAAACGGGAAAGAGGGGAACTTGGACCAGGTAATTATTTAGCTATAATAATTTATGGTCACAATCACAAAAAATAAGTGTTTAAAAACTAAAACGCAACTACAGAAAAATCGCGCTTTAAAAAGTATGAAATAAGATAATACTCCAGAGTCCAAAATTCAATAAAAAGGATAACCGTAGTAGTATGTCACTTCCAGTCTATTTATCCTTGAATATTTTCTTGTTTCGTACTTTTTAGAGCGTGATTTTTCCGTAGTTGGGTTTAGTTTTTAAACTCCTTTTTTATCATTTGCATTTGCTAACATCCACATATACCGGGTGTAACAAGACCCTCAACGAAGCCGAGGTCTACATATTCTGCCCATCATCAGAACCATTTCTGTTCAAAATTATTGCTGGAAAATGATTTTAATTTTTGGTGTAAAAAAAGCATTGCATACATTACCGCGCAATGTAACGCCTAGATACAACAGACCGTGCCTGCGAGTGAATGCTACACAGCTGCGTGCGGCCGAGTTGAAAGGCGGCGTTTATGTGCGTGCTCATGAAATAAGTACATTGAGTGATGACGTTTTGAAGCCATTGTTTGTTACGAAATACATAAAGTTTTGATAATATTTCTGTAGACAAAAATAGGAAATAACGAATAAAATAAGATTTCATAAAAATTTGTTTTTTTTTACTTTGCCTTAGATAACTTCGTAGCTATTGGTTTCCCAGGTATAGTCTAAAAGACAAATATGATCCTGATGATGGGCAATGCGTGGACTTCGGCTTCGTTGAGTGTCTTGTTACACCCGTTAGATTGGGTCCTCATTGGCAATGAATTGACATACACAGCGTAGAAAATACAGAATGCGAACAATTTTCAATTTCTCTCCTCCTTTTGCTGTCTAAAATTATGAAGTAACGTCGCGCAACACGTATCGCTAAACATGACGCTTTTTTTGCTAATATATTTATATAACTGTGGTATAATGCGGGGTATTAAAACACTCATGTGATAATAGTATCACATCAGTGTTTTGAATACTGGTCGTAATAATACTATGGACGAAATGATACTGTAGACGTAATGCCACTATGGACCTTATGCACCGGAAGGCTAATTATGTACAGTTGCATACAAGATGTAGGGACACAGTATGTTCCTTAAGGTTCATATTACCGAACCAATTTTGTATTGTGTAACAGGGTGCCGTGCAGTCGTCACCGCGCACCCAACTTGTAAACGCGCCTCTCAATATTATAAAAGTTTAATTTAAATATCGTCTTTTACTCCCACTCGCGTGGTCCGCCTTGTTAGGATCCTTATATCCAACATTGGTGACCCCGAACGAACTTTAATTTGTAATACGCGTAAATAATTTGGACAATAAAATAAATAGTGTATAATTAATTAAGTTTTTAATAAAATTTCGGACAATAAAATTTTAAAATAGTGCATTATGACGGACACTGAGAAACCGGAAACGTATCAGCCTCCGACGCCGACACCATTGTTTACGCCGACTACTGACATCATGGCAATACAATTAGCGTCGCGAATTCCCGAGTTTTGGGCGGATCAACCACGCGTATGGTTTATCAGAACCGAAGCAATATTAGCGCCTCAAAAATTAAGTGACGACTCGCGCTTCGACATGGTAGTATCAAAGTTACCAAAGGACATTATTACTCAAATTAGTGATTTTTTGTCAAATCCACCTGCGTCCGGTAAATTCAACGCAATTAAAATAAAATTACTTTCACTCCTGGAAGATTCGAAGGCTAGACAAATAGAAAAACTAATAAGTGAAATGGAGCTTGGGGATCAAAAACCCTCTCAACTTCTGCGAAGGATGCGAGATCTGGCCCGTGACAAAATTCCGGATGATACACTTCGCGTGCTTTGGCAAGGACATTTGCCAAGCACAGTCAAGGCAGTATTAGCCGTGACAGACACGAAGGACTTAGAAAACCTAGCCTCGGTCGCAGACAACGTAGCTGAGGCGACTCGCTCAAGTCAAGTGGCTGCGATAACGACCACCTCTAATACAACAAACGAAATTGCGCTGTTGCGAGCAGAAATAGCGAAACTAAATATTCGCGTGTTGAACGCGGAACGCTCTCGTCCTAGATATAGAAATTTCCATCAATATCGCCGGTACTCCTCCAGATCATCTAGCCGGCACAGAAATAACTCATCGCAGCGGCCACAACGTTCAAGTCCTGGAAACCTTTGTTTTTACCATGAGAAGTACAAAGAGAAGGCTCATAAATGCGTGCAACCCTGCGCATGGAACAATAAAGCCACAACTCCAGCGCAGCCGGAAAACTAGGAAGCGAGGCACAGTTGTCAGCGGAAATCTGTGCCGTATCACCTTGCGCCCGCTTACGTATTTTAGACATTAATAGTGGACTTAAATTTTTAGTAGATACGGGAGCAAACGTTTCAGTTTTGCCCGTTAATCGTAATAAGTGTCGTTCACAATCACAGTGTTCGGATTATAAACTATACGCAGCAAACGGAACTGAAATTAAAACCTACGGTGTGAAATCTATGGTGCTAAACTTTAAACTTCGCAGACCGTATAGGTGGGACTTCATTGTTGCTGACGTAAAACAACCAATATTAGGTGCTGACTTTCTCACTTCTCATAAACTATTAGTGGACCTTAGTGCACGTAGGTTAAGAGACCAAGTGACCGACCTAAATGTAATCGCTTCTGTGGTAAGTGTTGCTGAACCTTCCATAAATACGATTAGTCATGGACATCCATATAGCAATTTACTAAGTAAGTATAAAGAGATTACGAAACCTATGTCATTCCAGGAAACTCAATCGCACGATATTTTTCATTATATTGAAACTTCTGGTCCTCCTGTTCACGCTCGTGTACGTCCGCTACCACCGGACAGATATAAAAAAGCCAAAGAAGAATTTCGTATCATGCAAGAAGCCGGAATATGTAGACCTTCTAAAAGTCCGTGGGCAAGTCCACTACACATAGTCCCGAAGAAAAACGGAGATATTAGACCTTGTGGAGATTATCGCCAATTAAATTCTATTACAAAACCCGATCGATATCCTATTCCCCATTTACGTGATTTCACTTATATATTGGCAGGAAAGAAAATATTTTCTAAATTAGATGTGAACAGAGCTTATCATTGCATAAAAGTAAATCCTGATGATATTGAAAAAACAGCTATTATTACTCCATTCGGTTTATTTGAATTCCCTAGAATGACCTTCGGTTTACGTAATGCAGCGCAAACTTTTCAACGCTTTATGAACCATGTATTACAAGGATTAGATTTTCATTACAATTATTTGGATGATGTCATCATTGCAAGCGATAACGAAGAACAACATAAAAATCATTTAGAGATTATATTTCAGCGTTTCAAAAAATTCGGTATTACGATTAACCTATCTAAATGTTCTTTTGGTCAAAGTAAAGTTCAATTTTTAGGTCACGATGTAAGCGCAGACGGTATTAAACCTTTACAAGATAAGGTTAATGCTATTGTCAATTTCCCAAAACCTAAAACCATTCAAGAGTTACGCCGATTTTTAGGCATGGTCAACTTTTATCGTTCTCACTTACCGAATACAATGTCATATCAATCAGAGCTCAATAAATATCTAACAAATACTAAAAGAAACGATAAAACAGTTATTACGTGGTCGGAAAAAGCTGAAAATGCATTTGAGCAGTGTAAAACGGCATTACAAAACGCCGCCACTCTGTCTCATCCTTACACCGATTCCACGCTAGCATTGATGACAGATGCATCTGATAATTGTATTGGAGCTGTTTTGCAACAAAAATGTAACGAACAATGGCAACCACTGGGTTATTATTCAAAAAAATTGTCTTTGAGTCAACAAAAATATAGTACTTATGATCGTGAATTACTCGCTATACATTCAGCGATAATTCATTTCCGAAAATTATTTGAAGGTCGCCATTTGATAATTTATACAGACCATAAGCCCTTATGCCATGCATTCACTAAGTCCAGTAAAGATAATAAAGAAACTCCGAGACGAGCGAGACAACTTCTTTTTATCAGTGAGTTTACGACCGACATACGATATATTAACGGTCCCGCTAATATAGTAGCCGATGCGTTATCACGCGTCGAGACTATTTTTTGTCCAACCGTACTTGACTACAGTCAACTTGCAGACACGCAAGCTAAAGATGAATATCTATTACAACAGATTAGCAATAGCAACCAAACATGTTTCAAACAAATTTCTTTGCCTACTTGTGATAAATCAATATATTGTCATGTTACAGAAAATATTATTAGACCTTATCTAACAGAAGAATTTAGAAAAATAGCTTTTGATACAATTCACAATTTAAGTCATCCAGGCATACGAACTTCGCGTAAATTAATATCCCAAAAATTTTTCTGGCCTGGGATGAATAAAGACTTAAGCGTATGGGCTAAGACACGTATAAAGTGTCAAAAGTCAAAGATAAGCCGTCATACAATTTCGCAATTAGGTAGCTTCCCAACCGTCAATCGTTTTGATCAAATCCACGTTGATATCGTGGGACCTTTAAAAACGTCATCACAAGGATATAGATTTTGTTTAACTATCATTGATAGGTGTACACGTTGGCCTGAAGCTTTCCCCTTAAAAGAAATTACAGCTGAAGTTGTCGCAAAAACAATTTTTAACGAATGGATCGCACGATACGGTTGTCCTGTAAAGCTCACTACCGATCAAGGTCGACAATTTGAGAGCAATCTATTTTTGAATCTCATGAAATTATTAGGGATAAATAAAATACGCACAACACCATATCATCCCCAAAGTAACGGTGCAATCGAACGCTGGCACCGATCTCTTAAAGCAGCGTTAATGACTCGCCTAAATAATAATTCATGGGTTGATGAATTACCTACAGCATTGCTAGGATTGCGCGCCGCATGCCGCAGTGATAACGGAATAAGCGCCGCAGAATTAACCTTTGGACGAACACTTCGTTTACCCGGAGAGTTCTATGAAAGATCTAAGGAAAATGACTCCAGTGACCCATCTAGTTTAATTTACAAAATTCAAGAAAATTTACGAAACTTTACACCATCTAATGAGTCATCACGAAATTCGAAGAAATTCTTCGTAAATAAAGATTTAAAATCATGTCAATATGTTTTTGTTAGAGACGATGCGGTTCACAAATCGTTAAAACCGCCATACGATGGTCCATATAAAGTATTAGAGCGAAATTCAAAAGTATTTTTAATTCAATTACCTAACCGCGAGGCTCGCATTTCAATAGACAGATTGAAGCCAGCCTACATGCTTATAGAGCAAGATAATGATGTTTTTAAGAAAAATGAAATTTCAAATAGTAATGAGGTACAGGACAAACGAATCATGCCCATGAACAATAACTCATGTGAGAACCATATCACACGCTACGGTCGTATAACCCGACCGCCAGTACGTTTTAGTTAAATCTTTATTATAGTTAATTATTACCTAATTAGGTCATTTTTTTTATATGTAAGAAGATTTTGTTTTGCTTTTGAAATTTTTGCGCTATAGAAACTATGTAATTAGTAAGTAAGTTAACTTTACATTGTAATTTCATTTAGTTTACATATCATTACATATTGTACATATTTATATCATTTGAATTTAACATTTGTATGTAATTGCGTTACAACTAAAATAATTTTGTTTTTGTTCTGATGTAATGTCGGAAAAACAATTAATTTTATAAAAATATAACATTAAACATACGTCATATGTTGACTGGTAGAAATCGACCAATATAATTGCGATAAGTAAAATATTGCAGTCATCTAAACTTATAGTTATACTTTTTATAACTTTTTCATTTTATACTTTATATCTAGATATTAGAGAACTTGTTATTTTTCTTTGTAGTTTTTATTATATTTGATTGATATACTTTGATTATAATTACTTATTTAGAATGTTATCAATTTATTTTTACAAAAGTAATCGTAGATGTTTGCTTTGCTGTTATTTTTATTAACGATAGTACACACTACTTACTTATTTTCTTTGTTTGCCAGCACATTGTGCATTCTTAAAATAATAATCTGTTGTACCTTTTTTTTTCTAATTGGTCACTTCCCCAATTCAGATTCAACAAAAGCACTCAGTATAATATTGTAAGTTTTACAACTTTGAACATAAGTGAACTTCAAATCTCGTCTAGACCCTTTCAAGTGTGTCATAACTCTAACAAAACAACATTTTTATTGTGTCCAAAGTGAACTATTGTTTTTTGTGACTGAATCCACTCAGGATGTTTACAGTAAGTTTAAGTTGGGTCTGGTACAAAATTTATTATACTTTAGGCTTCCGTTCCCATAACATTTTAACAAGGAACCTCTGTTCTTTCACTTAAGTTCAAATGCATTTTACCTACTTAACCAACATTTCTAATGATGACTGACGTGCTACACTATTACAATCGATAATGTTATTGTATTTCTTTACCCTAAATTTTAATGTATTTCTTTAAGACTTGTGTTATTTTTTATTTTATTTTTTTCGCTATGACGCGACTTTTGTTTTATTGTGAATTTTTTCGTGTCTTTCTAAAAGTTATTTTAAGGATAGATATTTTAATATTTTTTTGTGTTTTACCTTTATTTTTATAATTAATATATATATTTTTTTCCTCTTAGGAGGGGAATGGTGTAGGGACACAGTATGTTCCTTAAGGTTCATATTACCGAACCAATTTTGTATTGTGTAACAGGGTGCCGTGCAGTCGTCACCGCGCACCCAACTTGTAAACGCGCCTCTCAATATTATAAAAGTTTAATTTAAATATCGTCTTTTACTCCCACTCGCGTGGTCCGCCTTGTTAGGATCCTTATATCCAACACAAGACTTTATCTACAGTGTAGATTAAGTCTTGTATGCAACTGTACATATAATTACACACATTCTACACCCATGATATGAATCCTCTATTGTTATTAGCTACATAAACTAGCTTATTGCCAACATCAAAACAACCAGTGTCATAGTTACCATAATATCCTCCCGAGTGGCTGAGGGCGCGGTCATAATATCATCCAAACGAGTGTTATTATGTTGTACTGAATTTCATAATGCGTTCGGATAATATTAGGTTACTATGATGACACTGCACTGGTTGTTATAATGTTGTCAGTAAGCTGTTTCAGCCCCCCTAGCATGACTGACGACACACGATATATACAGCTCTTATCTTTGTCCGTGCCGTTATTTCCCATGTCTTTTGGGGTCGGCCCTCCTAGTCTTTCTTCGCCACTCTGGGCGCGTTCCTCGATGTCCATGACGTATCTTGTCATATGCTCTTTGTCGCGCCGCATAACATGACCATACCACCGCAGACGAGTCTCAGTGAGTTTGTCAGCTATGTTTGCAACTTTTAAAGTACCCCGAGCATCGAATTTGCATGAACATTAGGGCGTATTTTTATTTTCTTGTACCATAGTTCATAAATATAAAACTGCAATAAAATACTATATGATATTTTTTTTCTAATCATAAATATATAAATTAACTGAATATTCATATGTTTTTAAAGTTAGTACCATATCTTTTAAAATAAAAAATAGTTTAATGTGCTAGACCTGATAAAAGGCTCCATTGAGTTACGAAAAATTAATAGAATTTTTACAAATTAAATAGGCCAGTAATTATAAAATAATATTTATTTGGAACATAATCAGTCAATACTACGTGTCCTACATCTTGGCATGGACCACTTTGAAAACCGCAATTCTGACTACATGGAAAATTTCTCCCCAATTAGTCCCAACTAGTCCTACTTTTTCGGAATTAGTCCCAAAAAGGACTGAAAGATATAAGCGATTTAAATGGTCCATGCCAAAGCAAACCTTCATTTTGGCAGGGACAGGCTATATCTAGTGAACCTAAACACCTAGCCAGGATCTGATTATTCAAAAAAAAACTCCCTTTTTTATGGATCCCGCAATGCCTAGAATCAAAACGAAATGAAGCGCCGTTCAAAAAATATAAAGGAATGATTTGGTCCCTGCCAAAATCAACCTACATCTTGGCGAGGACTTTTGAACCAGGTCACCTAGAGAAAATCTGATTATTGGAAACGATTCGTGTAAATTAGTCCCAATTAGTCCTAAAGCCACAAAATTAGTCCCCCTTTAGTTTAGGAGATAATCGGAATTAAAGTTTGGTTTTTATAGTACAGGAGCCGACTTCCTATTTAGTGACGATGTTTGTAACTTGTTTTATTTTTGCGTGTTTGTGTTAAAATAATGAAGTGTTATTAACGTATAATGTAAAACAAAAGTATAACGTAAAGTAATACGTAACTTTTATGCATTTTCGAAACTCAAAACCTTAATTTTTAAGTCATAAAATAAAAATGATTTCTTAGAGGTATTTTGATCCCGGGCTCCTGGACTATATCAAAAACATGTACAGTCGCGTACAAAATAATTTCAAAAGAAGTATGAAATGGTCATGTATAAAGTTGAATTTTAAATTATATTGCTTTTCTTTCGAAACTATTCATATTTGGAGTAGAGAGTGATTTTCTGCCTTCAATGGGTTCACTTGAAACTTTGTACCTATACAGGGTTATTTGTAATTAATTTAAAACCTCTCATCACACCATCAAACTGTACAACTTTCATTATAGGACCAACCTTGAAAACGAAAAAAAAAATCAGCTGTTTCATACATTTCGATGGAGTACCTACCTACGCCTTGTACTTATGTATGGAACAGGTGTTTTTTTTCTAGTTTAACAAGAAAATAACAACTCAATGTTAAAAAAATACAAGATGGCGGCCAACTTTTTTGTTTGTATGGCGATTTCGATGAAACTCGGTTTTTGCTACTATTTTGAAAAGAATACAGCAATGCAATGTAAAAAATATAAAAAATCCAAGATGGCTCAAACTTTTTTGTTTGTAGGCCGATTTCGATGAAACTCGGTTTTTGCTACTATTTTGACAAGAATACAGCAATGTAATTTTAAAAATATAAAAAATCCAAGATGGCGGCCAACTTTTTTGTTTGTAGGCCGATTTCGATGAAACTCGGTTTTTGCTACTATTTTGACAAGAATACAGCAATGCAATTTTAAAAATATAAAAATCCAAGATGGCGGCCAACCTTTTTGTTTGTAGGCCAATTTCGATGAAACTCGCTTTTTGCTACTATTTTGACAAGAATACAGCAATGCAATGTTAAAAATATAAAAATTCAAGATGGCGGCCAACTTTTTTGTTTGTAGGCCGATTTCGATGAAACTCGGTTTTTGGTACTATTTTGACAAGATAACAGCAACACTATGTAAAAAATATAAAAAATCCAAGATGGCGGCCAACTGTTTGTTTATGGGCCGATTTCGATGAAACTCGGTTTTTTGCTACTATTTTGACTAGAAAACAGCAACGCAATGTTAAAAATATAAAAACCCAATATGGCGGCCAACTTTTTTGTTTGTGGGCCGATTTCGATGAAACGCGGTTTTTGGTACTATTTTGACAAGAAAACAGCAACGCAATTTAAAAAATCCAAGATGGCGGCCAACTTTTTTGTTTGTGGACCGATTTTGATGAATCTCGGTTTCTGGTACTATTTTGACAAGAAAATAATAATGAAATATTAAAAAATAAAAAGCCAAGATGGCAACTTACTTTTTTGTTTGTGAGCCGATTGATTAAACCATTTCCGTATAAAAATCAGCTGTTTCATTTTGACAGAGTAAGGTATTGGACTTTTATGTATTTGTCCATCATTATGTATTTAATTGTACTTAAAAAAATTCTTAAAAAGCTTTTGCATGGAACAGCTGATTTTTTTTCACCGTAGAAGTCTCATAGTGAAAAAAAACCACTCTAAAATAAAAATAAATAAACCTACCAAATAACCAAAGAACGAAAAAAACAAACACCTGCCAAGTGCCAATTCAGTGTTGCCGTTTTCCCGTAAAATGTTGTCATAGACGAAAGTTGAAAATTAAACCTAATTTAAAGAAAAAAAAATAATGCAAAATGCCAAGTTCACATACATGTAAAATGGGGTGAAAAAATGCTAAATTTGAATAAACAAAATGGCAACACTGCCTTTCATGCCTGTAATTTTTTCTAGTAACTTTTGACTTGTGTAAAAATTTGTAATTTTGATTTTAATTTTAATTTTGTAAATAAAAGCGAATTTATGAAATCAAGCACTCCTTTATTAATAATTATAGGCAAATAGTACCTACATAATTAACAAAGGTGTAGGTACCTACGAAAATATGTAATAGGATTCAATTTTTCACAATTTTGCTTAAAAACATTAAAATATATTAGGTAAGTTATACTTTATATTAAAAAAATCCGCTAATCCAGCTACTGTGTCGCTAGAACGGCAACACATCATGTAATGTATGACAAAAACGAACTATTTTTTTGGGTGTGGTATGGCTTGGTTAAGAGCCATTTAGACAACATGTTTCGCAACATTTAGGTACCTGTCTCGTCCATTTTGCTTCAAATGGATGACACAGATAGATGATTCACAAGCTGCACGACAGTATTGTCAGCACTATAGTGCTGACAACTGAACTTTTTGGTACGTTCTGGCAACACTGTTGACAATCGTGTCGTGTCATTGTTTGTTCGTAGGAAAACGCCCTTACAATCCCTCCCTCTTAGCCTAGCATGACCACCGAAACGTGATATGGTACCCAGTGATTTATCACGTTTAACTGGAGGGAGGAAGGGCTGACCCCCTAGCATGACCGACAATACACGATATATATCGTTTTGTCGACACTCGACTGTCAAATTCCATTGTTTTATGGCAGTTAAACGTGATAAAGCTCTATATCATATTATCGCGTTTCGACGGTCATGCTAGGGGGGCATGAGCATATTACACTATCATATATTATTTATCGGATGCTATCTCCGACGAAGATAGTAAACATATATCTCGGATGATATATACATGATTTGTTTATTATTTGTTTATTTGTGTGTATATGATAGTGTAATATGGGCCTAAAACTTTATTCCGTTCCGCAATGCGCAGTGTTCCGATTGTAAAACTTATGTTCACAGATACTGTTTGTGCATTCCTCAATCTACGAAAGTTCGTGCTTAATGTTTTACAATCGGAACACTGCGCATTACGGAACGGAATAGTTTTATGTAATTAATTTTTACTGTACGCTTTTGTACATGACTGTACTTATATCAAAAAACGGAATTTCTCCTAAACTAAAGGGGGACTAATTTTGTGGCTTTAGGACTAATTGGGACTAATTTACACGAATCGTTTCCAATAATCAGATTTTCTCTAGGTGACCTGGTTCAAAAGTCCTCGCCAAGATGTAGGTTGATTTTGGCAGGGACCAAATCATTCCTTTATATTTTTTGAACGGCGCTTCATTTCGTTTTGATTCTAGGCATTGCGGGATCCATAAAAAAAGGGAGATTTTTTTTGAATAATCAGATCCTGGCTAGGTGTTTAGGTTCACTAGATATAGCCTGTCCCTGCCAAAATGAAGGTTTGCTTTGGCATGGACCATTTAAATCGCTTATATCTTTCAGTCCTTTTTGGGACTAATTCCGAAAAAGTAGGACTAGTTGGGACTAATTGGGGAGAAATTTTCCATGTAGTCAGAATTGCGGTTTTCAAAGTGGTCCATGCCAAGATGTAGGACACCAATACTACAATTATCTATTAGATATTAAACATTTAAACACAACTTGAGCAATAAAAATCTCTAAATGCTCTCCTTTGAGTTACAGATTGGTCATAAACCTATACTTTTTTTGCTTATAACGTATTTTAAGATAAATTAGACGATAAAATCTAACACAAATGTGAAATAAAGGAATTATAAAATATTTATTTGGTAACAAAATGGCACGTTAATTAAGAAACTTAATAAAATATCTTTAATTTCTTAACACTAGATTTGGTAGACATCACTCAATGGAATCACGAAATAACTAAATGGAAAAAGTAAAGCTTTGCTCACAAGAAACACTCACATATTCCGTGTTATTACAAAATATTTTAAAACACTGTTTAACTAAACACATGTTTTAATGTGATGCTGTCTCTGTCAAGAAATATTGTCCAAAAAGTGACAGCATCACATTTAAACATGTGTTTAGTTAAACAGTGTTTAAAAATCTTTTGTAATAACACGGATGATGTTTAACAGGAAGGTACTCTAACTACGAACCTATAAAAATATTTATAGGTGATTGAAATGAAAATGACATTAATTTATCGTTTCACGATAAAATTACAACTTTTAGTTGCTCCCGTGCGAAGCCTGGGTGGGTCACTAGTCAATTTACAATTTGCACACGCCCTTACCTTCCACTGAGTTACAAATTCATTCCAATGAGTGAAATGTTTCTCAGCCGACGTAACGCTTTCATGTCAGTGAAATTACAAAAAATATTTCACAGGTTATTGTTTTTGCCTTTGCATTAAACTTTATTTTAAATTTAGAGTGTATACCTTGACCTTTCTAAAAAATAACACATAAACACTTAAGTAATGATTCTTACCTTGGATTTGCCTTAAATATTTCCGTTTTATCAATGGAAAATTTCAACTGCTCCAAACTAACATCCACACGTATGAGCTTCTCGTTACGGTATACAAAATGGCTGACAGTTATGACGCTTTGAGTTGGTGTTGCCAAATTGAAAAATATATTTACATCCGGTAGAAAAGATAAAATATGGTTAGAAATTACCGTCACTCAGTAGGAAATTTCCACTAAGATCAATTTGAGTTACGAGAAATAAACTCTTATTTTGCAATATTTACCGTTGATATTTCCGTGAAAGGCATTTTGAACGTTCAGAAATATACAACTGTCTTTGGAGTCAGTAAAAATTCAAAGTTTTGGCGGCAACAGTGATGATAAACGTAAGATTAAACCACTACATGTGAGTTACATAACATTTTAGTACTAACGAAAAGCTTACGAGTACTTTCAAAAAATCATAAAAAATACAATTTAAGGAAAACCTTAAAATAAACATCATAATTCAAAACAAAAATAAACACTTAATCTTAATTTTGTTATTCACAGATCACAAAAAAAAATTGCACAATTGAGGTGACACGTGAAAAATGCAAGGTACAAAAAAATAAAAATACGCCCATTATCTTCCACAGAAAAACCGATGTACAAAGGCAATTTCCCACCGAACCGGTTCAACATCCGTCCCGGGTACAGGTGGGACGGGGTGGACCGCTCCAACGGCTACGAGAAAAAGTTCTTCGAGCAACAGAGCAAGAGGAAGGCGCAAGAAGAAGAGGCGTACAAGTGGAGCACGGAAGACTTGTAAATAAACCGAGGCAACATGTAAATAAATTCATAGATGTTATGACAACTTTTTGTGTTTTCTTTCAGACGTACGAACGAATCAACGGCACCGTTTTTTGGTGGATATTCAAAAGACTCGGACTAAACGTTTTGCTTCAAATTTTATCATCCGTAGTTCCGTACCGGCTAACGCATCGAACTTCGAAAAGTGTGCCGGGTTTCAAATTAAAACAGATAAATCGAGCCCCAATTGGGCCAAAATGATGAACCCCAATTCGTGATGTCACACGAACATAGATATCTTCTCCAAATAACTTCTACAAATAGTACAATAAGAAATTCCTTTACTTTGATTTTTCTGTTTTAAATTGAAGCTCGGCAGACCCGCCGAATTTCGAAAAGTTGAGGGCCTACAAGTCGCGAGTGAATCTTCTAGGCAAGCGCGTTTCATCGTAGATCACATCATCGCTTAATGATAGCGGCCAAGCGCTTGCCTATCTATCTTAAAATAAAACCGGTCAAGAGCGAGTCGGACTCGCGCACCGAGGGTTTCCGTACCATCATAATAAATACACTGCAGAGCTGAAGAATAATAAAATTATTATTGCAGTACTAGGTCAGCACCATCTCTTGGCCGATAGTGGAACAATTTTTTTTTCTTAGGCCAGCACCATCTCTTGACCGATAGTGGAACTAATTTAATTTTTCTTTGGTCAGGGCCATCTGTTGACTGGTAGAGGAACATATCAATTTTTTGTTTGGTTTTTGAATTTCTAAAAATGTGTGTGTATTCTGTGGTTATATTGAGACATCGTTTTATTTTTCCTGTAATCTTTAAATAAACTACTATCACATAGAATTATTTCAGATTTTTCTCTTTGCAAACTTCGGAGATAAGGGGACGGTATTTTTTTACATTTTTCATCATAAGTCGAAAACTATGCAGCCTAAAAAAATAGAAAAAAAAGTTTTAAAATGTGCAAACAGCGCTCTTTCATATGTTACCCCACATGCCCTAGTCGCCCCACTTAAAAATATTTATTTTTTTATTTCTTTCTTATTTGCAAAATAGTTGTTTGCCCAACTATTTTTCTACTACTTTTTTCTAGTCATCTTAAACTATCTATCTTTCTATAATATTATCTATAGTAAATAGAAATTATACGACCGGTTTCATTTGACATACATTGCTACTTTTCTTTGGTATGTTTTTTTTACCCCAAAAAGAAGAAGCAATGTATCACATCATAGCCTTCTTCATTTACAACCCATGAACATAAGTTTGGCAACGTGTATTACTGTCAGTTCGTGGTCATGTCGTCGGTCAGTCTCCATACTAAATGTGCGGGAATATTTCAATTTTAAAAGGTCAATATTTTCTGTCGTAGTGATTGTGTGGTGTTGAAAATATGAAAATAATGTAGTTATTTTATTGAACTTCTTTATATATTAAACAATAAGAAAAATATAAACTGTCAATGATGTCATCTTTTTTGTTGATTTTTTTCAGCAGGGCGTTGATTAACACGCCCTCTAGCTATAAATGATAATATCATTAGAAAGGTCTTTTAAAGACAAATATTTGCTGTTAATATACTTTATATCAATTGTTAATACTTTTGGAGGTAAAGATTATTAAAATATAAAACTGGTTTATTGTCTATGGGAGTTGATCTACCCCACCTCTAGCATTGAATGATATATCATTAGAAAGGTTTTTATATGAAAAATATTTGCCTATCCTAATCCTAATAAATAAATAATAATATATATAAAATCTTTATTGAAATAACCTTACATCACAATTTACAACAATTATTATATTATATTATTGTTTATTATTTAATTTATTATTGTTTATTATATTATTGTAAAAACTAGTGCTTGACGACATGAGATGTTGCCGTTCTGCTCACTTCATGGCTTGGAAAATATAGAAGGCTATGATGACACAGAATACATAATAATAGTACAACCTAACCTCAACCAAACGCGCTAACGGCGGAGGCGCGTTCCAAACCTACACTCCGAGTGCAACATAACCACAACGGAACGCTCTAACGGCGTTCCAAACATTTGAGCGTGACGTACGGTTGACACAACCGTGTCGTTCCAAACGTCAGAGCATTGCAACCAAACAACCATCAAAAATGATGGTTGTAAAACGCTCTGACGTTTGTCTATAGAAAAAATGTCAATGTCATTTGACAGTATTTTTTGATGTTTTTATGTCTAATTTTTAAAATAATCATGGTAGATCCTCAAAAAACGAATTTTATTTGATTTAGTATAAAGAAAAGTTTAAATTATTCGTATTCCAAATGGAAAATGAAGAATTTGTCTTGACATTGACATTTAAAGTTCTTGGTCGTTCCAAACCTTAGAGCGAGTTAAAAAACAACCAAACAACCGACGCTCGAACGTTCTGAACGCAACCCGGCGCGCGGCGTTCCAAACATTAGAGCGTGACGTTCGGGTGTCACAACCATCCCGTTCCAAACGTCAGTGCGTTGCAACTTTTCAACCATCAAAATCGGTGGTTAGAAAACGCTCTGACGTTTGCCTACAGAAAAAATGTCAATGTCAATTGATATTATTTTGTATTTTTGAGTCTAATTCTTAAAATAATCATGGTAGATCCTCAAAAAACGGATTTTATTTGATTTGGAATAAAGAAAAGTTTAAATTATTCGTATTCCAAATGGAAAATGAAGACTTTGTATTGACATTGACATTTAAAGTTCTTGGTCGTTCCGAACAAAAAGAGTGAGCTAAAAACAACTAAACAACCGCGCTCTAAGGCTCTGAACGCAACCTAGGTTCGGAACGCAACCCTGTTCTACGGAGGCGCGTTCCAAACCTACGTTCCGAGTGCAACCTAACGACAACCGAACGCTCTCACGGCGTTCCAAACGTTAGAGCGTGACGTTCGGTTCACACAACCGTCCCGTTCCAAACGTCAGAGCGTTGCAACTTTTTAACCATCAAAATGGATGGTTGTAAAACGTTCTGACGTTTGTTTATAGAAAAAATGTCAATGTCAATTGACATTATTTTGTATTTTGATGTTGTTGAGTCTAATTCTTAAAATAATCATGGTAGATCCTCAAAAAACGGATTTTATTTGATTTAGAATAAAGAAAAGTTTAAATTATTCGTATTCCAAATGGAAAACGAAGACTTTGTATTGACATTGACATTTAAAGTTCTTGGTCGTCGTTCCAAACCTTAGAGCGAGTTATAAAACAACCAAACAACCGGCGCTCTAACGTTCTGAACGCAACCCGGAAGAACGAAAAAAAAGGGACGAGAGTTTGACATTGACATTATGACATTATTTGACATTATGCGGGAAATAAAATAAAAGAAGCGAGCGAGTGAGCGTTTTTGTTTTCTTTGAAAAAATCAATAAAAATATCATTAGGTATTCATATTTATATAGGTACAGTTACCTATTCTACCTATACCCATGAAAGTCACCGTTGTAGTATCCGGATTACCGAAACACGTAAGAATAACGAAGTTTTACTGATAATATCTGTACCACATAGCGTGCATTGCAATCATCAACACAGTCAAAACCTTTTCGTGTTTTTCAAATTCTAGGTGCCAATTGCCGAATTGGCTCGTAACATCGACATGATTTTTGACACAAACGATGTCGGAACCTTCCGTGTGCGTGATATTCCGACCGACACTGACCGACGTTTGGTCGGTCTGGACTTCGAAGACGGGTTTGATGCTATGCATGTGCAACTTATGCTGGACGGGTTCGAGTATAGACTGGAAAAGGGCAGAGAGTACACGTTAAAATGTAAGATATCCAACGACCCGAGGCACCTGCGATACCATGACGAGGAATATACAGATGTGGATTTAGAACGAAACTATAAACGTAATTCCAAATCCTTGGTCTCATTTAACCAGAACCAAATAGTTAGACAAAACGCGAACTTGAATGTAAGTATTCCTATTTTATTGTAAATGGATAATATAGGTACAATTTATCTTATAGTTAAAATTCAAGAAATTTGTTTATTTTCTCTAGTTTTTCATATTATGGCAGGGTGTTAGTTTTAAGTATAAATAATTTATACAATAATTAGCTCTTGAGCTATTTAATCCTGTCCATATTATAAATAAATCTAATTTTGATGAATTGTTCGACATTAATTTATATGGAACCATTATAATTATGCTTTTACAATCCTTTGCCATGATGTATGTTATGTTAATAGAAATCATTTTATAATTTCGACAATACACATTACAACTAGTGTCCGACTGAAACTGGAATTCCAGCTGAAACCGAACGTCTGGCCCTGGTTCCAGTTTCGGTCGCAAACAAACCTTTTTCACACATTAAATTGACGTTGTTTTCCACTGTTTGGTATGTAGAATTATAGACACTTAATATGGTGTTAACTCTTTAACGCCCGGAAAACAATACAACAATAGATTTCTATTGTTGTTTGTGCCCGATAGGGCACAGCGGGCGTTGACGAGTTAATAAATAATAACAATATTGAAAGTAGGTTTGTAACAAAAATAGTTCTTTATTTATGTTAACCTCTATGTGCCAGAGCGGTCGCCGGCGACCTGACATAATAGCCATATTGCCGTTCTGTCAAAGCCCAAGCGGTCGCCGGAGACCGGTACCGGTAATCGGTTTTTTCTCTATGTAAATGACTATGATTTTGGTATCTAGAAATGAGAAAAGTATTCATAAGTAAAACTATCTTTACGACATGATAAATTATAGCCTGATTAAGAAAATATCGGATTTTTTGTGTAAGACGCCATTTTATTTCTTTCTTGTCAGTTGGTGGGAAGGGTTTTCTTGTTTTTTAACAAAATGGCAGATGGCGCTGAAGGGTTAAATTAACAATTTAAACCAAAAAAGAAATACTCATTATGTTAAACTTACTATTGTTAGTCAATTTTTTTATTAATCAACATAATTATTGTTTTACATAGTCGTATGATTAGTTATTTATTGTTTTAATGTAGGTACATACTTCCCGTTCGAATTGACTAAGCCCCTCGCGCAGTAAGAGAAAAAGCTTAGAGTTGACTAGTTTAGTTATAATTAGGTACCTAAATATGCATGAGTCATAGATATTTTTCACAATTAAAATCAACCGAGTAACTGAATGGATGTGTTTAGTGGCTTTGCTCGAGTGCACTCCAGTGCGTGCTCTAACCGTTCGGTGGCTCTTAGCGCAGCAACCGAATAATCATCAAAATAGATGGTTGAAAAATGCTCTGACGTTTATCTTTGCAAAAAAATTATATTGTCATTTTGACATTATTTTGTATTTTGATGTTTTTGTGTCTTAAGTTGATACATAGTTTCTCCTCAAAAACAGATTTTGATTTAGTATATAGGAAAGTTTAAATTATCTGTATTCCAAATGGAAAACGGAACTTTGTACCTAAAGAGGTTATAAAAACAACTAGATCGTTCCGTGGTTTGGTTGCAACTCAAACGGGTTAAACTTTAAACAAACGACTACCTACACCCAAAACGACGGAACGCAGCCAAGGTATACACTTTAAACCACGTAACCTCAACTCAACACGATCGCGCCAAATCACGCCGGCTGGCGAACTTGAAGTTAGCCGATCGACAATTCACGAAAACCGAGTTTTGGCCGAGCCGATAAGTTTGGTCACTAATTTAAACATAACACTATTGACCAAAAAAGTGTGGATGTTATGATTTGTAGAATATTTGTACACAAAAAGCACATCTGTTAAAACTTACAGGCACAGTTACTCCTGCTGAAAAAGAAAACCATGGTGGTAGAAGCAGAGAGAAAATTGTTGAGAGCCAAAAAAAAATTAAAGAAGGAATACTATGAGGTAACCAACCTCCAATATTAAAATCTTTGTAATTTAACTACAGTAACAGGGTAACTACAGTATTTGAAGTACAGTAATAAGTTTTTCAAACAGTAGAAGAGCTAACGTTACTTAGGCCCTTTTGTCATTGCACTCTGTCGGATCGCTAGGATCGCATTCTCCGGTCGTCTCGTCGAATAGTAGGTATTTACACTAAAGCGAACAATGTTTCCAGGAAGCAGAAAGAAAAATGCGGCAATTTTAAAATTGAAAGTATATATATTATATAATTTTTGAGAACTTAGTAGGTATCTACTTACCTACCTAGATAAACTTAATACAGTAATGATAAATAAAACATAGTAGCTTACTATTCCCTAAAAAATGCTCACGTACATTGACGACTGTTGAAGTGTTGATAAACATTGATGTCAGTTTGTAAAATTATCTATGAATAATATTATAATGATTAGGTTCTATTTTTTATTATTTTATTACTTTATAAGTAAATAGTTGAGATTTTTAGTCGAGCACAAGTCGAGCACACAAACCCAATCGATGATACATTTTACAGGTTCGATTGTTTAAAACATTTTATCTTTCAACATCGGCAGGAAGTTTAAATAATGACAATTCAGATGAGTTTAAACATCCGTAGACAGCACAATATCGTTTACTCTGACGAATCATTTCGGCGAATCAATAAAAGTAAGTAACAATAGTCTCGGTGAACTAATCCACGCGATGTGACAACCCCGACTAAAGTACTGCGAACTTGCTTAGAGCTCTTAGAGTGACGTCAGCCGTCAAATTCGACCGTTTCCATGAAGCTCCTATACTGTTTGAAAAACTTATATATGGACTGTGGTATAGGTAACAGCCCTACCGGTACCGCCTAACTTACATGGACAACATAAATGAAAGTTATTTCATTTAACACATGGATGTGATACATTGCTACTTCTTTTTAAAAAACTTACTGAAGAAAAGTAGTAATGTATCGCATCCATCTGTCAAATGAAAGCGATTAGGATAGCCATGTAAGTTAGGCAGTAGGGCCCCAGTACTTTTTTCTGGATAAAAAGCACCCTCCTCCTGTTATTTTATGTACTCCTGACAAAGTTTTTTTTTGTGAATTCTGCAAGGGGAATAAAACCAAGCCCTCAAATCTTATCAAACCTACAACACCCTGCTCCTCTACACCAAGGTTACAAACAAACTGCGTGAGCAAAATAACACCAAAAGATGTAACCACTTCAACCACTACCAAGTCTTTGCAAAACTATATTAAGGCAAATGACCCGACTCAAATAGAGGTACGCAAGGTTATTAACACCGTCTTATCACCATCGATCCAAAAACAAGCTAGTATAACCGAGAATCAAGAAAAAGATGATCTTGATTATGTTACCCAACGGAAAAAACAAAAAAGTAATCCAGAAGATATCTCACATAGATCATTACCAGATGCGGATTGCTTTTCATCGACATCGGCTCTATCAGAAACTAACTCAAGCTGCAATATTCACATGAGTTTACCAGACCTATCCACACTCCATAACAAGGAAATTGACGAGTGTAAACAAGAAATTGACGATTTAAAAATGCAGTTGTTGTCAGCTAACAACTTAATTGAGGAAATAACGCTTGAGAAGCTTGCTATGCAAAAAACGATAGAAGAACAAGACCGAAAAATTAAACAATTGCTACACATTTGTTCTGATACACCAAAAATAAATGAATCGATTAAAACCAAGACGAAGAAAGCGACCAAAAACAAAAAGAGTAAAAACAAAAAATCCAATTATAAATCTAATAACGAAATGGAATGCCTATTGAGCTCTGATATGACAAATATAAGATCAGAAGATTTATCACAACCGGACATGGAGTCTGAAGATTTAAAAACAAAAAGGACAGAAGAAAACATCAATGTAACTGCACCCAGGAATAAGAAAATTTTCATATTGGCAGACCAGCGAGGACGTGGTATGCAACAGGCGTTACAAAAACTAGTCGGGACAGAATACGAAGTCTGTTGCTATTGGAAGAGTCAGGCGAACCTTAGTGATGTAATAAATACGTGTAAAAGCGAAATGAACACCTTAACAAAGCAAGACTATATAGTTGTAATCGGAGGTTCCAATGATAGGAATCCGTTAGAGCTGAAAACTAATTTACTTGTATGGCTCAGATCACTTACTAATACTAATCTAGTGATATGTGGATTATTTTCTAACGCAATAATGTATAATTATAACATAAATTATGACATAAGAATGATATGTCAAGGGTTTAGAGACACCACATTTGTAAGAATGAATTATAAGAATTCTCGTCCGGGACTAAAATTTTTCTTATCAAATGTTTGCTTTGCCATTTATAGAGAGATATTACATTCACATCAGTTACAATCTGGATATCAAATTAATGTACATAATATTGAACATTTAGATGAAAATTATATTAATCATAGTCAAAAGCTTAATTCGTTTTCACAGACTTCTAATCTGCAAAATGAGTCACATAAAGTTGCCGAAAAAAACACTTTTTTATGAATAGTAATGAAATTAGAATCATGCATCAAAATATTGCTGGTTTTTTATGCAAAAAAGAACTATTAGAGATAACTTTGTATGAATTATCTAGTAATAAGCAACCAATAGATTTAATTTGCCTTTCGGAAACTTTTGTCCAGAGAAACCATGAATTAAATATACGATTAAAAAACTATAATCTAGGTTCTGCCTTCTGTAGGTCTAAGAAGCGAGGTGGTGTGTGCATCATACACCATAACTCTATTGAAATAAAGCAGCTACCATTTGTTGAGGAATTGTCATCGGAGTTGACTTTCGAATGTTGTGGTGTAGAAATTGTGAATTATAAAATAATTTTAGTGTGTATTTATAGAATTCCTAAGTCTGACACACGTATATTTTTTGAAAAACTGACTATTTTACTTGATAAATTAATAAGAAAAACAAATAAATCCATTATAATAACTGGAGATTGGAATATAGATACATTGAAGGATTCAAAGTTTTCACGCGAGTTAAAAGAATTACTAGACAGTCATAATTTAGTCTTACATATTGACACGCCTACGCGACGACAGTCCTGCTTAGATCATTTCGCAAGCAACATCAGGGAGGCATTTGGTTATACGTTACCGGTTTCCTTGTCCGACCACGAAACAGCACAAATATTGACAGTGCCAGTTAAGGGTCGAGTAGAATCTTATCAGTTCTTTTACAAAACAATTAGAGATTTTAGTTCTGAAAATATAGATAAATTCAAGCAGTGTGTAACAGACTATCCATGGTCAGACTTGTATAATTGTAATGATATCGAGAAAGCATTTAATTTATTTCATACAGAAATATGTCTCCTTTACAACTTATGTTTCCCGAAATACAAAATTAAAGTAATGAAGAGAAAGCCTGGGCCAAATTGGCTGACAAAAGGTCTGAGAACCTCTTGTGTAACCAAGAGAAAGCTACGTTTATCTTTTTATAAAAATAAATCTGACTCCGTGAAAATAAAATATAGAAACTATTCCAAATTATTAAAAAAATGTATAATATCGGCTCAAAAATCACAAAATAATAAATATATAAATCATGCCAAAAATAAGTGTAAAGCAACTTGGGACATAATAAACGAGGGTCAGAAAAGTGTTTCAATAAATACTGTAGAAAATTTGAAAATTAATGAAAATGAAATAATTATTGATACTGAGCAAATTGCATCGAAATTTAATTCCCATTTTATTAATATACCAAAAGTTATCCCAGATTCTGATACGAAAAACTATCCTGGCAGTCTAAAACATTGCAATTCCACTCTATTCCTGGCACCCACTGATGAAGTCGAAATAAAAAATGTTATCAGATCATTAAATAATACTGGCGCTACGGGATATGATGAAATAAGCACTAAAATTATTAAAGCATGTGCAAATGAGTTGGCTCCTATATTGACATATTTAATAAATTTATCATTCGCCACCGGAGTATTTCCCTCTTCATTAAAGCTTTCGATAGTGAAACCGCTGTACAAAAAAGGAGACAAAGACAATATTAATAACTATAGGCCTATTACGCTCATCCCCATTTTATCAAAAATTTTCGAAAAGGTATTCTATATAAGATTGTCATCATTTTGTACAAAATTTAACATTATACATTCAGAACAATATGGATTCCAAAAGGGGAAATCCACGTCTATGGCATGCTACCATATCGTCCGTCACATTTCATCCTTGATGGATAAGCGTATTCCCGTTTCAATGATACTGTTTGATCTTAGTAGAGCCTTCGATCATGTTTGTCACAAAACTCTTCTTAAAAAACTAGAAGCATATGGTATCCGTGGGCATGCACAGGAGTGGATTAGATCATATCTTGAAAATAGAGCCCAAAAAGTAGAACTTAACAAAGTTGACAAGTCTTTACATTTAACCACTTGTCACTCTGATTATTTGAAAAATAATTTTGGTGTTCCCCAGGGAAGCATCCTCGGACCTCTCTTGTTTGTTTTATATTTGAATGATCTCCCGTCTATCACTGGGTATCGTTGCACACTGTTTGCTGATGACATTTCAATAATTTTACATAAAATTCCTAATACTGACTATGAAACTGAAATAAATAATACAATCATTAATGTAATAAATTGGTTAAGGCATAACAATCTACTAGTAAACATAACAAAAACTAAATTTATACAATTTTATAATAAAAATGGACGACCACAAAAAGTATCTGTGATGCATGATGGTAAACAAATTGCAGAGTGCACTGCTGCTAAATTTCTTGGCATTGAAGTAGACACCAATTTAACATGGAAAAATCACGTCTCATGTGTTTGTCAGAAAATTAATAGATTTTCTTATGCTTTATATCGTTTAACGCGGCTAAGTGGTCAAAAGACAGCACTTACTGCTTATCATGGTTACGTGTGCTCAGTTTTGAGGTATGGTCTTATTTTATGGGGAAACTCGGTTGACGTTGACCGTGCCTTTTTGATTCAGAAAAAGTGTATTAGAGCTATGTGTGGTGCAGGACCCATGGATTCCTGTCGACCATTATTCAAAAAACTAAATCTATTAACAGTCCCATCAATGTATATTTTTGAATTATGTGTCTTTACGAAAAGTAATCTGAATTTGTTTAAAAAGAAGCATGAGGTGTGTACATTCTCAACCAGATATCCAAATCAATTAGTGTTGCCATCTTGCTCAACAACGTGTTGCCAAAGGAATTGTTATCTCATGTCAATAAAATTATTCAATAAACTACCAATGGCAATGAAAGACTTACCAATGAAACAATTTAAATGTGCGTTGTATCGATTACTGACTGACAAATGTTTTTATAGCGTTAAGGAATTTATTAATTGCAAAATTTGAACACTATCAAACTATTTTTTTTTTTTTTTTTATATATATTATGTATTAGGTCTCATTTCAATTCGTTTATTACTTTTGGACATGATTTAATTATTTTTATTTTTATGGTTTAATTTGGTTTTTATTTTATTTATGATTATTTCGCGACATTTTTAATTTATTATCAGACTCAAGACCCATCTCTAATTTGCATACCAATGTTATTTGGTTAAATGTGAGAAACAAATCCAATAAATGTTATAATCTTGTACTGACCACATTTAAAGCAATAAAGAATTATTTCATTATTTCATTTCATTTCATTTCATTTCATTTCAAGTGTATGCCAAATTTCATAATGCTCATCGTAACTACACTGTGAAACCGTAACGTAACAAACAAAAACACAGTTTAGTTAGCATTACATCTAAGATTACATTATTAAATTTGAAGAAGAAAGATTAGTAGGATTTTTATATCCTCTATTTTAATATTTTTAATACCGGCATTATCTTGCACAGGATGATAGTGTTTCTTCAGGTGAGGATTGTGACCAGTGTCCAAAAGCTTCGAAACGTCGAAAAAGCAAGTCACGGGGAAGGGATACCCCACGCAAGGATAAAATAAGATCATTTGTATCTAAAAAGTCGCCCACAGTAGCTAAAAAGAAATCAATCAAACAAACGTCACATTCAAAGTCCAGAAGATCATCGTCTTCATCATCTACGACATCTACATCACGATCTAGATCTCCTGTGGCTAGAAAGGAGTTGTCCAAACCAAATAGGTCACAATCTAGATCCAGAACATCACAATTGAGATCCATGAGATCACAGTCTAGATCCAAGAGATCACAATCTAGGTCTAGAAGATCACAGTCTAGATCCAAGAGATCACAATCTAGGTCTAGAAGATCACAATCTAGATCCAGAAGATCGCAATCTAGGTCTAGAAGATCACACTCTCGATCTAGAAGATCACAATGTAGGTCTAGAAGATCACACTCTCGATCCAGAAGATCACAATGTAGGTCTAGAAGATCACAGTCTAGATCTAGAAGATTACAATGTAGACCTGGAAGATCTCGATCTCGATCCCGTGGTTCAGAATTACAAATCGTGAAGTCACTACCAAAACCTGAAAGGTCTCATTCACCAAGGCACACTAGCAAAGCATATGAAACGAGATCCCATTATTATATCGATCATCCCGAGATACCTACAACATCAAAGTCACATTTTTGCGCAGACTACTTAGAATCGCAAAGACTAAACTACATATTGAGAAATTCACCAACACCTAGCAGGTCAAGAAAGTCACCACTTTATTATAAGAGCCCACCTTCATATAAGGACTCTCCGTCTAGGAGACCTAGGTAAAATTATATCATTTTAATGTAGTAAGTATGTATTTTGTTAACTAGCTAATAACAAAATGCAGGTAAATAAAATTACGTTTTTTGTTACAGAGAAATTGTTACCGAGATTGTTAATGTTAGGAATTACAATGAGAACATATATTTCAAAACCAATTATGCTGAATCTACAATTATTACTAAAGAAAACGAGTCTTTGTCAAGAGAATTTGCACTAAAAGTTGAGGATGCCGTACAGAAGCAATGAAATAATGTGGCAATAAGTGAAATTAACAATCTAGTTAATGATGAAAAGAAATTACTTGGTGAAACTGATACCAAAATTGTGAATAATGAATTCAAAAACTTTATCAATAACGAATTTAAAAAGATAAAATCTAAACTCAATCAGGAGATGTCACTAAAAGAAATAGTACTCTTCTACAGACGTGGACGTCGTGTTGATGAAGATAAAGAATTTCTTTTGAAACTTATAAGAGAATTAATACAGGTAGATACCATTATCAATACCAATGTGGCCAAAGTCAGTGTTATTGAGAAAAATGGTGAGTTCTCTTCTCTATTTTCTTAGCTTAGAATTAGAATGGGTACTACAGTACGAGGCAAATATCTTGAAATCGGGTGGGGATTGCGCAGAACGCGAATTTTGTGTATGCGTAGCGGTGAGGTACGGGGGCGGCGGGAGAGGGGCGCGCGCTATTGGTCGCTCACAAGTGCACATGCGCGAACTTATCCCCACTCCGTCGAAAAAGTGTCGAGATGTTTGCCTCGTATTGTAACTAGGTTGATGATTATTCTCTACTTTTTCTTTGCGGGTTTTTTTGTGATTGGAGAAATTTTGTACCGTATAATCTTTGTGATATTTTTTTATTCCATTTTAGATGTTTCCTCTAAGCGTCGACGCTCAATCGAAAATCAAATGTGGAATGAAGTTGATGAAGTTCTTCAAGATATTCCAATGGACATTGTATGTATTATTAATTTATCTGATACAGTCCATATCCCATTAATCATTATCATTTAAATCAGAAATAGTATATTATATGCCAAATTCTATGACTACACTCAGAGTAAGGTCTACTTTAGTTAAGTTGGGCAACTGTTGTAATTTTCCGACATTTAGGAAAATATCTTATTAACAAATAATTAGGAGGCCTATCCCCTTATTTGGAAAAAATATTGGAATGAAGCACAAACCACGTCATAAGTTTCATATACACTTGATGTCACAAAAATGGCACCTCTTTAAAAAAATATTCAAAGTACATACATACAAAGTATTCCAATAGGAATACTCCTCAAACTAAATTAATTACTGAGATTCTGTTTCCGAGAATTCCGAGCAACATTACACTGACGCATTTTTGCAATACTATTCAATTTTACTTTATGGGCAATAGTATCCATCCTCCGTGCTTCGGAAGGCACGTTAAGTCGTTGGTCCCGGCTGCATTTGCAGTCGTTAACACCCACCAATCCGCATTGGGCCCGCGTGGTGGGTCCGTCCTCCTTACCACCTTTAAGGAAGGCCTGTGCCCCAGCAGTGGGGACATCAAAATGGCTGATGGACATGGACATCCATCTTGGGTTCTTAATTGAGCTATTGACATGTGCTTTCTCCAATGTCTCGATAGCGGATTGACTCTCATTTTCCTGATTTGGCCCGTTTTATTTCCTTTTTATGGTGGCGTAAGTAAGC
Organism: Agriphila straminella; assembly: GCA_950108535.1. NCBI lineage: Eukaryota > Metazoa > Arthropoda > Insecta > Lepidoptera > Crambidae > Agriphila > Agriphila straminella. The sequence goes on along the minus strand of OX467305.1, from coordinate 22,806,191 downwards.
AATAACACATTAAGCGTTTAATTATGGTAACTGTTACGTTTATTAAATCAAACGGTTATTGTTTGAAAGCTCATTAAATGTACTTTCTTTTAATAGATATACATTAACTTAATAAAACGTGAGCCAGCAGTAGCAGTGGCCCTAACATGAGTTGATGCAAACTGTTTACGTTACCGTAAACTATCGTTTTCTCTTTCACTCGCATTGACTGTGAACAGTATATCCGATAGTTTACGGTGGCGTAAACAGTTTGCATCAACTCATGGTAGGTGGCCGCAGGTGGCCAAGTCTAAACTTATTATTTTCGAAGAGGTGCGGTTTTTCTGATTTTAAGTGTAGTCAACACTCAGGATATTGGTAAAAAACTTGCGAAATTAGTAACAACAATGGACAAATGTGAAAAATAAATATTCATTTCAAAATTTATTTTTCAGCTGCAAGATAAAGAAAACAATACACTTGAAAATAATGGTAGCAGCGAGACTGAGAATACAGCCGAACAAATTGACACGATCAATATCAATATAAACTGTAAAATATGTCGACCAGCTAAAATTGAACTTGTACCAACTCTTAAAGCTGATGCAGTACCTAAAGTGGATAATACGCCCGAAAATAACAATAAAAATAAAGTGATAGAAAATAATGATTGTAAACAACCTAATAAATCAGTGGTAGTAGAAAATATAACTAACGATAATATTATAATATTGGAAAATTTGGCCAAAACTAACTATAGTATTCAAATAATAGAAAATAATGACAGTAAACAATCTAAGGAACCGGAAGTAATACTTAAAACGAATATTACAGATAAAAGTGATGATAATGTTCCTCAAACAAAAACCGTAGATGATACAACATCGAAATGTGAAATGCTGAATAACAATGACTCTACGAAAATTGAGAAAATAGTTTCTAATACGAAAAACGAAGAACAAATTTTAAATAACAGCCTTAAAAATAAAAAAGGTGAAGGTGAGCTTCAGAACACTAATGTTGCTAAGACAGGCGAACTATTATTAGATCCTATTGCAGTTGCTTTAGAAATGTTAGAGAGAAACGTGCCAAAGAATCCACTATTTGTGATGCCCATCAAAAGAATAATGGGACAAATGAAATCTAATATAAAACAACTAAGTAAGGATTATGAAGATCTACATAATGTAGCGCAAATGGTTTTAAGAGAAAGGATAGTGAAGTTATTAAAAGGTAAGTCGAATTTTATGAAGACAGCTCAGATTATTAGTTTATACAGAACAAATTATCCAATAGATAATGATAAGGCGTTTCTTAATGAAATTATTGAAAAAATGAATAAAGGAAAAGCTGAAGAATTACAAAAGTAGTAATTTCGTAAAGTTTTCCTCTTATGTATACCGGGTGTAACAAGACACTCAACGAAGCCGAGGTCTACGTATTCTGCCCATCATCAGGACCATTTCTGTTCAAAATAATTGTTGGGAAACGATTTTAATTTTATGTGTTAAAAAAGCATTGCATACATTACCACGCAATGTAGCGCGTACAAAAGACCGCGCCTGCGAGTGAATGCTACCACAGAATACATTATAGTACAAGTACAGAAGCATCATTCCGCAACATCAGTTAATTAAATAACGACTCTTGATACGTCGCAAAAAGGCGCAATTCAGATCGCACACCGCTACAGCGCCTACAGTTATATTCACCTAGAAGTTTTCTCTCTTTCTATCGCGTAGCTCTCATCTCTTCTAACGCCGTTAGGGTTGTAATCTTTTAAATGAACTGCGTAGCATTATCATAAAAGGAAAGCGATTTTACGTAACTACTATGGTTAAAGAAAATCTTACAATAATATTCGAACATTACTATGATATTTAATAATCTAAGTAGGTACCTAGTACGTAAATATGGGAGACATAAAGATAACAAAAGTCAACTTTTGGTAGGTAGGAAGGTACCTATCCTAAAGTACAGACTACAGACACAGAATATATAATAGTACTAACGTATACAGATACTATATAGGTAGGTATCTTAGTTGTTTATCCTTACTTGTCCTATTTAGTTATTTAGAAAACAGTTTTTGTTTGTTGTCATACAACACCTATTAAAAATTATGCTTTCTTACGAATTCAAATTATCATGATAATTAACGTTATTTCGTAAGTAGGTAAGTAATTATTATTTCAATAAATAGTTGGGTGAAGATTGTTTACCAAATATTTAAGACAAGTACCTACCTAAGAATAAGTACCTAATAATAAGAATATATTATGAAAAAATGGACGAGCAAGCGCGGGAAACGTGCGGTGGTCGCGCTCAGGCGGGCGCGCGGCCCTCTGCCAGTTGTATCGTGGACGATACGCCGAGCGGTAGGTATATAATATAACGCGTGGCCTTGAGCGAGTGAACGGATGCCTGATGCTACACAGCTGCGTGCGGCCGAGTTGAAAGGCAACGTTTATGTGCGTGCTCATGAAATACATTGAGTGATGACGTTTTGAAGCCATTGTTTGTTACGAAATACATGAAATTTTGATAATGTTTATGTAGACAAAAAATAGCAAATAACGAATAAAATAAGATTTCATAAAAAAAATGAAAAAAAAAAATTTGACTTTGACCTTCAATAACTTAGTAGCTATTGGTTTCCCAAATATAGTCTAAAAGACAAATATTATCCTGATGATGGACGGAATGCGTGGACTTCGGCTTCGTTGAGTGTCTTGTTACACCCGTTGTTTCGGTCGATTCTATCGATTTTAAACTTAAATACGAACACTAAAACCAATGAGGTTTTGGCGTGTGGTACAATAGATAAACCTTTGGTCACTTTTGATTCTACTATGCTTTTATACCTTTTTAATTTTTTTCATACATTTTAAAATGAGTGGGTCTCCAGCTTCCTCATAGGCTATAGAGAAATTCTAAGCATGCCATATTTTAAAGCATAATAGCAGCAATCAAACTTCCAGACATAATAATAGCAGCCACCATAAGCTCGTTACCATGAGTTGTTTTATGTGTGCGAGCTGGCGACACGTGTCTACAGCTTACACATGCCGTTAAGGAAATAGAAATAGAATAGAAAAATGTTTATTCAGCAAAACAGTTACAAAAAAATATAAAATTAACATCGAATTTACAAATTTTTTGCTGAAATGGTAACATCTCAGCTTGTGCCGCTGCCTGAAACAGTGGCGCTGGTTTTCAGATGCAACCGTGGTGGTGACAATAATTATACAATTATTTTCTTATAGTCAAAACTACATATTAATTATTATTAAAAACATCTAGGTATGCACTATGATACTACATTATTACTTTCATTATTGATCAGTTTACAAATAATTACTCTGTTAGTTTAGTTTAAATAAGTACAAAGACTAATTAGGTATAGATCCAGTCACAAAATACATAATTAAACCATTTACGTATACAGTGATGCAACATTACTAATGATTTGACACTTTCATAATCGATCAGTTTACAAATAATTCTTTTGATAGTATAAGTAGGTATAGCATAAATGAGCATAAAGAGAAAACTAATTATAGACCCAGTCACTTACACTGCCTAGTTGAATGTTTAAAAAGTATGTTTTGATTTTACGTTTAAAACTGTAGACAGATGTGAGAGCACAGAGGGGTGGAGGGATATTATTCCAAATCTTTGTGGCAGTGTATTTAAAGCAGCCCTTGAAAGCAGCAGTGTTATGATAAGGCACAGCAAGTCGAGATGAACGAGCGCTAGAGTACCAAGAAAGTTTGTCATGAAGATATGGAGGTTTGCCACTTTTAATGACACCAAATAAAAGAGTAGCAAAGTGAATATGTCTTCTAGATTCCATGTTGAATATTTGAGCACTATTTAGGAAAGGTGAAACGTGACTTCTTGGTGGTATGTTAAAACAGAACCTGGCACATGCATTTTGTACCCGTTGTATTAATGATTTACTTTTAGATAATAACCTAGGACCATAAACAGTGTCAACGTAATCAAATTTTGAAAGAATCAATGAGTCAACAAGTCTAATGCGCAACTCCGTACTTAGAAAATTTCGGACTCTATAAAGCACTTTCAGACGATAAAAACAATTTCGTGCTAGCTCTCGAATATACGTCTCAAATCTCAAATCAGAGTCTATAACTAAACCCAAATTACGTGCCTCCTTCACCATTTGTATGTTTTCGTTATATAGTTTAATCGTTGGATTCAGAGTCTCCATCTTCATGACTTGACGTTTCGAACCTAGAACTAAAAATTTTGATTTACTGGGATTTAGTACAAGACCATTATTGTTAGACCAGTTAGAAATTCTCATTAAATCTTCATTGACCTTATCAACTGCTACATCGACGTTTTGAGGATAACAAGATGTGTAAATCTGCAAATCATCGGCATATAAATGAAATTTACAGTTTAATATACAACGCTCGATGTCAGCACTATAAATTATGAACAAGAGGGGGCCCAGGATAGATCCTTGAGGCACACCTCGTGAAACTGGTAATTGAGTAGAATATGTCGCTGAGCCATCACTATTACGCAATTTAACGTACTGAGAGCGGTCGGTTAAGTAACTGTGAAACCACTTTACCGTAGGAACATCAAACCCGTAATATATCAACTTGGAGATCAGCAAAGGAATATTTAAAGTGTCAAATGCACGAGAAAAATCTAGGAGAACCAGAAGAGTACCCATTCCGGCATCTTGTGCTTCCAGAATATTTGAAGTCACATCTAGCAGCGCTGATTCAGTACTCCGGTTTTTACGAAAACCTGATTGGGCCTGAGGAAGGATGTTATTTCTCTCAAGGTGTTCAATGAGTTGGTAATACACAACTTTTTCCATAATCTTGGATAGACAAGGCAGGATACTAATAGGTCTAAGATCCTTATAAGTGGAAGGTTGTGGTGTTTTAGGAAGAGGCTGCACAATAGCTGTTTTCCAAAGTTGAGGGAAAGAACATGAAACAATCGATCTATTAATTATAGACGTTATTGCATGTAAGGACTCAGGTAGAGATAATAAGAGCATATCTAAAGAAATTAAGTCTTCACCTTGTGCATTCGATTTGAGAGAGTTAATCATCTTTAGCACGAATTCTTGATTAACACATTTTAAATGGAAAGTAGAATCGTTAAATCTGTGATCCTCAAAGTATTTTAAAACAGATAGATCCACACTATTACGTCCTGGTAATTCGAGAAAATGATTATTAATATTTTCGGCATTGCAAAGATGAGAAGGGAGATCATGTTCAGTCTTAGGTGGAAGGACATCCTTTTTTAAATTTTTCCACAACATTTTTGGCTCTTTCGTGTACCGGTTGATGTGATGATTAAAATAAGCTCCCTTTTCAAGATAAAACGTAGGCAAACCAGTGAGGTTAGGGTTTTAGACTATAGTCAGAAATTTAGAGCCTAATTGCAGCAATAAGATCCAAAAAAACCAACCATCACACTCAAATACTCTTGAAACTACGAGCATAAAACTGTGTGCGAGCTGGGGACCCGTGTCACTGGCTTGCACAGCTGTATTTTCGTAATTATTTAAGCTACGATTATGTGATATACCTCAAAATTTTCAGCCGAATTGCAGCATTAGGCTCCAAATTTTTCAAAACTTTAACTCGAAAGGTTTTTGAGCTACGAGCTGATATCTATGTGTTAGCTGGGGACCCGTGTCGCCGGCTGACACATGGTGAATTGCTGTAACTGTATATGTTAGAGTTTCGTTTTAAAGGTCAAATGATATGTTATAATTGCAGCACACACGAGGCAAAATTTCAAATCTCTGGGCCTCTTAGTTTCGAAATTATAAGCCAAAAACCGTTTTCCCGCCAAAAAATTCAAAAAAATGGCTCGGAAGCGGCTAATCGCACCGTTGCCGTTCCGTGCGCTACACTATTGCAATCGAATTTGAACCTAAGAGCTAGTATTATTTTGAGTCATTTTAATTTGCGCTCTCGATCGTTTTAATTTATGAACTGAGAATTTTAGTCTAAGAGGTAGGAGCTGATATAACTGGTTACCTAATTTAATATAAAAGCAAAGTCTATTTATATAGGAATGTTTATATCGCTAAGGTATAGGTACTTTATTTTAAGGAGCTTAAAATAATTAATGCAACCATGTAAAAGTAATCATTTCGCACCAATGAAACTTAGTATTGAATAATTCCGATTATCATGTATGGTCTTCATCATCAGTTCTATTTCACCAAAATGGTACTTTCCGAAAGCAAATGCATAGGTTACTTAAGAAAATACCAAAATCGCTATAGGTGTGCCTATAATATTTGAAGAGTTCCCTTGATTTGTCCAGGAACCCATCATTAGATCCTGACTTCATGATAATGGGACCAACTTGGAAGTATATACTTTCAAACAAAAAATCAATTTTTCAAATCGGTCCAGCAGTCTTCGAGTAATCGAATAACATACATAACTCCTCCTCTTTTTGAAGTCGGTTAAAAAGATTTAGTTATGTTGATTATTTGCTCCAAATGTGCCTAGGTATACCTATTATAGTCGACTAGTGACCGCCCGCGACTTCATCTGCGTGAAAAGTTTATTTGTTCTTTTTTAATCTCTTTTAATCCAGTTAATTAATAAAAAATCCTGTGGTTTTATGGTCTTTTTTTTAATGGTAACGATGTTTTTGTATAATCGCTACATCCCTATTTGAACTGATCGAGTGATCAAAATTTATAACCTAATAAAAACGTGTTAATAAAATTAAATAAAGTACCTATACCTTAGCGATATAAACATTCCTATATAAATAGACTTTGCTTTTATATTAAATTAGGTAACCCGTTATATCAGCTCCTACCTCTTAGACTAAAATTCTCAGTACATAAATTAAAACGATCGAGAGCGCAAATTAAAATGACTCAAAATGATACTGGCTCTTAGGTTCAAATTCGATTGCAATAGTGTAGCGCACGGAACGGCAACGGCGCGATTACCCGCTTCCGAGCCATTTTTTTGAATTTTTTGGCGGGGAAAACGGTTTTTGGCTTATAATTTCGAAACTAAGAGGCCCAGAGATTTGAAATTTTGCCTCGTGTGTGCTGCAATTATAACATATCATTTGATCTTTAAAACGAAACTCTAACATATACAGTTACAGCAATTCACCATGTGTCAGCCGGTGACACGGGTCCCCAGCTTACACATAGATATCGGCTCGTAGCTCAAAAACCTTTCGAGTTAAAGTTTTGAAAAATTTGGAGCCTAATGCTGCAATTCGGCTGAAAATTTTGAGGTATATTACATAATCGTAGCTTAAATAATTACGAAAATACAGCTGTGCAAGCCAGTGACACGGGTCCCCAGCTCGCACACAGTTTTATGCTCGTAGTTTCAAGAGTATTTGAGTGTGATGGTTGGTTTTTTTGGGTCTTATTGCTGCAATTAGGCTCTAAATTTCTGACTATAGTCTAAAACCCTAACCTCACTGGTTTGCCTTAACGGCATGTGTAAGCTGTAGACACGTGTCGCCAGCTCGCACACATAAAACAACTCATGGTAACGACCTTATGGTGGCTGCTATTATTATATCTGGAAGTTTGATTGCTGCTATTATGCTTTAAAATATGGCATGCTTAGAATTTCTCTATAGCCTATGAGGAAGCTGGAGACCCACTCATCATTTTAAAGTCATGTGATTCAGGTTAATTTTAAAGTAGGATAATAATGAGTTGTTCATTTGTTATTTCTTTATTGATACCTATAATACATAAAAGTTGACTCAATAACTAATCACAAACTTAGCATGTTCGCCTGTCCCCCCAATAGAAGTGAGAAATAAAGGTTATTATTATTATTAATATCAAAAGACGAATGTTACTACTACAGCTACTCTACTATTACTCGTAGTAAATACTAATATAAATGAAATTTTATAAAATGAACTAAAGGTCTACGGTTGATGTTTAAAGTTTGATTTGATTTGATTTGTGTGCACATCATCATAAAAACGTTTTATAGGTACTGTAAAACTGTTACCATGTAATATTTAAGTATATTCGCACGGAAAGATTATATACCAATATTGCTGTTATAAACCGCCAATTATCTACCAATATTACTGTTTTACACTCATGAATCCTACTGTTTTTGCCGTAAAACTAATGATTCAGAATATTTATTTAATATATTTTATCAGGTTTTTGGTGAAAAACCATGTAAATGTGTTTATTTCTTGAGTTAGCAACATACTATTTAATTCGTCGGAATTGATGTAATTTCTTATTTTCTTATTACGAGACAATGCTACTTATTTTATTTTCGTGGCCCCGTGCCGGGACTCGCGTCGCGCGACCCACCATTTGGCAAACGCTGGGCTATTTGAATAAACTAAAATAACTGTGCTGACTGAACCCCCTTTGGAGAAATATGTCAGTTTTGTATAACTCCATTGACTGTACCTGCTTTATTCGATTATTTTATTATAATAATTAGTACGATGCGATTAAATTGTGATCTGCGGCGACTTCAGAGCGCTTACGGTAGGTATGTACGGTAGACGGCACGCTGGGTTTCTACAACCTGTCAAATTTCTTCAATAATTTTTAAACTTTACTTTAATACGAGCAATTTAGGGTTCAAAATTCATTGTAGATTTTTGACAGTTTTGTATAGTTTGATATGCTGAGGCGCGTTCCAAACCTACACTCCGAGTGCAACCTAACCACAACCGAAAGCTCTAACGGCGTTCCAAACATTTGAGCGTGACGTTCGGTTGACACAACCGTGTCGTTCCAAACGTCAGAGCGTTGCAACCAAACAACCATCAAAAATGATTGTTGTAAAACGCTCTGACGTTTGTCTATAGAAAAAATGTCAATGTCATTTGACATTATTTTGTATTTTTGATGTTTTTATGTCTAATTTTTAAAATAATCATGGTAGATCCTCAAAAAACGGATTTTATTTGATTTAGTATAAAGAAAAGTTTAAATTATTCGTATTCTAAATGGAAAATGAAGAATTTGTATTGACATTGACATTTAAAGTTCTTGGTCGTTCCAAACCTTAGAGCGAGTTAAAAAACAACCAAACAACCGGCGCTCAAACGTTCAGGGGGCTTACCATCAGCAAATAAGAAACCATTCAGTTCAAAAGCAGGCCGTAAAAAAGACTGCTTAAGGCCTGCTTTCATACTAACCGTTGAGATCATGGTACGAAAAAGTAAGGCCGTTCAATATAAGTCCTGCTATAAGAGCTCATAGTAAGGCCCCTGAACGCAACCCTGCTGACTACAAAACGACGTATTTTAATCTGTAGTATTTTCTCTTTGCCATACATTTTTGAGTGAAGTTGCCGTGGATCACTGTCTTATTGTCCATTTAATAGCATTGTAGGTAGGTACCTATTGGTAATTTACGTTATATTATTCACAAGTAATGTGAAATCCTTTTTTATATTGTGAGAGAATGACGTTATTTTCATTATTTGCGTTTTTTTGTGAAGCGGAAGAAAATGCCGAAGTGTAAGCGAAAGTATAAATAAAGTTGTTCAATTCATAAAGTTTTTTTTTATTTCTTAGAAGGAACTGGAGTATGAGTATGACGTCAATAATTCGTAAATGAACAGTCACACCACACCACACTACTTACTTTGTGGTTCTGCTGAGCATCTAACTGGGGATGGTCAAGATTATGGCTTTTTGGCGTTGCGCTGCTGTAAGCTCGATCATGATCGAAGGCTGTAACTGTAAGCAGCTAATTACTAAGCGGTTGCCAGTGTGATTCGGGATCCACCTGACAAGTTCACCTGGGTGGACTACGGAAACTTATACTGACCCTTAGTACACCTGAGTGGACTTCGGAAACTTACTGACCCTGGGGCCGTACCGGCTAACTTACATGGCTATCGTAATCGTTTTCATTTGACAGATGGATGTGACACATCGCTACTTTATATGGTAAGTTTTTATTTATGCCAAATAGAAGCAGCAATGTGTCACATCCATCTGTCAAATGAAAGCGATTACGATAGCCATGTAAGTTAGCCGGTACGGCCCCTGGGTGGACTACGGAAACTGACCCTTAGAAGACATGGGTGGACTACATAAACTGACTGACGCTTAGTACAGCTGGGTGGATTACGAAAACTTACTGACCCTTAGTATACCTGGGTGGACTACGGAAACTGACCCTTAGCAGACCTGGGTGGATTACGAAAACTGACACTTAGTAGACCTGGGTGGACTACGCAAACTGACTGACTCTTAGTACAGCTGGGTGGACTACGGAAACTTAGCCGGGTCCATAGCGCGTGTTTAGCTCTACACAATCAACAAAAACATCTCAACATTCAACAAAAAAAACGTATGAAGATTTTGTTTCGCAAAACAATGTTTTGTTGACTGTGTAGGGCAAAACACGCGCTATGAACCCGGCCTTACTGTAGAGTAGGTACCTACTATCTTCCTTGCTTACGTAGACCCGAAGTCCACCTGCCCCTCTACGGTTCTTTCGTGCTTTAAAATTCGGAAGATATCATCCATCACACTCAGAAAAGTCATCTTGCTGTTTCACAAACGTAAACTTAATTTGTACCTCATTTAATAATAAAAACATTTTCAAATTTACTTTTGCTTGATCTGCAAATTCTGCAATACATGCAACGCACGTATTGATATTAAACTGATGTTTGGCTAAGGAGTTATTAGGTAGGTATTCAAAATGCAGTGCCTCTGTGGTTTAGTGGTTCGTCCACCCATGTAAGACGCAGGGGCCCCGGGTTCGATTCCCAGGGGGGTACAATTTGTCGGATTGGTTGGTGGTAGGGCTTATTTCAAGTCCGCTTGGCTAGCTACCACCATCCACCATCACCACATTCCACAATCTGTCAAACTTCAATAAATTTTAAACTGAGTCGTGCCGTTTAAGATTCAAAATTCATTGTAGATTTTTGACAGTTTTGTATAGTAGTATAAAAAATACGACTCGCACTAGATCAATTCACGGGCGGGAATCGAACCCGAGAAGAAATAACGCTGGCTTACAGCCTAAGAAAATATACTAGAAGAAATTCGACGATGTGACTAGTGATTCGGTAGCTCAGCGGTCAGAGCATTGGACCGGATGGTCGAGAGTTCGATTCCCATCCGAGAATTGATCTTGTGCGAGTCTTATTTTTCTAGTCCATTATTTAGTATTGTATAAACATGGATGTATTGAATCCCCAGAGATAAGAATTTCCAGGGGGGCCTGGCCTGGCCTCTATGATGGCTAGAGCCGCGTTGGAATTTTGAAGGGCAATAGAAATATTATAACATATTATATCAGGGGGCTTACCATCAGAAACCGTTCAGGGGGCTTACCATCAGCAAAAGTACTTAACAATTAAGTTTATTTGAATAAAGCTTATTTCAAATAAGAAACCATTCAGTTCAAAAGCAGGCCGTAAAAAAGACTGCTTAAGGCCTGCTTTCATACTAACCGTTAAGATCATGGTACGAAAAAGTAAGGCCGTTCAATATAAGCCCTGCTATAAGAGCTCATAGTAAAGCCCCAGTTCAAAAGAAGGCCTTAAACAGGACTGCTTAAGGCCTGCTTTCATACTAACCGTTGAGGTCATAGTACTAAAAAGGAAGGCAGTTCAATATAAGCCCTGCTTTATGAGCTCATAGTAAGGCCCCAGGGCACAACCCAACCGGCCGGCGGCCGGCCCCCCTTCCCTTCCTAGCTAATGGCAATAAAAAATTAAACTTGAAAACGAAATTAGTTAAACTGGAAATTTATACTGTGGTGACCGATGACTTAGCGATTGGTCCGCTGGAATTCATCCATTGTCTTTTGTTTTAACTAGTACCTATATTATATTAAAATATGATTTTTTATATGCTCATACATTTTCTATTTATTTCACTATTACCAATAATATTTTATCATTCCAAACCCAAACCAACTCCTCTGATCCTTTTCTTCCAAATTTCGGTATTTTGCTTTCCCTGTTTCCCTACCTTTTATATAACTTGACATTGGCAAATTAGTAACACTGTATTGCCACAAAAAAAATATATATATTTATCTGTGGTCTTTTGAATGGTAGTTAGCAAGCATCCTATTAAAAAGAGTACTCTGTTGTGCCTGTGGTTTATGTGGTTAGCATTTGCATCCTAGGTATAGCTCGCGCAACATAACTTGAACCAAACCATAGACAATGAAGCTTGCGCAGTAGCAACTTTCAGTACAAAAATTGTAGTGCGCAGGTCACGTGGTACTAAAAATTGGGTCAAGTTATGTTGCGCGAGCTGTAGCACAGAGAAAGCAATACTCAGGGGCTTTTCACTTAGTACAGCTCGCGCAACATAACTTGACCCAAGATGGCGCCGATCTGCGCAGGTACAGACGCTCACAAAATGTTTAAGAGCGAATTAAGTTTAGTTAGTAAAATTAAATAAATAAATACCTAGTTTTACTTATTTATTTAATTAATTTCTTTTTTTCTCTGTTCTTGCCGGGTGTACGAAAAACTGTGATTAAATTGGATTGTCTTACTTCTCTAATGATCCTTTTGATGGTCGAAATAGAGGTTTTTGTAATTTCGGCTGTTTTAGTTTGAATTTGGCCTTCAGTTAAACCTCTATTATCCTTTTTGATATAACAATATATGTTATAAACCATTTGTCTTGTTTGTCGCTTAAGAACTGTATTGCTTAAACGACTTTGCGGCGGCATTTTAACGTTTGAAAAACCACTCATTAAATTTAGCACTCGACTGTCCTTAAAGACACTCGCGGGTGGTGTGCGGGCGCGCAGCGCGCGGCACATCCGTTACCATGGTTACGCGGGGAGCAGCCGCCCGCGCTTCATACCCCCTACCCAGTTGCGCCTAAAAATCGTCCGACGCGCAGGTTCAAGTTATGTTGCGCGAGCTGTACTTGACTCACTACAAGGGAGCGCGGCCTAAGATTTTAGTTGCGGATTGATTTGATAGATGGCGCTCATTTTTCGTTTGTCAAACAGTCGAGAGATGTCGCTATCCCGTGCTGAATCGCGGTATCGTGTGTCTTTCACAGTTTTATATAGTCAAAGCTGATTAGCTATAATGTAAATTATTTTAAATTTATTTCATGCCATAGCAGTTACCTCCCAAAAAAAATACAAGTAGATTTATAGAAACCTAAACCTATATTATAATATCGTACACTTTTTGTCACATTTCGTTAGATGGCGTTGATCATTAGGTCTGACTGATAACTCTATCTCTAGTATAATAATGTACTCTATGGCAATACTATCTAGGTAGTCTGTGGGATGATAGTGCGGCGGTTGTGATGTGATTGTTTTCTTCATTCTTTAATCTTGTTGAATTGAAAAGAAGTAAAATAATCCAGAAAAAAGTAAATTTATACAAGACCGCCCTGAACCCTGACTCTCCGGCCGAGGATTCACTTCGCCAAGTCTTTCTAAAATGACTGAAATCGAAGTCGCAAGACTGCCTCCATTGGTAACAACATAACCTCTTACAAATCGATTTTTCATATTTTATGATTGTTGTTATTATTTTCTGTGCATTATATAATAATTTACCGTATCACAACACAAATGACCTAATCCTATGATTTCAGGCCAAAATGCCGAAGTTATTATATACCCTCAAAGGTATATTAAGCCGTGGAGGTCTCCGTTGCAAGTTTTGGATCAAGGAACTCGCAGATATGAGGGGCAGTACCTTAAAAGAGGCTAAAATAGAATTCCCAACTTATGAGCAAGCTGTCCAGGCAGTGGATAGGCTAAATGACTATATGTATTATATTGATGGCCAGAGTAGTCGACTAAATGCTGCAATTGTGGGCGAGATGCGAAGGCAGGAGAGGTCGCCGAGCCCGTACCGCGGCAGAAGCTCCTATTATGGCAGGAGCCGATCAAGGGGACATAGTTTTGAAAGATATTCACCGATTCGAGATAGATCACGCAGTCCATTACACAGAGAGAGATCCAAACTTGATGTGAGTAATTGCATATTAAATGTTCTCTATTAAATTCATGAAAAATTTAATCAAAATAAGTTATAATTAATGTAAACATCTTGACACTTTTTGACAGAGTTGGAATAAGTTTGCGCATGTGCACTGTTAAGCGACCAATAGGGCATGCCCCTCTTCCGCCGCCTGCATCCCTCACCGCTGCCCATGCATGTTCACGTTCTGTGCTATCCCCACCCGATTTCAAGATATTTGCCTTGTACTTCGTACTGTAACATATGTGGATTTTAATAGTTTTTTTTCATTTAATTCTGTATTTAATTTGCAGTTAGAATTGGAGCTCTTAAGAAAAAAACGTTTAGTCATTGAAGAGGAAAGGAGATTACTCTTGGAACAGAAAAAGCTAGATATGATCAGGGTATGTGCAAAACCTCACCCATTTCCTGTGTCTTTTACTAACTTTATTGCTCAACTCTTTTATTGAAATAACATTTTAGGCCCATATTTATAAACCACTCTCAATGTTAAGAGCAATTTTGAGATCATACCTGAGATACTGTACCTATAGGAAGAGCATCTCAAATATGATCTCAAGATAGCTTTCAGCGTTGAGAGCGGTTTATAAATACGGGCCTTGAAAATTAAATTTAAATTTAATTAAAATGATTTGTCGGTTCAATTCCTGCCCTGCTTGAGTATTCCGAGAAAAAAGGCAGCTGTACTGCATCCAACTTATGCAAATAATGTTTGTGAACAAGACATTTTGCATTTTTCGTAATTGTTCCATAATATGTAAAGTTTCAATGAATTAACACCATAATATCCAAATTTCACAATGTAAGTAAGCTATCAGTCACATATTTATAAAGCATGTTATACAAATTACTTTTAATAATTTTGCTTTGATAACATAGTTCATAGTGAACAATTGCCGTTAGTTGTCGGAACACGCTAAAATATATTGTGTAAAAGCTAAAATCTTTGGAAACCAAGTTATGTGCCTACAATAGCGAGTTAGGTGCTAATGGTTAACCTTAAGTTAAGGCCCTTTACTCATTTACAGTCGGGGCCGCAGCGGCACGACATCGCCTCGCCACAGTTAGTAAATCACGTCGGTAACCATGACAATTGAAAACCATACCTGTTTACTACGGCGCGGCGATGTCAAATGAGTTAAAGGCCTTAGTTCCTAGTGCCCATTCTTCTTGTCACGTAAAAAACTATCCAATGGGCGGTAGGAAAATAAAGACAATTCAAAAACACTTTTAATTTCTAAGATTATGTGAATAAATATCATTTCATTCATTCTTTCATTTAGTACTTCTAGCAAAACTGATAGATGTGCTTTTAATGCACATTTATAGCAATAGCAGGTTTGTAATAAAAATGGCTGAATTAATAAAAGTTTAGAAAGCCAGGTATGTGTTTCGGACTTTCCTGTGGACCGAGTCTTTCATAAATACTTGAGCAGGCCATTTTTTTTAACTTTGTTTTTACATTTTATTCATCTTATGTTTTTATAGATGCAAAAAAGTGGCATTTGTTGCTAATGTAATTTTACGGCAAGGCAAGTGCATATAATGGTCTGTAACATTCTCATGAATTCCACAGGAATATGGTGTAAGTTCATTGCGAGAGGTAGACGATAGAGAGAGAACGAGAGAGAGACGTCAACGGCCAAAAAGAGAACCGTTGACAAAAAGTACGTCCGAGAAACTACCCAAATTCGTAATGCCTTGCCGTCTCATAATGGCACAAATGAAGCCAATCATGAAGAGTCATGCAAAACCTGGGGAGAAATCAATGCTGGAGAAACTTATCATCAATGAACTCAGGAAGAGGATAGCGGTTACATTGGAAAATATGAGCTATACACCAACAGAGAAGATTGTAGAACTGTACAGGAAAAAACATGTTGAGTCAACTGATGAGGAATTCATAACCAATCTGCTCAAGAATATTCGAGTGAGCTACTTGAACCTACCAAAAGATGATCATGACAAGTGGGATGCTGGTCAGAACTCACGAAAAGGTGATCATGACAAGCAGGATGCTGGTCAGAACTTGCAAAAAGTTGATCATGACAAGCAGGAAGCTGGTCAGAACTCACAAAAAGATGATCTTGACAAGCAGGATGCTGGTCAGAACTCGCAAAAAGTTGATCACGACAAGCAGGAAGCTTGTCAGAACTCACAAAAAGATGATCTCGTCAAGCAGGAAGCCGGTCAAAAAATTAATGAAACAAAGGAGATTCCCGAAAAGACTGAAGTCAATCCAGGTATAACAAAGTACCGCAAACCAAATAACTCTTTGTTGAGTACAACATTTTGGTTTGTGGTCGATTTTATCTGATGTTTAAAAAATGCCTCCAAAATTTGATTTGGATGAACTTCCATTTTAAAATGAGGCTGAACCGCGCAATCGTAAGAGAAAGTATGAATTTGACAAAAACTCTGTTTCCAAAAAGTTGGAAACAAAACAGAGTTATGTAAACATAATTTCAAATCTTTCCCTTGGCAGAGAATGTATAAATTGATCTTGCACAAAGAAATCAACAAGATTTTTCTAAATGTGAGGATTTCAAAAGCTATTGCACTTGAATTGAAGCTCTATTTTTCTTGAATATATCTATTGTTTTCTGCATTTTAGGCGTTACATGATAAATACTTATTAAATGTACGTCGAAAATTATCGACTAGGAAATAAATTAAAAAAGCAATTATAAAAATTGTTGATGATGAATCTATTGTTGAAGATGTCTCGGCCGGAATACATTTCAAACGATTGTTCTTCACAAGACAGTAATTTCATGTAACGCCTAAACCATATAACAGAACTATGTTTTTAAGGTTTATTTTAAATTATATTTCTACTAATAGAAAAGGTCACGATTCCGACGCTCGCTACAGCGAATCGATTAGCTCGGTAAATGGTCCAAAATTAACTAAATCGATGGACGAATTTGGGAAATAAATATATTGTTATTATTATTATATTTATATCGTCGCTGGCGTCAGAACAGTAATTTTTAGGGTTCTGTAGCTTAAAAATGGCAAAACAAAGTTTACAGACGAAAAATGATAGTGGTATTAAATATGGTATGGTATAAGGTAACTACGGAACCCTACGGCGTGTGGCCCGACACGCACTTGGCCGGTTTTTGTACCTATTGCCTGCCCTTGGCTATGATTGTACTTTTTTGTCGAAACAAAATCTGGCATAACTAAAATCAGATGAAACAAAAATCTGACAAAACGGAAATAAAGACTCCTTTTCAATCAATCTTATCAACAAGATAGAATGGTTAGAATGAAAGTGACGTTGTCTATGAGATTAACTTTGAAAATGAATGATTCTACAATTTTGTTAAGTTTTTGTTTTAAATAATATTTTGCTGGTAGCGCGTCGTCGAGTTACAATATTGTAGTAACTATCGGTCAAAGGTATGGTATGTCTTAGTGAGATATGGTCGATATGGACTTAGTAGCGTGTGCGTCGAAATCGTGGCCTTGATAACTGTTACTCATATTGCCAATACTATTGTTTAAAACTTCCACTGTTTATAGACGCGAACTCTACTGCCTCTGACGTGAAGAAAGACCCGCAAGCTGTGCCGGAGTCAAACGCAGCCGTCAAAGTTGAACCAGCTACTGAAGAGGATAACATGGTTGAGGTAGAGATTAAAGGAGAGGTTAAAGAGGCCGATATTAAAGAGGAGTCTAATGGAGTTGAGGCAGAGGCGCGGATTGAGGATGCCGATGAAGACTGGATACAAGATGGTGTCGATTGGAATGATGAAGAAAGCGAGGTTTGTACATACAATGCGATTAATTTGACATATTAAAATACACCGTGTTGGACCACCACAAGCGCTCTGAAGTTGATCATGCATATTGTCAGATTTTCATAGTAAAAATTATCGCAATTATTGACAACATTATCGTTTTTAATTAATAATTATAGTAAAGTATTTTTTATTTTGGAAAACTTTCGAATCACAAAACTAGAGGGCCGTGAGCACTTTGGATGCGTTTATACGTACGACTTTTTTAGTTGGGAGCGCACTCGCACCCAGTGTGCGCTCTCCCATAGTACTTAGAAGGTTGGGATATTCGTACGAGTCAAATTCGTAGAATAACGCATCCAAAGTGCGCACGGCCGAGAGCTTAGGTTTTTAGGGTTCCGTAGCCAAAATGGCAAAAAACGGAACCCTTATAGATTTTTAATATTATAGCTTCAAGATTATTATTAATTGTTGGTACAGACAGCATTAAAAAACTACAAAATTGTAGGTCACTTTTCGATATCGACAATCCTAACCACCCACGTTTAACATGTACAAACCTGAAATTGAGAACAAAAAAAGCTGTTTTTTGCGAACTTGAAAATGAGAGAAAATGTATGAAACATAGGGTTGCCTTGCCACCTGCCATTACTTGATTAGGGTTACCATCATAAAAAATACAGGTTTTAGATTTTTTTTACGGGAGACAGAATAGCTGTTTTTATGAAGATAATTTATTTCGACCACAGATTCTTTTACCCCGTAAGACATAAGTATTTTATTATCTTACCCTGAAAAACGGGGTAACCCGTTAAATACTTATCTGGCAACCCTAATGAAACAGCAGATTTTTTCGCGATTTTTTTTGTGTATAAGCTTAAGCACAGAATAGATAATAGTACGGTAGACGGCACGCTGGGCTTCCACAATCTGTCAAATTTCATCAATCAGTTTTAAACTTTAAGTCGAGCTTAAGGTTCAAAGTTCATTGTAGATTTTTGACAGTTTTGTATAGCTTGATATGCTGCTGACTGTTCATAAGCTAATACTTATTTTACTTATTTCTTTACAGGAGGGGAAGGAATAATTAAGCTGTCTGTCTACCTAATCATTACTTATCTAATAAGATTTCGTGATCGAAATAAAAATAAAAGAAGTGCATTTAAGTCATATAGGTTTTTATTTTAAACTAACTAGGTAACTATTATTTATTACAATAAAACTAATACATAAATCAACATTTACGACACATCGTACAACTTCATCTTAGCCTAACCTAACATACTTATATCTTGAGATATTGAATGTATTAACTATAATTAATTGCAAAAGACATCGAGATTGGATTCTTCTCAAGACAAATAAAATGATTTCTAATAAAGTGCGATAGGGTCGTCATGAAAAAATTGAAAATAATAACTATCCTGTAAGAACTAAGTAAAACTTAGACCACGAATTTAAGACAAAAGAACAAAAATCTGCAAGTTTTCTAGGGCAATCTCTAAGATACAAAGTCAATGTATATTAATGTCAGAGACTGTAGTCGAGTAATAAGAAAAACTAAATGGGAGTTAGACATAAGCGCAGAATATGTCTATTAGCCATTTTTGATGTCCCCACTGCTGGGGCATAGGCCTTCCTTATGGGTGGTAAGGAGGATGGGCCATAACCCACCACGCGGGCCCAATGCGGATTGGTGGGTGTTAACGACTGCAAATGCAGCCGGACCAACGGCTTAACGTGCCTTCCGAAGCACGAAGGAGCTCGAGATAATAAATTTTTGGTCACCATTCCCATGACCGACCCTTGCGAACGTTGCTTAATTTCCACAATCGCTGGGCCAGGCGCTAAACCACTGCGCCACCGAGCTCCTAAGCGCAGAATATATTATAATAGTACTAAACGTACTGAAGTCCATCCGCGCGAGGATAATCAAATAATAAGCTACTCTCGCTGCACGGCAATAAAATACAATTTCAAATTGCAGCACATCGCGTAGCTCTGTCTCATACAACACACGACATCCCACGTGCGCTGGCTCGACTCAGTCAGCCGCGAGGCTAATATAAAAGTTTAAGCGGACCCCCCTTACCTAGCTAAGCTATAAATATTAAACACAAGAATTAAATTTTTAAACACCTATTCTTAATACTACATAATTTTACGTTTATTATTAACTTCAGTAATCAACTAAGTCGTCATCTTTCACATCAAAAACTTCGTCTTCAACTTTGTACTTTTCACCTCCCATCATAAAAAAATCTTCTTTTTTATCTTCTTTATTAGTGTCTACATCATTTAATGTAGCTTCCTGTTTGGGTTTCACTTCTGGAATGTCTACATTAAATACTTCATTAACTTTCTTAACAATCAAGTTTACCGCAGGTTTTTTGTTTTTTTTCTTAGGTGGAACGAGTGGCTTGAACAATATTGTTGTGTGCGGATCTGGAAAGTTAAAACATAAGCAATTAAAATTTGTCTACAGCGAAGCTAGGGGCTGACAAGGGGGGCGCACTTTGCTGACCCATAGCTAGAAAAAAGTCTATGAGGGAGAATACACGATCATTCAGACTGACACCAGACTGATGTAAGGCTGCCAACTGTACTATTTTTTGTTTCGTATAAAAAAAAGTACAGTTGGTACAACAACATCAGTCTGGGGTCAGTCTGAATGATAATGAGTATCTATGGTTTACTAATGTTTTCCCTAATTTTAAATGCAATAATTTCATTTGCCATAATTGCGTATGCCATAAATTCATTAAACATAATGTTTTATTTGCGATAACTAACAAATGACATAAATTTATTTTCACTAATTTCATTGGTCATAAACAATCAAATGACATATTGTTCTTATTACATAATTTTATTTGCCATACTCTTCATTTAAAATAATGTTACTAAATTATATACTAGAAAAAATACGACTCGCACCAGATCAATACTCAGACGGGAATCGAACCCGCGACCTTTGGATATCCGGTCCAATGCTCTGACCGCTGAGCTACCGAGTCACTAGTGACATCGCCGAATTTCTTCTAGTATATCCCACTCTTACGCTGCAAGCCAGCGTTATTTCACCAATGTGAGGAATTACCTCGACATTCAATTGAAATATCTTTCCAGATATTTGGCAATCGATTAAGATGAAATAGCTATATAATTTTTAAATTTGAGATTTTTGCATTCACAATGCTATTTTTATACAATACTAAATTATATACTAGAAAAAATACGACTCGCACCAGATCAATACTCAGACGGGAATCGAACCCGCGACCTTTGGATATCCGGTCCAATGCTCTGACCGCTGAGCTACCGAGTCACTAGTGACATCGCCGAATTTCTTCTAGTATATCCCACTCTTACGCTGCAAGCCAGCGTTATTTCACCAATGTGAGGAATGTGAGGAAGAGCATTGGACCGGATATCCAAAGGTCGCGGGTTCGATTCCCGTCTGAGTATTGATCTGGTGCGAGTCGTATTTTTTCTAGTATATAATTTAGTATTGTATAAAAATAGCATTGTGAATGCAAAAATCTCAAATTTAAAATAATGTTATTATCCATAACAATGATTTTCCATAATACTTACTTATTACAATATATGGCAAAACAAACCTTGTTTTCTTTTATTTCAGCAAAGAAATAATGAAAGAAGCCAGCATAATTTATATTTATCAAAGAATTAATAAGATTTTGACCGATAATTTATTTATTATACTAATAGAGAATTTTTGAGAGCACGACAAAATTGTGGAACTAAAATAAAATTGTTTACTCATATTTGATTTGTCCATCAGCCATATTTAATGTCCCCACTGCTGGGGCACAGGCCTTTCTTATGGGTGGATATATTTATTTATAAAATATATTTATTTATATATTTGATTTGTAAAATTATAATTAAGTAGCTTTATGATTATACGATTTAGGTTTTTTTTATATTTAATTTTTAAATATAATGAGTAGGTAAGCATGCAATTGCATGCAGTGCAAGCAGGCATTCAGCATGCAAGCAAGCGTGCAGCATGCAAGCAGGCATGCAGCAGGCACGCAGCATGCAAGCAGGCATGCAGCATGCAAGCCAGGCATGCAGCATGCAAGCCAGGCATGCAGCATGCAAGCCAGGCATGCAGCATGCAAGCAGGTATGCAGCATGCAAGCCAGGCATGCAGCAGGCAAGCCAGGCATGCAGCAGGCAAGCCAGGCATGCAGCAGGCAAGCAGCAAGCAATCAGGCATGCAGCATGCACGCAAGCATTAGGGAGCTCCGCTCGCTTCGCTCGCTCCGCTGCGAGTGGTCAAAACACTAACCTAACCTACTAGTAGGTGCATTAAAAGTTTTTCTTTATAGCGGGGGGCCTCAGGCCCCCGACCCCCCCGAGCACCGGGGCCAGCCCCCCTGCACCCCCCGGCAAGCATTCTACATGCAAGCAGGCATGGAGCATACAAGCAGGCAAGCAGCATGCAAGCACGCATGCAGCATGCAAGCAGATATTCAGCATGCAACATGCATGCAAGCATTATGGAGTTCTGCTGCGAGTGGTCAAAACACTAACCTAACCTAACCTACCAGTAGTGGTGGTCGCATTTAAAGTTTTTATTTATAACCCCTAGGTACGTTTAGGTGAAGAGATACGTTATAAGTTATGTATATTATGTCAATTATTGATTATGTCAAATAATATTTATAGGAACTAATCATTATGACGCTTGTTATTATGGCACCTAATTTTATGGCAAATGAAAAGTATGGCTAATGGATTGTTGTGTCATACGTTGTTAGTATAAAAGCCATTATTACAAATGAATATTATGACCGAGGATCATTATGGCAAATGAAATTATTACAAATAAAATTATGATAAACGAAAGAATACCGAGTATCTATATGATAATGAGAGTAGTGATAATATTATTATCGTGTATAAGATATTTATAGATCTCCCTATATAAATCTTGGGGCGCAAAATTCAATGTTGCAATCACCCAATTTACCGGTATGTCAAATAATTTTTCAGTCAATTCCGAAAAAATATTTATTGATTATTTTATTAATATTATTTCCAAGTAGGTACCTATCTCCAATACTTATTACGGAATAATATATTTTCAATATTATATATTAGGCAATAAAAAAACAGCCTATGTATCATTATATTCATATTGGTGTCGATTCGGTTGGTACAACTAAATTGACGGGACTAAACTTAATTTTAGCATCCTGTTCTTGTCTTTTCGATACCAAAAGAGAAGGATGGAAAACTAAATTTAGTTTAATCCTGTCAATTTAGTTAAGTCATTGCAATATTTGACAATTATTTAAATAAAGCTAATAAATGTTGCATTTTGTTTTACTCTAATAATTAAACTAACTAAACTACTACTACTTATTAATTAAACTAACGGCCAAAAAAAATTGCCACAACAAACCAATTGAACACGATTCAATCGGTTTTTGTTCACATCACTAGTAGACATGAGGTGGCAACATAATTTTACTAACTGACAGTTCGAGCTGTCAAAACACTGCACCGAATTAAAAGTCGGAGTATAGATATAACCTGTCCCTGCCAAAATGAAGGTTTGCTTTGGCATGGACCATTTAAATCGCTTATATCTTTCAGTCCTTTTTGGGACTAATTCCGAAATAGTAGGACTAGTTAGGACTAATTGGGGAGAAATTTTCCATGTAGTCAGAATTGCGGTTTTCAAAGTGGTCCATGCCAAGATGTAGGACACCTCATTGCGATAGATTTTTAAATTAGACATTAACCCCCTTACTAATAAACATTGTATAGCAGATGTATGTTACACAGTGTTTTGTCACTTTCATTTCAATGTCAAACTCAAATAGTCTGACAGAGAGCAACCATTGTGTAACTATACATCTGCTATACAATCTTTATTAGTAAGGGGGTTAGTACCCAGTTTCTTGGCTGTCTGTACAAAATAAATTAAGAATAAAAAAATAGAGTATCACATTCAATAGTCTTACTCAAAACAGCTGATCCCCTTGAGCAGAGTGCCTCGTAAGATTCGAAGTCGACACACGTGCCCTCGAAGTAAGGCCTCGGCCCCAACGTCCTATCAGCCAGTCTGACGCTGCGGACTCCCCACGGTCTTAAGAACTTCCTTATCTGAGGCATATCTGGGATCCTGCCACTAATCAACAGTCGAATGTCGTGCTCTTTGGGTGGGGGGTTCAATATGCCTAAGATACGCTTCGTTAGGCATGTTCTCAGGCTCTGCGGAAATAACATCACGTCTGGGGGTCAAGTCTGCTAATGTTAATGTCAAAATCGTAATAATAATAATAATAATGTGTTTCGGTTATGGGTTTAAGAAACCTGTGTCAAAAAGCATTACCAACACATTCAAACATTGTCAAATCCACCTGTCAAATAAAAGCGATTACGATAGCCATGTAAGTTGGCCGGTAGGCCCTTAGGACCGAATGGCGCGGCATCCGGCAAGACCTCCGGCATTTCCCGTACAACGGATAGAGTATGACATTACCGGATGGTTTGAAGGCCGGCGCTGTGTACTGCAAAACTTATCGTGAATGGGGCACTTTATGTCGGCACCAAAGGATATTAATGATACAGCTTATCCAGAAATATTATAAATTGAATAAATGGAATTAATATTTTTCAGTACAAAATGAAACTTCAATATGAAGATGGAACGAAATGATGATGAGTACAAAATATAGGTATAGTCATGCCAAGTTATTCGCAATTTTGAAGTGTTTGCATAGAAAGTGGCGCCCTCAATTTTTCTCAACTCTTCATGGTCAAGCTGTAGGTATTAGACGAATTACGGAATGTACTTATGGTAACTGCAATCGATACTCTACTGTAAGTATTTGTAAAATATTAATTTACGGTAACATTCTTACATTTTGAAACGAGTGAACAGTGCTTTTAGCGAGCTTCTGGACAATAGCAATTTCGTCTAGATTTTCCGAAGTTGTAGTACATTGAGCTGCAAACTAAAATAAAAAAAGGTAATTGTGATTAAATTGAAAAAAAATATTATTTAAAGTTAACGAGCTTACTGCAACCTGTAAAACATGGATTAAATTAAAAGTTGGCTTTATAAAAAAAATAACTTTATACAATGCAATTAATTTAAGACCCCGTAGCGATTTTGCTGCTGACTGCAGCTCTCTCGCTTGCACATTTCATGTTTTCTCAAGATTTCATAAAACTGAGTGCGTAATTGAAAAATGTGTCTCGGTCACTTTTCGCAATATAAAATCAAATCAAATTGTTTTATTTGCAGAATAGAGGTATTTACAATAATTGGTGTTGTATTACAAAATTTGAGCGCTGTATTCTTACCCAATGGGTGTGCAAAATTAATTATTACATAAAAAAGTCAAACAATTAACATCATGGAAAAATATCGATATGTCACAATAATAATACATTACATTACAATCAATTTAAATGTCAGTGTCACATAGGTATTCAGTCAACGTATAATAGGTTTTATTTATCAAAAAATCTTTAAGTGCCAATTTATATTTAATTATATTATCAATTTGTCTTATGTCTTTCGGCAACTTATTGAATATTTTTGGAGCAATACCATAAATATTCTTTCTAAAGAGAGCAGTTTTATGTGGTATTTGACACAGCTTATCATTATGCCTCTTCTAGACCGAGCTCCCACTGCATGAAACCTTACCTCACAAGGTGGAACAGCAGACATGTGTTACAGCAATAGATATTACTTAGGAACACTGGATTTTAGTGGGTTGCCATCGCATATCCTGGAAGGACATATATTTTTTTTCGTTTTCGTACAGCTATTTTGACCGAAAATTACATCATGAGGTGGAAGATCAAAATGTTTACCCATCGAAAGAGAAACATTTGGAGGTCAAAACCCGCATGGGTTGCCAGCCCCTACCCTGGCAGGTTTCAAGATCAGCCAAGTTTTATGAGGCCCAAAAATGGGGTCACTTACCTCATCAGGTGGAGAGATAAAATTGATGCAGATCGATAGCCCTAGATGTGCCGTTCATGAATATATAGGGTTGCCTGCCTTCAGCCTGGCAGTTTTTCTGGTCAGCCAACTCAAACAATCTATATCAATATCTTGGAAATACGAAAAATCTTGTAAAGATGCTATGATTAAGGGTATTTTTAATGCAAACCGTGATATTAAATTAGTCCCCGCACTGGCAGTCTTGCGCCGTTGAAATAATAGGGTAAATGCACCAGTTATGGACATTTTTCATTGGTATCTTCAAATATTGAAAAAAGCAATGTATCTGTTTAACATCATCAGGTGGCTCGATGGAAATGATGCAGATCGATAGCCGTAGACGTGCCGTTCATGAATATATTGCCTGCCTTCAGCCTGGCAGTTTTTCTAGTCAGCCACCTCAAACGATCTATATCAATATTTTGAAATAACGAAAATGCTATTATTCAGGGTATAGTTAATAGAAACCATGATATGAAATTAAAATCTACGCACTGACAGTCTTGCGAAGTATATTATGGTGTTGAAATAATAGGGTAAATGCACCAGTTGTGGGCATTTTTCATTGGTATCTTCAAATATTGAAAAAAAGTAATATAACCGTTTAATTTCAACGTGTTACCACGTTGGTGGTATTCTAAGTGAAAGGAGACCCGGCGTTTTATGCTTAAGTTGTTTACTTTTAAAATTTGTAATATTTTATTTTTGTGTGTTGTGTGACAGCTCAATGCCAAATCAGAATCAATTCATAGCTTGACTTTTCTGCCCATTGAAAACTGAATATGGATAGCGGAACATTTTTCAATTAGGTACTCGATGTTCCTGGAGTGTTGCCATAACAAAAATATTTATGAATCAAATGTTTTTTGTACATGCAAGAAAAATTAAGACAGAGCGTTCGATCAATGTGATTTCAATCAAGATCAATGTACCAAATATATTAGCTTTAATATAAGACTAAATTGAATCATACATGTAGGGTTAGCGATGTCGGAGCTTTTAAAGGCAGATATAATCAATTTTATCGACAAAACCCCCCCCACATGTTGGGGTCTATCCAGATGCCGGTCATTTAAATAGAATCGTGTGGTGCTCTGCCACAGAGCCACCACTTTAGAAATCGATCATTCATATCTTAAAATAATGTATGTCAAACGTACATTACGTATTACGTACGTATGCCGTTTATCGCTGTACGTGAAATAGGTAATAATAATCACTTCTAATGGCATTGTCTGTACGTTTAATATTTAAGCAGCTCCTCTCCATCGCTCTTTGTGTTGTTTGGATCTTATTGCAGGTTGTGTTGTTAAAGTTCCAAGTTTGGCACCCGTAAGTTAAACTAGGTAGAATAACTGAATCCAGCGCTACCTTTTTCAGTGTTACGGGGAGTTTGGATTTGAATATCTCTTTGTTAGCCCAATATTTTTTCCAAGAGATCGCTGCTCTTCTATGTACTTCCTCTATATTTCTTTCTTTTCTGAACGACAGTTGTTTCCCAAGATAGACATATGCCCATTTGCACTAAACTTGGGTTAGGCTTGTCCTAGTTAAGATACACCTAAGCTTAAGAGCAGCCTAACAAAAAAATTGGTTTGCACTAACAGTTCTGTCTCAGCTGTGACAAAATATGGGAATTGCCTAGTAAAGCGAATGATAAACGAATGACGAACGATTGAAATGATAGATTGTTTATGATCTATTATTTTAAAAACAAAATCTGTTTGAATTTGTCAAACCACTGATACTGATACAACACTTGATACTGGCAAAAATTACTCCCTAAAGAGGAGAGTAGATTGACATACCAAAAATAAGAAGAAGAATGTCTTTGACAAATGACAGAAAAGGACATAAAAATACTTTTTAATTTTGCTGTTTGTCAAGTAAAGTCGGACAGGCTAAGGAAACCTCCATGCTGTAACACAAAAATACTACTTAGGTATCGCCTAACGCGTTGGGCGCTTCCTATTCGAGGTCATAAAGTTAGGAATGTCCTAAGTGGATTTAGGAATGGCTTAAGGTTAGTGCAAGCAAATTTTTTGCTAGGAGTCGCCTAAACAAGTTAGGCAAGAACTTAGGCGATTCTTAAGTTTAGTGCAAATGGCCAATATTCTTGTACGTACTCTAGTGGCTGTTCATTGATTAGTATATTGATTTGCTCATGGTTAGTCATTACTTTTGTCTTTTCGAGGTTCATTTCCAAACCAACTCTACTACTCGCCAGTTGTAGATCTGTTATCATTGTATTTAGTTCAGAGTGGTCTTCGGAAAATACAACGATATCATCAGCAAATCTTAGATGGCTTAGATTTTTTCCATTGATGTTTATTCCTTTTTTTGTCCAAGGCAGGTCTTTCATGATGTTTTGAAGTACAGCTATGAATAGTTTCGGTGAAATAGGATCGCCTTGTCGTACACCTCTTCTGATTTTTATTTCTTCATGAATATATTGCCTGCCTTCAGCCTGGCAGTTTTTCTAGTCAGCCACCTCAAACTATCTATATCAATATTTTGAAATAACGAAAATGCTATTATTCAGGGTATAGTTAATAGAAACCATGATATGAAATTAAAATCTACGCACTGACAGTCTTGCGAAGTATATTATGGTGTTGAAATAATAGGGTAAATGCACCAGTTGTGGGCATTTTTCATTGGTATCTTCAAATATTGAAAAAAAGTAATATAACCGTTTAAGTTAAACGTAAGCTAATGAATCTAGTAAGTTATTTTACTAATTTGAACGCCAACTTTCATACAACTTTTTTTCAATAACTTACGGCGATATTCGGGAAAAATACAGAAAATAAAAGTTATTGCTACTAAAGACTTTTTATTTCTGTGATATGTTTTGGGCCAGCGTTTTTTTTAAACTGATCACCTATTTTGCAGCTTTTAGAAAAATATCAATTCAATGTTCAGAGTAGAGTAGTTAATTCATAATTTATGGTTTTAGGTAACAAGTCCGAAAATTTCTCAAAAATCCAAGAACCATTACAGCTCAGTAACCATCCAGTTTTGACCCCTGGTTCACTGGGCTTAATTTGTTGCTAATGACCTCTAGTATGACCTCTTTCAAGGAATAGGTCGAAATTCTATGTCACCCTGTATATAACAGGCTGACCTACAAAAAGCGATACAAGCTTATAAAACAAATAAGACGTTATACATAAACATACACAAAGTTGTTTGTAATTACAAAAAAAAATAAAAAGTAAAAATCTAGTACTTACTTACTGCACAAACGTTCAATATTATCTTAAAAGCGGTTCCTAACCTTTGGGTAATTATAGTCTTTGTAAGCTTGAAAGCACAGAAATACAAAAAATAAAAAAATAAAATTAAAACCGCTCATGTAGCCAACAGAATCTGAGACAATCACTCAAAAAAGCCATTCGCTAGCATACGCCTCGCCTTCTGAAAATCACTATTAAATAGATCAATATCAAATTTATTATTTAATTTATTGAATTTATTAAATCGATTATACACACAGTAGAGCTGATCATAGAAAAATACCTTGAGTTCAGAAGACCATTATATGTCGCTTTTATAGACTACAAAAAAGCTTTCGACTCTATTTCACATAAAAGTATCTGGGAAGCTCTACGGAATCAGGGAATTAAGAAAAAATATATAAATATAATAAAAAACGTATATCACAACAGCACAAGCAGGATAAAATTAGATAGAAAAGGTGAAGAAATAAAAATCAGAAGAGGTGTACGACAAGGCGATCCTATTTCACCGAAACTATTCATAGCTGTACTTCAAAACATCATGAAAGACCTGCCTTGGACAAAAAAAAGGAATAAACATCAATGGAAAAAATCTAAGCCATCTAAGATTTGCTGATGATATCGTTGTATTTTCCGAAGACCACTCTGAACTAAATACAATGATAACAGATCTACAACTGGCGAGTAGTAGAGTTGGTTTGGAAATGAACCTCGAAAAGACAAAAGTAATGACTAACCATGAGCAAATCAATATACTAATCAATGAACAGCCACTAGAGTACGTACAAGAATATGTCTATCTTGGGAAACAACTGTCGTTCAGAAAAGAAAGAAATATAGAGGAAGTACATAGAAGAGCAGCGATCTCTTGGAAAAAAATATTGGGCTAACAAAGAGATATTCAAATCCAAACTCCCCGTAACACTAAAAAAGGTAGCGCTGGATTCAGTTATTCTACCTAGTTTAACTTACGGGTGCCAAACTTGGAACTTTAACAACACAACCTGCAATACGATCCAAACAACACAAAGAGCGATGGAGAGGAGCTGCTTAAATATTAAACGTACAGACAATGCCATTAGAAGTGATTATTATTACCTATTTCACGTACAGCGATAAACGGCATACGTACGTAATACGTAATGTACGTTTGACATACATTATTTTAAGATATGAATGATCGATTTCTAAAGTGGTGGCTCTGTGGCAGAGCACCACACGATTCTATTTAAATGACCGGCATCTGGATAGACCCCAACATGTGGGGGGGGTTTTATCGATAAAATTGATTATATCTGCCTTTAAAAGCTCCGACATCGCTAACCCTACATGTATGATTCAATTTAGTCGTATATTAAAGCTAATATATTTGGTACATTGATCTTGATTGAAATCACATTGATCGAACGCTCTGTCTTAATTTTTCTTGCATGTACAAAAAACATTTGATTCATAAATATTTTTGTTATGGCAACACTCCAGGAACATCGAGTACCTAATTGAAAAATGTTCCGCTATCCATATTCAGTTTTCAATGGGCAGAAAAGTCAAGCTATGAATTGATTCTGATTTGGCATTGAGCTGTCACACAACACACAAAAATAAAATATTACAAATTTTAAAAGTAAACAACTTAAGCATAAAACGCCAGGTCTCCTTTCACTTAGAATACCACCAACGTGGTAACACGTTGAAATTAAACGGTTATATTACTTGAAATAAAACACTTTTAACGGATACTAGCGCGGTTTTATTGAAAGCACTTTGGCAACTAGTTGGTATTTGGTTTGATTTTTGATTTTCCCGACGTTTCGGCACCTTTGCAGCTGCCGTGGTCACGGGGGACTGCAGCTGCAAAGGTGCCGAAACGTCGGGAAAATCAAAAATCAAACCAAATACCAACTAGTTGCCAAAGTGCTTTCAATAAAACCGCGCTAGTATCCGTTAAAAGTGTTTTATTTCATGTCTAGTGAGCGCGTAAGCTTGAGAAGTGGTTATATTACTTTTTTTCAATATTTGAAGATACCAATGAAAAATGCCCACAACTGGTGCATTTACCCTATTATTTCAACACCATAATATACTTCGCAAGACTGTCAGTGCGTAGATTTTAATTTCATATCATGGTTTCTATTAACTATACCCTGAATAATAGCATTTTCGTTATTTCAAAATATTGATATAGATAGTTTGAGGTGGCTGACTAGAAAAACTGCCAGGCTGAAGGCAGGCAATATATTCATGAACGGCACGTCTACGGCTATCGATCTGCATCATTTCCATCGAGGCACCTGATGACGTTAAACAGCTACATTACTTTTTTCAATATTTGAAGATACCAATGAAAAATGTCCATAACTGGTGCATTTACCCTATTATTTCAACGGCGCAAGACTGATAGTGCGTAGACTAATTTAATATCACGGTTTGCATTAAAAATACCCTTAATCATAGCATCTTTACAAGATTTTTCGTATTTCCAAGATATTGATATAGATTGTTTGAGTTGGCTGACCAGAAAAACTGCCAGGCTGAAGGCAGGCAACCCTATATATTCATGAACGGCACATCTAGGGCTATCGATCTGCATCAATTTTATCTCTCCACCTGATGAGGTAAGTGACCCCATTTTTGGGCCTCATAAAACTTGGCTGATCTTGAAACCTGCCAGGGTAGGAGCTGGCAACCCATGCGGGTTTTGACCTCCAAATGTTTCTCTTTCGATGGGTAAACATTTTGATCTTCCACCTCATGATGTAATTTTCGGTCAAAATAGCGGTACGAAAACGAAAAAAAATATATGTTCTTCCAGGATATGCGATGGCAACCCACTAAAATCCAGTGTTCCTAAGTAATATCTATTGCTGTAACACATGTCTGCTGTTCCACCTTGTGAGGTAAGGTTTCATGCAGTGGGAGCTCGGTCTATTCGATGAAAATTTAATAAATAATTTTAAATTCGACTTAACAAATACACACACTTCGAATATATATAAACATGGTACTGTCAAAATTTTTAACTGTTTGAAGTAAGGGCAACAGGAGTCGGTAGGACGAAGTCTACATATAGCACGAATACACTTTTTTTGCGCTTTAAAGACTCTTTCTTTGTTAGTCGAGTTTCCCCAAAAAAGTATGCCATATCGTAATATCGATGCAACGTAGCCATGATATGCCGTCATTAACGCAAATTGATTCGCAATCTTGTTTAACATGTATAAGGCATAAGAAAATTTACTCAACTTTTCACAAACGTAATCAGTATGGGTTTCCCAATTCATGTTACTGTCAATATAACTGCCTAGAAAATTAGTAGTATCAACTTCTTCTACTTGTTTTCCTGAGTGCTGTATCTTGACATCAACAATTTTCTTACATTCTCTTTGTCTAAAAGTCATCAATTTTGTTTTTTCTATATTTACAACTAATTTATTATTCCGAAGCCATGTAATAACTTTGTCAAGATCTTTATTTATTGAATTTTCATAATCCCTTTCATCATCACATTCAAATATTATCGTGCTATCATCCGCAAACATCACCATCGGGCGTTGTATAGACATTGGCAGGTCATTTATATAAATAAGGAATAATAATGGTCCCAAAACGCTACCTTGTGGGACACCACAAACCGTTTCCCTCGACCGTGATGTATATGTTACAGACATTTTAAAATATATTTCAGTTTACTGTTGTTAAAGTACAAAAAGTTATCGTTTCTAACAGTTATTTGAACTGGCAAATACGATAACTTTTTGTATTTCAGCAACTCGAAACTGAAATATATGTTGATTTTTTTTTCTTATGCTACGGCTCCACCTGCGTTTTAACGCATAGCTTAAAGCGTTAATCTAGGCGTTACGCAGATGTGACCCCCCAAAATCGTACATGTCAAATAGAAAAACAAAAAAGCAATTGTATTATTATTAGTGACCCCCCCCCCAACTTCAGGCTGCGACCGCGCCTGAGTCTTAATGGTGTTAATTTATAAACGACAGTACTTAATCTACGTAACGCCTTAGCTAAAACGTAGTTGAACATTACCATTAACGTAACGCTAACGCAGGTGGAGCAGTAGCATTAGAAACATACAAATCTATGACTAAAACAAAGGTCCCATTCAGTAAGGGGCTTGAAAATAGCGTGAGGTTATTCTCTGTGTAGTTTCACACCCATAGATAGACTACATGTTCAGTTTGGTATCAGTCCATTCCATCAGTCTGGTACTTTGGATCATCAGTCTGGAAAAAATTTAAAGTCTATACAGACTGATGGAATGGACTGATGCCAGACTGATCATGTAATCTCTCTCATACAATTTGAAAACTTGAAAGAGATACATACTATTTGACCTATCGCTTTCAACTCGCTTTCGAGCACCTGTTGTGTCGTCGGGTCACATTTGTTATTCTTGTTACCACCATAATATGTATATTTAATTACCGCTTTCGGCTGCGGTGTTTCTGCTAAAAAAAGAAACAATTTAATCATTAGAATAGAATAGTGGCAGGCCAGAATTGACAAAGACAAATATTAATATAGTAACCCAACTAACCCATGCTAATAATGGCCTTCCCCAGAATTGACGAAGACCAATATTAGTAACCCAACTAATAAATGCTAATAATGGCCTTCCCCAGAATTGACAAAGACCAATATTAGTAACCCAACTAATAAATGCTAAGAATGGCCTTCCCCAATCTACTTTGACTTTCATAATCAAACAAGGTACAAATACGTAGTCGGGGGGAAAAAAAATGTATCACATTAAATCCTACAGTTTTCATTTAAAGTTCACATTGTGGCGAGACTCCAACCTCCAACGGTTGGAGTCTCGCCAGTCAGAGTATATTTTGACTTAATTTGGATGTACTCCACGAGATCGTCTGGTTTAGTAGAGTAATGCAGGCGGGACACGTAGGTACACCAGCGTCGTCGGAATAGCCTGGCGCAGCAGATGATTATGTCCAGTCGGGGCGGTGACACATAGGTTACAGAGGGTGGGTTTCTTCTTCTCCACCTTTTTAAAACCGTCCTCGTCACACCCATCATTCAGTCTCCGTGGTGCTGAAGCATTAGTGACAGGGCCGAGAAGATTTACTCCCTCCTTTGTAGCCCGCTTGAGTTGTGATGTAGCGGGTCGATCGGTAGCGGTGACCGCAGAATATGCACGTTTATTTATTAGTTGTATTTTAAGTGTATAATAAAATGTTTTGTTTGTGCTGTTATGCATTGGTAAAAGTTGGCCATTTTGCGAATTAGTCCTTTTGAGAATTAGCCATTTCGCGAATTAGTCTTTTTAAGAATTAGTCATTTCCAGACTCGGGTGCCATTTCGCGAATTAGGCATTTTGCGACTAAACGTTATGCAGCTCCTTAGCCACGAATGTCGGCACGTCGGTCGTCTGGGTCGGTCTCCTTTAAACAGGTGATGATTTCCTGGAGACTGTTCACACCTCCATCCCTTCGTCGAAATGGCATCTTGTCGGCTTTCCTGATACTTCGGAACAGCAGTGCCTTTCCACTTCAAATCTCATCTTCTTTGAAGTTCGACTTGCAGATCTGGACGATGCTGGCCTCGTCCATGGTGTCGATGGCGTTCTGGATGAAAGCCAAGACTTCATTCACTATGGGTTGCTGGGAGCTCATAGTGACTAAACGCGCAGCGGCTAATGCCGCGCGAAACGTGAATAATAATTCGCACTAATGCAATTGAGCGCGTCCGTTTCCGAGCGCGCACCGCACTTGAGACCGCATTTGAGATATAGGTAAAAATACCTAATTTCTAGAAAGTAATATTGATAAAATTCTACAGTGGAGAGTTAAGATGCTTTTGCTTGTTTATAAGGTTTGGGAGATAGAATGTGTTAGAGTAATATTTTTGGAGAAAGTATCTATAGTTATGTACCTATCTTAATAAATGGATCGACAAGGTGATTTTTTTATAACATGTTTTTAAGATAAATACAGAAGCTTATTTGAGTTTTCACCCTTGTGACTTTAATATATCTAATGAATTTGATGTTTTTACGTGGTTTTTACCATTTATTTCAGTCAACATTAATTCCTACACAATTTTTTTTGTCATCTACATTTCCGTTCTTGTAATAAACCCTCATAAAAAATATGAGAAGCGATTAAAGTTACATAAATATGTTGTTGTGAAACATCTATTTGGCGCGCGAACGAAAGTGGCTGCGGCCATATTACCGCGCCTGTCGCGAAGATTATTCTTGTTGTTTGATTTTTCAATTAAACTAATTATCTTAATAGAAACTTTGAGTAAAGGAGTTTAATTTCACATAAAGGAAATAAAGAGATTTAATGAAATTAAACTTCCTTGACTCAACCTCAACTTTCGGCAAATGGTGTAAGTGACGTCTTTAGGTAACAAGTAGCAAAGTGGTTCGGTCCTTCTAATTGAAAAAGTAAAATTGTTTTATCACTCATGCTCTGAAACATTTATCATTAAGGCGCGGTGGTAGTGAAACTAGCGCCGCCACTACATTTATTTTTATTTTTTATTATTCGTAAACCAAGTCAATATTTAAAAAAGTTCATGTACTTAATAATCTCTTAAATTGTCTCTAATGTTTTTGAAAGAATGAAAACTGTTGGAAGAGTTATTCAAAAAATATTATTTATTTATTTATTTTATTTTTATTTTATTAATTTCATGAAAACCAGCAGCTGTACAAATTGGCGTAGAAAAAGCGTAAGAAACAATAAGCTAATTATAGGTTTTCGCTTATAGGAACAATATAGAATTTTACAAAACAATAATGTTATGTACCCATCTAAACAAAATAAAAGTACTTAATGCTATGTGTGTAATGCTCACCATACTAGCATGAACTTATTCAGTAAATAGATATTCAATAAGTTTTCGCTTAAAACATTAGAGACAATTTAAGAAATTATACATCAGCTTTTTTTAAATATTGACTTGGTTTACGAGTACTAAAAATAAATGTAGTGGCGACGCTAGTTTCACTACCTACAGCGCCTAAAGTACTTACATAAAAAAAGTATGCCCGAGGTTCCACATTTACGTGGCGGTCTAGTGAACAGTGCGGTAATGAATTTCAATACTTACTTCCCGCACTAGTACAGGAAGTGCGTGCGTTTGTCGGTTCACATGTTCACACGAAACCATTAAAAAACTTTTTTATTTGACTTTTTTTCCTTAAAATAAAATTTAATACAAACTTTTTCGATTTTTTTTTCTTTGTTTCCCTCTTCTGCCCCTTTTCTTTGGAAAAAAAGAAAAAATCGAATTTCCTCGCATTTCTTGAGAAAAAGACTATACGGTCCTTGTATGGGAAGCAATTTACATTTCTCCGAAAGATCAAACCATCCTCAACAAAGTAAATATAATAGCTAACTTCCCGTTATCGGTTTTTAATGTACATTACTCAATGTCATCAATGTAGGTAGGTAAGGTACTTACTTTATTTATTCCTAAAAACCAGCAAAATTTGTAATCACTTAAGTATAGGTAAAGGAACTAAAAAAAGAAGATTTGGGGGTACAATAAATAGGTCACTTCTAACCAAGGGCGTTTCATCGTAGATCGTATCATCGCTTACCAACAGGCGTGATAGCGGCCAAGCACTTGCCTATCTATCATAAAAAAACATTGGTGGCCGCTGCTTGCGTGTATTTATTGGATCTATCCTATTATATCTATATCTTAGCTATTCCGATTTATCTTGAAGAAGGTTGACAAAATAATGATCAAATCGTCAAGCATTTTTGTGAAATAGTACATTACATCCGAGAACGGGAAGTTAGCATTTGCATTGTTGAGGATGGTTTGAAGCTCCAGCCGCAGGCAGGCGAGGGCTTTAATCATTTGAGACAATGCAAATAGCTTCCAGTACTAGGCTTGTATAGTGCTTTTCTCAAGAAATGCGAGGAAATAAAATTTTCGTAGTGGAAACTAACGCTAAAATAACGCTAGCTGATGAGTTCTACCGTTTTGAATTTGGAATAGTTACTTGATCGGGAAGTAAGAATTGAAATTCATTCTCTGCACTGAATTTTTATTTAAGTTTAGTTAATTATAGGTATAAGGAACTTTATACTGCAAAATCACTGATTTAATGATACTATTTGTTTCCGAGTTATGTTTTTTTTATATTTATTTGCCTTTTTTGTAAATTTTTCTGAAATGTATGTGGTGATTTTTGAGGTTTAAGGTAATGGTTTTATAAAAATCCATAGATAATATGGGGAAAACTTAAAATTTATCATTGACATGCTTATTTTTTTAATCAAGTTTCCAAAAATCACCTCTGTAGGATATAATGTGATTTTCTCGAACAAGTATTTTTAATTGCCCCGACTAAAAACCAACAGCGCTGGTGGCAGGCCATAATTGACGAAGGCCAATATTAGTAACCCATACTAATATTAGCCTTCCCCAATCTACTTTGACTTTCATAATCAAACAAGGTACAAAAACAAATGGCATAGGCCAGCATTGACTGGTTATAACGTGATGTACATAGTACATATCCAGTTAGTACTATACACGCTGAAATCCACTCATGGTTACCAGCAACATTCGACTATGGGGCCAACTCAGATATCGCGAAAAAAGCAGCTGTTCCATACAAATACCTACCCAATACCTACTCGACCTTAATATATGAACAATCTGTTTTTTATATCGATATCAGAGTTGGCCCCATAGTCAAAGTTGCTTGTAATCATGAGTGGAACCCCCCCCCCACTACAAGACCAAATGATTAAAATTTGACGGTGTATCGAATAATACACTGCTCGTATCGTATCGGCACAGTTATGGGTGAAATGTTTCCGATCATGGTGATTTTTACCCCTTCTAAGTAAATAATAATAATCGGCACAGTTACTTAATGCGTGTTTTTATAGTCTCATATGAGATGGAGCGATAGTTATTGATGACGAATGTAAGCAGATTATAGGGACTTCATACATACCGGTAGGTGTAGGTTTATCTGAAACAAAATAATATTCGTAATAATAAAAAAAACACGTCTATTGAAGTCGGGTGAGGCTACAGTACAAATTCCTTTTTTTTTATTCTAAAAGCCCCACCCGACTTCAATAGACGTGTTTTTATTATTACGAATATTATTTCTTGCTTTTTAGAGGTAGGTTTTTTGTTTAGATAGAAAAATCCGCTTAGTAAAACGTGAGTTAATCGCGGAGAAACATACATACATACGGGTCAAACTGAGAACCTCCTTTTTTAAGTCGGTTAAAGAACTACACTTAAGATATCCCTTTTCCAACAAAAAAATAATTATCTTATTCAGTTCATAAACAAAGAAGTTATACGACTGATCATCGAGGTAGTTAACGCAAAATCATACTATTTTCGTGCTTTTTTTCAAGATTACTTGAAATGTACTGAACCGATTTCCAAATTTTAAAAAATGGGACCAACTTGGGAGTTTACCTAATGTTTGAATCATTTCAATCGGTCCAGCCGTCTTTGAGTAATCGGTGGACATACACAAAAAAAAACATAGACGAACAGAGAACCTCCTCCTTTTTTGGAAGTCGGTAAAAATAAAATAAAAAACGATTAGGTTACCTATTTGAATTGTATAGAAAAACCTTAACGCCTGTGAAATACCAGCGACACAGCAGTAGGTCCCGCCATGGGCGTAGCGAGGGGGAGGTGGGATTTGGGGGTTCAAACTCCCCCTGAAATAAACACTTACGAAGTAAAATCTTTTTTCTGTCAAGCGTTTTTTTACATGGACCAACCCGCAAAAAACAGGCCTGGAAAAACTGGCCTATGGGTTCCATTCTGCTTATGTGTATGAAGTTTCATTAAAATCAGTTCATTCATTTCGAAAAATAAGGACTTGAAAGTTTGTATGAAATGCCGTTTGCCGTTAGAATAGGGCATAGGCTGTTTTGCATTTGTTTCGCTTGTCCTACAACTGACAGTCATGTCATGGCGGTACCTACTGCATTTCGCTGGTACAGGCATATAGACCAAGCTGATGAAGACCAAGAAAATGAAAAAAAAAATGTTCTTCCAGAATATGCGATGGCAACCCACTAAAATCCAGTGTTCCTAAGTAATATCTATTACTGTAACACATGTCTGCTCTTCCACCTTGTGAACCACCAGTGTGTGTGAGGTAAGGTTTCATGCAGTGGGAGCTCGGTCTAATAGACTCATAGGGTATATTACTTCGGCTACAGGCGGAATAGGGTAACTACTTATATACAGAAAGCAGCAGTTTGTATTAAGAAATAAATATAAACCGAGTGTCTGATAATTAAAAAAAACGAACCTTTCTGGAGTTGGTTTGGCAACTTGTCAGATTCCACTTGCGGTTTGATATTTTCTTGTTTCGGTACAGGCTTTTCATTTTTGACGATATTTTCTTGTTTCGGAACAGGCATTTCATTTTTGACCTCAACAACCTCAGAAACTTTCTTCACTTGCACTGCTGGACCTAAAATTTATATTTATTTTAATAGCTTCATTTTTTATTTGTTATGGTCCTTTTATTTCTTTGACTCAGGAGGATATATTTGCTATGTACACTATGTCCTAACTAACTTGGGTCGTACTAGGTATGCAGTTTAACACATTCCTTGTTATTTAATGTTTGTATCACATTCAGATAATTATATCTAGGATCTATCTAGATCCTAGTGCAGTATTATGATCCCAAAACAAAGTCATCGACCGACGTAGTCGTACTCGTAGACTGATACACAATAACAATAAATGAAAAGCGCAACATAGAAACGGTACCGCCATTTAATGAAAAAAGGGGGTATAGGTAGATGAGTTGGTCATTAACGTCCTCAAGACCGATATATTATGCTATAAGCATCGGTTTAAAACAGTCTACCAGAGCTAAGGGCTCAGTATCTACCAAAACGATGATAGATGGAAAGGAGAG
The DNA here is from genome assembly GCA_950108535.1 of Agriphila straminella. Lineage (NCBI taxonomy): Eukaryota > Metazoa > Arthropoda > Insecta > Lepidoptera > Crambidae > Agriphila > Agriphila straminella. Next base: position 22,766,304 of record OX467305.1, on the reverse strand, counting down.
ATGTGTTAAAACAACTGATAGGTTTTTTAGTTATCTCGTCCGCATATGCACAGAATATATATGGCATAGGTTTAGCTGGGTTCAAGCGATATGAGAACCATCTCGTTACTATTAGGTATGTCCAAAGCGGAGATATGAATATCTGTCAACCAGGCATTGCACGGTATTCGGCAACTGACGCTCCCTGTCGTGGCACGTGTTAAGCCGTGCCGATTTTAATTATCCTCATTCGTTTATAACGAATAAGTTTAATCTATGACAGCTGCTATTCGCGCACCACGGGACAAATAACGCTTCGTGTGAGATCCTTGGGGTAGGCTTAAACCCAGCAGTGGGTGTCGTGCGGCTGATTTCCCTTAGCTAGGGCCTAGCCAGCACATCTCTCCGCCCAACGTCGATAGACATACCCCAGACGCAATGTCATTTTTTTCCTCTCCTGTTCATCTGTTTACGTTTTAGTGAATACTGAAACTATATAAAGCCGGTATTCTATTTGAGCAACCTCATTTGGAGCAGGCCACTTTGGTCATTGGACACTGTTAAATGCTCAATGGTGCCGATTGTGGTATTTGTCCACAAACATTTCTATCACTGTATGGCCGCGCGGTTGCCTCTTCACCTCTACACGCTGCAATAACTACATTAGTAAGACAACCCTGCCCTACGTAGTCAAGCAAGCGCGATCGTGTAGCGGTGATACGCGATTGTGAAACGGTGACACGCGATTTTGAAGCGGTGACACGCGATTTTGAAGCGGTAACACGCGATTTTGAAGCGGTAGCACGCGAATGCGGAGAGGCAGCTACATCTTCCCAAGTGCGCGAGAATTGTGTCATCATTTAAAGTTAAACGTTCGCGCGATTGTATGAAGCCGATCGTGCATCGCCAGTCGCCACGTACGCCGCAAAGGTCATTTTAACAGGCATCGTTATATCTTCAAGATCGATCAAGTAAGACAAACGATATTTCGCCGCGGTGGCAATCGCTCGACTTGAGGCTGTCGAATAGATTCGGATGCTTAAGATTCTTCCGTAAAATGACTGTTTCGCTCGTTTATTATTCAACCCGAGATAATTTTTCCTCTATACTCAAAATTACACTGTAAATATTTTATAGAAATTTTGCGCTGTCGGTGTCAGGTCACTCCTACGTTAGTACCTACGGCTCCCAAAAAGCCCTAAGTAAATAGTTTTATTCAACGCCACGCAGAAATATTCTATAGCTACACTATTACTGCGATAAAATAGATAGCCCACTTTTTTATTAGTAGATAATGAAGAAGAAGAATTAATAGAAACGGCTTGTGACTTACCTGCATCGTCTGATTTTGTGTCGCCCTCCTGTTTTGAAGCACCATCTTCAAAATCTTTATGGACAGCCATGTATAAAGCATCGTCTTCTTTCATCGAGAACCGCTTTCGATATGTCTCAATGATTTGCGGTATTGGTATATCCAGTTCACCCGCCAAAAGCAATTCTATTCTTGTGTAGACTGCTACTTTAAGAGCTCTGAATAATTTGTATATTGATTCTGGCATGGCGGACACTGTGGCCACGATGCTTGGTGGTTGGTGTCTCTCTAAGATTTCTCTTCCGATCTTAGCTGCTGCCTGTCGTCGATAAGTAGTATCCCTTCGAATAATGGTCTCGTAGCTTTTACTTTTTGCGGGGGGTTTGTTCCTTAGAGGTACGTTTTGCCGTGGAGGTAGATTAATGTTCGGTGGTGCATTCGGCCTGGGAGGAACATGGGGTGGATTCGCTAATAAAGGCGCAATTCCTCTAGTAGGCGCAATTCCTCTAGTAGACGCAATCCCTCTAGTAGGCGCAATCCCTCTAGCAGGCGCAATCCCTCTAGCAGGCGCATTTTGCGGTGCCATTCCCCTAGCAGGCGCGATACTCATTAAGGAAGGGATTCCTCTCGTAGGAGCATTTCTCATAGGTGGTTCAATTTTTTGTCTCTTGCTTTCCATGTTAGGCGGTAGTCTTTGTGCTGGAGCCTTTGTGGCAGGGGGTCGAATACTATTGTCCCTATTTATGAACGGTTGAGAATTATTGCCGAACGATGCTTTAGTAGGCTGCTGTCTCCTAGTCTGCTGGGAATTATTGTTGACACTAGAGTCAGGGTAGGGACGTTTCCTTGATTCCCATGCTTGAGTTTGGTGATGAGAATCGGAATCATTTTGGGAGTAAGATTGTTGGGCAGGCTCGTAATAATCTAGCGCCGCTTGCAGTCGATTTTGATGGGGAGGGACATCTCGCCTGCTGAGGCGGGCTTGATTTTCAGGCTGAGTGTTGCGGCGATTCCAGATTCCTTTTGGCTCAGTGTTAAGGCTGTTTGGAGCCTGATCGTAACGTTTGGTGCCTTCAAAATCTCGCTGGTTTTCGTTGAAACCTCGAGATTGGTTAGTTTTATTGGGACCACTATTATATGTTTGAGGCGTAGGGTTTCCTTTTGGCTCAGTATTATGTCTGTTTGGAGCTTGATCGTATCGTTTGGTGCCTTCAAACTCTCGCTGGTTTTCGTTGAAACCTCGAGATTGGTTAGTATTATTGGGACCACTATTATATCTTTGAGGCGTAGGGTCGTTGTACGCATTGCGAGATCCAGTGGCGTGAGGAGAACGGCTTCTATTTCTGGAGGGCATATCCTGTTGATAGTCGTCGGGCTGCTGCCATCTTGACGGCTTAGCTGGTCTGTCTCTTGGTTGGTTGGAGTCGGAATTCCAAGGACGTTGATTTCCTTGGTAATTGTCATAGTTTTGGTCATGCTCGTCGGCAGAGCGATTGAATCCTTGATAAGGCTTGTCCTGTTCACTATGGTTGTACCGATTTTCGTCTTCGTTGGGGTAATCGGGCGCTTGATTGCGCCTGTCAAAGTTATAAGGGCTCCCTTGATCATAAGGGCGGCCGAATCCTTCACCAAATCTATTGAGCTGGTCATCAACTCCTCCCCAGTTCTGAGATTTCTTATTTTTAGAATGATCTCTTGATTTCGATGCGGAGTACATATTGGACAAAGGACCATCATTTTGTGTGTTGTGATGCGAAGACGAGGGTTGCTGGGTTGGAGCTTGACGGCTGGTGTCCATAAAAGCATTCTGTGAAGAAGTCACGAGGAAATCACAATCCTAAACATAACAGAGAGTAATGAACATCATTGACAGATGTTCACTACTTTCAAAATTATTATCTGATCATTTAAATATTATTAATTCTATGTCATAAATGGGAACATTGAAGAGAGATTTTTTTTTACATATTTTACTCAAAGTTTATGTTCTTAATCATGCCTGTCCAATAATTGGCCATAGTCAGAGCATTCTCTCTCACTCATTGTCTTTTTAAAATACTGAAAGACGTACAACCCATATATTCTGCCTGGGCACTTTATTGAGTCTTTGAAATAAATAAATTAGACAATATCACAACATTATTATGATATTCCGATTCCAAAGTACTGGGCTTAAGCACTTTTGTTATGGAAATGGGAAACTTAACTAGTCGAGAAACAATCCTGTGGCCTCTGAGAATGTGACCATCCAAATCTGTGTGCAAGCCACTTAATCCTGTTGGTCGTCAAGGAACTATAAAATGTACATACTTTTCGACATAGTAGCATGTTATGCCACTCAAAGCGAAAAAGTAGGTCATTTACCAAATTTTCGAACATTTTTTTTTTTTTTTTTTTTTTTTTTTTTTTTTTTTTTTTTTTTTGTTACATTTTGTTACAATGAATATCATCCAAATGGATCCAATCGCATTTGTACAGCTTAAAATGCAACCGGTGACATCCAATAACATTGATGCATGTGGAATGCATTTGGCACACAATAACAGTTGAAGATGATGCAACATTACTCAGCATCTACCATCGGCCATGTCTATGGCTAATAGGCAATTATTGTGATTTGATCAAATCAATTTCGATTTTGCTTCTGGCCCCCTAGCATGACCACTGAATGCGATATGATATAGTGATTTATCATGTTTAACTGTCAAAAGACAATAGATTTTGACAGTTGAGTGTCGATAAAATGCTATATCATGCAATAATATCATTTTTCGAAGGTCATGCTAGGGGGCTGTAAGATGAAAACCATAAGTGAAGCACCACATCTTCTTCACATCCCTTGTGAATTTATGCCTGGTTTATATACAGGGGTTAGTAACATGGCAGTGCAGTAATCCAGTCCAGTGCTGACATGCTACTGGGCGCGTGTAGACACTAGTTTCAACCTAGTCCAGTGCTGACTTCTCGCTCGCAAGTCAGTCCAGCTGACTAGCCCACCCCTTTCATTTGCGGGCACAGTACAACATACTGCTGATCCTGTCTACTTGTACCCAGTTACTGGGTCCGAAATTCAGAGTCACTGGGTTCAGTCACTGACCTCATATAGGCCAGCCCTAATATTATAAAATACACACATAAAAATGTTTACATGTCCATGCAGTCCAAAAAAGCATAGTTTCATCACATGCATAATTTCAGCCATTTTTATTGACCCCACTGTGGGGGCACAGGCCTTCCTTATGCTGGATAAGGCAGATGGACCATAATTTAGGCATAGCATATCTCTTAATTTTTACTTAAATTTACCTTAAGTGCTATTCATTACGTTTTTTGAGGTATTTGTTTTAGCTGAGGGCACACTTTTTTCTGGTTCAGATAAAGATACCTTGCCTAACCATCTCTTCAAAGGCTGATTGATTACCCTTATTTATGGCAAGGTATATAAAAGGTAGGTTTATAAAATATAATATATTGAATGTCCTACTGCAAACTGGAACAACAATTTGGTAAAGGTGCAGCCCTAGCATGAGCATAGGAACGCAATAGGATATAGCGATTTACAGCTCGTGCAGCGAGTTAGAGCTCTTGGCAAATGTGGGGTATGCACAGTAGTAATTTGTTGCTAAAAAATAATACAGTGCATACCCCCTCCACACTGCTGAGAGCTCTCAACTCGCTGCACAAGCTGTATCACATTTAACTGTCAAAGACAATGGATTTTGACAGATGAGTGTCAATAAAACGGTCACTAAAACACGATATATATTGTGTCACTAAAACACGATATATATAGTGTCACTAAAACACGATATATATCGTGTTTTAGTGGCCATGCTAGGAAAGCAAGACTAACGTTCTTGATAGTGGCTTATACTTATAATAATAAGCCTACTGTGAGTAACATACAGAGTACATACAGCTAACAACACATAATACCAGCATAAATAAATGACACACAACTACAAGAGCCTACCTGTTGCTGAGGCATCATATACATTCCCATCATCTGTTGCGCCAGCATCATTTGCATCATCGGGTCTTGGATGATGGCTTGCTGGTTGTAAGACATGTGCGGCATCGCCAAATTTAAAGCCATCGGAATATTGGGTAGGACGTTCATGTCTGGGCCGGATTGATCCATAGAGTTGTTTGGGCTTTGATTCCTTGCTCTGTAAGGTTGCTCCGATGGCTGAAAAGTTACATTAAAATTTATATTCTGCATAGTCCAACATGACCTGACTCTCAGACCTTTATAAGATTGTGTACAAAATGCAATATAGTCTAACCTTTTTTTGACGAACTTTCTCAACGTAAAGTTGTACTCCGTTTACATAAAGGCCATTGATTTGGCGAACAACGATTGCCGCATCTTCTTCTTCTGCCACACCTAAAGTCACTTTTTTATACTGGTCTTCGTCTACCAAGTTGTCCAATAGTATCTCTGAGAAACCACATCGGGTCTGAATCAATGTCTTTACATCAGAATACCGCGTCTGGAATAGAAATAATACAAATATAGCAAGAACAGAACTTACAATTTTACAGGTACTCTACAATATCCACCAAAATCATAGGTATTTGATTATTTCAGTATGTACTTACAGTAGAGGGTAGATTATGTATTGTTAACAACATATTGGCCCTGTTGAGGAGAGAAAGCTAAAGTAAAGATAATTAATCTTCCTGCAATTCTTTTCTTCTTCTTTTTATGCTTTGATTGATGAAAAAAATAATTATGAAAGACGACGATGGTCGTGGGTGGGTTCAGTCAGTCTGTCGCAACTTCCATACAAAAAAAAGATTCTATGAAACGGACACGAATTTTGATGGCGATTGGCGACTATATTTGTCTCACTCTTCCTCATTCTTTGATGATAGGTCATCTGTCAGAGAAACATGGCGGCAACATTTAAAGTATTGTAACAAATTAAATTAATTTGTGTAGGTACCTAGTTAAAAGTTTGTTTTATAATAGTTTTGTGATATTTAAAAGTTTGTTTTAATGTTTTAATTTGTTTATAGTCAAGTTAAGGTGCAGTACATGTAAATCACAAAGAAGCATGTAAAATGTGAAATTTGTTGTTTAAAATCGGCGTGAAAAGACGATACAAAACGGTTTTTTATGGCCAAATTTCCTTCAGATGAACTTCGGTGAGTAATACATTAACCAATATAACATTCGTTTACAATTTTTGGTAGGTATTATGAAATGATAAAATTTTAGTCAGAAAAATAATCTGCAGGAAAATAGTCTGCAGGTGCTACATCATTATAAATATCGATATCGATGCTTTTAGTTTTAGGCGTAAGAAATGGGCTTGGCCCAATTCTGAATATTATAAACTAGTTTAATATTTTATTATAATTGCAATTTTATATCTGTTTTGATTTAACTCTTACTTCAGGTCACTACTATGAGCTAACGAATTAATTGGCGAAAATGCGATTTTTTTGGGAATAAATCTTTTTTATGTTTTTTTATTATATTAGCAATTTTATATCTGTCTTATTCCAGGTCCCAACTAAGAGCTCAAAAATGCGACATCGACTTTTTTTTGGTGATAATTAATACGTTTAATTTAATTTTTTTTACTATAATTGTAATTTTATATCCATTTTAATGTAACTCTTATTTCAGGTCACTATTATGGTCTATGAGCAAATGAATTGATCGGCGAAAATGCGACGATGAGGATTAATACATAACGAATTAAAAACATTGTTTTACATTCGTTATGTTGGCTACGTCGAGGTATGTTTGATTTGACATTTTGTAGATTTTTTTGGTCTATGAAGTCCCGTCTCTTCTTACTATAGTATTGCTTTCTCTGTGGGTGGGTTGACAATGACAAGCAAAGCTTCTTCTTCTTTTTTTGATGTGGCAATCCACTCCTTTTTACGTCAGGGTGATGTTCCCCAACGACGAATACTTCTGCCAGTTTCGGCGGGTCTACCGGCTAAAAACAATGGAGTTAATGTTAACTGTAAGTATGTGATACATTGCTACTTCGTTTTGGCACAAATAAAAACTTACCAAAGAAAAGAAGCAATGTATCATGAGTGGGTCTTCAGCTTCCTCATAGGCTATAGAGAAATTCTAAGCATGCCATATTTTAAAGCATAATAGCAGCAATCAAACTTCCAAACATAATAATAGCAGCCATCATAAGCTCGTTACCATGAGTTGTTTTATGTGTGCGAGCTGGCGACACGTGTCTACAGCTTACACATGCCGTTAAGGCAAACCAGTGAGGTTAGGGTTTTAGACTATAGTCAGAAATTTAGAGCATAATTGCAGCAATAAGATCCAAAAAAAACAACCATCACACTCAAATACTGTTGAAACTACGAGCATAAAACTGTGTGGGAGCTGGGGACCCGTGTCACTGGCTTGCACAGCTGTATTTTCGTAATTATTTAAGCTACGATTATGTACTATACCTCAAAAGGAGAACGGCAGGGTAGTATGGGAATTTTGTACAGGTCTACAACTTTCATGTTTGGCAATGAGATTTATACATTCGATAGATAATATTATTAGGAATTACTACATAAATTGACAGAATTTTAAAAGTTGGGGTTTATAAGTTATAATAGTATTTCTAATCATGTTCTTAGGTTGATTTTCCCCTTATTTGACAGTTGACTGACAGTGACACTTGACTTACTGCGACAGTTGACTGACAGTGACAGCTAATTATACAAAGGCCGCGTACCGAATCACGCTGATAGCGCTATAGTCATAAAATATTACACAAATAGGGTATTTGTGTACCTACTTTATTTAATGGATTATACTCTAACAGTGCTGTTTGCGTGATTCGGAACGCGGCCAAATTGTACCTACTTTAGTTCGGTAGTTTTTAATAAATACATCGAATTAATAATGCATTGTATTGCTACGTCTCGTCATATGTATTGTATCTCTCTAGAAGTCTAGTAGGGCTGCGGTCCGCATAGCGATAATATCGCGAATCCATATAAATGCAGAAGGTAGGTACCTACAAAAACCCTATTAGAGTCTGTTCGGAAAGAGAACCGACTTGGGATTAGTGCCTGATTATCGTTTTTTAAATGTTGACGGCACTGTTACGTTTTAGTGCGACTGTAATAACTTGATAAATATTAAGTCAACATAGTCGCACTATAATTACGTATATCAGTGCAGTCTACATGACAAAAACGGTGATCAAGCACAAATTCCAAGTCGGTTCTCTTTCCGAACAGACTCTAATTGTGTAATATTTTACTTAATTTGGTCAGATTCACGCTAATTTCATCGCCATGCAGACCGCAGCCTAGTAATAGGTACCTAGCTATCTGGAACTATGATAATAATTTATTGAGACATGCTTGTGCTTGGATATTTAAAACACCTATGAAGTAGGTACCTAGGTACTACCTACCTAAATAGGTACCTAACATGATTCATGAGATATGTAGTATGGCACTGTAACTCTACTTAATAGATATTATAGTAACCTACTACCTATATCGCTTGATTAAGGAATTGAATTCTCTTACTACTATCTCCTAACTTAATTGAATACTGCTCAGCGAGTTACTTTAAAGACTTACTGACACAAGTAATGAATTGGGCACACCATAGAAATTGTGTCAATATCGGGTGTTGTTTAAATAAAATAATAATTTGATTTATTTAATGAATATATTTTTAAAATAATATAAATAAACCTAAGGCACTCTTAAAATATTGTTATTCATGCAAATGAAGATTGCATATGCGTGCACCACAAGGTATAAAATAATAATATTCTAGAAGTATACCACGTTGTGTATCTTCAGGCTCAATATGGCGTTTGGAGCCAGTACATCCACGGAAAATACAGTGGCCTGGTGTTTCAGCTGCTCTCCATATATTCGGCAATGTTATGTACCGAGGTTCACTAACAGTAATTCTGGAGTTCAATATTCCTTGAGCTCTTTCCCAACACATAGAGCAGACTTCACTTATTGAGGGCACCTGTAAACAATGAGATGAATATAATAATGTGACACATATTATAGTACCTACCTTGCTTTTCTATTCAATGAAAAATGTACATATTGGATCTCAACATTTGCTGTTTTTTTATTTATTTAGACATTTCATTAAACAATAAAAGTAGCAATGCAGAAAAGACTTTTTAGTTCAGGGCCTACTTTTACTTTAGGTACTTCAACATTAATTACACGGACTACACGGTTCTCACCTGCTGGTGCTCTATCAATTCAGATATTATTTCTATTATCTGTCTTTCATGTTCATTTGTAGATTGCCTTTCATTTGTAAATTCAAATGTGTTGCTACATAGACAGCATGTTCTTGTTATTTCAGGCTGGCTATCATCTAGTACATTTTCAGGCTGGATCATTTCTTGTGGCTCTGGCTGCCCACTTCTACGTGAAGCTCTTTGCGCTCGAAGCCAACAAGGAATACAAGCTTCATCTTCTGAAGAAAGCTGAAATAAACAATTGCAATGTTATTACAAAAGCTACTAATAAATAAATAAATGTACATATTGATGATAGTATTTAATATGTGAATAAATCCAGCACTTATTTAAGATTAACAAGAAAGAAGATAAGTATGGTGTAAGATGTTACCTCTCGTGGTCGAATCCAATTAGAAATGATGTCAGTCATCCTTTGTTCCTGCTCATTTGGCTCTTGAATGATAACTCTACGTCTAGTTATTCTTAAATACCCAGTCAGTCAGCCACTACTATCAAGATAACACAAAAAAGTACCTACACTACACAAGCACAGCACAGACAGATTGTTTGTGTTCACTTACACTAAAGAGCGTCTTTTCGCAAAAACCATTTACAAATTGAATACGGAGGAACCGCGGCTCAAAATCAAAGGAAGAAACTTATGTTTTATACAAGTACTAACGAAAATGCCAAAACGAGAATTCGCCAGACATCCACTAGCACAAAGAATAAACCACAGACAGCCTGCCTAGCATGACCGATTTATATCGCGTGATATAGCGTTTTATCACGTTTAACTGTCAAAAAGACAAAGGAATTTGACAGTGGAGTGTCGATAAAATGCTATATCACGCGATATAAATCGGTCATGCTAGGCAGGCTGACGCCATTATTGTTTATTTTGATAAGTTGACATTGACAGTGTTGCAAGTAAATGTCATTCGTTGTTTTACAAATAAAAAATCGATAAGAAAATCGATTTTAGAAAAAAATAACAACTCAGTCATTATTTATGAAAACGTGTGATCAATGCTCTAATAACGCAATCTCACATTCATGCTCGCTACTCGGCGCCCGCCACTCGCGCGAGTCACTAGCGTGAATCACTCGTCTCGACGAAACATTCGAGTCCCGCGGGTCTACCGCCTAACTCTATCGCTTTGACTCTGGCTTTGGTTTATGACGTCAGTGCAATGGCCGTCCTTGTCATCGTGTTATGATATGAAAGGGACGGATAGAGCATTGCTATCGCTTTGAGTTAGGCGGTAGGGCCCCCGTTCACACATTCGCGCGGCGGTCTTCATTTGGATTTTAAACGCTCGCATGCATAGAGTACATTTTCCATTCCGTAGCAGTGTATCTTTCAGGTACTACTCCGGCGGACTGATTTGACAGATGACCACCTAGCGACCGGTCTCATTTGACAGATCTATTTAGATAATCAGCCTGCGGGGGGGTAAAGGCCTCTCCACACTCACGCGCGAAACGTGCGCGAAGAGCCGCGAACCTAAGTCTAAAGGTGCGGGCACATTTGTCTGACGCCACGTGTTAACATGCCGTATTTATATGGAAGTGTGATCCTAGTGCATACATTTACTATGAAAAGCGATGTCAGATGACATCGCTTGATGGCGTGTTAACACGTGGCGTCAGACAAATGTGCCCGCGCCTTTATTCGCCACGCGTCTGTGCAACCACACAGATACATAATTATTAATCTAATTCTAAACTATAAAAATAAATTAAGACGTATTAGCTATACGAGTATTGATTAAAAAAATCGATTATTCGATATTTTTTACGTATGGCAAGTCTGACAGCAGTTTCGCGTATCACGTTTAGTTACTGCTATTTAAAAATGCGTTTCGTTACTAGTTTTTGTACTAAGATTTCACTTTAGGATTTTTTTTGAACCCGGACTTCTAAAAGTATAACATTTACTGGAAAATTATGCTAAAAAATAAAGGAAAAAACTATGCAAAAATGATACCAAAACATTCACAATAAGGGCCTGTACGTCAGTACGCGTTCTCCTTTTCAGCCGAATTGCAGCATTAGGCTCCAAATTTTTCAAAACTCTAACTCGAAAGGTTTTTGAGCTACGAGCCGATATCTATGTGTAAGCTGGAGACCCGTGTCACCGGCTGACACATGGTGAATTGCTGTAACGGTATATGTTAGAGCTTCGTTTTAAAGATCAAATGATATGTTATAATTGCAGCACACACGATGCATAATTTCAAATCTCTGGGCCTCTTATATTCGAAATTATAAGCCAAAAACCGTTTTCCCGCCAAAAAATTCAAAATAATGGCTCGGATGCGGCTAATCGCGCCGTTGCCGTTCCGTGCGCTACACTATTGCAATCGAATTTGAACCTAAGAGCTAGTATTATTTTGAGTCATTTTAATTTGGGCTCTCGATCGTTTTAATTTCTGTGCTGAGAATTTTAGTCTAGGAGGTAGGAGCCGATATAACTGGTTACCTAATTTAATAGAAAAGCAAAGTCTATTTATTTAGGACTGTTTATATCGCTAAGGTATGTACTTAATTTTATTTTATTAACACGTTTTTATTAGGTTACTTTCTCGTTTGTTTGTTTGTTTGTCCATAAAGTTTGCGAACGATTTTATACCATAGCTTTCTGATGAGCTAAAGACTTAAAACTTTAAACATACGTCACAACTAAAAGGCAATGCAGTATTATGGTGCCATTGAGCTGATCTGATGATGGAGCCGGAAGAAGGCCACAGGAACTCTATGATGAAACCATACAATCCCATCGCGTTTGGGCTCATTAGAATCGTATTGATGAGTACTACAATAAGAGGCGAGGTCCAGGGTCTGATAATGAAGCTGGAAGGTCATGCCATAGGAACTCAATATTGAAACCGTGCAACCCCATCGAGTTTGGGCTCGTTTGATTCCTCTTGCCAAGTACTTTGTAGGAAAATAGTGTTCAGGGTCTGATGATGCAGCCGGAAGAAGGCCACTGGAACTCTGTAATATAACCATGCAACCTCATCTAGTTTGGGCTCGTTTGAATCGTCTTGACGAGTACTTTGTTTCGCAATAGTTTTTAAGGTCTGATGATGGAGCCGGACGAAAGACACAGAAACTCTGTAATAAAACCATGCAACCCCATCGTATTTGGGCTTGTTTGAATCGTCTTGACGAGTTCTCTAATGGGAAATAGTGTTCAAGGATATGATGATAAAGCCGGAAGAAGGCCATGGGAATTCTATAATAAAAAATATGCAACCCTATCGAGTTTTCGCTCGTTTGAATCGTCTTGAGTATCATAAGCTTTATTTTAATTCGGGGAAATTTTCAGGGGCGGCTTCAAAAGGCATTTTTTTATATTTGATATGCGTACCTACTTACCCCTGTTTTCTGGTGGTCCCATGATTTTGTTCCATTAATTAATTATGCAGATTTCTAGCTTTTTAGAGCTGTTTATTTTTATATGTAAGTACCTATTATAGCTGTTTTCGTTAGGTTTTTAAAGGTTTTTGAAGGAGGTGTACATTGGTAACGTTGTAGGGACTAGGGACGTAGTAAGCCTCCTTTGCTCTGGCCGTCCCCATATAAGCACAGAATATAATAGTACTAAAGTCCATATAGTAAACGGCGGATGCCGAGAAAGCAGTTACTTCGCCAACATACCACAGAATAGATAAAAAGTACAAGTACCATACCACGTTTAGTTATTTACTAAACCAACCTTTTTGACAAGGAGGGGTCGGTCAGCCATCGACACGAAGAAGAAAAATTGGTAACTTTGCAAACTTTTTAACTTGCAAATAGATAAGAAATAAAAATACTACAGTTTTTAAGTAAATAACGATTGGTAAAAAAAACTTTTATAAATTTGGAATAGCTTTATTAAAAAAAATTAAAACATAACATTGTTTGTTATCTATGGATTGGGTTTAAAATCCATAATATAACATGAATAACATCTTACTAGCATTTTAAAATGACGCTTCTATGTAAGTAATTGGTTATAACATAACAAAGACACGCCCTATTGAATAGTGCTAATGGTATTTCTGCTAATGGACAACAACTTAAAGAGGAAGCCATACCACAGAATATATAATAGTACTAACGTACAGAAGTCGGTCCCCGCGAGGACCATCAAATAATAAGCTACTCTCGCTGCACGGCAATTTAGTACAATTTCAAACTGCAAAACGCTGCGTGGATAAAATTATATGCACCTACGAAGAAGAAAGAGAGGCGTCTCTTTCTGTCGCATAGCTCTGTCTCAACCGACACATTTCGGGGTTGCTACTCGCTAGTTACTGATATGATAGAAAACATTCGTTATGCCCATGAACAATGAAATTACTACTACTTATAAAATAAAATAAATCTACCTAATAGGTGAGCTGAGCATATTTAAAGAGCATAAATAATAAGTATTTCTAAGTAGTTAGAGAAGCTTGATGGCGCAGTGGTATAGCGCCTGGCCCAACGATTGCGGAGGTTAAGCAACTTTTGCAAGGGTCGGTTATGGGATGGGTGAAAAAAATAGTATTTTTTAGCTTTTTTCTTTACTGGTGCCATATTTCGAACTTCGATACAACTAAGTATGTAAATATGAATACAAAAAATACAATAAACTTTGGTAGGTAAGGTAGGTAGGTACGTTAGTAATTAAGTATCAAAAACGAAGTGCATGCAGTTTCGCATTCGGCGCTTGACTGACTCGTTTCGTTCGTGACGTTCACGCGCTGCGCTCTCGTCGCTTGCACACGCCGCGCGTTTCGGTCGGCGCGGTGATATCCCTCGACAATGGCCCTCTTGGAGTGGGCCGCGAGCAGTAGGCTAATATAAAAGTTTAAGCGCGGAGTGATACCCCCCTGGCCATACCTGAAGGCTAGTATAAACAGCAGAACGTAGAACACCTTCAATAGTGCGTACCTACCTTTGGGAATAAAATTCAGGAATTCTTTCTACCAACGAACGCAAACAGTTCAATTAAGTATCACAGTATAATCAGATTTCGATCGTAGTACAACTTACTTACACAATACGACAAAATGGAAGTTTCACAAAATAATAAGAGCTTTTTCTGAACGATTGTAAATCTAAGGCAAGATTTTTGCCGTTTTGTTTTCAATTAATAAAACTGTACATAAACATACCTCATTGTGAGGGATAGATACCACAATAATAAATAAATAAAAAAAAACTTTTATTGTGCATAATGATGATACAGATCGTACACTAAAAAATGCAAACTGACATCAGAGTCATCAGACTGATACAGGGCTGCCTTTTGTACGATTTTGTTTTTAAGAATGAGTGGTTTTCAAAAGGCAGTTAAAAAAAAAAGTAGTAGTACCTAAAAGACGGCTAGATGTCGTTGTTCAACTAAGTACGTAACTTTTTAAGAAAAAAGCAAAGGACGAAAAGAGTTAACGCCAATTTTTGACGTTGTTATGGCAATCTACTCTTCTTCAGGGAGTAATTTTTGCCAGTGTCAAGTGTTGAATAATTAAGTGCATACTCAGCTGCTAGGAAAAATAAAAAAAAAACCTACCTAGTTGAATAGCGCCATCTAACAACATAAAAATAAACTAAAATTCTCAGCTGTCAGAAAACCGCTCATTAGAAAAAGATTTGAAAATTTCCACAAGATTTTTCCTTGCACTCGAACATTTTTATCATGCATTCAAGGGCAGAATCTTCTAATATTAACTGATTCAAGTATTAACTGTATATTGATTGGCACAAACCCTGTAGATCTTGTAATAATATTCGCATGGTTTACAGAGCATGTAATGTTTGTGCAGCTTTTAGCACATATTATTTTGCAATAACTAGTAGTAAGGTATTTATCAATAATATAAGTGACGTTGCATTCACAATTGATTATTGAAGCATTTGCTTCTGATTTAAAGTGTAAATTTAGAAGATTATCCCTGATTTCATAAATATCTGGTCGATTTAGAGCCATTGATATTATTAAATTAGCAAACAAGTCATTACCAGTTTTTAAAGCCTGTAGTATATTTTTCTTTACCCTGCGCAGGACCGGGGCGCGCGCGGCAATAAAACGTAGCGGACCATTTGCGTGCGTGCGCGCATGAAACTTGACACCCTTTTTGGCCTCTCTAAGCACATGCTCATGCGTTTGACAGCTTGTAACTCTAATTCGCTTTATTGAATGAGATTGGACTTGGGTATTGAATAAACGCAGAATTTATTCCTCTATCCAATGACATTAATATAGTCTATATCCGATTAGTAATAGAGCTGAAAAACCGTCGAATCGCCGGTCCCGGACGATGGCATTTATAAATGCCATTTTGCCCTCCCTGGTCCTTAGAGGTGCAAACTAAAATGACATGCAGAAATGCCATCCGGTCTCTCAAAGGTAGTGCATATGGCTGCAAACAGATGTGCTATACTGTCGAACGCACCAGTGTTATACATAAATAAACTTCCGATGTTGGAGCCATTTCTGAGTAAACATATATCGTGAGGTTTTAATGTCAAGGATATTTCCTTTTCTTTGAACTGGTTATCGATTGGTTTATGGTTTTTAATTATTTTTTCTGATATAAAATCAATTTTGTCATTTTGTTTTTCTTCTTTCTTTACTTTTATAGTTTTACACTTTTTTTTACGTATCCTCTCCAGTTTTCTATATATGATGGGTTATTTGAAAAAAGAGAAATGAAGACAGTTCAACATTTAAACGCGTAAGTATGGTCGACGACGTCTGTAATGTAACGGACTTGTGCGCGCGCGCTCTGACAAAAGTGCAACCAAATATGGTTTTTATTTTCTACGGCACTAAACTAAAATGATAATCCTATGAACAGTAAAAAACAAAATCACGCCATCTGTTCGCGCACCAAGGAAATATTGTTATAGCCGTGTGCACGCGCTCTGATTCTGACATAAGTGCTGCAACCAAACAATGGATTTTTTTTTTTTTTCCGTGTTAATATAGCAATGGCTGCCGTGTGCGCGCACTCTGTTTCATTAGCACTAAAGACTATTAGCACGAACATTAATTTATCGAGAAAAAAAAGATTTTATTTTTTTATTTTGAGTGTAGATACCTTGTAGGTAAGGTATATTATAATATGTAGAAAAATCGGCTCAGCCAAACGTAAGATAATCGCGGAGAAACATACATACGGGTAAAACTCAGAACCTCCTTTTTTAAGTCGGTTAAAGAACCTACACTTAAGATATCCCTCTTCTCTAAAAATAATTATGTTATTCAGTTCATAAACAAAGAAGTAATACGACCATTATCATCGAGGTAAATCACACAAAATCATACTATTTTCGTGCTTTTTTTCAAGATTACTTGAAAAGTACTGAACTGATTTCCAAATTTTAAAAAATGGGACCAACTTGGGAGTTTACCTAATGTAATAACGTTTGAAAAAAAAAATATACAGACGAACATAGAACCTCCTCCTTTTTAGGAAGTCGGGTATAAAAAAACGCGGGTAAAAGCACTCAATATAGTAATATTATCTATATCAATATAGTAACTTTATGGACAAACAAACAAACAAACGAGAAAGTAACCTAATAAAAACGTGTTAATAAAATAAAATTAAGTACATACCTTAGCGATATAAACATTCCTAAATAAATAGACTTTGCTTTTCTATTAAATTAGGTAACCAGTTATATCGGCTCCTACCTCATAGACTAAAATTCTCAGCACAGAAATTAAAACGATCGAGAGCACAAATTAAAATGACTCAAAATAATACTAGCTCTTAGGTTCAAATTCGATTGCAATAGTGTAGCGCACGGAACGGCAACGGCGCGATTAGCCGCATCCGAGCCATTATTTTAATTTTTTTGGCGGGAAAACGGTTTTTGGCTTATAATTTCGAATATAAGAGGCCCAGAGATTTGAAATTATGCATCGTGTGTGCTGCAATTATAACATATCATTTGATCTTTAAAACGAAGCTCTAACATATACCGTTACAGCAATTCACCATGTGTCAGCCGGTGACACGGGTCTCCAGCTTACACATAGATATCGGCACGTAGCTCAAAAACCTTTCGAGTTAGAGTTTTGAAAAATTTGGAGCCTAATGCTGCAATTCGGCTGAAAATTTTGAGATATAGTACATAATCGTAGCTTAAATAATTACGAAAATACAGCTGTGCAAGCCAGTGACACGGGTCCCCAGCTCGCACACAGTTTTATGCTCGTAGTTTCAACAGTATTTGAGTGTGATGGTTGTTTTTTTTGGATCTTATTGCTGCAATTATGCTCTAAATTTCTGACTATAGTCTAAAACCCTAACCTCACTGGTTTGCCTTAACGGCATGTGTAAGCTGTAGACACGTGTCGCCAGCTCGCACACATAAAACAACTCATGGTAACGAGCTTTTGATGGCTGCTATTATTATGTTTGGAAGTTTGATTGCTCCTATTATGCTTTAAAAGTTTAAAATATGGCATGCTTAGAATTTCTCTATAGCCTATGAGGAAGCTGAAGACCCACTCATCAATGTATCACATACCAACAGTACTTCATTATTTTTAGCCGGTAGACCCGCGGGTACCTACTTGCTTTGCTACTACAAGTTAAATTAGTAATCTGTTGAAAAAACTTGACAACCCAAAGAGAATAGAATGTAATCAATGGGTGCATTCCAATAAATCAATAAGCAATGTATCACATTCATCTGTCAAATGAGACCGGTCGCTAGGTGGTTTTTAATTAGATAATCAGCCCGCGGTATGACTATGGCGAGTTGGGTGATTGATGACTCAGTGATTTGTCTGTTGGAATGCACGTATTACCACAGATTACCAATATGTAGGACTCCCTATATAAAATATACTCTGTGAAGACGACGAAAAAAAAATGGCTTTCAATTTCTATCGTATATGATTGCTTTCTCTGTGATTTCTATTAAAAATAAAAATGGCGATGGCGATACGCGGACGCGGAGAAGCGTGAAATCATAGATTAATATCGTGAAATTGAATTGATTGAGTTGAGTGAGAGGAATTTCGTTCGTGGAGTTTGATTAATTTTCTAAATTTCTTTCTCATACGGCATCCAAAATGATGCTAACAATTCACGGACTTCCTGTGATGGTGAGTACCTTTTTACAAGCTCGGTCAGTAATAGTTTACTGGGTCTTTGGTTTGACGCAATACTGTCCTCATTTTCCAGGTAAAATATCATGACCTGAAGACGCTCATAAAACAAGAATGCAATCTAACTGACTTTATCTTAGACAATTTAGTGGGAGATGTAGACGGCTGCAAGAAGGTCCGTATAGGCGTGGCGGATGAAGGCGAAGGGGCCCATTTGTCTAAATGTTTGAATGGATTTCGCATGGGTGGAAATGTGCTAAGAGTTATGCCCGTGGGAAAGGTGGTAAGTTCAGATTCACAGTAAAATACTACTTGGGCAAGTTACACTCTGCACCTGAGGGCCTAGTACGAGTTATTTTTTTGTACTCTCTTCACTTTGCGAATAGTTAACTATCGTCTTCTCTCTTTCACTCGTTCACTCGCATGATGTTCTCTCTTTCACCCGATACTATTCGCAAAGTGAGGTGAGAAACACAACTCGTACTAGGCCCTCTGAGTCGAAAGCGACGTTTTCTTATAATCGTTCTTATATTGTGCTGGAAGTGCTGTTACCATATTCGGTTGGAGAGTCAGGATCCACTATCATATTGCCTATTTAATCAAAATCATTAATTACACAGCCATTAAATTATCAGACCCAGGGGTGGAAAATGGTCAGTAAAGTCAGTAAAAGTCAGTTTTTTTGGCTAAGGTCAGTAAAACTCAGTTTTTTCGAAAAATGGTCAGTAAAGTCAGTATTTTCACGAGCTATACGGGTTTACGGTCTGGTTTCTGTAGATTGAGGTGAAAAAACTGATCAAAAACGCGCTGCGCGGCAGTTTGTTTAAGACTACAACGACAGGCAAAATTATAAAAGTAGGTAGATAGTGGATGGTACTGACTAACTAAAAATCGCGCTGCGCGGCCAATTTCTTTGCTAATGATAAGCAAAATTATAAGATTTTTGGATAAAACAGACAAAAATCGCGCTGCGCGGCCGTTTTTTTTGCTATGAACAGGCAAAATTACAACAGTAGTGGATGGAACTGACCGCGTAGTGCGACCGATTTTTGTACTAAAGATAGACAAAATTACAAGAATATTGGATGAAACTGACTAAAATTCGCGCTGCGCGTGACCTTTTTTTCACATTTTGAGCAACCAAGGCAGGCAACTTCCATCCCTTCGAAAATTGTAACCCTAGTAGTAATACCATAACCATGATAACTTATAGCAAACCTAGGGCCCCTTGATAGAATTTGCCACAGGCTCTGCGCTGGCTTAATCGGGCACTGGATTTGGTCAGTAAATGGTCAGTATTTTAGAAGGTTTTAGTCAGTAAAATCAGTAATTTTGTCCATGGAAACAGTTTCCACCCCTGCAGACCAGAAAGTCGTCTTGTGTGAGAAAAAATCATTCGAGCCAGGTGCCAAGTTAACTTGACCGGGTTGTATGTATTGAGTGTGCTTCGCAGAACTTTATTTTTTTTTGTAATCAATATCTCTAATTGGTTGACCAATTAGCGCCATCATTGTTAACTATAACGTAATTTTTTCATAGAAATTTTAAATTAACTTTTAGCCTAACCAGCAAGGCAACTTTGATCAAAGGGGTGGGTTTATGCAGAGAAATGACACGCCAAATCAGCATGGAAACTTCAGTAACCAATCTGGCAACTTTGGCAACCAACCTGGCAACTTTGGTAATCAGCAGTTTGGCAACCAGCAACCTTCTCAAAACCCTTGGGATTCTGGACCTCAGGGATCTCAAAATAATATGTGGTCTAACCAATCACCTCAAAATCAAATGCGACAAAATAATTTTGATTATCAACAAAGGCCAAATCAATTTCCTTCACAGGTAAGAAACAAAATGTTCTTATACTACTTGCAAATTTTGTACAATTATTGATAAGGTGGTATTCTGACTGTAGTAAGAGTAACAGAAATAAAAAGATAAAGATGCCTTTGTATTATACCCATTGAAGTATCAAATGATTCTACTCAGTAAACTTTAAAGCGACAATATAGACATGGTACCTAATAGTTTATTTAATCTGCCCCTTGTAGAGATGACATTTAACTGTCAGAAGACTTTGACACTTGTGAGTACGTAAAAAGCTACATCATGTTTCCTTGGTCATGCTAGTGGGGCTGCCTGCCTAGCATGACCGATTTATATCGCGTGATATAGCATTTTATCGACACTCAACTGTCAAACTCCTTTGTCTTTTTGACAGTTAAACGTGATAAAACGCTATATCACGCGATATAAATCGGTCATGCTAGGCAGGCTGAGCTGTTACAAGCTCATGTAAATATCAGAGAAGTTACTCTATTGGTTTGCAAGTTCCTAAGATGGAGACTTATCACAAGAAAGAACTGGAAAGACACTCATCAAGGACTGCTTTTTTCTCCTTGTCTTTTTTCTTACAGAATCATGCAATTGAAAAATGACCTCAGCATTTAAAGCGAGACCACTTTCCGTCAGATCCATCAAAAATCTGTGTTTATTACAAAGTATTCAAAATGTATAATGTATGACACACCTCCGCCGCGAAACAGTACTGCAATAGTTCTACCATGAATTTTCTATACGATATATGAGGATCACATCTATGTAGCAGTTTCGCGTCATTAGTTTCGCGTGTGTCAACGGTTGAAGCTGATCGGGAGGAATCACTTGTGAAAAATGGCAATGAACAGCTGTTCCCATGGCGGAACCTACTGTTACAGTTTCGCAGCGAAGGTGTGCTACAGGCGTGAAGATGGTCTCAACGTCAACATTGTGTAGTTTGATATGCTGTTGTCTGTACATGTCCAATACAGTATTGATTAATTTCAGCCATCAGCCCCTATCACACAAGGGCCTGGCACTAAGCCGTTTGGCCAGTCCGGGCCATACAACCAGAACAGAACTGACCAAGGATTTGGATATTCACAAAAACCCGTTACAGTAAGCTTTTTCATTAATAACAATGAGTCTCTAGACTAGAATTTATATGACATAGATAGATAGTTTAGTATTTGTAGTACCTATATACTTACTTATTAAAACACTGATATTTTTTATTAAAGTAAAAATTAACTGCTCATTCTTTCGGAATTATGTAATTAAACATTTCAAAATAAATCATTTTGGGAATCCCTGAAATAGAAGTTCTTGAGCATTATTCAATAGAATTTGTTTACCCCTAGACACCACAACATCGGTCGGACCGCTCGCACGTGTTGCGCAGCGTCGAAATAGTGCGAGACCCTATACACACCAACCAATATCCAGAGCAGAAGTATGAACAGAATAAACCGGTACGTATTATTACTAGAGATGTTTCGAATATTCGAATGGTTGGCATCATTTTAAATATTTGGAGCGACATTTCACACTCGCATCAATCTATGCAAGTGTTATGCGAATTCGAATATTACTTGTTTAATTGTCTACTAAGAACGTGGCAAGTCACTATTTGTGACTGGATTATCCTGGAGACATTATTTATTACACAACCATAAGAACATCATCATTTATTCTTAGGCCCAACACACCCGCGTAGAGCACAAAAGTAGAGCTCTTAAAGAGAAGAAAAGAAAAAAGTCCTGCCAAGAAGCAGGGAGCAGCCGCAAAAAACCCACCTGGGGCCGTACCGGCTAACTTTTCGAACTTCGGCGGGTCTGCCGAGCTTCAACTTAAAACGGAGAAATTGTACTATTTGTTGAAGTTATTTGTGTTAGTTATCATGAATTGGGGTTCACCATTTTGGCCCAATTGGGGCTCGATTTATTTGTTTTAATTTAAAACCCTGCAGACTTTTCGAAGTTCGATGCGTTAGCCGGTACAGCCCCTGTGGAGGCATGGTGAAGATACTGACTCATTATCATTCGTAATTCAACTTTGGTTGCTTTAGCATTAGCATATGGTTGATTGCGCGAGGCGCGCGGCAAAGGATCGCTACGAACACTTCACAGAATACATTGTAGTACAAACTTTGTTAACAATCGATTTTTAATACGTCAAATCCGTACATATTTTAAACGAAGCGATAACAAAGATTAACAAATGTTGCTTTGACTAGGGAGGCTAAAGCTGGTTAATGAGAAAGTTAGTTATCTACAGTACGTAGCAAACATCTCGACACTTTTTCGACGGAGTGGGGATAAGTTCGCGCATGTGCTCTTGTGAGCCACCAATAGCGCGCGCCCCTCACCGCTACGCATACACAAAATACGCGTTCTGCGCAACCCGATTTCAAGATGTTTGGTACGAGGCAAATATGCCTCGTACTGTACCAGCTTTTAAAATCAGTGGGTTCCAGTGATAATATTCACATTTTGTTTGTCAGGTGGTGATCAATAAAGACTACTTTCAGGGCCCGAACCAGTTTGAGAGTCCCCAGCAGGGGTACCCGCAACAGGAATCCATACAACTGGTGCCTTGGAGCAAACTTGTATGTGATTTATTCTTACACTATTTATTACAATGAGGATCAGTAACAGTTTGAATCCTATAGTTTTATTGATATAATATAAAATCATATTAATAGCTATGAAACTTAGTGAAAGATTTTTTGAAATCCGTTTAGAAATGGTAAAATGCCAAACTCAAATCAATATGTGCTTTATCACGTACGGCATAAGGTTCGCGTACGTCGCGATGACTTATAAGGACCCCCCAAAATAACAGTGTTTTAGCATGTTTTAGCTCGTATAACTTCTCAGGTTTATGATATATAATAATAATAATAATAATAATAAAAAGCATTTATTTTCTCTTTTACATTAAGTAGCTTAGGATAAAGTTTTATAACTTAAAGGAAGAGACTAGTCCCCAAAATAGGTTCCAGAGGAACCTGAGCTACAGGTAACTAGGCCCCACCCGCAGTTAACCTTAGGTTTATGAGGTGACAGTATTTAATGTTAAAATAAGAAAAACACTTTATATGCTTAGTTACAAAAGCAAAAACAAGGTAAAAATATTTAACTAAGAACATAGGTTTCTAAAAGTGTAATAATTAAATATTTAAGAAGTTGGGGGTTGCAGAGCTGGTATCCCAATTGGTATCGTGTGTGTGTGTGTGTGTGTGAGTGAGTGTGTGTATGTGCGTGTGTGAGAGTGTTCGTGTATGTGGGTTGTGGAGGAGAGGGGGAGAGAGTAAGAATGCTATTTCTCAAGAGAGTGGACAAAGACAAGATAATGTATTCATTCAACCGTAATATATATTTAAATATGAGCTAAATTTTCTTAATCAAGTATTTATGTAGTTACTGTATGGGTTTAAGTAGATTTCCGTTTCTGTATAGTCCAGTGATTTTAAGTATTGGGTAACTAGGGATTTGAAAGCGAAAATATATCGCAAAAATATCTTCACATATAATCATGTGGTGGCATAAGCTTTCTGATAAGCCACTAAACAAAAATCGTTACTGAACCTCATTGCATTCCTTACTGCATGAAAATATGTATGTCTTTTTTATTCAAAAGTAAATATAAACTACAGGCTCCCTAGCATGACCTCTGAAACGCGATATGATATAGCGATTTATCACGTTAAGCTGTCAACAAAGGCAATGGATTTTGACAATTGAGTGTCGATAAAACGTTATATCACGCGATATACGTGTTACAAAAAACCCCTAATGCCGGATATGGTAGATAGGGACCATCAAACTGAACGGACCAACTCTGAAATCGCAGAAAAATCAGATGTTTCATACAGCTGATTTTTTTCACGATTTCAGAGTTGGTCCCATAGTAAAAGCTGTTCAGTTTGATGGTCCCTTATCTACCATATTAATTTCTTCATTTCATTTATTTTTTGCAACACGTTGTATTGTATATCATGTTATTGTATTGCTTGTTATTGTATGGCAACACTTGAATTCTTTTGTATACAAAATCCACATGGATTTTGCAGTTACTAGTAAAAGTAATTGTAGTTATTCTTCTAGTCTTTTTTCGTAGTATCACTTTTTATAATTATGTTTTTTGTTAAACTTCCTACTTTTTAAATTTGAGATTTTTGCATTTACAATGCTATTTTTACACAATACTAAATAATATACTAGAAAAAATACGACTCGCACCAGATCAATACTCAGACGGGAATCGAACCCGCGACCTTTGGATATCCGGTCCAATGCTCTGACCGCTGAGCTACCGAGTCACTAGTGACATCGCCGAATTTCTTCTGGTACTTATATCCTACTCTTACGCTGCAAGCCAGCGTTATTTCACCAATTATTCACATTATATAATCTCAAATTTAAAAATTATATAGCTATTTCATCTTAATCGATTGCCAAATATCTGAAAAGATATTTCAATTGAATGTCGAGGTAATTCCTCACATTGGTGAAATAACGCTGGCTTGCAGCGTAAGAGTAGGATATAAGTACTAGAAGAAATTCGGCGATGTCACTAGTGACTCGGTAGCTCAGCGGTCAGAGCATTGGACCGGATATCCAAAGGTCGCGGGTTCGATTCCTGTCTGAGTATTGATCTGGTGCGAGTCGTATTTTTTCTAGTATATTATTTAGTATTGTGTAAAAATAGCATTGTGAATGCAAAAATCTCAAATTTAAAAATTATATAGCTATTTCATCTTAATCGATTGCCAAATATCTGGAAAGATATTTCAATTGAATGTCGAGGTAATTCCTCACATTGGTGAAATAACGCTGGCTTGCAGCGTAAGAGTAGGATATAAGTACTAGAAGAAATTCGGCGATGTCACTAGTGACTCGGTAGCTCAGCGGTCAGAGCATTGGACCGGATATCCAAAGGTCGCGGGTTCGATTCCCGTCTGAGTATTGATCTGGTGCGAGTCGTATTTTTTCTAGTATATTATTTAGTATTGTGTAAAAATAGCATTGTGAATGCAAAAATCTCAAATTTAAAAATTATATAGCTATTTCATCTTAATCGATTGCCAAATATCTGGAAAGATATTTCAATTGAATGTCGAGGTAATTCCTCACATTGGTGAAATAACGCTGGCTTGCAGCGTAAGAGTAGGATATAAGTACTAGAAGAAATTCGGCGATGTCACTAGTGACTCGGTAGCTCAGCGGTCAGAGCATTGGACCGGATATCCAAAGGTCGCGGGTTCGATTCCCGTCTGAGTATTGATCTGGTGCGAGTCGTATTTTTTCTAGTATATTATTTAGTATTGTGTAAACTTCCTACTTTTAATCTACTCTGCATAATATTTCTTCTAATGCATTATGTTTAGAACTTAGCATTGCAAATTCTTCTATGAAACTTCTGTTTTATTTTCCTTAATACTAATAAAACAGAATTTTTTAATCATAAAGTTTTTGATTTACAATAACAATCTCTGACAAAAACTCATTTTCCAAGATGCAACAACCGAAGCCCGATTTCGGCAAACCAGACGGGGCTCCCTTTGACGGTGGCGACAAGCGGCCTATTCCCGATAGGGCTTTGCCCCAAGGCTCACACGACCGGAGATCGCCCCACAGGAGGGACGCGCCTATTATGGGAGGACCTTTAAGGCCTCCGGATAGAAGATTGTCGCCTGGTAGAAGATTGTCGCCTGGTAGAAGATTGTCGCCTGGTAGAAGATTGTCGGCTGGTAGAAGATTGTCGCCTGGTAGAAGATTGTCGCCCGGTAGAAGATTGTCGCCCGGTAGAAGATTGTCGCCCGGGAGGAGAATGTCGCCCGGGAGAAGAATGTCGCCCGGGAGGAGAATGTCGCCTGGAAAAAGAATGTCGCCTGGGAGGAGAGTGTCGCCAAGTAAGAATTTTTCATTAAACTAATAAGAATAAATGCGTAGACTTTAATGCACATAAATTAGTCCTCTCGAATTGCATTTGTAACGCACGTAAACTCCAAATGGATTTGGTATACAGTCGAGTTCAATAATATATACGCGCACCTTTGACAGTTCATCAACCATAAAGGTTGCCTTTGTAATGAACTTAACTGTAGTCGAACTAGAATGTTTTTATAAGTCTGTGTGTAGTTTGTTGCGGATTTTTTTTATGCACCACTTTTGGCTAGAATTGATTTTATAACTTACAGAAAGAATTAAAACTATTGAAGAGTTATTCAAAAAATATTAGAGACCATTTAGGAGAGCATGATCTTAGCTTTTTTATTTGTATCACAATAGTTACATTGTTGAACATAAATACAAAAAAGTTGATTCCTTAATTTGTTAAAAATCTAGTGGCTTTTGGACGTCCTTTATGAACGCCTGCAGTGTAGAATATTAACAAAAAATGTTCTATATCGAAATGTATTTTTTAACAGATAAAAAATAATGGTTGTCTGTTTGACATTCAATATTGACAAAACACAAATAACATATTTATTTAAATTTTGTTTTAACTGCAGACATGATGCGCAAATCTATATAAATGCGGCGCAATAAATTCGCGGGGGTGTACATTCTTATTTCTAGTTTATAAATATTATATAACCCACCTTAAGGCCTTAGGAGGGCTTATTCTGCACACTAGCGCCGCCATTGAAACGAGAATCATAGTGCTTAAATAAAGACGAAATTGTATGTAAACAGAGGGGGTCTCTGTAGTGCAGTCCGACCAAGTTTTGTGGTACTTTTTATCACTTTAACAATATTTTCTAGCCTGTCGTTTAGTTTCATGAACTTTTATAGCGAAAAGTGGCCACTTTTAGCCTATGGACGGATCCGGGCGGTAATTACGTAACTTTGTTGCAATCAACTCTAACAGAAATCGCAGTTACATTGCTGCTTTAGTTAAGAACCAATGTGACAACTATCTTACTTAAGCAGCAATGTAACTGCGCTTTCAGTCGATTTCAATCAAGAATTGTTAGCAACAGACATACGTAATCAACGGGCTGGTCTAGGGAAGAGCAAAGTTGAATTTAATCAAAGGATCAGTTATAAGTATGAAGTTTTTTCAGGTGACAGACGGGCACCCATCCGCAAGTCACCCGGAAGAGGGTCTCCGCACAAGAGGACGTCCCCTGACCGACGAGTGTCTCCGGGGAGGGACAATTTGAGGTAAATATCATCAAAAAGACAATGCAAGTTACTGACCCATTTTTTTTTAAAATATGGTTCAGGAATTAAAATGGTTTCCAAATATAGATTTTTATCATTCATTTATTGGGTTGACTTTTACTACAGCACCAAAAAAATCTATCCCAGTTAAAAAAAAGTTAAGAAATATTCGTTTATATTTTCTGGCTCCAGTGCATTTATAAGTTTTTTTTACCGGGATAGATTTTATTGGTGCCATAATAAAAGTCAACCCTACTTGGAAACAAGTTTCATTCTGTACCGTCCTTTTAAAAAAATTGGGCCACAGGTCAAGGGAAAAATTGCATTGTCTTTTGCTAACATAGATTATCCTTTCATATTTTTTATTTATTTATTAAATTAAACAATAATAATACATTATTACATTTCTTAAAACAGTGTCTCAAAATCCTATTTTGTTTGACAGTACACTGTCTGCAAAACTGTCTGTCTAGAAAATTCAATACTGACTTGTTTTTGTGGAGCTGCGATTGTGGAGGTTTAAGGTCTTCCTTAAGATTAAATAAATAAATAAGATAGGCCTGTGCCCCTGCCAAGACTCCTCCATATAAAGAATAGAGTATCTGTATGCCAAACATTATTTTCACGCGATTGAGTAACAAACATCATCAAACAATAACGTTTTATAATATTAGGTACTAGGAGATTACAAAACTAAAATACTTCAGACAAAAATGATTCCATGGTAAAAAGTACCTTAAATTACACTTGACAAATATGTCACACATACATTCTCTCAGCAGCCACTCACTCATAATCACTCTTTATACAACTATTATCGGTAAGAGTTAAAAGAATCTATATTTCGTACTGAAGAATTATACCAGTTATGTTTCTGTTTGCTCAGCTGTAAAACAAAGGTCAGCTGTTCTTAAGGCGGACACACACGGTCCGTCAATTTGATGTACATCAATTGGATTAAAAATCAAATGGACGGACGCCAATTTTTGAGGCCACACACCGGCGTAAATCGTTTGGCGTACAGCCAAACAACGATCAATCGTTTGGCATCACGCCAAACGATGTACGTCAATACCCACATCCATTTTGTAGCAATGCTAGGGTTGTTGAAAAAATATCGATATTACCTTCGATATTTTCATTTTTTTTGTTAATAAATAAATAGGTACTTAAAGGAGCTTAAAATAATTAATGCAACCATGTAAAAGTAATCATTTCGCACCAATGAAACTTAGTATTGAATAATTCCGATTATCATGTATAGTCTTCATCATCAGTTCCACTTCACCAAAATGGTACTTTCCGAAAGCAAATGCATAGGTTACTTAAGAAAATACCAAAATCGCTATAGGTGTGCCTATAATATTTGAAGAGTTTCCTTGATTTGTCCAGGAACCCATCATTAGATCCTGACCTCATGATAATGGGACCAACTTGGAAGTATATACTTTCAAACAAAAAATCAATTTTTCAAATCGGTCCAGCCGTCTTCGAGTAATCGAGTAACATACATAACTCCTCCTTTTTTGAAGTCGGTTAAAAGTTTTAGTTATGTTGATTATTTGCTCCAAATGTCAACCTATTATACCTATTATAGTCGACTAGTGACCGCAGGGGCGTGCATTGGTTTTCAAGCTAGGTAGGCACTCTAGATCTAAACAGTTGTAATTTTGCTCTTATCATTTTTAACTAACGGAACTAAAAACAAACAAAATATGACAACCGCATTGATTGCATCTTTGTTTCCGTAAACAAACATTCTATTAAGTGCGGGTATCAACACTCTTAGGACAAGGTAACAAGGTTGAAACTTGTTAAATTCACCCGCACTCGTGAGATAATAAAACTCGGACTGGGAGCGAGCGGTTTGTGCAAAGGAGCGAGTGAGACAAATAATGTCGTCGTCGGCTTCCCGGCAAAATTCGTCCGGCCGCGGCCGCCCGAGGTGGTCCGAGGTAGCCCGAGTAAGCATGATTACCTAGCGCTGTTATATTGCGAAGGTCATGTTTTAGAACCTTACAAGTACAAAGAGCGCACTTTTTTCTGTGGTCGTATAACTTTTACCGAAATTTTTTAAATGAGTTTTGTATGAAACGCTCCTTGCTTCGAATATGCATTCTGGAGACTGCATACCCCACCGTAGGTAGGAATGATGCGCAAGAAAAATTTGCTTACTAACTGAGTGTTCAATAGAAGTTTGGTTATTATAGAATATTAACGGAACCAAATTATTATTTTTTACTTTAACACTAGTGACTAGTGGTACCTACCTATATTTATTAGGTTCGTCATGAGGTAAGCACTGCCTAACTGCCTATATGGTATGCACGCCCCTGAGTGACCGCCCGCGACTTCATCTGCGTGAAAAGTTTATTTGTTCTTTTTTAATCTCTTTTTATCCAGTTTACTAATAAAAAATCCTTTGGTTTTATGGTTTTTTTTTAACGATAACGATGTTTTTGTATAATCGCTACATCCCTATTTGAATTGATCGAGTGATCAAAATTTGGCGTCCGTCCATTTGATTTAAATCAAACGATTGACGATATGCGCACACACGGTCAAACTTTTGGATGTGGGCCGTGGTTTTACGGAATCCGTGACTGGAAATTTGGATGACAGATTCGACACACACGATCAAATTTTCGACGTACGTCCATCCATTTGGCGCGATGGAAGGACCGTGTGTGTCCACCTTTACTGAATAATAATTTCATAACGGCATTTTATGTGCAAAGATACGCAACAATCGTCTTTTACACAGGTATTCCCCAAGCCGTCGACACGATAAGTCAGATTTCTCGGACAGTCGCGCCAAGCAAATCCGACCAGCGTACGAACCGGACGGAAAGGTAAGATTAGCATACAGCCTTAACGTTTTTTAACGCTTTTAACCATGTGTGTATAGTGATATAGTGCAATAGGACTATTAAAATTAGCTGTAAAGGACAATTAAGCAGCTAGCAGCTACTGTGATTGGCGAACGCCGTGATGACGTATTTTGTGATTGGATAAAATGTGTGTCAATGTTTCGATCGATTGGTATAACTACTTTTCGAAATTGTACACTGATGCTAATGCAAATACTTGTATATTAAAATTGAAGCAGTAAAGAAAGTATTATTGCCAGTTGATGCCTTTTAATATCATTACATAAAGGAGAAGAGAGAATTTTGTTGAAGACGCTAGAAAGCGGAAGAGGAAAGATATTAGGATACGACACGACAATTTCAGCAGATCCATCATTGAAGGAAAAGTGGAAGGCTAAAGGAAGAACCTATATGGAGCAAATAAGGGAGTCGAAATGTAGCGTCGTATTAGGAGATCAAGAAGATAGCTATGTGTAAAGAGGAATGGAGAAGAGAGAAGAAGAGAACTTTTAAATTAAAGAAGAAAAGTATATAAATGGAGTTTATACTTATGTTACATGACAAAGAAGAAAATGCAGATAAAGATGATAAACTAAAGAAGAGTGAATTAAAATATGTGAATACTGTTCTTCCATGTAAATGCTGCTTATTTTGCTGAAGTGAGACTGCTAAGACTTATTATTGTAACATGAAAAAAAACTGGTAAATAGCTTTAACAAAAAAAAATATCGGAATTATTATCTAAAGTGGAACCGAATGTTTATAAAGTGTTCATGAAATTATTATAGTCTACGCGTCATAAAACATTTAGGAGCAAAATCAAAGAAATCCTTTGGCTGAAGCTTGAGCAGTGATAAAGAAGAAGTTAAATTTGATACTGGATATGAGTAAATGCAGGGACGGAGTTACAATCAGAAGCTGCTGTTACAGTCAAGAAGTGGGATTGTCGAATGTAGATACAGAGTTAAAAAAAGGAACACATAAGATTCGTTTTACTTGTTGCCTGAAGTCGTATTTTTACTTCATTTTATTGGACCGTTAGAAATGTCTGCATAATGATAAAGTTACATGAAAATCCATTCAAAACCAGTATCTTCGGTATTAACTTGAAACATAGAGATACTTCTATTAAAACATGTTGAGTCAATTAGTCTACTTATATCAAAGGAAGCCCAGTTGGATCAGAAGGGAATAAAGGTGGAATAATTATCAGATTATTATATGGACATGTAGTCAATCTCGTAATTGGAAGAGAATATGTGAAAAGCACATAATTATCATAGCTGTTAATCATTAATATCATAAGATTGCGTGTTTTAATACCATCTTTATATCTCTTTAAAGTTGTGACAAACAAACAACTATTTTTACAAGAATATAGTGGAAATATTGGCAGAAATGTTAAGGACTCTTAGTAATTGACAAAATACCGTTTAACTGGTTTGCCCTGCATTAGGTTGTCGTGCCGTTAGCACTCGACACAAATAGTCAAGTCAACAACGATTAACAAAGAAGGAAGAAGAAATAACCACGAATGAAATCATTTTAAAATCAGTTTTGTTGGATAAATCTTAAAAGGCGTTGCTGACCTGATATCACTTGTTAGATCCGAGAAATACTACGCCTTAGAACCGGCTTTGGGTGTATGTTTTGGACTCCGTTAAATGTTGAAATAGAATTTCCAAAATCAGTAAAACATTGAACGAAGGAGGTTATATCGAATGTATAAACAATTTCGTTGCAAGATTATACAAACGATTTCAATTACGTACATAAAATAGATCAAAATCGCATTGAATGAAGTATTTTACCATTGAATATTCAGCAAGCTGTTTTAAGATGCAAGCGTAACTATCACTTTTTTCTGAAGGAAAATCGCAATACTGCAATCTAAGTCAAGAAGGCAAGAATTAATTTGCAAAACCGTCATTTACATCTTTAGCTAATGCCATATTGTTGAATCTCAATATGTTTTCAGCTAATTATAAAACTTCTGGCAATCTATATCGACTTCCCTACCTCAGTTAAAAGCCATCTTCAACTTAACTCCTCTACAAAAACTTTATAACCTAGGAATATTTCAGCAAGTTCTTTACTCATCTTTAGTAGCCGTCATAACAGTACTTTTAGTTCAAACTAAACTTTCAGATCTTAGGAAACTAGTAATAAATTGCAAGGGATAGGAAAAAGAATTAATATTTAAGCTCCAATAAAGATGACAAACGTCATGATTTCTTTTAACAATAATAGTTTTATAAGATAACTTCTCTAATAACATTGCTTTTCGTGTTTGCAAAAAAAGTTTTGAATTTCCAGGCTCCAAATCAAGCTATATACTCAGATGGTTACCGACCCAACGTGCACGAGAACGTATCCTATCCGCCTCGCCAGACTGACCAGAGGGGTTCCTGGCAGGACAAGGGTGGGTACCCGGGGATGAAGAAACCGGAAGACGATAGAAGGGCTATGGGCGCAGAATCGGAGAAACTGCCTCCGTCACACAAGCCCAGGTCACCACGCAGAGATGTCAGAGAAAGGTCTCCTCTCAGAGATCGGTACAGGAGGCATTCGCCTTCGCCTCGGTCGCCGCGGCGCTCGTGGGCTTTGGAGAAACGGCGCAGCCCTGAAATAAGCGAAGCCCCGCCGCCCCCAATATGGCCGGGCCAGAACCAAGATGACCATTACTCGAGAAGCGGCAGCAAGCCTGAAGCCGGCAAACACGTTCCAGTATGGGACCATCGAACTTTCGAAGAAACTGAGGCTGCGATGAGACGGGAAAATCGGTCGTATACTGAAGATCCGTCGCGAATGAGGAGGGATGCTCCACCTAGAGATGCTGTCCCTCCTTCCAATAGAAGAGAGGACCATGGATTCAAGCCGCTCGAAGAAAGAAACCGGGACCCTCAATTTGCGCCGCGTGAGACTAAATTTGATGTGAGAGATCCTAAATTC
This sequence comes from Agriphila straminella, assembly GCA_950108535.1. Lineage (NCBI taxonomy): Eukaryota > Metazoa > Arthropoda > Insecta > Lepidoptera > Crambidae > Agriphila > Agriphila straminella. The sequence goes on along the minus strand of OX467305.1, from coordinate 22,732,876 downwards.
GCACCACGAGATTCTAAGTTTGACCAACGAGACCCTAAGTTTGATCCTCGAGATCCTAAGTTTGATGTACGTGATCCAAAGTACGATCCACGAGACCCTAAGTTCGAACCACGTGATCTCAAATTTGAAGGTCGTCCCACCAGATTTGATTTGATTCGTGACCCAAAGTTTGATCAGCGCGGTCCGGAATTCCAACCTCGTGATCCCAAGTTTGAAGAACGTGATCCTAAGTTCCAGTCACACGTGCCTCGTTTCGAACCCCGTGACGTTCCTAAGTTTGAACCGCGTGGATCCGTTGATGCACGTGATCCTAAGTTCGATCAACGGGATAGCAAGTTCGATAATCGAGGACCTAAATTTGAACCACGTGATCCGAAATACGATCCACGAGAACCAAAGTTTGAGGTACGCGATCCTAAGTTCGAAACACGGGGAAATGATTTTGCTGGCGGTTTCGATCCCGCAGGCGCCAAGTACCAACCGCGCAATCCCGAGTTTGAGCCACGCGACAAGTTCGTTCCTCGCGATGCCAATTTCGGTCCGCCGAGAGAGTCAAAATTCGATCAACGAGACCAAAAATTCAAACCCACCTTCGAACCCGTCGTACCAAAGTATGAATCCAAATACGGAGGTCGCGATTCTAAATTTGAGCGCGGTGACTATAAAGAACAGATCGTTCATCGCGCCGAAGATTTGCCTGCGAGGAAAGCGTATCCAGAAAGAGAGGATTACCGAGACAAGAGACCGGAGCCGAGTCGAGATAAGATGCCAAGGCGAGAGGACGCAGACCGGCGGGATGATAGAAAAGACTTTCTAAAGCCGCGCGACCCGATCGACGCAGAATTTGAAGACATCTTCAAGAGAACTGTGGAGTTTAAGCAAAAAGTGGAAGAGTTGAAACGTACGGAGAGAAAAAGGGAAGAGCTCTCGTCGACGCGAGAGACGCGAGACACTCGACGTCGAGACGAGGAAGAGGAGAGGCGTAAGAAAAACGACGCTCGGCTCGAAGACTACCGCAAAATGGACCTCGAACGCCGCCCACAAGAAGATCGCCCGCGCTCTCGACAGTCGGACGAGAGGCGGGAACCGGATTGGAAGCCGCGCGACATAAAACCGAGAAAAATCTTCCTTCCCATGGCTGTCAAAATAAAGCGCGATAAAGCAATCGATGAGGTCGCAAACAAGATTATGCACAAATATGCCAACTTCGAGATGACTGACGAACTTAGAGGCCGCGTGTGCGACGAACTGAAGCTGTCGATAGCTAAGATAATGTTCGACATGTTCGGAACTGACGACATCGCGTTCATAGAGCTGGTGGTCAAATTCAACTCTAAGTATGGGCCACGAGACGAATCCAAGATATTTGAGGATGTGATATCGTGTTTCCCCAAGCAACACAGACTTATGAAGAGGCAAGCACAAGGTAAGATAAGCAACATTTAAACTACACCATTTACAAAATACTTTTAAGTGTAATAGTAATAATCAGAAATTTTAATAACAGCTAAACGATACAATTAAAGTCTCAAATCGTTCAAAATCGCAATTCATCATTTACACCGATACTGTTTATTTACTAATCTGTTTCGTAAAGGGATTATTTAAGTAATATTATTAGATAGTATGCAAAGTATTTATTCGATTTACAATAGGTTGATAAATTTGGGATAAATTGTGCAATTTAGGTATATCAAATAATATAAAAGTGTGTTGTCTTTCAGAAGTCGACAAAAGTGTGGTTCCCGAGAAGATTTCTAGACTCTCAGATGATTCTCAGTTGAAACAAGGTAACGTTGGATATTTCATAATCTTTAAAATATTAAAATTATAGTTAAAAATCTGAATTACGTTGGACATGCATGAGAAAAAAAATATGTACCAAATATTTTTAGTTGTTTAATTATATTAATTAGTATTTCTTTCAGAATTAATGTAATCATTTAATATTACGCAAAAAGTTCTATAGATGTAACAAAATTTAACAAAGCAACTTGTATAAATTGTGTACATTATGGACTATAATATTTCGAATAAAAATACTCTTTACGAAAAGAAATTCCCTTCACAGTTTCAGATTGGAATATTTCATTCGGACCACAAATGGGTATGGCGATGGCACAATTTGATAGTACCCAGGTACCTATGATGATGAACCCGACTCCCATGATGGTTCCGTCGCCATTCTCTACTCAGGACGTGTATCAGGCGCAGCAAAATCAAGAGTTGTTCATGGGGCAAAGTCAGGTCTATCAGGAACTCGAACAAGAGGGGAATATCCCCCTGGGATTCGGTCAGGAAGCGTTCAACGTCGACCCGCCCAAAGATGACGGATTCAACTTGTATTTGTGTAAGGACGATTTCAAACCGTTCTCGGCCAACCAAGCAGACTATTTGAAAAAGTTCTTAATCTCTCAAATGTTCAAAGTGACGTCAGAGTCGTCGCAGGGTTGGGCGCCCAATTTCACTTTGAAGGGGTTGCAGAGCTCGCTCCGCTACGAGGTGTACACCACCGACGAAGCTTCCAGGGACTGGCTGCTCGGTTTGGACTTCGATCAGTTCACACTTTTCAGCGTTCTGGTTTACACGAAAGAGGAGTTGTGGTACGAGCGCGCGGCCATCTGGCTGCCCGGCCATTCCAGGTGCCGCAACATCGAGCCGCTCGACAAACTTAAACTCCAGAACAAAAATCTGGAGAGCATCAAGATAGGTAAGTGGAAGATGGTCAAGAAAATCGTCAACGCGAAGGGTACCAGGATCTACGTGGACATGCCGCCGTCCTCCGCGCGCGCTCTCGAGAAACACAAAATGATGCTCAGCTACGAACTGCAAAAAGTGAACGTGTTCCTCAAAGCCGTGGCCGTCGATAAGGACGCCTTCGACTCCGGGCTGTTAGAGTCGTCCCACCCTAACCAATCGGAGATCGTTAGTGCCGCGCAAAACTCACCGATGCCGGTCTTGAAGGAAGATCCGAGTAACGTCAAGCTGACCTTGAAAGGTTGCAAATCACTAACGATAGTGCAGGCTAGAAAGATCAAAGAAATGGTCATATACCACTTGTTCAAATATCATCAACAGCGCGGCACGTGTAAAACTGATTATGTTAAGTACGGGTTTTGTCCGCCTAACTCTCTGGGTGTTTTGCCGGAAAACTCTGAATCGAAAAAGTGGTTAACTTCCATTGATTTTGGCAAATTGAATCGCCAACCTATAGTAGTGGTGGGTGGAGATGATCATAACACTCGCTTCTTCAATTTGTTAATGTTCGTTCCGAGCAACCACAATGGGCAGCCCGGGCTGGTGCTCGAGAGGCTCAAGCAAGCCAATCAGGGGGTTAAGGGAATCAACTTTGCGATGTGGAAACCTATCAAATTTCTCAGCGATAAGATGTATAAGTATAATTGCGAGGTGCAAGTAGACCTCGAGTCTGCGGAATTTATTTATAAAAATAAATTTAAATTGGATTATCTGTGCGATAGATACAGCACGCGTTCTGCAGAGTTTAAGCCGGACTGTTCGGAGAGACGGTTTGCGGAAAAGCTCGCGAAGTATAAAGCCGAACTCACTGATAGTTACGTCGTCGCTAACATGGACATAGCGTGCTCCGACTCTGAAGGGGACGACGACGTCATTTGTCTAGACGAGAAGTAAAATTGAATCCACTTTGTTTGTTGCTATATTGGCACATTGTGTTTAGTTATAAGTTAATTAATGTAAAAGCTTACACGAGATGTAAATTGAAACGTATGAATTAAAATAAAGTTTGATTCTAATGGGTTTTTCATTCAAGAGAAATTTTCAGGCAGATAGAATTTCAATACTTTAAAAAGTTAATAGGTAAGCATTTGATTTTGGGTATTTGGCTATTTTACATTGCTATTTGCGGTGGATTTTTTGGATTTTTATACCTTTAAATGTGTCGCTATTTTATAAGTTCCAGTCATGTTCCAGTATAGACGTATGGCGCTGCGTATGGCTTCTTGGAACCAATTCAGAAAACAGCAAGGCATAGGGAAGGCTAAAATGAAGCCTGGATTCAGCAAGACCGCCCCCTGTTTTGCTGAGTCGAGGATATTGCAGCTCCCGAAAAGTGATCCTAGGTAATTTTCACTTGTTTGCAGATTCCTTGGTATTTGGAAGATATTTTGCGATAATCCGAGATTCGAATCAGCATGGCTATTCCAGATAATATGTAGGTATGTTATGCTCCTTTTATAAAATTGGTTTTTAGGTATTTCGGTTGCTGAAGACCGCAAAATATTGTAGTCTTCTATTTGGCAAGTAAACACTACCATGAACGTATTCTTCCTATTATACAAAAGGTTAGTTTTATTTATTTTAGGTCACTCCACCTGTGAATTGTGATACATTATAATCTCGGAGATATAAGTCTTCATTACCTACACGAAAAAAGCAGATAAAAAATTGCTCTGCATACAGTTTTACGACGCGGCGACGCGTCTTTTGCAAGTAGCTGAACTCAGACTTCAAGAAAACTTCAGAGAGAGTTTAAAAATCGGTGACTAGTCTTCAGTCCAGTCCAGTGGAAATGCGGAAAGGTAGTATCTGCGTAGATGTCGTAGAAAAATAGGGTTTTAAGCAGGCGAGATAGAAGAGTTGACTTTATGTGTGGGGCAGACAGCACATATCAGGTTGACTTTATGTGTGGGGCAGACAGCACATATCAGGTTAGAATATTTTTTACTTTTTAATTTACATTCCCAAGAGCTGACAGAATGCTGTTGCGGTTTCTTTCGACTACACCAGAGAAGGTATTTGTGTTTTGAAAGAACCCCTCACCCATAATTCATTTTGGGATCTTTGAAGTCGAATACTATCATCACATAAACAACATCGTCAATGTGACGCTTTTAATATAGTGTTCTGCTCGCAATCGCCGAATTCAGCGGAATGACAAGAAACTGCGTTATTCAGTAAAATAATAGCCGTCACATTTTGCTACCGCTTTTATGATTACCTAATGCTAGAATTAAGGAACATTTGTAAAGACCTGTCTGTCATCTGATTTGCGACTCTATTTTGGCCAAAGAAGGTCCAGCAGCGCGAGATTTTATTTTGACTACTGTTAAACTGTCTTCATAAATGTGTAGCGGTGTTTATGTGTTGTAATAAGTTGAAAAGGTCAGATCACTTATATCTTCTTGCAACGATCTTCATCCTCTGTTTACTAACTACTCAAGTTATCAATGAAAACGGGTCCTGTTCCAATTTCAGAATTTAACTAAATAATGCTGAATCCTTCACAGATGTTGATCGATAAAGATCACTTATATCTTCTTGCAACGATCTTCATCCTCTGTTTACTAACTACTCAAGTTATCAATGAAAACGGGTCCTGTTCCAATTTCAGAATTTAACTAAATAATGCTGAATCCTTCACAGATGTTGATTGATAAAGATCACTTATATCTTCTTGCAACGATCTTCATCCTCTGTTTACTAACTACTCAAGTTATCAATGAAAACGGGTCCTGTTCCAATTTCTGAATTTAACTAAATAATGCTGAATCCTTCACAGATGTTGATCGATAAATTTCACCATTCCCATTGGAATGCCCCATTCATGAAGTTATGGAAGGCTTTATTACCAATACAATGGCCTAAATTCTTTCATAATTCCGATTTTCTCGATCCATAGAGAGTATTTTTATTCACAAAAGGAAAGCAGTTATTGCAGTTTCAAAAATTTGCCGTTGTTTGTCTTTTAAGGTGCAAATTTTTAAGGTATAGAAAACTGGTCAGGGTTGTGGTCATCCGTAGCTGACGCGATGAAGAGCACTGGTTCAAAATCGAAGTGTTGTCGTGTTTCACCTTTTTGCTCCTACATCTGTTGTATTGACTGTGTACAGATTTGAAGGACAAAAATGTTAGAAATTATTGCTTAGAATCATCGGGTTTTAGGTTGTAAGTCGATGCGAATGTTGCAGTTGGTTAAGGTTGTTGCTTTTTTTAAGATAGATAGGCAAGCGCTTGCCCGCTATCGCGTAAGCGATGATGCGATCTACGATGAAACCTTTGACACGCGACTTGTAGGCCCCCAGATTGTTGTTGTAGACTATGGACCCTGTTCTACAAGGTGCGTCGACGATCTGGTAAAGGCAGTGGGAAGCCGATGGATGCGGGCAGCACAGGTCTTATCGTCGTCTTGGCAATCCTTAGGGGGGTCATGGCCAGCAGTGGGTGGTAGGCGGCTCATGGGCGTAGCGAGGGGGGAAAACCCCAAAATACTGACCTGGCTACGCCTATGGTGCGGCTGATATGACGATGGAAGACTTTTCAATGTTGGAAAAAGAAGGCTTGTTTTCCTTACTTATGAGGGGTTCTTGTTTTGCGGCATCGTGATAACATATTATTATCTAAACTTTTTTTTCCAGTTAAAACTTGAAATCGAAGGAATTTGGACAATTGGATTTAATATTATACTTATTTACTTTTCTATGTTGGCTTATTTTCAATGTTTTAAACTTTCAGTTTCATCCAAAATACTATCTTTCTTTACAGGATCAAGATACTACCCGCGGCCGGTAGGAAAACCTGTGGTGACCATAACCAGGAAACCTGTGCTGAGGCCGGGTGTAATATCTAAACCTAAAAGTAAGTGTGAATATGTTTGTGCGAATAGAAAGAATAATTCAAGATTATGTCTGTCTATAAAGTCAAGACTGACAGATGTCCAATGTGATCTATTATATTGGCTCCACTTTAATATGTTAATTATTTGACCAGTAGCGGAGCGGCCTAAGAAGCCGTTACCCCCTCCACTACAGCCGAAGCCGGGCCCCGACGGTTGCTATGAACTCGACGCGGTCACTTCGCGCGCGCTCGAGGACGAACTACACAAGATTATGATCAAGGTAATATAGTCCTTTGGATCTTTAGACTTAAGATGCATATATGAATGATCGAAGCCCGGCCCTGATGGTTGCTATGAACTCGACTTCGGTACTTCGCGCGCGTTCGAGGTTGAAGTACAGGAAATTATGATCAAGGTAATATAATCCTAAGTAATAAGTCCATCTGCGTGAGGACATACAAAAAATAAGCTACTCTAGCTGCACAGCAATTAAAGTACAATTTTGAATTTACACAGCGCTGCGTGCCTGTTATTATAAGCACCTCCGAAGCGCTTCTCTTTCTGTCGCGTAGTTCTGTCTCAACCGACACACGACACCCCTCGTTCACTAGCTCGACTGAGTCAGCCGCGAGCTGATTAAAAGTTTAAGCGCGGAAACCCCCTGATTAAACATGCATGTAATATTTATATAGAGTGACGCCTCAATACTTCAATATTTTAGCCCACTTCTGGTAAATGTACATTTATTATTCCATTAATTAATTACATTTGAACTTTATCATTATTCTATCTTGTTAGGTGTGGCAAGCCTTACCCGACGACGCTCCAATCGGCGAGGAGAAAATGGTGGTGGAGAAGATCAAAAACGAAGCTAGTGATGACGTCAGAAATGTAAGTGTATTTTAAAAACTAGTTGTGCCCTACAACGGCATTTTATCACTTAATATGAAATTCAATGTCGCTCGAACTGGGTTCGTAATCAACATGTGTTTTTGACACGCCTAAGTATTAAGTATGTTTTTTATGCACAACAAGATAATGCTTGGCCTTCACCTCACCTAATGTTAAGTGACGATAAGGCCGAAGGTGGAATCGCACTACACACGGAATCCTCATCACTCAGGAACTGGTTACCTTACCTCTAACTGCCGGAACATTACAAGTTGTTTTGGCATAATTGTTGTTATGGCGTCAGACTTACATGTATATGTTACGGCTAATACCCGCAGTGCGGCTAAACCTAGTTCTAGCCGGCTAAAACTAGGTGTAGCCGATAGCTGTTGGTTAAAACTAGGTGTAGACATAGGTCCCGAATATAGGTTAGGTAGGTAGAGGTATTTTTTTTTAACAGACAACAGAAATGCTAGACCTAGTTTTAGCCGGCTACATCTATATAGTATTAGCCGCGAGCAAATCGGCTACACCTAGGTTTAGCCATCAACTGCCAGCTACATCTAGTTTTAGCCGACTAGAACTAGGTTTAGCCGCACTTCGGGTATTAGCCGTAACATATATATGTCGAAGTAGACCTACGTGTTTCTCAAGTATTTCTTGCCGATATCAGATATTCTTGATTGTGGTATATTTTTCTAAAATAAACTCGCAAGCGTTTCCTCTAATCCTATTTTATTACAATTTCACAATTAAAGTTGACTGTTAATTACAGCACGGTCAGGATGAAGACTGATTAGAGAAACGTAGTGAGTTCTGAGTAGGCCTTTCACGATTCCCCATGAATGAATCACAATCACAACACAACTCGCAATAATCAATAATCTCCATTTTCCAATATTATAACCTCCATCTTTCTACACTGAGCTCACCGAATCGCTATACGAGGAAGACGACCCATCCACAGACCACACTCCAACGTTATGTTAAAACTGACGTAACGCTTGACATTTCTCCAACCAGCCAGTCACCCATTACCATAATCAAAGGAGTTTAGCAACATAAAGTTTGGTCGTATCCAGCCTGCACCGATTCTGTTCCGAATTGTCACCAGCATTACGCTCTCGCTCCGACATATATATAATGTGTGTCTATTGTTGTTGCAGGCACTGGGACTGAATGTCACACAGAGATTGCTGAGCACGTTCAACCCTTTGAATGTTAAAGTAAGTCGTAAATTTTACACAATTTTTCAAATAATCTTAAAGATTCGCCGTGTTATTACAAAAGATTTTCCAACACACTTGCTTGTAAAGTGAGCCCTAATACATCGCTTTTAGGGCCATAAACCGAGCTATAACAAACGCGTGCAATAATATATAAAACACTAGTACGTTATAGAATTAACCCTACAAAGTTAAATTATTACTTTACTGCAAGTTCTATGCGATGCGAGTAAACAGAGCATTCCCAATTTATCCGGGTAATACAGTTATTTTTTTAGTAACAACAAAGAGGTCTTATGCTGCTGAAAATTCATATACATTTTTGGAATAAATAAATGTCTAAGTCCTTAATTAAGACAAACAAATATTTATTCTTATCAAATTATTCATAACTCACAATATTTTGTTATAAAATAATAAAATATTTGCATTTTATCACTTAAAATTATAAATTTGAAGTAGGCTGTGTAGAGTGTAGGCTGTATGCTCACTCACCCCTTTGTTCGCAAAATATTCTTGCGTTGGGCGTGTGAAAAACACAAAAAATAACCTGCGCGCCTTTTCCCATAACAATTATCATATTTTGTTTTTGTCGTATTTGTTTCTGTGTGGTAAATTACTTTGTTTTTTCCTCGCAAATGTGTTGAAAATCGTCGTATGAAACTCGTGAGCTCTTGCTTATTGCACACTCGGCTGAGTTACGCCCTCGCCTGCGGCTCGGGCTGCAACCCACAGCCTTGTGTGTGTAATGAGCAACCTAAGCTAACTTGTCTCATAATGTACTATTTAAACACTGTTTAACTTAACACCTGTTTAAATGTGATGCTGTCTCTGTCAAACAATATAGATAGATAGATAAGAAGTTTATTTGCTAAAACACACACATTCATACAAATAAAAATGCATACATTAAATTGATGACTAAAAATAAAAAGACACACAAAATTGACATTTAGGTACACATAAATAACATAACAAAAGAGAATTAGAAGAAGGCATGCATGTGTGTGCAACAGCAGCAGCAGCAAGAAGGGTCTAGGCTCGGTGTCAGCAAAACACCGATTTTCAGCCGTTACCCAGATGAAACATGATATTGTCAAAAAAGTGACAGCATCATATTTAAACACGTGTATAGTTAAAGTGTTTAAAATTTTGTTTTATTTTCTCGTAAATTACTTATTAATTGGTGAATCGCAGCGATTACTTTAATATTTAATATTACTATTATATTATTTACTTAATGCGGTATATATTGACGCTATTTTAAGATTATCTCTAAATAATTTAAAGATTGCGATGCAAAAAGGAGTTTAAGTTTATCGTTATATGTGCTCACAGGTACATTTCTCAACGAAGCCAGAGAGGAAGTACTTACGGCACTTCCTGAAGAAGTACAACTTCGTAGCGTTCAAGCGCATCGTGAGAGTTAATAATACTTTCGCGGCGCAAGTTAAGACTATCGCCGACTACGACCAACTGTGCAACATGAAGAACATATTCTGCGGTTAGTATACGATTTACATTTATAAATACGAGATGTATAACATTTTATCTAATGAGTTAAATTATATACAAAAAAACAAGACGTTACCAGCTTCTCTGGTGAGATTCGAACCCACGACCTTTGTGAATTCGGCCTAATAATTCCGTCTGAGCTACCGATCGTTGAAATTTTTGACCAATTTATGAAAATAATTCTTTTGTCTATGTATTTTTGCTCATTTACTTGTATCGATTGTTACAGGCGCTGCGAAAATAACAATATCACCATGCTATAGATTTATACAATGTCCTAAAAATCTAAAAACAATATATGGAATTCCCGAAGAGGATATTCCCGCTGAAAACAAAGACTCGGATCAGGCACCTAAAGAGATGAATAAAAATAATGATGTACCGAAAGAATCTATAAAAGTAAAGGAGGAAACAAAAGATAAATCTTCTATTGGAAAAGCTAAAGAACCAGATGTGAAAAAAGTTGATGAAATCAAGCCTACTGTCAAAGAAAGTAACATAAAAACAAAACCTAACACCGGTAAAGCTACCGAAGCAGCCAAAACGACTCTGAAACCTGTAGATGCTAAGCCTCATGTTCAGATAATTAGTGATGCATCAGCAAAAATTGCTACTACCGCAAAATCTGTGGAAAATAAACCACAAAACATACCTGCTACAAAGACTCCAAGTAATACCCAAACACAAAATACAACTGGTACTAAAAAGCCACAAATTACAAAGGCAACAGTGACTGAAGATAATAAAACTACTGCATCGAATACTACCGCTAAAACTATTGCAAAAGAAGCCACAAAAGCCGCAAACGATGATAAAACAAAGGCACCTAACACTAACGCTTCTAACACCAAAACAGTTGTTACTGCTCAGAAACCGTCAGACAGTAAAGTCTCTAATACAAGTGCAGTTAAACCAGTCATCACAAAACCTACAGAAAGTAAAGTTACTAATACAAGTGCAGTTAAACCTGTCATCACAAAACCTATAGAAAGTAAAGTCACTAATACAAGTCCAGTTAAACCAGTCATCACAAAACCTATAGAAAGTAAAGCCACTAATACTGTAGCTAAGGCGGTCGTGTCAAAAAAGGCTGTCGTGACAGAAAGCAAAGATCCTAACGAAGCAGCAACATCAGCTCAAGGTGTCAATACGAAAACAACCAATGTAACTACAAAAACAACCAATGTTACCACAAAAACAACCAATGTTGATACAAAAACGACCAATATGAATATGAATACAAAACAAACCAATGTCAATACAACTAAACCTAATGTCACTACGACGAAAACTGATGTTAAAAACGATAAACCCACGGTTTCTAATACAAAACCTGACAATGTTACTGCAAAACCTGCAGAAGTCACTAAAAATGACACTCCAGTCAAAATTACTAAAGTCACACCAACAAAAGCTCAACAAACCAAAACAGTCACAAATCCTACACCCTCTAAAGTCAACACGAAAAACGTTTCTAAACAAGTAGTTAAAAAACCGGATGCTAAGAAACCAGCAAAAGGAGACGATTTTGAAGAATTAGATGACCAAGAGTTATATCAATATCTCATGTCTGCAGGGATCGTTTTAGACGAATGCAGCGGTTCTGACGTAGAATAAATAGATGTTTAAGATGTTACTTAAAATAAAATTGTATGTAGCAAGTTACAAAAATGTATGTGATTTATTATTAATGGGAAATAAATAAGGAAAGTTAATGTGTTCATTTTATTTTGATATAGAAACTACATGTAATTTAGTTGCAAAACAATATCTTTTGATTTGAGTATTGTAGGTAATTCTTCTGATTGAGATTCTCCCATGGAATTGATTACTTAGGTGGTTCAGATGTTTCCACAACTTCATCCTCCACCTGAAACATAAAAAACCTATAAAAATGTACCACGTTACAAAGAATCAAGTACAAAATCGCTTTCTGTTACTAATTTTGAGCCGAATTGATTCTTGTCGGTGTTTGTTTCAAAAACCACGAAGCATTTCGGAGGGAGTCCGTTTCTTCGGCGCCGCAGCCTCTAATCGTTTGCGCTCTTTCTCTATTGCATCGGCAATTTCATAAACCTCTTTGGAAGCTACCTGAAGAAGAAAGTGGGAAGGAATTAGGTTTTTAGGGAGAAGGAATGTGGAACAAGGGATGAAACGGAATCGCGGTATAGGTATATTAGACGAATAGGTATATTCCAGGGGGGGTCGACTCTATTGTTCGGATTGAAATTTGCCTACAGGGGAAAACTTTGGTATTGCAAGTAAAAAAAAACATATTTTTCTATTATGGTAACCCGCAGAAATACCCGTCATGAAGTGTAAAGTACGAATGGTAGATTTTGTGTAAATAAAGGGCAGGATAAGATTTTAAGGAATTTGTTAATAATAAGAAGTAAAATTTGTAGGATAGTCTTTAAACAAACTTTTTTTTAGCAATACATAATAAAACGTTTGGCTAAATATAAGACAAGCAATTTATTTTCATATGTGAATAAACGGTTGGCAGAAATGTGACTATTTGTGCTGGCAACACCAAGTCATGACATGCATGACTTTTGTAAACAATAACAATGGTCGAGTTTGTTGGTGTTTATTGGCGATCTCGGTTTCAATTTCGTTAATATTTCGAATACTTCTGATCATTTTCGAAAGTGTACGACGTTGAGTTTGAGCTTAGGTTCCTCCGTCTGTGTTTGTTAAGTGACAATTATAATTGTTGTTCATAATAACAGTGAATACGAGACAGTGACTCTAACCTAACCGACGTGTTAAACCTTTGATTACCTATTTTGTTCAACTTGTTAAAAATGTCTGATAAGGAAAACAGACGAAAATGTTTCAAGTGCGGCAAATCGCCTGCCTCGGACAATTGCAAACTATTTCGTTTCCCAAAACCTGCTACAAGAAACCTTTTGCGGTACGTATTTGCTAATGTTATCCCTACAAATTGTTCAACTTAACTGCGTATACGAATATTTATTGGCTTTTTAGTATCAATAAATACTCGTAATCCTAATAAATACTAAATGTTGAGTGATTTCTGAATGTGTTCTGAGGGTTTTTATCATGCTATGATAACCTATATTTAGGAAACATCACATTGTTCTGATTATAATACAAAGTAACTGTAGGTCGGAGAGTCAGGTTCTGTAACAATGTATAGCTAAAGAAGCATCTGGTACACAGAGAACTAATGAAATAATATGTGTTAATTTTTCAGTTGTACGATGTGGGCAAAATATCTTTTTCCATCAGAAGAGCACACTTCAATTGAGTTCCAGAAAAAGTTGTTTAGTGAACACCGAATGCTGTGTCAAGATCATTTTACTGATGATGATTTTACTGACAGTTCAAAGAAACGATTATTATACTCTGCAGTCCCATGTGATGTAAGTAATAAATTATTGATCCCAATATAATCCTTACTAAATATATTCTTACTAATATTATAAATGCGAAAGTCCGTCCGTTTGTTTGTTTGTTACGCCTTTATGACTTAACTACTGAAACGATCATTATGAAATTTTGCATAAATGTTCTTAGGGGTACAGAAACGGAAACTTTTCATCCAGAAAAAAGTACTGTTCCCGAGGGATAGCAAAAAAACTGTCCACGCAAACGAAGTCGCGGGCGGCCGCTAGTTATTACTAAATCAAATTTGTAGCATATTATGATAATGCTTACTTTTTATTATTGTTTCAGTTTGATAAGATAAAAATATATAACTTTTACTCTTGTACTTTTTCCATAAACATTATTGGATTTTCAGAAAAAAATAACTTTGTATTATTGCTCCCTTTGCGACACCTAGAAGACCTCTTCCAGGCTTTCTTATTATCTTCATTATATATATCAGTATCTAATAAAATAATAATTAGTCTCCATAGTACTAAATCCACTTATTTTATGAATCTCAAGACAGATGTTTGGATTTTATTTTATTTATATTGATTTTTTTTACTAAGTTTGTTTTGGGATTTATAATAATAAGCAATAAACAAATATTATTTTCAGTTTTATTACATTACAGATTCAGCAAGTGTCCATGGTGATACCACATTTTTTTAACGAGCCACAGCCGGGTCCCTCACAACTGGTCAAAGAATATGGCCCTATTTCTCAAGGCCCAGAAGCTATTTCTTCTAAGGCTGGTGATTCACAAGCTGTTGAAAGAACACCCTTAGAAAATATATCCAACACAAGTTATTGTGGAAAATCGAATTTGGAAAAAGTAGAAACATCTTCTAAACAGGAGCCCAAGTTAAAAACAGAAAAAGAGAAGTACCTTTATAAGAAATGTTCGAAATATTTGAAACAATTATGTCAATTACGAAATCGTATGAAGAACATGAAAAAGAAAGCTATATTAAATAACCTCACTGATAATAATGCTGTGAAGAAGTTGGAAGAAAAACTATCTCCTACATTTGCTTTCCTTTTGCAAGCTCAAATAAGGAATTGTAACAAGTCCACTGGTTGCAGGTGGACAAAAGAAGAAAAAATTGTAGCCTTGAGGCTTTACAAAAGATCACCAACCTGCTACAGATTGTTAAGAAGACTGTTCCAATTGCCTTCACCTGGTACTCTTAAGGCATTACTCAATAGGATTCCTTTTGCTGTTGGCATTGCCAACCCTGTGCTTGAAGTAATATCAAATTTTGTCAAACACCAAGAGCCTTCAGACAATCATTTTATTTTAATGTTTGACAAAATGTCTTTAAAAAAAAACATTAATTATAATCGAAGAGAAGATTTCATCGAAGGATATGAAGATCATGGGCCACAAGGAAGGTCCCCAAATGTGGCATCATATGCCTTAGTATTTATGATAGCTGGAATAAGGAAGAAGGTGAAACAACCTGTTGCACATTATTTTTCAAGCAGTTTTTCAACTGCTGATAGACTGGCTGTGCTTATAAAAGAGGTAAATATTTTAGCACCTAACACAAGTGCTTGTTATATGTATATTATTATATAACTACTAGATAAACCTAAAACAATATTTAATGTTAATATTCCAGATTTTGCATCAGTGTTTTGCAGCAGGCATTCAAATATCTGCCACTGTATGTGACATGGATGGAGTAAACAGGCGAGCTCTGTCTATTTTGGGTGCAACTAAGGAGCACCCACGTATAATTGTCAATGGAAAAGAAATTGTCACATTGTTTGACACACCTCATCTATTAAAATGTTTTAGAAATTTATTCCTAAAATATGATATTGACTGCATGGTGGATATTTCATCTGGAGATAAGAGAGGAAGAGGTATAGTTTTAATGCTTATTAATCCATGCATTATTAATCAAACTTATTATTTAGAATTCAAGTTACCAATTTATATTGTTACTAATGATATTCTTTGGTTTCAGGTGTAGCAAAGTGGTCTCATATTAAAAATTTCTTCGAACTTGATAAACAAAACAATAATTTTGTATTTGCCCCTGCTCTAACAAAGGATCATTTAAACCCAAACGCCAAACAAAAAATGCGCGTGAAACTAGCCGCTCAGGTTTTAAGCCATACTGTGGCAGCGGGGATCTACGCCAAAGTATCTGATGGTAATAATAATAAACAATAGTTAGGCCCCGATCACAGGTTTTGGATAGCACTCTGACTTAAAAGTGGGACAGGATTGTATGAAATTATCTGCCAGATAAAGGCCAGATATGACAATTTGTGACATATCCTTAACCTGTAATTCTGGCCCTTATAGCGTATAATGTAAACTTTAGTTTACATTAACAGTAATTTTTACTGTTGAGCTTTATATGTAGAAAATAAATTGTGAATTGGTTAGGGATATTTTACAATATTGACGATATTTATTTATTTCAGGAACACTCACTCCTGATGCAGCTGTCACAGCAAGTGTTATAGCAAAAATTGATAAGATATTTGACTGTTTAAACAGCGACACGCCCGACCTGCGACGCGGTAAACTACACGCTACAAATATGACGGCGAAAACTCCACATCTGCAGCTGTTTTCGGAAATGAAAACATTTTTTGGTACTTTAAAATTTGTGGGTAGTCCACGTGTCCCTCCGTCACAGGATGGATGGATTTGGACTATTAATGGGGTAGAACGTTTATTTAAAATATTGTCTACTACCCAAAATATTAAAAGTCTGGCCACTAGACGTTTGCAACAAGATCCAATAGAGAATTTGTTTGGTTGCATTCGTGGCAACTGTGGCTCCAATGCCAACCCTACTGTAGGCCAATTTGTGGCTGGACTTAAAACCGCTATAATAAGCAGCATGGCCCATATTGGGACCACTGGGAATAATTGTGAAACGGACAACAACATAATTATAAATAATTTTACAACTTTTTTGTCAATTCCACAACCCACTGAGGCGAATGAAGATTTGGACACAGAGGAAATGGTAGTGGAAGGTCCATTATCTACTCCCATTTTGGATATTGGTGATACTCCTGAAGTACAGGCTTGTGCCTATGTATGTGGATTTTTATTAAAAAATATAGCTAATTTAAACTGTAAACACTGTAATTCAGTCCTTGTATCGAAAAATGTAAATATTGTTCATATGTTTGTCCAATGCAAAGAATATAATGAATATAAAAAAAGTTTACATTATGCTAGCCAACCGTTAATTGCTTGTGTAGAAGCATGTGCAACAAATATTAACTTGTATTTAGAAGAGAATGGGTATAAGAAAGAATTGAAAAAATATTTAATAGAAAATTTAAAAACTAGTGTTAATTTCGAATTTCTCCATAGCTGCCACAAAAATGATAATATTAATTTTATTGTCACAAATGTTTTTCATATATGTGTGAATAGATTCTGTACCCTTAAAAACCGTCTGTTTGCAGACGAAGCATCAGCGTCTGCACTTAAACGCAAAATGAATATAATTTTGCATAAATAAGCAACATGCCAGATTATATTCATTTTTTGTGGCATTCATGTTTGAAAACAAGTTGAACTGACCTAATTGTAAAATGTTTTAAGTATACCTATTTTATTAGCTACTAGAAGTACCAGGACTACATAGTTACAAAGAAGTAACCTATTACAGGAGTAACTAATGTTAACATACTAAAATCTAACAGAAGTTAGCTTCTCAATAGTTATGTGGCCCTGGTACTCGAGAGTTTCCACTTATCCCTAAATAGTGCAATAAAATCAGTTAAATATTATTAGTTATACAAACAACCAGATATTTTCTACTTTTGCTTGCCCTTTGAACTTAGAACTCATAAATAATAGAAATTAGATAAGTTGTCCAAATTACAATTTACTATCTCTGATAGTTTTGTGATCAACCGATAACTTTTATCCAAAAGATAATAATGTCGTAGAAAAAATATGTTATCCTGTTTGATGTCATGGACACTAATAGAATATTTTGTTTAACGGGTTGACTTTACACCTAATTTTATGTTCTTAAATAAGTCATATTACTCATGGATAAATATTTATTATGCACTATTATTTCATGCAATAAACATGTTTGGGAACATTTTTCTGTTTTATTTTATATTTGATGGGCAATATTGCTTACGAATTCTATCGATGGAGGTATAGGCAATTTCACTTGTAAGGAAACTTTATGGTAAGTTTTACCATAAAGTTTTCTTACATGTGAAATTGCCTATACCTCCATCGAAAGAAATCTTATAAGAAAGTATTGTTCAAATGTTCCCGCCATAGAGTTTGTGGTGGGTTGACTATAGGTGACACTAGAAGCGTACTTCCGGTAAAAACGGAAACCCATTTCTTAACAATGGAGTTGTTATTCTTCTCCGCTAGGAGTATGTGTTCTGTGGTATATTCTATTGAAAAATATATCGATAAACGGCTGTTTGTAACTTTTTTAGTCTGTGAACATGACAATGAGGAGTCCCAACACAGACTAATCGCTGATTAATCGATCGCCATAGAGTACACTTTAACCATGGAATAGAAAGTAATGAAATTGATCATTA
The DNA here is from genome assembly GCA_950108535.1 of Agriphila straminella. NCBI lineage: Eukaryota > Metazoa > Arthropoda > Insecta > Lepidoptera > Crambidae > Agriphila > Agriphila straminella. The sequence continues at coordinate 22,714,690 of OX467305.1, read as the reverse complement.
ACAGTACAGTCTTGAGACTTTCGACGACGGAGTGAGGATAAGTTCGCGCATGTGCACTTGTGAGCGACTAATAGCGTGCGCCCCTCCCGCGGCGCGCGTACAGGGGCCTTACCATCAGCAAATAAGAAACCGTTCAGTTCAAAAGCAGGCCTTAAACAGGCCTGCTTTCATACTAACCGTTGACCGTTTCATAATAACCGTCTCTTGAAGTCGGGTGGGGCTGGAGTACAATATCTTTTTTTTTATTCTAAAAGCCCCACCTGACTTCAATAGACGTGTTTTTATTATTACAATGATAATGCGTATCTAGTGATTTGAATATTATTTCTTGCTTTTTAGAGGTAGGTTTTTTGGTCGGGTTTTTGTTTTTTTAAACAATTTTTTATGTACTACTTTTTTTCTTAAACTGCCTTTTGAAAACCTTTTAAAAATGTATACTGTGGTGACCAATGGCTTAGCGATTGGACTGGAATGTACCCATTGACAGTGCGCACGCTTTTTTCTAATCTGTCTGTCTCTGTCACTACAAATTAGTAATCTGTGACTCTGTGTCTGTCACTGTCTACTGTCATATTTTTATGGCTGCCGCGTTCGCTATCGCTATCGATTTGTGTCGGTTTTAATATTGTCGTTATATCCTACATAATTCACAATATCTACATGTAAAACATTTTCCAATTGCTTGAAAATAACAATTGAAAGATGAGGCGTAATTTTCCACGAATGAACAAGCCCGCGGCGGCGGCGCAGAGTGGCCCACTGATGACGAATCACATCGAGCTTCAGGTAATTTGTACCTTTAGTTTTCCAAGTTTTTTTTCAGTCTTTTACAATATAGTTTGATATCAGCCGCAGTTTATTTGTTCCAATATAAATATAATATAATGTTCTTGCATTATTGATTTCCTTTGATTGTTGTATTTCTGTGGTCATTTTACCGACAGAAACTCAAGAACCGTTATGCCGTCGTAGACGACTCTTCGCAAATAATTACCTACCGCAAATCTCAATGTATCGCGTGGTACATATTTCGACGATCGGGCTGGTTTATAGAGGGTCAGTGACTCGGAATTTCGGACCCAGTAACTGGGTACATGTAGACAGGATCGGCAGTACCTACTGTGCCCGAAAATTGAATGGGTGGCTAGTCAGCTGGACTGACTTGAGAGCGAGAAGTCAGCACGGACTGGGCACTGGGTGTGGACTGGAAATAGAGTCCACACAAGCTCAGTAGCTAGTTAGCGCTGGACTGGGTTACTGTACTGCCATGTTACTGACTCCGTATAAACCAGGCAATCTTCCCAATAAAATTGTCAATGAAAATGGCACCATTTGGCATAAAACTATTATTTAAATCTGCTAGTCACTAATAAGTTGTGTTATTAATAATTTCTTTTAGAAATTACTAGACTTCTATCATAAAAGATAACTTTCTAACAGGACTTAGATCTAGAGCTGGAACTTTTGAAACGCAAAAGGGAAATGATTGAGAAGCAGCAGCAGCAGCTCTCCAACAAGCGACAGTTCAACAATCACCAGGTAGGTTATTTTATTTGCATTTTAATGCAATTCGAGTTGTTTCAACAAAAATCAAATTGTTAGTTTAATTTATCTAGTATCTGCAATACTTAAACTTTCTAAAATGTTTATTTTAATTTCTAAAAAATTGTGAAGGAATTTTGTTTATAACAATAAATTATCGTTACCTTTTGACCACTGCCTCACTTAAGTTGCTTTACTGTGCTTCGAGCACAAAATAGGGGTAATGTTATTTAAATTAGGTATTATAATAAATAACTTAATGACAATTTGTTGACAAATGAGTGTGTGTGGAAAGAGAACCGTCATGGGATTTGTGTTTGATTACCATTTTTGACATGTTGACGGCACTGTTATGTTATAGTGCGACTGTAATATCTTGATATCTATCAAGTAAGGATAGTCGCACTATAATGACATTAACAGTGCTGTCAACATGACAAAAATGGTAATCAAACACAAATCCCATGACTATTCTCTGCCCATGATTTTGCTGTGGATATTTTTTTATTTTATTTATTAGGAAACTCAACAGCTTTTTATAATAGAAATACAACAAAGGTATTATAAGCCCAATCACACAGATAAATCTGACTGGGGCGGTAAAAAGGTTAACAACCCTTTAATCATCAAATGCATACTTTGTAGTAAAAGCTATTTTTTATAATATTTAGTCAAATTGTGATTGACAAAATATTCTTAAACCAAAATTTTGAAGGAAATGATTTTGAATTATTACTTATTGTTAAAATAGATAGGTACTTACTTGAATCTAAAACTAATTATTTGCCCAGGTGTAGAGATTCTATATCTATGAAGAAGTTAGGTCTCTACTATGGGCTTCAATAAGTACCACAACAAAACACATTTAAATTGTTTACTATCCTTCAGAATATTAAGTGTATGTGGTTAGTATTATTTGTTGTAATAATATGGTCCACTGGTGCACTTGATATTTTTATATGTGATAGACATTCCTGTCTAAAACACAACTGTGATATTCTGTTCCATTTTGGCTAACAAGCATGAATTTCGAAGTTCATCTTGTTGTATGAGCTGTGTATGCAACTCAAAATTGAACAGAATATCTTAGTATAACAGTTTATATTATGATCTTATAATGCACATTTCATCTTGCAATGAAAAGTGTACTAATGTTTTCCTTCTACTCACTGTTCAACTTTTCTAAATATTTCAGAGACAATACAATTATAATGAGCCTCCTAAAATGTTCCAAGGGCAACAACAGCAATACAATCCTAGTCAGAACTTCTCTAATAATTTCGGGCAATCGTCATCTCAACCTTTGATGGGTAACCAATTCAGTGCCAGTTTGCTCGGCAAGCGGCCAAATGAATCTAAGTGGACTCCCATTTCTCACAATCCACCCAAACGATTCTCTGGACCTCAGGGAGGTTCGAAGAAAAAGTATGTCCCACCCTCTAATCGGCGACCAGATCCGATGGATAGGCCCGCTCCATTCGGGAAACAGCAACAAGGCCCCCCTAGGAATCAAAATTTTCAACCTAAACCACAAAACCAGCCACACCAACCCTGGAACCAACTTCCATTCTACATGGGCACTTCGTCAGTCCCTCCCAGTCAGAGATTCAATAGCTCTAAACCCAAACCCACCAATAGGGATTTCAGACCATCCAAAGTTACAAAACCCAAAGCGACTACGACGAATTTCGCAAACAAACTCGTGTCGTACCCTATTCCAAACCGAAAGGTATTCCCTAAAGAGTCGTCGAAGTTGGCAAACCAGGTTGATGAACCGCTGGATAGCTTCATTCTGCATGCTGATAAAGTGCCGACTCAGCAAGTCGCCGGCCGCCTGGAACTGGCTCTGGGCAACATACTTAAAGATATTAAAAATATATTCGGTAATGACGAACAGTACAAAGCTAGTTTCCTATCTCACATATTTATGCGAGAAGTAAAACAAGCGATACGTGAACGCCTGCGGACCGTTATGATCGGGAAACACGTCGGCAAAGTCGGCACAATTGTCGAGGAGTACCGAAATGTGTTTCCGCTCGAATCTGACTCGGAAATAGTAACCGTTGCATTGGAGGCGCAAAAAGCTGCCAAAAACAAACAGATTCCTATTAAATTTGAAGACACAGGTAGCTATGCCAAATATTTGAATCTAATTCAAAAGTTTTTTTACACTTTTATTAAAGCTTTTGATGATACCATCTTTCCCATACCAGAGCATGACTTTATCGTATCTCATTGCGTATGTTATGTAGGATTATGTAGGAGAATATAACAATTTTGTACATGTTCGACTTGCATGGACTACATAACAACATTGGGAAAGATAAAGGTATATTCAGGTGACACTACAAAAAATATTATCTCATTAAGTGATATTTTTAACTCGGCTTCAAAATCTCTCATTTATCCATTTCAATTGTTAAATAAATGGTATACTTACATAAAATAAACCTTATATAAACTTTATTGGGTAGCCATTTCAAAATTCCTAATCAATAAGAATAACATTCTAATTTTCAGACAGTCCCGAAAGTTACTTTAAAAGTAACATCGATCAACTGATAAGCAATTCATTGGATGAAATGTTCAATAAGGTAGTTATCTTTTTTTTACAACTGTAACCATAAATATCGTATTGAGATCTGATCATTAAAATTTTGTTCATAATTTTAGTTGCACAGTATGTACGGTGCTGATCACTCAAGAGAAGTAAGGACTGCAGTCCAAGAAATTATGGCAGAGAGCAAGCAGAATGTTAGCAAAGATGTTGCCTGTCAAGATAATGAGCAAAACACAGGTGATGCAGCATCTGAGCAAAATGATGCAACATCTGAGCCAAAAGATACATCTGAGCAAAAAGGATCAACATCTGAGCCAAAAGATACAACTGAGCAGAAGGAGTCGACATCTGAGCCAAAAGATACAACATCTAAGCAAAATGATGCAGCATCTGAGAAAAACGATGCAACATTTGTGAAAAATGATGCTACATCTGAGAAAATTGATGCAACATCTGAGAAAAATGATGCAACATCTGAGAAAAATGATGCAACATCTGAGAAAAATGATGCGACATCTGAGGCAAATGATGCAACTTCTGAGCAAAATGTTGCAACATCAGAAACTGTTGCAACTGAAGAGAAAGATAAGAATGACGAAGGTAACAAGAAAGAAGAAGATAATAAAGATGTAAACACTTCAAATGCGTCTGAAGAAGATGGGAAAGTTGATGGAAAGCCCCAAGTTCTTTTTGACTATCAGGTTAAACAGAGAATCAAGAAAATGGAATATGTGATAGGCAGCATAATTAAACGCCGATTAGCTTTTATATTTCCGAAGTATAAAACAGTAAGTATCACAAATAGCTTACATATTTATTCCTGAATTCAACATGTAATATCATGATAAATGAATATTTTAATTTGTAATCTTCTATTTTGCAGCTGCTCTGCAAGATCTTGAATGATAATTCTCAGTATGTGGAAGCTAGAAAGGCTATAGTAGCCAAGTTGCAGGACAAACTTTCCATAGAGGCTAGAATGGAGGCCGCTAGGGTCCGTAACGCTGCTAACAAAGACACTTCTAAAGCATCAGAGAATCTAACTCCGGCTGCTTCAACGCCAACGGCTGCACCTCAAAACTTACCGTACTACGTCAAGGTATACTTCTAAATATAATACCCATGTGTCTTCGTCAAAATTACTAAAGAAGCTACATAAATATTTCATGGTGTGCATGTTCATAATGCTTTTATTTTATTTATAGATCCTTGGACGCCCAGGGCTGCCAAAGAGGAAGCAAATGCAAACATTCCTGAAACAATACAACCCTAAATCCATCAAGAAGCATAGGAACATGGCCCTATTGTTTGTTGGATTCAAAAACAAGGAAGATTTTAATAAGATGTTGGAAGTTAAAGAAACCACAATTGGTATTTATTAAACTGTCAACACTTTAATACATTAAAGTTTATCTCAAGACATTATTTTGATTCAATATTATATTTTGTTACAGGAAACTGCACGATTTCAATTAAAGTAAGCGAGAAAACTCTGAATGAAAGCCAAAATGAAACTTTAAATCTTTCTGCAATTAGTGTGGACGATGATGTGCAAGTTGTTGAAGGAGAAGCATCATCCAATACAAGTGACATACTCAATCCAGATTTGGACGATCAGATTAGCAATCTCTTGTCTTCTATTAGACAGGAGGAAGAGCGAACTCAAGATGAACCAAATGCCGAAGAAGTTGACAAAGTTGAACATAAGACTGTAACTGACGATGCAAAATCGGATGATGTGATTTTAGAGTCTACTGGAGCCGAAAACGGTCAAAGCGAAATGGAAGTGGCAGCCAGTGATGAAAATACAGTGGATGTTCCTGCTGATGATAAAAATGGAGAAGTTGCTACTGATGGCGATGTAATCGAAATCGACCCTTCAGAAAAGACTGAAGGTGAGGAAGCAGATAAATTAGAGGCCTTGAAGAGTGAGGAAAAGGCACCTGGTAAGACACCTTCTAGAGCATCTGCTCGCCTGGCTACGCCGAGTTCAATCCGCACACGACGCGCAAGCCGTCTTGCCCAGGATTAAGTTTAAAATATACATTCTTTAAGTTGACATACTTAAGTTGCTAATAAAGCAGTATTTGGTTATACGATTTTAGTCTAGAGATTAGGCACACAAATAAAGTACTAATAAACATTTTCACAAATGTACTTTTTAAGCACGGGTAGTTAGTATTCTGTACCTGTTTGAATTATCTCTTAGGCAGCGGGCACGAGAGTGGCGGCGGCCGAGCGGCGGCGGGGCGGCGAGAACGTGGCCACGAAACTTAGCGGTCGGTCAGCCGCGCTAGTAGTAACTAGGTCGGGCTTGGGATGGGTGACCGACTAAGCCAATATATCACAGTGCTGAATTCTATAGGCTATCGCTATAGGTCGACGTCGTCGGCACGTCCTGTTAGCACTACACCTCCTGCTGTACAAACGCAGCATGCTCGTAATGCGCCCACACTTAGAGCTGTTATACTCTTTTAAATAGTTTTTTAAATAATGTCTCAAGATGCCGACATCCATACTTATGACTGACCCTATTAGATATATTTATTTTAAAAGATTTTTTTATCTAAGTAAATTGCCCAATGTGAATGTTTTGGTTTAGCTGTAAGTTCACATTGTAGAAAATAAATAAATATTAAATAGGTACCTAGTAATCAAACAGACACTATTATATTTTTAAACACAACACTACTGTAAGCGCGGGCGACCAAATCAAACTAGTTTGTTCATTTGTTTTCGTCGCTCTCCTCCCGCCCGTGCATCGCTCGTCGCTTCCGCTCCGCCACCGCCCGTTTCGTGCGCGTCTTCCATTCTGTGCCATCATGTTGAATGCATCGCCGCCGACGACGACGCGCCGCCCCACTGTCGCTCGGCCGCCGCCGTTTTCGTGCCCGGACACTTAGGATTATGATATGATTATTATGAAATAAAATGTAATTGATATCAATAGTTTTCGTTTTATTTATAGAAATCTTGTCAATCGGGTATAATTTCTATCTAGCATTAGCACCTAGTCCATGGTGAGATTGGTGAGTAAGGGCATTCTTCAACGAACTAGAGAACTCTCTAGTTTGTTGGCATTCTTATCTTTTTCATAATCCGTATATTACAACTTACAAAAGGAAACTGGTCAGGAATTTGGATGCAGGATAATATGAAGGTTAAATGAACAGGATATGATGCGAGGCCAAGCAGGCCTCATGCGGCTAAGTATTTTATTCAAGCAGCACCGCCGGCGAAATAACGCTCTACATTTCCGACTTCCAGCAAAATATAACTCTTCTTAGACCTAAAATAATGAGATTTCCTCACCATCAGTTGATTGATGTAATACTCGTATGTGATGGTGTCCGTCACGGGGTCGAGCGCGGTCTGTATCATCTCGTCGTACTCCTCCTGCAAAGACACTTTCATCATCATGCCGTCACACAGACCCAAATTAAGCTAGTCAGGTCGACGACACGACAAGCCATGAATGAAAACTACCACTGGGTCGTCTGACTCCATCTTCAGACCTGTCACCTGTCGTAAAAGTTTCAAAGCGACAAATTAGATTAGGCGGCGGACTAAATCGCCCCCAGTTCAGTAGGACCACGGGTACATAGTGGTACACAGTGGTCCTACAGTACCACCACTACCAGTAGGTTAAACCAGAGGGACCACGGGAATGGCGTTGGCGCTATAAATAAAAGACCGTAGACTTGAGAAACCTCCGTTTTTTGTTGAAGTCGGTTTAAGCTTTCTTTTCTAGGTCGGTCGGACTAAAAGTCCGTCATCTGTCTGCGTAAGGTCTTAATCTTCTATTAATAAATAGGCAATCAAAAGGTTATCCTTATAAAAAGACCTGTGTAAATGGCTCCCCCTCTTCAAGCATGAGTTGTGCAAATCTCTCTTTAGTCAAATATCCTTTTCCCTCCTTGTCGAAGTATCTAAAAGCGGCTAGAAGCATCTCCGCACTTGCTGGATAGTATCTGTAACAAGCATCGCACGCAACCAAGAAGTACCTACGCCGGCACCAGCCCCCCCTAGCATGACCACCGCAACACGATGTTATAACGCGTGAATAGCGTTTTATCGACACTAAACTGTAAAAATCCATTGTCTTTTCTTCTTATCGAATGCGGATTAGTGGCCACCTCGTGTTAGAGTTTCCAGCCAGGACCGACGGTTTGACGTGCCCTCCGTAGCACGGAAGCGCTCAGTTGTACAGTATGAGGCAAATATCTTGAAATCGGGTGGGGATTGCGCGGAACGCGTATTTTTGGGCATGCGTAGCGGTGAGGTACGCGGGCGGCGGGAGAGGGGCGCGCGCTATTGGTCGCTCGCAAGTCCACATGCGCGAACTTATCCCCACTCCAGCGAAAAAAATTCAAGATATATGCCTCGTACTGTACTGTGATACCACTTTAACGGTCACCCATCCGACACCTGACCGGACCGAGCGTTGCTTAACAAACGTGATCGATTACGATCAGTCTGTCAAGTTCCGCCATGAGCGCTTCGTAAAACGTTATAAATTTGCTATACCTATCATATTTCGTTTCGGTGGTCATGCTAGGGGGAAAAAGTAGCTCGAGTGCGATTCATCGGATACTTATGACGTTATGTTGGCAGTACCGTCATTTTAATCTTGTTGCGATGGATTAAGTATAGTTCAAAATTGAGTAGATTTTCGGAAAATCAACATTACGGCATATAGGATAGGAAGTCCTTTCCACGTGGCTACGACATCAATGCAAAGGCGTTTATAGTTTGCGGTCGTGTCAGGTATAGATAATCGACAAAGATTCTCACTAGATCCGGTAGATCCAGTGGTGGTTCGATTCCTATACCTATTGGTAAATTGAAAAAACCCCATTTTACCTATATTAAAAAAACTCTTATTGTCGCGAATCGAATTGAGGAGCTCGATGGCGTAGTAGTTAAGCGCCTGGCCTAGTTATTGTGGAAGTTAGGCAAGGGTCGGTAATGGGATGGGTAACCAAAATATACTATCTCGAGCTCCTCCATGCTTCGGAAAGCAAAAGCACGTTAAGTCATTGGTCCCGGCTGTATTGGTAGTCGTTACTACCGACACCCACCAATCCGCATTGGGCCCGCGTGTAGAGTTGCCAACATGTCTTTGGCGAAATATAGTATTTTTCAAATTCAGCTATAAAAAATATAGTACACTTAAAAAATATATAGTATTTAATAGGCAAGTATATATTTTTATTTTTATAAAAACTATTTTTTCACTTTTTCGTTTTTCAACAAGTTTTGGATATTTTTGGAGTCTTTTTTGTATCTTTAGCCTTTTTATCGGCGGCGTTAGCGGCACACTTGAATTGAACTTTACGCACTTTCGTTATCGCTACCACTTTCCATAACTAATTTATCTAAGACCTATATGTCTCAAAGAAAGAACAATTTTATATTTTGCAGATGATTAATTGATTACCAATAAAAACTCAAAACAAAAATAGAACAGACCAACCAATGACCAAACTATCTTTTGAAGCTTTTGAATTTGATATTGACAAGTTCGGAATGCAATAACTTATTGCATAATAAGATAAGACCGACACTGGCGAAATCCACAAGTTCCCTTGTGGATTTCGCCAGTGTCGGTCCGCCAAAGCATAAAAAAAAATAAGAAAAGACAGATACGTTCAGAATTCAGATACAATATACAACACTATCGAATCAGTCAAGCAATGCACTATCACAAATTTAAAAAAAATAAGATTTGTATCTTGGCGTTCGATATTGAAAATATAGTATTTTGCGTACTATATATTTCTTCAACAGTTTATAGTACGAAGACCCGAAATATAGTACTATATACATTGATATATCAAAACAAAGTTTGTTTTGATATATCACAACTCTACCCGCGTGGTGGGTTATAAGGAAGAAGTCAGGACATAAAAATGGCTGATGCTCATTGTCTCGAATCATTGTGGTCATGTCCAAAGAGAATGGTCATGTCATTGCGTTTTGTCTCTTACTTTTAATTTTGTATAGCGTTTCATGTCTCGATAAATGAAAATGGTGGCGGCGGCGGCGGCGGGCGGCGTCTCTGCTAAATTTAATTATTTTTACAAACCTGTGTTCTAACATGACTTTACACATGAATGGCAAGAAAGTAACGAGCGGCACGTTGCCAGTAGCTTCTTTGTTTTCAGTTGCCAAGATCACCTCTTGAATCTCGGCTTCGGTAGGACAGCATCCTGTTAAAAAAATTGATTTGCTCCAATCCGAATCGAAAGTAAAGATAGGTACTTCACGCGCACCGTACGTACGCCGGCCAGTATATATATATGAGAGAGAGAGAGAGAGAGATATTTTTTATTAACTCAAAGACCACACGTTACAATAATTAAATAAAGTATATATAATATAAATATAGTAAGTAGGTAGGTACTCTTAGAAATTTCTCAATGTTATCATCATGTTTCCTAAGTAATAGCGAACCACGGCAAGCTAAAGATAAAATTGGATAAGTTTATGGAAAACTATTTGACATTTTCCTACCAAAATGAAAAGGGGGGATCAACCCTTCCCAGTCTCCCCTACCTACTTCACTAAAATAAAAAAATAAAAAATTGTTTAAAAAACAAAAAAACCGACTTCAAAAAAACCTGCCTCTAAGAAGCAATAAATAATATTATTATACAAATCATTAGTTACCTACGCATTATCATTGTTATAATAAAACACGTCTATTGAAGTCGGGTGGGGCTTTTAGAATTAAAAAAGGAAGTTGTACTCCAGCCCCAACCAACCTATTTTACGCTATTGAATAATAGTGCATGCACACTAGGTTTGCAAGTGTTTTTGAAATTACCTACTTTTAGCTGTAATTCCGCTAAAGAAACATGACTAGCATTATTAATTGATTTGTTGTTAATAATAATTCATAACATAATATACAAGGTGCTTTATTATGTTTGGTAAAGTCTATAGAATACAAAATGTTTATCAATTTACTCAGGTGTGCTATTTATTACTCTGCTTTTCAGGTACCTACCTACTTACTTCAAATGTAGGTTCTAAAATAATAATGTTCGCTTATACTGTTTATAGTTTTACAGATCCTAGGAGAATTAGCGCCGAACACAGTTCTGCGAGGAGGCGGACGCAAAGGCGTTAATTTGCTGCGGGGGTATCTATTAGGGACGCGGATTTTCAGCCTAGCTAGAAGTTGGGGACAATCGATGACGCCATTAAATACCTTCCATCCAAAACATGCATCTGCTAATACCTACTCTACGATCAGCCAGCGAGACCATCTTGAAGATTTTTAGTTGGTCTTTATAAGATATTCTTCTCTGCTTTTTCTTGACCAAACCGGCAGAGAAAGTCAAATGCCAAAGAAATCGCTTTTGTATTCGTTCCAGCCTTAAAGCGTGATTAGCGAAATGTGGCCTCCATACTATGCTACAATACTCAAGAATACTACGAACTAAGCTATTGTATATTAAAATTTTTAATTTACTATTCCTCGATTGTTTGCACCTGTCTACAGAATTTCAGATCGTCGGCATACATAAACACTTCAGAGTTTTTAAGATACTCAGGGATATCGTTGACAAAGATATTAAATAATATAGGTCCCAGATGAGATCCTTGAGGTACTACACCTGATAAAATGCGACGCAGTTGTGACTGAAAACCATTCACAACGACAAAAAAGAACCTATTGTGTAAATAAGAGGCCATCCAGTTCAGCTCATTAGCAGTGGCTCATTAGCCACTGATACCGTAAGCAGACAGTTTTTGCAGTAAGACCGCATGGGAAACTCGGTCGAAAGCTTTGCTAAAATCTGTATAAACTACGTCGACCTGCTTATTGGAGTCAAGAGCTTCTGTCTGATAAAGTTTCAATAAATTCCGCCAAAGCTGAGACTTTTATTGTAGTGGTGGCTACCTCGGCAGAACTAACCGAGAAACTGTCTTGAATACTTCGTGCCAAATGCTCTAAGCAGCATTGGAATGCGAATTGCGATGCACCCGCATTCTAATGGAAATTGAAACAATATCTACCACTGAACTATTCAACACTTGAAACTTGCAAAAATTACTTCCAAGATGAAAGTAGATTGCCAAAACAAAAAAATTGTTTAAAAAACAAAAAAACCGACTTCAAAAAACCTGCCTCTAAAAAGCAAGAAAAAATATACAAATCATTAGATACGCATTATCATTGTTATAATAAAACACGTCTATTATAGTCGGGTGGGGCTGGAGAACATCTTCCTTTTTTTTATTCTAAAAGCCCCACCCGACTTCAATTGACGTGTTATATTATAACAATGATAATGCGTATCTAATGATTTGTATATTATTTCTTGCTTTTTAGAGGCAGGTTTTTTGAAGTCGGTTTTTTTGTTTTTTAAACAATTTTTTTATTTTTAGTGTAAGTAGTACCTTGTGTATTAGGTAGTGTAGGTATATTATTTAGGTAGAAAAATCGGCTCAGCCAAACGTGAGATAATCGCGGAGAAACATACATACATACAAACTGAATACCTCCTTTTTTTGAAGTCGGTTAAAAAGACTACACAAAGGTATCCCTTCCCCAACAAAAAAAATCATCTAATTCGGTTCATAAATAACAAAATTGTCAAGTTAGTTGATTTAATATCATAGTATTTTCAGGATTACTTGTAAACTACTGAACCGATTTGTAAAAAAATTAAATGGGACCATCTCGCAAGAAAACTCAATCGAACAAAAAAAGAATCATCTAAATCGGTCCATAAATGTCGAAGATACGCGCGAACAACGATAAAAAAAAAACAAAAAACATACAATCGAATTGAGAACCTCCTCCTTTTGCTGAAGTCGGTTAAAAATAAGAAGAACCCCATGAAGGCCAAGTTTAAAATATAGCATGCAGCCTAGCCTGCGACTTTCATCTGGAATTTTACCTAAAGAGCGAAGGATGGTCCCAACTTCTCTGACATCTACCACTTGCTTCCCAGAATGATCAAACACTTCAAAAGCCTCCATTATTTTCTTCTCCAAATCGTTATTAGGTTGAACTGTAAATTCAAATTTATTTCACTATCTTTGTTAGTTAAAAAGTACAATTAATAAATAAATAAATAGGTTTATACTTTTCGGTTCTTCCTTTGGAGGCATTGTTAATCTTAAATAAAACGAAACGAGATTCTGTAATAATATCAAAAATTTTACAAAGGTACCTATTTAATTACTTAAAAGTTTGTTCTGTGAATAATAATAAAGTGCAGAGGAGAGTAAAAAACCTAAAATAAAAACATGTCAAAAATATAGGTAAGTATGTACATGTTGTTTGTATCCAAGCAACAAAGCCAAATAATTTATTTATCTTACTCTATGAACAAAGCTGTTTGCATTTTTGTAAGTGAAAACAGGTGACTGGAATGCGGTTTTTAAAAACTACCCACATGGGCCTAGTCTAAAGCCGCGATTACATACGCCGATTTAGCATACCAATTTCGGGTTGCCACTCGTACTTGACAATAAAATATTGTATAATAAGTTCGATTTTAAAAGTGAATTTACCCTATAACGGAAAGATAAACATTGTATAAGATTGGGTTGACCTATTATACGGGTGGCAACTCTAAATTGGTATGCTAGATTGGAATATGTAATCGCGGCTTAATGCCCATTTGCACTAAACTTCGGTAAGGCTAAGCTTGGACCCCCTAAACGATCAAAATTGCTTCTCAATCATTTACATTGCATTGCTTGTCAATCACATTTTGATCGTCTAGGAGCGATGCTTGACAAGTACCACAGAATAGATAGATTACCGTGGCCAATCAAAAGTAGGCCACGCCCCCAAATGGTAAATGCAATGTAAATGATTGACAAGAAATGCTTTATCGTCTAGGGGCTCCATAAGATTTAAGATAATCAGCCTGCCGAGCGTGGGTTCGGAACGCAACCCTGCTTCGTGATCTGTGGTCGGACTCGGAGTCTCGAACCAAAAAGTAGTCTGTGGCTCCTCGGACGGAACGGAAGCCATATTGCTGTAGTTTGGCGCTATCATCATAGTCTTGATTATTTTAAGCGAGTAATGTTTGAATTGACCTAATTGTGAGTGTTTTGGTGCCAATAATTGATATATTGTGTTCAGTGTAATAATAAAACTGTTACTGTTCCATGATGGATCCCGCAAAAATGAAAGTTGTGGACCTTCGGTCTGAGCTTGGTGCTTTGGGTTTGGACACGAAAGGCAATAAGCCGGCTTTGGTTGAAAGATTGAGGAAAGCTCTAGAATCCAAAACAGGAAAAGGTAAAAATTCAAAACTGTTAAGATAATTTTACTATTTAAGGATGCTTGTATGTATATCCTGCTTCTTGGGTTTTGTTCACAGACATTTCTATTATAGTGTTTTCCAGCACGGCACGTGTGAATTGTAGATAACGTTCACGATTGTTGTACATTTCGTTTACTTTTTATGTTTTCTAATCCTGCCGATGCGATGAGAACTTGTAACTTGAGATAATAATAATAACCTCAAAATGTTCATCAAACTAAAATCGCCAAGGAGTTAGCGGTATATTTTGAAATTACAACACTCCAACCATGAAATTGGCCCGAGACAGTACAAAAATTTCAATTAACAGCAAACTTGTTGATTTTCAACAACTCTTGGATTCTGGGGGTAATCTTAATATTCGAGGGGTAAGGGGGGAGAGGGAAATGGAAAATAATAATGACGGAGCTACCTACCTATATTATTTTAAAAATCTAACCTTAAAACATCACTTTTCTTACACCTATGTTCTTTCTGTCACGGCTCCGGCGCTGCGGAATATACAGCCCTTCCGCCCTTGCGTAATAAAGTACAGAACTTTTTGAGCAACAGAGTAGTTAGTCAAAGGGTGGAACAAATTGCCAGATCAAATAATATCAGCCGACAACGTCAACCAATTTAAAAGTAGAGTATACAAACACGTACAAAATGAAAAGTAAAACAAAGCAACGATTGCAGGATACAGGCACTATCATTTGCAACAACTGATTAACAACAATATTAAGCCTCTGCCATGCCCTCCCTCCGCACCTCTGTGGCTCCTAAAAACACTAGGTGTAACACATACTAGTACCATGTGGTCACAGGTTCACTAATTTCGGTTCCCCACTTATTTATTTTTGTGTCATATTTTGGAAATACGTAGCGTATTATCAAACATAAATAAAAATCAAAATGTGTTTCGTTTAAATCAGGGGTGCGATTGCGTAAAGTCAATTGTATTCATTTGACAGTTCATATTGTATCCGATCGGCAGCAATTTGTATGGAATTTGACACTAATGACATACAATATGAACTTTCAAATGAATACGATCAATTTACGCAATCACCCATCAGGTGCCCCAATCCTAAAGCCAACCCTAATTTATGTTTCAAGTAAATGTACAACGAGAATAAGAGACAACAAAATAAAAAATACATAATTTAATGACTGAAAAAAGTGCCTTATGATTTTAATTCTAATACTCTGTGGGAAATGTATTTCTATACTTCTCTGTATTAATCTATTGGTGTTCAAAGTTCATAAGTACTTTAACTTGATTATCGACAGCACAAGCAGATACAACCATACTAGACACCTCTACCGAGGATGCAGATGAACCAGCTACTCCTAGGAAACCAGCTCCGGCTGCCAGGACTACGAGGAGATCATCGTCTTCCCGCTTGGCAGCAACTCCAGCAAAAGTGAGTAACATAAATCCTTATATTGGTTACAAAACAACCTTTAACCTATTGAGCTTCACGGGTTCCCCCAGGCACCCGCGAGAAATTTATACCGTCAAGCATCACGGGTGCCTCCAGGCACCCAGAGATCAAATATTTTGCCAGGCAATATTTTGCCTTATTGTAAATTAAATAAATCTTGGATTTAAATTTAATGTTCTGTGACATTGGGCCTTGACGGATATTCTTTTCATTGACATATAACCCGTCTCGCGGGTGCCTGGGGGAAACCGTCGCACTCAATAGGTTAATTATGCTTTGGACTATATAACTATATTATTATCTTCTCTATTTATTATAAGTTTAATGTATTCTGAAATAGATGATTGATTTACTTGCAAATATACATGTAACTAGCATTGGCTAATTCCACGTAGGTGATAAAAGTAAACAAAGCAATTTAAAAAACCAACCCAGGTGCCTTTGAAATATGTAAGTTATTAACTTCTCAAAAACTAGGTCTAGTTTAGATCCACTCTTTATTTGTAGTATATCCGCTCGCTTCACTCATCCTCGCAACTCCCAAACCGTCGATACACCGCGCTATTGAAATACAAAATGGATCCGCGCCGACTGTCGATTGTTTTTCTGTTTTCGCCAAGAAATAATTGGCTATGACAATGGAAGTTATAATTTTTCGGTTAATTATGAAACTAGCTTGCTATTAATAAATAAATTGTATAACTTTATGATGTACTTTAGTTAATTTAAGCATCTGAACTAACCACACTTGGATTTTTTCGGCCGAGTTTGTCTTATAATTGGCTTAGAACTTACCACTAATTTGGTAGCTCTACTTTTTTACAATCAAAACATTTCTGAAGATTCACACTTTACAAATAAATAACTTAAATTAACACAGGTTTGCACATTTTTTATTTAAACCTATATTTATGAACACGAAACTTTTAGCTGACCGCCATTGCGAACTCAGTTCGCCAGGTCAAAACAAAAACACTTTTTTCAATCATACTTTCATCTTTGTCACTGAAATAAAGGTTAACCCCATATTAAGGCATTCTTTAGATTACTATTGTTAAGAAATAGCTACACAGAAGCATATATTAAATTAATTAAATGCATTCAAAAGTCATATGGTGTCACTAAGTAGCCGCTCAACAATACTAACTATTTTGTGAACGATTTACAGCTAACTTCATGTGTGATCTGGTATCAATTTGAAGGGTAATATGTCATTTTCAAAATAAAATTGAAATAAACCTTAAAGAATAGATTTAAAAGGTTCAGTTTTGATTACGAAAACAACTGGATGCCTAGGTATCCAAAGTGACACATACATATACATTAAAATCACTTTGGACACCTGTGCGTTCAGATGCCACATTACAATTTTAAAATAAGTAATCCAGTGCTTTAATGAAAGGAAAGATGTTAGAAAAGCAAATAAATCAAAACATAATTAACAATTAATTAATGTAATGCAATATCAACGTTGGAAACATTATATTTTCTACAAAAAACAATAAAATATTAGTGCGTCGGTTACGCGTACTTCAGTACCGTATTTTGTTATGTATAATTTAATAAAAATTAACTTGCTTGGCCACTAAAGAACTGCTTTTAGACAATCCAGATATTTTTTTTTAATGAAATTTAAACTTTCACTGAAGTTAATTGGTCTTTAATGACAAAAATAAATAGAAAACATTAGACTACGACGAGCAGAACTATCGTATGGTCTCGTTGCCAACTTCACATCCAAATTGTTCACAAAATACAGAGTAAACCAGTCAACGGTCGATACGCAACTTCACAGTTAATAAATACAGAAAGGGACAGAACATACGCCTTATGCCTAAATTTACACGCAAGAGCAGGATGAAGCTTTTTTGTCGGCCGGTAGTTTTGGACGCTTAAGAATCCACAGTGTATTGACGGTCGAAATGCCTTGGATGTCTTAGTATCCACGGTATATGGAGCGGATATCAGCAGATTTGCGCTATCCCTAAATAAAGTAATAAAGAGTAAATCCAGCCTTTAGACAAGTTTATTGCTGGTTTTATAGACAGGCAGAGCTTTAAAATGATCAGTCCTTGTTTTTTAATGGGGAATGTCCGAAAACAATCAAATTGGCTGAGGCTGAATATTTTTATAGGTAGGAATAAGCTCCCTTAGTTATAGAAAAAAAAATCAGAATTTTCGGTTGCGTAAAAATAAAAAAATTAAAGTCTCTTCGACTTCACAAATGTACAAAAGTAACAGCAGAATGGAGATTATACCTTTGTATTAAAAAAAAAGTTTTAATATTTTGTATTGAAACTTTTTTTAATAACATGTTGTGGTTACTTCTGCATTCTGCAGTTACTTTCGATTTTTTCAGATATCCCCATTGTAAACTTAATAACTGGTCCAATGGTTTTGTAGCAATAAATAATATTCTTAAAATTCTGATCTGACCCAGTTTTGTGTTTTATCAATAAATTGTTCATGTGTATGTATGAAAGTATGTTGTTCAATTTCACATAGCAATAGAGATTAGAAATTATGTTTATCGCATATTTGCTGGCTAGCTTTGTTAACGCGTGGCTGTCGTCGCTGCTATTGCTCTCGTGGTGCGGTAACTTATACAAAAAAAATCCTTTCGTATTTAAATATTTTAGGTTAGTGTCTAAAGTAAGTAGTAAATGTAATGTAAGTCAAAAATTATCTATGGTATAATTTGTAAATGTTGTATGAAGAAGAAGAATTAAAAAGATACTCCATGAGTATAGGATACTCCTAAGCTTATTCTGTGCCTAAGCCATAATTTGTAATAAAAAAAATGTTGAATGAAATTAAATAGATTCACAGAACATTGAGCTTATTCCCTCTTATTATAAATTGTGGTAAACATAACCTGGTTTATAATGTATTTATTTGTAGTTTATATTGGTATGTCCGTTGGCAAAATGTCGCTCTAGCATGCACCAATAGCAGGGTTCGATCATATCCAATATTTATTATAAATATCAAAATATCGGATATTTATGATATATATCCGATATAATAAAAAATGTGATATATATCCATTTTGTATGACAGCCACATTATTATTTTATTGTATTATTGATGTTTACTGTTTGCATATTATTATGTTTTATAAACATAATCAATTATTTAAAAAAAACTAGAATATTTTTATTGTTTTATTTAGGTACCTACTAGGGTTGCCAACATGTCTTTGGCGAAATATAGTATTGTTTAAATTAAGCTATAAAAATATAGTACATTTAAAAAATATATAGTATTTAATAGGCATATATTTTTTTTACTTATTTATTTTTATAAAAACTATATTTTATCAGATATTGCATTTTTCAACAAGTTTTGGATATTTTTGGAGTCTTTTTTGTATCTTTCGCTTTTTAATCGCACTTGAATTGAACTTGACGCACTTTCGTTATCGCTACCACTTTCCATAACTAATTTATCTATGACTTGAGTTATATTTCTCAATGAAAGAATAATGTTATATTTTGCAGATGATTACCAACAAAATTTCAAAACAAAAATAGAGCAGACCAACCAATGACAAACTATCGTTTGAAGCTTATGAATTTGACATTGATGCAATAAGAATAAGACAGATACTTTCAGAATTCAGATACGATATAATACTACACGCTATCGAATCGGCAAAATGCACGATAACAAATTTAAAAAATTAAAGATTTGTTTCTTAGCGTTCGATGTTAAAATTTAAAAAAAAAAGTATTTTTGCGAGACCCGAAATATAGTACAATACTATATATTATAGTACGGTTGGCAACCCTAGTACCTACCTACTTTTGCTTTTTTATTTGAAAAATTAGTTAAAAATCAAGAAAAAAAATCATTAGTATCACCAATTATGAATGGTGGAAAATGTGGATATATTGAAATTATTGGATTCATATTAATTTTTAGTTACTACATTTTTGATTAATTTTTTTATTTACTATGATATTTATATTTATTACTCACCTCACCAACAATAGGATAGTGATAGCACACGTACCACACATCAATATTATCACTTTTTTATTCAAGTTACAATAACTATAAATAGCAAAACAAAACAATAGCATGTTTCAACTTTACATCAACGCCATCTAAGTAGCAATACAATAGCAAAGATCTACATAATATTGCCAATTTTTTAACTATTTTTATACTGATATATATCACAAAAATTCGTTTGATATATATCGGATATATATCATGATATATATCCTCGAACCCTGACCAATAGCTAATTAAAATTACTCCACTCTTGTACCAAACTAGTAGGCCTAGCATGACCATCAAAATACGTTATTATTTAGCGTTTTATCACGTTCAACTGTCACATTTTGACAGTTGAGTGTCGATAAAATGCCATATCACGCGATATATATCGTGTTTCGTCGGTCATGCTAGGGGGGCTGGTTTCATACTTCCCCATGATAAAATGCACAGAAAAATATCGTATACAGTTACTCCAACTCGTGCATAAAACCAGGTTTCATATCTCCCCATGATAAATTGCATAGAAAAATATCATATACAGAGAGCACGCGAGGAGGAGCCCGAGCCGATCCTAGAGGAGGTTAAAGAGGAGCCAGGAAAGCAGCCCTCTCCCAAGAAAGTGCGAGAGAAAACGCCCTCACCTGTGCGAGAGCAAACGCCCTCACCTGTGCGAGAGCAAACACCCTCGCCGGTGCGAGAGCCGTCACCGTCGCCGGTTGCGGCGCCGTTGCCGGTGCCGGTGCCCGCGCCCCAACCGGATCCGGAGCCGGTCGCAGCGCGACATCCGGTTGCGCAGCCCGCTGACGAGGATATCTACTCTATTGATGATGACAAGTGAGTATCCGACTAGTGATTATAAGTTTCTTGCGCCCGTTCTTCTAATTAGTTAATTAAAAAGTGTCAGGAACGGGTGGTAGGAAACTACAGAAGATTCGAAAGTGCTTAATTACTAACTTTATTTGAATAAAGAAATGTATTTTAACTTTGACTTTGGACTTCATGAATTTTACAACAGAGTATTTTTTTTAATAAACTTAAAAATATAATAGTCTATTTTTCCTAGAATAGAATAGAATATAATATTTCTTTATTTGCTTAAAAAAGTACCACCCGTTCTAGACTTTTTTAACTGACGATAAGTAAGTTTTAAGTTTAATTTTTTTCTCTTATGCCAGGGCTGAATGTATTATTGCAGTTATTTATTTATAAGGTGAAGTTTACAATGTGATGGCTTATTTATACATTATTCTGAGGGTGTAGCGAATAACTGGGCCCGTATGCACATAATATGTTTACAATTGAAGGGTGTTTTGGAAAAATTACCAATGTCTAATTTTTTTTAAATCGAGTTTTTTTGCTCTTTGGATTTTTCGCGTTTCATACTTTAAGAAGTGTATGACATTATGAGCAAAAACAGCCAACGTCTGTTCCGTCCAGCAAAAACGACCACAAAAATCAATTATTGATTTTTGTAGTTGTTATGATCAGCATCATAGCTTACGACAGATTTTTTAGTGAAGTTATATATCTTTTTACAGAAGCCAGTCTCCACCACTTGTAAAAGTAGAGGAATCTGAAGGTATGATATTCAATCAGTCCTTTTTTTACACAAGTAATAATAATTCTTTGTTTTGGTTCAGTATTTGGGCTTTGCTTGTTTTTTGCAGGTCGGCAGAGGCCTCCTCCAACCTTTTCCATTCGACCATGTTTTCCTCAACTCTATCCCAAGTCACACTCTTCGTGGACCTCTGCTTCTTTCTTACCGCGTAATAATTTTACTCTATTTATCCCTTCCCCTCATCATATGGCATCATCCTTACTTCTTTACTTATTATTATAAATGCGAAAGTCCGTTTGTTTGTTTGTTACGCCTTCATGTCTAAACTACTCAACCGATCATCACGAAATTTTAGATACACATTGTCAGGGTTACAAAGAAGGACATAAGCATAGTAGAATCAAATAAGTAGGCCAACTCGCGGCTCGAGCGAGCGATAATAGCCTAAACACGTAACCCACGTAGGGCTGTCGCTAGTTTATTCAATCGTCAAAAATGCATAGTCAATCTCTATACAAAACATTTTTTCCTTGTATGGTAAGCATCAGGGATCTATAATACAAAGTTTTTAAATTATTTTTTGTACATAGATCAGTACCTATATATTAATTTTGATAGATAGATAAATTTTGTATTGAAAATTTGTACAACGCCATCTATCGCCGATAAGCGAAATGAAATTTTCCATAGAGAAATGTCTATCCAGTAATTTTACGTGCGTTTTTTTTTCTCGATAGCTGTTCGTGCTAAGGGTACAGTACCCTTAGCACGAACAGCTATCGAAAAAAATAACTCTCGTAAAATCATTCGATAGATACATTTTGTATTAGAAATTTGTACAACGCCATCTATCGCCGATAAGCGAAATGAAATTTTCCATAGAGAATTGTCGCGGGCGCCATTAAGGCCAGTATATTCCAAATTATCGAATTTGGCCTATTTTTGATTCAACGATAAACAATCAAATATTCTTCATTTTGAGCAGATAAAAATATATGTTGAAGTTTCATAAACGTTCTTGATTATTTTACGGTTAATAATAAATAATATAATATAATGAGCCTTTATTTGCTTCACAGTAATACATAATTATACATTTAGATTACATTGTTTTAATTTATTTCATTACTATGAATCCCTTCTCGGGTGTAGGCCTCCTCCATTCCCTTCCATGTTTCTCGGTCTCTTCCTCTCTGCATCCATTCAACTCCTGCTACCTGAATAATGTCGTCATTCCACCGTTTGATCGGCCGACCAACACTCCTTTTTCATCAGTCCATCTTTCATCTTTCAGTCGCGCGATGTGTCCTGCCCATTGCCATTTTATTTTTATTATTAATTTACGGTTAAAAATACGATATCCGTATCTTCACTCGACTAAAAAAATATGCAAAGAGAAAGAAAATGTTCATTAATTTTATATTTTTTGGATAATACTTGAAAGTTTATCCCTTATTCACGAAAAATATATAGAAAAATAGGTAATGACATATAGAAGAATATTCAACGGTTACTTTTTCAAAAAGTGACCTTGTGCTCAAAATAACAACAAAAACATTGAAAAAATGAATAAGAGAGCTTATTTTCATTACTCTTCACACGTAAAGAAAAAGACAGAGACAGAGTTTTTGGAATATACTGGCCTTAATAATTTCATATAGGAACTAAATATTTACTATTTTCAACCACATGCGCAATAACTTGTACAGATCTTTTTTAGTTATGCAAAATGCATTTATTTATTATTATTTATTACACAACATTATTTTTCTTCAACCGTCATTGATTGGTATTTGAACAGCTTTTCAAGACTATTGTGTCTTTATTTCAATAGAAATAAACGGCTGATCATAAATCTGTTCTGTGTTGACAAATAATAGATGTTGTATGCAGTTGATACACAAACTTACACCTTATGTCACCTTGTGTAAGTAAATTAATAATATTGTTTAATAGTTAAAATGTTTATAGAACCAATGGACGTGCAGGAAAGTGTGAAGAAAGATGTGGGGCCGGAATCTCTGCCAAGACCGGAGAAGATGGAGCAAGATGAAGATGGAAAAGATGGCGAAGGATCACAGGGGGAAAGTCAGAGTGAACGAGTAAGCTACTTTCTATTTGTATGTGCTTTATTATTGTCTATTGAGGCAAAAGTCATGAAGTGATGAGGATTTGATTCCGAATCATGAATGCTTATCAAATGAAAACAAATCTACTTCTGGCATATTGACACTAGATGATTTGTAACACCATATATTTTATTATTTCTTCTTAAAGTATGGGTGGTTTCCTTCCATAACTCTTCTAACCGAGCATTATCGAATTAGGCGGGCGGCCGCGTGCGGGGCACGCTGCACCTCTTGATTGCTGAATTGATTTAGTGTGTCTAGGTTGGGATCACTTGTCGAGTCCTCCTAATGATATTATTATGCTTATTTTGCATAAGGAGGGTGTTCAGACAGATACATCACATGTATTTAATTTAGTTAAACAAAATTTAAATTTGTAGTCTCACACTGACTGAATATGGACAAATCATAAACATTTAAAGTGTTTTCTAATGGCAAAATAGTTTTATTGCTACTAAAATTTCGCTAAGAATGCCTCGTAGGAATTTCGAGTAGGTAGTAAATATTTATTGAAGTTAAATACATCAATAAATATTTTACTGCTTAAAATCATTCCGCTCGTAACTACTGCTATAAAATAATGATTATTGCAAAAATTAAGGTATTTTCATTAGCTATTTAACCTTGCTGCTTTCATTGATGTTGTATGTATATTAACATTACTTTTTTTATTCATTCCTCTTTTAATGACTCGCCTGCTGTGCTACTGTGCTGCCTCGGGCTGTGCTATGTGTGGCACAGGCTTTTCTTATGGAACTATAAGAAGCATGGGTGTATGCACATAGCAGTGGCGAAGGGTCCATACAAGCCGATTTCCATCAGCTTGCCTTTTAGAAATCCCACCCCAGCACCCCACCGATCCACTATGCAGATCTCAACATTTTTTTAGAACGGCTTATCTGCACCATTATTTCATCCCAAATATACAACTTTTTTTTGTATATACGAAAGCCGAAACACGGGTCACATAGTTTCATTTTCAGAATCAGTATAAAAAAAAATATATTGATACCTTAAAAACTCACGAAGTTACAAGCTTTTTGTATTGTCCTGTTAGTAGGGTGTGCGTTAATTATGGTTTTGTTTTTATTTAGCCAAATTATAACATGATATAAAAATATTCCATCGATTCTATTACTGATTCTGAATAAACAGTTTTCAGGTTTGTATATATACAAAATATCCTTGTATATTATATTATAATCCTTATTCTATATTTCCCCATAATTTCATTACGATTAATTTAATCTATGGAATAAAAAGTAATTTCCTCAACCTCCCAGCGCCGGCGCGAGTTGACGGAAGAAGAGGAATGGGAGCAATTAAACGAGCGGCTTAAAGTGAAGGAGCAGGAGCGGCTCGAGCGCGAGCGCAAGCAGGCGGAGGACGATGCCAGGAAGCTGCGCGAGCTCAGCGAGGTCAGTGCTAGGGATTGGGGACCTTAATGATGCGGGTTATAATGGCTAATATGGGAGCGGCTCGAGCGCGAGCGCAAGCAGGCGGAGGACGACGCCAGGAAGCTGCGCGAGCTCAGCGAGGTCAGTGCTAGGGATTGGGGACCTTAATGATGCGGGTTATAATGGCTAATATGGGAGCGGCTCGAGCGCGAGCGCAAGCAGGCGCAGGACGACGCCAGGAAGCTGCGCGAGCTCAGCGAGGTCAGTGCTAGGGATTGGGGACCTTAATGATGCGGGTTATAATGGCTAATATGGGAGCGGCTCGAGCGCGAGCGCAAGCAGGCGCAGGACGACGCCAGGAAGCTGCGCGAGCTCAGCGAGGTCAGTGCTAGGGATTGGGGACCTTAATGATGCGGGTTA
Source organism: Agriphila straminella (assembly GCA_950108535.1). Lineage (NCBI taxonomy): Eukaryota > Metazoa > Arthropoda > Insecta > Lepidoptera > Crambidae > Agriphila > Agriphila straminella. Next base: position 22,689,354 of record OX467305.1, on the reverse strand, counting down.
TAATGGCTAATATGGGAGCGGCTCGAGCGCGAGCGCAAGCAGGCGGAGGACGACGCCAGGAAGCTGCGCGAGCTCAGCGAGGTCAGTGCTAGGGATTGGGGACCTTAATGATGCGGGTTATAATGGCTAATATGGGAGCGGCTCGAGCGCGAGCGCAAGCAGGCGCAGGACGACGCCAGGAAGCTGCGCGAGCTCAGCGAGGTCAGTGCTAGGGATTGGGGACCTTAATGATGCGGGTTATAATGGCTAATATGGGAGCGGCTCGAGCGCGAGCGCAAGCAGGCGCAGGACGACGCCAGGAAGCTGCGCGAGCTCAGCGAGGTCAGTGCTAGGGATTGGGGACCTTAATGATGCGGGTTATAATGGCTAATATGGGAGCGGCTCGAGCGCGAGCGCAAGCAGGCGGAGGACGACGCCAGGAAGCTGCGCGAACTCGGCGAGGTCAGTGCTAGGGATTTGGGGGCCTTAATGATGCGGGTTAGGTGGCTGATTTACCTGAACTTAACCCATACTACAACATGTTAATGGGCCATACATCGCTGGAAGCAATTTTCATAGTAAAAAAATTATCGTTTTTAATTAATAACTACAATTTCTTAGTACCGTACGTTGCCAGTTTTCTGCGTGAAGTTTTACGTTGTCGGTGCAGTGCATTTGATGGCAGCCAATCACATTATATAGTCTTCGACTGTGGTATAAGGCCGAGAATACACATATCAAAATCAAAATCAAATCAAAAAAATCATTAAAAAACAATAATTAACAAAAGTTTGTACACAATGGGTAGGTAGGTTGAAATTAAATACCTACTACATATCGGATAGGTAATTGTGAGAGTAAATAACTTTCAACTAGTTGAGAAATCAGTAATCACTATGTCTGCTACTCGAAAGTGCACCTAAGTAGGCAAAATTTACCAAAAAACACTTGATACAAGACATAAAAAATAACAATAAAAAAACGCAATTCTTACAATTCAATATGCGTTAAGATAGGTACTCAGAAGCAGACCCATTCCCACTGGCAGCACCCGTTCACAAGCATGACGCGTGGACCAGCCATCGCTTCGCTCAACCATATTTTAGGGAACGTAACGACCCGCCCCACACGACACCACCGCATAAATGATTAAAGAGAGCATGACATACTTAGGCTACCCATCCTAAGGCACTGAATTGAAAACTAGTATCCAAAAGCTTTTCATAGGCCTTTACTTACAAAAACTACTGACTATAGAAAGCAAAATGATTGCAATAAAAAAAAAATAGAGAAATCAAAACAACAATATTAATAACAGCTCCATGCACGTGCCTCCTGCCATGTACGCTAATCGGCGTGCCTACAAAGTGCCACACCTCCACAGGCTGACTAGGATGCACCTTACTGTTCCGTTTTACAAGCATGTGTATTCTCACCTTAAGCTGCGTTGACATGATCAAAGTAAACTTGGACCAAATAAACGAGCCATCAAAGCGCACTTGGAACCAAATTTTTATCAAAGTAAACTTGGACCATGCTCTACTTTCATCGAAGCCTGCTTGGACCAAGCAGTTTTGATGACTACTTGTATTGTATGGGGTCTCACTGGGAACATCAGATGTGGCTTAGTTATTTTATTATTATTTATTATTAAAAAGTAATGTGCACAAAGTTTGCAACTTGTCTCGCAAAACCTAACATCAGGTTTGTCTGCGAGTACATAAATTAATAGGTAAATTTAAGAATTGAAGATTTAAAGATTGTTGTAATTAGTTTAAATTTACCTCACTAGATGGCGGTACCTGCTTCGATTTGTTTTTGTAATATTCAAATACAGATAAAAATGAAATTTATAAATTGTTTCTTAAAAAAATTACCAAATGCAAAATTGTAGTGAAACAGTAGTGAAAGGGTTTTTTTAACAAATATCAATAAAAATTGAGTGATGGCAATAATTTGTACTAGGTACTTAAGATTGTTTTGCTCTTTGCGTTTCAAAAATTTTGACGTTTCTTTGAAAATTTGGTAAAGGCATGCTGCGACGATAGCGGCGCCGTCTAGTATTATATAAGAAAAACATTTTAAATCGTCCCGTAAGTCGCCTTACGACATGCCATTTCTTTAGTATGGGATGAGGTATCTGTACTAGTATATTATTATATATATTATTATCTGTGCTACTTGGATCATGTAAAACAACATTAATAAAAAAAACTGGTTTTTATTCATTAATGTACAAACCGACGCAGCATGTAACTATCATCTCACGTATGTATGTCTAAAAAATATTTTCTTTTCTTTTAAACAAGCAATCCAAGTGCACTTTGACGTCTCCGTATACAAAAAGCTACTTGGTCCAAGTATACTTTGATCATGTCAACGCGGCTTTAAGGCCAATCGGTATATTTCCATCTCATAACCGTCTGTCGTCTGCAAGTGACATTTTCCTTGGCCGCAGGACCCAGTAAAACTGAACCGCCTTAAGCGCAAGCACGAGAAGAAAGCTCGCTGGAGCAACTTCTACAAAACTGTCGAAGTCACCAATGAGATACTCACGCCACCCGTCGAGGTATTTATTCACCATTTCAAATACTTTCCTCACTGCATAATTATTTAAATAGTTATAATGCTAGTGTATGTTTTGAAAGACATGAAATAGGTTAATAATTGATTTTTGATTTATATGATGAATACCCATATAAACGTAAAAAGATAGTCATATCTTCCTAACTACACGGGGTGAAATTCATTTTTTTTTTGGTGTGACTTAGACCGTAAAACTGAACAACTTTGTCTATGGGACCAACTTATCAGAGCAAAAAAAAAACAGCTGTTTCATACATTTTGGTCGATTAGGTATTGACGTTTTCTATGAAACAGCTGATTATTTTTTAGCTCTGATTAAGTTGGTCAGTAGACAAAGTTGTTTAGTTTGACGGTGTAACGGCCGCGGCCGTACTCAGAGACGTCAATTAAGTTTAATGCTTCATTAAAATTGTTGCTATCTCTTTCTTTTCCATAGCGATAGACAGTATAAGACGACACGATACTTAATGAAGCATTAACTTAATTGACGTCTCTGAGTACGGCAGTTAGCCACCTTTAATTTGTCGCCTGTTCACCCTGTAGTATTTTCTTAATTCAGATTTCAAAGCATTTTGTATTTAAGGATGGCGTTTAAACTTAGTCTAATAACAATTTTTAATCACATGTGAACATTGGTGACATTGACTTGTTTTTACTTCTAGATGCAAACATTTCCTTGTACTTCTCATTGAAGTAAGGCATAAGTTTTAAAGTACACTGTTTATTTGCAGAGTGATGTCCTCACGGGAAAGAAAGATGCGACAGATGTGAAGGTGCCCGAACCTGAGTTGGACGATGACAAAGTCACTTTGTCTTGGTGTAAGTTCGTTTGCCTTATTTTTTATTAAAAAAAACTTAAGTTTTACCTTATGTCCTTTTTCCATTGGCAAGTGTGAAATTTAGAAATAACAATCATGACTCTTTTTTCATTTGCCACAAGACATTTTAAACTAACAAACTAAACTTAAAATATTAGTAATTTAAAACATACTATTTATTTCGAGTTACTATAATATCTTTTCGTCATAGAAACATAAATTACTAAGGGCTGATTTTTCAATGCCTAGATAAAATTTATTCGTTTGATTAAACCGCCAAATTGAAATTGTTTGTGACAAATGTTTTGTCAGACAAGCGACTAGCCATTTATTTTATTTGGTTAATAATTTTATGGCTTATTTTTGAATGGCTGATATCTGTTATCTGAGGATTGAAAAATCAGCTTTAAGAGTGAGAAAATCACTGGGCCGCTGCCGCGCTCTTCGTCACGGCCGCCGACTCGTCGTATTCTTACTCTAGCTAATGTCGGTCCTAAGTACAATGAGATAGGGATTTGGCCCGATTCTTTTATTTTCAAGTCTTCAGTTCAAGCTAACTTGGTATGATTTGTACACAGACGACAGCGACTTGAACCAGTACTTGATCTTGCCGGAGCTAAACAGCGTGGTCCCACTGAGCGACGGCGCGTTCTCCCACGCGTGGGCCGGCGCCAGGGCGTCCCACGGTGTGAGCGGCGGCCGCGTGTGTTACGAGGTACGTAATGTAAGGATTACGTCATGGGTCTCTAAACTTAAGGGCCTGACTAACTCCTCCACAAAGTCCCAAGGGCCAGGATCTAGCTAGCTCATCGTACCAAAATACTGTAAATTACAGTATTGTTGGTACGATCCGGCCTGCTTTCGCGGGCCGTAGTTTGGAGACCCCTGGTTTAGGTGATCGCACATTTGTCAGCACCGTACGAACTATTTGTCAGCACATAAGGATTTGAAACTAAATTGTTTCTCCCTTTAATGTGTAGTTGTTCTGTTTTTTGTTTTCGCCATTAGTTTTGTTAACCTAGGTATTTTATCGCTTAGAAATTGATTTCTCGGCGAAGGTAGACCCTATAATATGGATTCTAAAAAATACGTACAATCACAAAACTAGAAAGTACTTAGATGAAATTAAAATACTGTATCCGGGTCAGCGAACATAAATCTATGGAAGTGGAATTGCAAACAAATATTGCTTAAAAAATGGCACCACTGGGCCGAAAAAGTATAACCCGCTCAGCTTTAGTCGGGCCAGCCGGTGACTAACGTAAACTTCTTTACAATAATAAAATTGCAGTTTGTCTGGTAGAGAGAAAGAAAAAGTTTATTACAAATGACGTCCTGTGTAGTCAAATGGTGTAAAAGACGCAAAGAAGACAGTAAAAATATGCAGAAATAACGTATCATATTTTTTCGTTTCAGTATAGAAATTATCTATGAGTATACAAATTATGGTCGCTAATAAGCAACCAGTGCTCATACGCTTTGTGGTGCATAATTAAATGCCAGCATTTTTAGCTCCATCCACTTAGTTGTACTTTTCGTGTGGTGCCATTTATGAGCGCAATGCTTGTTCCATAGATTTTAAGGCTTTGCCAAACAGAACGCGTTTTAACGCCGCGCTAGTGCGCTAACCTGACGTCGCGCTATGGCGCCGCGTTGTGTTGTAGGACGTGCATAGTTTCATGCCAAACACAACGCCGGCGCTATTCGTACGCCGTACGAGCGGCGCCGGCGTTGAAACGCGTTCTGTTTGCCAAAGCCTTTAGTTCGCTGTCCGGGTGGTCCTATCGCGTGTTGATGTACCGCGCGGCTGTAGGTAATTATTTCAAGGACATGGCTGAATTAGAATACTGATAGATTTCTTTACCGTGTCCCAGCCCAGGCCTCGGGCAGTAGTGGTGTGGAAAATATGCGTGATATTCACTGTGCTATAATTAGAGGCCGTTATCGAGCGTGCATTTTGCGAGCAGCAAATCTCAGATGTGGTAAAATCTATTTGTTATTTTATTTAGATATCGAAAAAAAAATATGCAGTGCTGAATACTGATTAAAAATTTAATTCATGATAAAATTACAAAGCAGCGCAAAGTCCGTATAAAAATAAGCAAAACACTGAGTCGGGGGCAGTGCCTACTGCCTACCTTTGTTAAGTCACCGAGTGGATGACAGACATTCAGGCAAATGAAAAACATTTAAAAACCAAACTGTCGCTTGACAAATGATGAAAAACAAATTAATTGTTTTTCACTATATTTAAAAGATTTTTGTTGTGTGTTGTTGTTGTTGTCTAAAATGTTGCCGCTTAAAGAATATAGAAAGTATAACAGAGCATTTCAAGAAGAAATGGTGAGAAAAAGAAAGTATAAAACTATTGCCGACATAGTACATGGATTGGATATCCTTAAAAATGACTAATAGATTTTACCACAACTCTAAAGACAAGCTGCTCGCAAAATGCACGCCCGATAATAACGGCCTCTAGCTATAATGAATTAATTTGGTCCACAGGTTAGTGTGGGCGCGACTGTGACGACTACGGAGAGTTCAGAGAAGGAGCCGATCGTTTCAGGGCTGCGAGTGGGATGGTCCACTGATAACAGCTCCTTGCATCTCGGTAAGTATTATCTTGACATTGTGTAACAGTTGCAGGTAGAGTAAACATTTTGTATAAATTTACTCTCGATTACCATTAGTTTGGTATTTGAGATCGCAAGCGAAATAACAATACTATGTTTCCTTCCTCAAATCCTCATCATGAACTATTTTTAATGAACCTACAGTTATGGCACAGGCAGGATTTAATCAAATAAATAAACCTGCCCATTAAACTTTATATTTTGTTATATTTTTATTTATTTATTTATTTACTCGAGAAACAGTCTCATTATGGTTAGTTACAATGTGATTTAAAGCTAGGTTAGTACAAAATTATTAAATTCTATTCAATTCATAAAATTAATTATTATTTTCAATTAATTTTCTGTTTATGTAGTCACTACATGAACCATAGCAGCATGATTGAATTCGAAAATGCCTTGACGATGCCGTTAGTGCTGGCGCGAACCCTGCGCACCAGAGATGTATATCGCTTCCGCATGGTGGCATAAAAACAATCCACGCCATATTCAGCAAACATCCCCGATGCACTACAAAATCGCGGCAACCCCAACAGCATCCTAAAGCGTTATCCTGGCACTTCACACCTCTGTTCGGGATTCCCGTTTTTATTCGGCTTTGTTTGCTAATATTCGTGTTGATGTCAGAACAAACACGAACACATCAGCGTCGACATATATCTTGATCAATGCATTCGTGCATTTGTGTTCGTCTTGACTTGTTCCTGAAAATAGGCGAATAATAGACGAATACGTGAAGGCGAATAGCGATGTGAAGTTCCAGCATTACATGAAGCTAAGAAATGATGAAAACTTGAGTATTGATTGCTATTTGCGTGTTAGGTGAAGGAGAATTGAGTTGGGGCTACGAGAGCAACGCGCGCGCCGTCAACAACGGCGAGTTCAAGGAGTACGGACAGCAGCTGCAAGAGAAGGACGTGCTCGGAGTGTACTTGGTGAGTTGAGTCACTAGTATAGTACGTTGAGTTGAGTCACTAGTTGTAAATAAGTAATGCCTAATGTTTTCCTGTCGCAATATATTACATTGTTCATTTGTATGAGCCGTGATTTGCGCGCAGGTAGATCATTGTTCAGTATTTACTCTCGTATGAACCATTTCACATGAGATCGCAAGCTGAATTACAGACAAATTAAATATCTGCTATAAGTATTACTCAATTTCGTTTACTTGAATTTAACTTTGTTTTGTTGTACAAGAAGTAGAAAAAGTTTATCCAGTTGTAAGTCTAGGAACGTATGGAAATTGCCGCATGGTTATGCGATTAGCAAAAGCAAAGCTTAGCAGTAGTCGTGGGTTAAAACTTGAAAAATAAAATCTGACCCAAAGCATTCATTCGGACGCAGGTTCGATTCCTGCTTAGTAGTTGGAGATGAGCTGCATAGTATAAAAAAATAATTTTAAATGTTCTCTGTAATGCTTTTAAATAGACAATATATTTTCTGCAATATGTTGGTACAATATTCTCGACCATCACAAAACAGTGGCGGTCACATCACATATTATAGCCATCTGAATCTCTTCCATTCAGTTCCTGGATAGCCATCATCAGATCACAGCTAGGTCAATCTTCGGTGGAGAACCAAAGCTTCAAAGTTATCTCGTTTGTAGAAAAAAACCAACTGGTGTTAAAGATCAGTCGATTTTTATTATGTGATCGCCACTTGTAAATATCGCTCCATCTGATAAAGCTGATAAGTTTTTGCGCCTATTTTTCTTGTCAGCTAAAAGACGTCATAATGGGTGATAGGGTAAAAGAAATTGACAATTTGAAAATGCAAATTATGTGAGCTTATTTGAATAAAGTTTTTTTCCATTATCAACAACATAACATAACATAATAACGCATCGTCGGCCATAATAAAAATGTTTACTCAATTTCTCGTAAATAATGTATTTCATATCATTTTATTGTTTCTTATGCCAGGACTTGGAATCTACACCGTGCAAGATTTCGTACACCGTGAACGGGGTAGAACAAGGCGTCGCGTTCGAGTTCCTCAAGGAGTCGCTAGAGGGCAGAGCGATGTTCCCGCACGTGCTCACCAAGAACATGTGCTACCGCGTCAACATGGGCCACGACAGGTGGGCCATCAACACCCCCACACACCATACACAACGTGTTACAAAAATACACCTAATGCCGAATATGGTAGATAGGGACCATCAAACTGAACAACTTTTACTATGGGACCAACTCTGAAATCAAAAAATTAATAACGAAATAAGTGAAAAATTACAGCAGATTATGAATCACAGATTAAAAAATTAGAAAGTATACAACTTTAGCATAAAAGGCCGGGTCTCTAATGAAAGTTGTAAATACATAGATTTTGGAAATAATAACAATACCTGTAACTTCTTATTTCATAATGTTATTGTATTGACATTGTGTGACAGTTGCAGGTAGATTCAATATTTTGTATTTACTCTCGACTACCACTTTGGTATTTGAGGTCGCAAGCAAAATAACAGGATTTTTAAAATTATTTTGTCTAATAACCTCGCCTCATATTCTCACGAACTTGCTTGTAACTATATTAATTATCAGTAGAAAAAAGGAAACAAGGGTCTTCCATCTGTCTCTCTCTTAAGTGTATGTAGAATGTACAGTCAACGGCACGCTGCGCTACCACGATAGGGAAATCAAATTCAATAAGTTTTATACTTAAATGCAAAGACATTTTCAAAATAAATTGCTTATTTTTGGCAGTTATATAACCTGACGTGCTACTGGCTGTACACTTACATTTTTTTAAAACTCTTCATTAATATTCTAAATTCTTTGATGATTGTGCTGATACAAAAAAATGCAGTTAATAGCTAATTTCAATAACCTATGTTCAGTAAGAGATAGGCCTACTATGGATCAGTTACTAGGGAACTGTTGTTATTACCCGTCATTTAACAGAAATATCTAGGCAACAAATCTTTAGTAAGCCTATCTCTTACCGAGGATAGGTTAATGAAATCGGCCGTAAATCAATTTTAGTAATATAATTCTTTGATAGGTATAACATGCTGACGAAAACCAAGATCGTTCGGAAACGCTTGGAGATTCCCATAGAAGAAGTGATCGCAGAAAAGAAGAAGATAGAGGCGGAGCTGCAGCGGCAGAAGGAAGAGCTCGAGCGCAATGAGAAGGAGAAGAAAGAGAAGGAGAAGAAGGAGAGGGAAGAGAGGCAGAAGAAACGGAAAGAGGTGAACTGCTGTTTTCGATTTATTTATTAAAGGTTTTCTTTCTCAACATTTTTACACTTTATCATATAACTAGCTTCCGCCCGCGACTTTGTTCGCGTGAATATTCGGGAAGCTCCCTTGGGAACCTTTGACCGGGATTAAAAGTATCCTATGTTTTAATTCAGGCTGTAAACTATCTGTCTGTTTGCCAAATTTCATCTAAGTCCGTTCAGCCGTTTTTGCGTGATTGAGGAACAAACATCCAAACCCACAAACTTACACACTTATAATATAAGTAGGATTATCAATTTTTCAAAACTAACGTACAAATACTTACAGTGTAAATTGCATAATATTAGAAATCTAAAATTATTTCTATGTTACTGAGAGATCCTTTATAAATTTTACTTAAAACAGCGGGGTCTCACTCTGCGCTTAAACTTTTATATGAGCCTACTGCTCGCGGCTAACTCAGTCGAGCCAGCGCACGAGGGGTGTCGTGTGTCGGTTGAGACCGAGCTACGCGATAGAAAGAGAAGGTGCATACAATAATAGGCACGCAGCGCTGTGCAATTAGAATTGTACTTTATTGCCGTGCAGCGAGAGTAGCTTATTATTTGATTGTCCTCGCGCGGATGGGCTTATACAACGAGTTACAAATTACCCCTAATGCCGAATGTAGATAGGCACCATCAAACTATTTTTTTTTAAATGGGACCAACTTTCAAATCGCGAAAAAAAATCAGCTGTTTCATACATTTTGATACTTTTGTTATTAATTTTTGTATAAAACAGATGTTTTTTTTCGCGATTTCAGAGTTGGTCCCAAAGTAAAAGTTGTTCAGTTTGATGGTCCCTATCTACCATATTCGGCATTAGGGGTATTTATGTAACACGTATTTTCTGTGGTACAAGTACGGTCAACAACGAAAGTTGCTTAGCACTTTAGTACCTTGTCATAGCAATTTTTTGATAAATGTTCCAAACTGTAAGACATCTCTCAAAAAAGTTGCTATGACAAAGTATTAAAGTGTTAAGCGACTTTCGTTGCTGACTGTACCTACTTACATTGTAAATTACATATTAGTAGTTATCTAAAATTAGTTCCATGTTACTGATTATGATGATGACCTTTATCATTATTACTTAACTAGCGGCCGCCCGCGGTTTCACCCGCGTGGTTCCCGTTTCTGTGGGAATATCAGGATAAAAAGTATCCTATGTTTTAATCTAAGCTATCTACTATCTGTGTGCCAAATTTCAACCAAATCCGTACGGTAGTTTTTGCGTGATTGAGGAACAAAAATCCAAACCCACAAACTTTCACATTTATAATAATTATTAAGTAGGATAATAAATAATAATAAAAAATATTGGCCAAAACTATTTTTACACAGCTAAGTAGGGCACTGGTTCCCACACTCAGGAGCCAGCCTTTTTCGTACAGATTAAGTTTACAAGGATTATGATTATGAAGTATGACTTTATGCTCAATTATTACTTATTTTTATTATGACAAAAGAGAGGAATACTTAAAATAAATTATATTTTTGTTTATTTAGGAGCGGGAAAAACAAGAAAAGGAGCGCAAAGAGAAAGAAGCCCAAGAGAGGAAGGAGAGGGGCGAGGAAGTGAACGAGACGGAAGAGAAGCAAGCTGACAACGCTGAAAAGGAAGATGAGCAGCCCAAGGTATGAGCACGTACAAGGAAGGTGTGAGTATGTACAGTCAGCAAAGTTATACCCTTAGCAGTTTGAAAATAAATCGCTTGCAAGGATGGAACTAAAAGTCCGTATTTACCTGCCTCCATTGTTTTTATACAAAAAATTATTTTGTGACCTTTGAGTAAATGCTAGACAATACAGACTACCTAATATAAAAATGAACCTTAAGGTGTTCAGCTTTGCTGACAGTACAAGGTGTGAGTACGTATAAGGTAATGAGTACGTACGATCGGCAACACGCGTTCTTTACCACTGCAGAAAAATTTGTACGCACGCGTAACGCCCCTGCACAAACTAAACGTATGTTAGGAGTGGTAAAGCGGAAATGATGTCGATAGTAAAAGATATGAGTACGTACAAGGTATGTGTACGTACAATGTATGAGCACGTACAAGGAAGTCAAAGTCAAAATGTCTTTATTCAAATTATAAAATAACTAATTAAGCACGTTTGAATCTCGACACATCACAACACAAAAATGTGTTTGCAGTTTAAAAAATAAAAATCCGGACAAAGAACATTCATTTGAATCCGAATTTAATCTAGCGCCATCACTTGATCAAAAAAAGAAACTGATTTTTTGTATATTCATTATTATTAAACTGACAATGCTGGAAAAATCATTATCTTGGTCCAGTTGTAGTTGGGAAAAGTCTCGAGCGATTGTTAAGTATATAGCAAACAGGTGCTGTAGATGTTTTTTTTAATGTATGTGTAAACAACAAATATTGTAAAAAAATAACAAATAAATAAATTAAACAGGAAAATGGCGACAAACCAGAAGAGGAGAGTCAGCCGGAACAGGAAGTAAAGCCTGAACTCATGGAAACTGAAACCGCCGAAGACGTGAAGCCTACCGTGCCTGGTATGTTTGATACTCAATAATTATATTTTAACCTCTCATGGTCGTAAAGTTTGTCTTTATGTTGGGTATAGGCTGCATTAAATCGCTTTTTAAGCTCTAGTGCATAAAGCAAAATCTTTGTCTAAATCTCACCCTCGTATCTATAGACGAGTAAGTAATGATTTGAGTAAAACTTGCAATTTTCAAATGGTTCTAATACAATATTCATATGCAATTCATAGTATAAACAAATCTTAAATGCACCAAAACTGCATTAATTTAATTTAATTTAACCATTTATTTCAGACTACTAGGCCCATACAATATATACCTTACAGACTAACATACATAATTATTAAATAAAAATAATCTATTTGTTTACACGTATCGAAGGCGGCGACGTGTTGCGCAATGCAGTGTCCGGTATCCGGTATTTATGATTAATTTTGCTATAAATTGCATGTGAATATAATAAAGCATTTGAAATTTGCAGATTTTACTCAAGTCACTACTCGTCTATAGATAAGAGTGTTGTCGCCTCTACTATTTCTTATTTTAACACTATAATCTTTTATCAGTTGTCTGGTAGAGAACGCCTAAAGACATTAATTCCGCACGCTAAACGTACCAACAACAATAACAATTGAACCAATAAAGTTTGGACGGCTCATACTATACTCGGCAGAATGTCCATAAATTCAAAATCAATTCGGAAATAAAAATATTTTTGTAATTAAAAAACGTCCCAATTCAATATTTTCAACTCTGTGTAAGAAGGTATGTTTTATGTGTACATAAAGCCAAAGTGGCCACTTTGAGCTAAAATGGATTTTAAAACTTACAGAAAGAATGAAAACTATTGAAGAGTTATTAAAAAAAATATTAGAGACACTAATATGAAATTATTACATGAGCTTTTTTTAAATATTAACTTGGTTTACGAGTAATAAAAATAAATGTAGTGGCGGCGCTAGTTTCACTACCTACTTCATTTTTGATAGTGAAACATTGTTTTGACATTTCAATATAAGCCCCTTTCGACTTTCAAGCGTTAAGCTACGTATGTACGAAGCTCGAGAACTAACTTGTTGTTGTGAGTAATTTGTGTTATCTTTGTAGAATCGGCCGACGGTGAAGTGGTAGAGGTGACTGAGGAACAAGTCCTGAAGGGTCAGATTACGCTGGACAAGAGAGTTAAATTCGTTACTCGGTAAGTTTGATACATTTCTAATTATTTTTTTGTAATTTATGTAATTTTTTAATACTATTTATATTTAACTGTAGTACGATAGAATATTAAGATAGCAGATATGTATATTTTTAATTGTTTCTTTCAAATTATTTGTTGTATTTGATTGTTAAAAATATAATATTATGCATGTTATGACTATTCTACCTGCTATATCTTATTCACCGTAGCAATCTATGAACCTCTCGAGTGTACCGACATTCCCAGCAATAAAAGTATCATTTTTTTATCTTGAGAGGTGACCTTCGCATAGCATAAAAATAAAAACAAGAACTAAACTAAAATCCTCAATATTTAACTAAAATGAATGACATCTCACTAAATTGTGCAGTGAAAGGGGTATGTATTCTTTTTTTGTTTTATTTATGGAAAGGCCTGCGAGGCGTGGACGGGATCAGGGGTTTTAAGTTATTTTCGCACTAGGTACTTGCGCAGCAATACAATTTATTCTAACGAATATTCGATTCAGTGCGTAAATTATGTGGGCCATCGTTCGGTAGAAAAAGTTCAATTTGACTATTTAGTACATGCCTCGCCGCCGCCGCCGTGCGCCGGCGCCGGTCGAAAACACTAAGTAAAAAGTCTGGAAAATAGAAATCACAAAATAATTACAAGTTAAAATAAACAAAAGTGTGAGAGTGGTCAGTAGTAAAAGGCTCAAAGCGTCGAACTCGCCATCTCAAAATCTAATAAATCAAGCTAATTTTATACCAAATTTCAGCAGTTTAGACCTGAAATCGTAACAAACAGACATACACACACACTTACACTGCTGAAATTTGGTATAAAATTAGCTTGATTTATTAGATTTTGAGATGGCGAGTTGACGCATTCACAAATTGAAATTCGTCAACTCGCCGCTGGGCCAGATTCGATATGGCGAGTTGACAAATAAGTCCAGATAAGTTTGTATCTATTAAAGTTAAGGTTAAGTCAAGATGGTCAAGTCAACCCAGCCTTAGTTGAGTGTAACGTCCCACTAGGTACACGGTGGAGGAGGAGCTGGACGGCGCGGAGGCTTGCCTGGTGCCCGGCTACTCGTTGATCGGGCTCGCGCCCGTGCAGCCCGGCCCGCGCCGCCCGCCCACTAAGGCCGACTGCGAGGTAAACTATACACTAGACATGTTACCAATGTCAAATTTTACACATTGCGAATATTTAGGTTGCGAATGTGCGAATGCGGATGTTAAGACATCAAGTATTACAAAAACTATATGAATGAATAAATCAATCATTTTGTATGTTTTTTCCGTTTTCGTAATAACTAAAACGGAAAAAACATACAAAATTTATGACATTCTACATCGATTAGTGAATTACACTTGTCTAAAATTGCATACTTCTTTAATGCACATGTGCACTTTCATATTATTGTAATAGTCGAAGTTCAATAAAGGAAAATAAAAAATTGCCATATATCACTTTTTTCTCCCGGTGCCATAAGGAAAACCTGTCTAATTATTACAAAATACTTTGAAACACAATGTATTATTTGTTTGCCAAAAAAGGAATTATAGCAGACTGGCAATAGGCTAGTTGACAAAATTTCAATAACTGCTTAATATTTTAGCTTATTAGGCATTTTATCGAAAAAAAAGGTTTATTTATTTTTAATCGAGCGTTTACATTATAAATTTCGCGTTTTAAAAAACCAATTTTAATTTGGTTCCAAAACGCACAAGACTGTCATGGCGTCTTGAATGACGTCACGCCGTGCAAAACAAACAAAAGAGCGAGCGTGTCTTCGTACGTTATAGCTAGTTTTTATTGTTTAAAAATGAATTTCTCATATTATAAGTACTGTATAGTGCCCCAGTGTGATAGCACGACTATAAAAACGCCAAACCAGTTATTTATATATGTTCCAAACAATGGAGAAATACGGAAAAAGTGGCTAAAACTTGCGTTCGGTTGTGGTTAGGTTGCACTCGGAGTGTAGGTTTGGAACGCGCCTCCGGTAGTGATACTCGAAACGTCAAAGACAAGATTGGAGTTTCGCACGGCGTGACGTAACGCTTTCTGATTGGTGTTCACTGTCACGTGACTAAAGGTTGCATTTTACGAAATTTATTTTTTAAAAATATTATTAATCTTTAACGCTTTTAATAATTAAAATTGTTTGTTATTTTCTCCATAATATAATTAATCATTATAAACCCCTATCCATTATATTTATTCTTAATGGAAACAAGCCTATTATAACAAAACAATCAACAAACCAAGCAACAGAACCATAATCAACAAGCAATCACAATTCAGAAACTACCCTCGTGAAATAGACGCTTTCTATTGGTCGATTTAATGACGTTGTGCACACATTCGCATAAAATTCGCATTGATTGATGCGAATGCGAATGTCGATGCGAATGTTAAAAACGATGCGAACCATTCGCGTATGCGAATGCGAATATTCGTAACATCTCTACTATACACCGTTAATTTTTAAGTATATATCTAAAAATGAAAAGAGGATTTCAGACCACGTGAATGAATGAAACTTTTACTATGGGGCCAACCACGGAATCGCGGAAAAAAATCAGCTGTTCCATACATTATAGTCGAGAGTCGATGTTGTACTTTTCTATGGAACAGTAGATTTTTTTTTCGAGTTTCCGTGGTTGGCCCCATAGTAAAAGTTGTTCATTCATGTGGTCTGAAATCCCCATTAAATATTTAGATATACCTACTTAAAAATTTACGGTGTATAACTATCATAATCATCAGCCTATCATCTGATCGTGAATTTTATTTAATATTGTAATTCTATAATACACAATTTTAAAATTATGTTACTAAATCTTAGGTTTTACTAGATAACCTTGGGATTCACCAGAATTCGGAGTTTTACAGTAATATTATAAAATATTAAAATGTGTGATACTAGACGCTGAACTTAACTTTAACAGTCATTTAATAACTCTTTGCAAACAGGCAAACAGAACTCTTGGCTTTATTATGCGCACTGCTTCTCAATTCTATATTCTCATTCTATGTTTTAACTGTGTTAGCAAAAAAAAAAAACATCTTAGCCTATTTTTTATTTTGTTATTGTTTACCTACCATAAATTATCTCACATTCAATTGTTGTTCTGTCTAAATGTTTTACCTAATTGGTTTAAGTTTCATTTGTTTGTTTAATTAACTTGTATTATTTCAATGCTGTGCACAATTGTTATTGGTTCCAAGCTAACATCTTTTTTAGTTTTAGTGTGATTTTATGTAGAATTCAAAGTTTGTGAACTGTTATTGTGTCTAAATAAAATAAAAATAAAAATAAAATTCCACGACCCTAAAATTGCAATATTACTCTATAATGCGTTTGTACGCAGTAAATTGGAATACGGTTCTATAATCTGGGATCCATGTACAGCCAAACATTCGCTAGTTTGTTATTACCCCTCATTGTTTGTGGCTGGGATGGTGGGTGTAGAAACGCTGCAACTCAAAAGGAAGTTGCACCTCTTTGTTCATTACTGCTTAGTTCTGCGGAACAAAATTAACAATCCGGCGACTCTGGAACGTTTCTGGTTTTATGTTCCACAAATCTACATGCGTGGTGCAGGTCGGCGGCTTCCCTGAGACTGCGTACATGTTATGCTAATAACTGTCCCACTGCGCGCGCAATCAGTCTGATTAACTCGTTCTTGAAGAATATTAAAGATGCTGATGTATTCACTGATGGCCTTGCTTGTCTCATTAATAAATTTGTATTATATTTGTCCCGACCATGTTAAAAAACTTTATATACTGTTCTTGTGTTTGTTATAATTGTCAAAATGTCTTTTGTACTTGTGTTGTTTATTTTTACTTTGCTTTAGTTTGATACTGTCATGTTGTATGTATAACTTGCTGGTGTTTTGGATTACCTAGTCTGTAAGCCTGCATGTATTTTTATAAAATAAAATAAATAAATAAAACTATGTCCACCCAGGTGATCCTGATGGTGGGCATGCCCGGGGCCGGCAAGACCTATTGGGCCAAGCAGCACGCAGCCGCCAACCCTGAAAAGCGGTACAACATCATCTCCACCGGCGCTCTCTTCGACAGAATGAAGGTACGTCATCACCCGCACTGCTCACTACACCACACGACATCACACCTCGGTTACAATGCAACCTCTTTTGGAACTTGATACTTTTCAGCCTTGGAAACTTTTTGGTTGTACCTTTTTTTAGAGATGCAAATTTTTTTGACATCTTGTTACAAACTTT
The DNA here is from genome assembly GCA_950108535.1 of Agriphila straminella. Classification (NCBI taxonomy): domain Eukaryota; kingdom Metazoa; phylum Arthropoda; class Insecta; order Lepidoptera; family Crambidae; genus Agriphila; species Agriphila straminella. The sequence continues at coordinate 22,672,132 of OX467305.1, read as the reverse complement.
TTGGAATGCATTCATATCACACCTCGACTCAATCATTGGTTACAATGCAACCTCTTGGAACTCTATACTTTTTCAGCTAAAATAACTAGATTTTTCACTCTCTTTCTATTTTAAAAGTTAGGGTTACATATTACCACTTTGAATATTTATATCTTTCAAACGGTTGACTTTGCGAAAAAATAGTTTTAGGAAACTCAATGTCATTTTTAAAGACTTATAGATAATTCTTAGTTTCAGTTCCATGTATGGGAAGCCCCCTTTATCTTTTTTTTTGTAAAAAATCGTAAAGCAGTTTACAGAATACATTTTACTTACATCTATCCACCAAGTTTCAACTGAGTAATCGTAATAGTTTCGGAATAAAGTGGCTGTGTCATATGGACGGACAGACAGACAGACATGACGAACCTAGAATAAGGTTTCCGTTTTTGCCATTCGGTTACGGAACCCTAAAAAGTTAGCCTTTGTCTTCTGGAAAAGTGTCCAGTTTTGTAGAAAGAGGTCAAGTTGCATTTTAATTTCTCACGTGTCGCGTGTTTTCTTGATATTGTATGACCTCTTTTGAATATAGCGTTGTTAGTTTGATTCAGAAAAGGTGCACATGAACTTTGAAGTGAAAAGAAAGTTAATTTGTGTGTTAGCAGTAGGTTTCTTATAAAGGCTTTTTAAAAGATATGAGGCGATGTACCAACAAGTTGCTTGACTGGAGTAGAATACTGACTGGACAAGTTTAGTTTAAGACTATACCACAGAATATTATAATAGTACTAAACGTACAGAAGCCCATCCGCGCGAGGACAATCAAACAATAAGCTACTCTCGCTGCACGGCAATAAAGTACAATTTCAAATTGCACAGCGCTGCGTGCCTATTATAATAAGCACTTCCGAAGCGCTTCTTTCTGTCGCGTAGCTCTGTCTCAACCGACACACGACACCCCTTGTGCGCTGGCTCGACTGAGTCAGCCGCGAGCAGTAGGCTTATATAAAAGTTTAAGCGCGGAGTGAGATCCCCTGGCTATACTTAAGATTGATGGATACCAATTTTAATGAGATTAGTTGTGGTGGCTATTAGACGACAAAACAATGCTGGCAGCAGTTTATTGCAGGTGGTGACGAGTCGGGACAATCATTTTTGTTAATAGCCGGTCAGGAATCATAATATCAGAATCTTAAATAAATCAATTGTCAGGGTGTCTTGATATAAGAGTGATATCAAACAGATTTACTGTTATGATTGTTATAAAAGAGTCAGTTCATGTAGAATAGAATTCTATGAAATAAAAAAGATTCCATGAGTAAAACATTAGGTACATTGTTGAGTATTTTCATAAGTTATAGGATTTAAAGGCTTCGAAAAAGTTCATGTAAACCTGAATTTGGTGTGCATGAAGTTGTTGTCCCAAGCTAAATTAATTACAATTAAGAAAGAAACCTTTTAAATATGGTGTTGAAAGCTGAAGAATGCCTGAGAGTGGATGTCGAGAGTACACTAATGACGCGCTATTTGAAAGAGGCTGTCTTAGTGTTTCCCGTTTCACATTTTTTTGACTCTCGAACACATCACATTACACACAAAAACTAATGAATCTTCTCTTTCAGCATTGAGGTTTGACAACAAACTATGAAATGATCTACAGCAAATAAACATCCATACTAATGATCGTCTGTATTTTCAACAGGGTGCAATATGATCAACAAATCTAAACAAAAAAAATTACACAAATTATAAAAAAAAACTACTACAACCTATGAGACCTTAGACTACCTTTAGAGGTCGCATTTCGATATTAGAATGATACCAGTGGATCGCCGACTGAAGAGGAGTATTCGACTCGACGAGGAGTGTCCCTGGTATCACATGAACCCTTATTCTCTTAGTGTAAGCGTAGTGGTAAGTGCTGGCGCCGGTCGCGAGCTCCTACTGTATGATGTTGCATCGATTCAGGTGGACTGTAAGCCATTCCGGTCGAGCTACGAGGGACGCTGGGACGCCATGGTCTCCAAGTGCGCTAAATGCGTGCTAAAGTTGTTGGAAATCGCGAAAGGACGCAGGAGAAATTATATCCTCGATCAGGTGAGAATCATTCAAAAACTTTAAATAAAAATCTAATGAAATTTCACTTTCAAAAGGCAGCTACACTTAATTCAGGAACAATCGAGATCGTTTTCTTTAAATTGGCGATGTACTACCGATCATTGAATTGATACCCCATGACTAATCTTTATCTATATAAGCTTGTGAACACTCTTAGCTTCGTATACCACATCTATGTATCTCCGCATCTTCATAAGGTACGTCATAACTTAAGCTTACTTTAAGATTGTGTAACACTGACTCCCTTAGGCTAATAATTCTAGTCGGGGTAAGTAAAACGGGAGTAGTGACACTGACTTTGCCAAACGGCGTAAATAAAAGCGTCTGGGATCTCTATTGAGCTTGTTCTAGGTGTCGATCTGCCGGCGAGTGACCGACACCAGTATCTATAACGACAAATGTTTTGCTTCATAATCTGCGGCGGCGTTATACAACGCGGTTTCGATATCGCGTCGGTAAAACAGACGAACGTATACCCGTCGGCCCAGAGGCGTAAGCTGAAGGAATTCGACGGTTATCGGCGAGTGGCAGTCGTCATTGTGACCGACGAAGAGACGTACAAGGATCGCCACAAGCGAAGAGAGGAGGCCGACGGAAAGGAAGTGCCCGACGGTGCCATCGTCGATATGAAAGGTGAACACAACACCCACAAACAATACCTACAAAAACCACCCCCGAACGCTAAACGTATTACTCCCGATAGACACCAAATTAACTTATCAAATCCCTGAGAAACCTTAAATTCTTTTCTAATAAATCTATCGGGAGATAATACATTACAGCGTCTAAACAAACCAAAACGCGAGCTTACGAAACCCCCTTCTTTAACAGCGAACTTCACGCTGCCCGAGAAAAGTTCGTGGTTAGACGAAGTCTTGTACCCGGAGTTGGGTGAAGAAGAAGCGAAGGCGGTTGTAGAAGCGTTCCATAAGGAGGCGAAGGCCGCGGGAGTCGGTAAGGAGAGAGAGAAGAGAGACCGTTCTGGGTCCAGGGATGGACCGACTGCGAAGAAGGCGAGAGACGATCGGAGGCGCAGAGACGACAGGAGGTCTAGGGAGTTCCAGAGAGATCGCGGTGAGTATATCAACTTAGGTAGATGTGTTCTCTTTCAGCAATCTTTACTCTAACTAACCTGACTAAATGTTATCATTAAAAAGTTCCTATTTACTTGTTTTACGATCGATCGTCGTGGAGATCTTTGGGGGAGGCCAATACCCAGCGTGGGTGTCGTGCGGCTGATATGATGATGCTGGTTTTTTGGAGTATAAGACAACATTTAAAAGCTATGAAGTAACATTTATCATATGGACTGCACTAGATAGCGCTTCACGAATTAAAACAACACGCAAATATGGCACCGATTGACTAAAGTAGTAAATGATAAAACGACCTACAGCGTTAATAAGTTAAAACTAATTTGTCTTATCTATTAACTCTAAAGCGCAGTGGAATTTCTCTACACCCTGATCTTGGGTATTCTTGATCGAAGCTTATAGCATTATGTATAGCAGGGCCCTTCCAGTATTTGTATTGTTATACAGGAAGTTAGTAGCACCTTAGCCAAAACTTTCAGTGCATAGTCGACTCATGATTCTGAGTCTATCTGAAGTAGAATTTTCTGTCGCAATATTCATGAAAAATTTAGTGTTTTTTTTTCTATCACACGGAGTCTGTCTCAGTTGCATAGAACCTAAATTTACAGAAAAATAATTAAAATATCAATATTTTATAAACCCGCAATGTACAACTGTTTACCCGGGACATAATCGAGGCGTTACGCGTACATTGCTTCTCAAGGAAAAATCAAAATCTTCACAGCTATTTATTTGCGACAAGTTGGTCTCTAGAGAAAGTTGCTTATTTCTAAGAGTAGAATCATCCCTTAAAGTTTTTGCTAGGCTGCTTCTAACACCCTGTATAGAAACATTTTCGAAGTGTAAATATTGTATAGAAGACCGTTGGGGCATAGGCGGCGGCAGCGGAGGCGGAGGCGGCGGCGGCGGCGGTAGTCGGTGGGGCCCCGCGGGGCGCGGAGGCGGAGGCGGGGGCGGTGGTGGCGGCGGAGGCGGCGGTCGCTGGGGCTCCCGCGAGCGAGGGGGGCCCGCGCCTGCTGGCGGGCCCCCGCAACGGTTCGACCGGTGGGGACCGCCCAACAGGTATGTGTAGCGCGTGTGCTGGACTAATATTTATTTATTTTATTCATTTATAAATCTTTATTGTATGCACATTGTTGAAGTTGGAACTGACATTTATTTCTTTTACATATAATTATAAAAACCATAAACAAATATGTGGCCAGCTACGTCCGTAACATGGTCGCCCCCGGTGTGGCAACACCAGTAAATTGTAAGCGGACGTAGCTGACTATAGGTACTACAATAATATATTATAACAAAATCAATGGCGGACTTAATGCCTATAGCATTCTTTACCAGTCAACCAACAGTAAACAGTGGCCCTACCATGAGTTGATGCATACTGTTTACGTTACTGTGAACTATCGTTTTGTCTCTTTCACTCGCACTGACTATGAGCAGTATAATCCGATAGTTTACGGTAACGTAAACAGTTTGCATCAACTCATGGTAGGACCGCTGATAAACGCGAATGCGGCACAAACAAAGAAGAATGATATTTACATGCATGTAAGTTAGCCGCATAAATAACTAGTTTCAAATATGTTTGTCGATAAAGAAGTTGAAATGTAACCGCCTTATTCATAAAAAACACTTAAAATAGAGTTATGGTCAATTTTAGTTACAATGCTGTTAAGGCTTATTAAACGTCAAGTAAATTTCACTATTCATAAAAATATTGTATGTATTCATATACATATTGGGCTACTTTAGCGTTATTTTATTATTATGTTGTCGTTCTGACGACTCCATAGATAAAATAAGCAAATCCACTTGCTGATATCCACATCTCCCGAAAACAGATTATTATTTATTTAATTTTGTCAAAGGTATAAACAGTGCTTTTGATTTTTATTCCTTATACTTTATTTAATTCCTTATACAACGTGTATAAAATAACCCCTAGCATTAGGGGTTATTTTTAATTTTGTAACACCTTGTATAAAAAACTTATATGCCTACTCTAAATTTTAATAGATAAGACGGTAAAACTTTACAGAGTTAATAGCTTTTTAATAAACAACCGTTTACTTTTACTACAATAAGAAAAAAGTTTGTCTATAAAATTAATTTTTACTCGGCGGCGTCAAACATATTTTTAATGCTTAGGCATTAAAACTTAACAAAGACACCAAATATAAACTATTTTACAGGAGCAGCGACTTCAGCCGCGACCGTGAGGAGTTCCGTGGCGGTCGCGGGGGCGGAGGGCGAGGGGGCGGCGGAGGGCGCGGGGGCGGGGGCGCCCCCGGGGGCCCGAGGGACAGGGGCATGGCGCCTCAGGGCATGGACGGGCGATTTAGAGGACCCGACAGGAATAACAGAGGTCCACCGCCAGACAAGAGGCAGGCGCCACCAGGTGAGTTGTTATAAGTGATTGGTTTAGGAAAGATTCATGTATATAGGGTAAAACTTGGCGGGACATGGCGCCTCAGGGCATGGACGGGCGGTTTAGGGGACCCGACAGGAACAATAGGGGACTGCCGCCAGACAAGAGGCAGGCGCCACCGGGTGAGTTGTCTAAGTGATGGTTTAGGAAAGATCAATTTATAAGTATACATCGTGGAGGGACAGGGGCATGGAAGGGCGGTTTAGGGGACCCGACAGGAACAATATAGGGACCGCCGCCAGACAAGAGGCAGGCGCCACCGTGTGAGAAAGATTAATCTATATTAGTATATACTTGGTGGGCCTTGGTTCCAAGGGACAGAGTTTAGTTCAGTCCAGTCCAGACCAGTTCAGGGCCTTCAGGTTCAAAATGTACACTTCCCATAATGTACACCGGTCTCAAAATGTACATTTTCCCGAAATGTCCACTTCCCAAAAGTACATTTCCGAAAATGTAAACTTCCCAAAATGCATCATTCCCGTAATGTACATTTCCCAAAATTTATCGTTCCTAAAATGTACACTCTTAGAACAGATAGGAATAACTGATTAAAAACATTTTAAAGTACCAGGATCACATATTATTTCGAGTTCCTCCGTGCTTCGGAAGACACGCCAATCCACATTGGGCTCGCGTGGTGGGTTATGTATGGCCCAACCTCCTTATCCACCCTTAAGAGGGCCTGTGCCCCTACAGTGGAGACATTAAGAATGGCTGATGGTCATGTTAAAGCGATGTCTATTTACAGCTCACAGGGCCACTAGTTTTTTTTGTCAACTCTCCGCGATCAGACTAGGATCGCGACCGTTACACAAAAAAGCAGTTAGGCCCGTATTTATAAACCGATCTCAACGTTCAGAGAAGATGTTCTTCTTATAGGAACAGCATCTCAGGTATGACTTAAGATAGCTCTCAACGTTAAGAGTGATTTATAAATACGGGCCTAATGGCTTGTGGGGTTCTCAAACATCATGCTGTCTTTGTCATATCTTTGATATTTAATGTGACAGGACGACGACGTTTGAGAGCCTCTCAAAGTTGAGTGACGTTTGAGTATTCGGCCATTAGTCATTATTGTGTGTGTATGTAGGCGGTCAGAGTGGTTCCTGGCAGCGCGGCGGCGCTCAACCGCAGAGTCGCGGCCAACCGCGCGCCAACGCGCCGTCCGGCCCCAGGCATGCCAACCCGAAGGTAATACAAACACACACACAAATATACACAGTGTTAAAAATAATCTCTAATGCCGAATATAGTAGATGGGACCATCAAACTGAGCAACTTTTACTATGGGACCAACTCTGAAATCGCGAAAATAATCAGCTGTTTCATACAAAAACTAATAACGAAAATATCAACATTTATGAAACGGCAGTTTTTTTTCGCGATTTCAGAGTTGGTCCCATAGTGAAAGTTTTTCAGTTTAATGGTCCCTATCTACCATATTCGCCATTATGAGTTATTTTGTAACACGTTGTATATGGTTTTCCATACAAACGAGGTATTTTTATAATAAATTCAATCTCATTTTAATTGTTATGGATATATCTTAATTGTTCAGGGATTGAAATACCGTTAAAAAAAATGCTACAAAAAATAACGTTTAAAATACCGTTAAAACACTTTATCGGTAAATTTACCGGTAAAAATAACGTTAAAATTAATGTACCGGTAAAATTACCGTTAAATATTGCGTTAAACTTAACCAGTACAATAGTACCGGTAAATTATCGGTAAAAAGTAACGTTATTAATTGGAATAACGTTAATTTTAAAGTAATGGTAACAAAAGTAAGAAATAACGTTAAAATTAACGTTATTTACTGAAATAACGTTAATTTCAATTTAACGTTATCTAAAGTAACGTTATTTATTGACATAACGTTAATGTTAAAAGTAACGGTAAAAAAGTAAGAAATAACGTTACATTTACGTTATCAATCCCTGAAATTGTTTAATAATTACATTGATAAATGTTATGTATGGATGGATAAATATATCTGTGAAAAGACTAGTAAATATGCTGTTTCATTGAAACCGTACATCTCATTTTATAACGAATTTTTTTATGAGTGAGTATGTCACTATCAGATCATAACGTCATCATCGCCACAAACTTTTAGTAGGTACTTATTTCTTGGTATGATGTAACAGGAGGGGCAAATGCAGAACAGTCAAAACCCGCAACAGGGGTGGAACCAGTGGGCCGGGGGATGGGGCGGCTGGGGAAACTGGAACCAGAACCAAGGTCGGTACACTCAGAGAGAGAAAGAAATTATTTACACCAAAGACCACACAAAAAGTACACAACAGCAAAGATTAGATACACACACAGAACATTAAAAACTAAGGTAAAGAACATGTTTAACAAATATAATCTTTCTGCTACAAATGCGTAAGATCATTTCAGACAAATTTACTTTTAAACGAAATCTTACTTAGCTTTTCATGTTATGGTGAAAAAATACTCCCAACATTTTTTAAAAGCTTAATATCAAAATCGAGTTGTTTTCTCGGACCATAAATGATGACTTCAAATTGAGTCTAACTAAACCGATCCATTTGCCAATAACTTCAGCACAAAGAGGGTTGTTATAAGTTTGAAGCCTATATTATCTGTCTGTACGAATCATCTCAGTGCCTAAACGAATCAACCGATTTCAATGCGGTTTTTTGATTGAAAGCTAAATTAGTCAAGATGGTTCATACACCACCACTGTTGGTGGTGGTGGCCACCGCGATTGGCCACGTTTGATGGAAATCAATCCAGCCATTTATGGAGATGGGATGGGATTTTTGTGTCGGAGGGTTTTTTTAATTTATTCAGGTATTTTTTATGGGATGTATTTAATAGCACTTTAAATTTGATGAAACCAGCAATAAAATTGTATATAATCACTTTAAAATAATGATAGATCTATAATTTAATACTGTCACTACAAAAATAATGGTTTGCTCTTTAACAATTTTGTCAGCACTTTAAAATAATAATAGATCTATAAATTAATATTATCACTACAAAAATAATGGTTTGCACTATAACTGTGTCCGAACTCCGAAACCATTTAGTTTCTGTCCAACCATGTCAGACTGACCACTGGTAAAATGAGAAGGCAAGGTGATAACAACTTGTGGCATAATGCATACACGCCAGCAGGTCGGGTTCTGGCGTTGTTGGTCACAAGTAGTCACAACTGTAACCTAACGTGACCTAACCTCCTCCTCGGCTCCTCTCTCGCTGCGCCCGCTCGTCGTCTGTTTACCAGCACTAAAGTTATAAAATTAATTTGTATGGTGGAAAGTATTAATTTTTAAGCTAAGCAATTAAATTGTATAGTGCAAAGTATTAATTTTAAAGCTTAGCATATTTATATTGGCAACCATTATTTTTATAGTTCATTCAATAAATGTTGAAGCTAAACATTTCAAAGTGTGTTACATTATTTTTAAAGTGCATTTATATATTCCCCTTTTTTATCAATTCGCGTAATATCGAGCTTAACTTACTCAATCAGCCATTCAATCCTTCACAAGCCTAGCCTTTTCCCTAAACGTCAATCGTGAATCCGTTTCATCAGCGACCCTTATGACATTATTAACAATCACGTTGATTTACTACAGCGGGTTGGGGCAACTACTGGGGCAATTGGAACCCCAACGCGAGCGGGCAGGGCGGGCAGTCCGCGGGCAAGGGGCAGGCCCAGGGGCAGGCTCAAGGGCAGGCGCAGGGGCAGCAACAGGGGCAGGGGCAGTGGCCCGCGAACTACACCGCCCAGCAGTGGTACCAGTGGCAACAGTGGCAGCAGCAACAGCAAGGGTGGCCTGGGGTGAGTCACAATAAATATTAAGTAATTCTATAACCTAGATTACAAATTTTATCTGTATTTTACCCACATACCTAACCAGGCACCTACTTGTTATTTAGTCCTTAATTTTAATTACCCATAAGTGAAAACTTGTAAATGGCTTATATTTACTTATTTTGTAATTACTCATTCATGTCGTGAAAGTGTGAAAGTGAAATAAGCTTTATTCAAATAAACTTAATTATTTAGTACTTTTGAATCGTCTATATTTTCCTTCCACCCGTTCCAGACTTTTTTAGCTGACAAGAAGAACGGGCGCAAGAAACTTATCAGCTGTAACAGCCATAAGTAACGATATTTACAAACTTGAATATATCGTTACCAGATAGTTACAACAGGGTGACAGGATTATTGGCAACAACATAGACTTATTATATTACTTCAACAAAGTTCTTATATTAGCAAGTTATGTGTTACATCATTTCCACGCATTTTGATCTTTAAGATAATCGTCAACTTTATAATAACCTTTACCCATGAGCGTTTTTTTAACATGGTTTTTAAATTCATGCAAAGGAAGATCAATCACTTGTTGTGGAACTTTATTAATAAATGCTATGCCTTTCCCCATAAATGTATCGTATCTCACAGCTGTAAGTTTTCCTAACGAAGTAAAATAAAAATAAAAGCAGCCCCCCATTTTTTTGTTTTTTTTCCCGCAGGTGATTGGGGAGGGGGTATTTAGGGCTCGCCAGGAGGAGATCGCAACATTCAGTGTTGTGGCTTCCTCCCGTAATCCCACCCAGCCGAATGGCTCGATGGAATCTCGGGAGGAGGGAATAAAACCAGCCCCCCTAGCATGACCGACGAAACACGATATAGCGCTGTCTCAGTCAGTAGGAGTGCAGTTTTTAATAAAAAAATAACCCTTATTTTTGAGAGATTTGTGATATTTTTATTGGACTCTAAAGAAGATCATGTTCCGATTATGGATTAAAGTATCCGGCAAATGGCCCCCACGACTCTGATGCCGGGCCATTAATGTAATAAGAGTAATGACTCTTTTCATGAAATTTTCCATGACTTATCCACAGAGATGTATGTGGCTGTATCTCACCGATGACGCGTTGGATCTCGGATTTGAGCTCAGGAATAGGAAATGTTGACTATTTTTTTTATTTTATGTTTCATAAATTACTTCTCAAAAAAAGAAACATTGGTAAAAGAATTAATTCGCTAGCATGAAAACTGCCCGAGATATCACAGTGTGAAATGCACACAAATGGACTCGATCAAAAACGCTCCATACTAATGGCTTGCAAGTTATGACGTCACGCCTTGCAAGTTTGTATGCAACGCATAGGAAATTTGTTCAGCAGCTATATTAAATATTGTGTTTATCAAAATGGTTTCTTCGACAAATTTGCTATACATTTTACGGACTAATTAAAGGTATCATTTATTTTAATAAATTTTATACTTTTTAAATGGACTTGTCCACCCAACTTTGAAGGGTCATAAAACAAATAATATGCAATATATAAAACCAAGAGGTATACAAGCTACTCTAAAAGTTTAATATGTTTACGATTTTATTAGTATTTCGTTATTTTATTCATTAGTCAACATCCCTATTGTTTCTGGGTTATATATGTTGTTATAGCGGCAACAGAAATACATCATTTTTGTGAAAATTTCAAATTTCGAGATACAGCCTGGTAACAGACGGACAGTGGAGTCTTAGTAATATTACTAAAAACGACTAAAACTCAAAAATGATTAAAATATAATTGTAATATGTCCTTACAGTATGGACAAGGCGCTCAACAATCGGGCTCCGCCGCGGGCGGCAACGCGGCTGCGGAGCAAGCGTGGGCGCAATATTACCAGGTAATTACCCACTCTAAACACACACGGTGTTATTACAAAAGATTTTTAAACACCTGTTTAACTTAGACACTTTTAAAATGTGATGATGTCACTTTTTTGACAATATTGTTGAAAGAGACAGCATCACATTAAACAGTGTTTATAGAATTCAAAAATCTTTTGTAATAATACCGAACATTTTCTATTACCTACGCATAAACATTATTTGTCGATATCTGTCTGTTTTACCATAAATTTGGGGAGGCGCATAGGGTAAAAGGTTGGGAACCCCTAGCAGGGCTCTGTCGTCCTCTGAGAGGACAAATTTCATACATCAGAAAAGATAAGACCTACGCGATAGAATGAGAGGCAACTACTATAGTAAATGTTTTGTTCTGTGCGACCTGAATTGCACTTAATTGTGTCGGAGCAAGAGTGGCAATTTCTTTAAACGATTTTGCGGTGTGCAACTTCTGTACGCTAGTACCAATATCTATTATGTGCCCCTAGTCTTATCTAATATGGTGACCGTCCCCAGAACTACGGCGCCGGCAACGCGGCCAACGCAGCGCTCGGCGCCGCGCCCGCGCCCGACAAAAAGTGACCGACACACAAACGTACACAACACAACACACCTCTATAGTCTCTACTACACTATAGTCTGTTTATCCTTACTTGCCTTATTTGGTAAACAATCTTCACCCAACTCTTTATTAAAAAATACAAATTATAAAATACAACAAATGGTTTTCACGAAACAAACTTTGTAAATCAAAGACATGTAAAAAATAAGACAACAACGATATTATAACAAAATGGTTTAACTTAAGCTGTATTAATGTGATGTTGTCTCTTTTATACAATATTGTCAAAAAAGTGACAGCATCACGTTTTAACAGTGTCTAAGTTAAACAGGTGTTTTTAAATCTTTTGTAATTGAAAAATAACGATTTAAACTTAAAAGAATACAAGAGGCAAAAGCTGTTTATTAAAAAGAAAAGTAAGGATAAACAGACTATAAGTTGTTCTTTACTAGTGGTCTCAGTACAGTTACTAAATAGTAATACTGTTTTTATATAAAATCTTTAAAACTAAACGAGTCATTGTTTTTATTTTAATAGCATCACTAGTGTTTGGACTGCCCCATTACATAAATGCTTTCTACAATACGAATAGAGTTAAGATATCGCTAACCATAGACAATCGTTTGGAGATGATAATTTCATAATAATCCTAACAAACGCCACTTACATTCTATACGAATTGTTGACAAGACATTTGAGTAGGGGGTAGAGCTAATAACATTGTATTTATGTTTTTATTTCAATCGAAATTTTTATCTGGTACAGTTCATTTCAGTGTTTTTCAACTTTTCGGATAGGGGACCCCTTTACAAGTAAAAAAAAACTAGCGACCCCCTAGGGCCATAACATAAACAAACAAAATATTGGTGATTCGAAAGACTACGTACATGACAATGTAACAGTTTGTCAATATACGTGATACGTTTGTAAATTGTTTAAAAATAAACAGGTCTAGCCAGTGGCGGTACCTCCATACAAGCCCAAAAGCCCGGCTTGCCCTAACAATAACTTGCTAACACTACACCAATGAATCGTAATTAATTACAACACAATATTATTAACAAATGTTAATTTTCAATAATCAATAACCACAAATTCAATTTTTACAACAACTGATCGATAGACAAGTCGCTAAACTGCATTACTTTTCTCAATAAACCCTCTACAATGCATTTATCTCCCTCGCACTCGTTGGCTTGCAACCGGGCTTTGCGATCTGTATATATCCGCTCTCTTCTAACATCAACAAAAGTGCTACCCGCATACATAGTACTGCTGTACGTATCTATAGATTCTATGAGAACTACACAATGCCGTGCGAAAGCCGGCTTGCCTCCGAAGTTCGCTCCAGTTCGGTAGACTGCACAACGCGCTGAGGAGTGTGAAGTTGTTTCAATCTGTGACGACAGCTGTTTTGAAACAACAAGTGTTTTGCCTAAAATAGTGTTTTTGTGTTAAAAATGAGTTTAAATTTCAGTTTAATGATTGATAATGGTTTTATGTGATGGATTAAAATGTTTATTCTCTTTGAAAGTGTCCACGAGTCGGGTCGATCCAAGAGAAATACAAAATAACTCTTTCCTTGCAGTCCGGTAATAAACCTTTTCTTTTGAGTATTTTGCAAAGAAATATAATATTCTTCAATGTAAGTATCGTAATTTTGTAGTGGACTTGTTTACATTGTTGAATGTTCTTATAAACATAAATAAGTAAGGTTAGTTTTGCGTCTTTCATTTGAACGACAATAATGTTTGTTTGGAATGCAGGAGATAGGATTGAAATTATCTAGCAAAAGCTCAGTGACGCTATTATTTTGTGAATTGATTTAGATATTTATTATGAGTGACACACGAGAAATTTAGTTTTGATTACACAATAATATAATTCGATAAAGTCACGCCATCTAGCATTTTGTGAATAATTAAAGTAAGCTTAAGGGGTGTGCTTTTGGTGATTTTTTGAGAGTTATCTATGAATTAGTCTAGATGGCGCTGGGGTGTGTCGCATCGATATTTTGGTAAAGATCATCGTATGAAAAAAAAATATGCATTGTTTTTTTGCTTGAGCTGGTAAAAAAAAATTGCTTGATTTGAGGGTTCGGGCTTGCTCTACCCTGTAGGCCTGGGCACGCCACTGGGTCTAGCCTTTTCACTAAAATAATTATATTTTTATTCTTGTTTTTGTTTTACCTGCGACCCCCTGAGTAAGGTTGGGGGTCGCGGACCCACAGGTTGAAAAACACTGGTTTATTTAATAAGACAAGTAAAGAATAACATAGTAGTTCTGTTTTTTGTTATAGTCCTAAACACTGATACAACTAAACATTCTTTGAAGCGTCATTCTAAAACGCTACCAAGTGAATATAAAATATTGAAAAGTAATGTTTTGTTGTGATAACATGTATTTATGTAATAATTAACTCATAGCAATAGTTTGTGAAATAGAATCATTCAAAATGGAAATTGCTATAGTATGTTACACTTACTACACCATTAGTGGAAATTAATTTGGTCCAAGCAATTTAAGGTGTACATTTTTTCGATACAAAATATTAGTCATGTAAAAAAAATAATGTCGAAAAGTAGTATTCAACCAAATTAATTATTACATTATTATTGCGATCTGAATCAAGATTCAAAAAAATAGTATTACAATATTTGCTACTGTTTAAGTATTTAGTTCTCAAAATGTACTTTAAATAAGCTAAACAGTTAAATGACCAAATCATTTTTGTTTTCTCTTAGACGTGATTGTCTTATCAATAAGCCACTGGCATAGTTCAAATATTATTTTGATTATATATTTTCATTTATGTTACACTTATTATTATACAAATAATCAATTATTTCAATAATATTGAACTATTGAAAGTACCTTTATCTATTTAGGTATAAATCTAACTAAGCAGTTAAACTGATCGGTTATTTTTGTAACATTTTGTAAACTCATGGAAGCGGGTCAGATAGTTGCTACACTACAATGGATTAGTTAAATCTTTTCCATTGTTTTTTTTTGTTGATTTCAGTAGGTTGGTCACTTGATTTGTCAAATTACTTAAGAAATAGATGCAATAAGTGTCGGATTTTAGCACGTTTTTGCTCAGTCTAGTATCTTAATGCACAGTCCGTTTTAGATTTGTTACAAGATGACCCGTGTTTAATGTCTTTTCTGAATCCTATTAGGGTTTGATCGACGAATGTATTTACATAAACTAGTTTATATAAGCTGTTCAGAGTGTAAATTGCGAAGTTTTTTTACTCGATCGACAAATGCAAACTTTTCAACATCTATTGAAATATTAATTCCGGAATGTCATACAAATTAAGTTATCGTTTACTTTACGCGATCGAGTAAGTTAGAACACGCACTTAGCACACAGTGCTTGTATTTTTTACAAACGCGGTTTAAGTAAATATAAGTTTTCAATTGACATTGGTTACGAGAGTAACTGTGAGTGAATGTGTGCGAGAGGGAGGGCTATATACATATAGCCCTCTAGAATGATAGTGTACAAAAGTTTACCGTATATTTAAGAGTTGTGGGTCTTTTCGTTTGTCATAATGATATGATTTAGTTTAAATAAAATATATTGAATAAGGATATCGTTGTTTTATTTTGTTATCACACAAAAATACCGTGTGACCATTGCCATCGTCTGCGTAGGCTCATGGCAAAAAGCATTTTACAGTAAGATTAATTTTACTATGTAGGTACAACAGAAGTAATCTGTAAAATTAACTTTGCCATACATTGTCGAGTGAAGTTGCCGCGGATCACTGTCTACGGTCAATTTAATCGCATTGTAAAGACGAAGTTCCCGGCTGCTATGTTATTAAACCATAGCAATGCTATTCGTTAGGCAGGATCCCGGCGCGGGAATATACCTAGATTGCTGGTTTTCTGACGGACAGCTTGCAGTGCATGAGTAAGCTCTAATCTATTTCGACCCGCGCGCGTGTCCCGCTCAATGCAGCGGACGCCCTTAGTGCCCGCCCCCTTTTTTTTCGGTAAATGGCAGATTCTGAAAACCGTTTACAAAAAAACAATCTTTTATTTTTCGCTCCTTTAGGCGCATTTGGTCCAATTTGTTGTTTTTTTTTTTTTATTTAGTGAAAGTTCAAAACCAATAAATATTTGTAAAAGCTTGAAACACAAGTTAAGATTGTAAATAATTATGAATAAATACAGTACAATATGTGCATAATAGTACATTATGAGACAAGTTAGCTTAGGTTGCTTATTGCACACAAGGCTGTGGGTTGCAGCCCGAGCCGCAGGCGAGGGCGTAACTCAGCCGAGTGTGCAATAAGCAAGAGCTCACGAGTTTCATACGACGTTTTTCAACACATTTGCGAGGAAAAAACAAAGTAATTTATCACACAGCAACAAATATGGCAAAAACAAAATATGATAATTATGGGAAAAGGCGCGCATGTTTCTTTTTGTTTTTTTTTCACACGCCCAACGCAAGAATATTTTGCGAACAAAGGGGTGAGGAGCATACAGCCTACTACTAATCCTTCAAAATTATAATTTTAAGTGACAAAATGCAAATATTTTAATATTTTTAACAAAATATTGTGAATTATGAATAATTTGATAATAATTATATATTTATTTGACTTAATTAAGGACTTACACATTTATTTATTCCATATGAATTTTCCATAAGAATATATGAATTTTCAGCAGCATAAAACCTCTTTGTTGTCAAAAAAAATAACTGTATTACCCGGCTAAATTGGGAATGCTCTGTTTACTCGCATAGAACTTGCAGTAAGGTACTAATTTAACTTTGTAGGGTTAATTCTATTACGAATTAGTGTTTTATATATTATGGCACGCGTTTGTTATAGCTCGGTTTATGGCCCTAAAAGCGATGTATTAGGGCTCACTTTACGAGCAAGTGTGTTGAAAAATGTGTTATTTTGTTTAATTTTGGAAATACACTTTATATTGGGACCAATCGCCAATTGGACCAACCGCCAATTGGACCGACCGCGAATTGGACCAAATGCGCCTAAAGGAGCTAAAAATAAAAGATTTAGTTTTTTTGTAAACGGTTTTGACCAGAATTTATTTTAATCGTTTTGACGTTTATATAATACAGAAAGTATAGGTACCAGGGTAGCATAGATTTAGAGGAGTTTAATCTGTCACGTTTATAATTTTCTTTGTCATTTTTCAAATCAAAGCCGAGACTGTGACAACGGGTAAAAAAATCCCGTAGTCACACTGGTGTGGTAAGTTGATGTGACCACGCCACGGGTCGGTCGGGATTGTCGTTTGTCGTTTTCCTTGATAGAGCCTAAAAAAAATATCTATTGTATTAGAATGTTTTTTGGGGCTGTACTTCTGCCATTTACAGAATCTGGCATTTAACGAAAAAAGGCAAAAATTATCACAGGTGAGGAGGTAGTGAAATAAATAAAACAAGTTGAGATTTTTTACACAGTTTACTCGTTCAAAAATTATACTGTCAGTAAGTTTGTTTACTTTTGACAATATATTGTGAAAAACATTGAATAAGACCATTCAATAAGAGGAATTTGTTCACAAACTTCGTCTCATCGAAAGGAATAAAGGTACAATAGGTAGGTTTAGTAACACTTCCATATTAGTTCGTTACATAATTTTCCGTAAGGTCAAAAATATGATTTTTACAATGTATTTTACTAAATTAAGAAACAATGTTGAAATAAAATGGTAAATATTTACAACGCAACGGTAGCTTGCATCAATATACCAAAATTTTGTCTAAAACCGTTTTCAAAACTTAACGTTAGCATCCACGCCCACACAAAACCATTTGTAAATAAAATAAATGCAAACTACATAAAAGTGTACCTACAACAATTTAAGTCCTTATGTGAGTAATAAACTTACACAACTAAAACACTCAAATTATAACATACAAAAATTTGGTATGGATGAATACATCAAGCCGATTTATTTTTGTTACATCAAAGTTAATATAAAAGACAGTAAAAAATTGCTAATGTGAATAAAAGAAAATCCATAAAAAATGCCTACTAAATGTTAAAGTCTGTTATCCTCACTTGTCTTATCAAAAACAATCATCACCCAAAACTTTATTGAAAAAAAAATTATTATAAAATTCAAATCACTTATAGATTACAAAATAATTTGATTCAATAAGACAAAATATTTTTAAATAACAATTTAAATTTAAAAGACGTATACTGTCAAAAGCTAAATCGGACAAGTAAGAATAAACAGGCATTAATTTCAAATATTTTAAAAGCATGTACGTTGTGAAAAGATGTTTGCAATATGGACTTTGTCCGAAATAAACATTTTTTTTTTTAATGTAAACGTCGAAATCGTGGTTCAATGGTGGACACAGTTCTTGTTTCTTAAATCCAAAACGGAAACACATACCGTGTTATTACAAAAGATTTTTTAAACACTTTAACTATTCTTTGAATTTTTAGATTTTAGGCATTCATAATGCTATTTTTAGATTAAGATACTTATATTTAGATCCCGTCTGAGCTGCTACGGGCATAGTAGAATCAAATAAGTAGGCCAACTCGCGCCTCGAGCGAGCGATAATAGCCTAAACACGTAGCCCACGTAGGGCTGTCGCTAGTTTATTCAATCGTCAAAAATGCATAGTCAATCTCTATACAAAACATTTTTTCCTTGTATGGTAAGCATCAGGGATCTATAATACAAAGTATTTAATTATTTTTTGTACATAGATCAGAAACAGTCTACAATGTTTTTATTACATACGCCATGTTATGTGATTTGAAAATCACGGTCGAAATAGGACTGAATCATGTATTTATTCAAATAAAATAAAATAATTATGAAATTGAATTTTTTACACTATTAATTTATTCCTTTTACTTTTTCATTTACCTACACTTATCAAAATAAAATTATAATCTTTAAATTCGGAAATTGAATATTTTACAATAACCTCAAATAATTGACATTGAAATACTTTTTCCTGTAGGAATTTGTGATTTTTTAAACAAAATTACACAATTTTTACTTACAGAAAAAACGGCTGTTTCGACAAGTACAAAATGCCTTATTATTTAAATTTTAATATGTTAAATAAATCCTCGATTCTAACAAATCTTTTTTCCAAAAATATCTTCGGAAAGCATGGTATGTACTGTAGGTAGTATAGTGGAGATGCCACATTTACGAAAGTCGTCTAATTACGATTCCCGTTGGACAAGCGAGTGCTCCACCGACAACGGTATTCAGCATGATCTCCTGAACAAAAATACACCGGTTGTCGCATTATAAAGTGGTGGAGGGGGGAGGGGGGGAGTTAAAAGCTGCGGAAGTCGAGTATCGGAAATTGGTTAATTTTCTCAACAACCACTTGTCCGATTTAAACAAATAAGGTGTCTTAGCGTAGGTAATATCCTTGACAACATATTTTATCTTACAATGGTTTTTGTAAATACTATAGTTTATTAAATAATTAGAAAAAAGACGAATTTCAAACAAAAGCATTTTTAGTTTTGTAGATTTGAAGTAGTAAATAAAAATAAAGTACATAAATACATATAGTATAAAGTACTACGTAAACTTGCAACAGTCATTGGCTTTTTGGTTTTTTAATTTAAAATTTGGCTGGAAGACAACAAAATTATCATCGATATCGTGCGGGAGGTCACTGTCCGAATAATATGGAAGCCGCTTTAACGAAAGTCGTCTAATGACGATTCCCGTCGGACTGGTGAGTTCTGTACCGACAACTGGTATCATTGTCTTCAGCATGATCTCTTGAACAAGAATATAGCGGTTGTCACATTATAAAGTGGTGGAGGGGGGAGGGAGGGGAGGGAAAAGATGCGGAAATTGGGTATCAGGGTTTGGATAATTTCTCAGTAACCACTTGCCCGATTTAAACAGATAAGGTGTCATATGGTAGATAATATCCGTAGCAACAAATTTTACTTTACAATGATTTTTGTAAATACGAAAATCGAAAATAAGACGAATTTCAAATAAATAAATTTTAAGTTTTGTAGAATTGAAGCAGTAAATTAAAAGAAAGTAAATTAAAACTATAAGGATTTGCCCCAGAAAAAAAAATATCGGTAAATAGCCCAGTTGCCCCATTATATGAAATAATAATATTGTCAAACATTTTAATCTAGAAACTAAGCTAAAAAAATGTTTTGTGTCGCGTGGCATAATTGTTTCTATATTTTTTTTCGAAAATCCTTCTACAGAATTAAAACTATGAGGATTTGCTTTGGATAAAAGATACTAGTAAATAGCCTAGTTAGTTATTTCACTATAAAAAAATAATAAACTTGTTAAACATTTTGTCTAGTAACTGTGTTAAAAAAAAAATTTTTTTTCGCAAGGCGAAATTTTTCTACCATTTTTTTTTTAAATCCTCTACAGAATCTAAACTATTAAGATTTGCCCAAGAAAAAAAATAGTAGTGAATAGACCAGTTATCGCACTATATAGATTAATAAACATGTCAAACATTTTTGTCTATAGTAACCGTGTTAAAAAAATGTTTTGTGTCGCATTAAACGATGGACCTGCAAAGTTATGTTTAAATAAGTTCGCACGACACAATACATTTTTAACACAGTTACTAGACAAAACTGTTTGATAAGTTTATTATTTTATATAGTAGAATGACTGGGCTATACACTACTATTTTTATCTGGGGCAAATCCTAATAGTTTTAATTCTGTAAAGGATTTTCGAAAAATAATAATGTTAGAAAAAATTTCGCCGCGCGACAAAAACATTTTTTTAAGATAATTTCTGGTCAAAAATGTTTGAAAAGTTTATTATTCTATATAGTGCGATAACTAAGCTATTCACCAGAATTTTTTTTTAGGGCAAATCCTCATAGTTTTAATTCTGTAGAGGATTTTTGAAAAAAAAAATGGTAGAGAAAATATCGCCACGAAACACAAAACATTTTTAACACAGTTACTAGTCAAAAATGTTTAACAAGTTTATTATTCTATATAGCGTAAAACTGAACTAATATCTACATTTTTTTTTCTGGGGCCAATCTTTATAGTTTTAATTCTGTAGAGGACTTTCAAAAAAAAAATGGTACGAGAAAATTTTGCCACGCAAAAAATAAATATAACATAGTTACTAGACAAAAATGTTAGATAAGTTTATTATTCTATATATTGGGATAACTGCTCTATTTAACAGTATTTTTTTATTGAGGCAAATCTTCATAGTTTTAAGTCTGTAGAGGATTTTCGAAAAAAAAAGGGAAGAGAAAATTTTCGCCACGCAACACAAAATTTTTTTTTTGCCAGTTACTTGACAAAAATGTTTGACAAGTTTATTACTCTATATAGTAGAATAATTGAGCTATTCACCGATATTTTTTTTCTGGAGCAAATCCTCATAGTTTTAATCACATAGTAATTAATTTGAATTTACTGCTTAAATTCTACAAAACTAAAAATGTCTTTGTTTGAAATTCGTATTTTTTCTAATTATTTAATAAACTATAGTATTTACAAAAACTATTGTAAGGTAAAGGATATTACCTACCCTATGGCACCATATTTGTTTAAATTGGGCAAGTGGTTATTGAAAAATTAACCAAACCCTGATACCCGATTTTTGGCCCTTTCCCCTCCCCCTCTCCCCCCTCCACCACTTTATAGTGCGACAACCGGTGTATTCTTATTCAGGAGATCATGCTGAAGACAATGGTACCAGTTGTCGGTGTAGCACTCGCTTGTCCAACGGGATTTCAATATCGAAGGCCTGGCATCTCCACTAGTAGGTACACGTACAAATTATCACGAGCGGCAGCGCAGCGGGCGGCGCGGAGCGTGCGTGAGCGCGGGCGGGATCACGTACGGCGCAGCCACGACTGGCGCATCTTTATCATCTATAAATGTTGTCAGTGTGTGCGTGCGACGCTCATACGTACGGGCCGCGCTCACATACAAACCGCGTTCGGGCGTATAATGAGTAAGACGACTTACTTATTTGATACTACTATGCTACGGGTGAGTCGATTTTTTCTAGTATTTTTTCTATTAAAATATTTATTTTACTGTTTAACTAAACACCTGTTTAAATGTGATGCTGTCACTTTTTTGACAATATTGTTTGAAAGAGACAGCATCACATTTAAACATGTGTTTAGTAAAACAGTATTTAAAAATCTTTTGTATTGTGTCTCGATTTTGGGTTGTGGAAACAAGAACTGTGTCAAAAAGCATTACCATTCAAACACCATTGAACCACGATTTTGACGTTAACATTAGCAGACTTGACCCCCTGTTTATTTACAACTACAACAAATAATATGGAAACTGGGATGCGGGCGACCAATAGCCGCCTGTAAGCTCTAGGAGTATTCCAAAGAACTTAACTAGGAATGTCAAGATTATTCAAGCTAAAAAGAAATTGAGCGCTTATGCACCGTAAAGGTGTGAATCAAATATAGCCCAAAGTGGAGCTGGAGTTTTGAAGGAATGCTTCGAAGGTACGGGGAAAGCTGAGAAGTAAATTATTGTCATGTTAGAGCGAGAGAGAAGCGAAGTGAGTAATGCAGTAACTAAATAATGTTCATTATACAATATCTATTATACTATAAACAAAATCGGGGAAAGCTAAATACGTCAGTAAAAGTGTCTCTCAAACACTATTATTCAAAAGTTATACAAATTGTTCTATGGAGACAATCGTTTTTGGAAGATTTCTAATCGATGTTCATTTCCAATAATGAATTATCCAAAACAAGAAAATTGTGACTTTACAACTCCGCCATTCTTTGGTTCATTAAAATATGCAAGATAATTATTATATACATATTTTTAAACCCCAATACAAGTTTTATTTTAAAAGTAATAGCTGTAAAAGTTAATAATTCAACAATGAATTAAATATTCATTACCTCACTCGCCTATTGTCATACTCTATAGAACCTGTCCGTGTAGTACCGTGCTTGTAAGGTGGAATAAATATAAAAACTAATTTTAAGCTTTATTTATGAAATATTATTTACTGCATTACAGTTTAGTTTGTGTGCAAGATATTTACAATTGAAAATATTCCAATGTTATGTTTTTTTATTTAATTTTGGCATATTTATTTTGTTATTATTATTATAGTGAAAATATCAGCACTTTACTACAAGGACGCAGGCAAGGGCTCACCAAGAGAAACTAAACATAATAACCATATAATACAATACGCAATTCCTTTGAATAACAAAAGTCTACTTATATTATAAAAACACCATAAACCTTTGCTAGTTTGTCTTGTTGCCCCGAGCCCAAACCTTAACTAAACGTTACTTAACTAATAATGGGCCCTATTCTAAATCACACCATCTAAAATTATTTTCAAATCTTTTATTCGATTTTCGACCCTATTACATCTACTTTGAGACTAATCTTCTATAGTCTGTTCGCCGAGAGTTGATTATATGAAAAAGTCTCGAAATAGCGACTGTCACTAAATTATATATTAACTCTCCAAGAATAGACTTTAGTACCGTGGCCCTACAATGAGTCGATGCGAACTGTTTTCGTTACCGTAAACTGTAATTTTCTCTCTTTCACTCGCATTAACTGTGAGCAGTATATCCGATAGTTTTCGGCAGCGAAAACAGTTTGCATCAACTCATGGTAGAGCTACAGCCCCATACTCAAATGGCCAACATTCTATACGTTTGAACGCTACGCTTAGTTTTAAAGCTTTATGAGCAATAGACGATTAAATCACAAGTCTCAAACTTCACTTATTAGTTCAGGCAAAGAGCGCTCAAAAAAAGGTATAGAGGGAAAGGCGTGGAACACAATTTTTGTCTTTGTAACTTTGTTTGGACCTGTTAGGTGAACATATCAAAAGTCCCCGCCCGTAGCCCCTATGCCGGTGGGGAGGGGGGAATTTGAAGGTACCATTTTTAGGTTTTTCACATATATCTCGGAAACTATGCGTTCTAGCGACATGAGAATTTTTACAAAAAGAAAGCTGACTAAATTTGCTACAAGTTTTATTCAGTTAAGTTTTTCGATATCTTGTATAATTTTCGAGATATCCGCTCCTGAATGCCTGTCAATATGCTTGAGGTGAAGCAAGGACAATGGGATCAGAGGGCCTAGCCAAAGTAACATTGGCAAATCTTCGTTATCGCTTCGCTTTCGAAACATGTATGGGATTGACATAAGGTTTCGTAAACAATCGAATTTTAAAACGTCAAATCCATACATACATGTTTCGAAGCGAAGCGATAACGAAAATTTGCAAATGTTACTTTGGCTAGGGGGGCTGGACCCAGAAAGTGATGCTGACGACATTCTGATTGTGGATGCGGCTGTGGAAATGTCGGAAACAACAGCTGTCGGCGTTGTGGGTGAAGATGTCGACCTCATAGTCCTCTTGATGGCTAAAGCTGATGCGCATAAAGTTTCCAGTCTTTGATGTATTGTATGGAATTGACAAGCTTACGGCACGTAATTTTACAGTTTGCTGCTTATTTTAAAACTTTAAAAGTAAGCGTCGCGTTCAATCAAATGCATAGAATGTTGGCCATTTGAGTAGGGGGGCAAGTCTCAGAGTGGAAATATTCCAATGTTATGTTTATACGTACTAGTTATATTTAACAACAAATTACTATTACGCATACTCCTACATTTATAATCCGCGCGAGGCGTAGAGTCGAAAAGAATCACTTTTAAACTATTTTAGAAAGAACGATTTAGAATAAAGGCCACCGTTATAATTTGAAACACTGAGGTGAAAAGTGGCACATATTTGTGGGTAGTTCATCCATTCGCCATCAGTTAAATATTCAGTATTCGAATTGAGACATCTACATACTTATACATAGTTTTATAACAATCATAACTTTTGTACAAATGCCTGTTTGATTGGATTGCTCACACAAATTGCTGTCATTAGTTTGAAGGTCAATAATTAATAAAATATTGGACAACACATATATTGCTCCAATTCCATAGAAAGTAGCTAGCACTTGTGTTAGAGAAATCAGAAATAACGGTGGTAACACAAACACCCAGACCTGCCTTAGCATGATCACTGGAACGCGATATGATGTAGCGATTTATCACGTTTAACTGTCAAAAGACAACGGTGCTTTTGACAGTTGAGTGTCGATAAAACGCTATATTACGCGACATATATAGTGTTTCGGTGGTCATGTTAGAGGGGCCGAGCCAAAATAGTTTTTTTTTTCTAAATTGACCCAGCCGGGATCGAACCCGGGCCCGGGACCTCAGAGATGGCGAAATCATGATACCGATATGAGCGGTTTTCAAAAGGCAGTTTAAAAAAGTAGTACCTAAAAGACGGCTAGATGTCGTTGTTCAACTAATAGTACGTAACTTTTTAAGAAAAAAGCAAAGGATTAATAATTCTTCTTCTTATTTTCGTTATGGCGATCTACTCCTCTTCAGGGAGTTATTTTTGCCAGTGTCAAGTGTTAAATAATTCTGTGGTATACTCAGCTGCTAGAATTTTTTTAAAAAAACCTATCTAGTTGAATAGCGCCATCTATCACCATAAAAATGAACTAAAATTCTCAGCTGTCAGAAAACCGCTCATTGTCAAGTAATGAAAAAAGATGCAGCTTGGCTATTATATTATTTTGTCTCTTCGAAATACCTATTACAGTTGGCGCATTGTCAAGAGAAATTCATATTAATACAAAGATAACAGCTACTTTTCTCATTTAAAATCACTCAATATAGTATAAATACAAAGATTAAAATTATTTTTAATCCAGTTTGGGTCGGTTTTTCAATAACCAGGTTTTATTTTACAGATGACAAGATTCTAAATTTTAATAGCCAGATAAACTAACGGACTGAATGATATCTGAGCATTGAAATATTGAAATCCCAGTTAAAATTGTTGGACTGTTTCTGTTCCCTATCTGACATTTTATCTGGCAATTGAAAAGTCGGCCCTAAGTATAACAAATCTGATCGGATCAGATCTTTAAATTGTTAAGTACCTGCGATTCCTGTGAATCACAAATAACTAAATAAATAGCCTATTTTTGACTTAATTTTCATGGCACTTGCGACGAATACAGTAAGCGATTTACTTTTTTTTTTAATCTTTAACAGCAACCATACCCTTAAAACATGTTGGGCATTTGGCTTATTACAGGGTTATTAGTTAATAATTAGACTTTAGTTAAGTTATCACCTCAAAGCAGGAAATTAAATTATTATCAAAAAATATTGTGAAACTTCGTAGTTTAGGAGATAAAAAACGGACGGACATCTAATCTACGGATTTTTACTTAAATTATGAATAAGCTGACCTTTCCTTATGTTATGTCGGGCACATCGGGCAATTCTTGCATTTTAGATAAATCAAGTTTTAATTTCTAGCCAAATGGGTCAGATCAGAACCCAGGAAATGCAAAATATCAAACTACTTAAATAACAAAAAAAAAAACAAAAAAACAAATTTGAGTATAGATAAGTACGAGTTAATCCGTAAAAGTGTTTTATTTCAAATCTTTAAACACTTAAAATAGATGTGAAAAATTGTTTTTTTTGGAAAATGGACGCAGAAGAGACAATCACTTACATAATAGACGTCTATATTATACAAAAATGCAACAGATTATTTACTTAAATTACATATAAACTCAGTTTAATGCCTATCCCTCCAATAGGAACAGCATGTTTACACTTACATCAATTTCAAGTTCATCTCAAAGAGATAAAGTGAATAATTCCAATAAGACTAATGCCCCCGCGATAGGGTTTAATTTCCAACGTTTACGAACTAGTTTAAACAACGATGTCGACAATGCGCCAATCTCTTACCTAGTTTAGTAGTATTAGATCTAGCGTTAGTTCACATAACACTTTTTTGTCTTCATAATCTGCTTTTAGGCAGCGGATCGTCTGGAATGAAAAGATACAATCAGGAGTTACCAAAGCCTGTTGAAACCATCATTTAAAAAAAGGTTAGCTACTCTCATTTTTTTGTGATTGACAGTTAAATATGTTTTACAAAATAAGAAATATTTTATTAGTTATTAATTAAAAACGATAATGTTGTCAATAATTTCGATAATTATTTTACTATGAAAATCTCTTCCAGGGGCCCTACCACCTAACCTAGCCAGATCGATAGAAATGCTCTGTCCGTCCTTGTCATATCATAACACGATGACAAGGACGGACAGTGCACTGACGTCATAAACCAAAGCCAGAGTCAAAGCGATAGAGTTAGGCGCTAGACCCGCAGCATTGTACGGCCTCTTAAGAAGCCGGCGCGCGGCGGCGGCGAACAGTGAACTTCTTATACAAACGTAATAACAAAATGATTTGCAATTTGAGCAAAATTAACTCATCTTGTGATATTATTCGGATTAAGACAGTATTTATCTAGAGTTCTATTAAATAAAAAAATCAAAATACCAAACCAAATAAAAAATAACTTAAGTTTTGTATGAAAAAAAAATTTTTTGCATTTACTTCGAATTGGGTTAGTGTTTTGGATTCTTTATATAATAGAACCCTAGACAAATACCACAGTACATATTATATAAGTTTTTCAAACAGTATAGGAGCTCCATAGAAACGGTCGAATTTGACGGCTGACGTCAAAGACTCTAAGACTCTAAGAGCTCTAAGCAAAGTTCGCAGTACTTTAGTCGGGGTTGTCACATCGCGTGGATTAGTTCACCGAGACTATATTGTTACTTACTTTTATTGATTCACCAAAATGATTCGTCAGAGTAAACGATATTGTGCTGTCTACGGATGTTTAAACTCATCTGAATTTTCATTATTTAAACTTCCTGCCGATGTTGAAAGGTAAAATGTTTTAAATAATCGAACCTGTAAAATGTATCATCGATTGGGTTTGTGTGCTCGACTTGAGCTCGATTAAAAATCTCAACTATTTACTCATAAAGTAATAAAATAATAAAAAATAGAACCTAATCATTATAAATATTATTCATAGATAGTTACACTGAGCAATTAATCACAAGTGACGTTAGCTCTTCTACTGTTTGAAAAACTTATATATTATTATGTACTGTGCAAATACTGTCCTTACCTTCGATCATCTGATCGACGCCTAATCCGAATAACAATTGAACAACTTTTACTATGGGACCGCGAAAAAAAAAACTGCTGTTTTATACAAAAATTAATAAAGAAAATATCAAAATGTATGAAACAGCTGTTTTTTTCGCGATTTCAGAGTTAAAGTTCCCATAGTAAAAGTTGTTCAGTCTGATGGTCCTATCTACCATATTCGGCTTTATAAGGCTATTACCAAACACCCTGTATAATAAAAATAACCTTTTTTATATTTAGGGGTTTATAAGTTTAGAGGGGGGCCAATAAGGGGTACGCGACGCGAGTTCGGCGAATCTGTCGTAAAACGAATCTGTCCTAAAGCGAACAAGGGATAAAACTATTGGGGAATGTCTGAAAAAATCGAATTGCCTGAATATTTTTTATAGGAATAAAGAAAAACGTTTCAAAAATTTTCCGTTGCGTGAAATTTTTTTTAAAGTCACTTCTCGTCTTCACAAATATACGGCAGTAATAACAGCAGAATAAAAAAATACATTTTATCGATTTTTTTTAATACCATGTTGTGGTTGGTGATGGTGTTACTACCGTATATTTGTAAAGACAAAGTGCCTTTTTTTAAATTCACGCTACTCAAAACTCTGTAACATTTTTTCATTTAGTTGACCTTCTCCATATTTATGTGATCCTGGTACGCACGACAGCACGCTAGGTTAAACAGTTAAACTACGAAAACAGCTCTTATTACGTACGGCATAAAGGCGGTCTCAAGGTCAACATGTATAGTCTGATGTGCTGCTGACTGTACATTAAAATGTATTCAATCCGTTAATCTGTTCTAAGAGTGCAGACATTTTAGGAAGTGTAGGTACATTTTGAACGCTGGATGCGGGCAGCGCAGGACCGATCGTCGTGGAGATCCTGAGTGGGTGTCCTGCGGCTGAAATGATGATGATGATGACATTTTGAACCTGAAGGTTTGTATCGTACTCACGTGCTAGTGCGGCGAGGAGGAGCGCGAGTGCGCCGCCAGCGACTGCTGCAGCGCCGCCGGCGTCAGCCACTCCCTGCGCAACCACAATACGGGCAAATTAGTTACAATACTTTTGTATTAATTACTAATCTCCCACCAAAATTGTTAACAAAGAAGTCAATGTCAAACCTATTATGTATTCTGTTGTCGAACTAACCTTGATAGTTACATTTTCTGATTTATGTGTGGCCAAAAGTAGCCACTTTCTTTGACCTAAAATGGATTTTAATACTTACAGAAAGAATGAACCCTTAAAGAGTTATAAAAGAAATATTAGATACAATTTAAGAGGGCATGATCTGAGATTTTTTTAATATTGACTTGGTTTACGAGTAATAAAACTAAATGTATTGGCGGCGCTAGTGTTGCATATAAAGTCGCCTTAATTAGTTGTAGTTGGTGACTTTTTTGAATCGTCTATATTTTCCAACCACAGTGTGTACAATTAGATAACAGTATCTACTTAGATATGTTACAGCTAATACCATGAAGTGTAGCTAAACCTATTTTTAGCCGGCTAAAACTAGATGTAGCCGATAGCTGTTGGTAAAACCTAGGTGTAGCCGATATGCTCGCGGCTAATACTAGGTGTAGCCAGTTAAAACTAGATCTAGCATTGTCTGTTAAAAAAAGAACCACGAAATTTAAGGCTCACGCTCCGCTGCCCTTCGCGCTCGCCTTAAACTTCTAACCTATATTCGGGACCTACAGGAGTAAAACAGACCGGCTACACCTAGTTTAGCCGGCTAAAACTAGATTTAGCCGCACTTCGGGTATTAGCCGTAACATATATTATGCTATGCACTGACTTGGGCAGGCAGCGCTGCAGGAAGGGCACGCAGGAGCTGACGTAGGCCAGCCGGTTGACCCACGCCGGGATGTCGCGCGAGCACAGCGCCTGACACAACACATACTATATACTATATCTACGTACATACAGTGGCGGTCATCTAATTAAATACACCAGTCGATTTTCATACAACCGAGGCCACTTTTAGCAATAAACTAAACGACAGGTTATAAAATATTCTTTAAATGATAAAAAGTACAACAAAGCTTTTTCGGAGTACACTATTCGTCTTTATTTAAGCACTACGATTTTTTTTCCATTGGCGGCGCTAGTAAAGCGCAGTAGGTAACTTGAATACTTAATGAAAACCTTGAATGCGTCCTTGAATGCTGATACATTCTTAATTAGGCTAACAATCGATATATTTTAACATACATCAGAATCCACAAGTCAGTATAATTTCACAGCTGTTTTTTATTACATTTACGAAAATGTCAGCTACACGCTGCCCACTAATGGGTATAAAGCTGGGATTCCCTAAGTAATCGATATCGAAATCGGTTTCCCAGGGACGAAATAAACGAATAATTATTATTATTAATTACACTCGACTCGATATTTGATAGGATTTATAAAGAAATTTGGCTATGAAGGTCTGAGGTATCAGTTCATTTTGGAATAGAGGTCTGTTGCCCAAAATAGTTTGGGAATCCCTGGTATAGAGTATAGACCTCAACCAAGGATCTCCACTAACGATCGGGCTTTCAAAATAAAATGGTTTTGCGAGATTTTAGTTTTTAATAAATAAATAATAATAAAGCATGTCATTTCCGAAGTGAAACTGCACCGATATTTTGCGAGAGACTTTTTATTACAATATAAAAAAATCGAAAATGTAGTTGAACCAACTTCTTATTTATAAAATATTTACTGCTTAGTTCAACACGTAAGACAAACATGAATAATACATTACCAAAATTAGTCAGTTAATTATGTGCTATTTGCGTAAGGTCCTAGGATCATGTTTAGCAGTAATTTATATTGGTTTTTTGACAATTTATTAAGGCGCGGGGTAGTGAAACTAGCGCCGCCACTACATTTATTTTTATTACTCGTAAACCAAGTCAGTATTTAAAAAAAAAATTACATGAGCTTATTTTAAATATTGACTTGGATTACGAGTAATAAAAATAAATGTAGTGGCGGCGGTAGTTTCACTACCTACAGCGCCTTAAGGAACCTCCTTTTTTGCTGCTTAAACTTTTTAAAAGGGAACTTCACAATGTCATCGCATAAACAAAGATAAAGCTACACACATAACAACACGTAACGTTAGTCGTATAATTAAAATCGTGTTTTTACTTTTTATGAATATTGGAACAAAAGAATTGCTCACAACTGTTTTTATGTGCGTTAATTACTGCACTGAAGCAGTTAGCGCACGTCTATTGTATTATGAAAATATTGAAACATTGAAAAATATGCGAAATGTAGTTTAAAAGATCCTTATAATTTAAGGTCAGCTTTGTACTGATTAATTTCTTGGTACTATTTATTATAAGTACCTACTCTTATTGTATGATTGGAATCTGTCCAATAGGCCATCAATCTTTTGAAACATTTGTTTGCATTACGAATACAATAAACTAAAACTTTCGTTCAAAATAAGTGTGCTTATAAATTAACTGATGTGAACAAAACGAAACCAACTTGGCAATTTCTATACAAAACAACCCGCTATGTCGAATATCGTAGATAAGGACCATCAAACTGAACTACTTCTCTATGGGGCCAACTCTGAAATCGCGAAAAAAACAGCTGTTTCATGCAAAAATTGATAACAAAAATATCAAAGTGTGTGAAACAACAGATTTTTTTTCGCGATAAGAGTTGTTCTTTTTAATGGTCCCTATCTACCATATTCGGCATTGCGGGTTGTTTTGTAACACCCTGAATATTTTCCTTATAATAAAGTGAAATGAAAACAAAAAATAAATTGAATAACCGAAAATATATAATTACCTGGCAAAATGCAGACGTGAAGTGGTTGCAGTTGTTGTTCATTAGGTGGTACCTGCAATACATTGTAGTACGTAGTGGTAGAACATTTTTTTCGAATAAAATCTAACCTGAACTTTTGCTTTCAAAAAATAAACAAAATAAAAAATAGGTTGATCGAAAAAAATATGGTTAGCAAACTTATGTCAATCCCATAAATCTTTAACGCCCCGCGCAGACAGTACAGTTAATTAATTTTAAATTTAGTTAAGTACAGTTAAAAGGGATGGTGCTATTCATCTCATATAGCGCCATCCCTTTCTAACTGTACTCAAGCAGATTTGAGTTTGATTCTATAATACGAGCCTGGCCCGTATTTATAAACCGCTCTCAACGTTGAGAGCTATCTTGAGTTCATACCTGAGATGCTGTTCCTATAAGAAGAGCATCTCAAGTATGATCTCAAGATAGCTCTCAACGTTGAGAGCGGTTTATAAATACGGGCCTTTATGTATGAGATTGGCTGGCTACAAGCTCTGAATACCTATTAAATTAGTCCTAATAGTGTCGTGTACCTGTCACCGCGGAACTGCTTGCCGAGTTCTGCCACTAGCCGCCGCACCTCCTCCTCGCTGAAGTCCGTATACCCTATGTGGACACTTTGTCTGCGAACAACATACACGTCTATTTATTTATTGGACAATCAACAAAAACACGAAAAAGTCCTTTTAACCTTACTTGTCCTGTTCCTATTAGGTAAACAGTATTTGACAGTTGTGATACGTCTTTTAAATTTAAAGTGCTAGTAAAAAATTTGCTATCTTATATCTCATGATATCAAATTATCATTAATAATTAACAATTTATTTCGTAATATATGCGTGGAAAACATTTTTTGTATTTTATAAAATGATTATTTCAATAAAGAGTTGGGTGAAGTTTGTTTACCAAATAGGACAAGTACGAGAGTTGTTTTATCTCACGAATGCGGCTCGGCTATGAATGTTGTTAGGCGTGCATAGGGTTGCCAGGCGTCCCGTACGTAGGTAGGCTTTTTGATTGAGTGTCCGGCCAAATTAAACGGTGTCCGGACTGTCCGGCTTTTGTTAGGCTTTTTACATTTACCACTAACTCACGCACGTGGTCGTTCGAGCGAGTGGCGCGACGCGAGGCGAGCGAGGCGCAGCGGCATTCTGATGATGAATGATTAGTAGTAATTAAGAAGACTGATTCGTTATTCAATTTTATTTTATTTCATTAGAATTTATAAAGTTTTAAAGTAATTATGATAAAAAAAGCCTAGTTTTACGTAAAATAATTACCGTATTATTACTAAGACACAAAATCCATAATAATTTAGGGTGTCCGGCTTTTTTACCCAAATGTCCGGCCAAACTGGCTGGTCTGTCCGGCTTTTAGGTTAGACGACCTGGCAACCCTAGGCGTGCACATGCACATTATTTTAGGGTGCGGCGTAATACGAGAGCGTGCAGGCAGACGCACACTAAAAAAATGTGCATGTGCACGCCTAACAATTTTAATTGCCGAGCCGCATTCGTTACATCTGTAAAGATAAACGGTCTTATACAGCGTGTTACGAAATAACCCATAATGACGAATATGGTAGATAGGGATCATCAAAGTGAACAACTTTTATTATGGGTCCAACTCTGAAATCGCGATAAAAATCAGCTGTTTCATACATTTTGATATTTTCGTTATTAATTTTTGTATGAAACAGCAATTTTTTTTTCGCGATTTCAGAGTTGATGTCATATAAAAGTTGTTCAGTTTGATGGTCCCTATCTGTCATATTCGGCATTAGGAGTTATTTTGTATCACGATGTAGATAGATAGAAGGTTTTATGCTAGTGTCATGATGATAAGTGGTAGCTGAACCGGAACTGCTCGCCGAGCTCCCTCTCGTACCGCGGCGAGATCTCGAAGACCCCTGTGAACGCGTACGGGTGCCCCCCATACGCCCACTCGGACGAGTGCACCTGAAAGCCGCTGTGGAACCGCCCAGTCAGGTCGTCACCTGGCCAACTTATGACATGATGATAAGTAATACCTGAACCGGAACTGCTCGCCGAGCTCCCTCTCGTCCCGCGGCGAGATCTCGAAGACCCTCGTGAACGCGTACGGGTGCCCGCCATACGCCCACTCGGAGCAGTGCACCTGCACGCCGCTATGGATCCGCCCGACGACCTGGCCACCTTATGATATGATGATAAGTAATACCTGAACCGGAACTGCTCGCCGAGCTCCCTCTCGTCCCGCGACGAGATCTCGAAGACCCCCGTGAACGCGTACGGGTGCCCGCCATACGCCCACTCGGAGCAGTGCACCTGCACGCCGCTATGGAACCGCCCGACGACCTGGCCACCTTATGATATGATGATAAGTAATACCTGAACCGGAACTGCTCGCCGAGCTCCCTCTCGTCCCGCGGCGAGATCTCGAAGACCCCCGTGAACGCGTACGGGTGCCCCCCATACGCCCACTCGGACGAGTGCACCTGCACGCCGCTGTGGAACACGCCCACGCCCGCGCCCGCCGTGTACCTGGCAACCGACGACCTGGCCACCTTATGCTACGTCTACACTAGGCCCCCTAGCATGACCACCAGAACGCGATATGATATAGCGATTTATCACGTTTAACTGTCAAAAGACAATGGAATTTGACAGTTGAGTGACGATAAAATGCTATATCACGCGATATACAGGGTTGTTTGTAAAACACCAACAACCTCGCAGGAGTAGATTACTAACATCATAAACAACAACATTTGTTCTACAACTTTTCCAAAAACACAAAAAAATCTGACTTTTCGTACAAAACTCGATCAGCTGCCCCTCTACTCAAATGGCCGACATTCTATACGTTTGAACGCTACGCTTACTTTTAAAGCTTAAAGATGAGCAATAGACGATTGAATCACATGTCGCAAACGTATGTAAATTACAGACTTTGTTGTATTGTATAGAATTGACAAGCTTATGGCACGATATTTTATAGTTTAAAGCTTTAATAGAAAGCGTAGCGTACAAACGCATAGAATGTTGGCCATTTGAGTAGGGGGGCAGTTCGGACATTTGTATGGAAAGTCGATTTTTTTGTCTGTTTTCGGAAAAGTCGTAGAACAAATGTTGTTGTTTATGATGTTGTAAGTAATCTACTCCTGCGAGGTTGTTGGTGTTTTACAAATAACCCTGTATATCATGGTTTGGTGGTCAAGGCCATGCTAGGGGGGTAGGGGCCGTACCAGGGCTCTGTCACTCCGCGCGCGAGTCTGAACCGCTCGGCGTCCTCTGAGAGGACAAATTTCATACATCAGAAAAGGTAAGACCTACGCGATAGAAAGAGAATCAACTACTAAGTGAATGTTTTGGAGCGAAGGGAGCACTGAGGGCCTAGCCAAAGTAACATTGGCAAATCTTCGTTATCGCTTCGCTTTCGAAACATGTATG
Organism: Agriphila straminella; assembly: GCA_950108535.1. Classification (NCBI taxonomy): domain Eukaryota; kingdom Metazoa; phylum Arthropoda; class Insecta; order Lepidoptera; family Crambidae; genus Agriphila; species Agriphila straminella. Next base: position 22,636,915 of record OX467305.1, on the reverse strand, counting down.
GGATTGACATAAGGTTTCGTAAACAATCGAATTTTAAAACGTCAAATCCATACATACATGTTTCGAAGCGAAGCGATAACGAAAATTTGCAAATGTTACTTTGGCTAGGGGGGCTGTTCGACCTGAATTGCACTTTATTGTGTCGGGGCAAGAGTCGTAATTTATTCAAACGATTTTGCGGAGTGCAACTTCTGTCTGTACGCTAGTACTATTATTTATTCTGTGGCCGTACCGACACTACCGACTAACGCTTCGAACGGCAAATCTGCAGAGCTTCAAATTAAAACAGATAAATCAAGCCAAAATGGCGAACCCCAATTCATGATGTCACACGAACATCGATATTTTTCAAATAAGTTCAGAAAATAGTACAGAAAATATTTACTTCGATTTATGTGTTTTATTTAAGTTGAAGCTCGGCAGACCCGCCCCGTAAAGTTAGCCGGTAAGGCCCGCTATACCTTCACGGTCATCTTGCGCCTTCATCTACTAATAGCATGTTATATACCGAGGGAGGGACCGAGTGATACTCCAGTTGATATGATATTATAATACATCATGCCTTATCGCATAGTAATCAGTATCGGCCCAACAGCCTCTATCTCATTTCCTATATTAAGTACTTGCACTAGATAAGTACGTGCGTAACCGGCACTTAAGTTAAGTTTAAAAGAACGTCAAAACGCAAGACAAATTAAAAGTTAAAGACGCAAGAAAAAAACGGGGTTGGAGGTAACTCATTGCAATGAAACTGCCCTCTTACTGTGCTGTTGAAGTATCATTAAAGCAGGAGAGTCTCCGAGCTTAAACTTTTAACTGCTCGCGGCTGTCTCAGTCGAGCCAGCGCACGAGGGTTGTAATGTGTCGGTTGAGACAGAGCTACGCGACAGAAAGAGAAGCGCTTCAGAGGTAGGCATGCAGCGCTGTGCAATTTGAAATTGTACTTTATTGCCGTGCAGCGAGTAGCTTATTATTTGATTATCCTCGCGCGGATGGGTTTGTACGTTTAGTACTATTATATTCATGTACTCTCGACGAACAGACTATAATAAGTAAATCATATAAACACTCACCAGTTGGTCCAATACATGTCGTAGACGTTGAGCACGACGGCCGCCTGGCCCGGCCGCGGCTGCTGCGCCTGCTCGCGCCGCGACAGCAGCGACATGCACGACGGAAACATCGTGCAGATCCCGCACGTCTGCACAACACAACACACCTGTTTATGCCCGTAACAAAAACTACCTACCCCCGTATCACAACCTCTGCACGACGGAAACATCGTGCAGATCCTGCAAGTCTGCACGACACAACTCACACAACGCACCCGCTCATGCACATCAAAAAAACTACCTGGGATGGGACTCTGAACCTCGCGTTCAGTGCCAAAATGTACACTTCCCAAAATGTACACCGGTTTCAAAAGGTCATTTTTATCGGCCGGCAAGTCTGCCGGACCTCAAATTAAAACAGAGAAATCTAGCCCCAATCAGGGTCCCTACCGGCTAACTTTTCGAACTTCAGCAGGTCTGCCGAGCTTCAACTTAAAACAGATAAATCGAAGTAAGGAATTTCGTATTGTGCTATTTGCCGAAGTTATTTAGAAGATATCGATGTTCGTGTGACATCATAAATTGGGGTTCGCCATTTTGGCGATTGGGACTCGTTTTATCTGTTTTAATTTGAAGCCCGGCAGACCCGCCGAAGTTCGTAAAGTTAGCCGGTAGGGCCCCGCATGGCCAAATATTTCAGTTACAAAATTGTAAAAATAAAATCTACAGATGTGAGGATAGAGGGATCTTTATCGGCCAAAGGGGCAAAAGTCCGAGAATATCCAAATGAATGGTAACCCTACGACCCATAGGTGTGGTGAAAACCACTTTTATATATAATTTTCTAACAAATTAACAGAAAATGTGTAAGGAATAGTTTTCCATTGGTTCTCCTTTACTCACGTACCATCAGACTAAAGAAATGTATTCATCAGTCGCACTCGCACACACCGCACCACATTACCAAGGTCAAGTGCTCAATTTATAGCAGAAGCAGACAGGGCATGACCTATGTCTGACACTGATAATTTTAAAAATAAGCAAGTACCTACCTACTTATTAATATTTCGGTTTAAATTAAGTGTTAAGGTGAGTATAAATACCATAAATGTACTAGCCTACCTCTATACCACCTCTATAGGTGCCTGGAAGAAAGTACAGTTGGCTTCAGATATTATTGAAAGCTTTAGTACTCTGTCGCATCATTAAATTGTTGCTTTCATATTGTTTACTATTTATAAGTAGTTTGTGCGATAAAGTACTATAGTTCTAAGGCCGACTACATACTAGGTCAGATGTGCCAAGTTGCTAGTATTTCCAACTGTTGATACTCCACACTATTCAATAAGTAAATCGTTCAAGTGTATTATTGGAAGTGTGTATAATATTGTAGCCAACCGATTTTCATAGTGAGGATAAAAGTACTTGTCATTCATGTCATCTTATTTAGATACCTACATGAATATTGAGGACTGGTTGTGTGTGTATGTTTTTTATAGTTAGCAACATGGCAATAAATAAATATTAAATGTATGTGAGTTTGGTACAAAAATTTCCTTAATAATATACACACATCAACTTTGTCTAGGGATACAGGTGTTATTTTCATACAAACGAGGTAACTTTGAAGCCTTGGTTTTCTGCCAGGGATGTACTGTGCTGTGATCTGATGATGGCTATTCAGGGAGTGAATGGAGGAGATTCAGATCGCTAACACACCTAACTGATCTGACCAGCATTCTAAAAGATTAATGGACATGTTTAAAAAAACCGCGAAAATAGCATGAAAATGTATGGAAATCCTGAAACTGAGAACTCTGTCCCATCAATCTTTTAGAATGCTGATCAGATCAGTTGGGTGTGTATAGCGATCTGAATCTCCTCGATTCACTCCCTAGATGGCAATCATCAGATCACAGCACGGTACATCTCTGGCCGAAAACCAAGGATTCAAAGTTACCTCGTTTGTATGAAAATAACACCTGTATCCCTAGACAAAGTTGATGAGTATATATCTTTGTGCTATCTTCAAAGTGTGTATGTAATTATTTAAAATTCTATGACAAAGGTGCAAAATCATGCTTTTTCTATTTTAACTACACACATCCAAATAAGAAAGAGTACATACATGCAGTGTACAAAGAAAAAAATATTTCAATAAATTGAAGAAATCATCAAAGAAATAATTGTTATTTGATAATACCTTTGTTGGTGGTGTAATATAAATTTTCCTTTTCATTTTTGGTCACTCAAACAACAACAAATATACAACCATAATTAATTATACACAACACATCGGTAATGAAACTACCTTAGATAAAGATAAATGACGAGCAATGTCCGATCTTTGAACTGTGAAGCAACCAAGTTGCTTGATATGCATCACGAGACTACACTCCCACAAGCAAAAAACCTGACGGCTAACAATTAAATTGGTTCATTAAGAGTCGGCCTGATTCATTTGATCTAATAAAGGGACTGATAAGATATAAGTACTTTTATTAGTACCCCTTAATAACATTGCATGTAGATAATGATATGTTTAGGATTATCCAAAACTTTTTGTCTATTTACAACTTAAAAGTCCATTAATATAAAAGAGTTGTGATTTTTTTTTACCAAATTAAAATCATTAAAAAACTTTAATGAGACTGTACAAACAAAGAACTTTTGTCCATCACATAGATCTTAATCTTCTCTAATCCAAATACTTATCTAGCCCGTTAATGACCCACAAGTCTTGCTTTGTTTACATTCTCTTCCAAGATTACATCTATCAGTTTGGCTTACGATTTTGTTGGCATATTACCTCATCTACTGTTGAAACATATTGATTACAATTAAAGCACTTCGAAAAAATAAAGAAAATAATTCATGGAAACAAAGAACTACATACACAATAACTAAAGTTTGTACAATGATGAAATTAAAGTGAATGCTCTACTTAAGAGTGCACAAAAACAGAAATGTGCTACTACATGGAACATTTTATTGTGACTCTTACAAAATTGCAATTATCGTGGGGCTCGTCCTGGGAGACTACCGGCGAGTCTATCAGGGGGTCGCAATCACCTCCCGGTTCCTCGGAACAGTGCTCCGACACCCTCCTTTCAGTGCGGTTACGGCACGCATCACATGTCTTCATTTCTATACATACTTCTTAACTGTGGACTGTCAATAGGAGTCCTTCAGTATGTTTTTACACTGTTCAATTGGAGTTATGCCTGGTTTATTGATACACAGATTTTAAAACTAAAATTTGGCACATTTTTAATGAATTACTTTTAAAATTTTACAACTACCAACCCCCGTCCATAAAAAGTTTTAGGAATACCCTTTAATTGCTAAGCGAAATAAAATGAATACCTCCTCATCACTATCTAGCAGAGAATACTGTTCCATAAGTTAGTTATATAGTATAGTTATAAAATTAAAATCAGGAAACAACTATACACACTAAAATCCAGATGACAAAATTACACTAAACCCCAGCATTCACATGTAGAGGGCAAAACCTTTTGTACTAACCCAAACAGATTTGGTTAAATAAAGATAATCTATGCACAAGGCACCAAGGCAGAAGAAATGATTGTATGCAAATGAAATCGTTGACCAGTAGCGAAAATAATAAAGATATAGATTTAGTAACTATACACGCGTACCGAGGGAGCATGTGGATCCTACGGACTACATCTAATCGTCTAAAAATTGATTATAGTAATTAAAAGTCCACTTACTACAATAAACTGGCCTCCGAAATATGCAAACGTATTCCATAGAATTTAAGAAGACCTTCAAACGATCAGCTCCATCGTGTTGAATGCATTTATGGAGAATAGTTTGAACAATTAAATTACACGTAATAATACTGAAAAACGTTAATAAATGCGTAAATTATACCCAAAACTCAGAGATAAACAACCACCAGAAAATGTGCTTGCGTATTTTTGACAGCCCTGACAATCTGGCTGTGACTGTCCTGTCATGAATCATGACAAATGGGTGTATTCCAGCAAACTAATCGCTGAGTCATTGACCGCCATAGAGTACTTTTTAACGGAAGAAAAAAACTAATCGCTTTTTTTTACTTCTTCTTCCACTTTAAAACAAAAAAAAGAAAATTTAAGGCCTTAAATTTAATTGCCTTACACAATCAACAAAACATTGTTTCGCAAAACAAAATTCTCATACGGTTTCCTTTTTTTTTTGTTGAATGTTGAGATGTTTTTGTTGATTGTGTAGAACATAAAAAAAAGTTAAAAAAAAACAAAAACCGACTTCAAAAAACCTACCTCTAAAAAGCAAGAAATAATATTCGTAATAATAAAAATACGTCTATTGAAGTCGGGTGGGGCTGGAGTACAGATTCCTTTTTTTTTTTAAAAGCCCCACCCGACTTCAATAGACGTATTTTTATTATTACGAATATTATTTCTTGCTTTTTAGAGGTAGGTTTTTTAAAGTCGGTTTTTTGTTTTTTTTTTAACTATTATTTATTTTTTTCTTTTTAGTGTAGGTACCTTGTAGGTAAGGTATATTATATACGTAGAAAAATCGGCTCAGCCAAACGTAAGATAATCGCGGAGAAACATACATTAAATACGGGTCAAACTGAGAACCTCCTTTTTAAGTCGGTTAAAAAACTACACTTAAGATATCCCTCTTCCAACAAAAAAAATAATTATCTTATTCAGTTCATAAACAAAGAAGTAATACGACCAATCATCGAGGTAATTCACACAAAATCATACTATTTTCGTGTTTTTTTTCAAAATTACTTGAAAAGTATTGAACCGATTTCCAAATTTTAGAAAATGGGACCAACTTGGGAGTGTACCTAATGTAATAACGTTTGAATCATTTCAATCGGTCCAGCCGTCTACGAGTAATCGGTGGACATACAAAAAAAAAACAAGTATACAGACGAACATAGAACCTCCTCCTTTTTTGGAAATCGGTTAAAAACACGCGCTATGGACCCGGCCTTAAATTTCCTTTTTTTTGTTTTAAAGTGGAAGAAGAAGTAAAAAAAAAGTGATTAGTTATTTTTCTTCGGTTAAAAAGTACTCTACCAAGTAAGCATACCAATTTAGAGTTGCCACCCGTATAATAAGTTAAATTTTAACAATTTAATTTAAACAAATAACGCAAAGGTGTGTAGTTATGTTAAAATTGTTTATGTTTTTTTTATTTTCAATTCTCATCTCCAATCTTATACAATGTTTATCTTTCCGTTATAGGGTAAATTCACTTTTAAAATCGAACTTATTATACAATACTTTTACAAACCATAAGTGAAAATGATTTTAAAAAAAGAACGGTCTACAACAACCCAACACTTTAATTTAATTCTTACTAACTTTAATCATGAACTAATTTTAATCAGACACTAACTTTAATCAGTACGACAATATTTAACACTGAATCAAATATGAGAGAGCACTATAACGCCACAAAGAAACGTTCGTCGCATCCAAACGCCGCGCGCAAAGTGAGGCCGTGCCGCAGGTGACGCCGCCTTTTATACAGCGCCGCTCGGCCCGGGCTCGTGAGTGGGGGAAATTGCTAAGACGGCCGTTCCTGGCAGCTGAACGTCCTCGTCAGCTTGACTCTCGTCTGTCCTTGGCGTTTGGTTGGGGACCAGCACCACAGCCTCATCAGCATCAGGCGATGGTACCGGGTCTTCGCTAGGCCTTGGCATGTGGTCCTCGTCAGACCTTGGTGGGTGGCGGTCCTCACAGACTACGATGACGTGGTGGTCCTCGTCGTCTGGCTCTTCATCTAGAGAACACACATAACAAAAAAGCAGACATGTTTTTTATTTTTTTATTAGTTTTTAGCACCGGTGACCCACCGCGGCACAACCACAAGCGTGCACTCAAGTGATTGAGACACGATAAGCGACCAGCGCAAAGCAACTAAGCCAAAATGCCATTCGCGATGAAAGAGTGAAAGAACTCAATCATCTTCATTCCAGCACCACATTAAGTAGGTAGGTAGGTAAGGTTCATGTTACCATCCGGATCCGGCAACCCATACTGAAGCTCCAGATGATAACACAAATAAAATTAAATACCACAATGTCGGGGCCAATTAACTGCCACAATGTCGGGGCACAGGGGATTGCCATAATGTCGAGGCATTAGGGAATTGCCATAATGTCGAGGCATAAAGAATTTGCCATAATGTCGAGGCATTAGGGAATTGCCATAATGTCGAGGCATAAAGAATTTGCCATAATGTCGAGGCACTACAGACTTGCCATAATGTCGAGGCAATCACTCACACTTCCGAAGAACGCTTCGCACGCATCCGGCGTCCACTCACCGCGCCACAGAACCATGTGTTCAGCAGCAGCTTGAGTTTTCTTGCCGTACGAGCCGGCCAGCAGCTCGAGCTCGTAGCGCTGATGGGGCAGCGCACGCAGAACCTTGTAAGGCCCGCGCATACCGGAGTCCAGCTTGCCGGTACTTTGTGTGGCCTTGCTCACGAACACTTGATCACCCACGACGAAACTGCGTGGCTGTCGGCGATCTTCGTTGACGTAGGCGTCCTAGTTGGATTTAAGTACCTGTAATTGATGCAGTGGCAGCAGCGCGTGGTTAGAGTAGTGGTGGTATAGACGAATACGAACACTGAACACTAAATATCACTTAAGTTCACAATCACAACACGTTTTTATTTTAACACACAAAAACCGAAGAAAAACAGTCATTTCATTTTTTACATGACAGTTACTAATGTCTCGTTTTATTTTCTTCTTTTTCAGAACACAAACTTTTTAATTGTCAAAAAAGGTTTTATAACTATAAAACTCAACACTTTCCCTCAATTAAGTTTGAAGCACTGAGCTGATAATAACTACGTTTGTTTATAGCGCCATCAGTCCAAGCTCGACGCATATTTGATTGAGTCGTGGTCTTGGTACTGGCTTAGTCAATATGTCTGCCAGCTGAGTGGCAGAGCTGGTCTTAGTCACAATCAAGCTTCCGTCCTGCACCATCTCACGAACGAAAAAATGTCGAACACGTATGTGTTTGGTTCGTTTATGAAACTCAGGGTTGTGGGCAAGTCGAATGGCTGCCTCATTGTCAACTCTTAGAGTAGGGGTTTGGATGGGGCCAACCATAAAGCTATATACCCGTTGAAGCCAAATGAGTTCTTTGGCCGCTTCGCTTGCAGCAACTATTTCCGCTTCAGTCGTCGAGATTGCGACGGATGGTTGTCTCTGGCTTAACCAAGATATAACACCTCCGGCAAATAGGCAAGCTACACCTGAGGTAGATCTTCCAGTTGAAGGATCGCCAGAGTGGTCTGCATCACTGTATCCTTCTATAACATTGCTGCCTTTTCCTCGGTGATATCTAATCCCAACATTGATGGTACCTTTGAGATATCTGAAAACTCTTTTCACCTTCAACCAATCCGTTTTGCTTGGATTACTGAGTTTCCGGGATAACACACCAACTGCGAAGGCAATGTCTGGACGAGTGCCTGTCATCAGGTACATCAAGGCGCCAATTGCCTCTCTATAAGGGAAGGTATCAGTATCAGCTTTCCCTGATTCTGAGCTCTCTTCTTCACTCTTGTCCATAGGTGTCGAGACTGGATTACAATTGGCCATGTTAAACCTTTCTAAAATTTTGTTAACGTAAGCCTTCTGGTTTATCACAATTGAATCTTTCTCTTGTCTGATTTCTAAGCCCAGGTAGTAGGATGCTGGCTTCGTTGTGATCTTTAACTTCTTTTGCAAATCTTCTAGAAACTTGTTCGCAAGAGTTTCGCTTGAAGCTGCCACCAGGCCGTCATCAACATACAGGGCTATCAAAATCTTTCCCTCTTTGGTTTGTTTCGCAAAGAGACAGCAGTCTGCCTCGCACTGCTCGAAGTTTAATTCCAATAGGATTTTCTCAAAGCAGGAATTCCAACAGCGCGGCGCTTGCTTGAGGCCATAGAGACTCCGATTGAGTTTCCATACCTTGTCTGTCCCATCATCAAGGCCTTCAGGCTGTTTCATGTATAGGTCCTCTTCAAGTTTGCCGTTCAAAAATGCAGTTGCTACGTCAAACTGAATTAGGTGCATGTTTTCTTTTGCACACACACTGAGGAGAGCTCTAATGGTTGTCATTCTGGCGACTGGGCTAAAGGTCTGGTCATAATCAATGCCTTTCCTTTGTCTAAAGCCTTTAACTACAAGGCGTGCCTTATACTTTTCGACAGTTCCATCAGGATTCACTTTGATGCGATATATCCATTTATAAGGTAGTGCCTTTCTACCAGGCGGTAAGTCACACAGTGTCCAAACATTATTCTCCATTAAAGAGTTCATCTCGCTTTTCATTGCTTCCAACCATTTTTCACGATCTTCCCGATTCATGGCCTCTTTATAGCTGCTTGGAAAGTCATCTGTTGCCACAGTGCAGATGAAGTCATCATATTTCTTTGGACGTTGAAGATTATTGCGGTCCCTTAAGTTATACCTAGGTTCTTCGACCACAATTTCTCCCTCTTCTTCGCTACAATCATAAAATCCTTCCTGATGATCTATGTTCTCATTTGGGAGTTCTTCTTCATTTACTTGACCAAAGTCTTCAGTATCACCAGTGACTTCGTCTTGTTGGACTCGATCGTAATCTCCATTATCATTCTCATCTCCCTCTAGATTACGACTTGAGGATTCAGCAGGCTCATTTAAGGTTTGTTCTGGATTTTCATCCATGACTCCCTCTATTTCTCTGGGTTTCCGCTCTGCTGTCCACAAAGAAACTTTGAATTCTACGTCACTTGTAAAGGAAACGTCTCGAGAACGCATGGTTTTCGTACCATCCCAGATACGATAACCGTCATCGTTGTCATATCCAATAAGCTTTCCTTTAATAGCCTTTTTATGTAGCTTCTGACGTTTTTGTTTTGGTATGTGCGCATAACACACGCTGCCAATAATTCTTAAGTGGCTAATCTTTGGCTTTTTGCCGTGCCATAGCTCAAACGGTGATTTGCCATCTTCTTTAGTTGGTCCTGTTCTATTCAGAACATATGCAGCAGTGTTAATAAGTTCTGCCCATAAATATTGCGGTAGCCCTTCCCTTGCATGCAGCATTGATCTTGCAGCTTCAACCAGTATTCTATTTTCCCGCTCACTACACCCATTTTGTTCGGGCGTGTATGGCATTGTAAGTCTTTGCTGTATGCCGCGGCTGTTCAGTACTTTTCTGACTGCTTCATTGTCGAATTCTCCTCCGTTATCACTTAGCAATGTTTTCACAACATGTCCGATGGTATTGAATTCATTGAGTACTTGAATCAATTTGTCTTTAACTTCAGACTTGTGTCTTAAAAAGTAAACATGGCGATAGCTAGAATAATCATCTTTGAAAACGACGAAGTATCTGAATTTTGATCCACTTGGAGGAAAGGGTCCACAGACATCGGTGTGTAGCAGTTCACCAGGTTTGGTTGCCCTTGGCCTAGTCCCAAACTTGAGTCTATGTGCTTTTCCGAATATGCATGCCTCGCATTTCATCTCATCGGCTGGTAAATCGACTTTAAATTCCCTTTTGACTAGAGCTCGAACATGTCTCTTGTCTTGATGAGCGAATCTTTCATGATATACCTGCAGCATATTTGTGCCCGTAATGGCATTTACTTCTACTAAATTTGACTGCTTTGCAGGGATGATGGTCCTTAACTGTAGTTTATATAGTCCTCCTCTTGGATTTCTTCTCCCTACAATTTTTGTTTCTCCATCAATGTCAAGTTTACAACTTGTGGCAGTCGACGTGAATAAACTATTCTGTACAACGTCTTGTGCTGCTAAAGTTGAAAATAGGTTCTTTGTCAAAGACGGTACAAGCCAGACATCTTTCAGTTCTATGGTTTCCTTCTTGTTACCTACTGTTGACTCCACCATAACACGTCCTTTCCCAATTGCTGGTACGACTGTTCCATCTGCCGTCTTCACAGATTGGTTGTTGGAATCAAAAGGTTCGAATTCGCGAAACACATCTTTTCTGACTGAGATATGCGTTGTTGCTCCGTTGTCTACAAACCAATTCTCTCTGTCTTGAATTGTAGTCTGAGCACATGCATTAACCATCATTAATGTCACGCTTTGAACTTGTTTCGACTGCGACCCTGATGCTGACGAGCTTGAAGTTGGTTTAGGTGGCCTCCCATCCTTAATCCACTTTTTGCACTTGCGAACTCTATGTCCTTTTTCAAAACAATAGTTGCAAATCAGCTGCTCGTCCTTCTTTTGTTTTATCGGTCTCTCATTACGTGTAGTCATTAGTGTGTCTTGTTGTCGAAAGTTTTCTTGAAGGTTCAAGTCCTTTTCATATTTGCACAGGTGACTTGTCAGACTGTCAATTGTTCTCTCAGATTGTGTCAACATGAGCCAGCTTGACTTGAAGTTGAAAAATCTGTCATCAAGAGTATCTAACACCTTGCAAATCAAAAACAATTGAGGGAGCTTGGCAGTAGTGTCTATTTTTGAAATCTCTACAGTTAAATCATTCCATAAATTCTTTAGCTTCGACATATGAGTTTGAATGTCATCCTCTTTATTATATCGTGACCCAAAAAATTCTAGACACAGGTCAAAGGCTCTGTCCTCTGTTTGCCCATCAAACAATCTATGTAGTTCTAGCCACACCTCGCGTGCAGTCTCAAACCTCATTACTTTCTTTAGTGTTTCTTCCGTCATATTTGTAGTCAGTATCAACAGAGCGCAACAGTCTGCCTTCTTATATCTCGCTAAAGCTTGAATACAAGGTGCGACAACTGCGTCACCTGCCCCTTGTATGGGTACTGGCTTACTAAGTCTACCATCTACTACTTCCATCGCGTCTGCTGTTCCTCGCAGGGCAATAGATATTTTGTATTTCCATGTCGACCAATTTGATTTTCCTTCAAGAAAACCAATAGTTAGTTTCGTGGAAAAATTTTCCATCTTGCGGGAGCTTGCGGGCCGGATAACCGTTGGATTTAAGTACCTGTAATTGATGCAGTGGCAGCAGCGCGTGGTTAGAGTAGTGGTGGTATAGACGAATACGAACACTGAACACTAAATATCACTTAAGTTCACAATCACAACACGTTTTTATTTTAACACACAAAAACCGAAGAAAAACAGTCATTTCATTTTTTACATGACAGTTACTAATGTCTCGTTTTATTTTCTTCTTTTTCAGAACACAAACTTTTTAATTGTCAAAAAAGGTTTTATAACTATAAAACTCAACAGTCCTGACGCTGTTGATTGGCAGTCAAGAGTTCAGTCGCCCGCTGTCTTCTGAGGGTCATAAGAGCTTCCCGTTTAGGTTGGCAATCACTTAGCGCTACATCTAGCACCAGTGTCCTGATGGCAGGCGTCGCAGCATCAATGCCCACCAACAACTGCAGGGGTGAGGCTTGTGTTGTAGCTTGCCTCGTGATTCCCTTTTATAAGATAAACATATAAGGCAGTGATTAACATATTTCCTAACAAAATATCTTAAATGAGAACGGCAGGGTAGTATGGGAATTTTGTACAGGTCTACAACTTTCATGTTTGGCAATAAGATTTATACATTCGATAGATAATATTATTAGGAATTACTACATAAATTGACAGAATTTTAAAAGTTGGGGTTTATAAGTTATAATAGTATTTCTAATCATGTTCTTAGGTTGATTTTCCCCTTATTTGACAGTTGACTGACAGTGACACTTGACTTACTGCGACAGTTGACTGACAGTGACAGCTAATTATACAAAGGCCGCGTTCCGAATCACGCTGATAGCGCTATAGTCATAAAATATTACACAAATAGGGTATTTGTGTACCTACTTTATTTAATGGATTATACTCTAACAGTGCTGTTTGCGTGATTCGGAACGCGGCCAAATTGTACCTACTTTAGTTCGCTAGTTTTTAATAAATACATCGAATTAATTGCATTGTATTGCTACATTTGCTACGTCTCGTCATATGTATTGTATCTCTCTAGAAGTCTAGTAGGGCTGCGGTCCGCATAGCGATAATATCGCGAATCCATATAAATGCAGAAGGTAGGTACCTACAAAAACCCTATTAGAGTCTGTTCGGAAAGAGAACCGACTTGGGATTAGTGCCTGATTATCGTTTTTTAAATGTTGACGGCACTGTTACGTTTTAGTGCGACTGTAATAACTTGATAAATATTAAGTCAACATAGTCGCACTATAATTACGTATATCAGTGCAGTCTACATGACAAAAACGGTGATCAAGCACAAATTCCAAGTCGGTTCTCTTTCCGAACAGACTCTAATTGTGTAATATTTTACTTAATTTGGTCAGATTCGCGCTAAAATCGATTTCATCGCCATGCAGACCGCAGCCTAGTAATAGGTACCTATCTGGAACTATGATAATAATTAATTGAGACATGCTTGTGCTTGGATATTTAAAACACCTATGAAGTAGGTACCTAGGTACTACCTACCTAAATAGGTACCTAACATGATTCATGAGATATGTAGTATGGCACTGTAACTCTACTTAATAGATATTATAGTAACCTACTACCTATATCGCTTGATTAAGGAATTGAATTCTCTTACTACTATCTCCTAACTTAATCGAATACTGCTCAGATTGTATGCCTACCGAGTTACTTTAAAGACTTACTGACACGAGTAATGAATTGGGCACACCATAGAAATTGTGTCAATATCGGGTGTTGTTTAAATAAAATAATAATTTGATTTATTTAATGAATATATTTTTAAAATAATATAAATAAACCTAAGGCACTCTTAAAATATTGTTATTCATGCAAATGAAGATTGCATATGCGTGCACCACGAGGTATAAAATAAGAATATTCTAGAAGTATACGACGTCGTGTATCTTCAGGCACAATATGGCGTTTGGAGCCAGTACATCCACGGTAAATACAGTGGCCTGGTGTTTCAGCTGCTCTCCGTATATTCGGCAATGTTATGTACCGAGGTTCACTAACAGTAATTCTGGAGTTCAATATTCCTTGAGTTCTTTCCCAACACGTAGAGCAGACTTCACTTATTGAGGGCACCTGTAAACAATGAGATGAATATAATAATGTGACAAATATTATAGTACCTACCTTGCTTTTCTATTCAATGAAATCAAATGTACATATTGGATCTCAACATTTGCTGTTTTTTTATTTATTTAGACATTTCATTAAACAATAAAAGTAGCAATGCAGAAAAGACTTTTTAGTGCAGGGCCTACTTTTACTTTAGGTACTTCAACATTAATTACACGGACTACACGGTTCTCACCTGCTGGTGCTCTATCAATTCAGATATTATTTCTATTATCTGTCTTTCATGTTCATTTGTAGATTGCCTTTCATTTGTAAATTCAAATGTGTTGCTACATAGACAGCATGTTCTTGTTATTTCAGGCTGGCTATCATCTAGTACATTTTCAGGCTGGATCATTTCCTGTGGCTCTGGCTGCCCACTTCTACGTGAAGCTCTTTGCGCTCGAAGCCAACAAGGAATACAAGCTTCATCTTCTGAAGAAATAAACATTGCAATGTTATTACAAAAGCTACTAATAAATAAATAAATGTACATATTGATGATAGTATTTAATATGTGAATAAATCCAGCACTTATTTAAGATTAACAAGAAAGAAGATAAGTATGGTGTAAGATGTTACCTCTCGTGGTCGAATCCAATTAGAAATGATGTCAGTCATCCTTTGTTCCTGCTCATTTGGTTCTTGAATGACAACTCTACGTCTAGTTATTCTTAGATACCCAGTCAGTCAGCCACTACTATCAAGATAACACAAAAAAGTACCTACACTACACAAGCACAGCACAGACAGATTGTTTGTGTTCACTTACACTAAAGACCGTCTTTTCGCAAAAACCATTTACAAATTGAATACGGAGGAACCGCGGCTCAAAATCAACGGAAGAAACTTATGTTTTATACAAGTACTAACGAAAATGCCAAAACGAGAATTCGCCAGACATCCACTAGCACAAAGAATAAACCACAGACAGACGCCATTATTGTTTATTTTGATAAGTTGACATTGACAGTGTTGCAAGTAAATGTCATTCGTTGTTTTACAAATAAAAAATCGATAAGAAAATCGATTTTAGAAAAAAATAATAACTCTGTCATTATTTATGAAAACGTGTGATCAATGCTCTTATACCGCAATCTCACATTCATGCTCGCTACTCGGCGCCCGCCACTCGCGCGAGTCACTCGCGTGAATCCTCGTCTCGACGAAACATTCGAGTCCCGCGGGTCTACCGCCTAACTCTATCGCTTTGACTCTGGCTTTGGTTTATGACGTCAGTGCAATGGCCGTCCTTGTCATCGTGTTATGATATAAAAGGGACGGATAGAGCATTGCTATCGCTTTGAGTTAGGCGGTAGGGCCCCCGTTCACACATTCGCGCGGCGGTCTTCATTTGGATTTTAAACGCTCGCACGCATAGAGTACATTTTCCATTCCGTAGCAGTGTATCTTTCAGGTACTACTCCGGCGGACTGATTTGACAGATGACCACCTAGCGACCGGTCTCATTTGACAGCTGAATGTGATACATTGCTTCTTCTCTTTGGGGTAAAAAAACATACCAAAGAAAAGTATCAATATTATTATGTCAAATGAAACCAGTCGCTAAATAGTTTCTATTTAGATAATCAGCCTGCGGGGGGGTAAAGGCCTCTCCACACTCACGCGCGAAACGTGCGCGAAGAGCCGCGAACCTAAGTCTAAAGGTGCGGGCACATTTGTCTGACGCCACGTGTTAACATGCCGTATTTATATGGAAGTGTGATCCTAGTGCATACATTTACTATGAAAAGCGATGTCAGATGACATCGCTTGATGGCGTGTTAACACGTGGCGTTAGACAAATGTGCCCGCGCCTTTATTCGCCACGCGTCTGTGCAACCACACAGATACATAATTATTAATCTAATTCTAAACTATAAAAATAAATTAAGACGTATTAGCTATACGAGTATCGATTGACAAAATCGAATATTCGATATTTTTTACGTATGGCAAGTCTGACAGCAGTTTCGCGTATCACGTTTAGTTACTGCTATTTAAAAATGCGTTTCGTTACTAGTTTTTGTACTAAGATTTCACTTTAGGATTTTTCTTGAACCCGGACTTCTAAAAGTATAACATTTACTGGAAAATTATGCTAAAAAATAAAGGAAAAAACTATGCAAAAATGATACCAAAACATTCACAATAAGGGCCTGTACGTCAGTACGCGTTCTCCTTTGAAAACCAGAAATGTCGTAAAATAAGATCGGTGGTTTTATCGACGCCAATATGGTCATGGTCATCGTGACAAACCCGAAGCAAGCTCAACCTGTGACCCTTAGGGATGAAGCATAAGAGACGCGGCTCTTCACCAGTAGGTTATGTTAATAAAATAAAAGTTCATTTTTAATAAAATACCTGTTTTGATCTAATTGCCCTTCCCTTAGTTTAGTCATAAACTCCTGCGTCTCCACATCAGCAGTCTGAGCAATCTTTGCCCAATTGACCGGACTGCGTATGTAGGAAACTTGTGGTGGAGGATTCCTACTTAAATAATCAACATGTTGCATCATACAACCTTTCGGCTCGGCCGTACCTGACCGTTACCTTTGAATAATAATAAATGAACTTGTTGTTCATTATTAGTCCGTATGTAAATCAGTCCCTTTCGGTTTAAAACATCAGTGCCAATTAAAGTTAGTTGGCGCACTAATACATTCATCAGGTACAACATATAAATCAACTTCGGAGAACTCTAAAATAGCAGTGACATAAGAGACTGCCTCAATCTCCTGGCTCCTGGCTGCCACGCATAACGATAGGTTGGAATTTTATTAAAATTAAAATGCTTCAAAACTGATTGTTTTACAAAAAGTACAAAATTTGGTTGACCTGTTATTGTCATTGGGTGGTAAAGGAACTGAGTCGTATCAGTTTTAGACTTTTTAGGGCAATGCCATTCTTGTGA
This sequence comes from Agriphila straminella, assembly GCA_950108535.1. Lineage (NCBI taxonomy): Eukaryota > Metazoa > Arthropoda > Insecta > Lepidoptera > Crambidae > Agriphila > Agriphila straminella. The sequence goes on along the minus strand of OX467305.1, from coordinate 22,619,856 downwards.
CCAAACTTGCCACAAATGAGACACTTAGAGTTGTCTGCAAACCTAGGTGCATCTCGCTTACGCGATTGCATCGGCCCTATGTAGCTTGACGGACGGACAGCATTGTTGGAGGCTCGAAAATCATGTTTCGGTTTAACATATACCGATAGGAACTCTACTAAGTCCTTTGACAGTAGCTTAGCATTGGTAGCCGCGGTCTACCTCCGCGCACCACATATTATTATCAAAATCATGTATACTCGGGTCAAATGAGGAAATATAATACTTATGAGACCTTACTTGCATTAAGGATGAAAGAGCTCCAACAATCCTGTCCGCCACGCCTTTGTCTGCGCTGGTACTAGCGTCAGCATCACGCACTGTACCCAAAGTCGCCCCATCGGTAACGCCGGAACCCTGCTCGCTGGCGAGGGTTGGCGCCACGATAAGCGATGGCGTCGGCGTATGATCACAAAGAAGATGCGACGGACTATCAACCGTTGGCGTTGTTGTAAGTTGTTGTAGCCTATTTTCGATAGCATCTAATCTAGTGAGAATTCGATCAAACACCACATCCTGTAAGCTCTCGCGGCGGTCACTTGAGCTATAACGGCGATCGCGAGTTTTACTTTGCGAGCTATGCGAAGCATTATGACGTCTATTCGTCTAGTCTGCAGAACGATCATCACGCCTAGACAACTTCGGTCGGTCTTTATTACGATGATCGCGCTCTACAGGCCAAGAGGAATGTCCCGAAATGTTTAACGAGAACAATCCACAACACGTGTCAATTTTACGAACAATTACGACAACTACTTTTAAAGACACGTGGCACACCTTTTTTCTTACAAATGTTCACGAAAACTTATACAAAACACGTGGCACTTTAATCAAATACTCACGAAAACAACTTTTACAAAACACGTGGCACTTTTATCGAATACTCACGAAAACAACTTTTACAAAACACGTGGCACTTTTAAAACACACAGAACACTACTTTTAACACGAAAATTAACTTTTGGATGGCAAAACAAGCTGGTAGAACGCGTAGTGAATCCCACTTCTGATTTTACAAACCATAAGTGAAAATGATTTTAAAAAAAGAACGGTCTACAACAACCCAACACTTTAATTTAATTCTTACTAACTTTAATCATGAACTAATTTTAATCAGACACTAACTTTAATCAGTACGACAATATTTAACACTGAATCAAATATGAGAGAGCACTATAACGCCACAAAGAAACGTTCGTCGCATCCAAACGCCGCGCGCAAAGTGAGGCCGTGCCGCAGGTGACGCCGCCTTTTATACAGCGCCGCTCGGCCCGGGCTCGTGAGTGGGGGAAATTGCTAAGAATACAATATTTGTCAAGTACGAGTGGCAACCCGAAATTGGTATGCTAAATCGGCGTATGTAATCGCGGCTTTAAGGATCTATGGTAATATATCTATGATGTCACGTGTATTATATTAACTGTGGTCATGCATGTCAATGGGTGAATTCCAGCAGACCAATCGCTTACATCGGTCACCACAGTAGTGTTTTGTGGTGCGTTCCCTTTTGCGCCAACAGCGATAATATCACTGATATCGCGCTCACACTTCGTTCCGATTTGATGTGAGCGCGCCAACGATAGCAGTATTTACGTCACGGATGACGTCACTATCGCCGCCATTTTGCGATTACAGTGATATCGTTCTCGAGCGTTAGCACTGTGAGCAGTCTGTCATATTTGACGTTTTGAGTTGACGTTCAGGTCCTTACACACTTCTGATTCGTTATTTACTTTGTTTTGACGTTACAAAACGTCAAAACAAAGTAAATAACGAATCAGAAGTTCGGCGCGCGATGCGTGCGATAATAGCCGTTCCGAATTGAAATCGCGTCAACAGTGCTGTCAGCGCGATAATCAAAACGGAACAGCTTTTAGCGCTCACATCGCCAACAGTACTATTGGCTCAAAAGGGAACGCGGCATTGGTGTGTCAGTCAGAAGCCAAAGCCAGTAATAATTTTAAAAAAGTTAACACGTCACGTCATCTCGATTGAGCTGTCAATTAGTTGTCAAATAGCAAAGCAAGTTTGCTATTGTAATTTCATATTTTTTTATGAAAATTCATATAATTGTGGAAAATTGTGAACAATGGTGAATATCACAATATATTCATGAAAGTCTAAATTCATAAATTCCTAGTCCAAGCGCCTGTGTTTAGCATTTCTTGAGAAAAGTTCTTTTTAAAAGTGCGTAAGCCGCGTAAGTAGGGATGTGATTAATGTTTTCATGGTATTTCAGGTGCTCATAGCAGCCACAGTATGTACGAAGTCAGGAAAAGGTATTATATTTTAATTATCATCTGTCTTTTATTACAAATCAGTTCCGAAAACTTACTATAATTTTATTTACAGCATTGGTGTCACGACAGTTCGTGGAGATGACGAAAGCACGTATAGAAGGCTTACTAGCGGCTTTCCCAAAGCTAATGACTGGAGGCCGACAGCATACATTCGTTGAAACCGAATCAGTCAGGTACTGGATGTTAACAGAAATCAAATAAGGCAGGATGTTCATTGTAATTGAATATTTGTCTTCATATTTACCTTACCATTACCTTGCGAGATCAAATCGTATTGATTTTATACAATCAGTAAAATATTGTAGAATTAGTAAAGTTTCCCAGCGACAATCATCATTCTTGCAGATATGTCTACCAGCCTTTGGATAAACTCTACATGCTTCTGATCACAACTAAAGCAAGTAACATTCTTGAAGACCTGGAAACTCTTCGATTGTTCAGCAGAGTGGTATGACATATTTAATATTAGGCTTTTTTTGTAGTGTTGCAAAATGAGGCAAATACCTCTGAAAATAATTAACTATCATTAACCCTTATCTGCAGAAATGCTGCACAAGTATAAACCTAGAGCGTTACTTCTTAGCTTCTTTTTATATTTCGGCGGTTCCCTTGTGGATATCACCAGTGTCAATTGGTTTGCTCAGTTATTACAAGCTATGTTTAATCTCAATGTTTCAGACCAAATTAATTTCAAACTTTTATTATTTTATGTTTAAGGAAGGCTTGTAGAGACACAAAAACTTGTGACTAAGTTAAAATTAATAAACAAATTGGCACAAGTTCTATTTCACAGCTTAGATTATTTATATGTCTAGATAGACATTCGAAGCTACTGTTGCGAAGAACAGTTAGGTGACCAAAACACACACACATTGTCAGTAGTGTGACCCGGCCATAGTTTTTATTACAATACTCTTTTGACGCAATGATGCTAAAAATGCACACCAACTTAAAAAAGTTGGCCTGTTTTGTTTAATACGTCAGGAGCGTAAGACTCTATCTAGACATAAATAATCTAAGTTTCACAGTATGTTATAATGCACAGCCAGCTGCAATAAACTCCATCTTGTACTATTAATGAGTAGTCTTTCAATAACTATACATTTCAGGTGCCGGAGTACTGTACTCAGCTCACCGAGGCGGAGGTGCTAAACCAAGCCTTCAACCTTCTGTTTGCGTTTGATGAAATTGTAGCCCTAGGTTACAGGGAGAGTGTCAATTTAGCACAGGTGCATTTTGTTGACTTATACTTATACATTTTGAGTAAGTATAATATTTGTTTATTTTTTAATTATATTTTAATCTTCATTGCAGGTTCGATCATTTGTTGAGATGGACTCCCACGAGGAGAAGATCTATCAAGCTGTTCGGCAGGTATTAATTTTGTCAATTTTTTCAACATTTATAAAAATACAATACTAAATGATATACTAGAAAAAATACGATGCTCTTGATTCAGGGGCATTGGACCGGATATCCAAAGGTCGTGGGTTCGATTCCCGTCCGAGAATTGATCTGGTGCAAGTCGTATTTTTTCTAGTATATCATTTAGTATTGTATAAAAATAGCATTGTGAATGCAAAAATCTCAAATTTAAAAATTTATAAAAATAATTAGCATGTAATACACACAAAATAATGTGAATGCCAACTTCAGAGTGACTGTCTTAACAACTGAATATCTTTAAAACTGTTAATCACAATCAAGTACCTATTTTTCCAGTTTTTTGAAATATTGTGTAGTAGAAGAATTCTTTTCTATTCTATTCTAAAAACATTGTATCGGTGGGATGATTTTAAAACTCACCCTAATAGAGAGAAAGTTTCGTTTGTTATGTTTTCACAGTTAAATCTCAACCTCGACAGCATCAATTTAAATAAACAATAAACAGATAAGAGATAGATTGGGTAGAATTTGGAGACATATTAACCTACTATATTCCTACAGAAAAATCTATTCCACACATACAAAGTGATCATACCTAGTTGCTTTTAATGGCCTGCGGCCACTGACGGCAGGGTACGGTACGGCGCGGCACAGCACGCTTCGGTCAATAAAAATCCCTTACCACGCCCCATGCCGTCAGTGGGCGCAGGCCATAAACATGCAGTGTGTTTATTGTTGTTATTCCCTTCGTTAAGACTCAAGAGCGCGAAGCGGCGAACCGCATGCGAGAGCGCGCCAAGGAGCTACAGCGCGAGAGGCTGGAGGCTGCCAAGCGCGGGGCGCCGCCAAGGTCGCAGATGTCTTTCGGTACGTAAACTGCTACCTTAAATTAAAAAAAGTTGTCAGATTTGACAGAAACTCTACGTAACTGACAGCTTCTAAGGAGACCTTAACTTAAGATTTTTGTACGGTGCAACCGTGCATTTCGCAGAATCATCATTTTATAAATTTGTAAAATTTGTACTAAATAATTATAATTTTGCAACAGTTCACGTCACCACACACATCGCGGCGGACGCGCGCTCATATATCAATCACTTAGCATAGTAGCATCAATTTAAATATATCAGCTTGTGTAATAATAAATAATTTATATCAATATCATCTTTTAGTTACTTATCACAGCATCTTTAGGTGTCTCGTACAATTTTAGCTAAGAAGGCTTTAAGTATGAGTATTCAGTCGTTATTATTACCCGTATTATATAATTAGTTACAGTTAGAAAGGGATGGCGCTATATGCGATGATTAGCACCATCCCTTTCCAACTGTACTCAAGCAGAGATTTGAGTTTGATTCTTTAATACAAGCCTTAAACTTTACTTATACAACGAGACGAGTTGCAAAAAAAACCCATAATGCCGAATATGGTAGTTAGGGACCAACAAACTGAACAACTTTTACTATGGGACCAACTCTGAAATCGCGAAAAAAATTCAGCTGTTGCATGCCAAAATTAATAACGAAAAATAATATAAAGATGTGTGAAACAGCAGATTTTCCACACAGTACATAATTTCCAAGTGTATTAAATTTAGCCATTTTTTTAGGGAGTGGTTTCGGCAACTCATCCATTTCGTCTTCGGCGTCCACGGAACCCATTGCTGAGAAATTACCCACCACGCCGGCGCGAGACAAGTAAGTATTCATAGTACTCTAGAATTTATTTACTCAATTAATAGTTTAGTTATTACTAGCGACCCGCCCTCGCTTCGCTTCGGTTCCTTCCTTTTTTTTTTTTTTTTCTCTTTATTGAGGAACAAACAGTCACACATTTATACATATCGCAAAAAAAAACATGATGTACTTAAAGACCTATAGTTCCCTAGAATTATTATACATGTAAAGATATAAAGTTAACGTGAAATTTAACAGTAGATTTATGTATGCCAAAAGATTTAGTTAAGTGTATAAGCTTAAATAATTTTTCAATTTACTAAAGTAGGTACTTAATTAATAAAGTAGGATGAGAAAGGCACATTTTATGAATCAATTGATAGAATATTAAGAGTATCTTTTTTAAATGTTCTTAAATTCAAGCTAAAGATGTCGACTTCATGCAGCTTATCATCATAAATTCTACAGGAACGTCTAGTGAAAGTGTTGCTTCCGTAACAAGTTTTTGCAGGCGGATACGAAAAAATATTTTTTTTTGCAAAATGCGACCTTCCAACTACACCCAAAAAGAAAACAAATACCTTACAGTCGTCACCCCCCCGATCTCCAAAAGTCTCTTCCATCCCGTCATCGGTGAATCGCGCTCGAATGTATTTTCGTACGCGTTATTTTTTTTTACGATAGCTCCTAAGATATTAATTTAAATGCAATGGTGTAAAAGGTTAAAATAATGCCCGTAAAATGCTTAAGGTAACTAACTATTTAATTTGATAAAGGTTAATATTGTATCGTTCAAATAGCTTTCTAAATTGCCGAATTGTACGTAACCAATTTTTAAGAAGATATAATGGTTACAGTAAGTTATTCTTAAAAGATAGATATTATGCCATCGCGGACTTTTTTGTAGATCTATAAAAGCGGAACAATTCCATCATACATTATTTTGTTATAGCTCAAAAGGTTTATGCAGCGTTTTCGATGCAAGCTCCCAGAAGGCTTAATTTTTGTCGACTTCTTCAACAACTGTCGACATATTTCTGCCAATTTACATAAAGAAATCTCAACTTATTATACACCTTAACCTCCCTCAGGAATCACTCTATCTATTGGTGAAACCGCATGAAAAATTTTTGGTGGTGTTAAATACGTGTAAAATAAGTACGTAAAAACCATTTTACGTACTGTTTTAGTTCGTGAAGCGTCATCTATAGGATATTCTTAATCGAAGATTGTTGTATGTGTCCAGCAGCCGCAGCGTGGGGCGGTCGGCCATGAAGCTGGGGTCGCGCGGGTCGGACGCGGACTCGTTCGTGTCGCGCCTGCGCTCCGAGGGCGACGCCGCCGCGCCCGCGCCCGCCGGCGCTGTGGCCGCGCCCGCCTCGCTAGCGGCCGACCATAACGAGTGAGTCATACATGATGCGTGGGGCGGCCATGAAGCTGGGGTCGCGCGGGTCGGACGCGGACTCGTTCGTGTCGCGCCTGCGCTCCGAGGGCGACGCCGCCGCGCCCGCGCCCGCCGGCGCTGTGGCCGCGCCCGCCTCGCTAGCGGCCGACCATAACGAGTGAGTCATACATGATGCGTGGGTCGGCCATGAAGCTGGGGTCGCGCGGGTCGGACGCGGACTCGTTCGTGTCGCGCCTGCGCTCCGAGGGCGACGCCGCCGCGCCCGCGCCCGCCGGCGCTGTGGCCGCGCCCGCCTCGCTAGCGGCCGACCATAACGAGTGAGTCTTACATCATTCACTTGTTCAGCGGCTGCGATTTGGACGTCAATCACTAATTCACGATTGAGTATTCATATGTGGGTTAGATAACTCACCAATGATGATCAGAGTCAAGTTTTAAGGTGACGCATCGCTAAACAATAAAATCTAAAACGGAATATTTGCGCCCCGCGACCCGCACACACCTCGACACTTCTACGCGGCTTGCAAGTAGCAGTCAACCGCGCGTCGCCGCGCGCTAGAAAGGCGTCTGAGTAGCCCTTTCAACTTTTTTTTATGTTTCTTTCTTGTATCGTACAGGTAGATGATTTATCAGATAGTACCTACTTATTTTATAATATTTACACAAACACAACAAAACGTAATAGTCTAAAAGGTCACGGGATTTTTGGTCGCAAGGGTCGGTCATGGGATGGGTGACCAAGAATTTATTATCTCGAGCTTCACCGTGCTTCGCAAGGCACGTTAAGCCGTTGGTCCCGGCTGCATTTGCAGTCATTAACACCCACCAATCCGCATTGGGCCCGCGTGGTGTTATGGCCCATCGTCCTTACCACCAATAAGGAAGGCCTGTGCCCCAGCAGTGGGGACATCAAAAATGGCTGATGGACAGTATGTTGGGTAGTATTATTGGGTCTCAACCTACTGAGAGGTCACGGGATTTATAGTAACGATCGAGGAAAAGGTTAGATTCGTTTTTATGGGTTGTAGAGTGGTCCCCAAGTATGAATAATGTCGGTCTGCCTGATCTCAGTGGTTGCACATGCGAGTAATAGCGCTTATAAGAGGCTTCATTGTTACGAGAAAGTAACAATCAGAGAAATAGACAGTTTTAGTACCTATTCGAAGTATCGCATCTCCGTCTGCCGGCTCTCAGTGGTTGCGTTTCAGAGCTTTATCGCGCACGCGCGAGAGGTTGCGACTATTTTAAAAAAAAAAAAAAATTTTTTTAATACTAATCGATAGAGCTTTTTATTCTAATTAAGAAATGTTTTAGGCTATTTTTGTCTAAAACGAATAGTATGGCAGGTAAAAAAAAAAAATTGTTTTTTGAATAGAGTGAACAGCCAACAGCCAAGAAGCACCAGGTAATTTTCATAAAAACGACGTAACATTTAAATCATTGGTTCTCCGCCAGGGATTGATCAAGCTGTGATCTGAAGATGGCTATCCAGGGAGTAAATGGAGATTCAGATCGCAATACACGTACACACTTACAACTGTGAACTGATCTATCAGGATTCTAAGAGCTGTTTCAATAAATTTCACTAGTCATGGAAAAGTCAGGGAATTGTCAGGGAAATTTAATGGAGGTCAGGGAATAAAAATTACCTCGTATGATCAGCGCCGTCAATAGGGCGGTGCCACCGGTGCCCAGGCACAGAGCTTAGACTCTTAAGGGCGCAAGAATGGCTAAACCAGGACTATTTTTTGTTCGGTTTTGTCCTGATAATCTCCCCCTCCCTGCGCCCCTAATGCTCGATTCCAACACATACGTACATGCCAGTATCATCAAAAATGTTTATTATATTGGATGAAAAGGAGAAACAGCTGGAACAAAAGCAGTTGGTTCATTGGGGGACCTTATCTTCCAGAAATCAAGAGACACTGGACATATTCGACATAAAATAAAATATAAACTGTTGAAAAATTGCGCTGTGCGGCCGTTTTTTTACTAGTGGATGAAACTAACTAAAAATCGCGCTGCGCGGCCGTTTTCTTTGCTATAAACAGGCAAGATTACAAGGTTACTGGATGAAAATGAATAAAAATCGCGTTGCGCGGCCGTTTTTTACTATAAACAGGCAAGATTACAAGATTATCTGGATAAAACTGACTAAAAATCGGCGCAGCATTTATTTTGACCCGCTATGGTTTACAAAAGTACCTACTAAACCAGGGGCCGTACAAGCCAATGCATCGACCTTCGGAAAGTCTGCTGGGCTTCAAATTAAAACAGATAAATCGAGCCCCAGTCGGGTCAAAATGGTGAATTCCAACAAACCTCGCACAGGACACAGAAATAGTTCTAATGAGGTTTTCTATCAAGTTTTTAGCTCAACATGCTCTCTCATAATTATCTGCTTGCTAAGATTTGAAATATCGTTGTGGTTTACTGTCTTTTGCGTTTTCAATATTAGCGTTTTTCTTTTCTTAATTATACTTCATACAAATTAAATACAAAACAATTAATGAAACATTTACAACTCACATAATGTATGTTTTTGTTGGGAATATAAAAGCTTTTTTTGGCTTTTCTAGTGTTAAAATTGATGAGAAAGAAAATTAAAAAACAAAAAACCGACTTCAAAAAACCTACCTCTAAAAAGCAAGAAATAATAGCCTGTTTATAGACGTGTTTTTATTATTACAATGATAATGCGTATCTAGTGATTTGAATATTATTTCTTGCTTTTTAGAGGTAGGTTTTTTAACGTCGTTTTTTTGTTTTTTAATCATTTTTAATGTAGGTACCTTCTGTATTAGGTAGTATAGGTATATTATTTATATTATTACTCAGCCAAACGTGAGATAATCACGGAGAAACATACATACGTACAAGTCAAACAGAACCTCCTTTTTAAGTAAGAACTACACTAGATATCCCTTTTCCAACAAAAAAATAATTATCTTATTCAATTCCTAAACAAAGAAGTTAATACGACCATGTCATCAAGGTAGTTCACACAAAATCATACTATTTTCGTGCTTTTTTTCAAGATTACTTGAAAAGTACTGAACCAATTTCCAAATTTTCAAACTTGGGGGTTTACCTAATGTAATAACGTTTAAATCATATCAATCGGTCCAGCCGTCTTTGAGTAATCGGTGGACATACACAAAAAAAAACAAATATACTGGCGAACATTATAGAACCTCCTCCTTTTTTGAAAGTCGGTAAAAAAAAAAAAAAAAAACGATTTTATACTGTTAAGTCCCATATGTACTGAATGGTCAATTTTGGGTGCGCATTGATATTGTAGGATTATTGTAAACGTGTGAAATACCTACTGACGCAGAAGTAGTTTTGAGACGGAAAACTTAGGAATTGGCCGTAAGAGCACATTGAATGTCTCACTCCATACAAAATACCATAAAATATTTTTTTCCAGCTAAACTATTCGTTTTAGACAAAAATAGCTTATGATATTAAAATTTCTTCATTAAAATAAAAAGCTCTATCGATTAGTATCAAAAAAATACAATTTGAAGAAAAAAAAAATTGGCGCAACTTGCGCGCGTCATAGCTCTGAAACGCAACCACTGAGAGCCGGCAGACCATATCGTTTCAGCTGCGGAGACGCCATTCTTCGAATAGGTACTAAAACTGTCCATTTCTCTGATCGTTACTTTCTCGTAACAATGAAGACTCTCAATATAAGCGCTATTACTCGAAGTTGCAACCACTGAGATCAGGCAGACCGACATCATTCACATTAGATGATCACTCTACAACTTATAAAAATGAATCTAACCTTTTCCTCGATCGGTACCATAAATCCCGTGACCTCTCAGTCTATAAGTAGGTTGAGAGTTGAGACCCAATAATACTACCCAACATACTGTCCATCAGCCATTTTTGATGTCCCCACTGCTGGGGCACAGGCCTTCCTTATAGGTAGTAAGGAGGATGGGCCATAACCAACCACGCGGGCCCAATGCGGATTGGTGGGTGTTAACGACTGCAAATGCAGCCGGGACCAACGGCTCTTAACGTGCCTTCCGAAGCACGGAGGAGCTTGAGATAATAAATTTTTGGTCACCCATCCCATGACAGACCCTTGCGAACGTTGCTTAACCTCCGCAATCGCTGGGCCAGGCGGTAAACCACTGCGCCACCGAGCTCCACATACTGTAAATACTCGTTATTCAAACATAAATGTAATAATTTACATTAGATTTTTTTTATTTACAATTTTACATTCATAATATTTATTTTACTTACTAAATTATTAACACAGTTTACATAATAAAATAAGACTTATCGCATTCACAATGCTGTTTTAATATTCAGAAATATATTAATTTTTTTAACATTTTTAATTATGAAATATCGCACGGTAATTTTAAAATTATAGAATCGATAGTGCGCGGTAGCTCGACTGGCACAGACCCGTCGCTGACAATGGTCGGCAGCGGACTGAGGGGAGACTGATTGCATACAAATACGCGGGCGCACTAGCTTATACCATAAGGTCGTATACGACAAAACGGTTTTTCTCGTTTCATTTAAAAACTACAAACAATTTTAAAGAATCCTATTGGCATTTTAAAGTGAGTGTGTAGACTAATCTACTATGAAATTTTAGTGGCTTAAATCGGTCTGGTTTACCTGTAAAATGCAAATCTCTGTTTTTAAAGAGGTTTCTTTGATATTTTTTTCTCTGTTATAAAAGTAAAAAAATCGTGTTTAAAAAACTAATTCTTCATTTCATGACTTAATTTTGTCAGTTACAGAACTGACAAAATTAAGTCATGAAATGAAGAATTAGTTTATTAAATATCACTTTCATATGTTTTGTAATTGCTGTGGAAAATCGAGATCCCTGCCGCCAAAATTCCCGATTCGTCGCCTTAATTCCGTTTCAGATCGCACACGCGTCTGTCCCTGGAGCACCAATGATTTATAATACTACGAGCGTTGAGTGCTTAACTTTACCACAGAATATATAATAATATGTAGTAATAAATGTACAGAAGCCCATCCGCGCAAAGACAATCAAAGACAATAAAAATAGCTTTTATTCAAATAAACTTAATTATTAAGTACTTTTGAATCATCAAAATTTTTTCAAATGTAAGCTACTCTCGCTGCACGGCAATAAAGTACAATTTCAAATTGCACAGCGCTGCGTGCCTATTATTATAAGCGCCTCCGAAGCGCTTCTCTTTCTGTCGCGTAGCTCTGTCTCAACCGACACACGACACCCTTCGTGCGCTGGCTCGACTGAGTCAGCCGCGAGCAGTAGGCTAAAAAGTTTAAGCGCGGAGTGAGATCCCCTGACCTTTCTATAATAAAGTAACTTTTAAATTATCTGAAAAATTGTATGTAAGCCAGTACTTCCGTCTGATTTACTGTGATCTGTATTTCAGTGTTCACCTGCGCTTCGAAGAGCGCCTCAACTTGGTAGCGGGCCGAGACGGCGATATACAGACTTTCGAGCTTTCAGGTGAACAAAAATGATCTTTATCAAGTTTTTTCGAACATTCAGGTAAACAAAATTATCATTTTGTCATTTATCTCGATTTTACGAGTATAAACGCTGAAATTTTTATCCTTTAAGGCGGGGGTCTCCAAACTACGGCCCGCGGGCCAGCTCCGGCCCGCGAAAGCAGGCCGGATCGTACCAACAATACTATATTTACAGTATGTCGGTACGATGAGCTAGATAGATCCTGGCCCTTGGGACTTCGTGGAGGAGTTAGTCTGGTCCTTATGCTAAAAAGTTTGGAGACCCATGCTTAGGGTTTGAAATTTTTAACATTTTTATAATACAGCGTGTAATTTTAATCATTTGGTTCCTGCAGTGGGGTGGTTCCACTCATGATTACAAGCAACTTCTACTATGTGCCAACTCTGAAATCACGAAAAAAATATCTGTTATTTCATACAAAAGCGCAATACCTACTCGACCTTAATGTATGGAACAGCTGTTTTTTTTCGCGATATCAGTGTTGGTCCCATAGTAAAAGTTGCTTGTAATTTTGAGTTGAACCACCTCACTGCGGGAACCAAATGACAAAAATTTCAGGCTGTATTAAAATACACATTTTTATGAATTCAATTTTTTTTCATTTAGGTCTCTTGACGCTGCGTGTAAGCAACGAACAGTTCGGCAAGATTCGTGTACACGTCGACAACAAGGACAGCAGATCACTGCAACTACAGGTAACAATAGCTTTACAAATAAATCAGCTTTAAGCCCTTAAAAGTAGAACTACCCATATTCAGTGAAAAGGGAAGTACTTCCCCCGAGTTAGGTAGGAATTACTGACAAATCTTTTTATGCCTACTTGTGAAAAAAGATCCCTGTCTCACAACATACTTGTCCCAAATTAAAGTAACGACAATTGTAAGATTAACCAACAATATAATATGTCACTGACAAATCGACTTGGTGAAATAGGGCCCTGGTATTATTCTTGTTGTTTTGTTCTTCAGACCCACCCGAACGTAGATAAAGAGGCGTTCCGTGCAAGCGGCGTGATTGGTCTAAAGCAAAGTCAGCGGCCTTTCCCGCTGCACAGCGATGTGGGCGTGCTCAAGTGGAGGCTCACGCAGAGCAGCGACGACAAGCTGGCGCCGCTATCAGGTGACGATATCACTGCGACAAAATACCTGTGACGAAATACTACTGTATCGTAGTGTTAAAATACCTGTGACGTTATCACTGTTACTGCATCACTGCGACAAAATACCTGTGTCGATATCACTGTTACTGTATCACTGACAAAATAACTGTGACGTTCACTGTGACTGTGACCACTGTGACAAATTATCACTGTTGTTGTATCACTGTGACCGACCCGAAGCAGAGCCAGCGGCCCTTCCCGCTGCACGTGGACTGTGACAAAATACCTATGACGATATCACTGTTACTGTATCACTGTGACAAAATACTTATGACGATATTTTTGACATTACTGTATTGTATCAGTGAGACGGTACTCAAACAGGAGGCAGACCGAAATTTCTTGTCATTTCATGCTGGGCATTGCATTAACTTAGGTTTTTCGTTTCAGTGAACTGTTGGCCGTCAGAGGGCGCCAACGGCGGATGTGACGTCAACATCGAGTATGAGTTAGAACAAGATCACCTGTCTCTTTCTGACGTTAACATCAATATACCGCTACCGTAAGTTAAAGTTATTATTAGCATCATATTATAAAAAAACAACCTAGATTCCGACATTTTTTTGATCCAAAAACCATTAAAATATAATAAGCTACTCTCGCTGCACGGCAATAAAGTACGATTTAAAATTGCACAGCGCTGCGTGCCTATTATTATAAGCGCCTCCTAAGCGCTTCTCTTTCTGTCGCGTAGCTCTATCTCAAATTCTCAACCGACACTTGACATACCTCGTGCGTTTGCTCAACTCAACTGAGTTAGCCGCGAGCAGTAGACTAATATAAGGCTTGTCACATACAAACGGAATTCTGTACATACGTAATTCGAACGCAGCTAATCCATACAAACCTACCACACTCATGCGGCATTTTTCCGTACTGAATTTTCATACATTATTCAATTCGGCAGGCTGATTATCTAAATAGAAACTATTTAGCGACCGGTTTCATTTGACATACCTACTTTGCTACTTTTCTTTAGTATGTTTTTTTACTCCAAAAAGAAGTAGCAATGTTAAATTAAGTTATTCATCTGTTAAATGAGACCGGTCGCTAGGTGGTTTGGTTTTCTAATAAGATAATCAGCCCGCCGAATTCCGAATCGGGATTCGTATCCCGATCGATTACGTAAGTTTGTTGCTATTGCTAACAATTCTTGATTGAAATCGATTGAAACCGCAGTTACATTGCTGAGTTGCGTTGTTTTGTTATTTTTTAACTCACTCTAAGGTTCGGAACGACCAAGAACTTTAAATGTCATTAATAATACAAAGTCTTCGTTTTCCATTTGGAATACGGATAATTTAAACTTCCCTTTATTCTAAATCAAATATGTAAATATAATATTATCATTTTAATAATTAGACACAAAAACATTAAAACACAAAATAATGTCAAATGACATTGACATTTTTTTCTATAGACAAACGTCAGAGCGTTTTACAACTTTTTAACCATCAAAATCGGTATTTCTGTCAGAGTTGATTGCAACAAAGTTACATAGTTACCCCCGGCTTAAAAGTTTAAGCGCGAAGTGAGATCTTCTGACAGAAGTGTACATTTTCTACCAGTTCTGGCAACATATCGGTGGTAGTCCACCAGTGGGAAGGAAGTTACACGCAGAAGGGGCGCGCGCTCGTGTGGTCCGTGCCTATAATCAACGCGCAACAGAAGACTGGCAGCCTGGAGTTCACGTGAGTCAAGAGCTTTATTTAGATGACGTTATTACAATGCAATGAGGGCTTTTTAAAATGACAAAGCTGTAGGCTCGATAGATGGCGTTGATAAAAATGTATGCGTCAACGTTATTTTTATTTTACTAAGCTTCGAAGAGTACTCAGGTAGGCAGGCAGATGTAACCCTATAAAATGTTTCTCTTTAGGCAGATGTCAGCCAGCGAGCGTTTACTTGCCTCTTTGGTACAGGCCGTTTATTTTTAAAAGCCAATTTTTACACTTCTCTTTACATCTACGCCATCTAGTTACTATTTTTATTGTTTAAATGTCACTTTGGAAAGCCCTTATTATTTTGACAAATACTCTTTGGACGCGGTGATGCTAAAAACGTACACTAATTAAAAAAGTTGCCCTGTTTGGTTTAGTACAAGTAGGTACGTCAAAAGTGCAACACTTTATGTAGACATAAAGGGTGTAAAAAACCCTCAACGAAGCCGAAGTGCACGCATTCCGCCCATCATCTAGATCATTTTTGTCTTTTGGGAAATCAATAGCTATAAAGTTATAAAGGTCAAAGTAAAAAAAGAAAAAAGAATTAAAGATTATTGTGAAAAATAATTTATAAGTACGTTATTTCTTAATTTTTGCTCAAAGTAACATTATTATAATTGTAAGTATTGCGTAACAAACAATGACTCCAAAACTTAATTTCATTACTCAATGTATCTCATGCGCACTACCACAAACGCTGCCTCTCAACTCGGCCGCACGCGGCTGTGTTAATAAAGATGTGCCGTTGCCGGGAATATTGCCTTAGGGTCGGGAATATTCCCAAGATTGCCGGGAATATTCCCACCATAAGGCAATATTCCTAGCAGCGGCACATCTCTAGCTGTGTTGCACGCAGTCGCGGTCTGTTGCGCGCGATACATCTAAAATGAAAATCGTTTCCCAGCAATAATTTTGAACAGAAATGGTCTTGACGATGGCTCTGGCCAAGCAGCTGCCCCCCCCCCCCATAGGTATAATATGGCGACTTTGTTGAGGGTCTTTTTAAACCCTGTATAAATGAATAATCGAAGTCCACAATATGCCTGTTTATGATTCAGGGTGACCCCAGCGATTCCCAACGACTTCTTCCCATTAACCGTGACCTGGACATCGGACACTTCGCTCGCGATGCTCACCGCCACCAAGGTCACGCAGGCCGAAGACGGATCGCCCGTAGAATTCTCCAAGGATATCAGCTTCCACCCTGATAAATACGAGATCGTTTGATTTGAACCTTATTTGTATTGACTTAAGGTTTATATTTAGTGTGTATTTTTGTTTTTTTGCATTATTGGCTCCGATTCTAGAGTAATTGATAGTTATCCCTCGCGATATTAACCACTTCCAAGGTCACCCAGGCTAAAGACGGATCGCCCGTAGAATTCTCCAAGGATATCAGCTTCCACCCAGATAAATACGAGATCGTTTGATTTGAACCTTATTTGTATTGACATAAGGTTTATATTTAGTGTGTATTTTTGTTTTTTTGCATTATTGGCTCCGATTCTAGAGTAATTGATAGTTATCCCTCGCGATATTAACCACTTCCAAGGTCACCCAGGCTAAAGACGGATCGCCCGTAGAATTCTCCAAGGATATCAGCTTCCACCCAGATAAATACGAGATCGTTTGATTTGAACCTTATTTGTATTGTAATAAGGTTACGTTTATTGTGTATTTTTGGTTGCTTTTTTTGCATTATTGGCTCCGATTCTAGAGTAATTGATATTTAGTCCCTGGCGATATTGACCACGCCCCAGCCTAAAGATGGTTCGCATGTCGAATTCACCTTTCGATCCTTTCGAATTGAACTTTATTTGTATTCTAATAAAGTTTATGTTTATTGTGTAGTTTTTGTCGTTAGCTTTTGTTTAATTAGCTCCAATACTGGAATGCAATTACTTGATTGTAAAGGACCTTGAGTAATACAATGTATAAAAAATCTGACTATATTTTTAACTATGATCACGGTTCGTTGTACGTATTTGATGTGCTCTCGATTGTATATCAAGTCAAATATTTGTTGGGTTTCAATAGTTCGAATTTTAAAAAAGGACTTTAGAATCGGTACCAATTTTAATGTTTTCGTATTAAATAAGGAACAGTAATCGGAGTTTGTTTAGTTTTCAAGAGTTAGCACAGATTAAATCAAATTATTAAAAAAAAACAGCATTTTTGGTATTGTGATTATAGAAAATGCAACTTGTCCCAAAAAGGCTCCGCAGGCTGATTATCTAAACAGAAACTATTTAGCGACCGGTTTCATTTGACATACATTGCTACTTTTCTGTGGGTATGTTTTTTTTACCCCAAAGAGAAGAAGCAATGTATCACATTCATCTGTCAAATGAGACCGGTCGCTAGGTGGTTTCTAATTAGATAATCAGCCCGCAGGTTTATTTGTTCCAAACTAGATAAGTTTGATTCTAAAACGTATTAATCAATGAACCAAAACTGGGAAAACTGTTTCTTGGACCATCAAACTGAAAAACTTTAACTATGGAACCAACTCTGAAATCGCGGAAAAATTCATATAAAACTTTATGAAACAGCTGTTTTTTCGCGTTTTCTGATTTGGTCCCATAGTAAAAGTTGTTTGTAAAAACATTTTTTATTAATTCATTAACTATAAGAATTATGAGTGTGTATTGATTATAGCCCTGCAATAAAATCGATGGATAGTTTGCAACATTCCTAAGATTAAAATTTATACAGTCATACTTGACTTGGAGTGCAAATTACGCATTGATTTATTAAATTTGTTTCTAATGTTTAGTCCATTTATTATATTTTATTTAAATCGTAAGTCGATAATATTTTATCAATTCCGGAGTGTAAAAAGTATATGCTGTAATAAAATATAAGTTATATGAATTTTATTGTTTTATTTTATCGACATGTTGGTGATGTTAGCAAGTGTACTGAGTGTGTGTTTGGGATCGCCGTTCGAGCTGGAGTCGTTGGACGCATTGCTGCTGCCGAGGAGGCGGCTTGCTGACCCGGGCTTGAACCAAACGTGTAAATATTTATTACGGTGCCTATTTAAGGCGCTTACCTGACTGAAAGTGGCGACGCGTTGATTTTTTTTTAAATATTGTAATTCTAATAAGTACACTATTTTATTTAATAAAACTTCTCGTGGATTTTTAGGGCCCATAGTCTAGTGTTTTTAGACGGTATCATTACACATTCGGTACGGTACATTCCCTAGTAGTCACTGCTAGAAGTAGATAGCAAAACTGCTTAAAAGTAGCCGTTTTTGACAAATTTGCTATCTACTTCTACGCATGACTACGAGGGAATGTAGTGTAGTGTAGTGGTGACCTTCTAAAAATACTAGACTATGAGCCCTAAAAATTCTACAAAAAGTTTTATTGTAACATAACTTGATCCAAACCATAGACAATGAAGCTTGCGCAGTAGCAATTTTCAGTACATAAGTTGTAGTGCGCAGGTCACGTGGTGCTCAAAATTGGGTCAAGTTATGTTGCGCGAGCTGTACCTACTTATTAAATAAAAACCTCTTAGGGCGCCACTTTCGGTGACGTATTCACCTTAAGTTTGCTTAGCGTAGGTATATTGTCCACGCTCTTCGTCCAAATATCACAAACACCATTAAAGGTCGCTTTTTACGTAACGTGTTTTTTCCCGGAGGGAACTGGGCAATTTTTTTGTCATCGATGAATATAAAAATATGGTGACAAAATACACGCGACGAGAACACGGACGGGACGGTACGGAAAATCATTTTTGGCGCACGGCACCGACCTCGTCCCGGCCGAGGTATTTCCCCGTCATGTATACAGCGCAGCGACCTTTAGGGTGCTCCCACACAGCAGTTATATAAAATTGTGTGACACGATAGCATTCTATAAATGTGTATAACACTGCTATAAAATGAGAGAAAAATGTTAGAGAATATTGCATAACGTTTCATAAATAATTGCCTGGAAGAAATTGCTATTTAGAAATAAGGCCGCCTTTTGTGTGCTTTCTCTGTTTGTTGTTTTTCTTTGTAATATGTCCTGTCTTAGTGTGCAATTAAGTGTTTTTATTATTATTATTAAATAATGTTATAACTGCTGTGTGGGAGCACTCTTATACTTAATCTATGTTCCATACATACTTATAATATATGGCTCCATTACATAACATAGGTGCATGAAAAAAGAGGCTGAATAAATATTCCTTTTTCAGATTTTCCAAACTTACTAAACTTTGAGATAGGTTCCGACCGGGCGTCCGAGGCCGAGTACCCTTGGATCGCAAGGGTGGTGCACTCCACTAAGAACATCTACCCGCACATGTGCACCGCATCGTGCATACATGCCAAGGTGTTTATTACTTCAGCTTATTGCATTTATCAGTAAGTCGGCAAGTCCTCTACATATACATATAAATATATACATATAAAACTCTAAATTGGATTGATTGTTGGGATACGCGTAGAGCCCTAAAGCTGAAAATAGAGACCATTTTTGGAGGGTAGATACCATTCATGGTGTACCAATTAAGTAACCAATTTGTTTAGGAAGAGACCAAACAAGATGAGATTAAAACACATAGGTATTTATTAGTACAAACTTAAAAGGTATTATTATGTTTCAATTCTTTTTCAGTCTAAAAATAAAATTCACAACAGTGATTTACGAAAACACCAAGCTGTCCGTGCTAGCTTTCGTGAGGTCAAATATTACGACGAAGCAATTGCACGACGACATCGGTTTGATAGTAGTGGACGACCAGGGCTACGGGGGCAAGTGGCCCACCATCGAGCTGGTCTCCATGGTTAGGTCGGGGGAGGGATTCCAGTGGTTCGCTGACTGGCAGATGGAGTATGGACCTGCAGAGTTCAAGGCCGTTGGATATGCTACTGATAAGGTAAATGATTGGCAGCAGAAGAAAATAACAATTTCCCATGTCTTCATGGACAACTGGGATGAAATAGTGCCAGTTGTCCTATCATGGGACTAGTGGGAGAGACGGTAAAAAACAATTGATATGCTAACGTTCGTAATCGTAGTTTTAGGTAGGTACGATCTCTGCAAACAGACCCAATTACACCAAGGGCGAAGCCATGCGTCAAAACTGGACGCTACTCAATGAACATAAAGACTCATTTTGCTATAAAGACTCATTTTACCAGGTTCGCTTAACCACATTTTAAAACTTGCACGCCGCGCCGTCACAACATACGTTTAGTTCGTGCAGTTGCGATACGCACGTACACGATTTTTTTGCTAACTGGTAGCGATGCTGTTTGTTACCCATAGAATAGAACCATAAAAGTCGCATCGTTTCCTGACGTTTCAAGGGTGAAGACCCTTGGGATAAATTGAGCCCTAATTCGATTCGACGTGTTCCTGACTCGTCGTATTCCAGATTCGTCGTAGTACAGTCAACGGCACGCTGGTATGCGATGTGTTCCACAAACACATTTAAACAAGGAAAGAATGCATAGAAAAATTGTTTATAACTGATACGTCATTCTATTACGAACATGCTTCATATTGTATAACGACGAATCTGGAATACGACAATCTGAAAAAAATCTCAATGCGCAATCACTCTGGTCAAATGTAAGCACCCTTGAGACAAACATTCTCTCTTTTCAACAGAGCATGAAAGAAAATGCTGCGATAGTTCAATACTACCTGTCATCACTGGATGTAGTAGTGAACATAAAACTATGTTACACGATATTATCTGTGAACGACGTACGAGGGTTCTACGTGCCATGCTACCACTCCTGTTCGCTGCAAGAATTTAACATGAAAGACCTTAAGTGTGCGAAGTTTCTAGGGATGGAGGGGGCAGCTGTCATCGATTCGAAAGTAAAAAAGCTAATAGGTGTAGCTACTTGGAGCGCCTCGTCGCGCCGCATCATACTGCCAGTTGGCTTCGCTGTGCCTAACTCGGATAAGTTTTTTAAGGATTATGAATGTGCAATGAGCATCGCAAGTGAGTCGAACGATAATACTTTCCTATTAGCAAGGAGAAACCTTCAAGAACTGTGCGGTAATTGATGGGTCTTTATTATTTTTCTATAAAATACAGCTCCATTCCATTATTGTTCCAAATGGATATTTGGAGAAAAACAAATAAAGAATAAAAAAAGTTTAAAACAATTGTTATAATTTTTTGTTTATTTACAATGAAAACTTAGGTGTACCAATTAAAGCTATGAATTATCTACGTTAAAGTTAAACTTAAAAGTCGATTCTGTAAATGAAAACTTAAATACTTTTAAATCGCTAGAGTCTACCTTCTCTGTGTCGGACTCATTATTTATTTCTGGAGCTATTTCACTTTTACTATTGATATTACATACTGTTTTTTGTTCATTGTCTAGAACATCAGAGCTTAGGTTGAAATGAAACTTAAATGAACTGTCTCCCGTTGATAAAAAGGCAGATTTTCTGAGGAATGTTGCTTTAGGTTTGTCGGGCACTTCAGCAATCTTGATTTTGCTTGTCACTAAAAGAAAAAGCAATTTATGAGTGAGAATCCCACTAATATTATAAATGTGAAAGTTTGGATGTTTGTTACTCAATCACGTAAAAACAGATTCGGATGATAATGATATTTGTCACACAGATAGTTTAATAACCTGGATTAAAACACAGGATACTTTTTATCTCGGTGAAAGGTGAAATGCCACGTGGAAGAAATCGCGGGCGGGAGCTAATATCAAATAAAGGATTTAATCACAGTGACCTGCAAACCTTCCATGCAGGCGTCCGAACAGCAGAGCAGCTGTAAAACCAGCTTAACTTCTAATTGCTTGATTAATTGATAAACTCACTTTTAGCTAATTTTTTCTCTTCAGCTGCCATCTTAGCTCTATAGTCACCGAAATGTGTCCTCATTAACTGGCGTTTCCTAATTATGGGCTGATTATTACTCTTCAAAACTGTTAGCACCTTCCATGCTTCTTGTACTGAAAATAAACATAATAATATTATTTGGTACATTATGTAAAATATCATTTTCCGAAATATTTATGTTCAACAGACAACAAAGATCAAACATTAACACCTTTGTGGACACTACGTCAAAAGTAACCGTATACATACATTGTTTCTCGTTGCCTTTTTTCTCGTTTACGGACCGTTCTAGTTGTTGAATACACCAACAAAGTTCCAGTTGGAACTGTCTCATGGTTTCCTCCGGATCGGTGTTTTGAGATTCATTACTTTCTACTTTATGTAGTTTTTGTATTGAGGTAGGCTTCCCTTTATGATGTAGTTTAGTAGCTCTTGGCATAATTATTGTAGATTTTGTTGAATTGAATTGATTATAAATAAAATTACAACTGCACAACAAAACGCCACACACAAACCAGGGGGGGTCGACTCTATTGTTCGGATTGAAATTTGCCTACAGGGGAAAACTTTGGTATTGCAAGTAAAAAAAAACATATTTTTCTATTATGGTAACCCGCAGAAATACCCGTCATGAAGTGTAAAGTACGAATGGTAGATTTTGTGTAAATAAAGGGCAGGATAAGATTTTAAGGAATTTGTTAATAATAAGAAGTAAAATTTGTAGGATATTCTTTAAACAAACTTTTTTTTAGCAATACATAATAAAACGTTTGGCTAAATATAAGACAAGCAATTTATTTTCATATGTGAATAAACGGTTGGCAGAAATGTGACTATTTGTGCTGGCAACACCAAGTCATGACATGACTTTTGTAAACAATAACAATGGTCGAGTTTGTTGGTGTTTATTGGCGATCTCGGTTTCAATTTCGTTAATATTTCGAATACTTATTAATTCTGATCATTTTCGCAAGTGTACGACGTTGAGTTTGAGCTTAGGTTCCTCCGTCTGTGTTTGTTAAGTGACAATTATAATTGTTGTTCATAATAACAGTGAATACGAGACAGTGACTCTAACCTAACCGACGTGTTAAACCTTTGATTACCTATTTTGTTCAACTTGTTAAAAATGTCTGATAAGGAAAACAGACGAAAATGTTTCAAGTGCGGCAAATCGCCTGCCTCGGACAATTGCAAACTATTTCGTTTCCCAAAACCTGCTACAAGAAACCTTTTGCGGTACGTATTTGCTAATGTTATCCCTACAAATTGTTCAACTTAACTGCGTATACGAATATTTATTGGCTTTTTAGTATCAATAAATACTCGTAATCCTAATAAATACTAAATGTTGAGTGATTTCTGAATGTGTTCTGAGGGTTTTTATCATGCTATGATAACCTATATTTAGGAAACATCACATTGTTCTGATTATAATACAAAGTAACTGTAGGTCGGAGAGTCAGGTTCTGTAACAATGTATAGCTAAAGAAGCATCTGGTACACAGAGAACTAATGAAATAATATGTGTTAATTTTTCAGTTGTACGATGTGGGCAAAATATCTTTTTCCATCAGAAGAGCACACTTCAATTGAGTTCCAGAAAAAGTTGTTTAGTGAACACCGAATGCTGTGTCAAGATCATTTTACTGATGATGATTTTACTGACAGTTCAAAGAAACGATTATTATACTCTGCAGTCCCATGTGATGTAAGTAATAAATTATTGATCCCAATATAATCCTTACTAAATATATTCTTACTAAAATTATAAATGCGAAAGTCCGTCCGTTTGTTTGTTTGTTACGCCTTTATGACTTAACTACTGAAACGATCATTATGAAATTTTGCATAAATGTTCTTAGGGGTACAGAAACGGAAACTTTTCATCCAGAAAAAAGTACTGTTCCCGAGGGATAGCAAAAAACTGTCCACGCAAACGAAGTCGCGGGCGGCCGCTAGTTATTACTAAATCAAATTTGTAGCATATTATGATAATGCTTACTTTTTATTATTGTTTCAGTTTGATAAGATAAAAATATATAACTTTTACTCTTGTACTTTTTCCATAAACATTATTGGATTTTCAGAAAAAAATAACTTTGTATTATTGCTCCCTTTGCGACACCTAGAAGACCTCTTCCAGGCTTTCTTATTATCTTCATTATATATATCAGTATCTAATAAAATAATAATTAGTCTCCATAGTACTAAATCCACTTATTTTATGAATCTCAAGACAGATGTTTGGATTTTATTTTATTTATATTGATTTTTTTTACTAAGTTTGTTTTGGGATTTATAATAATAAGCAATAAACAAATATTATTTTCAGTTTTATTACATTACAGATTCAGCAAGTGTCCATGGTGATACCACATTTTTTTAACGAGCCACAGCCGGGGCCCTCACAACTGTGCAAAGAATATGGCCCTATTTCTCAAGGCCCAGAAGCTATTTCTTCTAAGGCTGGTGATTCACAAGCTGTTGAAACAACTTTTTTGTCAATTCCACAACCCACTGAGGCGAATGAAGATTTGGACACAGAGGAAATGGTAGTGGAAGGTCCATTATCTACTCCCATTTTGGATATTGGTGATACTCCTGAAGTACAGGCTTGTGCCTATGTATGTGGATTTTTATTAAAAAATATAGCTAATTTAGACTGTAAACACTGTAATTCAGTCCTTGTATCGAAAAATGTAAATATTGTTCATATGTTTGTCCAATGCAAAGAATATAATGAATATAAAAAAAGTTTACATTATGCTAGCCAACCGTTAATTGCTTGTGTAGAAGCATGTGCAACAAATTTTAACTTGTATTTAGAAGAGAATGGGTATAAGAAAGAATTGAAAAAATATTTAATAGAAAATTTAAAAACTAGTGTTAATTTCGAATTTCTCCATAGCTGCCACAAAAATGATAATATTAATTTTATTGTCACAAATGTTTTTCATATATGTGTGAATAGATTCTGTACCCTTAAAAACCGTCTGTTTGCAGACGAAGCATCAGCGTCTGCACTTAAACGCTAAATGAATATAATTTTGCATAAATAAGCAACATGCCAGATTATATTCATTTTTTGTGGCATTCATGTTTGAAAACAAGTTGAACTGACCTAATTGTAAAATGTTTTAAGTATACCTATTTTATTAGCTACTAGAAGTACCAGGACTACATAGTTACAAAGAAGTAACCTATTACAGGAGTAACTAATGTTAACATACTAAAATCTAACAGAAGTTAGCTTCTCAATAGTTATGTGGCCCTGGTACTCGAGAGTTTCCACTTATCCCTAAATAGTGCATTAAAATCAGTTAAATATTATTAGATAAACAAACAACCAGATATTTTCTACTTTTGCTTGCCCTTTGAACTTAGAACTCATAAATAATAGAAATTAGATAAGTTGTCCAAATTACAATTTACTATCTCTGATAGTTTTGTGATCAACCGATAACTTTTATCCAAAAGATAATAATGTCGTAGAAAAAATATGTTATCCTGTTTGATGTCATGGACACTAATAGAATATTTTGTTTAAGGGGTTGACTTTACACCTAATGTTATGTTCTTAAATAAGTCATATTACTCATGGATAAATATTTATTATGCACTATTATTTCATGCAATAAACATGTTTGGGAACATTTTTCTGTTTTATTTTATATTTGATGGGCAATATTGCTTACGAATTCTATCGATGGAGGTATAGGCAATTTCACTTGTAAGGAAACTTTATGGTAAAACTTACCATAAAGTTTTCTTACATGTGAAATTGCCTATACCTCCATCGAAAGAAATCTTATATGAAAGTATTGTTCAAATGTTCCCGCCATAGAGTTTGTGGTGGGTTGACTATAGGTGACACTAGAAGCGTACTTCCGGTAAAAACGGAAACCCATTTCTTAACAATGGAGTTGTTATTCTTCTCCGCTAGGAGTATGTGTTCTGTGACACAAACACAATCACACACAGAGAAGAGAACATTAAACGAGTCAGGCGGCTTTCCACTTACCGGCACGGCGACGGGACGGCAACGGCGGCGACAGCGACGGCTCGTCGCCGTCGCCGTGCCCTGCCGGCGCTCGGTTTTTCCACTAGACGGCGCGGGCGCGGGCTACGCTCAGTACAGACACGCACGCCAACTTTACGTCGTCCTACTATTTATTTGCTCTACCTTTTACATTTAAGGAGAAAATATCTACAACGTAGAAAAGTAAATTTTTGGGTCGATCCAAAAGGTCGATCCAAAGGTATATCCAAGGATCCAAAAGGTCGATCCAAAGGTATTTAGAGGGTTCTTACTATACTTTATTTGAAAAACTAAAAATAAACAATAAGCAATTCTTTAACTATTTTCGAATGACTCAAGAAACATTTAATTATCTGTTGGAGAATTTATGTGAAACAATCAAAAAGAAGGATACTCGTATGGCAATACCACCTGAAGAAATGTTAATAGTGACGTTGAGGTAAGTTTTGTAACTATTATATATTATTTTATATATTATATTATTTATTTGTTATCTAAACGGTATTTATTTTGTAGAAGAGTGCAGAAAGAAATGTGGCCACTTTTACAGGCCAGAAAAAATTGTTTAAGCGATAAAAAATACCACAAAACTTGTTCGGAGTGCACAATAAGATAATTCACAATTATTATTTTGTCTTTTTTTTTTAATTTTTGAAGCATTATGGATTTTTCACAGAATAGTTAAAGTAGGTACCTACTAATGTGCAGACAACGTGTTCTTAATCCATTTTAATTTCCAAAATCAGTTTATCCACTAACGCCATCTGAGCAATCCGTTGCATTATACGTATGCCGTACCGTAGACTTTGCCAAAACTGTGTTGGTATGGCTTACTCAGCGAATAGAATAGATGGCGCTAGCACAATAAAGAAAAAAATATATCGAAAAAACTGTTAATCTACACAATACTAAATAATTTACTAGAAAAATCTACAGTTGAAACTATATACCTACTAATAATTATTAGCAATTTTTATTATATTTGGAATTTATCAATTTACCTAACTATTACAATAATGTACCTACGTACAAATTACTTTTATGTTGTGGTATAAATAATAAGAATATCTTGTAATATGCTGCAAGTATAAAAAAAAAAAATATGGTAATTTGTAATTTATATCACATAAAAAACAATATCAAACTTATGTTTGTAGTTCATTTCATACAAAATAAGTGCATACGTACGACCTCAAATGTAAGCTTGTCAACAATAAGGTTGCGTTCACTTGCGTTCGCGACTGTACAGGCTGTACCCTGCCCCGCGCGCGTACACACACACGCACACGGCTACGTACGTATACAAAACACACACAGATTTGCCGGTGGGGGTGGGGGTCAATTGGCCGTGCCGTCGCCGTCGCCGGCAAGTGGAAAGGCGTGCCATATAAACTTATACATTTATGCTGCCACGGCAGCCGTGCCGTCGCCGTCGCCGTCCCGTCGCCGTGCCGGTAAGTGGAAAACCGCCCAAATCACTTTACACACACTCACAGACTAGTGAGTGACGTTATTTGACGGTTGACATTGACAGTTCCACCACCAGTATTGCCAACAATATATTTTGAATGAGGGCGCTCGTGGCGGAACTTGACAGACTGATCGTACTCGATCACGTTTGTCAAGCAACACTCGGTCCGGCCAGGTGTCGGATGGGTGACCGTAAAGTGGCATTACAACTGAGTGCTTCCGTGCTTCGGAGGGCACGTTAAACCGTCGGTCCCGGCTGTTGTCAATTGATAACAGTCGTTAAGCCAAGTTAGAGGCCTTACAGGCGGCTTGATAAACTCTAACACCAGAGGTGGCCACTAATCCTTATTCGATAAGAAGAAGCATACCAATTTCGGGTTGCCACTCGTACTTGACAGTAAAATATTGTATAATAAAATAAGTTCGATTTTAAAAGTGAATTTACCCTATAACGGAAAGATAAACATTGTATAAGATTGGAGATGGGAATTGAAAATAAAAAAAACATAAACAATGTTGACCTTTGCGTTATTTGTTTAAATTAATTGTTAAAATTATTGGCGTATAGTTAGCAGACTCACCATGGAATAAGAAGGTTTTGATTATGTCAAAAAATTGTTAGTAAATAGTGATAAATAGTGAACCATAGCATATAAATAGTGATACTATGGTTTAGAAGATATTTGAGTATCTTAGTGAGGCTGCTAACTTGACGTCAAGTTAGCAGACACATTAAGAAATACAGTTCATATCAATATGATTTATATGCCGAAAAATTGTTAGAAAAATAGTGAATCGTATACGCAAAATTTCAATAATATTGCTTCAATACAAGCCGAGATATTACGGTCTCAAAGTGGGATGCTAACTTGTCGTTTCTGTGGATGGCGATTCCAGAGAAACGGGTACAAGTTTTAACCAAATAAATATATCAAAAAATTGTTAGTGAAATTGTGATTCTTACGATATAAATAAAAAAAGAATTCATCATTGCTATTTTCTAAAATTCGAATGTTAACTTCTAACATAATACTCTGAATATAGACTGTCAATCAATATTGAACTTTGCTCCACAGTAATAAGGTTTAAACTTGATTGCAATCATGAGGTGAGTACTATCAAGCAAAAAGTGACTAGTACTGTAGCCCGCGGACATCTAAATCACCAAAAAGGTTACCGCTTGTCTTTTTGTTATTGTTATAGATTTTGCAATATTGTATACTAAAACCGAAGTCTTAAAGATCGTAACCCGCCGTAACCATAGACAGTGATAAATCTAAAATCTCCATTTATGTTAGTTATTTACTTTCGAGGTTACCGCATTGTTTCACTATTGTCATGGTAAACAGATTTGTTCAATTACTACACATATCAGTAAGATTATGGAAAGTCGCCATACACAAATTTAAACAATGAATTTACACTACTGACGGTTTTTTTCGATATTCTCTTTGGTCCGGGCAGGTTCGTACAACCACAGTATGCCGGTAAACTGGGGTGATTCGCAACTGGGTGGTGGAAACATCAGAAAAACATTAAAAATGACCTTTTCTAACGTATTTATTGATAAAAAAAACTTCTTCTTTAATCTTCTTTTTTCAAGTAGGCAATACATTCTTAGACCAGATGTAGTCCGGCCATTTTGATAATAATTTACATTTGTTTTACTGGGTGTTATTTGCGAAAATGGCATTTAACTAGAAGTCCAACACGGTGAACATGACAAAAATTAGAACCCCGTCTGTGGGTAGCGGTGAATCGGGGGTATCAGAGGTTGACAGGCAATGAATTGGCTCGCCTTCTTCTCATCTTCTTGCTGTCGCGACCTCCGGCGTTGGTTGAGGGTCAACCACATCCGTGATGTAAACATATCCATCGCGGATCGCGAGAATTTAAAAACGATGAATATGTGATCGAAGGAGAAGTGAAGGACAAAGCGTGGTACTTACCATGAGTTATATTGTACCTTCAACTATCAGCGAATGTCTGTCCTTGCCTTTCAGAGGTTCTCTCGTTCCATCTGTAAGTACAAATAAAGATATGACACCACTGCGTGGTGTCACTAAGCCCTGCAGTCACGCCGCCATGACGGCGTGGTCGCAGGAATTATAGAACATACAAATATGGATATAAATAAGTGACTTGGTCATCTGTAGGCCGTATGTCGATATGACCTTACTCTCTGTATTAGCTGTCTAAAATAGTGTCCACGTTACTTATCCACTGGGTGGTGCGTGGCTCGCATACATAAAAATCCCCATAAGCTTAGGGGAATTCAGATGTCTTACCCACGTTACTTGTCCACTAATGTGGGACGTGGTTGCGACATATCATGTCTTAACTATCCACGGTGACTTACCCACAATTGTGGTGCGTGGCCGCAATATGGTCCCTACCCACGTTACTAGTCCACCTATGTGGGACGTGGTTGTGACATATCATGTCTTAACTATCCACGGTGACTTACCCACAATTGTGGTGCGTGGTCGCAATATCCTACCTACCCACGTTACTAGTCCACCTATGTGGGACGTGGTTCTCTCTCTCAATATAACGTCTAATAGGACCAGAGGTCCTCATGAGTCTCATCTATCCACGTTACTTGTCCACTAAGGTGGGACGTGGTTCTTATGTGCAGAGTCCTTCCCACGTTGCTTACCCACTTACGTGGAGCGCGGGACTTATTTCAGAATACTTTATTGGCGATTATATATTGGCTCAAACATACAAACATTATATTACATGAGATGCGCACAGGTTATTATTGCATGCACTATGCTAATACTTAGCTCTCGTTTATATTCCATTGGTTTCCTGAGCTCGTTACTTGTTGGCAGGCACGTTTAATATAGAAGCTTACAACAGGGCACATTACATTTGTATGATGATATGAGAAATAATATAGCACAACTAGACATGAAGAAAATAAAAGGCGGCTTACTTGACATTGACAATAGAATTATGGCGGCACTGGATAAGTGTTGCCACCTCAAACATCGCGACTGGTGTTGTCGTCGCGACACTCCCAACGGCGAAATTAAAGAGTGTTAAAAAGGCTGCGAGTCCACTCTTGGATCTTTTCCAAGGCTTTGGTCGCAGCGGCACGTACTGGTCTGGAGTGACTGATAGCGTGTGGCATATTGACTGTGTCACCATCATGTGAATTGGTTTTGTTAGTTTCATGATCAGATAAATCATCATCATGTATCGGTACTACTATATCTAAGTTACTTTCTCTTAGAGCTTCATTGTGATTTACTAAATCTTCTACAGGTATTACTTCAATTTCAGGCGTATAGGCATGGCTTACAAATCTTGGTTTGTCTGAAGGTTGATCAACGACTTTCGCTTGAGTTTCATCATCAATTTCATTTACTTCTAGAGGGTACAGTTGTGAAATGGATCTAGTGTATTCAGTGGTCCCAACTTTCACTTTCGCTACCCTTATATGACCATCGACTCCTGGAGAAAGTGATACTATTTTTCCCACCTTCCAGCTTTCACGATTCTTCGAGTCTCCTCTTATTTGAACTATTTGCCCTATTTCTGGTTTTAATGCTGATTTGACTCTTGGTTCCTTAACTGAATTTTGGTATCGTTCACGAAGGCTAGGTAAATAACGGTTCATAAATATGTCTTTAAATTCTTCTAGAATAATTAAAGCCCTTTTCCATGACTTGATTAGGTTTATCTTAGTTGTTGTCCCTGATACAGGTCTCTCATCTATATTGGTATCGATGCTTATAGTTTTTCCCATAGTGAGGAAGTCTGCTGGAGCTAAAACATGAACCATTTCAGAATCTACGCACGTCAAAGGTCTTGTGTTTAATATAGCTTCAATCTCCTTTGTTATCGTCATCAACTGATTGTCTTTCAAAAGATGTTTCTGTAGAGTCCTTATCATACAATGTTTTACCAAACCTACTAGTCTTTCGTAAATTCCTCCAAACCATGGAGCTAGTTGAGGTATGAATCTCCATTGGATCTCCTTCTGTTTGCAGTAGGGACTAGTTAGAATTTCTGCTATTAATTTAAATTGTGTGGCATTATCTGAAGTTATCAATTTTGGTACTCCTCTTGTGGATATCATTCTTCTTAGAGCCAGAAGTCCTTCTTCTGCAGTTAGGTCTTGGACAATCTTTAGGTGTATAGCTCTTATGGCTAAACATGTGAATAAACAAATCCACCTTTTAGTAGTTCCTTGGTCAGTTTTGACTAGAACTGGGCCTAGATAATCTAATCCTGTGAACGTGAAAGGTGAACTGTAGTTCACACGTTCTTTTGGTAAAGAAGGTGTATCTGGTAATTTAAATGGACCGCCTCCATGCTTGATACATCTTGGACATTGTCTTAAGACTTTAATTACTTGTACTTTTCCTTGTGGAATCCAAAAATGTTTGCGAATTATGCTTAGTGTATGATTTACTCCTACGTGGTAGTTTTCCTGATGAGTTTTCTTAATCAGATTGTTTGTAAAGTAGCAGTCTTTTGGAAGTAATATTGGGTATTTCATGTCGAATGACCATTGTGTATTTTCTAGTCTCCCTTTACATCTTAAAACTCCTTTGTCATCTTTAAACAAACGAAGATTACGACTAAGGTTAGTTATTTTTGTATTAACTTCATCTGGATAATATTGTGCTTGAATTTCCTTTATCACTTCGATTTCTGTCTTTTGTTCGCTGATATTATCTGTGTTCTTTGATATTTCCCTAATTTGGTAGACAGCCGTCAAACCGTTGTCCGACTTTGACGGATCCTCCGACGCCAAGAGCAAGTGTTCCTTAACCAGGTTGGTCCTTTTAGGCCAGCTGCTAGGATGCTGTAGTAGAAATTCTGGGCCTTCAAGCCAGTATTCTTCTTCTAGTCTTGTTTTATTGGGTCGTGTTGCTACATCTGCTGGGTTTAGTTCAGTTGGTACGTATCGCATTGTAAGATTTTTGTTCCTCTTTATCTCTTCTATACGTCTGTTTACAAATGGTGTCAATAATTTGTCTGAGTTGTACCAGTCTATAACTATTTGACTATCTGTCCATAAGAAATGTTGTTCTGTCTTTATTTGAAGAGCTGATTCTACATAATTTAGTAATCGATTTCCAATTAATACGCCTAACAGTTCTAAACGCGGTATTTGTAGATTGTTTTGATCTTTTATAGGAGTTAATCTTGATTTGCCAATTATAAAGGCTTTACCATTTTCGTTTATTACATATACGGCTGCTGCGTATGCTTTTGCTGAAGCATCTGTAAAACAGTGTAACTGGTTATTACCGTGTTCAAAGTTTTCTGTGTAATATCTCTGTATATTCATTTGATAATTGTGTAATTTTTCATGCATTGGTCTCCACTTTTCTATGTTTTCAGTTGTTAATTGTGAATC
Source organism: Agriphila straminella (assembly GCA_950108535.1). Classification (NCBI taxonomy): domain Eukaryota; kingdom Metazoa; phylum Arthropoda; class Insecta; order Lepidoptera; family Crambidae; genus Agriphila; species Agriphila straminella. The sequence goes on along the minus strand of OX467305.1, from coordinate 22,586,936 downwards.
CCACTTGATTTTGCTCTTCCACAATTCTTGAATAAATAATTTTGGAGATAGTAATGAAGGTGCTACATATCCGCATGGATCATAGACTGATGCGATGGTTTTCAAAATTCCTCTTTTAGTTGTTTGTAGATTTATAGTTTTAGGTCTCAACTGTAATGTGTCTTCTTTTGTGTTCCAACTTAATCCAAGGACTTTAACTATTGTTTCATCATTCACGTCTGTAACATTCTCTACAAATTCTCTTGAATTTGAACTCCATTCTCTTAGGTTCATTGAAATTTTTTCGAATTCTTGCTTTAGTTTGTTATGTAATGATATAGCTTGGAGCTTAGTTTTAGTTCCTGTAACTAAGTTGTCTACGTAGATATTCTCTGAAGCTTGTTGTATGCTTTTATCATTAGAACGTAGTAAATGATGTTTTATTGTAGCATTTAAGAGAAATGGACTTGATATAACTCCGAAGGGTACACGACAAAATCTTAGATGTATAAGATTATCTTCATTGGCTGCTTTGGTTATGTCTTTGATCCATAGAAATCTAGTTACGTCCTTACTGTCATCTTGCAGACCGATCTGTAGAAAGGCTTTCTCTACGTCAGCTGTTAAGCCGATTCTATGTGATCGAAATCTTATCAAGAGTTTTGTCAGGTCTTCCAGTAGAACTGGTCCAGCTCTAAGACATTCATTCAGACTGTAACAATTTTTTATCTTAGCTGAGGCATCATAGACGATCCTCAAAGCTTTTCCTGAGGCTTGTACTCCATGATGAGGTAAGTAATGTATCTTATATCTGCTGTATTCCTTCTCTTCCGAAGGTATAACTTCTATTACTCCCTTTTCCAATTGTGTTTGTATAGTTTCATCATATAATTTCAAAGTTTCCTTGTTGATACGTTTTAATAGGTTTACTAGTCTTCCTTTGGCCAATCCTAAATTGGAGGGTAAATTGGGTAAATTTTCCTTCCATGGCCAGCTGACAGAGTATCTCTTGTCAGAATATTGAACTGACTCATTGAAGTTTTTTACTGCTTCCTCTTCCTTGGTAATTTTAGGTGAATCTGTAATCCCGATACATTCTAACTCCCATAGATTTTTTAGGTTGATGTTGTCTATTGGCAAGTCGGGTTTATGTAGTTTAACTTCTGCGCTAGATTGAAAGTAGGTGTTCACCGTAAGGTTGTCTATTACTTCGAATTCTCTTTTGCCGGTTATTATCCAACCGAGTTGTGAATTCACTAGAAATAGATTGTCACTAATTTGTTTTTTATCTGTATTTATGACTGTGAAGTAGTAATCGTTTCCGATGAGTATATCTACTTGATCTCCAAGTGAACCATCATCGGCTAATAAAATTTTATCCTTCCATTGATTTAATTCTTCTTCAGGATAAGAAACTTGTTGGGTTATTGTGGGTACAACGTTGGCATAAATTATAATGGTTGTTTCGGTCTTTGTTAAAATGGATAGTTTAACTAATGGACTGTCATATTCATGTGGATGTTTTGAACCAAATGTGAAAACTGAAAGATGCTGTTCTTCTATTATTGGCAGTTGTAGTTGTTTAGCTACTTGTTGGGTAACGTATGTTCTCTGGCTTCCAGAGTCCATCAGAATTCGGCAATTCTTTTGTTTTGATCCTTCTTCATTTCTGGCATTTACTATAGCTGTTTGCAAAATTGTCGATGTTGCTGTCAACGTGGAAAATATGTTGGTATTCATACCTCTTGGCCCCTTTTCTTGGTATGAATAACGCTTTGGACAGATGGCCCTGTTATGCTTTCCTATCTCTCCACAATGAAAGCAATTCCTTTTAATAGGACATTCGGTTAGTTGGTGTTTTAGACTAAAACAATTGTAGCATCGTTGGCCTAGTTTTTTCTTTCTTTGATCTATTGTTCTTACCGTTCTACATTCCTCGTTCATATGTTGCTTTTGACAGAAGACACAGGGTTTAAGTTTCATTCGTTTCGAGGTAAAGTCTTTATTGTTTAGATGTTCTCCTTTTCTTTTATTATTGTAGGTATTTGATACCTGATAATTAGATGGTGAACGATAATTATTATCATTATTACGGTAATTGTTCCTTGTGTAAAATGTTCTTACATTGTTTACATATGGTTTCCTTCTTATGTCATTTGGTCTTTCCTTATTTCTGAAGTTTCTTTGTACCAATTGTTGTGGTTTTGGTTTCATTTTATCCCTGATATGAAGTGTCTCTACTGTATAGCCATCACTAGTCGATGTTCTTTCTTGCTTAATTCGGCTAGCTTCTTCTCTGGCCGAGATAATAATTTTCAATTGCTTTCTCATGTCCTCAATAGAATCGGATTTCAGTGAAATCTTCATTTCGTAAATAATGTCTTCAGGAAATTTCTCCGTAATGATAAATCTCAGATGGTTATGTTCTGTATTTTCTCCTAACGCCCCTAATACTCTTATGTGTTTTTCTATTTCATTTAACGTTTTACGACATTCAGCAGCAGTGTTGCTTGCACATTTGATTTTGTACAAGGCTGCATAGTGGGCGTCGATAATTTGGTTAGGTTTCCCGTAACGTTCCTTGAGCGTGGTAACTGCAATCTGATAATTTTTGTGCGTGATTTCTAATCCATCAATGATTCCTTTAGCTTCACCGTTTAAAGACGACTTTAAATAGAGTAACTTGTCTACTTCTGGTAAATTACGTTCGTCGATATTCGAAGAAAAATGATCCCAAAATTGTTGCCAGAGGAGAATATTCCCGTCAAATTCTGGAAGGCTTAACTTGGGTAGTTTGCTGGTAATCACGGAATTGTTGAGTTGTGTTTCTCGAGCTGTTCCTTTAAGATTATTCAATTCAGTAGTGAGTTCTATTAGGATCTCTTCAGACTTGAGTTGAATATCACTAAATCTGGAGATATCGTCAGCCGATGGGTCGTTACTTAGTTTGAAATAATTGCTCAGTTCTGTAGAAAATCTTGTGTGTAATGCCTCTAATTTTTTACATAATATTTCTGCCTTAGCCTTATTGAAAGTAACCGTATTAATGGCACCTATTAGGTCCTCACATTCACTAGTAAGTACCTCAATATGCCTTATCACATCTTGCAACCTTGCGATCAGTACGGATTCCATTATTTTTTAGATCTGAAATGATACCATCAAATGGTAGATTTACCTTTGTTATGTTTTGTGACAACAATAATGTCACTAAATACAGGTATTGTAACTTAATTTGATTTGTTTCGTTTTAATTTCATGTTAATTTTGAAAATTTAGTAAGTCATTAATTGCTGTATACGGCTATTGTCTTATTTTCAATAGTAGAAAATATATATTTTTTTTTAAATTTATTTCATATTTATTTTATTAAAATTTTATTCACTTATATTGTGAGCTTTATTCATTAAGATGTAATCAGTTGTCACAGTTAATCAATAGCAAGCTTATCTCATCTCAATTCCCATCTCATCCATTTAAACATTCGAGTTCACTCAAGTATAAGTCAAACGTTCAGAATGGTTTGAGATCCCCGTTATTTCATAAATATTACAATCTGCAATTCACTGCGGTGAATAGTATACACTGCGGTGTCTATGACTAGTTAATTTTCTAGTTTCAACTTGACTACGCAATGAACACTAAACCCGCTGCAAATTCACTAAGTCAAACGTTCATGAAACTGTTCCCCTTTCGTAAATATGAGTAGTTAAAATTAAAGACAATAGTCAGTATAAGTCAAAGAAAACACTTCCCAAAGTGATATGTTATTTTGATGTCCCCTGATATTTGTATTGGTTCTGTACACAAATAACACTTTACTAGTCTACCAGTCAAGTATCATTCGCTTCATAAACACTTATTTTATAGTTTTTTGTTTAGAGGAATAAATAAAATGTTTAAAGTTTATGTACTCAACTGAGTATTCAATATCACACTGTGAGGTAGATTTTGTTTATTATATTTATTAAGGAGATAAATAATTATCACAACATGAATGCATTTTAGTTTTTTATTGAATGAGAAAACACAAAGAGTGCTCCTTTATATGGAATAATGTCAATCATAACTTTGAATCACATGTCCTCTGAATAAGTTCAACTTACTTAAATTAGATTTGTTCATCATGAAGTTCATTTATGATTTATTTAGATGAACATGTTAATAAATTTTCTCATTATCATTAAACATGTGACTCTTCATATGCAAGTAAGTCTCAATGAAAATTCAATAAATACTTTCACCCCAACTGGTCGCTGGTGGTAGTTCCCGCTACCGACTCCGTTGTTTATAAGATTAAACGGTCTCGTTAAGGAAGCTTTATTATGAATCCCTTTCTCTGGGTCAGTCTATGTTCAAAGTACTTATTCATTGAGTTCATTGAGCTTTCAATAAGAAAGTGGGTATAGTTTGCTTGGATTCTGTATGTGTAACCACCAATAAGTAAGTATATCGGTATATGAACACACACAAAATACAATATTTTATGATCAATAATATTCTTGTTTCCTTGAGTTCTTATTAGAATCTAGTTTGGAATCAATTGTGTTCAGGTTTTATCATTAAAAGTTTGTAAATAATTTTATTGTTGTCAGAATTTGAAACAAGAGCATTATGTCTTTATTGAATCTTCACTGATCATGCAATGAAATAAAGATGAGTCTTACCTTGTATTGCACTATTAAGACCTTGTATGTTAATCCTTTGATCTTCTTTCACCTTTTTTATTCTTAAAATATCATAGGTAGTTGTCTTTTAGTTTGACTGATGTATATCTGAAAGAACTTAAATCGATCAAAATTCCTATCTAACAATTTCGAAGCCTGTAGATTAATGATGAAAATGCTGAAACTGATTATGGATTTATGACGAATCGCAACTGTTAATGCTAAACTTTCGATCAAGTATCTACTTGCAGCTCACAAACTCATAAGACGCCGTGTCCCAAACTCTAGTTTGGCCCCAATTTCTGTGGATTAAACCATTAAATTATACTCACCAATTGGTTACTGCGTCTTATCCATTACTTTAATCCTATGGACAATGAGATAATCACTTTATAACACAAGTTGTGCTATCACCCGCCAATTTTTTGGCAAGCGATGCACAAAGTGAAGTAAAAAACGCAAGTGAAATAGTGATGTTCCGTTCGAAAATTGACGGCTTCGTGTCGATGAGTTTTTCAACGTCGATACCAAATCGCAGTTTGAAAGTAATATCCGTATACGTAAATCAATAACACGCGTTACGTCGTTACTTTTATTGTAAATAACTATATCAATTGACAATAAATTCGTCTATTGTCTCGTTTTAGTAAAGTGGTATATGATAAGATGTTATACCAATTAATCGAAATTAACCGTAGCATTTATACAAAACATTACGACCAATAGAGCATCTCGTTAATATCGTGAAAGCTCCTTAGCCTTTCGCTACGGAGTAATTTTAGATATCAAATTAATTAAATAATTAAAATGATTTGTTAAAATATCGTTTTTTATTTCTTAAATTTATAACATTTCTTAATAAATAACACGATAAATGATATAACAAGGTTATGTTATATTGTGTAGTTTTGTTATGGACTTCGCATTGGTATAAACCAATCATTAACATTTTGTCATCTTATGATATCACATACGAAATTATCGTATAATTTTCTAAGCATAAATTGATTTTACCCCAACACTAACGTGTTGGAAGTTCGTGCATTGTTGACAACACGAAATATCGCCATTTTGGTTATGTTTCCGTTCTGTGCCACGACCATTTTCTGTTTCAATTTTGTTATCAGAGTAATTTGTTGTATCAATATACCTGAATTCGAGCTAATAATTCACGATTTAGTTTTTTGTGGAACTATCTTACTCTTTTAATGCGAAATATTATAAAGAGTAGTGATTGTGCCTTTTCAGTAAACCTGCTGCCAACATTCAAGTTTTGCTCATTTTTTGGTGTGCCAACAAACACTTAGCGCCACCTATCGGTGAATACCTGCCGTAACCGATTTCATGCCACCAATATGATGTCAATTTGTCAATGTAAGTATCAATATATAAAACTTTAATTTGTAACTTTTGTAAGTGCCATCTCATCGAAATTCTTTCATCAAGTATATACTGTAACTTTGACTGCGTTTACTTTTACACCTAATAGTGTGTAAACAATATGCACCATTGAGTATAGTTATATCACTTAACAATAATGCCTTTAGTATGCCTATTCATGATCAACACATAAAACTTTTAATTGAATCCTCAAACAATAAACCTTGTTTAAAGATTAGCTGGACAGACATTCGCTCCACCAATCACTCACTTCTCCCCAAATCACGGATATCCTACTTCTCATGCTGAAAGTCTCTCTGGTTCTAGGATCACTCCATTCTAGACTGATCCCAGCACCAGCTCACCACCATGTCGCGACCTCCGGCGTTGGTTGAGGGTCAACCACATCCGTGATGTAAACATATCCATCGCGGATCGCGAGAATTTAAAAACGATGAATATGTGATCGAAGGAGAAGTGAAGGACAAAGCGTGGTACTTACCATGAGTTATATTGTACCTTCAACTATCAGCGAATGTCTGTCCTTGCCTTTCAGAGGTTCTCTCGTTCCATCTGTAAGTACAAATAAAGATATGACACCACTGCGTGGTGTCACTAAGCCCTGCAGTCACGCCGCCATGACGGCGTGGTCGCAGGAATTATAGAACATACAAATATGGATATAAATAAGTGACTTGGTCATCTGTAGGCCGTATGTCGATATGACCTTACTCTCTGTATTAGCTGTCTAAAATAGTGTCCACGTTACTTATCCACTGGGTGGTGCGTGGCTCGCATACATAAAAATCCCCATAAGCTTAGGGGAATTCAGATGTCTTACCCACGTTACTTGTCCACTAATGTGGGACGTGGTTGCGACATATCATGTCTTAACTATCCACGGTGACTTACCCACAATTGTGGTGCGTGGCCGCAATATGGTCCCTACCCACGTTACTAGTCCACCTATGTGGGACGTGGTTGTGACATATCATGTCTTAACTATCCACGGTGACTTACCCACAATTGTGGTGCGTGGTCGCAATATCCTACCTACCCACGTTACTAGTCCACCTATGTGGGACGTGGTTCTCTCTCTCAATATAACGTCTAATAGGACCAGAGGTCCTCATGAGTCTCATCTATCCACGTTACTTGTCCACTAAGGTGGGACGTGGTTCTTATGTGCAGAGTCCTTCCCACGTTGCTTACCCACTTACGTGGAGCGCGGGACTTATTTCAGAATACTTTATTGGCGATTATATATTGGCTCAAACATACAAACATTATATTACATGAGATGCGCACAGGTTATTATTGCATGCACTATGCTAATACTTAGCTCTCGTTTATATTCCATTGGTTTCCTGAGCTCGTTACTTGTTGGCAGGCACGTTTAATATAGAAGCTTACAACAGGGCACATTACATTTGTATGATGATATGAGAAATAATATAGCACAACTAGACATGAAGAAAATAAAAGGCGGCTTACTTGACATTGACAATAGAATTATGGCGGCACTGGATAAGTGTTGCCACCTCAAACATCGCGACTGGTGTTGTCGTCGCGACACTTGCCTTCAACGGGAACGGGAACGGGACCGGGATGGGGACCGGGGCTACCCCGGTATTGTCTAATTTTAAAAATCTATCGCGATCGCTTTCATTTGACAGATGGATGTGACACATTGCTGCATTTCTTTAGTATGTTTTTATATGTGTAGTAATTGAACAAATCTGTTTACCATGACAATAGTGAAAATGCGGTAACCCCGAAAGTAAATAACTAACATAAATGGAGATTTTAGATTTATCACTGTCTATGGTTACGGCGGGTTACGATCTTTAAGACTTCGGTTTTAGTATACAATATTGCAAAATCTATAACAATAACAAAAAGACAAGCGGTAACCTTTTTGGTGATTTAGATGTCCGCGGGCGACTATTCACTTTTTGCTTGATAGTACTCACCTCATGATTGCAATCAAGTTTAAACCTTATTACTGTGGAGCAAAGTTCAATATTGATTGACAGCCTATATTCAGAGTATTATGTTAGAAGTTAACATTCGATTTTTAGAAAATAGCAATGATGAATTCTTTTTTTATTTATATCGTAAGAATCACAATTTCACTAACAATTTTCTGATATATTTATTTGGTTAAAACTTGTACCCGTTTCTCTGGAATCGCCATCCACAGAAACGACAAGTTAGCATCCCACTTTGAGACCGTAATATCTCGGCTTGTATTGAAGCAATATTATTGAAATTTTGCGTATACGATTCACTATTTTTCTAACAATTTTTCGGCATATAAATCATATTGATATGAACTGTATTTCTTAATGTGTCTGCTAACTTGACGTCAAGTTAGCAGCCTCACTAAGATACTCAAATATCTTCTAAACCATAGTATCACTATTTATATGCTATGGTTCACTATTTATCACTATTTACTAACAATTTTTTGACATAATCAAAACCTTCTTATTCCATGGTGAGTCTGCTAACTATACGCCAATGTTAAAAATTAGAGAGGAGTGGATTGCCACATCAAAAAAAGAAGTAGCGATACTAGCGACTTCCGGTAAAATGAAACCTAGTGCCATATATTTATCTGTGCCTAGTGCCAGTGGGTGGGTGGCGGTTTTGAGAACTAAAAAGAAATATTGAAATTAATCTATCTAATCTAACCTCAAAACTTTTCTCTAAGCCAATTCCTAGTATGCCGCTTGGAAAATTTGGAAAAATAACACTTTCGTGGTAAATACTTGACTATCTACATATACACTTTTTGTGGGTGAGCTTTACAACAATTAGTAATTTTACAATTGATTTAATTCAGGTTATTCTATTAATTTTTCATTTCATTGTCCACATTTATATTCTGATTGTAATCTTTGTTACGCGCATTGTAATAATTTAATGATAGAAAATGTAGATGAGAAAGGTGATCTTCAATGTCAAACCTTTGATTACTGTCAAACTTGGCAAAAATGTATTAGTGAAAAAATAACCTACTACAATACTAAAATTATTTCAATTTCCAAATTTCAGGTTGGCAATAACAGTGTCTAGCTTAGCCTTGTTCGCTGCGTCTAAAAACTATGTAACTGCTCGTCGAGTGGAGAATATGAAAGCTAGGGAACGTATGCGCAGGTCAAACGAAGGATTATATCCAGACAGCTACAGAAAGTGAAGGAACAAGTGCTAAATTTATCTCTACTGGTTTCAGGTTAGATTTTAATCCAGTTAATGTTGATAATGGGCCAAACTACAACCCGGGTACTTAATGTCTAATTTCAAAATCTATCGCAATCACTTTTATGACAAATGGATGTGGCACATTGCTACATTTCTTTGGTTTATTTGTACCAAAAAGAAGCATCAATGTGTAACATCCTGATAGCGATTGTGATAGATTTTGAAATTAGACAATTAGCCCCCGGGTTGTAATGCCATTGCCAGTTTTGAACCCATCAAACCTGCCAATCTGTAGGTTGAAAAGTAGAGAAAGAAGGGTTTTCTCTTTATGCCATTATCCACTGGCATGCTTGGGTTCACGGCTGCTCCTTCCTCTGGTGCTAGAAAAAAATGGATAAATAACAGTTTGTCCTCGATTCAGGCAAACATCATAACAACCACTAAAACAACAATCGCCACTACTACTACTACTACTACTAATCACACGTAAAACAAACAAACCAATCACAGAGCTCTATTTCCACACAATACATTTGCATATATGGGTGTGTGTGCATCAAACTGTAACTAAGTTTCAATTTTAGGTGTGAGAAAGCTTTATAACTGAGTAACTGATAAATAATAAAAATGGCCGTCCCACAACTGGACCCCGCGAAGCTACAGCTGGTGCAGGAGCTCGAGATCGAAATGATGTCGGACATGTACAACCGGCTCGTGAGCGCGTGCCACCGGAAGTGCATTCCTGTCAAATATCATGAACCTGAGCTTGGTAAGTCAACAATGATATATGAGATCAACTTATTTTGTGTAAAACTATAAATTCATTCTTTAACCGTCACAAAAGATTTATCAGACAAATGTTAATATGTCCATTTTGGCAGGTCACGAAAACAGTGTTATTCTATCAAAATAATAATATAATTAATTTTTCAATACAGTTGCTCGAAAATGTAAGTTTACGATGACAGTCGAGCGTGCGGTAAGTTGATTTTACCGCACGCCGTGCGGTTTTTGTTTACGGATTAGTACAGCGTGCGGAAAGTTGATTTTACCGCACGCCGGCGCCGTGCGTTTTTGTTTACGAACGTTTTTTTTTATTTCTACTAGCTTCCGCCCGCGACTTCATCCGCGTGGACAGTAGAAAAATATTGCAACTAGTTTAAAATGACCCCTTTAGTGTATGAAAGCTAGTACTACGGAGAGTTCAAGCTATTTCCCTGGATCCACCCACCTGAATTTGATGAAACATAGCTTAGATTTTAAGTTGGACTGAGGTCCAAATATCTACTAAATTGTAAAAAATCCATCAAAATTCGTTTAGCGGTTTTTGCGTAAATCGCGCACAAATATTTAGAATTTACAGTTTTATTATATGTATAGATTACAATCTCAGTAGTACCTTTAATGTTTTCTCACAAATGTATTGAAAAACGTAGTATGGCACACGGTTGTGAAGGTTTTTTGAAACTCGTGACGATTATAAACCCTCGCCTGCCACTCGGGCTTATAAAACATCAACTCGTTTTAAAAACCTCCTTACCAACCTTGTATCATAAACTACTATTATATTATAAATAAAAATTCAGCTGTGTAATCAACTAATACCTACTTACTGTCATTATTGCAAAATCTGTTTTAATACACTATTTGGTTTAAATACCTATAGTAAAAAATACTTTATGTAACCTACCTTTTTGTACACTTATTTCAGGTAAAGGAGAATCCGTCTGCCTGGACCGTTGTGTAGCCAAGTACCTGGATGTCCACGAACGTATCGGCAAGAAGCTCTCAAACATGTCACAAGGTGCAGAAACTGAAGACCTCACTAAAATAAACTTGCCTGAAAAGAAATAGTAGGTAGTGTTTTGACTTGCAATGAATTACCCTACTGCCTGGTAATGTTATGGATTGGATGTTTGTTAGCCCATAGCTTTGGTAAATCAACTTTACTTATTTTACTTTATTTCCTTATGTTATCATATTATAATATGACTTGAAACTAAAAATCCAACCAAAGTATTACTGTTGTTCTTGATAAAAAGTCCATTGCAAAATATCGACATCATAAAAGTTATTATTATTTGCTATCTCAAGCTCAAATTTTAACAAGTTTGAAACAAAATTTACAAAAATGTCCTTGTAATTTTATTGCTTTTATTGTGCATTTTTTGTCTGAGTGAGTATAAATGATTTATGTTAGTTATATCTTAGCGGTTGAATAGTAGTTAAACAAATTGTTAGAAATAAAACTATACTAATAATTATTATTTATTTTTATTCAAGTCGAAACTATCTATAAAACAAAATCTATTATCTACTTTAGTAAGTATCACTACTTCGCTTTAATTTCTTTAGAAATGCAGTTTAGTTTTCCAAATCCATAGCCTGGTGTGTAGCTCCTCACTAATTCACTCAATATAAAAACATTTGCACAAAAGAAAACAATGCTCATTAGCCATATTAGTATAAATACTTCTCTACATTTGAATTCCAAGAGATAAGCGTAAAATAACCACGAACTTTGTGCCGAAACCCAGATAATCGCCAAGAGGACCGCTTTAGCCGGTATCAACCTTAAACTGTGGACAACCAACGGCAAAAGTGACAAGAACCATATAAAGTACTGCGAAGTCATCACACTGTTGTAAGCCACTAAGACCACCGCTTGTGAAAACAAAGCGAAAGACAACGTCTTTGGGTCACAACCAAACGTCAAACTGAGGATGAACAATATAACACATTCGAACGCCTGCGATATCGCTTTCACTATGTCGAAAGAAAGATGATCCATTGTCAAGTAAGAATAGTAAAATAGTATGGAGAAATTGTGCCTTGTATCTTTTCTGAATAAGTGGAATATGTAAGTCTCGAATAAGAACTCGTAGCCGTATAACAAGTTCATGCTGTATGTGAGAAGGAAGATGGTGACGATGCAACTGCAAGCCAATAAGATTTGCTTTGTATTTGGGAACAGAGAAAGAATGCCTTCTGTTATATTTGTTCTTCGATTGATCTTGTATTCGCCGAGAGAGAGATACATGGGGAAACTGAAAGCTAAAGGATACAGGCGCAAATGTATGGATACGCCCAGTAAAACTCCAGATAAAATGTATTTGCTGAAACCTTCGACTAAGTCAGTTTGTAAATAAAGCAGGGATAATATTATAAAAAAGCAAGGCACAGAGTCCGCATTCCCTCTAGTTGAAATACCGATGCTCAACGGATTGTACAACCAGAAAAGAGAGCAGTATACTGCCACTTTGGATGCTTTTTCATTCGCCGTCGTCTGCAACTGTTGTTCTACCAACACTTTAATCGCGATAGAGACTAGAATATCAAAGACGCTAAACAACAATTTCCCAAAATTCCTACTAACAATGATATTGGGCACCATAAGATAAGCAATTATCGGACTGTACCGATAGGTGTGACGTTTATAAGGGGACTTGCCGGCGACGACATGCCTCGCTGCATCGGTAAAAACTTTATAATCCACATCTGTATACGGCACATCGTAAGTTCTATCGTGGATATCTCCGTATACAATAAGAATTAATCTTACGACCACTCCAGCAATGAGATGGTATTTAAAGGGCAGATTGATGAACTTAGTCAACTTTTCCATGGTTATATCCTAGTTTTTAAATCCTTCGCAGCTGATTGCAAACACGTTTTGAATTCTTGGAATTCTTTAGCACAATCGTCTTTTTTAACACTGTCGTCGTTGAGTAGGACGCACCTAGCGTATAGTGCTCCTTGCTTCGTACACTTTGAAAACACAAGGGGGTACTTGGCTAGTCTCTCTCTAGCTTTTGCGACGGATTCCATCTCAGTTATCTATGTTGCGTTTAACCGGCCTTCGAGGTGTGAGTGTCGTCGGTTGTTCGGTGAAGTCCACGAAATCTTGGGGTCTGAAGAACACGTCGTAGACAGGTTTGGAGAAGAAAATCCCGAGGCAAACCAAGGTGGCGGTGATCTGGAAGGTTTTGGGGTATTTGTAGATCCAACTCCTTTTACCAAGTGGTTGGCTTCGACGATATTTATCCATAATTATCTGAAACAATAAAATTATGTATGTTTAAGTGATTCTTTATCGAATAATTATCTGCCAATGAGGATCAGTAACGATTTTTGTTTAGTGGCTTATCAGAAAGCTTAATGCCACCACATGATTAACTGTGAAGAAATTTTCACGATGACTTAAACCTGAGAAGTTATCCGAGCTAAAACGTGCTAAAACACTGTTACTTTGGGGGGTCCTTATGACGTCATCGAGACGTACGCGAACCTCATGTCGTACGTGATAAAGCACATATTGCATTGAGCTTGGCATTTCCTAACCCTTATAACTCAACCATTTCTAAAAGGATTTCAAAAAATCTTTCACTGTTTCATAGCTATGAATATGTTTTTATATTATACCAATAAAACTATAGGATTCATTCCTGTTACTGATCCTCATTTGATTTTTAACCGACTTCCAAAAAAGGAGGAGGTTCTATGTTCGTCTGTATATTTGTTTTTTTTTTGTGTATGTCCACCGATTACTCAAAGACAGCTGGACTGATTGAAATGATTTAAACGTTATTACATTAGGTAAACTCCCAAGTTGGTCCCATTTTTAAAAATTTGGAAACCGGTTCAGTACTTTTCAAGTAATCTTGAAAAAAGCACGAAAATAGTATGATTTTGTGTGAGTTGTTTACTCTACTTTTTGCCATCGACTGCGAGAAAACAAATAGCAGTACTTATACCTATAGTAGGTATTAATAGGTTATCAGATTTTGATATTTAGGTAGGAAATCGATAATATTTAAAACATTAGATTTTTTTTTTAGTGAAATTAGAAATCTTGAAATTTTCTAACTGTACGCGCGCAAGCTTTAGAAATGTATATGATATTAGAAGATTTCCATTACATTAAACAGAGGGAGATAAGAGGGAGATTATATGAACAGTCAGTCTGGCATCAGTCCATGCCATCAATCTGTAAACTTTGAATTTTTTCCAGACCTGATGATCGTACCCTGAAAAAAAGGACTGATGCCACAGACTGAACATCTAATCTCCCTATAATTGATAGAAAAGAACCCAAAGCTAATAGACCAAGCTCCCACTGCATGAAACCTTACCTCATAAGGTGGAACAGCAGACATGTGTTACAGCAATAGATATTACTTAGGAACACTGGATTTTAGTGGGTTGCCATCGCATATCCTGGAAGAACATATATTTTTTTTCGTTTTCGTATCGCTATTTTGACCGAAAATTACATCATGAGGTGGAAGATCAAAATGTTTACCCATCGAAAGAGAAACATGTGGAGGTCAAAACCCGCATGGGTTGCCAGCCCCTACCCTGGCAGGTTTCAAGATCAGCCAAGTTTTATGAGGCCCAAAAATGGGGTCACTTACCTAATCAGGTGGAGAGATAAAATTGATGCAGATCGATAGCCCTAGATGTGCCGTTCATGAATATATAGGGTTGCCTGCCTTCAGCCTGGCAGTTTTTCTGGTCAGCCACCTCAAACAATCTATATCAATATCTTGGAAAAACGAAAAATCTTGTAAAGATGCTATGATTAAGGGTATTTTAAATGCAAACCGTGATATTAAATTAGTCTGCGCACTGGCAGTCTTGCGCCGTTGAAATAATAGGGTAAATGCACCAGTTATGGTCATTTTTCATTGGTATCTTCAAATATTGAAAAAAGTAATGTATCTGTTTAACGTCATCAGGTGGCTCGATGGAAATGATGCAGATCGATAACCGTAGACGTGCCGTTCATGAATATATTGCCTGCCTTCAGCCTGGCAGTTTTTCTGGTCAGCCACCTCAAACTATCTATATCAATATCTTGGAATAACAAAAATGCTATGATTCAGGGTATAGTTAATATAAACCATGATATGAAATTGAAATCTACGCACTGAAAGTCTTGCGAAGTATATTATGGTGTTGAAATAATAGGGTAAATGCACCAGTTGTGGGCATTTTTCATTGGTATCTTCAAATATTGAAAAAAGTAATATTGAGTAAAGTTTAAGTTCAACGTGTTACCACGTTGGTGGTATTCTAAGTGAAAGGAGACCCGGCCTTTTATGCTTAATTCGTTAACTTTTTAAATTTTTTATATTTTATTTTTGTGTGTTGTGTGACAGCTCAATGCCAAATCAGAAGTCAAAATTGATATTTAGTTTTCTTAATTTCGAAAAAGTAAAATAATTATGGTAAATGCAGCAACGTTTTTACATTTCATAGCTTGACTTTTCTGCCCTTTGAAAACTGAATATGAGTAGCGGAACATTTTTCAATATTAATTTCTCCAGGACTATCGTAATTCGTATGGTATCGTTGCCAACTTCACATCCAAATTGTTCACAAAATACAGATTAAACCAATCAACGGTCGATGCGCAACTTCACAGTTAATAAATACAGAAAGGGACAGAACATACGCCTTATGCCTAAATTTACACGCAAGAGCAGGGATGAAGCTTTTTTGTCGGCCGGTAGTTTTGGACATGTATCCACAGTGTACTGACGGTCGAAATGCCTTGGATGCATTAGTATCCAAGGTGTATTGAGCGGTAAACTACGTGACGTAATATTTTAAATATATATATAAGTTTTCGGGTTCGAGCCGATAGTTGAGCTATGTGAGCCTTAAAGCTTAGGTTACAGTCTATTATTATACCTAAATACTTGATTTTATCAGTAGGTTTAAGCATGGGACAGTGACACGTATAGTCTGCTGTTTGTCGACAGGTGTGGGCTTGGAGATTGATGGGAGTGTTAGGTTGTGAGACACAACTAATACTAAAACCAAAAAAAAAATTTTTTTGCCAATCGATCCTATTTTATGTGGGGATCAAAAGTCTTTTTGGGACCATTTAAGGTTTGAGTACTAGAATCGACAGATTCTAGTAATTTAGAGCGATTGCTAAAAACTTTTCCCATACATTTTGTACGGAAAAACGATAAATTTACTTTTTAAACTTTTTAAATTTTATGCATTCACAATGCTATTTTTATATTAAGATTATTAATATAATTGAAAAATATAAGAAAAAATCGACTCACCCGTAGCAGCTCAGACGGGACTCGAACCCGCACCCTTAGGATTCCGGCCCAATGCACTAACCAATTATGCTACCGAGTCGCTAGTGAGCTTGGCGAAATTTTCTAATACTTTTCACGTTTTTACGCTGTAGGCCAGCGCCATCTCATCAATGTGAAGAGAATTACTTCGACATTCGAAAGCAACACCTTTACCTTAGGTGCTAGACAAATCGATTAAGATGAAATAGCCATATAATTTTTAAACTTTTTAAATTTTATGCATTCACAATGCTATTTTTATATTAAGATTATTAATATAATTGAAAAATTTACTCAAAATATTTTTTTATTGACAAACGATCTTGTTTCTTACTGTGAACAAAATACTTTAATGCCAACTGAAATTTGAGTACCTACGTACTAAAGTTAAAATTTTACATTCAATCAATCAATCAATACTTTTATTTCAGACTTTTTCGGTCCATAAGGTGTTAGTAACAATTTTAATCTTAAAAACTAGTGTTAGTAGGTACATGGTACATTTTATAGCCGGGTGTGTAGCTGCACCCAACGACACAATAATGGGGAGTCCCACCGATCTACAAACACATTCAGCATTCCGTTGGCGGCGCCGCGAAGGCGGGCTAGCATGGAGGCGCTCCTTTTTCTCATAATAGCATAGAAGTCATCTGTGTGCGCCTCCGCAAACATCCCTGAGGCACTACAACGCCACGGTAGCCCCAACAGAACCCTGAATGCGTTGTTATACTGGACCCGCAGATCGCTGTATGCCCGCCGCGTGTAGTCAGCCCAAAGGCTACAGGTGTAAAACGACTGGCAGTATGCTTTAAAAAGCGTAATTAATACATTGTCATAATTAATTTATTTACTTAAAAGGTGATTTTATTAGCTTTTGAAAAACTTAAATGAACTTAAATGGCTATATTACTTTTTTAAATATTTGAAGATACCAATGAAAAATGCCCACAACTGGTGCATTTACCCTATTATTTCAACACCATAATATACTTAGCAAGACTGTCAGTGCGTAGATTTTAATTTCATATCATGGTTTCTATTAACTATACCATGAATCATAGCATTTTCGTTATTCCAAGATATTGATATAGATAGTTTGAGGTGGCTGACCAGAAAAACTGCCAGGCTGAAGGCAGGCAATATATTCATGATCGGCACGTCTACGGTTATCGATCTGCATCATTTCCATCGAGCCACCTGATGACGTTAAACAGATACATTACTTTTTTCAATATTTGAAGATACCAATGAAAAATGACCATAACTGGTGCATTTACCCTATTATTTCAACGGCGCAAGACTGCCAGTGCGCAGACTAATTTAATATCACGGTTTGCATTAAAAATACCCTTAATCATAGCATCTTTACAAGATTTTTCGTTTTTCCAAGATATTGATATAGATTGTTTGAGGTGGCTGACCAGAAAAACTGCCAGGCTGAAGGCAGGCAACCCTATATATTCATGAACGGCACATCTAGGGCTATCGATCTGCATCAATTTTATCTCTCCACCTGATGAGGTAAGTGACCCCATTTTTGGGCCTCATAAAACTTGGCTGATCTTGAAACCTGCCAGGGTAGGGGCTGGCAACCCATGCGGGTTTTGACCTCCACATGTTTCTCTTTCGATGGGTAAACATTTTGATCTTCCACCTCATGATGTAATTTTCGGTCAAAATAGCGATACGAAAACGAAAAAAAATATATGTTCTTCCAGGATATGCGATGGCAACCCACTAAAATCCAGTGTTCCTAAGTAATATCTATTGCTGTAACACATGTCTGCTGTTCCACCTTATGAGGTAAGGTTTCATGCAGTGGGAGCTCGGTCTATAAGACACTAAAAAGAACCTAACTAAAATAGGCGGGATATTTTTTTCATTTAATTGTATTACTATGGCTTTATCTATGGAATAGCTCCATACTTTCAGGTTTTTTTTTGTACATAATTCATATATGATGCGCGCTTGTTCCAAATTCAAAATACTTTTATTCACTCGGTGAATAAAAACGCGTTTTATTCACTGTTATCAATGAATAAGACGCACTTTTTTGAGTGGCGATGGTAAAAAAGGAATTTGTACTCCAGCCCCACCCGACTTCAATATAGACGTATTTTTATTATTACGAATATTATTTCTTGCTTTTTAGAGGTAGGTTTTTTGAAGTCGGTGTATTTTTTTTTTAAACAATTTTGGCACAAGCCTTCCTAGGTTCATTTAGAATTGGTGGGTGTTATTGACAGCAAACGCAGTCAGGACCTACGTGTTAACGTTGGTCACCCATCTCTACTGGCGATAGTTCCTAACTAGACGTTACGCCATCGAGTTCTCTTAGCCTAATATTAACTATTCTGCATTTTTATTACGCCTATGATGATATCTATTCCAACATTTTACAATTAGGTTTAGGTATACTATTATTTCCCCCCTTATTGGTCCTGTCAGTGACGAGCGCGAACTTCCTGGGCTCCAGGTCGTACCCGTCAGACTAGGGAACCAGCGGCCTTGTACCTCACGCAGCACTGGCGCATCGCCTATTCCAACATTTTACATAGGTATACTATTATTTTTTCCGATTCATTATATGTGCTTATCCGCAATAAACGTTAGTTTGATCTCGACCACTCACCTATAGTCTCGAGTTGGGCCTGTCAGTGACGGGCGCGAACTTCCTGGGCTCCAGGTCGTATCCGTCGCAGACTAGAGAACCGGCGGCCTTGTACCTCACGCAGCACTGGCGCATCGCCTCGAACACGCGCTCGCAACGGACCTCCTGGAAGTTGTTCTCTGCAGCCAAGCGGAGAATAAATACTTAGTAAGTACCTACTTGACGAAAGTGTTTGGCATATACCATTTGGCATGAGTATAAGTAGTTATTTTGCAGCACTCGGCAGGAAGTTATTACAGCGGAGCCATAAAATATAGCAGCGCAGAGCATAGGCGTAGCCAGGCCAGTTTTTCGAAAGGGGTCGAGGCCATTGGCCTATCTAGAGATTTTCCGGGGGGGGCCTGGCCTCCAGTACAAATCTTTATTTCGCGGGGTTTGATTTGATTGAACACCCAAATCCCCCTCTCGCTACGCCTATGTCTCAGAGGAAGGCATGTGTTCCACTTCCGCAGCTTCGTTTACAGGAGCTAATTATTTGAGCGTACCTACCTACTAGCACAATACTTACTGTGCTACTAGGTATGACGGCATCATCAATCTGTTTTCATCTGAACTGAAAACTGCCGCCCACACGGATACGGCGTTCGTGCAGGTGGCACCAGAGTGCGATATTTGAGATCCATAGTCCGGTCGAGTTTCGGTTGATCTCCCTGTGGCAGTGCCATCTATTTTTACATGAAGCCAGTATAGTGGCGAAGGGTCAAATTATGGCACAGGGTATTACAACCTCTTAAAACTTGCCAGGTTTATGAATTGCTATAGTTACATCTCTTTCTCGCTGTATAGCAAATAAAAGAGATAGATTGATAGCCAGTCAGAAAACTGCCAGGAAATAAGAGGTCATAATACGGCCCCAGGCCCAGGTAAGTCGGTCTACAAAAATGTTATGATCCATAGTGGATCAGTGGGGTGGGATTTCTAAAAGGTAAGCAATGGGAATCGTCTTGTATGGATGGAGGCTTCGCCACTGGTAGCCAGTTTAGCGTGATGTGCTCAAGTAATTTATATTAGGAGACGGTAACGTGATTTATTAAGATATGAAGTCTAATAGCGAAAGCCTTATTCAAATCGGATCAGCCCCCCTAGCCAAGTAACATTTGCAAATTTTCGTTATCGTTTCGCTTCGAAACATGAACCTATGGATTTGACGTTTTAAATTTCGATAGTTAACGAAACCTTATGTCAATCCCATACATGTTTCGAAAGCGAAGCGATAACGAAGATTTGCAAATGTTACTTTGGCTAGGCCCTCAGGCGTTTTTGAGAAAATCGTGAATGAACCTACACTAGTATTCTGTGCATATTTATTATTAATTTATTTTATTTAATTCTTGATGCACAATTTGTACAATGGCGGACTTAATGCCTTAGGCATTCTCTACCAGTCAACCATAGGGTGATGTGGAGACTTTGTGTGGTAGGCCGTAGGGTGCACAACCAGGGTACATACAGACAGACAGATGAAACAGAGAACCATCTTTCAAGGGTGTAAAATGGGTTGAACCTTTAATATTTCAGACCCCTTCTTGTATATTGTTATTTTTCCTTCCACTACATAAGTACTTCAGGTATTATGAAAATATTGGCTTTGGTGGGTTATTAATAGAATCCTACGAACGCAATGACATTGAAAATTATCTACCTAACTATACAGTTACAGTACCTACCTACATGAAATAATTAACATAAACCTATTATCACCGACCTTAGATCCCTACATAAGGTGCCAACTTGTCGTATGTACATACTTATATACCTACCTACCTCTTTCTGAACAAAGAGTACAAGGATGATAAGTTTTCTACAAAGTTTTTGTCCGATTTTGCTTTCACAATGATCGAATTATAACTAACCTACTTAAACTTAACTGGATTACCATGACGCGAGCAGTAATAATCCCAAAATGAACAGGTTCTGGTACGAATTATCCCCGTCAATTGGTAATGTGCTGGAACCTTGTCACATTAAAACGTGATCCGCAACTAAAAATGTCATGAAACAAGAAAATTCTAATAGGTAATCTAATATAATAATATGAGTTATAGATTTTTTTTTTTAATAAGATAGGCTCTATAAAAATGTTACAATTGGCGCATTACTAATTGACGGGGATAATATGTCTTAATGACGTATTTTTTATAACACTGAACTATATTTGTGATGTGATCGATGCATCATTCATATTCATTCCTATTCCAAGATAAATAGATATCTATTTAATTATTTATGTCTTAGATAAAAGACGAAAACCATTTGACCATAATCACTCAGTGCCAAGGCCATATTTAGACCTAGTATAACTGCATTGACCTAACCAAGGAATCAAACCTGTAACTCCAATGACTGCATTGACTGCATTGACAACAGTTATGGAAGAGAAATATAATATTATTATCTACTTTCTAGACATTCTATATTCGTGAAAGGGTTGCGGTTAGTTTTGTATTATGGATATGTGTGCCTATGTACCATGGGCAACTGTACCACTCCTAAGGTTAAGGGCGCGCGCGCGTGTCGACATAGATTAGTTAGAGCTTACTCATGCACAAGCATCTGTCATGTCCATCAGAAAACCAGCAATCTATATTCCCGTCCCGCGCCGCGCCGTTTACCCTCGACGGGATCCCGCTTAAGGAGCTGCAAAACGTAGCGTCAATGAAAACATATAAAGTTTTGTCGCATAGCTAGAAAAATCCACTCATTTTGAAAGGTAGACAAAAATATAATTGTATTTGACATATCCTGAATTAGATACTTAGCTATAAAAAAATTCAAGTAAAAGCTTAGTTAGTGAAAAAAAATGATTTTTCTAAAAAGATTTTTCGTCGCGTAGTACTCGATATTTTCAGCGGCAACTAGCATATTTTTCTCAAATTATAAATCGAACATAAGACGAATTAAAGAGTTATATAAAAAAAAAGAATGTTAATGTTATGGATCACTATTAAAATCAAAATAAACAGGTTTTTTAGCGCCTGAAAAATGTAAAGAGCAATGCACTTAGAAAAATATTTGCTAGTTTTCGGCAAACACAGAGATCTGGCGCGGGCGGGCGGGGTGAACGCCCGCGGGCCGGGGGCATGCATCGGGTGGTATTGAGAATGGTACTTTTCATTTCATATCGTAGCGTGGTCGGTCTCGTCTTTCCAAACTTTGTTTGTTTTAAGTAAATAAATAATTTTATTTAGTGCCAAGTAATAGTTTTAGGTGTTTGTTTTGTAGTTTTAGGTTTTAGTAATAAATAAAATAGATTTAGTGTAGTTTTACGTCTTGTGACTGTGACTTGTTTTTTAACCGACTTCAGCAAAAGGAGGAGGTTCTCAATTCGATTGTATGTTTTTTTTTTTATTTTTTTTTTTTTTTTATTGTTGTTCGCGCGTATCTTTGGCATTTATGGACCGATTTAGATGATTCTTTTTTTGTTCGATTGAGTTTTCTTGCGAGATGGTCCCATTTAATTTTTTTTCAAATCGGTTCAGTAGTTTACAAGTAATCCTGAAAATACTATGATATTAAATCAACTAACTTGACAATTTTGTTATTTATGAACTGAATTAGATGTTTTTTTTTGTTGGGGAAGGGATACCTTTGTGTAGTCTTTTTAACCGACTTCAAAAAAAGGAGGTATTCAGTTTGTATGTATGTATGTTTCTCCGCGATTATCTCACGTTTGGCTGAGCCGATTTTTCTACCTAAATAATATACCTACACTACCTAATACACAAGGTAGGTACTTACACTAAAAATAAAAAAATTGTTTAAAAACAAAAAAACCGACTTCAAAAAACCTGCCTCTAAAAAGCAAGAAATAATATACAAATCATTAGATACGCATTATCATTGTTATAATAAAACACGTCAATTGAAGTCGGGTGGGGATTTTAGAATAAAAAAAGGAAGATGTACTCCAGTCCAGCCCCACCCGACTTTAATAGACGTGTTTTATTATAACAATGATAATGCGTATCTAATGATTTGTATATTATTTCTTGCTTTTTAGAGGCAGGTTTTTTGAAGTCGGTTTTTTTGTTTTTTAAACAATTTTTATAGGTACCTAGTTTTGTACGAACTTGACTGTATTATTATTATTATTATTATTTATTATTATTTATTCATGTATTGTGTGTGTGTAAAATGGGAAACAAAAGGAACAAAGAATTGCGACGGATGTGTCGTAGAATTAGAAAACAAAAAAAAATTTACAAATCCAAGTAGGGTGAATATGCCTATTACCAGCCCCCCCTAAGATTTTTCAACTTTGAATCTCTGTTGCTGCCACAATTACAGTCTTAAAATTATTGTTGATACAGTTTTAGGTAGCTTGATTGATCTTTATTACGAAAATAGTACTTAGTTTTACGTAGTTTTGTGGGGAAAAAAAGAGAATCGTTTAAATGCACGACGGGCGAAAAACCCTAATTCCAGCCGTCTTTGCCCTAATATCAGCCGCTTTGTTCCCTAATTCCAGCCGGGTACAGGCTGTTCCAAAATAAAACAACCATGTTTGTATGAGATTAAAGAATATTCGTTTGGTAACTCTATGGTGATAATAAAATACTAGAGGCTTTATAATTATGGTTCCCATAACAAGTCATTGAAACTTATACCTCTCCTGTAGATATTAATCAACTTAGAATATATAAATATATTAAATATTGCGTAATAAAAATAACTTATACAATAATCAACGAGTACGAGATCGTTTTAATTATTTGAAACCTATAAAAGCGTTTTCCAAGAAGTGAATATCGATATACAATTTTTGAATTGAATTTCTTTTCTGTTTCTATGATTGATTATTATGATGATAATAAGTATGATTTTGATTATTATGTTTTTTTACATCTATGTATATAAAATTCAAAGTCCTGACTGACTGACTGACTGAGTGAGATATCAACGCACAGCCCAAACCGCTGAACCTAGAGACTTGAAATTTTGCACATAGTTTCCTTTTGCGGTCTAGGGGTGCACTAAGAAAGGATTTTTCAAAACTCACCCCCCAAGGGGGTGAAACGGGGGTCAAAAGTTTGTATGAAAGTCTCTCAGTTTTGAAGCTAGGATCTTGAAATTTTGTGTTTAGGCTGAACATTGAAAATTAATAAATACGGGTCTCAGCGTTTTTCAAAATTCTACCCCCGAAGGGGTCAAAGGGGGATAAAGTTGTGTATTGAAGAAAATCCTTTATATTCGAAGTAAAAATAACTAAATTTATAATTTAGGCTTATGGCTTTAAATCTAACGTAACGTATATTGTTATTGGTAGTATTTCAACCCCTATGGGGATGAAATGGGGGTGAAAAGAGAGTAAAAAACCCAAAAATAGATATGGATGTCGTTCTTGAGGTTTTATGGGATAGTGATTGCGAAAGAGATTTATTTTGAAGTCCAACACGGTGGACATGATTTAACCCCTAAGGGTGAAAATGGGGTTCAAAATTTGTATGGTAAAATAATATAAAATAGACATTACAACTTTAAAATTCGTAGGAGCATGTCTAAAAATAAATAGGCAAACACATATTTTGTTATTTTGAAAATCATCCCTTAAGGTGTAAATGGGGTAAGTAAACATGAAAATCGATGTGGATGTCGTTCTTGAGGTTTCATGGGATGGTGATTGCGAAAATAACATTTATTTTGAAGTCGCACGGTGGATATGATTGGACCTGGACATGCACATCCAGGGGACGGGGACAGGGACAGGGAGGGATCGGGAACGGGATACTAATATCTCTGGATACAATTCTGAATATTATAAACTAGCTTCCGCCCGCGACTTCGTCCGCGTGGACATTCGATAAAATCCTCATGTTTTAATTTCATTAAATTCTGATCAGCCGTTTTTACGTGATTAGGCGGGTTCCCACGAAGCGAGCAGCCTCGTGCGAGGCCCGTGCGGCAAACGTCCTGCCTCGCGTGGCAGCGCGCTTGGTGGGAACCCGCCTAATCACGTAAAAACGGCTGATCAGAATTTAATGAAATTAAAACATGAGGATTTTATCGAATGTCCACGCGGACGAAGTCGCGGGCGGAAGCTAGTCTAATATAAAAAAAAAACAAAAAAAAAACATTTGAAAACAGCCTGTATATTGCCGTAAAGTTTTGATGACCGGCTGATGTTAGGTTCTTATGTATTTCTTAATATCAGCCCCTAATTTGAAGGTTAGTCTAACGCATGAAATGAATGAAAAGGGGTAAAAAAACCTTTAAATAGATATGGATGTCGTTATTGGTTTTTTTCTGGGATGACGATTGCAAAAATATATTGCTTATTATGTAATATCTCAAAATATAATTCAAAGTTTCGTTCACCCTGGACTGATCAGAGAACATGACATTTATTCATAACAGCAAATAATTTAAAATCAAACAAAAATTTTCTAAATGCGGCCCAGTCTACACCGCTGCACTCGCAAGTGAGGTGCGGCGGGGGAGGGGCGCCGCTGCACTCGCACACCGCTTCGTCTGCCGCACCCCCTCAAAAACCAGAAAATTCGATTAAGCAGCGCCTTAACGCAGCGGATGCCCTAATATCTCTTGCACGCCCGCGCCCTATACGTACCTAATAATAATACAGAATCATGTGTAGACAATGGTCATAGTAGAATGTAATGGTGCTAAGTAATGTAATAACAGAGAACTCAGTATATTAATATGTTTGTCGTATAAGAAACGAAACTTATTTTTCTTATGATTATTATTGTGTGTCTTTTGTGCTATTTCGGTCTCTAGTCACTCAATGTATCCCTAATTTAGAAAAACGAGCTTGTGAAAAGGTCAAAGTTAAGTTTGAGTAGAAGATCCTTCGCTAGCTCGCTACACGAATCCTAAAGATTTCTTATATCGTCAGCGTCTTAGGCTAACCGCACACACGCAATATTATAGGCA
Organism: Agriphila straminella; assembly: GCA_950108535.1. Taxonomy (NCBI): domain Eukaryota; kingdom Metazoa; phylum Arthropoda; class Insecta; order Lepidoptera; family Crambidae; genus Agriphila; species Agriphila straminella. The sequence goes on along the minus strand of OX467305.1, from coordinate 22,561,041 downwards.
ATAATTTGCATATTGACAATAATATTGTGTGTGGGCGGTATTGAGGATTATGTCAGTATTAAATCATATTATTAAATACTATTGTTGCCAATATTATTGCGTGTGTACGGCTGGCCTTACTCACCTTGCAATATTATATTCACAATACTGTATTTTCCAAAATTAGAATACACTATGCATACGAGCGTTGGGCCAGAATATACATAATTTACTAGTCTGGTAGACTAGTAATAAGACATAGTAAATGCAATTTATTGAAGAAAAGAGGCTCTGGATTTAACTGCTATAACATCCACTATTAGAATTATTTGGAAAGTTTTACCGTATTATTAGGTACTCTATGAAAAAATTAAACAGCGAAATAGCGAACTAAGTAAATAAAATAATAATAAATGTATCTTGTCACGCTTATTCGAGCGCAAAATGTTAAACCGTTGGATAGTCGTAATTAGCCTACACAATTGTTAAATGTGTTTGTAACTTTAAATGATATCGTGCTGTGTACTGTCCCTAATAAATAAAAAAAAAAAGTTTCTGGAGTTTAACCTACTTGCTGCGATAAGTGTTGCGTCCACGCGATAATAGCAAATTAGATAAAAATACATGGATGGTGGTTACTTCAACTTGAATCAAACAGTTTTTTAATAAAATTCCATGTCAGCAATTTATACATATATTTTATTAACAATATGATATAATCGACATGCGCTCTTAATCTCATTACAAAAAAGATATTTATTATACAATATGATACTAAAATCAAACAATTTTAAGATAATATAGTTTATATAACAGAATAATGCTTTCAATAACATGGACTTTCTCCTAATTTACATAAAATAATAACTATTTACTTACGTGCTGACTGTAGATGGATTCGCGATCACATTTCTTTCAAGCTTTAAATATTACATAGGTATTGACATAGGTACATTGATTTAGGTGTGGTGTGACAGAAAGTGCATTCCTACATTACCCAAATACAAACTACCACACACAGTCAGCAAACTCTTAAAAAAACTAAATTACTATTATATACTCCATAATTACACATTTTATTAGTATACTTTTTACAGACAATAGTCTCATAGATTCATTTCGTTTTTCGAAGTAATGTTGAAGTTGATATTATGAAAAGCTAATGATTCCATTATTGCTATAATCACTAATGTACCAGTTAGAACCTATTGCAATACTGACGTTGTAGTCAATAGTTGTGTCGCCAGATTGATAGTTTCCTAATATTCACAAAGGTTCAATTGATATGAACTACACTCGACAGTTTGAATTGAAATAAATTGATGTGGTACACTGTGAAATGTGTTTATTCTTTTCGTTTTACTTTGCAATGATATGTTCAGTATGTTAGAAAACAATGTTTACTTGTTAAACTAGCAAGGTGGGCATTCTCATTTTGTAATGTAAAGCAGATATTGAATCAACTCATGCCCACTTAAAAGCAGATGTAGATATATTTTCAGTTGATGGCACACAAAGCACATTTATGATATTTAAATACAGAAATAACTTATGGATACGGTAAATGATGGTTACAAAAAAAATACATCTTTGATACTACAGTTAAGATTTTGTTGTATTATGATCAAGGGAAATAAGGAAATGATTTATTAATTTCAACATGGGCTGCTATATGGTAAATTTTTCCTATCTCATTTTGTCAAACTAGACATAATAAAGTTTGCCCTTAGGTATAGTCTTAGTCTGGTATTTCCTGCACAAGTAATCTGAGAAAGTGATATAGCAAATAGCAACATACAGATGACATCTACTTTTTTTTATTAAATCACCTTAACTTTGTCATTATGTACTTTACAATAGTTATTTTATTACAAAGATGAGATGAAGTTCTATTATCTTTACTTCCTTACTAAATTAATCTGAAAGTATGTTTGTTTGTTTGTTACGCTTCATCTTAACTACTCAACCGATCCTCATAAAATTGCATACACATTATCAGGGGTACAGAGAAGGACATAGGGTACCTTTTATCCCAAAAAAAAAGTACTGTTCCCGAGAGATAGAGAAATAACTGACCACACAGACGAAGACACGGGCTGTCACTAGTCATTTCATTCATTATCAAAGTAATGAGATTATCCATCACTATTAGATTTACACAATTTGTGGAAATACAAATTTTTCATTTATAATTTATACAGAGAATAGAACTGATTTAAGTGTACTGGCGCCACTATTTAGATAAAAACGGAATAACACGAGATATGAGACTAACATAGGTCAATTAAAAATAATTATTAACCAGGCAGACATATTAAAAATGGTTATGCAGATTGATCTAAAATATATAAAAAAATACCCATGAATGAACATGGTTTGATAACAATATAAAAACACAAGTTGCTGTGGGCTAATGATAAGCGAATATCAACGATATTACATATCATAGGGTAGGTACTACAATTTGTTTCTATGAGGCCAATCATAAAGTATCACAAAGACTATACCATGAAGTGTGGCATTAAGATTAGCAGCTAGATAAAAAGTATGTTGTTTTTATGCAGTCTAATACATAATTTGATTCATTATTAATAACTTCATAGTTATGAACTTTATTAATGTGTATGACTCATACGGGTGACATCCCTTTCATCACAATAACAATGCCACTTCATTTAATGAAGCATTATCATTATAATTGCATTACTAATTATTCCTATTTGCACACAACTCACAAATTATGAATGTCCTTTGTATGTTTATCTAATGAAGTTTAAGTTTTTGTTAATGCAAGATTGCAGCAAGGTACTTACAGAAATAGTGTAGTCAAGCTATAGTCTCTGCCTACCCCCATGGGAAACAGGCGTGAGTATATGTATGTAAGCTATCTCATCATCACCGTGTCGTATTACTGATTTGTAATAGATTCAATTTGGTAATGGCAGTAAACACTATACATATAAATAACAATTTTATTTACTGGATTTCTATTTGTCATTCAAACAATTGTTTTCAGGTATGAAAACATACAGTTCATATCGTCGGCAGCTGTCGAGTCCACCGAGCAGATGCACGTCGGCTATTGACTCTGATTGGCTTCCACACTTTCTGGTCGGCTCAGAACAGGTTTCTCGGCAAGTTGTGGTTTTTCAGCAACTTGTGGCTTTTCTGCAACTAGCGGCTTCTCTGCAACTTGTGGTTTCTCTGTAACTTGTGGTTTTTCTGCAGCTTGTAGTTTTTCTGCAGCTTGTGGTTTTTCTACTACTGGTGGTTTTTCTGCTACTGGCGGTTTTTCAACCACAACAGGCTTTTCTAAGGGTTTAACAGCTGCGACTGGGACTTCTATTTCATTGTTCTCAATGTGTGTATGAGATAACTTATTCGTTATTATTTCAGATTTATCTTGTTCCATTTCTGATGGTCCATTATGTTTTTCGCCATCTGAAATAGATGGCGATACTGATCTTGGCAGTATATTCTCTGGATGAGAAGGTGATATACCTCTTGCCGAGCTTTCTTCACTAGATGCACTCACTTGCCTCGGTATGGAATGGCTTGGATGTGATAATGTTTGCGGATGATGTGGGTTATGTAATGGTAATCTAGACTTGTCACTTTTCCTCCACAGAGTCACTTCTTGTTGTTTGAAGTAACGCCTGTCCTCAGTGTCCATAAGCACAAGATTAAGGTAATATCTTACAGAGAATTTGTTATTTATGTCCCTCATTGTTGGTGTTAAGTCGTAGCCAGCTAAGAACACTCTAATAGGAATGCTTTCTCCTCTGACTGGAGCTCCATCCATTATTTCATATTTTGCAACAGTTTCATTCTCTGTAAATGTATTAGGCCCTGATCCAGTTGTTTCTCTTTTAATAATAGAGATTTCCATGTGCTTTATTTTGATGCGGACAAGTAGAAAATAGATTTTACCAACTATAACATCCTTCAAATGGTATTTCGATTTGTTATACTCAAACTCTATATGAAGACAGTCTTCAATGCCCACTTCCATTTTTATGGAGTTTAAGACATCTGGGTAGCTGCACAGCGTGTGAACGGCGATGTCCACCTCCTTCACTATATCTGTCAGGCGGCGGACGATAGTAGCTCTCAAGAAGTACCTTAGCCTGACATTTGCTCCAGTATACACTTCGTAAGGTTTCTCAACATTTGAAAATTCGAAGGGGTACGATGTGTGCTGCAACAAGTCACCAGGACGAGCGAGCTCCTTCACTAACGATATAAATTCATGATGATTACCTCTGTCGTAAAACAATTCGATCTGACCTATAAGCTCGACCTTGATTCCTTGGTGTTCAAGTTTTGATCCAGGTTTTCTCAATGTTACGTTCACTCTCCCAGAAACTGTTTCACCGTCGTAGTAAAGTAACAACTTCTCCTTTTTGCCATCATCCGTTTTTACTTCGGCAACCTTCCGTTTGTCAGCATCGTCGAATACGATTTCAATATCCGCAGTCTGGCCGAACCCGAAAAAGCTCATTTTCACACTTAACTATTATGTAATTTTCCCGAAAGTTATTACGTGGTTTTAGTAAAGTAAAATAACGTTTTGATTGAGCAAAACATTGAAAATCGGCGATGAAACGCCCGCGAATCCGTGGGTTGATTGAAAGATTGAAGTAAAGATGGCGACTGATTTTACGTCGGCTGTCGGATAAGATGTTCATAAATAAAATTACAATGTAATTACTCACCAACAAGGCATCTTTGGATTTCACAGGCGATTCTTTTACAGGGGTCCTTCGACATAAATATTTATTCCTCAGTTTTATGAGATAAATATTTAAGAATCTTGAATTTCGATCATGTGTGTGACAATTTTTTTAAATATGGCAACAAAAATAAAGTTCCTACCACAAAGAATACAGACTTTTTATTTTCAAACATAGACTCAAGAATATAGACATAGACACATAGACTGACGCATTGCCAACATAATTTTGGCTTTTTTGTTGTGATATGGTTGTGATGGTCTATGTCTGTCAACGACTACTGCATTGCTGCCAACATAAGCATTTTAAAATTATAAATGGCGAATTATAAAATTTTCTAACAAAAGCGGAGTGATTTATTTGTGTGAAATCGACCAAAGTTAATTTTGAAATATGGAAATTACTCGAGCCACTCTCGGAATTGCAGTTGGCATAGCTGGGACATTATTTCTGGGTTATTGTGTGTACTTTGATCAACAGCGACGAAGGGATCCTCTTTTCAAAAAGAAGTTGAGAGAACGTGGGTATCTTTTTATTTTACTACTTGTTTTTATTTACACAAGTGTAATACGAGCGACTGTACATTTAGAGAGCTATCCAAATAGTCCACGTCCGATAAAAGTATTGTCGATAATTATAACCTAAAAATTTCATAACACTTTCAACATGTCGCATTTCTTCAATAGACCGGAACAAGACAATACGAAAAACAATAAATCAAGATCATTGTTTACGCATGATGAAAGTAGCTGCGACATAGAAAGTTGTAACTTAGTAGGTATTGCACTTGCCATTGCCAAGCGCACTGTATTGCATGCATCTACACCTACATTTAACAATATGGATAGGTACATATATAAAAGAACGAAGTTCAATCAATTTGTAGCAGTGATATAATTAGTTGGAACCGAAATTAGTTTCAGTGAAAATAATTTTAGTATAGTATAATATTCAGTGGCATGAGCTCTAGCTGTGAGCATGAACCATTACATAGTATAAAAGTTTTTGACAGTATAGAAGTAAACAATTATGTTGGAAATATCTAACAATGGACTACATATACCTACTTCAGTAAATAGAAAGAGGGTAAAACTGAAGATAGCCATGATCAGCCTTAGAGAACAGATTATCATTCTTGTGTCCTTCAATTCATTTCATTCTTATCCATAAAATACAATCATGAAACTTGATTGCAGGCCGACAGAATGTAGTCAAAAACTCATCACGATCAAGCACATTGGGGGGACCTCTACCTGACATGAGCGATCATGAGGCAATGCAGAGGTTCTTCTTGCAGCAGGTATCTAAATTATTCCTGCAGCAGGTATCTGAATTATTCCTGCAGCAGGTCTCTGAATTATTCCTGCAGCAGGTATCTGAATTATTCCTGCAGCAGGTATCTGAATTATTTTTACAGCAGAAAATAATAATTTAGATACCTGCTGCAAGAATAATTTAGATATCTGTATCTAAATTATTTTTGCAGCAGGTATCTACCTAAACTAGACTCTGAGACTGTAAAATTTTCTCAAAATCACTATTGATTGTTAAAAATACTTGATTGGTGATAATCAGGGGGCTAATTGTATAATTTAAAAATCTATCGCAGTCGCTTTCATTTGACAGTTGAATGCGACACATTGCTGCATTTCTTTAGTAAGTTTTTATTTGTGCCCAAAAAGAAGCATCAATGTGTTTCATCCTGAAAGAGATTGCGATAGATTTTAAAATTAGACAGATTAAAATGGAAAGGCAGATCTTGGAGCATTATTGTGTTTCTTGAAGAACAGTACATTTCAGTGACATTTAAAAGCCAGAGAAATACTTTTTATGACAAAGACACACACTTTATTTGCACTTTTACTAAATGAATATTTTTTTCGGTTTCAGATTCAGCTTGGTGAGGAGCTTTTGGCTGCAGGAAACTTGGAAGCTGGTGTGGAGCATCTCGGACAGGCAGTCGCTGTCTGTGGACAGACGCAACAGTTGCTAGGTGTAAGTTACTTTATTAAACTTAAAGATACTATACTATACATATTAAGGGTAAACCAAGGACTGGAACCCTTTCGATTTTGATCTCTCATATTATTAATATGTTTGCATATTAAATAGGGTTTCCCTATCAAAGAATCAATTTAACATATTGTTTTTTATTTTCATTCTGTAAATACTAAACGCACGAAAGGGTTTGTAAGGGCTTAATCGGTCTCTGCCCTAAGATAGGTTGCATACTGCTTTATGTAAGATAGTTCTAATATTGGTTCTTAATAAAGCAGCAATGTAACTGCGATTTCTGTCAGAGTTGATTGCAACAAAGTTACATAATCAGCCCCCTGGGGTAAAAATTAGCAAGCGACTCACTATTGTAGGCACATAACAATGTGGTTTCCCAGGATTTTAACTTTTACACAATATATTTTAGTGTATTCCAACAACAGCAATTGTTTACTATGAACTATGTTATCAAAGAAAAATGTGTACAAATAAGTGAATTTGTACACACTAAAGTTGTATTCAGGCAAATAAATACTACAAACATGTTGCATTTAATGAAATAATTTTGCTTTGATAACATAGTTCATAGTGAACAATTGCCGTTAGTTGTCGGAACACGCTAAAATATATTGTGTAAAAGCTTAAATCCTGGGAAACCGCGTTATGTACCTGCAATAGTGAGCCACGTGCTAATGTTTAACCTTAAAGCCAGACTATGCTTTTGCAAAGGCCTCTCAATCTGACCGTATTGGGCTCTGTACAAACTCCTAATCTCTATTTGTGACTAATTTTGAATCAATTCTTCGCAGGTTCTACAACAAACTATGCCAGCGCCGATTTTCCATCTGTTGCTCAAGAAATTACCTGAGGTGTCAGAACGTCTTCGTGCTTCCATGAAGGCTAGCGGCAATGTGCTGCAGGAAGAAGATGTCGAGTAAATTGTATCAAAACTCCATACAGAATATGCACCAATCTCCTTGATGAACTCGATGATATTTTTGTTGAATTTATTCTATTAACTGTTGTGAGATCAATTTAAATACCTACACACAATCTCCAAGGGTTTGGTGATTATTCTGAATGAATAGACACAGAGTAGTATTTAAATATCTTTTCATCTCAGAATTATGTTTAAAATCGTTTAACATCTCTGTTGGTTTCATAAGAGTTCTATTGAATTTAGATATTATTTTCGTATAGAGCTCCCTGTCGATTTCTAAGCTGTAACTAATTAAGTCTTTTATTTAAATAATGCTATTTCTCTTCTTTTCGCTTGCGTGTGGGTCTATTGATAATTTGAGACCCAATCGAATTGTCGCTCTTTTCATAAAAGGATTTTAAGATATGTCTACATGTAACCTATAGCATTCTATTTATTTAATTATATATCTCTATTTAAATATAAATACTGTTAAACGGATGATTAGTAAAATTTTCGAGTAGTTTGCATTGGCTGTGATAATAATGCTTGAATAAAAGAAATTGTACCTCTCCCAAAATCCTTGCAAAGAAAAGATAGCGAGTTTGACGATGATAACAATAATTTAGGTATTTGTTAGTGTTATTTTTAGGTTTTGTTTTGTGTTCACAACTGGTTAAGAATGCTTGTGAGTTTTGATTGAGATTTTATTGTGGAATAAAGATATTGTACAAATTAATTGCGATTTCATTCAGATTTGTCCACCGCTCAATAGTTTTATATCTCCAAAACCAAACCTATAGTTCCATAACTAAAATTTCACCAGTCTCTACCTTTTTTCTTCAATATTAAAATGATAAATCAAACCAGCTTTTTTCCAACTCAATTCACCATTTTATTAAACAAATAAAATCAATAAATAGTGCCACCATGCCATGATAAGTACTTATAAATAGTCCCAAATAAACTTTGAATATATTCAAACATAAAACAATAATGTACCATTATACATTGTCAATAAACCATACTCGTGTAAAATGTACAACATAAACATAATTAACTATACACCTAAAGGCACAAATTATTTGGGAACATGGTCAAATATCGCTGATTAATTTTGAACATAATGTCTTCGTGATTAAGTTTAAATTGTTGTGTTTATTACTCTTTTATCACACACCCACATTTTATGATGATTTTATTCAATTTTAAACTTAAATACGAAGATGTTAAGGATTAATATTAATTAGAGATTTTTGTCATGTTCTGCAACAATATCCCTAATATATTCACACCTCAATATTTACATATAAAATCCATAATCATGATTTTGAGGTAATGGAATTTCTTATCAAGTCTTGTGTTACTTTCATTACTTCTAATGCACCTTTGGCTATAAGCGCATCAGCTAACTCTTTGCCTAAACTATCACATTTTTCTATAACATCTAAAGGGATATTGGAGTTTTCTGCCAGACCGCAGAATATCTTCGGTTGTTTCTTGAGCGCTTCGATTTCAGCTAAACTCCTCGTATCTTCACAGTTTAAATTGTCATGTTTTTCTGATATTCTTTTATTGTGTTCTTCAACTAAGTTTGTTGGGTGGGATATGCCTTCGTCGGTTTTAACTTTTTTACTGTCACTTTCTTCGGTAGGACTCAATTTGTGTTTAGTAGTTTTGCTTATTTGGGGGAATGTTTGTTCTAGTGAATGGTTTATCTTGGTGGTGCCGTCTAGACTCCATACGGCTCCCGTTATAGAGAGTTTATACTCGTCATCTACTTGCTTCAGTCTTGTGGAAACTCCTACCGGAGCGCTGCAGCCACCGCCTGAAATGAGGATAATGCAATTTACAAACTATTGAGTTAACAGATGACTTGAGTTGCTAAAACTACCCTCAACAAAGTCACTGGACTATGACCATCAGCCATTTTTTTTCATGTCCCCCTGCTGGGTAGCGGGCCTTCCTTATGGGTGGATAAGAGGGATGGGCCATAACCCACCACGCGGGCCCAATGCGGATTGGTGGGTGTTAAGTTAAAGACTGCAAATGCGCCCGGGACTAACCGCTTAACGTGGAGGAGTTCAAGATAATAAAATTTTGGTCACCCATCCCATGACCGACCCTTGCGAAGGTTGCTTAACCTCCGTAATCGCTGGGCCAGGCGTTGCGTTTACCACTGCGCCATCGAGCGCCTCTGTCACTGGACTCTGGAATAATCTCAGTAGTTCCAAAGGTATTCGGACAGCGCAGAATGGAGTCACCGTCAGAATGTCTGGTTGCCGAGTATGACGTCATTGTGCGAGCGACACTCACCGAGCGTCTTGAGGAAGCACCTCTCCGCTAACACCCTGCAGTACGTGGCGGGGTGGTTGAAGGGCGCCAGCATGCCGAGTATGACGTCATCGTCCGAGCAACACTCCACCGCGAGCGCCCCCTGGCCCACTGCGTACTTCATCTCGGCGCAAGGCAGTATCTGGAATTAGCGAAATTATGGGTTTGCAGAATGTTCAGTTCGCAAAGTGTACAGTACGAGGCAAATATCTTGAAATCGGGTGGGGATTGCGCGAAACGCGTATTTTGGGCATCTATGCGTAGTGAGGTACGCGGGCGGCGGGAGAGGGGCGCGCGCTATTGGTCGCTCGTACTATACACACATTTTTACACTTTAATGTCATTTCATTATGCACACTACCTAGTAAGAATACCTATCTGTAAAACCCCGATCGCACATTGTGCGAAGTGCTCATTTTACAAAATGAACAATTTGAGAAGTGCACAACTTGCAACAGAAGGGAGCAGGAGGCGACTCAATAATATATTTGCAGTTCGCTTTTTAGCGAAAATCACATTTTAAGAAGTACACTTTCTGCGTCAAACCAGCAAGTGTTATAGTTGCTGTTCAAGCTGTTCAATTGGTCCCATACACCCCGTAAGAAAAACTTTTTTTTTATAACAAATGCTCACCTTAGATATCCTGTCCCCCCACCCCATCCTCTGCAGGCCCGCGCTAGCCAATAGCAGCGCGGAATACTCCCCACCCGCGTCCAGCTTCCGCAGCCGGGTGTTGAGGTTCCCTCTGACGTCTATCACAGATAAATGCGGGTGCGAGCCGTGCAGTTGCGCGGTACGACGCAGCGATGACGTACCTACAATATTTAGTACAACTTTGCAAAAAGTCTAAAATCATAACTTTTTTTGTTTGCATTCAAAAGTATAGGCCTACAGTACGAGGCAAATATCTTGAAATGTTTTTAACGGAGTGGGGATAAGTTCGCGCATGTGCTCTTGTGAGCGACCAATAGCGCGCGCCCCTCCCGCCGCCCGCGCACCTCACCACTACGCATGCCCAAAAGACTCAAGACGCAAGCTGTAGTCGTGGTGTTGCCATACAATCACTATTGATAAAGAAAGTGGCTGCCGCATTAGGCTGCCTCTGCCTGTCTATTAACGCGGAGCGAGGCGGCAGAGCGGAAAAACGAGCAAATATATACGATTGCATAAAATCTCCGCTCCGCAATCCTATTGGTTAATATTTCCCCGTTTCTCCGCTCCGCCGCGTAGTTCCGCGTCAATGGACAGGCTGCCTTATAATATAGAATAACGATTATTAGAAAAAGTGTTCTTTGTGCAATAATGTTTTAAGATTGAAACGTATTGTACGTAGGTATTGCCTACAAAGCCATGCTTGGCGTTTCCCTGCGTGATCGAATCAGAAATTAGGAGATCCATAGGAGAACTCAGTAACCGACATCGCTCGAAGGATTGCTCAGCTGAAGTGGCAGTGGGCTGGACACATAGCGAGAAGAACCGATGACCGTTGGGGCGGAGCGGTTCTGGAATGGCGACCGCGCACCGGACAACGCTCCGTGGGTAAGCCCCCGACAAGGTGGACCGACGTGAGGGTGAAGGTCGCGGTGCGCCGCTGGATGCGGGCAGCGCAGGACCGATCCTCGTGGAGATCCTTGGGAGAGGCCTATACCCAGCAGTGGGTGTCATGCGGCTGATATGATGATAATGATGATTGCCTACGTGTCTGTTTACTGTTATATTACAGAGCACAGCCACACAAAGCGCAGCAAGGTAAGTAAGCTTCATTATTACATAATGGATACAGATATCGTTACAAATACCAGAACATTTGATATTCTTGTGAGATTAAATTAATTGAATTCGTTAAGTGCTTTAAATTGACAGAAATTGTTGCTTGGCAATAATTACAGATACAGAAATTAATAAAAATGGATCATAGGCATTTCAAATAGTTCAATTAGTTAAGCAGCTGTGATGTGATGTTAATAATGGTAGGACGATTCGACACACTTTATAATGCAAGTAGGTAATAATTACAACAAACGTAAGTGCGTCATTATGTCTGTATGCTGTTTACACATGTGGTAGGTATACACTGACAAATAGCTGTAAAATATTGGTTCTGCGCAATTAAGAAATACGAACAAAGTGATTGTTACAGCACATAAGGTATTCTATCGAAAACATATTATGTAATTAAACACGCAATAGACAAATCTACCTAATATTAGTTTTCCTGCACAATTAACAAACAACTGTGGATATCCTTAATTTTTATGCGAAATCGTTAAGTGGCATGGTACGCCCTTTATTGGTTCATCGTTGCTGTTAAAGTTGCAAATAAACCAGTATATGGTTTGTACTAATATCTATTCTTCTGTGGTACATTAGAGTAAAGATGTTTTCCTCGTACTGTAGGTACAAGCTATAAAATGGTTTTGTGGCGAAACTTTTTTAATACATGTTGTATTGTAGTTGGTGGCAGTGGCAGGTAGTCATCAGCAAGGAATCATCTTGACTTTGATTTTTTTTCACGTTACGTATGGCGTGTGAAAAATAATCATGGCGTATTTATTTTATTTTACTTGTTTATTACACAACACGGATTACAATTATTACAAATCGTATCATGTTGAATGAACCCGACTATTTTTGACAAATAAACAAAAGTTTTGTCTACAATTTGACATTCCATCAGGATGGAAAAGATATGTCAAGGAAATCATAAGTACTTATAATTTCCTTGAGATATTATGTAGAATAGGTATTTATTTAGTGGAACCACTGTTAGCATTTCAACCCACTTTCTGTCAGTTTGCATGAAGATAACATTCTGTACGTGGATTACGTAAGTCTGTTGCTAACAATTCTCGATTGGAATCGATTGAAAGCGCAGTTGCATTGCTGCTTCAGTTAAGATAGTTGTCACATTACTTCTTACTAAAGCAGCGATGTAACTGCGATTTCCGTCAGAGTTGATTGCAACAAAATTACGTAATTACCCCGCTGGTCTTTAGTTATTTATTTATTTATAATCAGGCAACAATGGCCCATATATACCTTAAAAACTAAATATATATAAAACAATGGTGTTAGTTAATAACTTAATAGTAATGTTAGTAAATAATTAATTTGACACTATGTTCTGTGTCGAATCGGGGGCACAGGGCAATGTCCCTCGGGAGCGCCTGCACTTACACCACGCCTGCGGCCGGGGGCACAGGGCAATGTCCCTCGGGAGCGCCTGCACTTACACCACGCCTGCGGCCGGGGGCACAGGGCAATGTCCCTCGGGAGCGCCTGCACTTACACCACGCCTGCGGCCAGAAAGGGCTATTTATACTGGGTCTCCTACTTACCAATTACTGAGCCAGCCGGCAACGAGGCGAGTGTGTGATCTTTTAGATCTTCCCGAAGCACCAGTGCGTCTCTTGGGTCTTCCCTGAAAACATAAAATAAGATACCTAATACAATTATGTCTTGTGTTAGTCATGGAGAAAATAATACCTGACAATAGTTTTGATGGAGAATAAATTATAAGATAATATAAGTATTATTTCTTATGTATAATTAATCATGGAAAAAACAATACTTAGTTTAGACTGAATAAATTAAGGATAAGGACTATTTCTTTTAAGAAAGAAGCAAACTTTTGTTTTTAATTTTTATTATTATATCTCGGCTGGAAACTCTCGGGACGAAGCCCGGTCCTTTTGCCAGGCTTGCGTGGGGATATGGGTCCAACACGTAGAGGCCCTTTGAGACTGTTTTAATATAATGTGAAGTGTGTGATGCACATGCCGGGATCCGCTCCCCACTACACGCAAAAGTGCGCAGACGGAAGCGAACCCCGGCAGGTATCCCAGATAGTCTGCCAACTTGAAAAGAAAAAATGCCCTATAAATCTGCGAAGGCTTGTTGATAGTTATCTCAGTGACAGGAAGGTGATGGTGAGATACGCAGGGGAGGAATACAGCAAAGAAACCAATAAGGGTTGCGTCCAAGGTTCGATTGGCGGACCCTTATTTTGGAATTTAATTTTAGATCCCTTGCTCGACCAACTCACTACCGCCGAAATTTATTGCCAAGCCTTCGCAGACGACATAATCTTAGTTATAGAAGGCAACACGGCCAACTAAGTAGAGAGAAAGGCCAATGCAGTTCTCTCCCACGTCCAGAGATGGGGAGTGTCTAACAAATTAAATTTTGCGCCACAAAAAACCAAAGCTATGATAATTACTAGAAAACTGAAATTCGACACACCCAGACTGGAGATGGGAGCGACGGCCATAGAACTCGTACAGGAAATAAAGATTTTAGGCGTCATAATAGATCATAAGTTAACTTTCAATAAACACATATCTCGTACATATGTAGGAAAGCTACCAATATCTACAAGGGCGTCAGTAGAACAGCACGAGCTACTTGGGGATTGCATCCAGAAATTATAAAAACCATTTATAAGGCTGTTATAGAGCCGATTATCCTCTACGCATCCAGTGTATGGTCTAAAGAGGTAACAAAAGCAATCTCCAGGAAAGCTCTCAACACTGTGCAAAGGGGTTTCGCGCAAAAGATTATAAAAGGTAACAGAACGGTATCCCTTAATGCTGCTTTAGTGCTGTCGGGGCTGCTTCCGCTGGATCTTCGGGTTCAAGAAGCCTCCCTGCTTTATGAGGCAAAGCGTGGGAAACCCCAGGCAGCACTATGTGACAGAAGAAGAAGAAGAGCGCGTCTCCTTTATGAGAGACAGCCACCCCAGCAGGATCCTAAATTCAAAATTTACTTGTTTGGAAAACGCGGAAGAGGATGGTAAATTGGCAGAAGGTTTAGTGAAGATTTATACGGATGGTAGCAAACTGGAGGGGAAAGTTGGAGCCGGCCTGACCTGCTGGGAAGGGCTCGATGAAACGAGTACCCAAAAGTTTAAGCTGGAGCCATACTGTACAGTCTTCCAACCAAGCCGAGCTGTATGCCATCCTCCAGGCAACCGAAATTATAATTGGCAAACAATTTAAAGAAACAGCTGTGACTCGAGATCCGCTCTGCAGATGCTACTTGATCCGGACTCATCGCAACCAATCACGAAGGCAATCCAGGTAACCTACAGACGCTGAGAGACAACCAACAACTAGTCTCTCTTTACTGGATTAGGGCCCATGTTGGAGTGAAAGGGAACGAGAGGGCGGATCAACTGGCGAAGGAGGCGGCTCTCGAGTTGACAACTAAATCGGACTATGACTGCGATCCCATCTCGTTCGTTAAGCGGAATATTCGCGCGGAAACGATTGAGAAGTGGGACTGCAGATATAAATCCGAAAGCACGGGGGAGACCACTAAGGTCTTTTTTCCTGAAGGGGTGGAGGCATATAGCGTGGTGAGGAAGATGACCATCGATCGCTTGGCATCGCAGATTTTGACCCGTCACGGTGGGTTCTGCGCATACTTGCACAGATTCAAGTGTAGGGACAGCCCATCGTGCGTTTGCGACCCGGTTGAGAGCGAGGACATCTTCCACATCGTGCTAGACTGTCCTTTGCACAGCGTTGATAGGTACACTCTACAACAGAAACTAGACACAAAACTGAACAAAGACACCCTGAAAGAGATAATTAGAAACAAAAAAGAAAGGAAACTATTCATGGAATTTGCAAAATTAGTGGCCGAGAAAGTAATAAACAGGAACAGAGACTAAAAGATAAATGTTATAAAGTAGAGTATGAGAAATAGAAATAAGATTTGAAAATACAGAGAAAGAATAAAAATGTAATATATATTTTTTAGATTTAGCTATTAATATAAATGAGGAATTACCTAAAGTAGGTATAATACACTAGAATAAATAAAATAGATACAAGATTATGTTAATTTGTGACATTTATGTTAAATGGATAGTAAGATTAAGAAATAAAATTGTAAAAGTAAGAAACCAAAATAAAAAGAAATTGTAAACATGAGTGAAAAAAAAAATTAAACGAAAATTGCCCATAAAGCAAAAGAAAAAAAAAGAAGTAAAAAGAAAAATTGGCAACAAAAGACCTGCCAAAAAGCGGGGAGCTAAAGCAAAAAAAAAAACCCCGGCAGGTACATAGACTATTGCGAGTGTGAGAATACATAAAAAATAACTAAATGGGCTATTGGGTGAAAGGATATGGATTAGATACTTGGGCTATGGGGTGAGATAACGAACTTCCGCCTTTTCCTACATCTCACAAACTCGAACCGTCGGCGGAAGGTGGCTCGCCGCCCGCTAGATGGGCACCCCTAACTGGTCAGCAACTGCCGACCGGGGCGCAACACCGGCGCGGGCGACTCAGGGTGTAGAGAGGTGTGCACCGCTTTCTACCCACTGTACAGGCGACAGTGTGACAACTCGCGTCTTACGCATGTTTCACTTCCACCCTGCGAGCGTATAGCTCTAACGACTCCACCCTGGACGGCCGTTGAAGGCGAGCCAGGGGCGGGAGTCCGCAGGCCCCCTTGGGGTCCACCCCTGCTGCGGGGACGAGGGCCTGGATCGACTCCCGGGAGCACTCGGGTCCGTGGTGTCGCTTATTATTATTATTAATTGACAGGCAAGCAGTTGAGACAACTGATAAGAGCCTGTATCCAGTAATATCATGAGTCGAGTTTATCTATCATTGGTTTTTAAATATTTGTACTGTAAAAATATCAGTTATTTATTGAATTACTTTTTATTTCTTTTATAATGTATTTAAATGAATTCAAATAGTAATCACATTTTAGATAACACAACATTTTCGCTGCTAGTTAATTGCAGTAGTATGTACAATATAAGGGTTTCAACCTAGAGTTTAAGTTATTTATATTTCTTGTACTGTTGTGGCTGTCACCTGTTTTATACATCTGAATTAAAAAAAACAAACATCCTGTATAGTATTTACTCACCTCTCAAACACGGCTCCGATAGTGAGACCATCAGGTAGCGTAGTTGGGAGGTCCTTCAAGGAGTGCACTACAAAATCCACACTTTTGTTTCGCAGCGCATCCTCGAGGTCCTTCGTAAATAAAGATTTTTCACCAATTTTTGGAAGTGATACATTTAGTATTCTATCTCCTAGTGTGGTCATGGTAACTGAAATTAATTTTAATCAGTAAGTACCTAGTATTCATTTTAAATAATTTTCCTCCTGACCAAACGAAACTTTGCTGTAAAACTATACAGACAGCCAGTCCAGTTAAATAGAAAAAAAAAATCAGGTCAATGCCACCAAAACACGATATGATATAGTGATTTATCGCGTTTGACTGTCAAAAGACAATGGATTTTGACAGTTGGGTGTCGACAAAACTACAGGGACGGCCAACAACACAGCTCAATTTTAATATGAGATTTCATGGTGGTTACTTAATCGCAAGTGCGTACGATCATGGGTGGTTGCATATTAAAATAGCAAAAACGGCTAGCCGCCCCAGCGGTCAGCCGCTAGTGCGTAAGAGAACTTGTATAGATGGGAATATTATCTTTGCCATTTAAGATAAATGTAACCTCGGTGTCAGAAAAATTGCATCTTTTCAAAAAATTCTTTAAAGTTAATCCTATCTAATTATTGGTAAGTGTTGTTATATACTTCTTCCCTTTCGGACATAGCCAACAGTCTCTAGAAACCGTTGGAATACTTACTCGTTGAATGGAATCAATTACTGAGATTCAGTTTTTTTGCAATATTTGAGCAACTTCATGGGCAATAGTATCCATCTTGGGTATTCCTTATTTAATTGAACTGTTGAAGTGTGTTTTCTCCATCATCTTGATGGTGAATTTACCCGCATTTCCTGAATTGACCCCTTTTATGGCGGCGCAAACAATAACGTTTTAATTATGGTAATTAAAATTAAATCAAACAATATTATTAATTGAAAGCTTTTTAAATGTACTTTCAATAGATATCAACATTAACACAATAAAACATTAGCTAGCAATAGCGGTGGCCAAGTGCAAACTTATTTTCCAAGAGATGTTATTTTTCTGACGTCGAGTGTATTATCACTTACTCACCAATTGTAAAGTTTTTGTCAGGATAAATTGTTTTCAATGTGTCTATAACATGGTTAGTTTGTATAAGAGCAAGCTGAAATCAAAGAAGGAACATACCTTAAACCTTAAAGAATCTTAATTTATAAAAAAAAAAAAACACCACTGTTATGGAATGGAAAGAATAAGAATAACAGGATTTCTTTACCTCACTTTTCCTTGAGCCTACACGTATAGTGTGATTCGCTTCATTTTCCATTTTCACTGCACTAGTTACTATAATTAATACTTTATTCAAGGTTATATTATATGGAGTGCAATAAAATTTAAAGATAAAAAAAATGCACAAGACAATTTATTCTGAGGATATAACTGGTTTGGTGATATGGTTAAATGCGGTGGATGAGAAACACTTGATTATTGTATTGTATTATTATTTCATTAGAATAAAAACACCAACACCTCACAAGTTTTCACAGCAAAGCCACAGCAAAGCTTCAGCCAGCACAGCAAAGAGAAGAGAAGATTTAAAAAAAAACACAAATCACATTTTCATGAGCGATTTTCTGACAGTGACAGTAGAGCAGACAAGAGTACCTATTATTGGTGCGTTCCCTTTTGCGCCAACAGAATATACTATATCTATGGCCAACAGCGATAATATCACTGATATCGCGCTCACACTTCGTTCCGATTTGATGTGAGCGCGCCAACGATAGCAGTATTTACGTCACGGATGACGTCACTATCGCCGCCATTTTGCGATTACAGTGATATCGTTCTCGAGCGTTAGCACTGTGAGCAGTCTGTCATATTTGACGTTTTGAGTTGACGTTCATGTCCTTACACACTTCTGATTCGTTAATTACTTTGTTTTGACGTTACAAAACGTCAAAACGAAGTAAATAACGAATCAGAAGTTCGGCGCGCGATAATAGCCGTTCCGAATTGAAATCGCGTCAACAGTGCTGTCAGCGCGATAATCAAAACGGAACAGCTTTTAGCGCTCACATCGCCAACAGTACTATTGGCTCAAAAGGGAACGCGGCCTATGTGAATGAATCGTAGACCGAGGCGCGTTCCAAACCTACACTCCGAGTGCAACCTAACTACAACCGAACGCTGTAACGGCGTTCCAAACATTTGAGCGTGACGTTCGGTTGACACAACCGTGTCGTTCCAAACGTCACGTAAGAGCGTTGCAACCAACCAAACAACCATCAAAAATGATGGTTGTAAAACGCTCTGACGTTTGTCTATAGAAAAAATGTCAATGTCATTTGACATTAATTTGTATTTTTGATGTTTTTATGTATAATTTTTAAAATAATCATGGTAGATCCTCAAAAAACGGATTTTATTTGATTTAGTATAAAGAAAAGTTTAAATTATTCGTATTCCAAATGGAAAATTAAGAATTTGTATTGACATTGACATTTAAAGTCGTTCCAAACTTTAGAGCGAGTAGAAAAAACAACCAAACAACCGACGCTTGAACGTTCTGGGGCCTTACTATGAGCTCTTATAGCAGGACTTATATTGTACGGCCTTACTTTTTCGTACTATGACCTCAACGGTTAGTATGAAAGCAGGCCATAAGCAGTCCTGTTTAAGGCCTGCTTTTGAACTGAACGGTTTCTTATTTGCTGATGGTAAGCCCCCTGAACGCAACCCAGCTGTCTACGGAATGAATAATCACAGCTGACACTGACAGCACAGATTACACAGCCGCGTTCCGAATGGCACTGTTAAGGTGCGGGCACATATCTGACGCCACGCGTTAACACGGCCGTTCTGGGGCCTTACCTGCTATGAGCTCACAAAGCGGGGGCATGATGGGTTGGCATTTGAAATTCGCATCTCGAATTATTAAGATAAGTTTGGTGTGAGAACTTTAAAGATTAGTGAATTTCTTTTAATGTTTATTATTTATCAGTTGGATAACAACGCGACGTCTTCCATGTAGTTGATTATCACTAAAATAAAAAGAAATGATGTGATGAGAGATGAGACCTCATAAATAAGTACCTAATTTGCATCACATTTTATGTTATTATGACTAATAACAATCAAAATTAATCTTTACTTTTAGAAAATGATTTATTTTATATCGATGTAATTAACAAATTAATGGTGTGCAAAGATATTGAAAATAAAAAACTGAAATAATATAAGTTAAATTTGTTTTATGGACTTGTGACATTTTATTAGAGGTAAACGAGCACGCACTTAGTAAATCGCACTTAAAAAGAAATATGAAGTTGTGATAGTTTATTTGGAATGTTCTCATAAGAGTATCCGTTTTTTAATTTTTCATCATTAGAACGTCGTGGTCGTGTGGCAGACCTTCGATCGAAGTGGCAGACAGATATATGTCGTAGGATAATCGTATAAACCGGATCTTTACAAAAATGTTTTTTTCGGATATAACCTTATAACTTGTCTAAAGTGATCGAGCCTAGCACGTTACATCCAATTAAGTGACATTAATTTACATTCATGACACTTAATTGATGTCAGCACTCATTTTTTTAAAATAAAATACGTAAAATTCGAACAAAATACTAGAGAAATATTTGACAATAATCACAACAATAACAATGGACGCAGATATGTTACCGTTAGCCAATCAGAACATCCGTCAGTTCATAACGTTGACGTCAGTCAATCAGCGCGCGCAAAAAGATGGTTATTCGCGATTTACCTAAGATACGCCGAATTTTTGTAAAAATCCTAATCATTACTCGGACGATTGCAAAAATCTGTCTAAGTTTCTAATTATCCGGTATTTTACAATCATACTAGGATTTTTGTAAAAATCCTATATGTACAATTATCCTACGACTTATGCAATAATAATTGCTGCGTTCGGAATTCCGAATCGGGATTCCGTTACGTGATTCCGTCTGTGTGTGGCCGGCCTTAGATGATTCTTCTTCTTCTTCTTCTTAATGAATGGCTTGCTCTGTGGTCTAAGCACAATTCCGCCAATGTCACGTAGTTAGATTTTACACGATTGGGAAAATAATTCAATTGGGTGTTTGAAATTTGCACCCAAGCAGATTTACCTAGAATAAAAGACGTCACATTCAACAACACAAACATCCTACTAATATTATAAAATAATGTGAAAGTTGGTTTGGATGTTTGTTCCTCAATCACGCAAAAACGGCTGAACGGATTTAGATGTAATTTGGCACACAGATATTTTATAGCCTGGATTAACACATAGGATACTTTTTATCCCGGTTTTTTGTTCCCGTGGGATAATACAGGATCTCGGCAAATTTGAGACGGCAAAAAAATTTAGCATATTATGTACATAGTTAGGTTTAACTTAACATGCAGGATACATTAATTTTTATCCCGGTTTTTCTTCCCGTGGGATAATTAATATAAAATAATTTATTACGAGACGGCTGAACGAAATGAACTGAAATTTGGCCAGGTATAGGTACCTCTAAGTTTTGAATCTCAACACATGAGCTATACATTTTATCCCGGTTTTTTGTTCCCGTGGGATAGTATAGGATATTTGATGATTGTTATTTTTTTCAATAAATCTTTGTAGGTGAAATATAATCCTACTAAAGCTACTAATATTATAAACTAGCTTCCGCCAGCGACTTCGTCCGCGTGGACATTCGATAAAATCCTCAGAGAAGCTTAAACTAGGATAAACAGTATTCTATGATTTAATTTTCCACGCGGACGGAGTCGCGGGCGGAAGCTAGTTTAACATAAAGCAAGGAAGGGAAAATTTAGAATTTTAAATTGTTATAGGAAATAAATTTGCCCAGAACTTTTATAAAGGGGGTATTGACAAGGGTTAAAAGATATTTCATATATACAGGACGGGGAATATTGTGGGGTAGGATCTCGTAAAGTGAAACATTTAGTCTGGGGCAGTTAAAGAATAGGTGGTCAACAGTACCTTCTTCCAACTCACACTCACAAAGGGGACTATCGCGAATTTTTAATCTAGCTAGATGAATGGGAGTACAAGCGTGACCTATGCGTAATCTGCAGATAGTAGACACTACTTTCTTGTTTAGATCTTTGTCTCCAAAGAACCAGGGTTTGGGTGGTAGTTCCTTCTGAATGTCAAAGTAGTACTTTCCCGCGCGGTCCTTCGTCTGCAACCAGTCAGTTCTCCACGATTTTTGAAGGTGTTGATGGGCCAGTGTAGAAACGTTCTGATAAAAGATTTCGGAGTGTTCTAGAGAGCCAGATGTTATAGCCAGTTTTGCACAGGAGTCCACCGTTTCATTGCCAGGAATTCCATTGTGCCCGGGGATCCAGATCAAAACTACTTCAATGGATTTATTTCTACACCTAAACAACGCTTGCCTAATGTTGATTAGTGGGAATTTGGATTTTGAGCGAAATGGGTTAGACACAATCGCTTGCAGACAACTTAAAGAGTCACTGAAGATGATGGACTTATTAAGTCCATGTGACTCTATGAATAGGATGGCTTCGAAGATGGCAATAGCTTCCCCGGTAAAAACCGAAGAGAGAGTAGGGATTTTAAAACTCAAAACAATTTTATGAGACGGGATCCAAACCGCGGCTCCAACGAAGCCGTTTTCGCCGCGGTTTGGATCCCGTCTCATAAAATTGTTTTGAATTTTAAAATTCTTAAATTATTTAAAATTTTAAAATTTGCACTAACAGTAACAGCGCTGTCAGCGTGATTCGGAACGTGGCCTCTATAAGGTAGTCTAGTCTGTGATGTGAATGATTTGATGTCAGTTTCTAATGTCAAAAATAAATTAGTGGTATATAGTACATTATTTACATTTCTTAGTTTCTCGTCGTGTTTTAAGTTTTGCCACCTTTACAATGCCCAATGTTTGTGCATTAGGATGCAGACCAGCCAGTAAGTATAAAAATAAAACTAGTATGACTACGCGTTCGCGGTGCGTTCGTTCGCGTTCACTTCATGATCACAGACTAATAAGAGATACTACGATTCATGATTGCCGCACAAAGGGTTACCAGATGACAGGTATTTTCCTGACATGTCAGGAATTTTAGGCATCCGTCAGGAAAACAGGGAAAAACTGTAGATGTCAGTGATATTTTTAATCCTAAAAGTGTAAGTAATTAATAAACACACATAATTTGTTAATCATTTTAGTGAGAAAAAAAACCACACGCGTGTAGCCAACTGTAAATTAGGTACCTAACCTAACCAATGAGGGCTTTTCACAATGACAAAAAACTGTAGGCTTGATAGATGGCGTTGATAGGCTCTATAGATGGCGTTGATTAAATAGGTGACAATGTGATTTTTTTAATTTTTAGGCTTCGAAGAGTATCAACACCATCTAACTCTAAAAGCAAATAGTTACTATTTTTTTTTTAAATGTCACTTTGAAAACCCCTCATTGGCTTGCTACAATTCATATTTTTCTATTAACTTGTTCTACACCAATAACAGCTATGGTAAATTATTATACTAGCCATTATTTTATAAAAGTAAACGTACAAAAGTGTATTTATTTTACTTAATATTACTTATTTCAGTTGCTCCTTTCCACCGTTTCCCATGCGAGGATAAAGACCCTGTTGAGTTTAAAGCTTGGTTAGAGCTTGTCGGTGGAAAACATCAAAAATCCGTTGACAAGTTGAAAAGAATGCGACTCTGCGACCTGCACTTCTGCCAGCAGGATAAGGGTTGTAGGCGATTGATTGCAGGCGCAGTCCCTTCCCTGCGTTTACCGGCAACATCATGTAAGTTTTATTGTGTGCTGCTCGTCTATCGGCTAAAAACAATGAAGTTAATGTTAACTGTAATTTGACAGATGTATGTAATACATTCCTATTTTGTTTTGGCATAAATAATGTCATCGTGTTATGATATGACAAGGACGGACAGAGCATTGCTATCGCTCTGGCTAAAGCTTTGAGTTAGGCGGTAGGGCCCCGGGCCAAGATGAAGAAGGTTTCTTCGAGGTCCGGAACAGTCTCAGGCTGATTATAAAAAAAAAAAAAATTAGCGACTGATTTCATTTGACATACATTGCTACTTTTCTTTGGTATGTTTTTTTTACACCAAAAAGAAGAAGCAATGTATCACATTCATCTGTCAAATGTCGGACGCTAGGTGGTTTCTAATTAGATAATCAGCCCGCGTGCAGGATGTGATTGAGTACATAAAGAAGAAGGCTAACTTTTGCTTGAGAGTTCAGCCTCTGGAGTCGCGGAATTTTAAGTCGTTTGTGGTGCGCATCCCGACCGCCAGGCACGACACTTTTTCATGAAGGAGGACTTCTGGCCGCAGGGCGTGGTATACAGGCGCTTCCGAGGGGCGTTGCCTTGTGCCACCGAAATGACACAGAAAGTGCCAAATTGACTTTATACTAACGTAATATTAAGTTATATTTACTACTTAATGTTTATTATATTATAGTAAACGATCAAAATTACTTGTCAATAATTTACATTGCATTGGCTTGTCAATCACATTTTGTTTTTTTTTTTTTTTTTTTTTTTTGTGGCAATACAGTGTTACTAATTTGCCAATGTCAAGTTATATAAAAGGTAGGGAAACAGGGAAAGCAAAATACCGAAATTTGGAAGAAAAGGATCAGAGGAGTTGGTTTGGGTTTGGAATGATAAAATATTATTGGTAATAGTAAAATAAATAGTAAATGTATGAGCATATAAAAAATCATATTTTAATATTATTAAGAATAATAAATGATGATAAAATATTATAATATTTACATGGATCCATTAATAAGCAGGACATGCGGGTAGGAAATGGAACATCTAGTGCTGCCAGGGAGTTAAGGAAAACGGAATGATCATAACGGGGGCAAGAAAAGAATAGATGGTCGAGGTCTCCAACATCAGTTCCACAATCACACAGGTCACTGTTCACGATATGCAACCTAGCCAAATGAGCTGGAGTGCACACATGGCCAAGTCGCATACGCGTAATTATGCTGGCAGAAGTTTTATTACATTGTAATTGACTAAACCAAGGTTTAAGAGGAATATTAGGTTGAATATTAAAATAAATTCTGCCTTTAACCAGAGAAGTTTTAGCAACAATTTGTCTCCAGGCATCTAATAAACAAGTTTTAGGCAAGGTAGTCAAATCATGACAGTAGTTAAGATAGGGATGTAGGTCACCACATTTCACCGCGTCTTTGGCTAATTGATCGGCTCTTTCATTCCCACTGATACCTTGATGGCTTGGAATCCAAGCTAAAGTAACTAAATAATTAAAAAAATTACATTTTAAAAGCATTTCCCTCACATCACATATAATTGGATAACATGGTTTCATTTTGAAAGGAAATTTTTGTATAGCCTGTAATGTACTTTTGGAATCAGTAAATATCACTGAGTTTTTAAGTTTCATTAAAATAATATACTCTAAGGCTTTGTAGATACCTAAACATTCCCCTGTAAATACCGAAGCTTCAGGGGGTAATTTAATTTTTTGAACTATATTATACTGTAAATGGAAAACACCTACTCCTACGTTTTCAGATGGAGACAATTTTGAAGCATCTGTGAAAATGAAGTTGGCTTTTCTAAACTGTTCATCTGTATTATGATGAAAAAGAGTGTTTGCTTCTATGTCATCTTTATTAACACCTATGTTATAACAAATGTTAGGTTCCAAGAGTAGTGACTCTAAACTAATTTTAAATAATGGTAAGACAGGAGAACGATAAATGGGAGCCTCTAGGGCTATTAGTTTCTTATAGCTGATAGAAAGACAGATTGGTGATTTGTGTCTCCAATATCTGAGTGAATTTAAGTATTCTTCTAAAATTTGTAGTTTTGTAAATAGGGGATAATTTGAATTTTGATAAGCTTTAAATACGAATTTATCGCTGAGTAGTTGTCTCCTTAGGCCAAGAGGAGGTTCGACACATTCCACTTGCATGGCATTGATAGGCGAAGATTTCATAGCACCTAGGATCAATCTCATAGCTTTGTGTTGAATAGCATCTAATTTTTTAAAAGCGGCTTTGTTCCCTCCTTGGAGCAAAAACGTTGCGTATTCGAGAATGCTTCTTATTAAAGCATTATATATTAGTTTCAGCGAAGATGGATGAGCGCCCCACCAGACCCCTGACAGACACTTCATCATATTCAAGGTCCTTTCGCACTTCGAAACAACGTATTCGCAATGTTGGATTCCAGAAAGTTTGGGATCCAACATTACTCCCAGAAACCTAACGTGGTCTTTAACTTCGATAGGGGAGCCATCATATAAAACACTGACATCCGGGGCAATACGTTTCTTGGTGAATAATACTACACCACTTTTTTCAACCGATAACTCCAATCCATTTCTATCCAACCACTGCTTAAGCAGAGTCAGAGAAAAATTCAAAACTCGGCAAGCTTCAGCAGGAGATTGAGAAACATAGTATAAAAGTAAATCATCAGCATATTGAAGGATGTGAATATTATTTAATGAACGCTCTAAGTCACTGGCATATATGTTATATAACAAAGGACTTAAAACAGAACCTTGTGGTAGACCCTTACCAAGTACTCTACTTAACCTAGTTCCATCAGGGAGATCTAAATGAATATGTCTTTCTGAGAGCATAAAATATATAAACTTCGTGAGGATTTCCGGAACATTAAGGTCTTTCAATTTTTGGATTAATTTACTAACATTAACATTATCATATGCAGCATGGATATCTAAGAATGTTGCTAAAACTACTTTATTTTTAGAAAAGGCTAAATGGATATCAGAAGTTAAAATACTGATACTATCTATAGTGCTTTTTCCTTTCCGGAAGCCGAATTGACTGTTTGATAATAATTGATTACTCTCAATATACCACTCTAGTCTATTTTTAACCAAGTGTTCTGCTAATTTACCTAAAATAGAACTCAAAGCTATCGGACGAAACGATTTCGGGTCACACGAAGGCTTGGCTGGTTTTAAAATTGGAACCACTATTTGTGTTCTCCAGGATAGAGGAACCTCCCCTGTAACTATAACCTCATTTACTAATTTTAAATAATAAGACAAAGTTTCATCGTCTAAGTTAACAAAAAATGAGTAGGGTATACCATCTTCACCAGGTGAGCTATCTTTTACACTATTTAACACCCCTTTTAATTCTGCAAGAGAGAATGGATCATTAAGTGAAGATTTTGTTAAAAGTAAGTTAAAAGAAATTGAATCATATGCATCTGAAACAGTTGGTGGTGCTAAATGATCCATAAAAGAATCTGCTATAGAAGGATCAAGAATTACTGATGACGAGGAGTTATAAGCTGATCTAAAGCGTTTAATATTACGCCATACTTCAGATGGAGATGTTGTAGGAGAAAGTGATGTACAAAATGATATCCACCCATTTCTTTTTTTCTGTTTAAGAAATTTTTTAGTACTATCCATAATCTTACACAGTTCTTCATAATTATCATCTGACATATCCTGCTTATATATTTCCTCAGTCTCTTTTCGTGTTTTGATAGCCGCAGTACATTCATGGTCCCACCAAGGTGGAGAAGGAATTAACCCTGAGGAAGCACCTTTTCTAGGAAATGTTTCATCTGCTGCTTCTATAAGGCACTTGGCCAATGCTTCAGAACAGGATGTTACTCCTGACTGACTAATGTCAGGAAGGTCTTTAGTTCTGCTATGTACTATATTTTTAAATTTCTCCCAGTCTTTTTCGGATTGAGTTAATCTATGTTTGAGGCGAGGATTGTAATTAGCACCAGAAGGAGTTTTTATAGGGGTACACATAATAAGGGGGAAATGATCACTACCAAAAGTTGAATTAAGGCGAAACCAGGTAATCGCTGAAGCTAATCCAGGATTACAAATAGACAAGTCAACCGCACTTGCCTTTTCGTTAGGTTTAGTACGGCGCGTCGGTATTCCTGTATTTAAAATGCATAAATTATTCTGATCAATAATATCTAAAAAATGTTCACCATTGTTATCAGTTTTACCACAGCCCCATGAACGGTGGTGAGAGTTAAAATCACCAAGAAGCAGGAAGGGACTATTTATAGCTGTGATCAATGGAACAATTTCATTATCAAAAATATTAGAAGATGGGTAAGGTATATAAGTAGAGATAATAGAAACACCACTGGATAGTTTTATACCTATAACATTAATATCATCTAAGTTATGTGGGGGAAGTGTTAGTCGTTGAAAAGAAATAGTATTCTTGACAAGAATGGCAACTCCTGCATGATTATCTGTTCGGTCTTCTCTAAGACATGTGAAGCCAGGAATTCCAAACAGAAAACCAGACTGCAGCCATGTTTCAGAGAGAGCAACTATACTAATTTTATGTTTATTAATCATATAAATTAAATCACTCTTTTTAGGTATTACACTCCTGCAGTTCCACTGTAGGACCTTTAGATCCATTATTATTATTTATTAAATTTGTGATAATTTCAACTATTGCAGCAACGTTGGACGGTTTCAATGAATTATTAGTTAACATTGAATTAAGAAATGAAATAATTAAGTCAATAACTGTATTCTTTTCCACATTTCCATCTTCATTTTGCCTAAAAGCACTACCATTAGAGGAAGAAGAGGGCATGTTGTAGTCATTGATAATCTTGTTGTGAGCTCTTTGATCATAACCTTTGGTAGTTGGTGGAGGTGGACGAGGTTTTATAAAAACAGTTTTTTTATATGATGTGTACTGAGGGTTTGATATATCTATTCTATTATTAATGTTATTGTTTTCTGAGTTTTGTTTTGCTCCAAGAACATCAGCATAAGGTTTGGATATAGCTGGGTGGAGTTTACTAGCCTCACTATAGGAAATGCAGCTATGGGACATACTTAACTTAATTTCTCGTTGTCTATTAAATTCAGGACATATTTTACTAGTGGCGAAATGGTACCCTGAGCACATTAAACACACTGCACAGCTTTCATCAACATTACAGATTTCACCTTTATGTTCCTGAGAACATTTAAAGCATCTAGGACGGGACCGACAATTTAACTTAGTATGGCCATAGCGGCAACAATTATAACATTGAATCGTTGGATAGGTATACAGTTCTACTGGTAATGCATTGTAACAAATATATATTCTTTTAGGGAGAACTTGTCCATCAAATGTGAAAACGACTGACTGAGATGGTTATCGTGGCGACAACCACACGTGAATTGGGGAAAACAGAATGGTCGGCACCACGACATCTTGATGAGAATATAATGCATTACTCATGGCTCGTACCTTGATCTGATGAGAAGTAATTCCGCGTAGATTCTTAGCCCTTTCTGTCACTCTATAGAATGACTAGGCTCGCTCATATCTCACGCGCCCCGAACCTGCTTCGCTTCGCCATCTGTAGAAATAGGTAATGGTTGATTCTCACCGTGAGAATGACTAAGTGCCTTAGTCTAACACAGCCCGAGGGAAACCTCGCTATAGCAATATAAACACACATATCTGTATGACTCTTTGTAAGCCCAGGATTATAGACATACCTGCTCCGTATACGTGACTAACTATTTAACGACGTTTGGTACGGACTGTGGGACCCCCGCCAGGGGTCCACGTTCATAGAGGTACGCAATAGGAGCCCAGGGCTGAGGGACCGTAATCCCTCGGACCTGGGATGCCCAGGCCAGGGCTCCGAGCCCCGGCGATCCTAAGGTCCCATCTGACCATGGTCCCATCTGACCATCAAGCACTGCGGGTGCTTGTAGGGGAATGCCCCTCTACACGGGGCTGTGCGCCACTGCGTGGTTCTACCAAGGCACTTTGGCCCCACCTACCTAATGATGCATCATACGTAAGTAATCGACCGCAACCTTAGGCTAAAGACATTGATATCGTACATAGCGAGCAAATCATACGCAATACCGGTATACGTACCCAAGCTTAGTGAACCGTTCACATATAGCATTGCTATCTGCATTAGCCGTGCCCTGTCCTGGTGAGTATATCGTGCAATAAGTGGAGTATACTTAGCTTATACGTTATAATACACGGCATTGAGAATTGTAATCATATCGGGTATATTAGTACAAGACAAACCATGCCGGCTCGTTGGCTCAGTGAGTTTCGCGGCAGACATGGTTTGCCTCGCTCTCATTCACTATATCAATGTTTTACATAAGGGCTTAGATAAGACACTTAGCTGGGGTGTTTCGGCGTCCTGCCCGCACGACGCCGCCCTCAGCGTGAGCGCACCATAAATATTCTATTGCACATAGGATCTTCCTTCGTAATGGCGGAATCGTCAAAGAGGGCATTATCTCTTTACCACACATTTAGGTTATATTACATCAACCATAGAGTCCACAGACCATAGTGCATATCATAGTGTCTATTTAGGGCCGTTCCACACTATGTATATTATCTCGCGGATATCCGATATTCGCGACACTCCCGCCAAAAAAATTTAAAGTGAGCTTGTTATCAAATTGTATGTCCAGAGTGTTCGCTCTTATCAATTCAA
Organism: Agriphila straminella; assembly: GCA_950108535.1. NCBI lineage: Eukaryota > Metazoa > Arthropoda > Insecta > Lepidoptera > Crambidae > Agriphila > Agriphila straminella. The sequence continues at coordinate 22,530,656 of OX467305.1, read as the reverse complement.
GACTCAGACCACTGTAATTGTTTAGGTCTGTTTTGCTCAAATTGACTTTCAACAGATGCACTGTTCCATGTCAACAGATCCTTTGATCATGCCATCACTGGCCAGATTATTTCTAAAGTCCTCTTCCTATCCGATTACTAGTTCTAAAATTTTATTTGTAAACAACAGTTCTTCAACTGATTTTGTTTCATTATCAACGTCTAGATTTTTCAAAAAGGTATCTCAACTTTTAGCTTGAACTACACTAGCTGATCTATGAGAATTTCTCAACAAGTCTTTGCCATTCTGTACCCCTTTGATCCACACTATTTGACCTTCTTTCAAATTTCAGCCACGATACTACACATGGCGGTTCGTGGGTGGGACCACATCCTTCCTACTGACCAAGCAATACTAATTGCAAATATCTCTTTGGGTTCCTGAAATATGGCACAATCTCTCTATGGCTTTAGACTAAATTTGTTTTCTTTACAGTATCTGTCAATAACTTTCTTCCTTCGACAGTCTCAATGTAAGACATAATACTTTTTTGAAGAAAATAATTATGATGATTTCAGAATGTAGTTCAACCCTATATCCACTATCGTTGAAGTTCGTATATCTATTACCGTTCCTATCTCATAGGTAACTATTGCCATTTTATATGATTATCAATTTTACTTTTAGGAACTATAAAGGATTTCAAACTAGCGCTCTATTTGATTAGCAAGTAAGTTAATAACAATCAGCTGAATACTAAACAAAAGCAACACTACGTATCTATGCTTTGTTTAGCTGAGTGCTTTTATCAGATAACTCTGTCTTTATCAAAGGTTAGCTATCAAAGCAATCCGAAACGGTGATTCTTATACCAAATTACCCATATTGAATTCCCGATTATATAGCCGTTCTATGAGCCTTTCATAAATTTTTTATTTTGTTTCTACTCCACTCCAATACTATAGCAATTATCTTTATCGTTCATCGAAACCACCAGACTATTACGCACTTGAATGTAAACAGTTTATTCTAGAGTTTTAGACCTTCTCTTTAATAGACTTTTAGACCTTCTCCTTAAGACTCCGTCAGAGCCTCCCCCCTCAAAGGTATTGTCCGATATAATATTTCATTTGACTTTGCAAGGAGAAAACCCAGTCCATCAAAACGTTTGACTGGGGCAGTAAATAAAATTACTCGCTAGCTGAGCATTATTTGTTAGTATCAATATCCTGTTTAGTAACTACTAATTAAGAACTTGTACTTGATTAAGTCACTGGATACTCACTGAGGGTATATCAAACAGTTCAATGATGTTTCTTTAACTAGCACGTCTCTTTTTTTTTTTTTTTTTAATTCGTTGTGGAATTTGATCGAAACAATTCAATTTATCATTAGAGCAAAGGCATTTAAATTTTATAGCAGTGGTTACCAATCAGTTTTCTTAATTTACTCTTTCAAGAAAGATTTCAAACTTGTATACCTACTCCTTATTGTAGGAATAATAAAATAAAAATCAGGTGTATGAAATCATTGTAGATGGGATTGCTGCGCGCCCCCTGGGGTATGCTTACCACCAGTTGGGAAACACTGCTTTATGGGAACTATTAGAAAATATAAAATGCGTGTAAATGATATTATTATAATACCTAACTTACTACTATAAGTACCTTTTGCCAATAATCCTATTGCACTTTATCTGGTAACAATATTATTTATGTTTGCAAATATGGTTAGTATTTCCGTTTAAGCTAACAAGTCTCTTGTATCCGCTATACCTAGCGTTGCTAACCCCACCATACAACACCGTATCCTCTATATTGAGGGCCTACATTCCTTTTATACCTTTTTGCCATCTACTATTTTTACACTAAAAATCTTGAAAATACTATATTTGATGCAAAAGTTGGCAACCCTAGTTACCTGACAGTCATCTGATCGAAAATGTCAGTTAAAAAGTCCGGAACGGTGGTAGAAAAATATTAACAATTCAAGGGTGCCCAATTATTAAGATTATTTCAACAAAGATTTCTTATCAATATTTAAATGAAATCATCAAGTACACCAATTTGTTTTGTCTAAACTGTTTGCAAACTACAGATTTGAATAGTATAAATTCCAAAGTCTACTAAACATTTGGTCAGAAGATTGAGTTTTTCTACTAAGTAACATATTATACCATTTATCACATTAACTTCCAAGTCTAAATTGAATCTTTCGGATTTCTTACCGGGTTTATCTTATTCTTATGTAATCCTCTGTTGCTACAAGTCTAGCATACCTTTTCTTATGGAAAAACATTCATTTACTAAACGTCCGCTTCTAAAGCAATAAAAGTATTTGTTTTCTTATTTTAATATGTCTTTTCTATCCATGGTATTAACTCCGTCACACCTTTCACTTCTTCATGTTACATAGACTTTATGATAGATATGCTTCATTGACAACTTACTTGCTCATTTTCCATATGGAACAATGATCTAACTAAATGTATCTTTAATGTAATACATTACTACATTGTCTCTCATCATGGTAAATATGGAACTGATAGACATGTTCACTCGTGTACTAAGAGTGTCGTGTAATAAGAGAAAAACTAAATAAAAGTACTATAATCATTATGTAGTCATTAAGTTTTCTTATGCTATGATACATCGTATGTATCTATACCCACTAGTAGAGTGTCTAAAGTTGGCATTTACTCAAATCAAATCATTTAAGTATTCCACCTTGTAACATGGTAAAGTACAGCTGTTTTAAATATTGAATGATCACAACATATTACACTAAAGCATGTGGTAGTATGTCTTTGAGAAGGTAATCTTTGAGATAACATTGAATAAAATAATTTTTCTCCCATCTATTCAAAAAGGACGACTTGTCTCGCCTTTATGTACACCCAAAGGTGGTGTTTTGAAACTCAATAGTATTCTACTAAACGATCCAGTTCCAAATAATTTATTGTTACAAGTACACTTGTTTCAAGATAAGTTGAACCATAGTTTATTTTAAAGAATTATTTGTTCAGTATAACATTACCAGTTACTGTTGTAAGTACTCAATAGTTATGGAGATAGTATGTTTAATTAAACGGACCTGTGCACTGATTTGCCAAAATTGTACTGTAAATAAATCAATCCTTACTTAGTCTTGTTACCAAGTATCTACCTAATCTGCCTTGCTTTTGCAACCAAGAACTGTCTTAGTAGGTACATCTATCTACATATAACGTTCTCATGTAAGTGACAATGTTATATCTTTATGAGAATAAAGTTGTAGACCTAACCTAGAATTAATCTAAGTTTACTCCTTCAATACTAAAGCATTTGAGTTTTATAAAAGTTTTCATTTTTCATATGAAACTGCAATAGGTACTCACTTCATTTCTAATTCTTTATTACGTTTACTAATTATCGAAACGTTATCATGTCATTATGTTTAACGTGATTACTGATCTTTTCATTAATTACTGATTTAGTTAGTTAAAAACAACAAACTATCGGAAAACTTAGCAAAGTTTATTTACTAATTTACATATGTGAATTCACGTTTCGTTACAACGTTCGTGTAAGATATACATAAGTATCTATAACAGAAGACTCACCCGTTGGTAATTATCATCTTTTACGGGAGTTTTAATTCACTTTTCACATAAAACAAACTATCACACTTATGACTTTGAAACTTTCATGAAGATATTATCAAATTGTCAACAAAGAGAAAATTAGATAGGTAGAGCTGTTTGGCGTAGTTACTAGTGACGGACTATCATCATAATCGATTCGCATAACTCGATTCATAGATGGACTAACTTACGTTTTAAAGAACAATGACAGCTTTCCTTACAAGTAATGACGCGTTACATAGCCTCTTTGAAAGTTATTGTATAATAATAATAATATTAATTTGACTAGTTGCTTTGACCATGGAACACTAGTATTTATTAAACTTCAATTTGACAGTCTGGAAAGTATTTAATGATAAAATCAATATGTTCTGGTTTACACTAAAGGTAATTATTGACAATCCTCATTACGAATATTCTTTATTTCTGTGTTGCTGACTTTTATCTCAGTCAGCGATTTATAAGTAATAATACAACTGCAATTTAATGAGCTTAGTTATCTGTACATACGCTACAACTGATTAAATTTATAATTTGACAGGTCAAAAAGGCGTTCTTCTCCCATTGAATCGGACCACGACTCAAACTAGCTGGTTGATTCAAGTCAGAGTTCCTATTCGATCGCAAGCCATAACGAAGATCGTATGAAAACAATGCTTTTATGGTTTTCTATTATTTGATTTGTACTTGTCTTGTCAATAGCTTCATACTTATTTTAAAAATATTTCCTTATTTTCTATTAATAAGTCTGCTTAGTAATTAATGATGGGTGTTATGAATCATATATCGTCTTTGAAACTATGTATCGGCGCAATAGATACCCCAAAACCCAGAGGTTATATCATGGCTAAATCTCATTGCCATCGTAACGCTTCGACCGCAATTGCAATTGCACATATTGCCACTTTCCCTGGCAAGTTTTTATTCGTGTTCAAACGAAACAACAATGTATCACACACGTCCGTCAAGTCAGTTCGTATCAACTGCTCTGTTTTTAGTCGACAGACCCACAGGTATGCCTTGGTTCGAGATAGAACCTTTTATCATTGAAACACGTTATTGCAACCAAACATTGCTACGTCACACCATTGACCATACCTTATTACAATGTCATAACTTTTAATAAGTTTACAAATAGAAAACAATTTCACATAGCTTATCTATACCTTCGGACATTCGAACGATCGGAAAATCGATTTGTCTTAACTAGTGGTCTCGGTTCCTTTTATCGCAAATACTTTACACAATATTTCGTATGAGTTCAAGAATAAATAGTTGGAAAATCGTTATCAAAAATCAATAATCAGTATCGATTTAGTATACGAACAATTCGTCATCAATCATTATTATAAAGAATCGATAATCGAGTCGAGTCACATCAACTGCTGTTCACTAGTCGAATCGAATCATTGGTTCGAATCGTTGACTCGATTCACTAACTCGATTCATCGACTCAACACTATGGTGGTGCCCCTGATCAACACTGTTCATGTATGTCATAATTGACTTGCGTCAACTTCACTCTAATGAATTTCCGACCTACACCGGACAAGTGTTACCATACCAAACAATGAGGTTTCCTCCCGTTTGCGCTATTTCCGATTAAAATCGTATTCCTACGATGATCGGTACATTTCTCGTAGAAAATATCATGGGCTAAATAATCTCATCTTATAACATAGATAGATGGTCATATTTGGCACATAAATCAAGTTTCGTTTATTTCTGTGGTGTGTAAGAAATAGTTGTATCATCCAAGTATTACTGACACAAATAAACCATTAAAGGGTGACAACTTAGTCCTTTGATTAAATTAAATTCAAATCTCTAACAGAGATATCGCTATATTGTCTGATCATTACAAATTATGAATCACAGATAAAAAAATAAAGAGTGCAAGTAACTATAGCTTGATGACAAAAACGTCACTAATAATATTTTGTGTATACGTATCGTGTATCATCATCACTTGAAAAATAATAGCTATTTCTCACACATTGTTAATAAATTGACAACATACCGATATACTTCAACTTTATTCAAGAATGTACAGTCAGCGACGCATCAGACTATACGTGTTGACCTTGAGACCCTTTATGTCGTACGTAATAAGGCTATTTTCGCAGTTCACCTGTTTAACTTAGCGTGCTGTCGTGTGTCAAAGGACAACTTTGCACCGCACGCACTCGGAGGTTGTTTACTTCCGTTATCACTTAAACTAATTGCGCAGTATAAGTACAGACTGTCACACAGTCTCCCGCCTTTTTTTTTTTTTTAGTAAAGGTTAATAAGTCGAAAACCTTTTGCATGACGGTGTCGTAAGAAGGTTGAAACTCGGTCTCCCTTCAGACTAATAAAATGTCTTTATGAAATGTGCAAACGAAATCGAATTTTGTTTTTAGCCCGAACTGTCAATCGACAGACAAATATGACAAATTTTAAGTAAATAGGTAGAACAGACTTAAAGGGTGAATTAAAGAGTAAAATTTTCATAAAACCTTTATTTTTTCGCATATGGAGGAGGGGAAAAAATTCATACTTCATTTCCTGTTATTATTTTTTATTGACAACAAGTAAATTAAAAAATATATTTCCGTATAATATGGTAAATAAGATATCTTTATTCTATATCAGTCGGCCATCGATGTACTTTCCATTCTTCTTGACAGGTGATTGGAAACTCCCAAGTTGGTAGTAAAACTCCGCCGTCTGGCAACACTATTCTATCGCCAATTTGCAGATCTCAATGTGAACGCAGTTTTCTCGCGTTTCCGGTTCATTGACACAATTTGAATCATATTCACACTCTTTTAATAAAATTCGCTTTAAGTGCACACAAATTCGCTAAATTCGTAAATCACTTCTTGGCGTAATTACGCCTCTCATTTATGTTACATGAAATAACATGTAAACAATATTTTACTTTTGAAAAATATCGAAAAGGATTAAAATGAACTTTCATTACTGAACAATCAGATGTAAACACGAGCCACAATGTAATACAATTTACAATATTCTCATCTTTGTAAATCTTATTTTTGGGTTCATTCCGTGTGCCACCAAACTCGACGGCCACGGTAAAATCTCAGCCTATCCTCCACCATTTATCGTGGCGACAACCACACGTGAATTGGGGAAAACAGAATGGTCGGCACCACGACATCTTGATGAGAATATAATGCATTACTCATGGCTCGTACCTTGATCTGATGAGAAGTAATTCCGCGTAGATTCTTAGCCCTTTCTGTCACTCTATAGAATGACTAGGCTCGCTCATATCTCACGCGCCCCGAACCTGCTTCGCTTCGCCATCTGTAGAAATAGGTAATGGTTGATTCTCACCGTGAGAATGACTAAGTGCCTTAGTCTAACACAGCCCGAGGGAAACCTCGCTATAGCAATATAAACACACATATCTGTATGACTCTTTGTAAGCCCAGGATTATAGACATACCTGCTCCGTATACGTGACTAACTATTTAACGACGTTTGGTACGGACTGTGGGACCCCCGCCAGGGGTCCACGTTCATAGAGGTACGCAATAGGAGCCCAGGGCTGAGGGACCGTAATCCCTCGGACCTGGGATGCCCAGGCCAGGGCTCCGAGCCCCGGCGATCCTAAGGTCCCATCTGACCATGGTCCCATCTGACCATCAAGCACTGCGGGTGCTTGTAGGGGAATGCCCCTCTACACGGGGCTGTGCGCCACTGCGTGGATAGGTCCCATCTGACCTTGGTCCCATCTGACCATCAAGCACCGGGATTGCTTGTAGGGGAATGCCCCTCTACACGGGGCTGTGCGCCACTGCGTGGTTCTACCAAGGCACTTTGGCCCCACCTACCTAATGATGCATCATACGTAAGTAATCGACCGCAACCTTAGGCTAAAGACATTGATATCGTACATAGCGAGCAAATCATACGCAATACCGGTATACGTACCCAAGCTTAGTGAACCGTTCACATATAGCATTGCTATCTGCATTAGCCGTGCCCTGTCCTGGTGAGTATATCGTGCAATAAGTGGAGTATACTTAGCTTATACGTTATAATACACGGCATTGAGAATTGTAATCATATCGGGTATATTAGTACAAGACAAACCATGCCGGCTCGTTGGCTCAGTGAGTTTCGCGGCAGACATGGTTTGCCTCGCTCTCATTCACTATATCAATGTTTTACATAAGGGCTTAGATAAGACACTTAGCTGGGGTGTTTCGGCGTCCTGCCCGCACGACGCCGCCCTCAGCGTGAGCGCACCATAAATATTCTATTGCACATAGGATCTTCCTTCGTAATGGCGGAATCGTCAAAGAGGGCATTATCTCTTTACCACACATTTAGGTTATATTACATCAACCATAGAGTCCACAGACCATAGTGCATATCATAGTGTCTATTTAGGGCCGTTCCACACTATGTATATTATCTCGCGGATATCCGATATTCGCGACAATGGTTTCCAAATCACTGACCCATTAACATTTACTTTATAATTCAGACGCCTGATTTTAATGATTTGACCACATCCAATTGGAACTGTAACATTTTCCTTAATTTCTTCAAGAGTCCATTCAGCTGGAACTCCTCGAACAATGCCTAATCTTGTAACATTGAAAGTGGGAATGAAAGCACGCAGTTTAAAATCATTTAACTTGTTGCTGTTAATAAAGCCATTAGCATCATGAATGGTAGAAAAAGACACAGTGCATCTGTTTCTGCCAATACGTTTGACGCTTCCCGGAATAATATTCTTGAAGTCAGTTTTTTTAAGAAAGTTGCCAAAAGTTATCGGGTGCAGATAACTACCATCACTTGGAGAAGTTTCAGTTCTTTGTACATGGATCAAATACGGAGAGACATCTGTGGGAACATATTGCCTACGGCCTAATTCAGCCGCCTGGGTGGGAGTAGTAGGTTGTGGAACTGAGTTGAAGTCACCTGTATTCTTGTCATTATCATTTGGAGTTGAATTAGGAATGTTAGGAGGATTTTTTAAAACACTATCAGTACTTTTCTTTAGTAATGAATCATGACCAGAACATTGACAATCGTGATCACTGTTTGCCTGATGAGAAGTCCGTTTCCTTTTCTTATTGCAGTGTTTGCACACTTTCTTAACTTTTAATCTCTTTCGAGATCCTGACCCTACACTGCTTACTGATGCATCAGTGTCCATTTCATTTCCCTTATCAGGAACAACAACATTAAAGCCCACGGGGGGACTCAGGTCGAGGCCTAAGTCCCCCGATGCAACGTTACGATCGGGGGGCTCGATCATATAATATCCATACTATACAGAATTACAATAAAAACTTACCAGATACAGGAAAATATACACAAATACAATAGAAATACACACAAATTAAATACTAACACCTCACAACAACTCAACTGATCAATTATTATAGCAAAAAGTTGAAATGAAATTTTCCGAAATAAAAGAACGTCCGCCCTGTTAGGAGTTTCCCGCGCTTTTTCCCACATTTTGATTGTCTAGGAGCGATGCTTTTTTTTTTTTTGGTTAATTTTTTCCGCTTCGAGCAGAAAAGGCAAAGGCTCATTTGCGCCATACAGCCATCTAGGAGCGATGCTTAACAAGCACCGCAGAATAGATAGATTACCGTGGCCAATCAAAAGTAGGCCACGCCCCCAAATGGTAAATGATTGACAAGCAGTTTTGATCGTTTAGGGGGTCCATAAGGCCTCTTTAATCAAAGAAACTAACGCCATCTGTCGTCTGTTGCTTCTAAACTAAATTGATCATGACAGCAAACAGCAATGAGATGCAGCAGCATGTCAGACCCAAAGAGAAAATCACTATGGTCAGACCCTTGTAGCGGACGGATAGTTTCATTATTTTCATAGTTTTGTGCATGTTTTGTGATTGTAATTTTGTTTCGAGAGTGATTCCAACAAACATGATTTTGTAAATACTGTGCGTGCTGTGTGCTCTCCTTTTTTTTTTGGTTTTTTTTACCCACTTCAAAAAAAGGAGGAGGTTATTTTGTTGGTTGTTTGTGATCATAAAACATAATTATGCGCCCTTCCTTCCTAACTCCTAACTTCCGTGGTTGAGAAAAGACGCTAGCTTTGAGACTAATAACTATTCTGTGGCACAGAATCTGTGCCATCAAAATCCTAGATAAACTATGGGGCATCGAAAGTGTTGTGTTATTGGTTGTAATTCAACCAGCGAAACCCGATGTGTTTATAGATTTCCAAAAAATAAAGACCTCCGAAAGTTGTGGTTGTCATTTTTGACGCCACATAATTCATCATTGCTCACACTCACAGAAGACCAACTTTTAAGTAGAACCGTGTGTCAGTTACATTTTGAGAGGAGAATGTTTGATGCACATGGTGTAAGACTGCCGTATGCATATCCTTGTCTGTTCTCTAAAAACGAGATTTCTTGTGGAATGCCGTTGGCCACTGGTATGTTCAGTTATATTAATATTTTTTTTTCTTCTATTCCTTATCTTGCAATCAGTCAAATAGACTATAAGCAGATGGTTTGTAGTCAATATGGCTTGTAGGGAGCCACTCCCATCTGAGCGCGCCCATTATTATTAGCAGTCAACTGTCTAGTCGACTATGATCTAGTCAAAGATGTCTCGCCTCTTCTTCAGTCGACGAATGCTCACAGTTATATTAATAAAACGGTCTCTGCCCACTACACCGTAACTTACCATGGCTATGCTAGGAACGTGTCATGCAGGCAGGTAAAAAATAGTGTTATTTGTATTGAAAAGTATGACAAGTGGATCACTGGTTACGGAACGGTCTAGGGGAATAGTCTCATACTTTTCAATACATTCCTAGTTATATTTTTTTTTGCCTGACACATTCCTAGCACGGTCGTGGTATGGTGTAGTGGGCAGAGACATTAAGTTTTAGTTTATATTCTTACTAGCTTCTGCCCGTGACTTCGTCCGCGTGGATATAAGAGAAAATCCTTAGGTAACCTTTGGGTTCCTGTTCCCGCTCCTGCTGCCGTTCCCGTCCCCGTCCCTGCTGCCGTCCCCGTCCCCTTCTCTGTGCCCCGTCCCCATCCCTGTCCCTGTCCCCGTCCCCGTCCCTGGCCCTTGGGGCTGAATCATGTCCACCATGTTGGACTTCAAAATAAATGTCATTTTCGCAATCACCATCCCATAAAACCTAAAGAACGACATCCATATCGGTTTTTATGTTTACTTACCCCATTTACCCCCTAAGGGGTTGATTTTCAAAATAACAAAATATATGTTTGCCTATTTATTTTAAGACGTGCTCCTAAGAAGTTTAAAGTTGTAATGTCTATTTTATATTATTTTTCCATACAAAATTTGAACCCCATTTTTACCCCTTTAGTTAAATCATGTCCACCGTGTTGGACTTCAAAATAAATGTCATTTTTGCAATCGTCATCCCTGAAAACCCCAATAACGACATTCATATCTATTTTTAGGTTTTTTTACCCCTTTTCACCCCCATTTAATCCCCATAGAGATTGAAATACTAACAATAACAATATATGTTACATTAGATTTCTATCCATAAGCCTAAATTATAAATTTAGCGATTTTTATCGAAAATTAGGGATATCCTTCTACACACAACTTCACCCCCCTTTTGACCCCTTCGGGGGTATAATTTTGAAAAACGCTGAGACACGTATTTATTAATTTTCAATGGTCAGCCTAAACACAAAATTTGACGATCCTAGCTTCAAAACTGAGGGACTTTCATACAAACTTTGAACCCCCGAACCTTTTAGTTTTGAAAAATCCTTTCTTAGTGCACCCCTAGACCTCATAAGGAACCTATGTGCCATATTTGGAGTCTCTAGACCCAGCGGTTTGGACTGTGCGTTGATATGTCAGTCAGTCAGTTTCTTCTTTTATATATTTAGATTTGTTATCTTTTGAATAGAATAGAATAATTATTTATTTTCCATAAGTGCAGATACAATGTTTTTGTACAAGGTTTACATAATGAACAATACAGGGTTTTTTGTAAAACACCAACAACCTCGCAGGACTAGATTACCAAAATCATAAACAACAACATTTTGACGACGACTTTTATCATAACTCAATACATTCACCAAAAATGAATTTTCAAGTACGAGTTATTGCATGTTCTTTTCGACACTTTTTACGTCTATGGATGGCGGCGTGCCGGGTCGCGCGCTCCAGCTGGCGCTCCGCGCGCCGCGCGTACAGTTATGAACATACGATACGAACGGTAAATTAAAATAATTTTTTTTTGATATGCAAGTAAAATCTTACGAATTATCAAAAGTCGTAGAACTTGTTGTTTAAGATGAGTCCCGAACACGATTCCGAAAATCATTTTACCAACTGACAGTTCCCATAAAAATATTACCCATTTATAATTGTCACCAAATGAACTACAGAGCAATGAACGTTTGACCAATGCAACGTTTGTGTTTCCTGCAGTTCACCGAATGAATGTTAGACCGTAGTACCATTGACATTACGTACATTTCCTACTTCGCTTTTGACTGCAGAGATCATTATCCGATCATGGAAAGTAATAAAAAAGTTAAGTGAAAATGAAAATATTTATTATCATTAATTATTATTAACTTAAGACTGTATATCCTCATTTCAAAGAAATTAGCGTTTTTCCAAAGAAGTTATCTAAAGAATAAATGCATTAGGTACTATTAATGTAAACTTAATGTAATGGAATGGAAGACCTGAACACAATGCTCGAAGATCTCCGTAGTGCTTCCCAAAGAGCGGGTCTCAGGATGAACATGGATAAGACGAAAATTATGTCAAATGCCCATGTTGTACCCTCTCCAGTTCATGTTGGGAACACTACACTTGAGACCATTACGAGTTGAGTTGTTGACCATTACGTATACCTAGGACAGGCAATTCAATTAGGTAAGTCCAACTTCGAGAAAGAGATCTCTCGTCGAATCCAACTCGGGTGGGCAGCATTCGGGAAGCTTCGAAAAATCGTCGCGTCCGACTTACCTCAGTGTCTCAAGACGAAAGTCTATGAACAGTGTGTGTTGCCAGTGATGACTTACGGCAGTGAAACGTGGTCGCTAACTATGGGTCTCATAAGGAGGCTCAAGGTCACCCAGCGTGCAATGGAGAGAGCCATGCTCGGCGTTTCCCTGCGTGATCGAATCAGAAACGAAGAGATCCGCAAGAGAACTAAAGTAACCGACATCGCTCGAAGGATTGCTCAGCTGAAGTGGCAATGGGCGGGACACATAGCGAGAAGAACCGATGGCCGTTGGGGCGGAAAGGTTCTGGAATGGCGACCACGCACCGGACGGCGCTCCGTGGGTAGGCCCCCGACAAGGTGGACCGACGATCTGGTGAAGGTCGCGGGAAGCCGCTGGATGCGGGCAGCGCAGGACCGATCGTCGTGGAGATCCTTAGGGGAGGCCTATTCCCAGCAGTAGGTGTCGTGCGGCTGATATGATGATGATGATGAATGTAAATTTTATTTTTATGAAGCAAAATTCATGAATTATTGCCGTATAGGGAGAAAAACATAATAAATTATCAGGTATTTTAAAACGAAGACAATCTGTTTGTTACAAATTTAATTGTTTTATAGGCAATTTAATTGTAATTTTTTTTTCATATTATTGTAGTGCCCTTACAGGGTCATGTGCTGGACTAATACTATTTTATAATCTGTAATCAACCATATGAAACAATAAATAAATTATGAATTATGTTCAAGTGGAATTTCAAATTTGCTTGTCAGAGGTATTTTTCACAAAAGTTTCAGCTGTAACAAACAAGAATACGACTCATATTTATTTTTTCACTTATTGTTTGTATTGTCAAGGAGTGCACTATACAGTGAAAATTTAAAAAAATGTTTGTAATCACAGATAAAATTAAAAATTAAAAAATGCTCAAATCGGTAAAAACAAATATTTAGAGATATTAAAAGATTCTAAAGTATTTTTTTAGGAATAATGAAATATTTGTCTAATGTATGTTTTGTATATCCATATATCTATTTAATAATTTAATAGGAATTTTCAAATTTCGCCCTCATTACGGCTCGCGCAGAGTTGTTTTGATAAATTGTATTGAAAAAAAAATGGAACGTGATGCGTATCTATCTACACCCTTTGGTATATCATGATTTCTCTTTTTTGTCTCAAAATTAAGATAAAAGTTTATGATTTTATATTGTTTTGTTATTAATTAATGTTGTTATTTATACAATATTTATCAATATTAAAATAAATATTTTCATTTTCACTTAACTTTTTTATTACTTTCCATGATCGGATAATGATCTCTGCAGTCAAAAGCGAAGTAGGAAATGTACGTAATGTCAATGGCACTACGGTCTAACATTCATTCGGTGAACTGCAGGAAACACAAACATTGCGTTCGGGACTTGTTTAAGATGTTGGTAATCTACTCCTGCGAGGTTGTTAGTGTTTTACAAATAACCCTGTATAGATTGTTTGCCTGAATCGATCTGCCTAACCTAAACGATTGAGTATACTTATTAACATCTTTTCAGACTGTGTTCTCAAAGAGGAGCATAATTATTGCTTGGAAGCAAAAGCTGGTAAACAAGAAGATAAGCGTCTTATGTCCTCAGAGTCAAACTTTATTTTGCGTCCACGAGGTAAAAACACAAATATTTAGATATTAGGTACTATCCATAAGTACTTATTAAAAGAACTTTGATTATTTGTGACATACAAACAAACAAAACAAAAAGTTGGCCTGATTGGTTTAGTATGTCGAAAGTGCAACACTATCTATCTAGACATAAAAAAGTAAAAGAAGTAGGTACCTAATCCTTGCTGTCGAATTTTTTTTTCTTGTAGGTATATTTTTTAAAATAAATAAGTATAATAATATGTTATAGCACTGAATGCAAAAATCAAAATGTAAATAATCCAGAGTAGTTTTAAATAGAGTTTAATAATGTCTATTTAGAATAATTTTTGACATTAAATTATATTATTAAATTTTAAAATTACTAAAAGTGCAAATTTTTCTCATATGACATAATATCTCAAGTTTAATTTGGCCGGACCATGACATTGTGTTATTTACAACTTGGGTGAATATCATATCTGTATTGCATCCGCCTTTGTATGCACGAGCGGCACAAATAATGTATAGCTTAGTTTGCTCCTAGTTATACATCACTAATATTATGTTTAGGTATTATAACCTCTATTTTAACTTGATGTTTTATTGTTTCAGTTGAACAGCATAAGTTATACTCTGTCACTGTGAAACATGACCATGCATATAAAGTTAGCAAACGATTGTTGATCTTATCTGGTGCTAGTTCGTCATCTGTGCCGCCTTCTCCTCCGTCTGATGAAGGTATGTTTTTCCTTCAGTCGCAGAATGTTACTTTCACATGCACCCAAGCCACACCACACCACACCCCGGACACTCCATACAACCGCCCCGAACAGATGACGTTTTTGTATACACGCAACTGTGTGTCTAGCTAGGGTTACCGTGCAGTTTGTACTGTATGAGCGGTGTTCAAATCATAATTCGAACTTTTTGGTAAATAAAGATACGACACATTGCTTTAAATATCGAAATTAGTTGACGTTGACAAACATGACTAAACGAGCACACGATTCGGCACATGAACTCGCGGGGTGGGGTGAGGTAATTGATTCTGGGGCGGGGCGAAGAGTGTCCTTTCTGTACGGTAGTACTTATATCTATTCTGTGCCCAAGCGCAATACATCCGCTTCCCTATCTCAAAATGCACCTATCGTATCGCAAAAGGTATCCTTGGTGGTATTAGGTACGGTCGAGTTCATTAATATGTTGGCACTTTTGACAGCTCATCATCATCAACCTTTATGGCTTTATAATAAAGGTCAACAGCCTGTCAAAATTGCCGGCGTTGTACGTTGTTGGGGTACAGAAAAGGATATAGAGTACCTTTAATCGAGAAAAAAGTACTGTTCCCGTGTAAGTCGAGGGCGGCCGGCCGCCAGTAACTAATAAATCTGTTTTTATTCTGTTTTTAGAAGTAATCTCTGAAACACCTTTAGAAGCGAAAGAGGAAGACCCTCTCGCATTCGAAGAGCACGAAGATGTTACCGAAAATCCACAACAACTTGAAAAACGAACTCTCGATGACCCTCTCGCGAACGAATATGTTACCGACCATCCACAACAACTTGCAAAACTAGCTCTCGATGACCCTCTCGCGAACAAAGAAGTTACAGACAATCCACAACAACTTGAAAAACTAGCTCTCGATGACTCTCTCCCGTACGAAGATGTTACCGACAATCCACAACAATTTGGAAAACTATCTCTCGATGAAGTGGTCCCATTTTCTCTCGATAAAGTCGCTCAGCCAGAACCGCCA
This sequence comes from Agriphila straminella, assembly GCA_950108535.1. Lineage (NCBI taxonomy): Eukaryota > Metazoa > Arthropoda > Insecta > Lepidoptera > Crambidae > Agriphila > Agriphila straminella. The sequence continues at coordinate 22,514,689 of OX467305.1, read as the reverse complement.
AAGAATGAAACAGAAGTGAACAAATCGGTGGATCCCTTCTCACCAGAAGATCCTTTCTTACCAGAAGATCCTTTCTTACCAGATGACTATTCCCTACCAGATGCACTGGATTCAGAAATTATTAAGGACAGCGTGCAACCAGATAACGTACCTACCTACGGAGATAATATTCACCCCAAAGTATGCGTTTTGTGGCCTCCTATACTTAGACATGGTTTAACCACTGAAGCGAGGAACACAATTCTCAATGGTTATCTCGTACCTAAGAACTGTCGGTTGTTTCAAGCACCGAAGATGAACGCCAAAATTGTCGAGATGGTGCCCGAAAAGGCTATGGCGAATGACAGCAAATGGGCTACGATGCAGCAGTATATAGGCACGGCATTGACCGCGATTAACAGAGCCATGGAATCTTTACTATTGAGTGAACCCAACAGCAAAGTATTGGCTTTACGACATCTCAGCAACGCGTGCCTTCTACTGAGCGATCTCCACGGTAGTCATACTAAAATTAGAGTAAAAAATGTAACCCCCTATTTGGATGACACTACTCAAGATGTGATTAAAGAACTGGAGCGTGATGAAACTGTGTTTGGAGATAATTTCATTAAAAAATGGAAAATGGCGAAGAAGCACGAGAAACCAATTAAGGAAGTTCGTCCGCCGAAAAAGGAGAAGGAAAAAAAAGTGACGTCGAGTGGTCGGTCTTTAGTTCTTTACTCGGGCAGATGGCATCCTCCTTTGCGTAAAACGGGCAAAGTAAGAAGGAAGAAAGTGAGCGCGGGCTTGCGAAGACAGAATGTATCTGCGACGGATAGTCCTTTACCGACTCCGAGGAAAAGGAGAGTTCGACAGAGTCAGGTGCGAGCCCCGGATCCTCCCGGCCAGCACATCCTCACCAGCACAGAATCCGAATCACCACAGAATAATCCAGGTAAGCATTAATTAACAGTCTGCAAATACCTCCTGCCTGGCTGACGACGTCAGCGCTAACTATCGGTCAACGATTATCAGCGATTTTGCTTCTCTTTGCTGTATTTTATAATTACTTATTATTTTCAGTTGAAGATGTTCAAAGAAAACTTAAACGTCCTACAACTCCAAAGACGTATGGCACAAAAAAACGAAAACAAGAAGAAAAAATAGATGATATAGAAACTAGGTAAGCAAATAAATCTACGTCAGTTTCAGATAGTTAAACATTTTATTACTTAAGTAATGATCTGAGCGTTCAAACTTACCAAAACATCTGAGAATTTGACATAGATCAACCTTATCTCAAGACATTGTGGTGCACTTTCTTTTGTTGTCTGAGAACAAATGAAAGTGCACTTTAATCTCTTCTACAGACTGTATTATCATCTTTGAACAACAATAATTACACTACTGGATTATTTTTAGACTTATCAGCGTTTGATTTAGTAAATCATAAAATATTACTACAAAAGCTGGAATCAAAGGTAGTGGATATCATCCTACTTGACTAACCGCCACCAGTCTGTCGACCTTAACAAGGTGGTCAAAAATGAAGAGTTGTCAATTACATCATGTTATAAAAAGAATTTAAATGGCGTCCCTCAAGGTAGTGTCCTTGGACCAATTCTATTACTATTATAATTAAGAGCTCGCTGGCTGACATCTGCCCAAGGAGAAACATTTTAGGGTTACATCTGCCTGCCTACCTGAGTACTCTTCGAAGCTTAGTGAAAAAAAAATTACATTGACACATAAATTTTTATCAACGCCATCTATCAAGCCTACAGTTTTTTGTCATTATGAAAAGCCCTCATTGACAATAAATCATGAAACCGAAATCAACAAATTCTTAGTATGGCTACAATGTAATGAATTGAAAATTAATTTAGAAAAATCATGCTACATTCAATTTATTACAATTAAAAATTAATATCAATAGAATAAATTAAGTGACATAATAAAAAATTTTTAGGAATATTATATTGATACAGATTTAAATTGGATAATTCAAATAGATAATTTTATGTAGTTGAATTATTTGGTTTTGTGTATGATATTAAGAAATTAAGAAATGTCACAAATATAGTTAGAGCTACTGTCATTGCCACCTACCGCGTGTATATAGAAAGTATTGACTATACTGCGTTATGGAATTACAATATGGGGGAATAGTACGGATAAAGGTCGAGCATTCATAGCACAAAAAAGTGTATCAGAGCTATTTGCGGCGCTGGACCGGATGAGTCTTGTAAACTGCTATTTGTAGGCCTTGGTTTGTTAACGATGCCATCTCTGATGAGATTTGCAAAGTAGATTAAAAAGGGACCCTGATACAGGGATTGATAACGTTATTTTTAAATGTAACGTTATTTCTTACTTTTTTCACCGCTACTTTTAACATTAACGTTATGTCAATAAATAGCGTTACTTTAGATAACGTTACATTGAAATTAACGGTATTTCAGTAAAAAACGTTATTTCTTACTTTTTGTTACCGTTACTTTAAAATTAACGTTACTTTTTTAACGGTAAAGTTTAACGCTATATTTAACAGTAATTTTACCGGTACAATAATGTTAACGTTATTTTTACCGGTAAATTTACCGATAAAATGTTTTAACGGTATTTCAATCCCTGCCCTGATAGACTTGTTATTAATGAAATCCCAAAATCAGCCAAATGAATAGAATAGAAATAGTTTATTATTAATCTCACAAAGAATGAACAAAATACTTAAACACTAAAATAAAAATCCATTAAAATAAAATAAATGAAAAGAGATAAAAAAAAGGCCCCTGCCACAGCGTATGAATGCCGTGACGTTAGAGTACGCCACGGCACGCTGCTATTCTGACAGGGCCTGGCTGTAACGGACGCTATATATAAGAAAAAAAAAAGTTATATTACAATAACATGTTGTACCTATTTCCTCTGTGGTTGTGCCTTTCAACGCAAACATGTGACAGTGACAGTTTTGAGTTGTGTATAATTATGTTATGTGTGTGTGTGTGCAGCTGCGGCAGTGATGTTTTCTTTTCTTTTCATTACTACCTTAAGTTTCAAAAAGCTGTCCGATTATGTGTACCGGGATTTATAGCAAAATTCCTATTGATAACTGGAAATTCATTTACCAAGACATTGTCCAGGTAGCTCTGTGAAAAGGCTTTGTACATTTTATGAGATTTGCAAAGTAGATTAAAAAGGGACCCTGATAGACTTGTTATTAACGAAATCCCAAAATCTGCCAAATACTCAAAAAGCTGTCTGATTATGTGTATCAGGATTTATAACAAAATACCTACTGAATAGTACTGATAACTGGAAATTCATTTATCGAGACATTTTACAGGTAGCTCTGTGAAAAGGCTTTTTATGACATTAAATAAATATTTGGAAATTGACGATAAATGAATCATGTGTTACATTAATTAATTATAGAATTTCTACAAAATTTGCATGCTATAAAAATTAGCAAAACATGTGCGACTGGAATTGAATGAAATAACCATCTATGTCAAATGCTCAGATGTTTTGGGGCCGACTGTACAGGCCTCGGCACGGATCTGGCGCGGTGACAGTTAAGGCCTTAACATGCGTCAATCCGAGCGGGTCGATCCGTGATGGAGTGAAATCGAACGTAATTCTACTCACTTTGGGTTCAAATCGGTGCGCGTTCCAACGCGGGGCGCGGCGGTTGCGTTGAGAACTAGCACCGAATTCTCAATTTTTACATGTTTTTATTACTTTTCATCGCTTTCAAGTTAGTTAAAAAAAATCTGTTCGATTAAGATTGAAGGTATTAACATCGCCGATTTTTATGGTTGGTTTTATTTAACATAAACGAATGTTCTGTTTCCGAAAAAGGAGTCGTTCTTTCCTGGGTTCACTTTTTTAAATTTTCCTACACCCATAATATTTTTTTTCTCGTCGATTTCTTTCGTGGGACAAGGTTTCCAAAAAGAAAAAATATTAATCCCTGCAAACATAAATAAAAAATATTTAAAAACTAGAATAATGGTGCTCTTCATCGTGTATTTCTTAATGTTTTCGCTTTAAAATGAAAGTGTCTTACTATTAATTTTTACGAGTATATCAATATATTCTAATCTATTGTGTATTATTTCAAGTACATCATATATTTTTTCCATGATAGCTTCACGCGCGTAATCTTTCAATAATTTGAATTGAATATTAGGATTTGACGCACCTTAAGGCCTTAATGCACAGAAGTAATTTTTAGGTCTCATTGGCGGGGGTCGTGGTGCGGGGCGACTGCAAACATGCGCAGTAATCCCCTCCAATTTCTATCACCGCTCACGATTCGTGTCGGCACCTATACCAACTAAAGCTCTTACAGACGGGCGGCACGTTGCCAACTGCAGCCGTCGACAGGCGTCGACACTCGTCAGCGGCAGGCGTCAGTTGGCAACGTGCCGCCCGTCTGTAAGAGCTCTAACGGCAATGCCAGATCGTTAGTATCGAAATAGGCGCCTCGTTTTTTTGTTTTGTTTTTTTTTCCATTAGAGCCTCTACTCATTTGTTGGCACATTATGCTGGCTAAGTAAAACGTAACATTTGTTCTTGGATTGATTTATCGTTGGCTCTACATGTGTTCTTAACATTTACAGCCACATACACAACATGCCAATGGAAGAAAGCGACAGTTTTGTACAAGAACAAAGTATGGAAAAGCAGCTCAATCGGTCGAGTATTACTTATACTCCAAATAGCACTGTTATGGTTACCAAGGGTGCGGTGCCTTTGGTGTTACCACCACAACTACCAGCAAGAGATATGCCAACATTGCTCACATACGATGAAAATGTACCACCAGATCCAATATCTTATATCGAAATAGAGACTCAGACTCTCCAAGATACCGACAAAGACTGTCAACGAGATTTATCTTTATTCCTCAGATTTAAGGACACGTGAAAAATGGGCATTATTATCTAATACATAAAAATTAGTAAATATTATTAACTTTGTTTTTTACTTGTCACCATATTTACATAAGAGATTTCCCGGCAGACTTTTGAAGATAAAAATTAGTTTCCAAAAACCAGATAGATGGCGCTCAACTGGCTACGTCAGCAGGCTTCGATCAAGAATAATATATAATATAAGATATACAAGAGATTTAAGCTAAGGTTCTATACTTTATATACAAATAATAACCTCAGTAAAATATAGTTTGTTGGAGTAGTAGTAGGCAAAAGAGCAAAAAGTGGCCACTTTTAGCACTTTTGCCTACTGCTACGTCTAGGTACTACTACAACAAAATATATTTTAAAAAGTTTATTATTTGTAAATAAACTATAGAACTTTAGCTTCAATCGCAACGTTTGAATTTTCGATACATTATTATTATATGTAGGTACTTAGCGAGCAATAAATTTAATTAAGATGAGCGCGCCACTTGAGGGTACTAATCGCCTTAAGCGGGACACGCACGCGGGGCGACATAGATTAGAGCTTACTCATGCACTGCAAGCATCTGTCCGTCAAAAAACCAGCAATCTATATTACCGCTTAACGCAGCGGAGTGCCTAAAACTAGGGTATTCTTGATCGAAGCCTGCTGACGTAGCCAGTTGAGCGCCATCTATCTGGTTTTTGGAAACTAATTTTTATCTTCAAAAGTCTGCGCCGCGGGCACACGGCGCACACTGGTTCGAAATTGAAAAACCTGGAAATAAAAACAAAAATCTTCAAAATTAAATACGGATACCTCTAAAAAGCAAGAAATAATATTCAAATCATTAGATACGCATTATCATTGTAATAAAACACGTCTATTGAAGTCCGGTGGGGCTAGAGGACAACTTCTTTTTTTTTATTCTAAAAGCCCCACCCGACTTCATTAGACGTGTTTTATTACAATGATAATTATGCGTATCTAGTGATTTGAATATTATTATTTCTTGCATTTTAGAGGTTTTTATTTCCAGGTTTTTTGAAATCGGTTTTTTTGTTTTTAAATCATTTTTTAAGTGTAAGTAAGTACCTTCTGTATTAGGTAGATAATTGGGTTGGTCAACTTTTCCAAAACTATTGTGAATTATATATTTTCTGGTAGCTTTTGGCTTTGGAGTCAGGTATAACCAATTGCGGATTTTTTATAATACTTCGTTTTAATTTAAATATTTTTTTTTTTAATTTACAGCATAGTACAATAAATCACTATTACGGCTGTATGCGTAGGTAATGCCTTTGCTCCAAAGACTTCTGTTGTTGCTCAAAACAGAAAAGCAAAGGTTTGGTTACAGGTAAAAAACCAAAAAAATGTTCTCGTACCTCAACGCGTTTTGTCGATGGATTTAAATAAACAAACCTCACAATAACAGTAAGTTGTTCTTGGTGTGAAATATCAGGTGTGCTGTGCAGTCTAGAATTACAGAGTAGTATTTACATTGCTTCAAAAATTGTTTAAAAAAAACAAAAAACCGACTTCAAAAAACCTACCTCTAAAAAGCAAGAAATAATATTAGTAATAATAAAAATACGTCTATTGAAGTCGGGTGGGGCTGGAGTACAAATTCCTTTTTTTTTATTCTAAAAGCCCCACCCGACTTCAATAGACGTATTTTTATTATTAAGTACTAATATTATTTCTTGCTTTTTTGAAGTCGGTTTTTTGTTTTTTTTAAACAATTTTTTATTTTTTTATTTTTAGTGTAGGTACCTTGTAGGTAAGGTATATTATATATGTAGAAAAATCGGCTCAGCCAAACGTAAGATAATCGCGGAGAAACATACTTAAATACGGCTCAAACTGAGAACCTCCTTTTTTAAGTCGGTTAAAAAACTACACTTAAGATACTTTTGTGGCTTTGGGCACAGAATACATAATAGTACAAGTACAGAAGATCCACTCCGTAAAGTCATTTAAATAAATAGCGACTCTATCCCAGACGCAATAAAGTGCAATTCAGGTCGCACACCGCTCCCTTGCCTACAGTTATATTCACCTAGAAGTTGCCTCTCTTTCTATCGCGTAGCTCTTATTTCTTCTAACGATTTCAGGGTTGTCTTCTTTTAAATAATAAATAATCTGAATACCTACAAGTTATTGTGAGGAGCTCGGTGGAGCGCAGTGGTTTACGCCCAGCCCCATTGCGGAAGTTAAGCAACGTTCGCAAGGGTCGGTCATGGGATGGGTGACCAAAATTTATTATCTCGAGCTCCTCCGTGCTTCGGAAGGCACGTTAAGCCGTTGGTCCCGGCTGCATTTGCAGTCGTTAACACACACCAATCCGCATTGGGCCCGCGTGGTGGGTTATGGCCCATCCTCCTTACCACCCATAAGGAAGGCCTGTGCCCCAGCAGTGGGGTCATCAAAAATGGCTGTTGGACATATTGTGTTTATAATGTGTACTTTAATGTGAACAAATTACTATAGTACAGATACAATACGTTACTACTAGTTGTTTATCCTTACCTATTTGTCCTATTTACTTAGTTATTTAGTAAACAGATTTGTCAATGTTGTCATACAATACAACACAACATACAATACAATACAACACCTAGACACAGAATAGGTACATGGTATCAAAAATTATGATTTCTTACGAAATTAAATTGTCATTAAAAATTAAACTTTGCTTATTATTTCGTAAGTAGGTAAGTAAGTACCTAGTAAATTATTATTTCAATAAATAGTAAGGTGATAAACATGCAAACGAACGACGCGACAATACGCGAACGCGGCGCGTGAATGAGTATCGAAATCGAAACTAATGTTGCTAACGTGCGACCCGGCCGGCACGCGGCGGCCGGCCCTCTGAAATAAGTCCGACGGAACCTGACCGCCGGGTACTTGTAGCTTCGTACCTAAAGCGCGGAGTCCGCCTAGCCTGCTTTGGGACTAATTTACACGAATCGTTTCCAATAATCAGATTTTCTCTAGGTGACCTGGTTCAAAAGTCCTCGCCAAGATGTAGGTTGATTTTGGCAGGGACCAAATTATTCCTTTATATTTTTTGAACGGCGCTTCATTTCGTTTTGATTCTAGGCATTGCGGGATCCATAAAAAAAGGGAGATTTTTTTTGAATAATCAGATCCTGGCTAGGTGTTTAGGTTCACTAGATATAGCCTGTCCCTGCCAAAATGAAGGTTTGCTTTGGCATGGACCATTTAAATCGCTTATATCTTTCAGTCCTTTTTGGGACTAATTCCGAAAAAGTAGGACTAGTTGGGACTAATTGGGGAGAAATTTTCCATGTAGTCAGAATTGCGGTTTTCAAAGTGGTCCATGCCAAGATGTAGGACACGGTCACGCAATAATATTTTAGGACCATAAAAACGTGTCCTACATCTTGGCATGGACCACTTTGAAAACCGCAATTCTGACTACATGGAAAATTTCTCCCCAATTAGTCCCAACTAGTCCTACTTTTTCGGAATTAGTCCCAAAAAGGACTGAAAGATATAAGCGATTTAAATGGTCCATGCCAAAGCAAACCTTCATTTTGGCAGGGACAGGCTATATCTAGTGAACCTAAACACCTAGCCAGGATCTGATTATTCAAAAAAAATCTCCCTTTTTTATGGATCCCGCAATGCCTAGAATCAAAACGAAATGAAGCGCCGTTCAAAAAATATAAAGGAATGATTTGGTCCCTGCCAAAATCAACCTACATCTTGGCGAGGACTTTTGAACCAGGTCACCTAGAGAAAATCTGATTATTGGAAACGATTCGTGTAAATTAGTCCCAATTAGTCCTAAAGCCACAAAATTAGTCCCCCTTTAGTTTAGGAGAAATTCCGTTTTTTGATATAAGTACAGTCATGTACAAAAGCGTACAGTAAAAAATAATTACATAAAACTATTCCGTTCCGTAATGCGCAGTGTTCCGATTGTAAAACATTAGGCACGAACTTTCGTAGATTGAGGAATGCACAAACAGTATCTGTGAACATAAGTTTTACAATCGGAACACTGCGCATTGCGGAACGGAATAAAGTTTTAGGCCCATATTACACTATCATATACACACAAATAAACAAATCATAAACAAATCATGTATATATCATCCGAGATATATGTTTACTATCTTCGTCGGAGATAGCATCCGATAAATAATATATGATAGTGTAATATGCTCATGCCCCCCTAGCATGACCATCGAAACGCGATAATATGATATAGAGCTTTATCACGTTTAACTGCCATAAAACAATGGAATTTGACAGTCGAGTGTCGACAAAACGATATATATCGTGTATTGTCGGTCATGCTAAGGGGGCAGCCCTTCCTCCCTCCAGTTAAACGTGATAAATCACTGGGTACCATATCACGTTTCGGTGGTCATGCTAGGCTAAGAGGGAGGTCAACAGTGTTGCCAGAACGTACCAAAAAGTACAGTTGTCAGCACTATAGTGCTGACAATACTGTCGTGCAGCTTGTGAATCATCTATCTGTGTCATCCATTTGAAGCAAAATGGACGAGACAGGTACCTAAATGTTGCGTAAATATTTTTGTAATTTAGTCGCTAAAAAAGTATAACTTACCTAATATATTTTAATGTTTTTAAGCAAAATTGTGAAAAATTGAATCCTATTACATACTTTCGTAGGTACCTACACTTTTGTTAATTATGTAGGTACTATTTGCCTATAATTATTAATAAAGGAGTGCTTGATTTCATAAATTCGCTTTTATTTACACATTTTTTATCAAAACTATTTTAATATTCTAGTGACTTTTATCGATATTTTTAGTACCTACCTATTTTTTTTCCAAATTTTTACACAAGTCAAAAGTTACTAGAAAAAATTACAGGCATGAAAGGCAGTGTTGCCATTTTGTTTATTCAAATTTAGCATTTTTTCACCCCATTTTACATGTATGTGAACTTGGCATTTTGCATTATTTTAATTTTTTTTTTAAATTAGGTTTAATTTTCAACTTTCGTCTATGACAACATTTTACGGGAAAACGGCAACACTTAATTGGCACTTGGCAGGTGTTTGTTTTTTTCGTTCTTTGGTCATTTGGTAGGTTTATTTATTTTTATTTTAGAGTGGTTTTTTTTCACTATGAGACTTCTACGGTGAAAAAAAATTAGCTGTTCCATGCAAAAGCTTTTTAAGAATTTTTTTAAGTACAATTAAATACATAATGATGGATAAATACATAAAAGTCCAATACCTTACTCTGTCAAAATGAAACATTTGATTTTTATACGGAAATGGTTTAATCAATCGGCTCACAAACAAAAAAGTAAGTTGCCATCTTGGCTTTTTATTTTTTAATATTTCATTATTATTTTCTTGTCAAAATAGTACCAGAAACCGAGATTCATCAAAATCGGTCCACAAACAAAAAAGTTGGCCGCCATCTTGGATTTTTTAAATTGCGTTGCTGTTTTCTTGTCAAAATAGTACCAAAAACCGTGTTTTATCGAAATCGGCCCACAAACAAAAAAGTTGGCCGCCATCTTGGGTTTTTATATTTTTAACATTGCGTTGCTGTTTTCTAGTCAAAATAGTAGCAAAAAACCGAGTTTCATCGAAATCGGCCCATAAACAAAAAGTTGGCTGCCATCTTGGATTTTTTATATTTTTTACATAGTGTTGCTGTTATCTTGTCAAAATAGTACCAAAAACCGAGTTTCATCGAAATCGGCCTACAAACAAAAAAGTTGGCCGCCATCTTGGATTTTTATATTTTTAACATTGCATTGCTGTATTCTTGTCAAAATAGTAGCAAAAACCGAGTTTCATCGAAATCGGCATACAAACAAAAAAGTTGGCCGCCATCTTGTATTTTTTTATTTTTTTAACATTGAGTTGTTATTTTCTTGTTAAACTAGAAAAAAAACACCTGTTCCATACATAAGTACAATGCGTAGGTAGGTCAAATCAAAAAAAAAAGTTTCGAAAGAAAAGCAATATAACTTTAAAATTCAACTTTATACATGACCATTTCATACTTCTTTTGAAATTATTTTGTACGCGACTGTACATGTTTTTGATATAGTCCAGGAGCCCGGGATCAAAATACCTCTAAGAAATCATTTTTATTTTATGACTTAAAAATTAAGGTTTTGAGTTTCGAAAATGCATAAAAGTTACGTATTACTTTACGTTATACTTTTGTTTTACATTATACGTTAATAACACTTCATTATTTTAACACAAACACGCAAAAATAAAACAAGTTACAAACATCGTCACTAAATAGGAAGTCGGCTCCTGTACTATAAAAACCGAACTTTAATTCCGATTATCTCCTAAACTAAAGGGGGACTAATTTTGTGGCTTTAGGACTAATTGGGACTAATTTACACGAATCGTTTCCAATAATCAGATTTTCTCTAGGTGACCTGGTTCAAAAGTCCTCGCCAAGATGTAGGTTGATTTTGGCAGGGACCAAATCATTCCTTTATATTTTTTGAACGGCGCTTCATTTCGTTTTGATTCTAGGCATTGCGGGATCCATAAAAAAGGGAGATTTTTTTTGAATAATCAGATCCTGGCTAGGTGTTTAGGTTCACTAGATATAGCCTGTCCCTGCCAAAATGAAGGTTTGCTTTGGCATGGACCATTTAAATCGCTTATATCTTTCAGTCCTTTTTGGGACTAATTCCGAAAAAGTAGGACTAGTTGGGACTAATTGGGGAGAAATTTTCCATGTAGTCAGAATTGCGGTTTTCAAAGTGGTCCATGCCAAGATGTAGGACACCATAAAAACAGAGCCTGAAAGTTAAGGCAGGCATAGCACAGAATATGGGCATAGTCTAATCCGTTAGTGCGACCGAGCGCGCCCAGTGTGGAATGGCCGAGGCGCTTGCGCACGCTCTGGCCCCCTAGCATGACTACCGAAACACGATATGATATAGCTATTTATCACGTTTAGCTGTCAAAAGACGATGGATTGGGTGTCGATAAAACGGTAATCACGTGATATATCGTGTTTCGTCGGTCATGCTAGGGGGGCTGAGCGCAAACAGTAAGAAATTACTTTAGTTGCGATTGGCGGATCTCGCCTGCATCTATTTCATGAAAAAACATAATCCCCAAAAACAAATCACAAACACACAAGCCATCCAGACAGACAGTCCAGTCCACTTTTGGACATGAGCCTCCAAAACTATAGGGTTATTTATTGCCATAATCTCCACGATTGGAACGCGTGTTGGAGATATCACGCAACACAAAAAATTAACATACAAGGTCTGAGAAGGTATGTATTTAAACAAATATTTGCATCGGCCGGGATTCGAACCCGAGACCTTCGACACAAGAGTCAGTGTTACTAAGTAAGGGATCGAACCCAGGCAGGATACACCAGCGACTTCTGTCACTGATTTATAAGGTAATATAAGGTAGTACCTTAGTTGGTACCAGGTACCAACTGACTGAACTTACCAGGTCGAAAAAAAGAGTCAATCGGAGAAGTTAGTTACGATTCTAACGAGTCGAAACACGATGGGATTGTATGGTTTTATCATAGAGTTCCTGTGGCCTTCTTCCGACTCCATCATTAGATCAGCTTAATGACACCATAATGTTGCATTGCCTTTTAGTTTTGACCAATGTTAAAAGTTTCAAGTCTCAAGCTTATCGAAAAGCTAGTATAAAATCGTTTGCAAACTTTGTGGACAAACAAACAAGAAAGGAACCTCATAGAAACGTGTTAAAATAGCAACCACCAAGCTGGTGCGAGAAACGATGTGTTCCACTTATAGCCACTGAGTGAATAGCAATTGGGCGAATAACAAACATTCGATTGATCTAAGTGGAATACTTTCAAGAAACTTTTCAAGAAACAATTTCATATTATTCGAGAAATCCGAATTTGATTTACAAATCCGGATTTGGAAGTCTAGTAAAAATGTGCGGATATCCGGATTTTTCGGATTATCCGGATTGCATTCCCTATGTTCATTATGCTTCAAGTGCGGGCGACCGGGCGGCAATGTATCAAAGGTTATACACTCTCTTTGGATTAGAGATTTTGCCGCGCGCGTGTTGTATTAAATAAAATTGTTATTTGTGTAGTAATAAGAGTAATTTTAACTTGCACATCTTGAGCGGTATGACAAGCGCCGAAAGAGTAATATAAAAGTAAAACAATGATTATTGTTGATGACTATTTTTTTATATTTAATTTTGCGCATACCTACGTATTTGTCGTAATAAGTATAATGAAACTGTGCAATGGCGTTAAGTTCAATGAAATTCAGCACTCGGCAGGCGCCCGGGTGCACCGCACCTCTTGCACCCCCTGGTAAAGACGGCCCAGGGGGCTTACCATCAGCAAATAAGAAACCATTCAGTTCAAAAGCAGGCCGTAAAAAAGACTGCTTAAGGCCTGCTTTCATACTAACCGTTGAGATCATGGTACGAAAAAGTAAGGCCGTTCAATATAATAATAATTAATTAATAATTTATTTATTTACTCGAGAAACAGAGTCTCATTATGGTTAGTAACAATGTGATTTAAAGCTAGGTTAGTACAAAATTATTAAATTCAATTCAATTCATAAAATTAATTATTATAAGTTCATACAATTTATTACTATTTTCAATTAATTTTCTGTTTATGTAGTCACTACATGAACCATAGCAGCATGATTCATATAGTGACAGTCAAAACGATTCGAAAATGCCTTGAGGATGCCGTTAGTGCTGGCGCGAACCCTGCGCACCAGAGATGTATATCGCTTCCGCATGGTGGCATAAAAACAATCCACGCCATATTCAGCAAACATCCCCGATGCACTACAAAATCGCGGCAACCCCAACAGCACCCTAAAAGCATTATTATATTGCACGCGCAAGGCGCTGTACTGTTTCTTTGTGTAGTCTATCCACAAACTGCTCGTGTAGAAGTATAAGTATAAGTCCTGCTATAAGAGCTCATAGTAAGGCCCCTGTCCGAGTGCAACCTAACCACAACCAAACGCTCTAACGGCGTTCATATCTATGGTTCCAAACTTCCAAACATTAGAGCGTGACGTTCGGTTGACACAACCACAGAGGAAATAATCACTACGTTTTAAGAGACGGGACTAGGTAATGGCAAAATGGAATCAATTTAGTCTAAATCTAGTGCCACCTTTTCAACACAAAAGTCAAAATTGCGTCAAATAACAGAAGTGCCAACATGGCGAACCGAATAGTGCTGCACACACGCGTTCCCAGCGTTTATCGATAATTATGTGTGGCATGGTGGTATCGGATGATTTATCGATAAATAAAATAATAAACATTTTCATCACAATAATACATTTATTGACATAAAAATTCAAAAATATATATTTAAATGAAAAACGAATTATCAATGATCGGTTTTTAACAGGCAGTTTAAAAAAAGTAGTACCTAAAAGACGGCTAGATGACGTTGTTCAACTAAGTACGTAACTTTTTAAGAAAAAAGCAAAGGATGAAAGGAGTCAATGCCAATTTTTGACGTTGTTATGTCTATCTACTCCTCTTCAGAGAGTAATTTCTGCCAGTGTCAAGTGTTGAATAATTAAGTGGTATACTCAGCTGCTAGGAATTTTTTTAAAAAACCTATCTAGTTGAATAGCGCCATCTATCAACATAAAAAAACATAAATTCTCAGCTGTCAGAAAACCGCTCATTGCAGAAAAAAAAGATAGTATCAGAAAATGCAAATATTAGTACATTTAGCTAGTGTCCGAGCTAAGTTTCGGTTTCTGTTACTTAAATCTAGTTTCGGCCATAGTTTTGGTTTCGGCCAAATATCGACCGAATCTTGCGGCCGCGCGCGCCGAAACTCATTGTCCTCCGTCCTTTATTTTGCATAATTTCTCAATAGGAACATGGCCAGGTCCTCATTCTCTATTATTTCAACCCATTGTCTGCAACTGAAAAATATTGTAAGTACCTAGTTATCGATAGCTATCAGGAGTCAGGAGCAGCACTAGTGTTATTATGAACAAAACATTTATTACAAATTAAGCATAAAATTGTGCTTGCATGTAACCTGCTGTGGTACACGGGACTAAATAATTTATAATTTATTGCTTACCGGTCAGGATCCAAAGGAAATCTAGCCAAAAACTTCCTTTTTTCATTTTTGTTACGGTAGGCACGAACACCTCAAATAACACAAGTTTTATAATGTATTCTTGGTGACATGATTAAAAATACAAGTACATTTCAATAAATTCAATTTTACACGAATTAAACCACTTAAATTTAATTAATTTAATTCCAAAACAAACAGAAATAATCTTGAAATATGTCAACTTTGACAACTATGAGTTGAAGTAGGACGGAAAATGGAAAGAATGAGACAGCAATATCCGCCATTATTTTTGGACTAAACTCCATACAATGTTTTTTTTGTTCCTAGTTGCGCCAGGCTGGACACAACCTTCCCGTGAACGCGTAGTACAGCGCTGGAAAACCGGACTGAAATAGGTTTTTTTTAACAAAGGTATCTCCGCTATTTTGAAAAATTTCAAAGAACTGTAGAAAAAAAAACTTCATCATTTTTAAACCTGCTTACAAAATTTCACGAGAATCGGTTGAGAAAATGCGTCCTGTAGAGGAGAACAGGCTGGGGGCTTACCATCAGCAAATAAGAAACCGTTCAGTTCAAAAGCAGGCCCTAAACAGGACTGCTTATGGCCTGCTTTCATACTAACCGTTGAGGTCATAGTACGAAAAAGTAAAGCAGTTCAATATAAGCCCTGCTATAAGAGCTCATAGTAAGGCCCCAGAGCTGGAATGTCGGACTGAAATATGTTTTTTAATAGGTCGACAAAAAAAAATATATAATTTTCGAACCTGCTCACAAAATTTCATGAGAATCGGTTGAGAAATGCGACCTGTAGGTGGGAACAGACAGCCGGACAAACGAAAAAAATTTTGCCCAAGCTGAAGCAGAGAATTTATAAGCAAAAATTTATGCTGTATCTATGTTTCCCAAGAAATAAATAAAATATAAATAACGACTCTATAGTAAAAAAGATGGAAATATTAAAGGCAACATGTCATAATAACATGCAGTCGGAGGCATATAATTTAAATCACTCATAATGTCACTTTCTTTATGCATGCCTCCGACTGCATGTTATTATGACATGTTTTTATTTATCTTTTTTTAGTTATTATATATTACGGTCATGATATACCTTTTTGAAATCCTTATATTATGCCTTTTAATATGACACCCATATTGCAGTATTCTAAAAAAAGATTTTTTTTTCACTACGTATAATAGCACCGTACAGCCGCCATGTTGGTTTTTTTATAATGCCACCTTCTTAAGAACACTTGGGCTGACAAGACAAATCTAACGATATCTTAATCATAGAAATCCGTTCAGCCGTTTGAAAGATAAGTATGAGGTAATAAAGAATATTACATACAAACATACATACAAACTTACTTACAAGATACGCGCGAAACACATAACCCTTTCTTTGCAGTCGGGTAAAAAGAAGAGATGGGATTAATTATTATATCGAAAAAATTGTTAATTTAAATTGTCTTCTTATAAAGACGTGGCGTTGAGGGCACGAAAACATGTCTGCTATAGAAGACTGCCCTCAAAAGGTTAATAGTTAGCTTTTTTGTGTCGGGGTTTTTAAATTTTTTATTAAAGTTTTTTAAAACTACTTTTTATTTTCAAAAGCCTAGCGGAACTTGGAAACAAGAAAAAAAACAGCGTTATTAATAAAATATTAACTAATTTATGTACTAGATAAACCTTGTTGACAGTCTCTTTTGGTAACGGTAACTACATCAACGACTCGTTAGGGAGTCTGATCATCCACTATCTCGATATAGGTTGACGGATCTGGTGGAACATTTTCATCATATGTGAGTAGTGTTGGCATATCTCTTGCTGGTAGTTGTTGTGGTAGCACCAAGGGCACCGCCCCCGTGGTAACCATAACAGTGCTATTTGGAGTATAAGTAATACTTGACTGATTGAGCTGCTCTTCCATAATTTGTTCTTGTACAAAACTGTCGCTTTCTTCCATTAGCATGTTGTGTATGTGGCTGTAAAGTTAGGAACACATGTAGAGCCAACAGTGAATCAAAATCTGTTTGCGTGATGCGCAAGCATACTTTTTTTAAATGTTTGACTATTACCGATTCAGATATTTCATTTGCTTACCTAGTTTCTTTATCAGGTGCTAAAGCATCTATTTTTGTTTCTTGTTTACATTTTTTTGTGCTATATGTCTTCGGAGATGAAGGACGTTTAAGAAGGAAACTTCTTAAATTTTCATCTGAAAATAGGCATTGTTTAATTTTTAAATTTGAGATTTTTGCATTCACACTGCTATTTTTATACAATACTAAATAATATACTAGAAAAAATACGTTTAATTATAAAATATTTGCTTTTTAAGTTTAACCACATCGAAACTTGTGATATACGTTCATCTCATCACATCGAAAGTTACCTGGATTATATTGTGCTGATTCGGATTCTGTACTGGTGAGGATGTGCTGGCCGGGAGGAACCGGGGCTCGCACCTGACTCTGTCGAACTCTCCTTTTCCTCGAAATCGGTAAAGGACTATCCGTCGCAGACACATTCTGTCTTCGCAAGCCCGCGCTCACTTTCTTCCTTCTTACTTTGCCCGTTTTACGCAAAGGAGGATGCCATCTGCCCGAGTAAAGAACTAAAGACCGACCACTCGACGCCACTTTTTTTTCCTTCTCCTTTTTCGGTGGACGAACTTTCTTCGCTGGTTTCTCGCGCTTCTTTGATGTTATCCATTTTTTAATGAAATTATCTCCAAACACAGTTTCATCACGCTCCAGTCCTTTTATCACCTCTTGAGTGGTGTCATCCAAATAGGGGGTCACATTTTTTACTCTAATTTTCGTATGACTACTGTGGAGATCACACAGTAGAAGGCACGCGTTGCTGAGATGTCGTAAAGCCAGTACTTTGCCGTCGGCTTCACTAGATAGTAAAGATTCCATGGCTCTGTTAATCGCGGTCAATGCCGTGCCTATATACTGCTGCATCGTAGCCCATTTGCTGTCATTCGCCATAGCCTTTTCGGGCACCATCTCGACAATTTTGGCGTTCATCTTCGGTGCTTGAAACAACCGACAGTTCTTAGGTACGAGATAACCATTGAGAATCGTGTTCCTCGCTTCAGTGGTTAAGCCATGTATAAGTATTAGAGGCCACAAAACGCACAATTTGCGGTGAATTTTATCTCCGTAAGTAGGGTGGTCGTCTGGTTGCACGCCGTCCTTAATAACCTCTGGATCCAGTGAATCTGGTAAGAAAGGATCTTTTGGCAAAAAGGGATCCTCTGGTTTGTTCACTTCAGCTTCATTTTTCGACGGTTCTGGCCAAGCGACTATATCGGGAGGAATTGTTACTATTTCATCGAGAGCTAGCTTTTCAAATTTTTTTGAGAAGTCCTGATCATCTTTGAAATCTTGATCAACTTTGAAGTCTTGATCATCTTTGACGTCTTTGTCATCTTCGAACTCTTCAAACGCGAGAGGGTCCTCCTCTAATATTTCTTGGAGTGATTCACTGATTTCGTCTTCTTCTGAAAACAGAATAAAAACAGATTTATTAGTTTTAGTAGCTGTAGTACTTGGCTTCGCTCAGGGAGTTGATATGAGATTGTGTGGTAGTTGGAATAAAAGGATAAACTTTATGAAAGAGGTAAAATTAGATTTATAACTATTAGCAATACGTACTTGTTAATAAAAATAATTTTCATTTTATTATCCGGGGTATATTTGTAAAAAAAAATCTAATTTGCTACTCGAGAGCAAGCTACCAGAGATATTCCCGAACATTCCCCAATTTCAGAAAGTTCTGGGATGTTCTTGAATATTGTGGAATGCTCTGAATGTTCTAGCAATTTCTACAGGACGACATTTCTAGCACTTATCTATATCTTCAAAGCACGCTCTGCAAGTAAAAACTAGTCAAGGAAACGGATTGGTACTGTTTTTATACCCAGTCTATTCCACTTTTTTCAGATAATAATTAAGTCCTTACTTATGTATAGGGCATGGATACCGGTATACCGGTATTTTTTTTCGATATTTTGATACCGGTATTTGAGGTTAAAATACCGGTATTTCGGTATTTCTAAAAAAATTCCAACGGTGTTTAAAGACTATGCAAAACGCTCGATTTCTATAGCTTATAGTGTTGTTCATACTGCAGATGAGTTTTATCTGACACGAATTACGAATAATCACGATTAAAAAAAACACCTACGCAAAACACTACAAATACTAGCCAGTATCATAGGCATCGTGCATTTTAGGTACTTCGCTCAAAAGAGGTATTTAATGATATTGCTTTCAGTTATTCGTCTAATGTTATCATCATCATCATATCAGCCGCATGCCACCCACCACTGCTGGGCATAGGCCTCCCCAAAGGATATCCACGACGATCGGTCCTGCTTGGCCCGTATCCAGCGGCTTCCCGCGACGTTCACCCTCGCGTCGGTCCACTTTGTCGGGGGCCGATCCACGGAGCCGAAAGCAGCCATCAGAATTATATCATCGGTAAAACGAAGGTTCTGGTCATTAACGTTGATGCCGAGTCCTTACCAGTCTAAGAGTTTAAAGATGTCCTCTAACGCAGCTATGAACAGTTTTGGAGAAATAACATCTCTCTGTCTCACACCTCGCTGCAGTTGAATAGGATTTGTGCTCAGGTTCTGTACTCGGATCGACATGGTGGCATTTTCGTATAAGTTTTTTTAAAAATACCTTAACACCTCGATATACGTAGTCTACTTGGCACCTTAGGACAGACTGCAACACCGCCCAGGTTTCTATCCAATCAAAGGCTTTCTTATGAGAAAGCCTTTGATTGGAACACGATTATGACGTTAATGTTAGTGTAATGTGGACTATGGTCCACGAACGCTAAGCAAAGTGGCAGATTATACTCCCCAGTTTTCTGTATAGCACTATAGACCACATCCATACGCTGCGGCAGGTGGCAGCGTTTGGATTTGGTCTATAGTGCTAAAGCTTTTTCGGAACCCGGCTTGTTCGGGAGGTTGGAATTCGTCGAACCTGCGAGCGAGACGATTCGTAAGGACTCTTGAAAACAACTTATAGACATGGCTCAGAAGTGAGATGGGTCTATAGTTCTTTAAGAAGGACTTGTCACCCTTTTCAAAGAACAAAAAAAAACGTATTGTCTAATGTTTTACTAGAGTTAAATTGCGCCTGTGTAAAATGTTTTCTTATATTTTTTTTAATACCAAGGATTTGATTGCGATATTTGTGTCAATGAAACTGAACTGAATGAAAATCCTTAGGGAACCTTCAACCAGGATCCGAACAGCCATTTTTACGCAATTAGGCGCGCTGCTTAAGACATCTGCCGCGTGTGGCGGACCTCGCACAAGGCTCCCCGTTCCCGTTCCCGTCCCCGTGTGAAATCATGTCCACCGTGTTGGGCTTCAAAATAAATGTCATTTTCGCAATCACCATCCTATGAAAACTCAAGAACGACATCCACATTGATTTTCATGTTTACTTACCCCATTTACCCCTAAGTGGTTGATTTTCAAAATTACAAAATGTATTTGCCTATAAATTTTTATATGTGCTCCTACGAAGTTTAAAGTTGTAATGTCTATTTTATATTATTTTTCCATACAAAATTATATTAGTATGTCCACCGTGTTGGACTTCAAAATAAATGTAATTTTTGCAATCGTCATTCCAGAAAACCCCAATAACGACATCCATATTAATTTTTGGGTTTTTAACCCCTTTTCACCCCCATTTCATCCCTATAGGGGTTGAAATACTAACAATAACAATATACGTTGCATTAGATTTCCATCCATAAGCCTAAATTATAAATTTAGCGATTTTTACTTCGAAAATAAAGGATTTTCTTCAATACACAACTTCATCCCCCTTATGACCCCTTCGAGGGTAGAATTTTGAAAAACGCTGAGACCCGTATTTATTTATTTTCAATGGTCAGTCTAAACACAAATTTTGAAGATTCTAGCTTCAAAACTGAGGGACTTTCATACAAACTTTGATCCCCTTTTTGACCCCCTTAAAATTCACCCCATTTTGAAAAACCCTTTCTTAGTGCACCCCTAGACCTCATAAGGAACCTACGTGCCAAATTTGGAGTCTCTAGACCCAGCGGTTTGGGCTGTGCGTTGATAGATCAGTCAGTCAGTCATTCAGTTTACGATTTTATAAATATAGATTGTAAATGCCCTGTAGCTCGAATTTGACTCCGAAAAAGCTTTAGCACTATAGACCAAATCCAAACGCTGCCACCTGCCACAGCGTATGGATGTGGTCTATAGTGCTAAAGCTTTTTCGGAACCCGGCTTGTTCGGGAGGTTGGAATTCGTCGAACCTGCGAGCGAGACGATTCGTAAGGACTCTTGAAAACAACTTATAGACATGGCTCAGAAGTGAGATGGGTCTATAGTTCTTTAAGAAGGACTTGTCACCCTTTTCAAAGAACAAAAAAAAACGTATTGTCTAATGTTTTACTAGAGTTAAATTGCGCCTGTGTAAAATGTTTTCTTATAATTTTTTTAATACCAAGGATGTGATTGCGATATTTGTGTCAATGAAACATCTTGGATCAAATAACGTATTTTCTTTAGTATTCTTAATTACCTGTACTTTAATAACTCATTTTGTTGTTTCTAGGGAGTTGGTAAATAGTTTGAGTGTTTCTGACATATAGCTTTAATCACTTTCCGCAAATAAGACTTAAAAATCGTTCTTGGAATAATTTGAACAGTAACTAGCACTTTTTTTTTTAAATACCGTAAAAATACCGAAATTTCGGTATACCGGTATGAAAATCATTCCGGTATTCCATGCCCTACTTATGTAGGTATACCTACTCGGTCATTTAAAGAACGATATTGAAAATGGCAGCATGTGATAGGTTTGTAGGGTTGTGTAAGCAAGAGGAAAATAGGAGTGCAGCAATTTTCTTTCCCTTTCTTTAATTAATGTATCGTATCACCTTTAACATGGTTAATGTTGGTCCCAGTTCTGTTAATGTTGGTCCCAGTTCTGATGTCACAATAACTGTGATCCAATGAAGCTTTACCTGAAAATAATATTAAAAATATATTATGTATTTTTTCTAGTATATTAGTATTGGAGAGATATCAAGGGTTGGAAAAAATCCTATTTTTTTTGCAAAAAATCAAAAATCACTGATTTTTTGCTTGAGCCTTTAAAATCCACTTAATATAGTGCGTGAAACAACAACGCGCTTTTGTTTGACTTATTTAACACTTTAATTCGGAAGAAACACAAGTAAAGCTCAATAAAACAGTTCAAAATAAAAATGCCTGGTGAAAGTTAAATATTAGGACAGATTTTTTAGAAGAAAAAACAGTATAAAGCAGTAATTCTAACACAAAGTTACATTTAATATACATTTTTATATGTCTATCAATTATTTAAAATTAAGAATTTTATATTTTTATACAAATAGGAAAGAAAAAAGGCGATTTGATTTAATCAATGATTTTATTCAAAAAATCACTTGATATAAATCAATGTGATTTAATCATGCCAACCCTGATTGATATGTGATTGATTAGGTAGTTACATATTATTTATTATTATCATACAATAATAATTATGAACATGAGAATCAATAGCCTCTCCTTTCCTATCTGTGGTTTAGTGGTTCGCCTACCACCCCCGTGCAAGACGCAGGGGTCCCGGCCGGGTTCGATTCCCAGGGGGTACAATTTGGTGTTATACTCCGTCGCAGTACCACGACGCCAAACAAGTGCAAATCCTGTTTAATATAAATGTTCATGAATTGTTCGTAATTTGTACGCCAGTAAAAAATTGTACGTTACGTATTTTAGTATAAACAAAGGTTCGTTGTGGTACTGCCAGAGAGTATGCTCTGCCGCAGTACCACTCGTTATTCTCACGAAACAGACACAGTTTGCATGTTTTTTTGGCTGAAAAAAATGTACATTTGTACGTTCTAGTATCATACAAAAAACTGGCCAAGTGCGAGTCAAATTCGAGCTACAGGGCATTTACAATCTATATTTATAAAATCGTAAACTGAATGACTGACTGACTGATCTATCAACGCACAGCCCAAACCGCTGGGTCTAGAGACTCCAAATTTGCCACGTAGGTTCCTTATGAGGTCTAGGGGTGCACTAAGAAAGGGTTTTTCAAAATTCACCCCCTAAGGGTCAAAAAGGGGATCAAAGTTTGTATGAAAGTCCCTCAGTTTTGAAGCTAGAATCTTCAAAATTTGTGTTTAGACTGACCATTGAAAATAAATAAATACGGGTCTTAGCGTTTTTCAAAATTCTACCCTCGAAGGGGTCATAAGGGGGATGAAGTTGTGTATTGAAGAAAATCCTTTATTTTCGAAGTAAAAATCGCTAAATTTATAATTTAGGCTTATGGATGGAAATCTAACGCAACGTATATTGTTATTGTTAGTATTTCAACCCCTATAGGGATGAAATGGGGGTGAAAAGGGGTTAAAAACCCAAAAATAAATATGGATGTCGTTATTGGGGTTTTCTGGAATGACGATTGCAAAAATTACATTTATTTTGAAGTCCAACACGGTGGACATACTAATATAATTTTGTATGGAAAAATAATATAAAATAGACATTACAACTTTAAACTTCGTAGGAGCACATATAAAAATTTATAGGCAAACATACATTTTGTAATTTTGAAAATCAACCACTTAGGGGTAAATGGGGTAAGTAAACATGAAAATCAATGTGGATGTCGTTCTTGAGGTTTCATGGGATGGTGATTGCGAAAATGACATTTATTTTGAAGTCCAACACGGTAGACATGATTTCACACGGGGACGGGAACGGGAACGGGGACGGGAACGGGAACGGGAACGGGGAGCCTTGTGCGAGGTCCGCCACACGCGGCAGATGTCTTAAGCAGCGCGCCTAATTGCGTAAAAATGGCTGGTCGGATCCTGGTTGAACGTTCCCTAAGGATTTTCTCTAATATCCACGCGGACGAAGTCGCGGGCAGAAGCTAGTCTCTTATATAAATGACGAGGAGAACTCTGACCGGAAATGTCCAAATATCTGTCAATTTTAAGTCAAAAACCTTCTCTTTTCAGGTTTTTGAGGTTATTACTTTAAAATAACGTGCTAAGTGGTGATACATGCAAAAGCGGTACTACATGTGTTAATATACTAATATCGAGGACGAATCCTTCGTATAATTATGATGGAACTTCACTTACAGGTAAGTTCGTTTAATCATTGAATATATTTTAATAAAATATTCAACTTAGAAATTAAGTGCTTTTTGAATGGTCTATAATAATATTTTCCTACCACCCATTCAAGACTTTTTAGGCTGACAATAAGAATAGGCGCAAGAATATTATCAGCTTTGTCAGAAAACAGAAATAATGAAATTTACAAATAAATATATTGTTACCGTTATGTGAAAAGAGTTGCATTCTATTGTCATAACCAGCTGCCAAAAGTTGATATAATTATAGTCGCGTCGCCGGTGCGATGCCGAATCGACGTGTGCACATAAAAGCGCGTACTAGCAGGGGGGTATCACTCCGCGCTTAAACTTTTATATTAGCCTACTGCTCGCGGCCCACTCCAAGAGGGCCATTTGTCGAGGGATATCACCGCGCCGACCGAAACGCGCGGCGTGTGCAAGCGACGAGAGCGCAGCGCGTGAACGTCACGAACGAAACGAGTCAGTCAAGCGCCGAATGCGAAACTGCATGCACTTCGTTTTTGATACTTAATTACTAACGTACCTACCTACCTACCAAAGTTTATTGTATTTTTTGTATACATATTTACATACTTAGTTGTATCGAAGTTCGAAATATGGCACCAGTAAAGAAAAAAGCTAAAAAATACTATTTTTTTTTCACCCATCCCATAACCGACCCTTGCAAAAGTTGCTTAACCTCCGCAATCGTTGGGCCAGGCGCTATACCACTGCGCCATCGAGCTTCTCTAACTACTTAGAAATACTTATTATTTATGCTCTTTAAATATGCTCAGCTCACCTATTAGGTAGATTTATTTTATTTTATAAGTAGGTACCTATTAGTAATTTCATTGTTTATTCATGGGCATAACGAATGTTTTCTATGATATCAGTAACTAGCGAGTAGCAACCCCGAAATGTGTCGGTTGAGACAGAGCTATGCGACAGAAAGAGACGCCTCTCTTTCTTCTTCGTAGGTGCATATAATTTTATCCACGCAGCGTTGTGCAGTTTGAAATTGTACTTTATTGCCGTGCAGCGAGAGTAGCTTATTATTTGATGGTCTTCGCGGGGACGGACTTCTGTACGTTAGTACTATTATATATTCTGTGGTACTAGTGTGAATGGCTTGTTCTTCCGTGTCTAAGTGATACGATATGGCGGTTTTACTTATTGCAGGGGTGGAAACTGTTTTCATGGCCAAAATTACTGATTTTACTGACTAAAACCTTCTAAAATACTGACCATTTACTGACCAAATCCAGTGCCCGATTAAGCCAGCGCGGAGCCTGTGGCAAATTCTATCAAGGGGCCCTAGGTTGAAAATACTGACTTTACTGACCATTTTTCGAAAAAACTGACTTTTACTGACCTAAGCCAAAAAAACTGACTTTTACTGACTTTACTGACCATTTTCCACCCCTGTTATTGTTAATGAACTTCTGACATTCATCCAAAATAAAGTAGATGTACTTGACGAATTAAGTATCCTTCAAATTTGTGTCTCAAACTTCACCGAAGCAGAAATAGAGCAGGGAAAATCGGAACTACAGAAAAATGTTCCAAATGTGAAGATACCCTTAAGAGGAGGAGGAGAAGACAAGAAAAAAAGGATATAAAGGATATTATAAAAGTTATAAAGGAAAATGAGCCCAATGACTTGCCTACTTTTGTAGCCAAAGACTTAAATCGGTTGCCGCCGGTTTGATTTGACCACGTGGATCTGACTCGTTTATTGAAAGATATAAACATATTAAAGACAGAACTACAAACTATGAAAACTGAGAACGTGTCAAAAAGTGAACTAGCGCAACTTGACTTAAAACTAAGCACCGAGCTGACGGGACTACGAAAATCTCTTGAAAAACCCGAAATACTAGAGAGTAAAGGAACATGCAACACGAATATTTCTACTACTCCAATTAATGCAAGAAATCGCGCGCCGCTTATGTTACTACCAGCGGAAGAAGAATCAGATGCGCCAGAGTCGGCCTACACGCCGTCATATCGTGATATCGTACAACCGCAGTCACAGCGGCAAGGAATAATGACTCGTCCGTTAAAGGCAATGACGGGCGGAATTAGCGTCTCGGAAACGGGCGGTAGGCCGAGGACGAGTACAACTGATAACAATATGGGAAATACAAGCAGAAATATCGGCGCATCAATAAATGCAACGAATGAAAATGGATTTTCGGAGGTGACGTATAAAAAACAAAACAAAAGACGTAATATACGTGGGACACTAAAAAATACTACAAAAATTTTAGTTAGTGAGCCAAAAGTGTCAATATATGTATCACGCGCTCAAAAAAGCTCTTCAGTCCAAAATATAAAAGATCATATTCAAGAAATGAACGAAAGCTGTATAAATGTTGAGCTACTAAAACAGCATAAAGAGGTCGATTTTAATTCATTTAAAATTACAATTAATGCGGTTCAATTAACAAAATTTCTCGATAAAGAATTTTGGCCTACTGCCTGCCTAGCATGACCGATTTATATCGCGTGATATAGCGTTTTATCACGTTTAACTGTCAAAAAGACAAAAGAATTTGACAGTTGAGTGTCGATAAAATGCTTTATCACGCGATATAAATCGGTCATGCTAGGCAGGCTGGATTAGTGTTCCGTAGGTACCGCGAGAGCGCACCGATACATTTGCCGTTATCACTTAAAAATTATGATGGACGAAAATAATACAAACATGATAACTGTTGCCTCATTCAACTGTAAGTCTATTAAGAGGGCGGTAATGCATATTCGCGCCTTGTGTAGTGAGGCAAATATTATAGCTGTACAGGAAACCTGGTTGCTACCGCACGATTTGCATATAGTAAACCAAATTGATGACAACTACAACTGTACAGCTACATCAGCGGTAGACACGAGCGCGGGAGTGCTTAGGGGAAGGCCGTATGGCGGACTTGCACTCTTGTGGCGAAAGGACGTGTTTGACAAAGTTACAATACTGGACTGCAAATCGGACAGATTTATAGGTATAAGAGTAAAGACTGATTGTAAGGAATTTCTTATATTTAATGTTTATATGCCCTGTGATAATATTGAACATTTACCTGAATTTACAAATTGTCTCTCATGTATTAATGCAATGGTTGACGACCTTGATGTTGAAGCCGGTTATATCATAGGCGACTATAACGCACATCCGGGTACACTTTTTGGGGAGGAATTATTAAATTTCTGCTCAGAAATGAAATGGGAATGCGCTGACTATCGTTATTTAGGAATAAATTCTGGCACATTTACATTTACCAGCGAACAGAATGGAAGTCACCGATGGCTGGACCACTGTTTAACCACAGGTGCAGCGTGGCCCACTGTTGACAAGGTATGGGTTAATAACGATGTTACCTGGTCGGACCATTATCCGATATTAATGAGGCTCAATATCAGGGTTGTCATGAAAAAGGTACCTGTTAATGTAAGTAATGACAACAACCAGTTAAAAAGTATATTATGGAATAAAAGGACTGCATTTGAGATTAAAAAATATAGTGAACTATGTTATAAAAATTTACAGACACTAAAATATTCTAGTCAATGTTCGAACTGTGATAATAATACATACAATAATAATAAGAATGTTAAGCCCAATAAATGTACCAATGAAAATTATCATGTAAATGTAATAGATAAGTTATATAAAAATCTTATAGAAATATTGCAAACGGCTGCAACTTCAAGCTGTCATATACAAAAACGTACTAGGAACGGTAAGAAGGCTGGTCAGATTCCCGGTTGGAACCTTTATGTCAGTGAAAGCCATAAAATAGCTCGACAAAACTTCAGTGAGTGGATGAACAGTGGTAGACCAAATCATGGTGATGTATATAAAAATATGATCGATAGTCGTAGAGTATTTAAAAATAAACTAAGGTGGGCCCAGAATAATGAAGATGCAATTAAAATGAACATATTAGCACATAATAAAGCGTCAAAAAACTTTGGTAAATTTTGGAATGGGGTAAAAGCCACTAAAGGTAAAACAGTATTACCTGCAAGCATAGAAAACGAAAAGGAGAGTAAAAATATTGCAAACTTGTTTGCAAAACACTTTAAGGTTGAGCCTCTCGGCATTATAGACGAGCATGACAAAGGGTACATTCCTGCAAACAACAGTATTATCACAACAACACCCGAGGAGGTGTTTCGTGTAGTTCGCACTATGAAGCATGGGAAGTCCCCAGGGCATGACGGGCTCAGTATAGAGCATATACTCTTTGCCAGCAAGGAGGTGTTTAGGATAATTACAGATTTGTTTAATATGTGTATTAAACACACGTAGGCACTACTTACCCGAGGCACTCATGAAAACGATAGTGGTCCCCATAGTAAAAAATAAAACAGGAGATCTGTCCAGCCTACTCAACTACAGGCCTATATCACTAGGTACTGTTATAGGTAAAACAGGAGATCTGTCCAGCCTACTCAACTACAGGCCTATATCACTAGGTACTGTTATAGGTAAAACAGGAGATCTGTCCAGCCTACTCGACTACAGGCCTATATCACTAGGTACTGTTATAGGTAAAACAGGAGATCTGTCCAGCCTACTCGACTACAGGCCTATATCACTAGGTACTGTTATAGGTAAAACAGGAGATCTGTCCAGCCTACTCGACTACAGGCCTATATCACTAGGTACTGTTATAGGTAAAACAGGAGATCTGTCCAGCCTACTCGACTACAGGCCTATATCACTAGGTACAATATATATATATAATATAACAATACATATACAGTATACAATATATAATAATGATAAGTAGGCGGGCACGCAAGTGAAACAGCCGGTGGTTCGTAACGCACTGCTTTATTGAAAGCCATCATAGACCAGGGAGAGGTGAGGGGTGCGGGGGCGCAGCCGCGCGAGGGCACATACATAACAACTCCTCCCTCTAATAAACGACTAAAACTAATGATAATAAACAATTATATTCTAATCAAAATCAAGATGGGGTCTACTATGTAACGGTCTTTGGGTTATACGGACAGCTTCATCAATTTCCTGGGACTCGTTAGCTGTATCAACACTGTCGTATTCCTCCAGAGACAAAGAAGATCTCGGTTCTATAATTTCTTCCCTCCTCCTTCCGGGAGCATCAGCACGACCATCGGCTGCGTTCGGAGTACTCTCAACCGAGGGTGGGTCATTTGCATCAGAAGGTTCTACCACTGAAAGTGGCGTACTTTCCTCTAATGGTGAGAAGTGCGACGAGCCAGGCGTGGGCGACTCGGGTGACGTCGGTGGTGGAGGCGTTGTGGCGCGAAATGGCGGCGCGGCGAGTGGCGGCGGCGATAGCGGCGGCGGCGATAGCGGCGGCGGTGACGGCGGAGGTGATACAGGTGAGTCATTATTTATATTTATTGTATTGTCCCCTTGATCGCTATCAGACCCTTTATATAACATTAGCTGATTTATGTGTCTGACATAACATTGTGAATTAGAAAAATCCTTTACTAAATACAATACTCTTCCCATTTTTTTTTGTATAATTCCCTTACACCACTTAAATCTAGAACTGTTAACAAATTGTTTATACAATACATAATCATTCTTTCTAAATGTCTTTGTTTTATTTTGACCTTGTAGCTTAAACACTGTTGATTTTTGACAATTTTGGCTGTGGCAGGTGGCGAGGACGACGTGTTAAGATTAATTAAATCTAAACGTGACCTTAACTTTCTACCAAAAATCATTTCAGCGGGAGACAGCCCAGTGGTGGAATGAACCGAGTTGCGATAATCTTTTAAGTACTTAAACAACTTTAATGTATTGTCTCGCAGGGTACTGTTAGACAAAAGGCAAGATTTAATACCCCTCTTTACTATTTTAACGAAACTCTCGGCTTGGCCATTACTGGCTGGATGATAAACCGGAGAAGTCATGTGTACAATACCGTTCGCGGTACAAAAATTATTAAATGCCGATGAACAAAAAGATGTACCATTATCACTTGCTATCACTTTAGGAACTCCAAATCGCGACATAAACTCGCATAATTTATCTATCACCGCGTTAGACGAAGTGGTGTGTTTCATATTGTAAACCTCCACCCATTTACTGTGTGCGTCCACTATGACTAAATATACACAACTCTTTATAGGTCCCAAAAAATCGATGTGTATTCTTTCGAATATCTGAGTTGGAAATTCCCAGAGCGAGGGGGGGGCCTTCGCCGGTGACGGACGTAGTTGAATACACACTTCACATCCACTTATCATCCTTTCTAAAGCTCGATCAATACCTGGAAACCAAAATCTAGATCTAGCTTCCGCTTTCGTTTTTACTATTCCTAGATGTGAAGCATGCATTTCCTTTAATATGACCGTTTGTAAACTTTCCGGTATAACGACCTTGTGTCCTCGCATAACACAACCGCTTTCCACGGATAGTTGAGACCTACAAAGATGGAATGGTTTTAGTCGAACGTCACTAACCTTCCGCGGCCAACCAATGGAAACATATGTTTTGACGCGATTGAGTATAACATCTTTGTCGGTTTCTTCTCGTAATTTATTTAACGTTACTGGCATGCTATCATCTAAAACGAAACAAACGTATGTCGCGCGATCAGCTGTCTCGACTATGCCGCAGCGCTCGGTGCACGCGCACTCCGTATCGGAGGAGAGGGGCGCGAGCGGCGGCGGGGGCAACTCGCCGGCATCGCCGCCCTGCGCGGCCGCGGGAATTCCACATGCACGAGACAGATAATCCGCGCTGTTATCAGAACTGCGAACGTATTCTATTCTATAGTTATACCCGCTGAGGAATAACGCATATCTTTGCAACCTGTTAGCGGATACTTCGGGTATCCCTTTATAAGGACCGAAAATCGAGACCAACGGCTTATGATCTGTACGTAATACAAACGGTTCCGACCTACCGTACAAATATTGATGAAAACGTCGTACTCCGTACACGATTGCGGTTGCCTCTTTTTGAATCTGCGCGTATCGCTTCTCTGCGGCATTCAAGGTACGTGACGCAAACGATATGGGTCTTTCGACTCCATCCGCATCCATTTGGGACAAAATAGCCCCTAACCCTGTCGGTGAAGCGTCCACAGTTAAAATTAATTGACATTTCGGGTTGAAATGAGTTAACACTTGTTCTGAGGTCAACATCTTTTTAATTTTATTGAAAGCTATGGTGTGATCGTTAGTCCAATTCCACTTAGTGCCTTTTTTTAGCATATCATACAAAGGACTTAGGATAGTGGAAGCGTTTGGTACAAAATTGCGATAGTAATTTACTAGCCCTAAGAACGATTGTAGCTGACTAATATTAGATGGAATAGGCGCATCTACCATTGCCTTAACCTTGTCCGGTGACTTTTTAATTCCGTCTTTCGTAATTATATAACCTAAGTAACTAACCTCATCTTTGAAAAAATCGCACTTTTCCTTCTGTAGGGTTAACCCAGCATTTTGTAAACGATTAAAAACTTCTTTTAACTTATTTAAATGGTCCCATTTATTTTTTCCCGTCACTAAAATGTCGTCTAATAGACATAAAACGCCATCTAAGCCTGAAAGCACATTTTCCATGGCTTTTTGAAATATTGCGGGCGCTGAAGCCAAGCCGAACACTAAGCGCGTAAACTTAAATAAGCCACGGTGTGTGTTTATACATGTTAGACGCTGTGATTCCTCATCCAAAACAAACTGGTTATAAGCCATTGACAAATCTAGCTTAGAAAACTGTTCCCCTCCGTGGAGTTTGGAAAATAGCTCGTTGACGGTAGGGAGTGGGTATTGTTCAACTACCAACTGTTTGTTCAAACTGACAGAATAGTCGGCGCACAATCTAATTGAACCATTACGTTTTAACACTGGTACTACAGGCGATGCGTACTCTGAATGCTCAACAGGTTCGAGGATACCTAACCCTACCAATCTATTAATTTCTGCTTCGACTTTGTCGCGTAAGGCAAACGCAATCGGGCGCGCTTTAAAAAAAATGGGTTTCGCGTCCTCTCGTAAAGACAACTTAATGTTATATTTTTTAAAAGTTCCTAATTTGTCAGAAAATAATTCGGAATAATCCTTGCTAAAAGTTTCAAATATTTTACTTTCTTCACAATAATTAATTGTTGTTAACTGTAATTTAAACTTGGAGATAAAATCTCTGCCTAAAAGTGGTGGACCACCGTCGCGGACCACATACAATACAAGGTCATTCTTTTGTCCCAAGTAAGACGCGCTAACGTGAAAGATACCCACACAATCAATATGTTTGCCGTTATAACTCATTAACCGTTTATGTGCAAATGTTAATGGTACATTTTTAAAATGAGCTTTATAGTGTGTTTCGGATATCACAGAAACCGCGGACCCACTATCAATTTCAAATTTAAATGGCAACTCGTTAATACATATCGTTTCTACCATTGGTTCCCCTCGAACAGAACGAATAAAAAAAACATTACCGTCATCGTCGTCGTCGTCACCGCCATCCACTTCCGCGTAATTCACTTTTGTGCACATCCTACGCAGGTGGCCTTTCGCGTGACACTTTCGACACTCATAATTTGCGAACTTGCATTCAGCCTCTTTATGATTAGTATACCCACATACACTACACTTCGGTTTTCCAACCTTTCTGCCGCTGTCCTTTTTAGATATTTTAAACAGCTCAGTAGATGAGCCAGCTGCTGTGGGGCCGCCGACGCCGGCGCCGGTCGCGCTCGCTGCGGCCGCGGCTCGGGCGCAGCACAAGCTCTCTGCTAACTCCACAGCTTTCGTTAGCGACAATCCGTTGAGATGTTGTGCGTAAAGTTTTTCTTTTTCCGTGCCGGGTCGCATGCCCATGATGAACTTGTCACGAAGCGTTTCTTCAATATTGAGAAATCGACAGTGGGCCGTCAATCCCCGCAATCTCGCTGCCCACTGAGTGTGGGATTCGCCTGGCTGCTGTGAGGCGGCATAAAAATTATGTCGTTCGCCAAACCCGATACGTTTTGGCGTGAAATGGTCATCCAAATACTTCAAAATGTCTTGATAGGGTACATCACTAATGCTTTTAGGCAGCGCTAAGTCTTCAGCAAGCTTATACGTTCCTTCGGTGAGTGCGCTGAGAAGTATGGCTTTCCGCTTTGTGCCCGTCGGATCTGCCTCATCGTTAATGTCATTCGCGATAAAATATTGCAGCAAACGGCTTTTATACGTATTCCATGTTTGGATATTGTGGTCAAAACTATTTAAAATACCGAATAGCGCGGACATAATTACCGATTTCGGTTGCTACTATTGCAAAACGCGGGTACTTTGAGCTTCGTCGCCAATGATAAGTAGGCGGGCACGCAAGTGAAACAGCCGGTGGTTCGTAACGCACTGCTTTATTGAAAGCCATCATAGACCAGGGAGAGGTGAGGGGTGCGGGGGCGCAGCCGCGCGAGGGCACATACATAACAAATAATATACAATATATTTACAGGTTATAGGTAAAATATTTGAAAGGATCCTGCGACCCGAATTGGTGAACAATATAAGAATTGATGATGCACAGTTTGGTTTTCGTAGTGGTCTCTCGACTGATTCAGCTATATTAGCACTCAAACACACCGTGAGCTATTACCTCAAGAGAGAAACACCTGTGTACGCGTGTTTTCTAGATCTGAGTCGTGCCTTCGATCTTGTAAATTATAAAGTGCTGTGGAACAAGCTCGCACGCACCTCTGTTCCAACTCCTGTAGCGAATCTCTTGAGACACTGGTACGAAAACCAAACCAACACAGTAAGATGGGGCGACGCGACATCTAATAATTATAGATTAGACTGCGGCGTACGTCAAGGCGGATTGACTTCTCCGGACCTTTTTAACATATATGTGAATGATTTAATCGAGGGACTGAGAGGTACTAGGACGGGTTGCCATGTTGGTAATGTATGTGTTAACAGCCTGAGCTATGCCGATGATATGGTGCTTCTCAGCCCCTCGATTAATGGTCTCCGCAAGTTGCTTTCAATCTGTGAATCTTATGCCGAGAAACATGGATTGAAATATAATGTTGCTAAGACAGAGGTCTTGGTATTCCGTAAGGGTAGAGGTCCGGAAAATGTACTACCAATTTGGTTGTATGGTACACCAGTTCGGGTTGTGGCAAAGTTTAAATATTTAGGACATGTTCTGAATGAACATTTAAATGACGAAGAGGATATGGAAAGGGAACGTCGGGCACTTGCAGTGCGCTGTAATATGCTCGCAAGGTGCTTCGCCAGATGTGCGGGAGGCGTCAAAATTATGTTATTTAGGGCCTATTGCCAAACGTTACATACTTGCCAACTGTGGTTGAAGTACACAAAACGATTTTTTAACATAATTAGAGTCCAATATAATGACGCCTTCCGCATTCTGATGAAGCTGCCGAGACATTGCAGCGCCAAGGAAATGTTTACCGAGGCAGGTGTTGCCGACTTCTTCACCATTCTTCGATCGCGATCAGCATCTTTTTGGGAAAGAGTCCGTGAAAGCGACAATTCTATTCTTAAGAATATCAATAATGATGTCGATAATGTGTTTTTTAGACACTGGTCTAAAATTCACAGAGTCGCAAATGACAGCTTGACGTGAAGCAAATCATTTTAGTGTAGTGTAGTTTAGTTTTGTATTTTGTATTTGGGTAAATTTAATTTAATGTATGGGTTTATTGCCTGAAATAAAGATATTATTATTATTATAGCTTGGCGACTAGTATTTAGGTATATCCTACATTCCTACTAATATTATAAATGTGAAAGTTTGTGGGCTTAGATTTGTTCCTCAATCACGCAAAAACGGCGAACTGATTTGGATGAAATTTGACACACAGATAGATATCCTGGATTAAAACATAGGATACTTTTTATCCCAGTCAAAGGTTCCCTAGGGATTTTCCGAATCGCGGACGAAGCCGCGGGCGGAAGCTAGTTCATAATTCATAATTTCTTTATTGCACAGTCACATGGTATAAAGTTGATAGTAATTAGGTTAAATAGTACATGTGACACCCTGTAAGGGTGATGGCAGAGAGTGACTTAAATTATATGACATTATAATTATATGTGTACTAGCTTCTGCCCGCGACTTTGTCCGCGTGGATATTAGAGAAAATCCTTAGGGAACCTTCAACCAGGATCTGACCAGCCATTTTTACGCATTACGGCTTCCCGTTCCCGTTCCCGTTCCCGCTCCCGTCCCCGTCCCCGTCCCCGTCCCCGACCCGTCCCCGTCCCTGTCCCTGTCCCCGTCCCCTAGATGTGCATGTCCAGGTCTAATCATGGCCACCGTGTTGGACTTCAAAATAAATGTCATTTTATTTTCATGTTTACTTACCCCATTTACACCTTAAGGGAGGATTTTCAAAATAACAAAATATGTGTTTGCCTATTTATTTTTAGACATGCTCCTACGAATTTTAAAGTTGTAATGTCTATTTTATATTATTTTTCCATACAAAATTTAAACCCTATTTTCACCCCTTTAGGGGTTAAATCGTGTTCACCGTGTTGGACTTCAAAATAAATCTCATTTTCGCAATCACCATCCCATAAAACCTCAAGAACGACATCCATATCGATTTTTATGTTTACTCACCCCATTTACCCCTAAGTGGTTGATTTTCAAAATTACAAAATATATGTTTGGCTATTTATTTTTAGATGTGCTCCAACGAACTTTAAAGTTGTAATGTCTATTTTATATTATTTTTGCATACAAAATTTGAACCCCATTTTCACCCCTTTAGGGGTCAAATCATGTCCACCGTGTTGGACTTCAAAATAAATGTCAGTTTTGCAATCGTCATCCCCGAAAACCCCAATAACGACATCCATATCTATTTTTGGGGTTTTTTACCCCTTTTCACCCTCATTTCATCCCAATAGGGGTTCAAATACTAACAATAACAATATACGTTGCGTTGGATGTCTATCCATAAGCCTAAATTAAAAATTTAGCGATTTTTACTTCGAAAATAAAGGATTTTCTTCAATACACAACTTCATCCCCCTTTTGACCCCTTCGGGGGTAGAATTTTGAAAAACGCTGAGACCCGTATTTATTTATTTTCAATGGTCAGTCTAAACACAAAATTTGAAGATCCTAGCTTCAAAACTGAGGGAATTTCATACAAACTTTTCCCGTTCCCGTTCCCGTTCCCGTTCATTATTTATTTTTTATTATTTATTTATTATATATATTTATATTATTATTATATTTATTATTATTTTTCCATACAAAATTTAAACTCCATTTTCACCCCTTTAGGGGTTAAATCATTTCCACTGTGTTGGACTTCAAAATAAATCTCATTTTCGCAATCACCATCCAATAAAACCTCAAGAACGACATCCATATCCATTTTTATGTTTACTCACCCCATTTACCCCTAAGTAGTTGATTTTTAAAATTACAAAATATATGTTTGCCTATTTATTTTTAGATGTGCTCCAACGAACTTTAAAGTTGTAATGTCTATTTTATATTATTTTTTCATACAAAATTTGAACCCTTATTTTCACCCCTTTAGGGGTCAAATCATGTCCACCGTGTTGGACTTCAAAATAAATGTCATTTTTGCAATGGTCATCCCCGAAAACCCCAATAACGACATCCATATCTATTTTTGGGGTTTTTTACCCCTTTTCACCCCCATTTCATACCAATAGGGGTTCAAATACTAACAATAACAATATACGTTGCGTTAGATGTCTATCCATAAGCCTAAATTATAAATTTAGCGATTTTTACTTCGAAAATAAAGGATTTTCTTCAATACAGAACTTCATCCCCCTTTTGACCCCTTCGGGGGTAGAATTTTGAAAAACGCTGAGACCCGTATTTATTTATTTTCAATGGTCAGTCTAAACACAAAATTTGAAGATCCTAGCTTCAAAACTGAGGGACTTTCATACAAACTTTGATCCCCTTTTTTACCCCCTTAGGGGGTGAATTTTGAAAAACCCTTTCTTAGTGCACCCCTAGACCTCATAAGGAACCTACGTGCCAAATTTGGAGTCTCTAGACCCAGCGGTTTGGGCTGTGCGTTGATAGATCAGTCAGTCAGTCAGTCAGTCAGTCATTCAGTTTACGATTTTATATTATATATGTGTATTTCATACATTTATTTACTTTATTAAAATTATTATTGTTTTACTTATAAAAAAAGAAGATATTATTTACAGTAAGTAGGTTATATATATATATTTAAATTCATCTATCATTATTGTTAGTATATAGTATTTCATAATAATAACATAATACTTAATATAATTCATTCAACACATTAGTTTAAATAATACGACGGATTCTAATTAAATTTATCATTAATAAATTCTGAGATACAATAATAACATTTACTAACTAAAAAGGCCTTGAGTTGCATTTCAAATTTTTTTGCTTCTTTTATACATTTCAATTCATTGGGTAAGTGATTATATATTTTTATGAACATTGAATGGGGAGTGGATGCGTGCAATCTTAATTTTGAGAATGGTAGTTTTAATATGTCCTGATATCTGTTATTTCTTCTTATCTCTTTTCGCGGCGAGTATAGATCAGAGTGTTTAGTTATAAATTTACAAGCTTCAAATATGTATAAGCAAGTGAGAGTAAGTACCTTGAGTTTGCAAAAATAAGGTCTACAGGACTGCATTAATTTGGTCTATATTGCATATTATTCTTATACACTTCTTCTGAAGGACGATGATTTCCTGGATATCTGTGCAGTTTCCCCATAGGATGATTCCGTAGGACAGTATCGAGTGTGCATAAGCATAATAAGCTGCAAGTGCAATATTTTGGTTAGTAGCTCGTTTCAATTGACTAAGGGCGTAGATCAAGGATGATAATTTCCTAGCTAACTTTTGAATATGCTGTTTCCAGGTTATATGTGTATCGATCTCTATTCCCAAAAGGGTGGCTGAATCTACAGTCTCTATGGTTGTTGAGTCAAAGTCGTACTTTAGTTCCAGAGGGGCTTTCTGGTATGGTTTAAATTGGAGCAATTTCGTTTTTTTAAGGTTCAGTTGTAAGTTATTTTTATATAGCCAGTTAGTTATATTTTTAAATATTAAGTTTAAATTATTTTTTAATTTGTAAGAATCTGAGCAAGTTAACATTACCGAAACGTAGTTATAAATATTCTATATATTAAAATCTTGAAACTACTTAGTATGGCTCAATTTACACTCACCTTTTTTGTCGACACACTGTCTGTTACAACTTTGCACATTTATGTTGTAACATGAAGAACCTGGTACTTCAGATGAATCTGTAAGGTATAATGATAATTATGTAAATATATTTTAATAAAACATTCATCGTACAGATCTACAGTAGGATACAGCAAAATATCAATATTAACACTTTTCATTGTCATGGAATCGACACTGTCAATAGCAGTTCCTTTACATCCAAACTGAGAAAATCCAGCCCCTATAGAAACGGCCAACTTTCTATTTGTTCCCAAACTAAGTTTAAAAATAAACAATAAACTGTGCAAATCAATTGCATACAATACAACAAATTCTGTTATATATACATAACTTGTGTGTGACTTGTTTGTTGCTTATTTCTAAGCTTTTTCTAAGCTTTATGTTTGTGAACAAATACTGATAGCTATTTGAATCAGGATTCAGGGCTTTGATTTCTTACCCTAATCAATGTATATACACAAAAATTTTCAATGCTTTAATGTATTAGAGTATTAACTGAGTACATACCATGACCCTGGTATTGACCGATGTGCAGAGGAAAATCGTGTAAGAGTTCTTCATTTAGTGGTTGTAAAGGTAAATTTAAATACGGAACAGCGTGGGACAAAAGTCTGGTTCTCGATTTATTCCAGTCTTCTTGTCGAAAATGTACATTACAAACAGATTTTAATTTATGAAGTTTTTCTATTGGAATGTAAACAAGATCTTCTTGACCAATAGATTGAATCCACTTCCGAGCCCTGAAATAGATTTTAACTACATTTAGAACAATGCAACAAAATATGGTTCTTGATTACTTAACTCGTCAACACCCAGAAAACAATACAACAATAGAAAATCTATAGTGTTATGTTACATCGGGCGTTGAAGGATTAAACATTTTCTCATTCCCAACTTCAAGAAGTTAGCGAAACACTTAGCAAATGCTTGACCAACGTTAAAGTGGTTATAAATCGTTATAAATATAATTTAACAAAGTAGTTATAAATGCAGGCACCGGAATGCTTTCGATTTTGAGCCTAGGGGCGCCTAAATGCATATCTATGCAAATGCTTCAGCTACCTATCTTAGGTATGTGATCATAATATTTAGATATTATATTGAATATTTAGATTTAGCAATACAAACCTATCCGGGTCAAGTGGGATACGGGCCAAGAACACATTCGACCCTGGTGTACGTCTTCTACTGCATACAACACACTTCTTAAAATTGCGTGAAGTAAAACGAGACGATTCCATTGTCAATTATGAAAAAACTTAACACTAAAATAATTGTCACTAAATACTAAAGCACCCAACAATAACACAGAAATTAAGTTCAGTGGCGTTAAACGTCCAACTAGTAATAGAAAAAATACGGAGGAGGAGCGAGGGCTCACTCAACTCGAGGTAATTTCAGCACAATTTCACAGTTAATTCACAAAATCTAGCAAAACAAAACTTGTTTGCGATTTCGAACTCGAAGGCAACAGAGGCGCGTTCCAAACCTAGGTTGCGTTCAGAACGTTTGAGCGCCGAGGCGCGTTCCAAACCTACACTCCGAGTGCATACCTAATTCCTAATCACAACCGAACGCTCTAACGGCGTTCCAAACATTTGAGCGTGACGTTCGGTTGACACAACCGTGTTTAACACGGTTGTGTCAACCGGAATACCGATATTTTTTTAGTATCGATATCGAAATATCGATATCGGAACTGATATTTTGGTATCGATTTATCGATACTGATATCAGTATTTTATTTCAGTACACGAATATCGATACTTTTTAGAAAATTATCAGTATTGATACCGATACTAAAATACCGATATAATACCGATAAAATGCCTTTTGCGCTTTCATTTTTTTTATTTCCTTTAGTTTTTTTTAGTTTTCGCACTTCGGATCAGGGCTTGGAAACCGGTAATAATTTTTTGAACCGGTTTGACGAAATTGAATGAATGAATTAGTTGCATGCTAGCTGCTTGAGCGCTGTTGCCGTACCGTACCTCTCTGCAACCCGCCCGCCCCGCAGCGCGCAAACATGCAACGTCGCTTCGCAGCCTAGCATATCAGTACTGGGTATCGATAAAATTATCGATACAAAATACCGGTACTTTATATTACCGATACAAATATCGGTATTTATCTCATTTATCGATACCGTTATCGATATTTTCGTTAAAATATCGATATTCAGATTATATCAGTATCCGGTCCCTTGTGTTATGTCTAATTTTTAAAATAATCATGGTAGATCCTCAAAAAAGGATTTTATTTGATTTAGTATAAAGAAAAGTTTAAATTATTCGTATTCCAAATGGAAAATAAAGAATTTGTATTGACATTGACATTTAAAGTTCTTGGTCGTTCCAAACCTTAGAGCGAGTTAAAAAACAACCAATCAACCGGCGCTCTGACGTTCTGAACGCAACCCCGGTTGTTTGGTTGTTTTTTAACTCGCTCTTAAGGTTTGGAACTTTGGAACGACCAAGAACTTTAACTGTCAATGTTAATACAAATTCTTCATTTTCCATTTGGAATACGAATAATTTAAACTTTTCTTTAGAGCGTTTGGTTGTGGTTAGGTTGATGAGTGGGTCTCCAGCTTCCTCATAGGCTATAGAGAAATTCTAAGCATGCCATATTTTAAAGCATAATAGCAGCAATCAAACTTCCAGACATAATAATAGCAGCCACCATAAGCTCGTTACCATGAGTTGTTTTATGTGTGCGAGCTGGCGACACATGTCTACAGCTTACACATGCCGTTAAGGCAAACCAGTGAGGTTAGGGTTTTAGACTATAGTCAGAAATTTAGAGCCTAATTGCAGCAATAAGATCCAAAAAAACCAACCATCACACTCAAATACTCTTGAAACTACGAGCATAAAACTGTGTGCGAGCTGGGGACCCGTGTCACTGGCTTGCACAGCTGTATTTTCGTAATTATTTAAGCTACGATTATGTAATATACCTCAAAATTTTCAGCCGAATTGCAGCATTAGGCTCCAAATTTTTCAAAACTTTAACTCGAAAGGTTTTTGAGCTACGAGCCGATATCTATGTGTAAGCTGGGGACCCGTGTCGCCGGCTGACACATGGTGAATTGCTGTAACTGTATATGTTAGAGTTTCGTTTTAAAGATCAAATGATATGTTATAATTGCAGCACACACGAGGCAAAATTTCAAATCTCTGGGCCTCTTAGTTTCGAAATTATAAGCCAAAAACCGTTTTCCCGCCAAAAAATTCAAAAAAATGGCTCGGAAGCGGCTAATCGCGCCGTTGCCGTTCCGTGCGCTACACTATTGCAATCGAATTTGAACCTAAGAGCTAGTATTATTTTGAGTCGTTTTAATTTGCGCTCTCGATCGTTTTAATTTATGTACTGAGAATTTTAGTCTAAGAGGTAGGAGCTGATATAACTGTTCACCTAATAGCTGTAAGCTGATATAACTGGTTTAATATAAAAGCAAAGTCTATTTATATAGGAATGTTTATATCGCTAAGGTATAGGTACTTTATTTTAAGGAGCTTAAAATAATTAATGCAACCATGTAAAAGTAATCATTTCGCACCAATGAAACTTAGTATTGAATAATTCCGATTATCATGTATGGTCTTCATCATCAGTTCCATTTCACCAAAATTGTACTTTCCGAAAGCAAATGCATAGGTTACTTAAGAAAATACCAAAATCGCTA
The DNA here is from genome assembly GCA_950108535.1 of Agriphila straminella. Classification (NCBI taxonomy): domain Eukaryota; kingdom Metazoa; phylum Arthropoda; class Insecta; order Lepidoptera; family Crambidae; genus Agriphila; species Agriphila straminella. The sequence goes on along the minus strand of OX467305.1, from coordinate 22,472,582 downwards.
TAGGTGTGCCTATAATATTTGAAGAGTTTCCTTGATTTGTCCAGGAACCCATCATTAGATCCTGACTTTATGATAATGGGACCAACTTGGAAGTATATACTTTCAAACAAAAAATCAATTTTTCAAATCGGTCCAGCAGTCTTCGAGTAATCGAATAACATACATAACTCCTCCTCTTTTTGAAGTCGGTTAAAAAGTTTTAGTTATGTTGATTATTTGCTCCAAATGTGCCTAGGTATACATATTATAGTCGACTAGTGACCGCCCGCGACTTCATCTGCGTGAAAAGTTTATTTGTTCTTTTTTAATCTCTTTTTATCCAGTTAATTAATAAAAAATCCTGTGGTTTTATGGTCTTTTTTTTAATGGTAACGATGTTTTGTATAATCGCTACATCCCTATTTGAACTGGGGGCTTACCATCAGCAAATAAGAAACCATTCAGTTCAAAAGCAGGCCGTAAAAAGACTGCTTAAGGCCCTGCTTTCATACTAACCGTTGAGATCATGGTACGAAAAAGTAAGGCCGTTCAATATAAGTCCTGCTATAAGAGCTCATAGTAAGGCCCCTGATCGAGTGATCAAAATTTATAACCTAATAAAAACGTGTTAATAAAATAAAATAAAGTACCTATACCTTAGCGATATAAACATTCCTATATAAATAGACTTTGCTTTTATATTAAATTAGGTAACCAGTTATATCAGCTCCTACCTCTTAGACTAAAATTCTCAGTACATAAATTAAAACGATCGAGAGCGCAAATTAAAATGACTCAAAATAATACTAGCTCTTAGGTTCAAATTCGATTGCAATAGTGTAGCGCACGGAACGGCAACGGCGCGATTAGCCGCTTCCGAGCCATTTTTTTGAATTTTTTGGCGGGGAAAACGGTTTTTTGCTTATAATTTCGAAACTAAGAGGCCCAGAGATTTGAAATTTTGCCTCGTGTGTGCTGCAATTATAACATATCATTTGATCTTTAAAACGAAACTCTAACATATACAGCTACAGCAATTCACCATGTGTTAGCCGGCGACACGGGTCCCCAGCTTACACATAGATATCGGCTCGTAGCTCAAAAACCTTTCGAGTTAATGATTTGAAAAATTTGGAGCCTAATGCTGCAATTCGGCTGAAAATTTTGAGGTATAGTACATAATCGTAGCTTAAATAATTACGAAAATACAGCTGTGCAAGCCAGTGACACGGGTCCCCAGCTCGCACACAGTTTTATGCTCGTAGTTTCAAGAGTATTTGAGTGTGATGGTTGGTTTTTTTGGATCTTATTGCTGCAATTAGGCTCTAAATTTCTGACTATAGTCTAAAACTCTAACCTCACTGGTTTGCCTTAACGGCATGTGTAAGCTGTAGACACGTGTCGCCAGCTCGCACACATAAAACAACTCATGGTAACGAGCTTATGGTGGCTGCTATTATTATGTATGGAAGTTTGATTGCTGCTATTATGCTTTAAAATATGGCATGCTTAGAATTTCTCTACAGCTTATGAGGAAGCTGGAGACCCACTCATGTTAGGTTGCACTCGGAGTGTAGGGTTGCGTTCAGAACGTTTGAGCGTCGGTTGTTTGGTTGTTTTTTAACTCGCTCTAAGGTTTGAAACGGCCAAGAACTTTAAATGTCAATACAAATACTTCATTTTCCATTTGGAAGACGAATAATTTAAACTTTTCTTTATACTAAATCAAATAAAATCCGTTTTTTGACGGTCTACCATGATTATTTAAAAAATTAGACATAAAAACATCAAAAATACAAAATAATGTCAAATGACATTGACATTTTTTCTATAGACAAACGTCAGAGCGTTTTACAACCATCATTTTTGATGGTTGTTCAACGCTCTGAAGTTTGGAACGACACGGTTAGTGTCAACCGAACGTGAAAATTTGCATCGTCCACGATTCAGCAACTTGAAAATTTGCTGGCTGTTGATATTGACTCTCTGTTGCGATAAAGACGCTTTGTGTTTGTGTTTATAAAAAATGCCGTTCATGTGTGTTTTTGGATGTGACAATCCTGGTAAGATACTAGTTAACAAAATGTAAGTACCTAACCTCTGCCTATAACTTCAAGCAGTTTTTCGTAATCTTTTTCCTTACGAATATTATAAAATGTGGATGTCCGTTTGTTTTTTACGCCTTAACGTGTTAATTACTTAACCGATCATCATGGAATTTTACATACACGTTGTCAGGAGTACAGAGAAAGTTATAGGGTACTTTTCATCCAGAAAAAAGTATTCTACCCGAGGGATAGCAAAAAATCTTTCTACGCAGACGAAGTCACGGGCTGCCGCTAGTATTAATGTGAAACTATTAAAGTGAACGTTAAGTTAGGTAATTAGATATAAGAAAACAGTAGTTTTATAGAGAATCGAAAAATATAATTTGACAATATAACAAGAGACAAGTTCAAGACATTATCAACAGTCTATTGCTAAGCAACCGAGACCATAGTCAACCTGTCACCTCAACATCCACCCCTGTTGATGATGATAATGCCAGCCATCTTCTTTAGCATTTCAAGTCTTGGCCCATATAGCGGTTTTGTAAGCATGTCAGCTATTTGTCTGGTTGCTGGCACATGGCAAATTGTCATACTTCCATCTTGAATACACTCTCTGACAAAGAAGGATCTTATTCTGATGTGCTTTGTCTTCTGGTGAAATTCCGTTGGGTTTTTCGCCAGTTTCATTGCACTTTCATTATCGATACCTAAGGTCGCAGGGCAGTGAACACCAGTTAGATCTTGTAATATCTTTTGCAGCCATATAGTCTCTCTAGCGGTTTCACTAGCTGCTACTATTTCTGCCTCTGTCGAGGATATTGCAACAGTGCTCTGCCGTTTGCTATACCAGGAAATAGCACCTCCAGCATATATACATAGGATGCCTGATGTAGATCGCGCAGTTTCCAAATCACCACCATGATCTGCATCGCTGTAACATTCCAAACTATGAACATTATCTGTCCTGTAACGTATACCTTCGTCCATAGTTCCATTTAGGTATCGCATTATTCTTTTTACGTTCAAGATGTTCTCTTTTGTTGGTTTCTCCAAATTTCGTGACGCAACACTTATAGCATAGGCAATATCAGGCCTTGTGCTTGTCATCAAATAAGATAAGGCACCCACAGCTTCACGGTAAGGGAATGTCTTTATAATTTCTTCCTCAACCTGAGCATTATTTGCCTTTAAAATTGGTGTTGTCACTGGCTTGCATTTGTCCATACCAAACCTTTCCAACAAGCGAGTGACGTATGCTTTTTGATGCAGCAGAATGGAGCCATCAGAGTTTCTTTTTATCTCCATTCCTAGAAAATAGCTTGCGGGTTTTACTGTTATCTTGAAATGTGCTCTCAGTTCATTCAGGAAACAGTTGGCCATTTTCTCACTGGTATATGCCAATAGACCATCGTCAACATACAGGGCGAGAATAATTTTCTCTTTTCCTTGTCTTCTTACAAACAAACAGGGATCAGAATTACTTTGCTTGAATCCTGTCTTTACGATGTAGTCTGTGATGCATCTGTTCCAGCAGAGTGGAGCTTGCTTTAATCCATACAAGCTCTTCTTTAATTTGAAGACATACCTCTCATCAGCATACCCTTCAGGGGGTTTCATGTAAATCTCCTCGTCTAATGTGCCATATAGGAAAGCTGTAGACACATCAAATTGTGATAGCTTCAATTTTTCCCTTGCAGCCACGCTTAAGACGGCTCGTATCGTGCTGCTTCTAGCAACTGGACTAAAAGTTTCATGGAAATCAATATCTTTCTTCTGCGAATATCCCTTTATAACTAGCCGAGCCTTATATTTATCAATGGCGCCATCGGGATTAGTCTTTATTTTGAAAATCCACTTGCATGGGATGGCTTTTCGACCTTTTGGTAGTTCGACTAGTTCCCATGTTTCGTTATCTCTTAACGAGTTTATTTCGCTCTCGATAGCCTTTGTCCACTTCTCTTTGTCTTTACATGATATTGCCTGCTTATAGGTTTGAGGCTCATATAAATTGTTAGCTTCCAGAGCCATAATATAGTCATTAAACCTTGCAGGAGGCTTTAGATTTGCTCTATCTCTGAGAACCATGCGATTTTCTTCTCTTTCGACGTTTTCATCAGAATTGTCGCTGCGATTTACTTCTCTTTCAACGTTTCCGTCAAAGTTGTCACTTTCGTTTCCTTCATCTAGGTTTTCGTTTTCATCTTCAGAAGGCAAGGACTCGAAATCTTCTTCATTCATATCATCTACCATTTCTTCATTAGTTTCAAGATGTGCTCTTGATGAAGAAGGTCTTGAAATTATTTCGATTTCATCCTCTGAAGCATGTCGTTCTCCAACCTCTCTATTAATATTCATTTCATGTTCACTTTCAAAAGTTGGGAAATTATGATTTACGTTGTTTTGAAGAACAGGTGTCGGCTCTGTCGGTCTAGGTACATTCTCCTTTGATTTTCCCAGTAGCGGTACCTCTTGGAATGTCACATCTCTGGATCTAATCAATTTTAATGCTTCTTTGTCCCAGATCCTATAGCCTTCATCTCCTTCATAACCAATAAGTATCCCTTTTTGAGCTTTCTTGTGCAGTTTCTTGCGATTAGCTTTAGGAACATGAGCATAGCAGGTGCAACCAAGGATTCTAAGATGTTTGATCGCTGGCTTCTGTCCGTACCAAAGCTCATGTGGAGACTTGCTTGGCATACTCGTTGGCCCTGTGCGATTTAACACGTAGACTGTCGCATTTATTATCTCTGCCCATAAACCATCAGGAATTTTATCATGTGCATGCATGATGGCGCGTGCGGCTTCTACTACCGTTCGATTTTCTCGCTCTACGCAGCCTGCTTGCTCTGGGGTGTGGGGCATTGTGAATCTTTGCTTAATTCCGTTTTCAGTTAGAATATTTTTGAATTCCGCGCTAACAAACTCACCTCCGTTGTCACTTAACATTTCTTTAATGACGTGTCCTGCAGTTCTAGCTTCATTTAAGAAGATCTTTAGCTTTGAAGCTGCTTCAGACTTTTGTCTTAGAAAATAGATGTGGCGATATCGTGTGAAGTCGTCCTTGAACAAAATGTAATATCGTAACTTCGAAATCGAATATGGAAATGGTCCGCATAAATCTGTATGGATTAATTGTCCAGGTTTAGTGGCTCTAACCCTTGTTCCAAATGAATGCCTGTGCGCCTTTCCATAAATACAGCCTTCACAAATGTCGGATTGTTTGTTCTCCATTTTCAATCCTAGCTCTTTTTCGATCACTTGACGAACATGTCTTTTGTTTTGATGTACTAGCCTTTCATGATAGACTTGTAAAGGGTTTGTCAGTAGTTGATTGACTTCTTGATTTTTGGGTGCGACACATTTCAACTCCAGCTTGAATAGTCCCCCTTTAATCGTTCTAGTTCCAATTAATTTTGCTTCTCCATTTACCTTTACTACACATTGCTTAGGCGTAGACTCAAACGTACTTGTGATCGAGTTATCATGCACAGATAGCACTGAGAATAAGTTTCTTCTAATCTTTGGGACATACCAAACGTCTTTCAAAAGTATTTGCTCAACTTTTCCATTAACGATGGCTTCAGCTCTAATGTTGCCTATACCAATGGCTTCAATGGTGTCTCCGTTCGCCGCAGTCACCGTATGTGTTCCTTTGAAGTGCTCGAAGCTCTCGAAGAAGTCACCTCTGTTAGTAACATGGCTTGTCGCTCCGTTGTCAACGTACCAGTTAACTTTATCCATTGGCAATCCATCTTCTATAGCTAACACAGTCAAGTTTACATTTGGGGTTTGACTAGCATTTGACGGCTTTGGCGGTCTTCCATCGTTTATCCATTTTTGGCATTTCCGCACAACATGTCCAATTTCTCCGCAATAATTACACTTGAAAACTGTATTCTTCTTTTTCCTCTGTGTCTTGACAGTTAATAAATTTTCGGTATTATCCGTTTCTACTTTAGCAGTCAAAGCTTTTTCATAAGTGCTCAGTTGCGACGTCAGATTCTCCACTGTCCGATCCTTTTTTGTTATTAAGAGCCAACTTGACTTGAAAGCAAAATAATCTTGTGGTAAAGTTCCGAGTATCTTGCAAATCAGTAGTATCTCAGGCAGATTTGCTTCGATTTGGCTATTTAGCTCGTGCCAAATATTCTTTAACGCAGATATGTGCTTCCTTATGTCATGTTCAGGATCCTTTTTATAATCAAAGAATTGCAGACAGAGATCATAACTTTTGTCTTCGCTACTTCCACTGTATAGACGTTCTAGTTCGTCCCATACCTCTTTTGCGCTTTTGTAACGCATGACTTGCTCCAGTAACTCATCGGTCATATTCGTTGTCATTAGAGTTAATACTGTACAATCTATCTTTATAAATTGTTGTAAATCATTCTCATATTTAACTTTTGCAGCAGCATCAGCAGTAACTGATAGTTCTCCGGGTTTGATCATGTTTCCTTCTAAAACTTGTTCAGCTCCGGGAATTGCTCTGCACACTGTTTCAATTCTATACCTCCAGTGCTTGTAGTTGTTTCCGTTTAGATGCACTATTTGCACCTTTGAGGCTTCCGCTATAGCCTTATCCATTTCGGAAAAACTTTTGTAGCACTCTTTACTTTAAACTTAAACTTTTTGCACACTTTGAGTTTTACTCTGCTACCATATTAAAGTGAACGTTAAGTTAGGTAATTAGATATAAGAAAACAGTAGTTTTATAGAGAATCGAAAAATATAATTTGACAATATAACAAGAGACAAGTTCAAGACATTATCAACAGTCTATTGCTAAGCAACCGAGACCATAGTCAACCTGTCACCTCAACAGAAACTATGAATAAATTAACAAACTAAGTTCTGATAACATTAGTCATTAGTAGATTAAGAGTAAATTACGTATGTGTAGGTTAAGATGTGGTGTGGTTTGTTTTATGTATTTACAAACTCTTCGTAAATTGACTTAACAAATTTAACTTCACCATCTTTTAACTAGCTAACCCTTGAATTCCTTTTCTAAATTAAACATCATTAAAAGACAGTGCATCACATCATACACTACCTATATTATTAAAATGTGCTGTGTTTACATACTTACCCAAATAATGAGCGATTTAAGCAGTCCCAAGTGATGCTAATTGGATCACAGACGGCGAGAAACAAATTCAAAGTAAAGTACGTATATTTGCAATTATAAAAATGAATGGGAGACGGAATCTTTCTTAATAAACACTGCTGGTTGAATTGTCTCCCTTAAAAAACATCTAAAACCTGTACTTTCTATGTTGGTAACCCTTACATCTAGTAGTGGCAGGTGACAACCCTACCACAGAATACATAATAGTACAAGTACCCTACAGATGAGTTATTAATTGTATTTACAAAGCTAAATGTTTAATATTTGCAGGTGCTGTTTTGCATGTGTTTCCAAACCCTAAAAAGTATCCAGATCGCTTCAAAGCGTGGGCTTCAATAGTAGGAGCAAAACTGGGAACACTCACTGAACTTGAAGTCTTTAAGAAGAAGAGGATATGCGATATTCACTTCTTAACAGAACATAAAAATCGTCTTAGGCGGTTGAGCAATATAGCAGAGCCTTTACTAAATGTGCCAGGTGAGTGAGAATAAATATTTATACAGGGTTTTACAAATATCTCATATGACTTATGGGTAGTTACAATGTTGGTATTTTTTATATTCTATTTAAAAGAACAATAACCACTTCCCATACAAGCCTGTCAAATAACTTTTTCAAAAAGTTGATGTATAATGATTATAAAATTGAATTTTAATTTGGTAGTCAGAAAAATATGTACCTACTTAATCCAATATTTATTATTATTTTTCTCTAATTCTATATTGCTGATTACTGTTGAATAGAAAAATAAATAACAAATCGATTTTTATTCTATGAAATTACCTAAGTATATTGATTTATTATAAAATGATACTGCACTCGAAGTGGTAGGTCTATTGAGAAGATGCAATTATTTTCTGAAGTGCGGGGTGGCCTGCAACCTCCCATGCTACCTGGCTAAATCGGGTGTGTACTACAATGCCGAAGTGGAAAAGACCGAATTTTACAAGACCTATGGACGAAAGACCGAAAATTAAAAGGTCGAATGGTTGTTTGGCCATACATTTAAAATCACGAAAGGACCTAAAAGACTAAAGCTTCAAAAACCGAAGGTTATGATGCTCACACGCCAGTCGCCGGCTGTTGCCGCGTCACGCTCGCTTCGCTCACTCGGCTCGTGCGTTGTTGGTCGCAACGCAATGGAAATGGAACCTAACCTCCTCCTCACTCACTACGCTCGCTCGCCGTCGCACGATTTCGAACTATCGGCGATTTAATAATCGATCTTTCAAGTTTCGGTCTATCGGATATCGACATTTAGAATTTTCGGTATTTTAAAAATAGGTGTTTTGTGCGTCGATATTTATCGGTCTTATGTGTTATGTTATGACTTTCGGCATTTTAATAACATACCCGCTAAATCAGCTCGGCTTTACCTAAAGATAGTATATATATATGCCCAGTGAAGTCATCTAATGTTTTTTTTACCTCGCAATACATTAGGTGTCACTACAAGCCGGACTAATATACTGTTTGTTTAGATGACGCAGTGTTAACATCGATCGATACACTGTAACAACACACAATCCTCTCAGGATAACCAACAGGCCACTACAATAAAAATGTTTAACTAATCAAGATATTTTAAAATGTTAATTTTCAGGTTCAAGTAATGCTTCATTGGATCACAGTTATTGTGCCATCAGAAATGGGACCAACATCAACAATGTAAAAGGTGATAGAAACATATAATTTGGTCAATTAAAAAAAGGGAAAGAAAATTGCGGCACTCGACATTTCCACAACCCTACAAGCCTTTTTGATTTTTTTATACCGAGAAAAATGCATTTACCCATCCCCCGCAGGTGAGCTGGGGGTTCGTTTAAATAATAATAATAAATAAAATGTTTTTATTATCATAAATCATACATTGATAACATATAATGAAACAACCCCTGTATGTGTAATGTATGTGGGGCTCGCCAGGAGGGGACCGCAACATTTAACGTTGCGGCTCCCTCCACATCCGCTTCCCGTGGTCCCACCCAGCCAGTGGCTCGATGGCACCCCAGGAGGGGGGAATACCTACCAAAACTCGGTACTTCCCTCGTAGCTGCCGGTTGGCCCTGAGGGTCCCCTGTGGGAATCGCTTCATCAATAACCCTACAGTACGAGGCAAATATCTTGAAGTCGGTTGGGGATTGCGTGAATCGCGTATTTTGGGCATGCGTAGCGGTGAGGTGCGCGGGCAGCGGGAGGGGCGCGCGCTATTGGTCGCTCATGAGAGCACATGCGCGAACTTAATCCCACTCCGACGAAAAAAATTCACGACATACTTATGCCACGTAATAATGTCAAGCCTATCGCATGCTGCCATTTTGAAAGAAAGAAAGAAAGAAAATACATTTATTTTGAACAACACACAACGATGCACAACATTACACAAGACAATACAAAAACTAAACACATACAAGGCTAATAACATTGCGCATCGTCGCATGATGTCAAAACTGTACTCGCGGCTCAGTATAAACAACAGGCTAGGCCAGCCCCTTTTCAATCCCTTTCATTAAATGACCGAGTTATACATAAGTAGGTATATATACTTAGTTATACATAAATAAGTACCTACTAATCTGAAATAAGAGCTCTCGCAGACTACAGACTTTCTATCGGCCGATAGGTGGGTTGGACCGTTTTTAATATGAAGAGTCGGCCGATACCAAATCGTTGTAAAATGTGCGCACTTGCATAATTCTTCATACATTGCATAAAGGCCCGCCCGATCCAACTATCGGCCTATAGTTTGGTCTGTGTGGACTGGGTAGAATTGAAAACAGTGCCTACCCGTTTCCATCACTTCCTATGAAGGTAGTCTAGTTCAGTATAAGTGCTTTTCCTGAAAAGTACCAAAAATGTTGATTCTAATATTATTCAGTTTTCACCTAAAGGAGCGATGTACGACATTAACGTTAGACCCTACTGACTTGATTTAGTTGGTAGAAGTTATCTTCTATTTTTGCTTCATGTTTGCTTTATAGCAAAGTGAAGATACGATCAAGGGAGTTATATAACTTGACCTCTTACATTTTAAATTTTATCCTTTTATTCCATCTACAGCACACAATCTCATATCAACACCCTAAACGAAGCCGGGTACTACAGCTAGTTTACTAACAAATCTGTTTTCATTCTGTTTTCAGATGAACAAGAAATCAGTGAGACACTCCAAGAAACATTAGAGAAGGACCCTCTCGCGTTTGAAGAGTTCGTAGATGATCAAGTCTTAAAAGATGATCAAGCCTTAAAAGATGATCAAGACTTAAAAGATGATAAAGACTTCAAAGATGATCAAGCCTTCGAAGATGATCAAGCCTTCGAAGATGATCAAGACTTCGAAAAGGATCAAGACATCCCAAAAATAATTGAAAAGCTAGCTCTCGATGAAGAATTAACGGTTCTGGCCAAGCAAATATATCGGGAGGAACCCAAGCAACTATATCAAGAGGATCACGATATAGTTGCTTGGCCAGAACCATCGAAGAATGAAGCTAAAGTGAACAAACTAGAGGATCCGTTTTTGCCAGAAGATCCTTTCTTACCAGATTCACTGGATCCAGAGGTTGTTAAGGACGGCGTGCAACCAGACGACCACCCTACTTACGGAGATGAAATTCATCCCAAATTGTGCGTTTTGTGGCCTCCAATACTTATACATGGTTTAACCACTGAAGCGAGGAACACGATTCTCAATGGTTATCTCGTACCTAAGAACTGTCGGTTGTTTCAAGCACCGAAGATGAACGCCAAAATTGTCGAGATGGTGCCCGAAAAGGCTATGGCGAATGACAGCAAATGGGCTACGATGCAGCAGTATATAGGCACGGCATTGACCGCGATTAACAGAGCCATGGAATCTTTACTATCTAGTGAAGCCGACGGCAAAGTACTGGCTTTACGACATCTCAGCAACGCGTGCCTTCTACTGTGTGATCTCCACAGTAGTCATACGAAAATTAGAGTAAAAAATGTGACCCCCTATTTGGATGACACCACTCAAGAGGTGATAAAAGGACTGGAGCGTGATGAAACTGTGTTTGGAGATAATTTCATTAAAAAATGGAAAACATCAAAGAAGCGCGAGAAACCAGTGAAGAAAGTTCGTCCACCGAAAAAGGCGTCGAGTGGTCGGTCTTTAGTTCTTTACTCGGGCAGATGGCATCCTCCTTTGCGTAAAACGGGCAAAGTAAGAAGGAAGAAAGTGAGCGCGGGCTTGCGAAGACAGAATGTATCTGCGACGGATAGTCCTTTACCGACTCTGAGGAAAAGGAGAGTTCGACAGAGTCAGGTGCGAGCCCCGGATCCTCCCGGCCAGCACATCCTCACCAGCACAGAATCCGAATCACCACAGAATAATACAGGTAACTTTCGATGTGATGAACGTTCGATAGAATTAATATCGATGTAAATGTCGATATCACAAGTTTCGATGTGGTTAAACTAAAAAAGCAAATATTTTATAATTGAAATATTCTTATTTTCAGATGAAAATTTATCAAAATTTCTTCTTAAACGTCCTTCATCTCCGAAGAAATATAGCACCAAAAAACGGAAACGAGAAGTAAAAAAAGATGCTTTAGCACCTGATAAAGAAACTAAGTAAGCAAATGAAAATATATCTGAATCGGTAATAGTCAAACATTTAAAAAAAGTATGCTTGCGCATCACGCAAACAGATTTTGATTTACTGTTGGCTCTACATGTGTTCCTAACTTTACAGCCACATACACAACATGCTAATGGAAGAAAGCGACAGTTTTGTACAAGAACAAATTATGGAAGAGCAGCTCAATCAGTCAAGTATTACTTATACTCCAAATAGCACTGTTATGGTTACCACGGGGGCGGTGCCCTTGGTGCTACCACAACAACTACCAGCAAGAGATATGCCAACACTACTCACATATGATGAAAATGTACCACCAGATCCAATATCTTATATCGAAATAGAGACTCAGACTCTCCAAGATACCGACAAAGACTGTCAAGAAGGTTTATCTATATTCCTCAGATTTAGAGAAAACTGAAATTATCATTTTTTTATTTAATAAATTAGTTAATATTATTGATGTTTATTCTTTCTAATATTTTAAACTAATGATTATTATGATGAGTACAAGTTCTACTCAGAAACTGTGGCTTATTAATCTTATTATTATTTTCAGTCACTAAACCACATTTAAAGTTTAGCAAATTTTTTTCAGTTCTTGCTTGCTGTTCTAGATTTTTTCAGTCCTTAAAGAAAGAGGGGAAAAAGTTCAATTTTATATTGTATCAACAATGCAAGTTGTGCAGCTGATTAAATCTACCAAAATCTGGCATTTTTGAATTGAGATTTTTGCATTCACAATGCTATTTTTACACAATACTAAATAATATACTAGAAAAAATACGACTCGCACCAGATCAATACTCAGACGGGAATCGAACCCGCGACCTTTGGAAATCCGGTCCAATGCTCTGACCGCTGAGCTACCGAGTCACTAGTGACATCGCCGAATTTCTTCTAGTATATCCTACTCTTACGCTGCAAGCCAGCGTTATTTCACCAATGTGAGGAATTACCTCGACATTCAATTGAAATATCTTTCCAGATATTTGGCAATCGATTAAGATGAAATAGCTATATAATTTTTGAATTTGAGATTTTTGCATTCACAATGCTATTTTTACACAATACTAAATAATATACTAGAAAAAATACGACTCACATCAGATCAATACTCAGACGGGAATCGAACCCGCGACCTTTGTAAATCCGGTCCAATGCTCTGACCGCTGAGCTACCGAGTCACTAGTGACATCGCCAAATTTCTTCTAGTATCTGGCATTTGTCAACTTATCCATTTTTTATGGCCCATAACATAACACGGAGGTATTGAGAGATCGCAGAGTTAAGAGGCGAAGTGGATTTGGTTCACTCATTGAAATGTACGTATGGGTCCACTCAAAAATTTCATTTTCATTAGATTTTTTGGTGACCAAATGCCAATTGTACCAATCGTGAAATAGAAGTCTTCATAAAGTAGACTAAACAAATATTTATTTCTTATTTTAAGAAAATAAACCTCAAGTACCGAGGAATGTACTGGTTGCTCGGAAGAAACTCAAAGTTGTCTGTGGACAATAAGTTACTCCTGTATAATGCCATCCTCAAACCCATATGGACCTATGGACTTCAATTGTGGGGTTCGGCTAGTGATTCCAATGTCAACAAAATTCAGAGAGCACAGAATTACTTATATCCTAAAACAGATCTCGGATGCTCCTTGGTTTATTCGCAACTCAGAAGTTCACCAACATCTCCATATCAACACTGTCAGGGATGAAATCTCAAGGATATTTGACAAATACAAAAATAGGCTAGACAACCACCCAAATGAACTAGCGAAACAGCTGACATTGCCGGATTGTATTTGACGCCTGAAAAGGCGCAAACTACCAGATATGTAAAACTCGGCTAAGACTAATTCAAGAATGAGTGGGCTCTCGATGGAGCGCCTTGCTTTACATGCCATTCCTAACAACAAATCTGCTCATAGTCCAGGAGACTGATTGCATGATACAATTTATAAAAAAAAAAAAAAAATTAAGAAAATGAAACAAGGCATATTCAACAAAGTCAATTTTTATTAATCATCTACTACAAATACACAGTGGAACATTGACGGAAATAGGAATAGTAACACTACTAGCAATTACCTAAATGCAAATTATAATAAAAAACACCTATTTCGCTCACAAGGCTCAAAATACGAAGCCAAAAAGGGAAGGGTGTGATGCTTATATTTATTATTATAATAATCAATGCAATTTCTAAATACACTCACAAATATTTCAAATCACAGTTTCATTGTCTCATTAATTGTAATTATAATCGTCAAAGATTTAAGATTTTTTTAAAATGGTGGGTCGCTTACATAAAAATCGTAAAAGTATTCTGAGGAATTCATATGATTAAAAAAGTATTGTCCGATTTAAAATAGGCATCCCAGGCGGCAAACACATATTGACTTAAATTAAGTTTGTCTAAAATTATTAATTGCAAAGAATATATTTGCCGAGCTTGCTTTTTTTTTAGTTTAGTTTGGCTTGCGACGACTGCTTCTCAGCCGCCTTCTGTTGGTAGGCACAGTGATAGATCGTGATTTGGTTTCTGGAAAAAATAAGCTATTTAATATATAAAAAAAACAATCTGCCATAAAAATATTATTGAGTTGTAGCAGACTAAAATCAATCACGAATTGGACAAACTGAGAATAAGTAAACTGGACCCAAGGTTTGAACCAAATGCTATGATAGGACAAATCTGTACTCCATCAACAGGGACTTGAGAACATCGTTAACATCAACTCATGGTATCAGAGAGCATCAACTCATGGTATCGGAGAGCATCAACTCATGGTATCAGAGAGTATCAACTCATGGTATGAGAGAGCATCAACTCATGGTATCAGAGAGCATCAACTCAAGGTAGGGTCACTGAAAAGACTTTCGGTGCGAGGTTGCCAGAGTTATGGGATGGGAAATGGAGTAACGATTAAGTGATATCCCTCGAGGCGAGCTGCGATCAAGAATTTCGTTTTCGTACCTAATTTATCAAAAGGACATGAATAGTTCTTTTTCTGTTGCCAATTGTTTCACCCAATATTAAAATTAAGTTAAAGTAGGTACCTACAGTATTTTTAGGGTTCCGTAGCCTAAATGGCAAAAAACGGAAATTATCATGAGATGTAAGCAATATTCAGCAGTAAGCAACCCTGGCAACACGCCTGGGGCCCAAGTCTGCTATTGTTAACGTTATAATCGTGTTTCAATGGTGTTTCGGTTTTGGGTATATGAAACAAGAATTGTGTCAAAAAGCATTACAACTCAAACACGATTATGAAGTTAACGATAGCAGACTTGGGCCCCTGGCAGGCATGTAATGGCGGCGTTTGGGACTAAGTCAAAGAAGAGTCTGTTCTACCCAGTTTTATTTATTTTATGGCTATGCAACGTTTGATATTTAACAAAGAATGAACGGCAGCGCAGCCTGTGTTGCCTACAACTGATTATCTAATTAGAAACCACCTAGCGACCAGTCTCATTTGACAGATGAATGTGATACATTGCTTCTTCTTTTTGGGGTAAAAAAAACATACCAAAGAAAAGTAGCAATGTATGTCAAACCTTTTACATATTGTTGCCTAGGTTATGCTATAGAATGGCTATAGACGACAGCGACGACGCTGTCATCGAGTCAGATAAGTTTGTATCTGTAAAAGTTATGGTTAAGTCAAGATGGTGCAACTCAGCCTTAAGTTAGCCGATAAACAGCAGCTGGCAGCACGAAAATACGGCACCGTCTGGCAAAAAAAAAAGCAATGAGCGGTTTTCTGACAGCTGAGAATTTTAGTTTATTTTTAAGTTGATAGATGGCGCTATTCAACTAGGTAGGTTTTTTAAATTTTTTCCTAGCAGCTAAGTATACCACTTAATTATTCAACACTTGACACTGGCAAAAATTACTCCATGAAGAGGAGTAGATTGCCATAACAACGCCAAAAATTGGCATTGACGCCTTTCATCCTTTGCTTTTTTCTTAAAATGTTACATACTTAGTTGAACAACGACATCTAGCCGTCTTTTAGGTACTACTTTTTTTTAAACTGCCTTTTGAAAACCGCTCATTCGAAATTGAAATCAGAATCCCCACATATTTTTATCTGGGTTCAAATTACTATTCTTTCCAAGTTCAACTTTTTATAGTAAGAAACAAAGTGGACAGTACTTTGTACAAAATAAGCTCCCAGTTTGAAAGTTTGACGTTATTTCGAGGTGCCGGTATTGAGACTGACCGGACTTCTACCCCCTTGCTAATAAAGATTGTATAGCAGATGTATAGTTACAAAGTGTTTTGTCACTTTCTTTTCAATGTCAAACTCTAATAGTTTGACAGAGAGTAACCATTGCGTAACTATACATCTGTGGCCCTACCATGAGTTGATGCAAACTGTTTACGTTACCGTAAACTATCGGATATACTGCTCACAGTGAAAGAGACAAAACGATAGTTTACTGTAACGTAAACAGTTTGCATCAACTCATGGTAGGGCCACAGCTATACAATCTTTATTAGTAAGGGGTTAGAATATAGTAATCGCACACCATCTCAATAGGTGATGATGTATAAGACTACAATGAATTTTTCAATACAGTTGCTCGAAAATGTAAGTTTACGATGACAGTCGAGCGTGCGGAAAGTTGATTTTACCGCACGCCGTGCGTTTTTGTTTACGGAGTAGTACAGCGTGCGGAAAGTTGATTTTACCGCACGCCGGCGCCGTGCGTTTTTGTTTACGAACGTTTTTTTTAATTTCTACTAGCTTCCGCCCGCGACTTCATCCGCGTGGACAGTAGAAAAATATTAGAACCAGTTTAAAATGACCCCTTTAGTGTATGAAAGCTAGTACTCCGGAGAGTTCAAGCTGTTTCCCTGGTTCCACCCACCTGAATTTGATGAAACATAGCTTAGATTTTAAGTTGGACCTCAATCTACTAAATTGTGAAAAATCCATTAAATATCGTTTAGCGGTTTTTGCGTAATTCGCGCACAAATAGTTAGAATTTACAGTTTTATTATATGAATAAATTACAATTTCAGCAGTACCTATAATGTTTTCTCGCAAATGTATTGAAAAACGTAGTATGGCACACGGTTGTTAAGGTTTTTTAAAACTCGTGACGATTATAAACCCTCGCCTACGGCTCGGGCTTATAAAACGTCAACTCGTTTTAAAAACCTCCTTACCAACCTTGTATCATAAACTACTATTTGATAAAACTTACTTGATTTCACTTGTGGTTTTTCTTCAATAATTTGGACAGTCTTCTTTACAACTGTTTTATTATTTTTTGTTTTCGGTTTGTCTTTGTTCTTAGTTGTTTCCAATTCAGTGTCTGATTTTGTATTACTACTCTCACTAGATAATTTCTTCCTCAAATTCCTTGTCACCGGTGCAGTTTTTTCAATAACTTTTTTTGTAGATCTGGTACACCTCTGTGGTGAATTTACTTCTTTCTTCGCAGAACTATTTTGTTTTGCTGCTTCCAATTTTTCTTTTGCCTCTCTTTTTTCTTTCATTCTGTAAACTTTGACCATTGCTGGTGTGTATCCTTCTAGACCATGAGAATTTTCTTCGGGTTCTTTAATACACCTTCCTGTTGCTCGCTTCTTTAAAATTGCTATCACTTCTTTCATAGCGTATGTAGGGTTCAGTCCTTGTAAATAGTCTTTCTGCATAATTGGTGATTGTACATTATCTGTGTTACTTTCTGATGAAGAGTTGGATAGTTTCCGAATTCTGTACTTGCACGTCGTTTCATCATCATCATTGTCATCACTTGTAACATTGCGTTCTTTCCTTATAATGTCCTCTGGGTTGCCAGCTAATATTTCGGCCCAAGTAAACTGTCGTGCAGAGCCCATAAAGTTTCCAAACTTGCCAATATTGCTTCTGTGTTTCTTTACTCCTCTACGCTTTTGTATAGTTTTTTTTTTTGATCGCAAGTTCTTAGGAGATAGTTTTTTGCCAAATATGTCATGTGACATTAGAGATTTTTTCAGTCTTGCAACAAGATCAGCATCTGATATAAAAAAGTTTCTTGAAGCACAAGGCTTGCGTATTCCATCACTGGAAGAGTTTAGAGATTGTTTCAGTAATTCTAATTTCAAATCATTTTCCAAAGAGTACACATTTTCTCTTTCAAACTTTTTCTTTATTCCGTTTCGGGCTACGAAATCTCGTGATGTGTTTTTCTTCACAAATCTTTTTGAACAGAATAGTTTGTTACGGTTCAAAGGTGCTATAGATGTATCAGCAAAGTTTAAACACCTATCTTTGTCATAACCATTTTTAAGCAATTCACTTTTAAAGAGACTTCGGCAGTAGTCGTAATCAGGTTTTTCAGCAAAATCTAAGCTAGTGACATATTGCAGATATTTTTCCATAAATTGAGGATAAAATTCAGTCTTGAAGCAGGTTTTTAGCAACAGTTTTATATCTCCCATAAAGTTTTTCTTCAGAGCATGAACTAGATCAGGTTCAGCCAACACTTCAGCCGTCTTCCATGGCAAGGTGCTAGTGAGCCAATCAAGAAGGTTGTATCCTAGAGTTTCTAAGTCAGATCTTCGTGAGTGGGCCCCAATATGGGAGTCTCTGGAACTATACTCTAATGTTCCATCATGAGCTTTTCTCGCATCCATACCAAAATCTTTGTGCTTCCCATCTGCGTCCAAAAACTTTGAAGCCAAACCGTAATCCAATAGATAAATTTGCCCATTAGATTGTGACAATATTGCCTCTTTAAACAACTCATTTAAGTTCAAAGTGTCTGTTTCAGGGTATTGAATTTTAGATTCTTTACAAAATTCATCAGACCTTATGAGATTATTTCCATAATCATCAATAAGTTTTTGGTACGACTGGTCAGAGCAGACTGAGCTGTTTAAATCTTCATAGTTTACATAGTTAGAGAGCTGACGCAAATTGAACGCATGGTGTCTGTGCAGAGTTCTACTATCTCGGTCTGAAAGTATTTTTCTCAACTTCTTTTTGACATTGGCTAGTCTTTTGTCATTTTCACAGGCATTTGGGGGACTGGGACTCTTATAGTCTCTGACAACAAAATCTTCATCATCATAATAATTTGATGTTCTGTTTTTACCAGTTTTTACTCTCCGTTGTTTCCCATTTAGTATGGTAACTTCCTTAGTATCTTTTTGGAATGAAGGTATTAGTTTTACAGCTGGCACTTTACCGAGCTTCATTCCATCAAAGCCTAACATGAGATTTGAGCTTTTTATATCAGAATGTGTGTACCCTTGATTGTGCAAGTATTCCAAAACATCGAGTATTTGAATGGCTAAGACAAGCACATTCTTCAAGTCTAGAACCTTTGTTCTGGCAATTATCTTCTGTAAATCAATGTCGTAGCGAGGCAGGACTAGGAATCTATATTTGACCCCAGTTGTTTCATCTGTGAAGGATCCACTAGCAATGTAGATTGGCATGCCAAGACGTTTCTGTTTCATTTGTTGCCGCCAAGATTTAACTGAAATACAATAAATACTTAAACTTTTAAGCTTTTCTTTTTGTTAAATGCAATTGAAGATTTTTAAATCTCATGTCAATAAGAATCCTTACATAAACATAAATGCGAAAGTAAGTTTGTTTGTTTTGCTCTCACGCCTTAACTACTGAACCGATCATCATGAAATATTGCATACACATTGTCAGGGCTATTGAGTAGGACATAGGGTACCTTTCATCCTGAAAAAAGGGATTGTTCCCAAGGGAAAAAAAATCTACACAGACAAACTTGCAGGCGGTCACAGGCGATCGCTAGTAATCAATACATATACATTTTGAGTAATGGGTACATTGCAAGACATGATCTATAAATACTTAGGTTATTTATTACTATTTTACAAAAGAATATTAGTTATTACCTTTAGCAGCTTGAGCAGATCTGATCAGACAGTGAATTTCAACAAATAACGGTCCATTTGTATGTGGCTCTATTTTCACGACATATCTTGCATTCAACTTAGTAACCTCGTTATCAACTTCATCTGATGCAAGATAAATGCGACCAAAACTGCCTCTTCCTGTTAAAGATATGAAAAATAACAAAGGTAAGTAAAGTTATTGTCTACCAAATGAAAGTCAAAAAATAAAGTAAAGAGTACTTCTGATAGCTCATCAGTAGGTAGTTATTATTGTCAGTAAAGTACCTAAACTGGAATAAAAATGCAACTTTCACTTTTATAATATCACCTCTAACAATCATACATAGTCGAAGAGAAATGAATGGTTTTACAATAACATTGTTTTATAAGTGGTTTTAAACTATGGATTGTAACAGAACTTACCTATAGGCTTTCCAATACGCCATTTCTTCAGCTGTATGTCCGAAAACACTATTCCAGGACGCAATGCCTCATCATCAAAAAAGCTGACTTCTAGGCTCGGTGGTTCTACTACGACCTTACTCTTCTTCTTAGCAGGCATTGGCAGCTGGGCCACCTCTGTACCGCGACGAGGCATCATAAAAACATCTAAGATATTCGCTGTATCTAAAAGAAAAAAATATGATAAATTGCTCAACAATAAAAACCGGTACACACGTCTGTCCAGTGTTATCACAAGCAATACTTGTGAATGTGGGCAGGAACAGCAATAACTAATTCAATAAAAAGCAACGTGTGATGAAATGTGACTGTAAATCGTTTTAGTTGGATAAAATATTATACAATAAAACACTCACCAGAAATGTTGATTTTCTAGTAAAACACAACGAAAAAACACCCTATGAATTTATTAAAATGATCTTCGGAAATTGTTATAGGAACAAAACATATGCAAAAGCCCTATTCGGACGTAATTCAAGTAATAAACATAAAAAATTGTTCTACAATACAACAACTCGCCAATATCGCCATGTTGTTAGTACTAGTAGTTGCCAGTGTTGCCAACAAGTGCTGCCAGAATTACGTCAAATTTACCCTAAAATTACCGTACGACTACCGTACGTATATATTTCTATATCAAAACAAAGAAAAGTCATGTTTGATTTGATTTGATTTAAAATCAATGCAACAACCTTTTTTTCTCCGTACAGTCTGATCGCCTAACAATTTATTGTACGTCTATAATCCAACACAACTAAATACGTCTACGTCGATAATTTTATGAAATACCCTATTTTCTCCCGCTACAGGTATTAAAATGAAAAAGTGTCAAAAACACCATTTTCAACATACTTGCTCGTAAAGTGAGCCCTAATACATCGCTTTTAGGGCCATAAACCGAGCTATAACAAACGCGTGCAATAATATATAAAACACTAGTTCGTAATAGAATTAACCCTACAAAGTTAAATTAGTACCTTACTGCAAGTTCTATGCGAGTAAACAGAGCATTCCCAATTTAGCCGGGTAATACAGTTATTTTTTTTGACAACAAAGAGGTTTAATGCTGCTGAAAATTTATATACATTTTTGGAATAAATAAATGTGTAAGTCCTTAATTAAGTCAAATAAATATATAATTATTATCAAATTATTCATAATTCACAATATTTTGTCATAAAATATTAAAATATTTGCATTTTGTCACTTAAAATTATAATTTTGAAGTATTAGTAGTAGGCTGTATGCTCCTCACCCCTTTGTTCGCAAAATATTCTTGCGTTGGGCGTGTGAAAAAAAAACAAAAAAAAACATGCGCGCCTTTTCCCATAATTATCATATTTTGTTTTTGCCATATTTGTTGCTGTGTGATAAATTACTTTGTTTTTTCCTCACAAATGTGTTGAAAAACGTCGTATGTAACTCGTGAGCTCTTGCTTATTGCACACTCGGCTGAGTTACGCCCTCGCCTGCGGCTCGGGCTGCAACCCACAGCCTTGTGTGCAATGAGCAACCTAAGCTAACTTGTCTCATAATGTACTATTATGTTAGGTACCTATTTATTTAATTAAAATATTTAACTTTACATTTCTATTTGGCCAAACTTTGCTGCCCATCTAAGTTATTATTGCGAAAGACTGAATCACTGTTCGGATTCGGATATTTACACAAATAATAAGATAAAGTCTGGATATAGTGCTTTTGTATGTTTTTAATTTGTCAACTCAATTAAATTTACAAATCAGACAATAGAAAGAATGAAACGATTACGAACGAAGTGAGATGAAGTGAGTGAGTGAGAGAGAGTGTCAGGCCCTCCGCTGCGTCAAGCGGGATCCCGCCGCGGGTACACGGCGCGGGAATATAGATTGCTGGTTTTTGACGGACAGATGCTTGCGCAGTGCATGAGTAAACTGTAATCTATGTAGACCCGCGCGCGTGTCCCGCTTGACACAGCGGAGGGCCTCAGAATGAAGAAGAATTGGGGGAGCAAAGAGTATAATAAAATTATTTATGGAGGAGTCCCCGTCTTATAATGTTGTTATTTATGTTTTTTTTATTACATATACGTTCAAAATTCCCGAAAAGTCCCGAATTTAATTGATTCCCGATATAATCCCGACTACGGTCCGTAATTCCCGAAATCGGGAGAAATCCCGCCAATCGGCAACACTGTTAGTTGCACAGACTAGAGTAGGTATTTCCTATATCATTCCTTCACCAATCATATTAATATTTAAATGATCTGTAGTCACTACGATATTGTGGGGCATTCCGGCAGACCAATCGTTAAGTCACTGATCACCATACCTTTTTTACCATGGAAAATAATTTATTGTTTTAATGTTCAATGACCTGCAGCCAGACCACCTAAGCGATAGCAATGCTCTATTCGTCCTTGTCATATCATTACACGATGTCAAGGACGGACAGTGCACTGGGGGCTTACCATCAGAAAATAAGAAACCGTTCAGTTCAAAAGCAGGCCTTAAACAGGACTGCTTAAAGCCTGCTTTCATACTAACCGTTGAGGTCATAGTACGAAAAAGTAAGGCAGTTTAATATAAGCCCTGCTATAAGAGCTCATAGTAAGGCCCCTGACGTCATAAAAACCAAAGCAATTTTATTTTATTTTTATTTTATGATTTATTTAGAAAACCAACAGCTATATTAGGTACAGATTGAGTAATTACATATAAGTCTTAAATAAGCCAATTATAGGTTTCCATAGCTATACCAAATTTATATCATTATTAAAAAATTGATGTTACAGAATATATCGTTACAAATACCAGAACATTAGGTATATTCTTGTAAGATTCAATTAATTGCATTCGTTAAGTAAATTGACAGAAATAGTCAAAGCAATCGAGTTAGGCGGTAGAGCCGCGGTTTTCAATGACAGATTAAAAAAAAGGAAACTAGAAAATATAAAGGCAGCACGCGTAGCATGAGCAAACGGGACTCTTGTCTACGAAGACTTGCTTGTCGGGTCGTCTAAATATGCGAGCACAGTTTGACAGACAGGTGGGACTCGCTCTCAGATTTTTACAATCTTTTAATGTCTTTTTATTACAAATATGAATTTTAAAAGTTAACATTTTTATTTCAACATCAATAAACGTCGAAATTATCTAAAATGATCCGAAATAATTTAGTTTAAACATGATTCTTATTTTAAAATAAGTTCTAAGATAAAGAGACACTCAAGAGAGCGTTCACTTCCGTAGACAAAGCTCTCTCGAGCTCGAGAAGAAATAATGTTGCCAATAGTAAATAAATACCATAATTGCCATCGTTTCTCATAAAGTGCTGTTCCTTTCTATACATTTCACGACGCAAAACTTAAAACTGAGTAAAATTTTGCTGTATGGATATAGATTCGCTTGCCTTTCTTTTATTAAGTGAATTTTGAACACACTTGTTAATTTAGTAGGCTGTGCAAACTGACGAGAAAATTACAAAATATTGAAATCAACGTATGAAAATAAAAATAAAATGTTAATTTACGTTTTTAAATATAAAAAAATAAAGTAAAAAAAATCTATATTTGGGTAAAAAGGGTGGTAATATTAGGAAACAATATTTTTATATTAAGCTTGAATTATTTAGAATTTTTTTTTATTTTTTTTTATTAATATAAGTTACAAAAAAAAATATTTTTTTAAATACTTAGTTACTACACTAATAATTTTTTATTTTATTTTTTATAAATTTTATAAATAAAAAAAATTATTTCTTTATTTCTTTATTTCTTTATTTCTTTATTTCTTTATTTCTTTATTTATACATTTGCACTACATTAAACCAACACATTATTATTTTTCCATAATAAAATATAAGCACGGGAAACTTTTATTTGTTTTTATTGCGAAATTTAGATTTACATAAAATAAAATACGTAAAAAACACTTTCTCGACCTTCTCGCTCCACTACCCAAGGGGTAGTAGACAAGTTTCTCCGACTCAACTGTCAAATTAATGTCAATTGAAGAGAAAAGTGGTCGTTTGTCGACTTTTGACATAAGGCCACGACAAAGAACAATACGAGTCTACTAGTGTAAAAGTGCGAGCATGAGTATCTCGATCTCAACCCGACAAAAGTGACATTTGGGTGTAGACAAGCCATTGTTCTGTGAGTCGAGTCTTTTCTCGAGAGTGGTCATGCTACGCGTGCAGGGGCCTTACCATGAGCTCTTATAGCAGGGCTTATATTGAACTGCCTTTCTTTTTCGTACTATGACCTCAACGGTTAGTATGAAAGCAGGCCTTAAAAAGTCCTGTTTAAGGCCTGCTTTTGAACTGAACGGTTTCTTATTTGCTGATGGTAAACCCCCAGGTTTTGAGTAGGCCTTTGCGTTTTCGGAGAATGACTTAGCGATTGGTCTGCTAGAATGCACACATTTTAAGTCGCTCAAAAAGCAAAGGGATTATGGTTTATGAAGCCAAGTTTGATGTCTTTTTTACGAATCCTTATTTTTAATAGGTTCCATCCTTAGTCATGTAAAATGTTTTACCTATTCGTATACCTTACCTTTCAAACCAAGTTCAAAGAAACCAGAAAAAAGAATCTCGATAATGGGTATCATAGCCATTTTGAGCACTTTTGCACTTTGCGGCAGTAGTAATCGTATGTACGACTTTGTGTTTTGTTATTATACAGCGAGTACCTGCGTTTACCTTACAGTTTTTTTAATGAGGGAAGATGGTCACTGATTGAGACCGCAGTTCTAGGTCGCCATAAAGATTTTATTATAGTGCAAGCCCTTTAGGTGTGGAATGGTCAAGGAGCAAAATGGTAAACTGTCTCAAAATGGTAAATGTGGCGCGCTTTTACCATTCTGCTCTCTTACTAACCATTGTGCGTTTTTGACGTGTTGCTCTTTTACCATTTCGCTCCTAATTGCAATCAAATATTATTATGTAGATGCAAATATTGTACATTGCTAGTTAGAAACTTTTAGGCGCAACAAAGCTGCCATTTGCATGCAGAGCTGGTGCAGATAGACCTGAAACTATCTGAGATAGTTTTTCAATTTCGAAAAGTTTAGGCCATTTTATGTTTTAAAGTTCAAACCTTAAAACATAAAATGCCCTAAACTTTCAATACAAACGTGTTGTAACCCTTATGCCAAATATGGTAGATAGGGACCATCAAACTGAACAACTTTTAATAGGTAATGGGATCAACTCTAAAATCACAAAAAAAAAGTTTTTGTATGGAAACAGCTGATTTTCTTCGTGATTACAGAGTTGTTCAGTTTAATGGTCCCTATCTACTTTATTCGACTTTGCATAAATAAATTAAAAGTTAGTAATACCAATGATTGTCTAAATGGGATTGGTAAACTTTTCCAAAACTGTTGTGAATTATATATTTTCTGGTAGCTTTTGGCTTTGGAGTCAATTTTTATAATGCTTCAGTTTAATTTAAATATTTTTTTTTTTTATTTACAGCCTAGTACAATAAATCATTATTACGGCTGTATGCGTAGGTTATGCATTTGCTCCAAAGACTTTCTATGTTGTTGCTCAAATCAAAAAAACAAAGGTGTGATCACTCTTTGTCACTGTCTGTCAAATCTGTCAATCAGTTTTTAAATCAGTAAATGCAAAGGAACTTCGTGTTCAGCCGTATGTTTGATATTTTATCGCGATAATAATATAAAAAAATATATTTAGTTAACAAGGTAAAATAAAAAAATCATAATATTATTTTCTTTATTCTTCAAACTTGTGCTATCAAAAAAAAAATATAAAACAAATTCTCTTCGAAAAAGTTTACCAACCCCATTGTTTATAATGTTATAGTTGGGACATAGTTCTAAGTACGTGCACCGCTGCCTCTGTTTTTCCTGTCTCTAAAAAATCTTTGTTTTTGTAGAGATAAGTACTAATGAAAAAAAAATATAGCTTAGAATGGCATTCAATGCTGTTTGAGTGTTCTGTTTCATAATCTCTGCTCTGAAAAAAAAGGCGGGAAACGTTTGACTTGTCGGACGCGTTTTTTGGTGTGAAATTTTATTTAATTAATCTATAGTGTTATTGGTGATCAGAATTACTTGATTTTATCTTATTTGTATCTAATTTTATATATAGTGTGTAAATTATATTAGTTTAATAGTGTAAATAGCTGAAAATTGGTAAGTCGAGGCTTTCATTATGAATGATCCTCCTGACCCGGGGGACATAGTTCCCCCGGCAGTAAAGTACGTTACAATAGTATCCAATGAGTCGGGAATGGAAACCGATGGTTCTTTTACTACAAGGTCACGTAAACGTAATCGCATACACGTATGCAAACAATGCAATAAAAAGCGTCGTCAAGGTTTGGACTCTAGAACAGACAGCCATAATAATTGTCAATGTACTGATTTATTTCCTAAACAAGAGTACAATTCCATTAAAGATAAGACCCCAACACCCGTTGTTAAGGAATTAAATACATTGGTTTCCAATCCGGATCCTACAACAACAGTTTCAACTCCTTCGCCTATACCCGCACCCTCACCTAGGACGTTTACTTTATAATGAAACCGATATTTCTCCATATGTTGTTCATGTCCAAATACAAGCTGCCCCTAATGATGGCACTTCACTGCATCCTGTGACATTTGGTCATTTTCTGAAAACTAATTGCGTACAAGATATTGTTAATGGGAGTGTTAAGCGTATTGGCCGTAACAAACTTTCTATAGCCTTTTCATCTCACAAGTCTGCTAATTCTTTTCTGAGTAATCAAAACTTAGAAGCTCACAAAATGAAAGCCTTTATCCCAACATTTAACGTAACAAGGATGGGACTCGTTCGTGGCGTCCCGGCAGAATGGTCTCCCGAGGAAATACTGGAAAACATCTCTGTACCAATAGGTTGTGGTAAAATAATTAAAGTGAGACGCATTAATTTTAAAATAATTCAAGATGGATTTGCAATATGGAAGCCTTCACAATCCATAGTGGTGACTTTTGATGGCCAGGTGCTACCAAAACGAATTTTCATGTGTTTTAATGCTTTACCCGTTGATTTATACATTTTCCCAACAATACAATGTTTCAACTGTTGTCGTTTTGGACACACTAAAACCCAGTGTAGATCTAAACCCAGATGTTTCAAATGTGGAGACAACTACTCTGGTGACTCCTGTAATAGAGAAGAAAACTATGATGCCTTTTGTTGCTCTTGTGAAGGTTCCCACTTTGCAACAAGCAAATCTTGTCCAGAGTATAATAGACAGCAGGAAATTAAAAATTACATGGCCCACAACTGTACATCTTATGCAGAAGCTTCAAAATGTTTCCCTAGTGTCTCAAAATTATATTCCAGAGTTACTGCTAAAAACCTCTCTTCTACTGTGTCTAAATCTAATCAATCTGTCCAAAATAATATAATTAACAATAGACCGGAATCGGTTTCATATAAGAAGACTGTCTTTCTCAAACCTCGTTCTCCTCCTAAAGTAAGCGAAGGTTATGACACTGAAGCTCATAATAACATTCTTAGGGAATATGATATACCTTCACCTAATATTGGGTGTGGTTATAGTTAAACAGAAAAAGAGCTTGATTCTAAAAATATATCCCTACCTGAACTGATAAAATTAATTCTCAATTTGCTTACCTGTTTTATCAGTAATAATAACAGTAACAACAATTCACCGTCCAACGTTGCCTCTATCATTAGTAACTTTATCCAAATCCTCCAAAATGGACAGTCGGGCTAAAATATTGCAATGGAACTGTCAAAGCATACTTGGTAAAAAAAGTGAAATAATTTATCTTTTAAATAAGTTTGACCCTTTCATGTTTTTCTTATCAGAAACATGGCTTAAACCACATCAAAGATTTAAGGCCACTGGATACACTACTCTTCGTCAGGACAGAGATGATGGCTATGGCGGAGTGGCTATACTTATAAAAGACTCAATATCTTATTCCATAATACCTATACCATCTCATCATAAAGAAATTTCTATGTTTGCCATACAAACTTATAATATATGTTTTGTTTCTATATACATTTCTCATCCATCTATACCTATACTCAATGAAGTTAAACAAATTATTTCTAACTTACCTAAGCCCTTTCTGGTACTAGGTGATTTTAACTGTCATCATCAGTGTTGGGGCAGCTCTAAGACAAATAATTATGGAGAAGAAATGATAGATATTATTGATTCTCTTAATATATGTATTTTGAATACGGGAAAGGTTACTCGCTTAACAAAATTAAATGAGATTGATAGTGCAGTTGATCTTTCTTTATGTTCTCCATCTCTTGCAAGCTCTTTACTATGGGATACACTTTCATCTGTTTATGGCAGTGATCACTACCCCATTGTCATAACCTTCCCATTTGATAAACCTGTAAATATAAAACGTACTTCTCATCTAAAACACAAGCTTCCTGAAAAGGATAGTAAAGATTGGGAAAAATATAAATCTAGTGTACAGTCCAAACTATCTCTACTTCCAGTTGTGACTAGTGGCTCTGAGATAGAGAGTGCAAAGGCATTAGGTGATGTTCTTATTGAAGCTGCTAATGAAATCTTTCCTCAAAAAAGAGGCTTCAATAAAATTCCTTCGCCTCCATGGTGGGATAGCGAGTGCACCAGTGCAATAAAAAACAGAAAAGAAGCTGAAGAAAGGTATAGAGAGGACATGTCAGATAGTAATTATGATTTAGTGATTAAAGCCATAGCAGAAGAAACTTTTCAAAAAAAAGAAATTTGAAGGCTGGCGTTCATTCTGTTCATCAATTTCCCCAAACACTCCACCGAGCCTAGTTTGGCAATACATCAACAGATTTAAATCTGTCACTTATAATAAGCCTTCCGCAATAATTCCAACAGAATTAGCCGCTTCTTTTATGGATAAATTAGCTCCCTCTTGGGTAGCTGATAACAACAATCTCACTTGTCCTCTCTTATCACCTCATAACCTAACAGGTCTCAGCACCCCGTTTACTTTGCACGAACTAAAAGGAATCCTCCACAATTCTAAAAACTCAGCTCCAGGGAATGATGGTATACCGTATGCATTTCTTGAAAACGTTTGCGATGATACATTAAACTATTACTTGGATCTAATAAATACAGTGTTGTGAACAGGAAACATTCCTCCATCTTGGAAACAACAAACAGTGTTGCCCTTCTTAAAACCAAATAAACAACCAACCGATGTTGCAGGATATCGGCCTATTGCATTATCATCTGTACTAATTAAGTTAGCCGAGCACCTGATAAAGAATCGATTAGAATGGTTCTTAGAAAGTAAAGAGCTTTTAGCAAATACTCAATTTGGTTTTAGAAAGGGAAAAAGCACTATTGATAATTTAGCCATTCTGACCTCAGATATCCGCATTGCTTTTTCCAATAATAACTCGCTTTTAGCCGTATTTGTAGATTTATGCTCTGCCTATGATAACGTCCTCCTGAATGTCCTAAAAATTAAACTAGAATCTTTACAAATTCCTCCAATTTTCATACAATTTATTCTTAATATGTTGTCGGAACGAACAATAACTTTAAATATAAATGGCCGTAGTTTTTCTAGAACTGTTTCTAAAGGTCTCCCTCAGGGATCTGTTCTCAGTCCTATTTTGTATAATATTTACACCTACGATCTACAGTCCCATATTAGTGTAAATGAGAACATTAAAATTCTACAGTATGCTGATGACCTATTATTATATAGCGCTAATTCTTCCATAAATATTTTGCAGTCCACTTTGTCAGTTGTATTAGCGAAACTAAAACAGTGGATGGATATGAATGGCCTTCAATTGTCAGCCTCTAAGAGTGCGGTTGTCCTTTTTTCCCGTATGAATAAACCACCAGATATCACTTTGAGTTACGATAATGCAACCATACCGGTTAAGGCTCATGTTAAATTCTTGGGTGTAGTTTTGGACGCTAAATTAACGGGTGCTCAACATTGCGACTATGTTATTGGAAAATGTGAACGAATGATAAATATGATAAGATGTTTAGCGGGCGTATGGTGGGGAGCTCATCCTTATTCATTAAAACTTATTTATAATGCTCTCATTCGAAGCGTGTTAGATTATGGTACATTCTTACTGGAGCCAGGAAACATTACAGCTTTCAAGAAATTAGATTTAATTCAATTCAAAGCCTTACGAATAATAATCGGTGCCATGAAGTCTAGCCCTACCAATGCATTGCAGGTCGAATGCTGCGACCCACCACTGCATTTGAGACGGCAATTTCTATGTGACAAGTTCCTTTTTCGTACCGTACAGTTTTCCAATCATCCTTTACTTGACAAACTCGAGTGTTTATATGAGTTGTACCAAGAGTCAAGTTATTGGACTAATAAATCTCCTCCATGTCTTTTAGTTAGCTATCAAAAATATTTATCTTTAAACTCTCCTACTCATCGATCTAATTTCCTTCCTTTATTTAGTGTCAGTTATGATTCATTAATTTATCCTCTAGTCATCCATCTTAATTTCGTCAAAAACGGTAACGCTAAAACTGAATTCAACCAACTTGTTGAATCTAAGTTCAAGGATTTCCATTTAATATTCACTGATGCTTCTAAGCACTCCACCTCCGAGTGTGTTGGCATAGGAGTGTACCATTCTCAATTTAATATTGTACAGAAAGTTAAGCTACCACCCGAGTCATCGGTCTATTCTGGCGAATGTTTAGGAATTTTAAAAGCTGTTGAATACATAAAAATTATGAAACTAAACAAGACTGTTATATTTTCAGATTCGAAAAGCTGTTTACAGGCTTTACAGAAAAATCCATTTACCTTAAAACTATATTCTCCTTTAATTTTCAATATCAGACAAATCACAAAAGAATGTCTGGATAAAGGCTTACACATAGAATTCGTGTGGATTCCGGGACATTCAAACATAGATGGCAATGTAATCGCAGATAAACTTGCTCACGATGCGGTGTCTTGTGGAGATGTTTATCCTTATCAAAATTATTGTCAAGATCTGTTAGCACTTCCTAAAACATATTTACAGGATAATTGGAATAACGCATGGAAATACAGCCAGCAAACAAGGGGCAGATTTTATTCTCAAATACAAAAAAATATTCCCACGAAACATTGGTTTTCAATAATGAAGTTTGGCAAAATGGAAACTTCTATCATCGCTTAAGATTAGGCCATGCCTGTACACCATCGCATCTTGCCAAGCTCCATATCGTTAACGACCCCGGGTGTGAGTGCGGGTTGGACGAGGGAAATCCAAACCATATTATATTAGCTTGTCCTAAATACGACAGAGATGATTTCTGGAAAAACCTACTTACGCTACGTGTTCCATTCCCGACCAGTATTGTGACTCTATTATCTTCTAATGATCGCAATGTATATAAATGTATAATATCCTTCCTTATCCTTAACAATATTAAACTCTAAAACTATATGTATATAATCCTAGATATGTAAATACCTACCAAAAAGTTTTCCTGATCCCATCTAAATTATTCCGATATCCTAATTATATTTCCTAATTCCGTTTCCCTAATTTTTGGCAAAAGTAAAAATCGTACGAGCCAAAAAAAAAAAAAAATCTCTGGTCTCTAAATGTTGAGTGGAATATTAAGTTTATGGAATCAAAATAATTGACGACCTCCGCGGTCGAGTGGTTTTCAATGTGTAGCCATCTCTGAGGTCCCGGGTTCGATCCCCACTGGGTCAAAATAGGAAACGAACTTTTCTTTATTGCCTAGTCTGGGAGTCTCTAGGTAGTTCCACTGTTGTCCCTGATTTCCATAACACTTTATCTACTTTCTTTGGAATCGACCAATGTTTGTAATATTTATTTTAAAAAAAACGAACAAGTTGTTATTTTAGTAACAACCTAATTATTTACATAGGAGCTAGCATAGTAGAGCAGCCCACTTCGTTCTTAAACCGTTAACAGGAGGTGGACTCGTTATCTATCTCTCTGGAGTAACCGTTATTAATCTTATTAAACGCGCTTATCACGAGTCTCACTCACCGCTATGCGATGCGCGTTATGGGGTTTGCGCTGCAACATGGGAGTGCAAGTGAGTGCACCGCCACCGCGGAGTGCGAGGGAGGGACGAGAGGTGAGGTGAGTGAGCCTCGGAGTGCGGAGCGGAACTTTTTCTATTCATTCACGAGTTTCAGCCGAGAGGGGACGACGCGCGCTCCGTCCTTTGCGGCATTCGATATCTTCGCGAGTATTTTGTTTGTCAACAAATATGTAACCTGAGTAAAACCTCATTGTGTCCAGTGATGTAAATATAGAGGCAGACCGTTTTTGGTGTTTTGCTTTTGTTTTGGTTCCGCCACAGAATCGCCAACAAAGTTGTTGGGTTAACGCAACTTGTGCTGTGGCGCGATGGACGGAGCGAACGCAGACTCGGATCATTCTATGACTTGGGAGGACTTTTTTGGTTTGTACATTTTTTTTTTATAAAAAATACAGCTTGACCATTGATAAAGAGTTAATAAAAATTGGGTGCGCCAATTTGGCAACACTGACTATATTTTGTAGTTCCATTGTATTTAATTTCTACTCTGTACAAATAGTACGAGCCAAAAAAAAGAAAGAAATTCTACTCTTTTAGACCAAGCAAACTGTAGTTTTAAATTTTGTCTATAGTTGGTTGGTTCATTATTTTATTGAAAACTGTTTACCTATTTTGTTTTTAAAATTCTTTTTTCAAATAACGTGTAGTAGAGTCCGCAGTGAAAAATGAGTTTATGTTTATGCAAAATAGGTAAAAAAATGGCGAGGTGATTTTCCCGAGGCGGCGAAGGAGCAACGGCAAGGGACAGGTTTGCGTAGCATTTCCCCATATGGGAGGCTGTGTTGCGTTCACTGCACCTCTTGCAACTTGCAACAACCGAATGTAATGGATCGGATCGGCCGCTCGATTATTAAACGTGATCAATCACTAGTGCTTGTGATTTACCCACCTATTACTGTGTAACGATAAGGAAGGAATTCTAAAGCCATATAATTAACGTTTGAGTCATTCTACTTCTGTCATGCAAAACGTTATTAATATCAACCACAAAATTTTACTGGAGGGGTTAATGTATGAAATTGCCGTATGATTTTCTCGCTCTCATAATCTTCTACCTATGATGTTAAAGGTGCTTCAGTTAGGTACTTTGTTATTATTTCGAATTATGATAATAACGGCCTACTATTGACAGCAATAACAATATTTCTGATTTTTTTTCTAAACGTTAAAGAAAGTGTCTTAAAAGTGACTCCTTTTTTCGCCGATAAGTACTTATTTCTTTCACTTACTTAACACGTGTGGCATTAGTTAGCTTAAGTTAAATCTAATAAATCAAGAAAATGTATTGTATGGAAAATGCGAATCTATATTTATAAAATCGTAAACTGAATGACTGACTGACTGACTGACTGACTGATCTATCAACGCACAGCCCAAACCGCTGGGTCTAGAGACTCTAAATTTGGCACGTAGGTTCCTTATGAGGTCTAGGGGTGCACTAAGAAAGGGTTTTTCAAAATTCACCCCCTAAGGGGGTAAAAAAGGGGATCAAAGTTTGTATGAAAGTCCCTCAGTTTTGAAGCTAGGATTTTCAAATTTTGTGTTTAGACTGACCATTGAAAATAAATAAATACGGGTCTCAGCGTTTTTCAAAATTCTACCCCCGAAGGGGTCAAAAGGGGAATGAAGTTGTGTATTGAAGAAAATCCTTTATTTTCGAAGTAAAAATCGCTAAATTTATAATTTAGGCTTATGAATAGACATCTAACGCAACGTATATTGTTATTGTTAGTATTTGAACCCCTATTGGGATGAAATGGGGGTGAAAAGGGGTAAAAAACCCCAAAAATAGATATGGATGTCGTTATTGGGGTTTTCGGGGATGACGATTGCAAAAATGACATTTATTTTGAAGTCCACCGTGTTGGACATGATTTGACCCCTAAAGGGGTGAAAATGGGGTTTAAATTTTGTATGAAAAAATAATATAAAATAGACATTACAACTTTAAAGTTCGTTGGAGCACATCTAAAAACAAATAGGCAAACATATATTTTGTAATTTTGAAAATCAACCACTTAGGGGTAAATGGGGTAAGTAAACATAAAAATCGATATGGATGTCGTTCTTGAGGTTTTATGGGATGGTGATTGCGAAAATGAGATTTATTTTGAAGTCCAACACGGTGTACATGATTTAACCCCTAAAGGGGTGAAAATGGGGTTTAAAATTTGTATGGAAAAATAATATAAAATAGATATTACAACTTTAAAATTCGTAGGAGCATGTCTAAAAATAAATAGGCAAACACATATTTTGTTATTTTGAAAATCCTCCCTTAAGGTGTAAATTGGGTAAGTAAACATGAAAATCGATGTGGATGTCGTTCTTGAGGTTTCATGGATGGTGGTGGCGAAAATGACATTTATTTTGAAGTCCAACACGGTGGCCATGATTGGACCTGGACATGCACATCCAGGGGACGGGGACGGGGACAGGGTCAGGGACGGGGACGGGGACGGGGACGGGGACGGGGACGGGGACGGGAACGGGAACGGGAACGGGAACGGTTCCTTATGAGGTCTAGGGGTGCACTAAGAAAGGGTTTTTCAAAATTCATCCCCTAAGGGGGTAAAAAAGGGGATCAAAGTTTATATGAAAGTCCCTCATTTTTTAAGCTAGGATCTTCAAATTTTGTGATTAGACTGACCATTAAAAATAAATAAATACGAGTCTCAGCGTTTTTCAAAATTCTACCCCCGAAGGGGTCAAAAGGGGGATGAAGTTGTGTATTGAAGAAAATCCTTTATTTTCGAAGTAAAAATCGCTAAATTTATAATTTAGGCTTATGGATAGAAATCTAACGCAACGTATATTGTTATTGTTATTGTATTTGAACCCCTATGGGGATGAAATGGAAACGGGAACGGGAACGGGAACTGGAACGGGAAGCCGTAATGCGTAAAAATGGCTGGTCAGATCCTGGTTGAAGGTTCCCTAAGGATTTTCTCTAATCCACGCGGACGAAGTCGCGGGCAGAAGCTAGTCCCTTAATATTTTCCATGCAAAACGGTAATTTCATACTTTAATAATAATGATCATAATTATATCTAATCAAAAACTCATAAAATTGTTTTAGCCCTGAATAATTGAATAACACTTTGAGCTTATCGAATTATTTACGAGTACCTAGGTAGGTAATTTAATAATTGTGCTCAATCTTCAACGGTGTAAACCTACTGCATTAAATAGTAGAGCTTACTTCTCTATGGCTCTACACTATTACAAAATCTCTTGAAGGCTCTGCCTACATGCATGCGAAGTCAATGCAATGATAGATGGTAATGCACACTAATAAATAAGCATTAGACGTCGATGGTGCCTAAGAAGGTCACGACAAATCGGTGACTCATACACCGTTGCTTCTTCAAATCAACTGTTCACTGAAAAAATATACACGACTTATAAGATTTTTGTAAATTTTTTACTTGACGTAGATAAATAATTTGATAACTTAAATTTTTTACAATGTTTGCGGTTTTTTTATAACTTATGCAAAAAAAACTACACAAGACTTTAAACAATGTCTTAAAGTTCATTTGGTTAGGTTAGAATAGAACTGCGACCAAAAACACATCAGAAACGACTACGGTTTTTGCTTGCCGCACCGTTTCCCAATGGCGATAGTTTTGGGGGCTAATATTACAACATAATAGCATAGCAGCTTATAAATCTATTATTAATTTAAGTTTAAATACAAATTATTGAAACCATAAGTTTTAACTTGGTCCTTCGAGCCGGTATTATCACAATAAGTAAACGGAAAATCAGTGCCCCCACAGTACTTATAGAAGATAAAAAAATAAAAAAAACCTAATATCTATTGCTATGGCTCTACACTACACTACGAGTGTAGAATTTAATGAAGTGCTCTTCCTCTGAACGCAACCGTATGGCCGGATGTTCTTTGTAAGTTCCAAATATGAATGTTGACCATAAAGAAGTGTATTTTTATCATTTTTATTTTAAAGATATACTGGAATAGGTTGGTAGCATTTTTTTAAATATAGTTAAATTCCATGGAATATAAGCTCCGGAGTTTTTGGTGCCATTTTGTCTAGTTCAGTTTTGTGGCTATTTTAATTATTTGCAAATTTGATTTGAAAAATTGTTTCATAGTGGATATTGTGTCTCAAAATGGGTGCAGTTTTGTGGTACAAGTCCCTACGCATCTGAACAAGATGTGGGATAATTGAAATAGGTGATGCGATCTTGGTTGTGTGAAGCTGAGACTTTTATTGTAGTGGTGGCTACCTCGGCAGAACTTACCGAGTAAACTGTATCGATATATTTGATGCCAAATGCTCCAAGCAGCATTGGAATGCGATGCACCCGTATTCTAATGTAAACTAAAACCATACCACTGAATTATTTAACACTTGACACTGGCAGAAATTACTCCCTGAAGAGGAGTAGATTGCCATAACAAAAATAAAAAGAAGAAGAATATAGGCTCCACTACCTAACAAACTTCACTTAAAGAGCTTCTTTATTAACTCTCTAGTTAATCAGGATACTTATCTCGAGAGTCTGGACTTTGCTTATCGTTACCAACAATATTTCTTTAAAACGCCTGTAAATCGAGCTATAAGTAATAAAATATTCCGTGCCTAATTACTAGCTAAGTATACTTATGCCCTAAATGTATAGACAGAACATTCACTTTTCTCTAAATTAAAACGTTTTAGTCGGTACCATAGACATAGAAAAATTTTCGCTGCGCTCAAGAAGACCAACAAAGCGTGGAAAAGAGAAGTTAACATTATACGGACACGGTCTATGAAAAAAAGAGACAAAGGATCAAGTGACAATGTGCCAATATTTTTTACAGTAAGAGCCCCTAGCCAAATATTTTAAAGAAATTGTGATTGCTCTTTAGCTAGGCGGGACCTAGCAAAAGAGCAATCACAATTTCTTTAAAATATTTGGTAATCTTGATTAGAATTTAAAATAAGGGTATCGTGGAGCCATGGTGTCTAGTTCTGTTAGTGATTGTGATGTGACAAAAAGAAACAATCCAAGTAATCACACTTTTTACAGGTAAATAAGATATTGCCACACATTTCTCTAAAACCAAATTTCGCTACATTTATTCGTTTATCGACGAAGAAAACAGTATGGAACATAGTTTATTAATTTCCTTTACCATAATATAGTCATATTTTATGTATGTAAGTCATATTTTACGTATCTCATAATGTATACATCGTTTTTCGGATCACCTGTTTATTGACATTGTTGTTCTTTGACATTCTATTTCTATGGTCGGTATAGTCAGCAATGAAAGTCGCTTAACGCTTTGGTACTTTGCCATTGCAACTTTTTCGACAGATGTCTCACGGTTTGAAACATTAGTCAAAACAATTACCATGACAAAGTACTAATGTGTTAAACAACTTTCGTTGCTGACCGTACCTACTTCTTTTCAAGTTTTTGACGTTACGGTTCTTTTTCAGGGACCTAATAGTAGTCACTTTGAAACACCCTTGATGGCCAAATGTCCATTGATACAGGTTTCGATTAGGTTACATAAAGAAGTAGACCGAGCTCCCACTGCATGAAACCTTACCTCACAAGGTGGAAGAGCAGACATGTGTTACAGTAATAGATATTACTAAGGAGCACTGGATTTTAGTGGGTTGCCATCGTATATCCTGGAAGAACACATATTTTTTTTCGTTTTCGTACAGCTATTTTGACCGAAAATTACATCATGAGGTGGAAGATCGAAATGTTTACCCATCGAAAGAGAAACATTTGGAGAGCAAAACCCGCATGGGTTGCCAGCCCCAGGTTTCTCTTTCGATGGGTAAACATTTCGATCCTCTACCTTATGATGTAATTTTCGGTCAAAATAGCTGTACGAAAACGAAAAAAAATATATGTTCTTCCAGGATATGCGATGGCAACCCACTAAAATCCAGTGCTCCTTAGTAATATCTATTACTGTAACACATGTCTGCTCTTCCACCTTGTGAGGTAAGGTTTACTTTCGTGTCTAACTTGAATTTATACGTTCACTATAAATCATGGAAATGAACGAAAAAATAAAACGTTGTTATTCAGTTTACCAAAATATATTAACCGACTTCATCAAAAGGAGGAGGTTCTCAATTCGATTGTATGTTTGAGACGTCAAAACTGAAATAATTGAGACGTCAAAACTGGTTGTTGGTGGTTATAATATAAAACAAAAACATTATTGCTATCGCAACAATGTTGTTACTTATCCTTGTTGTCATCGTATAACATTAAAGTCGAAAGGGCTCGATTAGCTTCTGTAAACATCATTGTGTGTGATGTGATGAGTTGCATTGTATTACATTGTTTGAACAATCGACATATTCGATATTTCAAATGTAATATCGACGATATTTCAATTTCAATATTTGAAAATGTTGTAATATACTGAATGCTTTTCAACAACTTTAAAAGTTTTTCCTTTTGTGAAATATTTTTCTGTTGGTTCTGAAAAGCAATGAAAATATTGCTTGTTTGTTGCTAAAACTCATTTTTTTATGAAGAAGGAACTTCATAAATTAATTTCAAAGAGTGAAATCTGTGAAAATCGTGAAAGTAAGTTCAAGTTTAGAAGATAGAATTATAGTTACTTAGATAGATTTTGAAAATTGATTTCGGAATCACGATGATCGTTAAAGATTTTAAGAATATAATGGTTTTTTGTATCATTACATTATTTATAAATGTTGTTAATTTGTTGCCAATTGAAATAATAGTATAATAATGTTATGCTTGCCTATATTGTGTTTTCACTTTTCTTTAATTTTTAAGCACTGTTATTGTTTTAGTTGAGGTGTAAAAATGTTGGCAGAGCTAACGTAAAATTAATAAAAAGATTCACTTTTTCTTTAGATTTCGAAGTTGTATTAGGGGTTTAAATATGAAATTGCCGTTTTGTTTGGTGAATTTTAAAGAATTTGCATTTTCCATAAGTACCAACATTGTCTTAATCATTTTATCAACCTCATGGTTGTTGCGTTGATGCGTTACACTAGTGTTTTAAAACTTTTATACACAAATGTTAAACACTCAGCTAAAATGCCACATGTGTTTTAAGTGAAAAAAATATCGGCTAAGTTACAACAAATAAGGTGGTCATTTCTGCTAACGAAAAAAGGAGTCACTTTAAGATACTTTTTTACGTTAAGTAAAGAAAATCAGAAATATTTTTATTACTACTGATAGTGGGCCGTTATGATTATAATTCGAAGTTATTAATAATAAGTTTAACTGAAGCATCTTTATCATAATAGAAGGAGCCTCTGTGTGTGAGAAAAATATCGGCAATTTCATACTTTAACCCCTACAATTTTGCATTTGTATTGTCTTAAATAAAGTTATCGATTCAATACTCACATTGTAATTACCATAACATAGTCACGAGTAGGGCTATTTTGAATTTAAAACTAACCAGTAAGGCTATAAGTATCTATGTCAGACATAGACAACAGAACTGGCGCCGGCGGTTTCCTGTGACCGCAGAACGATACATTAACATAAAGCTGGATTGTATGGATATACTTATTCAGTATGATCGTCTTCAATTAAATTATTATTCTGACAGCTGAGCATTTTTGTTTATTTTTATGTTGATAGATGGCGCTATTCAACTAGGAAGTTTTTTTTAATTTATCCTAGCAGCTGAGTATACTTACCGCTTAATTATTCAACACTTGACGCTGGCAAAAATTACTCCCTGAAGAGGAGTAAATTGCCATAACAACGTCAAAAATTGGCATTTGACATCCTTTGTTTTTTCTTAAAATGTTACGTACTTAGCTGAACAACGACATCTAGCCGTACGTCTTTTAGGTACTACCTTTTTTTTTAAACTGCCTTTTGAAAACCGCTAATTTTAATAAGAAATAAGAGATCTCTGCCTTCCAAAAAGACATGACATCTGCGTGGACAGTTATTTCTCGATCCCTCGGGAACAGTGTATTGTTTCTTGAAAAAAGGCACATTATTATAACCTACCTTTCCTGTTTACTAAAATATCGTGATATTATCTCTAAACAATGATTTATTTACAAAAAAAACACTAAAATAAGCTAATAAAATATATAGGTAAGTAAGTACTTAAATAAAGATTCAATACAAACATTTTGTAAATGACCGTCTGTTTCCAAAATAAAATAAATAAATTAGATTTTAATGCTATTTAAATACACGGAATCCGTGTTATTACAAAAGATTTTTAAACACTGTTTAATTAAACACCTGTTTAAATGTGATCCTGCAAACAATCTTGTCAAAAAAGTGACAGCATCACATTTAAACACGTGTTTAGTAAACAGTGTTTAAAAATCTTTTGTAATAGGTGTAGGGTTTTAGATGAAGGAACTCCTCGCCAGATATTCAGCGAAAAGGGAAGTACTTCCACCGAGCTAGGTGACTGTGCTCGGGGACCGCGGTCCAACCGTTGATGGTTGGTAGTTGTATATATTCTGAGTCGCTGAGAAAACTCTGTTAGCGAGATGTAGGATTTCCATACTGTTTCCTCGCTCTCCATACTAATCGTCATTTCTTTCCGCATCAGGCGCCATCTAATGAACTCGATGTGAATCATGGTTGAACGGTGTGTTGTGTAGTTTGTGCGGCGAATGGTAGATGTCGCTCCTCTCAATTCATACTTTTCGCTGCTCCTACATTTCTTCATCATTTATTATGTAGCGTATGATCGCGCCGCTACATCACTCCCCCCCTTTTAACTCTTAAGAGACTTGTATAGGCCAGTAACGCTCCACAGTCCACAGAGTACTTATAATATCTTCCAGTCTCCATCATGACGAGCGTATGCTGCTGGCTGTTCCGTGGGCGGTATGGCTACATATGCAGCACTGTCACGCCGGTATAAGCCGATTTCAGTCCGGCTGGGCTGCCGTGTTGCCGTCGTCCGCCAGTCCAAGTCATCGCCGCAGGACCAAGTCGCTTTCTTCCGCTGATCGTGGACCTTGAGGCTGCTCCAATCTCGATCGTATGAGGGGTGGTATACCTTGATGTTGTTGCTCCATTGCTCCAGAAGGTTGCTGCTGTCCAGTGTCGGGTGGTCACCAATGTAGGGTTTTAGATGAAGGAACTCCTCGCCAGATATTCAGCGAAAAGGGAAGTACTTCCACCGAGCTAGGTGACTGTGCTCGGGGACCGCGGTCCAACCGTTGATGGTTGGTAGTTGTATATATTCTGAGTCGCTGAGAAAACTCTGTTAGCGAGATGTAGGATTTCCATACTGTTTCCTCGCTCTCCATACTAATCGTCATTTCTTTCCGCATCAGGCGCCATCTAATGAACTCGATGTGAATCATGGTTGAACGGTGTGTTGTGTAGTTTGTGCGGCGAATGGTAGATGTCGCTCCTCTCAATTCATACTTTTCGCTGCTCCTACATTTCTTCATCATTTATTATGTAGCGTATGATCGCGCCGCTACAATAGGTAACACAGATTGCATTTAATTTTATGTCTAGGCATAGTAGGACGCTTTTCCGAGAAAAAATCAAAGGACACACAACAAATACCAGTACTAGCACTAATTGCGTTATCAGGCGGAAAAATCAAGAGGTCTATAAATCAAACAATCTAAGTATTAAACGTATAATTTGAACTGCGTTGCGTTGTTGCGATACAATTTTGCAAAGTCAAGGAAGGCAAGGCGGTAAGAAAAATATAAAAATATTATTATTTACATAAGTAGAGCACTTTTTAACCCCCGATGCAAACTAAGAGGGGTTCCAACTTTCCGGTAAAGCCTTGATCCCCGTTAAAAAAAGCATTCTTCGAGACCCTCAAAATGGTTTCAACTTTATCGTTAGTCGAAAATTTTATCCCGCCTAAAAGTTTTTCAGGTTCGAGAGTTTGATGATAAACCCGTGTTTCATCCATAGTAAAAATCGATATAAAATTCCTGCAGATCCAGCATCAAACAACTCCAAACAAACACAGAAAAGTGTGAAATGTTATCGTTTTTGCTTTTCTATTGATTGAAAGCATTTTCGCGCTGACTGACATAATTGACATTCGTTCTAATAAGTTGCGTCTGTTCATAAAAGGTGCCTTATGATCTCAGCTATCTCCGTGACTTTTAATCTTCGGTCTCCCAATATTAAATCACATATTTTTTTGATATTGTAGTCGGGTAGTGGACGTTTTGGGTTGTCTTCAATACTCTCCCGTGCACGTTTTAATCACATTACCTAATGAAAATATTTCTTTAGCGGTCCCTCGAGATGTGACGACCCTTAAGATTAAATATAACCAAGGTTATACCTATAGTTACAAATATTAAAGTACAAGCCAACCTACACATTATTTTTTTTACTTATACTTACAGGTTTGTTGTGTTTGTCTTTGAATTCCTACATAGTTACTTCCATCTTCTCTCTCCCCCTTACTAATAAAGATTGTATAGCAGATGAATAGTTAAACAAGTGTTTTGTCACTTTCTTTTTAATGTCAAACTGAAATAGTTTGACAGAGAGTAACCATCGTGTAACTATACATCTGCTATCAAATCTACAATCTTTATTAGTAAGTGGGTAAGTGTATTGTGTATTTCACAAAAATACATAAGGGCACTCTTTTTTCCAATAGTTTTATGTTATGCAGATAGGTATCTTCTATGCATATCTTTCCACTTGATTCGTTCCTACAAAATTTCTCTTCTGTAGGTGTATGTACTTATTTTCTATGGTTATCTATGAATGATCAAAGATGCTGTAAAACTCCTACGCTCTAAATATAATGATATTGAACCTGTTTAGATATATTTTAGGGCATTAAACACGTTTGCTGGCTCAGTATTACAAACACCCACGTGTGCCCACCCATCAATGTATTGATCGACCAGCTGCGTAGTGAAATTTCTTTATAAAATCTACTTTTGATATACCTACACCTATTTTTACCCGACTACGGCGAAGCAAAAAAACGGAGGGGCATGTATGTACATTGTACCTATGTACTTATGTTCATAATTTTACAAATGAGGTAAGTATCGCTATTGTTGATAAAAAAGCTCAAAACCATTTGTAGAATTGATCATTTATGAACAGCTTTTTGTATGGAAACAACCTATCGCGATAGAAATTACAGCAAAATTTCATACAAAGTATTATTTGACTTTGGGGGCTGATTATGTAACTTTGTTGCAATCAACTCTGACAGAAATCGCAGTTACATTGCTGCTTCATTAAGAACCAATATGAGAACTATC
This sequence comes from Agriphila straminella, assembly GCA_950108535.1. Taxonomy (NCBI): domain Eukaryota; kingdom Metazoa; phylum Arthropoda; class Insecta; order Lepidoptera; family Crambidae; genus Agriphila; species Agriphila straminella. Next base: position 22,429,192 of record OX467305.1, on the reverse strand, counting down.
TTACTTAAAGCAGCAATGTAACTGCGGTTTCAATCGTTTTCAATTGAGAATTGTTAGCAACAGAGTTACGCTACGTAATAATCTTAATTCTTAGGGCTAACGTAAGAAACGGTTGAAAACTTTCTCGCGATTTCAGGGCTGTTTTCATGCAAAACTTTGTTCATGGTGATCAATCAGTTCTATAAAATTGTCCAGTTATAACAAAATCTAACCTAAGTTTTATGAACATTAACTATTTAGGCTAGAGCACGATTAGCACGAAAATGTACAGAAGTAGTAGAAATAGGCGGGAAATCGACCGATCGCAGATAAGATCGGACAGCGATGGTAGAAGAATGAAACGACGAAAATCTGGCACTGCGGAAATGGCTACCCCATTTAGGAAAGTCATTGTTTACACTGAAAATACTTAAATGTTTGCTTTTAATTATCACGGTTCGTTTAAACAACTGTGTGCTGGAAGCTAGTTTATTAGATTCCTTATCTTAGGTCGTCAACATAGGAAAAATGTGTTTAAGATTTTTAAACTATGTAGATATAATAATGAAGAGATTATGCCAAAAAGAAAGTTCGCAAAGAAAGTGAAAGTGAAATAAGCTTTATTCAAATAAACTAAATTATTAAGTACTTTTGAATCGTCTATATAGATTTATAGATAGTGATATAGATTTATTTAATACCAAATTTGCTAAATTTAAAAATGAAACTTTCAAAATTTGTATTAGTCAACTACAACCTTAATGTTTTTTGTTACCATGTCTTAACCATTTTTGTTAAAATGTTATTAGATTACTTAGAAAAAAAAGACTTTTTTGTTGTAATGTAATTATTTACTTAATAATTTTCTTACATATGTTTGCTTACATAATAGTCTGTTCAACGTATTGTACTACTTGGTGGTGGAAACTTTTTTGTATGTACTAATATTTTGTTTATCACTATGTATTATTTAAAGCTGTATGTTTCCCAAAGTAATAAAATAAAAAAAATAAAAAAAATATTTTCCTACCACCCGTTCCAGACTTTTTTAGCTGACAAGAAGAACGGGCGCAAGAAACTTATCAGCTGTAACAGCCATAAGTAACGATATTTACAAACTTGAATATATCGTTACCAGATAATTACAACAGGGTGACAGGATTATTGGCAACAACATAGACTTATTATATTACTTCAACAAAGTTCTTATATTAGCAAGTTATGTGTTACATCATTTCCACGCATTTTGATCTTTAAGATAATCGTCAACTTTATAATAACCTTTACCCATGAGCGTTTTTTTAACATGGTTTTTAAATTCATGCAAAGGAAGATCAATCACTTGTTGTGGAACTTTATTAATAAAGGCTATGCCTTTCCCCATAAATGAACCTCTAGTTTTTGCAAGCCTAAATCTTGGAACGGCAAGTTTATCTTTATTTCTTGTATTAAACTGGTGAATGTTGCTGTTCTTATCAAATGAATCATAGTGTTTATAAACTAAATTTTCATAAATATATTGGCCTGCCAAAGTTAAGATCTTTGAGTAGAGCCACAAATCTTGGTGCAGCAAATAGTTGCCATATTAAATAATATAGGATACGAATAAATGATTTCATTTAACACCACTGAGGTTTAATGTACTATACCAAGTTTAGATATTTTTAATTATTTTTTTCGTTCATCGATTTTTCCGAAACATAGGTATACTTTATAGAGGATAACACCAATCTACGCTATCTTAAGTTTTATCAGATACAGACTCTATACTTTAGCATAAGTTTTACTTCTAGGCTAGCATGGTTTTAATGACCTAACTCGGGTACGATTGTCAGCTTTCCCCGTTTATTAACACAGGTCAAAGAGAACAGAATGTGTCGTAATATCACATCTGGTACGAATCATTGTTGTATGCCTGCAGTGGTTGTCACGAGAATGATGCAGTCACGAGTTTAATGTGGGATGTGGGACTCACGTAGATTTATAGGTAGTGCAGAAAATGTGTTGCAAAGATTTAAAACTAGATGAAAATAAGGCACTCATGCTGTACGATAATTAATTACGGAATCAATTATTTATTTAATAATTTGCTAAGCGATCTACATCTGATTCTGTGACTTGAATTTTCTATGAAATAGCAGATTTTTAGCGCTTTCACAATTTATATTCTGTTATTTCGTGTATTACATTATTTTATTGGAAATCATTTTGGTTAAATCCATTTCACAGCCTATGGGTGGCACTGTCTTCTGGGTTTTATTGAAACCTTTGATAAAAAATAGACACGCTACCTATTTTCCTTATTTTGGTTAGAGTCGGAAAGTCGCCAGCCTCGGATCCTGAGATAACTCCTAAAGTCATCCGATACCCAGTGTGCAAACAAGGTTTTCTGTGTTTTCGCGATTAGCTGAGTGTAACATCGGCTTAATACGCATGGCCGGGAATCAAAGCGATCTTGTTGTTTTTTAATTGCAACCAGACATGCCATGTTCACACGCCGTGACGTAAACGATCTATAATTATTTGTTCTGCTATAATTTTATAACAATTTAATAACAGTTTGGCGACCGTGGGTAGTGAACTTTATAGATTTCCTGGTAATGTTGTTTTTGTTACGTGTTCTAAGTAATAATTTAGTTTTGCATAAAAAGGTAAAATCGATGAAGCAAAAATAACAAAAGTTAATATTTTATGTCCATCAGCCATTTTTGATGTCCCCACTGCTGGGGCACATGCCTTCCTTATGGATGGTAAGGAGGACGGGCCATAACCCACCACGCGGGCCCAATGCGGATTGGTGGGTGTTAACGACTGCAAAATGCAGCCGGGACCAACGGCTTAACGTGCCTTCCGAAGCACGGAGGAGCTCGAGATAATAAGTTTTTGGTCACCCATCCCTTGACCGACCATTGCGAACGTTGCTTAACTTCCGCAATCGCTGGGCCAGGCGCTAAACCACTGCGCCCCGAGCTCCTCATAAGATTATTATGTACTTAATGTTAATAAATAATCGGTTTGGTTGGTGGTAGGGCTTGTTTCAAATCCGCCTAGCTTGGCTAGCTACCACCATTTGAGGTAAAGGCCAAGCACTATCCAGCTTATCCAGCTAGGGGTAAAAAAAAATTGATAATGGCGATGGCGGGATGTCACAAAATTTATCCCGCTTGGTGGTTGGTTGATACTAATAAATTATTAATACGGAAATTGGACAGTAGACTAATTAAAGATTGAAGAAAACCAAAATGTGTTGGATGAAAAATTTATATTTACGAAAATTCTCTTTTTGACATCAAACATCCAAAAATTGATAGCAAGCACCATAGACTTAGAAAAATTTTCGCTGCGTATTTCTATGGCAAGCACATAGCAAACAACAAAATGACAGCTATAATGGGCTGTACGATCATGATGTTTTTTTTTCATAGAGTTAAATTTGTAAGGAAAATTCCTTTTGACCTATGAATATAAATTCACATTTCAACCAGTAGAGTAATCCTATTTATTCTGTGAAAACTTTAAAATCTTTTTTCTCTGCTTGAAAGATAATAAGTTGACGGCCCATAACGTTTATTCCGCCATCTTATCTCGTACCACTGACAAAAGAGTGTTCCACCGTTGCATTCAAACTACTCATCACTTCAAGCGACATTAAACTTTAATTTCATTGTGTTGAAATTAGATTTCCTTTGTACTTCCTGTGATACGTTTTACGCATGCGTTCGGATGCAGACGCTCGTCTAGACAGGGGTGGTTAAAGGCATGTGTTTTATGCATTCAGCCAGTTTTAGTAGACCCCTGTCAGTTGCAATTCCAATGTAAAAAGGAAAGAGAAAGTTATTTTCAGAGTTCAGTTTAAAATTGTTATGTGCAACCGAATCTGACGAAATTTAAAGATTTTGCTAACCTTGGCGTATCGCCAGGTTTGGGCATTGCAATTTTACGTAATGTAAGGAGTCTTGCAACTTAGATTGTTAACGGGCTAAGCGACATATTGGAGACCTCGAACTCACGAATGCCAAATGCACTTCGGAGTGTGCAAATTAAGGAATTACACGACTATATTTTAAGCATGATTTATATTTTAAGTTTATATTTTAAGCATGATTGTAGCAAAGAAGCTGTTGAGTTTCCTAATAAAAAAAATAAAAAAAAATAATAAATCCCACCAAGTCCATTCCACCATCGAAGCACTAGACGCAGATAGCAAGATATTATGTTGTTGATATTTGAACCATCCGCATAAAGCAATTGTATACTTTTACAATGCGAACAGCTAAGGAGTGGAACAGGCTGCCTGCCCATGCTTACCACAATAGTTACAACTTTGGGCTTTTTCAAGGCTAAAATGAATAGGCTTTATCTAAGTGAGCATGCTCCATCGCAGTCTACATCATCACTTAAGGGGATTGTCAACCACGTGGTCTCCATACAAACGGCGATAACGTTTCCCACCCTCTAAACGTTAACCTACAGCAATGAATTTTTGGTATGTTTTTGAAATGCCTAAAAACTAGGGCTGTACGTTTTGATTTTTAAAATATTCATTGTAGTTTTGAAAATATTGGCACTTCTGTGTTTTGTATGAAATCACTAAAATGCAAATATTTCGAAATCTATTATAGATATTTAAAAAATCAAAACGTACAGCCCTAGTATTTAGGCATTTCAAAAAAATACCAAAAATTAATTACTGTAGGTTAAGGTTTAGAGGATGGGAAACGTTATCGCCGTTTGTATGGAGACCACGTGGTTGACAATTCTCTTAACGCGGTGTAGTTGTGGACAAATACTGACTTATTTTCAATAAAAAAAAATTGCAGTTAAATAGTGCAGTTTGGACCACTTTTTTATTATTTTACTCATTTACTTTACTCGTATAACGGCTACATACAGACAGACAGAGATTGATTGTATTGTATGTGTCTCATCAAATATGAGACAAGGAATATTAATGATGTCGTTAAACTTTGTGACGTTTCCATCTGAAGATGGTAATTACTGCTTTGCTAAGTAATTATGTATATTGGGTGTAAGATGAAGGGCACACAACATACTTATAAAAAATATTCATAAGCGCAAAACACAAACTAAGAATAGAAAGGTTTAGGTAAAGTCTTTAGGTAATTCGAATATTTCTTTAACATAATGTATGAAACAGTTGATTTAATTTTTCCTTTCCAACGACACTGTAAAATAGAAAACATAGGTACTCAAGGCGTATCTGTAAAAACTTATATTATGTCCGGTCAGAGTCTCAAAAACGGCACCTCGAACAACGCCCCACTTTCAAAATTTTCAAATAGCTTTTTGTTTTGTCAGTCGGTGCCACATTTTCGTGCTGTTTTATTTCGTCAAGCGTTATCTAGGATATTATTCATCGAAGATTAAACAGCAAACATTTTTCCACACATTTGTTTACAACTCTTATCAGACTCGGCCCCACCCATATGGCAGAACATGTGGGTGCAGATAAGGAGTCCACAGGGAAACAGACGTCTTTGATAAAAGAGGGTTGGTTATGAAACTGGGGTGCGGACGGACAGGGAACAGGGTCGCAAATGCATTATCTGGCTGTACGATTTGTATACCTCTGCTTGTCAGCAATAAACAAACGAAAAAGAAAAAAATATTGAAAATATGTTCCGGGGACACACTTTTTGAACATTAAGTACAATTTTTGAGTTTTTGGCGCCATTTTGTCGGTTTCAGTTCGGTGGCTATTTTAATTATTTGCAAATTGTTTTATAGTGGATATTGTGTCTTAAAATTGGTGCAGTTTTGTGGTACAAGTGTCTACGCATGTGGGATAATTGAAATAGGCGCGATCTTAGTTGTGTGACGCTGAGTTTTTTATTGAAGTGGTCGCTACCTCGGCAGAAGTAACCGAGTAAACTGTATCGATATATTTGATGCCAAATCCTCCAAACAGCATTGGAATGCGATGAACCCGCATTCTAATGTAAACTGAAACAATACCACTGAATTATTTAACACTTGACACTGGCAAAAATTACTCTCAGAAGAGGAGTAGATTGCCATAGCAAAAATAAGAAGAAGAAGAAGAAGTACAATTTTCTTTGCAATTATTTTTTTTTCAATTTTTTTCTGTAGTATAAATTCGGTTCATGGTGATTAAATGCGGCATCATAAATGGGCAATGGCATAAAATTCGCGCCAAAATGGCTGCAGTGTCATATTTCAAGAACAAACCGATTCGCTTTTAAACCCCGTAAACAAGGTTGAAAATCCATCAAAAGCTACCATGCCTGTAATAAAAAGGGTGTAATAATTGTGTTCTTCGAAAAAGACGTCGTCGGTCGAGTCAGTTCTTTGTTTTTTCATTCCAGACAGTTATTAAATTGCCGCCTCCGATAAATGTGAATTATGCGACGGGATCATTGAGCGAGACGAGACGTTTTTGTTCTCGAGGCATTGATAGATGGCGGCAGTTTTTAGGGTTCCGTACTTAAAGGATAAAAATAGTTTTAGGAACCTCAATGTCATTTTTAAAGTCTACATATAGACACCCCGCACGTATAGGTTTGATGAAATTTTTTTTTTTAGTTTCAGTTCCATGTATGGAAAGCCCCCTTAATCTTTTATTTTTATTTTATTTTTGTATCAAAATCGTAAAGCGGTTCACAGAATACTAGATATTAATTACTATTAAGATTACAATTAATAATAATCTACCTACCAAGTTTCAATCCTAATAGTTTCGGAATCAAGTGGCTGTGCCATACGGACGGACAGACAGACAGACTAAAGAATCTATAAGGGTTGCGTTTTTTGCCATTAGGCTACGGAACCCTAAAGAGTAAAGACGGGACCTTATTACTAAGACTCCACTGTCCATATGTCTGTCTGTTTGTCACCAGGCTATATCTCATGAACCGTGATAGCTAGACAGTTGAAATTTTCACAGATTATGTATTTCTGTTGCCGCTAAAAAACAAGTACTAAAAAAAAAAAAAAACGGAACCCTTCGTGCGCGAGTCTGACCTGCACTTGGCCGGTTTTTTTATTTTATTTGTAAAGGCTTATGTTTTCGCATTAAAAGGTAAAATTGAGTAGAAGTAGGTAGGTACTAGTTAAAACTAGTTGATGCAGACTTTTTATGATAAATCTGAGATTTCTCAAGAAGATGTGTTAAGGCTCCTATAGCCCTCAAGTGGCGCCCTCATCTCAATTAAATAAATTCACATGTACAGATTGAGGTTCTATTTTTTATTTACAAAATATAGTTCGTTGCAGTAGTAGTAGGCAAAAGGGCAAAAAGTGGCCACTTTATGCGTATATGTATAGGGCTCTTAAAGTAAATTATTTATCCTTGTGAGTGTTGTGTTTCTGTACTTTCTGTCAGTGAGAAGGGTGCGAATGCGAAAAGTCTTTTGGGTAGGGAGGGAAATCAGAGTTTGCAATGCGTAAATATTTTTTGCAGCATCATATTACGTTTTTATAAGCTACGGTGCTTACATCATTCGTCTTTTATAAAGACCCGCTGGAGTAATATTATAAGAAAAACAAAAGACAAAAGAAAAATAGTTAAATTCGTCCAGTCTGTACTACAGGGTGTTTCATAAAGACCCGTATTTTTTTATTTGTATGAAAGAACAGCTGTAAAGTGACAACCCTGGAGACAAATAGTCTATTGTTTTCGATAATCAATGCTCTGATGGGCAAAAGCAAAGCACAATGTAGGTCTAGAGTTGCCATTATGTAGATAATAAAAATAAAATAAATAATCATAAAAATATTTTTTTCTCTAAAAGTCGCAGTTTTCAGGTTTTTTTCCGGGGTTGTAGGCATGGTACCCTATCTACCATATTCGGCTTTAGGGTTTTTTTAACACGTTGTGAATGACAAGCAAGTTAATTTTGTCGATATCGAACTATAAAAAATATTCCGTATTTTTTTTTCTTTTTTTTTGTGTCAGTGGCCCTACCATGAGTTGATACAAACTATTTACGTTACCGTAAACTATCGGATATACTGCTCACAGTCAGTGCGAGTGAAAGAGACAAAACGATAGTTTAAGGTAACGTAAACAGTTTGCATCAACTCATGGTAGAGCCACTGGCCTGGCCTATTCCATTTTCCACAGAAATTCCGCCAAAATGAATTTCTGGATAAAGCTGGTAATTTTGATGATTGCCTTCCTCGAGAGTTCTCCTTCTCTAACCTAGAGGAAAGACACAAATAAGCTTTAGCTATAAGTGGAACAAGCTTTAGCTGTCAAAAGCGACATTTATAAAACTGTTTTTCGTGATGCTGGTTTTCCAGGAGACAGAGTTGAGTGCGCGGTGAAATTTTCTTCAATCGTAATAAAATATTTTCTTTAAGTACAAAAAATATTTTTATTTTTATTTTGTTTATTTGCACTACATAGTGTGTTAAAAATGTTAAAATATGTAATAATGCGAGGTGCCCTCTGTTCAGTTCCTCTCGCTGCGAACACGAGAGTTGGTTGGGGTAGGTCGCAGGTCGCTCGGTCGATAAAGTGTTGAGGTCCCCATCCACATCCACATTCCAGACGAGATTCAGCCGAAAACGCAGCCTGAATGATAACATCTTATCCTGAAACTTATAACAAAGGTACTTACTGCAGTTTCTGGCCCACAGTTTGTACTAGTGAAATGTATGTGATATAGTTAGTGTCATTGTATGATAATATTTATTCTTAAACGCACAATACGCACAACTTAGGTTCCACAGAATATCAGCGTTGCAGGTGATATTCATGATTAGAGCTTGCAAATATTCGATGATACTCTAGACCTATTCAAATATTCGATTTTTCTTTAGGAGGAATTCGAACTATTTAAATATTTATTTAATTAATGATGCTGAGTGGTTTCATAATATGTTTTGCTACATTACCGTATCTTGCCCACTCAAAATTGTGAAACTGGATAAAATTATTTGTATTTTGTATATAATGTCGCAGCAAACTAGTTTAATCAGCCATTTAATTAAATGTCCACTTTTTTTTATTAAACCGCGTGGCGGGCGCCGAGACGCCATCGCCACCCCGTATCAGCGGTTTAAGTACCTACATATTATAAAAAAACTTACCTAAATAAAGTTTTATTGTCCCCGTTTCATTAATACTTAGTTAGGTGATAGATAACGATGACGTTTCAAGCGCAACGAATGTCAATACGTACGTGATGCTATTTAGGCCCTCCGCTGCGTCAAGCGGGATCCCGCCGCGGGTACACGGCGCGGAAATATAGATTGCTGGTTTTTGACGGACAGATGCTTGCGCAGTGCATGAGTAAGCTCTAATCTACGCCCCGCGCGCGTGTCCCGCTTGACACAGCGGAGGGCCTTACTCTGATAAACTCAGAATAAATAAACCATTCTAATATATTTTTTTAAGTTTCTACTGTCCGTTGATTTAAAACTTACCTATGACCTATGTAGTACATACTTATTTAATTTACAAAAATACTGTTAATTTACGCATTATTATTTTACCTTATATCCTAAAAAGGGCCAGCAATTCGATAATTTTATAGATTAAAAAAAAATCGACTGGTTTCCTCCACAAGCGTTTGTACTAAAATAGTTTGATTGGTTGTTTCAAATATCAAATGTCATTTGTGACATATTTTAACCAATCAAAGTATTAATAGCGGTTAGATCGCCGCTGGCGCCATCAGCTTTGCGTTGCCAACCCCATTGCAGTTATTAATAATTGTTAATTGTGGAATAAATCACATAGTTTGAACTAGCACACAAACTTGCTGTGACACAGAGTAGGTACTAACAGCCATGTTTACGCTTGAACACCAAGTTTGTAGAACCATTGTTTACCCGGTTGGGATAGGTCGGATGGATGTCCCCACCGGAAAGGTATGTTTACGACTTACAACATTTCAGATTGAAACAACAACATAGAGCACAGCTGCTGCTTCAAGAACAATGCTTCTATTCTCAAATGTGCTCATATTATAAGTATACGATTCGATACAATATACATATTATATGTGAATAAAAATCTGCTGTTTCAATATCAAAATGTATGAAACAGCTATTTTTTTTCACGATTTTAGAGTTGGTCCCATAGTAAAAGTTGATGGTCCCTATCTTCTATTGCGGCATTACGGGTTATTTTATTTATTTAATTCTTGATGCACAATTTTGTACAATGGCGGACTTAATGCCTTAGAAATTCTCTACCAGTCACGTTTGTAACACGTTATATAAGAATAATAATAATTGTGAAGTGTCCAAAAAATAAATTGTCTTATTGTCACACGTATGGCAAGCTGCTTCCTTAAACTAGCTAAATCGAAATTATTCTCATTTATCTACTGAACAATAATAAATAACTGCAGTGCCAAAATTTAGGTTGCGGTCAAAGTGCATTATAAAAATGCAATCACAAAAAAATATAGGAAAACCTCACGTAAGTACCTACATTGAAAATTTTAATGTTTTGCATGAATGGAAAACGTTGCACTTTTCAAATTTCTTTGATTTGTATTTTATCTATAGAAAAGCAATAAAACATAAAAACAATCAGTAAGTACAAAGATTTTAAAAATGCAATAAATGATTGATAATTTATTATTCCTCTGCTAATTTAGGCATATAATAACTAATAAAGCTGGTACAAGTGTTTAGGCCAAGATACAACGGATAAAGAAGGTAAGTAGTCATTTTTGTTAACAAAAAAGTAGTCACTTTCAATGATTTTTTTAATGCTAAGAAAACAAAATAAGTAGACTTTAATAATTATGCTAATAGTTGACGGCTATATTACGGTCATAATTTGATGTAATATCTAACAACTGATAAATATTTAAAATCACAGAAGTTATGAGGTTCTCTGTGTGTGAGAAAAACGATGGGTTGCACTTGCACTCCGGGAGTGCCGGCAGAAGTGAAAACTTGAATATTCAAAGCGATGCACAACATTAATATTAACGTTGTGCATTTTTGGTATTTTGGAATGGTTAGTGAATAATTTTGCACGAATTCCTTTAATTATCAGTATAAAAGTACTTACTATCATTTATGTGGTATAATACAATATTTATTTATTACGCTATCGTACACAAACATGACTAGGTATTAATTATTAAAAAGTTTATCTCTCTGAAAAATCAACTACTATCCATAAATTCGACGACTTTTTGACATTATTACGTCACCGTCTTACAAATTTTCGATGTCACGTGTCCTGACGCGAGTTTAACATTTTTTACCCATTACAAAAAAGTTTTCACTTAAAAATCACTTATTTCATAGGTAAGGACTAAGTAAGGAAAGACCCAATATTACATTTAAAGAGTTTGTACTCCGCCATGGGAAAACCAAACAAAACCTTAACCTATTTTGACCGTACGAAAAAACGCAAAATTATGGGCGACCATAAGCTTTATTGCGACCACAATAAAAAATCGAGAACAATAGAAGCATTTAATTTGTGTAAACAATATCTTAGTTATAATCTTTATGGCTAGTTCGAGCGCCCTAGGTTAATGAAACGCTCACAGGGTGACCATATTGAATATCGAAAATACGGACATTTAGACAAGACATAAAAAAATTAAAACTCGAAATGGAGTGGTTTGAAACTGGTTTTCACGGTGTCGCCATCGCCCCGAGGTTCCCGGGGAGAGGGGCTCTCAGAGCCTCGGGCCAAGTTTTAAAATAAAAAAAAGTAAGAGGCACTGACTCTACCTACACAAAATAATTAAAACAATAAAGAATCTGAAAAAAACCAAAATTAATTAGGCCGGAATGTTTCCGCATAACCGAGCCTTAATCAAAAAAAGTTCGATCAGATTATAAATACAAATACGAACAGAAGCCCATATTACAGGGTATGAATTATGTGTGATGTGTCCCGACAAATTAGGACGTATGGTAACCCTAAACGTTCTAACAAATGGAATGAGTTCCAAATGTATTAGTTTAACGCTGTACCATTGATTTATTGCTAAACACCCCTCACCACAACCATATATTGCCATAGAGTTACATATTGTCCAGAAAAGGCGACATCAATAATTTAAATAAAAGTCAAGTCGCATGTTGTTGTCAAAAATCTTGAATTTAATTTTAACGCAATTTAATTGCTGTTGGATATTGCACTTTTGGCAAGAAACTTAATTTTTAATATAGCTGGTTTTCAAGTCTGTACTTCTGTAGCCTGTTAGCTCAATTTATTTATCATTGTTTTGTTTAGAAGAAAACCACTTTTTCTATTTTGTAAGCAAATTATTTTGTTATGTCTTTTCTATTCAGTATTCATATTGTTAATTCTATGGTCCAAACAAAATGACTCGGGGGAAACAAAATGTAATTTCCGTACACAAAACTTTATTGCTTAAGCGTGACACTATGAAATATACCATCTGTTCTTTGTAATAGAGGTCAATTTCAGACACCAATTCCTGTAAAATTGCAGGGAAAATTTTCCAAACTAAATTGAGTCCTGTTTTTGACGCAATGAAACTATTTTGAGAGCTCAATTTTAAATGGGGTGTACGAGTGTCTTTTTACCGAATTGGAAGTTAAAAATTAAGTGAGTTTTTTATATTGTGTCTTATCTGTAGGAAATAAGGTTTATTTTCTTAATAATTTGACTGAAATAGCACGTAAATATTAAAGTGTTTTATTTTTATTGTAATTTTTTATTTAATTTATTCGCGTTCGAGTAAGTGTGGGAATTGTCGAAGTCAAATATTGAAAGTTTTTTATTTTTTTTATTTTTATTTTTTTTGGCGCCGCACGGTTTGTGCATTTGCCACAAACAAGTCAAAGGTAGGGAAACATCGGATCGGAATTTTGAGGTAGGATCAAGGATATGGATGATAAAGTAAAAGGATAAGGATAAACTACATAAATAGATTACACAATATAGAAATAATGTTATTTATTAGAGAAAAAGTGTTAAGGGTCGGTTCCTATATTCCATAAGTCCATAGTAAACGTGTCGAAAAACGAATCGTTTCGCGAATAAGGAAATGGGGGTTTCATAACTGAGTTGAAGAAAATTAAGGTTTTTTTCGTGTCATCTTAAGTAAGTCTGAATCTGAATCTGAAAGCAATAATTCTTTTTGAAACTAACTTTTAAATGCAGTTTTCGTTCAGTTTTGGTGCATTTTAAATTAATTAAAACTATAAATGGTATCTGAATATGATAGAAGCATTTGAAAATTGCAAGTTTTACTCATTAACGACCTCCGTGGTCGAGTGGTTTGCACGCCGGTTTTCAAGGTGTCGCCATCTCTGAGGTCCCGGGTTCGATCCCCGGCTGGGTCAATGTAGAAAATGAACTTTTCTATATTGACTCAGGTCTGGGTGTTTGTGATACCACCGTTGTCTCTGATTTCCATAACACAAGTGCTTTAGCTACACTGAAAAAAAAGAATTGTTGAATGTACTAAAGTAGCGTAGGTTGCCTAGAGAACTGTCATAGTCAACCCTTTTCATGGTTAATTTTACTATAACAAGGGTGAATTTAACAAAATACACTTTGTTGATTTTACATAACAAAACAGATTGACTAAAACTATTCTTAGTATAGTAAAATTCATTAAACAAATATTTGAATACACTAAAGAAAGTTTGTAAAATACTTCTCCAATTTTCTAACAGGTGACGCTACTAAATTTGTTCGTAACACTAACAAAATTCGAAAGTTGATTTTACTTAACACTTATTTATGAGATATATTTAATATAATTGACATTAGAAATATGTAAATTTTACACAAGCTTGTCAATAAAATCAACAAAGAACTTTTGTTTAAACAACAGTACGAGTTTAGCAACACAGTTCTCAAAATTTCCGATAGGTGACGCTTGCTACTCTACTAAAGTTGTTCGTAAAAACTACCAAATTAGAGGATTGATTTTACTTAACACAAATTATGAGATATATTTAATATAATTGACATTAGAAATATGTACATTTACCACAAGCTTGTCAATAAAATCAACAAAGAACTTTTGTTAAAACAACAGTACGAGTTTAGCAACACAGTTCTCCAAACTTTCGATAGGTGACGCTTGCTACTCCACTAAAGTTGTTCGTAAAAACTACCAAATTAGAGAATTGATTTTACTTAACAAAAATTATTAGATATATTTAGTATAATTGACATTAGAAATATGTACATTTTACACAAGCTTGTCAATAAAATCAACAAAGAACTTTTGTTTAAACAACAGTACGAGTTTAGCAACACAGTTCTCCAAACTTTCGATAGGTGACGCTTGCTACTCTACTAAAGTTGTTCGTAAAAACTACCAAATTAGAGGATTGATTTTACTTAACAAAAATTATTAGATATATTTAGTATAATTGACATTAGAAATATGTACATTTTACACAAGCTTGTCAATAAAATCAACAAAGAACTTTTGTTTAAACAACAGTACGAGTTTAGCAACACAGTTCTCCAAATTTCCGATAGGTGACGCTTGCTACTCTACTAAAGTTGTTCGTAAAAACTACCAAATTAGAGGATTGATTTTACTTAACAAAAATTATTAGATATATTTAGTATAATTGACATTAGAAATATGTACATTTTACACAAGCTTGTCAATAAAATCAACAAAGAACTTTTGTTTAAACAACAGTACGAGTTTAGCAACACAGTTCTCCAAATTTCCGATAGGTGACGCTTGCTACTCTACTAAAGTTGTTCGTAAAAACTACCAAATTAGAGGATTGATTTTACTTTACACAAACTATGAGATATATATTTAATATAATTGACATTAGAAATATGTACATTTTACACAAGCTTGTCAGTAAAATCAACAAAGAACTTTTGTTTAAACAACAGTACGAGTTTTGATTTTACTTAACACAAATTATGAGATATATTTAGTACTAGCTTCCGCCCGCGACTTCGTCCGCGTGGACATTCGATAAAATCCACATGTTTTAATTTCATTGAATTCTGATCAGCCGTTTTTACTTGATTACGCGGATTCCCACCAAGCGCGCTGCCTCGCGAGGCAGGACGTTTGCCGCACGGGCCTCGAACGAGGCTGCTCGCTTGGTGGGGATCCGCCTAATCACGTAAAAACGGCTGATCAGAATTTAATGAAATTAAAACATGTGGATTTTATCGAATGTCCACGCGGACGAAGTCGCGGGCGGAAGCTAGTTTATAATATTCAGAATTGTAACCAGAGATATTAGTATCCCGTTCCCGTTCCCGTCCCTGTCCCCGTCCCCTGGATGTGCATGTCCAGGTCCAATCATATCCACCGTGTTGGACTTCATAATAAATGTTATTTTCGCAATCACCATCCCATGAAACCTCAAGAACGACATCCACATCGATTTTCATATTTACCCCATTTACACCTTAAGGGATGATTTTGAAAATAACAAAATATGTGTTTGCCTATTTATTTTTAGACATGCAATTAATGTCTATTTTGTATTCTTTTGCATACAAAATTTGAACCCCATTTTTACCCCTTAAGGGGTCAAATCATGTTCACCGTGTTGGACATCAAAATAAATGTAATTTTTGCAATCGTCATCCCAGAAAACCCCAATAACGACATCCATATTTTTTTGGGTTTTTTTTACCCCTTTTCACCCCCATTTCATCCCCAAAGAGGTTGAAATACTAACAAAAATAATATACGTTGCGTTAGATTTCCATCCATAAGCCTAAATTATAAACTTAGCGATTTTTACTTCGAAAATAAAGGATTTTCTTCAATACACAGCTTCATCCCCCTTTTGACCCCTTCGGGGGTAGAATTTTGAAAAAACGCTGAGACCCGTATTTATTAATTTTTAATGGTCAGCCTAAACACAAAATCTGAAGATCCTAGCTTCAAAACTGAGGGACTTTCATACAAACTTTGGACCCCCGTTTCACCCCCTTGGGGGGCGAGTTTTGAAAAATCCTTTCTTAATGCACCCCTAGACCTGACAAGGAACCTATGTGCAAAATTTCAAGTCTCTAGGTTCAGCGGTTTGGGCTGTGCGTTGATATCTCACTCAGTCAGTCAAGACTTTGAATTTTATATTATTTAGTATAATTGACATTAGAAATATATACATTTTACACAAGCTTGTCAATAAAATCAACACAGAACTTTTGTTTAAACAACAGTACGAGTTAACAACACAGTTCTCCAAATTTCCGATAGGTGACGCTTGCTACTCTACTAAAGTTGTTCGTAAAAACTACCAAATTAGAAGATTGATTTTACTTAACACAAATTATGAGATATATATTTAATGTAATTAACATTAGAAATATGTACATTTTACACAAGCTTGTCAATAAAATCAACAAAGAACTTTTGTTTAAACAACAGTACGAGTTTAGCAACACAGTTCTCCAAATTTCCGATAGGTGACGCTTGCTACTCTACTAAAGTTGTTCGTAAAAACTACCAAATTAGAGGATTGATTTTACTTTACACAAATTATGAGATATATATTTAATATAATTGACATTAGAAATATGTACATTTTACACAAGCTTGTCAATAAAATCAACTTTAGCAACATAGTTCTCCAAATTTCCGATAAGTGACGCTTGCTACTCTACTAAAATTGTCTTGTTTACCCTTTGATGTGCTTTTATGTACAGTCGGCAACGCATGAGGTTATAAAAAAAAACTGTAATTTATTTTGAACCTTGATTTGATTATAAAATTGATTGAATATCATTGACCTGTCGTGGAGGCTCAGCGTGCCGTTGACTGTATCTTTAGGGGGGCATTCAACTTACTTGTTCAAAAACTGCCCAAGAATGTACTTCTTTGTTTAGTTAGTAAATGCTTTTAAACTACTATAGTCACAGACTCACAGAATACATAATAGTACTATTAGTTATGAAGTTCAAGTTGGACAATAGCGCCCTTTCACGGATTTTTCTTTTCTCTCTCTCTCTTCAAAATCTATTACAGACTTAACTCAATCTTATTTAGCTATTGTGATTCAATTACATGAAAATAGATAAGTTGTGATGACTTGTTGTTCATTAGCGCCATTATGCGGATTGGCTTAGCACTTGAGAATTTTACTGTGTGGACGATATTTGTTATTAGTCATTATCCTTTATTTTATTTTATACAAATTTAAAAAAAGTTGATGTCTGAGTGACTCGATAGTTCAGTGGTTGGAGCGTTGAACTGGATGTCCGGAGGTCGCGGGATCGATTCCCGTTGACCTGGTGCGGGTTGTGGTTTCTTTTCGTATATTATTTAGTATAATATATTAAAACTTTCAAACTTTTATTTGCTAATACAAATTAAATAGGTTCCTTATAGTGTCGAAAAGAAAAAAAAAACAGGTCCGATCCGATCCGGTTTTGGATTCCAATTTTAAGTTCGATTTAGAATTCAGGTTCGTGTTGTGTTTCGTATTATGTGTTTAATGTTTATAAGGTTCGTGTTCTAATTTCGATTTTGATTCTTATTTCATGGTAGGTAGTGTAGGTACAAAAAAAAATAATTTACATTTTGGAGACGCTGGTCATTAAATCCTAAGTGATATTTTGCTTGTAGTAAGATTTATAAGACACGGATGTACAAGTACACTACCCATTTTTTCTCTTTCTATTTATTTTTGTGCTACGTTAATATGACTTGGTACATAATATACATATTGTGCAAGGTACATAATGTGACATTTGGGATGTCACATGACATAGATGAAACGTGGAGCATCAAGCAATGACCAATTTAGCCGCTAACTTTCAAGTTGCCGTGGTGTAATGGTGTGACTGCTCGCTTAATGCTCAAGAGGCCGCGGTTCGAACCTCAGTCGTTGATGGTTTTCTGATTTAAATGTTTGGTTGTTTTCAAATGTGCATTATTATAATATAGAAGAATGTAAATAGAAAATGCCTAGATGAGAATAGTTAAAATTAAATACTAAAGGATGAAAAGGGCAGAAAATGGTTATTAAGTAAGGGACAAATAAAAAGAATAACGAAGTGTCTCAAAAAAGTGTCATAAAAGAAGAAGCGAAGAAAAAAATAAGAAGAGAGAAGAAGTGAAGAGAAGAGAAAGCCCGAGACAAATAAAGTGACACAATTATTAAATCTCATCGTAAAAGGTCGAAAGTAATCGATGTTAAAATATACAGGACTGAATCAGTTGAATTTACCAAATGAAATTAGTAAATGTAGCAAAATTAATTTCACATTTTTTACATAACAAGTTTAGTGCCATTTATCAAATCTCACCGTAAAACCTCGAAAGAAGTCGACGTAAAATATACAAGACTTTTTAGTCAAATATACAAAACGAAATGAGTAAATGTAGCAAAATTAATTTCACATATTTTACATAACAAGTTTAGTGACATTTATTAAATCTTATCGTTGGACCTCGAAAGAAGTCGACGTAAAATATACAAGACCTTTTAGTCAAATATACAAAAAGAAATGAGTAAATTAGCAAAATTAATTTCACATTTTTTACAAAACAAGTTTAGTGACATTTATTAAATCTCATCTTAAAAGATCGAAAGTAATCGACGTAACATATATACAGGACTTTTTAGTCAAATATACAAAACGAAATGAGTAAATGTAGCAATATTAATTTCACATATTTTACATAACACGTTTAGTGACATTTATTAAATCTCATCGTAAAATATCGAAAGTCATCGACGTAATATATACAGGACTTGATTAGTTGAATATACGAAATCATACTATTAAATTTACTAAACGTATGGGTTAAATAATCAACCAGTTTTATTTGGTAAAATCAACAATTTAGTGTGTAGGACCTATATTAACCCGCGAATTTGATAAAATTTACGCGGAATTTAGTAAAATCAATCATTCTTTTTTTTCAGTGTACTTACTTTGGAATCGGAGCAATGTATGTGATGTTGTCAAATATTTATTTATTTATTTAAATATTTATTTATTTATTTATTACTTACTCGTCTATAGATACGTGGGTAAGTTTTTCGTTAATTCGTTAAGCTTAGTGTACTTAAGCCTTTTCCTATATGTGTACTATCAACAACACCACTATGGTACGGTCAGCAACGAAAGTAGTTTAACACTTTAGTACTTTGTTATAGCAACTTTTTTGATTAATAATTCTAATTGTGAGACATCGTCAAAAAAGTTGCTATGACAAAGTTCAGACTTTCGTTGCTGACTGTACCACGCCTAAAGTTAAAATAGCTTGCACGCCGCATAATTATATTCTGTGACGCCGCGCCATCACTAACATGTTCTACGATACGCGCGCACACGATTTTTTCTGCACATAGATAAAGCACGTGAGTTGCCGACCATACATTTTAGCTACACAGTGTCTACGTTGGACTGATTCTATTTATTGAACGGTTCATCGGCCCGAGCAAGCCGGATCGGCTATTTCTGTAGCAAAACACCACTTTCGGTTATTTAGTATTGCGGTAGGAAACGGACGATCGGATACGATTTATGTCAATAAAGACTTCTATTGAGATAAGTTGCTGTAAATTAAGAAATTTGTTGTGCTATAACTATACAAGGTTATTTGCATGGGCGTACCCAGTGGCCCTACCATGAGTTAATGCAAACTGTTTACGTTACCGTAAACTATCGGATATACTGCTCACAGTCAGTGCGAGTGAAAGAGACAAAACGATGGTTTACGGTAACGTAAACAGTTTGCATCAACTCATGGTAGGGCCACAGGTTCTGGGCCGGGGGGGGGGGGGGGGCAATTTATTGTAAATCAAATATATTGTATGACAAATAAGAACTATAATAAGAATTATTGATAACAATTGCTAGTTAGTTGGAGGTAATCAAAATCCAGGGGGGCAGTTGCCCCTCCCTGCCCCCCCTCGGTACGCCCATGGTTATTTGTAAAACACCAACAACCTCGCAGGAGTAGATTTCTAACATCATAAACAACAACATTAATTGTCTCCGACGCCGCAAAGAGGCGAACGTCATACAAAATGCTCCATTCTTCACGCACTATGTCGTCACAAAAAGGACGAAGCTCTAGCCCAAACTGAGGTTCGCCCCTTTACGGCGGCGTAGGCGACGAAAATTTGTTCTAGGACTTTTCCGAGAGCAGACAAAAAATATTCAACTTTTCATATATTCAAAACTCGATCTGCTGTTCGGTCATTTGTATGTAAACATTTTTTGTTTGTTTTCGGAAAAGTCGTAGAACAAATGTTGTTGTTTAGTCTACTCCTGCGACGTTGTTGGTGTTTTAAAAAAAACCTCTTCAAGCAAAAAGAAATGACAATTTCAATAATTTTTCAGTTTCTACGGAATTTATTACAAAATACCAACCTGAAAGAAACGTAACTACTTATTTTAATTTCAGTTAATAGTTACGTCAATCATGGCATCCTGTGTGACTAAACCCTCTTAAAAAAAATAAAGATTAAAAAAAAACATGGCATTAACAGATGTGGCATTTTGCTGAGTGGAGGCCTTTTCGGTTGCACAGCAATAAGATTTAAAATGTATTTTTTCAACACACTTGCTCGTAAAGTGAGCCCTAATACATCGCTTTTAGGGCCATACACCGAGCTACAACAAACGCGTGCAATAATATATAAAACACTAGTTCGTAATAGAATTAACCCTACAAAGTTAAATACCTTACTGCAAGTTCTATGCGAGTAAACAGAGCATTCCCGATTTAGCCGGGTAATACAGTTTTTTTTTGACAACAAAGAGGTTTTATGCTGCTGAAAATTCATATACATTTTTGGAATAAATAAATGTGTAAGTCCTTAATTAAGTCAAATAAATATATAATTATTATCAAATTATTCATAATTCACAATATTTTGTTATAAAATATTAAAATATTTGCATTTTGTCACTTAAAATTATAACTTTGAAGTATTAGTAGTAGGCTGTATGCTCCTCATCCCTTTGTTCGCAAAATATTCTTGAGTTGGGCGTGTGAAAAAAAAACAAAAAAAACATGCAAAACATGGGAAAAGGTCCCATAATTATCATATTTTGTTTTTGCCATATTTTGTTGCTGTGTGATAAATTACTTTGTTTTTTCCTCGCAAATGTGTTGAAAAACGTCGTATGAAACTCGTTAGCTCTTGCTCATTGCACACAAGGCTGTGGGTTGCAGCCCGAGCCGCAGGCGAGGGCGTAACTCAGGCGAGCCGTAACCTAAGCTAACTTGTCTCATAATGTACTATTATAAGTGTATGTATATGCTCCGAATAATCATTTTTTCTTTCTTTCTTTCTAAATACCAGAAAACCTCTAAAAGTAGCGGCGAAAACTTTATATCCCAAAATACATTCTTAAATCTGCTCTCACTTTTTTTCTATTTCTCTCTAAAAGTAGCGAGGAAAATTTTATATCCCAACATTCATTCTTATATTTCGCTCTCACTTATTCTTTTCTATCGTCCAAAGGTCGAGTCGCCCTCGAATCGGTTCCTAATCGATAATCGTTAAACTTGAACCCACCGACATAATTGGGGTGCCACTCCCACGCCTAACGAGACCTCTTGTCACGGCCATTTATTTATTTTAAATGAATAGCCATTACTTCTATTTATAAGACATGGTAAAGAACTCATTTCAATTAAAAAAAGTAGATCGTCTTTTATTTTTAAGAGCTACTTTCCCAGCGCCACCTACCTTTAGAAAGAGCACTGAAATTTCCTTAAAAGTTAAGACATTTTCGCTCAAAAAATATTACTTTATGAGCGAGCCTGTCGATTCTTTAACCAAACTCGCTTCTCACTTCGAACCTCACTTCATTTCGCGTGAATTTGTTTTTAGAAATAAGCTGAATAAAAGCTACTTTACCGATTGCAAAGAGTTTGAGATAGCTACCGTGGCTATTTAAAACCTTTTGTGATTAAAAAGTAGCGTTTTGGGTGGTGTGATATTAGACACGGCGGGGTGGGACAAACGACATAGACGTTCGTTTTTACGATTAAAATCCTGAGGTATTCCAGTTACGTTACGGCACCAATTTGAACGGCACCAAAAGCATTCCAGTTACGGCACCGATTGGCCGTAAAATAAATTAAAAATATTATTCAAGCATTCCAGAGGTACTATTACGAAAATAACGTACGCAATTGCGTAACGCAGTCACTTGGTCACGATAATCGTCCGCAGTTCGTCGGTTGTGGCTATTAAACACATTTTCAATAAATTTGGCTATCGTAGCCCAAAGACTAAACAAATGATGTCGGATACGCTAGAGAAAAACTGTCAAACTAACACAATCACTTTACAATATCGCATACGCAAGTACTTTGTAATAGCAAACAATCGTAACGAAGCACGGACGCAGCTGCGTGTATCGCATTTAACTTTTCGTAATAGAACCCCAGTTACGGTGTTAACTAAAAAACATCGATAACACAGTGCAGTTCTTTATTATATTTGATCGTTAGCGTGATTGTTTTAGATTATATGCTAGAAATTAATAGTGTAAAGGGTCTTAAAGTACCTTTTGACAAAGAAGACATAATAGGTAACGTTATTATAAGCATATTGTTTACCAGTCTTAATCCGTTCCTAACTAATAATATTATTCATACCATGTTCTCAGTTTGTCGAACACAGATGAGGCACGTTTCATCTAGAAGGCCGTGTTTAGTTGATGACTAAATAGAGTAGGTACTTAGGCAGTTAATATTGAACAAAGCCTTATGTTATAATTTTAAATAATGATAAATACAATTCGTGCGCTATTGAATAGATAAAGCTGTAATAAAAATATTTTGTATTTCTGTTCAAATAAAGTAGAGCTTGGTCTCATTGACTTTACTTTTGAAGTTATGGAATAAAAACGAAATTATTATTAAAAATACTTAACAGACCTTTATAAATGGTATAAATTATCTACTTAATGATTAAAGTGTGAATTTGAAATAAGTAGTTTAGTGAGAGTGGGATTTCTATGTTTAGCTGATATAATTTTACACGTTTCCCCCACTATTTTCTGAAAACCAATATTTGTTGAAATTAATCTTATCAATAATCATAATAATGAGTAATAAATAATGTACCTATATAAATATTCAAATATTGAAACTTTGACATCGGATTGGAATTATTATAGGATTTGTAAATTTCGTAATACCTAGTTGCATTGTAATTTTGCAACTAGGTATGTTACGTTGTGTGACTAAAAAAAAGTTTAACAATTATACTGTGCATATCCAATTTTTCCCGCTCCTCAGAGATATTATGGAAACATCTTGCTAGTCCAGTATTTCGCACTTAATAATATTGGAATCCATTTAGATGCCTATTACAATGTCGTAAAGTATTATATCGTAAATCAATATTTCTTGAGAAAATTGCTATCCACCGTTGAGGTGGTTTTTGTCTTTTTTTAAACGGGCATAGAGTGCAATGTTTTTTTACAGCGAAGGTATGCAAATGAACTTTTGTATAATTATAGTGGTGTTGCTTTGCAAGAAAACAAGCAATTTGTATTACTAGATAGGTACTTCTCAGGTTTCAGAAAACGATTATTTCTTTGGGAAGAATATATTGTATCTTGATGATTTTATGCTAGTTATTCCACTTTATAAAAGTAGTCAATTTCCGATTATGTCAATAGTTTTCAAAGATGAAGAATTGAAACAGACTTAAAATAATTTAAACAAACCACGTTAAAATAGGTACTTACATACTTACCAAAGTCTTTGAAAAATGGCTTTACTTTTATAAAACTTGGCTGAAAGTGTCATGACAAGCTCGTTTGATAATATTGTTATCTGATACTTAAAATGTGAAGAAATAACCAAACATTGTATTTGTGACTATAACAGACAGACAGACCATTTTATGCACCAGCGTATCATTGCATAATGATAAACCGTTTGCTAAACTCCGATACTCTTTGGTTGCACTGAACTCTACACTCTATGGTTCCTCAAAGAAAGTGCTCACTTGTTTATTTATCTTCATTAACGCAACACGTTTCCATGTGCACAGATACTTTCATAATCTTTGAACAAACAGAGAAAGAATAATATTGCGTTATCGATACTTCACGCCCGTTAAGAACGACAAAAGACTAATCGATTCTCCAGAAACCATATTAGTGTAGTGAATTCAGCCTTAATTTTTATTGTTAAGTACGCACTGAATTGAATGTAACTTTCTCGGTGATGTAAGATGGTTCCATATTTGAAAATTTCGAACTTTCATTTCGAAATGTGGCCATAGAGAATGACAGGTGACTTGAGTGTTTTTTTAGTTAATCAAGTAGTACGTACGTACGTAAGACAGTCTTGAGTTGCACCAAAACGCTGTTAAAGTTAAAGTTATCGTCAAATGATAATGCTACCTATTTGTCACGTCAAACTTGTCAAAGGACATCATGCTGGCTGGCAACCACTTTTTTTGGCTAACTTGTGCTTAACCGGTACTTTAACAAGCTTGTTATTGTTAAAGTTAGACGGTGCAACTGAGCCTTACGTTGCGATTAAATTGACAATGCACAACTGAGATGACTAACTTCAGAGCGCTTGCTGTACAAAACGATATTTTATCTTTTCCATACATTCTCGAGTGCGACGGCTGTCTTTTGTCAATTTAATAGCATTGTTATAACCTAAATATTGTTTGTACTTATGTACTAAGAAACCAAACCAAAATATTTGGCAATGTTAATTAACTTATCTCACAAACGCAAGACATAAATCAAACTTTATGCAGGTTCTTTAAAATTAAGCGAAGAATGCGAATAAAAATTGATTTACCAATTTGGTATTTTCAATGACTTTATGAACCATAATGTGAAAGCTTATATGATATTTTTTGCGGTGAGAAGTGATTCATGTTAAACAATTTTTAAACGAGTTTCATGACAGTTCATCTTTCATTAAACAGATAAATTAAAAATTATACGAATAAAATAGCGGGAAAACAACAGTTTCAACATACAGTAAAACTTGATCATATTTTTCCTTCCTCCAGCAATTAATGACTTAATGACAGCAACTTAATGAAAAGAAAACTATTAATTTAAAAATTCAAACTCTACACAGATAATTACCAATTTATCTAAAGATTCAAACTCTACATTTATTTATGCACAACAGGGTAGCGCTAATTGTCCTTCACCTCACCTGATGTTTAGAGACGATAAGGCCGAAGGTGGAAGCGCACTACACCCGGAATCCTCATCACTGAGGAACTGGCTATCTTACCTCCAACTGCCGGAACACAACAATTTTTAAATTGTTGATATGGCGTCAGACTAAGGCATGATGGTGGTAGCTATCCAGGCGGACATTCCAAATACAAACTCTATTGAAAGCAGTAGTGGCCATAAATAATAGATAAGAACGCGCCATACATGATGCATGGCCAAATGTGATCAATCCATTTGGACAACCTTTCATTACGTCAAGAATATACTTTCTCCAAGTTCAATGACAAAATGTGACGCAACGTGCATGTTACTGACACTTTTAATATGTTTTATTTATGGGTATAATGGTGATTGGGATCTGGAGGGCTTCTACCAACTGCACTTTTCTTTAGTTTCGGGCCTCGGCCTATATCGTACTCTCGATGCCCATTTACAGGCGGACAAAGTTTGTCAATCCGTAATTGACAAACTTAACAAGAGTGATAATTCGATAGCAATATTACAGTCCTCTCAAATCCTCTGTAAATTGTCTTTGTTTTTTTTCTTAATCGAGGGTGAGCTCTAGCCTAAGCATATTTATAGCCTAAGTATAATTATCTCGATGGCCTAAGCCTTATTTTTTCGTAGACAGTTGGAAGTAGGCCGCGGAACGTAATAATCACTATCGTTTAGGGAAGATGCGCCTCATTTTGGGAATGACATTTATCACTACAAAATACGAGTGTTTATAGATGTTAATATTTAAAATGACAGAGGATTGAGAAACATGGAAAATGGACGGAGTAGATTACAACGGCTATTACATTCATCAAAATTAAAAAGTAATAATTGGGTTTAAAAGATTTTTCACTTCTCATGCTCGTAAAGTTCGTCGTTATGTCGGGTATATAGGCTGCATAAAATCGCTTTTCATGCTCTAGAGCATAAAGTAAAATCTTCGTCTAAGTTCGGCTCTAAGACAAAGGTTGTCAGGTAAACAGCCACACATGCAATTAAACTTCGTAAAATAAACTTGTTATTTTCCTCATTTTTAATCATAATCCATATTTTAACACCTACTTTTTTTTAATTTTTGAAAATGAGTATCAATTGAAAAGCCTTAATAAAAAAAACCTTTTTTGAATATGGGTATCAAATGAAAGGCTTTGATGAGCACATTCCAAAATTATGTAATTTGCACTAAAAATTAAGAAAAAATTTTTTTTTTCAATTTTTGAATATGGGTATCAAATGAAAGGCCTTGGTGAGCACATTCCAAAATTATATAATTTGTCACTAAATATTTAAAAAAAAATTTTTTTTTTCAATTTTTGAATATGGGTATCAAATGAAAGGCCTTGGTGAGCACATTCCAAAATTATTTATTTATTTATTTTATTTATTTATTAGTTCTGTACACACACAATTACAAACGGAAAAGAAATGGACAGAAGAATTGTACAAGGGCACAACTTATTATATAATTTATTATATAATTTGTCACTAAATATTTAAAAAAAAAAAAAAAAAATTTTTAATATGGGTATCAAATGAAAGGCCTTGGTGAGCACATTCCAAAATTATATAATTTGTCACTAAATATTTAAAAAAAAAATTTTTTTTTTTCAATTTTTGAATATGGGTATCAAATGAAAGCCCTTGATAAGCACATTCCAAAATTATATAATTTGTCACTAAAATTAAAAAAAGTTAATTTTTTTTTTAATTTTTTGTTTAATTTCCTCACAATCGAAGTGAAAAGCAGAGTGTATAACTCGTACATAAAACCCATTTTACCCTCGACTTGACTATCCACCCTCGCCTGCGGCTCGGGTGGATATATAAACGTCTCGGGTAAAATGATGCGTTTTATGCACTTGTTGTACAATCTACTATTTCACTTCTCATGCTCGTAAAGTTCGTCGTTATGTTGGGTATAGGCTGCATAAAATCGCTTTTCATGCTCTAGAGCATAAAGTAAAATCTTCGTCTAAGTTCAGACTTTAAGACAAAGGTCGTCAGGTAAACAGCCACACGCAATTAAACTTCGTTAAACAAACTTGTTATTTTCTTAATTTTTATACATAATCCATGTTTAATACATTTTTTTTTTTAATTTTTGAAACCTTGATGAAATTTTTTTTTTTTCTATTTTTGATTAGTGGTATCAAATGAAAGGCCTTGGTGAGCACATTCAAAAATTATAGAATTTGTCACTAAAAATGAACAAAAAATTATTTTTTTTCAATTTTTGAATATGGGTATCAAATGAAAGGCCTTGGTGAGCACATTCTAAAATTATATAATTTGTCACTTTTTCTTTCAATATTGTTGAAAAAAAAGTTTATTTTCCTATTTCCTCACAATCGAAGTGAAAAGCAGAGTGTATAACTCGTACATAAAACCCATTTTACCCTCGACTTGAAAATCCACCCTCGCCTACGGCTCGGGTGGATATTATGCGTCTCGGGCAAAATGATGCGTTTTATGCACTTGTTGTACAATCTACTATATCGAGATTCATACTTTGTACATAAATCGTTACTTATAAATTTAATTACATACTTCTTAGTGGCCTCTTTAGGCGTAAGTATTTTATCCAATCAATCTTTAGGCGTAACTACGCAAACACATTTAAACCAGGAAAAAACACTTTAAAAAATAGTTTATAATTACTGATAGGTAGGTACTATTTAAAAAAAAAACACAATTTTGGTTGGATTTTTTCTTGATTGGCATGGCAGGGCGTCCGTGGACTCACGATAAAAGCTGTTAGGTTAGAAAAACAAAAAAAATACACGAAAAATTATATGGTTACTTTTCAGTTTTAACGTAGAAAAGAAAGCTGGCTTTGGTCAGGTAAAATCCTTGATGATTATTGGAATAGAACATAGTTTATTAACATTTTTTTTTGTTGTAACTAGGTACTTATTAATGAAAAAAGTTACGAAGTACCTACATACAAAAAGATCGAGTACCTACCTACTATCGAATTGATTTGTAAGTCCTAATACAAAAAATGTGTTTACGTTTTCTTATAGAATAAACATGATACTGACACTCAAGCAAAAAAAATAACAAAAACCGGACAAGGGCGAGTCGGACTCGCCCACCGAGTGTTCCGTAAAAATTCTGTTTTTAGTATTTGTTGTTATAGCGTCAACAGAAATACATCATCTATATATTCTGTGATTCTGTGTAAATTTCGACTGTTTAGTTATCACGGTTCATGAGATACAGCCTGGGTGACAGACAGACAGAGAGACAGTGGGTGAGACAGTGGAGTCTTAGTAATTGGGACCCGATTTTACCCTTTGGATACGGAACCCTAAAATTAACAAAAAATAAGTCCGTGGTAGCATTGGTGTCAAATGCAGATCGCAAATAAATTGGCTCATTTAAAATATCTGGTGTAAGCCGCGTCGCTAATGGCTTGTAATTGAATGTCACTGTACAGTGGGGTGACCACACGATCACTGTAGTTAAGGACTTTTCCAATCCAAATTTTTTTTTTTAATTATTTTATTTATTATCCCAAAATCCACAGCACTTAAAAATTAACAGTAGTAATTATCTTACAAATTGTGCTTAATGCCAATAACGGATTGATATTTTATTTATTGAACATATACAATAACACGAAATATAGGCAGAATAGCCAGCCGTGCAAAAAGAGCAAATTTATAAATCTAAGAGAAAATTAAAAGTACGTAATTATGGTCATGAACAGCGAAAATCTAATTATATTATATATATATGTGAGTGTGTGTGATGTGTGTGCATGTGTGGGTGTGTGTGTGTAGAGGGGGGGAGCTACTTTTGGTTTTTGAGATCTATTTGTGAAAGTGTGTCTGTGAATAACAACACTAAATCTTCAAACTTTTCTTAAAAAAAAGGCAATTTCTTTAAAACAAAATTAAAAAGGAAGTCCTGGAAATGTAAGTATTAAATAAAACAGTTTGACTTATCCCATAAATATATTTAATTATCATTTAGCTTGAAAATATTATATCATTATATGGTTTGGTTCAAATTATATTGTGCGAGCTGTAATATCTACCACACTAATGATTAAGCATTTGGAAGCACTATATTTATTTTATTTTCTTCACGTTATTATCACTTTCTTATCTTCGCACTCCTTTGACGTGTGGTCACCTCACAGTCTACTTAAGGGGGAGTTTCCAAATTAATTCAATGTCTGCGAGCGATGTGAAAAGGGTTTCAGGGAATTTGCAATCAATTCTAACCTTTCAGTCGCACTGATTCATTTGAATAATTGCATTTCTGAACGAGCCCTTTTTACATACGGTTTTGTTAGCATGAAAAACTGGTAAATATTAGGTCCTGATCTATGAAAAATAACGTTTTGTATGGAGATTTTTTAACATATTTCATTTTCCATACTAGCGTTTTCACAATTTAATTACCAACCGCAAACGCTATTGTAACAAAACATTTATGTACAAATGTTTGAACATTAAGCTAACTTAGGCCACAGAATACATAATGCATAATAATAAGTTAAGACTAAGTTATAACGGTTAAAGTGTCGTTTTTGCTAACAAAAAAAGGAGTCACTTTGAAGGTATTGTTTTAATGTTAAGAAAACAAATTAAATATACTTTAATTATGTTATGGTCATAACTTGATGTAATTTTCAACAACTAAAAATATTTGAAATCATAGAAGTTACGTGGTTCTCTGTGTGTAAGAAAATGTACATAAGGAGTATGCGAGTTTGGGGCCTTTCTTGGAGGGGCACGTAGAAAAACTAATTTGGAATTACTGCTATAAAGGTTCCGCTTTTTTCCTTTTCCTTTTGACGACCTGAGTGGTGCAGTGGTCAACATGCCGCTTACCACACAAGAGGTCCCGGGTTCGATTCACGGCCGGGCAGAAATTGAAATGATGAATTTTAATTTCTGTGACGGGTCTGTCATGCGGCTGATATGATGATGATGATGATGATGATGACGGGTCTGGGTATTACTATGTATAATAAGTATATATTTACAAAGTATATAAGTTGTCTAGCACCCATTTTACAAGCTTTGCTTAGTTTGGGGCTAGATGGCGCTGTGTGAAATTGTCCAAGCATTTATTATTATTATTATTTATATTATTATAGGTTACGGAACCCTAAACAGCCTAAAGGTGCGAGCACATTTGTTTAACGCCACGTGTTAACACGCCATATTTATATTTACGTGTTATAAGATAAGCGTGATCCTAGTGCATACATTTACTATGAAAACCGATGTCATCTGACGGCGTGTTAACGCGTGGCGTCTGACAAATGTGCCTTGACACTTCGCCTTAACATGGGATTAGCCCTGCAATTTTTTTCCACGGGGCCAGCAGCGGTCACCAAACGTCTATTAAGGTTGACATCTCGCACGGTCCGGTTTGGCGATTGCCACGCGTTTTTACAAATACTTTTTGTTCCGAGTCCGGTGTACATAGTTACTAAAAAAAAAATTGCTCGTGAAAAAAGTTTTTCCGATTGCGGTTGCTGATAAAGGTAATAAGTATACAATTTTACTATTATTGAAGGTATTGTGAACTCACACATTTGTATTGTGAGCCTACATACTTATTTATAATTCCTAGTACGTTGTACCGATTTGTGTGCACTGTATAAAATTATATTCTTTAATGTATTTTTAGGTAATAAAGGAACACCTTTAAGCTTTGGAAAAAAGCTTTAGAAATATTTTAAAATAGCAATTTTGCAATACTTTTATTACATTTAGATATTCGGAACCAAAGTGCTAATTCTAGGTGGGTAGATATTATGCTCAAGGCATGGACCTATGTATCCTGCTTATGAGTATGAAGTTTCATTAAAATAGGTTCATTCATTTAGAAAAATAAGGATTTGAAAGTTTGTATCAAATGCCTTATTTCGTCAACGCTCTTAAGTGCACACACTGAAAGTGCACACTTGGATATTAAACTTCGGAGAATAACTATGAAAATAGGCAAAGGAACCGAACAAAATTCCGTTTGACATAAATGATTGCGAACAGCAAGTACGTGGGTTTCACAAAGGAGTGCAAGGATGTAAGTAGGTTTGAGTAAAGCAATGCCCCAGTTTCATTTATCAACGTCGTGTTTGCCGGAGATTTGTCGCTGTTTGTTTGGTTCACAGATTACGAAGCCGTTGCCTTATCTTTGTAAAAATAGCTGTAGGGTCCGGCAAAAAGTTGAAATTGTATTTGAAAAAAGAATAACATTCGTAGAACCCGCAAGGATTTTAGTTTCCAACAATTTTGTACACCCGCCCCCCTACCTATTTAAAGGGCCAACATTCTATGCGTTTGAACGCTACGCTTACTAATAAGTAAACTACAAATTTACGTGTCGTAAGCTTGTATCTAAGTACTTTGTATTTTGTATCTACTTTCATTATACAAAGTGAAAACGACATATTATATTTTTGAAAGGTTGTCTATTCAATACAATACATCAAAGTCTGTAATTATATAAGTTTGCGCCATGTGATTTAATCCTCTATTGCTCATATTTAATTTTAAGGCGGTTGTATGACCGAAAGTGGCGCCCTCAGAGGTTTTTATTTAATAAGGTATTAATAGAAAAAGATTTTAATAATGTTTATCGTGGAGATTTTAGGGCCCATGGTCTAGTATTTTTAGAAGGTACCACTACATGCCCTCGTAGTCATTCGTAGAAGTAGATAGCAAATGTGTCAAAAACGGCCACTTTTAGCAGTTTTGCTATCTCCTTCTAGCAGTGACTACGAGGGAATGTAACGATACCGTCTAAAAATACTAGACTGTGGGCCCTAAAATCTCCACGATAAACATTTTTAAAATTGTGTATTAGGATTATAATATTAAATATAATTCACCGCGGCGCCACATTCGCTCAGGGTACCACCTTAAGCTTTAAATGTAGCGTGTAAATGTGTAGAATGTTGGCCTTTTGAGTAGGAGGGCTGTACCAACTTCCTGTTTACTTTCAGGAGTTCGATGGCGCAGGACATTTAAAATGATGTGAATGTAGCGAACCTGAGTTATTAACAAATGTTTTCTTTACCTACTTTAAGGTTATTATAAAAAAGGCTGGTGTACGTAGTAACAAAAACCGCAGGGCAATGTATGAAAAGATTGATGGATGTGAAAGAAGCGAAAGAAGTGTGTAAGGATCGTAGCAGGTGGCGATCCATAGTCTCTGCCTACCCCCATGGGAAACAGGCGTGACGGCGTGAGTGTATGTGTGTTAATTGTGATAAAAAGTCTTCTCAATCTCATAAACTTCTAAAATTTCTTCTAGTAACTATTATCATATTTACCAACATACATGACATGTTTACCATTACATGAATGTTAATACAGCACCCTCAGATTACAATAAAGTATTAAGCTCTAACCACGTATTAGTCTTTAACATTCGCCGCACGCCTCGTCGTTTCTCTTGCGACGACGATAAAATCTGCCGTGGGCTTTGAGCCAAATAAATTTAACGCCATGACTATAGCGCAAAAGGTTTTGTAAGCAATCTCTATCGGAAACTAACTCATTAATCACCAAAGTAACACAAAAGAGACCCGTCATTTATGCTGAAGTTGTAAGTATACTTTTTTAATCTGTGATTCATTTTCTGCTGTACTTTTTCACTTCATCTTCTTCTTATTTTTGTTATGGCAATCTACTCCTCTTTAGGGAGTAATTTTTGCCAGTGTCAAGTGTTAAATAATTCAGTGGCATTGTTTTAGTTTACATTAAAATGCGGGTGCATCGCATTCCGAAGTATATCAAGACAGTTTACTCGGTTAGTTCTGCCAAGGTACCTAGCCACCACTACAATAAAAGTCTCAGCTTCACACAACCAAGATCGCGCCTATTTCAATTATCCCACATATTGTTCAGTTGCATAGACACTTGTACCACATCCACTATGAAACAATTTGCAAATAATTAAAATAGCCACCGAACTGAACTCGACAAAATGGCGCCAAAAACTCTCTACTTTTTCACTTATTAGTGATTATTATTTCACAAATGACAGATCAATGCCAAATCGGAAGTCAAATTGACATTTCGTTTTTTTAATTTCGAAAAAAGGAAAATAATTATGGTTTATTCGGCCACGTTTTTACATTTCATAGTGACTAATTTCTGCCCTTTGAAAATTTAATGTGAATAACGGAACGTTTTTCAATGGGTTGGGTGCATTCTGCCAGACAAATCGCTGAATTATCAATCACCACAGTATAAATTTTATATAACTATGGAAAGTAAAATATTGAACATTCCATTCAAATTACTTTCCATGGTTAAAATATAATATATGGCGATCGATGACTCACAGTTTTGTCTGGCAGAATGCGCCCAATAACTCGTTGTTTCCATATTAAAATTATTCATATTTTTTTTTTTATAAGTTGGTTTTATTTTATGTTTACTAGTTACAATGCGATTAAATTGACAATAGACAGTGATCCGCTGCAACCTTAGAGCTTGGTTGAATGCTCTAAGGCTGCAACTTCACTCAAGAATGTATGGCAAAGAAAAAAATTGGATTAAAAATAAGTCATGTGTACCGCAAGCGTTCTGAAGTTAGCCACTTTAGTTGTAAGTACATTGCAAAAGTTATAGCATAGGTATTGTACGTTCCACTTGATCAAAAGTAGAAAGTAACCTTCTTGTTGAACTTATGTTATGCCAGAGTTATCTTACCGACCTCCCGAGCAGATCGCATAACAATAACCATCGGGCGCAAACCGCGGCGCGGTTTTTACGAAACCTTTGTAGTCGCCGCGGTGTGTTTGCATTAACACTCTGCGCACACAGATTACATTACACGGTACCTTCATACTCAAGTATTTGAGGTAAGTATAGTACTTGCACTTGCAGATTATATGGCGTACTACTACACGTACACGCGTAATATCGATAAAAAAATTACAAATACTTTCTATTCTAAATAGTTGAAGAATGAACAAGAAAGTTATAAAAAAATGAAGATACTTTGCTTACTGTGTTGTTTACGTAAATCAAGGAAATAACGAATGCGTCTACGCACGCGTTTTGTTATCTTCATGAGTTTTTTAGATAACTATTACTTAAAAATTAAGGGCATAATTTATAAGTAATAATAAATCTTTATTGAAATAATCTTATATCAAAATATAACACACATAAAGCTAAAATACAGAGTGCCTGAACTAGGTTTTTAAGGCAAATAGGGACTTACATTACTATGTAATATTATTAATATTTATTGGACTGCAAATTCACAATACTATGCTGTCGAAAATTATGTCATTTATCAGCAATAAATTACAGCATGGGCCAATAAACTATGTATAACCGATTATGGTATTGATAAAGTTGACGATCGCTCACTGGCGATTTTATCGATAAACGTGATAGCAAGGCATAGATATAGTATATTAAAAGGGGTAGATGCGCTACCGAGCGACCGGGTGTAAGGGATAGATATATTATGACGTCAAAATATGGGGTTGCCATGATCAGAAAAAGTACCCTTAACGGGGTAGCATCCGTTAATGTGCAGATTACTAGTTAAAGTACGGAAATCGTCTACTTTTAGAATAATTTGGCACACTAACTGACTCGACCAGTTAATCTGCAGATTAACGGATTCCGTACTTTAACGGTAACATACGTATACATAGAGTAAACTAGCTGGGGTTCGCTCCGGTACTTGATATGAGATTGTGTGGTTAATGGAATAAAAAGATGAACTTTAAATTAAAACAGGTATTTTTTTTATTAAACGTTGGAATACAGAACGTTTTTTATTAACGTTAGTTTTTCTGTTTTTCGGAAACAATTTTTTTCAAAATGTTTCGAACAAATTCGTGTGTGGCACCCAATTCTTTTTTCCAGTTGCTTGTATCCATTTTTCACGAGTTTTATCTTCCGTCGGAAATCTGGAAAAATCAAATTGCTTGAAATTCCCTGAAATATGGGGTAATTTTTGGGGAAAATTTTCTATATAGTAGGCATCCGGAAATCGAATTATAAACCTACTGATTTTAGTAGACGTCAAAGCTAAGCTGACTTCTACTATTACGTAGATGTACGCAATTTTACCGGTTTGTATGTCAAATGTTTACGAGGTTATTTTTAGAAATAATTTTTAGATTTTTCCTATTTATCAGGTATTTCATGATATAACTAATGATTTAGCTCAGAAACTTGGTTCCTGTGAGATTTGAGAAAGAAATACGCGATCAAAATATAGAAAACAGTGTACTTACGCATGAAATGTAACACCCGCTTATTTTCTTTGATTGTTGGTTTTGCAGC
Organism: Agriphila straminella; assembly: GCA_950108535.1. Lineage (NCBI taxonomy): Eukaryota > Metazoa > Arthropoda > Insecta > Lepidoptera > Crambidae > Agriphila > Agriphila straminella. The sequence continues at coordinate 22,393,834 of OX467305.1, read as the reverse complement.
CAAATATCGAACACCCCACCATTTTGTATGCTAGACACAAACACAACACATACGATTTATAATAAATTTTGGGTATCAATTAGGTAGTAATCCACAAAACCTTTAATTTCTTTGGCACTCTTGATATAACCCCACTTGTTTGTTTGACCCATAGATATAGTATATTAAAAGGGGTAGATGCGCTACCGAGCGACCGGGTGTAAGGGATAGATATATTATGACGTCAAAATATGGGGTTGCCATGATCAGAAAAAGTACCCTTAACGGGGTAGCATCCGTTAATGTGCAGATTACTAGTTAAAGCACGGAAATCGTCTACTTTATGAAAAATTTCGGTACTATTATGTATTCTGTGCTTTAAGAGGATTGTCAACCACGTGGTCTCCATACAAACGGCGATAACGTTTCCCACCCTCTAAACCTTAACCTACAGCAATGAATTTTTGGTATGTTTTTGAAATGCCTAAAAACTAGGGCTGTACGTTTTGATTTTTAAAATATTCATTGTAGATTTGAAAATATTGGCACTTCTGTGTTTTGTATGAAATCACTAAAATGCAAATATTTCGAAATCTATTATAAATATTTAAAAAATCAAAACGTACAGCCCTTGTATTTAGGCATTTCAAAAAAATACCAAAAATTAATTACTGTAGGTTAAGGTTTAGAGGGTGGGAAACGTTATCGCCGTTTGTATGGAGACCACGTGGTTGACAATCCTCTTAACTGACTCGACCAGTTAATCTGCAGATTAACGGATTCCGTACTTTAACGGTAACATACGTATACATAGAATAGAAATGGAAATAAACTTTATTCGCAGTAATTGTGGTACAGCAGAGATATTAATAAAATGTTTAGACAATTCGCCATTTCCAGCATGCAAAAACTCAGTATAATTATAAATGGTATTAAGAAAAATAAAAACACGTCTTCCCTGCTAAAATCGAACTAAAGTTAAATAACAATCGTCATTGCAGTCGGGACGGGAGTACCTACACACAACTGCCCTGCTAAAAAAAGAGAAATATAGTAAACTAGCTGGGGTTCCCTCAGGTAGTTGATATTGAGATTGTGTGGTTAATGGAATAAAAAGATAAACTTTAAATTAAAACAGGTAAAGTCTTTATTAAACGTTGGAATACAGAACTTTTTTTATTAACGTTAGTTTTTCTGTTTTTCGGAAACAATTTTTTTCAAAATGTTTTGAACAAATTCGTGTGTGGCACCCAATTCTTTTTTCCATTTGCTTCTATCCATTTTTCACGAGTTTTTTCTTCCGTCGGAAATCTGGAAAAATGAAATCGCTAGAAATTCCCTGAAATATGGGGTGATTTTTGTGGAAAATTTTCTATATAGTAGGCATCCGGAAATCGAATTATAAACCTACTGATTTTAGTGGACGTCAAAGCTAAGCTGACTTCTACTATTACGTAGATGTACGCAATTTTACCGGTTTGCATGTCAAATGTTTACGAGGTTATTTTTAGAAATAATTTTTAGATTTTTCCTATTTATCAGGTATTTCATGATATAACTAATGATTTAGCTCAGAAACTTGGTTCCTGTGAGATTTGAGAAAGAAATACGTGATCAAAATATTGAAAACAGTGTACTTACGCATGAAATGTAACACCCGCTTATTTTCTTTGATTGTTGCTTTTGCAGCCAAATATCGAACACCCCACCATTTTGTATTCTAGACACAAACACAACACATACGATTTATAATAAATCTTGGGTATCAATTAGGTAGTAATCCACAAAACCTTTAATTTCTTTGGCACTCTTGATAATAACCCCACTTGTTTGTTTTGCTTACTTGAACTCTGCCTATAACCCAACCATGAAAAAAAGTCCGGTCGGTGATAGAGAGAAAACATGACACTCTTCTCTATTTCCTCCTATAGGAATCTCAATAAGACGATCTCGCTCTATCAAAGCATGTCAGACCCTTGGTTTGACCTAGTTGAACTGTACCAATAACCCGACCATGAAATAAAGTCCGGTCGGTGATAGAGAAAAAACATGACACTCTTCTCTATTTCCTCCTATAGGAATCTCAATAAGACGATCTCGCTCTATCAAAGCATGTCAGACCCTTGTAGCAAGGTGACAAACTGACCATAGACAACGCATTTCAATGGAAAACTACTTACGAACTGCATTTAGACAAAGGAACACACAACATACAGCTTTATAATGAGCAAAATTAAATAATCGTGAACGATTCGCCGAGTGCATTGTGTATGCAATACGTATTTAATGCTAATGCATACTGGTGATGCGAATAATAAGTGATACACCATGGGAATAGTTTCACTTTTGTTCTTCGTAACCTGTAGAGATCGCAGGCTGTTGTAAAATTAAAACAGTTATGGGAAATTAATACTCTAACATACCCAAAATACATTTTGTTCTCCAAAATTAATAAATGATCACCAAATCCTAAACCGCCCAGTGATTTGGTGATCATTTTACTAATTCTGGTGGTTAGGTTAGTATTTAAACATAAGCTTCAATAATTAGAAAGTTTGGCCACTGTCGCGAAGAGATACATAATATTGGGTCTTTACCTTACCCATGAAATGAGTGCTTTTTTCTCACACAAAGAGAACCTCTTAACTTCTGCGATTTAAAATATTTATCAGTTGCTGGATATTGTCCAACAGCCATTGTTTGATGTCCCAACCGCTGGGGCACAGGCCTTCCTTATGGGTGGTAAGGAGGATGGGTCATAACCCACCACGCGGGCCCAATGCGGATTGGTGGGTGTTAACGACTGCAAATGCAGCCGGGACCAACGGCTTAACGTGCCTTCCGAAGCACGGAGGAGCTCGAGATAATAAGTTTTTAGTCACCCATCCCATGACCGACCCTTGCGAACGTTGCTTAACTTCCGCAATCGGCGGGCCAGGCGCTAAACCGCTGCGCCACCGAGCACCTATTTTTGTTGGATATTACTTACTTCAAATTATGACTATAGCTGTTAACTATCAGCATAATTAAAGACTATTTATTTTGTTTTCCTAGCATTAAAAATACCTTGAAAATGACTCCGTTTTTTGTTAGTGAAAATGACAACTTCATTAATGTGACTTAGCCTTAACTATTTTTTTTCGTTTAAAGGTATGTTGCATTAGTTTAATGTCATAAAAGTTTCGTTGCAATAGCGTTCACGGTCGTTAAATAAATTATGAAAATGCTAGTATGGAAAATGCAATTTGTTAAAAACTCTCCATACAAAACGTCAATTTCATAGGTAAAGATTTAATATACACATAATTATTTTTGCCGGTAAAATCAATTTTTTATTCAATACGGAATAGAAAAATAAAAAAACAAGATTTCCATTTATTTAACAATTTAAATTCCACTGGGAAATAAAAAAGATAATGTAACTTAACACAAAGGTAACTCAACAGAACGCTTAAGTCGTTTTCCCTTATTGAGATTAAATTGTGAATAGTTAATCGGTAAAGGAGTCATAGCTTCATTATATGGTAATTGGTATCACGGGCATCTATAGACCATACATATTTCCTATTTGCCTTACAAAAATCAATTTAGGTTTCACTATGGGCAACAGGGGGCTCTATTTTTGAATCCTTCGACTGGCGTTGAGCGCTTGGTTTCTACTGATTTTCGTTCGACATTTGACTTTCCATGGCCCCTATTCGTCGTTCGACATTTGACTCAAATTGAGTCGAATGTCGACTCAAATTAAGTCGAATGTCGAACGAAAATCAGTAGAAAAGAGCGCTCGACGCCAGACGAGCGATTCAAAAATAGGGGCCCATATTTTTGAATCGCTCGACCGCAACGAGTGCCCCTACCCACTCGTTAACAGTCAGGCGATACGGTACGGCGAGCGATATCTTTTCTACGAAAAAGCAAAGATTTTTATTTAACAGCCAATAGAAACATGGATTTTACGTTGCGTTTTCGTTGCGGTAATTACTAGTTTTTTCTAGATTCTGCGTGGAACGGATAAAATCCAACATTTTGTTTATATTGGCAGCACCGGAAACGAACGATTCAAAAATACGGAAAATCGGCGTCATGCGACTTGGAAGACGAGTGTGACTTAAGTCGCATAGTCGCATGCGACAAAACTATGTCATACGAGCGATTCAAAAATAGAGCCCCTGCACGAATTAAACGTATGTTGTGGCGGGGCGCGGCGTGCAAGCGATTTTAACCTAGGAGTAGCTAAGGACGCTATTGTGAATGGTACATATTATTATGTGGATAAAAAAAAAGATCAAAGGTAATTTGTCATCATATCGGAAAGTTTTGTCTTTTGTTTCATGTAAAAGAAAATGTACATTTGTAAATAAAACGACTGCACAATTTTGTACATCAAATGTTTAATTTAAATTCTCTTACATCTCATAATTAACATCACATAAAAAGTATAATAAATAGTAAACTTTTACTAAGTAGGTAGTTTTAGAAAAAAAAATTAACAGCAATCAGCCTGAACTAAAACAAAGGTAGAGCTAGAAAGACCATTAATAAAAACCGCCATCACTGGACAACAACTTTAAAAAGGGGTTTAATTATGTGGAAAGTTGTAGGAAACAATTAGAATTTTTTGAAGTTATTTTCCAATGTTGACGGTTCATTTAATAACACCTAAAAAGATACTTCCCCACAAAGTGCATGTCAAAAGTGAGGCAACTGAAACTGAGCCATAATGACTCAGTTTTCAGATTTTCAATTTTATCCGTCATTCGTTACCTAATCATATCAATTTCCCTACCTTTAGGGGGTTAGTTACTATTTTATTGGATTTTAGTTAGAACTGCGTAACGTGTGAAGGAAATAAATTAAAAACTGAGCCATTTTGGCTTAGTTTTAGCTGCCTTATTTTATACAACGGGTGCTTCGTTCGATCAATGATCGAAGAACGGGTGTTATATTATTCTAAGGTTAAGACAAAATTAATGACATTAATAGTCAATAAGAAAGAAGCTGACTCTATATTCGTAATTGAAGTTATTTAAGACTGTACCTATTTAACTTGATTCATTTGACGTTTAGCGCTCATGCGATTAAACTTAATTAAAAACCTGACGGGGATTTCTGATTTAATTAGGAAATTTCTCCGGTTTTGGTATTTTTCGTAGATAATCTGCATGAGATTGATCGTAAAACATAGCTTACGGTAAAGCAAGAGAATAAGCAAGAAATAATATTCGTAATAATAAAAATACGTATATTGAAGTCGGGTGGGGCGTTTAGAATAAAAAAAAGGAATTTGTACTCCAGCCCCACCCGACTTCAATAGACGTATTTTTATTATTACGAATATTATTTCTTGCTTTTTAGAGGTAGGTCTTTTGAAGTCGGTTTTTTAATGTTATTTTTTTCTGTTATGCTAAAAAAACAATAATAACAAATACATATACTTACCTAGATGATAGAAAATAATAATATTCGATTATTTTGGTTTTAAATTCACTAGTGCATATTTTTTAACGATAAGTGCAAATTTAAAGTTTATGTGTGGTGGGTGTGGTTACAGAGTCTTTGCAAAAAAGAAATTAAGATTAACTTACTGATGATAATAAAATAGGTATTAAAATGTCATTTTGTTTGTTCACAGGTAATTAAGCAGATCGGATCTTGAAAGCAATGGTTGGATCATTAAAAAAAAGCTGAGAGGTTTACTTATTAAAGGTATATGAAGACGGTACTTACAGTCACGTTGATTGACGATTTATTGCTGAATCTCTAAAACAGGTATAAATAAAATTTTACAAAGTTTCTAAACAAAGAAAATGCTAATCTATAAAATAAAAATATGATCTATTACTTATTAGAAATTTGACTTTTAAAGTTATTATTTCTTATTTTGTTCAATACCTATTTCAAATTTCGGAGTCAGTAACCCAATAATAATAATTAAATACTTAGTCTGTACATGGTAGCAATAGTTTTTTCGTAAAAAATGTCAGAGATGAGTTTTTTATTTATTTATTATTGACTTGGATTGAGAAAATTTAACTCTTACATACTTACCTACATAAAAAATGTTGACCGTTTGAACTGGTTTCAACAACAAAAAACTGCTACCTATTTTGACATGACATCATCGTAACCGATCGCTGGCCGTATAAAAAGTGTCCATTGACCGGTATGTTTTTTATATTTTTTTTAATATTAGATAGGCAAGCGCTTGCGTGCTATCATGCCTGGTGGTACTGGTAAGCGATGATGCGATCTACGATGAAACGCCCTTGCCTGGAAGTAACTCACTCGTGACTTGAAGGCCCCCAGATTGTACCTATCAGGAAAGACAGACTCAGGCAAGGAGTTCCACTCTCTAGCGTTACGAATGATATTTGAAGAACTACGAGTTTTTGGCGCTATTTTGTCGGGTTCAGTTCGGTGGCTATTTTAATTCTTTGCAAATTGTTTTATAGTGGATGTTGTGTTTTAAAATTGGTGCAGTTTTGTGGTACAAGTGTCTACGCATCTGAACAATATGTGGGATAATTGAAATAGGTGCGATCTTTGTTGTGTGAAGCTGAGACTTTTATTGTAGTGGTGGCTACCTCGGCAGAACTTACCGAGTAAACTGTATCGATATATTTGATTCCAATGCTGCTGCAACTCCAAGCAGCATTGGAATGCGATGCACCCGCATTCTAATGTAAACTGAAATAATACCACTGAATTATTATTTTGACACTGGCAAAAATTACTCCCTGAAGAGGAGTAGATTGCCATAACAAAAATAACAAGAAGACGATATTTGAAGCAAAACGTTTAGTGCGAGTCTTTGAAATATCCACCAAAAGCGGTGGTGCAGACTTGTACGTCTGGTTGTCCGATGGTATAATTGAAATAGTTTAAAAGTCCGTTTTTGCTTTCAAAATAGGAATTCTCATTGTATACTTTATGGCGGGAAAACTTGCACCAGTAGACGTGGTAACTATTTAGTAATCTGTGCCAGTAGCATATTATTTAAAATTACTACATCAGATAGATGCTTATAATTCGCAGAACGCAAAATCTAAAGTATAATCTTAAAACATTTCTTCTTTCGGTACATCTCACAGTGAAAGCTGTCCAAATTATTAGCTTAGCTTTATATGGAGTTCAGATGTATCTAAATAGTCAAATTATAATGTTACCGTATCGGCTGAATCTCGGTTCACACCCTCAGGGCATAGCTTTTGCCACGACTGACTTATTCAATTTTGAACTTTATCGCTTTCGTGTAAGAGCTTTACACTTTAGGTGAAATCGTGATTTCCAGAATGTTTTCTAATAAATTCTGAAGATTGATTTCGGGGCACGCGACTACTTTTTTGCCCTAATTAATTGCTGCATTATTTGCTTATGTAAAAGATTTTGTATTGTTTATGCAGTGTTTTTTTAAACTTTTTGTTGTCACGGACACTTTAATGTTTTAAAAATTCCACAGACCTCACCTCTGTCAAAGCCTATTTTTACCGACTTCCAAAAAAGGAGGAGGTTCTCTGTTCGTCTGTATATTTGTTACTCAAAGACGGCTGGACCGATTGAAATGATTCAAACGTTATTGTATTACATTAGGCCAACTCCCAAGTTGGTCCCATTTGACTTCTCCTAAATAAATAATATACCTAGACTACCTAATACAGAAGGTACCTACACTAAAAATTTTAAAAAATTAAAAACAAATAAACCGACTTCAAAAAACCTACCTCTAAAAAGCAAGAAATGTTATTCGTAATATTAAAAACACGTCTATTGAAGTCGGGTGGGGCTCTTAGAATAAAAAAAAAAGGAATTTGTACTCCAGCCCCACCCGACTTCAATAGACGTGTTTTTATTATTACGAATATTATTTCTTGCTTTTTAGAGGTAGGTTTTTTGAAGTCAGTTTTTTTAGGAAAAGAAAACAAACCTTAAATTAGAAAATCACTGTTATTGGTAGTTTCATCATGAAAAGGACCCTTGATACACATGCTACGGACTTTAAGAAACTCGGCATTAATGGTATCACTTCATTACATAGCTTGTTAGGCAAAGTACCATTACTGCAGCGCAGCGGCCGGCTAACAGGTTGCGGCCAAAGGTTGTAAAGTTGCCTGAGATCCGAGAAAAAGCTGGTTTCATTTTTAAATTACACGACAGATATGAGTTTTACGACAGATATGGATTTTCATACTTACTTTGCTGACCGCTGCTCGCGTGCTATTGGCAATCCAATTTAACTCGTAGAAGGTTGTCAGAATAAGCAAACAAAGCAAGTTCGAGAAAAATCAACTGCAACTATCGAAACTATACTCATACCTCAACAATCGTAAGCTCTCTATAATTTAGGAAAACAACACATTTTATTAACACGGTTGAAAACTCAACGTCTTTAGCCAAGAAAAAAAAAACAAAACTCAAAGCCGTTTAAAATAAAAAAGTGTAAAGTTCATCATAAATCGTGGTTAACGAAAAAAGTTTTCAACCGATCTAAAGCTAATACTTAAATGTTATAAACGTTAAGCTCAACACATTATAAAACAATCAGTCGGCGTCGGAAGGAGCGAACGCCTAAACACGTCAGTTTGAATTTGGAACTATAATTTGTGTTCTAGTGATGTTACTTTAATTTAGTGCTTTAATTAATATTTATCTCTATTATTCAAACTTTTTAGTACTTACATAGATTCCTTTCAATAAAAGTACTGACGCTTAAGGTGATTTTTTTCATTATCTTGCTTAATAAATCTCTCAGTATTTTCTCACAGCAATTTTTTTTTATTATTACATTTTGGTATCTACTGAAAAATCTCTTTTAATTTCCTACTAATAGAAATAGGTAGGTACGTATACACATTGAAAAATTAATAAGTAAGTATGTACGTAATTTTGAGAAGTACCTAAGTATAAAGAAAACAGTATGAAGTAAAAATTTTCTTAAATAATCTAACTCTTCCTGTACTATTATTATTCTGTGGCTGTACCAGTGTGCTACGTCACTAAATTCCAGTAATTACCAAAATATACCGAATGCGCGCGTTCGACCAACGGATTCCGTTGTTATTTTGGCGCAGGCACCCCACTGCCTGTTCTTTCTTTAAACTTTACTTTTAAATTCTTCGTCTGACATTAGAAAATTGTAAAGCAGACCTTTTAACCTCTTTTTACCAGTTAAATAAAAAAAAAATTTAAATGGTGATCCTACCTAATATAAATGTGTTAAAATAAAATATTTCAATAAAGAAATAATTAAAATACCAAATAAACAAATTCAATTGTGATTGTTATGTTATCTAACGAAAGAAAAAGATTGAAAATGTTTTAACAAACTTTTCAGTGTTTAATACAATGTGATGATGGGAAGTCATTCATGCAATTCGGGTAGCCCTGTGTACATGCGGTCGGATAATCAGGGTTGCCAGTAACAGAATTAAAAAAATAATATTTGATTATGAAAATTAAAAAAATATTTAACATCTAGAACCTACGTTACTATTAAAATATGCAAAAATCCGTCTGCATAAAAAGACAAGTCAACTGAAAAGATGGAAACAAGATTAAATATTAAAGACAACATAATAACATGCAGTCCGGAGGCATGTTAAAAAAACGCTCATGGGTAAAAGTTATAATAAAGTAGACGATTATTTTAAAGATCAAAATGCGTGGAAATGATGTAACACAAGTCTGGAACGGGTGGTAGGAAAATATAGACGATTCAAAAGTACTTAATAATTAAGTTTATTTGAATAAAGCTTTTTTGACTTTGACTTTAACATGCATAAAAAAGTGACCTTATGAATGATTTAAATTAAGTATATCCCTCCGACTGCATGTTATTATGTTGCCTTTAATATTTAATCTTGTTTCCATCTTTTCAGTTGACTTGTCTTTTCACAACATAACCCTCTTGCAGTCGGGTAAAAAGTAGCAAAGCTCTTGTTTTTGATGAGTCTTATAAAATTTTAATACAGACATAATATAAAAAAAAATAAAAAAATCATAATGGTTTCACAACTTTATGTCCATAGTTTGGGTTCATACCAAGCTCAATGGTTTGGTCACCAAATGAAACTCCACATACCTACGTACGTACTATGATAATAAAGAATAAATATCTTCACGTGTCATTCGGTCTTGAAGTGGTAAAGCAAAATTCCTTAGTGTGGCAACCCTGTCTGCTTCGTCGACACGTGTGAGCGCAAGCGCAGGATATTATGACTTCGGTTTTATTTTATGTACTCCTTGAGATTTAGTGATGTGCGATGTTTTGAACTAAATGTCTTATTATATTTGACAATATTATTTATTATGCAACTTTATAATACCTATTTTAATAACCGATTTCAATAACCTATCCTCAGTCCTGAGATTTAGTGATGTTCAATGTTTTGAATTAAATGTCATATAATATTTAAAAATATTATTATGTAACTTTATAATTAAATTATTAGGTAACCGCTGTCGATTTATAAAACAAATCCTCAGAGAGAGGCTAAGTTGCCTAGATATTTTGTAAATGACGGTAAATAAAATTACATCAGTAGTTGTCTAGTAATAGTAACTGTGCCTATTACAAAACTAATCACGATAGTCGGACGCAATTCGTCGTTCAATTTACTTGATAATGGTGTCGATTCTTAACTAAATTGACAGGACTAAACTTTATTTTAGCATTCTGTTCTTGTCTTTTCGATACAGAAAGAAATGGATGGAAAACTAAATTTAGTTTAGTCCTGTCAATTTTGTCGTTGCCAAACGAATCGATACCATTAGCGTGAGTCATTAGTGCCACGGAGTGGGACGAACTCGGGGACGAACATCGTACGCTTGTCGCGATGCTTTTTGTAATAGGACCTCTATCCATAGAAGGACTGCCTCTTACTGAAGGAGGATAGATTATTGAATTCGGCACTTAGGTACTTTAAAATTACATAATAATAAATAATAATAATAAAGATAATTAACTATCAAATTAATTATTTAACTTATATATTTAAAATTAAGTATCCAATGACTATAGATCCACCTGCTCAATCATACAAATAGTCTCTACCATACAGCCGTCACGTGTACCTAATTCCTTAACATAATTTCATAATAAATTACCCATTTTATAAAATCTTTCATGTTCTGCTCTTTTATTATTTTCACGTGTCTTCAGATAATCAAACAATATATCTCTTGATGTTTTCTGACCGCACGTGCCACGTTCCTTTGTTTCAATATTTGTATAAAAAACTTACATAACACGTTGGAATGATTCTATAGATTACGGAATATTTGTTATTATTTTCCTTACAGAAAATAGATGAAAGGTTAATAAGATTTTATAATAAAAGTTGACGTTGCAGTGACTGTGATATTATTAAATATGAATTGCATTTTGCATCATAAAATGGTAAACAGGCTAAGGTTACAACTATTATAAATATATTTTTTTATTTTCTTCACAGGTCGATAATTAAATAGCGCAATAATTATAAGTAAGGAGGAGTTTAATAACGAATTTACTTCTATAATGTATTGAAAGATGATATTAAAATATTAGATAATGTCATGGACATAAAACAGGTACAATTATAAACTACTTAACATGACTTGACAGAGTCAGATTTAAAGACTGGATTAATTATACCTCTCTAGATATTGATATTACCAGTCGTTGAGACGGTTATAAATCTTTAGCAGATTACTGTTCATTTGACATTGACGTATTCATTTTTTAAACGTTTTATTACTATATCGGCCATGTAAATATTTTGTTTCATTTATATTGAAAGTGCTGACTATATTAAAGTCTATATTGTGTCTCATTTTCCAGGGCTCCGTGAAATAATTCTACCGCAAATTACTTAGGTGAAATACCTATTTAATTTGTATAATTTTTGGTAACAGTAATATTATGTACATTATTATTGTACGATCATATTTTAAGCTTGGTCTGGGATTCGGCAGGCAACCACACTAAGCCGTTGGTCCCGGCTGCATTTACAATACAATACAATTACAATACATTTACAATACAATACAAAAAACTGACATTTGTACTCGTTTTAACACCCACCAATCCGCATTGCTTGGGTTATTGGGTTATTATGGCCCATCTTCCTTCTATCCAAAAATGAGGAAAGCTGTGCCCTAATGGACCCCCTAAACGATCAAAATTGCTTGTCAATCATTTACATTGCATTGCTTGTCAATCACATTTTGATCGTCTAGGAGCGATGCTTGACAAGCACCACAGAATAGATAGATTACCGTAGCCAATCAAAAGTAGGCCACGCCCCCAAATGGTAAATGCAATGTAAATTATTGACAAGAAATGCTTGATCGTTTAGGGGCTCCATAACAGTGGGTACATTGCATTTAAATCACGAGCCATTATAATGTACCTACTGCTAGGGTACCTACAGGCATTTCTTGGATGATAAAAAATATTTTTTTATATACTTACTTATATTTAATCGATATTTTCGGTAGATACTAAATGAGTGTACATCACTAACGTGTGCGATATGGGCGAGGTTCAACGCACTCGCGCTCCGAGCAGAACTGAATGCACAGCACAGTTCGTACTCGAGATAAAAAATATTATTTTAGACCACCCATTCAAAGTCTAATTTTAAAGGATGATAATACGAATTATCCCTCATTAGTTCATAACGTTGAAAATAATAGTTTCAAATATTTATTGATATTTTTTTAATAAATAATACTAGTGGTTTTTAGGGCATGTTATCAAAAACGCAATAGATTTAAGACACCTGTCACAGAGCGTTGCCGTTGCTATCTCTTAAAATAAATAAAAAACGGACTTTTGGGTTCCAAGGCCGGACGCTACGAAAAAAAAGGATTTTTGACAAAAATATCGCATAAAACACGGACTCAACTTTAGATAATAGCATAGGGTCTTTATTTAAAAGCGTAGAGCAGCACATATGTAGCACTTAAAGTGCTATAACCTTGTAGCTGTGTCGTCTTGGTGTCTTGAGACTCTTGAGTAAGCTTCGTAATTAATTACTGCAAGTTAAGGTCAGCTGGTCGATGGACACCTTTCTATTGTAAAATCAATGTTAAAGATAAACAGAGTTACAGATTAAAACCAGAACTCAACTGATAATATTCTTACTCTGTGACCATGCTGTAACTGTAAGTCTGTGGAATTTACTCCTAGAGGAATTAGAAGACATTTAATTTCTTGTATATCTACATCGGTTCTTCCTTTTTATGCACTTTTTCTTTCACTTTACTACTTAAAGTTGCCTGGAAGAGATTGCTACTTAGCGATAAGGCTACCGATTGTGGGCTTGCTCTGTTTCTTTTTTATTTGTTCTGGCTTAGTGTGAAATAAAGTATTATTAAGTAGTAAGCATATGGCGGTCCAGGTGGTAGGTGGAAGGTGGTGAGGTGAACGATCACCTTCACTTAATTTAATGTTATCGAGTAGCCACTTCTGACGATTACCCTCATTTTGAAAAGCAAAAGCAACTCTACAACATTTTTGTGTGTCTGCGGCCATCTGTTCAGTGGAGCTTTATTAAAATTTATTAGTCATTCAAAAAGTTACTAACTTTAAAATATAATTAACTATATGATTAATTATGTAGATAATGAATGAATATACAGAGTGTCCCAAAACATTGCCACACGGAGGGAAAGTACCTTAAATTTTGACGCTTTGTTTTAAATAATAATTGAAACTGCATTCAAAGACTTTTGAAAAATCGCCTGCTTTTTTAACCAGGAATCAAACCAACCAAAAAAAATGTTTTACGATGCCAATCGAAAGGGTTTCTCTTAGGGATAATTTTATAATTAAAATTTGAATATTAAATTTTATGGTCTTCTTTTTGTTTAAGATGCTGTATTGTATCAATTTGTATCGAATCGTTTGCGATTTAAAAATAATCTTTGAATGCAGTTTCATTTCTTTTTAAAACCAAAATGAAGTCTTCTTTCAGTAAAACTTCCTCTATTCAATATTTAAGGTACTTTCCCTCCGTGTGGCAAAGTTCTGGGACACCCTTATATTCATTCATTATCTACATAATTAATTATATAGTTAATTATATTTTAAAGTTAGTAACTTTTTAAATAACTAATAAATTTTAATAAAGCTCCACTTAACAGATGGCCGCAGACACACAAAAATGTTGTAGAGTTGCTTTTGCTTTTAAAAATGAGGGTAATCGTCAGAAGTGGCTACTCGATAACAAAAAATTACAGGGTATTGAAATAAGTATGTACCAGGGGCTCTATTTTTGAATCGCTCGTATGGCATAGTTTTGTCGCATGCGACTTAATTCACACTCGTCTTCCAAGTCGCATGACGCGGATTTTCCGTAGTTTTGAATCTTTCGTTTCCGGTGCTGCCAATATAAACGAAATGTTGGATTTTATCCGTTCCACGCAGAATCTAGAGAAAACTGGTAATTACCGCAACGATAGCGAAACGTAATATCCATGTTGTTATTGGCTGTTACATAAAAATCTTTGCTTTTTAGTAGAAAAGAATATCGCTCGCCGTACCGTATCGCTCGACTGTTAACAAGAGGCACTCGTTGCGGTCGAGCGATTTAAAAATATGGAAAGTCAAATGTCGTTTGAAAGATATGAGGTAATAAAGAATATTACAGACAAACATACAAGATACGCGCGAAAAACATAACCCTCTTGCAGTCGGGTAAAATAGGACCCCTGACATCACACTCGCGTGTACAAATAAAAAAAATAAGAAAATATGTAGAGCAAGTTGAATCGTTATTTTCATTATGTTTTACTAAACTACTTTGTATGTTACTATTACTAATGATTTTTATATGTACTTTTTTATGAACAGTGTGTTTAACTCTTTGTGACGTTATTTTAGCGGTAGGTCGGTAACTGTGATTTGCATAATTTGCCGGTGTCAGACAGTATGAAATATTCAAAAAAGTCGTAATACCGTTCTGCAAACCGGTTGAGATGTAAACTCTACGTTAGCATTATGACCTCAAAAAGTATTAATACACTTAAATACTTTTTTTTAAATTTAAACAACAGAACGTAGAAACTAAATATTGTCTATTCTAAGATTCGAATTTTGAGAAATTAGATTTTTTTCCAAGTAGATCCGACTGATAATATTTCTTTAAGAAATATTTTCATTATTAATGATTCTTTCTTGTAAATATTAATTCATTGTTTTGAAATATTATGCTGGTTTAGTACATTGTGACGCGTTTACGAGATTTTTGCGAATTATTGGTTTACCATTTCGTGGAAATCAGAGAAATAAGTACTTAAACAATCTTTTTTTAATTTGATTTTTTGTTTGTGAAACCAACGTTCATAATTTTATTTTTTCAATTTAATTTTATGCAATTACTTACTTCAAATTTAATGGAGTTTTATTGCGACAACTAAACGACAGTTTATAAAATATTGTTTAAACGATAAAAAGTACAACAAAGCTTATTCGGAGCACTGAGCAAGTAATCACTACGTATTCGGAGTACACTAGAAGAACACAATTCACAATTTCGTCTTTATTTAAGCACAAGGTTTTTTTTCCATTGGCGGCGCTAGTGTAGCGCACCACATAGCTCTATAATACTCTACTTGATAATAATTTTTACCTTTACAAATTTAGCGTTTGATTGACACAGATTCTTTGTGATACTTACTGACATAGTCAAGTAACACTTGTCATAGTACCTAACACAAAAAATAGCAAAACATACGCCACGTGTGGTTTTACGAAACACCTGACAAACCGGTTTTAAAATTTCGTCTTTACCTTACCGAGGTAAGAAAGCCATGAAACAAATGGTACAACTACAATACAAACATCTATATTTGTTCGTCCGCGGGAGGTAATGAGGTCTTACTATGACTCCGTTCATTCATAAATTCGTAACGCGTACCACAAAAACACGTCATTCTTTTTATGCTTTCGTCGTCAACAACAATCTTGATGCACAGCAATAAGGTTTCAAATGGCTTATCATTAGTTTTGTGCATGGATATATTTCCACTGATAGTTAATTGGCATTATTTTGCCTTGTTCGTGATTCATACCGTCAGTTGCGTCGCGTTCCTCTGAAGGAGTGACGTTCGACCATCTTGTTTTTGTTTTTATTTTTTAAATTTCGAGACATGTGTACGCAGTCTTTCGGACCCGATTTTAAAGTTAGAACGCAAGTGTTGGCCGTATGTTCGTGACAGTGTGGTGTAAACTTTATAAGTGAATGTGTTTTGTCAAGACGCGTTTGATTTTGTGTTGGATATTTTAATTGAGGTAAGCTTGAAGATTCCTTACAGCCTTGGTTACTTTGGTTAATTAAACCTATTTTTATCAATGTCGAATGTTGTTGGTTTTAGTTTTATTTATCTATCAATTTTGCTAAGTTTGTAATTTGCAATTTTTAAAACATTTGAAAACACTTAGGTATATTTATTTGTTTTTTTTTGTTCATATTTTTTTTTGTTCATGTTCTGTTTAGGAAATAGACGAAAACGGATGCATCAAAACATTCAAAACTATGTATTCTATGGAGATCAAATTTAATATCCTCCTTCTAAAAATACCAAATATGTTAACGCTACTCTGTTTTAAATAAATACATTGGCGATAACACAGTGTCTATCGATCGATTATCTAATCTTATATTGTTTTTTTTACTTTAATTAATACCCATCCTTTCCTTTTCATTCTGCCAGTTGGTGCTTTATAAAAAGAATTCCAGCTGTTATTTTGTTAAAAATAAAAAATTACTTGCACGTATTTTTTTATCATAATTTTCACTTCAATTACTCGTACAAACGATATACTTAATGTGTCATTTTGTTTCGAAGCTATTAGGGTCGCGGATTAAATTACTGCGGTATGTCAACGAGACCTAGTTTCATAATTACAAAAATTTTGGTGAAAACATATTGAAACAAGTTGTTTACCATCATCTAATTTAAAAAGACCACCAAACATTCACCAATTTGGTTGTATTTATGGGGTCTCATTCAGTCGCCACGACACCCATTGGGAGTTTTTGGCGCCATTTTGTCTAGTTCAGTTCGGTGGCTATTTTAATTATTTGTAAATTACTAAATAATATACTAGAAAAATACGACTCGCACCAGATCAATACTCAGACGGGAATCGAACCCGCGACCTTTGGATATCCGGTCCAATGCTCTGACCGCTGAGCTACCGAGTCACTAGTGACATCGCCGAATTTCTTCTAGTATATCCAACTCTTACGCTGCAAGCCAGCGTTATTTCACTAATGTGAGGAATTACCTAGACATTCAATTGCAATATCTTTCCAGATATTTGGCAATCGATTAAGATGAAATAGCTACTCGTATATAATTTTTGAATTTGAGATTTTGCATTCACAATGCTATTTTTACACAATACTAAATAATATACTAGAAAAAATACGACTCGCACCAGATCAATACTCAGACGGGAATCGAACCCGAGACCTTGGACCATTATTTAGTATTGTGTAAAAATAGCATTGTGAATGCAAAAATCTCAACTTCAAAAATATTTGCAAATTGTTTCATTGTGGATATTGTGTCTTAAAATTGGTGCAGTTTTGTAGTACAAGTGTCTACGCATCTAAACAATATGTGGGATAATTGAAATAGGTGCGATCTTGGTTGTGTGAAGCTGAGACTTTTATTGTAGTGGTGGCTACCTCGGCAGAACTTACCGAGTAAACTGTATCGATATATTTGATGCCAAATGCTCCAAGCAGCATTGGAATGCGATGCACCCGCATTCCAATGTAAACTGAAACAATACCACTGAATTATTTAACACTTGACACTGGCAAAACTTACTCCCTGAAGAGGAGTAGATTGCCATAACAAAAATAAGATGAAGAAGAAGAAGTCTAGGCTTGGTCTGGTTACGGTACCAACTAAATGCAAACAAATTGGTGAATGTTTTCTATTGTAAATGCTTAACCTAGAGACTAACAGCTTAACGTGCCTCCCGAAGAACGGAGAAGCTGCAGGCTCGATAAAATATATTTCATTTTTGGTCACCCATCCAATGACCGAACCTTGCGAAAGTTGCTTAACTACAACATTCGCAGGTCGATCGAACTTCCATCAACCAACCAAAATTCTAATCTAAATCAAACAAACAATACAAAATATTCGTTTAATTCTTGTTTCCGGTACTATAATTTATTAACCTTCAGTATTTAAATGCTTTTTGTTTTTTAAATTGTATTGCTTCAAGTTCACGTGTATAAATGCGGTGATGTCATCCAATTTTTTATGTGATTGACTTGAGTCTGTCATCTTCTTAAAAAGTAATTACTTACGTGGGAAAATAGTAATTGAATTGTATATTCTATGACGGTTTTTATGAGTCATGTTTTGTTGATGATAAGATTGTTAAGTATTGACATGAAAATTATTTGAAGTTTTTTAAAGTTTAAGGTTATGAACTCGCAATAGGTAACTTAAAGTTAAAGAAAACACATATTTTTAGTACATAGTTAAGAATGGTAGTATTATTATTATCTTTCACATGATATACCTAAAACCCTCAGCCTTCTGTTTCACAAGAACATACTTTAAGCCAAAAATAGTGTCATAATAGTACATTATGAGACAAGTTAGCTTAGGTTGCTCATTGCACACAGGGCTGTGGGTTGCAGCCCGAGCCGCGGGCGAGGGCGAAACTCAGCCGAGTGTGCAATAGGCAAAAGCTCACGAGTTTCATACGACGTTTTTCAACACATTTGCGAGGAAAAAACAAAGTAATTTACCACACAGCAACAAATACGACAAAAACAAAATATGATAATTATGGGAAAAGGCGCACAGGTTTTTTTTCACACGCCCAACGCAAGAATATTTTGCCAACAAAGGGGTGAGTGAGCATACAGCCTACTTCAAAATTATAATTTTAAGTGATAAAATGCAAATATTTTAATATTTTATAACAAAGTATTGTGAATTATGAATAATTTAATAATAATAAATATTGATTTGACTTAATTAAGGACTTACACATTTATTTATTCCAAAAATGTAATATGAATTTTCGGCAGCATAAAACCTCTTTGTTGTTACTAAAAAAATAACTGTATTACCCGGCTAAATTGGGAATGCTCTGTTTACTCGCATAGAACTTGCATTAAGATACAAATTTTAGGGTTAATTCTATAACGTACTAGTGTTTTATATATTATTGCACGCGTTTGTTATAGCTCGGTTTATGGCCCTAAAAGCGATGTATTAGGGCTCACTTTACGAGCAAGTGTGTTGAAAAATAAAATTAATGTCGCGACACTAATTTCATCAACAAGTTTTACAATGCACGCATTAATTTATGACACTAAAATAGTTTCGGTCATGCGCAATTTTTTGGTAAAGCTAATCGTTGATTTCACGACACTATTATTTTAATGAAACTAGTTAAAGTACTGCAACAAGTTTCATGAAATTAGTTTCATTATGCATGACACTAATTTCGTAACGAAAACTCGGCTTAATAAAAATCATAAACTCACGTGATTCTCCCTAGGCACAGGCAAAAATCACTTCTTTCCATTTGCTAGGAAGCTACGATGATCCTTACATTTATTTCGCTTCATCTCGTAGTAAAACTTTGTCATTTAACTATTGTATTAGTACATTTTTATAACATCATGCACTAATTTTAAAATAAGAAAAAATATTTTTTCGTTATTTTTGCAAATAGAGCCTATACGGGTAGAAATAGAGTTTTTGTTGCTCAAAAGAAGTGCATCAGATCAGAGCTACGCCATAATATGTTTCACAAAAAAATTAAACAAATACAGACGTAAGCAACACAACACACATAATTTATACAAGGCATTTT
This sequence comes from Agriphila straminella, assembly GCA_950108535.1. Lineage (NCBI taxonomy): Eukaryota > Metazoa > Arthropoda > Insecta > Lepidoptera > Crambidae > Agriphila > Agriphila straminella. Next base: position 22,374,009 of record OX467305.1, on the reverse strand, counting down.
GTTTCTAAATGCAATGTAAACAACTTGAGGCAAACAAACAGCTTACGCGTAAGGTAATTACACCAATGATGCAACTATGAGGAAGCAATGTTTCCTTGTAGTACCGCCATTGTTTGAGGTGATGTAACAGCCCTTGGGGTCTGAAAGACCCCTGGGTGGTCGGAGACTACGATCAGTCAGTAAAGAGCCACGACCCTTTACTTAATGCCTTTTACTTTGGTAATAAACAAAACAGCTTAGTAATATATCCCCGCAAAAGGCAGCCATTTTTTACCCTCAAAAACGAAAAACAATTGTATTTTTTTATTTATCTATTTACCTTATTTTTTTATTTATTTATCTCATTGAAAATAATAATTCAATATTTATTATATTAAATTACCTATTAGAATTTTATTGTTACAAACTTACACATGTTTTTTTTTGTTATGTTGTTTTTTTTAGTTATATGCTATGTTATTTTTAGTTGCGGATGACGTCAACGTGACAAGGTTCCATACCAATTTGCGGGGATGGGATAGTAAGAGAAAGAATATAGTAAAATTGTTATTTAAAGATTCAAAAGATATTGTAAAATTGGTTTAAGACGGTTGTATGACGGAAAGTGGCACCCTCAGAGGTTTTTTATTTAATAAGTTATATAGAAAAAGATTTTAATAATGTTTATCGTGGAGATTTTAGGGCCCATGGCCCATAGCCTAGTATTTTTAGAAGGTGCTACATGCCCTCGTAGTCATTCGTAGAAGTAGATAGCAAATGTGTCAAAAACAGCCACTTTTAGCAGTTTTGCTATCTACTTCTAGCAGTGACTACGAGGGAATGTAACGATACCGTCTAAAAATATGACTGTGGGCCCTAAAATCTCCACGATAAACATTTTTTAAATTGTGTATTAGATTTATAATATTAAATATAATTCACCGCGGCGCCACTTTCGCTCAGGGTTCCACCTTAAGTGCGATTAAATTTACAATAGACAGAGATCCGCGGCAACTTCACTCTAGAATGTATGGCAAAGAGTTTTTACAGATGCTCTGAAGTTGGTCACACACAATGCGACTAAATTGACAGTATAGACATAAGTAGATAGTGATCCGCGGCAATTTCACTCGTAAATGTATAGCAAAGGGTTTTTACAGATGCTCTGAAGTTGGTCACACACAATGCAACTAAATTGACAATAAAGACAAGACATAGACAGTGATCCGCGGCAATTTTACTCGTAAATGTATAGCAAAGAGTTTTTACAGATGCTCTGAAGTTGGTCACACACAATGCGACTAAATTGACAATATAGACAGTGACCCGCGGCAATTTCACTCGTAAATGTATAGCAAAGAGTTTTTACAGATGCTCTGAAGTTGGTCACACACAATGCGACTAAATTGACAATATAGACAGTGACCCGCGGCAATTTCACTCGTAAATGTATGGCAAAGAGTTTTTACAGATGCTCTGAAGTTGGTCACACACAATGCGACTAAATTGACAATATAGACAGTGACCCGCGGCAATTTCACTCGTAAATGTATAGCAAAGAGTTTTTACAGATGCTCTGAAGTTGGTCACACACAATGCGACTAAATTGACAATATAGACAGTGACCCGCGGCAATTTCACTCGTAAATGTATGGCAAAGAGTTTTTACAGATGCTCTGAAGTTGGTCACACACAATGCGACTAAATTGACAATATAGACAGTGACCCGCGGCAATTTCACTCGTAAATGTATGGCAAAGAGTTTTTACAGATGCTCTGAAGTTGGTCACACACAATGCGACTAAATTGACAATATAGACAGTGACCCGCGGCAATTTCACTCGTAAATGTATAGCAAAGAGTTTTTACAGATTAAAATGCATCGTTTTGTACCGCAAGCGCTCTGATGTTGGTCATTTCTCTTGTACAAAGTTAAATTAATCGCATCGGAATGTTTTTGTCATGTTTGATTTTACTCTGAAAACCTGCAATCAATTCTTGATTCGGTAAAGGATTCCCCTCCAACTATTGTGTTTATTTTTCAAAGCTTTATCCTAGATCCCTCTAAAGTGGAAAAGATTGCTCTTACATAAGTAATTAACTCACTCTTAAGATTAAATTAACATTAAAGATAACTTTGAAAGGAAAAAACTTACGAGTTTCTATAACAATACTCAAACGTGACTCAAACGATTCACAATAATAGGAAAAAGTTATTTGAAAAACTTATTCTAAAGTTTAATTTATTTTGCAACTTTTCCTTCTATTGGGCAAAGGTGCAGTAACATGCAGCCAAATATTATTTCTTTTTTTTTAATTTGTTTTGTTGTTTCTAGAAAGTTCGTATTAAATTTAAAGGTTCCACTACACTATTTGAGGTGGATTAAATAATATCCAGGCAGTGCAGTTTGTGCAAATAGCCCGCGCGCGAGGGATTGTTACGACGATGTCCGTTTGGGTGGGCCATTCACGACTGTGTAGTGAGCCATTCACGACTGTGTAGTGGGCCATTCACGACTGTGTAGTGGGCCATTCACGACTGTGTAGTGGGCCGTTTGTTTGATTTTCACATTATTCAAACACTTTTGAACAAGCTTAACTTGAAGCTATACTAACAGGTTATTTTAGTCCATAAATACAATTAGCTGGAAAATTATAAGAAAATAGGAAAACCTGTAATCAAGGCCTTGCTAATGGTTAGAATTAGTAGAAAAAACAAAACTGTAACGCTGTTGGTTTTCAAATAAAATAAAATAAAAATAAAGTAATCATAATCATAATCAACAAAATACGCGCTATATATCAAGTATCCAAATTTTACTGCTAATATAAGGAAGGTAAGTACTACATTTAATTAGTCATAAAAACCCCACACAAATGATACAGACTGAAAAGGAAGCTATAAAATTCCGTTAAACATCAATAATTTATCATATTAGTTATCGTACGATGACATTAAATATCGGCATTTGCATTTATCGGGAATTCTGTAATTTATTGATATTGTAGTTTGAACTATAATTTCGTGCGTTTAAGATTGTTTTTTACTGAACAGTAAAATGTGTGTTATTGAGCAAAAAAATAAGCTTTTATCGCTTTCGCACAGAGCTCGCCAATCAGTCTGGTAGTCCTGTGCTTTATCGTTAGGTTGTTAATAATAACAATAAATCGTAGTACGTATAACTAAGCACGCACGTTCATTTACTTATAGTACAGTCGCCCGTGGTACATTTAAATTACGAAAAAGGTTACCGTTTGACTTTGTGATAAGTATTACTTATATATTACGCCATTTTAGATACTAAAACCCAAGTTTTACATTAACAACCCGCCGTAACCTATTTTATATGATCTCTAAAAGTGATATTTTTTTTATTTTTCGAGGTTACCACATGGTTTAGCTATTGTCGTGTTCTACAGCTTTGTTTGATTGCCACGGATAGGTAATAGCATACTATGGAAAGGATAGCTGTCTGTAAATTGGGTTTGGATATTTCCGTTATTAATTTTTGTATAAACCGCTGATATTTTTTTCGCAATGAGGATCAACGAGGTTTTAAGTTAGATATGTAGAGTTTCAGTCACATCAAAATAAATTATTTCGGTGAAAGAATTATTGAAATTGGACCAAAAATGACGAAGGTAGAGCTATTTTCGTGTCGCATTCTCAAAAACGCTACCCAATTTACGATTGGCTGATGACGTCGGCGGCGCCCGAACAAACAACTGACGGCGCGGCAGGTATTTGTTCGAGCGATCGTGGCACGTGACGTCATCGCATGATCCGCAAGGGCCGGCCGTGTTTTTTAAACTCACTTTTTAAATCTTTAATAATTTTGTCATTTCTTGATGGATTTGAGAAATTTAAACAGAGATTTACTCAGATTTTGTATTTGATGTGATATACAAAATTGATTATATTCAATTGTCGTGTTGATCCTTATTTCAGAGGGTGGTCCCTTAGTAAAAGTTGTTCAGTTTGATGGTCCCTATCTACCATATTAGGCATTAGGGGATATTTTGTATACTGTGACAAGTGACTAACTTCAGAACGCTTGCAGTACGGTCAGCAACGAAAGTTGCTTAAGACTTTAGTACTTTGTCATAATAACTCTTTTGATTAATGTTACATACTGTGAGCCATACTTTCAAAAAAGTTGCTATGATTAAGTACTAAAGTAATAGCGTCTTACGTTGCTGACTGTACCAAGCGACACGTATTTTATCTGTAAAATTTTCTATTTGCCACACATTCTCGAGTAAAGTTAAAGCGGATCAGTGTCTATTATCAATATAATCGCATTGTATTATTGTAAGTGTGCTATTTAATTATTTGCAAGCATCTTAAATAGTTCTCACTTCAAAAATTTAGAGTTGTTCAAAATATATTTTTTGATTACCTATCTAGTCTTTTACATCATGCTTTTAATCTTCCTCGATCTTTAATAATGCCACAACCTTTACCTGCAACGTTTTTTTATGTCAAACATTCATTGGAATATAATTGTAATATTGACAAGTTTCTATTCGTAACAGCTGATTTAATCTTGTTTTGTAACAATTTGTTACGACTTGCGATGTAACATTTGACCTTTTTGTTGAGTGACATGACGGGAAATAATTTTGGCGCGCAAATTAGGAGAATATGACTTGTGTAATAAAATTAAATAATTCTAACATTATTTCTAAAAGGAAAACATTTTTTAAAAGTCATTTTGCGTTTATTACAATAAATTAATTAAGTATAGAGACGTTCACTATTTACCATTCTATTATTTTCGTTTGTTGACTCGTCCTACCTTTATATTTTTATAAAAAAAATATAGTAATTATTTTAGAACTCTGTCTTTTCTTTTACGTGAGTTGACTCAAAAATACGTTAAAAACGGATTTATATCGAACACATTTTATTGTTTTTTTCAAATGGATTTAGTTTCAGATTGCAATGGCTTAAAATCGCATTATAATTATAATGAACAAGACTGGGCCGTTGCAATCCCAGTGGGCGGTTTATGACGGCCATTCGAACTGCAATCACCACACTTGTGTAACGTTTGACAGCTATTCGGTTATAAGTTATAACTTGGGAATGGCGTATATAATAATAAAAATAAGTAGGCAATTAATTATTTGATTAAGTATTTTTTATTTTTTACTTATTTAATATTTTTAATTTTATTTATTGGCACATCTAAATAGAAAATAAAATTGAGGGAGTTCTATGTTACCTTTTCTGCGCAAAATGTAAGTTTTCCTGAATTTTTGACACTGTCAAACTTAAATCAAAAGGGCAAGAACCCAGTGCCGTTAAACAAAAAAAAAGAAGTAATAAGCACGTGTGTGTGAAGGAGTAGGTACAAAACTACACGTAGTGTGCACGGAGTGTGTGGAGGAGCTCGATGGCGCAATGGTTTAGCGCCTGGCCCAGCGATTGCAGAGGTTAAGCAACTTCCGCAAGGGTCGCTCATGGGATGGGTGACCATTGTTATCTTGAGCTCATCCGTGCTTCGAAAGGCACGTTAAGCCGTTGGACCTGACTGCATTTGCAATCGTTAACACCCACCAATCCGCATTGGGCCCGCGCGGTAGGTTATGGCCCATCCTTATCCACCCATAAATAAGGCCTGTGCCCCAGCAGTGGGGACAATAAAAATGGCAGACGGTCACGTGTATGAAGGAGATAGCTTTGTCATTTCATACAAGAAATGTCTTGCCATTTGAGTATATTCGATTTAAAAATAAATAAATAATTTATTGCGGTTGTAGACTAGAATTTCCGGAATGTCACGTTCGTTCGCGGCATCTGCGTGGGATTTTCTCGGTGTGCGGCATGGCGCCACAGGGCACGTGACTTTGGTCCTGATTAGTGTTGCCAGGCTTGATTAATTGATTTATTTTTATCTTGGCCCTTTTACGTTTATATTTTGTTGAGAAAAACATGTAGGTATGAATTTGCAACACTAAAGAAAACGCGAAAGCCCGTCAATAGATATAAATATTATATAATAAACAAACAGAGGAGAAAAAACTGTTTGTTTCAACTCAATTATTTAGAGAATCTCTATTTATTTAGAGATACGTAGCACACTACCGTCAAAATTTTACTTATTTCCTCTTGCTACGCTTATTAACTTAAATAAAAAATATTTAATAAGGAATAAAAAGTTTGTGAAAATATTTTTTATTAGGTATCTATGTACCTAATTTTCTTTTACATTCTAGAGAACTATTTTTTAATGTACTAAACTACTAAATATTCTCAGGCGGCAACACCAGTGGCTGAGTATTAAGTTGGTTGGAGGGCGTCGCGTGAATTATGCAATGTTTATCACTAGGTAGGTATGCTGATAGCGGCTGGTTTGTGCACGCAAACTGCACTCAACAACTGCAGAAAAGGGAACGTTTATTGCATTCTTTTTACTTCACTAAAGTTCACTATCATGTGCTATCACTACATAGTATGAAACAAAGTTGCTTCCCGCTGTCTTTCCTATGTATGCATAAATCTTTAAAACTACGCAATGGATTATAATGCGGTTTTTTTTAATAGATAGAGTGATTCAAGAGGAAGGTTTATAATATGTATAATATATAAATTGTTTCAAATTCCACACTACACCGAAGCGAAGCGAGGGCGGGTCACTAGTAGAAAATATTTGAGGCAGTGCAGTGGCAACACCGTACCTAGTGAAAAAAATACACGCTGACTGGAAATAGACATAAAGAACTACGCATGGTACTAAAGTACTTATTGCTTTTTAGTACCATGCTAAGTTCTTTCATTTCTCTTCTTATTGGTTTGTTAGAATAGTCATTCATTTCCAATAGGAAAACTGCTAATATTATTTTATATAAGTAGTTGCACAAAGAGTGAATAAAGATTGTGATAAAAAGTGTTGTGAGTTTCATTTTCTAAAAAAACATAATTTATCGAAGTTTTGTTTAGCGTTACACAATGATAATTTTAATTACATTTTATTATAAAAAATAAACATTGCATGGCGTTACAATCTCCCCCTTGATTTGTCGAGTTCCTTTAAACAACCACTAAGCGTAAAATTATTACAAAAATAATAACATACAAAAAGTAATGCAACTTGTAGAGTGAGTAGGGCCCACTTTCATACTATTTCATTAAAATGCAAGTGTTTTTATGCACTTAAAAATGGGCCTGTTTACTGCGTACGCGGAATTACCTTCCAGTCGCTCAGAAAAACTTAATTAACGAGAAAATAAGCTCTCTGTACAGTTCACGACATCTATTTTCTTTATCAACTTAACTTACGCACTTTTAATTTATCAAAAATCCAAAATAAGTATGTAGATTCCTCACGAAATTACTATCCTCCCCTAATCTTGACGACCTGAGTGGTGCAGTGGTCAACATGCCGCCTACCACGCTAGAGGTCCCGGGTTCGATTCCCGGCCGGGCAGAAATTGAAATGATGAATTTTAATTTCTGTGACGGTTCTAGGTGTTTCTATGTATAATAAGTATATATTTTTAAAAATTAATAAGTAGTATATCAGTTGTCTAGCATCCATATTATAAGCTTTGCTTAGTTTGGGGCTAGATGGCGCTGTGTGAAAAAAAAAATCTATAAAATTAGAGCTTAAAAAAACTAATAATTATTTCATATATTTTTTGTCCAATGTTATTTATCGAGTTGTTTTTTATGAACTTTATAATATTGTAATAAGAAGATAGCAAAAGTGCGAAGACGGTTTTTTCAGCACTGTTATAAATTATAAATAAAAATATATTATGAAAACAATCCTCAAGGTAACAATGACTTGATTTTACGAAATTAACCATATACAATTTTAATTTTAAACCAAACAAAATTTTAATTTAAAGTGTTCAAGTACGACTCCGTCGGTGTAACTTGGAGGTTTTGCGTCTGTTTTTTTTGGTAATTTTCATGGAAAAAACTGTAATTTTTAACATATTTTAATGAATGAATTAACAATTTTACAAGAAACCTTGATAAGTCGCTGCGCATGCGACTGTACCGATCAGAGCCGATAAAAATCACTAGAAGCAGGCCGTTTTTCTTTCGTGCTTTCACAAAATCTCTACATTACAGATACCTACCATAGATTAGACGCGTTTCATCTCGTGCATGTGTGTAGCATTTTCCCATTGTCATACAACTCATATCATAAGTCAGAAATTGTTTACCTACTTTGGATAAACACGGGTAACCTAAAGCATCTTTCGAAATGAATAGATTTAGATCTGGCTATGTAGAATAACTTCAACGCCCGAAAAATGAGACACAATATATTTTCTATTGTTGTCCGCCCGCATGCGGCCGCGAGATGAAAAAGCGAAAACGAACTACGCAAAGCTAAAACTTATGCGGCCTTACCACAAAAGCTTTGAGAACACTGTTCAACAAGTGTTTAACTTGAACACTGTTTTAATGTGATGCTGTCACTTTTTTGACAATATTGTTTGAAAGAGACGGCATCGCATTAAAACAGTGTCTAAATAAAAGTGTTTTAAAATCTTTAGTGGTAAGGCCGGTTTTTACATGAGTGTTCAACAGCAATAGACAATAGAATGTCAAACAAATTCATACATCTTGAAAAAACGTTCCTCGTGCTTACTGGCAGAGACCAGCTTTACCGCTTACCAGAACAAATATTTAGTTGTGAATGGAGTACAAACATCTATGATATGAAGTAATAAAAAAAGAAAGATAAAAAAACAACACTTTTTATCTTATGTAAAAGTGATGAACTAGGAGAAAGCTTTCGTAAGGGGTGTGCTCCGTGGCATTTAGCTGATGACATAAAATTGTGAAATTGTTGTCGGCAATATTGACCAAATATGGCTTTCCGCCAGTTCTTCACTTTAGCATATTATAGGAACAACCTGTAACAGAATTAATGGCTAATCCAGAATATGGTAGATAGGGACCATCAAATTGAACAACTTTTACTATGGGAACAACTCTGAATTAATTCTGTTACACGTTGAATAGCCTCGCGGACTTTTTTCTGGGTAATTTTGAGAACTATATAG